>CM060932.1:426329818-431329818 GCA_030765085.1 Allium cepa
TGATTTGTATGTGAAATAAATTAAATTTTTGATAAATATCTAGATACAAATATAGGAGACTATAATAAATGATGTGATCTCTAGATAAATGAATAATATATAAATATATAAAGATGTATGTAAATTTTATAATGTGAAGATTTTAAATATATATACTTATACAAGTATATAAGTGTGTGATTATATATTTATATATATACCTTGGTTAATAGGATATTTGGAAAATTGGGAAAAGTACGGATACCTATATATATGTAAAATTTATTTGGAATTTAATTTGAAGTTGGGTATTTAAATCATTTTGGATTTAAAATAGGATATGTATATATATAAATTAGAAAATCAATTACAAAAGCATTTACTAAATTAGAAATGTATTAACTAGTTAGGATATTTATATAAAAGCTTTTAAAGATCAATTTAAAAATAAATGAAATACACAAATACATGTGTCAGCATATAAATTTACTTGGTAACAAGTGTTAAGAAATTAAATGTGGTAAGGGACAAGTGTCACTCCTTTAGTTTATTTACTTAATTTTTATAAAATCATAAATTTGATTATATAAGTGCACATCTTACATACTTATTGTTTTTTTTCCTCAAATCTCAATTCTAAATTTCAAAGATAAAAACCTATAATCAATTTACTCTTTCCAAAAAGCAAACCTGCATGCAACAATTAAAACCAGAAAATCTATATTTTTTTTCAATCTGAAGTTAAGATACCTGTATTTCTTCAAAAACCTGGAATTTACCATGCATACAACAATTGAAGCAAATTAAAACATCAGAAAGTTTTCAAATGGTTTAAAGGCTGTTCAAAAATCAGGAAGCTCAAGTTTTAACAGCATTTCAAACAAGTTTGTAAAAGGATGTTCTGCATGCTTAAAAGAAAAAAAAGATCTGGGCTCTGTCTGTATGATTAAAAGGTGAGTGATCTGCCCTGTCTCTTTAATAAATAAAAATGTTTGTGAATAACTTTTTAAATTTTAAAGTTAAAATAGGATTGCATGCTAGATTGTTTGATTAAAAAAGTATTGCGGTGTATAAATGAAAATGTAATGTGTGTATGCTATGGTTCTTATTTCTTGTTCTGTTTTCTTAATTTTCCAGGCAAATTTTGTTAAAGCCTGATCTATTAAATTTAGTTTCTGATATGATTAGATTTATAAGGTAAGGTTATTAATTGTCCTGAGTTGACCTTTAGAGTTTTAAGTAAATTTAAAAAAAAATGAAATCAAACTAAGACAGAAGTTGTTTTGCCTCTGGAATATTGAATGTATCAGTGCATGTTGATCTCTGTCAAACTCAAACATGTTAAACTTGTGATTCAGTATCATAAAAAAAAAGTAAAAATAAAAACAAGATTTTTAAATTAAAAATCTGTATTTTTAGGTGTATGATTAAGTAGCAGTTTGTGCTTGGACTAAAATGGGATCCAAGCAAATTCTTGTAATCTGAGACTAGAGGAAACTCAGGATTCTTCTGAGTTATAGAGGAAGGAACATATATTCTTAGAAAAATCAGAAATGTGGATATAATTGGTTAGAATAGATACAGTTTTGATTTTCAGTATTTAACCCTAGTTTTGATGGGTTTTGTGAAAGAGGTCTTCTCGATCTGGATAATTGATCGAGTGTTTTGATATTTGGGGATTGTGTAGTTGAAGTGTGAAGGAGTTCGAGGCCGGAAGAGGAAATCACAGATAGTCGGAGTGGCGAGCTTCGCTGTTGACAGGTTTTGGGGGAAAACCTGTTTAAATTTTTCCAGGTTTGAATTTGTGGGGTTGAATTTTGATTTGTTGAATAATTGTTTGACCTGATGTTCGCATAGGGTTGTAGGAGAGTTACTGGGAGTATTACGATCATCTCTGATGATCAGAGTAGGAGGAGGTCGCCGCGCATATGCACGGCGATGAATTATTGGTGATGTTGGTTGACCTGAGATTTTGTGCTCGAGTAGATTTTTGAGTTGCTCGAAGTTTTTGGGTATATTGCTCGGGAAAGTTAGGGATGGAACTCGAAGTATATTGGGAATGGTCTCGGGTTAATGATATGTTACAGGTTTTAGGAAAAAAAGAAAGAACTGTACTGTCTGTTTAAAAAAAAATTACACAGAAGTTTTAAGTATAAAGCAAAAATTTGAACTAGGTTTTAAATTCAAAGTTTAAATTTTTGAATTCAAGTTAAATTTAAAATTTCAGTTTTAAATTAAAATAAAGTTTTAAACTTTAAACTTGTTTAACTACTTTGTTTTGGAAAGTAGTTTAAATCTCCTTAAATTGAAATTGTAAAATAAGAGTAAGATTTAAAATTCAATTTAAAATCTGGAAAGTTAAATTTGAATTTCAGTTTTTAAATTAGAAGAAGGTTTAAATTTGAAAGTTTTAAACTAAATGTAAATTAAAGTTATTAGAATTTTGAAATGAATTTAATGATCAATTGTGAATTGTTGAGAATAATTACGCAATGAAGTAATTAAGAGGTTAATTACTTAAGGTAATTAATTGTGTTAAATGTGATTGTTTAGTTTAATTAATTAGGTTTAATTAATTTTAAACACTTGAGGTTTTGAAGATTATTACTTTATGTAATTAATTTGAATTACTTAGTGAAGTAATTGATTAGAAATTACAAGATGTAATTAATAGAAGATGTTTAATAATGTAAGTATTTTGAATTAAATTACTTAGTAATTAATCAAAGGATTAATTAAGGAATAATTAATTTGGTTTAATAAAGTAATTAAGTTAATTAACTACTAAAAGAGATTAATCAGGAGTGATTAATAATTGAGGTTTAATTAAGACTTATTACTTATTGTAATTTATTTAAATAAAGTAATTAATTAAAATTGTAATTAAGGATCATTAATTAATATAATTGATGATGTAATTAAAGTTGATTAATTATGATTAATTAATCAACGAGAAGTAATTAAAGGTAATTAATTAACGTAATTAATTAAGGATTAATGTAATTAATTATAGTTAATTAATTAATTGAAGTGATTAAAGGTTAATTACCCAAATTTGATTAAGGAGATGAATGTGATTTATTTAATTTAATTAATTTGTTAGTTAATTTAAGATAATCTTTTGATGGTTGATTAAGTGTAAATACTTAATAGTGTAAGGGTAAGCAATTAATGTGTAATTACTGGATGTAATTAATTAAAGGGAATTACTTAATGGAAAGTAATTAAAGGATAATTACTTAGTAGAAGTAATTAAGGATTAATTACTAGGTGTAATTAATCAATGAATTAATATAATAAATTAAGGAATTATTTCAATAGTTAAGGGATCAATCTTGTTTAGGAATGATTGAATGATGTTTAATGCCTTGTATTGGTTGATATATTTGATATAATGTTTGGGATATGATATGTTTGGATGGATATTGATAATGTGGGTATTTTATGATGATGTATTGCTGTGACATTCAGTATTTAAACTTAATCCCTTAAATAACTTGGCTTAAGATGACATTGGATTCGAAGAGACCGGATTCGGATATTGGTAAATACCCGAAACCACTTTGATTCTTTATAATTTGATATGTGGAATCATAGGATGAAATAAAATGATTTAGTGAATTGGACCATTTAATCTAAGTTTGGTACTTAGCAATTGATATGTGATAAGTGATGTCTATAACGACTTGTGAAGTTGTAAATTGATACAAATTACCCCGGGTTTATATAAGTAGTATGATTTGGTATTCCATATTAGATGGGTTTACTCACGCTGGTTTCCAGCCTGACCCGGGTGTTACTTTGATGTAATGCTCGGGTCAGACCGAGTATTACAGATTTTCAGGTAGGGACGTTCTGGAGCTCAGAAGGCAAGTTGGATGGATGGAATCGTATGGAGCGTACCCGCTATGATATATAGTTGTATATCTAGGACTTGTTGATTTAGTTTGTCCTGTGTTGTGTAAAATGTGGTAACTCTGACATATTAAAATGTAAATGTACTTATACAGTTCTTTTGTAAACTGTTATTATGTGATATTATATTTTGATTCGCTGCGAATGTGAGGTTTTCTGTGACTGGCTTCTGTTTCTGCTTCTTTCTCTTTTCTTCTTTTCTCTAACTATCTGGGATTTTCGGGATCGAAATTTCCGGGTCTTTACATTTGGTATCAGAGAAGAAGGTTAAGCGAGAACCTTGGCTCTGGTGGGATTACTCATTAGGGTCAATAGTACCCTATAATGAGTTAAGTGTATATATATGAGAGAGCGTACTTGTTATTTTCTTATATAAAGGTTTTTAAATGATTTCAAAAGTAAATAAATCTTATATAAGAAATAGATTATCTATTATATTAAGGAAATTGATTGTAGTATTAATTAAATTAAAGGTAATAGTAAGAATTAAGAAGTAATATAATACATCCAAATTGAAATCAAATAAGCATAAGTTTGAAATGGATTCAAACTTAAATTTAAATCTTAAAGTTAAGGAAGAATTTCAAAATAAGATGAATTAGAATTGGTTTCAAACCAAAGAAATAGATGGTTATTGTGTTTAATAATGGAATGATTGTTCTTCAATAAACAATAAAATGTTTTAAGGAAGTAAACCATTTAGATAAGTATGGGATATAAATTGAAATTGAAGTTGATCTAAATTGTGAAGCTTGAATCTTAAGATTTAAAAACATTTGAAATTTGGTTTCAAATTATTAAAAGAAATAATAAGTAATATTATTTGAATAAGAGGGTTTGATGCAAACAAGAGTTGTTTGAAAATTTAAAAAGAAATTTGTTTGAATTGAAACCAAAGGTGGTTTAAATTTTAAAAGTATGGCCTGGTTGGCTAAGGTATATATATGTTTATGTATGGATATTCATAATATCAAAGATGGTTTGAGTTAAACTCTAAATATTGATTTTTAAATTTGGAATGAGATATGATACCCAAAGTGCTAAGTTTTTGAACTTATAAGTGGGAATATTATTAGTGTGAAGTTCAAAATTTGAAATGGAAGATTTAAATTGGGTAAGATTGATTGGATTAAGTGAATTGAGCTTAACTTGAGGAAGAGTTAAATAAGTTGAAATGATCAACCTGATTTGAAAATTTGAAGATGAAATTAAGATTTAACTTGAAAGGTTAAATGATTGAATATATTTGGGAATTTGAGTGACCTCAAATGGGTTTGAGATCTAGAATTTGAAAATGATTGGATAATATCATCCTATTGTTGTTAAAAATCTTTAAGTTATGAATTGGAATTATTTAAATGAATGGGAGATGGTTTAAATTTGCAATTTGAATTTGAATTAGTTCAAATTGAATTTGATTTGAATTAATTGAAATTGTGATTGAAGATGTATAAGTATAAGTTCAAATGGAAAATTTGAATTGGATTAATTTGAAATGATTTGAAATTGAAGAGGGTTCGATTTGAAATTAGTCCGAATTGATTTGAATAATTTGGAATTGTAATAAAAATTGAATAGTTTTAAATTCAAATGGAATTTGAATTAAATTTGGAAGGAAATCAAGAATAATTCAACTTGATTTGGAAATGGAATTTGAAATTGGGATTAATTCACACTGTAGTTGAAATGGATTGGAATTGAAGTGGGTTCAATTGAATGGATATTAGTCCAAAGTGATTGGAATAACTTGGGATTGTAATTAAAGTTGTATATGTTTAAAGTCAAATGGAATTTGATTTAAATTTTAAAAGGAATTGAAAATTGATTCAACTTGAATTGGGAATAAATCAAGTTCAATGGAAATTGAAGTTATTTAAATTGGAATTGGGTCAATTTTAATGGTAGAGGAAATTTAAATTGAATTGATGAGAACGGAGTTTGGGAAGCGAGCAGTTTGACTCTGGACTATTTTTAATATAAATTGTTTTAGTATAAACCTATTTTTCCAAGCTATTTATTATATATACAACCTTTCTTTTAAAAGCCAAACTATCTTATATTTGTTTTACAATTTTTTTTTTTGAAACTGTTTAAAAAAATTCCAACTGTTTTATAAAATTACTATCTTACTATTATTTTGCAATTATCTAAATTTTCTATAATTATTTTAACTATTTTCTAACTATTTTACACCTATTTTACAAACTAGTAATTATTTTCCAACTACTTATCTATTTTTAAATATTTCAAGCTATTTTCTAAATAAACTGGACGGAGTTCAAACTGTTATTGGTTAAATACCCAATCGAGATAAAATAGAGGTGATAATCCAAATGGGAATGAAGCAGTTGTGAATAAGTGAATGAAAATTAAAGTAAATGTGAATAGAAAGAGATTAATTTGGCTAATAACCAATAAAGATAAATACGTAGGGTGTACGTATGTTATTCTATTCGCATAGTAATGTGATCCAGATTCGAGCATAGAATTTCGAGATAGTTATATCAATCCGAGTTGGAATTTTCCACTCGATTTTTGAAGGCGAACCTGGATATGGATTGTTGATTGGTTTTGGATATTCTCTATCATATTTATGACTATGCAAGGAGAATGACGGTTTCTGATCAAGAAACCAGATCCGTGTCCGCACTAGGAAGTCGGGTGGACGATACTAGTTCGGAAGTGAAATTGTGTGATCGAGTGAGCGATCAGATTGGTATAGCGTATGGATGGTATGTGTACATCGTATGGATTTGAATGAAATTGATATTGAAAAGAGTAATCAAATTTGAATATTTGATTTTGGATAAATAAAGTTATATATCTTTGTTATATAAGATAAAACTTCCCCTGATGAATCTTTTGCCGGAAGAAAAGGGTTTTTGAGGGTGTTTTGAAGTATAAAAAGGAGTTTTATACAAGTTTGAAATGATCCTAAGTTTTAGAAATTATATATATCTGTATATATATATATATATATATATAAAGGAACTTATGAGGATTTTGGAAAAGGTTTTGGGAACCTATGGATTTGGAAAGGCTTTTGATTTTTGGGTAAAATCAATATTGAATTTGGAAAGCCTAGTTTGAGAATTATCGATTTTGGGATAATCGATTTTGTGTAAAGGAGCTTTGTATGAGATCATACTAGGTGTATGATTTAAAGATACTATATATGTATAGTATAAAATGTTTTGATGATGCTCTGGGGAAAAAGGCGCTTCCTTGGAATGGACTTCTTAGGAGTACCACCGGGTGGTGCTGCCTTGAGCCCCAGGGGGGGTTCTAAAGTTGATCCTGTGAGGAGTCCAGACAAAACTAATTCCTGGGGATCTTGAGTAGAGATTACCATAGCGAAAGTCATGTGTATCGCTGAGAGCCAAGGTCTACGTTTGATTTTATATCGGTAGACCGCGATCTATGGTAACAGAGTGAAGGTCGTGTGTGTCGCTGAGAGCCAACAGTTTGTGTTTGATTTTATATCGGCAGACTGCGACCTGTGATAACATAGCGGAAGTCGTGCGCGTCGCTGAGAGCCAACAGTCTACGTTTGATTTTAGATCGGTAGACTGCGACCTATGTTGGAGTGGAGAAGTTTCATTTTGACAGCGAAAATCGGAGGGCCGCTGAGAGCCTGCAGTTACATGGACTTTTGCTGCGACGGCAACGTAACCCTGGGTGTAACTGTGATCTGTTGTGTGGGGATCCATGGCGTAATCGAGAGGCGCTGAGAAGCTGTAGTTACATGGACTTTTGCTGTGACGGCAATGTAACCCTGGATGTAACTGTGACCATGGATGGGGGTGATGATTTCCAGAGCATTCTCACCAAAGATATATCCTCTGTTTTCAAAAACTGTTTTCAATATTTTCAATAAAATTATTTTCCAAGTATTTTCACTGGGTGTTGAAAATGGGTCTGCTAAGTACTTATAGATTTTCAGTCCTAAGCCTGATCAACGTATGATCGAATTTCTGTGAGAACAAAGATGGACTTACTGAAACATCGAGTTATAAAATGATATTTTTATAAAACTATTTTAACAATACTATATAGATTTTAAAGGTGTTTTAAAAAAAATGATCAAAGAAAAACTTATATGATTTTAAGCAATTTAAAAATTCTAGTTTCATTCCTTTTCGAGGACGAAAAGATTCAAAGGGGAAAGGAATGTAATAACCCGGTTTTTGATCATCTGTAAATTGATTATTAACAGGATATAATAAAATTAAAATACTGATTTGTATGTTAAATAAATTAAATTTTTGATAAATATCTAGATACAAATATAGGAGACTATAATAAATGATGTGATCTCTAGATAAATGAATAATATATAAATATATAAAGATGTATGTAAATTTTATAATGTAAAGATTTTAAATATATATACTTATACAAGTATTTAAGTATGTGATTATATATTTATATATATACCTTGGTTAATAGGATATTTGGAAAATTGGGAAAAGTACGGATACCTATATATATGTAAAATTTATTTGGAATTTAATTTGAAGTTGGGTATTTAAATCATTTTGGATTTAAAATAGGATATGTATATATATAAATTAGAAAATCAATTACAAAAGCATTTATTAAATTAGAAATGTATTAACTAGTTAGAATATTTATATAAAAGCTTTTAAAGATCAATTTAAAAATAAATGAAATACACAAATACATGTGTTAGCATATAAATTTACTTGGTAACAAGTGTTAAGAAATTAAATGTGGTAAAGGACAAGTGTCACTCCTTTAGTTTATTTTCTTAATTTTTATAAAATCATAAATTTGATTATATAAGTGTACATCTTACATACTTATTGTTCTTTTTCTCTAATCTCAATTCTAAATTTCAAAGATAAAAACCTATAATCAATTTACTCTTTCCAAAAAGAAAACCTGCATGCAACAATTAAAACCAGAAAATCTGCATTTTTTTTCAATCTGAAGTTAAGATACCTGTATTTCTTCAAAAACCTGGAATTTACCATGCATACAACAATTGAAGCAAATTAAAACATCAACAAGTTTTCAAATGGTTTAAAGGTTGTTCAAAAATCAAGAAGCTCAAGTTTTAAAAGCATTTCAAACAAGTTTGTAAAAGGATGTTCTGCATGCTTAAAAGAAAAAAAAGATCTGGGCTCTGTCTGTATGATTAAAAGGTGAGTGATCTGCCCTGTCTCTTTAATAAATAAAAATGTTTGTGAATAACTTTTTAAATTTTAAAGTTAAAATAGGATTGCATGCTAGATTGTTTGATTAAAAAAGTATTGCGGTGTATAAATGAAAATGTAATGTGTGTATGCTATGGTTCTTATTTCTTGTTCTGTTTTCTTAATTTTCCAGGCAAATTTTGTTAAAGCCTGATCTATTAAATTTAGTTTCTGATATGATTAGATTTATAAGGTAAGGTTATTAATTGTCCTGAGTTGACCTTTAGAGTTTTAAGTAAATTTAAAAAAAAATGAAATCAAACTAAGACAGAAGTTGTTTTGCCTCTGGAATATTGAATGTATCAGTGCATGTTGATCTCTGTCAAACTCAAACATGTTAAACTTGTGATTCAGTATCATAAAAAAAAAGTAAAAATAAAAACAAGATTTTTAAATTAAAAATCTGTATTTTTAGGTGTATGATTAAGTAGCAGTTTGTGCTTGGACTAAAATGGGATCCAAGCAAATTCTTGTAATCTGAGACTAGAGGAAACTCAGGATTCTTCTGAGTTATAGAGGAAGGAACATATATTCTTAGAAAAATCAGAAATGTGGATATAATTGGTTAGAATAGATACAGTTTTGATTTTCAGTATTTAACCCTAGTTTTGATGGGTTTTGCGAAAGAGGTCTTTTCGATCTGGATAATTGATCGAGTGTTTTGATATTTGGGGATTGTGTAGTTAAAGTGTGAAGGAGTTCGAGGCCGGAAGTGGGAAAACTCAGATGGTCGGAGTGGCGAGCATTCGCTGTTGACAGGTTTTGGGGGAAAACCTGTTTAAATTTTTCCAGGTTTGAATTTGTGGGGTTGAATTTTGATTTTTTGAATAATTGTTTGACCTGATGTTCGCATAGGGTTGTAGGAGAGTTACTGGGAGTATTACGATCATCTCTGATGATCAGAGTAGGAGGAGGTCGCCGCGCATATGCACGGCGATGAATTTTTGGTGATGTTGGTTGACCTGAGATTTTGTGCTCGAGTAGATTTTTGAGTTGCTCGAAGTTTTTGGGTAGATTGCTCGGGAAAGTTAGGGATGGAACTCGAAGTATAGTGGGAATTGTCTCGGGTTAATGATATGTTACAGGTTTTAGGAAAAAAAGAAAGAACTGTACTGTCTGTTTAAAAAAAAATTACACAGAAGTTTTAAGTATAAAGCAAAAATTTTAACTAGGTTTTAAATTCAAAGTTTAAAATTTTGAATTCAAGTTAAATTTAAAATTTCAGTTTTAAATTAAAATAAAGTTTTAAACTTTAAACTTGTTTAACTACTTTGTTTTGGAAAGTAGTTTAAATCTCCTTAAATTGAAATTGTAAAATAAGAGTAAGATTTAAAATTCAATTTAAAATCTGGAAAGTTAAATTTGAATTTCAGTTTTTAAATTAGAAGAAGGTTTAAATTTGAAAGTTTTAAACTAAATGTAAATTAAAGTTATTAGAATTTTGAAATGAATTTAATGATCAATTGTGAATTGTTGAGAATAATTACGCAATGAAGTAATTAAGAGGTTAATTACTTAAGGTAATTAAATGTGTTAAATGTGATTGTTTAGTTTAATTAATTAGGTTTAATTAATTTTAAACATTTGAGGTTTTGAAGATAATTACTTTATGTAATTAATTTGAATTACTTAGTGAAGTAATTGATTAGAAATTACAAGATGTAATTAATAGAAGATGTTTAATAATGTAAGTAATTTGAATTAAATTACTTAGTAATTAATCAAAGGATTAATTAAGGAATAATTAATTTGGTTTAATAAAGTAATTAAGTTAATTAATTACTAAAAGAGATTAATCAGGAGTGATTAATAATTGATGTTTAATTAAGACTATTTACGTATTGTAATTTATTTAAATAAAGTAATTAATTAAAATTGTAATTAAGGTTCATTAATTAATATAATTGATGATGTAATTAAAGTTTATTAATTATGATTAATTAATCAATGAGAAGTAATTAAAGGTAATTAATTAACGTAATTAATTAAGGATTAATGTAATTAATTATAGTTAACTAATTAATTGAAGTGATTAAAGGTTAATTACCCAAATTTGATTAAGGAGATGAATGTGATTTATTTAAGTTAATTAATTTGTTAATTAATTTAAGATAATCTTTTGATGGTTTATTAAGTGTAAATACTTAATAGTGTAAGGGTAAGCAATTAATGTGTAATTACTGGATGTAATTAACTAAAGGGAATTACTTAATGGAAAGTAATTAAAGGATAATTACTTAGTAGAAGTAATTAAGGATTAATTACTAGGTGTAATTAATCAATGAATTAATATAATAAATTAAGGAATTATTTCAATAGTTAAGGGATCAATCTTGTTTAGGAATGATTGAATGATGTTTAATGTCTTGTATTGGTTGATATATTTGATATAAATGTTTGGGATATGATATGTTTGTATGGATATTGATAATGTGGGTATTTTATGATGACGTATTGCTGTATAAAAGTGACATTCAGTATTTAAACTTAATCACTTAAATAACTTGGCTTAAGATGACATTGGATTCGAAGAGACCAGATTCGGATATTGGTAAATACCCGAAACCACTTTGATTCTTTATAATTTGATGTGTGGAATCATAGGATGAAATAAAATGATTTAGTGAATTGGACCATTTAATCTAAGTTTGGTACTTAGCAATTGATATGTGATAAGTGATGTCTATAACGACTTGTGAAGTTGTAAATTGATACAAATTACCCCGGGTTTATATAAGTAGTATGATTTGGTATTCCATATTAGATGGGTTTACTCACGCTGGTTTCCAGCCTGACCCGGGTGTTACTTTGATGTAATGCTCGGGTCAGACGGAGTATTACAGATTTTCAGGTAGGGACGTTCTGGAGCTCAGAAGGCAAGTTGGATGGCTGGAATCGTATGGAGCGTACCCGCTATGATATATAGTTGTATATCTAGGACTTGTTGATTTAGAACTGTCCTGTGTTGTGTAAAATGTGGTAACTCTGACATATTAAAATGTAAATGTACTGATACATTTCTTTTGTAAACTGTTATTATGTGATATTATATTTTGATTCGCTGCGAATGTGAGGTTTTCTGTGACTGGCTTCTGTTTCTGCTTCTTTCTCTTTTCTTCTTTTCTCTAACTATCTGGGATTTTCGGGATTGAAATTTCCGGGTCATTACAAGAAACACCTTTAAAGTTGTAATGACCCGCCTTTTTGGATGGTTTAAATCGACGATAGACCGCACATGTCAGACTCAAACCATTCAAAAGGGAGGATTGTTATGGGGTAAATAAGAAAAAGCAGGGAAAGAAGAATCAAATACAAAATCTTGCAGCGGGATGACCAAATATAATAATCAAATAAACAGTTCATGAAGCTGTTTACAAATAACAATTGATTATACTTTTACAATACAGAGTCAGAGTACAAATAGAAAAATTAAGTAAAATATAGCATAACAACATGATGCAGCGGAATAAATAAAATAAATAGTACATTGTACAAATCTCCATCTTCATCCCCTAGAAAAGCAGCCTTCGATACACTGAAAAGCTCAGACTGACTCGAGCGAATTGAAAAGACAAAACACTCGAGTCAGAACTAGAAGATCTTATGTAAGTTAAATCAATAGTACATTAATATGAGTATGACAGCGTCAGAGATGTTTACGAGGCTTGACATCTCCTATCCAGTGTTAACGTGAGTGCAATAACTTAAGAGATGTTCGAGATGTACATCTCCTAAGGAAAAGTTAAACTATCTACATAAATAGTACAATACGCTATTATAATAGTGTCCGCAGTAAAGTAAAGTATTAAAATAGCGTTAAGGTGTTACCCATATCCCCCTTAACACATTTTATATATTCCCATAGTCTATACAGTACCATATGCTCCTCCATGAGGTTTACTCAGAGGGCACTCCATAAGTATGGTACAAACCAAATTTGTAGAAGGCATGATAGGGCAAGGAACATGGCACTCAAGGCAATGCCAAGGTAGGACTCTACCGTTTTGTAGAATCAGACTGGTGGTAACGCATAGCAACTACTACAGCCCACGTCGGAGCATACTCCTATAATCAAATGAAGGGGTGACTACCGAATCAATCACAAAGTCAAAATATAGTATTGAAGAAATGTGCCCGATATGCGGAATGACCTCACTTGGCTCGGTATAACTCCTGTTTTAGTCACATCTAAGCTGACTCATGGGAGTTAAGATTACGTAAATACCTCTTACAGAATCGTTCGCCAAACCATCCTACTTCATTGTGGAATCTCCACCACGTACACAGTTGTGAAAGCAATTTTCGGTATTGGCAGAGAATATGACAATATTCGATCCCGGTCTATTTAACAACCAAACTCTTATTTTACACCGGATGGTTCTTTTACAATTCCAAAACTAATTTATAATTTACATCAAAATAACACATTCTCAAAACCATATCATTTAGAAATTATATTTATTTTCAAAATTATATCACATTTGAAATCATATCACTTTCGAATTCATATTTTCAAAAATAGATTAAATCCTCATTTAAAAGCATTATATTTCTCAAATATATCATTTAAATCCCTACTTATGTTATAACATCATTTAATTGTATTCTACTTAAAAATCAAGGATTTAAATATAAAACTTCCACTTTACAAAACCTGAAATTAAGAAAATAGTTTAAATAGTTTAAAATAATTTTAAAATAGTTAAAGATAGTTTAAATTAGATTAAAACATGTTAATATAGTTTAAAATAAGTTAAAATAGATTAATATAGTTTAAATAGATTAGAATAGATTAATATAATTTTAAATATATTAAATTAGATTAATATAGTTTAAAATAAGTTAAAATGCATTAATATAGTTTAGATTGATTAAAATACATTAATATAATTTAAAATAGATTAAAATAGATTAATATAGTTTAAAATACATTAAAATAGATTAATATAGTTAAAATAAGTTAAAATGGATTAATACAGTTTAAATAGATTAACATAATTTAAAATAGATTAACATAGTTTAAAATAGATTGATATAATTTAAAATAGTTAATATAATTTAAAATAGATTAAAATAGTTTAATATATTTTAAAATAGATTAAAATATTTTAAGATATTTTAAAATGGATTAAAATAGATTAAATAGATTTAAATAAGATTAAATAGTTTTAAAATAGATTAAATAAATTTAATTGTATTAATTAGATTAAAATAAATTAAATTAGTTTAAGTTGATTAAAATAGTTCAAATGGTCGAAAATAGCTTAAATTAGTTTAATAGTTTGAAATCTTAATAATTAGGATCTGAAAGCAATATGTTTTAAAACAGGTTATATTAATTATAATAAATTTGGGATTAATATCAAATTGAACTATTCCTTTCATTTCAACACATCTGGACCACGTCCAACTTTCAAATTTCAATTTAAGTCTTTTAAACAATTCATTTAAACCAATTCCAATTTCACATTTAAAACTAGGATATTCAACAATATTTCGATTTATATAATTAAATTTTATTTCAAAATATCATATAACTGATTCAAAAATTAAGGATTTAAAATCATTTGATTTAACTGATCAGGTGTCCGTATATAATTATCTTCCCTATGGTTAAGTGATACAGATATTTATCATTTCAATCTGCAAATAATTTATATTTACGGGTATATATCATTTCACCCTGCAATCCCAAAATTTACTTGGGTTTATCATTTCAACCCATAATGATTTTCTCTTGTTATATATGATCGTTCAGGTATGTATCATTTCAACCCATAGGGAACTTGTAGTGTTATAACAATATGAAATATAACATCCAGTCATCCAATATCAACAATCAACATCCATCACAATCATAATCTAAATCAACTAATAAACGTCAATAGATAATTGATTATCATAAACAAATATTAAATTGAAAATTAAATTCTAAATTAGACGATGATTAAATGCAATAAAAGTCAAATTTAACCAGAAGACGATTTAAGTATATCAAACATCAATCAATGAATTTCTAATTATCACCATAAATTTAATTTAACTAACATGAGACAATTTAGTAACCGTGAGCGGGTCAAAACACTCACCTTTTATTTCAAATCGATTTGAAATCCAAAATAAGGCCTAAATTTGAACAGTCTCAGAATAAGTCCAAACTACTTCCAAAATGTCTGAAATTTCACGATCGCAGTGGAACAAACGGCACGTAAATCCAACCTCGTACGTAAAAGATATTGAGATTAGAACATTCGAAATTTAAAAATTTAAATAAAATAAAAGAAAAAACGAAAACAGACCAAGGTCGACCACGTCACCATGCGAATTAGACCAAAATCCTAGCCTCTTTCCCTTCGTTCGAACCCAGACAATGGCCGCTGGCCTTTGGCCAATTTTCGTCGCCGACGCCACGTCAACCATGATCAGGCATCGCCGCCACCTTGCACATGCCGAGCCGCCAACCACGGTGGTAGTGCGACCAGCATAGGCACCTCCACCTGGCCAGCATCAACGCCTCCATCTCAGGCCTTTTCTGGTGAATTCGAGACCCTCTAACATGAGCGAACACCTGATCTACGACCTGCTCGACACCTCTTCCCGAAGCCGCCTCCCGATCGTCAAACGGTCGACCATCCGCCGTTGGTTCGTCCAAAATCTAGAATGAACGGTTGACGTTCATCCTCGTTTTTTAGACAAACAGTGCTTCGATGGCAAAAATGAATTACAGATCTGGGTTATGCTCGTCGATAGCTTCGAAACGATATATAATTTGATATGGTTGGGAGGAGTTTGATTTTGAAATTGGTTTGGAGATTGAATTGTAGCATTTGTAATTTGTCTGTTTATTATCTTTGGAAAGAGGAGATGAGAAGGAAATGTACGTACCGAATAATGGAATAAGAAACTGCTAGGGTTTATAATAGAACTATTCATATTAACAAATCCCGATAAGAAAATAAACACATATCGAACTTGTACGAACGACGAATAGCGACCCAAAAAGCCCGTTCTGACCCTGAAAAGAAAATAGGACATCTCATATATCAGAATAAATGTTTGATATTTTTAAACTCAATGGAATAGGTTTCAAGTCCTAATTCCATTGTATGGAGAAGTTAGCTTTTAAAATCAGCTTATTCCAAGGTGATCTCAATTGAATTTAATTAAATTGATTCTACACGTGTGACGACCCGGAATTTTTAGACATTTGAAATGGGAATATTTAATTTATTTTAAATATTCGAAAGTTAATTATTAACTTTAATTTCAAATATTAATAATTATTGGATAATTAATTGTTGAATTTAATTATCAGAATTGGGTAAATTAATGAATCTGGAGTTTTAAGCCGGTTAAAAATAGTCTGAAGGATTTGAAAATTTATATTAATAATACTAAAGGAGATAAAACTTTTAAAATTGAATTTGAAAGCGTTTGGTTAAGTTTTGAAATTTTATAGTTTAAATTGAATTTAAAAATAGCCTTCCGAGGCGCAGTCTCGGAATTTGACGAAACCAGTTCCATTGGATCCGTAATATTGAATTATTATCGGATTTCAAATTTCGTATCGATCGGAGTTAGTGTGTGAGTGTACGATATAAAAACGCGCTGAAAATTTATTGATAATAATCTAATGAAATTTAATTTAAATGGTCAAGCTTCTCTAATACGCCATCTCATATTCGTTTTAATCAACTGCTACCCTGTAATTCTTTTAGCCAACATATCTCTGTTATCTCTGTTGAAGCCGACATTCTGTCCCTTTTTCCTATCAACACGCTACCTCTTCTTTCATAAACAGCCGAGCTTTTCTTTTTCAAAGAAATCAAAGGGAATAAAATCAATGGCCGGTGAGGAAAACAAATCGCGTCTTCTCTAAAATTTACAGATTTAAAAGAACGCTGCCTGTTCTCATTTCTTTCAAAACCCATTTCCTTCGTTCTTTCTCAAAAACAAAATCGGTCTCTGGGTAATCGAAACAATTTCAATTCGATCTCAAGGTCGAGGCATGGAGGGGGAGCTCGATCGACTTCGGCATGTTCGAGTTTGAGGTGGCAGCGTTGATTCGCGATGTCGATTAGGGCTGCTCGATTTTGGGAAGCTCGCGCAATTTTGGGTTGCGATCTCGTGGGCTTAGTAGTCGCAATGTCTGCGATGGCTTGAGTGGCTTGCGATTCGAGGTTGTGTGAGGCCGAGAGGTTGGCGAATGCGGTGGCACTTGGTGGTTCGCTATTGAGGCTCTCGGTCGAACGAGGAGAGCGAGAGGATGGCCGCGATGGAGCGCTTGGGGTTTGGCAGCATTCGAATGTCAGTGAGGTAGTTTATCTATTTACCTATTATAATTTGCATTTCGGGAAATTTAGATAATTACAGTAAGGTATGTAATAAAAAAAAAGATTACAATAAGATGATTAACAAGTTATTTTGTTTTATAAAAATAAATAAAACTTTGGGTTGTTTGCTTTAAATCTTTTATAGGAAATTTTCGATTTATAGGATGATACTATAAAAATGAATATCAAATTTTATAGTTTACTGTAATAAGATTTGGCACATGTAAAGTAATTTTATATACAATTTGGATGGGAAATTGTCAGTTTAAAACTAGATCTCTTATTTACTTACATTAATAAATAATAATAAAATTTGTTTGGTTAATTCAAATTATTAATAAAGCCGTATAAATTGATTATTCAAGGTCAAATCGGGTAAACCAAGGCAAATATTGAAGTGGATGGCAAATGAAAATCAAAGGTGAGTTAATCTCACTCAGTTAATTTAAATTTAATTTAAATGATTAAATTTAAATAATTGTTAGAATGGTTGAAATTGATTGATGTGCTATATTATGGTGTATTCTGGAATTGGCATATTATTGTGCTAACGTCTATGGATGCAGGGAAACAGGTTGGAGGGATCCAACTAGATCCCTCAACATTTATTTAAATTATTTAATATTCTCTGCTGTGAATATTGATATTCTATGATGAGTTATATTGGAATATTAAATGTTATGGTTTGATTGGATATATTTGGATATAATGAATTCCCAAAAATATATATAAATTGGATTGTTGGAAAGAAAATAAAGGAAGTGAATTTGTAAGTGAAACAAGTATAGAAAATTTGAATAAATTTAAGAATGAATTGGGAAAAGAAATAAAGTAATGTAAAAATTTAGAATGAATAAATCTTGAGTATAGAAAGGGTAATTTTGAATAAATAGAAGATTAATGAATTTTAAACTTCAGTATTATTATTTTTAAAGAACAAAACATTTATTTAAAATTTAAGATTTAAATTATTGAAAGAATAAAGAAAAAATTGGGAAGTAGCTGAGATTTGTATATTTCAGTTAAAGAATTTTAAATCAAACGAGAAATAGTAACAACAATAATAAAATCCATAATAAATGAAATTTGAAATGAATTGAGTAATTAAAGAAATTTATTTCAAATGGAATAAATTGGGAATCAATTTTGAAAACTGATTCAATTGATTGAAGTTGGAAATTCTCCCTGAATAACCAAGAACGTTTTTAAGTAAATTTTTAAATATAAGTTAATAGTTTTAAAATTGTTTTTAAAAAGGTATGTTTTGAAAAAAATTATTATTTCTAACATTTTAAGTCTAAAATAAGTATTTCCTTTTAATTTATTATAGCAGTAATTATTTAAAAAGTGATTTGGTGTTTTGTTTTGTAAAAGTGGAAATCTAGTTTTTACATTTATTTAGTAACTTTATTTTCAAATATTCATATAGTATGTATTTTTAACAAACTATTAAAATAGTTTTAATTTAAATGTTTTAAAAGTATATATTTTAAAGTAAAGTGTTTTTAAATTATTTTTAAAATCTAGCTTTGTGCTTGGTAATTTCAGTGGAGATAGAAAATATTTGGGAAAGTTTATTCTGAAAAGAAAGATGGTTTTGAAAACTGTTTTCAAAGGGTTGAAAATAGAAAATATATCTTGGGAAGATATTTTGAGGTTAATAAATAATTTGGGAAATTATTTATTGTGTGATGAATGTTGTGAATATTAATTGATAGTTAAATAACCGACTATCAATATTGGCCAACTGCGTTGATCGTTTCGAAGAGACCGGGATCAAGATTTATTTCTCGAAAACCACTTCGATCCGGTTTGTACGTTTCGTGCGAAAAACGTGTTCGGAGTCGAAGATGGAGCAGTGAAGTGCAAGGGCTAGTCGCTACTAATCCTGAGGATATTTCCAAAATGGATGTAGTAGGAATAGTGCCTTCGGTTCCGTTCGAACCCGGGACGGACTTGTATGGACGAATGCTTGTGAAACATCGTCAGGTGGGCGATGGGCATTCAAGTGAAACGTTCTAAAAGGTAACGCTTAGCCTCAAGCCTCATCAGCCGGAAATGACTGAAAATCAGGGGATATGCAGCAAGGCTTCGTGGGTAGCCCCCATTGGAGAGTAAGGTCATCCCTGTCTAGATGTCCCTTTTTTTATTTCGGCTTAGTGGTGCGGTTGCTGATCCCAACCGTGGGGTGATCTTATTCGGAACTGTCCAGTAAGGGATGGGTCCGGCCTTGTGTTGCAGGGGATGAAGGGAGTAATCCTCGGTACTGTGATCTAGACCACGTAGGTGGTACCCCAGTGCCTAGTCATTAGTTGGAAATCCATTCTCCCTACGAGCCTTTTACGAGTTTTGTTTGTATTACCCACTTTTGTGGCTAGTAGCTGGAATTTAATAATGTAACAATTTCGGCTATTTTATAAGTATTTGTAAATAGACCCTATCATAATATCAGAGGATTTCTATAAAAATTGTTTTAGCTATCGTAAGGTAAAAACCCGACATGTTTATTTGTGGCGTGGTCTTACGAGATGCTTTTGTTTTCAAAGGATTTTTGAAACTTTAATAATCAATTGGGTGTGATTTTCTCACGCTGGTATTCCAGACTGACTCGAGTGTTATTTAACTGTAATGCTCGGGTCAGACCGAGTATTATAGGATACAGGATTGATGCTGTGGAACTCAGGAGACGAGCTGGATGACGATACGTACTCTCGTACTTGTTTATATATATATTCCGCTGTGTTTAGTAGCTGTGTATCCAGTTGTATGTTATTGATGTTGATCTATGATGATGTACTCTGATGATGTATGTATATACAGATGTATATTTGTTTTGAGTAAAGAACTGTTAATATATATATTATATTTTATTCCGTGCGATGGTTAGATTCTGATGTTGTTTTTGTTTTCTCTTCTTCTACCTCTTCTTCTTAAATCAAAAATGGTTCGCATTTCTGTTCTACTTGAGTTGATTGTTGTAGAATAGTGTTGACTCAGGAGTACGGATTTGCGGGTCGTTACAACGCGTTTCAAGCCCGTACGATGAAATGACAAGTCTGATCGCTACGAAACATGAAACCTTACAATAATTCACCGTTACAGATCCGATAAAACTAGTTTCGTAAAAATCCGAGATAGTTGCCAAAATGGCTATTTTCACGTTAATTAAATAAATTATTATTAAATTGATTAAATCACTTTTTAATTCCATTTTTAATAACTAACAAATTTTATCATTTTTTTGATTACTTAGACATTTACAAGAATTTAAACAAATTTACATATCAATCCAAAGTTTAATATCACACTAATTACATTTCAATTTCAACTGTAATTAAATCAAATAAATTATAATTTAATTTCAATAAATTGATTAAATTTGATTTCAATCTTTTTATTCAATCAATTATTGCTCTATGGGCATAGTTAACATTGTCTATATCTTATTATATTAATATTTTCTAATTTCATCTTAATTTCCATTAACATAATAATTACATTTAACTGCAATTGATTTCCAATTAATTTAACAGACTAAATAAATGGGCAACATATACTAATTGTCACCATTAACTTTTAATCACATTATAAGTTTATTATTTACAAACAAATGTTATAACAACTTACATCATACTAATTCTATCCAATTATAATCCATTACACATAATTTCGTTAATTAATACAACTTATAAATTATCAATTACTCTTTTAATCCAATTAAAAATTAATACACACATTACTACAATAAATTTACAATCTATATCTAATTATAACTTTTTAATCATTGCAATTACTTGGAATTACATTTACAGCGGTTATCAATTACGTTAAATTAATACTATTACATTTCATTCCAGTTATATTCTTATTATCAAATCATAAATTTTCATTTCTTCCAACATTAAATCACAAAACCTTATTAAATTAACTATTTTTAATTATCGAAAATTATGGGTCGTTACAAAAGTCTTGTGCATTGTTCGGAATATTCCATGATTTGCTAATCCCAATATTAGCACTTTAGAAACCATGGAATTAATGAGCGAGTCTCTGCTTGGTTTCACTATCCTATCTTGAGAGTATGAGATTTTTTAAAAAAAAACTCAAGCTTATTCATCTATCTTTTGCTTGATGAATAAGTGTGTTGTGTACAGCTCTTCTTTAGAAAATTACGGAGACACAATTTTTATAAGGGGAAGTCTATAACAACCCTGGTTAGTGATTACATGTAAGTATTAAATTATAACGGAAGTTATAATTAAATATTGAGAATTAATATTTTTGAGGATTTAAATTGTTTATTTGGAATAAACAATAAATCTTGGAAATAAAATGTGAGAATAAGATTTTAGAAACCTTATTATAGTGGATTGAATTAAAAATAAATGGGGAATGATTTTTATTTGGTGATAGTGCAATAATTTCATTAATTATTGCCAGTTTGCTTCTTTTAATAATTTTTAAAGAAATAATTAATTTTAAAAGGGGTTTATTTAAACAATTGGTTTTTAAATATGTTTCAGCCATAAATAAGGTTTGGAAATGGTTTGAAATATTTTTCTAAGTGGTAAAAGTATTTTTATTGAATTTTAAAAGTTAAAATTGGAAACTTTTGCATTTTATTTGTGTAAATAGTGTATTTCTATAAATTAAGGTTTTAATAATAATAATACTACAAAAATAGAAATGAATCAATGTTGGAAAAAAAATTATTGTTTAAGTTTGCAAGTTTACAAAATTTATTTGTGTGAAAATTGGAAGAAAATGGCTTTTGTTCTTTTATATAATGTAAATATAAAGCCTTTTGACTTAAGTGTTAATTACTAAAGCCTTAGCCATTTTATTTTCTTTTTATTGTTGGGTTAAGACCACTTAGGACTTAACCAGGTTGAGACAAAGGGAAACTAAGCTTCTGTACGTTCATTTTCGCAATGCCTTCCTTTTTCTCACAACTTGAATATAGAAACCCATCTTTCTCTTGTAAACCCTAGCCTAGAATCTTCAAATTAAATTCAAATCAAGTGTTTTAAAAAAATCAATTTGAAGCTAACTCTACAAATAGTCAAAATCTAAAACCTAATATTTCATCAAAAATCCAAATTTGTGAATGATTGTTGTTAATTGCTTTCTTCTTTCTTGCATGCACATTTCATAGTTTTACAGGTTGTAGAAGCTCAAATTCAACCCAAGCTCCAACCTTTCAGCTAATAATTCAAGTTTTTGCTCAAGTATAGTAAGGTGAGTTTTTTAACTCACAATATCTAGCATATCAAAGTGCAAATTGCTTGATTCTATGAAAAATGAGTTACTGTAATCGTTTTTAGTTTATACTTTACTTCTCTGTGAAAAATACTTTTATGTTGTCTCTTTGGTTGACTATAACTTCAGATTCCAACAAAAAAATGTTGTCGGATTTCTTTTATTTGGCAGCTTAGATGTTTCACTACATGCGTCTCAAATTTCATAGCATTTCATCTTCATTTGATATGTCAAACAGGTGCTTGAAAATCAGGTCGAGGCTGGAAAAATTTACTGGGCAAACTTCGTACCCTATGTCGACATGCATGCCGACCTAGGGTCGACCTCAAGCTCTCTAGGTCAACCATACAGTCGACCTAAAGGGGAGGGAGGTCGACCTTGTGGTCGACTTGCATGTCGACCTTTGAGATACTTTTGCTTGTAGCTCCTTTTCTCTTGTGATGTGTAATCCTGATGCTTGTTTTTATGGTTTTGCTCTCCTCTTCACGTGATTTTGATGTTGTTTTTATAATGTATTGAGAGTTATGATGCCTATCAATAGGCTACCTAATTTTTAGGATTCAAATTTAAATTTAAATTGAATTTGAATTGATTTTGGGTTGAATTTGAATTGAAGTCGAATTGAATTCAAGTTATCAGTTTTGAGCTATCTTCCTTGTTTTTCTTGTTTTCGAGCACGGATTTCTCCAAACCTTTTTGAAGTAATTTTTAAAATAATTAGGCATTTCAAATTATTATTATATAGTATTTTAAAAAAAATCAAATATAAAATCTATTTATTTCCTATAATAAAGGAATTTCAAATATTGGTTTCAATAATCGTTTTCGGAAAATAGTTTTAAAAGCTAGTTTTCTCTAATAAATTATTTTAAATATAAAATACTTATTTCTGCACTATTTGAATGTATAAGAAAGAGAATTAAACGATTTAGTAAAATATGTGGTATGAGACATGGGCGTTTTCTGTTTTGGTTAATTCCGGACTTGTATGATCGAAGCTATTTGATGTTGTCGATCCTTAGTTCTTTTGCCATTTTATGGCGTATTATGATTTTTATAATTCCTATTTACAGAAATTATCTAGGATGGCCAATATTTGGTGAGTTATTATGGTTTGAGATCTCCTACTTTAGGAGTTATGGTCGATGAGAACCATTATGATGTTTTTATACTTGCCAATGATATGAGGCAAGTATTGAGTTTGTGATTTCCTATTTTGATATTTATGGTTCACAAGGAACCATCACGAGGTTCATTTATACTTGTCGATAAGATGAGACAAGTCATGAGTTTTCTATTGTGGTATTGGCTAGCAGTTAGTAAACCGTTTAGTGAGAACGTGTGGTATGGGACGCACGTTACCAATTTTCGGGTTCCTAGCGGAGAGTTTGTTTCACATTCTGGGTTCTTCTAGTACTAGAGCTGTTGGGTTCATATTGGGTTGTTGGGTCCCATCTTTATCGAGCTATTAGGCTCATCACGAGTTTATGTTACTTCGGTCATCTAGGACTTACGACTTCGGTCATCCGGGATAGATACCAATAATTTATATAGTACTGGATAGAATTTTACACGTGCATATTTTGAGTTTTGAGCTGTTGGGTTCTTATTGGGATGTTGGGTCCATCCTTTTTATTGGACTGTTGGGTCCATTCTTTTATTGGACAGTTGGGTCCATACTTGAGATTTGAGTTTGCCGTCTTCGGCGTTTTATATGATATTTATAATCTCCTTCTTATATAAATATATATATTAATGGGTTGTCATTTAGCATATTTTGAATTTTGAGATCACTCTATTTTGAGTTTATATCTGTGTTTGTCATTTATGGCATTTCTTGAGTTTTCAATTTGAGACTTTTTCTTTTTAGGGAATATGGTTCATTGAAACCATTATAGATGTTTTGGGATGTCGTCGATGATATAAGGCATTTATTTCTATACTTAAATGTTATTTTTTTGAGTTACCTCTTTTGAGGTCTTTTTATACTTAAGTGACACTGGTCCACTTAAGTCTTGAGTGTGTGTTCTTTCTATCGCTTCTTCTCCTTCGAGAAGAGTTATCACCTTGAATTATATGCTTTATATTATCGTCTATTCTTATTAACTGATTGTTTTAGCTAGACTGACCCGTGTCTTTTATTCTCAGGTTAGACCGGGTTGTTTAAGGTAAGCTTTCGGTTATAGGACTTAGCTTTGATGCATCTGCTTGGATATCAGCCTAGCACTTTTGTGTAGTTTATATTTCTTTCTGGTTGACTCTGATATGTATTTTGTTAGATGTATATAGTGTGGTCTCTGAAACACTTTTGTGTATGATTTTGTATTGTACTGGGATGTATAGTGTATATGTATTTATATATATGCTGTTTACTGTTCTGTGATGTGATATGAGTTATGTTATTGTATTTTTTTCTGATATATCCATTAGCCTCCTATAGTTTTTTATTAAACATTTATTGGATACGTCGATCCATGAGAGATAGAAAAAACATACAGAGCGTTTATTGAAGTATTCAGTAGATGTTTAAGACAAGATTATAGATGGTCGCTCCTAACCAGCCCTATTATCCGCAAGTAGACATAATCACCCAGTAATTCTCTTTGTTAATGTGTGTCTCGAGGTGGGGCATTACAAATTCTCTTATTTTTAAACTTTCAAAAATGCCCTCATTAGCCATCAAAAGGCCGACCCATCTGACCCCTTTCATGGCTAAAATAATCAAGCCTATATGGTGCTCAAATCCACTTCGAGCCCGAATCAAAAATCTTTGCCATTAGAGAACCATTTTTTTTGAAATACGATGCAAAATTTTGAGGTTACCTAAGTTAAAACTAGAATTAAAAAGGAAGTATGTTGTTGTCCTGAAAATACAACTTACACATAATAGTGTTGAATCAATTTGAACATAACTTTTAAATGAGTTGTCCGATTTTGACAATCTTGAATTTTCTCGAAAACTAATAAGGTAAGGAAAAACTTCTATCTTTGAAGTTTTCTAGGCTAAAATGCATATTTGTAAAGTGGGCCTACGCTTTTATATCCATTTCATATTTTACCATCTTTAGGAAAACACTATAACTTAAGTTGTTCTTGATATTTTGCAATCCAGTTTGGTTTGGAAAACTAATATACTATGCAACAATTAATCTTTGAAACCATTACATATGTTGGTGTTTTAGACCTTTAAAATATCATTGGGAAGTGGTTGAACATGATTGTTATGTTTCTTTTACACTCTTATCCCTCTTCATATGGAACTAATGTTTAAGTTTGAGTTGAGAATAGATACTAAAAAGGACTATTGGGATAAATTGGCGATGTTAGCTCGCTTTTTCTTGCATAATAACAACGTAAGCTTGCTTAAAATGCAGAAACAAGGTACATTTTACGCTTATGTTGATAAATATGTGTCGTTGTGTTGTTTACATGTTTTACGGGATGCCCCATGATTGGGACGTATGCATGGATGTATATTATGATTATGTTGTGTTATAATTTTCGAAATGCTCCCCGTACAAAGGAGAATCTATAAAAAAATTAAACCGTCCAACGCATAAAAAATTCACACAAATTTATCATATGCGGAAAATTGAAAGTCATTGAATGAGTCAGTATGAATCTATTCATGTAATAAGATAAGTAGGAGAAATGGCCACATAGGGGATAAAGTAGGGTTAAGCTAGATAGAAGATTACAGAATGCGAAAAATTTAGGGAATGATTTAGATATAACGTTTCTCTATAAAAAATTGTGTGGATGTAATTTTCATAAAGGAGGAGGTCTATATCAACCCTGCATTTTATGAAATAATAATAAACAAATTTAACTGAAATAAAAATATTTGAATTATAATTTTGGTAATTGTTATTTTTGAAAATATAATTGAATTAGAATTTTGATAATTGTTATTTTTGAAAATCTAATTGAATTGCTTTAATTAATAAGATTAATTAATAATTTTTTTAGAAAATAGTTATAATTTAAATATTTTAATAAACATAAAAATATATTTAAAGTGTAATAATTTTTATATGATGGAAATAGTAGAAAGATAATTTTTTTACATCAATGTAAAGAATAATTAAATAAAAATAAATAAAAATTGAATTGAATGAACTTATGCAGTTATCGAAATATATTTTGTAGAATGAAGTATAAATTGATTTAAAATTTGATTGAAATCTATTTTCAAAAAATAAATAGAGTTAACTAAAGGAAAAGAAAGAAAAAAATTAATAAAAATCATTGTCTAATAAGGGTCTAAGGCCCAAACTAGTTAATTCATTCCCTCTCCTTCCCAGAATCAAAACCCACATCCCCTTATTCCTCTCTTGCCTTAAATCCCCAATTAAATCATGCATGAAAAAAATGAAACAATCGAATGCCATAAGGGAAGGGGTCTACGAAGTGGTGGAGAACGGTTAGCGACGCCAAGTGAGAGGAGCGTATGTTAGGTTAACAGTGGTTGACATTGGGTAGGAGCATGAAGTGGGGGGGGGGGGGGGGTCGATGGTGTAAGGTAAAGGAGGTCAGGTTTGGGTTGAACACGACTAGAATTGGCAAACGAAAGTGGTGTACGTTTTCTGGTGGCCATGGTTGTATGAGTGATACGAATATGAAGTAGATGGCTGAAGAAAATGATGGCGATAGGGTAGTTTTTGGTTCCTACTTGATTTTGGGATATAATAAATTGGTTGCAAATTATTGAATGGAATGAATTGTAATTGAATGTTATTGCTCGATCATTGTTGTGATGGCTGTGATACTTTATTTGGACACTAAATAATTCAGTTATAGATTGTTTGAACATACGATGTGCCTCTTATTGCTTTGATAATAGGGGACTTTGGTTTTGAAATTGATTATAAGGGAAATTTTGAGTTAAATATTTTGGAAGTATTTATAAAACAAGAATTCGTTTGCCTATATTGTTTTGAAATGAAGATTTTGAAATTTGGTTATACAAAAGATTTTTATATAAAGAGAATATGTATGTATGTATGTATGTATGTATGTATTGAGTGAATATTTTTTGGATTTGTGAAAAGAAATTAATTCTTCTCGAAATTGAATTATTATATTAGATTTATAATTCGATTAATAAATGATTATTTTATTTATCAATGATTATAAAAAAATTGAAAGGAATTTTATGTTTAAGAATTTTGTTCCAAAAGAAAAGAGTTTATTTTTATAAAAATGGAAGGATGTTAAGTTTTATAAAATAATATTTTTGGAGCAAGAAAAAAATGGTTTGAATGTGATTTAATTATTGCATCAAAGAATTATTAAAGGATGTTTTTTATTATGTTTTATTAAGTACAAATTTTTGAAACAATTTATTTTGTGTTTGATTATTTTGAATAAAGAGAAATACATTTGAAAATATTTATAAAAATATAGTACTTGAATTGTTGTAAAAAGGGAAGTTTTGAAATTTGGTTATAAAACAAAATTATAGTTTTATAAATTATTTTCAAAAGATGGGTTAAAAGGATTTGTAATTTATAAGGATTATAAATATTAATTTTAAAAATTAATGGTTGAAGCTTTACAAAAATATTTTGGATTAGAAATAATATAATTTGGATTGAAGCTTAAAAGTTATTAAATAGGAATTTCAAAATGTATGAATTATTTTTAAAGGAGTGCGGGTTTGAAATTTAAAGAATATTTGGAACGCAGAATTCCTTGAAACTTGATACAAAATTTCAAATTAGAAGATTTTAGGAAATATATATATTCTTTGGAATATATAATTATATCTACATTATATGTGTAATTTTAATATAACAAATTTACGTTATGATATGATTGAGGCATGCATGGATATGGTTGAATATTTCGTTGTGCTTGGATTATTATCGAATCATCTATAAACTGCTTGTGTATGTTTTTTTTATGCCATTTGAGATATATTATATCATGTAATATGGCTCTATGGATTATTATTATTATGGTATTCTTTATGTATCATGTTTATATATATATATATATATGTGTGTGTGTGTGTGTGTGTGTGTGTGTGTGTTAAGAAACCTTTTAGGACATCGGTTAAACGACGCTTAGGTGGGTTACTATCGTAAATATGAACATGTGGAATGAATGAATAAAAAATTATCGAAGCGACGTGACACTACAAGAAAAATGGTTACTAATCGCATCTTGGAAAAGCGTTTAAACAACATTCGTTGTTTTTTACACGTATAAAAAAATACAAAGTAAACATACATAACGAAATAGTATGCTACAAAACCAAAGATGTCAAAAAATTTACGCAGGCACACCAAATATTTCTATGGCCGCTTCTTTTTTTCATGTCTCTCTTTTCTTCTCCATCTCCTTCCTTAATGATAATCCTAAGAAAAGAAAATCCATGTTTCCTTCAATTACTACTAATAATAAAACATTCACTGCTACTCTCAATGGAAAAAACATATCCCTTTGTCGTTGTGGTTTCCTTGCCGAAGTCACCATCATTTTTAATCTGTTACCTCAACATCTCAAAGCACTTGGTAAAATCATTATCATAGTTATTTAGAATTGGTTTTGAGCTTCCAAAAGCATTGGTTAGTTATTTCATTTATTTCGATTTTGTATATAGTTTAAGCTTAATTTCATCAATTTGTTTTTACTTTTCCGTTCCTTTGGTGTAACGACCCAGAATTTCACCGCTTTGATTTTACGACATTTAATTCATTTTAAGTATTCAAATAATAGATTTTATAATGAAAATAAAATCAATTTTAAATAACAAATAATAATGGTGAAATAGTTTTTAAAGTTTTTCTTACAATAATATTTAGTTCGAAGAAAAAGCAAAAATGTGACTGGAATTCATTTTCCAAATTTTCAACTTTAATGAACTAAAAGTTATCGAATTTTTTTTGAAACTTTTGCATAGACATGCACATTTATATTAAGTAGGATAATTATGTATTGGTTAATATATGTATATAATTAAGTAAGTATACAAGCATGATATGGCATATAACCATATTTGTTTTTTTGAAACTTAAAATATAAGATTACTTATGTAACATAAGGAAACAAAAAGTACATATTTCATTTAAAACATGTTGGTTAAGCAAAGGGAAGGGGGGACAAGCTTGTGGTCCGAGGTACATGAAGGTGAGGTGGCATGGTGATGTGGAAAGAGGTGGTGTAGGGTAAAGTACCAAGGGCATTAAGGTAATTTACTTTTGTTTCTTGCTTATAAACACCCTTTCGTTTCTTCAATTTTATCTTCTCTTCCTTTTACCATATCTTTCTCATATCTTAACCAAATGGTGATTACTATTTTTTCAAATCGTAGAAAATTCTAGTGGCTACAACTTTCATTCATACCACTTCTTCAAATTTTGAGCACAACTATGTCCAAATCTCATTTCTTTTAGACTCATTTTCGGACCTAGATTTTCAAGTTCGAAAATACATTTCTTATTTTGACCACATCACCCTCCAAATAGGTCCAAATTGAGTGATTTTATTTAAATTGTAGACAAAAGAATTTCTGAGAACTTTCCCTCTGACGACTTTAGCAAATCTCATGAGTAACTTGTCTAAAAATCAGTTAGAAGATGACCTATTTTTGGGTTTGATTTTTGTGAATTCGGTGACGATCCGAAGTCCCTCCACCTTTCAAGGCCAAGTTCCACCACCCTTGCGCCGTGTGCACTATATCTTAGCCGAACCATAAGGACATAAAATCTTTATTTTCAATGTGACGATCCAGATTTCTGACCCCAAAAATCCGTTTCATCTTGAAGAAAGAAAGGGATGAGAAAATAGAAAAGATAGAGAAGAAAGAAAGAACAACAACATCAGAATCTCACAGTGGAACGAATAAATTATATTAATCACATAAGTATTTACATACTATACAACATCAATCAGAGTTATACAGATAGTACATCACATACTAGACAGTTATAAGCACCTATCTAGTTATACAATTCAATATACAATACAACACAGAGATACCAACACAACGAAACTATATATATCTACAACGCCGAAGCCTCCTGCTCCATTGCTCCTCCAGAAGTCGTCAAATCTAACCTGAATCCCTTGGCTACTCGTAAAAATTTGAGTACCCGAGAGTTTAGGAAAAACAGAAATAAACTCCGGGCCAGACATGAGTCTGGTATGAGTAACAGGTTAAAGTTGCTTAATTTTTGAAAATATTTGAAAACAAAAGGTATCACGTAAGACTTACCACGAATAAATATGGTAAGTTTTTACCTTACACTAACCAAATCATTTAATAGGAAATTCTATGATATTATAATAGTGTCTAGGGTTTTCAAGTAAATATGAAATAGCCGAAATTGTTACATTATTAAATTCCAGCTACTAGCCACAAAAGTGGGTAATACAATCAAAACCGTTGGCACTTATTGGATATTTGGATTCCATACAATGGCAGGGTTGCTGGGGTACCGCCCGTCACAGTACGTGGCCTAGATCAATGTACCGAGGATCACTCCCGACCCCCTACAACACAAGGCCGGAACCATTCCTTACTGAACAGTCCCGAACAAGACAACCCCGACAGTTGGAGCTCAGAACTGTCCACACAGCCGAATAAAAAGGGACATCTAGACAGGGGAAAATCTTGTCCTGCTTGGGCATGACCCACCTAACCTTGCTGCGCCTCCCCTGTTTTAGCCATTCCCGGTTGATGAGGCTTGAGGCTACGATTACCTTTACAGAACATATCTCTTAGAATGCTCATCGCCCACCTGGCGATGTTCTGAAAGCATTCAACCCATACAAGTACGTTCCGGGTTCGAACGAAACCGAAGGCATTATCTCGTTACACTCATTTTGGAATCACCCTCAGAGTTAACGACAATAACCCTTGCACTCTAAATCTTCACTTGAGAATTTACGACCTAACGTTAATTTGGAACGATGTGGTTTTCGGATGTCCAAATATGGAAACCCGATCCCGGTCTCATCGAAATCCAAAACGTATCTTTTAAGGCCAAGTTGTTTTAAAGTTTAAAATAAATCAGTCCAATTATCCATATACAGACAGATAGATAATTCACAATATCATAATAGATAGTCAACTTCATCATAAATAGATAATCCATATTATCATCACAACAAATAATCCATATTATCATCATACTTAAATCAGAGCATACCTATCACATAGCATTCATTAACCTTATATTTGAGATCTCAATCCATTCAAAGTAAACAATAACATCAATCCATATATAAGCAATCATATCAGCTATAATTAGTTTAAAATAAATTAAATTGATTATATCGTCTCTAATTAATTTAAAGTAAATTAAATTAATTTCTTTACCATTATAAATCTTGCTTATATATCTATTAATCAATTTTCCATCAATTAATTTATCATCATCCAATTATTCAATTTAATTAGTCACTCTTGATTAATTAACTTTAATTACACCCAAGTAATAAATCTTTAATTTATTTTCACAAATTAATTAATTTCGACTAAAAACAGAAATTAACCTCTAATTACTTATTAAATTGATTAACTATAATTAATTACTTAAACCTTTAATTACACTAATTAATTTCTCTTTAATTACTTATTATTGGTTAATTGATATTAATTGATCAATCCTTTAATTACATCATTACTTATATTAATTAATGATTTCTAATCCATCTTAATTAATTACCCTTCTAAATCAATTACTTTAAGTAATTAATCTCAATTAAATCACAGTTATTAATCACCCCTGATTAATACCATTCAGTAATTAACTTCCTTTAATTACTCCATCAAATAAATAAATTACTCCTTAATTAATTTGTTTTAAATTAATCCCTTGATTAATTATGCAAAGTAATTATATTTCAATTACTTTCACTATTAAATCACCCTCGGTTAATTACATCCAGTAATTATCATTAATTACTTCCCTAAGTAATTATACTTATCTCATCATTATATGATTATTTAAATTAATTAAACTTAATTAACTAACTTAAACAATTCATAATTAACCGAATAAATTACAATGTGTAATTAATTCCTTAATTACTTCCATTTAGTAATTATGCTTAACAGTCCACAATTGCTTATTTTAAATAATAATTTAATTAATTATTAAAATTTAATCCCATTAATTGATTATTTCATAATCTTAGTTAATGACCTTCATTAACTATTTATAATTCTTTAGTTACTTCCCCTAAATTAATTAACTAAGATTTATTATCAATTACATTTTAATTAATATTAATCACCCATTAATTAATCCTTAATTAATTCATTAATTGATTACCAATCATTAATTAAAAATTAGACCTTATTTAATCAATGAGTCTTAATTACCAATTGATTTACCTTAAATTAATTAACTTATATCTTATTTAAATAAATTTAAACTCTTAATTTCTAAGTTAATTAATTCTTGTCATTAATTATCCATTTTAGTCAACTTAATAAATACAAATCCTTAAGTCTTTAAAACCTTTTTCTATTTAATGATCAATTTATCATTAATAAGGTATTTAAAACAATTTAATTTACATTTACTTTTAAATTTCATTTTAAATTTAAGATTTAAAATGAAATCAAGTTAATCTTAACAAGTTTAAAACAATTCCAAACTCCTTTTTATTTTACAACTTAAAGAATAATTATCTTAAAATAGAAGATTAAAAGAATTTAAACACGATTTCATTTTGAATTCAAATCAAATTTAAAAATTCACTTTATCGTTCAAATTGGTTTAAAACAAATTTTAAATTAAAAACTTTATTTATTTAAAAACTGAGATTCAAACTACTTTTGAAACCAAACTTAACTTGATTTAAACCTTGTTTAAATATCTATTTTTCATTTAAAAACCCAGTTTTAAATTTTTTATAAAACTTACAGGTTTTAAAACCTGTAGCTAAAATACCCGAGATAAACAAAAACTTCTTCGAGCAAAACCCCAAATTTCTTCGAGTCCAACACTCGAATCACTCGAGTGAAACTCGAGCAACAATCCCCTGCAACACAACTTCACCAGGCCTGCTAATACTCGAGACAAAACCCTAAATACTTCGAGTAAGATACTCGAACTACTCGAGTAAACTCGAGTTCCATCCTGATCAAACCCAGAAACAACAAGCATCAACACAAATATGCACTGTGCACATGCCCAGCAGCCTCGGTCAATTCCGACCATCGACAGCGATCTTCCCACGTCCACTGGCATCTCCAAAACCCAACTCAATCATCAGAAATCCCTTAACTCGACTCGAAATCAAATTCGAGTTTAATAACCAAACTTGGAAATTGAAGCCACCACCACACTTAAACCTGGAACATCGCCTCGCTCGCAAAATCCCCACCACCAGATTTCATACCACTCCAGCCACGACTTCGTCTTCGCCCAAGCCACCATCACCAGAAACCCTGAAACACTCGATCCACCACACGAACCATGACGATCGATTTTCCTAAGCCTAACTAAACTAGGGTTCAAAATGAAAATCCACAGCCGCAATTTCCCTAATGAACTTCATCACCATCAAGGATTTTTCCCAGCCTCACTGTTCACCCCTCCATCAACAGGAAGAAACCCGACCTCCTCCTTCAAGTGGATCACCAGGAAATTACAACTTTCCATCTCCAGTTCGTACCAAAACTCCTCTCCCATTCTTTTACTAAAAATTATAATTTTTGTTTTAAAAATCATATTTTGATTTTAGTATTCAATTCATGATACTGAATTTATAAATTTAAAGGTTTGAGTTTTGGTCTTATTTAACATACACAGTTGTTTAAATATCACAAGAGACAATTAAGCCTTATTTTTGACTAACTTATATTTTTAAACATAAATCTAAGTTAAATCAAACAATATTTGTTTGATAAATAGATCCTACCAAGAACCAGATCATGAGGTAAGTATTTGTATAAAAACTGGAGCCTGGAAACAACAGAACAGAGTAAATATACACAACATGCACAAAAATTAAGTGTTCACATCGGGTTTTTCACTTATGAAATACATATTCACTTCACGTACTAGCAGGCAACCAACTTTTATTTTTAAGTTTTTAAAAGTGAAGTTACTCACAGATTCGAAGAATGAAGACAGAGCTTTGCAAACTGTTTTGAACTTCTGAAATTGTAAAATATTTTTGCTTTGATCTTCCTGTTTTAAAACTCCTTGTTTTTGTTTAGTTGCATGGTGTTGTTTATGGATATGCTTTTCTTTTCTTGCTTTCTGGTTTTCTAAGTTATGAAAGAAAATGAAACAAAGAGTATTGCCTATATAGAGAAGACAGGCTTGTACAGGAAGGTGTTATCTGGTATAGGCTATTTTAGTTTGTTCAAAGATATTTCTTTACTTTTGTTTTATCAGGCAAGTTTTTTTTTTTTGGAGGCTGAATTGATTTTTTTTTTTACACAATTCGAATTGACCTCATTATTTGCTGAGATGAAAGCATTAAATGCTTAAGTACTTTATTTGTACAATACAGTATAATATCCTTTGTACCATTAGTATCAGAGATATTTTTCTGTCTTGGTGGATGATAGTTACATATTGTTGGCTAGCATTAATTACTATGTCCCATTTAGTCTACATACCAATCCAATTGAATATTCTATCTTCCATCTCAAGCCTCATACTTATCTTTAATTTTTGTACATGGATACTTTTATTATTGTCTTGTTCATGAATGTATTTATACTTATCCAATTCACATAACTGAATGTGTATTTCTGTTCTTTTGCTTTGTCTCACAGCTTGTTCACAACTTAAATGTATTATATTTTTGTTTTTATTTGTTGTACATGAATATACTTTGTAATATAAATGAATTTCTATAATTATTATGTGGTTAGATTTTAGCTAAATGTGTTATTTAATATTATAGAATTTATCTTATATGTATGTATTTCTATTTCTAACTTAAATACTTATTATCTTGCATCTTTACATGTACATGTATTTGTTCTATTAATTTTATAAGTGTAGTTTGGGTGTATTTTATTTTTACTTCTTATACTGATTCTTACTTAAATATTTTTATTTTTATTATTTATCAAGCTATATTTAGAAGAAAATAGAACAAATCTTTTTGTTAATAAATTCTAAATTTAAACTTAAGCTAGAATAAGTTTTAAACTATTAAACATTTATCTTAAGTATTTAAAACCATATAGTTATTTAAATAACTTTGAAAAGCTTAATATTAAATAAACCATAACTTCCAAATCACTAAAATGTGTACTAGAATTTGAAAACATAAAATTTTATTAGTTAAATTTAAAGAAAGCTTACCTATTTAAAATATATACAAGTGTATATATACATTATAAAATAGGGAACAATTTCATTAGCTTTTAAAAGATAAAGTTACCCATTTAAATATTTATTAAAAATATTTAATCAATTCAAATTTATTATTAACAATACTATCAAATCTATTGAACTTGAACACAGATTATTAAATTGATATTGCCAAAAATTCCGGGATATCACATTCAAAGCATATAACATGGAGCTAGATCATAGACAAGTTATAGTAGAAATTCGGAGTGGTTTGGTAGCTTTTGGGTGAGTATATCTCACAAATTCATTTAAAAGTTCAAACTTTAAATATGGCGCTTACTTTGATAATGAGATTATGGTTGATAATCTGTATATTGATATTGACTAAATGTTTACATATATGCTTGATGGGATGTTTGATTCGACTTAGAGATCAAACTTGAAATGTGCGTATGGATCAAAAGTTATGTTCTTTGCTTGGTTATGTAAACCATGGCATGTATATGTGTTATTTTTGTATTGTATATGCTAAAGGTTAGCACTTGAGCGTGAGGTTATATGTAGATGGAAATTTAGTATTTTGGAATCGTAGTTGCGACATCGAAATCCTCTGATTTTCAAAAACTTATTTTCCTTACTTACCTTTAGAAATGTTTTCATTTAGTCTCTAAAGATGTACTTTGTTTTCTCTAAAAAAAATTCTAAGTTTATAAAGTAAGTTAAAGTATAAAAACAAGAATTTTGAAGCTAATCAAAAAAAGGTTCGAGTTTGAAAACAATTGGTCATATAGCGATAGTTGCTATAAGTGCAGTACATGGAAATAAACTATTTTGAAATTTAAATGTTTTTTCGACATAAATATTTTTTAAAAGTGTTTTAAAAACATATTTTAAGTAATTATAAACGCATTTATTTATTTATTTGTTTAACAAATGATTATTATATTAATTTATCTAATTAATGTGATTAGTACTTAGTCATTATTTGACAGGGTATTTAGCACTTAAGTGTTAATCGAGGAAGTTAACTATTAATTAGCAATAAATAAAAGGTTGGTTGCTATCTAATTTATTATTTAATTATTAATTAGTTTTTAATTATTAACTAATGGTTAGTTGTTATTTGTTAAATAAAGGGTTTTATTAATTACTAATTAAGTTAAGGTTTAATTAAGTATTGATCAAGATTAATTTAACTATTAATGAAGGTTTAAATAATTATTTAATAATTAATTAAAGATTAATTATGGTTTAATTATTTATTTAAAGATTAACTATTATTTAATTATTTATTTAATAGTTAATTATTGTTTAATTATTAATTAAATTTTTAGTTATTGTAACGACCCAAAATTTCAGTCATTTGAATTTAGAATATTTAATTGATTTAAAAAATTGAAAAGTTAATTTAATAAGTTAAATAACATGAATTTCAAATATAATGGTTATTTGAAATTATTTTGATAATTAAATCTTGAATTCTATATGAATGAAAATGATTTCGGAAGTTGATTTAAATTCTATTTAGATAAGAATAAAGATGGTAAACTTTTGAACTTGAATTTAAAAGCGATTAGACTTTTTAATTAATACGTGAAAATAGCCTTCCGAGTACTATCTCGGAATTTGGCGAAAGTAGTGCCATTGGATCTGCAATATTGAATCATTATACACCATCGAATTTCATGGCGATTGGATGTATAATTTGGTCGTGCGAGCTCAAAGCACTTAAATACTAATTATAGAAGTTAATATGATATAACTGGGTTTGAAAAGCTACCTTCTGTATATGATCGAATTAGGTCTCGAGACTAGTTCCATTGTGTTCAAAATAAGGGTATTTAGTATAGAACGCCAAGCGGCACGCCTTATTTGGAGTTTGAGATTTTTGAGTGCATCCAATCAGATATTTTTGATTATTTATACATACATACATACAAAAATACATACATACATACATACATACATACATACATACATACATACATATATATTCACCATGATTTAGCCATACCTTAACCTTACTCTCTACTATTAAGCCATGCTTCCACTATTTAAACCATACCACCATCTAATTTAAAATTCATTTGTCCAACCATAGAATAACGTTCTCGTTTTTAAAAATTAATCCCTTCTCATCCAACGGCTCGAGATTGTCGGCACCACCATGTGCATTTCCAGCCTTCAACTTCAACTAAGAAACGTGCATGAAGCCAAGACATGGAAGATGAATGGTAGAGATCGTCTAATTTATAGTGTGGCCACCATAGTTCGTGGTTAAATGGTGCTGCAAACTTTGACCTCGGCACGACGATTTAGGGGACAAGGGAAGAAGCTTCTGGTGGCGATGGGTAGCCGGGAGGCGGGGAGTGCTACAGTGATGTAGTATGGCCGATCATGGTCGGTGACATAGGAAAGTCGAGGACGAACGGAATCTGTTTTTTGATGGTTTCTCAATGATGGGGGCTTTAAAGACGACGTGGTTGGTAACTGGAAGCTTGTCGAGGTCGGCGGAGAGTAGGGTGATGACGTGGCGGCGGCTGGATGAATGGAGCGGTGGTGGAGAAGTGGTGAAGTTGGCAACACGAGTTTGCATTTTGGAAGGGAGAAGAAAAGGATTATGAGCGGGTTAACAATTTAAACAAGGTTAATTATCTGATGGTGATCAGTGAATAAAATATTATTTAGATTGATTGAATGTTATAAATTAAAAAACTCATTCATTTTAGGTCCAAATCGAACAGGTCAGTCGCGTTCGACTTGTAGAAACGAGATATTCGTTATGAAATAAGTTGAAAGGCAATTGGAGCTCATTGAATTTTACATTGAGTTCGAAGTCGTTCATTTAGGCAAACCCAGAATGCCTCAGCGACAACTGGTGTTTCGGTGAGCTAAACTTACCTTTTTGGTTAGCAAGAAATGTTATATAGTTAAAAAAATTGTTGATTGGATGTTTTGATGATTCACTGTCTTTATTAGTTGATTTGGATTTATTCTCGTCCCTAGAATGGATGTCCTTTTATATATACCCACCTAGTAGCGGATGACCCATATTATATAACTATATATGAGTTGTGATGTAGGGGAAACATGTTGGAGGTATCCAACAGGATTCCTCGCCACTGTTGATTTTATTTACAAATACATGTGTTGATATATATATATATATATATATATATATATATATATATATATGAGTTATGATGCAGGAGGATGGGTTGGAGGGATCCAACAGGATTCCCCGCCATTGTTGATTTTAATTTCAATAATATTCCCGTCATATGAATTATTGGATATTAAACCCGATTTTTAGCTATATTGATTATGACGTTGTTATATGTTCAAAACTTAAACCTAGTAGTGGTGGAAAATCAATATTGATAATGGTTAAACGTTGGGTAGCTTTTGGCCTCAAATCTGTATTTTAAAAATACTATAAATTGCCAATTGAGTTGAAGTTAGTTTTGAGACAGGAAATGAATTTGAACCTAAAATTTAGTGTCAGAAATATTTCATTTTAATGGATTTAACTTCTATTTTACTCCATCCTTTTTATCTGTATTTTCTAAGTTATTTATTAATATTTAATATTGTTTTAAAATTATTTATATTTAATATTGTTTTAATGATTATTTATTTATATTAAATATTGTTATAAAGTTATTTATCAGTATATTAATATTTTGAAAAGTTAATTATTTTAAATAATTAATATGTTTTGAAATTAATAATAAGGATTTATTAATAATGTTTTGTAAATAAATTACTCCTATTTATAATAATGGTAATTTTTAATTATTTGTTTATTTAACAATGTTTTGAAATTATTAAATATTATTTTTAAGGAGTTTGAGGTTAATAATTGTAATGACCCATAAATTTATCAATTTGATAAATTATATTTATTTTTAAAATATTCAAATATAAGATTTTTTAACATAGGTTGTGATGTTTTGAACAATAAATAATAATGTTAATAAGTATTTACAAAAATATATACTTGGAAAAATAGCGATAAAATGACCAAAAACCATTTTATCGATAAACAACTCTATAATCATCAAACATCATGCACAGAACTGCACACATACACTTATTTTTATAATTGAACAAGAATATGAAATAAAATTATTTATTTTATTTTTGGAAATTTAATGAATTTATGACGTCATCGGTAATACCATTATATTTAATAATTGATTTATGATTTTAAATTGAGATTTAATGATTTAACCATTATTATAATTATTCCAATAATTGTTTTTAAAGTATAATAATTCATTTTAGATAGTTATATAGTGATAATAAAGCATTTATAAATATATGTTGAATTGAAAAATATAAGAAAATTGATATCACTTTATCTGTATAATAGCAATTTTTGTAAAGAATTATTAATATTGATTTATATGATTTTATAATTCAAATGTGATTATTTGAATTAATTAATAATGATTGAGGATATATTTTCAAATTTTGTTTACATATATATGTAATTTAAACTATAAGTGAAAATGTGACTGGGAATCGATTTTCCGATTTTCAATGGTTTAATAAACGAAAGTCGCTTCAAGTCATTGCAATGTTGTAAATAAAAATAACACATGTTTTTATGCATGCATACATATCACATACTCACATATACATACATATCACATATATACAAATATATATAAACATATGTAAAAAATATTCGAGATATTTTATGAAACTTCACCATTAAGCGTGCATAAGTCAACAATTAGGGCATGATGTGATATGAGAAGATGGTGGCGCGTGGGGTTAGTTTCAATGTGTAAAGAGGTACACATGGGTGACATAAGGGTGGGTGATTCATGAATGATGATGTATGGAGATATTTTCCATTTTACTTAAGAGTTAAGGCTTGAAAAAGGCTATAAATACCATCCCATTCTCTCACAAATTCACACATCCATATCCTTCCTTTTCTCCTTCTTACAGAGATTCTTCAATGTCTTCCCTCTAAATAAAATAATGAAGAAAAAAATGTAGAAAAAGAAATAAGTAGATATAGGTAAATACACACACACCCCATTCAGTCCACTCCTTCTCCTTCTTCTCAAACTTCTTCTTCTCTTCTTATTTAAAGGCCTTAGGCCGTGAGCAAGGAGGTGGAAGAGGAATTATTATGTGAGCATTGGAGGTGATGGAGGCAAGGGCCGTGAGCATGGAGCATTTTAGGGTGGTGGTAGAGCACTTAAATGGGAGGTGGAGTTGTTTGGTGAAGTATAGGATAGTTTAGTGAAGTGTTATGGTGGTATGAATGTTGGTGGGAAGATTTGATTTGATTTATAGTGAGTACTCGATTTATAAAATGATTATATGAATGTTTAAATTATAAATTTAAATGTTTGGATGATTACTTGATTGATTATATGGATGTTAAGATGGTTGATAACTTGGTTGATGAATAATAAAGAAAACCATAATTGAAATGGTTAAGTAATTAACCATAGTTATTTCATAAAAAACAAATCAATATGGATGTGTATATGAGTTATTTAGCCTCTCAATTGCGACGATTCGAATTTTCGCGTTCGAAAATCAACATCCATACTTCACTCGTATTCGAATGTCGTAGATTCAAACGTTCGAATCTGATCCGTCGGAGCTTATGACACATTCAGTACAACAACACAACGGAAGAAAATGAATATAATATAACTCCAATGAATACAATATCCAATGATATACGACAATTATACAACTCCCTAACATATATCAGAGATATGATACTACAAATCACTATGGAAGATACACAATACCAGCAACGGAGCAACAACATATACTTGGACTCCAAGGAAGAAACTCCAATATCAGCAATCTCCATCTCCAAAGCACCAATCCAGAAATAGCTCGAACTCCCAGTCAAGTTGTATTAAGCAAGGTCGGTCCCAAATGTTAAACAGAAGCACAAAGCGATAGCCAAAATCCAAAGGCTTCGAAGGCTAATTGAATCTACATCTACTATTTGATTATCTGGAAAATCCAAATCTAGACTGCCCGTGTGGAAAATTGTGGGCACCCAAAGTTTAGGAAGGGAACAATAAACTCCGGGTCAGTCATGAGACTGGTATGAGCAAACGAAAAAACAGTTTATCTTTAAAACAAACAATAAAATATTTTAAAAATTGAAATCCGCAATGCTTTTTGGAAAATGAAACTACCATAAGGCCTCCTGGCACACACACCATGCAATTGCAGACTTGGATGAGATTTCTCCTTATGATAGTCAAACATGCTTACTACGCAAAATCCTTTTGATATTATTATTAGTGCACAATGGAGAACAATTCGAAAGTATATCTTAGCCAGCATACGTACCATTATAGAATGCCTACTATAGCTACCATATTAGATGGCAGGTTCTATAACTAAAACCGTACAAGACGCGTATTGGGCATTGGATTTCCAACAAATGGTCAGGCCAAGGAACTTCCTATTGCCACATGGGAACGCCTTTGGAGGGACGCCCCAAGAACCTACCCGACTCTCTACCAACACAAGGCCGGTTTACTCCCTGCCCGGGAGTAACACCTACAGATATGTCATCCCCGGTCGTTTGTGACCTTTATCCGAGAGCTCTCAACCATAAAGTAATAAATTTACAGTGTCCACATGAGATAAGTATCTAGGCTCCATACAATGATACCACCCTTTTCCAGAAGAAATGGACATACCTTAGGGGCGCGACCCCTGAAAACCTTGCCGCATCTTTCCTATTTCAACCGTTTCCAAGGAGTGAGGACCGTTGTGGTCTCGTCCACAAAGCTACGCTTTTCACAAAAGCCATGCTTCAATCAACAAATGATCAGCAACACTCAGCATGCCCCACTACCAAATTGGGAATGTATCACTAGTAACCATCAACTACATAACCTCTGAGCACGTACGTCTCGGAGAAGGGTGTTAAGCTAAGAGGATAAATCTCCGCCACCAAACAGAAATGTATTTGATAGAAACCAGCTTTACATCTCAAAGTGTAATGTCAGACACACATCCATACAAGTCTGTTCCGTGTTCGAACAGAACCGAAGGTACTTCCAAAGAAGCCCTTGCAATCCGAATAATCCCTAATCACGCCCGGACTCCCCATCACAAAGGGTGATCAAATCTCTATATCGGGGATCAACCGGTGCAGAGACAATCGACAAGTTATCCTTTCGCTTTCGAAAGGATCTGGGCTTCACCACCAATCTTCAAATGCTACCCATACCGTCGTATCATTATTTCGAATGGTTTATATGACACAAGGTCCTCTCCCGGCAAAACCGAATAATTAGCGCAATATTTTTAAACATATGGATATTGGGATCATAGTTAAGTCACGACTTATTATCCAAAACTTTTCTTTCAAATGGTTTAAACAAATTACCATTTTCAAATCTTTAAACAAAAAGATTCACTTCACAAAGTTCATCAATCTTCCACGAAGGTTCATTCACGGCTTTCCAAAACAATTTCCTTTTCAAATTTGATTAACTCATCCAATCATTAAATCAAAGACTTAATTTATAGCTTTTAAAACCATTTCCAAAGATTCATTCATAACTTTCAAAACAATTCCCATTTCAAATCTTTTATATATAAAAGATGCACCATTTAAAATCCTCTTTAATTTCAAAACAAGGTTCAACCATCTTTCACAAAGACTCATTCATAGCTTTCAAAACTATTTCAATTCCATTTCAAACTTGAAATCTTTCAATACAAATTGGAAATCCTTTCTTTATATGAAAGCTATTATTATTTGAAAACAAATAGTTTTCGTTTCAAAAAAAAAATCCGATTACATTTGCACAAGTTAAACCCCTTCAAGTATAAAACTTGGGTTAAATTCAAATTTCCAAAATAATATTTTTTAAATGGCTTTAAACCTATATAAATACATTTATAACTGGTATAAACTTTTTAACCATAATTCCAAAACATAGAATTTAATTTCAAATCTTGGATTCAAATTCAAATCAAATTACTTAAATTCCAAAACTTCATCAAGTTATTCAAAATAACTTTTATCTTCAAAACTCCTTTTCAAAAGCTTTTCATATTTAACCCAATTCCAATACCCAACCATTTAGATTCAAAATTCAATTTTAAAACCATTTCAAAAATCCGTGACTTAAGCAATTTCCTCGTGCAATCCATATTTATGTGTGTATGGAGTAGTCCAGGGGTTCTACCTAATAGTGCAACAACATCAATCATCATAGATTCAAACACATCAATATCGATTAGAGGTATCATCCAATAGCGCTTATCTCCATTCACAAATTCATAGATAATTAATATGAATTTATCATATATAAATAAATTTCATTCATCACAGATCACACCAAAACAATTCATAGCACAAAGCATAACATATCAGGGATATCAAGAAATTCAATCATTCAATAGAATCCAAACATCCATAAGTAAGCTCAATTAATTATCCGATTGATTTAAACCAAGTAAATTACTTATGAATAAACACTAATCCTGGTTAATTAATAATAATTAATTACGAACCTTCGTAATTTATTAACCTTTAATCATTTACTAATTAACCTTTAATTATAAATTAATTACCCTTAATTGATAAATCCATTAACCCATAATCATTGAATAATTATCCTTTAATTATTTAATTATATTTTTAATGAATTAACCTTAATTAACAACATTAATTAATTACCATTTAATTAATTATCCTCAATTAATTAGAATAAGTGATTATCCCTAACCACTTATATTAATAAATCACAAATTAATTTTATTAACTTGATTATTCAATGTTAATCATTAATTACTTTTAATTAAGTAATCATCTTTAAGCAACTAATTACCTTTAATTGCTTTTATTACTTAATTTCTATTAATTAATTAATTAATCCTTAACTATAAATTAATTAGCCTTAAAATTAATAGTTAATTATTCTTTAATCATTTAACTATTGCTTAATTAATTATATTAATTAAATTACCCTTCAAGTTGATTGCAAAATTAGTTATTCTTTAATTACTTTAAGTAATTACAAATTGATTAACTTTTAATCATAAATTAATCCACCTTTAATTAATAAGTAATTAACCTTTAATCACTTGATTAATTTTTTAAATTAATCACAATAATTAATGAATCACATAAATTAAATCCTTTTAGTTAATTAAGAAATTAATCATTTAATCACTTTAAATCTTTAAGTTAAATTAAGGATTAAAATACTTCATTCTTTAATTATTTACTTAATCACAATATTAAGTTTGTTTCTAAATACAAACTTTTCAAAAACAAAGGTTATATATTAAAACATTTAAAACTCAAAGAATTTTATCTTTCAAATCTTTAATAAGTTCCATCTTAATTATTGATTATTTTAAAAGAAATGGTAAATAAATTATTTCCTTGGTTAAGTTTTATTTTAAACTTTAAAGTTTGTTATTTCTTTTTAAAAAAATTAAAACTCGTCAACCTAGTAAAGAACCGAGCCAAACATTGTATTTCCCGATCCTCACTTCGGGTTCCCCGACCGTTCACCTTCTTCGAGCTATCTCGCCATTTTCTTCGGGACGAACCCCAGTAACCCATCTTCTTCCCAAAATTCCACTAACACAGCCAGATACACCATGTACCAGTGCAACGTGCACACCACCACGACCAACTACGATCGACTTCACCAGCGTCTACAAGTCAACGTTGACCTCTTCCATCCATTCCAACAACCCAAAATTAAAACGAGCCTGAAAATCAAATTTGAGCATCAATGACTACCACCTGAAACAACCCGACCACCCAAAAATGCTCCACGCCGCCACGCCATGTCGCCTGAACCTTTGCAACTCTGATCACAGCTTCCCTACTCATTCACGCACCTTTTCCCCTCAGACGGTCCTCCCCGATCCATCCACAACGACAGGCAAATTCGAAAATCAACGCCTACCAATTCCAGTCCTTAAACCCTAAAAAAGCTTCGCCATGCATCCACGACGAACCAGAAAATCATCGAATACTTTTTCTGATGATCCTAGATCCCCAAACATGCTCCTTTTTTGGTCACGAGATTTATCATTACTCCGATCATCAGATTTTCGTCAAAACCCAATTTACATTCAACTCGATCGTGATTCCCTAACTAAAAATATCGTGAATTCATTTTTAAAAATCATGGTTTATAAAGGCGAATAAGACCATGCAATTAAAACCCGAGTTAGAATTAACTAAATTTTGACAAGATTTGATTTTTATTTGCGTTTTCACATTCCTAGCAAACCCATTTATTTTTAATACTTAAGCGTATTTTCAAAATTTAAATCCTGATATTTAAATTTTATTTTGTTCAAAAATCAAATTCTAACAGAGAGAGTCTCTGTTTGTGTTCGCAACTCATTCATGATGAAAGAGCGGGTTTGAACAACCAGCAAATCCATACATGGCTAACGTGCCTTGGGGAGAGAGGGAGAGTTCAATCTATTCTTCTCTGCCCAAGCCCCGAGGGGTTCGCATAGTCGTTACCAGCTGGCATAGTATATTCCCGTGATTGAACCATTGATTGGCTACTCTTTCTGGTTCAATCACAAAGTAAGTCCACCGTCGAGTAGTCCATGCAATGGGAACGGCTGAGATTGGTATTTGTGAGAGAATCATTAAGTGTTTGCCAGATGCGCATGACGGGGAAGATAACAATAAAGATATAAAAATGAAAATGTCTTTCTCACTGCTCAAATTCATGTTTGGATGGATGCAAATAAAACTTGAAAAGAGAATCTCTATGCTGAACACATGAAAGGAGAAGGTTTAGAGAATAGCGATCCAGTATATTAATTGGGAGGAGATGGTTATAGGCGGGAGGTATTCCTGTGTTCACTCTGACCAATCCAGTATACTTGAGGGAAAGATGTCTCTGACGCGATCGGACTTCCACTATTTTTCCTTTTTAGGCGGGTTCGGTCAGTAAGGACAAAATAGATATGCTGCTTTCTATCAGTCCTAAGCGGATCGGATATCCCCAGCTTCCACTTTCCGCTTACCGAGGAAGAGATGCGGGAGGGCCTGGGGCCAGAGCAAGTTGGGTTGGGGTATAGAGCCATAAGCGCGGTGGGGGTGACAGAGGACGTGCTCGGGAAATCCATAGTGGGGTATGATATTCTCGTGGATTGTTGGGAACATCCTCTATATTCGAAATATGCCTTTCTAGGAGCATTACGATCTGCAGCTCAAATGATCCCTTATGAAGTCTCCATTGGTCTTATTCTTATTATGCGCCTTGTGAGTACGTTTGGATCCGCGAAGCCAATCGCTCGGATGTTCCCCTAACCCAACCCGGGAACGGACGGTCTGACGACTTGGTGCGGTCAAATTTTGAAATCTTCATATGCCTGTAACCTCTAAACAGAGGTATATGCAGACATACACACACACAAACTGTACATGTACACAACATATAAACATTTTTTTCATAGTCATACAGGCATATATACCATAACTTCAAATACAAATCCAACACTTAGAAATATAACAGGGTTGAGGGGATTTTCTCACTTGGAGTTGAAAAGTAGAAAATCTGGAATTTTGAAATTGGGAAAATGATCTACAATTGATTAAATATGCACTTGATTATAAATCTTTGAATCTGAAGCTGATTGCTTTTGATTCCAATTATATTGCTTGAAGTTTTAATTGCTTTTGATTTTCATTCCTGCTTTTGCTTTGGGTTTCTGTTTTTCATCCTATTTTCCAAGTTTTGATCTTCTTGTTTTGATCTCTGCTTTGCTTTTAACTAAGCTTTGATCTATGCATTAACTATTTCCTGGTTCAGTTGTTTGATTTCCAGGTTAAAGACTTTTGATTAGATTATAAATTGAAATATGGTTTTCCCAGATTTGTTTCCAGGTTAGACTTTTCTTGATTGTTTAAATTAGTTGCTTCAAATTTTGATTTCTTTTTAGTTTGCCTTTGTTTTAACTTTGATATGTAGTTTTCATGTTTAAGAAGATAAGAGAAAGAATTCTATTGAATTGAAGAAGCTTGGTTTATTATCTTTTAATGCATGTTAATATTATTATTAAATAGAAATAAAAATTTTTGCCACTTGTTCCCTTTAATTACACTTGTTAAATTTTCTTATCGCATGATTTAAAAATGTTTTATATCTTTAATTATTTTGTTACAAATGTCATAAGCATGAATTTTTATGTTTAAATCCTTTACTTAACTTAATTTATAAATTTTTATTTTAACCCTTATGTGAATTTATTTATAAAACATGTTTTTTTATAAACATCTTATTTACGTATGAAACACTATATTTTCCCATTACTTATATTTATTCAACTTTAAATAGTCTTTTGAAAATTATTGATTTAATTCTCAAATTACAACTTTCAAATATAATCATATATACACATGTATATTAAAATTGGAAAATAAAATTTTATTATCTTATTAATTATAAAGATATGTATACACTAAATCTTGGTATTTATCTTTGTTTTAAATTTCCAAATTCAAGTTCTTATTATTTTTAAATGAATGAAGTTTTTATATTTATACATTTTATATTATTTAATCTTATATAACTTTTAAAGGGAAATATTTTTTAAAACTTATTTTCTATAATAAATCCAATTTATTTATAATTATTTACATTTTTAATTTTTCCACAATCAAAATTTTATTTACAATTTAACTTTCAATCTATATATATATATATATATATATATATATATATTCATAAATATATTTATTCACAATTTCAAATTAATTCACAATCCAATTTATAGTTAATATATTATTCAAATTATTTTTCTAGATTTCCAATTAGAAATTTTATTTAAATTAAAACTCCATTTATACACATATATAAATAAACACATTTATTTATTTATTTTGGAATAACTAATTTTAATTCACAATTTTAACCCAAAATTTATATTAATTATTTATTCAAATTTGATTCAAAAACCGAGATCGTTACAGCTTCCCCCCTTTAAGAAAATATCGTCCTCGAAATTTGAAAGTAGGGAGACCACAAAGAATAGATGGACAACATTTCACTAAATCAAACTAAATATTCATTCTGCATTTGGCTTATCAAATCAGAATGGCATTGATAAATATGAGAACGAACTTATTTCATGTCCCACAAGATACTCGGGTCACTAGATCTACGAAGATATACAGGGGCATTGGTTAGTTCGAAGGGTATATAACCGTTCGTAGAATATATCTGGACCCTAAAGAATAGACAAACGGATACACTTAGGCCAGAATATCATGAAATATACACTAGCTTTCCCTCTTCGAACTTCGATCCACACTAGAAATTACAGTAGAATTTTAAATTTGGTTTTGACCGAAATCGTTCTATCGATACAATCCTATTTAACTTCATATTTTAGTTAATCAATTCATTTTAATTTTAAATTTCCAATTTATTAAAGTTAACAATGATAGGAATCGATGAAGAGAATACGAAATAGGAACTTATCTACACAATTCGTAGGGCCATCATCATATTAGAGCTTCTTCCTCGAGCTGCCACGAAGCAATCAAACAATTGAAACTGAATGGTGATCAAAAGCGATTAATAGGAAGATTGTTTCCGTCGTTGTTACATGATATCGACCGTTTGTAGTCGTATTTCCCTGTCCCCTACCTCGTCCTTTTCTTGCACTCATACTCACTATCAACGGATAGTAAGGGAATTTACTGAGGCACGTGAATGGATATCTTAGGGATATACTCATTCTAGGGTATACTTCACCTTATCTCTAATGAGTTACCTAATGTGTTATACTCCTGAAATAAAGTTTCAATCTTCAGCTCTGACACCAAATGTGACGACTCGAATTTTCACGTTCGAAAATTGACATCCATACTTCACTCATATTCGAATGCCGTAGATTCAAACATTCGAATCCAATCCGCCAGAGCTCATAACACATTCAGTACAACAACACAGTGGAAGAAAATGAATATAATATAACTCCAATGAATACAATATCATTTGATATACAACAATGATACAACCCCCTAACATATATCAGAGATATGACACTGCAAAACACAGTGGAAGATACACAATACCAGAAGTGGAAAAACAACATAAACTTGGATTCCAAGGAAGAAACTCCAATAACAGCAATCTCCATCTCTAAAGCACCAATTAAGAAATAGCTCGAACACCCAATCAAGTTGTATTAAGCAAGGTCGGTCCCAAATGTTGAAGAGAAGCACAAAGTGATAGCCAAAATCCAAAGACTTCGAAGGCTAATTGAATCTACGTCTACTATTTGATTATCTGAAAAATCCAACTCTAGACTGCCCGTGTGAAAAATTGTGGGCACCCAGAGTTTAGGAAGGGGATAATAAACTCCGGGTCAGTCATGGGACTGGTATGAGTAAAAAAAAATATTTTTTCTTTAAAACAAACCACAAAAGATTTAAAAAATTGAAATCCACAATGGTTTTTGGAAAGTGAAACTACCATAAGGCCTCTCGGCACACACCATGCAATCGCAGAATTGGGGGAGATTTCTCCTTATGATAGCCAAACATGCTTACTACGCAAAATCCTTTTGATATTATTATTAGTGCATAGTGGAAAACACTTCCAAAGTATAATATTAATCTTAGCTAGCATACGAACCATTATAGTATGCCTAATATAGCTACCATATTAGACGACAGGTTCTACAACTAAAACTGTATAAGGCACGTATTGGAGATTGGATTTCCAACAAATGGTCAGGCTAAGGAACTTCCTATTGCCACATGGGAACGCCTCTTGAGGGACGCCCCAAAAACCTACCCGGCTCTCTGCCAAAACAAAGTTGGTTTACTCCCTGCCCGGGAGTAACACCTACAGATATGCCATCCCCGGTCGTTTGCGACCTTTATCCGAGAGCTCTCAACCACAAAATAATAAATTTGCATTGTCCACATAAGTTAAGTATCTGGGATCCATGCCATGATACCATCCTTTTCCAGAAGAAATAGACATACCCTAAGGGCGCGACCCCTGAAAACCTTGCCGCATCTTTCCTGTTTCGACCATTTTCGAGGAGTGAGGTCCGATGAGGTCTCGTCCACAAAGCTACGCTTTTCACAAAAGCCATGCTTCGATCAACAAATGATCAGCAACACTCAGCAGCACTCAGCATGCCACACTATCAAATTAGAAATGTATCACTAGTAACTATCAACTACATAACCTCTGAGCTCGTACGTCTCAGAGAAGGGTGTAAAGCCAAGAGGATAAATCTCCGCCACCAAACAGAAATGTATTTGATAGAAACCAACTTTACATCTCAAAGTGTAATGTCGAACACACATCCATACAAGTCTGTTCCGGGTTCGAATAGAACCGAAGGCACTTCCAAAGAAGTCCTTGCAATCCGGATTATCCCTAATCACGTCCGGATTCCCCATCACAAAGGATGATCAAATCTCTATACTTGGGATCAGCCGGTGCAGAGACATTCGACAAGTTATCCTTTTTCTTTCGAAAATATCCAGTCTTCACCACCGGTCTTTAAATGATATCCATAACATGGTATCATTATTCGGAATGGGTTACATGACACAAGGTCCTCTCCCGGCTGAACCGAATAATTAGCGTAATATGTAAAAACATATGAATATTGGGGACACAGTTAAGTCACAACTTATTACCCAAAACTTTTCTTTCAAATGGTTTAAACAAATTACCATTTTCAAATCTTTAAACAAAAAGATTCACTTCACAAAGTTCACCAATCTTCCACAAAGATTAATTCACGGCTTTCTGAAAACAATTTCCTTTTCAAATTGGATTAACTCATCCAATTATTAAATCAAAGACTCAATTTATAGCTTTTAAAACCATTTCCAAAGATTCATTCATAACTTTCAAATTCCCATTTCAATTCTTTTATATATAAAAGATACACCGGTTAAAATCCACTTTAATTTCAAAACAAGGTTCAACCATCTTTCACAAGGGCTCATTCATAGCTTTCAAAACTATTTCAATTCCATTTCAATCTAGACATCTTTCAACACAAATTGGAAATCCTTTCTTTATATGAAAGCTATTATTATTTGAAAACAAATAGTTTTTGTTTCGAAAAAAATCTGATTTCATTTGCACGAGTTAAACCCCTTCAAGTATAAAACTTGGGTTAAATTCAAATTTCCAAAATAATATTTTTTAAATGGCTTTAAACCTATATAAACACATTTATAACTGGTATAACCTTTTTACCCATAATTTCCAAACATAGAATTTAATTTCAAATCTTTAATTCAAATTCAAATCAAATTATATAAATTCCAAAACTTAATCGAGTTATTCAAAATAACTTTTATTTTCAAAACTCCTTTTCAAAAGCTTTTCATATTTTACTCAATTCGAATACCCAACCATTTGGATTCAAAATTCAATTTTAAACCATTTCAAAAATCTGTGACTTAACCAATTTCCTCATGCAATCCATATTTGTCTGTGTATGGTGTAGTCCAGGGGTTTTACCTAATAGTGCAACAACATCAATCATCATAGATTCAAACACATGAATATCGATAAGCGGTATAATCCAATAACGCTTATCTCCATTCACAAATTCATAGATAATTAATATAAATTTATCACAGATAAATAAATTACATTCATTACAGATCACACCAAAATAATTCACAGCACAAAGCATAACATATCAGGGATATCAAGCAATTCAATCATTTAATAGAATCCAAACATCCATAAGTAAGCTCAATTAATGTTCTGATTGATTTAAACCATGCAAATTACTTGTGAATAAACAATAATCCTGGTTAATTAATATTAATTAATTATGAACCTTCATCATTAATTAACCTTTAATCATTTACTACTTAACCTTTAATTATAAATTAATTAAACTTAATTGATAAATCCATTAACCCTTAATCATTAAATAATTATACTTTGCTTATTTAATTATATATTTAATGCATTAACCATAATTAACTACATTGATTAATTAATCCTTAATTAATTACCATTTAATTAATTATACTTAATTAATTAGAATAAGTGATTATCCCTAACCACTTATATTCATAAATCATAAATTAATTTTAATCACTTGATTAATCAACGTTAATCATTAATTACTTTTAATTAAGTAATTATCTTTAAGCAATTAATTACCTTTAATTGCTTTTATTAATTAATTTCCATTAATTAATTAATTTAGTGATCCTTAATTATAAATTAATTAACCTTAAAATTAATAATTAATTAACCTTTAATCATTTAACTATTCCTTAATTAATTATATTAATTAAATTACCCTTCAAGTTGATTACAAAATTGGTTATCCTTTAATTACTTTGAATAATTACAAATTGATTAACTTTTAATCATAAATTAATTCACCTTTAATTAATAAGTAATTAACCTTTAATCACCTGATAATTTTTTAAATTAATCACAATAATTAATGAATCACATAAATTAAATCCTTTTAGTTAATTAAGAAATTAATCATTTAATCACTTTAAATCTTTAAATTAAATTGAGGATTAAAATACTTCATTGTTTAATTATTTACTTAATCACAATATTAAGTTTGTTTCTAAAATAAACTTTTCAAAAACAAAGGTTGTATATTAAAACATTTAAAACTCAAAGAATTTTGTCTTTCAAATCTTTAATAAGTTCCATCTTAATTATTAATTATTTTAAAATAAATAAATAAATTATTTGCTTAGTTAAGTTTTTTTAAACTTTAAAGTTTGTTATTTCTTTTTAAAAAAATTAAAACTCGTCAACTTAGTAAAGAACCCGAGCCAAACACTGATTTTCCCGATCCCCGCTTCGGGTTCCCCCACCATTCACCTGCTTCGAGCTATCTCACCATTTTCTTTAGGACGAACTCGAGTAACCCATCTTCTTCCCAAAATTCCAATAACACTGCCAGATACACCACGTACCAGTGCAACGTTCACACCACCACGACCAACTACGATCAACCTCACCGGCGTCTACAGGTCAACGTTGACCTCTTCCATCCATTCCAACCACCCAAAACTGAAAATAGCCTGAAAATCAAATTTGAGCGTCAAAGACTACCACCTAAAACAACCCGACCACCCAAATATGCTCCATGCCACCACGCCGTATCGCCTGAACCTTCGCGACACCGACCACAGCTTCCCTCTCATTCACGCACCTTTTCCCCTTAGACCGGTCCTCCCCGATCCATCCACAACGACAGGCAAATTCGAAAATCAACGCCCACCAATTCCTGTCCTTAAACCCTAAAAAAGCTTCGTCATGCATCCATGACGAACCAGAAAAACATCGAATACTTTTTATGATGATCCTAGACCCCCATACATGCTCCCTTTTTGGTCACGAGATTTATCATTACTCCGATCATTAGATTTTCGTCAAAACCCAATTTACATTCAACTTGAGAATGCTCATGATTCCATAACTCAAAAATCATGAATTCATTGTTGAAAATCATGGTTTATAAAGACAAATAAGACCATGCAATCAAAACCCAAGTTAGAATCAATTAAATTTTGACAAGATTTGATTTTTTTCTGTGTTTTCACATTCCAAGAAAACCCATTTATTTTTAATACTTAAGAGTATTTTTAAAATCTAAATCTTGATATTTAAATTATATTTTGTTCAAACATCAAATTCTAATAGAGATTGAGGAAATCGATTTTGAATTTTGGAATCTTCATATGCCTGTAACCTCTAAACCGATGTATATGCAGACACACACACACACAAAAACTATACATGCACACAATATATAAACATTTTTTCACAGTCATACAGGCATATATACCATAACTTCAAATACACATCCAACACTTAGAAATATAACAGAGTTGAGGGGATTTGATCACCTGGAGTTGAAAAGCAGAAAATCTAGATTTTTGAAATTGGGAAAATGATCTATTATTGATTAAGTCTGCACTTGATTATAAATCTTTGAATTTGAAGCTGATTGCTTTTGATTCCAATTCCATTGCTTGAAGCTTTTAATTGCTTTTGATTTTCATTCCTGTTTTTCTTTGGGTTTTTGTTTTTCATCCTATTTTCCAGGTTTTGATCTTCTTGTTTTGATCTCTGCTTTGCTTTTAACTAAGCTTTGATTCCTCTGATCTATGCATTAACTCTTTCATGGTTCAGTTGTTTGATTTCCAGGTTGAAGACTTCTGATCAGATTGTAAATTGAAATTTGGTTTTTCAAGATTTTTTTTCAGGTTAGACTTTTCTTGATTGTTTAAATTAGTTGCTTCAGATTTTGATTTCCTTTTAGTTTGCCTTTGTTTTAACTTTGATCTGTACTTTTCAGGTTTAAGAAGATAAGAGAAAGAATTCTATTGAAGTGAAGAAGCTTGGTTTATTATCTTTTAATGCATGTTAATATTATTACTAAGAGAAATAAATTTTTTTGCCACTTGTTCTCTTTAATTACACTTGTTAAATTTTCTTATTGCATGGTTTACAAATGTTTTATATTTTTAATTATTTTCTTACAAACGTCATAAGCATGAATTTTTATGTTTAAATCCTTTACTTAATTTAACTTATAAATTTTTATTTTGACCCTTGTGTGAATTTATAAATCATGTTTTTTTATAAACATCATATTTACATATGAAACACTATATTTTCCCATGACTTATATTTATTCAACTTTAAATAGTCTTTTGAAAATTATTGCTTTAATTCTGAAATTACAACTTTCAAATATAAACATATATACACATATATATTAAAATTGGAAAACAAACTTTTATTGTCTTATTAATTACAAAGATATGTATAAAGAAAATCTTGGTATTTATCTTTGTTTTAAAATTTCAAATTCAAGTTATTATTCTTTTCAAATGAATGAAGTTTTTATTTTTATAAATTTTATATTATTTAATCTTATATAACTTTTTAAGGAAAATATTTTTTTAAAACTTAATTTCTATAATAAATCCAATTTATTTATAATTATTTTCATTTTGAATTTTTCCAAAATCAAAATTTTATTTACGATTTAACTTTCAATATATATATATATATATATATATATATATATATATATATATATATTCATAAATATATTTATTCAAAATTTCAAATTAATTCACAATCCAATGTATAATTAATATATTATTCAAAATATTTTTCTAGATTTTCAATTAGAAATTCTATATAAATTAAAACTCCATTTATACGCATATATAAATAAACACATATCTTTATTTATTTTGGAAAAAATAATTTTAATTCACAATTTTAACCTAAAATTTATATTAATTATTATTTCAAATTTGATTCAAAAACCGGGATCGTTACATCAATGGTTTATAAAAAGGTTGAAAACGAATGTTATAATAATATAATATTATCAAATGATTTAAAAGTGAAAAAGATATTTAATATAGAAAATATTAGTTTAAATGTTGGAAAATGGGTTATAAATGTTTTGAAAACATTAAAACTTAATATGGATAAATTTTGACAAATAATGAATTTGGAGTCAAAACTAGGCGCATCGCATAATGACAGTTCGCGATTTCGTGCCGTAAAAGTTAAATCTTTCTATAGGATGGAATCAGAGTTAGATTTCTTTGCAATAAGAATTTTTCTAACTCTTATGACTATTTTTCCAAACAAAAGAAAAGGATTGATATTTCATTTAACAAATTTAAAAAATGAGTAAATCAAGTTTCGATAAAATCGCGCTTTGGCCGTTCTATGGCCAAAGTAGCAAATGTTCTAAATATATATTTTCAAAATGTTTAAAAATATGGAATAAATTCTATAAATCCTTTAAAATGTTTTAATATATATTTGAGTTACAAAAAATGGATTTCTAAATGATAAAAAGGTTGTTTTAATCAAATAAGCTTTAAAAATGCTATTTGCCGCACTATTCGCAGCACTTTTAGCGGCGCTTTGGTAACTTTTCAAATATGAACTTAAACTTAAGTATTATTTTCCAAATCGTTTATAAATGTTTTCAAATAAATAATTAAGTTTTTCAAAGATGATTTGAGGATTTTATAATTTATGTTAAAGAGTTTAAATAAATGATTTAAAGCAAAGCTATCAAAATCAAATTATTTAATCTTGGCTCTAAAAGCCAACAAGTAGACTGGATTTTTCTATTCGTGAGATCCGAGTAAGGTGCTTAGACAAATTAGATATTCATTAGCAACCAGTTCCTTGACTCACCTGGCCTCTCCTGGGCAAGGAATAGATAAGGTCGAAATGTCGGAAAAGAGTTAAATATAAAAGATTAAAATTTTCAAATTTAAACAACTTCGATTGCATGAAGATAATCTTCTTACACTTGGTCTTAAATTCCGATGAGGGAACCCGTACTATCCATAAGAAGTCAAAAGGTGATTTCATTGCTATTCGACGGATAGTAAAGGTTGAATACATAAATCGATATTGAGTAGAATAAGTATAATTTCCATGATCCTTTTTACTCAATAATGTTTTCCAATATGATATTTAAATAAATGATTTGTAAATGTTTTCCTAAATAAAAGGTGAAATTTGGAACTATTCCACGATTCAAAAAGGCTTAATTAACTAAAAGTGTCATGACATGAAATTCGACGTTCGAAAATTAACATCAAATACCTCTCTTGTACTCGACTGTAAATGATTCAAACATCTAACTTCAGTTGGATGGAGCTTATAACAACATTAGATGAATATATAACAGCGGATATAAAATGAATAACATGCATTACATCACAGATACAACATCATAATAATATCTGTTACAACATGAGAGTACATAATACATGAATCACAACTCCAAATAGGATGCCATAATAGAACAACTACATATCATATGCCAAAAGTCTTCAAAAAGTAGAGAATGATAGTGAACATCCAAGAACTAAGCACCTCGATATCCAAAAGCTTCCAAAATGTCTCTAAGGTAAAAGCTCCCAAAAACCGATAGTCTCCAAACCAAAATGTAGCTAGAGCCAAAATATGGGAAACCTGCTACTAGGCTGCCTGTGTAGAAATAGTGGGCACCCAGAGTTTAGAAAGGAAACAATAAACTCCGGGTCAGTCATGGAACTGGTATGAGTAAACAAAGATAGTTGCTTTCAAATAAAACAGATTTATACAAGAAAAACTGCTATGCTTTTGGAAAATGAAACTACCATAAGACCTCCCGCCACACACACAATGCAATCGCAAAATTGGAGGAGATTTCTTCTTATGATAGTCAAATATGCTTGATACGGGAAAACTTCTTTGATATTATTACTAGCACATAGTGTAGAAAGCCATTTCGAAAGTATAATATCAATCCTAGCCAGCATAGATCTTCCGAACTATGCCTACTATAGCTACCATCTAAACAGTGGTGACCACCATAAGTAGATGGCAGGTAATACAACTAAAACCGTACTGGGTTCGTATTGGGAATTGGATTTCCAACAAATGGTCAGGCTAAGGAGCTTCCTATGCCACATGGGTATGCCTCTGGCGGGACGTCCCAAGAACTTAACCAGTTCTCTGCCAACACAAGGCCGGGTTACCTCTGTAACTAGGTAACTACTACACGACTATGTCATTCCCCGATCCTTTGGGACCTTTATCCGAGGGGCCCCCATCACAAAGCAACAACAACACAGAGAATGAGATTGAAGCAACCACATAGGTAAGTATCTGGGCTCCATACCATGACACCACTTTTTTCCAAAAGGAAATGACATACCCTAAAGGGCACGACCCTCACAACCTTGCCGCATCTTCCCTATTTCGACCATTTCCGAGGTGTGAGGTCCGACGAGGTCTCATCCACAAAGCTACGCTTTACACGAAAGCCATGCTTTGATCACAAATGATCATTAATACAACAGCACTTAGCATGCCACACTACCGAATTGGGAGTATATCGCCGATAACCTTCAACTACATAACCTCTGAGCTCGTACGTCTCAGAGAAGGGTGTTAAACTAAGAGAATTTATTCTCCGCCACCAACAGATATTTATTTGAAATAAATCAGCTTTATATCTCAAAGTGTAGTGTCAGACACACGACCAAACAAGTCTGTTCCGGGTTTGAACAGAACCGAAGGCACCTCGTCCAATAAAGGAAGAAGCCCTTGCAAATCTAGGCGTCCACAATCCCGATCGGACTTCCCATCACTTAGGGAATCCTTATACCGGATAAACTTGGTGCAGAGACAATCGATAGGTTATCCTATCATTTTCGAAGACACCCGGTCTTCACCACCGGTCTTCAAATGTAATCCATTCGTCGAATCACTATTCAGAATGGGTTATATGACACAAAGGTCCTCTTCCGGCTAATCCGAATAGTGAGCGCTCAAATTTAAAACATGTGGGTGTATCAATCACAAAGATTCACATTAAAGGTTCGATGTGGGTTTCGGATAACAAACTGAAATCCGACTCTCAGTCGCATCGAAGTTTAAATGTCATTTTACGGGCAAAAAGGGTTTCACAGTTCATCACAAAGCAATCACAGCATCACAACAGAAATGTCAATCCAGTACAGAGTATTTGATGATGGTCAATCATCGTTGATTCAAGTGATTGTGATTAAAGTGAATTAACCATATAATTGTCTGTATTAATCATTTTAAATTAATGTTTAATTTTACTTAATTATGAATTATTTTAATTGGCTTAATTAGTTAACTATCCTTTGACTTATTATTTTAATTTATTAATTCTTAATTGTTAATTAAATAAGTTTAATTATTTTTATAAATTTCCTATTCTTTGATAAATAAATTTTAAATTATAAAATCATTACAAACCTTAGTGGTTAATTATTCTTTCATTATTATAAATAAATTTGGTTTTAAAATTAACATTTAAACATTTGTTTTACTTTTAAAATTTTTGTTAAGTTAAACTTTAAAACAACTTTTATAAAATTATAAATTTGAAATACCATTTTTTTCATATTCTATTTACCATTATCATTAATTTATTCAGAAAATAAATTTACTTGTGTTATCAAAAATTTGGTAAAAAAAAACTGGGTTGCTGTTTTAATTTACCATTTCGAGACTTGCTTCGGGTTTACCCCGAGACAAACGTCCCTTTACTTCGGGTTTTACCCTAGAGTGACCCGTGTTGCATTTTTTTTCAAAATTTGTTTAAGGTTTAAAATCGACACGATACAACACTAAAGTAACTCGAGTTCGCCTTCGAGTTTGCACCCAGAATTCCCCGCATACTACTCCTAGTCGCCCTTCTTCTTCTTCACCAACTATCAACCTGACACATAAATCCCACGTGCACGTGCACGGCGGGTTTCGCCGCCGCTGGTCAAAACCGCGGCCACCAACACATCGACGTCCATACCCTAACTCGTTACGAACACCTAGAGCTCAAATTAATTTGGAAAACGCAAATCGAGCATTAGGACCAAAACAATCATCAGGCACGTCATCAGATATTCGCCTCGCGCCACTACCTCTGGCCGTTATCGGCCATCAATTTTGGTCCAAAGCCTCGTACACATGCTACACTTCGGTTTTGCCCACTGACAAGCATCCCGATCATCCCTAGGTGGCGCAACACCATTGTTTTCCAATGTGAACAGAAAAGGTCTTTAAGCCCTAGTTTGACCTCGAATCAACAATCCCATGATTTATAAATTAATCTAATATTTTTCTGATGATTTCGAGCATTAATTCTCGCTGCCACAACGAACTCAAGGCTTAAAATTCCTTAGATCACCAGGGTTTGATAAAACTTCAATTTACAGATCATCCAAAATGTTCTAGAGAAATACCAATGAAAAATTTTGATTCTAGTTTCAAAAATCATCATTTTAAGGGTGGATTCACTTAAAGTTATGGAAGTTAAAATTCGTGAAGTTCGAGTTTTCTTGAGGATTTGAATTGTTACCGTGTTTCAACTTTCCAGGAAGAAGAACTATATAAAACATGTTTTAGTTCATTACTGAAATGTTATATAGGTTTAAAACAAAACTTAATTTGTTCACAATCTTGGTCAGAATCAAAGACAGAAGGAGATTTAAATTTCCTTGATATGAGTTAGCCTGTAACCAAATTTAGGTGTCACTGTGTTGTTTTTTTTCTTTTTTTTTCCAGTAGAAGAAAATCTAAAAACTTGTTCTAATTTGTTACTGAAACATGATGCAAGTTTAACACTCAAACTCCAACTTGTTTGTTTTTTTCCAAATGCAACAGAAAAATAGAGACAGGGGGAAAGAAAAGGGTTTTGATAGGTTTTCACTTCTGTTTCCCTGAAACTAAAACCAGAGATTGAAATTTGTATAATCAACATGCAAAAACAAAGCATCCATTCATATATTCAAGATGCATACCAAAGTTTAACTTCCCTACATCATTCAACATCCACATAGCAACAAAAGATTTGCAGAAACAAAAGTTTACTCACCTGTTTCCAGAAGTTACCGACAGTTTTTATCAAACGGAGATGAAGATGAAAGCCCTGCAACTTCCCTTCTTCTTCTACTTTAATTCTTTTGGGGTTTTAGATCTGCAATTGATGGTTACAGATCTATGATTATTCTTAGTTGAACTTATGCATTGAGTTAATCAATAACAACAAAAAATTTTATTTACTTATTGTAGGATTTTTAATAGAATAGAGAACTTTTTTTCTGAAACTTGAAAACCAGTAATAGCTTTTAATTCTTGATTTTTTTCCTGCAAATAGTTGAATATTATTATATTAAATTCCATGTTGTACTCATTTACTTAATTATTAATAACAAAAAAAACTCTAGATTACTTACAGTTTGGATTTTTAACAGAGAAGTTTTTATTTTCTGCAACTTGAAACTAGAAATAGCTTAAGCCCTGGACTTGATTTTTCTTGCAAGTAATTGATTGAATATCATTGAATTAAACTTTTTTTTTCATTAGAAATTACAACTTCAAGTTCAAACTTTAAAAAGAAAAATTACTCGCCTTTTTAATTTATTTCTAGAAATCACTGCATAAGCAAACCTGAAGCTTCCCCCTTTCAAGCTAATCTGCAGTTTTATGTCTGGATTTACTGTTAAAACTTGATTTAAAAATCATAATTTTTATAAACTATAAAGTCAAAAACAAAACTTACCTGGATGTATCACACTACTGTTATGAAGCTTGAAAAAATATTTTAGTTTTTTAGCTTGAATTGAATTGAAGAAGGCAGTTTCTTTTTTTCTCTTTTTTTTCTGAACTTTCTTCTTGAATTTTGAAGTAAAGATTGCAAAGATCTTTTTGATTACTGAACTTCAGATGTTAGGATATTTACAAATTTGAATTTTTGAAGGTGAAGAGTTTTCCTGAATTTTTTATTTGAATATTTTATTAAGGAATTGATGCCTTGTGCCATTTGTTGAAAATAATCATAAGCTGTAGATCTTGTTCATTATTCTACTCCATTGTGAATGTATGTTTCAGTCTTTGATGTTTACAAAGAAAAAGAAATTTTTATATATTTTATATTTATATCTTATATATTTTAGAAGTAAATATGTATCTTTATTCTTTTGTGTATATATATATACCTACATGTACAATGTTGAAAGAATTAAACTAATATATATATATATATATATATATATATATATTACATCTTCACAATTTTAAATGCTACATACTTTTTAAAAAAATTATTATAAATTTAAATTCAATCTTTAATTTTTAAACTTGAAATATAAACACTTATGTCCATTGTATATCCACACTCATCTTGAAAATTTTAAATTAAATTTTCAATGTGTATTCAATATTACTAATATATGTCATGTTCATATATAAGATTTTAAATCCAAATGACTTTAAAAACATTTATTATTTCCATATTTTCAACTCAAAATAAAAATTGGAATTTATTTCGTATATTATTTTCTACTTATTTTATTTGTTTTAGATTTTTCTTCCAATTTATTCTCAAATTAAACCCCAAGAGTTTAAATATATTATTTATTTTAATTGATATTTTGGGATGTTACAAAAAGGATTCGATAAATGAGGCTTAATGATTCCATATACTATCAAGAAGAAAAATGGAATAATTTAAAATAATATGTCTCTCTGAGATATTTATGAATAAATAAAAAGATGAATTAAATTCAATGGTAATTGATAATCATGTATGAACTGAACATCTTTTTAACCGATGATTGGTTCAGAGGAACCGGGGTTAGATTTGGGTGACTCCTATCTGAAAACGACTTCGAACCAATGTATACATTCGAAAGTAAAGACATGTTGATGATTATTGAAGACTAGAAATCTTCAGAATGTAGGTACTGTCGTCACGAGTCCCAGGGTTTTACCTCATATTATATTTATATGGCAGTGGTGTTTGCATTTTGAAATCTTCGTTTTATTAAAAACTGAAGATCTCCATAGCGAATGGACTGCTTGTTGAATTCTCTGGGTTGCTCCCAATATAAAGATATTTATTATAACAGTGGTCCTGTCGTGTTTTGAAATCTTCGTAATGCAAGTACTACTCGCCATTGATCCTAGGATGTGGTAGGAGGAGTGCTTCGGTTTCGTTCAGTCCCAGAATGAACTTGTATGAATGAATGCCTGACAGTGCATTTCTGATCATATTAATTGATCTCTATCAATGTATTATCTACATGGTGGTAGAAAAGGCAATTTCTCTTAGCTTAACACCATTTCCTAAGATGTATGAGCTCAGGAGTTATACATTTGTAGAAATCAGTTGTGTTATTATGGAATGACAATGTGGCATTCAAAGTGGAACCTGTTATGAGAAAGGTAAAGTGTTTCTTTGTGAAAACCAAGCATGGGTTTGTGGAGGGTATGAGCATAGCCTCTTAAGCCTCATATCTTGGAAATGATACAGGTAATTATATGGTCTATAGGACATATATTTCAGGCTATCGGTTTGTATGTATATGGTGGCATCTAGTATCTGGACTTGCTGTGGGAAGGCATTCCTCAAGGAATCTATTACCCTATTTATTTTAAAATAGTAGCAAGCTTGTGAAAAGTGATAAGGCTACCGGATAATGGTAGTGTAGCAAGTGCAGTTCCAAGTAATTAGCTTGAGATATGTGATAAGGCTGCCGGGAATTATGGTTGCTATGCGTGGATCAATGGAAAAGGCCAATAGTTCCCCATCATGTTAGAAATCCAATCCCAACACGAGCTTTATGATTTTGGTTATATTCATAAAATAGTTGTGATGCTTTGAAAACATTTCAGCTACCTCTTTTGGTGTCATATATTCCATTGACCTAGTTCAGATATATTACCATAGTACGGGTATTGATACTTTCTTTGTATATATATTTATTTGAAAGTGTCTTCAAACTGATGTCATTAATAATAATATAAAATGGTTTCCATATAAAGTATTTTGATTATCGTAAGGTAAAAATCCATCCGTATTTATAAGCGGCGTAGTCTTACGAGATACTATTCTTTTCAAAGGTCTTAAATTGGCAACACTATATGGTTCGATCTCATGCTGGTTTATCAAGCCTAATCCGGATATTTTAATACTCAGGTCAGATTCGAATAGTTTTATGTTTAGTTGAAGATGCTTGGAATTTCCAGAAGGGAGCTAGAGATCTACATCAACATATGGACGTATTCTATTATCCGCTGCATTTATTGTATTTGTTTCTCTTTTTCAGCATTTGTGAGGATAGAGGATTTATAACTGTCCAGGCTGAACCTAAGTTAGACTCTGACATTGTAATCAAATTTTTTCACTGTAAAGATTATTGTTCAAATAATATATGTTATTCCGTTCCTGTGAGATTTTGTTCTGTTTTAATTTTCTTTTTCCCTAACAATCGGGGTTTTCGGCACATGGATTTGCGGCACATGAATAACAAGGATTTATCAGTGTCGATTTTTGGGGGTCAAATATTCTTGCTCGTTATATTAATTATTATTTATTTTAATGTTTATTATTAATAATTATTATTGTATAATAGTGTTTTGAAGTAAATGATTTTTATTTATTTATGATCTTTTCGAGGCTTATGAATAGAGTTTTATAAAAGGACATAGGTTTTATAAGGGAAGTCTTATAAGATGATTTAAAGGCTTAAAGGAAGTTTATGTACAAGATAAAGGAGTTCTATAAATGGTTAGATATTTATAAACAAATTTTAGAAATGGGATATAGATTTATAAGATGAGTATCATAATTAGTTTTATGAATTTTTAAAGAGGTATAGTTGATTAGAGAATGATTTAGAGATGTTTATAAATGGTTTCTAAAGATTTATAAAATAGTTTATAAATGGATTTAGAGATTTATTAAGGGATTTATAAATGATTTTAGAATTGTATAGGAAGGAACTCTTTCTTTGTATGTGAATATACTTATAGCATTGAGATAAGCATATGGATACTTTCCAAGTATTGAAAATATAATGGTTTGTGAATGAATCTTTGTAAAGGTATTTTGATACAAGTAATTTACAAAGTAATTTTAATTAATGAAAAGATTAAGTTAGAAGGTTAGTGGTTGCTTATGGGCTTAACCGATGTTGGTTTTTCTATGGAATTAAATCCCCGACTTGGACGTGTGTTTGTGGATAGTTAAATAACCGACTATCAAATATAGACCCAAAACGTAACTCTTGAAATATTTGGAAGAAACACATGAGTTATATGGCATGCTCTCTCCGATGATGTTGTACTGTGCGTATAAATCTTGTTTCATTCTCTTAGGATAAATGTTAAGGAAATCCGCCCACTAACGTATCGGAGGTGATCTCCGCTCTTATCTTTGACTGTTTATTTCCTAAAGAACTAGGGTTGAGTTTACTAGAAACTATCGATTATGGTTTCAAAGTGACTGGGATTTCATATTATCTGAAAAACCACTTTGTTCCAACTTAAGAATTTCAAAATGAAAGCATTTTGAAAACGATGGAATTTGAAGACGGAGCTCTTTGAAGTGCAAAGGCTGCTTGCTACTAATACTGAAGGAGATTCTAAAAAGGATGTAGTAGCGTTCGGTTAGTTCGTCTCTTAAATGACTTGTATGGATGAATGATGTCATTGTGTCGTCAATAGGAAGGAAATGTAGTATTCCAAATGGAAAGTGCTACATAAAAAGGTAAAATGTAACCTCAAGCCTCATCAACAGAGAAATGACAAAAATCGGGCATGTAGTAGGGCCATGTAGGTCGCTCCCATCAAGGTATGTTCATTCCAAATACGGATCGATTATTATCTACTCATGTTTGCTTCGAGGCCCATTAACAATAGGGGTGATCATATTCGGTACTACTAATCAAGTAGCAGGCCAGTCTTGTGTTGCATGTGTACAAGATGTTCTTGCCAGACCCCGGTGCATTTTATCTAGAGAGGTACCATTGGAAGGTAGTTTGTTATCTTGTCAAAGTATGGAATCAATTCTATAATACATGCTTTTATGGTTTTTTATTGTAGAACCTAGTATGATGGAATTTAATTAATGTAAAGAATTTGGCTATGATTAACAAGTATTTGTACTCTAGACATTATTATACTATCAATGGATTTTCTATAGAAAATGTTTTGTTATCGTACAATAAAAACCCATCGTTGTTTATGTGCGGCATGGTCTTACGAGATACTTTTGATTTCAAAGGGTTTTATAACTTTAAAATCCAGTTGGGTGTATTTATCTCACGTTGGATTTCCAGTCATACTCAAGTATTATTTTAATACAATGCTCGGGCCAGACCTAGTATATTTATAGATTGCTTTTGGACACAATGGAGCTCGGGAGATGAGCTGGAGGTCCAAGACGTATTTGCATATTTCTTTGTGCTCCATTATGTTGTCTGTTGATTGTATTTATCAAAAATAGTAAGGACATGCTATTATAACTGTCGGGGCTAAAACATGTTAGTATACTCTTATTAGTGTATATATTTATATTATTTTGCTTTGGGTAAAGTTTTGTTGTATATTATAGATTATTCGTTCCACTGTGAGATTCTGTATTGTTAGTTTTTCTTCTTTTCTTCTATCACCTTTCTTTTCCCTAACTATCTGCCTTTCCATTTAATTTGAGTAGGTCATGTATGGTTGATTGTCCGCATAAATTGTACGAAAAAGCAGGTCGTCACAATTTGGGTATCATAGCAATGTTAAGCGAGAACCTTGGCTTTGGTAGGGATTACTAATTAGAGATAGGTTTGGTAGCACCCTAAAATAAGTTTGAGTGTGTGTGTTTGTGTGACGACCTGGAATTTTTTGGATATTTGAAAATGGATTATTTAATTGATTTTAAATATTTGGAATTTAGTTTTGATTTGAATTTCAAAAATTAGACGTCCCTTTTATTTCGATTGTGTGGGCGGTTGTTGATCCCAACAGCGGGATGATCTTATTAGGACTATCTAGTAAGGGGTAGCTCCGATGTTGTGTTGTAGGGGATCGGGGTGGATCCTCGATACTCCAATCTAGACTAGGTACTGTGATGGGCGGTACCCCAATATCCCTGCCATTGATGGAAACCCAATCTCCAATAAGTGCGTTCAGACTTTTTTGTATACCTATTATGCTGGAAATTGATAAATATAACAATTTCGTCTATTTGAATAAGTATTTGTATATAGACACTATTATAATATCAGAGGATTTGATAAGAAATGTTTTGGTTATCGTAAGGTAAAAACCCGACATGTTTATTTGTGACATGGTCTTACGAGAGCCTTTGATTTTTAAAGGATTTTGGAAACTTTAACAATCCAATTGTGTTTTCCTCACGCTGGTTTTTCAGACTGACCCAGGTGTTATTTCACTATAATGTTCGGGTCAGACCGAGTATTATAGATACAGAAAAGGATGCTGTGGAGCTCAAGAGACGATTTGGATGGCGAGATGTATCACACATATTTGATATATTATCTACTGAGTATGGTTTGCTGCATAATCAGTTTCTATGTGGACAAGTTATCATAACTGTCCAGTGTTGTGTCTTTGTTTGATGTTGCACTCTAATGATGTTTATATAAAACAATTACAGTTTTTTGCATAAAAATCAGTCATTTATCTAATATATATTGTTCCGCTGCGATTGTGAGATTCTGATGTTGTTTTGTTTTTTCTCTTCTTCTACCTCCTTCTTTCTTTCCCTCGACAAACTGTTTTTTCCGACATTCGATCGTCGGCATATTATACAGTGGCGTATTTGTGTCGATTTTCAAGGGTTGAGAAGGGCGGGTCGTCATAGTATGAGCAGTATTTGTTAATGATATAAAAATATTTTATAATGTGTTGATTAATCTGTTGAGTGGCTTATGGATTCTGGTCAATATGAGTAATTAACGTTACTGATACGGGTCTCTAAACACTTGAATAGGGAAATTCGACACCGTATTCTTTTTGAAATTGGGTAAATGAAATAATTTTAGCTTGATTATATTTTATATATAAAGGAATAATTTTTCATAAATTATTATAGTGTATTTGGTGTGTTTGGTTGTTAGTGAATGATAATATTGATTACTATCATTAGCTGTTTGTTGTTTGTATTCTAATAAAAGCGGTTATTATTATAATGTAAGCAAAGATGAACAATAAGAAATGATTTTATATAAGAAAGTGAAATTATATAAATATGGTTTATAAATGCAACTTATAAATTAAAAAGATTTAAACTGTGAGTTTGAGAATTTAAATTTAGGTGTTTTGGAAATTGTTTTCCAAAGGTTTGGAAAAAAAAAAGTATCATTTTGAAGTATTTTTGGATAAAAATATTTCTAAAGGATTTTGAAGGAAATTGAACAAGTTAAAATGGACTTTTAAAGAAGGTAAAAAGCACAGGGTCGTTGGAAGATAATCTGGGTGATGACTGCAGCATCAGCAATATTCGAGTTTCTAAGTGACGAATTGCTACCATTGGAGTTTTGTTTTGGTAAAACTAGTTTTGACTTTAAAATTCTAAAGTATGATTTGAAATGAAAAGAATTTATTTTATTATTGTTTCAAAATTATTGGAAATAAGAACATGGTGTTTAAACTCTGAAAATTTTAATTTAAGTGTTTTATGAAAATATGAGAAAATAAGTTTTATAACTTATAAATTTTGAGAATTAATAAGCTGAAACAACATTTCTAAATTTTTGAATATAAATGTAAGGAAAGAAAATTTGAATTTGAACTATAAATGAAATTTATCTTAAGTTAAATAAAATGAATTTTAAAAAGAAAATTGACTCAAGTAAAGTTAAATGAAGTGAATCAATATAATAATTCAATTGAAATTGAAATTGAAATTGATTAGAAATTAATTATATGAAATGAATTAGTAAATTGAATATAAACTTAAGTAATGGTTTTATGGAATGTTTTTTAAATAATAGTCGTAGTAAAAAAGCGTTTATAATAAACTTAATTAAAAATTGATGGAATGGTTCTTAAGTGACGTTAGTATTAAAAGTAATATACTAAGTAATAAATGAATGTGGATAATGCAAATAATGATTATGAATAAATGAATGTAAATAAAAGAATCTACATAATGAGAAACTACTTGAAATAAATATGTAAGTTTAACATATATTATTTAATTCGCATAACTGTTTGATCCAGATTCGAGTACGTAATTTCGTAATGATTGACATCGGTCCGACTTAGAATTTTTCACTCGATTCTCGACATCGAATACTGGATATTGATTTTGATTGATTCTGGAGTTATCTATCATATTATATGGCTATGCAAGGAGAATGGCAGTTTCTAATCAAGGAATTGGATCTGAACGCGCGCTAAAGAAGTCGATTGGACGATACTAGTTCGAAAGTAAAATTGTGCGATCGAGCAAACGATCGAATTGATATTGCATACGGATGGTATATGTTTATCTTATGGGCTTATCATCATTAAATATTTTCATTGGAAAATGCATAATATGGTTAGAGATTTTATGGTTGGATTTTATGTGCATTAAGATGCAGGTATATAGAAGCAAAAGCTAGTTTAATACGTTTGGTTTCACTAGTAGATTGGTTGCTCAAAAATAATTACATGTTTATATTGTTGTTTAAATCTGATGGTTTTATGATTGAGCCTTTGGCTTTTGTTTTCTTTTATTTGTTTGAACCCAAAGTGGCGATTTGTAGTTGTTCCCATCTAGCCGTGCAAAAGAAATACTACCGAATTTTTTTGTAAGAGTTAAAAAAAATTTGTAAGAAAATTTGAAAAAAAAAGTTGATGACTAGAATTTGATGTTTATGTTATAACTTGGAACGGTATTAGTTAGTAACCATAAATGAATTTTAAGACTTAAAAAAGGGTGATAAAAAATTTCAACAAATTGATTATGGAAGTCAAAAACTTAAAAGAATTTGATAATCTATTTCAACTAATTGGTTTTGAAAAGTTAATGGGATTGAGGCATTTTTCTTTCTTGCTAATTCAGGGATTAAATTTTTTTGAGGGGGGAGAATGTAATGATCTTGAATTTTCAATTATTTGGATTTAAAATATTTAATTGATTTTAAATATTGAAAAGTTAATCTTATAAGTTAAATAACTTGAATTTAAAATATAATGGTTATTTGAATATTTGAAATTGTTTTAATAATTAGATATTGAATTCTATGTGACGGAAAATGATTTCGGAAGTTGATTTAAATTCTATTTGGATAAGAATAAAGATAGTAAACTTTTGAGTTTGAATTTAAAAGCGATTAGAATTGTTTTATAATAATCGTTTTAATTAACATGTGAAATAGCTTTCTGGGAAACTGTCTTGGATTTTGACGAATCTAGTGCTATTGGATCCGTAATAGTGAATTAATATACACCATTGAATTTTGTAGCGATCGGACATATTATTTGATCATGCGAGCTCGAAATGCTTAGAAACTAAATACATAAATTAATATAATATAAATGGGTTTGAAAAGCTATCTTCTGTATATGATCGAATTAGGTCTCAAGACTAGTTCCATTGTGTTCGAAATAGGGTTATTTAGTATAGAACACTAAGCGGCACGCCTCGTTTGAAGTTTGAGATTATTGAATGTATCGAAGCTAGATATTTTTTAATATATATATATATATATATATATATATATGTACGTGCGTATGTGTGTGTGTGTATGTGTTAACCATGCTTAAGCCATACTCTCAACTATTCAGCCATGCTTCTACTATTTAAACCATACCACCCTTCGCTTTAAAATTCGTGTGTCCAACCAAAGAATAACGTTCACGTTTTAAAAATTTTAAATCCCTCCTTATCCAACGGCCTGAGATCATCAGGGACACCATGAGCACTTTCAACCTTCGACTTCAACTAGGAAAATATGCACGAGGTCGAGACATGGAAAATGAACAATGGAGATCGTCTAATTTGTAGCGTGGCGGCCGTAGTTCGTGGGTGAACGACGCTGCAAACTTTGACCTCGGCTTGGCGATTAACGGGTCAAGGGATGGAGCTACTAGTGGCGATGGGTAGTTGGGAGGCGGGGTGTGCTACAATGATGGAGTGATGGTCGTTCATGGTCGACGGCGTCGGAAATTTAAGGATGAACGAAGTTTGGTTTTTGGTGGATTTCTCGACGATGGGGCCCTTATAGGCGACGTGGCTGGTAATTGGAGGCTTCTCGAGGTCGACAAAGTGTGGGGTGATGACACTGCGCCAGTTGGATAACTGAGGCGATGGCGATGACAAGGTGAAGTTGGCGATCTAGGTTCACGTTTTAGAGGGGAGAAGAGAAGGATTAAGGGCGAGTTTATAATTTAAACAAGGTTAATTAAGTTAACTGATGGTGATTATTGAATAAAATATTATTTAAATTGATTGAATGTTGTAAATTAAATAACTCATTCATCTTAGATCCAAATCGAACGTGGTCAGTAGTGTTTGACCAGTAGAAACGAGATCTTCATTATGGAATAGGTTAGGAGGAAATTGGATCTCATTGAATTTTATGTTTAATTCAATCGTTAAATTTAGACGAAATCCAAAATGCCTCGGCGACAACTGGAGTTTCAGTGAGTTAAACTCACCTTTTTGGTTAACCAGAAATATTATATTGTTGAAAAAAAAATGTTGATTGGATGTTTGGATGATTTACTGTTTTTATCAGTTAGTTTGGATTTATTCCCGCCTTGGAATGCATGACCTTTCATATATACCTGCCTATTAGCGGATGACCCATATCATATAACTATATATGAGTTGTAATGCAGAGGAAATAGGTTGAAGGGATCCAACAGGATTCCTCACCATTATTGATTTTATTTACGTACATAGTGTGTTGGTTTATATAAGAGTTGTTATGTTGGAGGACATGTTGGAGGGATCCAATAGGATTCGTCATCATTGTTGATTTTAATTTCAATAATATTCCTATCATATGGATTATTGGATACTAAACCTAATTATTGGCTCTATTCATATGACATTGTTATATTTTCAAAATTTAAACCCTGTAGTAATAGAAAATCAATATCGATATTGGTCAAAGAGTGGATAGTTATAGGCCTCAAATTAGTATTTTAAAAATACTATAAATTGCCAATTAAGTTGAAGTTAGTTTTAAGACAGGAAATGAATTTGAATCTAAAATTTGGTTTTGGACATATTTTGTTTTAAAGGATTTAACTTCTATTTTACTCCACCTTTTTTATCTTTTTTTTTCTTGTAGTTATATTTAATATTGTTTTAAGATTATTTATATTTGATATTGCTTTAAAGATTACATATTTACAATTAATGTTGTATTAAAGTTATTTATCAATATTTTTAATAGTTTGAAAATCTAATTATTTTAAATAATTAATATGTTTTGAAATTAATAATAAGGATTTATTAATTATTTTTTGGAAATAAATCATTATTATTTATAGTAATAGAAAAGATTAATTATTATTGTTTATTTAACAATATTTTCAAATTATTAAATATTATTTTTAAGGAGTTTGAGGTAATAATAATTATTTATTTTAATGTTTATTATTGTTAATTATTATTATATGATAGTGTTTTAAAGTAAATGATTTTTATTTATTTATTTATAATGTTTTCAAGGCTTATAAATAGAGTTTTATGAATGGACTTAGGTTCTATAGGTGAAGTCTTATAAAATGGTTTAAATGCTTAAAGGAAGATTATGTACAAGGTAAAGGAGTTATTATATATTTATAAACAAATTTTAGAAATGGGTTATAGATTTATAAGAGGAGTTTCATAATTAGTTTTATGGATTTTTAGTGAGTTATAGATTATTTGAGAAATGATTTAAAAATGTTTATAAATGGTTTCTAGAGATTCATAAAATAGTTTATAAATTGGTTTAGAGATTTATTTAGGGAATTATAAATGATTTTAGAATTTTATAAAAAGGAATTCTTTCTTTATTTGTGAATATACTTATACTGTTGAGATAAGTATATGGATATTTTCCAAGTATTGAAAAAATAAGGGTTTGTGAATGAATCTTTGTAAAAGTATTTTGATATAAATAATTTACAAAGTGATTTTAATTATTTAAGAGGTTAGTTGTTGCTTATAGGCTTAACCAATGTTGGCTTTTCTATGGAATTAAATCCTTGATTTGGATGTGTGTTTGTGGATTGTTAAATAACCGACTATCTAATACGGACCCAAAACGTAACTCTAGAAATATCTAGGAGAAACTCGTGATTTATATGGCATAGTGATCTCGATGATGTTGTACTATGTGTATAAATCTCATTTCATTCCTCTAGGAAAAATGATAAGGAAGTTCGCCCACTAACGGTTAAAAGGTGATCTCCGCTCTTATCTTTGACTGTTTATTTCCTAAAGAACCGAGTATGGGCTTACCGAAAACCATCGAATGTTGTTTCAAAGAGATTGAGATAAGATATGTTATCCAAAAACCACTTCGATCCAACTTGAGTTTTTCGAAATAAAGACATTTTGAAGATGATGGAATTTGAAGACAGAGCTTTTTAAGTGCAAGGGTTGCTTGCTACTAGTCCTGAGGGTGATTCCAAAATGGATGTAGTAGAAGTAGTGTCTTCGGTTCATTCATCTCCTGAACGACTTATATGGATGAATACTGACATTGTGTCATCGATTGGAAGGCACTGTAATATTCCAAGTGGGAAGTTCTATATAAAAAGGTAAAACGTAGCCTCATGCCACATCAACCGGGAAATGACAAAAATCGTGCATACAAAAGGGCCATATGGGTCACTCTCATCGGGGTATGGTCATTCCAAAACTAGATCTACTCATGTATGCTTTGGGTCCCGTTAACAAAAGGGGTGATCATATTCGGTATTACTAATCAAGTGGTAGGCCAATCCTGTGTAGTAGTGGTACAAGATGTTCTTATCAGACTTTGGTGAATTTTGTTTAGAGATGGACCATCGAAAGGTAGTTCCTTACCTTGTCATAGTATGAAATCCAATCTCCAATACGTACCTATACGGTTTTTGATTATAGAACATAGTATGCCTAAATTTAATTAATGTAACAATTTCGGCTATGATTAATAAGTATTTGTGCTCTAGACATTATTATAATATCAATGGATTTTCTATAGATAATATTTTGATTATCATAAGGTAAAACCCGTCCGTCTTTATGTGCGGCGTGGTCTTATCAGATACTTTTGATTTAAAAAGGTTTTATAACTCTAAATCCAATTGGGTATGTTTTTCTCATGCTGGTTTTCCATACTGACTCGGGTGTTATTTTATTATAATGCTTGGGTCAGATCGACTATATTTACAAATTTCTTTTGGATGCATTGGAGCTTAGGAGACGAGCTGAACGTCCAAGACATATCTACATATTTCTTTGTGTTCCACTGTGTTGTCTGTTGGATGTATTTATCAGCAATTGTAAGGATATGATGTTATAAATATTCGGGCTAAATAGGTTAGTATACTCCGACTAGTGTGTGTATATTACATTTTTCTTTGGGTAAGATTTGTTGTATATTATAGATTATTCACTCCACTACGAGATTCTATATTGTTAGTCTTTCTTTTTGTAACGACCCATGAGTTTTGGTGATTTGAAATTGGAATATTTAATTGATTTTAAATATTTAAAAGTTAATGTTATGAATTAAGTAACTTGAATTTTAATTATAATGATGTATTAGGTAATTTAATTATGGAACTTAATAATTAAAATTTGGTTAAATAGTGGAATCTTGAGTTTTAAGCTAGATAAAAATAATTTCAAAGGCTTATTAAATTTCTATTAATAAGAATGAAGGTAAATAAAATTTTAATTTGGATTTAAAAGTGATTTACTCGATTTTGAAAATATCTCATTTTAATTAACATGTAAAAATAGTCTTCCGAAGCACAGTCTCAGATTTCGACGAAATTAGTTCCATTGGATTTGTATAGTGTATTATTATTGGCTTTCAAATTTTATAGCGTTTGAAGATACCATTTGGTTGTACGGGATAGAAACAAGTTGAAATTAATATCGAAAATTCAATGTAATAATTAGGTTTAAAAAGTTATCTTCTTCGTACCGTATAATTAGGTCTCGAAACTTATTCCATTGGGTTTGCGAAAGGGGCATAACATAATAAACGCCTGGCGACACGCCTCGATTGGATTCGAAATTAATGTCTGGATATTTTTGAATTTTAATAATTTATTTTCATCGATTGGATGAGGCAGCCACAAAAACATTCATATCATTCACCATGTTCCCTATCAGGCTCCCTATCCCCCACAACAACAACCCTACAATGTACCCACCTTCTTTTTAAAAAAAGCTGTCCTTCCCTCTTCTTCATTCAGGATTTCATACAAAAAAGTAATATATGAAAATGGAAACTTCAAAAATCAATATGTATATAAATACGCAATGAAAAATCATGATTCTTGCTTCATTAACTTCGTTTGCTCGAGATCTTCTTGCCGTGATGTTTTGGGCGCTTGCGTCCCTGTTTTGACCGAGGTTGGATTTAGGGCGTGAACTAGGGTTGGCTTTTGCATGCTATTCAAGTAAAACTGTGTGTCAAGACATGGATGGATGATTTTGTGGTGATGAGGCGCTCGCCTGGGCGAGTTTTGAGGAGGTACGGCGCCAAATTAGGTCGCACGACCTGCTACGGTGGGGAGAGTGATTCGCATGGTCACGATGTGTACGACGTGCGCGGGGTTTGTGGATTTGGCATCATTGAAGTCGTCGTCGAACATGGGGACGAATGGAGGTGCTCGCGGTCGTTTTCATCAAGCATTAAAGTTGCATTCATTGACCATGGTGGCATGCACTGCTACAGGCATGCACAAGGAGGTGGAATTTGGGGAAGAAGCATTGATGGGCCGGGCTATTTCTATTTGGGGTAAATTGTATAATTCATTGTTTTATATAAAAGCGATAACTTGTAAATTTAATAAACCTTCCGTTTTAGGTCCAAATCCAATGCGGCCAGTCGTATTTGGTTCGTCTTAACGAGATCTTTGCTATGGAATCAAACTGGTTGAATTTAAAGCTTGCAGAATTTTCAGCTAAATTTGAACGCGTTTGAATTATTCGGAACTAGAACGCGAAAGTGATAGTAAAAATCAGTGTGAGTAAATCTCACTCAATTTGGTTGGCTGGTTAAATTTTTATTACTCGAAATTAATTATTGGATGATTGGGTGAATTGATAAATTATATTATCAGTTGGATGTTATATTGTACGTGTATATATATATATATTATTAGTTAGATATATTCCCGCCTATTGGAGTGGATGAGACCCTATGCGCCCCGCATAATAGCGGATGACCCTATATTACCGCGATATCCCACCTCGAAGTGGGATTGGTATTTTTATGTTGTCTAACATCTGTGGATGTAGGGAAAATATGTTAGAGGGATCAAACCGGATTCCTTAAAAATGTTGATTTTAATTTCATATATAGTGATATATGATGCATTTGATTTATCTCTGATAGATTATGGTTTGATTTGAGTTTATTGGATGCCATAGTAGCACTAGCCCCAATTTTAATATTTTAAAACTATAAATATTATTTTTGGATTTGAATGGAAATTGGAAGGCGATTGGAAGTGTAATATTTATATTGAATTTTTGATTAATTAAAAGAAATTGATTTGGATAAATAAATGGTTAGACTTTGTACTTAACTATTTCGTGATATTTTAATAGAGATTTTGGAATAATGTATAAAAAGGATTTTGAGCAATAAATCTTAAGTGATATTTTTTAAATGTAAAAAGGTTTTATAAATCGAGATTTAATAGATTGGGAGAATAAAGGAATTTAGAAATAAATATAAAATTGGTTATACTGGATTTTTAATTAAGATTTTTAAATTATGAAATGGAAGTAGAAATAGAGATTTGATTGGTTTCAGTATATACTTTGGATTATTTGAGGAATAGATTTATGAATGGAATTTCAATTAAGAATTGATTTATAACTGAATTTAAATGATAGGAAATTATTGTAAAATGGAAATGAGATTTTAAAGTTTTAAACGATGTTTATAAAGAAAATGAAGTGATTTTCACTTGGTAAATTGGAAATATATAATTCACGGTGAGAATTTATAATGAGACCGGAAAATCGGATTACAAAGAAATAGTGGATTCTATATTCGAATTTGGGAATATTTATAGAAATGGAAATGTGAATCGATTTGTGATGAATCGAGAGAGAGATTTATAAGTAATAAATTAGAAGTGCTGAATTTTAAAAAATGGTTTTCGTAAGAAGTTAAGGTTTGTTTTAAAAAGAGGATTCTTAATTATTAAACTATGTAGTTTTAAAACTATTTATTGGATTAGAATATTTCGGAAATTTAGTTGTTTAAATTTGTTGAATGAATTCTAAGTGTAAATAATTTTATTAATAAATTGGAATTAGTTATTGATCTTTATTTTTAAAGTGCTTTAATATTTTAAATTATTATTTAACCATATTTTTGAAATTGTTACTATATATACAACATTTAAAGTAATTAATTGGAATGCATTTATAAATACCCTCAAGATTGTGAATCAATTTTATTGGACGGATGTGGCGGTATAAACGAAATGCTATAATAGGAATTCTAGGAGTTCAAGAAAATTTTCCAAAATAATTGGACTCAAGAACTTCGAAAATAAACTTGAATTCATTAAAGGAGTTATAAATCGTTAGTTGGATTATAAATGAGTATTATCGATAATTTTTGGGAATTTAAAAAGGATTCCGGAGATTTGTGAAATAAGACAGAATATTCATAAGTATTGGAATTAAATGGTTTGGTAATATTCTAACTATGAAATGATTTATATAGAATAATTTCTGAGTAATGAACGATAAGCTGGATTTGGAAATAATTCCTAAGTGCTAATATGGGCTAAAAATCCTATTATGGATAAAAAATTTGAAATCATTTTCAAATATTGAAATACTGGAAGGGATTTAATATAAATATCTTTGTAAAGATATTTTGAGAATAAATGTTTGAAAGATTTATAATATAGGAGTAGTGACAGCTTATGTGTGTAATTTGATATTTAAATAACCGACTATCAAATCTGGCCAAATTCGTTGATCGTTTTGAAGAGATCGGGATTGGATTTAATTATCCGAAAACCACTTCATTCTGATTTGTACATTACAAATTGTGATATCTCAAAGATAATGGAGACTGTGATCTTGAAGGAGATTTGGTTTGTTCAGACCTGGAACATCATGTATGGATGAATGTTATCATTGCATTGCTTGCCTGCAAGGCAGTGTTAGCATTCAAGTATGAATACTATTCTAAAGGTAAAACGTAGCCTCAAGCCTCATCAACCGGAAATGACAAAAATGCAGCAGGGCTAAGTGGGTCGCATCCAAGTCGGGTATGTTATCACTTTTCTAGATAACCTCGGATATCCAATATCCACTACGAGCCTGTATGGTTTTGATTGTGCCCAACTAAGCTGAAACGTAGGTTGTAAGCATTTCGGTTATTTTCTAATTTACTTTCTATAGACCCTATTATAATATCAGATGATTTTGGTATAAAATGATTTGGTTATCGTAAGGTAAAAACCTGTCATGTTTATGTGTGATGTGGTCTTGCGAAATACATTTGTTTTTCAAAAGATTTTGATAGTAATAATTCAAATTGAGTGTGTTTACTCACACTGGTTTTCCAGACTGACTCGGATGTTATTTTATTATAATGCTTGGGTCAGACCGAGTATTACAAATTCAGGTTAGGATGGATCTCAACAGTCGAGCTGGATAACAAAGACGTATTCCACATACTTGATTACACACCGCTGTGTGTAGACTGTATAGTCAGCACTGGCGAGAACAAGTTATAATTACTATTCAGTATTGATTTGTTGAATGTTGTACTTTAATGATGGTATGTACAAAAACAGTTATAGTTCTTTTTATGCAAAGATATGTTATTATCTATTATATACATTGTTCTGCTGCGATTGTGAGATTATTTAGTTTCTATTTTCTTCTATCTCTTCTTTTCTTTTCCCCTGACAATCGGGTTTTCCGACATTCGATTCCTCGGCATGCAATACAATGGACGTATTAGTGTCGATTTTCGAGGTTCGAAAATTCCGGTCGTTACACTTTTTTATCTTTTTTCTTCTTTCTTTTCCCTAACTATCGACCTTTCCATTCAATTTGAGTGGGTCATATTTTGTTGATTGTCTGCTTAAATTATACGGAAAAGTGGATCATTACAATTTTTTAAATAAATTTTTAAATATTATTTAATGATTAAATAAAGTTTTTTAAATTTTAGACCACCTATTTTCTGAAGATCGGTTTTGTTTTCAAGAAGCAATTTTCATTTAAAGGAAGATTTTAATCCAAGGGATTTCATTGTCGATTATCCTTAAGTAAACCCAATTGATATAAAACCCAATAATATCTATTTAGAAGAATAAATTATGTTCTTCTAATTAACTTATATTTGACATCTATTTGGTAGAATAAATCCATGTTCTAACGTAGTTCACCTAGTTGCTTATGTTAAATCTATTAGGAAAAATAAGAACCCATTCTGCCATTATATTAACTTAGACGTGTATTTAGCAGAACAAATCCCTATCTGCTATTTTGATAACTTGGACATTTACTTATATGATTGATCGTTATTAGCCGATTCCCTTACATATTTTCTTGTTATGTAAATACCCATGATATAACTTGAAAAGTAAACCGAGTTAAATGAGAACCACTGTGGTCACTAAGTTTTTTTTATTTTTAAGGACAATCATATTTCAATAATGGCTTCAAGTTAAGTAATGATTTTAATAAAGGTGTTTTAAATAATTGTTTTGTATATGAAAAGGATATTATTAAATGAGTTTATTAAAGGAGTTTTGTTTTAAATAAGGAATATTTATAAGAAAGTTTTACAAATGATTTCGAATATTTATAAAGGAAGTTTTATAAATAATTTGGAGATTTATAAAGAGATATATATAAATGGTTTTTATATTTATAAAAGAGTTTTGTAAATATAACTTGGTGATTATAAAGAGTTTTGTAAATGGGTTAGAATTTAAATAAAGGGGATTCATAAATAAAAGAGATTTATTAAGTTTGTTTATAGATGGAAATTTATAAAAGAATTTGAGATTAGATTTCCTTTAACCGATCTTCTTAATTCTGGTGGTATGGACATTCATTCCACACTTAACACCGAAGGAATATAGTTTGAGGTATCCATATCTCCAATTTAAATAACATTTGTTATGATCCTTTTGATATGATTTTGAAATAAGAAATCATTTACAATATTTTGTGAATATACTTATGTAAACGAGATAAGTATATGAATATTTTGATAAATATCTTAGAATGAGATTTGAATAAATAAAAGATTTATAATGAGGCTTAGTGGTTTCTATAGGTAATTAAACCCCTGAATTGCTGCTTGTTTGTTTAATTGATAGTTAAATAACTGACTATCAAATATGGAACGAAGTATAATTCCAAAAATATCTAGGAGAAATACGTGTTTAAATAGCACATTCATCTTTGTTGCTGCTGTATTGTGTCTATAAATCTCGTTTTATTCTCCTAGGAAAAATGATAAGGAGACCCATCCACTTAAACTGTTAGGGGTGATCCCTAGCCTATGTATTGTCTGATTATTTGCAAAAATAGGACTGAGTTTACCGGAACCATCGAATGTTGTTTCGGAGAGACTAGGATCGAATAAGTATAAATTATCTGAAAACCACTTCGATCCAACTGAAGCATTTCGAACTGAAGACATCTTGAGGAATATGGAATTGAAGACAAAGATTTTGAAGTACAAGGGCTACTTGCAAGTAATCCCGATCGTGATTCCAAAATGGATGTAGTGGAGGTAATGCCTTCGGTCTCGTTCAGACTTAGAACAAACTTGTATGGATGAATGCTGGCAATGTATTTCTGCCGGGAGGGTAGTGTTAGCATTCCAAAATGGTCTACTAAGAGGAAAGGTAAAAGCGTTGCCTCAAGCCTCACTACCCAAGCAATTGGTAAAACAGGATAAATGCAGCAGGTTTATGTGGGTCGCTCCCATTAGGGTGTGTCACCTCCTTTCTAGGTTATTATATTATGGCTTTGGTTGTGCATAAGAGTTCTCGATATAGGTTGGAAACAATCGGGGTGATGACAAATTCGATACTATCCAAGTTCAGGGATAGGCCGATTCTGTATTGGTAAGGGCGGACCAAGTTCTGGGCCTGACCCTAGGTACATTTTATCTAGAGGTGTACTATACGGAAGGTAGTCCCTTACCTTGCCATTGAAGGAATCCATTCTCCAATAAGCATCATGCGGACTTGATTGTATACCTATTATGCTAGACTTTAATAATATAACAATTTCATCTATGAGTAATTTGTATTTGTATCCTAAACATTATCATAATATCATTGGATTTTCTATATAAAAGGTTTTGGTTTCCTTAAGGTAAAAACCCGGTCGTGTTTATATGCGGCGTTGTCTTACGAGATACCTTTGATTTTAAAGGAATTTACAAGTTATAATAAATAAAATACTTGTGATTTGAGTTTCTCACACTAGTTTTACCAGATTGATCGAGGCGTTATTTTGTTAGAATGCTCGAGTCAGCCCGAACATATTTTCTAGATTTAGCGGGACACTTTGGAGCTTTCAGGAGATGAGCAAGATTTTCCAAGACATATTCATGCACCTTATATTCTTCCACTATTCTATTTTTTTGTTCTTGATAGCATTTATCAAGAACTGTCAGTGTAACGTCCCGGAAATTTTCGACTTTCGAAAATTCAACATCGATACTCACTTTATCGACTGCCGAGAAATCGAAGGCCGGAAACCCGAAATGTTATGGTTTAAGAAAAAGAAAAAGGATAGAAGAAGAGAGGAAAGATAAGAGAGAAGAAAATAGAAAATAGAACGGAACAGAAAAACAACTGAACAACATCAGAATCTCACAATCGCAGTGGAACAACATATAATAGATAAATGAATAATCTTTAAACAAAGAACTATATCAGCTATTACATTACATTACATTTCATTACATCATATCATCAGAGTGTACAACAACAAACAACAACAAATAGTGCAGCGGAAAAGAAATACTATATACTAGTAATACGCCATGCCATCCATCTTGCCTCCAGCAACTCCTGAATATCCAGAATATCCTGATAAACCTTAACTCTTGACTGCCCGTGTGGAAATTGGTGGGCACCCAGAGTTTAGGAAGGAAAACAATAAACTCCGAGTCAGTCATGTGACTGGTGTGGGAACTCAAAACAGTTTATTTATCTTTAAAATCAAAATAGAGGAATATTTTTAAAGTCAATTCGCAATGCTTTTAAAAATGAGACTACCATAAGGCCTCCCGCACACACACACAATGCAAACGCAGAATCGGAGGAGATTTCTCCTTATGATAGTCAAAGATGCTTGATACGTATTAAAAAGAACATTTGATATTATTACTAGTGCATAGTGTAGAAAAAATTCATTTCGAAAGTAAAATATAAATCTTAGCCAGCATAGACATTTCGAACTATGCCTACTATAGCTAACTATGTTCAATAGCAGGTTACCGCCACATTCCATAGCAGGTTATACAACTAAAACCGTACAAGTCTCGTATTGTTTCTTTGGATTTCCAACGAATGATCAGGCCAAGGAACTTCCCATTGCCACATGAGAATGCCTCTGGATGGACATCCCCGAGAACCAAACCGGATCTCTACCAACACAAGGCCGGATTACCCCTAACTGAGTAACAACTGACTGAATATGCCATCCCCCGGTCCTTTGGGACCTTTCACCGAGCGCTCGTAATCAATTCACACAATCATAAAGTGTTTTCAACATGAGTAAGTATCTGGGCTCCATACCATGATACCACCCTTTTCCAGAAGGAAATGCACATATCCTAAAGGGCGCTACCCCTCATAACCTTGCCGCATCTTTCCTGTTTTGACCATTCCCGAGGTGTGAGGCTCGACGAAGTCACGTCCACAAAAACATACTTTATACAAAAGTCATGCTTTGGGTCAACAAATGATCATAGAAATGATCACCAGGATAGACGATCAAATAAATGATCCTATCACAAATAATCAACACAATTATCATTTACAGCAACACTCAGCATGTCACATTACCAAATTGGGAATATATTGCTTATAACCTTCAACTACATAACCTCTGAGCTCGTACGTCTCAGAGAAGGGTGTTAAGCTAAAAGAATAAATTCTCCGCCACCAACAGAAATATATTTGAATGAAATCGGCTTTATATCTCAATTTGTAATGTCAGACATACAATCCGTACAAGTCTGTTCTGGGTTCGAACAGAACCGAAGGCACTTCTTACGAAGCCCTTGAAATCCGGGTATTCACAATCCCGATCGAATTTCCCATCACTTAGGGAATCTCTATACCAGGAGCTACACAGTGCACAGACAATCGATAGGTCATCCTATCGCTTTCGCAAATACCCGGTCTTCAACACCGGTCATCAAATGCAATTCATAACGACGTATCACATATTCGGAATGGGCTATACGAACCCATGGTCCTTTCCCGGTTAACCCGAATAGTGAGCGCTTATTCAAAAATAAGTGTGGCATTCAAATTCAAATAAATCACATCCATTACCCATTCAAAGGGAAATATTGATAGTCAGTTATTGAACTATCAATGGATATGCACAACATCACCGATTCCAAATAATTTTCCAAATTATTTATTTTCCAAAAATATCTTTACTAGATATATAATTTCACATTTCAAAAATAAATCAATATTTATTTTTAAACAAATTCTCCTTTTCATCCATAAATTCCATAGTGAATTTACATTCCAAAATATCCATGCATATACGATTTCAATTATTCATTTCAATTTATCTTCAAAAAGATAAATTCTCAAAATATTCACTTTATATTTGGAAAACATTTCCATACTTACTTATTAAGTAATTCTCAAATCCATCTATTTTCAACACTTGGAAAATATTCAATATACTTCAATCGAAATTAAGTATATATTTCATTCTTTAAGGAAATCATTCTCTTAACCATATTTATTTGGGCCAAAACGAATGTTGCGTAAAACATCGTTACGACAACCCAAAATCACTAGTATAGGGATTCGAATTTAAGATAGATATATAAATCCCAATACTATACAAAACATTTCCTTTCGAAAATCATTTACTATAACAACAGTGTTATAGTCCACCATTTCCTTCTATTTCTCGAAAACGTCTATTTCAACAATCAATGTTGAAATCTATGGTTTCGAATCTCAACCCAATTAAAACATCGTTAACTTGTTTTAATTCTATTTAAAACATCACATTCAAAACAATTTCTTTAACATATTATTCACTATTCAAAAACGTGAATATACTTTGTTAACAACTTTCATCACTTCTATTCATTTTATTTCAAAGGATTATTCACAGTCAAAAATGTGAATATAACTCCATTAATAGGTTTCAACAATTTACTTATCAAAATAAGTCATTTGCGGATTTATAAAACAACGTTTATAAATTCCATTTCTATTTATCTTATAACATCTTCCTTTATAAATTTTCTTTATTAACCTATTTTCAATTATAACTCAATGATATACTAAAAGTTCATATTATAAGTGAAATACTTATAATTTATTTGTATGCAAAAATCGTTCCTTTGAACTTCATAATTATGAATCTTATAACTTATAAGATTCAATTATTTATCCAAAACCATTCTTTCAATAACTTTATAAATTTTATAAACCTACTGCTTATAAAATTCCATTTATACTTCACCGTTTATAATTCTATAAATTTCATTCATTTATGAAATTCATTTACAATTCATTCTAACACTTATAAAAACTCGTTTTATAATTCAAATATTTTCATTTATAAATTATCAATTTATAAATCTTTTTATATAAATCAATTTATATTATTCTTTTAAAACATCTTTAATCTCCTTTATAATTTCACCATTTTGACTTATAAAATAATCAAATTTTATAAATCCTATAACTTAAACTTTTCACAATAATTTCAAAAATCCCGATTTAACTACTTTATAAAATCATTAGCCTCATATTTTCAAAAATCAATCTTTAACTATATTTCTCAAAAATATAATTTTTATAACATTAAAAATTATATCGTTTATTTATTTAAAATGAATCAATTCCAAAAATATAGTATATTTTCACAAATCACTTTAAAAATCATTTTAAAAATTCCAAAATTTGGTCCAATGATGCTACATACCAAATATTCAATCACGACAACAACGATATCATATATCGATATGATAATCCATCAAATATCAAAATATCTGAAATCAAATAAAAACTGTTGAGTAATCCAGTTGGATCCCTCCAACCTGTTTTCCTGCATCCACAAACATTAGCACAATACCAATTCCGCTCCAGTACGGAATTATCGCGGTATATGGGATTTAAAATATTATCCGCTTAATAGACGGCGCAATAGGGTCTCATCCGCTATACAAATGCGGGAAATCAATAACTCCAATATATACATATGCCAATATATATATATATATATATATATATATATATATTGCTATCATATATAATACTAATTTCACTGTTTATGAAATATTCGCGGTATATGTTTTTAATAAATAACATCCGCTTACTAACGGCGCATAATGTCTATTTTAACAATCAATAGATAACAATCAACATTCAAACATGCATTCAAATATTTTAAATCTAACTATTTAAAATAAAATCGAAACTGATTCGATTGAGTGAGAAGTTCTCACCTTGATTTCAATTTCGTTTTAGTGATTTATTTCGAATAAAATTAAACGGACGTTTAATTTTATCCGAAATTCTCACTAACTCCAAACGACTCTAATCCAATTCCATCGCGTAGTGCTCGTCCATACGATTCCAACGCAACTGGTTTCGCGCGTTTTCGACCTCGTATGAAAAAGTTATGATAATATGAAGTTACACGATTTTTTATATATAAATTTACAACTTAATTATAATTTTTAAACCTATATCTATTCCTGGCCGCTGGATCTCTCTTGCTTGCATCGGGGCCGTCCACCCCATCATCTTCCCTCCTTCGTTCGGCTACAGGTAATAGCCGAACACATGAATCCAACATCCCATAATTAGGGTTTAAATTCGCACCCCTCAAACGACGACTAAACTCGATCATCTCCTCACCATCGAAGCGCCATCACCCCCTCAACACTCGGCCCAAGAACAAGCAAGCTCGGTTGCACCATCACCGTGCAATTCCTTCTCGAACGCGCGTGCTTCAACCTCGTATTGCCGTCAATCCTCTAACCCAAACGCGATCATGACCGTTGATATTAAAGATCTCATCGAGCTCTTCAACTTTGATGTTGAACACTTTTTGAATCGATGAATGGATTAGAAAAATTTAAGGGAAGAAGGTCGCGTGTTTCTGGCCGTGGGTTTTAGCATAGGCGGCTAGGGTTTGTAGATTAGGGTTTTATTATTTTTATTTTTTTAATTTATGAAGGAAGGGGGGCTATTTATAGGAATTTATCGAACACTATTCATCCGGGAATTCCAAACTCCGATTCACGCGCCGTAACCAGCGTTTCTAGGGTTTACCCCGCGTTCCGGACACAATGGAACAGGTTTCGAAAGCTAATTCGGACAGCTGTGCGAGTTATGGCAATAAACGTTCAATTTAAATTAAACCGATTTAAACGATTTTCTAGGCGTTTTAATTTGTACCGGACAAACGGTAAATCCAATTGACACGAAATTTGAAACCTTACAATAATATCACATTACGGATCCGATGAAACAGGTTTCCTCGAAATCCGAGACTTTTTGAAAAATGGCTATTTTAACTCGCCAAATTAAAATTAAAATTAAAAATAATTCGATGCATTTCGAGCTGCCACGATCAAACAATAACTCCGATTGACACAAAAATTGAAATCCGGTATTAACTAACTATTACGGATCCAATGGAACTAGTTTCGTCCAATTCTGAGACTGTTCAAAAATTGACTATTTTCACTAGTCGATTTTAATATTAAAATATTCAATTTTCACAAATAAACTTTTAATTCGATTTTAAAAGTTCTAAAATATCATTCTAACTTCAACATGATAAAAATAAAATTTTACAAATCATTTTCAATCATATTTAACTCAATTTTCAATTATTCCCATAATTTCACATATTAAAATATCGATTTAATTATCCAATTAAATCCAATAATTCGAAATAAAATTTATTCGACTTATAAATTCACTTATTAATACTTAAAATTAATTAAATATTCAAATTTTAATTGTCAAAAATTCTGGGTCGTTACAATCTTCCCCCCTTAAAAGAATTTCGTCCTCGAAATTATCAAGTAAGAAAAGTTACATAATCTATCAACTTTACAAAAATCCATAGTTAAAACTTCTTACAATAACTTACTAAGTTTCCAAATCATACTTATTTATCTTTTCAAAAAAAACTACTATTGTTTAACTTTCAATTTCAAATCAAAGTTATAGTTTTCAAAAAAAATTCCAATTTTCTCAATTTTTTTTTCTAACGCCTTAAATTTTCGGAAAAAATTCGCCATAGTCTCCTTTGCGCGGCTCGATCCGAAAAAAATATGACAGTATATATATCACAAATATACATCTTATCAAGTAATGAGGCATCCCGTAGGGAAAAAGTATAAAAGTACGGTATGTAATCCGAGATATGTACCTTATATTTTATTAGCGAGCATATACGGCTAATATAGCGCGAAAGCGAGCTCCAAATGCGAAGAAAACGCGATCCGCACCTTCTAATTACTCAACAAACAACATGAGAACATGCATGTAGACAATAGTATCAATATACAACATATAGCAACATAATAACTATATATGTCAACATAGCAAATGCAGTAAAAGCAACAAATGCAAACATCAACCAACTAGCATTCATAACCAATAAATATTCATTCATATTCTCATCAATATTCAATGAAATAGGTTTTCAATTTAAATCACATTGATTCATTAACAGTGGATGTTCTTACTAACATTCATTTTCAATTAGTTTTATATTCCATTTAACTTTAAATTCATTTTTATTTACAACTCATATTCATAAATATATTCATATAGTTTCACTTCTTATATATATAAGTTTATTTCACAATTGTAAATCACTTTAATTATAATTCAATTCTTATAATTCTTTTGCTTATACAATTTATTCTTTTATTTAGATTATTCAAACAACCAAACAATCAACTTACATACACTTTAATAATTCTGAAAAATTATTCCTTTATATATAAAATATAATCAAGGTAAAATTATTTCATTTACCCAATTTTAAAACAATACCGTGTCGAATTGTTCTATTTAAGTGTTTAGAAACCCCTTCGGCATAGCTGTCGAGACCACGCTGACGAAGGTTCATATGCCACTCAACAAACCAATCATCACAATATAAAACAATTTTATATATTCACTAACAAATATGCTCTCATAGCTATTATTACACTCAAACTCATTCTAGAGTACTACTGACTCTATCTCTAATGAGTAATACCCAACAGAACCATGGTTGTCGCTTAACCATATGCTCCGATACCAAATGCAATGTCCCGGAAATTTTCGACTTTCGAAAATTCAACATCGATACTCACTTTATCGACTGCCGAGAAATCGAAGGCCGGAAACCCGAAATGTTATGGTTTAAGAAAAAGAAAAAGGATAGAAGAAGAGAGGAAAGATAAGAGAGAAGAAAATAGAAAATAGAACGGAACAGAAAAACAACAGAACAACATCAGAATCTCACAATCGCAGCGGAACAACATATAATAGATAAATGAATAATCTTTAAACAAAGAACTATATCAGCTATTACATTACATTACATTTCATTACATCATATCATCAGAGTGTACAACAACAAACAACAACAAACAGTGCAGCGGAAAAGAAATACTATATACTAGTAATACGCCATGCCATCCATCTTGCCTCCAGCAACTCCTGAATATCCAGAATATCCTGATAAACCTTAACTCTTGACTGCCCGTGTGGAAATTGGTGGGCACCCAGAGTTTAGGAAGGAAAACAATAAACTCCGAGTCAGTCATGTGACTGGTGTGGGAACTCAAAACAGTTTATTTATCTTTAAAATCAAAATAGAGGAATATTTTTAAAGTCAATTCGCAATGCTTTTAAAAATGAGACTACCATAAGGCCTCCCGCACACACACACAATGCAAACGCAGAATCGGAGGAGATTTCTCCTTATGATAGTCAAAGATGCTTGATACGTATTAAAAAGAACATTTGATATTATTACTAGTGCATAGTGTAGAAAAAATTCATTTTGAAAGTAAAATATAAATCTTAGCCAGCATAGACATTTCGAACTATGCCTACTATAGCTAACTATGTTCAATAGCAGGTTACCGCCACATTCCATAGCAGGTTATACAACTAAAACCGTACAAGTCTCGTATTGTTTCTTTGGATTTCCAACGAATGATCAGGCCAAGGAACTTCCCATTGCCACATGAGAATGCCTCTGGATGGACATCCCCGAGAACCAAACCGGATCTCTACCAACACAAGGCCGGGTTACCCCTAACTGAGTAACAACTGACCGAATATGCCATCCCCCGGTCCTTTGGGACCTTTCACCGAGCGCTCGTAATCAATTCACACAATCATAAAGTGTTTTCAACATGAGTAAGTATCTGGGCTCCATACCATGATACCACCCTTTTCCATAAGGAAATGCACATATCCTAAAGGGCGTTACCCCTCATAACCTTGCCGCATCTTTCCTGTTTTGACCATTCCCGAGGTGTGAGGCTCGACGAAGTCACGTCCACAAAAACATACTTTATACAAAAGCCATGCTTTGGGTAAACAAATGATCATAGAAATGATCACCAGGATAGACGATCAAATAAATGATCCTATCACAAATAATCAACACAATGATCATTTACAGCAACACTCGGCATGTCACATTACCAAATTGGGAATATATCGCTGATAACCTTCAACTACATAATCTCTGAGCTCGTACGTCTCAGAGAAGTGTGTTAAGCTAAAAGAATAAATTCTCCGCCACCAACAGAAATATATTTGAATGAAATCGGCTTTATATCTCAATTTGTAATGTCAGACATACAATCCATACAAGTCTGTTCTGGGTTCGAACAGAACCGAAGGCACTTCTTACGAAGCCCTTGAAATCCGGGTATTCACAATCCCGATCGAATTTCCCATCACTTAGGGAATCTCTATACCAGGAGCTACACAGTGCACAGACAATCGATAGGTCATCCTATCGCTTTCGCAAATACCCGGTCTTCAACACCGGTCATCAAATGCAATTCATAACGACGTATCACATATTCGGAATGGGCTATACGAACCCATGGTCCTTTCCCGGTTAACCCGAATAGTGAGCGCTTATTCAAAAATAAGTGTGGCATTCAAATTCAAATAAATCACATCCATTACCCATTCAAAGGGAAATATTGATAGTCAGTTATTGAACTATCAATGGATATGCACAACATCACCGATTCCAAATAATTTTCCAAATTATTTATTTTCCAAAAATATCTTTACTAGATATATAATTTCACATTTCAAAAATAAATCAATATTTATTTTTAAACAAATTCTCCTTTTCATCCATAAATTCCATAGTGAATTTACATTCCAAAATATCCATGCATATACGATTTCAATTATTCATTTCAATTTATCTTCAAAAAGATAAATTCTCAAAATATTCACTTTATATTTGGAAAACATTTCCATACTTACTTATTAAGTAATTCTCAAATCCATCTATTTTCAACACTTGGAAAATATTCAATATACTTCAATCGAAATTAAGTATATATTTCATTCTTTAAGGAAATCATTCTCTTAACCATATTTATTTGGGCCAAAACGAATGTTGCGTAAAACATCGTTACGACAACCCAAAATCACTAGTATAGGGATTCGAATTTAAGATAGATATATAAATCCCAATACTATACAAAACATTTCCTTTCGGAAATCATTTACTATAACAACAGTGTTATAGTCCACCATTTCCTTCTATTTCTCGAAAACGTCTATTTCAACAATCAATGTTGAAATCTATGGTTTCGAATCTCAACCCAATTAAAACATCGTTAACTTGTTTTAATTCTATTTAAAACATCACATTCAAAACAATTTCTTTAACATATTATTCACTATTCAAAAACGTGAATATACTTTGTTAACAACTTTCATCACTTCTATTCATTTTATTTCAAAGGATTATTCACAGTCAAAAATGTGAATATAACTCCATTAATAGGTTTCAACAATTTACTTATCAAAATAAGTCATTTGCGGATTTATAAAACAACGTTTATAAATTCCATTTCTATTTATCTTATAACATCTTCCTTTATAAATTTTCTTTATTAACCTATTTTCAATTATAACTCAATGATATACTAAAAGTTCATATTATAAGTGAAATACTTATAATTTATTTGTTTGCAAAAATCGTTCCTTTGAACTTCATAATTATGAATCTTATAACTTATAAGATTCAATTATTTATCCAAAACCATTCTTTCAATAACTTTATAAATTTTATAAACCTACTGCTTATAAAATTCCATTTATACTTCACCGTTTATAATTCTATAAATTTCATTCATTTATGAAATTCATTTACAATTCATTCTAACACTTATAAAAACTCGTTTTATAATTCAAATATTTTCATTTATAAATTATCAATTTATAAATCTTTTTATATAAATCAATTTATATTATTCTTTTAAAACATCTTTAATCTCCTTTATAATTTCACCATTTTGACTTATAAAATAATCAAATTTTATAAATCCTATAACTTAAACTTTTCACAATAATTTCAGAAATCCCGATTTAACTAATTATAAAATCATTAGCCTCATATTTTCAAAAATCAATCTTTAACTATATTTCTCAAAAATATAATTTTTATAACATTAAAAATTATATCGTTTATTTATTTAAAATGAATCAATTCCAAAAATATAGTATATTTTCACAAATCACTTTAAAAATCATTTTAAAAATTCCAAAATTTGGTCCAATGATGCTACATACCAAATATTCAATCACGACAACAACGATATCATATATCGATATGATAATCCATCAAATATCAAAATATCTGAAATCAAATAAAAACTGTTGAGTAATCCAGTTGGATCCCTCCAACCTGTTTTCCTGCATCCACAAACATTAGCACAATACCAATTCCTCTCCAGTACGGAATTATCGCGGTATATGAGATTTAAAATATTATCCGCTTAATAGACGGCGCAATAGGGTCTCATCCGCTATACAAATGCGGGAAATCAATAACTCCAATATATACATATGCCAATATATATATATATATATATATATATATATATATATTGCTATCATATATAATACCAATTTCACTGTTTATGAAATATTCGCGGTATATGTTTTTAATAAATAACATCCGCTTACTAACGGCGCATAATGTCTATTTTAACAATCAATAGATGACAATCAACATTCAAACATGCATTCAAATATTTTAAATCTAACTATTTAAAATAAAATCGAAACTGATTCGATTGAGTGAGAAGTTCTCACCTTGATTTCAATTTCGTTTTAGTGATTTATTTCGAATAAAATTAAACGGACGTTTAATTTTACCCAAAATTCTCACTAACTCCAAACGACTCCAATCCAATTCCATCGCGTAGTGCTCGTCCATACGTTTCCAACGCAACTGGTTTCGCGCGTTTTCGACCTCGTATGAAAAAGTTATGATAATATGAAGTTACACGATTTTTTATATATAAATTTACAACTTAATTATAATTTTTAAACCTATATCTATTCCTGGCCGCTGGATCTCTCTTGCTTGCATCGGGGCCGTCCACCCCATCATCTTCCCTCCTTCGTTCGGCTACAGGTAATAGCCGAACACATGAACCCAACATCTCATAATTAGGGTTTAAATTCGCACCCCTCAAACGACGACTAAACTCGATCATCTCCTCACCATCGAAGCGCCATCACCCCCTCAACACTCGGCCCAAGAACAAGCAAGCTCGGTTGCACCATCACCGTGCAATTCCTTCTCGAACGCGCGTGCTTCAACCTCGTATTGCCGTCAATCCTCTAACCCAAACGCGATCATGACCGTTGATATTAAAGATCTCATCGAGCTCTTCAACTTTGATGTTGAACACTTTTTGAATCGATGAATGGATTAGAAGAATTTAAGGGAAGAAGGTCGCGTGTTTCTGGCCGTGGGTTTTAGCATAGGCGGCTAGGGTTTGTAGATTAGGGTTTTATTATTTTTATTTTTTTAATTTATGAAGGAAGGGGGGCTATTTCTAGGAATTTATCGAACACTATTCATCCGGGAATTCCAAACTCCGATTCACGCGCCGTAACCAGCGTTTCTAGGGTTTACCCCGCGTTCCGGACACAATGGAACAGGTTTCAAAAGCTAATTCGGACATCTGTGCGAGTTATGGCAATAAACGTTCAATTTAAATTAAACCGATTTAAACGATTTTCTAGGCGTTTTAATTTGTACCGGACAAACGGTAAATCCAATTGACACGAAATTTGAAACCTTACAATAATATCACATTACAGATCCGATGAAATGGGTTTCGTCGAAATCCGAGACTTTTTGAAAAATGGCTATTTTAACTCGCCAAATTAAAATTAAAAATAATTCGATGCGTTTCGAGCTGCCACGATCAAACAATAACTCCGATTGACACGAAAATTGAAATCCGGTAATAACTAACTATTACGGATCCAATGGAACTAGTTTCGTCCAATTCTGAGACTGTTCAAAAATTGACTATTTTCACTAGTCGATTTTAATATTAAAATATTCAATTTTCACAAATAAACTTTTAATTCGATTTTAAAAGTTCTAAAATATCATTCTAACTTCAACATGATAAAAATAAAATTTTACAAATCATTTTCAATCATATTTAACTCAATTTTCAATTATTCCCATAATTTCACATATTAAATTATCGATTTAATTATCCAATTAAATCCAATAATTCGAAATAAAATTTATTCGACTTATAAATTCACTTATTAATATTTAAAATTAATTAAATATTCAAATTTTAATTATCAAAAATTCTGGGTCGTTACAGTCAGGACAAGCTGTTATAACTGCCCTGACTGATAATAGGTTATGTACTTTGATGTTGTGTATTAATAAAGATGTTTTCTTTTTGTAAAGATCTTGTGTATATTATATATTGCTCATCCTGATGTGAGATTCTGTTATGTCTTCTTCTTTCTTTATCCCAAATGATATGTCTTTCAGACACTTAAATGATCGGCAAACAAATACCAAGGATGTATTAAGTATCGTCTCTAGGTGTACGAAAGACAGATCGTACACGTGATATGAGAGTTTAGGTTGAGCGAACACCTAGGCTTTGGTGAGGTTGACTCATTTGAGATAGGGTAAGCGAGAGCTTAGGATGAGTTTAAGTGTGTATATTGAGTGCATATTTGTTAGTTCTATAAAAAAATTAATTGTGTTGATTTATTTGTTGAGTGGTTTCTAAACACTTAAACTAGGCAAATCAACATAGTATTGCTTTAAATTAGTAAATGAAATAATACTACTTAGGAATATATTTTATATATAAAGAAATAATTTTCAAAAATATAGTATAGTTATCTATGATGTGATAGTTCTTAGGGGTTGATAATATTGATAATGTTGGGTTAAAAGAATTTGAATTTAATAAAAGGGTGTTTATTAAAAAAATAAAGGAAACATATTTTTAAAAAATGAATATTTGAGGAAAGATTTCATATACTGTGATTTATAAATCAGGGTTATAAAATATGTTTTAATTGAAAGGATTCTTGAAGAATTTAAAATCCTGCTATCTTTGAAATGGATATCAAATGTTTTTGGACAATAGGTAATGGCAATATTACTAGAAATTACTTTAAAGTGTAAATATTTTAAAAGGAATTTAAAAGTAAGATTTTTCTTGGACAGTTCAAGAAATGAATCTTGATATTTTTTGTGATGATCTGATTACTCTTCTAAGCGACAATCAGATGTTTTCTTAAGCGAATGTGAAAGAGCACTTAGTAGAATATTCTCTTTGTCATTGTGCGATCAAAACAAGTTCAAATCATAATGAATCCAAAGCGAGTAAATGATAAAATTTTCGTTTAAATGATTTAGTTGAAATATATGTGTATATAGTATTATTTGAAATGGGGATATGAAAAGGAAGAAATATTTTTATAGTTAACTATTTCGAGTAGCTTTAAAAGTGACTAAAATTGGGTAGGAGATGTGTTTTGATGATAAACATTTCTCTTCATTAATATCCTTCTTGGTAAAGGGCATATATGATGTTATTCGGTAGTACCCAATTCCTTGATATCATTTTCTGAAGTTACATGGACTATATGTATATTATCCAAGGGTTAAAAATAAAGTCATTTCAAAAATATTTTTGAAATAAAACCCGGGTAATTGGCTCTTAAATTTTCAAAATAATAAGGTATTTTAACTAAAGAGTGGATTAATAAATAAAGTTTTAAAATTAAATTAACATAATAAGAAGGACTAACAAAATTGGCTTTATTAAACAGTGTCTTTTGATTTTAACACCTAGGAGGTTGAAAAATATTTGATGTTATTAGGCTCGCTAATAAACATTTTTATCTAAGAGTTTTCTAAGAAAATGTAGACTCTAGAATGGACCAGCATCCTACTCTTCTTAGCTACTTACCAGACTAAAAGGGTAAAGAAGTTGTATTAGTAGACTCGATTTTGAGACCCAAGTTATTTTAGGCCTACGTCTGAACAGAATAGATGGATAAGGTTTAAAATTAGATGTTTTGTATATATTCTTAGGATGTAGAAGAGTCTTATATAAATTAATGAATTAAAATGATTTTATGACAAGGTTTGGTAAGCAGGTTGTATCATTTAAAATGCTTGGACCTAAATTGGAATTTCGTGAAATGTTTTCATGAATATTTTTAGGAGGATCAAAAGTAATTGGGTAGATAAGAACCTTTAGATGAGTGCGTAGGATGTATGCAGATCATTTTTCCTTCTCACATAGTTCTCGATCCACGATTCGAGTACACGACTTGAGGTGTTTCACACCATTCTAGATAAGGATTTATCACTCAATTATTGACCGCGAACACTTGGCGAGGGTTCTAAATTAGAACTAAAGTTTTCTATTATAGTTTATGACTATGTAAGAAGAACAGTGGTTTCTAATTGAGAAATCTAATGGAAGTCCACTCTAGGAAATTGAGTTAGTGATCTTAGTTAGGAAGTAAAGTTACGTATTCAAGTATGTGATCAAATTGGATTTTACATACGAATGATCTATGTACATCTTATAGATTGATGAGTAGTGTTAAGTGTTTCTAGGTTTACGGCCGTGGTAAAATTTCGAGGTCGAAATACTTTTAAGGGGGAGAGTGTAACGCTACGGAATTTTACTGCTTTGATTTGTGTATATTTAATTAATTTTACATATTCAAATAAAAATTTTTATAATGAAAATAAAATATCTTTTAAATAATAAATAATAAGGGTGAACTAGTTTTTAAAATTTGTTTAAGAAAAATATTTAGTTCGAACAAAAATTGAAAATGTGACTGGAATTCGTTTTTTGAATTTTCTTATTTTCATTGGCTAAAGGTTATCGAAAACCTTATGAAATTTTTTTGTATAGATATACACATTTATAATAAGTAGGATACTAATGTATTATTATATATACGTATATATTAAGTTATTATAATGTGACATATTACCATATTTGTTTTTTTAAAACGTAAAATATAAGATTACTTAAATAACATAAGGAACACAATGTACATATGGCATTTAAAACATGTTAGCTAAGCCAAGGGAAGGGGTCAACAAGCTTGTGAGCTAAGGTACATGAAGGTTAGGTGGCATGGTGATGTGGCAAGAGGAGGTGGAGGGTAAAGGACCAAGGATATTAAGGTAATTTACTTCGTTTCTTGCTTATAAATACTCTTTCATTTCTTCAATCTTATCTTTTCTTCCTTCTACCATATCTTTCTCATATGTTAACGAAATAGAAATTTTAGTTTTTTCAAATCGTAGAAAATTCCAGTGGCTACAACTTTTATTTGTAACACTTCTTCAAATTTTGAGCAAAACTATGACCAAATCTCATTTCTTTCAGACTCAATTTCGGACCCAGATTTTCAAGTCCAAAAATACCCCTTCTTCTTTTAACCATATCTCCCTCAAAATGTATCCAAATTGAATGATTTTTTAAAGTCATAAATAAAAGAATTTCCAAGAACTTCACGTTTGACAACTTCCCAAATTCCGTGAGTAACTTGTCCAAAAATCAGTTGGAATATGATCCATTTTCGGGTTTGATTTTGTGAATTCGATGATGATCCGAAGTCCCTCCATCTTTCAAGGCTGAGCTCCACCACCCTTGGGCCATGTACACCATACCTTGGCCGAACCATAAGACCACCATATCTTCATTTTCAAAGCATATATCATGGAGCTTGATCGTAGACAAGTTCTAGTAGATGTTCGGAGTGGTTTGGTAGCTTTGGGTGAGTATTGCTCATGAAAGTTCTAACTTTAAATATGATGCTTACTTTGATAATGAAATCATTGCTGATGATTTGTATATTGATGTTGATTAAAATATGTACATATATGTTTGATATGATGTTTGGTTCAACTTAAAGATCAAAGTTGAAATGTGTATATGGATGGAAATTTATGTTCTTTTCTTGGTTATGTAAACCATGACATGTATATGTGTTGTGTTTGTATTGTATACGCTAAAGGTTAGCACTTGAGTATGAGGTTATATATAAAATGATAAGTTAGTATTTGAAATCGTAGCTGCGACATCAAAATCCTTTAGTTCTCAAAAGCTTGTTTTCCTTACATACTTTTAGAAATGTTTTCATTTAGTTTAAAAAACTTTACTTTGTTTCTTCTAAATTTTTTTCTAAATTTATAAAGTAAGTTAAAGTATAAAAACAAGAATTTTGAAGCTAACCAAAATAAAGGTTCAAGTTTTGAAAACCACTGTTAGTATAGCGATAGTAGCTATAAATGCGGTTCGTGGGAACGAACTATATTTGAAATCTAAAAGTGTTTCAACTTAAATATTTTTGAAAAAAATCATAACATATTTTAAGTAATTATAAATAATATTTATTTATTTATTTAATGATCGTTACATTAATTTATTTAATTAATGTAATTAGTAATTAATCATTATTTAATAGGGTAATTAGCACTTAAGTGTTAATGAAGGAAGCTAACTATTAATTAATAATAAATAAAAGGTTAGTTATTATCTAATTTATTATGTATGGATTAATTAGTATTAAATTATTAATTAATGATTAACTTTTATTTATTTAAAGGGTTTTATCAGTTACTAATTAAGTCAAGATTTAATTACGTTTTGATTATTATTGTTTTAATTATCAATGTAGGTTGAGATAATTATCTAATAATTAATTAAAGACTAATTATGGTTTAATTGTTTATCTAAAGATTAGCTATTATTTAATTATTTATTTAATAGTTAATTATTGTTTAATTATTACTTGAAGGTTTAATTATTTTTAAATAAAAAGTTTAAATGTTATTTAATTATTAAATAAGGTTTTAGAAGTTTAGACCATCTATTTTTTAAAGATTGGTTTTGTTTTCAAGAAGCAACTTTCATTTAAAGGAATATTTCAATCTAAGGGACTTTTTTGTTAATTATCCTTAAGTAGTCCAATTGAATATGAAACCCAATAACATATGTTTAACAGAATAAATCACCATTCCACTACTTGTATTTGACCTCTTTTTAATAGAACAAATCACCGTACCCATGTTATAACTTGAAAAGTAAACTGAGTTAAATACGAACCATTGTAGTCATTAAGCTTCTTTCTGATTTTTAAGGTCAATCATACTTTCAATAATGGTTTCGAGTTAAGTGACGATTTTAGTAAAGGTGTTTTAAATAATCATTTTTTTTATCGAAAGGACTTTATTAAATGAGTTTGTTAAAGTAGTTTTGTTTTAAATAAAGGATATTTGTAAGAAAGTTTGATGAATGATTTTGGATGATCATAAAGGAATTTTTATAAATAATTTTGTAGATTTATATAGAGATGTATAAATGGTTTTGATATTAAAAAGAGTTTTGTAAATTTGACTTGGTGATTTACAAAGAGCTTTGTAAATGGGTTTGGAACTTAAGTAAAGAATATTCATAAATAAAAGAGATTTACTAAGATGATTTACAGAATAAAAGTTATAACAGAATTTGAGTTTGGATTTCGTTTAATTGACCATCTTAATTCTGGTGATATAGACATTCGTTTCACGCTTAACACCGAAGGAACATCGTTTGAGGTTATCATTATGTCCAATTTAAATAACATTTGTATTGATCCTTTTGAAATGATTTTGAAATAAGAAATCTTCTACAATGTTTTGTGAATATACTAATGTTAGTGAGATAAGTAAACGATTATCTTGATAGATATTTTGGAAAGAAATATAAATAAATGAAAGATTTATTTTGAGGCTTAGTGCTTTCTATGGGTAATTAAACCTCTGAATTGCTACTTGTTTGTTTATTTGATAGTCAAGTCACCAACTATCAAATCTAGAACAAAATATAACTCTGGAAGTATCTAGGAGAAACTCGTGTGTTATATGGCACATTCATTTTCGATGATGCTATACTATGCATGTGAATATCATTTTGTTTTCCTAGGACAAATGATAGGGAGATCCATCCACTTAAACTGTTAGGGGTTATCCTTGTTCCTATATATTGTCTAATTATTTCCAGAAGAACTGGGTTAAAATTATCGAAACTATCAAATGTTATTTCGGAGATACCGGATTAGATAAGTATAAATTATCCGAAAACCACTTCGATCCAACTTAAGCATTTCGAACTGAAGACATCTTGAAGAATTTGGAATCGAAGACGGAGCTTTAGAAGTGCATGGGCTACTTGCTACTAATCCCGAGGTTGATTCCAAAATAGACATATTGGAGGTAGAGCCTTTGGTTTCATTCAGACCCGTAACGAACTTGTATGGATGAATGCTACCACTGCATTTCTGCCTGGAGGGTAGTGTTAGCATTCCAAGATGGTCTGCTAAGAAGAAAGGTAGAAGTGTTGCCTCTAGCCTCACAACTCGGGAAATGGATAAAAAAAAGGTAGATGTAGTAAGGCTATGTGGGTCCTTTCCATTAAGGTGTGTCACCACCTTTTTAGATTATCATATTATGAATTTGGTTATGCATGAGAGCTCTCGATAAATGTTGGGAATGATCGGGATGATGACATATTCGGTACTATCAAAATTAGGGGTAGGTCGATTTTGTTTTAGCAGAGGTGGACCAGGTTCAGGGTTTCACCCCGGGTACATTTTATCTAGAGGTGTACAGTACGGAAGGTAGTCCCTTACCTTACCATTAATGGCATCCATTCTCTAATAATTGTCGTTTGGACTTATTGTATACCTATTATACTGGAATTTAAAATCGTAACAATTTCAGCTATGATTAATATGTATTTCTGTTCTAGACATTAACATAATATCACTGGATTTTCTGTAGAAAATGTTTTGGTTGTTATAAGGTAAAAAACCGTCCGTGTTAATGTGCGGCGTGGTCTTACGAGATACCTTTGGTTTTAAAGGATTTTACAAGTTATAATATATAAAATTCCTTATTATTTGAGTTTCTCATACTGGTTTTACCAAACTGATTAGGGCGTTATTTTCTTACAATGCTCAAGTCAGCCCGAGCATATTTTTCAGGTTTAGCTCGACATTTTGGAGCTTTCAGGAGACAAGTTGGAATTTCTTGGACGTATTCGCATACATTATATTCTTTTGCTATTCTGCTTTTTTTTTTCTTGTATGTATTTTTTAGCAATTGCAAAAACATGCTGTTATAACTATCTGATAATACGTTAGTGTAATCTGATGTTGTGTATGAATAAAGATGATTTCTTTTGGTAAAGATCTTATGTACATTATACATCGCCTGTCATGATGTGAGATTCTATTCTGCCTTCTTCTTCCTGTACCCCAAATGACCTTTCTTTCAAACACTTAATTGATTGGCAGACAAATACTGAGGATGTATTAAGTGTCATTTTAGGTGTAAAAAAAGCAGATCATTACAATTAGTATTCCTCAAAAGAGTGTGAACCAAAGGAGATTATGAATTAGGTTGTGTACATCACACCCATGTTTTGCATCTACATATCCACAACCACCCTTACATGAATATCTACATCTCAGCCATTCAGATCCAAATGAACACCCATACATACTTCATCACTCTACATTAGCCATTTAAACTCTAATATTTGTTGCAAGTCAAGCTATAATCGATTTTTTTCTTGCTACAATAATTCAAACTATGATGTGATGTTATTCAGGAGGTAGTTTCTCTTATTTGGATGGTCGGAAGGAAGATAACATCATTGAAAGATTTTGTGTATCTGATGTTGAATTTTCTTGTGTTGTTTTGAAAGGGATAAGTAGGACTGGAGATATTTGGAGTAAGAAAAGTGTTTTTTGATCTTTTTAGGAACTTTCATATTGGCTATTCCTACTGGATATGGCTTTGTGAGTTGAATGTAAGTTAGTTTTGCTTTGTTGATTTAATGTAGTCACATTTATGATGACGTTGAATTGATACTGAGTTGATTATAGGTCAGTGGAATCTGAACTTGCTTGGTTTCATTTCATTTTGAGGTTTGATCAGATTTATTAAATCAGATTTGGCACTTGTTCTATTTTAATGTTCTTTATCTATTTGCATTTGGATCCTTATTGGATCTTGTTGAGCCAAAAATGATCAACACTTAAAAACATGTAGAGATATTTAGATTTAGCAGAAAGTATGTACAAGAACAGCAATATTTTTAAAGTGGTTCGGCATTCTCTGGCCTATGTCCACTGTAGATTTTATTGATTATATATTTGAGGGAGATTTTGAATCACTCTATTACAAAGGATTGATAGACCTTATAGCCTAAAATAGGCAATAATATCTGCCTTAGTAACTTTAATGGAGGAAACATAGAAGATGAGAAAGATAATGCGCTAAAAGTAAAAAAGTGTTTCTCCAGTTGTTGTAGGGTTTGTATTTATAAGGACAACCATTAGAACCAGGGGCCCATGAAATACAAAGTCCAAATCCAAGTCCAAATATGCAAAAGTTTAACATTCCGTCTCTGGAAGCCAAAAGCTAAGCGCTATGGATGCTGCAGTCATCCAAAGTATTAGCTTCTGGTAACGAAAAACGGCAGTGTTAATGGTATCCATAATATCAGAAGCACTTAAATATGAAAAAAATCACAGATTTCTAGAAACAATAATTTAAGTGATTATATTTCAAATAAATCATATCTAAGTTGCAAAAATCCCTAACGTAATCTCAGGTATTGATCGAATATAATTTACAATAATACGCTAAGAGCGATATATGAAGATGCCCCCTTGGATGATCAAAGCTGTATAGACATAATTGTCTTAATACACAACGGAAACAATTTAAACAAAATTCCTAAATTAGCTATGCGTCTACCACCTGCTCGTCTTCGGATGCTTTATTTGCCAAAATTTGCTAAAACCTAAAAACCTAATGTCTCAGCCTACTCAAATCAAATTTTGAGCACCTGAGAGTTTAAGGGGAAACAAAAACTTCAAGTCAAACTTAAAGCCTGGTATGAAGAATTTATGTTACATCTCAGTTTACCGATAAATAGTGAGACCATGTCGCTTAGCGGAATGGGTATCCCCTCACAAATATCTTTTTCAAAACATATATTTTGCAAATCCTTTCCTGCAACAAAACTGGTTAATCAATTTATTATAATAATAATATAGCAATATCCATTATGCTAAAATAGGAAATGAAATAGGCTATCTGTCTAAAATTTGAACTATCTATTCTAAATTCTGAGCTAGTTGCTCTTTTCTGGACTACCTGTCCTAAAATTGATTATAGCAATATCTTTTATGCTAGATAATGGGCTATCTGCCCCCGAACTGGTAAAAAGATGGACTAACTATCCTTAAAAATTTAGCAAGGTCTGTTATGCTAATAAATGAACTATCGGTTCACATCAGAGCTGACTGCTCTTTCTGGACTAACTGTCCTCTGGGCCGACTACCCTTAAAATGGACTGACTATCCAAATTTAAAATGAGCTAATTGACCGAATTTTCTTTTGGGTTAACTACCCTTCAAATATCTAAGCTGACTGCTCTACAAAATACCTGCTGCTCTTTAAATTTTCCTTAAAACCTTTCCAGAATGATTTAATCCATCAAATCATGTATATAAGGAAAATATATCTTTAGCTTTACTTTAAGCTATTTTTTGCCATATTATATATACTTTACTCAAAATAATGTTGATGATGTTCAATAAGGATTGTCTATCCTTTATAATAAGTAAATGTCCTTTAAAAATTAAAACACTTAAGCTATCGGCCTAGTTCTTATATTCGAAACCTTTGTTTAAAATCTTTAAACAACCTTTCGAAAACATAGAAGGTAACTCCTTCAAAACTATATATAAAACCCTTTAAAAGCATTGAAGGTAACTTCTTCCTATCCTCTAATAAACCTTTCAAAATCATTGAAGGAAACTCCTTCTAAACCTTTTAAAGCTTTCCTTTTATAAGCTTTAAAACTTATAACATCTGCCTTTCAAATCCTTTAAACCTTATCCTTTCGAAAACGTTGCAAAACCATACCTTTCGACCTTGTCAAAAGGTCTTACCTTTCAACCTTGTTGGAAGGTTTCTTTTCGACCAAGTGGAACCTTTCGACTTTGTCGAAAGCCTGGGGTACCTCCCCTATATAATAAACCTTTCGAAAGCAATGTAACTCAAAACCTTTCAAAGACATTGTATTCAATTTAAAACAGGTGGAAAACCATTCGAATCCAATCAAAGTTAACTACTTTGAAATCTTTAAAATGTTTCGATTTAAAACATTTGGATTATGCAAAAGAATCAGAAAAACATTGGAGTCGAAAGCAATTGCTTCGAAACCTTTATAAAGCCTTTAGAAACCATTCGAAAACAATGAAGTGATGGTGTTGGAACCAACTCTTCGAAATCAATGGAGAGAGGCGGCAAGTTTTAGAAAACAAAAGATAACCTTTGACTCCATCTGTGTCGAAAGGTTAGAAAGCGGCAACTAAGCTTTTGGCCTTATCGAAAGCTATACTTTTCGACTTTCTTGAAAGGTATCATTTAAAATAAGAAAGCAAACCAATCAAAATCTTTTTCTTTTAAACCTTTTGATAATGTCAAAAGCTATACCCTTTCATCCCTAAACCTTTCGGCTCCATCCAATTCACTATGTACCAGTTGTCTGATACCTTGTTCATTGGACCTAACTGAAAGGTTTGATACCTTTCGACCTTATCGAAAGGTCTGGAATGAACGTAGAGGCTCTACCGAAAGGGTTGAAATGGAAGAAAGACTATTTATTTGTACTTTAAAATAGTTCTTTTGTAGCCCCACCTGCCTTGTTTGTCTAAATTTGATTGGTTGCCATAATTTTATATTCAGAAGTGCTGCCGGCTTTTCTAATTTGGAAATTTGAATAACTTTTAAAAAGCCCCTTTCTCCTTTATAATTATTTAAAATTTAAGTCCCATACCTTAAATAATTTTATATAACTACTAAAACACCTTGAAAAATCTTGAAAAATCTAGAAAATCAAATAATATGTTCTCTTTAACATATAAAATTTTCGAATCCAAACTATAATTATTTTTCCCATAAATAATTTTGTAGTCCAAATTAACCTTTTCTTCCTTTGAAAATTCATAATAATTCCACAAAAATTTTCTCAAAACCCATCTCTAAAATAACTTTTTAGATCGCCATAAAAATCCACAAGGCTAAGATATGTCATTTAGTATGGTTTTATCTCAAAACATGTCATAAAATCTATAGATCATCAACATATATATATATATATATATATATATAATCATTTTATCTTTCAAACACATGACAAATCTTTGCAAAATCATTCGAAATTAACCATAAAATTGAAACCAAAATTATTTAGAGAAACATTATTCACCTTTTTCTTTAATGATTAAGGAGCTTTAGATTTGAATGAGTTTGATTTGATTTTTCTTTACTTATGCTTCACTTTTTTTTGGTCTTCTTCTTCCTTCATTAATGGTGGATAGACAAGCTTTTAAATTTTTGAAAGTGAGAATGAACGTGCATTTTGAAATACACGGCCTAAGGAAGACAATATACGAATGGCGTCTTTCCCATAATACCCCTCCTCTAATTCATTTTAAGCCTTTCTTTCAATTTATTAGTTAAAAGGCATGGTTATCTTAATTAAATCAAATCTCAATACACTTATCAACACAGTATTTTATTTAGTTTATCTAACTAAATCTCCTAAATAATGTTTTCAAAAATCTGGAGTATTACAAAAAGTGAGAATCATGGCCCAAACACCAATAAAATCTACTTGGTACAGAGTGGTACCACTCGGTACCGACCGATTTTTTTGTGGGGAATTCCCCGTCTTCCTCAATTAGTCTTATATCTTCAATTTAGAGTGCTTCGAGTGCTTTTCTTTGAAGATTTAGTTGTTTTTTATATGTTCTAATATTGCTTGTTCTTGCTTTCTTCGAAAATTCTAAGAGTTGTTCTTCTGCTCCTTAAGAAAAGCACCTCATGATGACCATTCGAGTCACAGCTTCACGTACAAGGGTTTGGCAGTCCCACATGCAACAAAAAGCGGTCGGTACCAAGTGGTAGGGCTCCGTACCAAGTGGTCCTTTTCACTCCAATCCCTCTGACATTTCTTGAGTGTGCTCCTATTGCGTCTCTAAGCTATCTCCTAAGTGTGTGAATCGTTTCACCTTCATCCTAACATTCTAATTCTGGTGAAAATATGCTTGGTCAAAAAGCATGATAACACTTCCCCAAAGTACACTTTCGTTGAGAACAAAGCATGCTCCGTACAAGATAAGCATTCGCTATTATCCGTGTACGCCCATTGATTATCCAAGAGCTGCTTCAAAGCATTTTCTTCATTCCATGAACATCCGTTCAATTGCTTTAAGTAGTAAGAATAATATTCCCTATGCTAGGGACCAGATCTACACTTTGGAGATTGTTTCACACCTTAACTAAGTTTGTTCTTCCTTTTTTGGCCCTGTCTCTAATTAATGTTGAAAAATACTGCTCAATACCGAGTGGTAACGCTCGGTACTAAGTGCTTTTATTCAACTATGAGTACTATAAGTACTCAGGAATTGGAAAGTTTTCCTTACTTTTTCCATCTTCTACCTTCTTTGTGCCGACTGCTTTCATATTGAGTGCTTGCAATCTTCGATTTTCCAAGTTTAAACCGACCGCCTCCGATCACATGAAATCGCCTCTACCTTCTAAACATCACCACCGCTCTAAAGGATCGCCATTGTTTATTCCCCCATCCAATCTTCGGTGCTTCTCTCGGCCCTGACCAGTGTTCCACCCCCTCCCCAATCTTCAAGCCCTGATTCAACAACTTCGAGGTGGGTGCTGATCGAAGATCAAGCCGTCGTCGCACTATTTTGGTCAATGACGATGATGCCTTTAGGATATTCTTGGTTGGTGTTGGCGATGGTGATAAGGTTAGTCAACTTTGGTTGGGGAAAGTCGATAGTTCTTTCACGCTTGTACTTGGCCCTAAACTTACATGCGCTTGGGGGAATCGTCAAAATTCCTTCTCTCAAGGTTTTGCACTGCAAAGTCCTTCGACTTGTTTCGATTAAAATTTAACCAATCATCTATCGCCATTCAAGCAACAATAAGACGGTTCTTTTCCAAAGAATGGTCGAATTAAATGCATTCTAGCACTTGAATAATTTTTTTGTGAAGCATGCCTATTTATTACACTTCCCGTGTTTATATAAAAGAAACTTCCACGATCGCTTATGATGACGGTCTCATTATCAATTATCTGATGATAATGGGTAAGACCCATTGCATAGTTCCATCATGTGGCATGGCTCATTTTCGTAGCGTTAATGAGCTATCTACACACGATGGGTGTTCGTCATCATATAGATTAATTTCACTTGTCTTGGCCGACGTTCAAAATTCGATTGGTCAACACACGTTGACTTTCTTTGGATGCTAGATGTCTATCACGTGGATTGAATATTTGAAATAAAAATTACCTAACCGTGTTAAACGCTAATTTTTTCTGTCCAAAAGAACCCGCTAGTCACCTCGTTTCCAATTCGGCACCAGTTCATCCACTCGTCCTTAAGCTAGGTCCTCCATAGCTTAGGCATCACCTACCGTACATGTCAGGCTCAGGCGCTCAATCACTGCCGAGTTACAAAGCATGGTCATTCCAAAGGAGCCATTTCAAAATCCGCCTCATCTTTTGAGTGAGTATATCGACTTAATGGTTTTTGATGATTCTCTATAATAAGTGCCAACCTTTCTAATTGCTAAATTTCTCCATAACATATATAGGCAGCATGAGATTCTTAAGGATGACATGCTCCACCCTGCTCAAACTCAACAAGCGTACATCCCTCTATTCAAACTCAACAATCGGCATGTGTGCTTGGGCAATGGCATCTCGATATTCAATCCATTTTTGTGTACGATTCTCTAAGAGCTTTGATAGGCTCTGTCCTAAGTTCATCCCAATAGTTATGCTCTCTTGATTTCCCTGTTCGTGCTTTTCATGAATTGGTTTCAACGGCCTTCGACTTTCAACGAGCTAACTTACCTTCTAATCTTTAAGCAAAGGCATGAATTTCCATCCTACATGATTATCGAGAATTTGTGTAGGTGTAAAGTTATAAAGGCACTCTACAACAAGTGCTCATTCTTCAAGAATGACTATTTCTTTATCCGATTCCTATATGGCTTCAACGGGTGTTGGTTTTCTAGAAGTAAGACTATTTCCTTTAATTGCTTTCACATCTAAATTTTCAGCATCTCAACATCTAACTTCTAACCATATTCCTCCGCAGATATTCCTACTCATGATACCATCGAGGGGCATGGTGATACCTTGGACGCTTTGAGGAGAGTTTTGATCTGAGATCGCTCTACTCCATACCTTCCAACAAATGAAAACCTTCGTCGATACAACCTCCTTATCCCCAATCATTTGGTTGCTCCAGGTGAAATTTCTCTAAACAGCCCCAAAATGCCAAGGTCTTCCGTCCCCGCATAGGCTTCAGTGATATTCTCCAAGGGGGAGTGAAAGACTAAGCCGGTGTGCCACATGTCGAATCTGCTAATAGAACAGTAGATGAACCCGCTACAGGGAAAATTTTGAGAGGAAGGGGTGAGCGTAGGTACTGGACGCAAACAATTCCAAAAGAGAGCAAGGAAGTGGGGAGAAGAGAAGGGAAATAAGAGATGATTGAGGAAGAATAAAAAGAAGAGGATGTCAGCCCCCAGGTGGTTGAGTCATGTGGTGAGACGTATCCTAAGGCCACTAGACTTTCTACCTTGCACAGTGAAAAACATATAATCATCAAATCTCCTAAAAAAAAGTTGTAGAAATGAGTAATAACTGTAGCACTCCCACTGGATGAATCTTTTGTGATGTTTTTTCCTCCTTAAGCGACTTCGATATCTCCATTGGAGATATCCTTAAGGAAAGCTCTTTAAACTTTAGCTTCTTGTCCGGGAGAATCCTAGAAGAAGTTGGTGAGACTTCATCTTTACTTCCATGCGAACACGGTCTGTAGAGTACATAGGGTCATTGACACTCTACCCTTTGTTAGGATCACGAACACACATCCCTGCATTGAGTTGTATTTAAAAATTCCAAACCTTACACAATATTTTTCCCATTTTAGGTCCTATGGCTAGGGATAGTTACAAAAATCTCCAGTATATCATGAGCGAGCCTAGTGGGAAAATCCCCGATCCGTATCCATCTCATTCTAGCTATCATCAAGGATAAGAATTCGAGGAGGAGACGGCTAGATGGAAAGAAAGAGAGTGAAGGGAAGAAGATGATTACCATGCTGACCGAGAGGATAGGAAAAGGCAGGCTGAAGAGAGGCAGCATGGTGATCCAAGCAAGTGGCTCAAAGGCTCACAAGACCGCCGCAACTCCTCTTCCAGCATTGCTTCCCCTCATTTTGGTCCCCAAATTGCTTCATTAAACATGCTCCAGCCTCTTGCTCCTTAAATACAACTGTGCACCTAAATCCAAGGGAATATCTACCCCTCCAACCTCTCCCTGCTGCTCTGCCTCGCTTGAAGACAGATTTACCAGAACTTTTCCTGCATAAGGTCATGTTTGACCATGACATCCAAGATATTTCGAAAGAAGAAGCAGACCAGGATGTGCAGCAATTCCAAAAGCTTATTGACCAGGGCTATGAATGGAAGATACCCTTCAATGCCCTCTCCAAGGTCAATAAAATTAAATATATTAATATTTGATTTGAGTCGAAGAAAACGAACTAAGGGAATTGTAAGATAATTGTATTAAATATTTAAAGTGATATAATCATATTAAACATGCTTTGAAATCCCTGATATTTGACATATGTTGAATTGGATAAATTGTAAGATATTGTGGAAATATATTTATGTAATTTGGCTACAAGTTTTAATGTTTTTGACATAGGGAATTGGTTTGGACATTTGTGAAGATTGGAATTGGAAGTTGTAACTGTTGAGAGTGAAAAGGTCGCCATGGATGCACTTTGAAATCGCTGTGATCGGCAATTTTGAAATTAACTTTGGAAAACATCATAGGGCTACTTTGTAATTTAGTAAGTACTATGAGCATACTTATTATCAAAAAATATCAAAATTTAAATATATTGCTAATAATCATTATGGATTATTAAAGTAACGGTTTTGAATTATAAAGCACGTTTTTATGGTTTTTAGATAAATTATAAATAAGTATCTTTAAGTGGTTTTTAAATCAATGTTGTAAAATGTAGTATAAGTATTTTAAAAGTATATTTTTGGTATATATAGTTTTAGAAAATTATTAAAGATTTTATTTAATAATTTAAAGGCGTTTATATTATTATATCCTTTAAATTATTTATAGTATTTTATTTAAGTATCTTAGTTTTATAAATAAATTAGTATGTGTGTGTATCTTTTTAAATATATTTCAACGTATTTAGAAATTTAGGAAGGAAGTTTGATATTTGTAAAAGAATATGAATGATTTTTTAGATTATGATACTTACGTTATAATGGAAAATTCTGTAAAATTGATAAATAAAGGTTTATAACCTTAAGTGAAGATGTACTTAGAGCTTTAAATGAATGTTTCAAAGTGAATGGTAAGTATAAAAGTGACTTTGGGTTTCTAGTAATGTTGTTTGGACAACATTTGTTTTAACCCATTTAACTAGACTTTTGAATAGGAGTTGGACCTTTAAAAGAGAGTTTTGAAGATAACGATTAAGCGAAGTGTTTTGGGTTTGTTATAAACAATGTTTTAGTAACATTCATTTTTAAACCCTTGTATAATATTTTAATGGTAAGTATTATTAAATGAGTTTGGAAAATACTTAATTCCTTAAAAATGGAATTTTAAAGAGAATAACAAGTATGAATTCGTTTAGGGTTTGTTGTGACAATGTGTTATTAACATTCATCTTTAACCCATTTTGATTATACTTATGAAGGTAAGTAGATCTTTGGAAAGAATGTATTAAAGATGATCATAAGTAAAATGGTTTTGGATTAGTAGTGACAACGTAGAGTAACATTTGTCTTAAGCCCTTTGAAATTGATTTATGAATATACTTATATGGTTGAGATGAGTATATGAATACTTTTGAGAAGTATTAAAATGTGTAAAAATAGATAGTGAAGTTTAATTAATAAATGAAGTTTCATTTATAAAGAGTTAGTGTGTAAAAATGGGTTTTACCAATAAAATAGGTTTTTAATTAATAAATAAAGACTAATTAAAAAAGGGGATTAGAAATCGATTATATGACTGGATCATGCTTGTTTGTTTCGATCGTGCTTTGTGTGTTACTCCCTTATGGACAATATACGGGACTTACTTTCCCATATGCGATTGTTTCGTTGTTATTCAGTTGATCAAAATGTAACACTGGAAGTATCTAGAAGAATCACATGAGTTATATGGTATGGTTATCTTTGGTGATGCTATATTGGTAAAAACTCGTTTTTCTCTTATAGGACAAACGATAAGGAAAATCGTCCGCTTAAACGGTTAGGAGGTGATCTTCGATCTTATGTATTGCCTGTTTATTTCCTATAGAACCGGGGTTGAGTTTACCAAAAATCCATCAATTGGTTTTGGAGCGCCTGGTAAGATGGGAAATGTACTTATATTAGATGATTTGAAACCGTAACCATTCCAAAACCGTATACATGTTTTATGCTTTGGATGAGGTTCGAGATTGGTTTCAAAATGTTGGAATTTATGTGGAGATTCGAAATCTATTCGAGATGCTTGAACACATGTAGTGGTTCATGATATTCAAGATGTAGGGATCCATGTATGGTTCCAAGATTTATTTGAGTTGGAGCTCGTGTTGATGATTTGTTCGAGTTGTGATTTGTATGCTGTGATGCTGAACGTAACTTCACCAACGGTAATGGTATAAACTAGATATAGGAGACATGATCTATGGGGTTTGGCTAACTTAAAGGGTGTAGGCACTCCATTCTAGTGATATATATGGATATGCATATGGGAGTGACGTGACTCGGTGCCACATGTTCGGACATAGGCCAGCTATGTTTTCCTTTAGTATATTTTATCTAGAGATATATGATGCTTGGAAGGATATCTCTAATTCTTGTGCAGGAGGACCGGTCTCGAACTATTGAGAACACCTCTGTCGAATCCTATACAATTGATGAACGCGCCTCAGAGGTTGAGATTGTATCTCTATTATTGTTGTGATTTACACTCACATGCATCGCAATTATGTGAATATTTATATTTCACACCTTAGACATTATTACAATATCACTTGATTTTATAATAGAAATGTTTTGCTTATCGTAAGGTAAAAACCCATCCCTGTTTATTGGAGGCATATTCTTACGATATACCTTTACATTTGAAGGATTTTACAAATATAGCAATCCATAGGATTTGAGTTTCTCATGTTGGTTTATCATACTGATCGGGGTATTATTCTCTTATAATGCTCAGGTCAGCTCAAGCATGTTTTCAGATTTAGCTATGGTTCTTTGGAGCTCTTAGAGAGAAGCTGGATGATTTCCTATCGTATTTATTTTTTGCTTCATTACTTGTTTGGTATCTATCAACATTTGTGAGGAGTGGATATTATAACTGTCCAGGTCGATGATAGATTAGTTTACTCTGATTGATATGTGTATTCTTTTGACAAAGACCTTTTGAGATATTATGTATTATCATTCCGCATTTGAGATTCTGATATTGTGTTCTTCTTTCTTGTTCCGTTTCTTTTTCTTTTACCTTAAAGTTCAGCCTTTTCAGTACTTGGATGCTCGATACATGAATACTGTTGATGTATTAGTGTCAACATTCAAGTGTAGAAAAGGCGGACCGTTAAATCAAGGGTCTATATATCCTTACATTGAGTATTTATACTGTAAAATCTTCGATTCAGCCCATGTGTAATATTCGGCACTGTATACTTTATAAGTTGGCAAAACACTAGTATCTTTGTTGTCATCAAAATCAATAATTAAGGTATTAACAGATATGCATGTCAATTATTGTACATCAATTAATAAAAAAATTAAAGTTTAATTATTAGGTAGGAGATAGTGGTTACTGATAGGGATAAGACGAGTACAATAAATATTAAACATAATTAACTGATATTGTCTTGGGTATGGTGAAACAACTCATTTGGAAGATCGAGTTTGATAGTTTAAAGAGGTTCCTTACTATTGTTTTGAATGATATATTTATTTCTGTAATGACCCAGAAAATTTCGACCCTGAAAAATTCCAGATAGTTAGGAAAAGAAGAAAAGAGAAAGAAGAAGAAACAGAAACAAGTCACAAAATCCTCACATTCGCAGCAGATCAACATATAATATAACATAAATAACGGTTTTACAAAGAAGGACAGCATCAGTGCAATTATATTTTTATACATCAGAGTTACGACCATTTCAATACACTGGACAGTTTAAAACAACATGTCCAAGACAACAATAATATACAGCGGTATATGCTCCATACGTTCCTGCCATCTAGCTCGCTTCATGAGCTCTAGAACGTCCTTAATTGAAAATCTATAATACTCGGTCTGACCCGAGCATTACATCAAAGTAACAGCTGGGTCAGGCTGGAAACCAGTATGAGTAAACCCATCTAAAAAGTATACAACTTATATAAACCCGGGGTAACTTATATCAGTTTACAACTTCACAACTTGTTGTAGACATCAATTATTCCACACATCAATTTTTAAGTGCCAAACTTAGATTAAATGGTCCAATTCACTTAAGTCATTCCACTTCATCCTATTGGTTTCACATATCAAATTATAAAAGATCGAAGTGGTTTCGGGTATTTACTAATACCCGAATTCGGTCTCTTCGAATCCAATGTCATCTTAACTCAAATTATTCAAGCGATTAAATTCAAATATTGGATGTCACTTTTACACAGCAATACACAGATAGACATCTCCCATTTATCATTGATATAATCAATATCATATCAATCGAATGTCACAGCATATCGTCCAATAGATATCATTCAATTTAGACATTCAACAATAATCATCCATAAGCAAACATTATCAATTCATATCACAATTAAGCATCTCATCATGCTTAATCAACCATTAATTACAGCCATTTAATTAATTCATCGCTCCTTGATTACCTTACCAATCAATCAATTAATCTCTAATCATAGATTAATTATCCTTTAACTATGAATTAGTAAACCTTATTTATTAATTAATCTTCTTTAATACAAAGTAATCAATCCTCAGTTACTTTATAGTCAATTAATTAACCTCTAAATAACTGATTAATTATCCATCAACTATTGATTAATAACCTTAATTATTAATCAATATCTCTTAATACAAATTAATTAATCCGTAATTATTCTTATAATTAATTAATTAATTAATTAATAACAAATCAATTTTAATCATTAATTAATAAAACTTAATTATTAATTAACAACCTTAATTACAATTTAAGTAATCCTTAATCACCAGTTGATTAAACAGTTAACCGACCCTTAATTAATATTGATTAGTCCTTAATTACCTTTTATTAATCCTTAATTAATTAATCTTTAATTATAGGTTAATCAACCTTTAAGTATTAATTAATAAAACCTAACTTATTAATTAATAAAACCTAACTTATTAATTAATAAAACTTAACTACACATTAAGTACTTCTTAATTTTAAATTAAGTAACCTCTAACTACTTAATTAACACTCTCTAATTACTAAATTAATCAAACTTAATTTCTTGATTAATTTACTCTTAATTACTCAATTAATTAATCTTTGATCATTAATTGACAATTCTTTAATTAAAAATCCTTAATTACAATTAATTAACTTTTAATTAATTATTAATTAAACCAATTAATTACTCTTAATTAATCAATTAATTAATCCTTTATAATTAATTAATTAAATTTAGTAATTATACTTAATTCCCTCATTATCTTAATTAATCTCAAGTCATTATAACCTGAATCAACTTAAGATAAAACATTATCTTATTAACACCTAAATAAAATTCTAAACTTCCATTTTCAAATTTAAGTTTAAAAATCACTTAAATCTTGATTTAACAAAATTTAATTTAAACAACTTTAAAACCTCATAACCATTTGTTAAAGAAATGATTGTCATATATATATAAAGTAAGTTTATATAAAGGTCTAAACTAAATTTATCTTTAAATTTCAAAAACAATATGATTTTAAAACATTTAGAAAAAACTGCTATCATTTTTGCTTTGGGTCAAACCCGAAGACAACTCGGGTCTAACCCCGAGTGAATCCCATTCCTTCCAATTTATTTTAGTTTAAATTTAGAATACAGTTTAAATACTCGAACTGCTCGATACTACACTCAAGCTACCAACCAATATTCATGAGAGTAAACTCGAGTTAATCTCTGAAACACCCGGTCCTAGCTTCGAGTTTTTTCCCATTCCCATTTTCCTGAGCTATATCACGAATCCCCTCGGGTTGAACACGATAAAACTGCTTCTTCCATAATTTTGCTAATAAAACAGATACCCAAAGTAATCGTGCACGTGTATAGTTGTTCCGAGTCTCTCCGACCACCATCACTAGTTCCAGCAAGACGGCGGTGACTTCGCCGTTCAACTCGACAACCCAGATCGAAGCCACCACCCGTGAATCAAAATTTGACCCGATCGACCATGCGTAAAACCAATCAAATCAGAAAACCCCCACGTAGCGCCTACCTCCGACCACCGGTACCTCCGACGACCACACCATAGCTATGCCACGACATGACGAACCCATTTCCCTAAGTGAAATCTTCTCTGATGCGACAAAAATGTCGCATTTGCCTTGACAACCCTGCCGTCTCGAACAACCCTTAAACCCTAGTTCGTTCATTCCTGACCATCACCTCTCCTAGAAATCCCAGTCACCATTTTAGCCTCAACACCCGACCTTCCAGCTACCTTCATCCTCAACTTCGACCCATGGATCGAAGCCGACCATCGGATAATGACACAAATACCTTTTCTGGTCAACTCGACTTATCTTAATGTTCCCAAACTAAAAAATTATGAATTCACTTCCTAAATTCATCATTTCTTACTACAAATCAAATTATGAAATCCTAACTTGAATTCATAATCATTGATTTTTTTCCTGTTCGAATATAATTACTATAATTTCAATTTCCCAGATAAATTACTTAATAATTTCACTTGTTTCAATTTTTAAAATTTGTATTACACCAACACAACCAAATTTCTTTTAAACATCACAGGTTAAAAGAAATCAGAGGAGGAGGATTATATTTTTGAACTTGATTTTTGAAAGCCTGCAATAAGAGCAGACCCTTATTGCATATATACATACCTATATACTCAGACATTTGTACATATGCAAACAAATCCTCACCCACATTCAAACATACTTCGTATAATACTTCAAAAGACCATCAAGATAAACAGGTTTAGGGTCTTTTTTTTAAAAAAAAAAGAAAGTTTGCTCACCTATATTATGCAACAGAGAACACATATTTAATTCCTGGAACTGGAATTGCTTGACTACCTTGATCTGGAATCTCGAATTGTTAGCTTGTTTCTTGATTTTGCCTTTGATTTCTTTTTGGTTTGTTGTAAAAATTTGGAATGTTTTGCCCTTTTGGTTTGAGCCTGAACTTATTTTGATTTTAGTTTGTTTACTGTTTTAGGTTTTGAATTTTCCAGTTTGAAACTGCTGCTAGGTTGAAGATCTTTTATCTCAGATTGAAGATTAAGATCTGAAATCTGGTTTTATTTATTTATGTTTGAGAAGATGATGAAGTTTTCGAACTGATAAAAGAACCAGGTTTTCTCAAATTACTTTCCTATATATAATTTGTTTTTAAAGAAAACATTAGTTGCCATTCGTAAACTTAGATGCTAGTTAACTTACATTTGTTAATTACATAAGTTTATCATATTACACTTGTTATTAAAATTATTTTAAGATAAACACTTGTAATTACGCAAAATTAATAAATTCTTAAATGTTAATTAAAAAAACCTTTTTCATTTATGTACTAATTATTAAGTTCTTCTCTAAATCTATACATAAAAAGTTCTTTTAAAGAAAATAAATAAAAACCAATTAAAATCAAATAAAATCATATATATAATATATTTTTAAACTAAATTATATTTAAGATATACTTCCTTTAAATTTCAGATTTAAAATTCAAATTCAACTCCAAATTCAATTAAAAATCCAATTTAAAATAAGCTCAAACAATTATCTATTTATTTTAAACAAACCCAAATTCAATTTATAAATTTTAAATAATTATATAAGTATCCATCAGATTTATTTGCTTATCAGTATTTTCCAATAGCTAAATTAGAAAATTGCCCAATTATCTGATGCCCAAAAATTCGGGTTATCACATTCCTTCCCCCTTTGAATCGTTTCGTCCTCGAAAAGAACGAAACCAGAATTTATTAAAATGCTTAAGATCAGATAAATTTTTCTTTGATCTTTTTTTAAACATCTTTAAAATCTATATAGTATTGTCAAAATAGTTTTATAAAAATATCATTTTATAACTCGATGTTTCAACAAGTCCATCTTCATTCTCACAGAAATTCGGTCATACGTTGATCAGGCGTAGGACTGAAAATCGATAAGTACTTAGCAGACTCATTTTCAACACCTAGTGAAAATACTTTGTAAAATAATTTTATTGAAAATATAGAAAACAGTTTTTGAAAATAGAGGATATATCTTTTGGTGAGAATGCTCTGGAAATCATCTCCCCCATCCATGGTCGCATCCTGGGTTACGTTGCCATCATAGCAAAAGTCCATGTAATTATAGGCACTCTGATGCAGCGCACCATGGTGATTATGACTCATGGGCCTTAAGTCGCTCGCATCTCTTAAGTCGTTCATGTTCGTTCCTGAACCTTGAGTCGCCTGAACAACCTAGCGAGCTAAGTCAACCAAGCGAGTCAAGCGACTTATGCAAGATATGCAGTAGAGGAGGAGGTAGCGATCTAACGAGTTACCAACCAGCGAGTTAACGAGTTATACCGCAAGTAGGTCGCTCGCGACCTAACGACTTAAGTCGCTCGTTTGGAAGTAGGTCGCTCGCGACCTAACGACTTTTGTCATCTTATAACGCAAGTATTTAAGTCGCTTTCGAGTTATGTCATCCAGATCTTGAGTCGCTCACCTGATGCAGAATTCTTATGTCGCTGAAGCTTAGGCCACATGGATTTCTTGAGTCGTTGAGTCTTTAGGTCGTGTGTGTTGTATTCATAGGTCGATACGTTGTCGCATGGTGTTAGGTCGTTATGGGTGTAACTCGTGTTGTATATGTTGTAACTCATTTATTTTAGGTCATTTACTGTATGTCGTTAGCCGTGTGTTTTTAGGTCGTAAGTCGTGCTTTTGTAACTTGAGTCAGTTAGGTCGTTAACGACCTATGTTAGGTCGCCGACCTGTGTTGTGTTTTAATTTTCCTATAAATAGCGGGTGAGTTGTATCATTTGAGGTTGGTTGATTTTGAATAAACTTTTGTTTGAGTGCTTTGTGCCTCTTTAAAATTGGAAGTTGAGTGTTATCTCCTTTCTCTATTTTCGATTATTTGAGTGCGCTTGAATCAACGGATTTGAAGCCGATTCACGGAATCTCGTGTGCGAGATCAACGTAGAAGAACCGTAGATCTTTTAATACAGTATCATGCGCGATCAACGTGTTGGAGATAGCTAGAATCCGGTATCTCTGTAGATAAACGTATTTGGGCACTTGGGTATCTTTAATCCATCGATTTATATTGCTTCACCTAATCGTTTCATCGATTAGTTTGACACGAAATCTTCATTTAGTTGTCATCGGTTATATCCGCTGCGTCAATTTGGTATCAGAGCTAGACTTAGCCAATCATAGCTAAGCCGAGCCTATCGGGAGAAGATTTGAATTGTTGAAGTTAGATCCGAGCTATAAGTGGAGGTGTGCATCATTTTTGTAGATCAAGGCCATGAGTTGGAGTTTTGAATCAAGGCCGTGAGTTGAAGTTTCAGCCGAGCCGAGCTAAGTTGAATCCGAGTTAAAGTTTGGTTGAATATTGTTTGTGGATAAGTTTGATCATGCCGCCAAGACGTGCTAATCGATTTCAAAATGTTGAAGATGTGTATCGAAGACAAGAAGCTGAGCAAATGGAACAACATATCAATGAAAAGTTCGATGCAGGTATTGGGAAGTTAGAGAAATTGATGAATCACATGAATCAAAGCCAAAGGAGAAGGTCACCAATCTCGAACCATGGAGGAAACCGAGTTTCGCCATCGGTTGCGGAAGCGAGGAGGGTGTCACCACAATCTTGCCGAGAAAGAAGAGAATCACCTGTTTCTGTGAGACGAGAATACCATGAGTACAGAAACGAAGAGAGAAGAATTCCACGTGAGTTTAGAGATGAGCCATATCATGATGTTAGAAGAGAAATGCGTGGTCATAGAGATGTTGATGGTCGAGATCGATACCGAAGTACATTTGATTACGATGAAGATGGTGATAGATGTAGTGTTCATTACCAAGATCGATACCAAGTTCGAAATCCATATCGGGATGTAGAAGATGATCGTAAATGGGAGTTGGGGATGAAAACAGAGATTCCAGAATTCAAAGGAGGAATGATAGCTGAAGAATTTTTGGACTGGTTATCTAATGTTGAAGAAATTTTTGACTTCAAGGAAGTACCCGAGCATCGTAGAGTTAAGTTGGTTGCTACACGATTGAGGGGAAGAGCTATGGCATGGTGGCAACAAACTAAACTTACACGGGAAAGAATGGGAAAGTCGAAAATAGTTTCATGGGAGAAGATGAAGAAGTTGATGAAAGCTACTTTTTTTACCTTATAATTATCAGTCTCTTATGTATCAGCGCTTACAGAATTTGGGACAAGGAACAAAGTCGGTAAATGATTATGCAGATGACTTTTATCAACTGATTGCTAGAAACGATATCATGGAGACAGAGGAACAGTTGACAGCTAGATTTGTTGGAGGATTGAAAATGCAAATTTAGGATATGGTGAATATGTTTGATACAAGATCCATTGCTGAAGCACACCAGAAGGCTCTAGCTTGGGAGAGGCAAGGTAGAAGAGGAGGTGGTGTGTTTACAAATTCCAACAATCAAGTGAAAGGGGCTAGTAGCAATACGAATGCTTCCAAGGCTGTTGGAAAACTGGTTGTCAATGAAGTTGCTAAGGCCAAGGTCAACAACAATTTCAAGTGTTATAACTGTCAGGAGTTCGGTCACAAGACAATGAATGTCCGAAGCCTAAGAAGCGAGCGATGGTGGCTGAGGTTGAGGATGAGGATGCAGAAGTAGAATGTTCAAATTCACCACAAGTTGAGGAGGAAGAAGAATTATTGGCGGGAGACGAAGGATATTCTTTAATGATAAGGAGATCTTGCTTGACACCAAAGCAGGAAGAGGAGACTAGTTGGTTGAGGAGTAACATTTTTCAGTCAACATGCACTATTTTGGAAAGGGTTTGCAAGTTTGTCATCGATGCGGGAAGCTGTGATAACATCATTTCTACAGTAGCTGTGAAGAAGTTGGCGTTAAAGACAGAGAAGCATCCCAAACCTTACAAATTAGCTTGGTTGAGGAAAGGTGGGGAAGTGAAGGTTGGTCGAAGAGCTTGTGTAACTTTTTCCATCAGAAAGAAGTATAAAGATGAAATTTGGTGTGATGTTGTGGATATGGATGTATGTCATTTGTTGTTTGGGAGACCATGGCAATACGATAGAGCCGTGCAACATGATGGGAGGACTAACTGCTATAGTTTCATGTTCGAGGGCACCAAAATCACTTTAGGTCCTAAAAAGCGACAACAAGATGAAAGCAAGTTGGAGGTGATTGAAGAACTAAAGACTCTGTTATCTTTGAAGGAATTTGTCAAGGAAGTGGAGGATGAGCCTGAAGTATTTCTGTTAATTGGACGTGAAAGTGGTGAAGCAGTTGAAATTCCTAAAGAAGTTAAGCCAGTATTGAAGGAGTTTGAAGATGTATTTCCTGAAGAATTTCCAACAGAATTACCACCATTGAGAGACATACAACACCAAATTGATCTTGTTCCGGGAGCCGTGTTACCGCATAGACTGCATTACAGAATGAGTCCAAAGGAGCACGAAGAGTTGAGAAGGCAGGTGGAGGAGTTACTTGAACAGGGGCGCGTACAAGAAAGTTTAAGTCCTTGTGCAGTACCAGCTTTGTTAGTGCCGAAGATGGATGGAACTTGGAGAATGTGTACAAATAGTCGAGCGCTAAACAAGATTACAGTGAGGTACAGATTTCCGATGCCGAGATTGGATGATTTGTTAGATCAGTTGATTGGAGCTGCTATCTTTTCAAAGATTGATCTGAAGAGTGGGTACCATCAGATTCGAATTCGACCAGGTGATGAGTGGAAGACAGCATTCAAGACACGGGAAGGGTTGTATGAATGGCTGGTCATGCCGTTTGGTCTTTCGAATGCACCTAGTACTTTTATGCGGGCGATGAATCAGATCTTTCGACCGTTCATTGGAAAGTTCGTGGTGGTATATTTTGATGATATATTGATATACAGTGGAAGCACCGAAGAACATCTACTACATTTGCGGGAAGTATTGATGATACTTCGTCAGGAGCAATTTTATGCGGCAACAAAGAAATGCGTGTTCATGACGCATAGTGTTTTGTTTTTGGGATATGTATTGTCCAAGGAAGGTATCCAGGTGGATCAAAGTAAAGTTGAAGCGATCAGAAATTGGCCACAGCCCAGGACTATAACTGAAGTGAGAAGTTTTCATGGTTTAGCATCATTCTACAGAAGGTTTATTCCACATTTCAGTAGCGTGATGGCGCCTGTTATGGATTGTATGAAGGGCAAGCAATTTTCATGGTCGAAGGAAGCAAGATTTTCTTTTGAGCGAATCAAGGAAATTTTGACGTCAGCACCAATTCTAGTTTTGCTAGATTTTCAGTTGCTATTTGAATTACATACTGATGCATCTAAAGTTGGAATTGGAGGGGTGTTGAGTCAGAGGGGCCGTCTAATTGCTTATTTCAGTGAGAAGCTTTCGGGAGCAAAGATGAGATATAATACTTATGACGTGGAATTCTATGCTATCGTCCAAGCTATAAACCATTGGAGACACTATTTGTTCCATAAAGAATTTGTTCTGTATACTGATCACGAAGCATTAAAGCATTTGCAGGGACATGATAAGGTTGCAGCCAGGCATGCTTCATGGATTGCATACTTGCAGCAGTTTACATTTGTTGTAAAGTATAAGTCGGGAGTTACAAACCGTGCGGCAGATGCATTGAGAAGAAGGAAACATTTGTTGACTACGATGAGAGTTGAAGTGACGGGGTTTGATGTGTTACCAGAATTGTTTGTTGATGATCCTTACTTTGCGAAGATTGTAGATGAAGTCGAGAAAGGAAAGACGGATGAGTATGTGTTGGTGGATGGTTTTGTGTTCAAAGGAAATCGTTTGTGTATACCAGAGTGCAGCTTGCGAATGAAGATTGTGAAGGAATTGCATGAAGAAGGTCATGTGGGAAGAGATCGTACCTTGCAGCTGATTTCTCAATCATATTTTTGGCCTTCCATGAGAAAAGAAGTTGAAAGATTTATGGAGAGATGTCACATATGTCAAGTTACCAAAGGGACAGCTATGAATGTAGGATTGTATATGCCATTGCCCTTGCCTACTAGACCATGGGTTGATATTAGCATGGATTTTGTTTTGGGTTTGCCAAGAACTCAACGAGGGAATGATTCTATATATGTTGTGGTGGATAGATTTTCGAAGATGGCACATTTCATAGCTTGTAAGAAGACAGCTGATGCAGTCTGTGTTGCTCAATTATTCTTTAAAGAGGTTTATCGACTACATGGGCTACCTGAGACCATTGTTTCTGACCGGGATACTCGATTTCTAAGTCATTTTTGGTTGAGTTTGTGGAAGATGGTTGGAACTAAGCAGAATTTTAGTAGCACCTATCATCCGCAAACAGATGGGCATACGGAAGTGGTGAACAGATCTTTGGAAAACTTGTTGAGATGTCTTGTGAAAGATAATTTGAAGAGCTGGGATGTGAAGTTAGGTCAAGCTGAGTTCGCATGCAATCATGTTGTTAATCGAAGTACTGGATTCAGTCCATTTCAAGTAGTATATTCAGCAATTCCGAAAGGACCATTGGATTTGTCGACAATTCCACGTCAGAAAAGAGTTGTTAAACGAGCTTGTGATTTCGTGAATGAGTTGCAAGAGTGTCACAGGATTGTTCGTGAACGATTGCTTAAGTCAAATGAGAAGTATAAACAACTGGCAAATAAGAAGCGAAGGAGTGTGGACTTCAAAGAAGGTGATTATTGTTTACGCAGTATTGACAAAAGATCGTTTTCCAGTTGGAACTTACAACAAATTGAAAGCTCGAAAGATTGGTCCAGTAGAAATCTTGAAGAAGATCAATGATAATGCTTATCAGTTAAGGTTGCCGGATCATATCCGTACTGCCGATGTTTTTAACGTCAGACACTTGATTCCGTATCATTAGGATAAGCGTTTTGAAGAAGAGGAAAATGTGAATTCGAGGTCAAATTCTTGTCAACCGGGGGAGGATGATGCAGCGCACCATGGTGATTATGACTCATGGGCCTTAAGTCGCTCGCATCTCTTAAGTCGTTCATGTTTGTTCCTGAACCTTGAGTCGCATGAACGACCTAGCGAGCTAAGTCAACCAAGCGAGTCAAGCGACTTATGTAAGATATGCAGTAAAGGAGGAGGTAGCGATCTAACGAGTTACCAACCAGCGAGTTAACGAGTTATACCGCAAGTAGGTCGCTCGCGACCTAACGACTTAAGTCGTTCGTTTGGAAGTAGGTCGCTCGCGACCTAACGACTTTTGTCATCTTATACCGCAAGTCTTTAAGTCGCTTTCGAGTTATGTCGTCCAGATCTTGAGTCGCTCACCTGATGCAGAATTCTAATGTTGCTGAAGCTTAGGCCGCATGGATTTCTTGAGTCACTGAGTCTTTAGGTCGTGTGTGTTGTATTCATAGGTCGATATGTTGTTGCATGGTGTTAGATCGTTATGGTTGTAACTCGTGTTATATATGTTGTAACTCATTTATTTTAGGTCGTTTACTGTATGTCGTTAGCCGTGTGTTTTAGGTTGTAAGTCGTGCTGTTGTAACTTGAGTCTGTTAGGTCGTTAACGACCTATGTTAGGTCGCCGACTTGTGCTGTGTTGTCAATTGTCCTATAAATAGCGGGTGAGTTTTATCATTTGAGGTTGGTTGATTTTGAATAAATTTTTGTTTGAGTGCTTTGTGCCTCTTTAAAATTGGAAGTTGAGTGTTATCTCCTTTCTCCATTTTCGGTTATTCGAGTGCGCTCGAATCAACGGATTTGAAGCCGATTCTCGGAATCTCGTGTGCGAGATTAACGTAGAAGAATCGTAGATCTTTTAACACGGTATCGTGCGCTATCAACGTGTTGGAGATAGCAAGAATCCGGTATCTCTGGAGATCAACGGATTTGGGCACTTGGATATCTTTAATCCATCGATTTATATTGCTTCACCTAATCATTTCATCGATTAGTTTGAAACGAAATCTTCATTTCGTTGTCATCCATTATATCCGCTGCGTCACACTCCGCGCCCCTCGATTATACCATAGAATCCACAACAGATCGCAGTTACATTCCAGGGTTACGTTGCCATCGCAGCAAAAGTCCATGTAACTGTTGGCTCTCAGCGGCACACACGATTTTCGCTGTCAAAATAAAACTTCTCCACTCCTACATAGGTCGCAGTTTACTGATATAAAATCAAACGCAGACTGTTGGCTCTCAGCGGCACACACGACTTTCGCTACGTTATCATAGGTCACAGTCTACCGATATAAAATCAAACGCAGACTGTTGGCTCTCAGCGGCACACATGACTTTCTCTATGTTACCATAGGTCGCAGTCTACCGATATAAAATCAAAAGCAGACTGTTGGCTCTCAGCGGCACACACGACTTTCGCTATGGTATACTCTACTCATAATCCTCAGGAACTAGTTTTGTCCGGACTCCTCACATGATCAACTTTAGAACCTCCCTTGGGGCTCAAGGCAGCACCACCCGATGGCACTCCTGAGAAGTTCATTTCAAGGGAGCGTCTTTTTCCACAGAGCCATCATCAAAACACTTTCCAAATTGATTATCCCAAAATTGATAATTCTCAAACTTGGCTTTCCAAATTTCAATATTGATTTTACCCAAAAATAAAAAGCCTTTCCAAATCCAAAGGTTCCCAAAACCTTTTTTCTAAAATATATCTATATATAGATATATATAACTTTAAAAATCTTTGGATCATTTCAAACTTGTATAAAACTCCTTTTATACTTCAAACACTTTCAAAAATCCTTTTCTTCAAGCAATAGATTCAACTAGGGGAGATTTATCTTATATAACAAAGATATATAACTTTGTTTATTCTAAATCAAATATTCTTATTTGATTACTCTATAAAGTCATTAACCATATTACTTACTTTCATAAAGAAAATTTTTACCATAGAAATATCCAATTTCCATTTCACTTTATCATATATTCCACAAAATATACCTTCTTTTCAAAAACCATTTCACATTTCTTATTCACAAATTCCCAATATCAATTTCATTCAAACCTGTACGATGAACACATATCATCCGCACGCTATATCAATCCGATTGCTCACTCGGTCACACAATTTCATTACTGAACTAGTATCGTCCACCCAATTTCCTAGTGCGGACTCAAATCTGGTTTCTCGATCAGAAACCATCATTCTCCTCGCATAGTCATAACTATGATAGAGAATATCCAGAACCAATCAACATTCCATATCCAGGTTTGCCATCGAAAATCGAGTGAAAAATCCCAACTCGGATCGACATACTATCTCGAAATTCTGTGCTCGAATATGGATCAAATCACTATGCGAATAGAATAATATACGTATATCCTACGTATTTATCTTCATTGATTATCAATTAAATCAATTTCTCTTTCTATTCACATTTTCTTTAATTTATATCCACTTAATCACAATTGTTTCAATTCCATAGGATTATTACTTTAATCCTCATCTCAAATGGATATTCAATCGTAAACAGTTCGGACTCTGTCCAGCGTAAATTTAAAAAAAAAATTGAAAAGTTTAAAAATAGATAAGTAGTTTAAAAAATAATTATTTGTTTGTAAAATAGTTAAATGATTGTAAAATAGTTGGAAAATAGTTAAATAGTTATAGAAATTTTAAATAATTTCGAAATAGCTATAAAATAGTAATTAGTTATAAAGTAGTTGAAAAACAGTAATTAGTTTATAAAACAGTTGAAAAATTGTTAAATAGTTCCACAAATAATTGTAAAACAAGTATAAGATAGTTTTAGGTTTAAAAAGAAAAGTTGTATAGTAAATAGTTTGGAAAAATAGATTTGTACTAAAACAATTTATTTTGAAAATAGTCCAGAGTCAAACTGTTCAATTCCCAACCTCCATTTTCAATCAATTCAATTTAAATTTCCACTTCCATTTAAATTGATTCAATTCCAATTTGAATTGATCCCAATTCCAATAAATTTTATCTTTCAATTTCAATTTAAATTAAGTTAACTTCCATTCTCATCCTAAATTCAAATTAACTTCTTATTTGAATTTGAACTCATTCAACATCAATTCCTGTTCAGATTATCCAATTCAAATTTCCATTTGAATTTTTAAACATATCCATCTTCAACCATAATTCCAATTAATTCAAATAAATTTCAAAATGAACCAATTTTAAATTCTCAATTCTTTTCAACCCCAGTTTGAATTTAATCCCAATTCAAGTTGAATTATCCTTGATTCTTTCCAAATTCAAATCAAATTCCATTTGAATTTAAAAATATTCAACTTTAATTACAATTCCAAATTATTCAAACCAATTTGGACAAATTTCAAATTGAACCCACTTCAATTTCAAATCGTTTCAAATCAATCCAATTCAAATTTTCCATTTGAATTTTATACTTATACATCTTCAATCACAATTTCAATCAATTCAAATCAAATTCAATTTGAACTAATTCAATTCAGATTTCAAATTTAAACTATCTCGAATTATATAAATTCGAGTTAAATCTTTAAGTGTTGATTTAATCCTTTAAATCAAATTAACTTATATCTTTAAACCATTTAACCTATTTCAATGTTCAAATAATTATTCAAATCCTTTTTAAACAACTAAATCTTTGAAATTCAATTTATCACCAAATTTCAATTTTGAAACCAAACTTTTGAAGTTTTATCCTAAACATTCAAATCTTAAGTCTAAAATGATTCTATATCCTTAATTTCAAATTAAAGTTTTATTTCCTATTTATTTCAATAATGGATATATTATCACAATTCATTTCTTTATTTATTTAAGCTAATCCAATTCATAATTTAAAGATTTTTAATAACAATAGGATGGTATCATCAAATTTATTTTAAAACATCCATCCATTTCAATTTTCCAGATCTCAAAACCCATTTTGAGATCACATAATTTCCCAATTCAAATTAACCATTTAACTTCCCAAGTTAAATCCCAATTTCATATTGAAATTTCCAAATCAGGTTGTCCATTCAAACTTATTTAACTTCCTCTAAGTTAAATTCAATTTACTTAATTCAGTCAAATTCACACAATTTGAATTCCCATTCAAATTTCAAAATTCTTTCCCATCTATAAGTTCAAAAACTTATCACTTTGGTTTTTCACATCTCATTCCAAATTTAAAACTCAACATTTAGAGTTTATTTCAAACCATCTTTGATACTATGTATATTCCTCACATATATACATATTTCCTTCTTGGCCCAACAAGCCGAATTTTAAAATTTAAACCATCCCTCGTTTTAATTCAAAAAAAATTCTTTTAAAGTTTACAAACAACTCCTTATTCTAAAATAAGACTACATTCATAATAGTTCGAATAATATTATTTCCTTTAACACTTTGAAAACAATTTCAAATGTTTAGATTTAGAATTCAGAACTTCACAGTCGGAAACTCACTTTAATTTACATTCTTTCAAATTTACAGGTTATTCTCTTTTTAAATGGTTTCTTCCTTAAAACATTTTATTGTTTATTTGAAAACAATCATCCCATTATTAAACACAATAACCATTCTATTTCTTCGGTTTGTAACCAATTCTAATTCATCTTATTTAGAAATTCTTCCCCATCTTCAAGATTAAATTTCAGTTTTGAATCCATTACAAACTTATCTTTATTTAATTTTAATTTGGTTGTAATTCTATTATCACTTAATTTAATTCCAATATTTAACATCCAATTGCCTTAATATTCATTAGAAAGATATATTACTTTATATATCAAAATATATTCTTATATAAAATCATTTAAAATCTTCATATAAGAAAATAACAAGTACGCTCTCATATATATATACACACTCAACTCATTTTAGAGTACCATTGACCCTATTTTAAATGAGTAAACCCACCAGAGCCAAGGTTTTCGCTTAACCTTGCTCTGATACCAAATGTAACGACCCAGAAAATTTCGATCCCGAAAAATTCCAGATAGTTAGGAAAAGAAGAAAAGTGAAAGAAGAAGAAACAGAAACAAGTCACAAAAACCTCACATTCGCAGCGGATCAACATATAATATAACATAAATAACGGTTTTACAAAGAAGGACAGCATCAGTACAATTATATTTTTATACATCAGAGTTACAACCATTTCAATACACTGGACAGTTTAAAACAACATGTCCAAGACAACAATAATATACGGCGGTATATGCTCCATACGTTCCTGCCATCTAGCTCGCCTCCTGAGCTCTAGAACGTCCTTACCTGAAAATATGTAATACTCAGTCTGACCTGAGCATTACATCAAAGTAACACCCCGGTCAGGCTGGAAACCAGCGTGAGTAAACCCATCTAAAAAGTATACAACTTATATAAACCCGGGGTAACTTATGTCAATTTACAACTTCACAAGTTGTTATAGACATCAATTATTCCACACATCAATTTTTAAGTGCCAAATTTAGATTAAATGGTCCAATTCACTTAAGTCATTCCACTTCATCCTATTGATTTCACATATCAAATTATAAAAGATCGAAGTGGTTTCGGGTATTTACTAATACCCGAATTCGGTCTTTTCGAATCCAATGTCATCTTAACTCAAATTATTCAAGCAATTAAATTCAAATATTGGATGTCACTTTTACACAGCAATACACAGATAGACATCTCCCATTTATCATTGATATAATTAATATAGTATCAAAAGAATGTCACAGCATATCGTCCAATAGATATCATTCAATTTAGACATTCAACAACAATCATCCATAAGCAAACATTATCAATTCATATCACAATTAAGCATCTCATCATGCTTAACCAACCATTAATTACAGCCATTTAATTAATTCATCACTCCTTGATTACCTTACCAATCAATCAATTAATCTCTAATCGTAGATTAATTATCCTTTAACTATCAATTAGTAAACCTTATTTATTAATTAATCTTCTTTAATACAAAGTAATCAATCCTTAATTACTTTATAATCAATTAATTAACCTCTAAATAACTGATTAATTAACCATCAACTATTGATTAATAACCTTAATTATTAATCAATATCTCTTAACAAATTAATTAATCCATAATTATTCTTATAATTAATTAATTAATTAATTAATAACAAATCAATTTTAATTATTAATTAATAAAGCTTAATTATTAATAAACAACCTTAATTACAATTTAAGTAATCCTTAATCACTAGTTGATTAAACAGTTAATCAACCCTTAATTAATATTGATTAATCCTTAATTAATTAATCTTCAATTATAGATTAATCATCCTTTAAGTATTAATTAATAAAATCTAACTTATTAATTAATAAAACTTAACTACACATTAAGTACTTCTTAATTTTAAATTAAGTAACCTCTAATTACTTAATTAACACTCTCTAATTACTAAATTAATCAAACTTAATTTCTTGATTAATTTATTCTTAATTACTCAATTAATTAATCTATGATCATTAATTGACAATTCTTTAATTAAAAATCCTTAATTACAATTAATTAACTTTTAATTAATTATTAATTAAACCAATTCACTACAACAAAAAGTGTCTTTTATAGCGGCACATAGCCGCTATTAATCACAACCATAGCAGTTTGATAAGCGCTGTATATCGACATGTTATAAAAAACCGTCGAATATTTATAATACAAAATATGCCGCTATGGTTGAGCTTAGTTTTATAGCGCAAATTCGCCGCTATGGTACGTTAGTTCAATAGCTCATTATAGCCGCTATAATACAGCTAAATCTCAACGGGACTGAAAATCTTTATAACAATATTTTGCCGCTATAAAATATTTATTCAATAGCTCATTGTAGCCGCTATAATACAGCTAAATCTTAACGGAATTGGAAATCTTTATAACACCATTTTGCTGCTATAAAATGGTGTTATAATAATAGCAATGCCTATATATTACATTTTAATAATAGCAATCAAACTAAATTTTTATAAACGAATAAAAATTATAATCAATAAATATAACACAAGAGCATGCTCAAAAATAAATGTGATATATTTTTCATTACAGTGTACAAACATTAAAGCAAGTACAAACACTATAATCAACAAATATAACACAAGAGCATGCTCAGAAAGAAATGTGATATATGTCAAAAAAAATGTGCAAGTGCACTGTGCACAATACTGTGTTCGCTGTTTTTCACTCCCCTCTTACGACATCACTGAACTCCTTCACAACAGTACAACACCTTCATCTACACCTTCAAAACAAGCAGACAACCATACTCTCAACTCACTGTTAATTACTGCCTTCACAAATTTTCATCACCAAACTCCTAGTTCCTCCTCCACAAATTGCAACTAACATTTCCACCTCACTGCATTCATTTCGACCAACTGTGTCATCATGCACTTCCCTACAACAAACAACTTACCTCTAGCAAGCAACTGAAAAACAAACATCCCACTGTCATTTAAACCATCTACTGTCACACGACCAGCAAGCATCTCCCCTGCCTCAAAACAATTGCAACTGCCTTCTACTTCGAACATCAATTGCTCACCTTTGTTTTGCTCCCTGACTACTGCACACTGCAATATAACATTTGCACTTTAGTGAGACAATATCATAACCAAACTGCTCCACCATTTTATCTGTTCGTTACCATAATCAACAACTCCACCCATCTAACTCGTTCACCGTAATCATCTCCAAAACTGTAAACCTCCCACTGTCTTCCCCTTTTCACATCTACACAACCTATCCAACATAACCATCACAGCCACCAATTTTCATCATCAACAAACATTCCCACCGAATCACTGCCTGCCATTCACCATATCACATTCACAATTCAACAACTCAAACACTTTCCACTCACCTTCATTAAACATCCACACAACTACAACATGCAACTTCATATCACTACCTACCACCATCACAAACTATTTCATCACCTTCAAAACTGCTCCACGACAACAGACTCCAAGTGAACACTGCAAGCTCAATCTTCAGCCACCAATCACCACAAACCAGCAGCTTCCTCAACCTCTTCACATTACATACAAACTTCAGTGCTGCTCTGTCAACATACACACAACAACCTCTTCATAAACAACTTCAGTACCTCAACATCATCACTTCATACAACCATCTTCCTTCATCACTCATTACTTCACAAAAGAAACTACCTGATCAACATCACCCCTTCACATTCATTCATATCACCGAACGGTGACTATTCATCTCTGACACTCATTTCCCGATAAATCCATTAACTTGCATTTATTGTTTGTTCTTGAATTTGCAGTCTGTAAGTTGAAAAAAGAAAAAAATAATGAACTTGCTAATCATTAAAAAATAGAAACACACAATAAAAATCAAGTACTTTATCTCTATTCAATTTACATATTCATTAGAAAGATAGTTTGATTTTTTTATTGAAATTTAATATTTATATTCAATTGAGTTTTAATGTTGGATTAATATCAATTACTTTATCTCTATTTTCTCTAACACTATTATTCTTTTGCTGATAACAAAAGGGGGAGAGAAAAGTTAAGATTTTGTCAAATAGAATCAAGCAAAGGTCAAATAATTTTCCATTTGCATATAGGCTCATTTACATATTTTTATTTGTATGCATATATGTAGGGGGAGCATCATGTAGAGAGGAAGCATTTAAATAGGGGGAGCAATTAGAGCATATCAATGATCAAATACATTTAACATAATCAAAATCTTAAATATATGTTTGTTATCATCAAAAGGGGGAGATTGTTGAATATGCGCTTATATGATTTTTGTTTGATGATAATAAACATATACATTCGTTTAAATGTATTTGATAATATACTATTTTATTTTTCACAGATTAAATAAATATTTGCAGAATAAAATAAATAACACGGAATTTGAATTCAAACGAATATTTTATTCAAACAAATATTTATTACAATTTTGATAGTACAAATTCAAGCTCTCACTATACATATACATTTTTGATTACATCACAATTCAGTTTACATTAATAACCTCACTACATATCACTCACACTCGTATTTATCTTCAACTGCATTCCAGTTTGAATCTAACATCTGGGCAATCTGCAAAAATATAAACTAACGCAGTAAAATTGAAAATAAAATATTTTTGCAATATAAAATAAAAGATGGATTTTGAAAATATGATTTGCCTCAGTTATTTGGGTTGTTCGTCATCATTCACACTTGATTTCATCACAAAGTCGTGCACATAGATATTACAGGGACAGGTATACATAAGTGGCTGCAGTACACACACATACATTTGTACACGTGTGCACTGCCCCGCCAACTCGTGTGCACAAAATTCGACAAGCAACTGAAGGCAAAAGGTCCAAAGTATCACTTACAACATGTATGCAGCCCAATGAACCAGTGACAACAAACTAAATGAAGACTCAAGCAACAACATGGACTGCAACAAATACATGATGCCCAACTCAAATGAATATCAGTGCAAGTGTCGACCAGGTAGCAAGGAAGATCAACACGGCAACTACAAACTGCAAATATCCAAGTTCTACAAGCCCAACACAGTATACAAATACAGGCCGCAGCAAAAATGCAAGACAATGGTCGAAGCAAAACCAATGAATGTACCAGATGTACACAAGTACAGACCACTTACATCATGAATGCAGCCCAATAGACCAAAGTATAACATCACACAATCAAACTACAACAGGCCAGAAGTGAAAACAATACAATGCTGAAGTGATGAAGTGTATATAAACAAACATTAAACCAGTTGCAACATCACTGGAACTAGTGAAACATGACACAGCCTCAAACCAGCATCAAAGCAAGTACAACTGCAAGTGTCGACCAAGTGACAATGCAAGCAAGATCAACACAGCAGCCAACTAAAGAACAAAATTACTCACAACATCGACAAACCCAAATGTCCAGACCAACAACATCATGAATACTGCACCAACCAGAATGGATGCAGAGATACAAGGCATAGCAAATGCATGCAACAATGTGCACAGGCCAGAAACAATATAGTAATGACAGCAAACATGAAGTGAAGAGAATATCAGTCAACAATATCAAGTGACAAGTTGAAGCAATAGTGTCACAATATCAAAGCACAGAACAACCTTGTATCAATAACAATGCAACACAGTGACAATGCACCATTTAGAAGTGACTCAAAACAAGCAGTGCAGACCACAAAAGTGCAACAAGTATTGCAGTAATAAATAACATCAGAAAATCAAGTTCAAGGCAACAGTGACAAATGCAGACACAACTGAAATGAGACAGGTGCAAGTGAATCAGAATAAAGCAGTGCAAACATAAGTGACAACATCAGAAATTATATGCAACTGAACAGGAAACAGTTCAATATGAACTGATGAAGCAGTACAAATGAACTATCAAAGAATGCAACACAGTGATGAGACCAGATGAAAATATTCTTAACTGCAAGTTCAAACCAAAACACCAAATGCAAACAGAGGCATCAATATGCAGCAATGCCACAGTACTGAATACCATATGGACACAGCAATGTTCAGGACCAAGATACAAGTTAGTTCCAGTGGCAACATATCCAACTCGAAGTGCAACTACAAGTACAGGCTACGACATAGATGGAGCTACAGGAATGTACCAAGCTACATGAAGACAGAAGACTACAACTCAAAATGCAATGCACAGCAATGTATAACAAAGTCAAGGGCATATGAAGACAAGTGTAACATCACAACTAAGTACAATGAATTCACAAGGCCGAAGCAAACACATGAATTCACAAATCAAAGCTGTGTAAAAATCAAAGTTGAAATGGTCAGAGCCGTAGTATACAAGTCACAAATCGAAATCGTGAGTACCAAGCAATATCAATTTATACGAAATTGAATTAGTCAGATTTTATCTCAATCATCCAAGTATAATCGAATGGCCAAAGCAAATCAGTAGACAAATTCAAACACGAAAATACGAACGCAAAAATAGGATTTCGAATCCTATAAATACCCAAAATCATCATCGGCATAGTGCATCGAGTTTGAGAAAGCCAAAATCAGCAGAGCAAAAGGAATAAAACACATACCAGAAAATCACATACGAACTCGATCAAAATCGAAGAGCCGTGAGCTAATAGAAGAGAAACGAAGCCTACAACCATCTGTATCAAGCGGCGACTTAAATTTGAACAAACCCTAATTTGGAAATCAGGGACGAAGCCTTAAAATCTGAGGAGCGGCCATTTTTTGACGAAAGAAAAAAAAAGGGAACGGGTTGAAGAAGTGAATAAAGGGCCGGCCTTGTTATGTTAAAAAGGGGTTTTAAAATATAATAAGGGTTTTATTTTAAATTAGGGTTACTTTAATTTTGAATTGTTTTTAATTTGTATTTCCTTTTAAACCATTTTTAATTTTCTAGTCGTGTGATTAGGGGACAAACTACGGTGTGTAGTTTGGGAATTCGCAACTCGGTGGTTGAGTTGTGGTCAGGGTTTTGAGCGTAGAGTTAGATTAGTCAATAGCGGGTATAGCGAGTTTACGTGTGTAAGCGAGGGACTATCTAATTTCTAGTAGAAACCTTGGGGGCAGCACGTAGGCAGGGTTTTGCCGAAGCTGGGTAAATTCTGTGTTGTTCTGTTCTGTTATTTATATTCTGATATATCTGTGTTGCTATTCTGTGATCTGAATTTAAATTAATTAATAAGCTTCCGCGATTAATTTTTATAATTTACACTATCACCCTATTCACCCCCCCTCTAGGGTGAAATCGATCCTTCAAGTGGTATCGGAGCTAGGAACAAAAGCCATTTTTGTTTTAAAATTTTGATTTTACAAAAACCAATTTTTGTTTAAAAATTCGTGTTTCAAAAATCAATTTTTTTTTAAAAAAAATTCGTGTTTCAAAAATTCGGTTTTGTTTTAAAAATTTGAATTTTTAAAATGGCTTCTTTTAATAATGCTTTTGCAGAGGGTCAGTCGATAGTTTGACCACCAATGTTCAATGGTGAATATGCTTACTGGAAAAATAGAATGCAAATTTTTCTGAAAACCATTGACGCTTGGAATATTGTTGAGACAGCTTATAGAATACCAACTATAACTGTAGATAATCAAGAAATAGAGAAACCAAAGGAACAATGGAAAGAACTAGAAAATAAATTACAAAATACTAATGCCAAAGCTATGAATTCTATTATCTGTTCATTGGATCAATTTGAATTTAATCGTGTCTCACATTGTCTAACTGCGCAGGAAATATGGCACATACTAGAAGTGACTCACGAAGGAACATCTCAAGTCAAAGAATCTCGCCTTGCAATGCTAAGCAGCGAATACGAGAACTTCAAAATGGCGAAGGAAGAAAATGTCAAAGAGATGTACGGACGACTCTCCAATATCGTATACAAATCAAAAGCTCTCGGAAAAACATACACCGAATTAGAAATAGTCTGGAAAATCCTCAGAGTCCTTCCACGAAGCTTTGAAGCAAAAGTAACTACCATACAAGAATCGAAAGATTTAAAACAACTTAAAGTTGAAGAACTCATCGGAAATCTCACCACTTATGAGCTAGAAATGAAATTCAAAGAAGAGCGTGAAGGAGGTGACACTCAAAAGAAATCAATAGCTCTCAAAGGAACAACCGAAAGTGATGATGATAACGATGAAGATGATGGAGCAGCAGAATTGGAGCTGTTAATAAGGAAATTCAAAAAATGGAAACAAAAACATGGAAATTCAGCTCGAATTCAAAAAGCAAAAAGCAGAATAGCCAAAGCACTAGACTATTCGGAAGAACAAAAGTTTATCTGTTATAATTGCAACAAACCCGACCATATCAAGCCCGATTGTCCACAAATTAAATCCAGCCATGGAAAGAAACAGAAAAAGAAAAGTTTTACAGCCACTTGGGATGAAATAGACGAGAATGATCAAAGCACTGACAGTGAAAGCGAAAAGGCAGAATTGTGTCTTCGAGGTGATACAACTGACAGTGACGATGACGAGCCAAGTGAGGTATCAAAACTTACCCATTCTGAGTTGCTTATATATTTTCATGAAGTAAACGGTTGTTTTGAACGACTTAGGGAAAAATACGCCAAACTTGAATCTCAAAAAGATACTTTGATAGAATGTAATAAACAACTTGATCAATTAGTTAAAACCTATCAAAGTAGGATCCCTAAGTGTGATAAGTGTCCAACATTTGATGAAGAAATTAAAAAATCAGAAATTAAAATAAAATCGCTTGAAAATGAAATTCTGATTTTAAAGGAGAATGAAAATACTAGGAGAGAGAATTCTATTAAAAATTGCACACAGTTGTTAAACGAAAATCAATCTCTCAAATCACAAGTCCAACAATTGTCAACGACTTTAGATAAATTTTCAAAAAGTGAAAAATCGTTGAATATGCTATTAGGAAAGCAAACTGTTAATACGGTTAAACAAGGACTTGGATATAATAGTTCGAAAATTGTTGAAAACAAGATTAATCAAGAAAATTCAATGTGCACGATTTGTAGAAAATTTGGACACGATCACAATAATTGTTGGTATAGACCCAAACATGTGAAAACTATACCGATTTGGGTTCCAAAAGGCACAAATATAAAATCTCTCAAAGTTAAACAAATTTGGGTGCCGAAGGGAACAATTATAAATAGTTTTGGGTCTACACAAAATTATTTTTCAAAATTTTCTGCCACTAACAATCATGGACCTATAAAAACAAATAGGTCACATAAAACTTTCATCTTGTAGGTGTGGTGGCAGGCTAAGGAACAACAATAGTGTTCTCTGGATTTTGGCTGTTCCAGAAACACAACGGGCGTCAAAGCTAAGTTCCTTAGCCTAGTATAAAGGTGACATGATCACAACGGACAACAACAAAAAATATCGGAAAGGTAAAACAGGTATGGTATGTTTTAAACGATATATTAAATGTGATAATCTGCACCGTATTTTGAATTAATTCAGCCAATATTGAGATTGATGAAAAGATGATGATTTTTGATTCTGATTTATTCAAAATTGTTGGCCAATTATATTCTTATGTCAAAAACACTATAAAAATCTCTAGATTCTTTGAATTACTTCATATATATCATTTTGGATTAAAAATAGTGTTTTGTTGGATAATTATACAATTGGTTATAATTCGGCTAACTCTATAATCACGGTTTTTTTTTAATTATTTACACGGCTTCATTTCAAATTCAAAAGAATGTCATTTAAATTGTTGTTAAAATTGAATTTGAAATTTTTGGTGCACACTTCATGTTTTGGTCTATAAAATTCAATTGATGATAATTTTTGAGTGAAAGAGAAATTCAGATGCAGATTACATTGGTAATCTAGTTGATAGAAAAATTACTAGTGACACGTGATTTTTTTTGAGACATTTAGTAACTGCATCATTTTTCAAAGAAAATATCTGCATATTTTTCATTTCAAATAATTTTCAAATAGCAGAAAATTTTCTTTTAAAAACCCCCTGGAGAAAATTATTTTTGACCATATTTTTAGATTATTCATTTTTGAAAAATTAATTTCATAATTATTTTTGAATTTGATTTTAAATGACTATTATGACTAATTTGACTCCCAAATGATTATCGAAAAGAAAAATAGTGATTGAAAAAGTGATGAGTGTTGATATTGATTATATATTATAACTCGAGAAAGTGTAATTAATAAATTTCTTTAGAAATTTAAACAAGAGTTATAAAACTGTTTGTTGGTAAAAATTCCATGACCATCTCTATACCTATCATATTTCTATCAACCATCACTCATCAAAATTCTATATAGTTTGTCAATATGTGGTACTTTAAACAAGAATCGTTCGTTTTTCATTTTCACTTTTTTTTTAAAAATAAATAAATAAATAAAAACTAATTAATAATAATAATAAATAAATACCAAAGTATTCACTCTCATTTAAAAGTCCTCACGGTTATGCATGGGTGAATTACTTGGAATTTGTTATGTGCTTCCATGCTCATTTCAAAGTCCTCGCGGTTATGCATGTATGGAATGCATATCAAAAGTTGATTTGTAAAATAAACAAGTTGATTCTAATCCCATTTAAAAGTCCTCACGGTTATGCGTGGTTAGAAGATACTTGAATTCATTTTTTTTAAAATAAAACTGGAATACTACTAATCTCATTTAAAAGTCCTAACGGTTATGCATGGTTAGTAGATATTCAAATTCCTGATATAAATATACTACAAATAGACACAACTGTATGGTTTTATATGATGACATCATTTCCATCATTCTAAAAGTGGAATATGCGCCTAACAAAATATTTATGATTTTTGTTTGATTTTTTATTGAAATTTAATATTTATATTCAATTGAGTTTTAATGTTGGATTAATATCAATTACTTTATCTCTATTTTCTCTAACACTATTATTCTTTTGCTGATAACAAAAGGGGGAGAGAAAAGTTAAGATTTTGTCAAATAGAATCAAGCAAAGGTCAAATAATTTTCCATTTGCATATAGGCTCATTTACATATTTTTATTTGTATGCATATATGTAGGGGGAGCATCATGTAGAGAGGAAGCATTTAAATAGGGGGAGCAATTAGAGCATATCAATGATCAAATACATTTAACATAATCAAAATCTTAAATATATGTTTGTTATCATCAAAAGGGGGAGATTGTTGAATATGCGCTTATATGATTTTTGTTTGATGATAATAAACATATACATTCGTTTAAATGTATTTGATAATATACTATTTTATTTTTCACAGATTAAATAAATATTTGCAGAATAAAATAAATAACACGGAATTTGAATTCAAACGAATATTTTATTCAAACAAATATTTATTACAATTTTGATAGTACAAATTCAAGCTCTCACTATACATATACATTTTTGATTACATCACAATTCAGTTTACATTAATAACCTCACTACATATCACTCACACTCGTATTTATCTTCAACTGCATTCCAGTTTGAATCTAACATCTGGGCAATCTGCAAAAATATAAACTAACACAGTAAAATTGAAAATAAAATATTTTTGCAATATAAAATAAAAGATGGATTTTGAAAATATGATTTGCCTCAGTTATTTGGGTTGTTCGTCATCATTCACACTTGATTTCATCACAAAGTCGTGCACATAGATATTACAGGGACAGGTATACATAAGTGGCTGCAGTACACACACATACATTTGTACACGTGTGCACTGCCCCGCCAACTCGTGTGCACAAAATTCGACAAGCAACTGAAGGCAAAAGGTCCAAAGTATCACTTACAACATGTATGCAGCCCAATGAACCAGTGACAACAAACTAAATGAAGACTCAAGCAACAACATGGACTGCAACAAATACATGATGCCCAACTCAAATGAATATCAGTGCAAGTGTCGACCAGGTAGCAAGGAAGATCAACACGGCAACTACAAACTGCAAATATCCAAGTTCTACAAGCCCAACACAGTATACAAATACAGGCCGCAGCAAAAATGCAAGACAATGGTCGAAGCAAAACCAATGAATGTACCAGATGTACACAAGTACAGACCACTTACATCATGAATGCAGCCCAATAGACCAAAGTATAACATCACACAATCAAACTACAACAGGCCAGAAGTGAAAACAATACAATGCTGAAGTGATGAAGTGTATATAAACAAACATTAAACCAGTTGCAACATCACTGGAACTAGTGAAACATGACACAGCCTCAAACCAGCATCAAAGCAAGTACAACTGCAAGTGTCGACCAAGTGACAATGCAAGCAAGATCAACACAGCAGCCAACTAAAGAACAAAATTACTCACAACATCGACAAACCCAAATGTCCAGACCAACAACATCATGAATACTGCACCAACCAGAATGGATGCAGAGATACAAGGCATAGCAAATGCATGCAACAATGTGCACAGGCCAGAAACAATATAGTAATGACAGCAAACATGAAGTGAAGAGAATATCAGTCAACAATATCAAGTGACAAGTTGAAGCAATAGTGTCACAATATCAAAGCACAAAACAACCTTGTATCAATAACAATGCAACACAGTGACAATGCACCATTTAGAAGTGACTCAAAACAAGCAGTGCAGACCACAAAAGTGTAACAAGTATTGCAGTAATAAATAACATCAGAAAATCAAGTTCAAGGCAACAGTGACAAATGCAGACACAACTGAAATGAGACAGGTGCAAGTGAATCAGAATAAAGCAGTGCAAACATAAGTGACAACATCAGAAATTATATGCAACTGAACAGGAAACAGTTCAATATGAACTGATGAAGCAGTACAAATGAACTATCAAATAATGCAACACAGTGATGAGACCAGATGAAAATATTCTTAACTGCAAGTTCAAACCAAAACACCAAATGCAAACAGAGGCATCAATATGCAGCAATGCCACAGTACTGAATACCATATGGACACAGCAATGTTCAGGACCAAGATACAAGTTAGTTCCAGTGGCAACATATCCAACTCGAAGTGCAACTACAAGTACAGGCTACGACATAGATGGAGCTACAGGAATGTACCAAGCTACATGAAGACAGAAGACTACAACTCAAAATGCAATGCACAGCAATGTATAACAAAGTCAAGGGCATATGAAGACAAGTGTAACATCACAACTAAGTACAATGAATTCACAAGGCCGAAGCAAACACATGAATTCACAAATCAAAGCTGTGTAAAAATCAAAGTTGAAATGGTCAGAGCCGTAGTATACAAGTCACAAATCGAAATCGTGAGTACCAAGCAATATCAATTTATACGAAATTGAATTAGTCAGATTTTATCTCAATCATCCAAGTATAATCGAATGGCCAAAGCAAATCAGTAGACAAATTCAAACACGAAAATACGAACGCAAAAATAGGATTTCGAATCCTATAAATACCCAAAATCATCATCGGCATAATGCATCGAGTTTGAGAAAGCCAAAATCAACAGAGCAAAAGGAATAAAACACATACCAGAAAATCACATACGAACTCGATCAAAATCGAAGAGCCGTGAGCTAATAGAAGAGAAACGAAGCCTACAACCATCTGTATCAAGCGGCGACTTAAATTTGAACAAACCCTAATTTGGAAATCAGGGACGAAGCCTTAAAATCTGAGGAGCGGCCATTTTTTCACGAAAGAAAAAAAAAGGAACGGGTTGAAGAAGTGAATAAAGGGCCGGCCTTGTTATGTTAAAAAGGGGTTTTAAAATATAATAAGGGTTTTATTTTAAATTAGGGTTATTTTAATTTTGAATTGTTTTTAATTTGTATTTCCTTTTAAACCGTTTTTAATTTTCTAGTCGTGTGACTAGGGGACAAACTACGGTGTGTAGTTTGGGAATTCGCAACTCGGTGGTTGAGTTGTGGTCAGGGTTTTGAGCGTAGAGTTAGATTAGTCAATAGCGGGTATAGCGAGTTACGTGTGTAAGCGAGGGACTATCTAATTTCTAGTAGAAACCTTGGGGGCAGCACGTAGGCAGGGTTTTGCCGAAGCTGGGTAAATTCTGTGATGTTCTGTTCTGTTATTTATATTCTGATATATCTGTGCTGCTATTCTGTGATCTGAATTTAAATTAATTAATAAGCTTCCGCGATTAATTTTTATAATTTACACTATCACGCTATTCACCCCCCTTCTAGGGTGAAATCGATCCTTCAGAACACAAATAATAAAACATCATTGATCTATTCTTTCTAAATAAAAAAACAAGAATGGAGTATAAATTAATGAAAAATGGGACCATTTTGTGAATGTAGTATACATGAGTATTAATTTGCGTGTGACTGTACACATTGCCCAGTCCTTGTCTGTTCACAAACTAGGAAGACACATTTGTTGTTCTGCAGTAGTACATAAGTACTGTAGTTGGCAAATACAGTTTTGAAAACAAAGTCGCACATCCTAGTCCATTTCATTGTTACTTTCTCAATCACACACCCTTAAATCATTAGCTGTCAAAGGTCAATCAGTTTATGCACAAAATTTAATGTAATACGAGAACTTTTTCCTTCTAGAAAATAGTTAGGAGTTGCGTATGACACGAGATCCTATGTATTCATACATAATCTATAGTAATTGCTATATATCATATCTACCATTTATATAAGGTGCTTGTCGAGGGTAAACAATGTTATTTCTTAAGCTGACATCTTGTTAAGTTGATAGCTACATACTGCCTTAGCACACAATTCCAAAATCAAGAGAATCGTCGGTATAATTCCCCTACGAGATTTTCGAGAAAAAGCGACTGTATAATTATGATGAATATATGAGCTTATATGATTTTCCAACTCCGTGATAAGAATCGGAACACACACAGACAAACACACTTAAAAGGGCTACTATTAAAGTGAAAGGGTAAATGGTTGGATATTTGACATGACTAATACTAATTTTGATGATCTTAACAAGATAGGATATGCCTTTCAAAGCGGAGTAATATAGAAGTGTTTTGGGTTAGCGTGAGACAACAATATTTGCAAATAAGGGAACCGTTACTTTTACAAAAGCTTCAACAACACTTTATATTCAGGTAATCACATCATCTCATTCTCAATAGAAAAAGAAAAGGAAAGAAGGATATATATATATCCTTCATGTACATGTCTCCCTTTCCTTGCACTCATGTATAAACTTTTCTCGTTTCGAGAAAACTTGTCTAGATAGTAAGATATTTGTCTTCTTCCCAAAAGCAGTCTTAGTACTTATTCTTAAGAGTAGTGTTCATTGCATTTACAATAAAATTTACCTGATTTTTTTAAAGTAATGAAACATTGATTATTTAATCCGTTTTCCAAGGAAACCATTTCCTAAGTAAGCTCCAGATCACCTACTATATTGAGTTCCTCTATTCAACTTTAGTGTTGTCTTTAAAGAGAGAACCTTTTACAATACACTTACAAAAAACATGGTCAAATAAAATTAGTATTCATATACATTAGATTGTTGAGATTAAAAAAAGGGAAAATTTTATTCTCATTTAAGCACCTGCTCCTAAATCTTAAAAGATACCACCCCCTCTTCCAACCTAAGAAATGAACAAGAGATTGCATAATATTAAGTAGTGCTTGAATCAAATATTCTGTAACCCGTTCGTCTAAAAGCATATAAAAAGTGCATCATGCCTTCAGTTAGGCCCTCTACCGGTCTCGCTATAGTCTGCAGCTTGTTTTACCTGCCTACGTTCACTCAACTTTGCAAAGGCAACCATTTCGACACCTTGGCCACTTATAGCACTTAACTCACCTGCCGGGCAAAGGCAGTTATTTCTACGACCACCTTTTTCAGATGCACTTCAGTTTTCTTCAAATTCTTATTTCATTGCCATTCACTTGGATTTTTTAGCACCTTCCATCTCTGTGTTGCTGCCCATTTTTTCTTCAAGCGCCTGGCATATTTCAATTTTAAGATGCAAGGTAGCTACTACCGTTGTTTTTTACAACCCCTGCAACTTACACTTTTATTGCCCGAGCTACTGCACCAAGCCTTACTGTGACATGCAAGCCTTACATGTGACCCTCTTCAACACTCTAGTGCCTTGCTGTCGCACACACATTCTCAAGTCTGCAGCTTAGCATTAATTGTTATAAGAGATTGCAACTAAATTGGAGCACTGAGTGTTACACCCCCTTTTGCAATTGGTTTGAATGAATGCGATTTATAAAAAATAGCAGCTTGATTAGTTCATCTAAGAATAAAATATATATTAAATATAAAAAAGAAAAGGTAAACTCATGCACAGAGTGTGCCACCTCCTTTTGCATGTCGTCCATTATAGTCATAATCATGGCTCCTACTGGTACATTTTCTTTAAAAGCCCATGCTTGATCAAATGCAGCTTGACCAATGCTGTTACCCATGACAAATATAACAAGGCCTAGATTTAACAAGAGTAAGAGGAAGGCAATAAATGATTTTTGAATATGCATAAACCCTTAACTTTAAAAACTGTTGCAGAACCCTCTTAATGACCTTTACCTCACAAATTGAAATGCCATTGTTAGAAAGGTAAAGTCAGTTGCGGATACTAATGGCTAGTTTGACATGATTTGACTAGACAGTGGCTGCATAAGCCTTATCATTAGTAAGGTTTAAATAGAATAATTTTGAAATGCTTAGTCGTAGAAGAAAGAATTACTAGAAAAGGACCAATGAGTTATTAGATATGGATCAAAGAAGTTATATCATAAATTTTAGCGACTATATAGAAGCTATATCCTTTTTATTGTTTTACCATTCATATATTTCAATTATATATTTCAAAATTTATTCCTGACCATTTTCAGAATATTGGTTCATGTAATATTCTAAGAAGTGTTTTTAGCACTCACTTTGGTATCTAGAAATTTTAATTTCCCAGCAAAGAGAAGACCCTAGAAAATTCTAAAGTTGCCTTTGTTTGTAATGAACCTTTGACCGTTCCATTTGGCTAGCTTCAAGCATTACCTATTCACACCAAAAAAATTATAGTTATTGATTGTTTTTACAATGTAACAAGTACTAAGTAGTTTATCAAGTATAAAAGTCAATTTAGTAATGGGGTAAGACCGATCCTATTCAAATAGAAGTCTTATGCACTGGGTAAACTTTTGAATGATCATAAAACAGTTTAATTTAAAAAACTAGATCTATTTAATAATATTTTGAATTTAAGATATGTGAAGAAAGTATTTAAAAACCCTTTGGATAAATTGTGATACAACTATCCCAAACAACAATAGAATAATGAAATGAAATTAAAATATTTTTCTAAGGTAACAAACAAAGGCCAAACCTATTGCATTACTGGCAAAATCTATGAATCAAACCAGCAACCACAACATTCGGAGCCTTCAAGTGCAATTTGCAAACCTTATGCCTTCAATGATACTTCTATGCCTCAGACAAACGTTGTGGCTCTTGGCCTGACAGTGAATAAATACTGAAGCAGCTCCTCCTCTCTTTAGTGAGTTGTTTCCCAGCTTTCTTGTCTTCTCTTCTTCATACATTTTTTTATCACCCGCAACTTCATTAATGCTATTCTTTATTTTGAGTGTGGTTTTTGGAGGATTATGAGGAGCGAGTTCAGAATATGAAAAGGAAGATGAATACAGAAGAAGCATGGATGGAATATAAGGACCAAAATCACACAACCTTGATAAATTCACTTTTCTCCTTAATGATTTCAGTCTTCCTTCTTTATTTTGTGGCCATGAAAATTAGAGTTAGGATTGAGAGAAAACAATAGCAGTATAATTAATTTTGGAAATTTTGGCTTGGAATTAGGGCTGGAGAAAAGGTTTTGGGATTACGGGTTTCGGTTTGCAGAGATTGTGGTTGGGAAGCAGGTAGCAGCGGATGATAATGCAGAAGAATTTACATTTTAGGATTAGAGGAAAAAAATTGAGGAAGAGAGATCAAAATGAGCGGAATGGGAAAAAATTTAAGGGATTAGCGGCCATGAAAATATAGTCGAGTTGAATTTTGAGGTACCCGCTTTCATTCCGTTATACAGGCAATCCCGCTATTTGTAAAGCAAATTAAACTAAATAATAACACTATGAAATAATGCGTTATCTATCGCCGTTATAGAAAATAACATTTCTTGTTGTAATTAATTACTCTTAATTAATCACTTAATTAATCCTTTATAATTAATTAATCAAATTTATTAATTATACTTAATTCCCTTATTATCTTAATTAATCTCAGGTCATTATAACCTTAATCAACTTAAGATAAAACATTATCTTATTAACACCTAAATAAAATCCTAAACTTCCATTTTAAAATTTAAGTTTAAAAATCACTTAAATCTTGATTTAACAAAATTTAATTTAAATAACTTTAAAACCTCATAACCATTTTTTAAAGAAATAACTTTAAAACCCCCGAGTGAATCCCATTCCTTCTAATTTATTTTAGTTTAAATTTAGAATACAGTTTAAATACTCGAATTGATCGATACTACACTCAAGCTACCAACCAATATTCTCGAGAGTAAACTCGAGTTAATCTCTGAAACACCCGGTCCTAGCTTCAAGTTTTTTCCCATTCCCATTTTCCCGAGCTATATCACGAATCCCCTCGGGTTGAACACGATAAAACTGCTTCTTCCATAATTTTGCTAATAAAACAGATACCCAAAGTAATCGTGCACGTGTACAGTTGTTCAGAGTCTCTCCGACCACCATCATTAGTTCCAGCAAGACGACGGTGACTTCGCCATTCAACTCGACAACCCAGATCGAAGCCATCACCCGTGAATCAATATTTGAACCGATCGACCATGCCTAAAACCAATCAAATCAGACAACCCCCACGTAGCGCCTACCTCAGACCACCGGTATCTCCGACGACCACACTATAGTTATGCCACGACATGACGAACCCATTTCCCTATGTGCAATCTTCTCTGATGCGACAAAAATATCGCATTTGCCTTGACAACCCTGTCGTCTCGAACAACCCTTAAACCCTAGTTCGTTCATTCCTGACCATCACCTCTCCTAGAAATCCTAGTCACCATTTTTGCCTCAACACCCGATCTTCCAGCTACATTCATCTTCAACTTTGACCCATGGATCGAAGCCGACCATCGGATAATGACACAAATACCTTTTCTGATCAACTCGACTTATCTTAATGTTCCCAAACTAAAAAATTATGAATTCACTTCCTAAATTCATCATTTCTTACTACAAATCAAATTATGAAATCCTAACTTGAATTCATAATCATTGATTTTTTGCCTGTTCGAATATAATTACTATAATTTCAATTTCCCAGATAAATTTCTTAATAATTTCACTTGTTTTAATTTTTAAAATTTGTATTACACCGACACAACCAAATTTCTTTTAAACATCACAGATTAAAAGAAATCAGAGGAGGAGGATTAAATTTTTGAACTTGATTTTTAAAAGCCTACAACTAAGAACAGACCCTTATTTCATATATACATACCTATATACTCAGACATTTGTACATATGCAAACAAATCCTCAACCACATTCAAACATACTTCATATAATACTTCAAAAGACCATCAAGATAAACAGGTTTAGGGTCTTTTTTTTAAAAAAAAGAAAGTTTGCTCACCTGTATTATGCAACAGAGAACACAGGTTTAATTCCTGGAATTGGAATTGCTTGATTACCTTGATCTGGAATCTCGAATTGTTAGCTTGTTTCTTGATTTTGCCTTTGATTTCTTTCGGGTTTGTTGTAAAAATTAGGAATGTTTTGCCCTTTTGGTTTGAGCTTGAACTTATTTTGATTTTAGTTTGTTTATTGTTTTAGGTTTTGAATTTTCCAGTCTGAAATTGCTGCTAGGTTGAAGATCTTTTATCTCAGATTGAAGATTGAGATCTGAAATCTGGTTTTATTTATTTATGTTTGAGAAGATGATGAAGTTTTTGAACTGATAAAAGAACCAGGTTTTCTCAAATTACTTTCCTGTATATAATTTGTCTTTAAAGAAAACATTACTTGCCATTTGTAAACTTAGATGCTAGTTAACTTACATTTGTCAATTATATAAGTTTATCACATTACACTTTTTGAAAATGATTTTAAGATAAACACTTGTAATTATGAAAAATTAATAAATTCTTAAATGTTAATAAAAAAACCTTTTTCATTTATGTACTAATTATTAAGTTCTTCTCTAAATCTATACATAAAAATTTCTTTTAAAGAAAATAAATAAAAACCAATTAAAATCAAATAAGATCATATATATAATATATTTTTAAACTAAAATATATTTAAGATATACTTCCTTTAAATTTCAGGTTTAAAATTCAAATTCAACTCCAAATTCAATTAAAAATCCAATTTAAAATCAGCTCAAACAATTATCTATTTATTTTAAACAAACCCAACTTCAATTTATAAATTTTAAATAATTATATAAGTATCCATCAGATTTATTTGCTTATTTGATAAATCGGTATTTTCCAATAGCTAAATTAGAAAATTACCAAATTATCTGATGCCCAAAAATTCGGGTTATCACAGTTTCTAAAATTTATATTTTAAAGAGGTTCCTTTGTTTTAAAGGGTTACATATCGGAGTCCTCAACATCTCAACTATTATTCCCTAAGTCAATTATCCGTATATAGAGAGATCAAAATGCAATTTCAACTGCAAATCTTTTTTTTAAGGTAATTATTTAACACCCCTTTTCTTGCCTTTTGAATTACTTAATTTTTTTGATGGATTTGGATTATTTGGAAGAAATGCACACACAATGTGATAAATCTATTCAAAATTCACAATGGTATGTGGAAGCTGCTAAAACTATTGAATTGAAAGTCCTAATACATTAATTTTAATAGTTAGGATAACTAAGAAGTAGCATCGTGGCAATTAACTATATGAACTTACAAGAATATAAAAGGTAGTTCACTGTTATCTTTCTAACATGTTTATCACTATGAATAGTCTTATTATAAGTTGTGCATCTGTCAAAGATATGTTTGGTGAAGCATAGTAGTATATTCATTTTGCAGAAGTTGCTTGTTAATATTATCACAAAATTAGATTCATCAGTATGTGTTCATGTTGCCCTCAGGTACTTCAAGGGTCCTGAACTTCTAGTTGATTTACAGGACTATGACTACTCCTTGGATATGTGGAGACTGGAGTCTTAGTTGCATGTTTGCTGGAATGGTGTCCATTTTTTCCATAACTTAAGTTTATATGGAGTACTCTTGTACTTGGGCCAAAATTCCCATTTCATTTTTTCCTATTATTATAGCTGTTAGGTATCTAGTGAGAAAATATATTTAGTTGCTGCCATTTGAATATTGATTAACTATTTGTTTTGCAAATATTCTACATGGAAGCATTTTTCTATAAACAAGATAACCAAGATCAGCTTGTTAAAATTGCAAAGGTAAATTTTAGCTTTAGTATTTATTAAATGATTAGTTAACAATATCATCCACCAAGCTTGAAAGAAATTGAAGAAATTTGATTTTGTTGATTTTGTATCTAATACTTTTGTTACAGAATGATTGAAGGTTGAACTGCTTGTATACAAATTGTATCTATAAGAGAAGATATTGTAAGTGGGCTGTATTCTAGCCCATGAACTATAACCTGCATTCTTGCATTTAAATATACTTGGTCAAACTGCTTCCATTAGTATTTCATATTACTTCCTTTTATATATCGTTCATTACTCCCCTTTAAACCCAGCTTAGATTTAGGGTTTGCCATTTCCCCGACATCTGGAGAATCTTCATTATGGTTCAAATAAAATCTTTCTCTAGAAACATTTTCTTGTAGTAGTACTCTCCACCTTTTGCTCACTTGAGTGAGATTTGACCTAATGTTGACTGTAGATTGAGTTATTCTTCGATCTTTGCTCGAATTGGAGAAATTTTACCCTGTTAGAGGCTGTTATCATCATATACTTTCAATTTCTATTTGAATCAAACAAAATTTCTTTCTAAGAGTGGTTTCATCAGGATGTATGCAACTTGGTAAGTGATTAACATTCAATCTTCCTTTTGTTACTTGCTCACATATGAAATAATAGCTCCATGTGTTTAGTTCATGAATGTAGAACCGGATTAGCTATAAGTGCCACTGTACTTAAGTTATCACACCAAACTGTAGTTTTTTTATCTCTGGTTTGATCTGAAGTTCACTTAATAATGACTCAAGCCATATTATTTCTACTTTTGCATTACCAACGCTTCTATATTCAGCTTCGGTACTTGATCTAGATATAATAGGTTGTTTTATAACACCATCGGATTGGATTTTTGCCTAGATATATACAGTAGCTTGTTGTAGATCTTCTGTCATCTATATTAGTAGCCCAGTCTGCATTTGCATAACAAGTAATGTTGATATATTTGCATGATTCAAGTATTAGTCCATGATTTAGTGTTCCTTTGGGATATTGTAGTATTCTCTTAACTGCTTTTCAGTGTTCTTCTAATGGATTTTTCATGTATTGACTTGCTTTATTGAAACTTAATGAGATCTCTGGTCTACTAATGGTAGCATACTATAGAGCATTTATATACTTCTATATTCATTGTTGTTTGATATAGCTTCACCTTTGTTTTGGGATAGTTGTATGTTGCTTGCCAAAGGAGTGGGGAGTAGATTTGCTTGATCCATTCTTGCTCTGACTAAGATTTCTGAAATGTATTTTTTTCCGTTTCAGTTGAACTCTTGTATTTCATAATTTCTTCATGTCAATTCCCAGAAAGTAGCTTAGGTAACCCAAATCTTTGATTGAGATTCTTTGTTTAAGTGATCAACAAGATTGTTGACTCCACTTCACTGTTGCTTATAATTACAATATCATCAACATATATTAGTACATTAATAATTATGTCATTATTGAATTTGTAAATAAAGAGTCGTCTGATTTTGTTGGGTTGTAGCTAAGCTTGATCAGAGTTGCTTTTAGTCTTTCAAACTAGACCCCTGGAGCCAGCTTAACTCCCTAAATTGCTTTGCTCAGTTTGCACATAAGCCCTTCAATTTTCTTTTCCTTGCTGCTTCATATAAACTTTCTCCTGTAAAACACCATTTAAAAATGCATTATTTTTATCTAGTTGTTTGATGTTCCAATTTCTACACAAGGAAATAGTGAGTATAATTCTAATGGTAGCAGACTTTATAACCGAAGAAAAGGTTTCATTGAAATCAAACCCATTTTGTTGTGAATAGCCTTTAGCTGCCAATCTTGCCTTGTGTTTAGAAATTGAACCATTTGCATTTCTTTTCAGTCTATATGTCCATTTTCGTCCTAAAATATTTTTATCATTGGGTAAGGGAACAAGATCCTATGTAATGTTCCTCATCAATGCATCAAATTCCTCATTTATGGCTAACTTCAAAATGTCACTTTGTATGGTCTGATAGTATGTACTTAGTTCCCAGTTTCCAAAGCATCATTGTATAATTTTGTTTTTAAATACACCACTTTTTTATGTTTTCATCATATGATATCCAGTTGCTGGAGTTTGTTGTTGGCAGGTACATCTACAATGTCTTCCTATTGCTCATTGAATGGTTGTGATTCATCAGATGTTTGATAACAACTTGACTCGTCACTTGTTCCTTGTTGAGCTGTTTCATTGAGTACTGGTGAGAACTCAGCTTACTCACGACCTGACCCAGTGCTGGACGCTGTGAGTTGTAGGCCTGAGTTAGGTGCCAAAGGGTTATGAATTGTTTGAACTTCTCCTTCTTGATCTTGAGCGATCATCAGAGGTGGTACAGGTATAAGTAGTAAGGAGTACGTTGAGTTGTATACCTTCTTTGATGTCTCAATCTCTGACTCAATAAAAGGATATATTGTTCGTTGAAACTACATGTCTTGAAATAAATATTCTGCCATTGCGATCTAAACACTTATAATCCTTCTAGTTAGTTGCATATCCTGAAAATGTGCATGTGCATGATCTGAAATTTAATTTATGAGCATGGCCTTATATGGAAAACATAGACATCCGAACACCTTTAGACTATGATAACCAGGTTTAACTTCGTACATTATTTTGATTGGACTATTAAATTGTAATACATTTATAGGCAGTCTATTAATTAAAAACACTATTGTAGCAAAAGCGTTTGCCCAGAATTTTAGTGGCAATGATGCTTTAGCTTATAGAGTGAGACCAGTTTCAACAATTTGTCTATGTCTCCTTTCAACAAGTTCGTTTGCTCTGAAGTATATGGACATGTTATTCTTTAAATAATTACCTTTTTTGAAAATATTCTTTGAGTAGCAAAAATTCTATTCCACCGTCAGTTTGTATTACTTTGACTTGACAGCTTTTTCGTTTTTGTGCTTATGCTATAAACTGTAACACTACTTTATAAGTTTTAGATTTTGATTTAAAAAATAAATCCATAAATATCTAAAAAATGCATCGACAAATGAAATGTAATATGCAACGACCCGTAAATTTTAGTGGTTTTAATAACGTAATTAACTGGAATTGTGTGAAATTTGAAACAATAAAATTTTGAAATAAAAATATAATATTTGGAATACGTCTAATTAAATATAGCAAATGGTAAATTTTCATCTGAAAATATGGAAGTTCATTTTTTTGGAGTAATTTATTTAAATCTATATCAGTTAAAATTGATGATAATAAAATATTTTCCAAATCTAAATATTTATCTATAAAAAATTTATAAATCATCTTCTGTGTGAGATGTCATATCTCGTTTCTTCAAATTTGGATTGCTATTGCTCGTTTATCTTATATCTGGAAAACTAGCAGCCTTTTCGGTACCGATGATCGACTTTTGATGGAGGATCGTACCATTTATATCCGTGTACCGTTTTGATTGTATCGTCGTGCTGATCTCAGCGGTATATTCATTTTCGTTTTCAAATCTTGGTATGCCATGAAATTTGTAAAAAACAATTTTCGTATCGATTTCACAATTTAGCTTTTGTGTATGAACATTCATTTTTCCTCTGTGAAAAACCAATAGCCAGTAGTCTTTTTATATTTCCCCAGAAATCCAAGTCGTGACTTTTGCTATTCATGCTGTTGCAATATACTTTTCGGTTCATTTCCTTTAATTCGTTGCTCTGCTTCTGTTCGTTCTCCTCTACTGAAAAAAATAAATGTACGTAAATTAAAGTATGTAAAGCTTGTTTTCTGCTCCTCCTTTTACCTGCTCGTCCACTGTGCTTGAACCGCCCGCTTTGAGCCTCCTTCCACCAAAACTCGAAGGATTGGACTCCCCAACTGAAACCGATCCTCCCCTAGCCTCACGTCGCTACCCAAACGCCTTCGGCCACCGAACAACCCTGCCTCAACCCGCGACCCAAAGACCCTCCACCATGATGCCAAGCAACTGCACCTCTTCCTTCCTTACAGCTACCAATCACCACATCCCTTAGCCACTGCTCTAGCACGTTGTCTCCTTTGTTTCCATTATATCTTGTTGAAGTGAAAATATATATAAGGTATTTGTTTAAATTTAAGTGAACTGTTGAAATAATGTTATAAGGTAAATATAGTAACTTACACAAGTATAACTATGCTGACATTTTATGTATTAAGTTTTATATATTTCAGATTTTGTGAAATTTCACAGTGAAGTATATATATTGTTAGAGATATTAATTGTATAAGGCCTGTGTGTATCACTGTATATGTGTTGAGCCTGTGTTCGTACACAGCTATAAATAATTGTATTCATTTCTGTCAATGAATAAGAAAATCAGTTCTTTTCTCTTCTTCAAACATGGTATCAGAGCTCTCAAGCCAAATGGCATGGCAGAATCAGATCCAATTCAGATCCGATCAGATCTGAATCTTTCTTCACCTGATTTCATCATTCTCATGATTTCCCTCATTAAATCTCTATCAAACTTCCTCAAACTATCCTTTTCAATTATATTCAATCCTCTAACCCTAATTTCCATACAGATCTACTAAATCAATCATGACTAACACCAATGATTCACCATCTTTTAATAATTCATCCAATGCAGCAAGTACAAATACCAATTCATCTACAAAATCACTTGAAGAAGCACTAAAATCCATTACCAAACTTCATGCTCAGCTAATTACCACAACCGTAGATGAGAATAACTTTCTATTGTGGAAATTCCAGGTTGAGACAGCTATCAGGGGATATGGCCTGCAAAAGTTCATCGATCCAGATATTCAAGCTCCAGCATAGTTCATTACTGGCCAAGACGGACAGATCGGCACTAATGTCGATTTTCTAATACATCAAAGGCAAGACAGCTTACTTTGCTCATGGCTAATTTCATCGATCAGTCCAAGCCTGCTCTCACAATTGGTTGGATGCAAAACCTCAATGGATGTATGGAATACTATACATAGGAGCTTCAATTCTCAAGCAGCAGCTCGAATCATGAGCTACAAGAGGCAGCTACAGAATATGAAGAAGGATAGCTTGAGCATTCGTGAGTATCTAAACAAAATTAAAAATCTATGTGATCTACTCGAATCATCAGGACACAAAGTCAGTGAGGCAGATCAAGTACTCAACATTCTCAATGGACTAGGCGATGAATTTGAAGCAGTTATTGCAGTTATCACCTCAAAGGAGACGACACCCTCTGTACAGTATGTAAGCTCAATTCTACTTGCTCACGAAGGAAGATTAGAACAAAGGAACAACACTTCACAGGACTTCTCCATTAACCATGCTGCAAATCAGAAAAACAAAAACCCTCAGCATCAAAACAGAGCAGATTCTTCAACAAATAACAGTAGAGAAGTGGCAGCAGCTTTGGCAGAACTGGTACATACAGTAGAGGAAGAGGCAGAGGCAGAAATTCAAACAACAGGCCCAAATGTCAGATATGCGAAAGGATTGGGCACACTGCAGTGAGATGCTACTTCAGATTTGACGCCAATTATACTAGTAATCAGCAGAATTCACCATACCAGAACAGCCAAAATGCTAACACAACTCATCCATATCAAGTCAATCTCAGTCAACTACAAGGAGAACAGAGACAGATTTCATATAGCCAGAACCCTCAAGAAAGTCATCAGGATACACATGTTGCAGATGGTGACATACTGAATGAAGCTTGGTTTCCTGATTCTGGGGCTACACATCATGTAACCAGCCGCTTACAAAATTTGAATATCGGTGGAATCAAATACAAAGGTAAAAATTCTATACATATGGGAGATGGCACACCATTAAATATAACTCATATTGGAAATGCTCACCTTATTTCTACTGATAGAAATAAAACATTATTGCTGAGAAACCTGCTAAGAGTCCCACACATCAAGAAAAACTTGATCAGTGTATCTCAGTTTGCACGAGATAATAGAGTATTTTTTGAGTTTCATCCTGACTTATGTCTAGTTAAAGATAAACTGAATGGGAAAGTATTGTTACAGGGGCAACTACATAATGGCCTGTACAGTTTCAATTTCAGAGCTGATGAAAAGCATGAAGATAAGATGGTATGCAATAATATAGTTAGCAATAATGTAGAAAAAGAGTATGAAATGTGGCATAGAAAGCTTGGTCATCCTAATACCAATGTAATGAAAGTTGTTTTGAATAAAGAAAATCTATTGCACTTAAGCCATATATCACAAGGCCTATGTGGTCAGTGCCAATTAGGCAAAAGTCATCAACTATCTTTTAGCCAATCAAATACAATTTACCTCAATCCACTTGAACTTGTTGAATGTGACTTATGGGGTCCAGCACCATTAAATTCTATTCATGGATATAAATATTATGTAGCATTTGTAGATGCATATTCCAGGTACACATGGATTCATTTCCTTAAGCTTAAATCTGAAGCAGCAGAAGCAGTAAAACAGTTTGTTACTCAAGTTGAAAGGCAGTTTGATAGGAAGCTGAAGATCTTTCAAACTGACGGAGGAACCGAGTTTAAACCATTGAAACAATTTTTCAATGATAAAGGAATAATCCATAGATATACTTGTCCTCATACTTCTCAGCAGAACGGCATTGTAGAAAGAAAACATCGGCATGTAGTAGAGACAGGTTTGACATTGTTAGCACAAGGTGAAATGCCTTTGAAATTTTGGGCTGAAGCTTTCTCAACAGCCGCATATCTTATCAATTACCTACCCACCAAAATTCTGAAAGATATAAGTCCACATGAAGTTTTGTTTGGAACAAAACCTGATTACAAGACACTAAAAGTGTTTGGCTGCCTCTGTTTTCCTCTGTTACGACCATATAATAATCATAAGCTTGATTTCAGGTCATCAGCGTGTACCTTTCTAGGTTATGCCAGCAGACAAAAGGGATACAAATGCCTGACAAAAGAAGGAAGAGTGATAGTATCAAGGCATGTTATGTTCAATGAAAACGTATTTCCTTTCGCCAACAACGAAACAAAGAACATCAGCAAATTCACAAGTGCTCAGAATTCTATGTCACACATACCAGTAATTGAAGTTAACAAGGAAATCTGGAATGCTCCAGAGATAACTGGAGAAGATGATGATCAGATGTGTAATTCACCAATGCTTAACTCACCAGAAACTAGTACTAACAATGAAAGTGAAGAAACTCCTAGCTCGGAAAGTAGAAACAGTAAAAATTCAAATGATAATATACATGAGGGTTCTTCACATGACTGTGCTTCCAGACATACTTCTAACCATACAACCGAATCTATATCAAGAAATACACCAATCAGAACAGGGACACATCAGGGAGGACATCATATGATTACGAGAGCAAAAGATGGGATCTTCAAACCCAAAGTGTACACTGTTCAAAGCATGCCGACAGAATCTGAACCTGAAAATTATGAAAAAGTAGTCCAACACAATAAGTGGAGACAAGCTATGGAGGAAGAATACAAAGCCTTGATGAACAATGACACATGGACTCTAGTTAAGCTGCCAAAGAATAAGACTACCATTGGATGCAAATGGACATACAAGCTAAAGCATAACGCTGATGGAACAGTTGCAAGGTACAAAGCAAGGCTTGTAGCAAAGGGTTTCACTCAACAACCAGGATTTGATTTCAAAGAAACATTTTCGCCAGTGATAAAGCCCACTACTATAAGAGTGATACTCACCTTAGTGCTACATAACAGATGGACTGTGAAACAACTAGACGTACACAATGCATTTTTGAATGGAGAATTGGAAGAAGAGGTGTACATGGAGCAGCCGAAAGGTTTTGAAATTAACAGCAGATATCAGATGGTATGTAAACTGAATAAAGCAATCTATGGCTTGAAGCAAGCACCCAGGGTATGGTTCGAAAAGTTAAAAAATACTCTGACAAGACTGGGATTTATTCCAACAAAGTCAGACACTTCTTTATTCATCAAGAGGAGCAGCAAATATATTTTATACATTCTTGTATATGTTGACGATTTTATTGTAACAGGCAGCGAACTGGATGAAATAAATAAACTGACAGATTATCTCAACAAGCAATTCAGATTAAAAGACCTGGGGGCATTAAACTTCTTCTTAGGTGTTGAAGTAGAGAGAACAAAAGATGGAGCACTTTACTTAAGTCAAACGAATTACATTCAGAATGTTCTAAAAAGGGCTGGAATGGATAAAGCAAAGTCTACTCCTACCCCCAATGACTACCAACCTGCAGCTATCCAAGAACATCAGTGAACCTGTAGATGATCCGCAACAGTATCGCAGCATAGCTGGAGCACTGCAGTACATAACTATAACCAGACCTGAAATATCATACAGCGTCAACAAGATTTGTCAGTTTATGCAGAACCCTCTAAGTGAGCACTGGAAAAGTGTAAAACGGATTCTCAGATATTTGGCAGGAACAACTAACTATGGGCTGAAGTTTTATCCCAACACAACACTGAAGATTAGTGCTTTTGCTGATTGGGCTAGTGACAGAGATGATAGAAGATCAACCAGTGGCTATTGTGTTTACTTGGGAAGAAACATAGTGTCTTGGTGCTCTAAGAAACAAGCAACTATATCTAGGTCCAGTACTGAGGCCGAATACAGGAGCGTAGCAAGTGCTGTGGCTGAAGTTATGTGGTTGAAATCACTACTATTTGAAGTTCTTGGCAGTGAAGCAGGTGCAGCAACAATATGGTGTGATAACTCGAGCACTGTGTCACTGGCAGCTAATCCTGTTTTACACTCAAGAACGAAACATATCGAATTGGATCTTTATTTTGTTCGAGAACAGGTGGCGAAAGGAAGTATCTACATAAATCATATACCATCTTTACATCAAAGGGCTGACGTTTTAACCAAGTCTTTATCACCAACTCGATTTATCAAGTTGAGAGAAGAGCTGAATGTTCAAATGAGATCTGGAGGAGAAGAGAAGGAAGAGAGGGAGAGATCAAATTGAGGGAGAGTGTTATATCAATTCTTATATATTTTGTATATTTGTATAATATATCAATGATGCACTTTAGTTTTATATATTAGATTACAGTGCATGTACGCTTATATACGTGTTTTCCTGTGCATATGTATATATCAGCCAGTTTTGTATTTTGGTGGTTTCTTTTGCTGTGAAAGTTAGTATATATATATAATATGTTGGTTCTTAAGACATATATATGTATATGTTAAGTATTTATATATTAATATATCTGACTTGTTCAAACTATTTGTACAGTGTTTATATAACAGGTTATACATTACGTAAATTAATAACGTTAACAAATGTGTTTATTCTATAACATACTTATATGAAAAAATGATGTCTCGGGTCTAATATATATGGTTTGTAACATTATATACATACGTACAGACTTTATGTAATATGTTTATCATCCATTTCGAAATTTTGTTTATAAAGATTTGTTTAGATATTGATTATATATGATCTGTTAGTATATATATAAGTTTGTAAGTATATAATGCATATACGTATATATAGTGTATAATATGTTAGTGTATTTACTTAAGCTAGTATTAGTACTTTATAATGAATTTATATTAACTATATATATAGTAAGTTGGTTTATTCCAATATATGAAGACATTTTGATTTTATATATAGGTTATACACCAGTTTACTTATATAATGAATGTTATGGTTAAGTATAAGTTTATATTAATATTTTCTAGGTGGATGTGACGACCTGGGATTTTGGCAATATTATTTTAATAAGTATTTAATCTAATTAAATAAAATACAAGCCTATCATTTTAAAAACAGATAAGACTTTGGACATTTACCAGTTATTTATATATATGTGTGTATTGTGAAAGAAATTATGATTTGAAAATTTAAAATAAATCCTTTCAAAAATATTTAAAATAAAATCTATTTTTATTCACATTAAATTAAATTTAAAAGCTCTACATTATTAACATTTAATCTAAATATATGCATATGAATGTAATATAGATAATAATATTTAAAATGAAATTAATCCTACTAATATTAAATATAAATATAAAATTAATTATAAAAATATATGAATATAAATAAAGTATTTCGTAGTTTAAGCTTTAAATAAAAAAAAAAAAAACAAGAGTTTATGTTAAAAATTGAAATAAATATATAAGTTAAATTATATGGTTACATGAAAACATAAAGTAAAACACATCAGATAATTCTAGAAATATATAAACTATTGAAATACATGTAGATATGCAAGGAAATGAGATAAAAATATATGTACTTACAAAAATCAAATGGAATAAGTATGTAAACATACAAGGAAACAATTGCATTAAATGCTATCAACTCAAGCACAAAACCAGGTCATTTCGAAATATATATGAATCATCTCATTTTCCATTAAAAAATCTGAACAAAAGAAGAAACTGTACCAGTAAAGCCTACACTGTACAAAACTTGTTTTCTATATATGTATATCCCCTTATCCCTGTTCGTTCACAACTTAGCAAGCCAGAAAGAAGAAGAAGAAAAGGTAAACATTACCATTCTTACAAACTCAAATTCAATTCAACAACAAAGCAAGAAGATTTAAAGGAGGTTCAAGGCAGCAGTTTTTCAAACAGAAGTATTCTCTGTTCAAACTTGTTTTCAAGTGAGTAAACAAATTATTTCAATACTTAAGTATCATTAAATCTGTGCATAGATATATCATGTTTTGTGTGTATGTGTGTGTGTGTGTGTGTGTGTTTATATATATATATATATAAGTATGTAGCTCTGCGTATATATCTGTGATTGTTCTATGTAATAGGAGATGCCTATTCTTCTTCTTGTTTTTGGGTTACAGGGTGGAAACAAACAAGAAATTTAACTTCTTCTCATCTAACCATTACCAGGCTTAGGGTTTAAAACGAAATAAGTGTGTTTAAGCATAGATTATGATCAAAAATTGTTTCAAGCTCGATAGTGATGAATTGCTCCTGTAAACTTAGTTTTACAGAGCAAATTTCAACTAGATGATATTCGAATGTCACAAATTATTAACTCGATTACATAACTTGAATCAATAGAAAAAGATAGGATTTTTAAAACTTAAGTGGTGATTTTTAGTTGCGTATGCTAGGAGCAGTTCATAGTTGAACAGAATATGCTTTTTAACCATTTTCTGATGATCGAACCAATATTGGATGTTGAAATTTTGCATGAAGCTAGCTTGGCCATCGATGAAGTTGAGAAAATTGTTAAATGATTTTTCTATTGCAATAGATGTTAGAACGAGGCAAGATTAGGGTTTAATGCTCGAGTTTTGTCGTGGTCAGAAACGAGGTGATTTCGTCACCTCTGATTGATCGAGCCGCATGAAATTCTTGGGAATGGTAGAATGGAGGATTGACGTGGTGAGGCCGAAGTTGTATCACCTTCGGTGGACGGTGTGAGTGAGGTGAAGCGAAATTGCTGGGTGGAGTCAGGTTACATTTTTTGAACAAAAGGCAAAATCACGATCTGGAAATTTTTGCATCGAGTGGATCCTTGTTTTCGATTGTAGTGATAGTTCGTGACTCGTTAGAGGTACCAAGGTTTGCCAGAACATCGGCGAGGTGTCATGCACGTGCACGGCCATGAGTTGGTGTCAGGAGATTTTCGGCTGTGAGCAACTCGAGTTGTTACTCAAGTAAATGAAGAGCTGCTTTGGGTTGGACCGGAGTGCGTGAGTGTTTCCTGATATTGAAGATTATAACTCAACTTTAAAAAAAAACAGAAGTATGAGAAGAAGAAAGAGAGGGGACTCGGGGAAATGGGGAGAAAACTCGAGTGTTTACTCGAGTCAACATGGGAATTACTCGGGTTTGATTTTCAAACCTGCAGTATAAATAATAGCAAGTTAAACAAACTATTTAAACAATTTTAAGTAGTGATGACTAATTAATGTTTGACAAATTTAAGTTAAGACTTTATTACATGTTTAATTATTTAGGTGAATACTTTAAAAATGTTTTAAATCTTAATTAATATCTTAATTAAGTAGTTAATGTAAGATAAGTTTTAAATTTAATTAACATTTAAAGCTTTTTTAAGTTCAAACCAAAAAATGTCTTCTCTTGTCTTACCCCTTCCCATCCCTCCTCCCACACTTTCAACTGTTCATGTCACTTCTCCCATTCATGCCCACTCCCCATCAGTCCTTCCTTCTTCTCCCTTCTTTGACCGGCCTCCACCACCCGTTCCACCGCCTCCTAACCTTGCCTCCCTCATTCCCTCCTCTTCCTCCACTCTTCCTTCTGCTGATCCTTTTCCTCCCCTGCTTCCTCGTCCTCAACCATCTTCATCCATTCCTTCTCCTTCTCCTTCAGTTGTCCCTTCTTCTTCATGGTCCTCTCTTTTCATAGTGAAACACAAGAATGCAGGGACTTATATCCCTGTACACTTTGATCTTCAATATTCAGGTTCTCCTCTTTCACCTCCTAAGGAGATTATTAATGAGGGTATTAAATCATGGTCTGATTGTTTAGTGGGTTTTTTCCTTGCTGGAACTGTGAAATATATGGCAGTTAAAGCCTACTTGATAAAATTTGGAAGCTTAAAGGCTCTTATGAGTTATATTTTGATAAGCTTAACTGCTACTTTAAATTCTCCAATAAAGAAGACAAGCTGACTATTCTAAAGAAAGATCCTATCTTCATTCGTGGTCAAATGTTGATTATTTCGAAATGGAACCCTACCTTTGTTTCTGCTCAAGCAGCGGTTAGAACTGTTCCTGTTTGGGTTCATCTTCATAGAATCCCGATATTAACGTGGACTCTTCTTGGCATCAATTGGTTGGCATGTCATATTGGAAGATTAATATGCTTTGATGAAAATATGGAGAAACTGAAAAGATTTGAGTACGCAAAATGTTTGATTGAGATTTCTCCTGATAAAGAGCTTCCGAATAGTCTTTCTGTTGGTGATGGCTCATGTCCTGATGTCCTTCTTGATTATGCCTGGAAGCCTCTTATTTGTACTCATTGCAAAATATTTGGCATGCTACAGCTAATTGTGAAAAACTTTTTGCCTTTAGAAAATCGGAGGAAATGGACAGTAAGAGAGCAATTAAACAAGTTGTGGATGATGTCTCTAATATTTTCAAGTCTGGACCAGTAATTCTACAAAATAAAACCTTATTGTTTAAAGGTAAAAGAAAATTAAAACGTTTTCAAAAATTATGGAGAAAGGTTAATAAGGATGATAATGAGAATAATGTAATTCATTCTGTTGATATGGAGCATCAGGCTGTTGTGGACATGAATGTTGTTTCCCCCACTTTGAAGTCTGTGGAAGTTGATATGTTTCAGTCTCCGGATCTTGTTGATGTTTCTGACAAAGTTGATCTGAAAAATTTTCAACTTGAATTGTTAGTGGAGGGTGTTATACCTCCTCTGAGCATTCCTGGTGAATCAGCACCTATTTCCTCGGGGTTTGTTGAATCAACTACTGCTGTCACTGATGCTCTTCAAATTTCATCTTCTGTGTCTTCCCTTCAACTTGTTTCAAATCCTGAAGTGGCTAACCATTAGTGTTCTGATGGTGTATCTACACATAATAATTTTTCTATGCTCTAGTCCTTAAATGAAGAGCTTGAAGAGGATATTGAAGACATCATGACACAATATGATCATTCTAACATTTCAAAAGGCAAACAGCCTCAACTCACTCCTGATACTATCATTGTCAGTAATATGGGCATGCACAATTATATGCACAGTGCTATGCACACTTCTGATCATGTTCCAGTCCAATCTACAATTCTAAACTGTCATGGTCTCTCTATTTCTCCTTATTCATCTTTATCTCTTCCAAATCAAGTCTTCTCCGACATTATTCTTGTCCAATCCAGCAATCTATCTCTTTCTCCTTATTCCAATATTCAATCCTTACCTGATTGCTCAGTTTCATCCTACCAAAATAAAAAGGGAAGGCCAAAAAGTCTTTCAAACATAAGAAACCTTCTCCTGACTTTGATAAAGGAATTCAATATTCAGTTGACCAAATTTCTCCTTCAGTGCCACTTTCATCAGACCTCAACAGTTCTTCCTCTGGTGTTAGAACCAGATCCAACACTCAATCCTTGTTATGATTGATAGAATAGGTTTCTGGAACATAAGGGGTGCTAACTCCTTGTCAAAACAACAAGAAATTGAAAACTTCATATCAACTTTCAAAATTCAAATCATGGCAATTGCAAAAACAAAATTAAATCACGTCAACTCCCTCAAGGCATCTCAAATCATTAATAATGACTGGAAATTTATCCACAATCTTGCTCAAGCCCCTTTTGGAAGATTATTAATTCTCTGGAATCCTACCATCTTCTCTATTATACCTCTCTGTGTTTACTGACAATATATTCACACTCTAATCTCTCACATCCCTTCTTCATCCAAATTCCACATGACATTTATATATGATAAGAATAATTGTGTGCATAGACAACTTTTTCTTGACTCTCTTCCCTCTCTTTAAATCTCTAATATTCCTTGGCTATGTTTTGGAGATTGGAATTGTATGCAATCTTCTACTGACAAGTTTGGTGGAACTCCTCTTACTTATCAACAAACTAGACCCCTCAACAAAGCTATATATGACTCTAATCTCCTTCCTATTTCTACAAATGGTTGTTTCTTTACTTGGAATAACTCCAGCAAAATAAGCAAGCACACCTTTTGTAAACTTGACAGATCATACCAAAACTTTTCATCTGTTCTAGCCTGGCCTAACCTTAACTGCATCATTCCTCCCTTTTCTCTCTCTGACCACTCTCCTCTTATCTTAGACTGGGTAAAACTTATGAGCGAAGGCAATCCTCCTTTTCATTTTTTAATAATTGGACTATGCATCAGGATTTTATGAAAATTGTTACTAACTGCTGGTCTTTTAAAGTTTATGGTAATCCTATGTACATTTTGCAGGCTAAGCTCAGGCTTTTGAAAGATACTCTCAAACCTTGGGATAAAGACAATTTTGGAAATGGTAATAGTCTATCTCATTCTGTTCGAGCTAATTTATTTAAAGTGCAAAAGGATATTTAGGTTTGTATGGATCATTCGGTGTTTGCTAACCTTGTGTCTCAGAAGCATACTCTAAACAAACTTCTAGTGAAAACTCTTGTGGAAGAAAATAAGATGGCTTACCAAAAGGCAAAAATTAAGTGGTTTATCCATGGTGACAAAAACTTTGCAATCTTTCATGAATCATTAAGAATCAGACACACTGCAGCAATTTTTTCCAACCTCCTAGATAAAAATGATGTTCTATGTTCTACTCCTGAAGCTGTTCATGATGCTTTTTTGGATTACTTTCAAGATCTTCTTGCTTTCCCCATCAATCCTCATATTCACAACCAATTATTTGATAACATTTCCCTACCATCCTTATCTTCTCAGGCCTCTAATTTTCTTATGCAAGAGATTACTGATGAAGAAATTAAAAAAAATATTTTTACTATGAATTCAACTAGTTCTCCTGGTCTTGATGGCTTTAATGCCCATTTTTACAAATCTGCTTGGTCTGTTATTGGCACTGATGTGATTAAGGCAATTAAGAACTTTTTTAAGCACAACAAAATGCTTTGCTCTTATTCCTAAATCTGACCGGCCTTCTTCTGTTACTCAATTCAGACCCATTGCCTGCTGCAATGTGATTTACAAATGCATATCCAAGATTATGGCAGCTAGGATGAAAACTATTCTTCCAGGAATTATCTCTTCCAATCAAAGTGCTTTTCTTCCCTCCAGAGACATCACTGATAACATTCTTCTCTCTTCTGATTTGCTGAAAGGTTATGATAGGCAAAACATTTCAAAAAGATGTGTGCTAAAGCTTGACATTCAAAAGGCTTATAATTCCCTCCATTGGAAGTCAATTATATACATTCTTCACAAGATGAACTTCCCAATCCCTTTCCTTTCATGGATATACACGTGTGTTTCCACGGTTAAATACTCATTAAGTTTTAATGACAATTTATTTGGTTACTTCCAAGCTACTAGGGGAATTAGGCAAGGTGATCCCATGTCTCCTTACCTATTCGTTTGTGTCATGGAATTATTCACATCCCTCATGTATAAATTCTTGACTATGAAGCTACTTGAATATCATCCCTTATGCAAGAATTCTGGTATCTCCTCCCTGCAGTTTGCTGATGACCTTTTTCTCTTCACAAAACCTACCTCTAAATCTATTCATGGAGTCCTGCTTATTTTGGATGAATTCAAGGCTCTTACTGGTCTTACTATTAACAGGAACAAATCCAAAATTAGGATTGCAGGCATCTCTGAGTCTAAAAAAGTACTATCTACTGTTTGTCTGGTCTCAATCCTATATAGTACAATGATGATTACTTAGGAGCTCCTATGTTTTCATCTAAAGTCAAGACCAGCCAATGTCTCAAACTTTATGAAAAAATAACTGTAAGAATTTCATCCTGGCCTATCTCTAAGTGTTCTATGGCTGGTAGGCTTGTTGCAGTTAAATCAATTGCAACTTCCATGTGCCTTTACTATGCTCGAGTTTTCATTTTGCCTGCCAAATTAATTTCCATGATTAACTCTGCCCTTAACTATTTTCTTTAGCGTGGTAATCCTTTTTCCAAAAAGCTTATTCCTATTGCTTTCAAAAAGATTTGCTTCCCTTATAAATTTGGTGGTCTGGGTATCATGAACATTAAGCAATGGAATAAGGCAGCTATCTCGAAGCGTATTGATAAAATTTATGAATTTGATAATAACTTATGGGCTTCATGGGTGAGGATGAATTTAATCAAAGACAATCATTTTTGGACTATGGAAATTCCTATGGACTGTAGCTGGTCTTGGAGGAATCTGCTTAGATTAAGAAAGGATTTTATTCATAATTTTCAAGCTGGTCTTATTCATAAAAATAAAATCTCCTTCTGATTCGATCCTGGTCTGATCAGGGTCTCATTTTAGCTGATTTGAATAGCTACAGCATCAGAATCATGACTGGTATATCTGAGCAAGCTACTATCTTATCTATTTGGTCTGAAGGTTCCTTACTGCTGCCTTCCTCTAGTTCTACCTCTGTTCGTGCCTGCTGGGATAATATTCAATCTAAATCATTCTCGTGTAATGATTTTCATGCCAAGTGGTGTCACAAGCCTCATAAAATTAAATTAGTCTGTTCCAGTATGCAAGATCCTTCACAATTCTCTATTTTTCCTTGGCACTCTAGAGTGTGGAATGCTGGTTCTGTTCCTAAAGAAAATTTACTCCTTTGGAAGATTATTAAGAATGGTTTACACACACTAGATAAATTAAAGGTGATAGGTATTACTCTTGTTGATACTTGCCTTCTCTTTCATAATTTCAAGGAGTCTATCCATCATTTATTCTTTGAATGTGAGTTTACTTTCCATATTTGGGGAAGCATTCTGAAGATCCTACATTTTCAGAACCCCTTAAGAGATTCTTCAATGGAATGGTTCAACATATTCAAGGCAACAAGATGGAAGTCACATAAGAGCTCCCTGCTTCTGCGTGTTTTGAAAAAGACTTTGACTGCTATATGGATGGAGAGGAATAGTAGGGAGTTTAGAGGTGTTTCAATTTCTAAACATATACTTGTCAGCTCCATCCTTCATGACTTTAGTCAGTAATTACTTTGCAGCAGTTTTTTTCTCTCCATATGTTTCTGATCTAATGGTATACCATGGATCGTTGTAATTCTTTTTTCTAATATATGGTAGGGGCCATTTAACCCCGCTGGCTTTGCCAAAAAAAAAAGCTTTTTAAAGTTAGTAATAAATTGATTTGAAAGTTTTAGGGAAGATTTTTAAAAATGTTAAGTAGGAAGATAATTAAGATAAATAATTATTATTAATTAATTATTTGAAAAGGTAATTAAGAGTGATGAATTAATTTATAATTGTAATCAACTAAGTAATCAGAGATTAATCAATTTGTAATTAAAGAATGGTTAAGTAATATTAAGTGTCTAATTAATTTGTAATTAAGAATTGTAAATTAGATAATTAAAGTTAATTAATTTATAATTAGTAGTTAATTAAATAAACAATCAAGGATTAATTAATTTGAAATTAATTTTTGTTAATTAATAATTAAGGTTATTAATTAATAATTAAGGGGTAATTAATTAAGTAATTAAGGTTTAATAAATTGATTAAGAAGTGATTAATTAATTAAATGGTATGAAATGAAATAATTAATTAATTAATGATTTATCGAGCAGGATTAAAGATGCTTGCTTATGGATGATTGTATAAGTAGAATATCTGATTTTGTGATATCTATTTGGTGATATTTTGTGATACTCTGTGATATGCCTTGATATATCTATGATGATTGTGTATGATTTATCTGTGATAAATGCTATGTGAATTCAAAGTGTTGAATTAAATTTTTTAAAACTATTAAACAACTTGACCTTTAAAATGGCGTTTGGATTTTGATGAGACCAGGATCGGGTGTCAGTTATGATTATTTGAAAACCACATCAATCCAAATTAAATAATAGGTCGTGACATCTCCAAGTGAAGATCGAGATGGTGTTTCGGAGTGTAAGGGTTATTGTCGTTAACTTTAAGGGTGATTCCAAAATGAGTGTAATGAGATATTGCCTTCGGTTTTGTTCGAACCCTGAACGAACTTGTATGGATTGAATGCTTTCAGAACATCGTATGGTGGACGATGAGCATTCTAAGAAATATGTTCTATGAAGGTAATCGCAGCCTCAAGCCTCATCAACCGGGAATGGCTAAAACAGGGAAGGTGCGACAAGGTTAGGTGGGTGACACCCAAGAAGGACGAGATATACCCCTGTCTACATGTCCCTTTTTATTTCGGCTGTATGGGCGGTTGCTAGCTACAACCGCGGAGTTATCTTGTTCGAAACTGTTCAGTAAGGAATGGTTCCGGCCTTTTGTTGTAGGGGGCCGGGAGTGATCCTTGGTACGGTGATCTTGGCCCCGTACTGTGACGGGCGGTAACCCAGTAGCCCTGCCATTGTATGGAATCCAATCTCCAATAAGCGCCGTACGTTTTGATTGTGCCCAACTATGTTGGAAAGTGAGATGTAAGCATTTAAGCTATTTCTATATTTTACTTGAAAACCCTAGACACTATTATAATATCACTGGATTTCCTATCAAATAATTTGGTTAGCGTAAGGTAAAAACTTACCCGTTTTTATGTGTGGGGAGTCTTACGTGATACCTTTAATTTCAAATGGTTTTCAAAGTTAAACAACTTTAACCCGTTTACTCACACCCTACCCATGTCTGACCCAGAGTTTATTTCTGTTTTTCATAAACTCTTAGGTACTCAAATTTTTATGAGTAGCCAAGTGATAGGTTTTGGATTGTTGAGTTCTGGAGGAGCTTACAGCAGGAGTCCATACGTATTTATCTATCTAGTTCCACTATGATAGTTAATGTATGTTGTATTTTTGGATGTATGTAATGGCAGATGTATATATGACTGTCATGTTTAAATGATGTTGTGTAACTCTGATATGTGTAAACTATGTAATAGTTATGTGAAGTATTATATTTTGTTCCGTTTCTGCTGTGAGATTGTGATGTTGTTATTCTTTCTTTCTATCTTTTCTATTTCTGTCTCTTTCTTTTCTTATTGATGATACGTCTTTCTGTGGTTTGAAAGACGGGTCGTCACGGTTGGTATCAAAGCATAAGTTAAGATAATACCTAGGCTCTGGAATAATATTTATCTTGAGAGTGCGTATTTGTATTTTTATATAACTATATACCTATCTAAATTTGTTGAGTTACCTGTTCAGGTGGCCAACATGAGTTCTGGAAGAAGAGGCAGAGGTAGGGGCAGTACCTCGACCGATAATGGACGAAGTCAAACTGCTTGTGAGGCTGTGGATCCAGCACCGCCTCAGGTTAGTTTGGCTGCTTTATGCAAGGACTTCACCAACCTTGGAGGTAAACCATTTAAAGGGTCAGAGACTATAATTGAGGTTCAAGCATGGCTATGCTCATGCGAGCGCATCTTTAAGGGTATGAAGTTATCTAATGAGCGGAAAAGGGAAATGGCTTCATGACAATTGTAGGAAGGCGTTGCAGCCTAGTAGGATGCAGCGACAGCAAATATCACTAAAGACGACATTTCTTGGGAAAGATTTAAAGAGTTGTTTGAGGAGAAATTCATGCCAACAGCAGGGAAAACTCGTCTGTACCGGGATTTTCTAAATTTGAAGCAGGGTAGCATGTCTATATCTGAGCATGAGACCAAATTCAATGAACTTTCTTATTATGGACCAGGGGTCATTGATACTCCCCTCAAAAAAAAATGAAACATTTATGCAAGGATTGAGGCCGGAATTTCATGAAAGAATGACAACGCATTTGAAAGGATCTTTTATTGAGTTAATGGATATGGCTCTGAGATATGAGGATTTAATGAACAAGAAACCAGTGGCACCAATAGCAGCAATGGGAGGGAATTTACTAATCTAAATAAGCAGAAGTTCAATCCCAATTAGAGGAAGTAGAACAAGAAGAAGGCTGGGAGTAATGACGGACCTCGCAAATGCTATATATGTCAACAAGAAGGTCACTTGGCGAATAAGTGTCCCAGGAAAGGATCTCAGCAACAGTAGCAGCAGTCGCATTATAGTGGACCGGGTTCGGGTTCGGCTTTGGTTCAGAGATCTCTATGCTTTAATTGTCACCAACCAGGTCATATGATCAAGGATTGCCCGCTACTTCATAAAGCTCAGCATAATAAGGTAATTAATTTAGAGGGTGCACCATCAACTTCATCTAAAGGCAAGGGAGTATTGGAAGGTACATTACTTTTAGATGGAAAATATATTAAGTTTTTATTTGATTCGGGTGCTTCTTTGAGTTTTGTTTCTTTGGAATCTGTAGAGAAGTTCTTTCTTACCCCTAGTACTGTTGACCATCCCATCTTTGTATCTAATCCTATAGGAGGGGTAACCAAATTAGATATGATCTGTAAGGATTTGAGGATTTCCTATCCGTTCCATAGTTTTTCTTGTGACCCTTATGTGTTGAATTTTAAGGGGTTTGTCCTTATATTGGGGATGGATTGGCTTGATAAGTATAAGGCTGTTCTGAATTGTGATGAGAGAACAGTTTCGTTGGAAACCGATCTGGGTAGGATTGCTAGAGTGGTGTGTGATAATTCTGAAATTCACTTGAGTAGTCTTTTACATGGAGTTAAGACTTCTCAAGAGAAGGTTGAAGATATCGATGTGGTCCAAGATTTCGCAGATGTATTTGAGGAAGTCAAGTGTTTGCCTCTGCATCGAGAGATAGAGTTTCGCATTGATTTGGTTCCAGAAGTAGTACCAGTGATTCAGCCTAGTAGGAGGATGGCTCCTAGAGAGAGGGAGGAGTTAGTTAAGCAGACTCAAGATCTTTTGGAGAAGGGATTGATTGGGCCCAGTATTTCTTGTTGGGTTCTGTTGCGGTGTTTGTCACCAATTCAGATGGATCGCTAAGGTTCTGTGTTGACTATAGAGAATTGAACAAAGTGACCATTCGAAATAAATATCCTATTCCTCGTATTGATGATCTTTTTGACCAGCTACATGGAGCTTCTATCTTTTCTCAACTGGATTTAACTTCAGGTTTCCATCAGTTAAGGGTAGCTGAGGACGGTATCCCCTTAACTGCATTTAGGGGACAAAATTGTTTCTATGAGTGGTTGGTTATGCCTTTCGGGTTAACCAACGCTCCTGCCTACTTTGTTGACCTGATGAATCGAGTCTTTTGAGATGTATTGAATAAGTTTGTTCTGGTATTCATCGATGATATCCTGGTCTACTCTAAGTCTAAAGAAGAGCACAAGCAGCATTTGGGAATAGTGTTGGAGACACCGAGGAGGCATGTTTTGAAGGAAAAGTTATCTAAGTGCCATTTTTGAAAATCGGAAGTCAAATTTTTAGGGCATATTGTTTCTGAAGATGGTATCTCTGTAGATCTAGCGAAGTTTGAGACTATTATGGAATGGAAGCAACCGAAGACACCGACTGAAGTTCGTAGTTTTCTGGGATTAGCTGGCTACTACAGGAAGTTTATCAAAGACTATTCCAAGATTTCTTCGCATCTAACTAAGTTGACAAGGAAGGGAGCTAAATTCAAATGGACACCCTAGTGTGAAGAAGCTTTTCAGGAGTTGAAGACGAGGCTAACCAGTGCACCTGTGCTAGCTATTTCGGATGGGAAGAGCAAATTTGAGGTTTATACAGATGCCTGTATAGTTGGAATGGGAGCAGTTTTGATGCAGAATGGTAGAGTAATTGCATATGCGAGTCGGCAATTAAAGCCACATGAAAAGAACTACATTACGCACGATCTTGAGTTGTTAGCAATTGTTTTTGCTCTGAAGATCTGGAGGCACTATCTTTTGGGAGAGAAGTTCGAGTTACTCACGGATCACAAACCGTTGAAATATCTTTTCTCTCAAAAGGATCTTAATTTGAGGCAGCAGCGATGGGTCGAGTTTCTGGCATCATATGATTTGGATATTCTATATACCCCGGGAAAGGCGAATGTTGTGGCTGATGCTCCTAGTAGGAATGCAGTTCTGTCTCTTTTGAAAGTTGTTCCGTCTCTCGAGGAAAGAATCATAAGCAAGCAAATGGAGGATAGATCTTTTGAAGAACTAATTCTTGGAACCAAGGATGATCGATATTCGGATTCCAAGGTAGATGATCAAGGTGCTTTGAGGATTAATGGTCGTTTGTGTGTACCTAATATAGATGGATTAAGGCAAGAAGTCTTAACTGCGTGTCATCGCTCCAGATTGAATATTCACCCAGAAATTTCTAAGATGTATAAGGATATGAGAAGGGTTTTCTGGTGGCCGAGCATAAAGAGGGTTGTAGCTGCTTTTGTCAATAGTTGTGCTATCCATCAGCAGGTTAAAGGAGATCAATAGAAGTCAACAGGTTTGTTGCAGCCTTTGGAAGTTCCAGAATGGAAATAGGAGATGATTTCGATGGATTTCATCGACGGTTTGCCTAGAACCAAGAAAGGAAACGAAGGAATATGGGTTATAGTGGGCCGGTTAACTAAAAGCGCCCATTTTATACCGGTTAAGGCAACTCGTACTGCAGCTTCTCTGGCAGAGATTTTCTTGAGAGAGATAGTTAGATTGCATGGTGTTCCTGTTAGCATAGTAAGTGATCGTGATCCTATCTTCACCAGCAAATTCTGGGAGGCTCTGCAATCAGCTATGGGAACGAGTTTGAGATTAAGTATAGTCTATCATCCTTTGACAGATGGACAGACAGAGAGGCTGAACCGAATTCTAGAAGATATGCTACGAGCTTGTGTTTTGGATTTTGGTGGATCGTGGGAAGACCATCTTCATCTAGTGGAATTCTCATATAATAACAGTTACCAAGCGAGTATTAAGATGGCACCTTATGAAGCTTTATATGGAAGACCGTGTAGATCCCCATCCCGTTGGATAGAATTAAGAGATCGTCTTGTGCTTGGACCATATTTGATTCGTGAAGCTTCTGCTAAAGTTAATCCTATCAAGAAGAGAATGAAAGCTGCTCAGGACCGTCAAAAGAAGTATGCAGATAAAAGGCGATGACAATTGGAATTTAAGATCGAAGATTTAGCCTTTGTCAATGTTTACCCGATCACAGGAGCTATTAGATTCAGAAAGACGGGAAAACTTGCCCGAGATATATTGGTCCATTCCGGGTGCTGGAAAGGATTGGTGCTGTAGCTTACAGAATTGAATTGCCAGAACGGATGTCTGGAATTCATAATGTATTTCATGTATCCCATCTAAGTAAGTTTGTCCATGACCCATCATTGGTTGTAGAACCAGTAGTCCAGGAAGATTTGGAGGTCGAGCCAAACTTGACTGTGGTCAGGAACCCTGTTCAGATTGTTGATCAAGACGAGAAGCAACTCAGGAGCAATGTAGTGAAGCTTGTCAAAGTGTAGTGGAGTGAAGATCCCAGAGATTGTACCTGGGAAACTCTGGATCATTTTAGGAAAGCCTATCCAGGTTTGTGTCCGGATAGCTAGTGATGTTTGTTAGGATAAACTGTTTGATTGTTTGCTAATGTATGGATGGTATGTATGCTTGGATGGTTGATATAAAAGTTTTCGAATTATCTTTTGTTTTAAATTTCGGGGACAAAATTCTTTCAAGGGGGGAGGAATGTGACCATCCGGGATTTTGGCAATATTATTTTAATAAGTATTTAATCTAATTAAATAAAATACAAGCCTATCATTTTAAAAATAGATAAGACTTTGGACATTTACCAGTTATTTATATATATGTGTGTTGTGAATGAAATTATGATTTGAAAATTTAAAATAAAGCCTTTAAAAAATATTTAAAATAAAATCTATTTTTATTCATATTAAATTAAATTTAAAAGCTCTACATTATTAATATTTAATATAAATATATGCATATGAATGTAATATAGATAATAATGTTTAAAATGAAATTGATCCTATCAATATTAAATATAATTATAAAATATAATTATAAATATATATGAATATAAATAAAGTATTTGGTAGTTTAAGCTTTAAATAAAAAAAAACAAGAGTTTATGTTAAAAATAGACATAAATACATAAGTTAAATTATATGGTTACATGAAAACATAAAGTAAAACACATTAGATAATTCTAGAAATATATAAACTATTGAAATACATGTAGATAAGCAAGGAAATGAGACAAAAATATAAACATATATGTACATACAAAAATCAAATGGAATAAGTATGTAAACATAGAAAGAAACAATCGCATTAAATGCTATCAACTCATGCACAAAACTAGGTCATTTCGAAATATATATGAATCATCTCATTTTCCATAAAAAAAATCTGAACAAAAGAAGAAACTGTACCAATAAAGCCTACCCTGTACGAAACTTGTTTTCTATATATGTATATCCCCTTGTCCCTATTCGTTCGCAACTTAGCAAGCTAGAAAGAAGAAAAGAAAAAAAGTTAACATCACCATTCTTACAAACTCAAATTCAATTCAACAACAAAGCAAGAAGATTTAAAGGAGGATCAAGCCAGCAATTTTTCAAACAGAAGTGTTCTCTGTTCAAACTTGTTTTCAAGTGAGTAAACAAATTATTTTAATACTTAAGTATCATTAAATTTGTGCATATATATCGTGTTTTGTGTGTGTGTGTGTGTGTGTATATATATATTTAAGTATGTAGCTCTGTGTATATATCTGTGACTGTTCTGTGTAATAGGAGATGCATATTCTTCTTCTTGATTTTGGGTTACAGGGTGGAAACAAACAAGAAATTTAACTTCTTCTCATCTAACCATTACCAGGCTTAGGATTTAAAATGAAATAAGTGTGTTTAAGCATAGATTATGATCTAAAAATTGTTTCATGCTCGATAGTGATGAATTGCCTCTGTAAACTTAGTTTTACAGAGCAAATTTCAACTATATGATATTTGAATGTCAATAATTATTAATTCGATTATATAACTTGAATCAACGGACAAAGATAGGATTTTTAAAACTTAAGTGGTGATTTTTAGTTGCGTATGCTAGAAGCAATTCATAGTTGAACAGAACATGCTTTTTAACCATTTTCTGATGATCGAACCAATATTGGATGTTGAAATTTTGCACGAAGCTAACTTGGCCATCGATGAAGTTGAGAAAATTGTTAAATGATTTTTCTATTGCAAGAGATGTTAGAACGAGGAAAGATTAGGGTTTAATTCTCGAGTTTTGTCGTGGTCAGAAACGAGGTGATTTCGTCACCTCTGATTGATCGAGCCGCATGAAATTCTTGGAATGGTCGAATGGAGGATTGACGTGGTGAGGCCGGAGTTGTATCACCTCCAGTTGACGGTGTGAGTGAGGCGAAGCGAAATTGCTGGGTGGAGTCAGGTTACAGTTTTCGAACGAAAGGCAAAATCACGATCTGGAAATTTTTGCATCGAGTTGATCCTTGTTTTCGGTTGTAGTGATAGTTTGTGACTCGCTAGAGGTATCGTGGTTCTCCAGAACGCCGGCGAGGTGTCGTGCACGTGCACGGCCTTGAGTTGGTGTCAGGAGATTTTCGGCTGTGAGCAACTCGAGTTGTTACTCGAGTGAATGAAGAGTTGCTTTGGGTTGGACTAGAGTGCGTGAGTGTTTCCTGATATTGAAGATTATAACTTAACTTTAAAAAAAATAGAAGTATGAGAAGAAGAAAGAGAGGGGACTCGGGGAAATGGGGAGAAAACTTGAGTGCTTGCTCGAGTAAACCTGGGAATTACTCGGGTTTGATTTTCAAACCTGCTGCATTAATAATAGTAAGTTAAACAAACTATTTAAACAATTTTAAGTAGTGATGACTAACTGATGTTTGACAAATTTAAGTTAAGACATTATTACAAGTTTAATTATTTAGGTGAATACTTTGAAAATGTTTTAAATCTTAATTAATATCTTAATTAAGTAGTTAATGTACGATAAGTTTTAAATTTAATTAACATTTAAAGCTTTTTAAGTTAGTAATAAATTGATTTCAAAGTTTTAGGGAAGATTTTTAAAAATGTTAAGTAGGAAGATAATTAAGATAAATAATTATTATTAATTAATTGTTTGAAAAGGTAATTAAGAGTGATGAATTAATTTATAATTGTAATTAACTAAGTGATCAGAGATTAATCAATTTGTAATTAAAGATTGGTTAAGTAATATTAAGTGTCTAATTAATTTGTAATTAAGAATTGTTAATTAGATAACTAAAGTTAATTAATTTATATTTAGTAGTTAATTAAATAAATAATCAAGGATTAATTAATTTGAAATTAAGTTTTATTAATTAATAATTAAGGTTATTAATTAATAATTAAGGGGTAATTAATTAAGTATTTAAGGTTTAATAAATTGATTTAGAAGTGATTAATTAATTAAATGGTATGAAATGAAATAATTAATTAATTAATGATTTATCGAGTAGGATTAAAGATGCTTGCTTATGGATGATTGTATAAGTAGAATATCTGATTTTGTGATATCTATTTGGTGATATTCTGTGATACTTTGTGATTTGCCTTGATATATGTATGATGACTGTGTATGATTTATCTGTGATAAATGCTATGTGAATTCAAAGTGCTGAATTAAATTGTTTAAAACTATTAAACAACTTGACCTTTAAAATGGTGTTTGGATTTCGATGAGACCGGGATCGGGTGTCAGTTACAATTATCCGAAAACCACATCGATCTAAATTAAACGATAGGTCGTGACATCTCCAAGTGAAGATCGAGATGGCGTTTCAGAGTGCAAGGGTTATTATCGTTAAGTCTGAGGGTGATTCCAAAATGAGTGTAACGAGATAATGCCTTCGGTTACGTTCGAACCCGAACGAACTTGTATGGATTGAATGATTTCAGAACATCGTCAGGTGGACAATGAGCATTCTAAGAGATATGTTCTATAAAGGTAATCGTAGCCTCAAGCCTCATGAACCGGGAATGGCTAAAATAGGGGAGGTGCAGCTAGGTTAGGTGGGTAGCACCCATGCAGGATGAGATATACCCCTGTCTAGATGTCCCTTTTTATTTCGGCTGTGTGGGCGTTTGCTAGCTACAACCGCGAGGTTATCTTGTTCGAAACTTGTAACAACCCGCATATTTTACGATTGAGTATTTAAATATTTTATTTAAATATTTTATCGTTAGTCGAATTATAGTCCGAAAAGTTACTTTTTACATACGGTCGAATTAGGACTTGAGACCACTTCCATTGAGTTCAAAATGACATTTGCGATCTTTTTGAGTATAAACATTGATATGTTTGGAGCTAGCCAAAAATTTGACCATTTTCACTTTGGGTTTGGGTTTGGGTTCAGCCCAATGTTCTAACTTAATACCCCAAAACCGAAACCCCTCTTCATTCACTCCCTCTTCATCTACTTTTCAGTTTTAAAGAGATTAATGGTGAGTGGAATGGGAAATTAAAAGTCCAAAGCCTAGTTTCCATTTGCAAATCAAGTTCTAGCTCCAAATCAATAGAAGAAGCTTTGGTAAGCCTCCTCCTCTTCTTCTCCAACTCATTATTTTATCAATTTCAGAAATTCCTAAACCTAACTTTGGGAATGTTCTTCTTTTTGAGCATAGATTCAAGCTCGTTTGGGTTGTGTTGAAGAGTGGTTGATTCTCCCTTTGCTTTCAAGCTTCTTCTTCATTGTTTTTGTGAAAAGGTGAGATTTTTATCTCACATCTATGACTATAATTATCTTTGGCTGTTGGGTATGAATTCCTAACACTTCTTCATGTGCATTTGCTCTTGATTTGGATTGGTTTTGTGAATATTCCAATTTTTGGGTTTTTAAGTCAAATTTGCGTGAAAATCCTTTTATGGATGTTTGATCATGCTTTGGATGATGCATCGAGGAGCATATAGGGTCGGGTTGCCGATTGGCATAAACCCTTAGAGCCAATGTTCGTCCGGTTGCATTTTGGAAGAGTTTGCTCTTCATTTGGATAGGCTGAAAAACAGCCCAGCCATGATTCAGTCGGCAGAAATCACTGTTCAGTCGACTGGATCTGGAACCCGAAAGTTTCCAGGCAGGGTTTAGTCGACTAAAAATCTTTGTTCAGTCGACTGAACCTGGAAACAAAAAGTTTCCAGGCAGGGTTTAGTCGACTAAAAATCTCTGTTCAGTCGACTGAACCTGGAAACAGAAAGTTTCCGGGCAGAATTCAATCAACTGAAATCTCTATTCAGTCAACTGAAATCTCTGTTTAGTCAACTGAATTTGCTATTTCAGCCCACTTTGCCTTTTGGGATTGAATTTCCAATTTGAATCGATTCGTGATGATCCTATTTGTTGTTATCATTTACTACGACTTTGATGACTCCTTTTTAGGGATTTTTGAATATCCATTTCGATGGATTCTTTATCGGTTTCTTTGGATTTGATTCACGTCTTCGTATGTGGATTTTAATGATTGATTGTTTCTGCAATCATTTTTAGGGTTTGTCACTTTAAAAATATAAAGGTTTTCAATGCTAGTAGTAAATATCAAAACTCTTTCATCAAAATGATTTCAAAACTATTTTATTATAAAGCTCGTTTCTTAAACCATTTTCCAATCTACTAGTATATACAAACCTTTACCTCATTTGTATGAGAAATCTAATTAAAGGGCTTAGTAGAACAAGTGGTAGTAAACTCTTGTGTTTACTTCGTCGGTTAATTCTTGGACTTGTTCGATTGAATCTCTTGTGACAATTTTCTAGTGGAGGTCTACAATTTGTTCGTAGATATTTAAGTTAAGCTAGTGGTTATGGGACATGAAGCTAAGCTCATATATTTACTAGCTTACTGTAATTGACACTTCTTGATGACCATGACGATCATTTTTGTGATTTAGACTAGCAATTGTGCGATGTCTCTTTGTCTGCGAGGGAGACTAGACCCCGTTTCAGTGTGATTTCGACTCACACATGTGGGGTAGCGCTCCATGGTCTTCGGACCGTTCGTGTGTCAAAAATTAATGGCTAGCTACCATGAGATAGCGTCTCATTCATGTGATACATATGTTGGTGAGTTTTCATGCTCTCGTTCGTGTGATAGGCCTCCCCCCTTTTTACGATTTCTGGATTTCGTGTGTTGATTTCTGGAATTTGTGCTTCACCAATTTTAGTGATTTTCATTGATATGATTTATCAATTTTTGTGCATTGGTGAATTCGTGTGTCATTGACTTGTTGTGAATACAAGTTTTGGGTATGAAACCCTTTTTGGATCTTTGAGAAGATTCTTGTGATATTGATTAATCTCATGTTGATTTTCAATTACATACTTATAGTAGTATGCCATTATGGTTATCATATGTTTATGCCATATCTCTTATTCTATATCATGTCATCTAATATTTATAGCTAGACTAATCCGTTTATTATTTTCTCATTAAATAATACTTGGGTCAGACCGAGATGTTACAGGTGCTTCTGCTTGACTTCACTTCTAGGATTATCTCCTTAACTTTTAGCTAACTACTTAGATTGGTAGTTTTTAGACATATACATTTGAGATATAGACTCTATGATGTATAATAGCACATGTTGCTATTCTTTTGGGTTATTGTGGATCTTTCTAACCACCACTCTAACGTACACTTTCATGTGTTATATATTCATATCTTTTTACGTCTTTGTGATATGGATGTCTGTGACTGATTTGTGTTATGTTTATTTCTATATTTGTTTCCGAAGATTATTATAGCCACTGTGTAGTAGCTTTGAGTTTGTATCGGTGTGTCGGGTTTCCTTTCAAAATCAAATGCATGTTATACTATCTGACATAGCGGTGCTCGCTCAAAGCAATTGCACGGATGGTCGCTCCTCAACAGCCTTATTCTTCGTGCTAGTTGACAACATTGCTTCGTAGTGTTCTTGGCTAGCGTGGGTATAGAGGTGGGGCGTCACAGCTTGGTATCAGAGCCAAACTTCGGAACAATGTAGAAGGATCATCGTCCTAAGTCCATCTTAGGAGTCATGCCTTAGGATTTAATTCGTGTCTTCGTACTGTTCTATCCTATGTTCTTTTATGATTCCTTGTTTTATTTATCAAGGTTGCTTGATATTCATTTGGTGAATAACGTTTTTCTTCTTCTTTCTTTCTTTCTAAAGGAAGGGAAATGGTTAGACCAGGCCGTCCCAGCGCCGGTCAATCTAGTGCTACTCCCCAAGATGGAGTTTTTATGTCTGCCCAGCAGCTTCTTGATTTAGTTAAGAATGCTCAAGCAGCTGGTTCTAATTCGGAACCTACTCATCCTAAGTCTGGATTTGCACGTTTGTGCAACGATTATACCAACTTGGGTGGAAAGCCATTCAAAGGTTATGAAACTATTATTGAAGTCCAGGCTTGGTTAAGAACATGCGATCGAATCTTTTCTCGCATGAACCTCATTGATCTTCACCGAGTTCAGGTGGCCTCTAGTATGCTCCAAGAAAGAGCATTGGACTGGTATGAACTTCTTATTTCTGAAATCAATGAAGCGGATCTCACCTGGGAGCAATTCCGGGAATGCTTCGAATTAAAATTTGTGCCAGAAGCTGAGAAGGTGACTTTGGCTCGCCGTTTTATAGACCTTGTTCAAGGTGAATCCTCCGTGACTGATTATGTTGCATCCTTCGAGTCACTTTCCAAATATGGGGTTGAATACATCAACACCCCATTGAAGAAGAACCAAAAATTTGTCTATGGCTTAAACAAAAATCTCAAGAAGCCATTACTTCTAAAATTAGAAGTTCCCTTCAACCAACTCATTGATATCGCTCTTCGTCTTGAAGAGGCAGATAGGGAAAGCGATGTTGTAGTTGTGGGTGCCAAACCGAACTTCAACAACAAGAAGAGGCCAAACAAATTCAAAGGTCCTTATCCCAACAAAAAGGGTAAGAAAGCAACTCCTGCTGCAAAGGCTCCTTCTCCTAGTTGTGGGAAATGCTTCAACTGTGGGTCTAGGGACCATTTTGCGAACAAGTGTTCAAAGCCCCGTTGTTGTCGTTATTGTAAGAGCCCGGATCATTATATACATCAATGCCTCAAACTTGAAGGCAAGAAGGAGGGAAAGTTAAATGTTGCTCGAGCCCCTGGAAACACATCTCGTGGTCAAGGTACATCTCATTCTATCCTGGATGGTATTATTAAATTTCGTGATCAACCTATTCGAGTTCTTTTTGATACGGGAGCATCCATTTCTTTTATATCAAAAGAGCTTGTTGATACTTTTTCTTTAAGTGTTGTTGCTTTAATGACTTCTTTGAGAATTGCGAATCCGGTTGGTGGATCCGCAACACTCAGTTTATTGTGTAAGGATGTCGAGATTATTTTATGCGATTTTTCTTTCCGAGCCGATTTGCATGTCATGCGTTATTTAGGCTTCGGAATGATTTTGGGTATGGATTGGCTTAACCGTTATGAAGCTCAAATCCTATGTCCTGAGCGGACTATTTATCTTCGACGCCCTCAATCTGTTGAGCAGATTTCTATTGTATTTAAAGATCCGAATTCCGACTTGACAGCATCTTTATATTTTTTAAATCCTCGTGATGACGATAATGATGATGAGGAAGATATTATTTCTCTTATTCATGTTGTTCGTGAATTTTCCGACATATTTGAGCCCGTTTTAGGATTACCACCTAAGCAAGCAATTGAGTTCAAAATTAATCTTATTCCTGGAGCTCAACCTATTACTCGTCCTCCTTATCGCATGTCCAATAAGGAAAATGAAGAGATGCGCAAACAATTATCTGAATTGGAGACGAAGCAATTTATTCGCTCTAGTTCCTCGCCTTGGGGAGCTTCGGTAATTTTTGTGAACAAATCCGATGGCACTCTTAGACTTTGCGTTGATTATCGCAAGCTTAATGATCTTACTATCAAAAATAAATATCCTTTACCTCGGATTGATGATCATTCGATCAACTTAGTGGTGCTAGAGTATTTTCACAATTGGACTTGGCAACCGGTTTTCATCAGCTTCGTATTGCAGAGGATAACATTCCTTTGACATCGTTCTGTACTCGGTGTGGATCTTATGAATGGCTTGTTATGCCATTTGGGTTAATGAATGCCCCGGCTTATTTCGTTGACTTAATGAATCGAGTTTTCAAAGACTTCCTCGATCGATTTGTTCTCATCTTTATTGATGATATTCTTGTGTATTCAAAAACCGAGGAGGAGCATGAAAAGCATCTTCGGATTGTGTTGGAAACTGTTAGGAGTAATCAATTAAAGGCAAAGTTTTCTAAATGCCACTTTTGGTAATCTCGTGTGAAGTTTCTCGGTCATATTATTTCCGAATCCGGAATTTCCGTGGATCCTTCAAAGATTGAAGCGATTCAAGATTGGAAGAGGCCGGAGAGTTTGACGGAGATTCGTAGTTTTCTTGGATTGGAGGGTTATTACCGTCGATTTATCAAGGTCTTTTCTAAGATTGCCGTGCCTCTCACTAGCTTAACGAAGAAAGGTGTTAAATACATTTGGTCGGACAAATGTGAAACTTCTTTTAAGAAACTAAAAGAACTCCTTTCCGATGCTCCTATTCTTGTTATTCCCAAGGGGAATCAAGATTTTGTTGTTTATACCGATGCTAATCGCGTTGGTTTGGGTGCCATTCTTATGCAAAGAGAACGTATTATTGCTTATGCTTCTAGGCAATTGAAGCCTGCTGAGACTAGATATGCCACTCATGATATAGAGCTCGCGGCTATTGTTTTCGCCCTTCGTATTTGGCGTCATTATCTTTTAGGAGAGAAATTTGTTCTTTATACCGATCATAAGTCCTTGAAGTATTTATTCTCTCAAAAGGAACTTAATTTGCGTCAACAGCGTTGGCTCGAATTCCTTGCATCTTATGATCTTGATATTATTTATACTCCTGGAAAGGGAAATCGAGTTGCCGATGCACTTAGTCGCAAGCAACAAGCGGTTGTTTCCATGATGATATCTGAATGGAATGATCTCGAGGTTTTATCCACTTGTGAAATTCGAGACCGTGTTTCCGATTTATGTCCATCTCTTGTTTTATGTAGCCTTGAGGCTCATCCTTCTCTTTTAGACCGCATTCTTGAAGCTCAAAAGCTAGATCCTGAATTGGCTCTTCTTGGCCAAAGATTGAGAGATAAACTTTATATTGAAGTTTTGAAAGACTTTGATATCGATTCTCGTGGTGGCATTCGAAAATTTGGTAGACTTATCGTTCCAAATGTTAGTGATCTTCGTAAAGATATTTTAGAAGATTCTCATCATTCTAAATTTACCATTCATCCCGGTAGTAGTAAAATATACGCGGATATGAAGCGGCTTTATTATTGGGAGGGAATGAAATCAGATATTGCTAACTTTGCTAAGTGTTGCATGACTTGCCAACTCATTAAGGCCGAACATCAAAGGCCCGGTGGGTTATTGCAACCTTTAGAAATTCCAATTTGGAAGTGGGATCAAATTTCCATGGATTTTATATACGGCCTTCCCCGTTCTCGTTCGGGTCATGATAGCGTATGGGTGATAGTTGATAGACTTACTAAATCCGCCCATTTTATTCCCGTTCGGTCTAATCGAACCGTCCCTCTTTTGGCCAAACTCTTTATCAAAGAAATTGTTAAATTATATGGAGTTCCTACTTCTATTGTTAGTGATCGTGATCCATTGTTTACTAGTGGATTTTGGAAGAGTCTTCAAAAAGCTTTGGGAACGAAGCTAAATTTTAGCACCGCTTATCATCCCCAGTCCGATGGACAAACCGAGCATGTGAATCAAACTCTTGAAGATCTTCTTCGTGTATGTGTTCTTGATTTTGGTGTAAGTTGGAAATATCATATTTCTCTTGTTGAGTTTTCCTATAATAATAGCTTCCAATCTAGTATTGATATGGCACCTTTTAAGGCACTCTATGGAAGGCCATGCCGATCTTCTTCTTGTTGGCTTGAGGCCGGTGAGAAGCTGGTTTTAGGTCCAGATTTTATTCGTGATTCCACAGAAAAGACTGACCTTATTCGTCATAGGATGAAAGAAGCTCAAAGTAGGCAAAAATCCTATGCCGATAACCGAATAAGGAAATTAGAATTCTCTGTGGGAGATCTTGTGTTTATTCGTGTTTCACTTATGAAGGGTGTTGTACGTTTCAGTCGATTGGGAAAATTAGCACCTCGATATATTGGTCCATTTCCCATCACCGAACGTATTGGTTCCTTAGCTTATCGCCTCTTATTACCGGCTTAGTTTTCTGCTATTCATGACGTGTTTCACGTTTCTCAATTACGGAAATGTCTTCGAGATTCCGATTCTATTCTTGAGCCCGGTGTTGTGGAAGAAATTGAAGTTTCATCTAATTTGACTTATGAGCAACATCCTATTCGTATTATTGCTTCGGAGGTCAAGCGCCTTCAAAATAAAGATGTTCCGCTTGTGAAAGTCCAATGGTCCTCAAATCCTAAGGATTTCTCTTGGGAATTTAGAGAATTCATCGAGCGAACACATCCGTACTTACTTTCTCGTGCTCTTTGAGGTGAACTTCTTATTTCAAATTTCTTTTTGGTTGAATATGCTTTCATGGTTGTTACTATATATTTTCTTCTTAAATATTGCGAGGACGCAATTTCTTTAAGGAGGGGAGCCTGTAAAAACCCGCATATTTTACGATTGAGTATTTAAATATTTTATCGTTAGTCGGATTATAGTCCGAAAAGTTACTTTTTGCATACGGTCGAATTAGGACTTGAGACCACTTCCATTGAGTTCAAAATGACGTTTTCGATCTTTTTGAGTATAAACATTGATATGTTTGGAGCTAGCCAAAAATTTGACCATTTTCACTTTGGGTTTGGGTTTGAGTTTGGGTTCAGCCCAATGTTCTAACTTAATACCCCAAAACCGAAACCCCTCTTCATTCACTCCCTCTTCCTCTACTTTTCAGTTCTAAAGAGATTAATGGTGAGTGGAATGGGAAATTAAAACTCCAAACCCTAGTTTCCATTTACAAATCAAGTTCTAGCTCCAAATCAATAGAAGAAGCTTTGGTAAGCCTCCTCCTCTTCTTCTCCAACTCATTCTTTTATCAATTTCAGAAATTCCTAAACGTAACTTTGGGAATGTTCTTCTTTTTGAGCATAGATTCAAGCTCGTTTGGGTTGTGTTGAAGAGTGGTTGATTCTCCCTTTGCTTTCAAGCTTCTTCTTCATTGTTTTTGTGAAAAGGTGAGATTTTTATCTCACATCTATGACTATAATTATCTTTGGCTGTTGGGTATGAATTCCTAACACTTCTTCATGTGCATTTGCTCTTTATTTGGATTGGTTTTGTGAATATTCCAATTTTTGGGTTTTTAAGTCAAATTTGCGTGAAAATCCTTTTATGGATGTTTGATCATGCTTTGGATGATGCATCGAGGAGCATATAGGGCCGGGTTGCCGATTGGCATAAACCCTTAGAGCCAATGTTCATCCGGTTGCATTTTGGAAGAGTTTGCTCTTCATTTGGATAGGCTGAAAAACAGCCCAGGCATGATTCAGTCGACTGAATCTGGAACCCGAAAGTTTCTAGGCAGGGTTTAGTCGACTGAAAATCTCTGTTCAGTCGACTGAACCTGGAAACAAAAATTTTCCAGGCAGGGTTTAGTCGACTGAAAATCTCTGTTCAGTCGACTGAACCTGGAAACAGAAAGTTTCCAGGCAGAATTCAGTCAACTGAAATCTCTATTCAGTCAACTGAAATCTCTGTTTAGTTAACTGAATTTGCTATTTCAGCCCACTTTGCCTTTTGGGATTGAATTTCCAATTCGAATCGATTCATGATGATCCTATTTGTTGTTATCATTTATTACGACTTTGATGACTCCTTTTTAGGGATTTTTGAATATCCATTTCGATGGATTCTTTATCGGTTTCTTTGGATTTGATTCACGTCTTCGTATGTGGATTTTAATGATTGATTGTTTCTACAATCATTTTTATGGTTTGTCACTTTAAAAATATAAAAGTTTTCAATGCTAGTAGTAAATATCAAAACTCTTTCATCAAAATTATTTTATTACAAAGCTCGTTTCTTAAACCATTTTCCAATCTACTAGTATATACAAACCTTTACCTCATTCGTATGAGAAATCTAATTAAACGGCTTAGTAAAACAAGTGGTATGAAACGCTTGCGTTTACTTCGTCGGTTAATTCTTGGACTTGTTCGATTGAATCTCTTGTCACAATTTTCTAGTGGAGATCTACAATTTGTTCGTAAATATTTAAGTTAAGCTAGTGGTTATGGGACATGAAGCTAAGCTCATATATTTACTAGCTTACTGTAATTGACACTTCTTGATGATCATGACGATCATTTTTGTGATTTAGACTAGCAATTGTGCGATGTCTCTTTGCCTGGGAGGGAGACTAGACCCCGTTTCAGTGTGATTTCGAATCACACATGTGGGGTAGCGCCCCATGGTCTTCGGGCCGTTCGTGTGTCAAAAATTAATAGCTAGCTACCATGAGATAGCGTCTCGTTCGTGTGATACATATGTTGGTGAGTTTTCATGCTCCCGTTCGTGTGATAGGCCTCCCCCCTTTTTATGATTTCTGGATTTCGTGTGTAGATTTCTGGAATTTGTGCTTCACCAATTTTAGTGATTTTCATTCATATGATTTATCAATTTTTGTGCATTGGTGAATTCGTGTGTCATTGACTTGTTGTGAATACAAGTTTTGTGTATGAAACGCTTTTTGGATCTTTGAGAAGATTCTTGTGATACTGATTAATCTCCTGTTGATTTTCAATTACATACTTATAGTAGTATGACATTATGGTTATCATATGTTTATGCCATATCTCTTATTCTATATCATGCCATCTGATATTTACAGCTAGATTGATCCGTTTATTATTTTCTTATTAAATAATACTCGGGTCAGACCGAGATTTTACAGGTGCTTCTGCTTGACTTCACTTCTAGGATTATCTCCTTGATTTTTGGCTAACTACTTAGATTAGTAGTTTTTGGACATATACATTTGAGATATAGACTCTATGATGTATACTTATTCTTTTGTATAGCACATGTTGCTATTCTTTTGGGTTACTGTGGATCTTTCTGACCTCCTCTGACGTACACTTTCATGTGTTATATATTCATATCTTTTTTCGCCTTTGTGATATGGATGTCTGTGACTGATTTGTGTTATGTTTATTTCTATATTTGTTTCTGATGATTATTATAGCCACTGTGTAGTAGCTTTGAGTTTGTATCAGTGTGTCGGGTTTCCTCTCGAAATCAAATGCATGTTATACTATCCGACATAGCGGTGCTCGCTCAAAGCAACTGCACGGATGGTCACTCCTCAACAGCCTTATTCTCCGTGCTATTTGACAGCATTGCTTCGTAGTGTTCTTGGCTAGCGGGGGTATAGAGGTGAGGTGTCACAAAACTATTCAGTAAGGAATGGTTTCGGCCTTGTGTTGTAGGGGGTCCGGAATGATCCTCGGTAAGGTGATCTAGGCCCCGTACTGTGATGGGCGGTACCCCAGTAGCCCTGCCGTTGTATGGAATCCAATCTCCAATAAGCGCCGTACGTTTTGATTGTGCCCAACTATGTTGGAATGTGAGATGTAAGCATTTCAGCTATTTCTGTATTTTACTTGAAAACCCTAGACACTATTGAAGTATCACTGGATTTCCTATCAAATAATTTGGTTAGCGTAAGGTAAAAACATACTCGTGTTTATGTGTGGGGAGTCTTACGTGATACCTTTAATTTCAAATGGTTTTCAAAGTTAAACAAGTTTAACCCGTTTACTTACACCTGACCCATGTCTGACCCAGAGTTTATTTCTATTTTTCATAAACTCTTGGGTACTCAAATTTTTATGACTAGCCAAGTGATAGGTTTTGGATTGTTGAGTTCTGAAGGAGCTTGGAGCAGGAGTCCAGACGTTTTTATCTATCTAGTTCCGCTGTGATAGTTAATGTATGTTGTATTTTGGGATGTATGTAATGGAAGATGTATATATGACTGTCATGTTTAAATGATGTTGTGTAACTCTGATATATGTAAACTATGTAATAGTTATGTGAAGTATTATATTTTGTTCTGTTTCCGCTGTAAGATTCTGATATTGTTATTCTTTCTTTCTATCTTTTCTATTTCTATCTCTTTCTTTTCTTATTGATGATACGTCTTTTCATGGTTTGAAAGACAGGTCGTCACAGTGGAAGTTTATGCATATAAGAATAAATTATTCAAATTTATAGATGTTAGTGTATGTATATAGTTTATATAAGCTTTGTTGAAGATTTCTTTGTAGTTAGTATATACGTATGATCCGGTAGTATATATGTGAATTTGGATTAGTGTGTGTATATATATAATTTTGATATTTAAGTTACATTTTGGTTTGAAAATAAATATGAATATCTTATTTTTGCATACGTTTGAGTTTAAATATGATTATATATATAGTTGTATATAAGTTCACTTATATCAATTATCTTCATCAATCAAGTCTGATTTATTTCATCGATTCCTTTTTATCAGCTTTGTCGTCAAATTCACGTTCAATCTTGCTTCGTTTTGGAATTCGTGCTTGGGTCGTAACTACTCTCGTTGTTGAATTTATGTAGCCTCGAAAGGTCAGCAATCACTCATGATTAATGTTCTTATATTTTATTAAATTTGATTTCAATCGAAATGACAATTGAAATATGCTGCTGTTAGTTATTTACATCGCTATATATATATGCTATATATTCACCTATGACATCTGACACCATTATTTGTTATTTATATTGATGATATATGCTTGTTATATTGTTGTTATATATGTTATCACTCTGCAAGTCTCTGTTAGTATAGAATTCACTATGGATTGAAATGATTCATACCCGAACAATCTATAGAATATGAGAAAATCATTTTGGATCGAAATGATAGACCCAAGCGGTTTTCATCTAATTGAATTTGGGATTGTAGGTTGAAATGATATATACCCGTATATATTTAAATTGCGGATTGAAATGATAAATATCCGTATCACTTCACCATAGGATAGAAAATTATATACAAACACCGTTGGTCTATATATATATATATATATATAAATATTTTGAAAATGATTTCTATGGTTTAGGAAAGATATATATGGTTTTATATAAATATTAATTTTAGATATTATATAAATATTATTTTATATATAGTTAAATTCTTGATTTGAAGCTATGTACAAATTTGTTTTAATTTTAATAATAAAGTTTCATTTAGTTAAAATATAATATGGTTAAGTATTTACTTAAATTATATTTCAATATAGAGTTTATAATGATTTTTAATAAATCATGGTTGAGAAGATAGATTTGAAATGGTATTTAATTAAGAATTTTTATTTAATTAAATCGATCTGAATCTTATGAAATTTGAGGGTTTAAAGGATACGATGTTATAACCGGATTTTGGTTTAAGATGATTTAAATGAACATTTCGAGTTCATATATATTTAAGGAAAATATTCAGTTATTTGAAATTTGAGGTTTTATTTAAATGATAGTAGATTTATTAAATATTTCAACACTAAATAATAGTAAGGTGGACTAAAATTTGTATAATTTTCAAATTTAGTTTTAAGATGTTGAATATTAAAGTTTTGAAATATATTGAAATTTAAATGGTTTATCTTGTGGTTCAATCTGTATTTGAAATCGACATAATTTGAAATGGTTTATTTAGGAACGAAATTGAACCGAATTGATAAATTTAGGTTTACATAAAATTTGAATTTTGGAATATGAGTTGATTTAAAATCGATTTATGAAATTTGAGGAAATTGTTTTATTATATGAAGTTAAGTTTTAAAGTGTTATGATTTCTAAAGTATTATAATTCAAAATGTTTGGTTTCGAAATTGTTATAACATTGAATGTGTTATTGATTTGGAAATAGATAAATTTGAAGTGAAGAATGATAATGTTTTGATATGGTTTTGAAATAGATATGATATTTTGGTTTGAAGTATAAATTATTTAAAATGACCACGGTGTTTTAATGATGTTTGGTTGTTGATAGCGTATATTTCTACATAGTAGATAGTTCCACGGATCCTTAGATGATGGATATCCTAAACATCCTCTAACTTACTTGTATTTTAGTTGGTATTTCACTTGAGTTGGATATATGGATATAAGAATGTTAATCCTGACTCGAGTGTTTTGTGTTTTGCTTTATGCTCGGATCAGACTGAGTATCACAGCATTTGAGACTTACCTTTAGAGTTGGAGCTTCGATTGGAGATCTATCTATCTATCTATCCATCTTTTAGTTTTTCAGTTTACTCCATGGATATATTCTGATTTTATATTTGACTACTGTATCGAGACTTCTTTTGTATCTTTTTTAACTCTGTTTATATAAATGATAGCTTTATGAACTACTATTTGTCTGTTTCCATTGCATTATTGTTATATTACTCTGTGTCTGTGATTCTATGATATTTATTTACTGTACATGCTGATTTTTGCCAAATATAAATTAACAATATGGTATTTTGAGCAATTCAAATCCGTCATGTGTGGATGCGAATGGTTGAAAATATTGGGATGTTATAGTTGGTATCAAGGCCAGGTTTTGGGCAAACCTTAGCATATAAAGTAAATTTAATTACAGAATCACTTTCCTTAAAGCTTGAATCTCTTTCCCCTTTGACTATGAGTCTTTTGAATTTTGGAACTTCCACATTCGTTCTGAGATTCATTCTTGAATCTCCTTATTCATGTTTCCTTGATTTTGGAGTATCCCCTAGCTCCATTTTTATCTCTATAACGAATCGGCGGTCCCTCCAATTCTTGAGTGATTTGTGAAGGGGTGAAACTCCTTTATAATAGGCATTGATTCATCAAAAATTTCTGTATCCTCGGTTTAGATACTTCTATCTTTTAATATGCCTAAATTCTATCTCTTGCGATCGAATGCTGATTTGCCTTAGAATTCTGCATCGATCTAATTCTCGAAGTAACGGTTGACTCAGTTAAGGTCAACCGTGATTAATATAAGGCTATCCATCTTCCTCGTTTGTAATTTAAGTATCTTATCTTCCTACCGAGTTTGTTTTGTGATTTGAGTTCTCTTCAATGAGGACTCCTCTAATTTTGAATCTAGTACGGCATTTCGTGCATTGAAATTGATTTTGGAAAACTTTATTCTTGTATAAGATGGACTTTATCCAAGTACATTTGATTTTCAAAACTGTCGATTTGGAAGGTATTCGATTTGAAGATTTAAATATTATATATAACGGAATTTATATAAGTGATTTGATATATTCGAGATTATTGATTTTGGAAAGTACTTTGTCTGAAAATGAAATCTTATATATAATGGAATTTTTATAAGTGCAATATTTGAAGCCGTGATTTTAAAAGGGTACTATATATGGTATATTATATTTTGAAGTAAGAGGTATGGGGAAGTACCCTCCGTGAAGAGGTATAGTATGATATGCTTCGACCTAGATGGACTTAGGGATTCCAGGAATGGATTCGACCGATAAACCCTAATAGACTTAGTTGAATTCAGAAATGGATTCGAACAGATATGGTTGTCCGAACTTAAACTCATGAGTTCCTTGATTTTTTTATTTCAGGGTAGATGGTTCTTTAATTTACCCAATGGAGGCATTTTCGACCCTGGGATCTGTTGTTTATGGATCTTCCGCGAAGGAAGTGCATACATTGCGTAAATCATTGAAGCAGCAGTGTACCACTACAGTAGGGGTCGATGGTCCCTTATTTACGAAATGGCTATGATATTTTTCTAGAATCCGAAAGATGGAAGGATCTTCTGCAAAGTTTTGTGCCTATTTCGTAAATATTGCATCAACAGCGGGCCATTTCTATTGTATCATCCTTTTTTTGACATTATATTTTTTTGAGCGGTACTTATCATACTATTTTAAGTATTTTCACTAGGTGTTGAAACAGGTCTACTAAGTACTTGGAGATTTCTAGTCTTACGCCTGATCAACGTACGACCAGAGTCTGCAAGAACGAGGATAAACCTGTTAAGACATCGAGTTATAAAAGTATTTTGATAAAGTATTATATAAAGGATATTTTGGTCATTTTTCTTCCTAACTATTTGAATGTTTAAAAAAACTGTTTATTTGTATACTACATGGTTTAATAGTAAATTATTAGTGTTGTAAATATTTTAGAAGTTATTAATTAAATAAAGCATATTTAAAGTAAATGATTATTGATTTATTAATAATGTTTGAAAAGTATATTGACAAAAAATTATTAAGTTATGAATTATGGATTTAATGTTTTAATAGCTTCTTTGTAAATATAAGAAATGATGTAAATATTTGTTTTCAAATAGTTTACATACATTTATAAAGGTGTTATTTAAACATATAAATGGTATCTATAAATGAAAGTACAAGAAACTTTATAAATAAGTATTAAAGCATTAAAGATAATTGATTTACAAATGAAGCTTTCAAATAAATATGTCAAGTAAAATTTATATAAGTTCTTTGAATGTATAATTTAAAGATATTATATAAATGGAAATATTTTAATTTTCGAAGTTTATTTATAGTAATATAATTGACAAATAAAATTGAACCTCTATTTTTGAAATATAGTTTGGAATATTTACTTGATTTCGAAGTACTAATAGTAGCTTTATTGGTTTATTTATTGTTTAAATTTTGTATTAAACTATAATGAATGTTTTTCCATAATTTGAATATTCACTTTAAATAAGTGTGTAAAATTTGTTATGAAGATATGAAATTTTATACTTTAATTTAGAAATTTAATATAAGTTTTGAAGTATATTATTAGTTTCAGTTTAATAATCTTGAGTTAATAAGATTTAATAAAAAAAAAAAAACGAGTCTAATAAATTATTCTTTACTTTAAAGTTTATTATAATGCTTTGATATAAATTTATAACATTGTTTTAGATTTTTGAAAAATCTTTGCATAATGCTATGTGGATGTTTTAAATATATCTTATATTTTACTAAGTGAATGGAAATTAATTTAAAAATTAAAATGAAATTTGTATGATCTAAATTGACAGTTTGAACTAACAAATTGAATTGAATGACTGTATTTATTTAATAAAAGGATTTAACCAAATTATTGAATAATAATTAATTTCAAATGATCGAAATTTATAGGGTTTTAAATAAATTGTTTTATTTTGTTTGTGAATCTATTTTCTTTTGGTTGTTCTATTCTCCTACATCCTTCCTTTTCGAGGACGAAAAGTTTTGAGTGGGGAGAGTGTAACGACCCGTAAATTTTAGTGGTTTTAATAACGCAATTACTGGAATTTTGTGAAATTTTAAATAATAAAATTTTGAAACAAAAATATAATATTTGGGATACGTCTAATTAAATATAGCAAATGGTAAATTTTCATCTGAAAATATGGAAGTTCATTTTTCTGGAGTTATTTTATTGAAATCTATATCAGTTAAAATTGATGATAATAAAATGTTTTCCAAACCTGAATATTTTTCTATAGAAAATTTGTAAATCATCTTCTGTGTGAGACGTCATATTTGGTTTCTTCAAATTTGGACTGCCATTGCTCCATTTATCTTATATCTGGAAAATTAGCAGCATTTTCGGTACCGATGATCAACTTTTGATAGGAGGATCATACCATTTATATCTTTGTACCATTTTGATCGCATCGTCATGCTGATCTCAGCGGTATATTCATTTCTATTTTCGAAACTTGGTATGCCATGAAATTTGTAAAAAACTATTTCCGTATCGATTCCGCAATTTGGCTTTTGGGTGTGACCATTCATTTCTCCTATGTGAAAAACCAATAGCCACTAGTCTTTTTATATTTCCCAGAAATCCAAGTCGTGACTTTTTCTATTCATGCTATTGCAATATACTTTCCGGTTCATTTCCTTTCATTCTTTGCTCTGCTTCTGTTCGTTCTCCTCTACTGAAAAAAATAAATTTATGTAAATTAAAGCATGTAAAGGTTGTTTTCTGTTCCTCCTTTTACCTACTCATCCACTGTGCTTGAACCGCTCGCTTCTAGCCTCCTTCCACCAAAACTCGAAGGCCCCGACTCCCTAGTTGAAACTGATCCTCCCCTAGCCTTACGCCGCTATCCGAACGCCTGCGACCATCGAATAAACCTTACCCTTACATCCACCAAAACGCCGCTACTCGAAGCCCATCCACCATGCTGCCGAGCAGCCGCACCTCTTCCTCCCTTATAGCTACCAATCACCACATCCCTTAGCCACTGCTCTAGCGCTCCGTGTCCTTTGTTTCCATTATATCTTATTGAAGTGAAAATATATATAAGGTATTTGTTTAAATTTAAGCGAACCATTGAAATATGTTATAAGGTAAGTATAGTAACTTATACAAGTATAATTGTGCCTGCGTTTTGTGTATTAAGTTTTATATGTTTCGGATTTTGTAAAATTTCACAGTAACGTTTATATATTTATATCAGGTCTTATATATTTTGTATATTTATATAATATATCAATGTTGCACTTCAGTTTTATATATTAGATTATAACGCATGTACGCTTGTATATTTGTTTGCATGTGCATATGTATATATCAGCCAGTTTTCGTATTTTGGTGGTTGCTTTTGCTGTGAAAGTTAGTATATATATATAGAAGATGTTGGTTCTTAAGACATATATATGTATATGTTAAGTATTTATATATTAATATATCTGACCTGTTCAAAGTATTTGTATAGTGTTATATAACAGGTTATACATTACGTAAATTAATATTGTTAACAAATGTGTTTATTATAAAATATATTTATATGAAAAAAAATGATGTCTCGGGTCTAATATATATATGGTTTGTAACATAATATACATAGGTACAGACTTTATGTAATATGTTTATCATCCATTTCGAAATTTTGTTTATAAAGATTTGTTTAGATATTGATTATATATGATCTGTTAGTATATATATAATTTTGTAAGTATGTAATGCGTATACGAATATATAGTGTATAATATATTAGTGTATTTACTTAAGCTAGTGTTAGCACTTTATTATGAATTTATTAACTATATATATAGTACGTTGATTTATTCCTATATATGAAGACGTTTTGATTTTATACATAGGTTATATACCAATTTACTTATATAATGATTCTATGTTATGGTTAAGTATAAGTTTATGTTATTATTTTCTGGGTGGAAGTATATGCATATAAGAATAAATTGTTCATATATATAGATGTTAGTATATGTATATAGTTTATATAAGATTTGTTGAAGATTTCTTTGTAGTTAGTATATACGTATGATCTGGTAGTATATATGTGAAGTTGGATTAGTGTGTGTGTTTGTGTACACACATATTATTTCGATATTTAAGTTACATTTTGGTTTGAAAATAAATATGAATATCTTATTTTAGCACACGCTTGAGTTTAAATATGATTATATATATATATATATATATATATATATATATATAGTTGTATATAGCTATATATAAGTTCGCTTATATCAATTATCTTCACCAATCCAGTCTGATTTATTTCGCCGATTCCTTTTTATCAGCTTTGTCGTCAAATTCGCGTTCAACCGTGCTTCATTTTGGAATTCATGCTTGGGTCGTAATTACTCTCATTTTCGAATCTATCTAACCTCGAAAGGTGAGCAATCACTCACGATTAACGTTCTTATATTTAATTAAATTTGATTTCAATTGAAATGACAATTGAAATATGCTGCTATTAGTTATTTACATTGCTATATACATGCTATCCGTTCACCTATGACATTTGACACCATTATTTGTTATTTATATTGACGATATACGCCTGTTATATTGTTGTTATATATGTTATCACTCTACAAGTCCCTGTTAGTATAGAATTCACTATGGGTTGAAATGATACATACCCGAACGTTCTATAGAATAGGAGAAAATTGTTATGGGTTGAAATGATAGACCCAAGCGGTTTTCATCTAATTGAATTTGGGATTGCGGGTTGAAATGATATATACCCGTATATATTTAAATTGCGGATTGAAATGATAAATATTCGTATTACTTGATCATAGGATAGAAAATATATACAAACACCGTTGGTATATATATATATATATAAATATAAATATTTTGAAAATGATTTCTATGGTTTCGGAAAGAAATATATGGTTTTATATAAATATTGATTTTAGATATTATATGAATGTTATTTTATATATAGTTAAATTCTTGATTTTAAGCTATGTATAAATTTGTTTTAATATAAACTAAGTTTAATAATAAAGTTTGATTTAATTAAAATATAATATGGTTAAGTATTTACTTATATTATATTTTAATATATAGTTTATAATGATTTTTAATAAATCATGGTTGATAAGATAGATTTGAAATGGTATGTAACATTCCCGTTTTAAAACCAAATTTAGATTGGTAAGTAATTTAATTTTTAAATTAAATTATGAATTAATTTGGTATTTTCCAAATTAAATAGATATTTGTTTGTTTATTAATATAAATGAATATAAATGTAATTTTAAAATAGAATTTCTAATTGGAAATTAAGAAATAAATATTGGAATTATATATAGATTATGAATTTAGTTATGGATTAATATGAAAATTCGGGGTAAATATATATATGATTGTAAATAAAGAAATTGATTTGAAAATTCAATAAAATATGAATTGGATTTTGATTTGGCATTTAAAAAAGAATAAATATCTAGGATTTAAAATTCTATATTTTAAATTTAATAGAAATTTGTTTTCTAATTTTAATATACATATATATGTAAGTGTCTTTATATTTGGAAGACATGATTTGGGATTAATGTAGAAATTTTCAAAAGGATATTCTAAATTTAATTCTTATATATACAGATAAATGTGATTTTTATTAGTGTATAAAAAAGGTTTTTAAATCATTTTCTTTATAAGTTATGTAAATATAAATAATAGTTTGAAATTGAATAAAGGGATTAAATATTTTTCTTTTAAATTTTTATATAAATAAGAAAACATAAACCTATGAAAATATACAAATTAAATATGTGTATAAACATTTGTAAACTTAAATTAATATGATAAATATAATTCATAATTTATAAAAAAATGAAAGGGTTTAAAAAAACACAAAATTTTAGTTAAATAGAGTAGAGTTTAAACACAAAATTCTTGCATTTGAACAAGTGGAAGATAATTAAAATAGGTATGTAACATTTTTTTTCATCAAGTGTAAACAAGATATAATATATGTGAATAAGATTTGAATAAAATATTAATAAACATTTAAACATATGTTAAGAAATAAATACTTAAGGGATTAAAATATAAATTACAAAATCGAACGAGACAAGGATTTAAATCATATTTATAAATTAAATAAAGTATGGGATTTGAACATAAAAATACTCATTTTAAACAAGTATAGGCTTATCATCATATGTAGTTACATGTGTAAGCTAATATGATTTGAGCCTTAACAAGTGGCATTATGGATTTCTTTTAATTTGAAAATGTAAATAAATAAAAAATGGGAAAACTAAGTTATTCTCAGTTTTGAACTTTCTAAAACTAAAAAACAAAACCTGATCAAAAGCAAAAGAAAAAAAGATAAAAAATCATCTCCCATTTCTAAACTAAGATCAAAACCGAAAAACAAAAATGTTCAAAAACCTGGCAACTCAAACTCAAAAAGCAGTTCAAATTTCAGATTCAGATTCAACTCTGAATCAAGAAAAACAAAATCAAGGCAAAAAATGAAACTAGATCAATTCAAAGTTTAAAAGCCTGAAATCAAATCAGTAATCAAAACAAGTAAATGACTTCATAATCTTCAAACTAGAAAGTAAACTGAAGGCACAAACGTGATTCCAAGATGCAATTCAAATTCAAAACAACAGTTTGAGTTCAAGTCTGGAAATCAAGGCATGTAGTAAAGTCTAGCTAACAAATTCAAAATCTAGATTTAAAGTTCAAATGCAAAGCTATTTCCAGATATTCAAATTCAAATTCCAATCTCAGAAATTGTTCTCTGCTTCCCCTCTGCTCAAAACAAAGGTGAGCAAACTTGACCTGTTCTATCTTTTGAATTCTTAGGTTGTATTTGAAATATATGCCTGTGTGATCGTATAAATATACATGCATGTATGTGTGTGAAGTGATGTGGGCATGTCTGTGTATACATGAAAGCAACACTCTGTGGTTCTACAGACTTAAACCCAATAAAAACAAAATTTAATTGCACTTTATACACTCGATATTAGAATAAGATCGTTGAAGAACAAATGATGATATGAATGTGAACTTATTTTTAAAAATAGTTTCAAGCAAAACTATAAAATAAATTTGGTTGAAAAGGGAAATTCACGGTAAGACTATAGTATATCAGAAAATTCAAACATCTTAACTTTGAAATCTGATTATATAATCAAGTTTGTATCATGAATTTATGATTTAAGATACAGGTCTCATGATTTTTAAGCAATTTGATGTTGAGAATTTTTATAATGAACAGAATTTGTATTTTTGGCAAGAACTGGTGATCACGGTGGTCAGGGGTCTAATAATTGATGTGGGAGGTGGCTGATGGGATGGTGGTTGTCGAAAAAATCATGGGTGAATTTATTATTCAACGTGGTGGCTTGGCGATGTCAATATAGGGTTTAAGGTGTTGTTGGAGCGTGGTGGTTATCGAGACGTTTTGTGGCAATGTTCGTGCATCGGAGTTAATGGGACCAAGGGGATTAGAAGCTTGGACATGTGACGCAACTATGGACGCGAAGGCGTGATCTCGGTGATCAGTGGCGGCGATACATGGAGTTTTTATGGCAAGTATATTCATTCTAGTGGAGGAAGGATTCACTTAATTTGAACCACGGTGATTTCATGGATTCTGGTGCTCGGTTGATTTGTGATGATCGTTGTCAACTTGTAGGTAGCAGTGAGGTCGATCAGAGGTGGTTAGATCTATGTGCATCGCGCACGCGTACACGATTATGTAGGGTGCTGTTGGAAAGTTGGGGAAGAAAGGACAGGCTCGAGTTCAAACTCGGTGAAACGGTGAATTTCCTCGAAGAAGAGGAAGAATGGAAGAACCTGAAGCTGGGTTCGGGAAATATTAGGGTATAGCTCGGAGATGAGGTGTCTTAAGTATCCGGTCTTAAAATCTAAAAGGAAAACATGTACCAGTTTTAGATTTTATAAATAATAACCCGATTTCTAAAGTAATTTATCAAAACAAGTTTAAACAAATTTTTCAAGGATTAATTCTAAAGGTCAAATGTTTAAAAAAAATTGTTTTAAAATAATTATATATTAGGTAATTTCATAATTAATTGGTTAAATGTTTCCATATCTATATATAATTTAATAAAGATGTAATGAAATAGTTAATTAAGGAAAGGGGTTTATCTTTACTAAATTAAATTCTTGATTTATTTAGAATCATTTATTGTTAAATAAAGGATAATCAATTATTGAATTGGATTGATTAAAGTTTAAGTAATAGTTAATTACTTAATTAATCAAGGTGATTGATAAATGAATAATTATTTAATGTAATTAAATAAAGGGTTAATTTTTTAATGGAAGTAATTAAAGATTAATTACTTAATGGCATTAATTAGGATGATTAATTAGTATAATTAATTAAAGGTTAATTAATTAAAGTAATTAACTAAAGGAGAATTAACCCATGTGATTAATTTATGTGATAGTTAATTAAATGGTAAATAATTAAGGGTTAATTAGTTAATTAATTAAGGATAATTAATTAAAGGTTTACTTCCTTAATTATTTAAAGGGTAATTAAATCGTGTGATTAGTTAATCAAGTTAACTAATTTGGGAATAATTAATCTAAAGGATAATTACATAATTAAGGGTTAATCAATTTATTCTTAATGGTTAATTAATAAATGATTAAAGGATAATTAACTAAGATGATTGTGATTAATTATTGTTAATTAGCCAGGATTAGTGATCAATCTGATTTGAATTTATCAGGTAACTAATTGATCTTAATTATGGATGTTTGGATTGTAATGAATGTCTTGTATTGTTTAATATCCTTGATGTATATTGCTTTGTGATATGGATTATGTTGATTTGAGCTGTGATGAATGTAATTATCTGTGATGAATGTAATTATCTGTGATGAATGTAATTTATTTATCTATGATAAATTTACATTATTTATCTGTGAATCTGTGAATGAAGATAAGCGTTATAAATTATACCGCTTATCAATATTGATGTTGCTTGAATCTGTGATGATTGATGTAACAACCCGCATATTTATCGATTTTTATATTTAAATATTTTATTTAAATATTTTATCGTTAATCGGATTTTGGTCCGAAGCTACTTTTTGCAAACGATCAAATTAGGACTCGAGACCACTTCCATTGAGTTCGAAACGTCCTTTGCAATCTTCTAAGTATAAACATTGATATGTTTGGGGTTAGTGGAATTTCACCACTTTTTCACTCGAGCCTTTGGTTTGGACTTTTAGCCCATTAGGCCCAAGTTCCACCCCCCTTCTTCTTCATTGCTTCATTTCATTTCCTAACACTAAAGCTTCAACAAAAATGGTGAATGGAATGAGAAATTAAAACTCCAAAGTCTTTGTTTTATTGCAACTCCAACATTCAACTCCAAATTCAAGAAGAAGACATCGGATTCAAGCTTGTGGTTGCTTCTCCATTTGCCTTCAAGCTTTGTTCTTCATTTTCATTGGGTTTTGGAGCAAAGGTGAGATTTTTATCTCACAATTCTAGTCTATATCTATCTTGGGCTATTGGAAATGCATCCCTATCATGTGTGCATGCACATTTGCATTTGGTTTGGATTGGATTGGCGAAAAACTCCACTTTTTAGTGTTTTGGGGTGAATTTCTGGCTTAGGTCGCTCTGTCCCCCTTAGGTCTCCCAGCATCTATAGGTCGTTCGCGTGGAAAAGTCGTCACCTTCATTTGGGTCGTTTCTGGCCTTAGCCCATTCGTCCACTATAGGTCGTTAGGCCTTAGGTCGCTTGGAGTTAGGTCGTAGGTCGGCAGGTCTTCAGCTCGCACGCGTTGAAAAGGCGCGTCTGGAGTTAGGTCGTTCGCGAGTTAATGTTAGGTCGTTTGCGAGTTAGCGCCCTAGGTCACTCGCGTATAGCTCGTTCGGAGTTAGGTCGTTAGGCCTTAGCTCGTATGGCCTATGCAATTTGGTTAGGTCGTCCAACCTCAACACCTTAGGTCGTAAGACCTTAGGTCGTACCCCTTAGGTCGTTAGACCTTAAGCCTTCACCATTGGAACTCGTTAGGTCGTAGCAACCATAGGTCGTAGGTCGCTCACACAGAGTTAAGTCGTAGGTCGTCTCCGACCTTATATCGCTCAGCCAGGTTTCACTTTAAGTCGTTAGGTCGTTTGGACCTTGTTTCTAGTTAGGTCGCAAGACCCTTAAACCGTTAGGTCACTAGGTCGCGATGTTTTAGGTCGCTGCACCCTATGCCTCTATAGGTCGTTCGACCTTGCTAACTTTTAGGTCGCGAGTTTTATAAGTCGCTCGCCTCCCTTAGGTCTTCACTAGGTCGCGATGTTTTAGGTCGCTGCACCCTATGCCTCTATAGGTCGTTCGACCTTGCTAACTTTTAGGTCGCGAGTTTTATAAGTCGCTCGCCTCCCTTAGGTCTTCACTAGGTCGCGATGTTTTAGGTCGCTGCACCCTATGCCTCTATAGGTCGTTCGACCTTGCTAACTTTTAGGTCGCGAGTTTTATAAGTCGCTCGACCCTATTCCCCTTAGGTCGTTAAACCTCATTTTGTCTTCACTAGGTCGTACCGTTTTGGTCGGGGCGCTGCCCCGCACCCCGCCGGGGGCGCTGCCCCCGGACCCCCGCGACCTGACCGGGAAGGTCGAACCCCGTAAGCGGTGGCGTTGCCCCCGCACCCCCACCTTGGGGGGTTGCCACCCCCCCTGGACCCCCCCTCCGTAGGGGATCTTATCCGAAAAACATTGAGCTGATTTCCTTGGATTTTATTCGCATCTCCGTATGCGATCTTTGAGACTGATTGTTTCTACACTTGCTTATGTGTTTTGTCACTTTATAATATAAAGGTTTCAATACTAGTAGTAAATATCAAAACTCTTTTAACAAACAATTTCAACTCTATTTTTAATAACAAAGCTCTTTTCTTAAACCGTTTTCCAATCTATTAGTATATACAAGCCTTTACCTCACTCGGATGAGAAATCTAATTAAACGACTTAGTAAAACAAGTGGTATGAAACGCTTGCGTTCACTTCGTCGGTTAATTCTTGGACTTGTTCGACTGAACCTCTTGTGACAATTTTATTAGTGAAGATTTACAGTTTGTTCGTAAATATTTAAGTTAAGCAAGTGGTTATGGGACATGAAGCTAAACTTCTATATTTACTAGCTTAGTGTAATTGACACTTCTCGTTGATCTTGATGATCGCTTTATGAATTAGACTAGCAATTGCGCGATGTCTCTTTCATTGCAAGGTTAGACTAGACACCACTTGTGTGATTCCATTCACACATACCTTTCTGCTTTTTGGTTAGTCTTGACCTCAATCTGTGTGATTCCACTCACACATGTGGGGTAGCTCCCCATGGTCTTCGAACCGTCATGTGATAGGCCTCTTTCCCTTTTTATGATTTCTGGATTTCTTGTGTTGATTTCTGGAATTTATCTCTTTGACTTGTCATGAGTACAAGTTTAGGGTATAATGCCCTCTTTGGATCTTTGAGAAGATTCTTGTGATATTGATTTATCTCTTATCGGTTGATCTCCTGTTGATCATTATTTGCATACTTATAGTAGTATGTCAGTATGGATATTTTATGTTTATGCCATATCTTTTATTTTATATCATGTCATCTGATATTTATAGCTAGACTGATCCGTTTATTATTTTCTTATAAATAATACTCGGGTCAGGCCAAGATGTTACAGGTGCTACTGCTTGACTCCTCCCCCAGTGATTCACTACTCAGACTTTTGGCTACTTGTTTAGATTAGCAGCTTTTGTTGTTTACACTTGAGATATAGACTCATAGTTGTATTCTTTTGTATAGCACGCGTTGCTATTCTTTTGTATTATCGTGGATCTTTCTAGACCACTACTCTGATGTACACTTTTATGTGATATATATTCATATCTCTTTCCGCCTTTGTGATATGGATATCTGTGATTGATTCGCATGTTATGCTTACTTCTATATTTGTTTCCGAAGATCATTTTATAGCCACCGTGTGATAAGAAATTACATGGATGGTCGCTCCTCAACAGCCTTATTCTCCGCGCTAGTTGACAGCACTACACCGTAGTGTTCTTGGCTAGCGTGGGTATAGAGGTGGGGCGTCACAATTGATGTTGTTGCACTATTGGGTAAAACCCCTAGACTACACCATACACACACAAATATGGATTGCACGAGGAAATTGGTTAACTTATAGATTTTTGAAGTAGTTTTAAAGATGAGTTTTGAATCCAAATGGTTTTGGGAATGGAATTAGATTAATATGAAAAGCCTTTAAAAAGAAGTTTTAAAGATAAAAGTTATTTTGATTAACTTGATAAGGTTTTGAAATTTAAATAATTTGATTTGAATTCGAATTCAATATTTGAAATTGAATTCTGTTTTAAAAAGGTTATATAAGTTATAAATATGTTTATATGAGTTTTAAACCATTTTAAAAGTATTGCTTTTGGAAATTTAAATTTAACCCAAGATTTAAGGGCTTTAACTCGTGTAAATGTAATCGGATTTTTTCGAAACGAAAACTATTTATTTTCAATTTAATATAAAGGAAGGATTTCCAATTTGTATTGAAATATTTCAAGTTTGAAATAGCATTCAAATTGTTTTAAAAGCTATGAATAAATCTTTGTGAAAAATGGTTGAACCTTGTTTGAAATTGAAGTGGATTTTGAATGGTGTATCTTTTGTATAAATGATCTGAAATGGGAATTGTTTGAAAGTTATGAATGAATCTTTGGAAATGGTTTTGAAGGCTATAAATTGAGTTTATATTTAATGATTGGATGAGCTAATCCAATTTGAAAAGGAAGTTGTTTTGAAGGCTATGAATAAATCTTTGTGGAAAATGATTGAAACTTATTTGAAATTGAAGAGGATCTTAAAGGAGTATCTATTAAAAGATTTGAAATAGAATTGTTTCAAAAGCTATGAAGGAATATTTGTGAAATATTTGTGAAATTTGTTTTCAAACAAAAGAGGATCTCAAAGATAGATCTTTTGTTTAAATATTGTAAATGAATGTTTGTGAAAGATTGGTGAACTTTGTGAAGTGAATTTTTTTAAATTTGGAACTGGTAATCTATTTAAAACATTTGAAAAGTTTTGGATTTTAAAGTTGTGACTTAACTGAAATCCCAATATCCATATGTTTTTAAAAATTGCGCTCATTATTCGGTTTAGCCGGGAGAGGACCTTGTGTCATATAACCCATTCCGAATAATGATATGACGATATGGATAGCATTTGAAGACCGATGGTGAAGACCGAGTATTTACGAGAACGATAGGATAACCTGTCGAATGTCTCTACACTGAGTCGCGTCGGTATAGAGATCTCCAAGTGTGATGGGGAGTCCGAACGGGATTGTGAATACTTGTATTGCAAGGGCTTCTTTGGAAGTGCCTTCGGTTCTATTCGAACCTAGAACAGACTTGTATGGATGTATGTCTAACATTACACTTTGAGATGTAAAGCTGGTTTCTATCAAATACATATCTGTTTGGTGGCGGAGATTTATTCTCTTAGCTTATCACCCTTCTGTGAGACGTACGTGCTCGGAGGTTATGTAGTTGATGGTTACTAGTGATACATTCCCAATTTGGTAATGTGGCATACGAAGTGCTGCTGATCATTTGTTGATCGAAGCATGGCTTTGTGAAAAAGCGTAGCTTTGTGGACGAGACTGCATCAGGACTTCACAAACTGGAAATGGTCGAAACAGGAAAGATGCAGCAAGATTGCAGGGGTCGCGCCCCTAGGTTATGTCCATTTCTTGAGGAAAAGGATGGTATCATGGTATGGAGCCTAGATACTTAACTCATATGGACACTGTCAATTTATTACTGTGTGATGTTGTTTTATGATTGAGGTACCTCGGATAAAGGTCGCAAACGACCGGGGATGGCATATCTTTGGTGTTACTCCCGAGAAGGGAGTAAACCGTCCTTGTGTTGGCAGAGATCCGGGTAGGTTCTCGGTGCGTCCCTCCGGAGGCGTTCCCATGTGGAAATAGAAAGTTCCTTAGCCTGACCATTTGTTGGAAATCTAATCACCCTATACGTGCCCTGTACGGTTTTAGTTGTAGAACTTGCCATTTAACATGGTAGCTATAATAGGCATACTATAATGGTACATATGCTGGCTAAGATTAATATTATACTTACAAATGTTTTCCACTATGAACTAATAATAATATCAAAGGGATTTTCGCGTATCAAGCATTTTTGACTGTCATAAGGAGAAATCTCGTCCAAGTTTGCGCTTGCATTGTGTGTGTGGCGGGAGGCCTTATGGCATTTTCATTTTCCAAAAGCATAGCGAATTTCTTCTACTTCTTTTGTTGATTATTTTAAAAGAGATAAACTGTTTTTTTTGTTTACCCATACTAGTCCCATGACTAACCTGGAGTTTATTGTTCCCTTCCTAAACTCTAGGTGCCCACAATTTTTCACATGGGCAGTCTAGACTTAGGTTTTTCAGATAACCAAATAGTAGGTGTAGATTAGATAGCATCCAGCCTTTGGATTTGGTGATAGTATTTGTTTCTCAAGATCGGGTTTGCTTAATATAACTTGATGGAGGTTCGAGCTTACTGGATTAGAGTCTTTGAAGTTTTGGGTTGGAGAAGGAGTTGCAGATATTGGAGTTCCATTTGGAGTTCAAGTTATTTCCGATGCTGGTGCATTTGTGTTTCCGCTGTGTTGTTGTAGATCTCTGATATGTATTTGTGATCATTGTTGTATATCATTGGATATTGCAAATGTTGGAATTATATGATATATATTTTTCTTCCGATGTGTTGTTATAATGTGTTGTAAGCTCCGACGAACCAGATTCGGCATTTGAATCTACGGCATTTGAATACGAGGTGAAGTATTCGGTGCCGATTTTCGAAGGTCGAGTCAGGGTCGTTACATGGTATTTAATTAAGAATTTTTATTTAATAAAATTGATCTGAAACTTTTGAAATTTGACGGTTTAAAGGATATGATTTTATAACTGGATTTTGGTAAGATGATTTAAATGAACATTTCGAGTTTAAATAAATTTAAGGAAAATATTCAGTTATTTGAAATTAGTAGATTTATTAAGTAAATATTTCAACACTATACAATAGTATGGTGGACTAAGATATATATAATTTTCAAATTTAGTTTTAAGATGCTGAATATTAAAGTTTTGAAATATATTAAAATTTAAATGGTTTATCTTGTGGTTCAATCTGTATTAATGTGATAACCCGGATTTTCGGGCATAAGATAATTGGATAGTTGTCTGATTTAACTCTTAAAAATACTGATTTATAAATTGAATAAATAAATGTGATAATCTCCTTTATAAATTATTTAAAATTTGTAAAATTTTTGTTTTCAAAAAATAATAATAATGTGTTGTTTTTATATATATAGATGGATTTTAATAGAATTATTATTTACAAATTGAATTTGTATTTGTTTGAAAGTGTATATTCATATATTTGAGTTAAACAAGTTTTAAAACCTTGATAAAATTCAAAAAAAATTCCTTGATACTTTTCAGACCTGGAAGTATAAATCAAACTTGATTGAAATGATAAGGTATTTGATTTAAATCTTTTCCCATGTAAGATTTAAAAACAGTTTTTAACAAAATGAAGGATTATAGTAAAAAGCCTGAACATATCAAAATCTCGAATTAAATAAATCATGTATTCAAGTATATAATCCGATTTGTAATCTAAAATGGTGGTTTTTAAAAATAAAATCATGAATTTTAGGTTTATAAATCACGAGATATTGTGTGTTGATCGGGATTGGTGTTTCGTCTTTTTCTAGTGAACTGGTTGATCGGAGGGTTATGGATTAAGGCCAGAGGAAGGTGGTAGGCCAGGTATCGAGAAAAATGTTCGATTAAATTTTTGATCATCGTTGATGGTTAATGGGGTCGATTTAGGGTTTAAGCCCCGGGTTCGTCATCATTCTCGATCCAATTGCTCCGTCAAAGGTGTTTCGATCCTTACGCGAGAGGGGGATTAGGTAGAGGAGTGTTCGGCGAAGCTTCAGACAGAAGATCGAGGGTTCTAGCGGCCGGTGGCGGTGGAGCGAGGAGGTTTTGGACGATCGGTTAGGTTCTAGTTTTTGGTCGAATTGTTCGATTTTGTATTTCTGGCTGCTACTACGATCTGGGTGTTCATAGGGTTAGGTGGTGAGATCGACGACTCGGGGAGGTCGAGAAGATGGTCAGAGAGGCAATGGAGGTGCCGTGCATATGCAGGGTGTACGTTTGTTTATGTGTTGTTGTTCACTAGATTTGGGAAGAAGGTTTTCTCGAGTTGTTCGCATGGGTTGCTCGGGGAAGATTGTGGATTGGCTCGATATTGATTCGAGCGTGTTGTGTGTTATGAGTAGATCAGCTTTTAATTTTATCTTGTCTGAAAAAAAAAGGAGGAAGAAATCTCGAGCAAGTCTCGAATGGGTATCGGGTTTAACCCGAAGCAGTCTAATCAGGTTTTAATAAACAAGGTTTTGAAATTAAAATTAAATTTAGTATAAAAACGTTTTCTTAAATAACTTTCTTTATCTAAAATAAATATTTTCTTAACATTTGATTTGAAAGTTATATAATTTTGTTAACTTTAATTTGTTAAGTTAAAATGTTATTTTATCTTAGAACTTAACTAAATAATTTAACTAAATAGGTTAATTATAAAGATAAATGTTTTAAATAATGCTAATGATAGTTAAGTAAATAATAAAGGATAATGGTTTGCCTTAAAAGCTAATTTAGGTTTTAAAGAGTTGAGATTGATTTAGTTACTCAAGTAATTTATGGGTAATTAATTAATTTAATTAATTAATGATTAAGGATTGATAAATTAATAATTAAGGGTTATAAGTTAATTAATTTGAGGTTAATTAATTTGTAATTAAGAATTATTAATTCAAACAATTAGAGATTACTAATTAATGATTAAAGATTAATTAAGTAATTAGGTTTAAGCATTAATTAATTAAGTAATTGGAGGATAATTACTTAAATGACAATTTCTTAATGTAAGTAATTAAAAGATAAATTTGTTCAGGATTAATTAATTTAATTAATAATTAAAGGTTAATTAATTGGGGATAATTGACCAATGGGATAATTACTTGAGCGAAGTAATTAAAGGGTAAATTACTTAAGGGGAGTAACTAAGGTTTAATTACTTAGTATAGTTAATTAAAGGATTAATTAAGGAAATTAATTAAGGGTTAGTTAATTAATGAGTGTGATTAATTAAAGGATAATTGGTCAATGTAAGTGATTATAGGATAATTAGTTTGAGTATTTAATGTGAAATGGTGAAGGTTAATTAATTTGGGTAATTAATTAAAGGCTATTACTTAATGTAAATAGAGAGGATAAATAAGGGATGACTAAGTAATGGTTTATAATTAATTAATGTTTAGTAAGCAGGATTAAAGGTGATTAAAGTAATTAATTTAAATTATGGTGTGACTAATTCATCTTGCTTATGAATGGTTGATTGATATTTCTAATATGAAATGTTTTGTGATATGATATGTTTGAACAGTGATAATGTGGTTATCTATTGATGATGAATTACTGTGTAAAAGTGACATCCAGTATTTAAAATTAAATTGTATTCAATTGAATAACTTGGGTTAAGATGACATCGGACTCGAAGAGACCGTAGTCGGGCATTAGTAAATACCCAAAACCACTTCAATTCTTTATAGATTGATATGTGAAATCAATAGGCTGGAATGGAATGATTTAAGTGAATTGGACCATTTAATCTAAGTTTTGGTAGTTAGAAATTGATGTGTGAAATAAGTGATGTCTATAACAAATTATGAATTTGAAAATTGATACGAGTTAACCCGGGTTTTATATAAGTTTTATGCTTTTGTATTGCATGTTAGATGGGTTACTCACGCTGGTTTCCAGCCTGACCCGGGTGTTACTTTGACGTAATGCTCGGGTCAGACCGAGTATTATAGATTTTTAGGTAAGGACGTTCTAGAGCTCAGGAGGCAAGCTGGTTGGCAGGAACATATGGAGTGTATTTCGCTGTGATATATTCTAGTTGTCTGGGACATGTTGATTGTATCTGTCCAGTGTTTTTTGTAATGTTGTAACTCTGATGTATTGAGTAAATTAAATGATGCAGTTTTTCCTTTGTATAACTGTTATTATTTGATATTATACTTTGATCCGCTGCGAATGTGAGAATCCGTGTCTTGTTTTCTGTTTCTTCTTCTATCTCTTTTCTTCTTTTCCTAACTATCTGGAATTTTCGGGATCAAAAATTTCTGTTGTTACATTTGGTATCAGAGCGAGGTTAAGTGAGAACCTTGGCTCTGGTGGGTTTACTCATTAAGGATAGGGTCAGTGGTGCCCTAGAATGAGTTGAGTGTGTGTTTGTGTCTATATATATGAGAGCATACTTGTTATTTTCTTATATAAAGGTTTAAAAATGGTTTCGAAAATGAATGATTCTTATACAAACTTATATTTTGATATATAAAGCAAATAATTTTCCAATTATTATATATAAAGATAATTGTTTGTTAGTTAATGGAATTGAATAAGAATTTAACAAGATAAACTGGAAATGGATTTAAACCAGAGTATGGAATGGTTATTGTGTCAAATAATAGGAATGTTGTTTCTAGTAAAAATAAAATGTTTTAAGGAAGTAAAATTAGTTGAGTATAACTTGTAAATTAGAATGGATTTAAGTAATGGAGTTTTAAAACCTAAGTTTAGAAGCATTTGAATTGTTTCAAAATAATAAAAGGAATAATAGATAATGTTATTAAGTATATTTATGAATGTGATCTTATTTTAAAATAAGAAGTTGTTTGAAAGCTTTAAAGAAATCTATTTTGAATTAAAACCAAAGGTGGTTTAAAATTTAAAATATAGCCTGGTGGGCTAAGAAATAAATATGTATATGTATGGATATACATACTATCAAATATAATTTGAAATAAACTCTAAAGTAATGAGTTTTGATTTTCCCTGAAGTGTGATGTAAAAACTTAAAATGAAATAAGTTTTGAACTTTTTAGTAAGAAAGAATATTTATAGAAATTTTAATTTTGAAGTGGGAATTCAAATTGAGTATAATGGGATTAAATTGAATTTAACTTAGAAGAAGTTAAATAAGTTTGGAATGAACAACTTAAATCGAAAATTTCAAGATGAAATTGAGATTTAACTTAGGGAAGTTAAATGGGTTGATTTGGTAGGAAGTTATATAAGATCTCAAAACGGGTTTGAGTTCTGGGAATGTGTTATGGATGCTGTTGATGGATGCTTTAGATAATTTGGATATTTATTTCTACCCTGCTATCATCCTTCTATTATCCATAATTTTGAAATTGAGAATTATGTAGATTAAAATGAATTAAGAAATGGATTAGAGTAATATTTATGTCCATTGCAGGAATTAAATGGAAATAGAACTTCAATCAGGAAATTGTAATTGTGGAAATGAAATTACTTTGAAATTTAGATTTAAATGTTCAAACGTAACTTGGAAATTTAAATTGTTAAGGATTGATTTCAAAAATTGAAATTGGGTAATAAATTGAATTTTAAAGATTAAATAGTTTAAAAAGGATTTAAATTATTATTTGAACCTAGAAATAGGTTTATGGAGAAGTAAAGGTGATTTAAAATAGAATTTTGAAATTTAGACTCAGAATTAAATGTTTAAAAGGGTTCTGAACTTTACTTGAAAATTTGAGATAAGTAAGTAAAGGTGCTTTGAATAAATATTAAAATATTGGACTCAAAATTTAATTGTGTAAGGACTTGGGTTGTTAAATTAAAAAGTAAAGGTTAATTTGATTTAAGGAAATTAGATTAACCTTTGAAATTTAACTCGAATTTATATAATTCGAGATGATTTAAAGTGAGATTGAATTCGAAATTAGTTCAAAATGAAATTTGATTTAAATAATCTGGATTTGTGATTAAAGTTGAATAGTTTTAAATTCTAATGAAATTTGATTTGAATTTGGAAAGAATCGAGGTTAATTCAACTTGAATTGGGATTAAATCATTGCGATGGAAATTGAAATTGAGCTAATTTAAATGAAAGTGGAAATTTAAATTGAATCGATGGGAATGGAGATTGGGAATTGAATAGTTTGACTCTGCACTATTTTCAAAATAAATTATTTTAGTATAAACCTATTTCCAAGCTATTTACTATATGAAACCTTTCTTTTTAAAGCCAAAACTATTTTATACCTATTTTACAATTATTTTGGACTATTTAACAATTTTACAAATGCTTATAAACTAATTTCTGTTTTTCAACTGTTTTATAACTAATTACTATTTACAACTATTTTGCAATTATCTAACTATTTTATAATTACTTAACTATTCTACTACTATTTTACAAACTAATAATTATTTTTCAACTACTTATCTATTTTTACTTTTCAAGCTATTTTCTAAATTCAAGCTGGTCAAAGTGAAAACTATTTATGATTAATTTCCAATTGAGATAAGAATTAAAGTGAATGTGTACGAAAAAGGAAATTGATTTGGTTAATAATTAATGGAGATAAATACATAGGATGTACGTATATTATTCTATTTGCATAGTGATTTGATCCAGATTCGAGCATAGAATTTTAAGATAGTTATATCGATCAGAGATGGGATTTTTCACTCGATTTTTGACAGCGAACCTGGATAAGGATTTTTGATTGGTTCTGGGAATTCTCTATCATAGTTATGACTATGCAAGGAGAATGACGGTTTCTGATCAAGAAACCAGATCAGAGTCCGCACTAGGAAGTCGGGTGGACGATACTAGTCCAGAAGTGAAATTGTATGATCGAGTAAGCGATCAAATTGATATAGCGTATGGATGTATGTGTACATCGTAAGGGTTTGAATGAAATTGATATTGGGAATTTGTGGATAAGAAATGTGAAATGATTTTTGAAATGAAAAGCATATTTTGTGAAATATATAATGAATAAAAGTGAAAGTTGGATATTTCTATGATGATAAGTAAGATGGAAGCAACTTTATAAGAGCAATCAAACATGAATATTTGATTTGGAATAAACAAAGTTATATATTCGTAATATGATAAACTCCCCTCATTGATTCTATAGCCAGAATAAAAGGGGTTATTGAAAATATTTGAAGTATAAAAAGAGAATTTATACATGTATGAAGCGATCTAATGATTTTCAAAGTTATATATATATATATATATATATATATATATATATATAAAGGATTTTATGAGAAGGAGTTTGGGAAATGGTTTTGGAATCTATGGATTTTGGAAAGGCTTTTGATTTTTGGAGAAAAATCAATTTTGGAAATTTGGAAAGCCTAGTTTGAGAATTATCGATTTTGGGATAATCGATTTTGAGAAAGGAGATTTATATAGGATTCATACTAGGTGTATGATTTGGAAGATACTATATGAATATAGTATATAGTGTTTTGAAAATGGCTCTAGAGAAAAAGGCGCTCCCTTGAAATGAACTTTTAAGGACGACCATAGGTTGGTACTACCTTGAGCCCTAAGGGGGGTTATAAAGTGGATCCTGTGAGGAAGTCCGGACAAACTGTTATTGAGGATTATTGGGTAGCGGCGCTGATGCCTACCGAGGCATTTGGGTTATGCTATGATGACAGCGTAACTCGATGTTGCTGCGATCTACTATGGACCATAGCGAAAATCGTGTGGAGGTGAGTGTCAACGGTCTACAATTGATTTTGCTGGGAAGGAAACGTAACATCGGTAGACTGCGATCTATAGTCCAGTGAAGTGGAGAAGTTTCATTATTTGGCAGTGAAATTTGTGGGCGCTGATGCCAGAGTTATATGGGTTTTTTCCGTGATAGCAACGTAACCCCAGATGTAGCTGCGATCTATAGCAGGTTCCATGGTGTAATCGAGGGGCGCGGAGTGCCTACAGTTATCTATGGATTTTCCTGGGATGGCGACGTAACCATCGGGTTAACTGCGACCATGGACGGGGGTGATGATTTCTAGAGCATTCTCACCAAAAATGTTCCCTCTATTTTCAAAAATGTTTTTCTATATTTTCAATAAAATATTTTTCAAGTATTTTCACTGGGTGTTGAAAACGGGTTTACCAAGAAATTATAGATTTTCAGTCCTACGTCTGATCAACGTATGACCGAATTTTTGTGAGAAGAAGGATGGACTTGTTGAGACATTGAGTTATAAAAAGTATTTTATAAAGCTATTTTTGGTAATATTATGCAGATTTTAAAGTGTTTTAAATTTTTTAAATAAAATGAGCTTATAATTAAGAGTGATCAAAGAGTAATTTTTCTGATAATAAGCAATTTAATAAATTCTGGCTTCATTCCTTTTCGAGGACGAAAAGATTCAAAAGGGGGAGGAATGTGATAACTCGAATTTTCGGGCATCAAATAATTGGATAGTTATCTGATTTAACTCTTGAAAATACTGATTTATAAATTGAATAAATAAATGTGATAATCTCCTTTATAAATTATTTAAAATTTGTAAAATTGTTTTTTTCAGACAATAAAAATAATATGTTGTTTTATATATATATAGATTGATTTTAATAGAATTAATATTTACAAATTGAACTTATATTTGTTTAAAAGTGTATATTCATATATTTGAGTTGATTTTTAAATTAGATTTTAAATTGAATTTGGATTTAAACTTGAAATTTGTCTTAAAAATAAATTGGATTTGAAAATAAAATATTTACGATTTTGTTTATATATAATTTAGTTTTAACCATATTCTTTGAAATTTTATATATATAAGAAAATATATTTAATAAGGATATAAATTGGTAAAACATATACATAGATATAAGCAAAATATAATATGGCATATAAATTATATAAAAGACATTTTTATCATACAAATTACAAATGTAAGTGTTTAAAACATGGAAAATAACAAGTTTAATAATTTGAACATAAAATTTAACAAGTGTCACTCATATTTTTTTTATTTCGAAAATTCGTAAAATAAAATTCAAGACTATATAATACTATATCTCCTACTCTTCTCATTTTTCTTTTATTCAAAACCTCAACCAGCAAGTTAAAGTTAAAGATCAGAAAAAAAACCAGAATTCATTTAAACCTGAAGCTATAAACCATTTCAATATTAAAGCAACAAATCAAACTGTCTCAAATTATTAAGCCAGAAAGGAATCAGTTTCAAAAAAAAGATTCAACTCAGAAATCAAGCAAATACAAACCAAAGCAAGATGCAAATTCAAGAAAATCAAGTTTCAGTTTAAATCAAAACTTCTAAGCTCTGTTTTCTGTAAACAGGTGAGTAATCTAACCTAGCTTCCTCTATTTTTTTTAGAAATGCCTGTGAGTAAACCATTTTTTTAAAAGGATTTAAATCTGATCTAAATCTAGATGCATGTAATTAATATCTGAAATAAAGTGTGATAAATTTGTTTGCATAATGGTATAATATAAATTGTATGTATATTTATCTAAGTATATGATGTGCATTCTTAAATCCAGATTTTTGGCTCTGTTCTAGTTGAACAGGTTTTAAAACCTTGATAAAATTAAAAAAAATCCTTGATTCTTTTTAGACCTGGAAGTATAAATCAAACTTGATTGAAATGATAAGGTATTTGATTTGAAATTATTCCCAGGCAAGATTTAAAGACAATTTTTAATAAAATGAAGGATTACAGCAAAAAGCCTAAACAGATCAAAATCTCGAATTAAATAAATCATGTATTCAAATATATAATCTGATTTGTAATCTGAATGGTGATTTTTAAAAATAAAATCATGAATTTTAGGTTTATAAATCACGAGATATTGTGTGTTGATCGGGATTGGTGTTTTTGTCTTTTTTTGGTGAACTGGTTGATCGGAGAGTTATGGATTAAGGCCAGAGGAAGCTGGTAGTCCAAGGATGTCGGGAAAAATGTTCGATTAAATTTCTGATCATCGTTGATGGTTAATGGGGTTGATTTAGGATTTAAACCCCGTTGGATTCGTCATCGTTCTCAATCCAATTTCTCTGTCAAGGGTGTTTCGGTCTTTAAAGTGAGAGGGGGATTAGGTAGAGGGGTGTTCGGCGAAGCTTCAGATGGAAGATTGGGGGTACTACTGGCTGGTGGTGGTGGAGCGAGGAGGTTTTGGGCGATCGATTAGGTTCCATTTTTTTGGTCGAATGGTTCGATTTTGTATTTTTGGCTGCTACAATGATCTGGGTGTTCAAAGGGTTAGGTGGTGAGGTCAACAACTTGACGAGGTCGGGAAGATGGTCTGAGTGGCAATAAACGTGCCGTGCACGGTGCACGTTTGTTTATGTGATGTTGTTCGCTAGATTTGGGAAGAAGGTTTTCTCGAGTTGTTCACATGGGTTGCTCGGGGAAGATCGTAGATTAGCTCGATATTGATTCGAGCGTGCATGTGTGTTATGAGTATATCAGCTTTTAATTTTATCCTGTTTGAAAAAAGAAAGGAGGAAGAAATCTTGGGCAAGTCTCGAGTGGTTATCGGGTTTAACCCAAAGCAGTTTAATCAGGTTTTAATAAACAAGGTTTTGAAATTTAAATTAAATTTAGTTTAATTTTTTTTCTTAAAGAACTTTCTTTATCTAAAATGAATATTTTCTTAACATTTGATTTGGAAGTTATATAATTTTGTTAACTCTAATTTGTTAAGTTAAAATGTTATTTTATCTTAAAACTTAACTAAACAATTTAACTAGATAGTTTAATTATAAAGATAAATATTTTAAATAATGCTAATGATAGTTAAGTACTTAGTAAAGGATAATGGTTTACCTTAAAAGCTAATTAACGTTTTAAAGAGTTGAGATTGATTAAGTTAATTAAGTAATTTATGGGTAATTAATTAATGATTAAGGATTGATAAATTAATAATTAAGGGTAATTTAAGGTTAATTAATTTGTAATTGAGAATTATTAATTAAAATAATTAGAGAATATTAATTAATGATTAAAGATTAATTAAGTTATTAAGTTTAAGCATTAATTGATTAAGTAATTAGAGGATAATTACTTAAATGATAATTTCTTAACGTAAGTAACTAAAAGATAAATTTGTAAAGGATTAATTAATTTAATTAATAATTAAAGGTTAATTAATATGGGATAATTAACCAATGGGATAATTACTTGATGGAAGTAATTAAAGGGTAAATTACTTAAGGGAAGTAATTAAGGTTTAATTACTTAGTATAGTTAATTAAAGGATTAATTAAGGAAATTGATTAAGGGTTGGTTAATTAATGAGTGTGGTTAATTAAAGGATAATTAATCAATGTAAGTGATGATAGGATAATTAATTTGAGTAACTAATGTGAAATAGTGAAGGTTAATTAATTTGGGTAATTAATTAAAGGATAATTACTTAACGTAATTAAAGAGGATAAACAAGGGATGATTATGTAATGGTTTATAATTAATTAATGTTAAGTAAGCAGGAATAAAGGTGATTAAAGTAATTAATTTAAATTATGGTGTGACTAATTCATCTTGCTTATGAATGGTTGATTGATATTTCTAATATGAAATGTTTTGTGATATTGTATGTTTGGTTTGAACAGTATAATGTGGTTATCTATCGATGATGAATTACTATGTAAAAGTGACATCCAGTATTTAAAATTAAATTGTATTCACTTGAATAACTTGGGTTAAGATGACATTGGATTCGAAGAGACCGAAGTCGGGTATTAGTAAATACCTGAAACCACTTTGATTCTTTATAGATTGATATGTGAAATCAAAAGGCTGGAATGGAATGATTTAAGTGAATTGGACCATTTAATCTAAGTTTTGGTACTTAGAAATTGATGTGTGAAATAAGTGATGTCTATAACAAATTGTGAATTTAAAAATTGATACGAGTTACCCCGGGATTTTTATAAGTTTTATGCTTTTATATTCCATGTTAGATGGGTTACTCACACCGGTTTCTAGCCTGACCTGGGTGTTACTTTGATATAACGCTCTGGTCAGACCAAGTATTATAGATTTTTAGGTAAGGACGTTCTGGAGCTCAGGAGATGAGCTGGTTGGCAGGAACGTATGGAGTGTATTTCGCTGTGATATATTCTAGTTGTTTGGAACATGTCGATTGTATCTGTCCAATGTTTTGTGTATATGTTGTAACTCTGATGTATTAAGTAAATTAAATGATACAGTTTTTCCTTTGCATAACTGTTATTATTTGATATTATATTTTGATCCGCTGAGAATTTGAGAATCTGTGTCTTGTTTTCTGTTTTTTCTTCTATCTCTTTTCTTCTTTTCCTAACAATCTAGAATTTTCGGGATCGAAAATTTCGGGCTGTTACAATTAGAAATCGACATAATTTGAAATGGATTATTTAGGAACTGATTTGAATTGAATTGATAAATTGAGGTTTACATAAAATTTGAATTTTGGAATTTGAGTTGATTTAAGATCGATTTCTTGAGGAAACTGTTTTATTATATGAAGTTATATTTTAAAATGTTATGATTTCTAAAGTATTATAATTTGTGTTTGGTTTCGAAAGTGTTTTAACTTTGGAAGTGTTATTGATTTGCAAATAGATAAAGTTGAAGTGAAGAATGATATTGTTTTGATATTGTTTTGAAATAGATATGGTATTTTGGTTTGAAGTATAAATTGTTTAGAATGACCACGGTGTTTTAATGACGTTTGGTTGTTGATAGCGTATATTTCTACATAGTAGATAGTTCCGTGGATCCTTAGAGGATGGGTATCCCAAACATCCTCTAAGTTAATTGTATTTAAGTTGATATTTCACTTGAGTTGGATTTATGGATATAAGAATGTTAATCCTAACTCGAGTGTTTTGTGTTTTGCTTTACGCTTGAGATAGACTGAGTATCACAGCGTTTGAGACTTACCTTTGGAGTTGGAGCTTCGTTGAAGATCCATCTATTTATCCAGCTTTCAGTTATTCGGTTGACTCCATGGATATATTTTGATTTTGTATTTGATTATTGTATCGAGACTTCTATTGTATCTTGTTTAACTCTTTTTATATAAATGGTAGCTTCATGAACTACTATTCTTTTGTTTCCGCTGCATTATTGTTATATTACACTATGTCTGTGATTCTGTGATATTCATTTACTGTATATGCCGAGTTTTGCTAAATATAAATTAAAAATCTCGTATTTCGAGCAATTCAAATCTGGCATGTGTGGATGCGAATGTTTGAGAACATCGGGATGTTACATAATACTTGTATCCATAATCGGTGTGCATTGGTGTAGGGGCCCCATAAATCAGTAGCAACTAACTCTAGTGGTTTACTATAATGTGTTTTAGAATCTAGAAATGGCAAACTTTTGCCAATTTGGAAGTGTATGCAAATATAAGGCATTGGAATATTATTAAAGGAAATATTACTTGCACTCAACACTGCTTTACAACTGTTGCATTTGGATGCCCAAGTTTACAATGCCAAATATCAAAAAACCTTACAGTTTTCTTCTCGTTTGATTTTAGAATTATTACGCCATTTTCTTTTATGTCTAGATTTTCTAGAGTTAGCAACTGTAACGACCCAGAATTTTATAAATTAAAATTTGAATATTTAATTAATTTTAAATATTTATAAGTGAATTTATAAGTCAAATAAATTTTTATTTGAATTATTGGATTTAATTGGATAATTAAATCGATAATTTAATATGTTAAATTATAGAAATAATTGAAAATTGAGTTAAATATGATTGAAAATAATTTGGAAAATTTTATTTAATCATACTGGAGTTATAGAAATATTTTAGAACTTTTAAAATCGAATTAAAAGTTAATTTGTGAAAATTGAATATTTTAATATTTAATAATCGACTGTAAAATAGTCAATTTTTGAACAGTCTCAGAATTGAACGAAACCAGTTTCATTGGATCCGTAATAGTTAGTTATTACCGGATTTCAATTTTCGTGTCAATCGGAGTTATCGTTTGATCGTGGCAGCTCGAAACGCATCGAATCGTTTTTAATTTAAATTTGGCGAGTCAAAATAGCCATTTTTCAAAAAGTCTCGGATTTCGACGAAACCAGTTTCATCGGATCCGTAATGTGATATTATTGTAAGGTTTCAAATTTCAAGTCGTTTGGATTTACCGTTTGTCCGGTACAAATTAAAACGCCTAGAAATCGGTTTAAATCGGTTTAATTTAAATTGAACGTTTTCAGCCATAACTCGCACATACTTCCGAATTAGCTTCCGAAACCTGTTCCATTGTGTCCGGAACGCGGGATAAACCCTAGGTATGCTGGTTACGGCGTCTAAATCGGAGTTCGGAATTCCCGGGATGAATAGTGTTTACGCTAGCTTTTTCTATAAATACAACATCATCTTCATAAATTAAAAAAAATAACAAAACCCTAATAATTTTGACCTAGCCGCCACTAACAAGATAGATGGCCAGAATTCAATCTCATTCCCTCCTCGATTTCTTCCAATCCGTCGACAATTAGGCTAAGGTTTCAACATGAAAGACGTAGAGGGAGATGAGAGCTTCGATGTGAACGGCTGTGATGTAAAATGGAGCACCAGGGGAGGAGATAGGGGGGCCGACAGGGGGGGACCTGCGCACGCAACCCTAGGCTAGGGGGGGGCCGAACTTCCAATGGTGGTAGGTGGTGATTGCTTGCGACGAGAGCTTCGTCATGGTGGTTGTGTGATCGAATATCGTTGAGTGAAGGAGATGTATAATTAAACCCTAGAAGAGGATAATGGGTTCGGCCTCCATATCTACAACCTGTAGATTTGTGCGTGAGTGGGGAAGATGAAGGAGAGGCCTAGGATCTGGATCTAGTGGCTAGGATGAGCTGTAGGTTAAAAATTTTAAGTATATGTTGAAATTGTTTATATAAAACGTGTACAATCTTGTAAAATGCATATCTTTTTCATACGAGGTCGAAAAAATGCAAATCCAGTTGCGTTGGGATCGTATGGACGAGCACTACGCGATGGAGTTGGTTTGGAGTCGTTTGGAGTTAGTGAGAATTTCGGGTAAAATTAAACGCGCGTTTAATTTTATTCGAAATAAAAGCTTAAACGGAATTTAAAACCAAGGTGAGAATTTCTCACTCAATCGAATAGATTTCGATTTTATTTTAAATAGTTAGATTTAAAATATTTGAATGCATGTATGAATGATGAATTGTATTATTGATTGTTAAAATAGACATTATTCGCCGTTAGTAAGCGGATGTTATTTAATAAAAACATATACCGCGAATATTTCATAAACAGTGAAATTGGTATTATATATAATATCAATATATATATATTGGCATATGTATATATTGCAGTTGTTGATTTCCCGCATTTTCTTGTTTAGCGGATGAGACCCTATTATGCGCCGTTATTAAGCGGATAATATTTAATAAGAACATGTACCGCGATAATTTCGTACTGGAGCGAAATTGGTATTGTGCTAATGTTTTTGGATGCAGGAAACAGGTTGGAGGGATCCAACTGGATTCCTCAACAGTATTTATTTAATTCCAGATATTTTGATATTTGATTGATTATCATATCGATATATGATATCGTTGTTGTCGTGATTGACTATTTGGTGTGTAGCATCATTGGACCCAAATTTTGGGATTTTAAAATGATCTTTAAAATGATTTTTGAAAATATACTTTATTTTTGGAATTGATCCATTATAAATAAATAAAAGTTATAATTTTATAAGTTATAAAATTATGGTTTTTGTGAAATATAGTTAAAAAGCTGATTTTTTTAGAAATACAGTTGAAAGCTGATTTTTGAGAAATATGAATTAATGTTTTTATAAAATAGTTTAAACTGGATTTTTGAACTTATTATTAAAAGTTTAAATATAGGATTTATAAAATTTGATTATTTTATAAATCGAAATGGTGAAATTATAAAGGAATTTAAAGACGTTTTAAAATAATAATATAAATTGATTTATATTAAAAGATTTATAAATGGATATTTATGAATTGGGATTCAGACATTATAAAACAAGTTTTTATAAGTGTTTGAATGAAGTGAAAATGAATTTCATTAAAGAATGAAATTTATAGAATTATAAATGGTGAAATTATAAAGGAATTTAAAGACGTTTTAAAATAATAATATAAATTGATTTATATTAAAAGATTTATAAATGGATATTTATGAATTGGGATTCAGACATTATAAAACAAGTTTTTATAAGTGTTTGAATGAAGTGAAAATGAATTTCATTAAAGAATGAAATTTATAGAATTATAAATGGTGAAGTTATAAATGAAATTTATAAATAGTAAGATTTATAAATTTGCGAAGTTATTTGAAGAATAAATTTTGTTAAATAAATAAATCTTATAAGTTATAAGGTTTATAAATTGAAAAGTCTTTAAAAAGAACGATTTTGTAAAATAATCGTTTTATAAGTAATTAACTTATAATGTGAACGTTTAGTTTATAATTTAGTTATAAACGGGAATAGGTTAATAAAGGAATTTATAAAAAGGAAGTTTTTATAAATAAATAGAAACGGAATTTATAAACGTTGTTTTATAAATCCGCAAACGACTTATTTTGATAAGTTAATTGTTATAACTTATAAATGGAGTTATATTCACATTTTTGAATAGTGAATAATCCTTTGAATTAAAATGAATAAAAGGATGAAATTTGTTAACGGAGTTTATTCACGTTTTTGAATAGTGAATAACACGTTAAAGGAAATGTTTTGGATTTGGTGTTGTAAATAGAATTAAAACGATCTAACGATGTTTCAAAAAGGTGTTGAGATTCGAAACCATAGATTTCAACATTTATTGTTGAAATAGACGTTTTCGAGAAATAAAAGGAAATAGTGGACTATAACACTGTTGTTATAGTAAATGATTTCCGAAAGGAAATGTTTTTGTATAGTATTGGAATTTATATATCTATTTTAATTTCGAATCCCTATACTAGTGATTTTGGGTTGTCGTAACGATGTTTTACGTAACATTCGTTTTGGCCCAAATAAATAAGTATAAGTGAATGATTTCCTTAAAGAATGAAATATATACTTAATTCGATTTAAGTATATTGAATATTTTCTAACTGTTGAAAATAAAAGAGATTTGTGAATTACTTATGAATAAATAAGTATGGAAATATTTTCCAATATGAAGTGAATATTTTGAATTTATCTTTTTGAAGATAAATTGGAAATGAATAATTGAAATCATATATGCATGAATATTTTGAAATATAAATTCATTATGGAATTTATATGTAAAAGTGAAACTTGTTAAAAATAAATATTGATTTATTTTTGAAGTGTTGAAATTATATATCTAGTAAAGATATTTTGGAAAATAAATAATTTGGGAAATTATTTGGAATCTGGTGATGTGTGCATATCCAGTGATAGTTCAATAACCGACTATCAGTTTTTCCCTTTGAATGGGTATTTGATGTGAATTGATTTAATTTGAATGCACACTTATTTTTGAATAAGCGCTCACTATTCGGGTTAACCGGGAAAGGACCATGGGGTCGTATAACCCATTCCGAATATGTGATACGTCGTTGTGAATTGCATTGAAGATCGGTGTTGAAGACCCGGTATTTGCGAAAGCGATAGGATGACCTGTCGATTGTCTCTGCACTGAGTTGCAACGGTATTGAGACTCCCTAAGTGATGGGAAATCCGATCAGGATTGTGAATATCCGGATTGCAAGGACTTCTTTGTAAGTGCCTTCGGTTCTGTTCGAGCCCGGAACAGACTTGTATGGATTGTATGCCTGACATTACAAGTTGAGATATAAAGCCGATTTCTTTCAAATATATTTCTGTTGGTGGCGGAGAATTTATTCTTTGCTTAACACCCTTCTTTGAGACGTACGAGCTCAAAGGTTATATAGTTGAAGTTATCAGCGATATATCCCATTTTGGTAATGTGACATGCTGAGTGATGCTGAAATGATCATTGTGTTGATTATTTGTGATAGGATCATTTATTTGATCGTCTATCTTAGTGATCATTGTGTTGATCATTTATTGACCCAAAGCATGGCTTTTGTATAAAGTGTGTTTTTGTGGACGTGACTTCGTCGAGCCTCACATCCCGGAAATGGTCAAAACAGGAAAGATGCGGCAAGGTTATTAGGGGTTGCTGTAGCTCCCCTTAGGGTATGTGCATTTCCTTCTGGAAAGGGGTGGTATCATGGTATGGAGCCCAGATACTTACTCATGTTGAAAACACTCTATTTATTATGGTGTGATGTTGGATATCGAGCGCTCGGTTGAAAAGGTCCCAAAGGACCGGGGGATGGCATATTCGGTCAGTTGTTACTCAGTTAGGAGTAACCCGGCCTTGTGTTGGTAGAGATCCGGTTTGGTTCTCGGGGATGTCCATCCAGAGGCATTCTCAGTGGCAATGGGAAGTTCCTTAGCCTGACCATTTGTTGGAAATCCAAAGAAACAATACGTGACTTGTACGGTATTAGTTGTATAACCTGCTATGGAATGTGGCGGTAACCTGCTATTGAACATAGTTAGCTATAGTAGGCATACGATAATGGTCGTATGTTGGCTAAGATTTATATCTTTATTTTCGAAATGATTTGTTATACACTATGCACTAGTAATAATATCAAATGTTATTTTAAATGCGTATCAAGCATCTTTGGCTATCATAAGGAGAAATCTCCTCCGATTCTGCGTTTGCATGTGTGTGTGTGCGGGAGGCCTTATGGTAGTCTCATTTTTAAAAGCATTGCGAATTAAATTTAAAAATATTTCTCTTTTTGATTTTAAAGATAAATAAACTGTTTTGAGTTCTCACACCAGTCACATGACTGACTTGGAGTTTATTGTTTTCCTTCCTAAACTCTGGGTGCCCACCAATTTCCACACGGGCAGTTAAGAGTTAGGTTTATCAGGATATTCAGGATATTCAGGAGTTGCTGGAGGCAAGCTGGATGGCATGGCGTATTACTAGTTTATATAGTATTTCTTTTTCCGCTGCATTGTTTGTTGTATGTTGTTGTACACTCTGATGATTTGATGTAATGTAATATAATGTGATGTAATAACTGATATAGTTCTTTGTTTAAAGATTATTCATTTATTATTATATGTTGTTCCGCTGCGAATTGTGAGATTCTGTTGTTGTTCTGTTGTTGTTCTTTCTTCCCGTTCTATTTTTAAATTTTTCTATCTTCTGTTTTTCTAATTCTCTGTTTTCTAAAAATTGTCTATCTTCTTTTCCCTCTATTTTTCTTTTTCTCTCTTCTTTCTTTTCTTTTCTTTTTAAAACCCATAACATGCCGGTTTTTCGGCAACGAAAATCCGCAATCGTTACATTTGGTATCAGAGCTTATGGTTAAGCGACAACCATGGTTCTGTAGGGTATAATTCATTAGAGATAGATTCAGCAGTACTCTAGAATGAGTTTGAGTGTATTAATAGATATGAGAGCGTATCTGTTAGTGAATATAAAATTGTTTTATATTGTGATGATTGGTTTATTGAGTGGCATATGAACTTTCGTCAGCGTGGTCCGCAAGACTATGCCGAAGGGGTTTCTAAACACTTGAATAGAACAATTCGGCACAATATTGATTTAAAAATTGGGTAAATGAAATAATTTTACCTTGATTATATTTTATATATAAAGGAATAATTTTTCAGAATTATCAAAGTGTATATAAGTTGATTGTTAGGTTGTTTGGATAATCTAAATAAAAGAATAATTGTATAAGCAAAAGAATTATAAGAATTGAGTTATAATTAAAGTGAATTACAATTGTGAAATAAACTTATATATATAAGAAGTAAAATTATATGAATATGAGTTGTAAATAAAAATGAATTCAAAGTTAAATGAAGTTGATATTAGTAATAAAGATAAATGTGAACTTAAGTTATGTGAATGAAATTCAACTTTGGTAATTGAATTGAATAAATGAATTGAATTGTGAATCAATTGAATGTGAATTAAGTAGATATGAAATAATGAATGTAAGTATTAATTCATTGAAATCTAATGTTATTAGAAGTTGAATAAATTGAATGAGAATGAATATAAGCAAAGGAATTTGGTTGTAACTAATATACTTTGGTTGTTATTTGATTGTTGATTGGTTGTATATAATTCATTAAGAGTTAATGAAATTGAATTAGTAAAATTTAAAGCTATGAAATTGAATTCAAATTAGAAGTAAATAAATTTGAATAGAATTTAATGTGAATTGGATTTAATTAGTGAATGCAAACTAATTGAATTGAAAAAGAATGTTGATAAAATCCAATGTTGATAAATCAAATATGATTTAGAGTAAAAACCAATTCATTGTATATGAATGAAAATATGAATGAATATATTGGTTATGAATTTGTTGAATGGTAATTGGATGATGGTTGAATATATATTGCTATTGTTGCATTTGCTATGTGACATATATAGTTATCATGTTGTTATATGTTGTATATTGAGATTATTTGCATATGTGCATGTTCTCATGTTGTTTGTTAAGTGTTTAGTAGGTGCGGATCGTGTTTGCTTCGCATTTGGAGTTCGCTTTAGCGCTATATTAGCCGTATATGCTTGCTAATAAAATATAAGGTACATATCTCGGATTAAATATCGCACTTTTACACTTTTTTCCCTTCGGGATGCCTCATTACTTGATGAGATGTATATTTGTGATATATATACTGTCATTTTTTTTTCGGATCGAGCCGCGCAAAGGGGACATGGCGAATTTTTCCGAAAATTTAAGGCGTTAGAAAAATTTAAGAAAATTGGAAAATTTTGAAAACTTTAACTTTGATTTTGAAATTGAAAGTTAAATGATATAATTGTTTTTGAAAAAATAACTAAGTATGATTTGAAAACTTAGTAAAGATTTGAAAGAAGTTTAATTATGAATTTTGGAAAGTTAATAGATTTTGTAACCTTTCTTACTTGTAATTTCGAGGACGAAATTCTTTTAAGGGGGAAAGATTGTAACGACCCAGAATTTTATAAATTAAAATTTGAATATTTAATTAATTTTAAATATTTATAAGTGAATTTATAAGTCAAATAAATTTTTATTTGAATTATTGGATTTAATTGGATAATTAAATCGATAATTTAATATGTTAAATTATAGAAATAATTGAAAATTGAGTTAAATATGATTGAAAATAATTTGGAAAATTTTATTTAATCATACTGGAGTTATAGAAATATTTTAGAACTTTTAAAATCGAATTAAAAGTTAATTTGTGAAAATTGAATATTTTAATATTTAATAATCGACTGTAAAATTGTCAATTTTTGAACAGTCTCAGAATTGAACGAAACCAGTTTCATTGGATCCGTAATAGTTAGTTATTACCGGATTTCAATTTTCGTGTCAATCGGAGTTATCGTTTGATCGTGGCAGCTCGAAACGCATCGAATCGTTTTTAATTTAAATTTGGCGAGTCAAAATAGCCATTTTTCAAAAAGTCTCGGATTTCGACGAAACCAGTTTCATCGGATCCGTAATGTGATATTATTGTAAGGTTTCAAATTTCAAGTCGTTTGGATTTACCGTTTGTCCGGTACAAATTAAAACGCCTAGAAATCGGTTTAAATCGGTTTAATTTAAATTGAACGTTTTCAGCCATAACTCGCACATACTTCCGAATTAGCTTCCGAAACCTGTTCCATTGTGTCCGGAACGCGGGATAAACCCTAGGTACGCTGGTTACGGCGTCTAAATCGGAGTTCGGAATTCCCGGGATGAATAGTGTTTACGCTAGCTTTTTCTATAAATACAACATCATCTTCATAAATTAAAAAAAATAACAAAACCCTAATAATTTTGACCTAGCCGCCACTAACAAGATAGATGGCCAGAATTCAATCTCATTCCCTCCTCGATTTCTTCCAATCCGTCGACAATTAGGCTAAGGTTTCAACATGAAAGACGTAGAGGGAGATGAGAGCTTCGATGTGAACGGCTGTGATGTAAAATGGAGCACCAGGGGAGGAGATAGGGGGGCCGACAGGGGGGGACCTGCGCACGCAACCCTAGGCTAGGGGGGGGGCCGAACTTCCAATGGTGGTAGGTGGTGATAGCTTGCGACGAGAGCTTCGTCATGGTGGTTGTGTGATCGAATATCGTTGAGTGAAGGAGATGTATAATTAAACCCTAGAAGAGGATAATGGGTTCGGCCTCCATATCTACAACCTGTAGATTTGTGCGTGAGTGGGGAAGATGAAGGAGAGGCCTAGGATCTGGATCTAGTGGCTAGGATGAGCTGTAGGTTAAAATTTTTAAGTATATGTTGAAATTGTTTATATAAAACGTGTACAATCTTGTAAAATGCATATCTTTTTCATACGAGGTCGAAAAAATGCAAATCCAGTTGCGTTGGGATCGTATGGACGAGCACTACGCGATGGAGTTGGTTTGGAGTCGTTTGGAGTTAGTGAGAATTTCGGGTAAAATTAAACGCGCGTTTAATTTTATTCGAAATAAAAGCTTAAACGGAATTTAAAACCAAGGTGAGAATTTCTCACTCAATCGAATAGATTTCGATTTTATTTTAAATAGTTAGATTTAAAATATTTGAATGCATGTATGAATGATGAATTGTATTATTGATTGTTAAAATAGACATTATTCGCCGTTAGTAAGCGGATGTTATTTAATAAAAACATATACCGCGAATATTTCATAAACAGTGAAATTGGTATTATATATAATATCAATATATATATATTGGCATATGTATATATTGCAGTTGTTGATTTCCCGCATTTTCTTGTTTAGCGGATGAGACCCTATTATGCGCCGTTATTAAGCGGATAATATTTAATAAGAACATGTACCGCGATAATTTCGTACTGGAGCGAAATTGGTATTGTGCTAATGTTTTTGGATGCAGGAAACAGGTTGGAGGGATCCAACTGGATTCCTCAACAGTATTTATTTAATTCCAGATATTTTGATATTTGATTGATTATCATATCGATATATGATATCGTTGTTGTCGTGATTGACTATTTGGTGTGTAGCATCATTGGACCCAAATTTTGGGATTTTAAAATGATCTTTAAAATGATTTTTGAAAATATACTTTATTTTTGGAATTGATCCATTATAAATAAATAAAAGTTATAATTTTATAAGTTATAAAATTATGGTTTTTGTGAAATATAGTTAAAAAGCTGATTTTTTTAGAAATACAGTTGAAAGCTGATTTTTGAGAAATATGAATTAATGTTTTTATAAAATAGTTTAAACTGGATTTTTGAACTTATTATTAAAAGTTTAAATATAGGATTTATAAAATTTGATTATTTTATAAATCGAAATGGTGAAATTATAAAGGAATTTAAAGACGTTTTAAAATAATAATATAAATTGATTTATATTAAAAGATTTATAAATGGATATTTATGAATTGGGATTCAGACATTATAAAACAAGTTTTTATAAGTGTTTGAATGAAGTGAAAATGAATTTCATTAAAGAATGAAATTTATAGAATTATAAATGGTGAAATTATAAAGGAATTTAAAGACGTTTTAAAATAATAATATAAATTGATTTATATTAAAAGATTTATAAATGGATATTTATGAATTGGGATTCAGAAATTATAAAACAAGTTTTTATAAGTGTTTGAATGAAGTGAAAATGAATTTCATTAAAGAATGAAATTTATAGAATTATAAATGGTGAAGTTATAAATGAAATTTATAAATAGTAAGATTTATAAATTTGCGAAGTTATTTGAAGAATAAATTTTGTTAAATAAATAAATCTTATAAGTTATAAGGTTTATAAATTGAAAAGTCTTTAAAAAGAACGATTTTGTAAAATAATCGTTTTATAAGTAATTAACTTATAATGTGAACGTTTAGTTTATAATTTAGTTATAAACGGGAATAGGTTAATAAAGGAATTTATAAAAAGGAAGTTTTTATAAATAAATAGAAACGGAATTTATAAACGTTGTTTTATAAATCCGCAAACGACTTATTTTGATAAGTTAATTGTTATAACTTATAAATGGAGTTATATTCACATTTTTGAATAGTGAATAATCCTTTGAATTAAAATGAATAAAAGGATGAAATTTGTTAACGGAGTTTATTCACGTTTTTGAATAGTGAATAACACGTTAAAGGAAATGTTTTGGATTTGGTGTTGTAAATAGAATTAAAACGATCTAACGATGTTTTAAAAAGGTGTTGAGATTCGAAACCATAGATTTCAACATTTATTGTTGAAATAGACGTTTTCGAGAAATAAAAGGAAATAGTGGACTATAACACTGTTGTTATAGTAAATGATTTCCGAAAGGAAATGTTTTTGTATAGTATTGGAATTTATATATCTATTTTAATTTCGAATCCCTATACTAGTGATTTTGGGTTGTCGTAACGATGTTTTACGTAACATTCGTTTTGGCCCAAATAAATAAGTATAAGTGAATGATTTCCTTAAAGAATGAAATATATACTTAATTCGATTTAAGTATATTGAATATTTTCTAACTGTTGAAAATAAAAGAGATTTGTGAATTACTTATGAATAAATAAGTATGGAAATATTTTCCAATATGAAGTGAATATTTTGAATTTATCTTTTTGAAGATAAATTGGAAATGAATAATTGAAATCATATATGCATGAATATTTTGAAATATAAATTCATTATGGAATTTATATGTAAAAGTGAAACTTGTTAAAAATAAATATTGATTTATTTTTGAAGTGTTGAAATTATATATCTAGTAAAGATATTTTGGAAAATAAATAATTTGGGAAATTATTTGGAATCTGGTGATGTGTGCATATCCAGTGATAGTTCAATAACCGACTATCAGTTTTTCCCTTTGAATGGGTATTTGATGTGAATTGATTTAATTTGAATGCACACTTATTTTTGAATAAGCGCTCACTATTCGGGTTAACCGGGAAAGGACCATGGGGTCGTATAACCCATTCCGAATATGTGATACGTCGTTGTGAATTGCATTGAAGATCGGTGTTGAAGACCCGGTATTTGCGAAAGCGATAGGATGACCTGTCGATTGTCTCTGCACTGAGTTGCAACGGTATTGAGACTCCCTAAGTGATGGGAAATCCGATCAGGATTGTGAATATCCGGATTGCAAGGACTTCTTTGTAAGTGCCTTCGGTTCTGTTCGAGCCCGGAACAGACTTGTATGGATTGTATGCCTGACATTACAAGTTGAGATATAAAGCCGATTTCTTTCAAATATATTTCTGTTGGTGGCGGAGAATTTATTCTTTGCTTAACACCCTTCTTTGAGACGTACGAGCTCAAAGGTTATATAGTTGAAGTTATCAGCGATATATCCCATTTTGGTAATGTGACATGCTGAGTGATGCTGAAATGATCATTGTGTTGATTATTTGTGATAGGATCATTTATTTGATCGTCTATCTTAGTGATCATTGTGTTGATCATTTATTGACCCAAAGCATGGCTTTTGTATAAAGTGTGTTTTTGTGGACGTGACTTCGTCGAGCCTCACATCCCGGAAATGGTCAAAACAGGAAAGATGCGGCAAGGTTATTAGGGGTTGCTGTAGCTCCCCTTAGGGTATGTGCATTTCCTTCTGGAAAGGGGTGGTATCATGGTATGGAGCCCAGATACTTACTCATGTTGAAAACACTCTATTTATTATGGTGTGATGTTGGATATCGAGCGCTCGGTTGAAAAGGTCCCAAAGGACCGGGGGATGGCATATTCGGTCAGTTGTTACTCAGTTAGGAGTAACCCGGCCTTGTGTTGGTAGAGATCCGGTTTGGTTCTCGGGGATGTCCATCCAGAGGCATTCTCAGTGGCAATGGGAAGTTCCTTAGCCTGACCATTTGTTGGAAATCCAAAGAAACAATACGTGACTTGTACGGTATTAGTTGTATAACCTGCTATGGAATGTGGCGGTAACCTGCTATTGAACATAGTTAGCTATAGTAGGCATACGATAATGGTCGTATGTTGGCTAAGATTTATATCTTTATTTTCGAAATGATTTGTTATACACTATGCACTAGTAATAATATCAAATGTTATTTTAAATGCGTATCAAGCATCTTTGGCTATCATAAGGAGAAATCTCCTCCGATTCTGCGTTTGCATGTGTGTGTGTGCGGGAGGCCTTATGGTAGTCTCATTTTTAAAAGCATTGCGAATTAAATTTAAAAATATTTCTCTTTTTGATTTTAAAGATAAATAAACTGTTTTGAGTTCTCACACCAGTCACATGACTGACTTGGAGTTTATTGTTTTCCTTCCTAAACTCTGGGTGCCCACCAATTTCCACACGGGCAGTTAAGAGTTAGGTTTATCAGGATATTCAGGATATTCAGGAGTTGCTGGAGGCAAGCTGGATGGCATGGCGTATTACTAGTTTATATAGTATTTCTTTTTCCGCTGCATTGTTTGTTGTATGTTGTTGTACACTCTGATGATTTGATGTAATGTAATATAATGTGATGTAATAACTGATATAGTTCTTTGTTTAAAGATTATTCATTTATTATTATATGTTGTTCCGCTGCGAATTGTGAGATTCTGTTGTTGTTCTGTTGTTGTTCTTTCTTCCCGTTCTATTTTTAAATTTTTCTATCTTCTGTTTTTCTAATTCTCTGTTTTCTAAAAATTGTCTATCTTCTTTTCCCTCTATTTTTCTTTTTCTCTCTTCTTTCTTTTCTTTTCTTTTTAAAACCCATAACATGCCGGTTTTTCGGCAACGAAAATCCGCAATCGTTACATCAACATTGAATTTGTACAATGCATTAACTTCACTACCCTGTAAGAGCATTTCCTTAGTTAGGACATCTTTGACCAAACAATAATTTGGGTAAAATTCAAAGTACACATTATTATCTTTTGCAAATCGTGACACTCTTAGCAAATTTTTTCTAGTCAGTGGTACTCCCAGTTAATCGTTCAAATATAATTTTCCTTTTCCCATTATATATGAATTAACAGTATATGTGATAGCAATATAATTACCATTACCCATGTGTACATATTGTACACCTTTGTACTACTTTTTGCTGAAATTTAGATCTCTTAAGTTACTTGTTACATGGTTTGTAGCCCCTAGGTCTGGGTACCAACTGTCATTCAGAATGTCCTCTGGCTTTGCAACATCATTATTTGTGCCTTTACATTGACCTTTGAGCTCTTGTTGCACATTAACTATATTAGCACTGGGATTGTAATTGATTGAGTTATTATTGCTTTGTGTGATGGTATGTAATTCGTAGCAAATCTGAAATAGCACTTGTTTACTGCATGTCCAAAATTTTCACATATTTGGAACCTAAGTCTGTTTCCATTGTTGTTATTCCATCTTCCTCCATTTCCTCTGAATCTGGAGGACTGGCCATTTCTTTGATTATTGTTTTGTTGACTTCTGTTGTTATAGCTTTTTTCTCAATTCTTGATTTTATTGTTATTGGTGTAGTTAACTGACATATCTAAAGTAAGTTCTTTCTTTTGTTCTATTTACCTTCATGAGAAAGAAGTGCAGAATGGGCATGTTGTATTGTTGATATGATCTCCTTTAATGATATTACAGCTACCACTACCTCATATTCATTATATAAACCACTTAGTATTGATAGTACATGTTCTGTGTCAGAACATTGTGCCCTGCTGAGGCCAGTTGATCGTAGAGAGTCTTGACTTTGGAAAGATACTCTCTCATTGACAAGTTTTCTTTCCTTACATTTTGAAGTTTCCTTTTGTAACACGTTATTCTTGTTTCAGATTGTGTGCTAAAAATCTGCTTCACTGTTGACCATATTTCATATGTTGGTTTGCAACCAATTAGTGAGGCATAAAGTTGGTGCTTGTGGATAAAAGTAGCCAAGAACTTATTAGACTATCTTGTCTTTGATGTGAAATGTATTCTTGATTGCTCATAAGTTTTCTATCTTTTTCTATAGTGTATCTTGGGGTTGTGATAAATGTTCGAAGAATATACTCCTCTAATCCATACTCTTCGACTGCATTTTCCTTTTGAAACTTCCAAAGCAAGAAATTTTGTTTCATCGAGTTGAATTGTGATTGGTTGGTTTTGGTGCTTGATTATAGTTTTAAGAAATTCTTGAGTGATGATCTGCCTTGATTCTGATGCTGCATTTCCTATATTAGAAGATGCTAAATTGTTTATATCACCTTCTACCATTACAGCTATGATGATATTGGAAAATAAGAAGATCAGGAGATTTCATAATGTGGGTAATGATTTTTGTGCAGCTATAAGTTCTCTGGATGATGAAATGTCTTTAACAGAGTCTTCTTGTGATAACCCGGATTTTTAACAGCTGATAATTTGATAATTAACTGATTTTAAACTATTAAAGTACTGATTTTATTGGGATTGAACAAACAAATTTTATAATTAAGATGTCTGGATATATAATTATTTAAATTGGCAAGATTCATCCTTTACAAACAAAATATGTATTTGATTTCCCGTATATGTAAGTTGATTGTAATAGAACTCAGTTTTGAAATTCAAAGTAATATCTTAAAATTTTCTTTAAAGGTATGATTACAAGTGAAGAGGAAATGTGTTAGTGAATATTTATAAACATATCATATTAATAGAAAAGCTAGAATAATAATATGAAAATGGATATAAACATTTGGAATATTTAAATAAAGTTTATGACATTTGTATAATAATAACAACATATGTGACATTTGTAAACCTAGAGTGATTAAAACTAACAAGTGTCTTTTTAAAAAAATATATATATATAAATAAATGATAAATAAGATATGAATAAGGTACATACATCTCTACTCTTTATCATTTTCAAAGAAACAAGGGAAGCCAAAGATATTAAAATTGAAACCTGAAATAAAAGAAGAAAAGAAAACAAGCTAGCATGAAGATGCATGGTTTAGTTCAGCATATAGAGATAAGATTCAAAATCCAGCAAATGTAAAACTGGAAATCAGAAGCAAAGTAAAATCAAAATAGCCTTCAGTTTTTCAATTCAGCCTGTCACTGCTTTTAAATCGGTGAGAAAACAAGTAACCGATCAATTTTAAGATCATTCAAACCAAGTTCAGGCTGGAATTTAACTAAATAAGGCGGATCAAAATTCAAGTTTTCTATTCTGAAGCATGCAGGCTCTCTGTTCAAACTTTCTAAAAGGTGAGTAAGCAAATCTTTTAAGAAAACTATTTATATGGTGGAGAAGCTTTATTTCATATGATGAACGATAGTAGTGTTGTGGTTTTCATAAGTATATAAAGGTGAATATATGAATAAATCTTTGATTTGTCTGAAATATGCATGTGACTGTATATTTATATATGAATATTTGCTCTGTAACTTTCACAGTCTCAGGTCTACACTTCCAAAATTCTATATCATTTTATAGGATCATTGTTAAATCTTGATTATTAAAAAGAAAATGGATATAACAACCTAAATTTATTTTTAAAAATAGTTTCAGAACTTTATGTTTAATAATTAATTCAAATTTGGGAAATTACAGTAAAAGATCGATTTTTGTCGAAAATCAATATCTAAGATTTTGAACTTTGAGACTATTACCAGATTCATAGTTGTAATTGATGAATTTTAGTGGTTGAATCAAAAATTTTAGATGAGTATTTTGTGAGAAATTTTGAAGTGATCGGAATTGTTTTATTCTCCGATTGCCGTTGATTGGTAGTAAGGGAGGGGTTACGATTCAGGTTGGAGGGGGAATAGGTGCAGGAAACTTTAGAAAAAATAGAGATGGATCTTATGATGGCCATGGTGGCCGAAATGGGTCGATTTAGGGTTTTTGGTTGAATCTGGGTCTGGGTTGTTGACTGGATGATCATGGCGTCGTGGTAGTGTCGAGTGGGATGGGAGGTGGTGGAAGAGGAAGATGGGTGTCAGGTGAAGATTTTGGCTAAAGGTCAGTGGCCTCGATGGTCGGAGATGGTAAGGCAAGATGAGTTTCGGCGATGAGTTCTGGAGTCATATGATGTCCAGCCATTCGTTTTCGAATTTGCATAGGATTCGTCGACCTTGGTAGTTGGTTCAGCTCTGGGGTAGGTCGTCGAGATGATGATGATCGAAGCAAGGTTCGTCGCTGGCCAGGTGAAGTGTGCACGTGCACACGAGTTGCTTGTATCAGTGGGTAGTTGGATGTTTGGCATTGGGGAAGAAGAGTTGGAACTTCGGGTGGGATGGGGCCTTGCACGATGACGATCACGAGAAATAGGGATGGAGCTCGGAATCGCTTCATGTTAAATTGTGAAGTTTTGTTGTACTGGGTTTTCGGTCTAAATTAATCCAAGTTTTAATTGAAAGAAGGAAAATAGTATGAAGGCAAAAGTCTCAGGTAAAGGATCAATATTATTCTGGTTTGACCCAAAGTAAATTTTGTTCAATCTTAGATTTAAAAATAAATAAGTTTTTTTTATTATTCAAAATTAAATCTAGTTTTGAACCTCTCTTATAATTTATTCCTTTATAGTATAAATGTATTAAATAATTGCTTAAGGATACTTTATAATTCGTTAACTTAAATTTGTTAAGTTAAAATGCCTAAGTTATTTTAAACCAATTAAATGGTTTAATCGAGTAAGATAAAAATTAGGATAAATGATTTATCTTAGGATTAATTAAATCCTTGGATGATTAAGAACTAATTAAATTAATAAAGAAATTTTTAGAATAACTAAATTATTTTATGAATTAATGAATCTAAGGGTATTTAATTAATTATGAATTAATTAGAGATTTTATTAATTCATAATTAAGGATAAATTAATTTATTTATTAGAGTTTAATTACTTAAATATATATATATATAGTTACTTAATGGAAGTAATTAAAGGATCAATTGCTGTTATGCGATAATTATGTAGCCATTGAAGGTTAAATTAATTAATGATCAAGATTAATTAATTGAGGATAATTAACCAAAAGGATAATTACATGATGAAAATAATTTAAGGATTTTCTTGATGAAAGTAATTAAGGATTAATTACTTAGTGTAATCAATTAAATGATTGATTAATTAAGGGAATGGATTAAAGGTTAGTTAATTAATGATGGTGATTAATTAATCAATGTAAGTGATAATTAATCTGAATAGTTAATTATGAATAAATGTAATAAATGAAGTGTAAATTACTTAGTGAAGTAATTATTGGATAATTACAGGATGAAATTAATGAATGGGAATTACTTGATGGAAAGTAATTAGAGAATAATTACTTAGAGAAAGTAATTAAATGTTAAATTTTTCAGTAATTAATTAAAGGATTTGTTAATTAATTAGGAGGTTAATTAATTAATGTAAGAAATTTAGAATAATTAATTGCTAAATGTGATTAATCAAGATTGATTAATGAATGTGGTAAGTTAATTAAAGGATAATTTTTAAATGTAATTAGAAAGGATAATTAGGGAATAAATAATTAATGGTTTGTAATTAATTATTGTTAAGTAAGCAAGATTTAAAAGTGATTAAGGAAATTAATTTGATTTAATTAGGAATGGGTGACTAATCAATCTTGCTTATGAATAATTGGCTAATATATCCGGTATAAAATGTTTGTGCTAGGATATGTTGTCTTGTATAGTAATTGAGTGGTTATCCGTCGTTGCTGAATTGCTATATTAAAAGTGACATCTTGAATTAAAGGTTGAAATTGTGGGGGTTAGATGGAAATAGAATTCGAAGTCGAGTATTAATAAATACCCGAAACCACTTCGATTTGTAATCTATTGATAATTCTGTACAGATTTGGTATGAGAAATAAATAGACTGGAATGGAATGCCTTATGTGAACTGGACCAATTAATCTAAGTATACACTTAGAAATTGATGGGTGTAATAAGTGTTGTCTATACCAAACCTGTGAATTTGTAAAATTTGTTGCGGTTTATCCCTGGTTTTTTTTTAAAAAAAAGAGTTATTATTTGGTGTATTTCTTGATAGATGAGTTTACTCATGCTGGTTTCCAGCCTGACCCGGGTGTTACTTTGATGTAATGCTCGGGTCAGACCGAGTATTACAGATTTGCAGGTAAGAACGTTCTGGAGCTAAGGAGGAGAGCTGGAAGACAGGAACGTATAGAGTGTCTATTCGCCGCGATATATATATATATTGTTATTCATTTGGGACAAGTTATTTTAACCGTCCAGTGATTGTAAATGTTGTAACTCTGATATATAAAAATGTAAACGTGCTGTTACAGTTCTTCTTTGTATAACTGTTATTTATGTGATATTATATTTGGTCCGCTGCGAATGTGAGGTTTTTATGACTTATTTCTGTTTCTTTTTATTTCTCTTTCTTTCTTTTCTAACTATCTAGAGTTTTCTGGATCGAAAATTCCTGGTCGTTACACTTCTTGGCAAGGCACTATAAAATATATGAATAAAAATGATAGAACAGTTGCAATTCTTGGTCTCGAATCAGAAAGAACTACTAATGCAGAAAACTGATGATGAGAATATTGAACTCTCAAATGATTCTTAGGTGCAGCCTAATCTCCAAGTGATGATATTGAATCTGATGAGAATAATGGTAAACCGTTCTTGCTGTTAAGCTTTTTGCTCTAGTACCATGAGCGAAATTAAAGAAATTTGATTTTATTGATTTTGTATCTAATACTTTTATTATAGGATGATTGAATGTTGGGCTGGTCGTATACAAATTGTATTTATAAGAGAAGATAATGTAAGTGGGTTGTATTCTAGCCCATGAACTAATGTGAGTATACTTGGTCAAACCGCTTCCTTCACTATTTCATATTGCTTCCTTTTGTATATTGTTCATTAAATGATTAGTTAACGATATCATCAGCCATGCCTAATAATGCCTCCTTCAAAAATCTATCTCAAGTATTTATAATTTATTAGAAATTAGACATCAGTTCATTTGTAAACAAAAATTTGTGTGAATTTCAATCTAGGTGCTTGGAATGGATGGATTAAAAGCTTACTCAAATTTTTTTTAATTTATATGGAAAAGAAGAAGAGATTATTTTTAGAGAATTAAGAGTGTAAAAGAGAGGGAGGAGCAAATCGAATAGCCCCGCCGCTCCATCACCATTGTTTACCCTATCATCGCCTCTCTTTCTCTCTCTCTCTCTCTCTCTCTCTCTCTCTCTCTCTCTCTCTCTCTTTCTTTCCCATTTCAGGTACCACCTTCTATTTGAATTCCTTCTTCTCTTCTTTGATATCATATTTTAATATACATTTTGTTCCATACTAACACTTATAATTTTCTTACACCAAATTTTTGTACATGAATATCATATATGCTATGGGTTAAATTTTGGAAATTTTATTACACAAGCCAGTAGGAAATTCATTGACTAATTAGACAATTTATTTGGAATAAAAGCTTGCATCTTCAAATAATACATAGAAAATTTTGACTACTTATAATACTAAAGACCTCACGGAAAGTGCAAGAGTTGAAAGTCAATGATAATAATACATTTCAACACTAATTATCAGAAATATGTCAATGCATATGTAACAACCCGTACATTTGTACCATTTGAATTGACGATATTCCATACATGTCAACTTAAATAATACAAAACACGAATCATTAATGGAGTGTAAATATATAAATGAGAATCATCACAGAATCACAGAAATATAACATCACAGAATAGTGCAGCGGAAATACAACATAGTCATAAGAGTAATTCATGAAGCTACCCATAAATACAGCAATGTCTCAAATAAAAAGAAATAGAATAACATAGAAGTCCAATAGTCCAAACAGAAAGAGTAATACTGATAAGATAAGGTAGTGATAGTCTTTGGTCTTCAGCTCCAAGTAGAATAGCAACAACAATCCTCAGTCTGATTCGAGCATAAGCATAAACAAACATTCGAATCAGGATATATATTCTTATACAGATAATATGGTTCAAATTCAAATAAAAACAACTCAAAGATGAATGGAATAACTCCCGAATATCGACATCAATACATCCACTGTATCGAATGCCGATCAGTCGGATGCCGGAAAACCGAACACCGAGGGTTTAAGAAAGAAGAGGTAGATGAAGTAAGAAAGAAAAACAACAGAACAATATCAGAATCTCACAATTCGCAGCGGAACAACATATAATAGATAAATGAATAATCTTTAAAACAAAGAACTATATCAGTTATTACATTACATCATATTACATTACAATACATCATAATAATAAGTGTTTCAACATGAGTAAGTATCTGGGCTCCATACCATGATACCACCCTTTTCCAGAAGGAAATGCACATACCCTAAAGGGAGCTACCCCTCATAACCTTGCCGCATCTTTCCTGTTTTGACCATTTTGGGGTGTGAGGCTCGACGAAGTCTCGTCCACAAAGCCACGCTTTATACAAAAGCTGTGCTTTGGGTCAACAAATGATCATAGAAATGATCACAAAGATAAGTGATCAAACAAATGATCATATCACAAATGATCAAACAATGATCATTTCACAGCATCACTTAGCATGTCACATTACCAAATTGGGAATATATTACTAATAACCTTCAACTACATAACCTCTGAGCTCGTAAGTCTCAGAGAAGGGTGTTAAGCTAAGAGAATAAATTCTCCGCCACCAACAGAAATATGTTTGAAAGAAATCAGCTTTATATCTCAATTTGTAATGTCAGACATACAATCCATACAAGTCTGTTCCGGGATCGAACAGAACCGAAGGCACTTACAAAGAAGTCCTCGCAATCCAGATAATCTCTAATCACGTCCGGATTTCCCATCACATATGGAGATCTCTATGCCGGGGATCAGCCAGTGCAGAGACAATCGATAAGAAACCCTTTTGTTTTCGAAAATAACCGGTCTTCAACACCGGTCTTCAAACGTAATTCATAACGACGTATCACATATTCGGAATGGGTTATACGACCCCAAGGTCCTTTCCCGGTTAACCCGAATAGTGAGCGCTTATTTAAAAAAAATAAGTGTGGCATTCAAATTCAAGCAAATCACAACAAATACCCATTCAAAAGTAAATATTTATAGTCGGTTATTGAACTATCAATGGATATGCACAACATCACCAGATTCCAAATAATTTTCCAAATTATTTATTTTCCAAAAATATCTTTACAAGATATATATTTTCAATACTTCAAAAATAAATCAATATTTATTTTTAAACCCATTTTCCAAATTTCATTTATAAATTCCATATTGAATTTACATTTCCAAAATATCTGTGAATATACGATTTCAAATCGTTTTCAAATATTCACTTTCAATTTATCTTAAAAAGATAATTCTCAAATGTTCATGTCTTATTGGAAACCATTTCCAAACTTATTTATTTATAAGTAATTCACAATATCTTTTTATTTTCTATACTTGGAAAATATTCAATATACTCAAATCGAAATTAAGTATATATTTCATTCTTTAAGGAAATCATTCTCTTAAACATATTTATTTGGGCCAAAACGAATCTTGCGTAAAACATCGTTACGACAACCCAAAATCACTAGTATAGGGATTCGAAATTAAAATAGATATATAAATCCCAATACTATACAAAACATTTCCTTTCGGAAATCATTTACTATAACAACAGTGTTATAGTCCACCATTTCCTTCTATTTCTTGAAAACGTCTATTTCAACAATGAATGTTGAAATCTATGGTTTCGATAGTTAATACATTTTAAAACATCTTTAGATCGTTTTAATTCTATTTAAAACATCACATCCAAAACATTTTCTTTAATATATTATTCACTATTCAAAAACGTGAATATACTTGTTAATCAATTTCATCATTTCTATTCATTTTATTTTAAAGGATTATTCACTTTCTAAAACGTGAATATGACTCCATTAACAAGTTACAACGATTTACTTATCAAAATAAGTCGTTGCGGATTTATAAAACAACATTTATAAATTCCATTTCTATTTATTTTATAACTACCTCCTTTATAAATCTCCTTTATTAACCTATTTGATTTATAACTCAATTATATACCGAAAGTCCATATTATAAGTTAAATGCTTATAATTTATTTGTTTGCAAAATCGTTCCTTTAAACTTCATAATTATAAATCTTATAACTTATAAGATTCATTTATTTATCCAAATCTATTCCTTAAATAACTTTATAAATTTTATTTATAAAATTCCATTTATAACTTCACCGTTTATAATTCTATGAATTTCATTCACTTATGAAATTCATTCGCAATTCATTCTAACACTTATAAAAGCTCGTTTTACAATTCCAATATTTTTAATTTATAAATATCAATTTATAAATCTTTTATATGGATCAATTTATATTATTCTTTTAAAAACGTCTTTAAACTCCTTTATAATTTCATCATTTGGATTTATAAAATGATCAAAATTTATAAATCCTAATTTTAAACCTTTCACAATAAATTCAAAAATCTCAATTTAAGCTATTTTATAAAATCATTAATCCCATATTTTCAAAAATCAACTTTTAACTGTATTTCTCAAAAATCATAATTTTTATACATTAAAATTATAACATTTATTTATTTAAGATGAATCGATTCCAAAAATATTTTATAAACGTATACTTTCAAAGATCACTTTAAAAATCCCTTAAAAATCAAAATCGTTATTTTTAAACTTTAAAAATGGATCTGATGATGCAACATACCAAATAGTCAATCACGACTTCCAAACATCATATATCGATATGATAATCAATCAAATATCACAATATCTAAAATAAATTAAATACTGGTGAGGAATCCAGTTGGATCCCTCCAACCTGTGTCCCTGCATCCACAAACATTAGCACAATACCAATCCCGTTTTAAGACGGGATATCGTGGTATATGGGATTTATAAAATATTATCCGCTTAATAGGCGGCGCAATAGGGTCTCATCCGCTATACAATGCGGGAAATCAATCAACTGCAATATATACATATGCCAATATATATATATATATATTGCTATATACTAATATAATACCAATTCCACTTCAAGGTGGAATATCGCGGTATATGGGATTTATAAATAACCTCCGCTTACTAACGGCGCATAGGGTCTATTCACATCCAATATATATATATATATATATATATATATATATATAACAATCATCATTCAAGCATTCAATCAACACAGTCTAACAATTTTAAATCTAACTATTTAAAATTGAAATAAAACCCTTTTTGAGTGAGAAGTTCTCACCTTTGATTTTATTTTGCAATCCATTTGCTTCTTGACTCGATTTTTCTTGATTTATACCTTGTATAAATATTTACACAAATTTATTAATATTCGAACAGATCGAATAATAAATTTTCATTTGATAATTTTCGATTCATCGGTTTTCTCCTTTAATAATTTATTTCAATTTAAAATTTAAAACTAAGTTTCGTTTAGTAAATTGTTTTTAATACCTGTATGTAAGTATTTTACTGAAATCAAAATAAACTTGTAACTAAACTAAAATCTCATTTACATAAATATTTCAAACATTTTACTTATATAAATTCCTCCAATATTTAAAATCCCTTTTTTTTATAAATTTAAAAACTACATATACATATAGTTATCATCAAAAAATTTTATAAATAATTTCTCTTTAATAAATTTATTTAATTCAAAAAGTTATATTTGAAACTATATTCCCTTTAATTGTAATAACAACAGTAATTTCTTATTGTATATATATGCATACATAAACTCACTGTTATGAATATTTTTTTCTATATATATATATATACATTAAACAAAAGAAAATACCTCTGCTAAATTCAATATCCAGAGGCCCACCAATCGCATCGAGCGGCCTATCGCCCTCCGTTGGACCACGCGACCCAGTCGCCTTCGTCGTCGCCGTCACGAGCTTGCGCCCTCAAATCAGAAACCCTAATCAAAATCGCCTGATGCCGCCGCCTTCGAATCTTCCTTTCGAAGCTTTCAAACTCGCGAGCACGAAGAACTCGCGGCCTCCTTCGAATCGAACGCGATTGCCGCACTCCAGAATCACGGCCCCAAGCCCTTCCAGATGCTCGCGATGGCCTTGAGGAATCGCGAATCAATCGCGCGCGTGCCCTCTTTTTTTTTCTTTGTGATTTCATTTTTGAACGAGGGTAAGGGGCTTCGGCCATTGTTTTTCTTCCTTTTGAAATTGAACCGAGGAACAAATTAAAGTTGCGTGATTTTTTTTAAAAGAGATGGGGGAACAAGAGTACGCGGCCATGATTTTAATTTGAACGAGACATGCTTGCACGATTTCTACACGATCGAAGGCGTGATTTTAGGCTTAATTTTAGTAGAGGAACGTGGCTGATGTTTGACTAAATTTAAATTTAAATTTAAATTGAATTTCACTTAAATTTCAATGCGTTTACTCACCGTGTGCTCACATATCAACTCTGAAAAATACGAAATTTGAAATCCGAGAATAATTCAATATTACGGACCTAATGGAACTGGTTTCGTCGAATTCCAAGACTGTGCCTCGGACGGCTATTTTTAAATATCGATTCAAACGATATAATTTCAAAACTGAACAATTCACTTTCAAATTCAGCTCTGAAGCTTCTATAATCTTCAATATTATCAATATGAATTTTACAAGCCTTTGAAATATTTTCAATCCGCTTAAAATTGAAGATTCAAATTATTATTCAACTCTCAATAGATTAAACTCTATAATTTAATCGCCAAATTCATTCTGAAAATTTGAAATTCAAGTCAAATCATCATTCAAATATTTAAAATTAATTAAATATTTTCAAATTAAATTGTTCAAAATTCTGGGTCGTTACAGTAAAGTAAAATATCAAAATATTGTTAAGGCGTTACCATTGTCCCCCTTAACACATTTCATATAGCATTATAGACTATACAACACTGTAAACTCCACCGTAAACTAGTGGGATATCAAGGAGTACTCCATAGGTATAATACTAAACAAATCCGTAGTGGTCGCGTATATGGGAATACAAGTATGACAAGGCGCATGAGGCGATACCCAAGATAGTGAAACTACCGTTTGCCTGATCCGAACTGGTGAGAACGCATCGCCGCAACGATCGCAACACCACGAAATAACACTCCAAATTCAAGGGTGCGCACCAATCAATAACAAAGCAATGAGTAGTTTACGAAGAAGTGTGTTCGCTCGAGGTAGCTAACCCCATTTGGCCCTGCACGGCTCCTGTTTTAGTCATATTCAATTTGACACAAGTGTCAAGGCTATCCATTATCGTTCTCTTTTTTCAGTCATCGCGTACGTCATTCCAACCACCTCATTCTGGATCATACTCCGCGTATAGTTATTAAAGTCGTTTTCGGTTTAGACAGTGAGTATGTCCCTAACCGATTATGGTTCCTTTAATAACCTTCGTAATTATTTTACCGATTGGTCGTTTAATATATTTCAAAATCAAATCAATTCAATTACAATTAGAATTTGAATTTCAAGATTTCATTTCTCTTTTCAAAACAACTTCCGGAATTTACGTTTCCTAACTTTCCAATTTCATTTCAAAATTCTATAATTCAATTTCAAAAGTTAAATTTAAACAATTCAAATATACACTTAAATTTGCATATAAGTTCCGTTCCTTAACCATTTAAACTTAATTTAACGTTCAAATCGCTTTAAACTCATTTATCGATTTCGTTCGATTTTCATTAAATTAATTTATCTTTTAAACAATTTCGATTAAATTTCTAATTCATTAAATTTGCTTCTTAAGTTCAACTTCATTATCAAAGCTTACAAATTTAATTTAAATTAAATTTGTTAAATCCAATTCTTAGAATTTCAAGTCTTTCATTTGTTTCGATAAAACACATTTTTATTTCATGTTAAAGAAATTCAATTTCATTTATTTATTACCTTCGTTACAATTTCAAACTCAGTTAATAAAGGGATTTAGTTTTACTTATTCAGGAAATTTAATTTCTCTTAATAAGAAAATTCAATTCCATTTAATTATTAAATGATTCAATCTCATCAAATTATCAATAATTTCAAATCTTAATTATTAATCATTTCAAACTCATTCAATAATAATTCCAAACTTAATTATTAATAATTTCAAAACTTAATTATTAGTAATTTCAAAACTTAATTATTTGTAATTTCAAAACTTAATTACTAATAATTTCAAAACTTAATTATTAATCAATTAAATTTAGACAATGTTCTTTTGTTAATTACTACGTTATATTTGGTTAAAATTTCAAAATTTCACATTTCCATTCATTTAAATTTAAATTCAAATTTTATTTCAAAACCTTATTATTCTTCAAATAAAATCTTTATTTTATTTAAATCAAATTATTGACCAATCGGATTTAATTTAATTTTCTATCCTAAGTCAAGTATTTGGGTATTTATCATTTCAACCCGATTCCATTTCAATTCAAAAATCAAAGCATAGCAAAGGGAACTTGCAGTGTGATAACTGGGATGGTGTCAAAGTAAATAAACAAGCAATAGCAACCATACATAACAATTCAACAATTTATTCAATAATCTCGAAATAATCGTATTAATTTACCTTTGTTATTTACGTAAATTAATATAATTAATTCTAGAATCTACACTATCATTTCATGTAGATTAAAGATTATTCCACTAATTATTTATACGGTTTTTTTTCCACATGTCATTCATTTTCAATTTTTATACTACAACAATTAATCCAATATACGTTCAATGGTTCAAAGTGTAATTATCACTATTCTACGTCAATTTATTTAATAACTAACAGGGGTCATATTTAACAAATCAAATTTAACATATAAATCAGTTTAAAACTGTTAACTATCCTATATCAATTCAATTTAACTTTAACAATAACAAATAGCATCCAATTTCGACATCACATAGCAAACATTCATCAACCAAACTTGTATAAGAATATAAGTCGTGAAAATTTATTTCACCTTTCGTGGATAAGGAAATTGACACAAAGCAAGAAGAAGCACGAATGAAGTCGGTATGACACGAACAACGGACACTGCAAATATCGACAAAAGAGACAATATTAATTCAATGAACGTTCATATATAATTTATAAATTATAGATGCGCTTACCGGTAGCAGAGAAAAAAAGAAAGCTGAGAGATCGATGCTGCCACAAGAAGAAGCTCAATCGGTTGTTTTTACACACAACAAGCAAAGAAAAAGTGGTTACTAATTTCGACCTCCAAGCTAGATATTTGCGTAAATATTCTTCTGCAATATCTAACAGCTATTTGCCAATCTCAGTTTCATTTTTTTTCTTTTTTTTATTGTAACGCACACGCACCACCATCCTTCACACAGCACACACCTAGATTCAAGCACACGACACGCATTATATCCCCCTACTAGCTGCAATCCTCCCCAATTCACGTATATTTTTTCTTCTTTCTGTACAACCGAAAATTTGTACACGCACACACCATGTACACGCTACCAATCTCAGCTTCACCCTCTTTCCCTCCTTCAACCTGCTGCCCCTACACTCACGCACACATCACACAATGTACACGCACACTCACTCGCGGCCTGGGAGGGTGGTGGCGCGCATGAAGGAGGAGGCTGTGGTTTAGGTGAGCTTGGAGAGGGCGGGGTTCGGGTTGCAACTGGAAGGTGAGTTTGCGGTTTCGAGTAGGAGTGAGGTGGAGGGTAGTGAATGGAGAGGGTGTGCTGGAGGCCGAGAATGGAGAGGGGAAGGGTGCGTGCTTTGCTCGGCCATCACTTTCGTTTGTATTTTTTTTCTTCAGAAGGAAGTATGAAGAAGAAGAAAGGAGAAGGAGAGGCGTGTGGTGTGCGCATGAGGTCTGGTGTAAGGGAGAGGGGAAAGGTGCATGCTAGCTACCGTGTGTTCTTGTTCGGCCTGCATGCTAGTTTCATTTTTTTAAGAAGAAGAAAGAAAATATAAGGGAGAAGAAAAAGAAGTACCTGAAGCTACGAATGAGCAGTGAAATGTGAATTGGTGAAATACAGAGGTTTCTTTTAACTTTTAAGCTTTGGTATAGTAAATAAAATTTTTGAATTCCCCAAACGTCACATGCGTTCCCAAGTTTCTCACCGGATTTCCAAACGTCCATACCTGTTCCCAAGCCAACCATTAGCTCCCAACTTCCACCATAAATGCATCAGCTTAATTTTTATCTTTCAAATTTTCTTTGTAAACGGGCTAAAGAAATTGGGCTAAAATTTGTTTAACATGTCCGTCTGGAATGGTTAAATTAATGCGACTATTTTTACATCGGACTACGATTAGCACGAATAAATATACCGTTTTGATCAGTGCGTTGATGCACTTCCAACAGTACACAGATAATTTCGATACGATTGTTTTATAAAAACTCGAATTTACGCCGCTTAAATTGTCCGATTTGCAAAACAATTTAAATGGAACAGGCAATGATAGTTTTTGACAAAACGAATTACATCATTTTGATCAGAATAATTTTTACAACATAACTGTGTAAAAATATTTGGATTTGAAAGATAGATTTTACGCAGCTTTATATGAACTGATATACAGTAAAACGCGAACGAAATTTGCTGTAATATTTTGCGATGAAACTTTTTCTATATTCATATCTAACTGGACGCATCTTATAAATAAAGTTGGGACGTTAATTGAGATCGTTTATAAATTTAAATTTTTATATTAAAACGATGGATTTTAAAATTTTAAATTGGATCGGAAATTCTGGGTCGTTACAGCATATTACTTAGAAATATGTCAATGCATATTTCAAACCAACTGCTTATGTCCAACATTAAGTAGCTAATATTCCTTGCAATGTTTCTGACCTTTTCCTCTTTAAATACTGAGAACCTCCATTCACAAACTAAATGCATTGCTGCGTTTCAGCACTATATATTGACAGTACTGAAAGTACCACGGTACCAGACAACATTTCCACATCATATAATGATAACACTTCCACATTAAAGTTCCTTGTTTACCACTTAATAGTTTAGCGATAGTCACTATCTGAATAATATCGCACTATCTACATCCTCAAAGCTCACATATTTTAGCTGATAATAAATAAATAAAAATATGTAGTTTGCACATCCACCTTTACTTGCTGACTTGAGGAACATCTTTTGCATAATGGAAGGCTACAGATTCAAATTGAAATTATTAAAGCAATATATCTTGCACCATAAAAATAAAATATTTCATTTGTTGAAACCTATAAGCCTTGATGCTTTTACATCAGAACTACTTCTATTGCACAATGTAACAGGTTCATGACCCTACCCTTGCTCCAATGTCTACTTCAATGTCGTTCAATCTGGATTTTAAATCTTGTGTTATTTTTAGTATGTACTATATGTTTATGGTAGTTTAGGCTTGAACTATGATGTTTTGTAACTATGTCAACACTCTAGGAATGGTGTGAATACATGAATCTTTTTGGAATTTTAAAGGATGAATCTTTTTTTTATTTTTAGTAAATATGAATGAATATGGTTGTTATTAGTACAATATTTTAGTTTCAACTGCAAATTAGTTGTAAATTTATAGTTACACTGTTGTAGTGTTTGTAATTTTTTTCTCATTTGAATTTTTTTAACAACTGGCAAAATTAGTTGGAAAAGACCCTATTGCAATGGGCAAAAACAGCTCTAAAAGGAAGTATTGCAATGGGAATTTTTTTTATAATAAACATCTACTAAAAATATTGTTTCCAACGATCGAAAACTGTTGTAAAATGCATCCACTCTATTAGAACTTTGCATATTACGACGGTTGCATGACCGTTGTTAAAACCATATTACAATTGGCATTGTCAGTTGTGAAATTAGTATCTTATTGTAGTGTTTTATACATAATATATATAGTGAATTAGGGATAAGGAAAACTTTGAAAAAAAAAATTAGGCCGAAGGACATCAAGTTTCATTTTTAGGCTAAAGGACAAATGTAGTTATGATTAACATTATATTCAACTTTTACACTATACAAAATGCTAGTTATATCTAGCATTATATTCACTTTTACACTATAATAAATGCTAGTTATACTAGCATTGTCCTTCAGCCTAAAAAACAAACTTGTTGTCCTTCAGTCTAATATTTTTTCTAAATTTGTCCTTGTGACTATTTTCTTGTAATATATATATATATATATATTATTCATTAATAATCCATTAAGTTATATACATTAATATATATATATATATATATCCCCTTTAATTAATTAAACCCTTTTATTTATTTAAATATAACAATTATATTTATGTAAATTAAAACTATTTTATATTTACTTATTTATAATAAGTGGAAATTAGCCTCAAGGGCATCTTTAGCAAGTGCAATTAGTTTATAGGACACACAACTGAAATAATTACTTTTAAGGACAAAATGCAAAATAATTAGTTTCTAAGGCCTAAAAACCTATGAAATTATGTCCTTAAAAGTAATTAAACTGCTGATTTTGTCCTTAAAATTAATTATTTTCCTGACTTTGGCCTTGAAATTAATTTCTATGGATGTGTGTCCTAGAAACTAATTGGACTTTAAAATTTGTCCTTCTAGTGAAATGCCCCTATTTATAACATACAGAGATACAAGCTTAAATTAATTTAAAATTATATTCATGACCCAATAAGTTCTAATTTTAATTTAAAACAATTTTAAATTTATTTATTTATAACATTTCGCAATTTAAATTTGAATTTATAGAAAATTTTTAATTCATATTTTATAAATATTTATAAAATTTATTAAATTCAAATACGCATATTTGAATCAACTTAAGATGTAACACTTTTGAGCCTTCTATTGGGGTATACCCTCAAAATTAAACTACTACGACGAGTCAGGTAAGGGCTAGGAGATCAGAAGTTTTTTCCATAAGAATGTTCATTAATGAGCAGCATTCTCCTTAGTTAAACACATTTCCTTAGACATTCATCTAATTGTTTTTTAAGTGACCACCTTACATGTTGGTTAATTAGTCATGTTAACACAATACAGACACTAATACCATTGTTTGATCAGGTGCATTAACAAGGAGGGGGTCTAATAATTTTTTTATTGGTTATCATTAAATCGTATTTTTTGTTTGCATGAATTAAAATTTTGTACTAAATCATATCAATATTGGTTGATAAACAAGTTTGAGGTATAATTTTGTTATAATTGGTTTGTGTTTAAAATTTGTGTGTGTATATTGATTTAATTAAAACATAGATGATTATTTTATTTTAATTTACTTCATATTATACCTTAATTTTATAATATGTTTGCATTCACAATGCAAATATTATAACCACCTTAAGTATGTAATCTAACCTAAGTTATAACGACCAATAATTTTCGATAATTAATTTAATTAGGATTTTGTGATTCAATATTGAAGGAAATAAAAATTTATAATTTCATAATAAAACAATAACTAAAATGAAATGTAACAATGTTAATTAAAATTAATCATTAACAAATTGAATAGAGTTCCAATCAATTGAATGATCTAAAATGTTATACCTGGTTATAAATTTAATGTAAGAAAACAAATGTAGATATTGAATTTATTTAATGAAATAATAGAAAATCAATGGTAATTGAACAAAACCAGTGTATGTAAGTAATTATAATATTTTTTTGCAAATAATAAACTTATAAAATGTGAAGGAGGGTTAATGGTGACAAATTATTATATGTTACATATTTGTTTAGTTAGTTACATCTAATTGGAGATCAATTGCAATAAATATAATTAAACACTGCGTTAATGTAAATTAAGGGAATAATTGAAAATAATGTTAATTTTATTCATAATATTATAATTAGTTGAATAAAAAAGATGGAAATCAAGATTTATCAAATTATTGGAGTTTAAGCTATAATAAATGAATTTATTGTAATTAAGTGAAATTTAATATTACGTTAATTGAAATTAAGATGAAATTGGGAAATATTAACGTGTTAAGATATAAACCAAGGTAATTATACCAATAAGATGATAATTGATTGAATAACAAAACTTAAGAATTAAATAAATGGATTTATTGGAATTTTAAAATTTTTAATTATTGAATTTACCGAAATTGAAATTTAACACTGTAAGTGGTAAACTAATTAACTTTGAATTGATGTCTAAATTTTTTTTAAACTATGGTAAATTTTAAGTAATCAAAATTGATAAAATTTGTGAATTACAGAATCAAAATTGAAAAGGTGAATTAATTAATTTAATATTAATTTATTCAATTAATGTGAAAATAATCATTTTGGCCACTAACTCGGATTTCTACGAAACCTGTTTCATCGGATCTACAATAGTGAATTATTATAGGATTTCAAGTTTCGTAACAATCGGACTTGTCGTTTGATCGTACGGGCTTGAAACGCTTAGAAATCAATTTAATTGAAATCAATTAAACCAATTTGAAATAAGCTGATTTTAACATAACTTCTTCATACGATAGAATTAGGACTTGAAACCCGTACCATTGAATCAAGAAGTATTGAAAACATCTATTTTGATATATGGGATGATCCATTTTCGTTCCGAAGACAAAACGGGCTTTTTGGGTTGTTTATCGTTCAACTTTCGAATCAAATCGTGTCCATTCATCTCAATTTCTGACCTACCAATAAATAGCCCGTTATAAACCCTAACTATTTTTTTATTTTCATTTGTCTGTACATACATTTCTTTCTCAACTTCTCATTCCAATGGAAGACAAACCAAAACAAAAAAAAAAGTGGTTCAATTTCAAAATTTAACTCCTCCAAACCATATCAAATTATATATCGTTAGAAAGCTCTCAATGAGTGTATCCCAAATCCATAATTCGTTTTTGTCATCGAATCACTATTTTTTCAGAAATTGAGGATGAACCTCAGCCGTTCATTTTAGGGTTTTGGCGATCCAGAGGTGGATCGTCGTCCGATCAACGATCGGGGGGAGGCATTGGGAAAGTGGTGTCGTGCAATCCCTAGATCTACCATCCGTTCACATGAAGATTGCTATGGTTCACCAGAAATCAACGATGAAGTGGGCGGTGGCGTAGTCGTTTGGAGGGGCTATGGTTGGTCGTGACGTGGCTATAGGGGCAGTTCTGAGAGAGGATGTCGACGGTGTGTCACGATGGTCCTGATGTTGGCTGTGGCGGTCGGCGTCAAGCAGTTGGAGTGGTGGCTGGGTGTTATTGTTTCGCATTTGAGAAAGCCTCGGTTAGGGTTCGTGTAACAATGTGTGACATGGCTGCATATGTGGGTCTCCCTTTTTTATTTTATTTATTTTATTTGAATTTGAATTTCTATGTTTTAACGCGTATAACTTTTACATATGAGGACCGATTCATGCACGGTTTGTTTTGCTAGATCGTATCGAAATTCCGGACATTTTGACGCCAATTTGAACGAATTCCGAGATCGTTTGAATTCGGGCCCTAAATTGGGTTTTAATTCGCTTTAAAATCGAAGGTGAGTCTTTTAACCCACTCACAACTTCTAAAATTTCTTTTATTTGGTAAATTAAATTTATTGTATGGTTAGAAATTTATTTATGGCTATTTGGTAATTTAAAATTGCTATTCCAGTTAGTGTGAATTTATTTTGAATTAAATTGTCATTTAATTTAGTGTTGAATTTAAATTGCTAGTTAATTACCCGTAAACGTTAATCTTTCATTTTTTGTAACTGATTTGGTTGAATTGGATGATGATTGTGATGGACGTTAAATTTTATTATTGGATGATTGGATGTATGTTAACTTATATATATATTCTATCACTCTACAAATCACTATGGGTTGAAATGATATATACCCGAACGATCTATAGATTAGGGAAAAATCGTTATGAGTTGAAATAACAGACTCGAGCGATTTTATAGAATTTTATTCAATTCAGGATTGTGGTTTGAAATGAAATATAACCGTAAAATTTTAAACTACGGATTGAAATGACAAATATCCATATCATTTGACCCTAGGGTAGATAATTATATGCGAACACCGGATTGGTTAAATTAAATGAATTTAAAATTCTTAATTTTTGAATTTAATTAAATAAAATTTTGAAATAAAATTTGATTTACATATATTGAATTATTATTGAAAAATCAAGTTTATGTTGAAATGTGAGTTGGTGTAAAGTAATTACCTTAGGAAATTAAATTGAAATATAAAGTCGAATTTTGAGAGATAAGTGAAATTGTCAGAATTGAGATATTTGAGTTGTTTGAAATATAACTTTGAAATGTATTGTAATTGAAATGATTTAAATTGATATTTTGGACATGACTTGAAATCGATATAAACGTAATATTTTATTGAGAATGTGAATGGAGACTCGAATTAGATTTTGTCGATTTAGAAAATTTAAATGGTTCTATTGTGTTGAAATGAAATAAATAATAAATTGACATTAATTTCAAAATTCATATTTTAACATAAACTATTTTAAAACATATTATTTTAAAGACTTTAATTATTAAGATTTTCAAACTATTAACTATTTTAACCTATATTAACTATATTAAATCATTTTTACCTATTTTTAAACCATAAAATTTGTTTTAAACTAATTAACCCATTTTAACTTATTTTAAATCTAATAATCTATTTTAAAGATAATTAATCTATTTTAATTATGTTAATCTATTTTAACTTTATTCGACTATCTTAAATCAATTAAATAATATTTTTAATCTATAATTTAACTATTCTAGAGTATTTTAACTATTTATAACTATTTGAGCTATTTTCTAAAAATTTCAAACTAAGTAAAGTGGAAGCGGTTATATCTAATTCATTGGTTTAAAAGAGAATACGGTTAAATAATGTTATAACCTAAGTTGGGATTTAAATGTTGTATTTAATTGAATACATTGATTTTGAAGCAAGGATTTTACCTATTTTTGGGAATATGATTTTTGAAAGAAATTATGATTTTGGCGAAATGATATGATTTCAAAGATGAAGATGATTTCAAAGTGAATATAAACTCGAAAGTGATATGGTTTGAATTGAATATGATATTTTGATATCAATTATGAATGGTTTTGAAAATTTAAAAGAACCATCCAATGTGTAATAAGCGATTGGTTGTTAAAGAGACCAGGATCGGATATTGTCATACTCTCTGCTAATACGAAAACCACTTTAACAACTGTATATGTGATGGAGATTCCAGAAATAAAGTAGGATGGTTTGGTGAACGATTTCTGTATAGGTAAGGCGTGACCCTTACTCCCGTGAGTCAGCTTAGATGTGACAAAAACAAGAGCCGTACCGGGCCAAGTGAGGTCATTCCTCCTATCGGGCACATTTCTTCAATGCTATATTCTGATTTTGTGATTGTTTTTGTGGAAGCCCTTGATTTTGATTTGGGAGTGTGTCCGAGGTGGGCGGTGGTAGTTGCTATGAGTTAACCCCAATCCGGATCTGCAATTGGTATATCTATCCTGGCATTGCCTCGAGTGCCGTGTTCATATGCCCTAGAGCATCTTCTACGAGTTTGTTTTGTACCATACCTATGGAGTGCCCTCTGATAGCCCTCTAGTTTACGAAGGAATTACGGTACTGTATAGACTATGGGAATATATAAAAATATGTTAAGGGGGACATGGGTTACGCCTTAACGCTATTTTAATACTTTTACTTTACTGTAGACATATTATAATAGCGTATTTTAATACATAGTAGATAAGTTAATGGATCCTTAGTTGATGGAAATTCCAAACATCTCTTAAGTTACTGCATCTACGTTCGACACTGAATAAGAGATGTCAAACCCCGTAAACATCTCCGACGCCATTACACTCATATATACCGTTGATTTAACTTACATAAGATCTTTTAGTTCTGACTCGAGTTTTTGTCTTTTCAATTCGCTCAAGTCAGCCTGAGCATTTCAGGGTTGAAGACCTTGTTTCTGGAGGACGAAGACGAAGATTTGTACTATTATTATTTATTATATTCCACTGCATCATGTTGGTCTGCTGCATTATTTATTATTCTCTGATATGTGTAACTCTGATTCTGTGTTGTATAAGTATAATCAAATGTTCTTTGTAAATAGCTTCATGAACTATTTATTTGATTATTATATTTTATCATTCCGCTATGAGATTCTGTTTTTTTTTTTTACTTTTCTGCTTTTTCTACTTTTTATGTTTTTTCTTATTTACCCCATAACAATCTTCCCTTTTGAATGATTTGAGTTCGACGTGTACGTTTGCTTAAAACGTCCAAAAAGGCAGGTCGTTACATAAGTTCACATTATGAACATATGTTATAGATGTGTAAGTTACCATTGGAGTACATCGTTAATAAACAGGGTTTAACATCATAGGTTAAGAATGATGTTATAAGGTTTGATAATGATGACATATACTTGTATGTGCGCTATTCATATGTGTACGTGTATGTAAATAAAATATACATTGTAAATTTTTTCAATTATAAAATTGATTAATATATATACACATACATACATACATACATACATACATACATACATACATACATACATACATACATATATATATATAATTCTCGGCATGTATATAATATCATGATTTTATTTAACTATTAAACCCATTTATATTTTAAAAGTATACATATTAAAAAATTCAAAATATAATATTATATTTAAAATTTAAAATTTTGAATAATTTTATCCTTCTTAAGATTCAAAAAATATATTTTTTATTTAGAAATAAAGTAATGAGTATAAATAAAAATTATTTTATTTATTCATTTTGTAAACCATATATATAGTTAGGATTTTTTTATAATAATAACCAGGAAAATATATTTTTAAACCAAGATAGATTTTTTTATTTGCCATGAATAAAAAACTAATTTTATTACCATTTAAAATTTGATATATATATATAGGATCCGTGTATAAAAAGTATTTTTTTAATGTTTAGATTGAAATTTGTGTATATACATATATCATTTATATTATTAAATATAAGTTATTTTTGTTTTGAATATAAAATTTATTTTTGAAATTTTTATATATTTATTTTGATCGAATAAAATAGGGATGGCAAGTATATAAACATATATTCCTGAATTAGATTTTAAAATAAAATTTTATTTTCAGATCATACCGATTACCAATACATAAGTCGTTGGTGGTTTCCTTCTCCAAACTTCTAGTCATCTCTTCTTGACCAAGAAATGCAATTTCATCTATAAGGCATCACCAATTTTTGATAACGGAGGCTATAATTTTCTTTCCAAATATGAAGAGAATTAATAGGGTGGCTATTTACAGCCAACTAGACTACAGATATTTAACATCTTTCCCTCTAAATCCAAAGGTTATGTCTCCAACCCCTCCTCTCCTTTGTTCTAGATGATTCCCTTAGACCGAGTTTTCCATGTTTCGGGCCTAATTAATTTAATCATTAAATTACTTATCTACCCTTTATTATTAAGCCTGTTTTTAAGTAAATCAATATATATAAGTGTTCATCATTTTAATTAATTTTAAGGCTTTAAATAAATAGACTAAATGCCCAAAAATTAAATGCAATATTTTTATTAATTTACAACATTTATAAATTTATTTTAAATTGGTTGAACTTGGAAATTAACTATACCCTAGTTTTTCTCTGGTGTAACTCGGTCCTCGGAAAATATTTAAACAATTTAAATATCAATATACAAACTTTGTTGAAGTACAGTATCGAATAAAGTTCAATCGCTTGTTGATCATTTAAGGGAAATCCAGTTTCTAATCTTTTTTACGGTGCACCTTATAATAATATTTTATGTGCGTTTTCTTTTCATGTTACTTTATCCCTAAGATATCATGGATTTTGTTGATGGTCGGAAATACTATTAATATTCATTATTAATTTTTTAGAGTGTATTAAAGTCCTTAGTCAATCTAATAACATTTACTGAATCGGTTTACTCTGGCAAGAGATTTTGACCTTAGGTTGATTATCAATTATGATGGTACTAACCTTCTACAGTGAAGTAGATAGATCCTCTCTTAAGTAGTGTTTCACATTAAGTAGTTTAAGGTGTACCCAAAAATGGTTGTAACATGATCGCTATGTCGTATGCTTAACATAATCAGAGTACAACATAATTACTTAATATCAATGGTACCCGCAAGTCTAAGGACTACTACACGCTAGTATAACCATTGAATCATTCTATGATTGTTTCAAACAACCATAATTATGCAACATCTTAGTTCCCCAACAGCCATAAGTAATAAATCGTCCATCATACGGAGAGCATTATGTATAGTAGTCTCAACATATTTATTAATATCTTTTCTTGATACACCTTGACTAGGATCAATTAAGGAATAGTCTTTAAATGTCGATTGAGTACTCATGGTTACTAACACATTCATAACTGCAATCGATAAAATATTTCTTCTAAGGATTTTTTTACTTACGTATTTTTAATGTGTTACTATCATTACTTATATCTCTATATAAAAACATAAATAAAACATACCTAAACCAAGAGCATACTTGATTCTTTTATAAAAGTTGATTTATATAATCAAATTACATAATTGCCCTAATATAGAAAATACATAAGCATTTAAAATATTTAACAACTATTTTTGGGAATCAAGGACTAAACTATATCTTTCAGAAATGATTCTTTAATCATATGATTATGAATCATATGGAACTTGTGAATTGTATCTCAGATGATTAACGCCAAACTCCTATTCAATGGGAGCAATAAAGGAGCTAGTGAACTCTTTGGATCGATATATATTTATGTATGCAGTCCAAAGTCTAATACTACCAAAAGGGAATCTACTTATTTTGTTAAATTTACAGACTAATTTTCACAGATACGAACATGTGTATTTGATACACAAGTTAGATATCTATTATAAGTTCATAGAATTTAAAATGGAAGTAGAAAATATATCATACAAAAAAATTTAAAAAGTTGATATAACCAAATATAATAGCTAACTATCTTGGATATGAGTTCCAACATAACCTAAAATAGAATAAGATTCATTCTCAAAGTCACTCATCCTTATGCTACAAAATGATGTATCGATAAGGAGTAATCAGACAAAGTATGATTGATAATGAGTCAAGTTAAGTAATTTCTTTCTATAAGGATACGTACTTAAGAGTAAGCACATACGTTGAATTGGTTTCATCTAAAAGCTAAGATTACATTTCCATATAAGATAAGAATTAGGAAGAAACTACACCTTGAACAGTTTAAGATATACAGTTGATCGATCTACTTTATGAACGCAAGTTTCATGAACTCAAGGCTACATTTATTTATGTATGTCTATAGGAAATTCATTAAATATTTTTGAATAACTAATCTTACATTAAGAAACAAATTATTATTTAATGAGTCACCACTTTCTTATCGAAGGAATGCCTTTCTAAAGTAATTAGTGATAATGCAATGGACTTGGACATAATACAATATTATAACTTGAAACCGGTTTATATTGATGATACAACTTAACTAAGCCTAAAAAATAACACGACTTATTAGAGTGTCTAAAAGGAAACCTCGTACACAAAAGAGAAACTACGTGTTTCTTATCGATGTTGAGAAAATGGATTGTTGGTAATGACAGTCTCCTCAGTTAATAATAATCCATGCAGAGTATGAACTCTACCACATGACATGATGATTTAATCTAAAATGGATTCCAAGTACACTGATAAAATTTTGATTTTGGAAATTTCACGCAAAAGAATATGATCCATTGGCCACAAGTTAGTCTTCGAAAAGAAGACCAATACATTTGGAACTGTATAAAGCGAGGCTGATGAAAAATGACCTCTTCGATATCAAACATTGAAATTATGAAGCAATTTATCTAGTGAACATGCTTAAGTTTATTCCGATTGTACTCTAAATGTTTTTGCACAATTTGATTATGAGTTTTGGCACACTGAAGTAGAAACAAAACTATTAAGTAAGGATTTAAAGGAGATAATTTGCACACCATAGCCAAAATATCTCAAAGTCGGTTGGAGCCATAATAAGGTTTGTTACTTATTTAAGATATGATCTTAAATAATCATTTAGAAGTTGAGTAAGTATTTTGATAGAGAAATCGAATAATTCAACTTCAACCAAATTGCAGAGGACGCATGTGCCTATAAGAAAGAAAATCGAAGGTACTTGGTCATTTCTAATATTCTAAGCAGACAACATGGTGTTAAATGGTAACAGTCTACCCATGTTAAAATCAATCAAAATTTGGTTCTTTAATTCCCGACGAATGATATTAAAGATGCACCCTTAATACTCGGTACAAAAGGATGGTGTAGTTGTCCCAATCAATATACATAAACATCATACTAAGTTGTTTAATATGGAGCAAGTGAGATAGATTCCTTATGCATAAGTTATATGAACCATCATATACGCTATGTTTGTAATGGATTGGAACTCACTTATGAACTTGGTGTAGTGAGCGAGTGTCATGCCCAAGTTAAAATCAGTGAATTATAGTTTACAGTATTCTTGAGTATTTATGACATACTAAAGAATTTTATGAAAAAAACGAACTCCTTATGAAGGAGTACTCGTAATTGAACCTTAAATTTAGTTAATACATAGTAAAAGGGATTTAGTTAATACATGGAAAATTTAATTATAAAGGCTACATACATTTCTTTAAATAGTACTTAGTTGGAAGCAATATATATGCTCAAATTTATAAGAAAGCTAGGGATGATTCCACCATTGAGAATCCAATAATATATTACGATAGCAATAATGCAATATATATTGCAATAGGAACTAACTGCTTGAAAAGAGATCGAGATATGATGTTCATAATTAACACATGATAAAAGATTTTATCAGTGATAGAAAAGTATAATCGAAAAAAGATACGAAATATAATAGTACAACTCTACTTATCAAGGCCTATTCTTATTGTTTTTCTAGGAAACTGATTGAGCATATGGCCATAAGTTGCTATAATTAGCTCCAAGTGCAGTGGGAGATAGATACAGTTAATGTTATGTCATAGAGGAATTTATGTAATTTGATCATATAACTCAATTCTTGTAGCGAATCTTGTCTGAAATAAACTAAGCTTTTGGTTTTATTTTTAATTACTAGTATACAATGCACGTACATGCATCTAATATCCTAAGATGTTTACCTTGGATGGATGTGTGTTTTAAGTGAAAATGTTTTTGTAGTGACAACACATTTCAAGTTGTTTTTTTGGTAATATTGATGACAAATTGATAGTGAAATTCCGTTGGTGGGTAGGGAAAAAGGATGGTGAGATTCCATTAGTGAAGGGGGTAATTTTGGAATTTCAAAAAGATACCGTGTAAATAATGTTGATTGAATTATCTTTATTAATAATAGAGATAGAGATATACATATTGTTATAACGAGATATAATTAATATTTTGAATACATTAGATATACACAAGTAGAAAATCCTTAGGATAAGTATTTAATCGATTGTTGATACAAATTCATACATAACTATGAGTATTGAATCAAATAAATTATATATATTTGTCATTAAATGTTTCTAGTCAAGACATAATGAGAATAAAATATTGATATATCCATTGAGACCATTATACGTAATGCTCTCTATATGATGGAGGACGAAATACTCATGACCGTTGAGGGTATCAAGGGGTTACATAAGTCTAGTTGTCTGGAATAATTACAAAACAACTAGCCGATAGCCTTCTATAAGTTAAAAGTCAAATAGGAGATCTCATGTAATGATGTGAATTAGTCCTTTGACTTGAGAATACCATGAATCTTAAGTATCTAAAACTATACCATAGCTATGGTCACTCACACGATAACGTTGATCATGTTAAGGCCATAGTTAGGTATAAGTTAAAACCATTTTAAGTGGAACACTATCCAAGAGAGGACTCGTCTGTTTCTAATAGAATGTTAGTATCCCCGTAACTGGTAGTCAATGAAAATCAAAGCCCTTGGCTAAGGGAATCGATTAATCAATAATTATTATCGGATTAAACCGCAAACTTTAGTGTTGGATTTTGTAATTATATATGGATATTATTAGATTTTTAATCATTCACCGAGCTCCATATATCTAAGTGATATAATGATGATAGAGAGAAAACCTGCACAATATATTGCTCCTTAAGGCTATTGCTTTAATAAATAAGAAATTGGATTTCACTAAGATACTTCGCAAGCGGTTGAACTCCTATCAAGCTACTGTGCTTCAGCAAAAACTGTATAGGTTTTAATAATTAAATGGTTCAAATATTACTAAAGATTGAGTTCACACATGGGAGTCACACAACTGCAACTCTATTAAATGGTTTACACATGGGAGTTACACATGAGTTCACACATGTTAATATTGTCTCTAAGTTATTTCAATTCCTTATCGTTTTAAATGGTTTACAATTATTTATTTAAGAATTCTTCATTCCATTAAATATTATCGGCAACTCACCAAATTTTATTTCAATTAAAATCCATTTTTACTTGATTTAAATCCAATCCACTATTATTAAACTTAATTTTAAGTTGAATTCAATTCAACTCCTTTCCATCTTTTAGCTTAAGTTTATTCACTCCAATTTATACTTAAGCTCATTTTGTTTCAAGTAAATCTTTCTCTTCCATTCAACTTAAGTCTATTTCAGTTAAATCTCAATTTAAAATTTACAATTTCATTTGATTAGTTATTATAAAATTTAACTTTCCAGATTCAGTTCGTCCAATTTATTACATGGCCATTTCCAATTTATCTTCAATTATTTGGATTTTATTTGCAATTCAAACCATTACTATTTCAATCCAAATTCATTTTTATTCTATACATTCCCAATTATATTTAATTTGTTAACACTTCTTCAATTATATTTACTTCATCGACAATTTAAGTCGAATTTAATTTATAGCTTGAGTTTCATTTCCAAACCTCATTATTATCTCACAATTCAGCTTTTTATTTAACTGCATTGGGTTCTCATTACATATTTCATTATCTAATTTATTATCTAAATAGTATTTTCCCAACTTATAATCTAGAACTTGATTTTAATCTCAAAATCTCTTCCTTTAAATTTTCTTAAGTTCAAATTTATTTTATAATTCAAGTTTTGATTTTGATTTTATTTTTCAATTCATCAAAAATATTTGTTCTGGGTTTTCCATCCCACTTTTCAAATTTTATAAGTCACAACTTATTATTTACACTATTCCATTCATTATAGACTTGAATATATTCTTCTTTTATTTCTAACTCGAGTTTTACACTTATTTATAACTCAAGCATATTTTTATTTCATGCATTTTTAATTCTTTTATATGTTATTCTGATTTATTTATTCCAATTCCAATCCTTATCCAATTTATTTTCCATCTATTCGGGTAAGAATTTCATTACATTCATTAATTCAATTGAATTCTTATTCCAATTCAATTTAATTTTAACTCGGATTTATTTAACCCAATTCGATTTCAAATTAATTCGAATACAACTGGATATTATTTTCAGCTTATTCAATTAATTTCAGTCCAGTCAAATTTTTATTTCCAAATCCAAGTTAATTTCATTTTCAACTTTTCTCTTTAAATTTAAATTCCAACCTTCAAAGCTTATATTCCATTCCTGAATTAAAAATCATCTCAATTTATAAGCTTACAACCTATCTCACTAGGATTTTTAAACACCCGGCTTTTGGTTTCAAATCATTTTTGAAATTTCCAACATTTCAAAATCACACTTCTCAAAAAAATTTAAACCAATCCTGGTTTTTATTTCCAACAAATTTCCTTTGGAATTTCAAAAATAAACAGGTTTTCCTGAACAAATCAATTTGGCAGCAATTCATCACTTAGAAACTCGAAAATGAACATCGATGATGCTGTAGTCATCACCGAAGTTATTTTCCAGCGACTGAAGTGAATTCAATGCTATATCCCTTCCCAAAATTCATTTGAACCTATTTCCTTCAGAAATACCCCAAAACAACTATGCTACAATTTATCCTCATAATATTTCCAAAATCTTCGGGGTTTTAAAGTTTCAAATTCTATTTTAAATTCAAATTTTAACTATAATACATTTGTATAGTTTATGCTTATATAAATATCCATTTGATTATATTTTAATTTATAAATTACATTTATAATTCATATTTATAAGTTCCATTTCATAATTGAATTTATCTTCTTAATCTTGGATTATATTTACAATTCTAGTTAAATTTTTCTCTTAATAATGATAATATTTTAATATCATCATTTCTAACATCCAAGCAACCATATATTAGCTAAATAGTTTACAAAAACTATTCTTTATATCAAAATATGTTTTTGGGTAAAATTATTTCATTTACCCATATTTAAAACAATACCGTGTCGATTGCTTTATTCATATGTTCAGAAACCCCTTCGATACAGTTGCGCAGACTGTGTCGACGAAGGTTCATATGCCACTGAATAAATCAATCAACACAATATTAAAACAATTTATATTCACTAACAAATACGCGCTCATATCTATAAATACGCTCAAACTCATTCTAGAGTACTACGGACTCTAATTTACATGAGTAGTTCCCACCAAAGCCAAGGTTATCACCAACCAAAGCTCTGATACCAACTGTAACAGCCCGTAAATCCATACCCCTTGAGTCAACACTATTCTACCTAAATCAACTCAAGTTGTACAGAAATACGAACCATTTGGGTTAAAGAAGAAGAGGTAGAAGAAGAGAATAGAAAACAACAACAGAATCTAACCATCGCAGTGGAGTAAAATATAATAGATAATAAATAATCTTTACTCAAAATCAAATATATCTGTTTACATATATTACATCATCAGAGTACATCAATCACAGCTCACATCAATAACATACAACTGGATACACAGCTACACAACACAGCGGAATATGTATATATATAAACAAGTACGAGAGTATGTATCGTCATCCTGCTCGTCTCCTGAGCTCCACAGCAACATATCCTGTATCCTATAATACTCAGTCTGACCCGAGCATTACAGTTAAATAACACCCGATCAGTCTAGATTACCAGCGTGAGAATCACACCCAATTGATTATTAAAGTTTCAAAAATCCTTTGAAAACAAAAGCATCTCGTAAGACCACGCCACAAATAAACATGTCGGGTTTTTACCTTACGTTAGCTAAAACATTTTTATTAATGTCCTATGATATTATAATAATGTCTACAGAAAGTAAAATAGAATCTAGCTGAAATGCTTACATCTCACGTTTCAGCAATAGTTGGGCACAATCAAAACCGTACGGACGCGTAGGGAAAATGGATTCCAACTAATGGCTAGGCACTAGGGTACCACCTGTCACAGTACCTGGTCTAGATCAGCGTACCGAGGAGCCACCCTAACTCCCCTGCAACACAAGACCGGAACCATCCCTTACTAGACAGTCCCGAGCAAGATCACCCCGCGGTTGGAATCAGCAACCGCCCCTAAGCCGAAATAAAGGGACATCTAGACAGGGATGACCTCACCCTCCAATGGGGGCTACCCACGAAGCCTTGCTGCATAACCCCTGATTTTCAGCCATTCCCATTTGATGAGGCTTGAGGCTAAGCGTTACCTTTTAGAAAATATCCCTTAGAATGCCCATCGTCCACCTGACGATGTTTCGCAAGCATTCATCCATACAAGTCTGTCCCACGTTCGAACGGAACCGAAGGCACTATTCCTACTACATCCATTTTGGAAATATCCTCAGGATTAGCGACTAGCCCTTGCACTTCACTGCTCCATCTTCGAAACCAAAATCCTTTTCACGAAACGTACAAACCGGATCGAAGTGGTTTTTGAGAAATAAATCTCGATCCCGGTCTCTTCGAAACGATCAGCGTATTTGTCCAATATTGATAGTCGGTTATTTAACTATCAATTAATATTCACAACAATCATCAACCAATAAATAATTTTCCAAATTATTTATTAACCTCAGAATATCTTCACAAGATATATTTCTATTTTCAATCCTTTGAAAACAGTTTCAAATCATCTTTCCCTTTAAATAAACTTCCCAAATATATTTCTATCTCCACTGAAATCACCAAGCATAAAACTAGATTTTAAAAATAATTTAAAAACACTTTATTGTAAAATATATTAGAAAATTTTACTTTAATACTTAATATAAAACAATGCTCTAGAAATACTAAAATAATATTACCATATAACTATACATTAGATTTTCTTTATTAAATTACCAAATCATTCTTTATATAATTATTACGATAATAGATTGAAATAAAATACTTACTTTGGAGTTTACTTTAGAATATTTTAAGTTAAGACTTCTTCAATAATTGGCTAAGATGGATTCTATATGAATATTTAAAAATAAGGTTACTTTATAAAATATAGAACTAGGTTTTCATTTTTTTTAAAACATTATACTGAGTCATTCTTAAAATAATTACTACTATAATAGATTAAAGGAAATACTTACTTTAGAATTTAAATATTAGAAATAATAAATTTACAAAACATACCTTTTTTAAACAAATTTTAAACCTTTAATCTATATTTAAAAATTTACTTTGAAACGCACTTGGTTATTCAGAGAGAAATTTCCAATCTCAATCACTTAAATCAATTTCCCAAATTGATTTCCAATTTACTCTATCTGAAATAAATTTCATTACTTACACAATTCATTTCAAAATTCATTAATTATAGACTTATTATTATTGTTATTAATTTCCATTTGATTTTAAATCTCTTACCTGAAATATATAAATCCAGGTCTTTCCCAATTCTTCTTTATTCCTTCCAATAATTTAAATCTTAAATTTTAGATAAATGTTTTGTTCTCTTAAATAATAACACTGCAGTTTAAAATTCATTAACTTCCTGTCATTCAAAATTTCCTTTCTATATTCTAGCTTTATTTATTAAAATTTTAAAGTCACTTTATTTTATTTTTCCCATTCATTCTTAAACTTATTCAAATTTTCTATAATTATTTTCTTACAAATTTACTTCTTTTATTTTCCTTCCAAAATCCAATTTATATATATTTTTGATTGTTCATTATACACAATTATATTCAATCGAACCATAACATTCAATATTTCAATAAAGTTCATCATAGAATATCACATAATCACAACAGAGGGTATTAAATAATTTTAAATAAATGTTGAGGGATCCAGTTGGATCCCTCCAACCTGTTTTCCCTGCATCCATTGACGTTAGCACAATATAAAATATCATTACTATAAAATGAGTGATCATTACAAGGTGTAGTGTATACTATTATATAACACAACAATCAATTCAACCATTCAAACAATTATTTGAATTTAATCATTTAAATTTTAAACTTAACTGAGTGAGATTAACTCACCTTTGCTTTTGATTTGCAGTCTATTTCCAAACTGGCTTGCTTCCGTGATTAAAAACCTTGTATAGCAATTATATGATTCATTAATATTTTAAATAATCAAACTAATTAATTACCATTTATTAATTTGAGTTAACTAATAATTTAATTTCAAACTAATTTTCCAATAACAAATATTTTTGGTAACTTAAATTAATTAATCATCCTAAATATATTTTTTTCCCTTAATGATTATTTTTAGTAACCAAAATTTATTATCAAAATCTATCTGTATAAACTTCCTCTGTTAAACCTACAATTAAAATAGGCGGGTATATAACACTTAAAGATCTCTTTATTGCTTTTCTAACGTATACATTTAATTAAACTGAATGCATTTAAATTTATTTCCTGTTTCAGCATTTAGTTTTAAGTACCCTAAAGCCTCTTCTTTTCCTTTTTCCTATTTCTCTTTTTTTTTTTACAAAAACAACTAACAGGATACAGGAATTTTGAGTTGAAGACAATCCTCACCTGATGATGCCGACTATCACCAAGCTCGTTCGCAACCTCGTACATCATCGACCCTACTCCTCATCACGCGAGGCTCTCGCCGCTGCCTCTGGCTCGAGCTCTAATCGAGTTACGCGATGCCTTATCCATCATAGCCGATGAAGTCGCCTCCTACCTTCGAGCTTCCTCTACGTCGTCGCTCAGACCATAGGCCCCGAATAGCCACGTGATTCGCTCGCCGCAACCCCAACCCTAGTCTCGCAATTTCCCCTAAAATTGAATGAATTCGATTGCTCGAATTGGTTCGAGTTGAACGCGAGATGCCCTGACTTCGAAAATCATTAGGTCGAAGAACAGAAGCGTAATTCTTTTTTTTTAAACGAGGTGGAAATCGAATGTGAAAGGAGAAGGAGGTTTCGGCTTACAGAAGAAGGAAGACGCGGCCATTATATTATTATTTTTTTATATGCGTTCGAATTCATTAAAAATAAGGGTGCGCGAAATGAATTTGAAGGCTCGATTTTTGGCTTCCAGAAGAAGGGTAAGAAACGTGCGTGGAAAGCCAAAGGAAGTGTACTGGAATGAACGTAATATAGTGCCTCGAAAAGAAATGGGAAAGTCTTTGACGTGAAAGGATTTGACTGTTTAAACAATGCCTTAATTTGATTCAAAATTAAATTTAAATCGACCCGAATTTTCGATATAGATTTAAGCGCGTTTATATGTCGTACACTCACACACTAACTCCGATCAATACGAAATTTGAAATCCGATAATAATTCAATATTACGGACCCAATGGAACTGGTTTCGTCGAATTCCGAGACTGTGCCTCGGAAGGCTATTTTTAAATTCAAATTAAACGCTATAATTTTAAAAATGAACAAACCTCTGTTAATTTCGATTTTACAACTTCTATTATCTTCAGTGTTATCAATATAAATTTTACAAGCCTTTAAATTATTTTTAATAGGCTTAAAACTCCACATTCAACAATTTACCCAACTTCACTTATTTGATTTAATAATTCAATTATCAAATAAATTGTGATATTCATAATTTAAGTTAAAATTACTTTATTGAATATTTAAAATCAATTAAATATCCTGATTTTAAATGCTTGAAAATTCTGGGTCGTCGCATTATTATAAATGTGTTTAGGGTTTTCAAATAAATATTCACATAACTGAAATTGTTACATTATTAAATTCTAGCATACTAGCCACAAAGTGGGTTCTACAATCAAAACCGTAAAGGGCACATCGGAAGAATGGATTTCATGCAATGGCAGGGCTACTGGGGTACCGTCTGTCACAGCACTTGACCTAGATCACCGTACCGAGGACCCACCCTAATCCCCTGCATCACAAAGCCATAGCTACACCTTACTGGATAGTCCGAATAAGAGAACCCCGCAGTTGTGGCCAACAACCGTCCACACAGCCGAAAAAAAAGAGACCTCTAGCCAAGGGAAAATCTTATCCTACTTAGGTGCTACCCGCTTAGCCTTGTATGCACCTCCCCTGTTTTAGCCATTCCCGATTGATGAGGCTTGAGGCTACGATTATCTTTAGAGAACACTTAACTTGGAATGGTCATCGTCCTCCATTGACGATGGTCTGATAGCATTCATCCATACAAGTTCGTTTTGGGTTCGAACAAAACCGAAGGCATTATCTCGTTACACTCATTTTGGAATCATCCTCAGAGTTAACGACAATAACCCTTGCACTCTGAATCTCCATCTCGATCTTCACTTGAGATTTCATGACCTATCATTTAACTTGGATCGATGTGGTCTTCAGATAATCAAATCTGATATCTGATCCCAGTCTCATCTAATTCCAAACATTTTTTAAAGGCTAAGTTGTTTAAGGTTCAAACAATTTAATTCAATTCAAAACTTTGAATTCACACAGTATTCATCACAGATACATTTATCACAGCAATATCCAATATCACATCACAGAATATCATATATATTAATCAATCTAGACATTCTACACAATCAATCATCCATAAGCAAGACTTATTAATCCATACTATTATTAATTTAATTAACTGAAATTAAATTAATTATTTAAGACTTAATTACCTAATCTTACTTAATTAATCACTAATTAATTACAACCATTTCAATTAATTAATCATTCTTTAATTACCTTATTAATCAATTAATTAATCTTTAAATTTTGATTCATTATACTTAATTATTAATTAGTAAACCTTAATTATTAATTAATAACCCTTATTTACAAATTAATTTATCCTTAATTACCAGTTAATCAATCCTTAATTACCAATTGATTAATCTCTAATTACTCAATTAATTAATGCTTAATTACAACTTAATTAATCTTTAATTACTTATTTAATTAATTCTCTAATTATAAATTAATTAATATTAATTACTTAATTAATTAATTCTTAATTATCAATTAATTAATCTCTAATTAATTAACCCTTAATTACAAATTAATTAATCCTTAATCATTAATTAATTAAATTAATTAATTACTCTTTAATTAGTTTATTAATTTAATAAGTCATTAATCATCGAAAACATTAATTTACTTTAAGATAAATCATTATCTTTATTAATTACCTAATTATGATTAACACATATTTTTAAAACATTTTAATTAACACTTAATTACATTAAGTTTTAAAATAACTTAAGCATTTAACTTACAAATTTAAATTAAACAAATTTATATAACTTTCTTTAAATAATTATTTAAGACATTAATTTAAGAAATAGTTCAAAACTAGATTCATTTTAAATTTTAAAACTTACTTATTTTTAAATATAAAAACTGTTAAATTTTTACTTTGGGTTCGACCCGATCCTCACCCGAGTCCTACCCCGAGTATTCCTCGTTTCTTTCCTTTTTTAAAAGATTTTAGTTAGTTTATAATTTTAAACCTGTAAACATGATTAAAACTCCTACGTCCCTACTCGATAACTTACCCGAGCAATCTTCTCCTTTTCCCGAGTTCCCACCCAAGAATACTTCTCCTTCTCCACGAACGCAACATCACTGACACCACCAAACACATGTGCACATGCACAGATCAACGGTGATGCTTCGATCACCCATGCTACACCATCGAGTTAACAATGACCTACCACTTCGATTCCGACCACCCAAAGTTCAACTCAAACCCTAAATCGAAATCGAGCTACCAGATCAAAACTGGAACAAAAACCGACCGCCTAAAACTTCCTTGTCCCAACGACACCGACCACCGTCATCCCTGAAACTTCGGCCACACCCTCGCCGGCCTTCCACGCTTCCATCCCCCCAAGTCGATGAATCTCGATGCAAGAGAGATGACGCAACAAACTAGTTTCCAGCCTCGACCAAACTTAGGGTTTAAACCCTACTCCGACCAAATGTCGCCGCCACGGTGGGTAATAAAACCACCTGACAATTTTCTCGAGCTCGCCTTCCCCCTGGCTTCCTCCAGCAGAGACCCCGACCACCAGAAATAGCCCAAAATCCATTTTCTGGTCAAGTTCGATTTACACACTCGATCCCAAACTAAAAATCGAGATCTTACTTTTAAAATTCATGATTTACAAAGACGATTCAGATTATATGCTTGAATCAGAGAATTTTGATGATTGAATTTAACATGTTTTTAGTTTTCCACTATTCATTCTTAATTTCTAGAAAATTACAAACTTATTTTACTTAAATATATTTTCAAAACTTAATCTATGTTTAAATAAACATATCTTGTTTGAAAACTAAAGCCTATTAGAGAATGGATGAGGAGATTTGAATTTTTGATCTAAATTTTAAACCTGTAAAGAAGAACAACGGTGTATATATATACATACAGACATGCACACTTATATTACTTCACATTCATAACATGAAGGTCCAATTTCACTCATGCAAACAATATACCACATCATTTTTCATAAGATCATCACATACACTAAGTTAAAACAAGGTGTTGTTATGTTTACTCACTAGTAATGCTGAACAGAGACTTTGAAAAAAACCGAGATGCTTTGATTTGAAACTGGAAAGCACTTGGTCTTTTGAAAACTTGATTATGTTGCTTAGTTGAATTGATCTTTCTTTTTAAACCGAAGTGAAGTTGCTTTGATTGCTTAACGATCTTTGCTTGATTAATTTTTTGGTTTGAAAATATATACAGTCTTTGTTCTTTTCTTGTTTTTGAGATGTTTATAGGCTTGTTTCTTTGAGTTTTTGAAAAAAATGAAGATAGAAAAAAGATGGAGAAGAGGAGATAGATGTATATATAGACTTAATTTATGATTATTAAAAATAAAATAGTGACACTTGTTTAATTTGCTAACATTTGTCATTTGCAAATGTTTATTAACTTACACTTGTTGTTAACATGATTTCATAAATTAACACTTGTAATTATGCATGTATTAATTATTTTTTAACGTTTTATAAAACTTTTATATTTATTTTACTATTTAATAAATACTTTTATTAATTTATATAAATAAAATCCTTTAAAGAAAATAATATAATAATAAAGATTACATATATTTTATTTTTAAATCCAAATTTATTTTAAGGTAATTATCTTTTAAATTTCCAACTCAAATTCAAATTTAATTTATAATTCAATTTGAATCAACTCATATATATATTATATATATTTAAAAAACATAAATTTAATTTGTTTGAAATTAATAATTTTTCTATTTAAAATCTACTTATGTCTATATACAAACCATCATTATTATTTGTTTTAAAAGAATAATTTGTCAATTTTAAATAATTTATAAAAGAGATTATCACATATTTATTGCTTGAAATTTCCGGGACATCACATTCCTCTCCCCTTAAAAGAATTTCGTCCTCAAAATTTAAAAGCAAAAGATAATTCAAAATTTTTTATTTCATACAATCCAAGCATACATATCAGTCATAAACTAACAACCAAATAAACAATTCATTCAACAAACATTACTAGCTATCCGGACACAAATCTGGATAAGCTTTCCTCAAACTATCGAGAGTTTCCCATGTATAGTCTCTGGGATCCTCGCTCCACTGCACCTTGATCAGCTTCACCACCTTGTTTCTGAGTTGCTTCTCGTCTTGATCAACTAACTGGGCTAGATGCCTGACTACAGGTAAGTCTGGTTCGATCTCTAAATCTTCCTGCACTGCCGGCTCCACAATAAGAGATGGATCGTGCACGTATTTTCTCAGATGAGATACGTGAAAAACATTGTGAATTCCAGCCATCCGGACTGGCAATTAAATCATATAGGCCACAACACCAATTCTATCAAGCACTCGAAATGGACCAATATACCATGGGGCATGTTTTCCCGTCTTTCCAAATCCGATCACTCCTTTAATCAGGGAAACCTTGACAAAGACCAATCTCCAACTTCGAATTCCAATTGCCATCGTCTCTTGTCCGCATAACTCTTCTAGCGATCCTGTGCTGCTTTCATTCTCTTCTTGATAAGCTCCACCTTCGCAGATGCCTCTCGGATCAAATTTGGACCAAGAACAAGATGATCTCCCGACTCTACCCAACGGGATGGTGATCTACAAGGTCTTCCATACAAAGATTCATAGGGGACCATCTTGATACTCGCCTGATAACTATTATTTTATGAGAATTCCACTAAATGCAGATGGTCCTCTCAAGATCCACCAAAATCCAAAACACAAGCCCTCAGCATATCCTCTAAAATTCGATTCAGCCTTTCCGTTTGTCCATCGGTCTAGGGATGACAGGCTGTACTCAAACTCAATCTCGTACCAAAAGCCGTCTGCAAAGCTTCCTAAAATTTGCTAGTGAAGATTGGGTCATGATCACTTACTATGCTGACTGGAACACCATGCAGTCTAACAATCTCTCTTAAGAAAATCTCTACCAAAGATGCTACAGATCTGGTTGCCTTAACCGGAATAAAATTGGCGCTCTTGGTCAACCGGACTACAATTACCCATATTCCTTCATTTTCCTTTCTGGTCCTTGGCAAACTGTCGACGAAATCCATTGAAATCATTTCCCACTTCCACTTAGGAACTTCCAGAGGCTGTAACAATCCTGCGATCCTTTGTTGATTACTCTTAACCTGCTGGCAGATCGCACATCCATTGACGAAAATAGCAATATCCTTCTTTGTGCCCGGCCACCAGAAGACTCTCTTCATATCCTTATACATCTTTGAAATCCCTGGGTGGATACTCAGCCTGGAGCGAGACTCTCTGATAGAACTTCTTGCTTCAAATCCTTGAAATTCAAAACGCAAATCCTTCTGTTGATTCTCAAAGTTCCCTGGTCATCAATCTCAAAACTGGAATACTGACCATTCTTGACTCTCCTGATGATCCTCTCAATCTTCTATCCGATCTTTGCTTACTAGCAATCCTTTCCAGAAGATACGGAACAACTTCCAATATAGACAGAACTGCGTTCCTACTCAGAGCCTCCGCCACAACATTCGCTTTCCCTGGAGTATAGAAGATATCCACCTCTACTGCCTCAAATTCAGATCCTTCTAGGAGAAAAGATATTTCAAAGGTTTGTGATCCGTGAAAAGCTCAAACTTTTCTCCCACCAGATAGTGCCTCTAGGTTTTCAAAGCAAAGACGACGGGCAATAATAAGATCGTGCGTAGCGTAATTCTTTTCATGTGGCTTTAATTGCCTACTCGCATACGCAATCACTTTCCCATTCTGCATCAGAACTGCACCCAGCCCAACTCCACAAGCATCTGTGTAGTCTTCGAACTTGCTCTTACCATCAGGAATACCTAGAACAGGTGCACTGGTCAGCCTTGCCTTTAAATCCAAGAAAGCTTCTTTACACTTGGGGGTCCACTTAAACTTTGCTCCTTTTCGAGTCAACTTGGTTAAGTGCGAAGAAATCTTAGAATAGTCCCTGATAAACTTTCTGTAGTTCCCTGTCAAACCCAGAATACAGCGGACTTCTGTCGGAGTCTGCGGTTGCTTCCACTCCTGAATAGTTTCTACCTTGGTCGGATCTACAGAAATACCCTCACCAGAACTAATATGCCCCAAGAATCTGACTTTCGACTTCCAAAAATGGCACTTCGAAAACTTAGCCTTCAGAACATGCCTCCTCATAGTTTCCAACACTATTCCCAAATGTTGTTTATGCTCCTCTTCAGACATTGAGTAGACAAGAACATCATCGATGAACACGAGAACGAACTTATTCAATACATCCTGGAAAAATCGGTTCATCAAATCCAAAAAATAAGCAGGAAAGTTGGTTTATCCAAAAGGCATAACCAACTACTCATAAAAACAATTAGGTCCCCTGAATGCAGTCAATGGTATACTGTCCTCAACTACCCTTAACTGACGGAAACCCGAAGCTAAATCTAACTGGAAGAAAACAGAAGCTTCATGGAGTTGATCAAAAAGATCGTCTATATGGGGAAATGGATACTTATTCCTAATAGTAACCTTATTAAACTCCCGATAATCCACACAGAATCTCAATGACCCATCTGATTGGTCACAAAGACTACAACAAAACCCTGATTGGAAAAACTGGGCTGGATCAAACATTTCTCTAAGAAATCTTAGGTCTCCTTCACCAGTTCTTCTCTCTTTCGGCGCCATTCTTCTACTGAGCTGAACAACATGTATTACACCCAGAACCAAATCGATCCGAAACTCTATCTCTCGATGTGGGGGCAAACCTTTAACTTCCTCGACGACATTCGAAAATTCTTTGACCACTTCGATGGATTCAACGCCTTCTAGAGATGCCTTGATTCCATGCAAAAGATTACTCAAATGAACTCTAGAATTATCGCAAGTCACTTTTGCGATCCTTCCCAACTCAGTTTCCAAAGTCATAGTTCTCTCTTCACAAATCAAAATTGCCTTATACTTATCCAACCAATCCATACCCAGAATAAGGTCAAACACTTTGAAATCCAATACAAATGGATCGTAAGAGAAACTATGAGACAGATAAGAAATCCTTAGGTCTCTACATATCTTATCTAACTTGGTCGCCCCACCTATAGGATTAGATACAAAAATAGGGATGTCTACCAAACTAGGGGAAAGATGAATCTTCTCTACTGAATCTAAAGAAACAAATCCAAGAGATGCACCAGAATCAAATAGAACTCTACTAAAAATACCATCCAAAAACAAAGTACCTTCCAAAACGCCTTTTCCTTTAGAAGAAAATGAAGGACCACCTACAAGAGCCAACACCTTGTTCTGCTGGGCCTTCTAAAGAAGCGAACAAGCCTTCACCATGTGTCCCGGCTGATGATAGTTGAAACACAAGGATTTTTGAACCAATCCCAAACCCGACCCACTCTGACGCTACTGCTACTGCTGAGATCCACCCTTGGGACACTGCTTAGCCAAATGACCCTCATGTTGACACACATAGCACTTACGAGGTCCATTGTTGCCTCCCAAATTCCCTTTGCCTTGCTTCTTGCAATTTGGGTTGAATTTCCTTCTATTTGGATTGGAAGAAGTTCCATCTGATGCTGCTGCAGATTCCAATGGTTTTTTGTTCATAATCTCCTCATACCTTAATGCCATGTCGATCAACTCCATGAAAGATCCCTTAAGATGAGTCATCATCTTCTCGTCGAACTCAGGCCTCATTCCTTGCACGACCATCTCATTCTTCTTGAGGGGCGTGTCGATCAAACCAGGTCCGTAGCAAGATAATTCATTAAAATTGTTCTCATATTCTGAAATCAACATACTCCCTTGCTTCAGATCCAGAAAATCTCTATATAAACGAGTTCTCCCGGCTGTAGGCATGAACTGTTCCTCAAACAATTCCTGAAAATGACTCCAAGAAATATCATCTTCTGAAATATTCACTGTAACTGCAACCCACCAAGCTGCAGCACCTTCTTGAAGGTGCCACGATGCCATCACTCTCTTCTGCTCGTCAGACAAATCCAAACTCTTAAAAATGCACTCGCACGAGCGTAAGTCCTGAACCTCTATAATGGACTCCGATCTTTTAAACGGGATTCTTCCCAGATTGGTGAAATCCTTGCACAAAGTAGCAAAACTTACTCGAGGCGGTGTTGGATTAACAGCCTCGCTATCGGTCTAACCTCTTCCACTATTGATCATTGTGATGCCCACAACTCTGCCTCTCCTTCCTCCTGAAATCATGTTGGCAATCTGGACAGGTAACCAAACAAATTTAGATAGGTATATAGTTACATAAAAATTACAAATACGCGCTCTCAAGATAGATACTACTCCAAAGCCTAGGTATTATTTCAACCTCGCTCCGATACCAACTGTAACGACCCGCCTTTCATTACATAGAAAGACGTATCATTAATAAGAAAGAAATAGGTAGAAAAAGAATAGATAGAAAGGAAGAAAAAACAACATTAGAATCTCATAGTGGAAACGGAACAAAATATAATATTTCACATAGATATTACATAATCTTTATACATATAAGAGTTACACAGTTATACAACATCGTCTCCTTAGACAGTCGTAAAGACCTGTCTATCCATTACATCCCAAATACAACAGACGAACAACGCTACACAACAGAAAGATATATAGAGCTACGCCAAGACTCCTGCTCCAAGCTTTTCCTAAAAATTCGTCAAGCCAAACCTGATCACTTGGCGGCTCATAAAAATATGAGTACCCAAGAGTTTGAGAAAAAAAGAATAAACTTCAGGTCAGACATGGGTCTGGTGTGAGTAAACGGTTAAGTTGTTTAACTTGAAAAACCTTTTAAAGAAAAGGTATCTCGTAAGACTCTCTGCAAATAAACACGGACAAGTTTTTTCCTTACGATAACCAAAACATTTGATAGGAAATCAAGTTATATTATAATAGTGTCTAGGGTTTTCAAATAAATATTCACATAGCTGAAATTGTTACATTATTAAATTCCCGCATACTAGCCATAAAGTGGCTTCTACAATCAAAACCGTAAAGGGCACGTAGGAAGAATGGATTCCATACAATGGCAGAGCTACTAGGGCACCGTCCGTCACAGCATGTGGCCTAGATCACCATACCAAGGATCCACCCTGATCCCCTGCATCACAAAGCCAGAGCTACCCCTTACTGGATAGTCCGAATAAGACAACCCCGCGGTTGTGGCCAATAACCGCCCACACAGCCGAATAAAAAGGGGCCTCTAGACAGGGGAAAATCTTATCCTACTTGGGTGCTACCCACTTAGCCTTGCATGCACCTCCCCTGTTTTAGCCATTCCCGATTTATGAGGCTTGAGGCTATGATTACCTTTCGAGAACACTTAACGTGGAATGCTCATTGTCCTCCATTGACGATGGTCTGATAGCATTCATCCATACAAGTTCATTTCGGGCTCAAATGAAAGGCATTATCTCGTTACACTCATTTTGGAATCACCTTCAGAGTTAACGATAATAATCCTTGCACTCTGAATCTCCATCTCGATCTTCACTTGAGATTTCATGACCTATCGTTTAACTTGGATCGATGTGGTCTTCGGATAATCAAATCTAATATATGATCCCGGTCTCATCGAAATCCAAACGTTTCTTAAAGGCCAAGTTGTTTAAGGTTCAAACAATTTAATTCAATTCAATACTTTGAATTCACACAGCATTCATCATAGGTACATTTATCATAGCTATATCCAATATCACATCACAAAATATCATAGATTATCAAACTATAGGTATCAATCAATCTAGACATTCTACACAATCAATCATCCGTAAGCAAGACTTATTAATCCACACTATACTTAATTTAATTAACTCAAATTAAATTAATTACTTAAGACTTAATTACCTAATCTTACTTAATTAATCATTAATTAATTACAACCATTTGAATTAATTAATCATTCTTTAATTACCTTATCAATCAATTAATTAATCTTTAAATTATAATTAATTATACTTAATTATTAATCAATAACCCTTAATTACAAATTAGTTAATCCTTAATTACCAGTTAATTAATCCTTAATTACCAATTGATTAATCTCTAATTACTTATTAAATTAATGTTTACGTACAACTTAATTAATCTTTAATTACTTAATTAATTCTCTAATTATAAATTAACTAATCTTAATTACTTAATTAATTAATTCTTAATTATCTTTAATTAATCTCTAATTAATTAACTATAACGTTAATTACAAATTGTAACGACCCGTAAATTTTAATGGTTTTATTTATTCAATTTATTCAATTTGGTGAAATTTTAAATAATAAAATTTGAAAATAAAAATTTAATATTTTTGAAATACGTCGATTTAAACATAGCAGATGGTAAATTTTCATCTGAAAATATGAATGTTTATTTTATAGTGCAATTCTATTTAAATCAGTTAGAATTTGATGGTAATAAAATATTTTTCAAACCTGAATATTTTTACACAGTAAATTTCTAAATCACCTTCTGAGTGAGAATTCATGTTTCGTTTCTCCATATTTCAACTCTTGTTGCTCCGTCTATCTTATTTCTGGAAAATTAGCTGCACTTTCGGTACCGATTATCGACTTTTGATCGGATGATCGTACTACCAACATCTGTACACTGTTTTGATCTTCTTGTCGTGCCGATCTTCGCAGTATACTCATTTGTGTATTTTGAAGTTCAGAGTGCGGTGAAATTTACGAAATGTCTTGTGTATCGATTCCTCAACCAAGTCTTTTGGTTCCATACCCTTACATTTCCTAGCGTGCAAACCAATGGCTATCAACATTAATATCTTTAGCTTTCCACTGTTGCCAAAATTCGTGAATCTGACCTTCACTGTTCACTATACTATTTATTTTTTGTTGGTCTATGTCCTTGCTCTTCATATTCTTTAGTTCTACCTAATTAAATTACAAAATATACAGATATAAAGATCTTAGCCATCTGTTCTTACACACTTGCAAATTTTCTTCTTCCTTTGTATGTTATGTCGGCCTTCCTTATCCCATTTCTTCAAGCCGTGAATCCATCCTACCTCGTCCCATGCTCGTTCGACACTGGCCCCCCTCCACCGAAGTCCGCCGCCTCTCCATCATCAAGCGCATCCCACGACCTCCTTCCCGACCTCTCAGGCGCTGCCGCCATCGCCACCCATTTTGCCTGCCTATCGATCTTTTCCCCGTGCATACCTCCTCATGCTAGCCGAGTCCAAGCAATTATTAACCAAGCTCCTCCTCCACCGCTCCCTGGCCGAAACCACTCAGCCTCGCCTTACTTCACCTTCACCATTGTCAAGACCCCTTCCTGATTCAGTTCTCCCCCTCACAGCCTCCGGCTGCACTTCGCCTGTATTATCTCATCGGCCGCGGCCTGCGAGTAGCTACCACCCGCGTCTCCCACCGACATCGACCACTTCCACTTCCTTCCCTCCTCCTTGTCCACCCTGCCCTCTTTCACACCTTGCTTCTATGTATATGAGTTCACATATATAGGTAATGTGTTATTTCATTTAACATTTGTTGACAAGATGATATATATATATATACTAGCTAAGTAATGAATATAAACACTTGTATTTAAAATATTGGTCAAATATCACACACACACACACACACACACACACACACACATATATATATATATATATCGGTTTACTATTGTTATATTCTTTGATTTCAAGAATGCATGTGTGTAAGTTTATATGCTTTAAGGTAAAAGACTGGTTGTATTCTAATATTCTGAAACTGTTCTCTGTTTTACAAACAAGAATATAAGGGTCTGTAATCTTGTATATGTATTTTACTTTGCTTTTGTATAATATTAATATATACGTTGTTTATTTCTTTATCTTAGTTATATGTATGTATTTTATCTTATTATAAAATGTATTAAAAAGTTTGTTCTGGTTATGCGTACATAAGTTTGTTTTACATGCAATATAGGTAAGCTTTATTTTATACAATGATGTAAGCTAAGTATTAAATATAAGGTTGTTATGCTGTTGTATTCGTATATATAGTTTTATACAAGATTTTACGATATGTTGTTTGTTTTGTATACATAGGTATACATGTTGTTGTATATACTCAATTTCGCTATACTATGTGATGAAAGAAGTAATAGATTTTTTATGTATAAGTTTATTTGCATAGCCGAAATTGCTGGTTGTATATATATTATAAATGAAAATATATTTACAGTAGATGGTTACAGTAAACATATGTTTGGAAAAGTATATATTATAGAACTATTACATTTCATTGTTTAAAAGTTAATGCCTATTTATTTGAACAGTACGCGTATACAATGTTTTAAATGTAATATATGGTGTACAGGCTGCTGTATATGTCTGAATATATATAGTTAGTTATATAAGTCGTAAATTGTAAATATTTTGTTACTGTAAGAATTGTTTATAACTATATATGTAAGTTTATAACATGAATTTATTTTAAGATTTATTTGTATTAGCTTTCAAGTTATAAAAGATATAATAATTTATATATTTATACAGGAATGAAAGGTTATACAGTTATAGTTCATAAAGTATTCAAGTACAAAGTTTATATATATATATAGAATAGGCAGTACAGATTTTTATCGATATATATATTTTTATACCGGACTGTACGTATAATATTATATACATAAATAGTTATATGTTTTGTTAGCTTACATATAGAGATATATATATATGTTGAGTCTGATGTAGGTGTTTAATTTAAAAGCAATAATTTTGAAATGTGTATATGTATTAAATTGTAAAAAAATGTGTTTGAATTATGAATATGACTTTATAGATATATAGCTATATATAGTTATATATGTTCACTCATACCCAATTATCATCATCGATCCAATTCTAATTTGATTTCGTCAATTTCTATTTACCAGCTCTATTCGTTGAACACGAGCCCGTCGTGCTTTGCTTCAAAATTCATGCTTGGATCTGTAACTCATTTTTTTGTATATTCTCTAGCTCGAAAGGTGAGCAATCACTCGTGATTTACGTTCTTATTTTTATTAAATTTGATTTCAATTGAAACGACAATTGAAATATGCTGCTGTTAGTTATTTCCACTGTTATATATATGCTATTACCTGTATCAGTTCACCTATGACATCTGACACCATTATCTGTTATTTATATTGATTATATATGCATGTTATATTATTATCATATCTTTTATCACTCTGCAAGTTCCTTGTTAGTATAGAATCGCTATGGTTTGAAATGATACATACCCGAACGATCTGTAGAATAGGAGAAAATCGTTATGGGTTGAAATGATAAACCTAAGCGATTTTCATTGAATTGAATTTGAGATTGCTGGTTGAAATGATATATATACCCGTATATATTTAAATTGCAGATTAGAATGATAAATATCCGTATTACTTGACCATAGGATAGAAAATTATACACAGACACCGTTGGTCTATATATAAATAATTTGAAATGATTACTATGGTTTTGGAAGGAAATATATGGCTTTGTAAAATATTGGTTTTAGATATTATATAAATGTTATTTTATACATAGTTAAATTCTTAATTCTAAGCTATGCATAAATTTTTTTTAATATAAAATAAGGTTAATAATAAAGTTTGATTTTATTAAAATATAATGTGGTTAAGTATTTATTGAAATTATATTTTAATATAGAGTTTATAATGATTTAATAAATTAAGGTTGAGAAGTTGGATTTGAAATTGTATTTAATTAAGAAATATATTGAATTAGAAATTGATTTGGAACTTATTGAATTTGAGATTTTTTTTAAGGATGTAATTTTATAACTTGATTTTGGTTAAGGTGATTTAACTGAATATTTTAAGTTTAAATAAGTTGAAGGTAATATTTAGTCATTTGAAATTTGAGGTTTATTTAAATGATAATGGATTTAGTAAGTAAATATTTCAAAATAAATAATAGTAAAGTGAATTTGATTTATATATATACATATATATATATATGGAATTATCAAATCTTGATTTGAAATGTTTGAATATTTAAAGCTTTGAAAATGTTGAAATTGAAATGGTTTATTTTATGGTTAAAATCTGTATTTGAAGTCGATATAGTTTGAAATGGTTTATTGAGAAACTGAAATAAATTAAAATTGATGATTTGAGATTTGACTAAATTTGAATTTTTGGGATTGGTGTTGATTTGGAATTGATTTGTGAAATTTGAGGAAGCTATTTTATTATATAAAGTATTTTTAAATTATATTTAAACTATTTATATATGTTACCTTATAGATGTATTTCATATAAACTATTTTAATATAAATTATTTTTAATATATACTATTTTAAATTATAACTATTGTTACATAAACTATTTTAAATTATAACTATTTTTATATAAACAATTTTAAATTATAAACAATTTTATTATATATACTATTATTTATATTTAAAACAGTTAAGTGGGAAGTGTTATGATTTCAAAGCATTATGATTTCTAAATTTTGATTTCCAAAGTATTATGATTTCCAAAGTGTTTGATTTAGAAAGTGTTATAACTTTGAAGTACTAAGATTTTGTAAACGGGTATATTTGAGATGGATATATTTTAAATGGAAATTATATCGTATTTGGTTTTGAAATGGAAGTTATATCGTATTGATATGGTTTTGAAATGGCAATAATATTTTGGTTTTGAAATATAAACTATTTAGAAAGTTTATTAAATGACCAATCGGTGTAATAATTACGTAGTTATTAAAGAGTCCGAGATCGGTTAGGGACATACTCTCTGTCTAAACCGAAAACCACTTTAATAACTATTATACGTGGAGTGTGATCCAAAATGAAGTGGTTGGAATGATGATGTTGCTGGATTTGAAGAAAGAGAATGATAGTGGATAGCCTTGACACTTGTGTCAAATTTGAAATGACTTAAACAGGAGCTGTGCCGAGCCAATGAGGTTAGCTGCCTCTAGCGGACACACTTCTTCGTAAACTACTCATTACTTGTTTTCGATTGGTGCGCACCCTTGAATTGGGAGTGTTGTTTCGCGGTGTTGCGATCATTGCGGCGATCCGTTCTCACCGGTCCGGATCAGGCAAACGGTAGTTTCACTACCATGGGCATTGCCTTATGGGCCTTGTCATACTCCTATCCTTATACGCGACCACAATGATTTGTTTTGTGTTATACCTATGAAGTACTCCCTGATAGCCCACTAGTTTACGGTGGAGTTTACACTGCTGTATAGACTATGACGCTTATATAAAATATGTTAAGGGGGATAATGGTAACGCCTTAATGCTATTTTTAAATATATTATACTTTACTTTAGACGTTATTATAATAGCGTATAGTACTACATAGTAGATAGTTTAACGGATCCTTAGAGGATGCTTATCCCAAACATCCTTTGAGTTACTTGTATTTCAGTTGTTATTTCACTTGAGTTGGATTTATTGATATAAGAATGTTAATCCTGACTCGAGCGTTTTGTGTTTTGCTTTGCGCTCGGGTCAGACCGAGTGTACCAGTATTCGAGACTCACCTTTGGAGTTGGAGCTTTGCTTGGAGATCCATCTACCTATCCAGCTTTGAGATATTTAGTTGATTCTATTGATTTATTCTGATCTTGTATTTGATTATTGTATTTGAAACTTCTATTATATATTATTTAACTATGATATATATATATATATAGTAGCTTTATGAACTACTATTCATTTGTTTCCGCTGCATATTGTTATATCACTCTATTTTTGTGATTCTGTGATTATTCATTTACTGTATATGCTGAGTTTTTCCAAATATAAACTTACAATCTGGTATTTTGAGAAATTCAATTCTAGCATGTTTGGTTGTGAATGGTTGAAAATATCAGGTCGTTACATTTGGTATCAGATCTTTGGCTCTATGCAAAACATAGCATATATGGTAAAAAAATTCACAGAATCACTTTCGTTCGAGCTTGAATCTCTTCCTCTTTAACTTTGTTTCCTTCGAATTTTGGAACGTTCCCTGCGGTTCCAAAATTCATTCTTGTCCCCACTATTCATCTTCTTTTGATTTTGGAGTATCCCATTCCTCCACTGAATGATTTGTAAAAGGGTGAAACTCCTTTACAATAGCATTGATTCACCAAAGATTTCTGTATCCTCCGTTTATGATGCTGCTATCTCTTGTTATCCGGAATCTATCTCTTGAAATCTGGTGTAGGTTTGCCCAGAATTCTACATCGTTCTTATTCTTTAAATCAAGGTTGACCCGGTTAAGGTTGCCCGTGATTTATATAAACTTATCCATCTTCCTATTTGCTATTTAAATCATTTTATCTTTGTTTCGAACCTATATTCGAATCAAAATTCTCTTTGATTTGAGTCCCTCAAATTTGAATCTCTATCCTTGCTTTGAAATCCATTCTTGTATCGTAGAGCGAGGGAGTGTATTTGTAACTAATATAAAATGTTATATATATATATTGTGTTGTTTGAGTTGTTGATTTTGATTTGGGATTTCGGTCGATTCGTCAGATCAACACTATCGATAGGATTTCCAAAACACTTGAACAGAGCAAATTGGACACAATATTGTTTTCAAATTGGTAAATTTAATTAATTCTGTAAAATTATATTATATATATAAGTATAATTTTCTGAATTTTGATAGTTAATTGAATTGGTTGTTAATAAATAATATTGGATTTTAAATATGGCTAGCAAACTGTTGGCTTTTGTCCTATATATAAATAATTGAACTAAAAAAACATGGTTTACAAATTAATTTGAAAATTGAAATGAATTAAATCAAGAAACTGAGAATTTAATTTCCGATGATTTCAAACTTTGGTTTTTAAGTTTAAAGGGTGTATAATTCAAAATACTTTCGAAAAGAACGGTTTCCAAAGAATTTTAAATGTTTAAATCAGTGCGCTCATATTTTGTCGCTGGAAAATAATTTCGGTGATGACGGCCGCATCATCGACATTCATTTTCGAGTTTCGAAATGGAGAGACTATTATGTAGCTTTACTATAATTTTGCTTTGGAAATTAAATCGATTTGGATTTCTAAAATATGACTTGATTTGTAAAATATATTGATATATGATTTTAAATTTGATTTGATATATTGTGTGTGTATATATATTTATCTCTAAATGGTTTGAAATTAATTAAAAATTTAATTCATGAATTTATGTTAAAAGGTGATTTTAATTATAAAATAAAGCAAATTTTTGAATAAATATTTAAACTTGAATAAAAAAATTGAAAAAATTTGTATAATACTCGATTACATTCAAAAATAACTTACCTAAATTACTCAGAAGTTAACTATGTAATTGAATAATGTACAATATAAAATGATGTTAAAAAAAATTTAAATAAATTGGAGTAGTTATAATAAGTATAGGTGTACTTAATATATGTGATAAGGAATATTAAATGGAATAAATTTAATAATAATTTGGAATAAGAAAAAATTTAATTAAATTTGTTGAATAAAATGTGATTATAATAAATGACTATTCAAATTGATAATTTTAGAAATTGTTAATTAAAGATAATTGGATAATAAGATAATTAATTCAGAAGTAGTTAAGATTAATTTAACTTAAGAAAATCAAATGGATTAAATCAATTGTTGAGTTTAAATTAATTTAAATTTGAAATTATATGGTTTGAACTAATTGTTTTTCGAATCTATTTTCTTTTTAGTTGTTCTATTCTCCTACCTTCTTCTTTTTCGGGGACGAAAAGTTTTGAGTGGGGGAGAGTGTAACGACCCGTAAATTTTAATGGTTTTATTTATTTAATTTATTGAATTTTAGAGAAATGTTAAATAATAAAATTTGAAAGTAAAAAATTTATTATTTGAAATACGTCTGTTTAAACATAGCAGATGGTAAATTTTCATCTGAAAAAATGAATGTTTATTTTATAGTGTAATTCTATTTAAATCAGTTAGAATTTGATGGTAATAAAATATTTTCCAAACCTGAATATTTTTACACAGTAAATTTCTAAATCACCTTCTAAGTGAGACGTCATCTTTCGTTTCTCCAAATTTTGACTTCTATTGCTCCGTCTATCTTATTTCTAGCAAATTAGTAGCACTTTCGGTACCGATTATTGTAACAATCGGGATTTTTGATTACTGTCGAAATAAAAAATTTAAATAGGACTTTTAAATTGAAATTTGAAAAATAAAAATTGCAAAGCAAATCATGTTGCAAAGTCAGTTGAGTTATACTTCTTTTCACCTTCACGTGTAAAAGAAATGGGCCTTTTTAAAAGTAGTGAACACTTTTGTTTGCAGCCACTAAGATTTTTAAAACAAAGTGGAACACTTTGCTTTTTGATATCATCATTATTTTTATATGCAGCATGTCCTTCTTTTCTCTGAAGCATGTTTATCTCATAAATGCAAGTGTACAAACTTTAGCCAGCACATATTTTCTTTGACTTATACACAAAAATTGGAAAGGAAAAGTAAACACATTCTTTGGTTTCATATTTCCAGAAGCTCTGAGAAAATATTAATGGCAGTTCATTTCTTCCTCCACTCAGATCTTGGTGCTAAATGGTTCTAAAGCTTGATTTTTTATAGCTTACTGATTTTGAAACAAATCTAAGGTGAGTGCAAAACTCACATTTCTAATTAAACTTTGCTGCCTGTTTTGATATGCTAATTGGTTCGCTGGTACCAATTGTGTGTATTAAACACAAATGAGCACGTCCTGGTATTTCAATTTATTTTCCATCATTACTTGCGTGAATGCAAGCATCTGGGTCATATTTTTGCGTGAAAACTCGGTTGCTAGGTTACTTTAAAATTTTGTTAAATTCATTTTCGTGCAAGTGATATTGTGCAATAAGTCCAAGTCCTTCATTTCATACACTTCATCACTGTATGCAAAAAATATGTAACGGGAAAATCAAGTCCAAGTCAGTATTGCTTTTACATTTTTGACGCTACTGCATGTAACCTAGCCAGCCATCACGTGTGTCCATTCCATGCGTGTAAAAGTAGTAGTACCCTGGCCATCATCTTTTTTTTTTTTACTTCATTTTCTACGTACAATTATATGTAGCACGAAATGTGTGTGCATGCATGCATAGTGAGGTGTGAGTGCATATCATTAGTTAAAAATGTGCGTGTGTATTATAAGTTGCATTTCACAAATTCAAGTTCCAGGTCTTCTTGTTTTTTTATATGGTGCATGCAAACTATATTTACCAGGTCACCTTCCTTTGTCATTTTTACACGTGCAAAGCTAAGGCCTTCTTCAGTTTCATTTTTATATTTTTTTGTGTTCGAAAATATGTATCAAACGAAGGCAACCTGACCTTTTCATTTTGAACGTTTGTGGGTAAATTGCATTACACAAATTTCAAGTGCCAGGCCATTCTAAATATAGTGTGCATGCATGTAAATGGTCCAGGTCATTTATTATTTTTATCAACTTCATTTTGAATGCAAGTTGTAGTGTATTATAATATTGCCCAGGTTATATTACTGTCTATTTCTTTTTTGTGTGCAAGATGGATTGCACAAAATTTAAGTCCAGACTATTCTTTATTACAAGTGTAAGAAGTTAGTGCCAGGTAGTGCAATATTAGATGAATATATAGTAGTGCAGTCTACTGTTTAATTTATGTTGAACCAGTATTTTGTTTTTGAAAGCATTCTGTTGCCGTTATTTTTGTAACGGATTTTTACCCCGGTGTTTATATTTGAAGCGTGTTTTTTTGGTGAGTTTTTGACAAATAAAAATTACTGTTGTTTTGACTTCAGTAACCGTCAATTTAAAGTAAATTTTCAAGCGGCTATCTTGCAACCAAGAAAAACCCGCAATGCTGATTTTTATATCCGTTTTTACGGTGTTTTGTGAAGTGCAATTTCCTTATCGAAATTGCTATAGATGTTGCTATTTTAATCACGTGTTTTTAAAATCATTTTAAAATAATACTGTTACCAAAAAATATACAGTTTACACTTTCAAAAGAATGAGGAATCGATTTAAACGCTTCAGCAAAATTAAGGACTATGAACCCTTACTTTTACTAATACGATTAATTCTGGACTTGTCCATTTGAGAACGTAAAAATTATTTATATAAAATACATAATTTTGCACTTTCAAGGAAACGATGAAGAGATTTAAACAATTTAGCAAAAGTGTGGAATATGGAACCACGCTTTTACTAATTCGGTTAATTCCGGACTCGTTAATTGAAATATTTGCCGTGGAATTACTGTTTGAGAATTTTGATGATTTTGTTGGGCTTTCGAGCCGTTATGCTAGTCCTTCGGGTCAATTACCAGTACTAGACCTTCCGGTCATTTGTTGGACCTTCGGGTCATTTGTTGGGCGCCAAATATTATGATGACAGTACTTGGTAGGCTTCGGCCATATGAGATGCACGTGCGGCGTAGCTTTGACTCGCCATATGCTGGAATCGATCCACTTTTATGTTGATTTTCTAGTTATCTTATTTTGATTTCTAGATTGTGTATTGCTGTTTTGAATTCAATTTTGAATTTGGAAGTTGATTTTGATGGAGTTTAATGAGATTTCTCCATTTAAACTATGTTGATTATTTATGCTGAATAGTCTCATTCGAGATTATGATTAATTTGCTTTGGTGTTGCTTATCCTGCATTCATTTCTAAGTTTAAATGATCCGTTTATTATTTTCTTTTAAATAATACTCGGGTCAGACCGAGTTATTTCAGGATAATCGCTATCTCTGATTCAGTTGCTGCTTTAGCTTTTGGGATTTCACCTCATCTTTTGTTTAGGCTTCGAGGTGTTACTTTTGGTGTATTGACTCTCGTCTCATGTATGTATTGATGGCTATGTATATGTACATTTGGTTCATGTGAACCATCGAGTGTTGTAGCATGTATCCAGACTTACCTTCCGCTATATCTGATATTTCTGTTCTGATGTGATTATACTTATTTGTGTTGTTGCTATTATGAGTTGTTATAAATTTTTCTTAAGCCAACGTGGTTTCGTTTTAGATTTGGATTGAATGTATATCGTTGGGAGTAATTTACACAACTCCTATCGATGTAATCAATACTCGTCTAAGGCATAACTTACAGATGGTCGCTTCTAACAAGCCTTATTTTTCACAATAGCAGACGTTATTACCTTATAATAACCTTTGTTATTGTGAGCATAGAGGTGGGGCGTCACAGCTTGTTATTAGAGCTGAGATTCAAAAAAATTATAATAAACACGGAATAGAAGAAGAATGGAACATGTGTTACAGCTATTCGAGAGTTTATTCATGCCTTTCTAATCTATTCCTTCGTCATTCTTAAACTTTTATCCTCTTTAACATGTTGGAATATGTCTAGGAATAAATCTCATATTTCTGTAGTGTTCCATTTGTTAAATTCCTCTTCAATCTTGTATTGTTTTAACTGATCCTTGTCTTCTCTTGTTCTCTCAACCTATGGCTGGAAGAGGTAGAGGGAAGCATTCTACTGCAGGTCCGTTTAGTGGTTCTCATCCGGACGGAGTCTATATGTCAGTTGATCGGTTTATGGAGCTATTTCGGGGTACTCATCCTTCTGTTGCTACTCCCGCAGCTCCTACTCACAAGTCTGCCTTCGCCCGCATGTGTAATGACTATTCCCACCTTGGAGGCAAGCCTTTCAAGGGATTGGAAAGTGTATTGGAGGTTCAAACTTGGTTACGCGCTTGTGAGCGCATATTTTCTCGGATGGATCTTTCTGATCATCATCGCGTTCTCGTGGCATCTAGCATGTTGCAAGAACTTGTGCTTGATTGGTATGAGCTTTTGATTGCGGAAGTTGACGAGTCCTCTCTCTCGTGGAATCAATTTAAGGTACGTTTCGAACTTAAGTTCGTTCCTGAATCAGAAAAGGCCAATCTTGCTCGTAGTTTCCTTGAGTTAAAACAAGGAAAGTCATATGTTTCTGATTATGTTGCATCTTTCGAGGCCTTGTCCAAATACGGAGTTGAGTTCATTAACACTCCGCATAAGAAGAATCTTAGGTTTGTTGTTGGTTTGAAGAAGTATTTGAAGAAAGTTCTTTCGCTTCAGCTTAAGCTCTCTTTTGAGGAACTTGTTGATTCGGCACTTTGTCTTGAAGCTGTCGAAAAGGAACATGATAGTGGTGATGAGGTTGAGGTTTCTAAGAACCCCAACAAGAAGAGGTTTCCATTTCATAAGCCTAATTATTCCAACAAGGAGAAGAAGAAGCAAGCTACCTCTAGTTCTCAGCCTAGTAGTGCACCTTCTAATCAGAGGGCGTGTTATAATTATGGTTCTCTGGTTCGTCTTCTTCGTAGTTGTCCTAAGCCTCGCATTTGCTGCAATTGCAAGAAAGAGGTTCATTGGGTTTCTGATTGTCCTACTGCTCCTAAGGGTTTCAAATATGGGAAGCTTAATGTTGCTAAAGCTTCTGGTGTTTCATCTCAGCCCAAAGGTATTCCTCCTTCTGTTTTGGAAGGTTTTATTTTATTCCATGGCCGTTCTATGAGAGTTCTTTTCGATACGGATGCATCACATTCATTCGTGTCAAAGGAGCTTGTTGATGTTATTCCTTTGAATGTTGTTAGTCTTTGCGACCCTTTGAGGATTGTGAATCCTATTGGAGGATCCGCTACTCGTGGTTTGTCATGTGTTGATGTTGAGATTATTCTATGTGGTTTTTCCTTTCATGCGAATCTGCATGTTATGGATCATCTTGGTTTTGATATGATTTTGAGGATGGATTGGCTCGTCCGTTATGAAGTTCAAATCCTATGTCCCAAAAGAACTTTATATCTCAAGCATCCCAATGATATCGAGCAGTTATCTATTACATTTCGAGACATGGATCATGCTTCGAATGCTCTCATTTCTTCCTTCGAATCGGAGGATGTCATAGCTAATATTCCAGTTGTTTGTGATTTTTCTGATGTCTTCAAGGCTATTTAGAGTTTGCCGCCGAAGATGGCAGTTGAGTTCCGTATTGATCTTATCTCTGGTGCTCATCCTGTCAGTCGTCCTCCCACGAGGATGTCTGCTAAGGAAAATGAGGAACTCAAGCAGCAATTATCTGAATTGGAAGCCAAGCAATTTATTCGTTCTAGCTCATCTCCTTGGGGCACCGCCGTTGTCTTTGTTAAGAAGCCAGATGGTACTCTTAGGCTTTGCATTGATTATCGCAAGCTTAATGACCTCACTATCATGAATAGGTATCCATTACCTAGGATCGATGACATGTTCAATCAAGTAAGTGGCGCTAAGCTTTTCTTCCAACTCGAGCTAAGCTTTTCTTCCAACTCGACCTTGCTACCGGTTTTCATCAGTTACGAGTCGCGGAAGATAGCATCCCTCTTAGCGCATTCCGTACTCGATATGGTTCTTACAAATGGCTTGTTATGCCGTTCGATTTGACGAACGCTCCAGCATATTTTATTGATCTTATGAATTGGATATTCCGGGAATATCTCGATAAGTTCGTCTTGGTTTTCATAGATGATATTCTTATTTATTCCAAATCTGAAGCCGATCATATTCAGCATTTGGAGACTGTTTTGAGCACTCTTCGTCAGCATCAGATTTATGTCAAATTCTCCAAGTGTCACTTCTGGGAGAATAAGGTGAAGTTTCACAGTCATATTGTTTCTTCCGATGGTTTCTCTGTCGATCCTTCCAAGATCGAATCTATTCAGAATTGGAAGAGGCCCGAGACCGTTACTGTGATCCATAGTTTTCTTGGATTGGCGGGATATTATCGTCGGTTCATTAAGGACTTTTCTCGTATTGCTTTACAGCTTACCACTCTCACGAGAAAAGCTATTCCTTTTATTTGGTCTGATAAGTGTGAGATTTCTTTCATGAAGTTAAAAGTTCTCCTTACTCATGCTCCTATATTAGTGGTTCCCGAAGGGAATCATAATCCTGTTGTGTATATCGATGCTAGTGGTTATGGACTCGGTGCTGGTCTCATGCAGAAGAATAGAGTAGTTGCCTATGCTTCTAGACAACTAAAGCCTAATGAGATTCGTTATGCTACCCATGATTTAGAGTTAGCCGCTATAGTCTTTGCTCTAAAGATTTGGCGACATTATTTATTGGGCGAGCGTTTTTTTCTCTTCACTGATCACAAATCTCTGAAATATCTCTTCACTCAGAAGGAACTTAATATGAGGCAAAAGCATTGGCTTGAATTTCTTGCTTCATATGATTTCGATATTCAGTATACCCCTGGTAAGGGTAATCGAGTTGCTGATGCGCTTAGTCGCAAGCAGCAAGTTGTTGTTTCCATGATGTTAGCAGAGTGTAATATATTGGAAGCTTTATCTCATTGTGATATTAGAGATCGTCCTTCAGTTTCAGATTCTCCCTTGCTTTTATTTAGCATGGAAGCTCGTCCTATTTTGTTGGATCATGTTACCGATCCCCAGAAACAAGATCCAGATCTTTCTTATCTTATTCAGAATTGTAAATCGGAACCCCGAAGTGATAATCTAAAGGATTTCGATATTGATATTCATGGTTGTATTTGGAAGAACGGAAGGTTGATCATGCCTAATGTTCCTAATCTTAGAAATGACATTCTTGAGGACTGTCATCATTTTAAGTATACTATTCATCCCGGCAGTAGTAAGATGTATGCTGACATGAAACGCTTATACTTTTGGGAGGGTATGAAGCGTGATGTAGCAAGTTATGTGAGTCATTGCATGACTTGTCAACTTATTAAAGCGGAGCACCAACGTCCTAGTGGTCTTTTGCAGCCTCTTGAGATTTCATTATGGAAATGGGATCAAATTTCTATGGACTTCATTGATGGTCTACCTCGTTCGTGGTCGGCCATACTAGCGTTTGGGTGATTGTTGACCGATTGACCAAATCAGCCCATTTTATTCCTATCAAGTCCAATCGGACTGCTCCTTTGTTGACTAAGCTTTTTATTAAAGAAGTCGTTCGACTTCATGTTGTGCCTAGTTCGACAGAGATCCACTTTTTACTAGTGGTTTCTGGTAGAGCTTTCAGAAAGCTTTGGATACTAAGATCAATCTCAGTACAGCTTATCATCCACAGTCTGATGGTCAGACTGAAAGGGTAAATCAAGTCGTAGAAGATCTCCTTCGCGCTTGTATTCTTGATTTTGGTGGTAGTTGGAAAGACCACTTATCTCTTGTTGAATTTTCTTATAACAACAGTTTCCAAATCCAGTATCGGTATGGCTCCTTTCGAAGCCCATTATAGAAGGCCGTGTCGATCACCATCTTATTGGTTGGAATCCAGGAAAAAGTTAGTTCTCGACCCCGATTATATTCATGAATCTTCTGAGAAGATTGATATTATTAGACAGAGAATGAAAGAGGCTCAGAATAGGCAGAAATCTTACGCCGATCATCGTAGGAAGCCTTTGGAATTTTCTGTTGGCGATCGCGTTTTCATTCATGTTTCTCCGATGAAGGGTGTGGTGCGTTTTAGTAGCTCCAGGAAATTGGCTCCTCGATATGTTGGACCATTTCCTATTACAGAACGCATTGGCCCTGTTGCTTATCGTGTATCGCTACCTATTCGGTTTACGGGAATTCATGACGTATTTCATGTATCCAAGCTTCGTCGATGCCTTCGAGATTCGGATTCTATTATTGATCCTCCTATGTTGCAAGATCTTGAGATCTCACCCGACTTGTTTATGGTGCAAAATCCTATTCGTGTGCTAGCTTCGTAGGTTAAACGCCTTTCGGAATAAAGAAGTCTTGCTTGTGAAAATTCAATGGTCCGCAAACCCTAAAGATTGCACTTGGGAAACTTATCCCGGTTTTCTCTCCTCTTCGGGTGGAGGTGAGCATTCTTAATTCATCTTTTCTATTTCAAATCTTTGTTGTGATGAATAATTTGAGTTATAGATTGCTTCTAGTATGAAAATTGCGGGGATGCAAATTTTTATAAGGAGGAGTTTGTAACAACCGAGATTTTTGATCACCGTCGGAATAAAAAATTTAAAATAGGATTTTTAAATTGAAATTTGAAAAAAAAATTGCAAAGCAAATCCTGTTGCAAAGTCAGTTGAGTTATACTTCTTTTCACCTTCACGTGTAAAAGAAATGGGCCATTTTAAAAGTAGTGAACACTTTTATTTGCAGCCACTAAGATTTTTAAAACAAAGTTGAACACTTTTCTTTTTTCTATCATCATTATTTTTATATGCAGCCTGTCCTTCTCTTCTCTGTAGCGCGTTTATCTCATAAATGCTATTGTACAAACTTTAGCCAGCACATATTTTCTTTTACTTATACACAATAGTTGGAAAGGAAAAGTAAACACATTCTTTTGTTTCGTATTTCTAGAAGCTCTGAGAAAATATTAATGGCAGTACATTTCTTCCTCCACTCAGATCATGGTGCTAATTGGTTCTAAAGCTTGAATTTTTGTTACTTGCTGATTTTGAAACAAATCTAAGATGAGTGCAAAACTCACATTTCTAATTAAACTTTGCTGCTTGTTTTGATATACTAATTGGTTCGCTGATACCGATTGTGTGTATTAAACACACTTGAGCACGTCCTGGTATTTCAATTTATTTTCCATCATTATTAGCAAGAATGCAAGCATCTGGGTCATATTTTTGTGTGAAAACTCGGTTGCCAGGTTACTTTAAAATTTTGTTAAATTCATTTTCGTGCAAGTGATATTGTGCAATAAGTCCAAGTCCTTCATTTCATACACTTCATCACTGTATGCAAAAAAATATGTAACGAGAAAATCAAGTCCAAGTCAATATTGCTTTTACATTTTTGACGCTACTGCATGTAACCTAGCTAGCCATCACCTGTGTCCATTCCATGCGTGTAAAAGTAGTAGTACCCTGGCCATCGTCTTTTTTTTTACTTCATTTGCCGTGTATAATAAATGTAGCACGAAACGTGTGTGCGTGCATGCATAGTGAGGTGTGAGTGCATATTGTTAGTTAAAAATGTGCGTGAGTATTATAAGTTGCATTTCACAAATTCAAGTTCCACGTCTTCTTGTTTTTTATATGGTGCTTGCAAACTATACTTTCCAGGCCACCTTCCTTTGTCATTTTTACACGTGCAAAGGTAAGGCCTTCTTCAGTTTCATTTTATATTTTTTTATGTTCACAAATATGTGTCAAACGAAGGCAAGACCTGACCTTTTCATTTTGAACGTTTGTGGGTAAATTGCATTACACCAATTTCAAGTGTCGGTCCTTTCTAAATATAGTGTGTGTGCATGTAAATGGTCCAGGTCATTTATTATTTTTATCGACTTCATTTTGAATGCAAGTTGTAGTGTATTATAATATTGCCCAGTTTATATTTTTGTCTATTTCTTTTTTGTGTGCAAGATGGATTGCGCAAAATTTTAGTCCAGACTATTCTTTATTACAAGTGTAAGAAGTTAGTGCCATGCAGTGCAATATTAGATGAATGCATAGTAGTGCAGTCTACTGTTTAATTTACGTTGAAGTGGTGTTTTGTTTTTGAATGCATTTTGTTGCCGTTATTTTTGTAACAGATTTTCACCACGGTGGTTATATTTGAAGCGTGTTGTTTTGGTGAGTTTTTGACGAATAAAATTACTGTTGTTTTGACTTCAGTAACCGTCAATTTAAAGTAAATTTTCAAGCGGCTATCTTGCAACCAAGACAAACCCACAACGCTGATTTTCATATCCGTTTTTACGGTGTTTTGTAAGTAGGATCGATTTCACCCTAGAGGGGGGGGATGAATAGGGTGATAGTATTAATTATAAAAATTAATTACGGAAGCTTATAAAATAATTTCAACACAGATCATAGAATAATAGCAGCACAGATAATAGCAGAATAATAAATGCAGAAATAGAACGACACAGAATTTACCCAGCCTCGGCAAAACTTTACCTACGTGATGCCCCCAAGGTTTCTAATATAAATTAAGTAGTCACACGCTTACACACGTAAACTCGCGACACCCGCTACTGACTAACCTAACTCTTCGCTTAAAATCCTACCACAACTCAGCCCCTGAGTTGCAAATTCTCAAACTACGCCACGTAGTTTGTGCCCTAGTCACAGGACTAGTGATTACAACAGTTTAAAAAGAGAAATACAAATTTAAAATAAAAACAAAACAACCCTAATATTTAAAACCAAAACCCTTATTAAACTTAAAGCAAAAAGATCGGCCCCCTTTTCTATTTCTTTTATTTGGGCCGTTTCCCTTTTTAATTTATTCGCCCCGTTCCCTTTTGTTGGGATAATGGTAATGCTCGTCCCTCTTTCTTCAGAAATTAGGGTTTTAAGAAATTCAAAGACTGGTGACTGTAAATGCTCGATTGAATCCGATTTTCTTGCTCTATTGGTTGATCGTCTCTTAAGATGATTTCGACCGCTTGGTTGAGTTCATCTCTGCTTCGATACGGGTATGTGATTTTCCCTTTTTGCTTTCTAGTTTCAATGCTTGAACTCGATGATTTTTTCTTTGCCGATGATGTTACTTATATATGATTCGATGCCCTTGAATTTTGTTCGTATCCATTTAATTGAATTCGTCACTTGAATATTCTCGGCCATTTGATTTGGTTTTAATGCTACAAATACGTTCTGACTTGTTCATATCAGATATTTCATTTACTTCAATATCATGGTTTTGATTTCAAACCGTTCGATCATTCCTTGATCGTTACGGTAGTGACTTTCCTATTTTACTTTGGCTTTGATTTTTGACTATTTCAATTTGTATAATTAAGTTGATTTCTGACTTGGTCATCACGTCACTGTTTTGATTCCATGGCCACAACGGCTTAATTTGTATTCTACTTCGGTCATCTGATTGACTTGCCATCCCATTGCGTTGACGTTGAATTGCAGTGGCTTTACTTGATTTGAACTGTGCCTTGTCTGGTTCATTGGTCTGCATTGTCATGATTCGAAGTCTGGTTCATAATAGTTGTGCGCTGCATATTTTTGCTGAGACTATTTTCTTTATGAATTACTTCGGCCCTTATGTTTTTGACCTGCAGCTTGAACTTGCTATACATATATTTACACATGCTTAACTTGTTTACTGAACTGTTGTTTTATTTTGTTGATTTCAGCCACTTAACTTGGTTGCTTCATCATGTATACACTTGATAATCATGTTGTATTATTGACATGAGCCTGGCATTGTCACTTACAGTAGGTGTTCCAGTTTTAACTTGTATTCTTCAGGCAGCTTGCATACAATTGCATTGTTGGTCTTGTATCACTTGCCGTCCATTAGCTTTGTGTTTGTTGTACATATAAACTTGGTTCATATATATGCTGTGCACTAAGCATTGCTTCGAGTTGTATTATTGAACACTTGAGTCTGTACTTGCATTATCCATTTGGAGCTTGTTGTCTATATTCATTTGAACTTAGTTGATGTTAGTTGTCTCTGGTTTGAGTTTTGCTTGTATAACTTGAACTTGGTTTGGATTTTTGCTTCGAGCATGCTTCTGGTTTGATATGCACTGTGCCTTGATTGTGCTTGCATCTGAGTTGTATTCATGTGTCATTTTTGCTTCGAGCATGCTTCTGGTTTGATATGCACTGTGCCTTGAGTATGCTTGCATCTGAGTTGTATTCATGTGTGTCCAGACCTGAATGTGCAGTCTTGTATATGCTTTGAGTCATGGTTGTTGTGTCACTGTTGTGTGTTGTTTGGTTCTGGCCATATCTTTGATGCACTTGTGTTGTTTGGATCTGCTGTACTAGTTGCTTTGAGTTACTGCAGCTTCATTGTAGCTGTCTTGACTATTTGAGGCAGTTTGGATATTTTTTTCATGTAGTACTTGTAGTCTGTTTCACATGTGCACTGCCTATTTCAGTTTGCATATGGTTTTGTACATTTTGATTTTTGGTCGAGGCTTTTTTTAGTTGTCTTGACCATTTTCATGAACTTGCACCTGTGTTGAATCCAGCTTATAGCTCGGATTTGACCTTGTGCTGAAAGTTGTGATATTATTTTATTGCACTTGAGCTGAATCCGATAATTTGGGTTTGACCTGTGCTTACCTGTCCCTTTAAATTTGTCAAGTGTATATATCGATGTGCACGGCCTTGTGGCATATACAGTGATACACTGTGTATGTCACAAGCTGTTCGTGTATGATGGATTCAAAATTAAATGATGACGAACAACTCAAATAACTGAGGCAAATATCATTTTCAAAATCTACCTTTTATTTTATATTGCAAAAATATTTCCTTTTCAATTTGACTACGTCAAATTTTTTTTTTGCAGATTTCTCAGATGCTGGATTCATATTGGAATAAAGTTGAAGATAAATACGAGTTGAATGAGTGATATGTAGTGACGTGCAATGTGAATTGTAATTTAATCAAATTTGTATTGTAGTTGAAATTGTATATAGTGAGGGCTTGAATTTTGTACTATTCAATAATTGTAATAAATATTTGTTTAAATAAAATTTCTGTTTGAATTCAAATTCTGTGTAATATTTGTTTGAATAAAATTTCTATTTGAATTTAGATTCTGTGTTATTTATTTTATTCAGCAAATATTTATTTAATCTATGAAAAATAAAATAGTACATTAACAAATACATTTAAATGAATATATATATATGTTTATTATCATCAAACAAAAATCATATAATCGCATATTCAACAATCTCCCCCTTTTGATGATAACAAACATATATTTAAGATTTTGAATATGTTAAATGTATTTGATCATTGATATAATTTAATTGATCCCCCTATTTAAATGCTTCCTCTCTACACAAAGCTCCCCCTACATATATGAATGCAAATAAAGATATGCAAATGAGCCTAGATGCAAGTGGGAAATATTTGACCTTTGCTTGATTTTATTTGACAAAATCTTAACTTTTCTCTCCCCCTTTTGTTATTAGAAAAAGAGTATTAGTGTTATAGAAAATAGAGATAAAGTGATCGATATTAATCCAACATTAAAACTCAATTGAATATAAATATTAAATTTCAATAAAAAATCAAACAAAAATCATAACTACCCTTGTTGGGCGCATATTCCACTTTTAGAAATAATGGGAATGATGTCATCATATAAACCATACAGTTGTGTCTATTTGTGATACATTTATATCAGGAATTTGAATATCTATTAATCATGCATAACCGTTAGGACTTTTAAATGAGATTAGTAGTATTCCAATTTAATTTTAAAAAATGAATTCAAGTATCTTCTAACCACGCATAACCATGAGGACTTTTAAATGGGATTAGAATCAACTTGTTTATTTAATAAATCAATTTTGATATGCGTTCCATACATGCATAACCGTGAGGACTTCTAAATGAGCATGGAAGTACATAACAAATTCCATGTAATTCATCCATGCATAACCGTGAGGAATTTTAAATGAGAGTGAATACTTTGGATTTTATTTTGTCTTATTTTATATATAAAATGAAAAGTGAATGATTCCTGTTTAAAGTACCATATATCGACAAACTATATTGAATTTTGATGAGCGATGGTCGATAGAAATATGATAGAAATAGAAATGGTCATAGAATCTTTACCCAACAAGAGTTTTTATAACTCTTGTTTAAATTTCTAAAGAGATTTGCTAATTATATCGTCTGGAGTCATAATATATGATAAATATCAACACTTGTCACTTTTTCAATCACTATTTATCTTTCCGATAATTATTAGGGAGTCAGATTAGTCAAAATAATCATTTAAAATCCAATTCAAAAATAATTATGAAATCAATTTTTCACAATGACTAATCTGAAAACATGGTCAAAAATGATTTTCTCGAAGGGGTTATATGAGAAAAATTTCTGCTATTTGAAAATTATTTGAAATGAAAAATACGCATATATTTTCTTTAAAAAACGATGCAGATACTAAATGTCTCAACAAAAATCACGTTCAACGAGTAAGTTTTCTATCAACTAGATTACCAGTGTAATCTGCATCTGAATTTCGCTTTCACTCAAAATTATCACTAACTGAATTTGATAGACCAGACCATGAAGTGTGCAACAAAAATTTCAAAATCAATTTTAACAGCATTTTAAATGACATTCTCTTGAATTTGAATTGAAGCCGTGTAAATAATCAAAAACCGTGAATATAGAGTTAGCCATATTATAACCAAATGTATTATCATCCAACAAAAACACTATTATTAATCCAAACCAAGATATATGAAGTAATTCAAATGCTCTAGAGATTTTTATAGTGTTTTTGGCATAAAAATATAATTGGCCAACAATTTTAAATAAGTCAGAATCGTCATTTATTTCGTCATCACATTATTGGCTGATTTAACTCAGATTGCGGTGCAGATTACATTTAATATATCGTTCAAATAACTATACCATTACCTGTTTTACCTTTACGATATTTTTCGTTGTTGTCCATTGTGATTCTATCACCATTATACTAGGCTAAGGAGCTTTTCTTTGTCGCCCGTTGTGTTTCTGAAACAGCCAAAATCCAGAGAACACTGTTGTTGTTCCTTAGCCTGCCACCACACCTACACGATGAAAGATTTTTGTGACCTATTTGTTTTTATAGGTCCATGATTGTTAGTGGAAGAATATTTTGAAAAATAATTTTGTGGAGACCCAAAACTATTTATATATGTTCCTTTCGGCACCCAGATTTGTTTAACTTGGAGAGATTTTATATTTGTGCCTTTTGGAACCTAAATTGGTATAGTTTTCACGTGTTTGGGTCTATACCAACAATTATTTGAGTGTGTCCAAATTCTCTACAAATTGTGCATATTGAATTGACTTGATTAATTTCATTTCTAACTTTTTCAGTTTGATTATATCCAAGTCCTTATCTAACTATATTAACAGTTTTTTTTCTAATAGCATGCTCAACGATTTTTCACTTTTTGAAAATTTATCTAAAGTCGTTGACAATTGTTGGAGTTGTGTTTTGAGAGATTCATTTTCGTTTAACAATTGTGTGCACCTTTTAATAGAATATTCTCTCCTAGCATTTTCACTCTCTTTCAAAATTAGAATTTCATTTTCAAGTGATTTTATATTAACCTCTGATTTTTAATTTCTTCTTCGAATGTTGGACACTTATCACACTTAGGAATCCTACTTTGATAGGTTTTAACTAATTGGTCAAGTTGTTTATTTAAATCTATCAAAGTATCTTTTTGTGATTCAAGTTTGGCATACTTCTCCCTAAGTCGTTCAAAACAGCTATTCACTTCGTGGAAATATATAAGTAATTCTGAATGAGAAAGTTTTGATATCACTTGGCTCGTCGTCATCACTGTCAGTTATTTCACCTTGAAGACACATGTCTGCTTTCTCACTCTCACTGTTAGTACTTTGATTATCTTCATCACTTGTATTCCACGTGGCTGCAAAACTTCTCCTTTTTTATTTCTTTTCAAAGTCGCGTCGATTTTAAGGATAATTGGGCTTGATGTTTCCGGGTTGGTGGCACTTATGACAGATGATTTTTTGCTGTTCTGTGTTATCTTAAACTTTGATTATTCTGCCTTTTATTTTTTTGATTTAGAGCTGGATTTCCGTATCTACGGTTCCACCTTTTTAATATCTTTATTACCATTTCCAACTCTGCCGCTCCATCATCATCATCATCAGTTTCAGTTGTTCCTTTGAGAGCTATTGATTTCTTTCGAGTATCTCCTCCTTTACGCTCTTCCTTGAATTTCATTTCTAGCTCGTAAGTGGTGAGATTTCCGATGAGTTCTTCGACTTTCATTTGTTTCAAATCTTTTGATTCTTGAATGCAGTCATTTTAGCTTCAAAACTTCGTGGAAGGACTCTGAGGATTTTTTGGACTATCTCCAACTCTGTGTATGATTTTCCAAGAGCTTTTGATTTTATACGATATTGGAAAGTCGTCCATGCATCTCTTTGATATTTTCTTCCTTTACCATTGTGATATTCTCGTATTCGCTGCTTAGCATGGCAAGGCGAGATTCTTTGACTTGAGATGTTCCTTCGTGAGTCACTTCTAGTGTGTGCCATATTTCCTGCGCATTTAGACAATGTGAGACACGGTTAAATTCAAATTGATCCAAAGAACAGATAATAGAATTCATAGCTCTAGCATTAGCATTTTGTAATTTATTTTCTAGCTCTGTCCATTGATCCATCGGTTTATCTATTTCCTGATTATCTACAATTATAGTTGGTGCTCTATAACCTGTCTCAACAATGTTCCAAGCGTCAATGGTTTTCAGAAAAAAATTTCATTCTATTTTTCTAGTAGGCATATTCATCATTGAACATTGGTGGTCTAACTATGGACTGATCCCCAGCAAAAGCATTATTAAAAGAACCCATTTTAAAAATTCAACTTTTTAAAACAAAAATTGATTTTTGAAAAAAATCAAATTTTTAAAACCAAAAAACAACTTCTATTCCTAGCTCTGATACGACTTGTAGGATCGATTTTACCCTAGAGGGGGGGTGAATAGGGTGATAGTATTAATTATAAAAATTAATTGCGAAAGCTTATAAAATAATTTCAATACATATCACAGAATAATAGCAGCACAGATAATAGCAGAATAATAAATGCAGAAATAGAATGACACAGAATTTACCCAGCTTCTGCAAAACCCTGCCTACGTGCTGCCCCCAAGGTTTCTACTAGAAATTAAGTAGTCACACGCTTACACACGTAAACTCGCGACACCCCCTACTGACTAACCAAACTATAGGCTCAAAACCCCGCCATAACTCAGCCCTTGAGTTGCGAATTCTCAAACTACGCCACGTAGTTTGTGCCCAGGTCACATGACTAGTGATTACAGCGGTTTAAAAAGAGAAACACAAATTTAAAACAAAAATAAAACAACCCTAATATTTAAAACCAAAACCCTTATTAAACTTAAAGCAAAAAGATCGAACCCGTTTTCTTTTTATTTTATTTGGCCCGTTTCCCTTTTTAATTTATTCGGCCCATTCCCTTTTGTTGAGATAATGGTAGTGCTCGTTCCTCTTTCTTCAAAAATTAGGGTTTTCAAAAATTCGAAGATTGGAGGCTGTAAATGCTTGATTGAATTCGATTTTCTTTCTCTATTGCTCGATCGTCTCTTGAGATGATTTCGGCCGCTTGATTGAGTTCGTCTCTGCTTCGATGCGGGTATGTGAATTTTGCTTTTTGCTTTCTTGTTTCAATGCTTGAACTCGATGATTTTTTCTTTGCGGATGATGTTACTTATATATGGTTCGATGCCCTTAAATTTTGTTCGTATCCATTTAATTGAATTCGTCACTTGAATATTCTCGGCCATTTGATTTGGTTTTAATGCTACAGATACGTTCTGACTTGTTCATATCGAATATTTCATTTACTTCAATATCACGGTTTTGATTTCAAACCGTTCGATCTTTCCTTGATCATTACGGTAGTGACTTTCCTATTTTACTTTGGCTTTGACTTTTGACTTTTTCAATTTATATAATTAAGTTGATTTCTGACTTGGTCATCACATCACTGTTTTGATTCCGTGGCCACAACGGCTTAATTTGTATCTACTTAGGTCATCTGGTTGACTTGCCATCCGATTGCGTTAACATTGAATTGCAGTGACTTCACTTGCTTTGAACTGGGCCTTGTCTGGTTCATTGGTCTGCATTGTCATGATTCGAAGTCTGGTTCATAATATTTGTGCGCTGCATATTTTTGCTGAGACTATTTTCTTTATGACTTACTTCGGCCCTTGTCTTTTTGACATGCAGCTTGAACTTGCTATACATATATTTACACATGCTTCACTTGTTTACTGAACTGTTGTATTACTTTGTTGATTTCAGCCACTTAACTTGGTTGCTTCATCATGTATACACTTGATAATCATGTTGTATTATTGACATAAGCCTGACAATGTCACTTGCAGTGGGTGTTGCAGTTTTAACTTGTATTCTTCAGGCAGCTTGCATACAGTTGCATTGTTGGTCTTGTATCACTTGCCGTCCATTAGCTTTGTGTTTGTTGTACATATAAACTTGGTTCATATATATGCCGTGCACTAAGCATTGCTTCGAGTTGTATTATTGAACACTTGAGTCTGTACTTGCATTATCCATTTGGAGCTTGCTGTCTATATTCATTTGAACTTAGTTGATGTCAGTTGTCTCTGGTTTGAGTTTTGCTTGTATAACTTGAACTTGGTTTGGATTTTTGCTTCGAGCATGCTTCTGGTTTGATATGGACTGTGCCTTGAGTGTGCTTGCATCTGAGTTGTATTCATGTGTCATTTTTGCTTCGAGCATGCCTCTGGTTTGATATGCACTGTGCCTTGAGTGTGCTTGAATCTGAGTTATATTCATGTGTGTCTAGACCTGAATGTGCAGTCTTGTATATGCTTTGAGTCATGGTTATTGTGTCACTGTTGTGTGCTGTTTGGTTCTGGCCATATCTTTGATGCACTTGTGTTGTTTGGATCTGCTCTACTAGTTGCTTTGAGTTACTGCAGCTTCATTGTAGTTGTCTTGACCATTTGAGGCAGTTTGGATATTTGTTTCATGTAGTACTTGTAGTCTGTTTCACATGTGCACTGCCTATTTCAGTTTGCATATGGTTTTGTACATATGGATTTTTGGTCGAGGCTTGTTTTAGTGGTCTTGACCATTTTCATGAACTTGCACCTGTGTTGAATCCAGCTTATAGCTCGGATTTGACCTTATGCTGAAAGTTGTTATATTATTTTATTGCACTTGAGTTGAATCCAATAATTTGGGTTTGACATGTGCTCACCTGTCCCTGTAAATTTGAAAAGTGTATATATCGATGTGCACGACCTTGTGGCATATACAGTGATACACTGTGTATGTCACCAGCTGTTCGTGTATGATGGATTCAAAATTAAATGATGACGAACAACCCAAATAACCGAGGCAAATATCATTTTCAAAATCTACCTTTTATTTTATACTGCAAAAATATTTCCTTTTCAATTTGACTGCGTCGAAATTTATTTTTGCATATTTCTCAGATGCTGGATTCATATTGGAATAAAGTTGAAGATAAATACGAGTTGAATGAGTGATATGTAGTGAGGTGCAATGTGAATTGTAATTTAATCAAATTTGTATGATAGTTGAAATTGTATATAGTGAGAGCTTGAAATTTGTACTATTCAATAATTGTAATAAATATTTGTTTGAATAAAATTTCTGTTTGAATTCAGATTCTGTGTAATATTTGTTTGAATAAAATTTCTATTTGAATTCAGATTCTGTGTTATTTATTTTATTCAGCAAATATTTATTTAATCTATGAAAAATAAAATAGTACATTAACAAATACATTTAAATGAATATATATATATATATGTATATATATGTTTATTATCATCAAACAAAAATCATATAATCGCATATTCAACATTGTGAAGTGCAATTTCCTTGTCGAAATTGCTATAGATATTGCTGTTTTAATCATGTGTTTTTAAAATCATTTTAAAATAAAATTGTTTCCAAAATTTTTACAGTTTACGCTTTCAAAAGAATGTGGAATCGGTTTAAACGCTTCAGCAAAATTAAGGACTATGAACCTTTAATTTTACTGATCCGATTATTTCCGGACTTGTCCATTTGAGAACGTAAAAATTATTTATATTAAATACACAATTTTGCACTTTCAAGGAAACGATGAAGAGATTTAAACGATTTAGCAAAAGTGCAGAATGTGGAACCACGCTTTTACTAATTCGGTTAATTCCGGACTCGTTAATTGAAATATTTGCCGTGGAATTGCTGTTTGAGAATTTTGGTGATTTTGTTGGGCTTTCGAGCCGCTATGTTGGATCTTCGGGTCAATTACCAGTACTAGACCTTCGGGTCATTCGTTGGACGCCAAATATTATGATGACAGTACTTGGTAGGCTTCGGCCATTTGAGATGCATGTGCGGCGTAGCTTAGACTCGCCATATGCTGGGATCGATCCACTTTTATGCTGATTTTCTAGTTATCTTATTTTGATTTCTAGATTTTTGTGTATTGTTGTTTTGAATTCAATTTTGAATTTGGAAGTTGATTTTGATGGAGTTTGATGAGATTTCTCCATTTAAACTATGTTGATTATTTATGCTGAATAGTCTCATTCGAGATTATGATTAATTTGCTTTGGTGTTGCTTATCTTGCATTCATTTCTAAGTTTAAATTAGACTAATCCGTTTATTATTTTCTTTTAAATAATACTCGGGTCAGACCGAGTTATATCAGGATAATCGCTAATTCAGTTGCTGCTTCAGCTTTTGGGATTTCACCTCATCTTTTGTTTAGGCTTCGAGGTGTTACTTTTGGTGTATTAACTCTCGCCTCATGTATCTATTGATGGCTATGTATATGTACATTTGGTTCATGTGAACCATCGAGTGTTGTAGCATATATCCAGACTTACCTTCCGCTATATCTGATATTTCTGTTCTGATGTGATTATACTTATTTGTGTTGTTGCTATTATGAGTTGTTATAAATTTTTCTTAAGCCAACGTGGTTTCGTTTTAGATTTGGATTGAATGTATATCGTTGGGAGTAATTTACACAACTCCTATCGATGTAATCAATACTCGTCTAAGGCATAACTTACGGATGGTCGCTTCTAACAAGCCTTATTCTTCGCAATAGTAGACGCTATTACCTTATAATAACCTTTGTTATTGTGAGCATAAAGGTGGGGCGTCACAATTATCGACTTTTGATCGGATGATCGTACTACCAACATCTTTACACCGTTTTGATCGTCTTGTCGTGCCGATCTTCGCAGTATACTCATTTGTGTATTTTGAAGTTCCGAGTGCGGTGCAATTTACGAAACGTCTTGTGTATCGATTCCTCAACCAAGTCTTTTGGTTCCATACCCTTTCATTTCCTAGCATGCAAACGAATGGCTATCAACGTTAATATCTTCAGCTTTTCACTGTTGCCAAAATTCATGAGTTTGACCTTCACTATTCACTATACTATTTATTATTTGTTGGTCTATGTCTTTTGCTCTTCATATTCTTTGGTTCTACCTGCTTAAATTATAAAATATACAGATACAAAGATCTGTAGCCATCTGTTCTTACACCCTTGAAAATGTTCTTCTTCCTCTGTATGTTTTCTCGGCCTTCCTTGTCCCATTTCTTCAAGCCGTGAATCCATCCCACCTCGTCCCATGCTCGTTCGACACTGGCCTCCCTCCATCAAAGTTTGCCGCCTCTCCATCATCAAGCGCAGCCCACGACCTCCTTTCCAACCTCCCAGGCGCTGCCGCCATCGCCGCCTCTTTTGCCCGCCTACCGATCTTTTCCCCGTGCATACCTCCTCATGCTAGCCGAGTCCAAGCAACTATTAACCGAGCTCCTCCTCCACCGCTCCCTGGCCGAAGCCGCTCAGCCACGTCTTACTTCACATTCACCATAGTCAAGACCCCTTCCTAATTTAGTTCTCCCCCTCACGGCCTTCGGTTGCACTTCGCCTGTATCATCTCATTGACCGCCGCCCGTGCGCAGCTGCCACCCGCGTCTCCCACCGACATCGACCACTTCCATCCCTCCTCCTTGTCCACCCTGCCCTCTTTCGCACCTTGCTCCTATGTATATGAGTTCACATATATAGGTAATATGTTATTTCATTTAACATTTGTTGACAAGCTGATATATATATATATATATACTAGCTAAGTAATGAATATAAACACTTGTATTTGAAATATTGGTCAGATATCACATATATATATATATATATATCAGTTTACTATTGTTATATTCTTTGATTTCTTTTTTTCGAACTGGTACTTTATATACAACAAATCATTGGGACAGCATATCCCATGTCAAATAAACGTTCGAAAGCAAGTTTCGAACTTGTGACATCCTGCACCAAAGCCGAATCAATTAACCACTTGGACAAAGGTGCTTGTGTGTAAGTTTATATGCTTTAAGCTACAAGACTGGTTGCAATCTAATATTCTGAAACTGTTCTCTATTTTACAAACAAGAATATAAGGGTCTGTAATCTCGTATATGTATTTTACTTTGCTTTTGTATAATATTAATATATTTGTTGTTTATATGTATATCTTAGTTATATGTATGTACTTTATCTTTTTATAAAATGTATGTATATTTAAAAAGTTTTTTCTAGTTATGCATACATAAGTTTGTTTTACACATAATATAGGTAAGCTTTATTTTATACAATGATGTAAGCTAAGTATTAAATATAAGGTTGTTATGTTGTTGTATTCATATATATAGTTTTATACAAGATTTTATGATATGTTGTTTGTTTTGTACACATAGGTATACATGTTGCTGTATATAATCAATTTCGCTATACTATGTGATGAAAGAAGTAATAGATTTTTATGTATAAGTTTATTCGCATAGCCGAAATTGTTGGTCGTATATATATTATAAATGAAAATATGTTTACAGTAGATGGTTACAGTAAATATATGTTCGGAAAAGTATATTATATTATAGAACTATTACATTTCATTGTTTAAAAGTGAATGCCTATCTATTTGAACAGTATGCGTACACAATCTTTTAAATGTAATATATGGTGTATAGGCTGCTGTTATATACAGTTAGTTATATAAGTCGAAATTGTAAATATTTTGTTACTGTAAGAATTGTTTATAACTATATATGTATGTTTATAACAGAAATTTATTTTAAGATTTGTTTGTATTAGATTTGAAGTTATAAAAGATATAATAATTTATATATTTATATAGGAACGAAAGGTTATACAGTTATAGTTCCTAAAGTATTCAAGTACAAAGTTTATATATATATAATAGGCAGTACAGATTTTTGTCGATATATATATATTGTTATACCAGACTGTACATATAATATTATAGGCATATATATGTTTTGTTAGCTTACATATGTATATGTTGAGTCTGATGTAGGTGTTTAATTTAAAAGCAATAATTTTGAAATGTGTATATGTATTAAATTGTAAAAAAATGTGTTTGAATTATGAATTTGACTTTATAGAAATATTGCTATATATAGTTATATATGTTCACTCATACCCAATTATCATCATCGATCCAATTCTGATTTGATTTCGTCAATTTCTATTTACCAGTTCTATTCGTTGAACTCGAGCCCATCGTGCTTTGCTTCGAAATTCATGCTTGGATCTGTAACTCATTCTATTGTATATTCTCTAGCCTCGAAAAGTGAGCAATCACTCACGATTTACGTTCTTATATTTATTAAATTTGATTTCAATTGAAACGGCAATTGAAATATGCTGTTGTTAGTTATTTACACTGTTATATATATGCTATTACCCGTATTAGTTGACCTGTGACATCTGACACAATTATCCGTTATTTATATTGATGATATATAATTGTTATACTATTATCATATCTGTTATCACTCTGCAAGTTCCCTGTTAGTATAGAATCACTATGGGTTGAAATGATACATACTCGAATGATCTGTAGAATAGAAGAAAATCATTATGCGTTGAAATGATAAACCCAAGCGATTTTTATTGAATTGAATCTGGGATTGCTGGTTGAAATGATATGTATACCCGTATATAATTAAATTGCGGATTGAAATGATAAATATCCGTATCACTTGACCATAGGATAGAAAATTATATACAGACACTATTGGTCTATATATATATATATTTATGTATATATATATATATAATTTGAAATGATTACTATGGTTTTGAAAGGAAATATATGGTTTTATATAAATATTGATTTTAGATATTATATAAATGTTATTTTATATATAGTTAAATTCTTAATTCTAAGTTATGCACAAATTTGTTTTAGTATAAAATAAGCTTAATAATAAAGTTTGATTTTATTAAAATATAATGTGGTTAAGTATTTATTGAAATTATATTTTAATATAGAGTTTATAATGATTTAATAAATTAAGGTTGAGAAGATAGATTTGAAATTGATTTGAAGTTGTATTTAATTAAGAAATATATTCAATTAGAAATTGATTTGGAACTTATTGAATTTGAGATTTTTTTTAAGGATATAATTTTTTAACTTGATTTTGGTTAAGGTGATTTAAATGAATATTTCAAGTTTAAATAAGTTGAAGGAAATATTTAGTCATTTGAAATTTGGTGTTTATTTAAATGATAATGGATTTAGTAAGTAAATATTTCAAAATAAATAATAGTAAAGTGAATTTGATATATATATGGAATAATCAAATCTTGATTTGAAATGGTTGAATATTTAAAGCTTTGAAAATATTGAAATTGTAATGGTTTATTTTGTGGTTAAAAATCTGTATTTGAAGTTGATATAATTTGAAATGGTTTATTGAGAAACTGAAATAAATTAAAATTGATGATTTGAGATTTGACTAAATTTGAATTTTTGGGATTGGTGTTGATTTGGAATTGATGTGTGAAATTTGAGGAAGCTATTTTATTATATAAAGTATTTTTAAATTATATTTAAAACTATTTATATATGTTACCTTATAAATGTATTTCATATAAACTATTTTAATATAAATTATTTTTAATACATACTATTTTAAAATTATAACTATTTTTATATAAACTATTTTAAATTATAACTATTTTTATATAAACTATTTTAAATTATAAACTATTTTATTATATATACTATTATTTATGTTTAAAACAGTTAAGTGGGAAGTGTTATGATTTCAAAGCATTTTGATTTCTAAATTTTGATTTCAAAAGTATTATGATTTCCAAAGTGTTTGATTTAGAAAGTGTTATAACTTGAAGTACTAAGATTTTGTAAATGGGTATAATTGAGATGGATATTTTTTAAATGGAAATCATATCGTATTTGGTTTTGAAATGGAAGTTATATCGTATTGATATGGTTTTGAAATGGCAACAATATTTTGGTTTTGAAATATAAACTATTTTGAAATTTTATTAAATGACCAATCGGTGTAATAATTACGTAGTTATTGAAGAGTCCGAGATCGGTTAGTGACATACTCTCTGTCTAAACCGAAAACCACTTTAATAACTATTATACGCGGAGTGTGATCCAGATTGGAATGATGGAATTGTTGGATTTGAAGAAAGAGAACGATAATGGATAGCCTTGACACTTATGTCAAATTTAAAATGACTTAAACAGGAGCCGTGTCAGGCCAATGAGGTTAGCTGCCTCTAGCGGACACACTTCTTCGTAAACTACTCATTACTTGTTTTTGATTGGTGCGCACCCATGAATTGGGAGTGTTGTTTCGCGGTGTTGCGATTGTTGCGTCGATGTGTTTTCACCAGTCCGTATCAGGCAAACGGTAGTTTCACTACCTTGGGTATTGCCTCATGTGCCTTGTCATACTCGTATCCCTATACGCGACCACTACGATTTGTTTTGTGTTATACCTATGGAGCACTCCCTGATATCCCACTAGTTTAAGGTGGAGTTTACAGTGCTGTATAGACTATGACGCTTATATAAAATGTGTTAAGGGGGATAATGGTAATGCCTTAACCCTATTTTTAAATATATTATACTTTACTTTAGACATTATTATAATAGCATATATTACTACACAGTAGATATTTTAACAGATCCTTAGAGGATGATTATCCCAAACATCCTTTGAGTTACTTGTATTTCAGTTGTTATTTCACTTGAGTTGGATTTATTGATATAAGAATGTTAATCCTGACTTTAGTGTTTTGTGTTTTGCTTTACGCTTGGGTCAGACCGAGTGTACCAGTATTCGAGACTCACCTTTGGAGTTGGAGCTTCGCTTAGAGATCCAGCTATCTATCTAGCTTTGAGATATTCAGGTGATTCTAGTGATTTATTCTGATCTTGTATTTGATTATTGCATTTGAAACTTCTATTGTATCTTATTTAACTCTTATATATATAGTAGCTTCATAAACTGCTATTCATTTGTTTCCGCTGCATATTGTTATATTACTATGTGTCTGTGATTCTGTGATTATTCATTTACTATATATGTTGAGTTTTGCCAAATATAAACTTGCAATATGTTATTTTGAGCAATTCAATTCCGGCATGTTTGGATGCGAAAGGTTGAAAATATCAGGTCGTTACACAAATTAATTAATCCTTAGTCATTAGTTAATCAAATTAATTAATTAATCTTTAATTACTTTATTAATTTAATTAATCATTAATCATCAAAAACCTTAACTAACTTTAAGATAAATCATTATCTTTATTAATTACCTAATTATGATTAACACATATTTTTAAAACATTTTAATTAACACTTAATTACATTAAGTTTTAAAATAACTTAAGCATTTAACTTACAATAAACAAATTTATATAACTTTCTTTAAACAATTATTTAAGACATTAATTTTAAGAAATTGTTCAAAACTAGATTCATTTTAAATTTTAAAACTTACTTATTTTTAAATTTAAGAACTGTTAAATTTTTATTTCGGGTTTGACCCGATCCTCACCCAAGTCCTACTCCGAGTATTCCTCCTTTCTTTCCTTTTTTTAAAAATTTTAGTTGGTTTAAAATTTTAAACCTACAAACATGATTAAAACTCTCGTCCCTTCTAATAACTTACCCGAGCAATCTTCTCCTTTTCCCGAGTTCCCACCCGAGAATACTTCTCCTCCTCCATGAACACAACATCGCTGACACCACCAAACACATGTGCACATGCACAGATCAACGGTGACGCTCCGATCACCCATGCTACCACCGTGAGTCGACGATGACCTACCACTTCGATTCCCAGCACCCAAAGTTCAACTCGAACCCTAAATTGAAATCGAGCTACAAGATCGAAACTGGAACAAAAACCGACCACCTAAAACTTCCTCGTCTCGACGACGCCGACCACCGGCATATATATATATATATATATATATATATATATATATATATATATATATATATATATATATATATATATATATGCTGGAAAAAGTATTTACCTATGTTTATTATTATTTTAAAATCTAATTATATATTATTATGGTTTGAAAAATTCAAATTTTTAATTTTAAAACATGTTCGAATATTTAAAACAAAATGAAATTTTTTTGTTTTTGTTTTGAGATCCAAAAGTTATAAATAAAAAAAAATTATTAAAAATTTTTGTATGGAAATTATGTATATATTTACTTTATTAAAAAAATTACCATAACCCTTGGTTTAGAAGACCACTATACATCGTTACAAGATCTTCATCTTAACTTCTACAAATCAAGTAATGGCCCGGAGATCGGGATGTTTTACTTCCGGAAAAAACATTCCATAGTTATAGTAATCTTCTCTTTAGTTTAAGAACTTTTTTCTTAAGCATCTTGTAATTGATTTTTCCAACAGACTGCCTACATGTTTGTTTACTATTCACATAAACCCAACATGAGCGCTAGTACCATTATTGGGTCAGGTGCATTAATAATGTGTTTAAAAGGGTGGATTTCAAAACCTTCGCTGTATTAATTTGTGTAAAATCGTATTTTGTGTTTATATAAATAATAAATTTTATAATAAATCATATTTATTGTTTATTAATGAAAGGGTTTGTAGTCAAGGACCTTTGCTCAAGTGGTTAGATGTATGACGCTTTAGATAGAGGTTTTAAAGGTAATGGGTTCGAACTCTTGAGACCTCAAAATAAATGCTCTGCTTGAATAAATTATCACTCTTATCATCAAAATATAAATAAAAGAGTTGAAAAATACTTTTATTTGCTAATTTTAATTAAAATATTTATTTATTGTTATTGTTTAACAATGATGTTTATTATTAATTTAATTTTATGTTTCAATATTTTTAATATGTTTGTATTCATAATACAAACATCATAATAATATGTTAGGTATAATCTAACCTATTGGTAAAATTGAAACATGTGTATAATTAATCATTGTGACTTATGGTTAATAAATGCATAGGTGACGTCATATGTCAAATGTCAAACGGATACATACACACACAATATATAATTAAATGTATATTTACATAAATATACACTAATTTATTTCACTTCATTTATTTTTCAATTAATATTTATACAAATGTGTATGTATGTAAGTATGTATATAATAGAGAAAGGTTCAGTGAGACCCCTCTTTGATACCACCCCTACTTTTCACTATATACATTTGGTTAAATATTAGTTGTTTCTCTATCTTCTACATCAACTAATATTTATAAAAAAACTCGTGGTGGAAAGTAAAAAATGCTTAATGGGTGCTATAAAAGAGGGGTGACATTGAATATTCTTTATATAATATATTGTATGATATTTTAGTCTAAATATTCTATAATAAAAATTGTTTTATTTTTAGTATATATAAATATTTATGTTTAAATAAATTTACTAATTTATCTTTAGATTATTAATAAAAATATTTATCAATTCAAATTTTTAATTTTAATTTGATTACTCTCATTTTTTGAGGATCACTCTTTCACCAAAAAATTCAAATTTAAATAGATTTGACATTTTAAAAATGAATATCTAATACATACACATATATATTTATTATCTCTATACATAGAATCAACAAAATATACTATTTTATTATATTAAAATCCAATTGAATATTTTAATCATTTGAAAAAAAAAATTAATTTTCAAAGCTTAATTGACTTTCAAAAAAATTCCCATCCGAAAATTATATGCATACATGCATATATAATTATAATTCTTTTATGACAATTGAAAGAGTTTTTTTTATCTTAAATCCAAAATACATTTATAATACCAAAAAATATTTATAATAATATAAGTATAAATATTTTCTTTATATATAAGATCAATCCAACTATCAAATATCAAACATCTCCCTTATTTCCCTTAAACCCTAGGAGCTTAGTCCCTATTCCCCCCCATGATATGATCGGCCTTACTTTGACCCTATACTTTTTCAAATTTCCCATTTGACTTATTTGGATTCAATTATTTTATTTTAGCTCCATTTTTAATTAAACCAACATACAACATTTATTCATCGTTCTGATCGATTTTATGCTTTAAATAAATAATTAAAAATGACATAAAATTTTAATACAACATTTTTATTAATTCATAACATTTATAAATTTATTCTAACATCGATTAAATTTAGAAATAACTGACAACACATTTGTGTTGACTCTTTATTGTGAACTCAGCCCTTAGTCAATATTTATATATTTTAAATACTGAAATATGTATAGATTTTTTTTTAAAGTATAGTATCGAGCATAAGTTCAGTGCTTACAGATTTGGGAAAAAATCAATTCCTAATTTATAATAAGCTCACCTAGTAATAACATTTGTGCACATATTCTTTTCTTCATCACTATATCACTTAGATAATTAAAACTTAGTCTAAGGTCAAAAAACTCTACTAATATGTGTGTGTGTGTGTATGCATAGAACATGGTAAAGTCCTTGCTTTAATTTGATAACTTTATCGATTAACTGATTTACATTGTGCAAGAGATTTTGTCTTTAAATTAATAACTAATTACTATATGTCGTTACCATGACATATTCTATTTTGACTTAGTTGTATTAACCTATAAAAGAATCTCATTGAGTCATTCTCTGATTTTTTTCAAACGACTATAAGTATGTAACCCCTTAGCATACCAACGGTGATGTGTAATTGATCGTCCATTGTATGAAGAGCATTATGTACACTAGTCTCAACGTATCTATCAATATCATTTTCTAGATACATCCGACAAGGAACATTTAAGGAGTAAGTATTTATATAAAAAAACATGTATAAAAGAAAATATGACCAAAGCATACTTCATTTGAAACAAGATTCTTTTAAAATAGTTAACTTATGTAATAAATTACATAACTGTCCCTAAGGAACACCCTTAACTCTATCAGACACAATTTGCATATGTGGTTCTACAGCAGAGGAAAAGATGGATTAGTACACCATTCTAGAGTAGGTTGTACGATGTCTATAGCACAAGTGGGTACTACAGTGGGACCAATAAGTCAACTTCTCTGGGTGTTGACTCAGAGTCACAGGCTATTGTGGCTCTAGATACGCTCTTTTGATGATTAATGGAAATTAAATACACAAATGTTGGTTATGAATATTTAACAGAGCTAATTTAAGTATTATTTGTATATGGTTCATATAGTTGTTATCCAGGTTTTTAACCTAGCAGAAACCAATAGAAAACAAAACAAACTTGTGCAGACAGGTTGGTTTAGGACTTGACTGGAAAAGTTAAGACAAGGGATCAACAAGGTCAAAGCTATATGGCTGAGACAAGACTGGTCAACAAAGCCGATAGATCAGCATTCTTTTAGTCCAATCAACTGTTGAACTTAAATAGCTAGTGAATTGACACTGAAACATAACAACTTGATAAAAGGCTACGGAAACATCTCCAATTCTAGAATCCAGAAAAATCCTAAGTGATTGGATCATCAGTGACCCATGCTCCTCCTCCAGCCTTCAAACAGGATAACTAAGGAATACTACGAAAGGAGGCCAAGACCTTGGCTCGCAAAATGAGCCAAGACTATGGGTCGCCAACGACCCTTGGCTTTGCCTTATTTTGCATGCCAAACATTCCCAAGGACATTTCCTAGCTACCTGCGAACTGACAATGGAGTGCACTGGCCCGGAAGCTCTTCGACCCATATAAATACCAACCTACCTACAACATAAAGAGGATCTTCTCCGGACTGGTTGCCGAAGCATTGCTAGAATTATTTTTCACACTCTTCGTCCTTTATAACAATCTCCAAAGGAATACACTATGATTCTTCAGTGGATTCCATCTCTGAAGATCCAATCTAGCTAGGAAATAATCAAAGCCTTATAATCAAACATCTCTTATAACAGCAATCAGTCTATAATAAAACTATAAAGTGGACGTAGGCTTCATTAATAGCCGAACCACTACAAAACTTCTCTGTTCTACTTTCTTTTACTGTTCTTTCTTTATATCTATGATCTGTGATATTGTTTTATCAGGATAGGGCTGGTTCTTTCAAACTCAAACTAGGGTATTGGACCATTTTTTGGGTCAACAGTTGTTTTATGTATAGGCATGCTTGGATATATAGCACTGTTATGGTTGTATTTTTTAAGTTTCGACGTTAATGGGATTAAGACATCTATGACTTCTTTGCGATTGGAGTGTAGTATTACTCCTACACTTGTCTATTCATGTTGTTGATAACAAATATAGCTATAACATGATGTTTTAACTGATGATATTTCCTTATAGACCCACTACAAGCTATGATATGTGTGTGTGTAACTAAAAACATTGCGAAGCCTTTTCCCTTCAGTACAATTCTGTTTTACCTTTATTTTTATTTTTATTTTCTATTCGGAACTCGTGATTACTCTTATTATAGTAATTTAAGTGACTGGTTTATTTGGCAAACTAGCTAGAGAGTTCGAATTTTGGGAAATGTATGTGTTGCTTATTTATTTATGATTAGTCCATATATGATCATATGATCAGATATTATATTCATGTATGTGATTATGTACGGTACTAGATTTCTTTATTCAGTAGTTTCTATATATGAAGTTTATGTAGGCTAAATTATTCTTGGTATAGCCTTAATAGTTTGATATACATATTATGTGATGAAATGGTTTGATATACATATCATTTTATGTATATGTATATGTATATATATATATATATATATACAGGTACATATGTATATCTGATATTTGTCATGCCTTTAAGCATTGGACTATCAGGACTTTGTGCATTGTTCATTTCTTCGTTCATTAGTATATTTATCGTATTATATGTTGTTATTTTCACTGTGAGTTATGCATAGATATCATGTCAAACTTTATATTTGAGTTTGTTTTAATTACCTGACGGTAAGCCTACTATGGTATTCTGAATATGAGTTGATCAAGGTAAATTTAGGGAATCATAAAAGGAAAATTATTACATATTATATAAGGACTCTTTATTCCATTATGAAAAGGGTCTTTTATTTTTATATTCTTCATTTTGTATTCTTACTCAAGAAGATGAACCAATGTCATGATTGTTAGATTAGATGCATTGGTAGCGGGAAGAAAGCGAAGTATTTCAAAAAAAGTCATTTTCTTAGTTTGCATTAGATCTTATTTTGTGTTTATACGTATAATATATTTGTATAAATTCATATTTATTGGTGATTAATAAAAGAGTTTAGGATTTTGATTTTAATTTAATTATTTTGTAACAAAAATTTTATGTTTATATATTACGATTTAATTATAATATATGTTATAACCTTATTTTAATCTATTTTAATTTATAGTATGTTCTCATTCATAATGCAAACATTATAACTGTATTAAATATGGTGAACTAGCCTATAGTATACATGATGAACAAATGCAATGGCGCATAATTAACCATTGGGATCTATATTTAATAAACGTTGTGTCAAGTAATGATAATTTTGGTATGATAATGTCACATATATAATGAATAAACATATATATGTATGTATGTATGTTTGTATGTATGTATGCATGTATTTTTTATTTACTTATTCGGTCATTAATTGATTTAGTACATAATGTTACATTTATTAAATAATATGTTTGTGTATTTAAATCTAGGTCCAGTTAATTTTTCTAAATGCTAAAACATATACATACATATATGTGTATATATATAACACAAAATGCTTTATTTTAAATTAGAGTTTTAAATATATTTGACTAATAAGGCATTTAAAATATATTTGACTTGTTCAAATAATGAAAATATTTTTTAACAGAAGGCCTACAATAATTTTATAATTTTTTTATAAAACATGTGAGCATGTATCCTAATTGAAAAATTAGAAATATATATACACACACACACACACTCACACACACATACATACACACACATACATACAAACACATACGTGTATGTGTGTGTGTGTATATAGTGTAAGTACAAATATAATTTTTAATTCTAAAAAATTATGAAATAAGAAAACAAAACCGATTTTGTAAAAACAAAACCTATTTTAATTTTAGTTTAAATTCGAAAATCATTATATATGTATTAGATCGAGTCATGTACAAAATAATCCTTTTAAGTCCAAATTTAAAAACTATACATATAATATTTATAATTAAATATAAATGTATTATTTAATTGTTAAAAATGTTAATTTTTCGTTTTAATTTTTTTAATTGGCCAAATATAAATGAGGGAAGTGTGCATATATATATATATATATATATATATATATATATATATATATATGAATTAATTGAATTTTTTTCGATCTTGTCAATTACGAACATCTTGGTTGTTTGCTATTATCTCTTCAAACCCTTAGCTTTGTATCCTTGACTGTGGTTGCAACTCCTTCTTTTAAGCATCACCATTTTTGTCAATTGGGATTACGGTTTTGGTTGTTTATGGAGGTCATGAAGGATGTGGCTATTTGTAGCTGATCGAATAAGAAATATATTCCACCCTTCTCTTTAGATTTAGAGACCAATTCTCTAGCTCCTCTCTCCCATTGATGTGGCTGCCCCCTCTTTCTTCGAGGTTCCAGACATCGGTCATATTTAATTTAACATTTAAATTAGTTATTTAATTAATTTATTAAGCTAATAATTTAATTAAACCAAGGTTTCAAATAAAGATTTAAAATTTCATGAAAATTCAATACAACATTTATATTAATTTTATTATTAGTTTATAGCATCTATAAATTAGTTTTAAATTGTTTGAACTGAGAAATTATCTAACAACACATTTGTGTTGACTCTTTGGTATGAACTCGATCCTCAGTCATCATTTAAAAAATTTAATTATTGAAGCCTACACAGACCTGAAGTACAATATCAAACAAAAGTCCATTCGCTTATAGATCATTGAGGTGAAATCCAATTTCTAGTCTTCATTTACTACAATTTGTAACGATATTTATGCACTTTTTTGTCACTATTTCTCTACGATATCTAGAGTTTGGTCTGAGTTCAAAAACTCAAATGATATGTATAGTCAATATCGTATACTATTTTAAAGTCCTTGGTTCAGTCTGATAGCATTTATAGATTAACTGATTTACACTAGTCAGATATTTTGACTTTATGTTGACTATAATTATGATGATACTAGCCTTCTATAGAAAACGATATAAATCCTCTCTTAAGTAGTGTTTCACTTCAAGTAGTTCAATGTATATCCAACTAAGGTCGTAACATGATCGTGATGCCATGTGATTGACCATAATTAAAGCATAGCATAAGCATAGCATAGCTACTTAAGTTCAAGAATACCCTCAAGTATGAATTCTACTACACATCGTTACAACGAGATCTACTATTATATCTGAGTTGTATTAACCTATAGAAGACTCTCATTGAGTCATTTTGTGATAAACAACTGTGAATACATAACTTATTGGTTCCCTCAACGACCATGTGTGATTCACCGAACCTTGTATGGAGAGTATTACATTCACTAGCCTCAAAATGTATTGACGTCCTTTTCTCGGTAAACACGACTAGGAACAATTAAGGAATGAGTATTAAAATATCAATTCAATACTTACGATTATGAACACATTTGTATTTGCAACTAATAAAATATTTCTCTTATGGATTTCTACTTATATATGTTTAATGTATTAATATCATTATTTTATCTCTATATAACGACACATATGAAAGAAATAAAATCAAAAGCATATTTTATTTCGAACAAGATTATTTAGAAGAGTTACGCTACATAACAATTTACATAATTTTCCCTAAGCACACACTTAACTCTATCAGCCTCTCACTTGCACTTGGGGACAATTATGGATTCTCATACCCATACCTTTGGTTAGTCTACCAAAATTAGACCGAGAAAGCGCCTTAGTGAATGGATTTGCGATGTTAACTTTAGTATCAACTCTCCCGATCATGATCCCGTCATTAATAAACTACCATGTCATGTTGAACTTGTGAAGGATGCATCTTGCGAAGGATATGTCTCGACTTCTTGTGAGCTCGTGATTCCTTGACAATACATATTTTCGCAATACATAGACATCAGACATTTAATGCTTGATATCAGTTCTACCTCCTTAATGAACTTTTCATCCATCCTACTTCTTTTACGGCATATTTTAAGGTCATATACTCAACTTGTATGGATGAATCAGGCACAACCTTTTGTTTTGAAATTTTCTAACTAATAACCCCTCCGATAATGGTAAATATGAAACTTGACACTAATTGTTGTCATCGATATCACTATGAAAATTCAATTTTGAGTACCCTTTATAAGGAATTCATTATTTGCATATATAAGAAATAATTTTTTAGTATTTATTAAATACTTGAGGACGACCTTAAATGTTGTCCAATATTTCCACCCGAGTTCGATTGATATCAGCGAACTATGCCTTGTGCAAAAGCGACATCTAGCCTACTACATAGCATAGTATGCACAATGGATTCGGTTACTGATGCATAAGGAATCATATTCATAAGCTGTTTTTCCTCATCCATAAAAGGGGAGTTCTTCTTAGACAGGATAATTCCATCTTGTATTGGAATATTTCGCACTTGGATTTTTCCATACTAAGTCTTCTTAGTATGAATCTATGTACTCGATTGGGACAATCCCAATAACCTTTTAGATCTATATATGTAATTGTTTATATAAGTATAATGGATGTCCTTCCTAAATCCTTTATTGAAAAATTATTGGACAACCAAGATTACATTGATTGTAATATTGGCACATCATTACCAATCAGTAGTAAATCGTCAATGTACGAAATTAAGAACGTTATAGAACCTTATTTTTCTTTACTAACATGCATGCTTTTTTAGTGTTTTGACTGAAACCAAGTTTTTCATTGTCGTGTCAAAATATTTATTCCAACTTCTACATGCTTACTATAGATTGATCTTAAGAGTCTGCATGCCTTGTCGTTGCTCACACTAAGCTTGAAACCATTCGGTTATGAAATATAAATAGTCTATTCTAAATTACCATTTACAAACGTTAAATTAACGTCCATTTGTCGTACTTTGTATTCATATTAAATGACAACTGCAAGTAGAATCTGAATCGACTTAAGCATGACGATCGATGGAAACTTTTCATCATAAACAAAATAAATTTGACAGAAGAATTTCTCCACTAACCTTGCTATATAAGTCTTGATATTTTCATATGCTTCGCTCTTTTTCTTAAAGATCGCTTAGAACCGGTTGGTTTTACCCCTTTGGGTACATTTTCCAAAGTCCAAACTTTATTCTTAAACATGTAATCAAGTTCGAATATCATCACATCAAGCCATAAGGAAAAATCTTTACTCTCCAATGCTTGTCAGTATATAAGGGGATCATTGTCATGAATAACACAGTCCACATGCTTTCCACCAATGAGAAACTCAAAGTATCTCTCTATCACATGAGATTCAATATTAGACCTTTTAATAGGTTGCATGTCTTCAAAGGGTATTGAATTAATATCCAAAATACTCATTTTCTATGAAAATTTCTTTGCTCTCATCCATGTCTATCTAACTGCCATTAATTTCCCATGAAAGCAATTCCTTTTTCAAAATGGTAGCATGTCTCGAAACAAACACATTTTTGCTCAGTGTGGTAGAATATATATCAACAATAATTTCATGGATACCCCATAGACATACATAAATGGTAACTAAAATGGGGTTTCATACTAGTCCATAATTCATGTGGGGTCTTAAACATAGATTTAGATGGTATGAATTCAATATACATGCCACTAGGTACTTTACGACCATTAAGGTAATTTTATACTTTCATTTTATAGAAAACTAATTCAACTTTTCTTTCTCCTTTCATTCTCACAATTTAAAAAAAATCAAAATTTTGTTTCCCTTTTGAATGCTTGAAAAATAATCTTTAATGGCATCCTTCAATATTCTAAAACTTGAAACCATCTCCTTTTTATTTTCAAAACTTTTTAATTATCATAAAAACACTTCTTTTCTTCCCCCTTTACCTCCTCTTGGAAAAACGAATCCATAACTATCCACCACCTTATTGGTCGAGTCTACTTTCATTGTGGTCGAGCCCAATAGTGCCTGGGCCAAACCTACTTTCATTGTGGCCAAGCCCAATGGTGCCTGGGTCGAGCCTACTTTCATTGTGGCCAAGCCCAATGGTGCTTGGGCTGAGCCTATTAGCTTGTTAAGGTTGAAAAGTTCACTTTTTGCTATGGGATTTTCAAAGTGCTAGGCTATTTCAAAGTTTGAAAAAGATTTAAAAAGTTTTTGGTAATAAAACGATTTTATATTTTGAAAAGATTTTACCATTATATTGCCATGTATATTTGTGTAATGTATTGTATGTTTGGTTGTAAATCCATGTTGTTTTGTGTATGTATATGTGTAATGTTAGTTATAGTTTGAATTTGACTTGTTAAATGTAGCTTAGAAGTTTGATTTGGTGTTAAAGTTGTCATTTTGCTTATATACGTAATTGTATATAAATTTCGACGTGTAAATTTGGTTGCTTGGTCATGTGTTATCAAAATGAGTAACATGTATGCTAAACGGGATTGAAGATCGCTTGGAAAGAAATCAACTTGTTTACTAGTTTTCAAGTTACTAAAAAATTTCAAAATTTTTAACCTTTGGATTAGTTTCCAAAATAAAACTTTCTGTATGTTTTCAAAAGAAGTTGAGTTTGGAAAAGACCTAACCTAGAGCTAACTCTAACGAGTTGCATTCATAGCGATAGTCGCTAAGAATACAGTTCAACAAAAGTTAGTGTTTTGAAACTTAAAGTGATTCCTTTTAAAATGGTGTTTGAATTTTTTTTCTCAAAATACCATTAAGTATACAAGTTTATCATTTTGGTAATTATGAGTTTAAGAATTAATTAATTAAGATAATTATTAATTAAGTTAAGAAATTAGGAATTAAAGTTAGTTAAATATAATTATTTAAACGAGGAAGTTTAATTAATGATTAATTAAAATTAATGGTTAATTAATTTAAAAGACAATAAGGTATAATTTTGATAACTATGTTTAATTATTTAATCAATTATTATTTAATTAGGGTTAATTAATAATTAATTACTAGTTAGACATGATCAAATCAAATAAGATGCCAGATGAGTGGAGGAGAAGCATGCTAGTTCCAATTTTTAAGAATAAATGAGATATCCAAAGTTTCACAAACTATAGAGGAATTAGGCTTATGAGTCATACAATGAAGCTTTGGAAGAGATTCATTGAACATCGTTTAAGAAGAATGACAAATGTTTCAAAAAACCAATTTGGCTTCATGCTTGGGAGGTCGACCACAGAGGCGATTTTCTTGATAAGACAACTTATGGAGAGTTTAGGGAGCAAAAGAAGGATCTACACATGGTATTTATCGATTTGGAGAAAGCTTATGATAAGGTACCGCGAAAGGTGATGCGATGGGACTTGGAAAAGAAGAGACTTCTAACAAAGTACATTGCACTTATCAAGGATATGTACGATGATGTTGTGACTAGTTTCAGAACATACGACTGTGAAACCAATGACTTTCCCCTTAACATAGGATTACATTAAGGGTCAGCTTTGAGTCCGTACATTTTTTCTCTAGTGATGGATGAGGTTGCGAAGGGTGTGCAAGGTGAGATTCCTTGGTATATGCTATTTGCTGATGATGTTGTGCTAATTGATGAAATTAGGAGTGGGGTTGATAGACAACTGGAGCTGTGGAGACAGACTTTAGAATCAAAGGGATTTAGGCTTCGCGGAACTAAAATAGAGTATATGAAGTGCGGGTTCAGCGGAGTCAAGTCGGAGGATGGAGATGTCACTCTGGCCGGAAAAATAGTTCCCAAGAAGGAATAATTTCGATATGTAGGATCAATGTTGCAGTATAATGGTGAGATTGATGAAGATGTCAGTTTTAGAATTTAAGCGGGATGGGTGAAATAGCGACAAATGTCTGGGATTCTTTGTGATGGGAAGGTCCTACAAAAGCTTAAAGGAAAGTCCTACAAAACAAAAATCAGACCTGCGATGTTGTATGGTGCAGAATGTTGGCCTACTAAAAGGCAACACGTCCAAAAGATAAGCGTAGCAGAGATGCGTATGCTGCGATGGAACAAGAAGAGACCAAATTAGAAATGATGATATACGTGATAAACTTGGAGTAGAACCAATTGAGGAGAAGCTAATTCAACATCGCTTTAGATGGTTTGGACATCTTCGACGAAGGCCGCCCGAGGCACCTGTGCGTGTTAAAATTATAGACCGCATTGAATGCTCAAAGAGAGGTCGAGGTCGACCAAGGTTGACATGGGAGAAGTAGTAAAAAGGGATTTGAAGGATTGGGGTATATCCGAGGAGCTAGTGACCGAACGGAGCGAATGAAAGTTTGTGATTCACATACCAGAACCATGAGCGTTGAGTTCTATAAGTTTTAGATTATAGGACTAGGGAGCAGGAGCCTAAGACGTAGGTTTGGTCTTTGACCAATACTACTATTAGTATCATTATCGCTACTAGTGTTATTATTATCATTCCTTTTATTTATATACATATCTATTTTTATTTTATTTTATTTTGCTTGGTTATTATTATTAATTTACTTATTTGACTTTATTTTATTATTGTTATTATTATTATTATTGTAAATTTTAAATTGATTTTGTCATTTAGTTTTGGGTTCCATCTCTGGCCAACCGCAAGTTGTTTGGAAATAATGGCTTAGTTGTTGTTGTTGTTAGATTTAGCTAAGATTTAATTAGGGATTAATTAAGTTTTAAATTAAAGTTAATTAAGATTTAATTAAAAATAAAATAATGATTTAATTAGTAATTAAATAAATATTTAATTATTATTTAATAAAGGTTTAGTTTTAAACTATAAAATATTTCTGAATCATTTCTTTTTATAAGTAAACTGATGTAAACCAAGGGTTCTCTTGTCTGCGGCAATAAGTAGACAACGACTATGAAAAAGTTATACTAAACATGGACATCTATTAGCAGAATAAAACTATAGCTTTAATTGAATTGGTTATTTAGACATCCTTTTAGCAGAATAAATTCTCATTTTATTATAACTAAACTTAAAAGATCGTTTGGACATCTGTTTAGAAGAATTAATCAACATCCTACTATTATGTTATTTGGACTTGTATTTGTCAGTTAGTTTATATTATCATGTTATTCCCTGATTTTTTTTATGGATTGTATTTACATATATGATGAATCATGTAAATGACTGTTATGTGATTTGGAAGACAAATTTAAATAAATAGTAGCTTGATTTAGGTACCGTTGTGGTCACTAAGCCTCCTTTCAAATTTGTAAAAGTTATGGTTTTTAAATTGACTTTAATTCCAAGTGTTTTAAATGATTTTGTAAGTTATCCAATTATTTTAATAAAGGTATTTACAAATGATATTTTGTAGACAATATTATATAAAGGATTTTATAAAAAAAAATTACGAATGATATCGGTAAATGATATTTCAAAAAGGGAATTATAAATGAAGATTTATAAAAGATTTTTATAAATGATTTTGGATATTTATAGAAGAGTTTTATAAATGATTTTGGAGAATTATAAAAGAGTATTCTAAATGATTTTAGGAAATTATAAAAGAGTTTTATAAATGATTTTTGGAAATTTATAAAAGAGTTTTATAAATGCATTTCGAATTTAAGAAAAAAGGAGATTTCATAAATGGATGATTTGTAAAAAGGATTTATTGAAGAATTTTATAAATAAAAAGAATTTGAGATTTTATTTCCTTGATTGACCTTCTTAATTTTGGTGGTATGGATATTTGTTCCATGTTTAACACCGAAGGAATAGTATTTGTGGTTAATTTAAATAACATTTGTTTTGATTCTTTTAATATGATTTTGAAATAACAAATCTTCACAATGTTTTGTGAATATTCTTATGCCTGCGAGATAAGTATATGAATATTTTGATAAATATTTTGGAAAGTGTTTAAATAAATGAAATATTTTCTTTGAGGCTTAGTAGTTGCTATAGGTAATTAAATCGATGAATTGTTGCTTGTTTGTTTATTTGATAGTTAAATAACTGACTATCAAATCTGGTTGCAAAGTTCAAGTAACGTGATAGGGGTTTCTCTCTTTGTGCACTATGTTGAAGCTTAGACTCTTACCCCTACACATTATTGGATTCATGGATTGGTTTGCCAGGTGCTTCCCATCGTGAGCCTAGCCGTAAAATTAGATTCGAGGTAACCAAGGTGTAGGCACTACCCATTTAGGGGGAACATTGCATTTGATATCAAAGCGCATGGTTAAGCGAGAAACCTAGCTTTGGTGGGGTGAACTCATTAGAGATAGGGTTGGTAACACCCTAGAATGAGTTTAAGTGAATAAACACGCATGCACACACACATAGATGTATATATTAAAGCATGTATTTGTTAGTAATATAATTTTTTTTATTGTGTTGATTGTTATGTTGAGTGGCATATGGATTCTGGTCAATAAGACTAGCTAACATTATTAATAAGGTCCCTAAACACTTGAACTAAGCCGACTAACACGGTATTGTTTTAAAATGGGTAAATGAAATAATTTTACCTAGAAATATATTTTATGTACAAAAGAATGATTCAAAAAAAATATTAAAGTTACTTTTGATATTTTTGATGTATTGTTTGCTAAGGAATGATAAGGCTGAGTGTTTACTAGTTACTTTTGATATTTTATGTATTGGCTAAGGCTGAGTGTTTATAGAGATAGTTTTCCTTTTGAAAATATGGGTTGGGAAAATAGAAAATTGGGGCAACATTAAAATGAGATTTGGGGTCGTGCCTATGTTGGCCAATCCCACATTCATTGTGGCCGTGCCTAATGGTGCCTACGCCGAGCCCATTAGCTTGTTAAGTTTGAAAAGATCACTTTTTGCTAAGGGATTTTCAAAGTGCTAGGCTATTTCAAAGTTTGAATTAGATTTGAAAAGATTTTGGTGAGCAAACTATTTTACATTTTGAAAAAATTTACCTTTATGTTTCCATGTTTATTTGTGTAATGTATTGTTTATTAGGTTATAAGTCCATATTGTTTTGTGCATGTATATGTGTAATGTTAGTTGTAGTTTAAAAATTACTGGTTAAGTGTAACCTAGAATTTGATTTGGTGTTAAAGTTGTCATTTTACTTATATATGTAATTGAATATATAAATTTGGTTGCTGGTTGTTTGGTCATGTGTTATGAAATTTAGTAAGTTGTATGCTAAATGAGATTGGAGATCGCTTGGAAAGAAATCAACCTGTTTACTACTTTTCAAGTTACTAAAAAAAATTCAAAGATTTAAACTTTTGGTTTAGTTTCCAAAATAAAAATTTCCATATGTTTCCAAAAGAAGTAATATTAGAAGTAAATTTTAAAGCAACTCTAACGAGTTGCATTCATACCATGAATGTAGTTCGAAAAAGTCAGTGTTTTGGAACTTAAAGTGATTCCTTTTAAAATGGTTTTTGAAAATTTCTTTTTTTGGAATGCTAATTAACTATAAAAGTTTATAATTTTGGTCATTAAATATGAGTTTAATAATTAATTAATTAATTAAAATAATTATTAATAAGTGTAATTAAAGTATGTACTTAGGAATTAAAGTTAGCTAATTTCAATTAATTACTCAAGGGTGTTTAGTTAATGATTAATTAAACTAAAAATTAATGAAGAAATGATTTTGATAATTAAGTTTGATTATTTAATAATTATTATTTGATTAGGGTTAATTAATAATTAATTACTAGTTAAGTCGGATTAAATTAATTAATCTAATTGGATTTAATTAAGATTTAATTAGGGACAAATTAAGTTTTTTGAGTTTAAAATTAGAGTGAATTAGGATTTAATTAGAAATTAAATAATGATTTAATTATTAATTAAATAAAGATTTAATTATTATTTAATAGAGATTTAGGTTTAAACTTTATAATTATTTCTGATTCAGTTCACTTTATAAGTAAACTTATGTAAACCAAGGGATCTCTTATCTGTTCCATTAAATAGACAATGACTATGAATAAGTTATGCTAAACTTGAACATCTGTTAGCAGAATAAAACATCATCTTCTATAGCTTTAATTGAATTGATATTTGAACATTCTTTTAGTAGCATAAATTCTCATTCTGCTATATCTAAACTTAATAGATCGTTTGGATATCTATTTAGCAGGATAAATCACCATCCTGCTATTATGTTATTTGGACATGTATTGCTAGTTGGTTTACATTGCCATGTTATTCTCTGATTTGTTTATGGATTTTAATTTACATATATAATACATGTAAATGATTGTTATGTGATTTGGAAGACAAATTTAAATAAATAGTAACTTGAATTAGGTAGCATTTTGATCACTAAGCCTCCTTTCAAATTTGTAAAAGTTATAGTTTTCAAATTGACTTTAATTCAAAGTGTTTAAATTATTTTGTGAGTTGTCCAATTATTTTAATAAAGGTATTTACAAATGATATTTTGTAGACAATATTTTATAAAGGACATACTTAAAGGAGATTTACTAATGATATCAGTAAATGATATTTTAAAAAGGGAATTATAAATAAAGATTTGTAAAAGAGTTTTACAATTGATTTTGGATATTTATAAAAGAGTTTTATAAATCATTTTGTATAATTATAAAAGATTTCTATAAATGATTTTTGGATATTTTTAAAAGAGTTTTATAAATGGATTTAGAATTTAAGCTAAGAATTTGAGCTAAAAGGAAATTTCATAAATGGAAATGATTTATAAAAAGGATTTATTAAAGAATTTTAAAAATAAAAAGAATTTGAGATTTGGATTTCCCTTAACCGACCTTCTTAATTATGATGGTGTGGACATTTGATCCATGCTTAACACAAAAGGAATAGTGTTTGGGGTTATCCTTATCTCTAATTTAAATAACATTTTTTTTAGGCTTTCAATATGATTTGAAATAAAACTTCTTTTGCAATGTTTTGTTAATATACTTATTGCAGTGAAATAAGTATATAGATATTTTAATAAATATTTTGGAAAGAGATTTAAATAAATAAAAGATTTTCTTTGAGGCTTAGTGGTTACTATAGGTAATTAAATCTCTAAAGTGATACTTATTTGTTTATTTGATAGTTAACTAACCAACTATCAAATCTGGTTGCAAAGTTGCAGTAACATGATAGGTGGTTCTTGCTTTGTAAACTGCGCCGAAGCTTAGACTCTTACATCAACATGTCCCTGAAATTCATGGGGTTGTTTGCTAGGTGCTTACAATCAAGAGGCTTGCCGTAAAATCATATTTATGGTTACAAAGGTGTAGCCACTACCCATTTAGAGAGAATATTACATTTGGTATCAAAGTGCAAGGTTAAGCTAGAACCTTAGCTTTGTTGGGGTAAACTTGTTAGAGATAGGGTTAGTAACACCCTAGAATGAGTTTGAGTGTGTGTGAGTGTGTGTGTGTGTGTGTGTGTTAGAGTGTGTATTTGTTAGTCATATAAAAATGTTTCATATTGTGTTGATTAATCTGTTGAGTGGCATATAGATTCTGGTCAATACAAGTAGCTAACGTTATTGATCAAGTAGCTAACGTTATTGATAGGGATCCTTAAACACTTGAACTAAGCCAAGTGACACGATATTGCTTTTGTAACGATCCGCAAATTTATCACTTTGATAAATTTTATTTATTTTTAAAATATTCAAATACAAGCTTTTTAACATAGATTATGTTGTCTTTAACAATAAATAATAATGGTAATCTTATTTTGAAAAAGTATTTACAAAAAATATATACTTCAAAAAAATATCGATAAAATGGCCGAAAACCATTTTATAAATAAACAACTCTATAATTATTCACACACGGAGCTGGATACATATACTTGTTTATCCATATAAACAAGAATATTAAATAAAATTATTTATTTTATTTTTGAAAATAAAATGTTTTTATGACATCATCAATAATGACATCATATTGAATAATAGATTTATGAATTTAAATTGAGATTTAATGATTTAATAATTATTACATTATTTAAATAATTGTCTTTAAATAATAATAAATTACTTTAATAGTTATGAAGTGATAATATATCATTTATATTGGTTTTATAAAGATATATACTTGCTTTGAAAATATATGAAAAATTCGTATCGCTTTATCGATATAACGGCACTTTTTGTAAAAAAATTATTTAATATTAATTTATATAAGTTTATAATTCAAATGCGATCATTTTAGCTAGTTAAAAATGATAAGAAATTAGTTTTCAATTTTTTTTACATTTATTTGTAATTTAACTTATAAGTGAAAATGTGACTGGGAATCGGCTTCCCGATTTTCAACGTTTAATGAACGAAAGTTGTTCAAAGTTGTTATAACCTTGTTCATATCACTTGTACACATATCTCATATACACATGCACAACCTAACATACACATGAACACATATATACAGCCCAATATACTTACCATTTACATTAGAATTTACTTATAGTAAAAAAGTATAAACATCGAAGATATTTTCTACCCTCAAAAGCAAACATCAACTCACGTAAACACCATCATCATCACACACTTGGAAGCACAAGGAGGGTGGCCTTGCTGTGCATCTTGAGGGGAGGAGGGGTTTGGGAAAGGGGTGAGAGAGTAATTATACATTTAGATATTTATTTCCAAATTTTTCTATAAATACCCATCATTCTCTTTATAATTTTATAGACTACTCTACATCATCTACTTCCTCATTCTCAAGCTTTTCGATGGCTTCCCACCTTAATGAAATTATGAAGAAAAATATTGCAAAAGGAAATTAAATTTATATAAATATATATACATAAGTATCCACTTCAAAACCAACGAAAATCATTCCTTTCCTCACTTAAATCCCATGGACACCACCTTCTACCACCATGGCCGAGCACTCCACCTCTTTCCAAGATAGGCCAAGCCCATTCATTGGCCCTAAGCTTGATTCCGTAGGATTTAATTTGATCGTAGAGAAGCTAAAGAGAATTTTCAAGAAGTTAGAAACCAATGAAGGTGAGAAACTCTATACATACATACACATATATGATTTGATATGATTGTTATAGATGTTTACCATGCTTTGATCATCAAATATTGATTGTTTTAATATAGCTTTGAAAAGAAAACGATCGAGATTTCATTTAGCAGATTTTGAAATATGTGCAAATCAAATTTTCAAAAAAGTCTTGCTTAGTAGTTAAAATGTCATGAAAGAGGTTTGAGTTATAAAATAGATTTCTAAATGATACAAAAGTTGTTTTGATCAAATAAGCTTTAAAGCACTATTTGCAACACTTCTAATAACTTTTGAAATATACTTTTAAACTTGAGTATTCTTTCTCAACTCTTTTTTAAATGTTCTCAAATAAATAACTAAGTATTTTAAAGATAATTTAGAGGTCTTAAAATTTATTTTAAAGGAGTTAAATAAGTGACTTAAAGAAAAGCTAATATAATTAAGTGATTTAATCTTGGCTCTAAAAGCCAATGAGTAGACTGTATTTTTTTTGTTCGTGAGATCCGGATGGGAGGTGCTTAAACTAAGGAGATGTTAACAAGCAACCAATGCCCTGGCTCACCTGGGTCTTTCTTGGATGAGGGACAAATAAGATAGAAATGTCGAAAAGGAGATAGGCATAAAAGATTTAATTTTCGCCAAATTTAATACAACTTGGATTGAATAGAGATAATATTCTTATACTTGGTTTTAAAATCCGAGGAGGGAACCCATATTATCTGTGTGAATTTAAAAGATGATTTCACTGCTATTCGACGAATAGTAAAGGTTGAATATAAAAATTGATGTTGAGTAGAATTAGTATAATTTCTACGGATCTGTTTTACTTGAATACTAATTAATTTGGATTTACCATCTCAGATAACATTGTTTCAACCTATTAAAAAGATATGTATTGGAAATAAGAAATCTTTTGTCGAGATTCAAATAAATGATTTGGAATTATTTTGATGGATCCTTTTACTGAAAATTTATTGTTTTGGGTTTATAGTAAACAATGTCTTAAATAACATTGTTTTGGACCCATTTAAAAGTTATGATTTGGAAATAGGAAATCTTTGCAAACATTTAAACAAATGATTTGAAAATATTTTCCTATGTAAAGGATGAAATGATTCGGAATTATTCCAATATTTAAAAAGGTTTTAACCAATGAAAGATTTGATAAAGGAGGTTTAATGATTCCGTATATACCAGAAAGAAAGGCTTTAAAGATATATATCTCTAGAAGATATTTTTGATAAAGAGAAATTAATTAATCAAATAATAAGCACCTATTTAGTTAACGTCTTTTTATCAATTATTGGTTTGAATGAACCATGGTTGGATTTAGGTAATCCTATCGAAAAACCACTTTGAACCAATTTACGAGTTCGAAAGTGAAGATGAAGACAGTGAAGTTAGAGGCAAAGACCTTCATAACGGAAGGAGTAATTGTTGTTCATTTTGTGGTAAATAGCAGTGGTCCCTTCGTTCTGGGATCTTCATATGCAAGGACTACTCGCTACTAATCCTAGGGATAGTGCCCAACAAAATGTGGTAGGAGAGTGTCTTCGGTTTGTCCTGTTCCTGGATAACTTGTATCGATGATGTCTGACATTGCATTTCTAAGATCATAGTGCATTGATACCTATAAATATACATCTTTTCGGTGGTGTAGGAGGTAACCCCTCTTATACTTAACACCCTTCTTTGAAACGTACGAGCTTAGAGGTTGTACTTTTAATGAAATAAATAGTGTATTTTTATAAATGGCAATGTGGCATTTTAAGTAAAAATGTTCTAAGAAAGGTAAACATTACCTTAAGCCTTATAGCCAGGGAATTGTGAAACATGGGTTGCTTTAATGCTAAGTGGATCGCAACCATTAGGGTATGGTATCACCATTCTAGATTTATTTTGCGCCCGTTATGATGTTGGGTAAAAAAATATGTGGTGTCTGGTATGAGAGCTCTCGGATAGGTTAGGAATGGCCGAGGTGAAATCATATTCGGTTTTATCCACCACCAGAAGGGTCTATGGGTAGGCCCGTCTTAATTTGCAAAGCTTTCGAAGATGTCGATCCTCGGTGCATCTCTCTAGAGATGCACTATATAGGAGGTAGTCCCTTACCTTGCTATTCATTGGAAATCCAAATCTCCGATAAGTGCCTTTGGTATTTGAATATGTTTATTTTTAAAGGTTTTCAAAAGAACGTCGTTCAGATTAATATCACTGGATTTTTCGTTAAAATGTTTTGGTTATCATAAGGTAAAATCTTGTTACATGTTTATGTGCAGCGTGGTCTTATGAGATACCTTTAGTTTTTCAAATACTCGTATTTTGAGTTTATCACACAAGTCTCATGATTGACCCGAAGTTTATTTTCTTTCCGTTAGACTCTGGGTGCCCTATTTTTCCAAACAGCCTAGTAGTCTAGTTTTTTTTTAAAGAATTTTAGACGAGCTCGGAGCATGGAGTTAGAAGATTCTTCTGAAGATTTTTATCCATTCCCACCACACACATATACTATTGTACTCTGCATTTGCAAGGACATATATTTATTGTAACATCCCAAAATTTATTAATTTAAATTTGGTAACTTATTTGAACTTTTGGAAATTAATTTGAGAAGTTTCAAAACAAATCAAATATTATTAATATTGAATATTACAAAAATATATGAATACAAATAAAGTATTTGGTAGTTTAAGCTTTAAATAAATAAAGGAAAAATTTTTATAAAAAAACAAGAATTTGTTTAAGCATAAATATATAAAATAATTCATATGGATACATAAGATAATTCTAGTAAAAATAACATATGAAATACATATGGATTTGCTTGTGAATTATGTAAACAAGGAAATAAAAAAAAAATGTATACGAGAAGATAAAACAAAACAAAGATGTACATATAAAATTCAAATGGATTTGCATGTAAACAGGAATGGCAACATAAGCATTAAATGATATCATCTCAGCGCAAAAATAGGGTCATTCGAATGATAAAAAAAATCATTTCAGCCTCCAAAAAAAATCTCTGGTCAAAGATGGAGGCAAGGAAAAAAAATCTGATCAAATAACAAAAAAAAACAAAGAAGGGAAAAACTGTACCAGTAAAGCCTCCCCTATACAAACTATTTCCTTTATATATGTACATCTACTCTATTTCATTTCGTTCATCAAAATATAGTAAACCAGAAAATAAGCATCATCATTCAATTCAACAAAGTAAGCAACAGGATTCAAAGGCAGATTTAAAACTACAGATTTTCAAAACCAAAATAGCTCTCTCTTCATAAACTTTTCAAGTGGGTAAACAAACTATTTTAGAAATTTACATTTGTATGTTTGATTCATGAATAACTTATGTTTTGATGTATATTGAAAGAAAAAAATAGTTCTATATGTTTTCTGTGATACTTGAAATCTTTATATGGCTTGTTCTTCTATACATTTGGTTTCAGAGCAAAGTAAATTAGAAACAATTTAATAAATCTTCAAACAAACATTATAAACTTAGGATTTTAAACAAAATAAGTTTGTTTAAACTTAAATCACAGCCTAGAATTTATTTGAAGCTTGATAGTGGAATATGGACTCTGTAACTCAGTTTTACAGTAAAAAGGGAATCATATGATTAAATCAAATATTTTAAATTGTTGATTTGATTATATAACTTGAATAAACATTCAAAGATAGGATTTTTAAAATTAGTATGGTGATTTTTAGTTGCTTGGGCTAGGAGCAGTTCAGAGTTGATCAATATATGCTTTTTTAACAATTTTCTGATGATCGATTCAATTTTGGATGTTGAAATTTTGTGCGAAGTAGGTTTGTTCATCGATGATTTCAGGAAAATTGTCAAATTATTTTTCTATTGCATAAATTGAAAGAACAAGGTGGATTTAGGGTTTATATTTGAGTTTTGGACTTGTCCGGAAACTAGGTGATTTCGCCACCTCTGATGCGTCGAGTTGCACGTGCTCCAGGGGGATGATATTGTAGGGGGTTGACGTGGTGTGGACGGAGTTGGAGCTTCTCCAGTGGTCTGAGCAACGGCGGCGAGGTGTTTTTGTTGGTTGGGTCGAGTGTGGTTTTTCGAACGAACTGCTTAAATTCGATTTGAAATTTTTGGTGTCGAATCAAGTGCCGATTTCGAGTGTAGGTGAATTTTCCGACTTGCTGAAGATACTGAAGTTCGCCGGAGTGGCGGCGCGATGCCGTGCACGTGCATGGCAACGAAGTGGTGTCAGGAGGTCAGCTGTGAACAACTCAAGTTGATACTCGAGAAAGATGATGCTTTGCTTCGGTTTGGAGCTCGGTACGTGAGTATACTTCCTGTTATTTTAGTTTAAAACTTAAGTTTAACTTAAACTTTAACTGGGAAAAAAAAGAAGAAGAAGAAACGAAAGAGAGGGAAGAAGAACAACTTGGGAAATAGGTGGGAAGAACTCGAGTTTAACTCGAGTAAACGCAGGGATTTTCTCGGTGTAGTTTGAGACCTTCGGCTTAATAAAAGAATTGAAGTTATATCACCTTAAATAATTTTGAATATTAATGACTTAAATTAATGTTTGACAAATTAAGCTAAGAAATTATTATAAGTTTTAAATTATTTAAGTAAATAATTAATGACTTTTTTTAATCTTAATTAATACTTTAATTGAATAGTTAACTTAAAGATAAGCATTTAATTTAATTAACACTAAAGTTTTTGAAGTTAATAATAAATTGATTCCAAAGTTTAAGGAAGATTTTTAAAATGCTAATTAAGATAAATAATTATTATTAATTAATTGTTTAAAAAGGATAATTAAGAATGGTTAATTAATTTAAAATTGTAATTAATTAAGTAATTAGGGATTTATCAATTTGTAATTAAAAATTGGTTAACTAAAAATTAAGTGTTTAACTAATTTGTAATTAATAATTGTTAATTAGATAATTAAAGTTGATTAATTTATAATTAGTAGTTAATTAAGATAATTAATTAAGGAATAATTATTTGATAAAGTTGATTAAGATTTAATTCATTTATCTTAAGAATAATTAACCATTGATTTAAAATAATCAATAAAAATGGTTATGGGGTTAATTCACTTAAATCACATTCACCTTGATCGAAAATGATTAACTATTATTAAATGTTGTGAATTGGATTGATATTTTTGTTGTGATTATGATACTGTGTGATGTGAATTGCTTTGTGTTGAACTGTGATTTGTGATTTGTTTCTGTATTTATGTGAAAACTCTTTTGCCCGTAAAATGGTATTTAAACTTCGATGCGACAGGGAGTCGGATTTCAGTTAGTTATCCGAAACCCACATCGAACCCTGAATATGAATCTTTGTAATTGATACATCCACATGTTTTAAAAATTAAAGCATTCACTATTCCCTTTAGCCGGGAGAGGACCTTTGTGTCATATAACCCGTTCCGAATAATGATACGACGAAATTAATAGCATTTGAAGACGGTGGTGAAGACCGGGTGTCTTCGAAAACGATAGGATAACCTATTGAATGTCCCTGCACTGAGTTGCTCAGGTATAGAGATCTCCACATGTGATGGGGAGTCCGATCGGGATTGTGGATACCCGGATTTACAATGGCTTCTTCCTTTATTAGACGAAGTGCCTTCGATTCTGTTCGAACCCGGAACAGACTTGTATGGTTGTATGTCTGACACTACACTTTGAGATATAAAGCAGATTTCTTTCAAATACATATCTGTTAGTGGCGGAGAATTTATTCTCTAAGCTTAACACCCTTCTCTGAGACGTACGAGCTCAGAGGTTATGTAGTTGAAGGTTATCAGCGATATACTCCCAATTTGGTAGTGTGGCATGCTAAATGTTGTCGTGTGTTGATGATCACTTGTTGATCATTAGTGATCAAAGCATCGCTTTCATGTAAAGCGTAGCTTTGTGGACGAGACCTCATCGGACCTCACACCTCGGGAATGGTCGAAACAGGAAAGATGCGGCAAGGTTATGAGGTCGCCCCCTTTAGGGTATGTCATTTCCTTCTGGAAAAAGGTGGTATCATGGTATGGAGCCCAGATACTTTACCTATGTGGTTGCTGCAATCTCATTTACTGTGTGGTTGTTGCTTTGTGGTAGAGGACCCTCGGATAAAGGTCGCAAATGTTCGGGGGGTGGCATACTCAAGTAGTAGTTACCTAGTTACAGAGGTAACCCGGCCTTGTGTTAGCAGAGAGTCGGGTAGGTTCTCGGGACATCCCTCAAGTGGCGTACCCATGTGGCAGTAGGAAGTTCCTTGCCTGACCATTTGTTGGAAATCCAATTCCCAACACGAACCCAGTACGGTTTTAGTTGTATAACCTGTTATTTACTTATGGTGGTCACCACTGTTTAGACGGTAGCTATAGTAGGCATAGTGCGGAATGTTTATGCTGGCTAAGATTAATATTATACTTTCGAAATGGCTTTCTACACTGCACTAGTAATAATATCAAAGAAATTTCCTCGTATCAAGCAAATTTGACTATCATAAGAAGAAATCTCCTCCAATTCTGCGATTGCATTGTGTGTGTGGCGGAAGGTCTTATGGTAGTTTCATTTTCTAAAAGCATACTGGGTTTTCTTGTACAAATCTATTTTATTTAAAGGCAACTATTTTTGTTTACTCATACCAGTCCCACGACTGACCTTTCTTATCTTTGTGAAACGTGATGGGGGGTTCTCGCTTTTTGTTTGATGGCGAGCAGGAGACTCTTACCCCTACACGTCCTCTTTACGGGGTTAGTTAGCCGTAAGGCATGGTAGTCGAAAGACTGGCTGTAAAAGCATGGGCAGGGTACCATTGTGAGCCACGGTGGGGCTCGGATGGTTGAAAAGCCTACCAGTCGAGATTGGTCAATTTTTGAACATTGGATTTCGGGTCGTGACATGTGGTATCAGAGCTGAAGATTGAGTAAGAACTTTAGTTACGGAGTATAACACATTAGATGGCTCATTAAAGATAGGGTGAAGTATACCCTAGAATGAGTATAACCGAGACCGAAGAGGAACATGCCGAGCATCTTAGAATCATTTTGGAGATATTATGGAGAAATATTTTATTCGCAAAATTTTCCAAATGCCATTTCTAGGTCAAAGAAGTTAAATTTCTCGGCCATATTGTCAATGAAAAAGGAATTTCGGTTGATCCTAGCAAAATTTCCGCTATTCTTGATTGGAGGAAACCCATTACCCCAAAAGATGTTCGGAGCTTTTTGGGTTTAGCAGATTATTATCGAAAATTTGTTCAGGACATTTCTAAGATAGCTAGTCCGTTGACTAAGCTGACAATGAAGGATGTAAAATTCAATTGGGCTCCGAAATGTGATGAAGCTTTTTAGGAGTTGAAGAAGAGATTAACCACCGCTCATGTTCTCGCTATTATCAACGGGAATCAGGGATTATCTGTTTATACCGACGCTTGTGGTGATGGATTGAGTGCGGTATTAATGCAGAATGGGAAGGTAATTTCCTATGCGAGTAGACAATTATGTCCTCATGAAAGAAACTACCCAAACCATGATTTGGAGCTTCTAGATGTTATCTTCGCTTTGAAAATATGGCGACATTATCTTTTGGGTAAAAATCTTTTCAGCTTTCCTAACAATTTACAAATTTAACTTAACTTAACAATATACTTATTGAACTCTTTTTATTCTAGGTGAAAAATTCGAATTATTCACCGACCACAAATCTTTGAAGTATCTCTTCACCCAAAAAGATATAAATCTGCGACAACAACGTTGGTTGGAATTTCTAGCATCTTATGACCTAGACATTCTATATACGCCCGAAAAAGCCAATATAGTTGCCAACGCCTTGAGTAGAAAGTATGTTATTCTTGCTCACCTTGTTATCGCTCCTACTCTTCTTAAGAGGATCGCGAGCAAACAGTATGAAGATGAGTTTCTTCGGGGAATTTATAAAAGAATATGCCAAGGGGAAGACACTAGTTTTGAGATAGATAGTAGAGGAGTTATAAGATTAAAAGGTAGAATATGTGTTCCAGACTTTCCTGACCTGAAACGAGAAGTTTTAGATGAATGTCACAAATCCAAGCTTTGCATCCATCCAAGAGTCAATAAAATGTATCGTGGTATCAAAAGAACTTTCTGGTGGAAGACGATGAAAAGAGATATATCTATATATGTGAGTCGTTGTGCTACTTGCCAACAAATCAAAAGCGATCAAAAGAAAATGGCGGGATTACTTCAGCCTTTAGAGGTATCCAAGTGGAAATGGGACCAAGTATCGATGGATTTCATCGACGGGTTGCCTCGTACTCGAAAAGGCAATGAAGCAATTTGGGTCATTGTGGACCGTTTGACTAAGACAACCCACTTTTTGCCAGTGAAATCTACCCGCACGGCAGCAAGTTTAGCCGAGTTATATGTGAAAGAAATTATTCGTCTCCATGGTATTCCTAGCAGTATAGTGAGTGATCGTGACTCGATCTTAACTAGTAGATTTTAGGAGGCATTTCAAGACGCATTGGGAACAAAAATGAATTTTAGCACTGCTTATCATCCACGGTCTGATGGGCAGACTGAGAGGATTAACCGAATCTTAGAAGGCCTATTGCGTGCTTGTATACTTGATTTTGGTGGTTCTTGGGAGAACCATTTACATCTGGTCGAATTCTCATATAACAATAGCTATCAGGCCAGTATAGAGATGGCTCCTTTTGAAGCTCTATATGGTCGTCCGTGTTGATCACCCGCATGCTAGATTGAGGCAGATGATAGACTTGTCCTTGGACCGAATATGATTAAAGAAGCCACAGAGAAAGTTGATTTTATACGGAAAAAATTTAAAATGGCTCAAAGTCGTCAAAAGAGTTATTATGATCGCAGAAGAAGGATTTGGAATTCCAGATTGGAGACTCTATCTTTCTCAAAGTATCTCCAATGCAAGGAGTATTAAGGTTCGGGAAGACCGGTAAGATGGCACCACGGTATATTGGTCCTTTTCCTGTTCTGGAGAGGATTGGTTCTTTAGCCAATCGAGTACAGTTGCCTAGCTGGTTATCTAGCGTGCATGATGTATTTCACATTTCTAATCTTCGAAAGTATGTGCACGATCCAGATAGTATTATTGAAGAAGCTGCTCAGCAGGATCTCGAAATCACTCCCAATTTAACAGTTAAAAGAGAACAGATAAAGATTGTAGATCGTGCTGAAAAGCAATTAAGAAACAAAGTTGTGAAACTAGTTAAAGTTCAGTGGAGTGGCGATCCAAAGGATTGCACTTGGGAAACTGAAGATAATATGCAGAAATCATATCCCAATTGCAGAGTGGATATCTCGGCTTAAACTGGTAAGCCATTTCTCTATCCTTTTCTGAATTCGTATATTCTTTGTTTTCTTTTCTCTCTTTAAAATTTCGAGGACGAAATTTTCGTAAGGTGGGATATCTGTAACATCCCAAAATTTATTAATTTAAATTTGGTAACTTATTTGAACTTTTGGAAATTAATTTGAAAAGTTTCAAAACAAATCAAATATTATTAATATTGAATATTACAAAAATATATGAATACAAATAAAGTATTTGGTAGTTTAAGCTTTAAATAAATAAAGAAAAAAAAACTATGAAAAAAACAAGAATTTGTGTTAAACATAAATATATAAGGTAACTCATATGGATACATAAGATAATTCTAGTAAAAATAACATATGAAATAAATATGGATTTGCATGTGAATTATTTAAACAAGGAAATAATAAAACAAAAATGTATGCAAGAAGATAAAACAAAACAAAGATGTACATACAAAATTCAAATGGATTTGCATGTAAACAAGAATGGGAAAATAAGCATTAAATGATATCATCTCAGCACAAAAATAGGGCCATTCGAATGATAAAAAAACCATTTCAGCCTCCAAAAGAAAAATCTCTGGTCAAAGATGGAGGCAAGGAAAAAAAAATCTAATCAAATAACAAAAAAAAAGAAGGGAAAAACTATACCAGTAAAGCCTCTCATGTACAAACTATTTCCTTTATATATATATATATACATCTACTCTATTTCATTTCCTTCATCAAAATATAGTAAACCAGAAAATCAGCATCATCATTCAATTCAACAAAGTAAGCAACATGATTCAAAGGCAGATTTAAAACTATAGATTTTCAAAACCAAAGCAACTCTCTGTTCATAAACTTTTCAAGTGAGTAAACAAACTGTTCTAGAAATTTAAATTTGTATGTTTGATTCATGAATAACTTATGTTTTGCTGTATATTGAAAGAAAAAAATAGTTCTGTATGTTTTCTATGATACTGGAAATTTTTATATGGCTTGTTCTTCTGTACTTTTGGTTCCAAAGCAAAGTAAATTAGAAAGAATTTAATAAATCTTCTCACAAAAATTATAAACTTAGGATTTTAAACAAAATAAGTTTGTTTAAACTTAAATCACAGCCTAGAATTTGTTTGAAGCTTGATAGTGGAATATGGACTCTGTAAACTTGGTTTTACAGTAAAAAGGGAATCATATGATTAAATCAAATATTTTAAATTGTTGATTTGATTATGTAACTTGAATAAACGTTCAAAGATAGGATTTTTAAAATTAATATGGTGATTTTTAGTTGCTTAAGCTAGGAGCAGTTCAGAGTTGGTCAAAATATGCTTTTTAACCATTTTCTGATGATCGATTCAATTTTGGATGTTGAAATTTTGTGCGAAGTAGGTTTGTTCATCGATGATTTCAGGAAAATTGTCAAATGATTTTACTATTGCATAAATTGAAAGAATGAGGTGGATTTAGGGTTTGTATTCGAGTTTTGGACATGTCGGAAATGAGGTGATTTCGCCACCTCTGATGCATCGAGTTGCACGTGCTCCAGGGGGATGGTAGTGTAAGGGGTTTACGTGGTGTGGACGGAGTTGGAGTTTCTCCGGTGGTCTAAGTAACGGCGGCGAGGTGTTTTTGTTGGTTGGGTCAAGTGTAGTTTTTTGAACGAACTGCTTAAATTCGATTTGAAATTTTTGGTGTCAGATCAAGTGTCGATTTCGAGTGTAGGTGAATTTTGCGACTTGCCGAAGATACTGAAGTTCGTCGGAGTGGCGGCACGACGTCGTGCACGTGCACGACAACGAAGTGGTGTGAGGAGGTCAACTGTGAACAACTCGAGTTGGTACTCGAGTAAGATGATGCGTTGCTTCGGTTTGGCGCTCGAGTACGTGAGTATAATTCCTGTTATTTTAGTTTAAAACATAAGTTTAACTTAAACTTTAACTGGAAAAAAAAAGAAGAAACGAATGAGAGGGAAGAAGAACAACTCGGGAAATAGGTGGGAGGAACTCGAGTTTAACTCGAGTAAACGCAGGGATTTTCTCGGTGTAGTTTGAGACCTTCAGCTTAATAAAAGAATTGAAGTTATATCACCTTAAACAATTTTGAATATTAATGACTTAAATTAATGTTTGACAAATTAAGCTAAGAAATTATTATAAGTTTTAAATTGTTTAAGTAAATAATTAACAACGTTTTTTAATCTTAATTAATACTTTAATTGAATAGTTAACTTAAAGATAAGTATTTAATTTAATTAACACTAAAGTTTTTCAAGTTAGTAATAAATTGACTTCAAAGTTTAAGGAAGATTTTTAAAATGCTAATTAAGATAAATAATTATTATTAATTAATTGTTTAAAAAGGATAATTAAGAATGGTTAATTAATTTATAATTGTAATTAATTAAGTAATTAGGGATTTATCAATTTGTAATTAAAAATTGGTTAAATAATAATTAAGTGTTTAACTAATTTGTAATTAAGAATTGTTAATTAGATAGTTAAAGTTGATTAATTTATAATTAGTAGTTAATTAAGATAATTAATTAAGGAATAATCAATTGATAAAGTTGATTAAGATTTAATTAATTTATCATTAAGAATAATTAATCATTGATTTAAAATAATCAATAAAAATGGTTATGGGGTTAATTCACTTAAATCACATTCACCTTAATCGAAAATGATTAATGATTATCAAATGTTGTGAATTGGATTGATATTTCTGTTGTGATTATGATACTGTGTGATGTGAATTGCTTTGTGTTGAACTGTGATTTGTGATTTGTTTCTATATTTATGTGCAAACCCTTTTGCCCGTAAAACGACATTTAAACTTCGATGCGACAGGGAGTCAGATTTCAGTTAGTTATCCAAAACCCACATCGAACCCTGAATACAAATCTTTGTAATTGATACATCCATGTGTTTTAAAAATTAAAGCGTTCACTTTTCGGTTTAGCTGGGAGAGGACCTTTGTGTCATATAACCCATTCCGAATAATGATACGATGAAATTAATAGCATTTGAAGACGGTGGTGAAGACCGGGTGTCTTTGAAAATGATAGGATAACCTATCGAATGTCTCTGCACTGAGTTGCTCCAGTATAAAGATCTCCACATGTGATGGGGAGTCCGATCGGGATTGTGGATACCCGGATTTACAAGGGCTTCTTCCTTTATTGGACGAAGTGACTTCGGTTCTGTTCGAACCCGGAACAGACTTGTATGGTTGTATGTCTTTCACTACTCTTTGAGATATAAAGCGGATTTCTTTTAAATACATATCTATTGGTGGCGGAGAATTTATTCTCTTAGCTTAACACCCTTCTCTGAGACGTACGAGCTCAGAGGTTATGTAGTTGAAGGTTATCAGCGATATACTCCCGATTTGGTAGTGTGGCATGCTAAGTGCTGCTGTGTGTTGATGATCACTTGTTGATCGTTGGTGATCAAAGCATGGCCTTCGTGTAAAGCTTAGCTTTGTGGACGAGATCTTGTCGGACCTCACACCCCGGGAATGGTCCAAACAGGAAAGATGCGGCAAGGTTATGAGGGTCGCGCCTTTTAGGGTATGTCATTCCCTTTTGGAAAAAGGTGGTATCATGGTATGGAGCCCAGATACTTTACCTATGTGGTTGCTGCAATCTCATTTACTGTGTGGTTGTTGCTTTGTGGCAGAGGGCCCTCGGATAAAGGTCACAAACGATCGGGGGGGTGGCATACTCGAGTAGTAGTTACCTAGTTACCGAGGTAACCCGACCTTGTATTGTAGAGAGCCGGGTAGGTTCTCGGGACGTCCCTCTAGAGGCATACCCATGTGGCAGTAGGAAGTTCCTTAGCCTGACCATTTGTTGGAAATCAAATTTCCAATACGAACCCAGTACGGTTTTAGTTGTATATCCTGCCATTTACTTATGGTGGTCACCACTGTTTAGATGGTAGCTATAGTAGGCATAGTACGGAATATCTATGCTGGCTAAGATTAATATTACACTTTCGAAATGGCTTTCTACACTATGCACTAGTAATAATATCAAATAATTTTCCTCGTATCAAGAATATTTTACTATCATAAGAAGAAATCTCCTCCAATTCTGTGATTGCATTGTGTGTGTGGCGGAAGGTCTTATGGTAGTTTCATTTTCTAAAAGCACATCGGGTTTTCTTGTACAAATCTGATTTATTTAAAAGCAACTATTTTTGTTTACTCATACCAGTCTCACGACTGACTCGGAGTTTATTGTTTCTTTCTAAACTCTGAGCGCACATCATTTCCACACGGGCAGCCTAGTAGCAGGTTTTTCATATTTTGGTATTGGCTGGATTTTGAAGTCTTTTTGGTTTGGAGGCTATCGGTTTTTTGAGGCTTTTACATTGGAGATATTTTGGAAGCTTTTGGATCTCAAGGTGCTTAGTTTTGGAAGTTCGCAATCACTTCATTACTTTGAAGACCTTTTTTGAAATATGATCACTTGTTGTTCTATTATGATGTTCTATTTGGAGTTGTGTTATATGTATAAGAATACTCTGATGTTGTAATGGATATTATGATGATGTATCTGTGATGTAATTCATGATACTCATTTTGTTTCCGTTGTTTTATATTCATCTAATGTTGTTATATGCTCCATCCGACTGGAGTTCGATGTTTGAATTTTCGACAGTCGAATACAAGTGAGGTATTTAGTGTCAATTTTCGAACATTGGATTTCGGGTCGTGACATTTATAGCTCTCATGTTAATGTTAAATTAACCTCTGATAAATGTATTTTAAAATTTTACGCTATAAAGATTATATGTTGAAATAATACTGTTATTCCATTCGTGTAAGATTTTGTTTTGTCTTTATTTTCTTTCCACCCTTAACGACGGTGTTTTCCAGCACATGAATTTGCGACATGTGAATATCGAGGATGTATTAGTGTCGATTTTCAAGGGTCGAAATCTGGTTCATCACATTTGGTACCAGAGCTCAGGTTGAGCGAACACCTGATCCTGGTAGGGGTAAAGTCTAAGATTAGGGTTAGTACTACCATAGGATGATTAACTCATTAGAGATAGGGTAAGTGACACCCTAGAATGAGTTGAGAGTATTTTATATGAACACATATTTGTTAATGCTAAAAATGATTTTGTTTTGAAAAATTTAGGTAAATGAAATATATTACCTAAAATTATATTTTATATGTAAAGAAATAATTTTCGAAAATGTATAGTTGTTTATAATGTGATAGTTTGCAATTAGGGACTAGTAATATTCAGTTAGTATCATTGATTGATTGATTGTTTAATTTAAAAAAAGGTTAATACCTAGTGAATTGAGTTTCAGGATATGACTATATGGCATTTGGTAATACTATTGGTTTAAAGTTGAGAAATTTATTTAAGATAAATAAATCTATGAGCCTAAAAATGTAAAAATAAGATGAACTTAAGAAATAAATGTATATATCAAGTTTTATAAATAAAGGACTAGAAACGAAGAATCTTATGATGACTAGTTTGAGTGGCTCGGAAGTAACTAAAAATGGGCAGGATATATGTTCGGATGGTAAAGACTTCTCGTAAGTATTGCCCTTCTGGTAAAGGGGATATATAATACTATTGGTAGTACCCAGTTCCTTTGTATCAATTTGGAGTTACTCGATCTGTAAAGTCTTTTAAGTTGAAAGATAATGCGAATCATCGGTTGATAAATTGATTAGTAATTTTAAACATCATTATAAAAGTGTTAAACCAAAAACAATTTGGATCACTAATTGATAAAATAACGGAATTTCGCAATTTTCGATAGTCGAATTTTTTTGGATCACACCTAACGAAGGACTAAGAAAAATTAAAAATATAAAAGATAAAAAAGTGTGAAATATTTTGAGTAAATAAAATTGTATAAGTATAATTTATAAATGTGATTTAGGAATAAAAAGGATTCAAAAGTTGGGAATTTGAGAATTTAAATCTTGGTGATTTTGAAAATTGTTCTTCAAAATTGAGAAAACAATAAAAGTATTATTTGGAAGTATTTTTGAATAAAAGTATTAGACATAAGTTTTATAACTTACGTATTTGAGATGATAGTAAAGTACAACAAGTTTTTAATTTGTAAAATACCTTGATGTAAGCAAAACTAATCTGAAATTTCAGATTTGTATACTGCTTGTGCCAAAAATGGGCACAAATACTTTGTTATAAGTGAAAGCAGCAATATCTAATATTTAGATCCAAATAGAGAAGTATAGATTCACAGATCAAAGAATAGATTGCCGAAAAGTAAATGAACATGGAAGTTTCATAGTGGTACGACAAACTTCGAAGTTGGGATCATCCTGGATGAAATGAAATGATCGTTCAGAAATGATGTAGGCTGATCATTCAAGTTTCTCCAAATGATATGCGATCAATAGGTTCCTATATAGTTCCCAAAGTTTCATGTCATTCCGACTTTGCGTTTGTGAGATATTGATCGATATGGATCAATTCATATGGATCATGACCGATCAATCCAACTTCATTGTGGGGCCCAATGATGGATGGTGTGGGTCCCTCATGGTGTAATGTAATTGTTCTCCAAATTTCATTTTGATCGCCTTTGTAGATTTTGAGTTATAAATTGATCATCGTCGAAAATAACCCAAACGGTCGTCAAAAAACCCACTTCAGGGTTGACCCAAAGTAATAGCCTTTCTTGTTCGAAGCAGGTGCTGAAGATTCTTTGCCCAGGGATAGACTGGGTGAAATTGAAATTTTTTCCAAGTAGATGTGATTCTGACTCCAAGCACGAAAAACGATCGTTGTCAATCGTTTTTCAACAAGAAATCTCCAAGCAAGCATGTATCCGACTCCAAGCATGAAAAGTGATCGATGCCGATCGTTTTTCTCCAAGAAATCTCCAAGCAAACATATATCTATCACCAAGCACGATCCAACACTTCAATTTTCTACAACTCTAAGCGAACCACGCACCGACTCCATGCAACTAGCAAATTTTCCTAGGCCCGACTCCAAGCAAATTACCACTAATCCGTCGATACCGATTCATCTTTTTTTGTCCTTAACTCAAGCATACGAACTCCACAACGATTGGAAGTTCAGAATGTAGCCTAATGTACCCTTCCTTGTCACTCCGTACAAATCGCACCTTCATTAGATCAGAAATTGAGGATCTGATCCGATCCGTTGCCTAGGTGAAGTGATAATTCCATATTTAGCCATTTTTTGCGTGCTGTCAATCCAAATCCACTAAACTTTCGTCCATAGTTTCAACTGTAATTGATTTCCAATCCATCCATTATAGCCAAATCCATGGTATCCCAGCCTGATCAAAAAGCAGGATAACATTTTATCTCCATAACATGCCTTGCGGTAGGAAGGCGTGTTTTATATTGCTATAAATCAAAAATATGAAATCCATAATCCAATTATAGCTGAATATTCCAATCTAGGATCCAATCCATTGCCAATCCAATTCCTTGATCTCTTCACATCGCTAGTTGCGGTCATTCGAGACCATTATTCAGATATGTTCCCATTCGCGGCTGGCATTTATTCGTGATTGATGTTGCCGTTAAAGGCGAGTGGTGGTCTTTCATGACAGATGATGATCGTTCGTGATCGGTTGTCGTTCAAGACGGAAGATGATCATATGCGATCGAGTGCCATTTGAGGTGAATGATGATCATGCGTGATCAAGTATCATTCAAGGCGATATATGTTTGTTCAAGATCAAATGTCGTTCGAGGCAAAATACAATCATTCAAGATTGAGTGTCGTTCAGACTGAAATATGATCGCTCGAGGTCCAATGTCATTAAGGGGAAAATATGATCGTACAAGATGGAGTGCCGTTCAAGGCGAAATTTGATCGTTCGGGATCGAGTGCTGTTCAGGGTGAAATATGATCCTTCGAGATTGAGTGCCATTCAGGGAGAATTAAGATCAAGTGTTATTCGAGGCGAAATGTGATCGTCCGAGATCGAGTGTCATTCGAGGAAAAATGCGATCGTTCGAGATTATATGTCGTTCAAGGCATTAGCTAAGCCCAATCCGCTCGCTTTTCAACGAGGGGGCTTGTTTCTGCCTTTCTTTCTCATCTTTTTAGATTAGATTTAGAATTATTAATGTCAGATTTCACGTTCGAGCAAGTTTCGCAATCAAATAACTCAACTAATGAAATGAAGTTCAAATGATAAAGGGAAAAACAAAAAATTAAACAATGTGATGCATGCCTCTCTGGGCACATTGTCATCCCAGAGCATGCCTATGGACGTTCGTGATCCCGTACATGTGTACGTGACATAGACATTTAAATAAGGAAAGAAATTGAAAAATAGTTAATATAACCAGAGTCCAAGTCCTAAACTTGGCCCTTTCCATCATGATCAGTTGATGATGAGCCGTGACTTTAATCTTGGTTCATTCCTGTTTCCATTTTATGCGGACGGTTACTGCTCTTGTTCCACCGCTATTGTATGTGCCCTCACGTACTATGGCAGTCTACCATTCCTGATGTTCTCCTCTATCATATTATTTAAGTGTTTGCAATTATTTGTATCATGCATGTTCAACTCTAGGAATACACAATATCTTCTTGATTTCCTTTCATTTTTTTGTAGGCTCTCTCCTTATTAGCCTCCGATAGGGGATCTTCCCCTTAGCATCCAGATATATATATATATATATATATATATATATATATATATATATATATATATATTTCTCAATGTTTTAGTCAATTCTATGTAAGAGGTGAATTTCGGTTCCCTCCTTGGTTGCTTTTATCCGTCTGAGCTATCATTAGCCTTTCGCTTTCCTTTATCTGTCTTGGACCCTTCTCTAGAAGGTCCTTCATCCAAAATAGTGTTTACTTCTTGCTTCTTGGCTCATTCGTCCTCTTGCCGTAAGAACCTTTCAAATTTGTGGTAAAATTCTCCAAGATCCATCGATGGACCGATGCCAGTGAATCCATGATTTCTACGTTGTCGGCAACTCCGAATATTGCCGCCATCGAAACCGTAGATGGATCTAGCCGATCAGCCGATGCTACCGCGACATTGAATCGTGTTAGAAAAATCCTCAAGGACTTTCTGACCCTTTGTTTTTGTGTCTCCAGAATCATCACATTTTTGTGTCTTGAGATGTGAGCCCTGAACTATCCCATGAACCTATCTACTATTTCTCCCCAAGTTCTAATTGATCCATTTTCAAGCTGCTTGAGCCAAAGTGTAGTCAAGTCCATCAAACATAGTAGGAAACACCTTGCCTTGACTTCTTCCAATGACCTCAGCACCTCCATATGTCAGATATACCTCATCATATGCATAGTTGGGTCTGACTTTCTGTCATATACTTCTAGTGTTGGTAGTTTGAATTATGATGGATTCCTTGCATTCTTGATATTCAAAGTGAACTGACTCTGATTGACATCTTCCAAGCTCCTATCGAGCATTGTGCCTCTCATTATCCATCTTATCATCTCAGCAATCCTTTCATTTTCATCTACGGATAATCTCCTATTGTCATTTGCAAACTACTCCTCGAGTGCACAAGGGAATTCCAGAACATATTTCTCATGACGCACATCTGTAGTCCGATCAGTACCAAACTGTACAGCACCATTCATCACCCCACCCGAGATCGATCCAGCATGACCTGAGGGCATGCCCCTAAGCCCGATCGATCGGCGCCGATCGTTTTGGAACGATCGCTACGGTTCATTATGTGTCGACCGGGGACTGCTCTTGGCTATACTAATCCATCCTACTATCTGTTAACATTGTTTCCCTAATCCTGGTTCTGGTTATCCTCAACTTCTACTGCTCCAACTACATGATTCATATTTTCAACAACTTGAGCTACTCCGGTCCCTTGGTTTTGTACTCCATCTTGTCCAATCTATCAGAGTAGATTTTGCATCATCTCCTCCTGTCTTTTTAGCATCCTTTCCTGGATAGCATCCATCATCATCTCCATCTCATCTCTGATAATGAAGATCGAGGTTTGATTAGCTCCTAAGGAAGCCTCCCGACTCCTTCGTGATGGTGCCTATCCGCTATCTGTCTCATTTTTGATGGTTTCACCTTTGATCTAATTCTAAGTTCTCTAGTTGATTCCAAATCTAAATGCTGAATCCACAAGGGCTAGCTTTCTCAGTGAAAGCACCAAAATGTTTATGCTAAAAATGGGCACAAACACCTGCTATAAGTGAAAGCATCAATATCCAATATTTAGATCCAAAGAAAGAAATATAGATTCATAGATCAGAGCATAGATTACAGAAAACTAAATGAACATGCAAGTTTTATAGTGGTTCGGCAAACTACGGCCTACATCCACTCCAATAATCTTTTATTTATACTGTAAGGATATAAGTACAGTAACAAAGAATGTGTTTTTGAGGATTAAGTATTTTGGACCTAGAAAATTATGGAGGAAGAGATAAGAAGTGATGAAGGAGAGCCCAAAGAAGATCCAATTGGAAGAAGAAGACCCTTTGTAATGAACCAAGTTCGTTGTGTTTATAGGTGAAAACGTACATGGATAAGGCTAAAATTTTACTAGAAGACCCTCTAGAGTCGTACGACCCGATCCACCAATTTTCAGATCGATCTCACACCATTGGAATGATCGGTGTCGATAATTCATATTATCTCCAATGGGAGCTGCGATTATTTCTTTGGGTCCTCTAATGATTTTAGCTACTTGCTCTTCAAATTTCATGCAATTCCGACTTCTTGCTTGTGAGATATCACATTTTCCAAGGAGTCGAGTTGAAAAAAATGAAAATATTAAAGATCATTCCATATTTCATCCTTTTGGGTGTGATCATTTTGGTGGGCCCGGCACGAAGTTAGCTATTTGATTTCCAAATTTCGTATCATTTCGACTCACCGTTTGTGAGATATCGCGTTTTCTGTGGAGTTGGGATCGTTCTGGCTGAAATGATACGATCATTCTAGAACAATGTAGGCCGATCATTCAAGTATCTCTAAATGATGTGTGATCAATACAGTAGATTCCTTTACATAATATTTAAATATTTCTAAAATTTCGTATCATTCTGACTTTGCGTTTGTGAGATATTGATTGATCATCATTGATTTGAATTATTTTATGGACCGATCCATATGGATCAGGATCGACCGATCCAACTTCATCATGCAGACCGACCATCGATGATGTGGGTCCCTCATGGTATTATTTAGTTATCCTAAAATATTTCATGTCGATTTCCTTTGAATATTTTGAGTTATAAGTCGATCATCATCGAAAATCGCCCAAATGGCGGTCAATAAACCACTTCAGGGTTGACCCGAAGTAATCAACTTTCTGACTCGAAGCAGGTGCTGAAGATTCTAGCTATGGTTAGACTTAGAAAAAATTGAAATTTTCTCCAAGAAGATGTGATTCTGACTCCAAGCCCAAAAAAAATTGGTGGCGATCGTTTTTCTCCAAGCAACCTCCAAGCAAAAATGTATCCGACTCCTAACATGGAAAAAGATCGGTGCCGATCATTTTTCTTTGAGCAATCTCCAAGAAAACATGTATCTAACACCAAGCATGATCCAGTGCTTCAAATTTCTATGACTCCAAGCGAACCATGTGTCGACTCCAAGCAAATATAAAATTTCCTTGGTCCGACTCCAAGCATATTACCACTGATCCATTGATACCGATCCATATTATTTAGTCCATAACTCAAGCATACGAACTCCAATCAACATGAAATTTTGAAAGTAGCCTTATATGATCTTTCTTGTCACTCCATAATAATCAATTCAACTATCATTCATATTTTCAACTATAGTCGATTTCTAATCCATCCATTTTAGCCAAATCCTTGGTATCCTGGCCTAACCAAAGGGCAGGATAACATATAAATACTCTTAGGATGTAATGGAGTATTATACAAATATAGACTTAAGTTGTGAAATATTTATACACGTAAGTAATCTTGTAAATGGTAGTTCAATAATGGATTTAGTATGAAGTGAATGGTTATGAAACTTGAAAGTGTTTATTAAACCAAAGTTGTGTTTATAAGTGTTTTTATGAAATGTTTTAATAAATAATTTTGAAAAAAGAATTTGATATACCTAAGTACATGTGAGGTATGTAGATAATTTCATAGTATGATTCTATATACATTGTAAGGGTGTAAGTTTAAAGAATAAATAAATATTTTGGGCAAACACCTTTAGGTTTTGCATTGTAATTTCGGGGACAAATTTTTTTTGAAGAAAGGAGTTTCTAACGATCTGCAAATTTATCACTTTGATAAGGTTTATTTAGTTTTAAAATATTCAAATATAAGCTTTCTAACATAGATTATGTTGTCTTAAAAATTAAATATAGTGGTAATTCTATTTTGAATGTGTACTTTTAAAAAATATATACTTTGGAAAAATATCGATAAAATGGTCGAAAACCATTTTATCAGTAAACAGCTCTATAATTATCAAAAGTCATGCACGGAGCTAGATACATACACTTATTTATCCTTTTAAACAAAAATATGGAATAAAATTATCTATTTCATTTTTGAAATAAAATGTATTTATGACATCATCAAGAATAGCATCATATTTAATAATAGATTTATGAATTTAAATTGAGATTTATTGATTTAATAATTGTTATAATTATTCATATGATTTTTTTAAAATAACAATTAATAATTTTAATATTTTATATAGTGACAGTAAATCATTTATATTAGTTTTATAAAGATATACACTTAATTTGAAAATATAAGAAAAATTCGTATCTCTTTATCGATATAATAGCACTTTCTGTAAAAAAAAATTGTTTAATGTTACTTTATATCCTTTTATAATTCAAATGTGATCATTTTACTTAGTTAAAAATGATAAGAAATTAGTTTTTAAAATTTGTTTACATTTACATGCAATTTAATTTATAAGTGAAAATGTGATCGGGAATCAGCTTTTCGATTTTCAATGGTTTAATGAATGGAAGTTGTTCAAAGTTGTTGCAACCTTGTTTACATCACTTGAACACATATCTAACATACACATGCACACCCTAACATATAAATGAACACATATATATATACAAATATACTTACCATTTACATTAGAATTTACATATAGTAGAAATGTATAAATATTCAAGATATTTTCTACCCTAAAAAGCAAACATCAACTTACTACACACCATCATCATCACACACATGGAATCATAAGGGGGGTGGCCTTGCCTTGTTTCTTGAGGGGATGGAAGGGTTGTGGGCAAGGAGCAAAAGAGTAATTATACATTTAGATATTTATTTTCAAATTTGCCTATAAATACCCACCATTCTCTTTATAAATTTACAGAGTATTCTACTTCATCTTCTTCCTCATTCTCAAGATTTTCAATGGCTTCTACCTTAAGGAAATTATGAAAAATAATATTATAAAAAGAAATTAAATTTATATTATTATATATACATAAGGAATCCACTTCAAAGCCAAGGAAAATCACTCTTTTCCTTACTCAAACCCCATGGCCATCACCTCCTATAACCAAGACCGAGTACTCTACCTCCTTCCCAGCCAAGCCTAGCCTATTCATAGGTCCAAGGCTCGATTCCATAGGCTTTAATTCGATCGTAGCGAAGCTATAGCGAATTTTAGACAAGCTAGAAACAAATGAAGAAGAGAAACTCTATTTATACATACATATATACATACACATATGATGTGATATAATTGCTATCGATGTTTACTATGCTTTGATCATCAAGTATTGGTTATTTTATTATGGTGTTTAATTGTGTAAACAAGTCATATTAAATACACGTCGATGTTACATGAAGAAATCACTTTTCGAGTCAAGTTATATAAGTGATAGGCAATCATTAACCCCTTCGAAATGATTTAAAATGGTTTATAAATGTTTTACTAAAACCCAATTTGGTAAAGTTTTGATAAGTTATTGTGTAATGACCCGTAAATTTTCAATAATTAAAATTGATTATTTTAATAAAAAAATTGTAATTAAATTTAGAAAGAAATAAAAAAAAATTTATAAATTATAATGAAGTGAACGTTAAAAAATAAAAATAAAATGTAACAATGTCAATTAAAGTTGATCGTTAACGATTTCTATGAAATTCCAATTTACAAAAATAATTTAGATGTCATACTTGACTATGAATTGAATATAAGGAAACAAGAGTAGATATTGAACAAATTGATGAATTAGTATAAAATTAATGATAGTTGGATAAGAACAGTGTTATGTAACCAATTTTGTTATTTAATATTAGAAGGAATAAAAATTTGTAATTCGTTAATGAATTTATAATGGGAATGAAATGCAAGAATGTTGATGTAAGCTAATAAATAATTAATTCAATGCAATCCCAATTGATTGAAACAATTGCAGGGTTATAATTGATTGTAAATAGGAATATTTGGTAATAAATTTAATATAAGAAAAACAAATGCAAATATTGAATTAATCAATGAAGTAATAATAATAAATAGTAATTGAATAAAGTCAACGTTCTGTTTGTAATTGTTTGGAAATGATAACTTATATAAATATGATTAAGAGTTGGTGGCAACAATTATGATAAAGTAATTATTTATTTAGTCCATTAAATCAAAATTTGTAATCAATTGCAATGAATCTCAATTCAATGTTATATTAGTATAAATTAAGGAAATAATTGGAAATAATGTTAATTCTATTTATAATATGACAATTGGTTGATTTAAAGAATGGAAATCAAGATTTTATTTATTTAATTGAAATGTAAAATTCAATAATTGGATTAATTGCAATTAAATGAAATTAAAATATCTAAATATTACGTTATTTGAAATTAAGATGGAATGTGAGAATATTAATGTAATAGTTTTGAATCCAATGTTAAATCCATCTATTCGACAATAATGAATGGAATAATCATTAATTTATTTAATTAAATGGGATTATTGGAAATTTTATTTGTAATTTCTGAATTTAATGAATTGAGGCTAACACTAAAATTTATAAATTAATCATCTATAAATTGACATTTAAATTTGTTTAAATCATTGGAAATGATTAAGAAATAAAAAAATGATGAAATCTGTCAATTATGGAATTGAAAACGTGATTTAATTAATTTATTGTTAATTTATTTAATTAATGTAAAAATAGCCATTTTGGCCACTGACTCGGATTTCGATGAAACCAATTTCATCGGATCCGTAATGGTGAATTATTATAGGATTTCAAGTTTCGTGACGATCGGACTTGTCGATTGATCGTATGGACTCGACACACCCAAAAATAAATTAAATTAAAATCAATTGAAGTCAATTTGAAATAACTTGATTTTTGTATAACTTCTTCTTACGATAGAATTTGGACTTGAAATTTGTTTCATTGCGTTTAAAATATTTTAAAACGGTTATTTTGATATATATAGGTTGACCCAATTTCATTCCGGAGTCAGAACAGGCTTTTCGGGCTATTTTATCGTTCAATGCGTATATCAATCGTGTCCATCCATTTTAATTTCAGATATACCTATATATATCCAGTTATAAACCCTAGCCTATTCCTTATGTTCATTGTTCTGTACGTATAATTCAGTTATCTCTCCTCCTCAATGGCAGACAATCAAATTCTAGAGCCAATTGCAATTCAAAAATCAAATTCAAAGCAAAAAAGTTTAAACTCCACAAACTATATTGAATTATATATGGATTTGAAGCTCTTGACGAGCACAAGTCAAATATATGATTCGTTTTTCAATTTGGGTTTCTGTGTGTCCGAAATTTGAAGAATGATTTTCGGTCGTCCATTGATCGTTGATCGACTTCGTCCAATCGTCAAACCAGTGATGCAGGGTTGTAGAGGGGGTCATGGAGAGTGCATCTAGTTAGGTAGCGCGGTGAAGCAACGGCCATATCGTCGTGTTTTTGGCGATTAGGACTTTGGTTTTGGCGACAGCATGTGGCTAAACGGCGACCAGAAGTTGTGGCGTGGTTAGGGTGTGTGCGGCCTGGAGTGGGGGTCTTGTTGGCATGCTTCGATCTGAGGGAAGACCAGTGGAGGCGGAGTAATTTTTGGTCAAAGTTGTTTGACCGATGGTGGCTCTCCTTCGATCGTGCATGATTTTGCTGCAATAGGGTTGCGCGTGAACCGAGAAGTCTGATGACGTGTACGTTTCCTTTTTGCTTTTGTTTTGTTTTATTTTATATAAAATTAAACTTCGAACGTTCTAACCCGTGTAAATTTCACATACGAGGTCCAATTCATGCACGGTTTTCTCCACTAGGTTCGTATTAGAATTCCAGACATTTTGGCGCTGGATTGGACAGATTCTGAGACTGTTCAAATTTTGGGTTTAAATTGGATTTAAATTCAATTTAAATTCAAAAGGTGAGTGTTTTAACCCACTCACAACTTCTAAAATTTCTTATGTGTGTTAATTAATTTTCGATGTGATTAGAAATTTATTTATGACTGTTTGGCATATTTTTAATCATTATCTCGGTTAAATTGAATTTACTGGATTAAATTGTTGTTTAATTTATTACTGCATATAAATTGCCAGTTAAATTGTTATTTAACTTATTATTGAATATAACTGCCAGTAAATACCTGTTGTTTATTATCTGTTCTATATTAATGTTATTGTTTGAATTGGATGATGATTGTGATAACTGGTTGATGGTTGATATTGGATGAATGTATGTTGTATTTTATATTGTTATAATCTGCAAGTTGTTAGGCATTTTATTTCATTCGAGATTGCGGTTTGAAATGATATATAACCATATTTATATTTTAAAATGCGGATTGAAATGACAAATATCTGTATCACTTGACCATAGGATAGAAAATTTTATACAGACACCGCGCTCTATATATAAAAATATTTGGAAATGATTTCTATGGTTTTTTAAAGAATATATGGGTTATATAAATATTGACTTTAGATATTATATAAATGTTATTTTATTATAGATTTTTAGCTATGTGTAAATTTGTTTGGAAAGATAAAATAAGCCAAATAATAAAGTTTGATTATTTCTATACAATATGGTTAAGTATCTGTATATGTTATATTGGATATAGAGTTATTATGACTTAACTAAAAATTAAGGTTGGAAGATAAATATGAAATTTATGTGAATTAAATTAATTAAGGATTTTACTCGAATAAATTTGATTTGAAATTTAAATAGAATTGAGATTCTAAAGGATATGATTTCTATAACTTGATTTTTGTTTAGAGCGATTTAAATGAATATCTAGTTGATTTAAATGAATATATCAAGTTAATTAAATTGAAAGAATATCCAGTTATTTGAAGTTTAAAGGTTTTACTTAATTGATATTTGATTTCTTAAGTAAACATTTCAAATCTGGACAATAGTAATTGAATTTGATATATATATATATATATATGAAATTATCAAAGGATTAATTTTAAAATGGTGGAATATTTAAAGCTTTGAAATACATGGAAATTGAAATGGTTTATTTGGGGGTACATACCGGTATTGATTTATGAAATTGAAGAAGCTATTTTATTACATAAAGTATTTTAATATTTAAACCATTTAAGTGGTGGAAGTTATGTTTCAAAGTTTGGAGTTTCAAGCTATTATGATTTGAAGGTATTGTATTTCAAAAAATTTGATTTCAAAGTGTTATAACGTTGAAAGTGCTATTGTAACAACCCGATATTCGCGTCAATTCATAATCGACGTTAAAACGATTTATATTTTCGTCAATTGCCATTTTGAAGTTTTTAAAATTTAAATTAAAATTTAAATTACAAATGTTTATTAAGTTGGAGGGGCTTTGATTTTTTTTAAAAATAAATAAATGGTCCACGAGTTTTTATTTGGGCAGTGAAAATTTAATAAAGTAACCTGTTTCCCCCTTTTTTCTTTCATACTTCCCATTCACGAACCCTAAAATAAAAATAAACGAAGGAAATTAATGGCGGCCCGCCCCTTTCCCTTGTTCGTTCTTGGCCTTGCACGTCTCTATGATGCCTCATTTCGTCGACAAGGTGAGTAACACTCACATCTATTTCATCCTTCAGTCGTTCGATTTTGTTGTCTCGATATCGTTGATTTATGACTCGGTATTGATACCTGACTCAGTTTGATTTCTTGTTTTCGATAGTTTGATTTTCACGACACTGTTTAATTTTAGTTCGTCTGGAATTTCTTGAATTTGCCGAGTGCTTTTGATTCGATGTTTTATTAATTTCAGTTGCTGATGATGTTACTAAATATATAGGGATTGAACTCATGCATATCTCGGCCGTATGAATTATCTTAATACTTGGAGTGATTTCTGATTATGGATTGAAATCTGTAACTCGATTTGTGAAAATATTTTAGATGTCTTCATTGTCGACTGATGCTTTTACTCCATGCATTCATGTCTCAGTGATGAATCAAGCATTCATGTTGTATATATATGACTGTTTGTCACACTGTTTCATATATATGTGTTTTTGTTTCCTGTGCTTAGCATACTGAACTGTACTGGTGTTTTTGTGTACTGTGTCATAGGGCATTTTGTACCATTGCCTTGGCGTACTGGTTGGTTTGATGCTCGTTCCATCTCTGATCAGTTGCACTATAGGTTTCATGTGTTGCTTATGTATTCATGTATGTATATACATTATTTGATATGTATATATGTGCATTCGAATTCACACTGCTTGCTCTTGAATTTATTGAGCTCTGTTGTTGTTCCTTGTGGCATTGTTTAAGGCTGGAAGTTCACTTTCGTTTTTCTTGTTCACTGAACTGTTAGCCTATGAACTGATATTTGGTGGTTCCTCTAATCCATTTTTGTTGAACTCTTTTGCACTGTGCTTGATGGAATTTGGTCCGAATTACTTCTCTGTGCTCAGTATCACAGGATGTTGATTTCTTTTGTGATTTCAATCACTGTCTTGCGATGTTGTTTCATTTTTTTTTATTGTTTATACATATGTGTATTTTCCAGATTTTCAATAACTCTGAGCTGCCTTTTTCTCAGGTGTTCATGTATATATGCAGTCACGTATGTATATACATCATATGATATGTATATACGTTGTTGGGATCATTTTATTGACATGCTTGTCCTTATTTTTGTGCGTCTTCATATATGTGAATACATACTATAGTATATGTGCATGCATATGTTCTTGAGTCTACTCTTGTGGTTTCACTGAGCTTGACTTTGAGTGCTGTTATTCTTTATTTAATGGGTGCGATGCACTTTGGTTTCATGCTGTACCCTTGCAATTGTTTTCAATCTCTTCGAGAACAGTTTTAACTGCAAGTGCAATTGCAGTCTTGTTTTGTTGGGCCTTCGACTCTTGATGTAGTTCGAATTGTTGGGTTTACTTATCAGTACATATATGCATACATACATTCGTTTGTGTGTATGCATGTATGACCGACCTGATGCTGCATTTTTGTTGTGTTGATCATGTTTCTTGTAGCATTTGGGTATCACTGTTTTGTTTCGACGCACTACATGTTAGCATTGGTTTGTCTTGACTGCTTGACCATATGCATGCATTCATATAGTTGTTGGGTTTGCTCGAGCTGCCTGATTCACTGCAACCATATTATTGCAGTATATTTGCTTTAGTCTGGGACCATTTTGAGCATTTCTTTATTGTTTCACTGCCACTTTTGTATTGCGTATTCAATATGCAGATACTTGGCCATTTACAATCTGAAGCTTTTGTATTGATCATTGTTGCTGTATTTCTGTGTACATGTACAGTTTCATTGTTGCAATGATATTTTGAATTTTTGGTCGAGGCCATTTGTACTTGTGTTGAACCTGATTTTTGATTTTACCTTGTGCACTCGAGTTGGCGAGGCAGTGCACATATATGTACGGGTGTACTGCAGCCACACCGCCTTGTTTCCATTGGTATTTGAACCTTCATTGATTTTGGTTCGTTGATCTTTTGGGTACATCATCACTGTAGTGGCAAGGCAGTGCACGCAAGCGTGAACTGCAGCCACACGGTATGGTTTTGTGATATTCTATTTTGTTGTGATTTATTAATCTTTTGCGTATTCCATATTCCGTAGTGGCGAGGCAGTGCACGCGTGCGTGTACTGCAGCCCTACTTGAATTAATATTTTAATTGATATTTCAATGGTTTGAACTGTTTTGTTTATTCAATTCAATATTCTGAATTGCATTTTGATTTGGTTTAATTACTGTCGTCTATTCATTATTTAATTATTATTGCTTCTGTGCACTAATAACTGAGTTTGAATTAGACTGACCCGAGTATTATTTTCTTTTGAATCAAATACTCGGGTCAGACCGAGTATTTCAGGTTGTAGATATTCTGCTTTGGGTTGCTGCTAGAGCTATGAAGTTCTTTCATATCTTTTGGAGTAGTCGTCGTCATTTGTAGTAGTCTATATAATTGTATAGGAAGATATGTATTCATGTATATTATATACGTTACTGTACTTGTATATGTAACTTCTTGAGTCGACTGTTGTAGTTGTATCATATGTACCGTGTCAAATGTATTGTAACTGACATCAGTTATTGTATATATGAAAATTTATGTTTTATTTGTGTTCCGCATTATATTATCTGTGTAATATTTTATATTTACTGTTCTAAACTATTACGAACCATCGTAGTTCGTTTTATACTGGAATTGGGGTATGTCGATGGGAGAAAAATAAATCAGAGATGAAAAATGAAAGAATATATATATATATACCACTCCTATCGAGATAACCAATACTAGTGTAAGGCCTAACTATTGATGGCCGCTCCTCAACAGCCTTATTCTCCTTGCTAGTTGACAGCACTACACCTTAGTGTTCTTGGCTAGCGAGGGTATCGAGGTGGGGCGTCACAGCTTGGTATCAGAGCCTGGAGTTTAGAACAAATATAAAACATAACTTAGATAGTACATGTGTTACAACTGTTTGTCGACGTTTTATCTCTCATATTTGCAAATGATTATCTTTGATTGTTAGGTATGAATTCCTAACGCTTATTCATATGCATTTGATTTTGATTCTTGTGTTTTCGGCTTTGATTTGATTTAGCCGATGATTGATTCTGTTCGAATCTCAGCGATTCCGAACTTGATATTTTATGTTTTCCTCGGATTGATTTCCATTCGACTTCGGTCACTTTGTTTTGAGAAATTTCTAAATTCTTGAGTTCCAAGACTCTGACTTGGTTTGCCGATGAGTCCTTTGATGATGATGTTGAATCGTTTTGTACTCTATTATGGCCATTAATTGTTGACTTCGGCATTGACTTGATTTTTTATTTTTGTTGAAATCATTTATGCATTTATGCTCGTTTTGTTTCGTTATTCCATTTGTCAATCGATTCTTCTCTTCCGATTAGTTGTTGTCTTCTTTGTCGACCTTGAAAACTTCTATTTCTGGAATTTTTGGATATTCCTACTTTGATGGATTTAGAATCGAATTCTTTGGATTTTATTCACATCTTCGAATGTGAATTTTAGTGAATTGATTTGGTTTCCAAATTTAATCGATTTTTGATTATTTCCTAATTTGTTGCTATCATTTATTAGCAACTTTGATGACCATTTCTTCGGGATTTTTGTGAACATACCCTTCGATGAATTCGGTATCGATTTCTTTGGATTCTATTCACGTCTTCGTATGTGAATTCTTGTGATTGATTGTTCCTACGATCATTTTTGTGATTTGTCACTTTAAAAATATAAATGTTTCAATACCAGTAGTAAATATCAAAACTCTTTTATCAAAATGTTTTTAACTCTATTTTCAATATCAAACTCTTTTCCTAAACCGTTTTCCAATCTATTAGTATATACAAACCTTTATTTCACTCGTATGAAAAATCTAATTAAATGGCTTAGCAAAACAAGTGGTATGAAACGCTTGCGTTTACTTCGTCGGTTAATTTTTTGACTTGTTCGATTGAACCACTTGTGACATTTTTCTAGTGAAGATCTACAATTTGTTCGTAAATATTTAAGTTAAGCTAGTGGTTATGGGACATGAAGCTAAACTTTTATATTCACTAGCTTAGTGTAATTGACACTTCTCGTTGATCTTGATGATCGCTTTATGAATTAGACTAGCAATTGCGCGATGTCTCTTTCATTGCAAGGTTATACTAGACACCACTTGTGTGATTCCACTCACGCATACCTTTTTGCTTTTTGGTTAGTCTTGACCTCAATCTGTGTGATTCCATTCACACATGCTTAGTGTAATTGACACTCTTCGTTGATCATGATGATCGTTCTGATGGTCAGACTAGACACCACTTGTGTGATTCCATTCACACATACCTTTCTGCTTTTTGGTTAGTCTTGACCACAATCTGTGTGATTCCATTCACACATGCGGGGTAGCTCCCCTTGGTCTTCGGACCGTCATGTGATAGGCCTCTTTCCCTTTTTCGGTGATTTCTAGATTCCTTATGTTGATTTCTGGAAATTTTATGCTTCACCTATTTTTGTGCTTTGGTGAATTCATATGTTATTGATTTGTCATGAGTACAAATTTGGGGTATGATACCTCTTTGGATCTTTGAGAAGATTCTTGTGATATTGATTATCTCTTATCGGTTGATCTCCTGTTGATCATTATTTGCATACTTATAGTTGTATGTCAGTATGGGTATTTCATATTTATGCCATACCTCTTATCGGTTGATCTCCTGTTGATCATTATTTACATACTTATAGTAGTATGTCATTATGGATATTTTATGTTATGCCATATCTTTTATTCTATGTCATATTCTCCGTTCGAGTTTTCATACTCCGTTCGAGTTTTCATACTCCGTTCGAGTTTTCATACTCCCGTTCGAGTTCTTATACTCTTATCTTGTGATTTCTGGATTTCTTGTGTAGATTTCTAGAATTTGTGCTTCACCAATTTTTGTGATTTCTATTGATAAGCTTTATCAATTCTTGTGCATTGGTGAATTCGTGTGTTATTGACTTGTTATGAAAACAAGTTTAGGGTATGATATCCCTTTCTATCTTTGAGAAGATTCTTGTGACACTTTTGATGAATGAAAATCCACTTATCGAAGTTGCTACTGATGTCGTTGTTTTAATCACGTGTTTTAAAAAAAATGTTTCAAAATATAAATCAAAAATTGTTTTCAAAATTTTTACGATTTGCGCTTTCAAAAGAATGAGGAAGCGAATTAAACGTTTCAGAAAAATCGAGGACTACGACCCCTTTCTTTTACTGATTCGCTTAATTTCGGACTTGTCCGTTTGAGAACGTAAAATGTTATTTATTTAAAATACACCATTTTGCACTTTCAAGGAAACGATGAAGTGAATTAAACGATTTAGTAAAACTCGTGGTTATGGGTCATGTGCGTTTGCTATTTCGGTTAATTTCGGACTCGTTAATTGAAAATTTATGATTTCTGATTTATCGTTTTTGATAATCAGATATTTATTGTTTCTAATTATCGTTTGTGATAATTAGATATTTGTGGTTTGATTATCGTTTGTGATAATTAAACATTTGCGATTTGAGATTTGATTATCAATTGTGATAATTAAATATTTGTGATTTGAAATTTGATTACCGTTGTGGTAATTTCTGATTATCGTTTTGATAATTGGATGTTTATGATTTCTGATTTATCGTTTTTGATAATCAGATATTTATTGTTTCTAATTATCGTTTGTGATAATTAGATATTTGTGGTTTGATTATCGTTTGTGATAATTAAACATTTGCGATTTGAGATTTGATTATCAATTGTGATAATTAAATATTTGTGATTTAAGATTGATTTTCGATTTTTGATAATCGGATACTTGTTGATTTGATTATCGTTTTGATAATCGAATACTTGTGATTTGAGATTTCTGAATTATCTATTGATAATTAGATTTTGTTGATAAATTGTGAATTTCTTTTATGAAATTAAAAGATTTCTTTGGCGTTTATATTGTATTACGCCTGTGTACCGACTCAATTTTCTGCTATTCATGATGTTTTCCACGTCTTCCAATTACGGATATGCCTTAGGGATTCCCGATTTCTATTCTTGAGCAACCTTATATTCACATCATTGCCTCGGGGGTGTAGCACCTTCGAAATAAAGATGTTTCTCTTGTGGAGATTCTCAATGGTTCTCAAATTCTATGGACTTCTCTTAGGAATCCAGAGAATTCATCAAGCAAACACGTTCAGGCTTTCTCTTTCATGCTCTATATGGTGAACTTTCTACTTCTAATTTCTTCATCTTGTGATGATGTTCTTTATGGTTGTTACCATTTATCCATTTATTCCTTATGATTGCGAGGACGCAATTTTTTTCACGAGGGGAGTCTGTAACAACCCGATATTCGCGTCAATTCATAATCGACGTTAAAACGATTTATATTTTCGTCAATTGCCATTTTGAAGTTTTTAAAATTTAAATTTAAATTTAAATTACAAATGTTTATTAAGTTGGAGGGGCTTTGATTTTTTTTTAAAATAAATAAATGGTCCACGAGTTTTTATTTGGGCAGTGAAAATTTAATAAAGTAACCCGTTTCCCCCTTTTTTCTTTCATACTTCCCATTCACGAACCCTAAAATAAAAATAAACGAAGGAAATTAATGGCGGCCCGCCCCTTTCCCTTGTTCGTTCTTGGCTTTGCGCGTCTCTATGATGCCTCATTTCGTCGACAAGGTGAGTAACACTCACATCTATTTCATCCTTCAGTCGTTCGATTTTGTTGTCTCGATATCGTTGATTTATGACTCGGTATTGATACCTGACTCAGTTTGATTTCTTGTTTTCGATAGTTTGATTTTCACGACACTGTTTAATTTTAGTTCGTCTGGAATTTCTTGAATTTGCCGAGTGCTTTTGATTCGATGTTTTATTAATTTCAGTTGCTGATGATGTTACTAAATATATAGGGATTGAACTCATGCATATCTCGGCCGTATGAATTATCTTAATACTTGGAGTGATTTCTGATTATGGATTGAAATCTGTAACCCGATTTGTGAAAATATTTTAGATGTCTTCATTGTCGACTGATGCTTTTACTCCATGCATTCATGTCTCAGTGATGAATCAAGCATTCATGTTGTATATATATGACTGTTTGTCACACTGTTTCATATATATGTGTTTTTGTTTCCTGTGCTTAGCATACTGAACTGTACTGGTGTTTTTGTGTACTGTGTCATAGGGCATTTTGTACCATTGCCTTGGCGTACTGGTTGGTTTGATGCTCGTTCCATCTCTGATCAGTTGCACTATAGGTTTCATGTGTTGCTTATGTATTCATGTATGTATATACATTATTTGATATGTATATATGTGCATTCGAATTCACACTGCTTGCTCTTGAATTTATTGAGCTCTGTTGTTGTTCCTTGTGGCATTGTTTAAGGCTGGAAGTTCACTTTCGTTTTTCTTGTTCACTGAACTGTTAGCCTATGAACTGATATTTGGTGGTTCCTCTGATCCATTTTTGTTGAACTCTTTTGCACTGTGCTTGATGGAATTTGGTCCGAATTATTTCTCTGTGCTCAGTATCACAGGATGTTGATTTCTTTTGTGATTTCAATCACTATCTTGCGATGTTGTTTCATTTTTTTTATTGTTTATACATATGTGTATTTTCCAGATTTTCAATAACTCTGAGCTGCCTTTTTCTCAGGTGTTCATGTATATATGCAGTCACGTATGTATATACATCATATGATATGTATATACGTTGTTGGGATCATTTTATTGACATGCTTGTCCTTATTTTTGTGCGTCTTCATATATGTGAATACATACTATAGTATATGTGCATGCATATGTTCTTGAGTCTACTCTTGTGGTTTCACTGAGCTTGACTTTGAGTGCTGTTATTCTTTATTTAATGGGTGCGATGCACTTTGGTTTCATGCTGTACCCTTGCAATTGTTTTCAATCTCTTCGAGAACAGTTTTAACTGCAAGTGTAATTGCAGTCTTGTTTTGTTGGGCCTTCGACTCTTGATGTAGTTCGAATTGTTGGGTTTACTTATCAGTACATATATGCATACATACATTCGTTTGTGTGTATGCATGTATGACCGACCTGATGCTGCATTTTTGCTGTGTTGATCATGTTTCTTGTAGCATTTGGGTATCACTGTTTTGTTTCGACGCACTATATGTTAGCATTGGCTTGTCTTGACTGCTTGACCATATGCATGCATTCATATAGTTGTTGGGTTTGGTCGAGCTGCCTGATTCACTGCAACCATATTATTGCAGTATATTTGCTTTAGTCTGGGACCATTTTGAGCATTTCTTTATTGTTTCACTGCCACTTTTGTATTGCGTATTTAATATGCAGATACTTGGCCATTTACAATCTGAAGCTTTTGTATTGATCATTGTTGTTGTATTTCTGTGTACATGTACAGTTTCATTGTTGCAATGATATTTTGAATTTTTGGTCGAGGCCATTTGTACTTGTGTTGAACCTGATTTTTGATTTGACCTTGTGCACTCGAGTTGGCGAGGCAGTGCACATGTATGTACGGGTGTACTGCAGCCACACCGCCTTGTTTCCATTGGTATTTGAACCTTCATTGATTTTGGTTCGTTGATCTTTTGGGTACATCATCACTGTAGTGGCAAGGCAGTGCACGCAAGCGTGAACTGCAGCCACACGGTATGGTTTTGTGATATTCTATTTTGTTGTGATTTATTAATCTTTTGCGTATTCCATATTCCGTAGTGGCGAGGCAGTGCACGCGTGCGTGTACTGCAGCCCTACTTGAATTAATATTTTAATTGATATTTCAATGGTTTGAACTGTTTTGTTTATTCAATTCAATATTCTGAATTGCATTTTGATTTGGTTTAATTACTGTCGTCTATTCATTATTTAATTATTATTGCTTCTGTGCACTAATAACTGAGTTTGAATTAGACTGACCCGAGTATTATTTTCTTTTGAATCAAATACTCGGGTCAGACCGAGTATTTCAGGTTGTAGATATTCTGCTTTGGGTTGCTGCTAGAGCTATGAAGTTCTTTCATATCTTTTGGAGTAGTCGTCGTCATTTGTAGTAGTCTATATAATTGTATAGGAAGATATGTATTCATGTATATTATATACGTTAATGTACTTGTATATGTAACTTCTTGAGTCGACTGTTGTAGTTGTATCATATGTACTGTGTCAAATGTATTATAACTGACATCAGTTATTGTATATATGAAAATTTATGTTTTATTTGTGTTCCGCATTATATTATCTGTGTAATATTTTATATTTACTGTTCTAAACTATTACAAACCATCGTAGTTCGTTTTATACTGGAATTGGGGTATGTCGATGGGAGAAAAATAAATCAGAGATGAAAAATGAAAGAATATATATATATATATATATATATATATATATACCACTCTTATCAAGATAACCAATACTAGTGTAAGGCCTAACTATTGATGGCCGCTCCTCAACAGCCTTATTCTCCTTGCTAGTTGACAGCACTACACCGTAGTGTTCTTGGCTTGCGAGGGTATAGAGGTGGGGCGTCACAGCTATGATTTTTGGAAGGGATATATTTGAAATAAAAATGTTATTATATTGATTTGGGTTTCATAAGAATGATATCATATTGTTTGGTTTTAAAATGGAAATGATATCGTATTTATATGGTTTTGAAATGAATATTGTATTCTAGTTTGAAGTATAATTATTCTGAAATGATCGCGGTGTTATTATAACGTTTGGTTGTTAAAGAGACAGGAATCAGAAGTCGTCATACTCTCTGCCAACTTCGAAAACCACTTTAACAACCGTGTACGCGGTGGAGATTCAAAAATGAAGTAGGTTGGCAGTGGCGTTCCTTTGAGGTATATACGTGGACCCGACTCCCATGAGTTGGCATAAGGTAGCTAAAAAAGGAGCGATTCCGGGTCAGTGAGGTAGCCCCTCTTATCGGACACACTCCTTCGATATTATATTCTGGCTTTGAGATTTATTTGGTGGCCACTTTTGATTTTTGATTTTTGGGGGTGTGGCTCGAGGTAGGCGGTAGTTGCGCGCTATGCGTCGCCACCAGTCCGGATAGCAATTGGTATATCTACCCTGGCACTGCCTTGTGTGCCGTGTCACCTACCCTAGCGTGCCTTGTATGAGTTTGATTTGTGTTGTACCTATGGAGTATCTTCTCGTAGTCTCCCGATCAGGAGATATGTAGGTACTGTATAGACTACTGGCACTATTACATGTTAAGGGTATATGAGTAACCCCTTAACACTATTTTAAAGTAATTTTATTATACTAATAGACATTATTATAATAGCGAAATATTACTACATATTAAATAGTATAACAGATCCTTAGGAGATGTGAATCCCGAGCATCTCTTAAGTTACTGCACTCACGTTAGACACTGAATAGGAGATGTCAAATCCCGTAAACATCTCTGACACCATTACACTCAAACTTATTTCCTTTAATTTAACTTACATAAGATCTTTGAGTTCTGACTCGAGTGTTTTGTCTTTTTAATTCGCTCGGGTCAATCCGAGCGTTTCAGGATTTGAAGATTTTATTCTGGAGGACGAAAACGAATATTTGTATTACTATTATTTATTATATCCACTGCATCACATTGTTCCGCTACATTGTTATTTATTATTCTCTGGTATGTGTAACTCTGATATGTTTTGTATAAGTATAATCAAATGTTTTGTAAAACAGCTTCATGAACTGTTTATTTGATTATTATATTTTATCGTTCCGCTGCAACATTCTGTTTTGTTTTATTTCTTTCTCTGGTTTTCTTATTCACCCCAATAACAATTCGTCCTTTTGTATGGTTTGAGTCTGAATTGTGTGGTTTATCATCGATTTAAAACGTACAAAAAGGCTGGATGTTACATCTGGTATCAGAGCGAGGTTTAGCGATAAACCTTAGTTTTGTGGGGTTTGACTCTTTATTAATAGGGTAGTAATACACTATGATGAGTCGTTGAGCGTTTATATATGAGAGAGCGTATTTGTTAGTGTTATAAAAGAGTTTTGACATTGGGTTAATTTGAATAGTTTTGTATTTATAAATTACAGTTGGTGCATAGGACGCTGTAACGCCCCACCTTTTTGCATGGCTTAAATCGACGATAAACCACACACGTCAAACTTAAACCATACAGAAGGGCGGATTGTTATGGGGTAAATAAGAAAAAGAAGGGAAAGAAAAACAAAATAGAATCTTACAACGGAACGATAAAATATAATAATCAATATGCAGTCCATAAAACAGTTTTACAAAACATTTGATTTTTTCTTTATACAATAAATATCAGAGTACACATCCAAAGGATAATAACAATGCAGAGGAATAAAATGTGATGCAGTGGTCTAATATAATATATAATAGTAATAAAATCTTCGTCTTCATCGTCTAGAATAAAATCTTCAAATCCTGAAATGCTCGGACTGACCCGAGCGAATAGAAAAGACAAAACACTCGAGTCAGAACTAAAAGATCTTATGTGAGTTAAATCAACTGAAAAAAATATAAGTGTAACGGCGTCGGAGATATTTACGGGGTTTGACATCTCCTATCCAGTGTCTAACGTGAGTACACTAACTCAAGAGATGCTCGGGATTCACATATCCTAAGGGTCCGTTAAACTATTTACTATGTAGTAATATTTCGCTATTATAATAATGTCTACAGTAAAATAAACTTACTTTTAAATAGCGTTAAGGAGTGACCCAATATTCCCCTTAACACAGTAATAGTCCCAGTAGTCCCTCCAGTATCAGCACATCTCTAGATCGGGAGACTACCCTAAATACTCCACGGGCTACGGAGAAAAACAAACTCGTACAAGGCACACTAGGGTAGGTGACACGGCACAAATAGGCAATGCCAGGGTACATATACCAATTACGCTTCCGGGTCGGTGGTAACGCGTAGCGCGCAGCTTCCGCCCACCTCGAGCCATACCCCCAAATAAAAAAATTAAAAGTGGCCACCGAATCAATCCAAAAGTCAAATTATAATATCGAAGGGATGTGTCCGATCAAAGGTGCTACCTTATTAACCCGTCAGTCGCTCCTGTTTTAGCCACCTTATGCCAACTCACGTGGGTCGGGTCCACGTATTTATCTTAAAGGAAACGCCGCCACCATCGTACTTCATTCTGGAATCTCCACCGCGTACACGGTTATTAAAGTGGTTTTTGGAGTTGGCAAAGAGTATGACAACTTCCGATCTCGGTCTCTTTAATAACCAAACGTTATTATAACACCGCGGTCTTTTCAAAATAGTTTATACTTTTAAAACCAGAATATAATATCCATTTCAAATCCATATAAATACGATATCATTTCCTCTATATAAAAAAACCCAAATAAAATTTGATATCATTTTCCAATATATCCTTTTCTAAAACTATAACTTTTCAAAGTTATAATATTTCGAAACCAAAACTTGAAATATAGCCTTTCAAAACATAAAACTTTGAATTTCATAACTTTGAAACATACTAAACCACTTAAAGGTTTAAATATTAAATTACTTTATATAGTAAAATAGCTTCTTCACCTTCACAAATCAATTCCAATATAGATTTTTAATTTCCTAAATAAATCAATATAATTTCCATATATTTCAAAGCTTTAATTATTCCACCATTTCAAAACTTATTCTTTGATAATTTCATATATATCAGTTTCAACTGCTATTATTTAGATTTGAAATGTTTACTTAATAAATCAAATATCATTTTAGTAAAACCTTTAGACTTCAAATAACTGGATATTCTCCAATTACATTAACTTGATAATATTCATTTAAACAAATTTGATACTCATTTACATCCTCTAAACAAAATCAAGTTATAAAATCATACCTTTTAAATCTCAATTTATTTATATTTCAAATCAAAATTTTCGAGGATAATTCTTAAATACTTTAATTGAAATCAAAATCAAATTTATCTTCCAACCTTAATTTTATTTGAGACATTATAAACTTTATATACAATAGAATTTAAATAGATACTTAACCATTTTATATCAAAGAAATCAAACTTTATTACTTAACTCATTTTTATTAACCAATTTTATATATAGTTTAAATTCAAGAAATTAACTATATATACATAATATTTATATAACACCAAAAATTTATATTTACTAAACCGTATATTCCTTTCCAAAACCATAGAAATCATTTTCAAAATATTTTTATATAGACCGCGGTGCCTGTATGAAATTTTCTACCCTATGGTCAAGTGATGTGGATATTTATCATTTCAATCCGCAATTAAAAAATAAAAATGCGGTTGTTTATCATTTCAAACCGCAATCTCGAATCAAAATAAATGCACAACAACTTGATGAATTTGATGATATAAATAAACATCCATTCATCCATCTTAAAATCATACATCCATCACAATCGTCATACAAACAATCAATCAATATCAATACATAACAGATAATACATAACAGGTAATTTAACTGGCAGTTATATTCCATAATAAATTAAATAATGATTTAATTTAAATAAATGCAATTAACTGATATGATGATTAAAAATATAAAAACAGTCATAAATAAATTCATAATCACAACATAAATTAATTTAACAAACATAGGAAATTTTAGAAGTTGTGAGTGGGTTAAAACACTCACCTTTGATTTTAAATCGATTTAAAATCCAATTTAGGGCCCAAATTCAAACAGTCTCAGAATTCATCCAAACCTACGTCAAAATATTCAGAATTTCGATACAATTCCGGCAAAACAAACCGCGTCCAAATCCGAATCCGTATGTACAAGTTATTTGAGTTAGAACGTACAAATTTCAAATTAAATAAAAAGAAAAGAAATATACCCAACTATACTGGGCCAAGTCAACGTCTCAAGCATCGTTTCAAACCCTAGATCGCGCACAACTCAGTAACCCGCCGCCACTACCTTTTTGCCCAACACCGCCGACGTCAGGCCCTACCACCTCCATCGGACTTCGCCGTTCGGAACCTCGTCACGAGCCGCCCATCCCTTGCCAGTGATTCCCCCTCCGGTCGTGCATACCAAAACCGCTGCCGTCAACGTCAGATGCCGATTGTCATGAATCTTGGCACCATCAAACCCCATGAACCATATAGATCATCATGCCTCGACGCCCTCTTCAATACGGCACCCTCCGATCGTCGTCGGAATGTCGATCCACCATCAAATCCAACGACCACGTATGACGGCCGAGACTGTTTTGGCCAATCCTGGCCAAACCATGACCCAAATCAAAAATAAAATCACAGATTTGGGTTGTGCTCATCGAGAGCTTCAAATTGATATATAATTTGATATAGTCTGAGGAGTCTTAATTTTTGATTTGATTTTGAAACTGAATTGAGGGTTTGGAATTTTGGATATGTTCTGCCATTGGAAAGGAGGAGATAGACAGGAGATGTACATACAGACAATAGAAAAATAAGTGTAGGCTAGGGTTTATAACTGGGTATTTATAGGTAGGGTTGAAATAGAATAGATGGATCGGATTGAATATATGCGCTAATGACAAAGTGGCCCAGAAAGCCCGTTTCGACTCCATAACTAAATGGGGTCAACTCATATATCAAAATAGATGTTTTAAAATATTTTAAACGCAATGGAAAAGGTTTCAAGTCCAAATTCCGTCGTATAAAGAAGTTATGCTAAAATCAATATTATTCAAATTGATTTCACTTGATTTCAATTTCAATGATTTCTAGGCGTTTCGTGTTCGTAATCAAACGACAAGTCCGATCGCTACAAAACTTGAAATCCTATAATAATTCACTGTTACGGATCCGATGAAACTGGTTTCGTCGAAATCCGAGTCAGTGGCCAAAATGGCTATTTTCCAGTTAATTAAATAAATTAAAAATTAATTAGTTAAATTCACTTTTCAAATTTCAATTCTTAAATTGTCAAATTTCATCGTTTTTAATTTCTCAATCATTCACAATGATTTAAACAAATTTACTTGTCAACTTAGAGTTGATTACTTAAACAATTTCAGTGTCTACCTCAATTTCAATTTATTAAATTTAGAAATTATAAAATAAAACTCCAAAATCCATTTATTAAATTCTTAACCCTTGTTATTCGAGTCTTATTGCAATAAGAATATAGCTAACATTGCTTTTAAATCTTGGTTCTTAATATTCTCCTATTTTAACTTACTTCTAAATTAACGTACAAATCAAATTACCTTTAATTTCAATTAATCCTATTATTACAATATAAATTCCAAATAAATTGTTTTTATTTTATTTCATTCACTTGTTTATAGTTTTAGAAAAGGATACACTAGAATCTCCACCGGGTACACGGTTGTTAAAGTGGTCTTCGGAGTTGGCAGAGAGTATGACAACTTTCAATCACGGTCTCTTTAACAACCAAACGTTATTATAACACCGCGGTCTTTTCAAAATAGTTTATACTTTTAAAACCAGAATATAATATCCATTTCAAATCCATATAAATACGATATCATTTCCTCTATAAAAAACCCAAATAAAATTTGATATCATTTTCCAATATATCCTTTTCTAAAACTATAACATTTCAAAGCTATAATATTTCGAAACCAAAACTTGAAATATAGCCTTTCAAAACATAAAACTTTGAATTTCATAACTTTGAAACATACTGCATCACTTAAAAGGTTTAAATATTAAATTACTTTATATAGTAAAATAGCTTCTTCACCTTCACAAATCAATTCCAATATGGATTTTTAATTTCCCAAATAAACCAATATAATTTCCATATATTTCAAAGCTTTAATTATTCCACCATTTCAAAACTTACTCTTTCATTTCATATATATCAGTTTCAACTACTATTATTTAGATTTGAAATTTTTACTTAATAAATCAAATATCATTTTAGTAAAACCTTTAGACTTCAAATAACTGGATATTCTTCCAATTACATTAACTTGATAATATTCATTTAAACAAATTTGATATTCATTTACATCCTCTAAACAAAATCAAGTTATAAAATCATACCTTTTAAATCTCAATTTATTTACATTTCAAATCAAAACTTTCGAGGATAATTCTTAAATACTTTAATTCAAATCAAAATCACATTTATCTTCCAACCTTAGTTTTATTTGAGTCATTATAAACTCTATATACAATAGAATTAAATAGATACTTAACCATTTTATATAAAACAAATCAAACTTTATTACTTAACTCATTTTTATAAATCAATTTTATACATATCTTAAATTCAAGAAATTAACTATATATATATAATTATATTTACATAACACCAAAAATTTATATTTACTAAACCGTATATTCCTTTCCAAAACCATAGAAATCATTTTCAAAATATTTTTATATAGACCGCGATGCCTGTATAAAATTTTTTACCTTATGGTCAATATTTATCATTTCAATCCGCAATTAAAAAAATAAAAATGCGGTTGTATATCATTTCAAACCGCAACCTCGAATCAAAATAAATGCATAACAACTTGCTGAATTTGATGATATAAATAAACATCCATCATAAAATCGTACATCCATCACAATCATCATACAAATAATCAATCAATATCAATACGTAACAGGTAATTTAACTGGCAGTTATATTCCATAATAAATTAAATAAGGATTTAATTTAAATAAATGCAATTAACTGATATGATGATTAAAAATATACAAACAGTCATAAATAAATTCATAATCACAACATAAATTAATTTAACAAACATAAGAAATTTTAGAAGTTGTGGGTGGGTTAAAACACTCACCTTTGATTTTAAATCGATTTAAAATCCAATTTAGGGCCAAAATTCAAATAGTCTCAGAATTCGTCCAAACTAGCGTCAAAATATTCAGAATTTCTATACGATTCCAGCAAAACAAACCGCGTCCAAATCTGAATCCGTACGTAAAAGTTATTTGTGTTAGAACATACAAATTTCAGATTTAATAAAAAGAAAAAGAAAAGAAACATACCCAACTATACTGGGCCACGTCAACGTCAGGCCCTACCACCTCCATCGGACTTCGCCGTTCGGAACCTCGTCACGAGCCGCCCATCCCTTGCTAGTGATTCCCCCTCCAGTCGTGCATAGCAAAACCGCTGTCACCGACGTCAAATGCCGATCGTGGCGAATCTTGGCACCATCAAACCCTATGAACCGTATAGACCATCATGCCTCGACGCCCTCTTCAATATGGCACCTTCCGATCGTCGTCGGAATGTCGATCCACCATCAAATCCAACGACCACGTATGACGGCCGAGACTGTTTTGGCCACTGCTGGCCAAACCGTGGCCCAAATCAAAAAACAAATCACAGATTTGGGTTGCGCTCATCGAGAGCTTCAAATCGATATATAATTTGATATAGTCTGAGGAGTCTTAATTTTTGATTTGATTTTGAAACTGAATTGAGGGTTTGGAATTTTGGATATGTTCTACCATTGGAAAGGAGGAGATAGACAGGAGATGTACATACAGACAATAGAAAAATAGGTGTAGGCTAGGGTTTATAACCGGGTATTTATAGGTAAGGTTGAAATACAATAGATGGATCGGATTGAATATACGCGCTAACGATAAATTGGCCCAAAAAGCCCGTTTCGACTCCGGAACTAAATTGGATCAACCCATATTTCAAAATAGATATTTTAAAATATTTTAAATGCAATGGAAAAGGTTTCAAGTCCAAATTCCATCGTATGAAGAAGTTATGCTAAAATCAATATTTTTCAAATTGATTTCACTTGATTTCAATTTCAATGATTTCTACGCGTTTCGTGTTCGTACGATCAAACGAAAAGTCCGATCGCTACGAAATTTGAAATCCTATAATAATTCACCGTTACGGATCCAATGAAACTAGTTTCGTCGAAATCCGAGTCAGTGGCCAAAATGGGTATTTTTCAGTTAATTAAATAAATTAAAAATTTATTAGTTAAATCCACTTTTCAAATTTCAATTCTTAAATTGTCAAATTTCATCTTTTTTAATTTCTCAATCATTTACAATGATTTAAACAAATTTAGTTGTCAATTTAGAGTTGATTACTTTAACAGTTTCAGTGTCTACCTCAATTTCAATATTTAATTTCAATTTATTAAATTTAGAAATTATAAAATAAAAATCCAAAATCCATTTATTAAATTCTTAACCCTTTTTATTCGAGTCTTATTACAATAAGAATATAGCTAACATTGCTTTTAAATCTTGGTTCTTAATATTCTCTCATTTTAACTTACTTCTAAATTAACGTACAAATTAAATTACCTTTAATTTCAATTAAACCTATTATTACAATTTAAATTCCAAATAAATTGTTTTTATTTGATTTCATTCTTTATAACCCATCCACTGATTTCGAATAACATAGCTAAGGCTGGTTTTTTTTTTACATTATTACATAAATATATTCAATGTACTTTCTTTATTGTGTATTAACTATAATTTCAATTGAAATCTTTGCCAAATATAGCATTTGCATTTCCTCCTTTATTGGGATTTCATTCACTTGTTTATAGTCAACTTATATTAACATCACTACCCTTAATTTTAATTATCCATTCATTCATAAACCACTAACCATACCTTATTACCAAATATTACCTTATATCCACAATAATGTAATATTTAAATCATTTATTGCAATTGGTTTCCATTAATTGGTATTTCGCTAATTTAGTTTGCATTAACATTATTACATAAATCTACATTTCCATTCTTGTATTCAACCAATTTTCATATCCTAAATAGAATTTAATTTCCGTTACTTACCATTAAATTCATTTATTATTGATTACATTCCTATTAAATAAAATTCATTCCAAAATTTGATTTCATTTAATTGCCCTCTTTACTAGGTCCATTATTACTTAATAAACCTAGTTACATTTAGTTTTATATCCCATTACACCAATATCCCTATATACATCTTAGATTTGTATAAATGGCTATATTTCAAAATGTGAAATCTTGTCTATTACACATATTAATTAAGGTTTTAAAACCAACAAATAAAATTTCTTTAGTCTAATCCTTTTTACCAATTATTTACCTTAAAATAAATTTATGTTTCTATTACATTTACATTCACACTTCTATTATTATATTAATTACCATTAAAGTAACGTTTTATTATCAACAACATACATTATAATTACTTACAGAACACTGATTTTTCAATAACCTTTTATTATAATTTAAATAGCATTGATTTAATTCGATGCTTACATTTTGTTTTCATATATTAAGTTTATTTCCAAATATTCCTATTTACAATCAATTATAACCTAAACAGTCGTTTCAATCAATTTGAATTGCATTAAATTGGTTATTCATCAACTGTCATTAACATTACTACCTTAATTTACATACAGTTACTATTAATCAACGTATTATTCCATTGGTAAATTAAATGCCTACTTTTGTTTACTTATATTTTAATTTTATACCCAAATGCAACAAATTTACACTTTCCATTATTATATAAATTTGAATTCCATTCTAGTTAATATTTATTTTGGTAATTCACTAATTCAACATTCCCATTTGTTTCTTATATTAAACTTATAACCAAGTATGACAATTTACACTATTTCAATTAATTGCAATATAAATTTTAAATTGTTAATTTTAATTACAATTGATACATCTAATTTCTACATTCGCTCCCATATAAAATTATAAGATTTTTATTTCTTTCTAACATTTAATTACAAAATTCTTATAATTCAGCAAATTTAATTATCGAAATTTACGGGTCGTTATAGACGTTATGACATCAATAGGAATTTCTAAACACTTAATAGGACAGACCGACACAATATTTGTTTTTAAATATAGGTGACTGAAATAATTTCGCCTATTATATTTTCTATATATAAAATAATTTTTCTATAAAGGTTATATATTGGTTGTTAGGTAGAGAAATTTATAAATATTGATTGGAAACAAAATTTAAGGAAAATAAAACAAATAAAAAAAATTGGAAATTTTAGAGCTTAAGTTCTGAGATTTTCAACATTTCTTTCGAATGATTTTGAATTATTGTAATAGTACTTTTAGAAGTATTTTCTGATATAAATATTTCAATATGATTTGACAGAATTGTTTTAAAGAAATTTTGGAAAGAAATAAGTTCTGTACTCCCCTCTCTGTCGCTGGAAAATAATTTCGGTGATGAGTGCATGCATCATCAACATTTATTTTCGAGTTTCTAAGTGGGAAGGCACCATAGTAGTTTTACCACAGATTTATTTTGATAAACAAATATAATTTTCAAATTGTATTAAATATAATTTGGATATATAAACTGTAAGTATACATTAATCTATCATCTTAAAAGTGATTTGAAGTTTAACCCGGTATTTAGTTCTTAAGTTTCTATTAGTCAATAGTTTCAATTACTGTAGTGAAATGGGTTGTAACTAATTAATAATTTGAACCTTTAATTAAAACAAGAGATTAAATGCTAGGTTATAAATGAAATTTCCAGAAGTTGAAATTAGTAACCTATAAACAAATGATATGATTATTGAACATTAAATTTAAATAAAAAAAAGAGAAAAACTTGTATAACTTTCAATTACATCCTTAAAAGCATATATATAACTTACCAAATGTTAAAAGCTGTAATGTTTAATAAGAAAATGTAATGGAAATTGTACAAGTAAACTTATGAATGAAAGTGTTCAATGAATTTCTTTTGTAGATAAGAATTTGATGTTGTAGTTGTTATAAACTTAAGTAAAATTGAAAGGCTACTAATAAAATAAATGAAAAGGTAAGTATTATAAATAAATGATTATAAACCTTAGTAAATGAATTAATATGCAAAGAAATTGAATTAAACATGAATAATATGAACAAATGAATATTAATAAATAAAACTATGTAATAATTAATAAATGATGGCATTTATAAATGAAATAAGATTTGTAAGTAATAAATGGAAATAAATGAAATAAACATTGAACCAATGAATAGAAGTAAAGGGTTGTAAAAAGCAAATGTAAAACAAAAAGATAAATCAGTATATGGATAAAAAGGAAATCAAACAACAAATGTACGAAATGAAATTAATAAGAATGAAATTGATCTATTGTTTGAAATTGTTGTTTAGGTAAGGATACTCTAAAATTGTTTGGATGAATAAATAATATATTTAGTTTCATCTAAGACTATTGAGTAAATGGTGCACTAAGTAGTTTATTTTCCATTCTGTGCAATTTAAAGTTTGAACCCGAACAACTATTTGTTTTGTTTGATATGAATGAATGATTGATTTGTGTTGACTCTATGTGATGGTTGTATGCCTTATTGCAAGTGATTGATGTTCGTATTGATTTGTTTGTTTATGGTTGAAACCACTTTAAATATTTCATTTTATATAATTGTTAACCTTTTTGGATTTTATAAGTGAAATACAGGTTATGGAAGCAATTGCTACTGCTTTTGGTTATGGAAGCAATTGGGAGTATATAACTAATGACCTTCAACTTCATAACCTCTGAGCTCGTATGTCTAAGAGAAGGGTGTTAAGCTAAGAGAATAAATTATTCGCCACTAAAGAAAAAGTATTTGAAAGAAATCAGCTTTATATCTCAAAGTAAAATGTCAGACATACAACCATACAAGTCTGTTCCGGGTTCGAACAGAACCAAAGGCACTTCCAAAGAAGTGCTTGCAATCTGGGCATCCACAATCCCGATTGGACTCCCCATCACATATGGAGATCTTTATACCGGAGCAACTCAGTGCAGAGTCATTCTACAGGTTATCCTATCGTTCTCGAAGACGTTCGGTCTTCACCACCGTCTTCAAATGCTATCCACTTCGTCATATCACTATTCGGAATGGGTTATATGACATAAAATCCTCTCTCGGCTAAACCGGATAATGAGCGCTTAATTTAAAAACATGTGGATATATCATTCACAAAGATTCATCATTAATATTCAATGTGGGTTTCGGATAACCAACTGAAATCCGACTCCCTATCGCATCGAAATTCAAGTGTCTTTTTACGAGCCAATGGTTTTCACATTCACACAGAAGTATATCCATCATAGATATCATAGCTCAGCACAAATCAATTCATATCTCATAGCATCACAATCACATATCAAAGATATCAATCCAATACACAATATTCAATAATAATCAATCATCTTCAATTAAGATGAATTAATCTTGTGATTGAAATTAATTAACCACATAATTACCTTCATTAATTATCTTTAATCAATGATTACTTATCCTAAATTATAATTAATTAAATCTTAATCACCTTTATTAATTAATTATTCCTTAATTAATTATCTTAATTAATTATCTTAATTAATTATCCTAATTAACTAATCCTTAATTGTTAATTAATTAAATATTAGTTACTTTTATTAATTATTCCTTAATTAATTAATAATTAATTAACCTTAATTATTTATTAAACTAATCTTTAATATTAAGTAATTAATTTAGTAATTACTTTTTTAAGTAATTATATTAACAAATTATTAATTGCTTAATAAATTAAAAGATAAATCTTTTTATCTTTATTAATTACTTTGATTATCTTTTAAACCTTGTTTAACAAATCATCCTTATCACATTAGTTACTTTAAAAGGTTAAGATAGTTTGAGTAACATTTTATCTTAATTTTCCTTTTTAAATTACATTATCTATTTAATATAAATAACTTTATAAAATAATGTATCAAAATTAAATAAATTAAAATTTAATTACTTTAAAAACATCCTAATTAAATCCTTAATCAATTCAAACTTTAATCAAAATCATCATTTGAAAACATGGTTTTAAAAAATGTTTAAAAGTTTGAATTTAATTTAAAGTAAAACTGTTCACATATCAGACCCGAGGTCACTTCGAGTCACACCCGAGTCCATTTCCCATTTGCTTCGAGTTTGCCAAAAATTAACCTGTGTGCCTAAAATTTTCAAACTTAAATTTTTTTCTTAAGTATTTACCCTGCGCATCCATAAATTTACTCGACTTAAGACTCGAGCCAACACACGATCCTCCCAAAGATTGCTTCGAGTCACCCCTGCTTCTTTCTTTTACCAAACCACTGACACAAAGCCTACTGTCGTGCACCTGCACCCATCAACACCAGTCCTCCGGCCTCTAAGACCACTGCCGGCAGATCACCTTCGATCCACTCTTGCTACCTAAACACTTAGAAGCACAGATAAAACTCAAAAACAAAATCGAGTTGCCTCGATCAAAATAGGACAGCAGCCTTCACCAGAGGATCACCTCGAACACCCCACGCCGACAACCGGAATGTCTAAGACTCCGGCCAAACCTAGCCAACCATTCCCACTACCATTTCCCAAAACCCCATACGACTCGATCAATCAGAGACACGGCGGTGGCAACCATTCCGACCTCAACCCATTTTAGGGCTTAGACCCTTCATCGATCTAATTTCGACGCCACGGTGACTGAAAAAATCACCTGTCATTTTTCCTGGCCTCGACAACTCCCTAACCACCTTCAGGCAAAATCTCGACCATCCCAAATGCCTCAATCGCCAGTAAAGTCCCAAAACCATTTCCTGTTCATCGTCGAAATGCTGGCTCTACACATAATTTAAAATCTTGATTTAAATTTTAAAAATCAATGTTTTCATAGACATTTTAGGTTATATAATCAAATCGAATAATCAAAGAAATCAAATTTTAATTATGAGTTGGGCTTACAGTACTTTCTTGTTCCAGACCCCATACTCTTGATGTTAGTTTTTAAAAGTATTTTTAAAATTCAGTTTTAATGAATTTGAACACCTTTTATTTTAACACTTCAATCTAACAAAAACTAGAAGTAGAGATTTTGGGTTTTAGACAGGTTTTTGAAAACCTTGAACTAATGACAGGGATTGATAAACTTGTACATGAACATGCACAGGCAAGATATATACACATATTCAAAGATTTTTGCATGCAAACTAATGTCCAAACTTGCTTAAATCATGCATTCGAACAACAGATTAGATATCAGGGCTTAAGAAGGTTTACTCACCTATGAAGAAGAAAGCAGAGAGGAATCAGGAAGTTAATCACTTGAAAACTGGATTTGCTTTTGGTGTCTAGATTTGATTATGATGCTCCGATCCCTGTTGTTTAGATGATGAAACATTGATTTGTTTAGCTGAAGCTTTACTGAGTTGAATTTTGGCTTTTACGGTGCTTGATTTCTGAATTTACTTAATCACTTTGATGACTTTGCTAGGCTGTTTATTTCCAGACTTGGTTGATTGCTTGTGATTTTCTTTAATTTGTTCTTGTTATCTTTGCTTGTGATTTGAATTTGTTGTTTTAGAATTGCTTGTTAATTTTTTTCTTCTGGTTTGAGAGTTTACACTGGCTTGTAAATAAAAATGAAGGTGAAAGAAAATATAAAGGAGGAGATGAAGTGTTTTTATAAGCTTGATTCTATTTTAATTAATTTTTAAGAAATGAAAACAAAGAAAAATGACACATGTCTTGATTCATTAACACTTGCAAATTCACTTGCTTATGACCCTAACACTTGTTATGCATGCTTAAAGATCTAAATAAAAAAAAAATTCTTATATAGATAATTATATTCCTTTTTATATTTATACACTTTTTTTAAAAGAAGATGTTCTTAATACTATTTTACACATTAATAAAATTATACATACGTATTAATATTTTGAATCCAAATATTTTACTTAAGATATTTATTATAAATTTAAATTCAAATACAAGTTCAATTCCAAATTCAAATTCAAATTCAAATTTAAAATTCAAATTCAAATTTGAAATCCAATCCATTCTATATATATAGATATATAAATAAACAAACAAAATATTCATATGTTTTGAAAATTTAAAATTAATTCAAATTAACTCCAAATTACAGATTTTAAATTGATAAAGCTTTGGGGATGTTACAGCTATGAAGGTTGAGTCAAAAATAGGCGCGTCGCTTAATGGCAGTTCGCAATTTCCACCATAAAAGTTAAATCCATTTACCCAATGGATTCGAAGTCGGAATTCTTTGTGATAAGAATTTTACGAACTCTTGTAATCATAGTTTCCAAAAAAATAAAAGGATCTAGAATTTGTTTCATAGATTTTGAAATATGAGCAAATTATGTTTTCTAAATAGTCGCGCTTTGGTAGTTCGAAAACCAAAGCGGCAAGTTCTTTAAAAATGATATTTTTAATGCTTGAAAAATATGCAATAAATTCTAAAAAACTTTCAAAATGTTTTAAAAGAGATTTGAGTTATAAAAATGAATTTCTAAATGATAGAAAAGTTGTTTTGATCAAATAAGCTTAAAAGTACTATCGCAGCATTTTTTCCAACACTTTTAGTAACTTTTGAAATATAGTTTTAAACTTAAGTACCTTTTATAAATGTTCTCAAATAAATAGCTAAGAATTTTAATGGTAATTTGAAGGTTTTAAAATTTATTTTAAGGGTGTTAAATAAACGATTTAAAGAAAAGCTGTTATTTTAAAGGATGAAATGATTTGGAACTATTCCAATATTTAAAAAGGTTTTAAACAATGAAAGATTTGATAAAGGAGGTTTAATGATTTCGTATACACCAAAAAGAAAGGTTTTAAAGATATATATCTCTAGAAGATATTTTTGATAAAGAGAAAGTAATTAATCACATGATAAGCACTTATTTACTTAATAGATAAGCACTTATTTACTTAACATCTTTTTATCGATGATCGACTCAAAGGAACCAGGATTATATTTGGGTTATGCTTATCCAAAAACCAATTCGAACCAATTTATGAGTTCGAAAGTGAAGATATGTTGAAGACAACGAAGTTGAAGGTGGGAATCTTCGTAATCGAAGGACTGCTTATTGATAATTTTGGAGTAGCTTCCGAGATAAACAAATAGCAGTGGTCCCTTCGTTCTGGGATCTTCGTATGCAAGGACTATTCAATACTGATCATAAGTGTAATGCCCTATAGGATGTAGTAGAAGAGTGCATTTGGTTTTTCCTATTCCTGGACAACTTGTAAGGCTGGATGTTTGACATTACATTTCTAAGATCACGGTGTATTGATCTCTATGACCGTACATCTGTTTGGTGGTGTAAAAAGTAACCCCTCTTATACTTAACACCCTTTTTTGAAATGTACAAGTTTAGAGGTTGTACTTTATTGAAACCAATAATGTGTTCTTGGAAATAGCAATGTGGCATTTTAAGTGAAAATGTCCTAGGAAAGGTAAACATTACCCCAATCCTCACACCTAGGGAATTGTGAGATAGGGTTGCTTTAAGGCTAAGTGGATCGCAACCATTAGGGTCTGACATCACCTTTCTACATCTATTTTGCACCCTCCATGATGTTGGGTATAAATATATGTGGTGTATGGTATGAAAGCTCTCGAATAGGTCGGGAACGGCTGGGGTGATATCATATTTGATTTTATCCGCCACTAGATGGGTCTACGGGCAAGCCGGTCTTAATTCGCAAAGGTTTCAAAGATGTCGATCCTCGGTACATCACTCTAGAGATGCACTGTATGGTGGTAGTCCTTTACCTCAATATTCATTGGAAATTCAAATATCCAACAAGTGCCGTGGATTTTGTTGTAAACTTATTATGCCATCAAATTTAACCAATGTAACATTTTCGGCTGTTCGAATATTTCTATTTTGAAACGTTTTCAAAAGAATGTCATTACAAATAATATCACTGGATTTTCGCTTAAAAATGTTTTGGTTATCGTAAGGTAGAAATCCATTCTTTGTTTATGTGCGGTGTGGTCATATGAGATACCCTTTGTTTTTCAAATACCCATGTTTTAAGTTTCTCACACCAGTCCCATGGCTGACCTAGAGTTTATTTTCTTTCCTTTAAACTCTAGGTGCACTATTTTTTCGGGTAGCCTAGTAGTAGGTTTTTTCAGAGCATTTTGAAAGAGCTTGAAGAATGGAGTTAGAAGATTCTTCTGAAGATTGTTGCCCATTTCCACTATACTCATGTACTATTGTATTCTGCATTTGTAAGGACATATATTTATAATTATCGATGTTAATGTTAAGTTAAACTCTGATAAATGTATTTTAAAATTTTCCACTATAAATATTATATATTGAATAATATATCTTATTGCATTCATGTAAGATTCTATTCTGTCTTTATTTTCTTTCTACCCTTAACGATCGGGTTTTCTAGCACTTGAATTTGCGGCATGTGAATATCGAGGACGTATTAGTTTCGTTTTTTTACGGTCAAAAATCCGGTTCGTCACATTTGGTATCAGATCTTAGGTTGAGCGAACACTTGAGCCCGGTAGGGGTAAAGTCTCATCACAGATAGGGTCATTAATACCTTAGAATGAATAACTAATTAGAGATAGGGTAAATGACATCCTAGAATGAGTTGAGAATATTATATATGACAGCATATTTGTTATTGCTAAAAATTATTATGTTTTGAAAAATTTGGGTTAATTAAATAATTTTACCTAAGATGATATTTTATGTATAAACAAATAACTTTCGAAAATGTATAGTTATTTATAGTGTGATAGTTTGTAATTAAGGGAATAATAATATTCGGTTACTATCATTGATTGATTGTTTGATTTAAAAAAACACGAACTCCTAGTGAATTAAGTTTCATGATTTGACTATTTGGTGTTTGGCAATAATACTGATTTAAAGTTAAGAAATTTATTTAAGATATATAAATTTATGAGCCTAAAAATATAAAAATAAGATGATCCTAAGAAATGAATGTATAAATCAAGTTCTATAAATATGAAATTGAAAATAAGAATATTATGATGAGTAGTTTAAATAGCTCAGAAGTAAATAAAAATGAGCAGAAGATATATTTGGATGGTAACTACTTATCTTAAGTATTACCCTTCTAGTTAAGGGGATATATGGTACTGTTGGTATCACCCAGTTCTTTGGTATTATTTGGAGTTACTTGATCTATAAAATCTTTTAAGTTGAAAGATAATATGAATCATCAATTGATAAATTGATTAGTAATTATAAACATCTTTATAAAGGTGTTAAGCCAAAGATAATTTGGATCACTAGCTGATAAAGTAAAATGGAATTTTAGATAATTTTGGATAGTTGGAAATTTTCGAATCACACTAACTCGGAACCTTGAAATTTTGAAAATACAAAAGATATACAATTGTGAAATGTTTTGACTAAATAAAATTATGTAAGTATAATTTATAAATGTGATTTATAAGTAAAAATTATTTAAAAGATGAGAATTTGAGAATTTAAATCCTAACGATTTTGAAAATTGTTTGTAATGACCTGTAAATTTTAACGGTTTAAATAATGTAATTAAGTGAAATTTTGCTTGAAATTAAACGATAAAATTTGATAATGAAAATTTGATATTTGTATACATCTATTCAAACATAGCAAATGACATATTTTCGTTGATAAATATGGAAGTAAGTTTTGTTGTGTAATTTCAAGTTCAATTTATATCAGTTAAAAATTGATGAAAATTAAATAATTCTGAAATCTGAATATTCTATATAATAAATGTAAACCATTTCCTGAGTGAGGCAACATCATTCGTTTATCAAATTTGGACTTCTCTAGCCCTGTTATCTTATTTTCGACGAATTTGCAGCAGTTTAGCAATGAAATACCGGCTTTTGATATGATACTCGTATCACTCATATTTGTAAACCATTCTGTTCACCTCGTCGTGCTGATCTCCACAGTCAATTCATGTGTACATTTCGGTGTCCAGTACGCGACGAAATCAACAAAACGATTTGACGTATCTGTTTTATATTGGACCTTTTTGTTTCCATTGTATCAATTGCCAGCCGTGTAATACCAATAGTCATTTGCTTTTGGTTCCTCCAGAGTTCATTGTTATGGCTTTCACTCTTCCCTATTTCAACTTTTGGCTTCTACCATTCCTTGGCTTCAATTCATATGTTGGTCCGTGCAATTCAAATTATAATACGTTCTGCCTTCTTCTTCATAAAAAAAATAAAAAGAAAAAAAATAAATGTTATAAAATGAAGAAAGTAGAAGCCATAAAATGAAGAAAATAGAAGCCATTAGAGAGAGACAAAAGATATATTATTCATTTCAAAGAATAGACATATATATATATATATACATATATATACATTACATGGTCTCCTTTATATAAAGGCTTCAGGGCAAAGGGTTTAACTTATTCCACGATGTGGGACTAAACAAAACAACGTAAAAGCATATTCATTTCATGATTTACATATATTGTAACACTCCTCGTTGAAAATGTGTCTTCAAAATCTTGAATGCTCTGATAACTTGAAATTTTCCCTTTTGAAACATGTATGATGATTGCTCCCCCTCATTATTATCTTGCTTGCATTTATCTATTCAGTCGATATGGATAATGTCTATTGCCTCATTAAAAACCTCTATAAAGAAAAACCCAATGGGAAAAACCTTAAGAAAGGAAAAGAGTGCAACTTGTGAAATCATAAATATCATACTAAAAATGATATTCATTCTAAGAGGTTGATAATTCGTGTAACGACCCTCCATTCATCCCACAGAATGAAGCATCATTAATAAGAAAGAAAGGGATAGAAAAAGAGAAAAGATAGAGATGAAAGAAATAAACAACATCAGAATCTCAACAGCGGAACGAATAAATTTTATTAATCACATAAGTTATTACATGGTACAACATCTATCAGAGTTACACAGCTTACACATCACATACTAGAAAATTATAAACACTTGTCTAGTTATTACAACACAAATATAACACAGAAAAACAACTCCGAGATCACACAGCGGAACACTATATATATATATATATATATATATACACACACACACACACACACACACAAACGCTGAAGCCTCCTGCTCCAGTGCTCCTCCAGAATTCGTCAAAGCTAACCTGAATACCTTGGTTACTCGTAAAAATTTGAGTATCCAAGAGTTTAACAAAACAGAAGATAAACTCCGGGTCAGACATGGGTCTGGTGTGAGTAACAGGTTAAAGTTGCTTAACTTCAAAAACCTTTGAAACAAAAGGTGTCGCGTAAATCTCCCCATACATAAACATGGGTAAGTTTTTACCTTATGCTAACCAAAACATTTGATAGGAAATCCATTGATATTATAATAGGGTCTAGGGTTTTCAAGTAAATAAGAAATAGCTGAAATTGTTACATGATTAAATTCCAGCATACTAGCCACAAAGTGGGTAATACAATCAATACCGTAAGGGCACGTAGAAAAAATGGGTTTCCATCAATGGCAGGGCTACTGGGGTACCGCTCGTCACAGTACGGGGCCTAGATCACCGTACCGAGGATTACTCCCAATCCCCTACAACACAAGGCCGGAACCGTCCCTTACTGGAGAGTCCCGAACAAGACAACCTCGCAGTTGGCGTGCGTTCCAACTGCCTACACAGCCGAATAAAAAGGGACATCTAGACAGGGGAATATCTTGTCCTACTTGGGTGCTACACACTTAGCCTTGCTGCACCTCCCTTGTTTTAGCCATTCCCGGTTGATGAGGCTTGAGGCTATGATTACCTTTAGAGAACACGTTGCTAAGAATGCTCATCGTCCACCTGACGATGTTCTGAAAGCATTCAATCCATACAAGTTCGTTTTGGGTTCGAACGGAACCGAAGTCATTATCTCGTTGTTGATACGCGAAGATTTTGATCAATGGCAATGTGCTTCAAAAGGAAAAGATATGTGCAAAGCAAAAAAAGATCAATGACAATGTGCTTCAAAAGAAAAATCGATGAAGACCAAACAAACATAAGTATGATTTCTTATAAGTCTTAGTCTAGATTTATTGTTAAAATCTATCCTCAAGAGGCTTGCACGAACACTAGAAAACATTTTATAAACTTCATTTTTATTTTAGCTTTCACTGTGCATATTTTGTAAGTTCAGTCGACTGAACAGGAATATCCAGTCGACTGAAACTGGTACAAATATATAAACATGCACAGTTTCAGTCGACTGAATTTTCTGTACAGTCGACTGAATTTGTTTCCAAAAATTTTACTTCATATTTTCAGTTGACTGAATTCCCTGCTCAGTCGACTGAATTTGAACCTGCGAATTTTCTCTGAAAAGACACCTTCTTCCTCCCAAGAGTTGCAACCATTCTCCAATGGAAATGGAAGCATCTCTTGTTTGCAACCTTTGACAACAAATGCACCTCTTCTACAAGTATATATACATGATTCGAACAACATTTAATTCATTGAATTCTCTTGCTTTGATCTTACTATTCTCTTGATCATATTCTCTAGATATTCTCAAAGCAATCACCAATCTATTGCTTGAATCACTGTTTTTGTTTATAACATTCTTTTGATTCATAGCAATTCACATTTCCTAAATCTTCACAAACACATTGCATACTCTCGAGGATAAGATTATAGGAATATTGTACTACATTAGACTCATTAGTGTTGACAAGAATACAACAAGTCGAATATTGTTTTTTAGTATTTGAGTTGAAGTCCTCTTCGGTAGTTGAGGCAAGAAATCCCGTTCGGTTGTTCGGGTAAGTTGTAAACCTATTCCTCCGGGTGAAGTGAGGGTGTTAGTTAGTGAAATTCCTAAGTGAAGCTTAGGGACTGGACGTAGGACTAGAGGTCCAAACCAGTATAAAGTCTTGGTGTCTACTTTACTTATTATCGTTATTTATTTATATCATTTGTTAACCCTGCCTCGGTTACGAATCAGTGGTCCAGTATGTGGAGATGGCGCCGACTCAGGACTTAAAGGGATAGCCGACCTAACTGATTAACAAGGTGGCCGACTTAAATCGATACCGACTTAACTGGTTAAGGAGCATGCCGACCCAATGCCTTCACATAGATGCCGACCTAGTGCTTCAGAAGGAACTGGCCTAACGACTCAAGAAATAACAAAGGATCCGACTTAACATGGTGCCGACCTAACTGCCTAATGGAGTTGCCGACCTAACTGCTTAACAAAGGATCCGACTTAACATGGTGCCGACCTAACTGCCTAATGAAGTTGCCGACCTAATTCGATCCGACTTAAGGACTTAACATGTTTACCGACCTAACTGAGTGGAACAAGTTCACGACTTACACTTGTGTCGTGACCGACTCATGGTCTGTGCTAGGATGTGCGCGACCTGGGCAAAGGAGTTAGTTCACGTTTAGCTCGTCAATTCATTAAATCGGCAACGACCCATTTGAGCATGCACTTCCCATTTAAGTCGGAGGCCATGCATCAGAGAGAGGGAACGACCTACGACCTGGCTTGACCCGGTGACGACTTTGGACTTGTGCAAATTCAGCGAAGAAAGATTAACTCAGCTAGATCATAGTGGTGCTCCCATAAGTCGGCCACGACTTAGCTGGGTCGGGGGCGATTCAGAACCGGTTACGACTTAGCTTAGGTCCAAGATCTTTGCCTATAAATACCAACCTACCTCCAACATTAAGGGGACTTTTGGTCGATCAATTTCAAGCGCCATTACTCTGCCGAATTCCAGACTACTTCAACACTTAAAGCTTTTGAGATTCAAAGAACGTCTAAAAGAACTTCATAAAGAAATCATCTACATCCACCATGGATTTGAAGATTTTTGTCAACATCGAAGTTTGAGCTACTTGTTCTAAGTCTTTTGTAATTCAAAGTGTATTGTACTTGAGAAGATTTGTATCAACTTGTAACGTGATCATCAATAAAAGTACTTAAAGTGGACGTAGGCTATACCCATAAGCCGAACCACTATAAAATTGTTGTTGTTTACTGCTTTTCCGCTATTACTTGCTTATAATTCTTTCCCGATCTATCGGGTGGTGCTTTCACAACTACACTTCACACACCGGGGTGTTAGCGTTCAAATTTAAGCGTTAACATTTTTGGTGCTTTCACTGAGAACACGAACTCAGGACAGCTGTCATCATTGCTTCGCAGAGATTTGAAGAAAGAATTTCCCTAAAAACCAGAAGTATATCTGAGATTATGGCTCCTGGAAGGAAAAGTAGATCTATCAGATCTGGGAACATTCAAGAGGGAACCTCCGCTTCCCCTGTGCCTAATCTACCCACTCCGTCTGTTGGAGTTACAAAAGCGGAATTGGATGCTGTGATTCTAGGGCTAAACCAGCAGATAAACGCCCAAAATGCACAACTAGAGGCTCAAAGTGCCCATAATGCTCTGATTCTGAATAAGTTGAACGACTTACTTGGGGCAAACAATCAACCGGCTGGTAATGAAAGGAACTATGCTGGCAACATTCATGATGTTAATGAAAGGAATGCTCCTGAAAGGCCTACTAGTCCCTTTGAGCAGGCAGTACCTGACGCCGGTGGATCTAGAACTCGGCATGATGAGGAATATCTTTCTGGAATGGTCCGGCAGATCATGAAAGAAAGTATGCAAAGAGTTGAAGATGAGAAGGAATGGGGTTTCGCCCCAAGTAAAACTCCGTTTACTGAAAAAATCTTGAAGGCGGAATTTCCAAGGAAGTTTGTCCCTCCGACTATTCCGGCTTACAAAGGGACAAGTGATCCGAATGAGTTCTTGTATAATTATGATTGGCACATGACAGGTGCCAGGGCCTCCGATGAAATAAAGTGCCGATATTTCCCCGTATACCTGGAAGGCGTGGCTTTACTGTGGTTCACCAAGTTACCAGTCCGATCTATCGATCAGTTTTCAGACTTGACCAGAAAATTCAAGGAGCAATTTAGACTATATGCTTCGAAGGCCAAGGATATTATGTCACTATCGAGTTTAGAGCAGAATCCTGGTGAGTCTATCAGATCCTTCTTGAACCGCTTCAATATAGCACTGGCTGAGGTGGACAATGCTGAACCACGAATGATATTGACTTATCTGATGAGGGCTATCGATAAGTCAAGCGAATTTGGGAAATGGTTAAATATGAAGGAGCCAACCTCTCTCGAAAAGTTCTACAAAAAAGCAGATGAATTCATTCGCTTGGAAAGCCGTCCTTTACCAGTAAAGACAGTGTTGGAAAAAGCAGAAGACAACACTGTCGCTCCACGCAAGAATGAATCAGTGGGGCAAAAAAGGGAGAATAGTAATGGGAAGAAACAGGGTAATCTGAAGAAGCCCCGATCCTTCAAGCCATCAGAATATACTCCATTATCACATACACCGGAGCACATCTACCTGGCCACTAAAGATTCCGTCGATTTCCCTAAACCTATCCCTTTGAGAACCGGGAGAAAAGCCATACAAAGTGGGAAATTCTGCCGCTTCCACAATCAACCAGGTCATGAAACTGATGAATGCCGCCAGCTGAAAAATCTGATTGAAGAATTGCTAAGAGAAAACAAGTTACAGCAATTCGTGAAAAAGAATAGCAACAATCCTGCATCGTCGAGTCAGGGGCAGCGGGCTCCTGTTCATCAGCCTGGGGCAGGTGAGAAAGCTACGGGGCATGAATCTGGAAGGCCCGTTATCAATGTCATTTCAGGAGGACCTCACCCAGCTGGCAAGAGTTGGGGTGAGATGGAGAGATATTCCAGGGCTTTGAAATATGCTCCAGCCGAAGAAGACGTCTTTGTTCTAGAAGACACTACGCCCCTTAAACAACAAAAAACTTTCAGTGATGATATTATTTTCAGAGCCAGAGATTCTACAGGTATTGAAGCTCCTACTTTAGATCCCTTGGTCATCTCGGCTGGTATTGGACCAGCCATTGTCAGAAGAGTCCTCATTGACTGCGGAGCATCATGTAATATCCTCTTCAAAAAGACGTTTGACCAGATGAAAATCCCTATGATCGATGTGCAAGCCTCATCACAGAAGATCGCTGGCTTCACTGGGGAGCCAAAACAACCAATTGGGACCATCGATCTGCTTGTAGAACTTGGAGAAGCAGAAAGGAAAGTGGTCTGAAAGCAAACATTTGTGATTGTCGATGAGTTTTCTGCCTATAATGCTTTTCTTGGCCGTCCAACACTCGCAGCATTCAAAGCTATCCTAGCCCCGTGGTGCCTCACTATTAAATTCCCTACTGACAATGGAGTAGGAGTTATAAAAGGGGATCAAAATGCTGCGCGAGAATGTTACTTGACAGAGCTGCGAGAGTCAAGAAAAAGAGAAATGGGAAAGGATGCGGCAACCCCAGTCCGCATCAAGGAACCAGCCTTGTAGCAATTACAGAGCGGACCCTGCACTGGCGAGCACAGCGGGGCACGGAAAGAAATGGATCCCAGAAAAGCCAGTGTAGGGGAGAATAGAGTGGTACCGGTGGAAACGACAGTTCCGGTACCTGTTGACCCAAAAGACCCAAATAAGGTGTTGAATGTGGGTTCACAGCTTAATGTGTCAATTCAGAATATCTTGATATCTTTCCTGAAGGCAAATCTGGATGTCTTTGCTTGGACTCATGCCGATATGTGTGGAATATCCCCAGAAGTTGTAGTACACGCTCTGAATATTGACCCAAAGTTTACGCCAGTTAAACAGAAAAGAAGAACCCAAGGTCCAGAAAGGTCAGTAGCATTAAAAGAAGAAGTTGATCGACTCATGGAAAATAACTTCATCAAAGAATCTACATATCCAAATTGGGTTTCAAATCCTGTGTTGGTCAAGAAAGCTAATGGAAAATGGAGAGTGTGCATTGATTTTTCTGATCTAAACAAGGCTTGCCCCAAAGATTGCTTCCCATTACCCAGGATCGATCAACTGGTAGACGGAACTGCGGGACATGAATTGTTATCTTTCATGGATGCCTACTCCGGTTATAACCAAATCATGATGCATGAGCCGGATCAGGAGGATACAAGCTTTATTACAGATGTTGGACTTTATTGCTACAGAGTTATGCCCTTCGGATTGAAAAACGCAGGGGCAACCTACCAAAGACTTGTTAATGCTATGTTCAAACCGCAATTGGGCAAAACTATGGAAGTCTACGTCGACGACATGTTAGTGAAGTCCAGGAAAGCAGCGGATCACATTGAACACTTAGCAGAAATGTTCGCAGTCCTCCGGAAATACAGAATGAAGCTTAACCCCCTGAAATGTACATTTGGGGTCGAATCCGGAAAGTTCTTAGGTTTTATCGTCAGTGCTAGGGGCATTGAGGCTAGTCCAGCTCAAATTATTGCCTTGAAAGAAGTTAAAGCTCCTAGAACAAAGAAGGAATTGCAGAGTCTCAACGGAAAGATCGCCGCCCTGAGTCGGTTCATTTCCAAAGCTACTGATAAATGCATCCCATTCTTCGATGCCCTGAAGAAAGGAAAGAAGAACTTTGAATGGACTCCCGAATGCCAAAAAGCTTTTGAAGAGTTGATCCGTCATATGGAAACGCCTCCGATACTTTCTAGACCAGGCAATGGTAAGGATCTTCTTATATACTTGGCAGTATCATCTCATGCTCTAAGTGTAGCGCTGATACGGGAAGACAAAAGGATTCAACATCCAGTTTACTATATCAGCAAAAGACTCACTGGGGCAGAGCTGAATTACTCCAAGTTGGAAAAACTCGCCTATTGCCTACTAGTTGCATCAAGGAAACTGAGGCAATATTTCCAGGCTCATCCTATCAAAGTGCTCACTGATCAACCTCTAAAGCAAGTCCTATTTCGCCCAGAAACTTCGGGTCGCCTTCTAAAATGGAACATTGAACTCAGTCAATATGACATCACTTATCATCCCCGAAAAGCAATCAACGGACAAGCTTTAGCTGATTTCATTGCAGAATTCACAGAGAAAGATAATGGTGAGGAAAAAGCGATCAATGATTCTCCAATCCAGTGGAAGATGTATGTTGATGGCGCAAGAAATGACTACTGTTCTGGAGCCGGAGTGGTACTTGAAACTCCTGAAGGTCGATCATTATGTTATGCACTAAGACTGGAATTCCCTTCAACAAACAATGAAGCAGAATATGAAGCTCTTATTGCAGGTCTGAAAATCGCTAAAGAGCTAAACATTCGAGCATTACAAATTTTCAGTGATTCTCAGCTTATTGTATGCCAAGTCAAGAAGGAATTTCAAGCAAAAGGTGGAAACCTGCCTTCCTACTTGTCAAAGGCTTGGGAACTCCTATATGTTCTCGATCACTATTCAATAAGCCACATTCCTCGGGAAGAGAATATGAAGGCGGATTCCCTCGCAAAGTATTCAAGTTCTGGTGAAGCTCAACTATTGGGATTGGTCCCTGTAGAAGTCCTTTCAGCGCCAAGTATAGACGAGATGGATATAGACTGGATTATGAATGTATCTCAAGAACAAGAGTCATGGATGACTCCAATACTGGATTACCTACTCAGGGGTTCTCTGCCAGAAAACTCGATAGAAAGACGAAAGCTTCTAAGGAAGGCCTCTCGCTATGTAATTCAGGATGGCCGATTGTACAGACGGGGATTCTCAATGCCGTTGCTTCGATGTGTATCCCGGGAAGAGTCCAAAACAATCCTAGCTGGAGTGCATGGAGGAGAATGCGGTGATCATTCAGGTGGTCAAACACTAGCAAAGAAAATTCTCCGATACGGATATTTTTGGCCAGAAATTAATCGGGATGCTGCAGATTACTCCCGAAAATGTGACAAATGCCAAAGATATGCCAAAATTCCTAGAGCACCTTCTACCGAACTCACACAGATGGTCAGTCCATGGCCATTTGCAATTTGGGGAATGGATCTCATTGGGCCGCTACCAACTGCTAAATCAGGGATTAAATACGCTATTGTTGCAGTTGATTATTTTACTAAGTGGGCTGAAGCTGAACCATTGGCTACTATCACTTCTAAGAAAATGATAAGCTTTGTGACCAAGAATATCATTTGCAGATACGGTGTGCCTCAGAAAATAATCACAGACAATGGTACTCAGTTTGAAAGCGAGGAATTCCAGAATTTTTGCAAACGATTCAAAATCCAGAAAAGCTTTTCGGCAGTAGCTCATCCGCAGGCAAACGGGCAAGTGGAAGCAGTGAACAAGATCATCAAATCAACCATCAAAAAGCAACTCGAAAGAGCAAAAGGTGGTTGGGTCGATAAACTACCACTTGCACTATGGGCATACAGAACTACTCACAAAACTGCAACTGGGCATACTCCTTTTTCGTTAGCATACGGATCGGAAGCAATGATCCCAGTTGAAACAGAGGTCCCTTCACACAGAAGAATCCATTTCAATCAAGCAGAAAATGAAGAGCTACAACTGGAAGCGCTGGATCTCCTTGATGAAAAAAGAGATGAAGCTAACCTCAGAGTTGCAGCTCATCAGCAAAGGATAGCCAGACATTTCAATTCCAAAGTTCGTCAACGCAGCTTTGAAATTGGAGATCTAGTCCTGAAAAGAATTATGACTGCGACAGGTGTGTTTGGGCCAAATTGGGAAGGACCGTATGTAATAGGTCAGAAACTTCTTGACGGCACATTCAAGCTCACCACTGTTGATGGAGATCAAATTCCAAGGGCATGGAACAGCAATCACTTGCGTCCATACTTTACTTGAAAATTTTGTTGAAACATTGTAAAAAGAATTATGAATGTATGATTCTTGTAATTGAAAGCAATTGTGAAACTGATGCAAGTAAATAATGAAAGAATATAAAGTGGATGTAGGCCCAATTTCATGGCCGAACCACTATAAATCTTGTGTTCCTTATTATCATTATATGTTTGCTTTGTTTTTGATATAAAAATACATAAAATATATTGCTGAAATATCGATTTAAATTTTTGCAGACAGTGGAGATAAAACTTGCGCATAATAAGACCGAGCGATTCTCACCATCATTCAACAAACAAATTTCAAGTCACAAAGACCCCGAATTCAAATCCTAGATAGGAAATACTTCAATTGAACGGCTAATGATTTCGATAGGAACGAGCCCTTGCTGATAAATTGAGATTGTTTGAACAAACAAACATCCAATTAGGAAGCTAGTGCCCGTTCTCACGAACTTGCCTGGCAATGAAGTACACTTCCTTGGATTAAACAAGCCACTTGAGAGAAAAAGGGGAATGAAAACTTGAAAAGGAAAAAAAAAGAGGATCGCTAAAAAGGCATAAGCAAGTGAACAGAGGAACAACCAAAGCTACCATCAGCGGCACAAGTCCTCTTCGGAGGCGCAACTCTTCGGAGAATAAAAGACCTCTAATGGGTCATACGCCACAAAAAAGAAAGTTCTCTACTCAACAAAAAAGATTGGAGGAGTCATGACCCTCCAACCATGAGAGAGTAACTTCCAGGCGATGAAAACCCTCTCTGAGGCACATTTCACCAGGAGTTGAAGTGTTATAACCGCTCTTCGGGATTTCACTTCACCAGAGTTGAAATGCAAACAAAATAAAAGCCCTCTTCGGAGGCCCATTTCACCAGGAGTTGAAGTGTTATAACCGCTCTTCGGGATTTCACTTCACCAGAGTTGAAATGTAAACAAAATAAAAGCCCTATTCGGAGGCACATTTCGCCAGGAGTTGAAGTGTAGCAACCGCTCTTCGGAATTTCACTTCACCAAAGTTGAAATGCAAAAACAAAGACCTTCTTGAAAGCCCACGTTTCACCGAGATTGAAATAAAACTTCCAAGTGTTGAAACGTGAAAAGGCTTTCTTCGAAGGCACAACTCTTTGGGGGTACACGTTTCACCGAGATTGAAATAAAACTTCCAAGTGTTGAAACGTAAAAAATCCCTCCTTAGAGGTACGACCCCCTCCCGGGGACACAATCAAGAAAAAAGACCTCTTTGGAAGCACACGTTTCACCGAGATTGAAATAAAACTTCCAAGTGTTGAAACGTGAAAAGGCTTTCTTCGAAGGCATAACTCTTTGGGGGTACACGTTTCACCGAGATTGAAATAAAACTTCCAAGTGTTGAAACGTGAAAAATCCCTCCTCAGAGGTACAATTTTGTATAAAAAAATCCTCATCAAAAGCGTACTTTAACTTTCAAATGGAAAATGATCGTAAAAAGAAAAGAAGTTAAAGTACCCTTCAGAGGTCCGCTTTACCACATAGAGGAATTCACTTGGTAAAATATGCACATAAGCAAAAGAAAAAAGTGATTTCTTCGAACGACAAAGCGTAAAAACTTATACGAAGGGAGTTGTACTCTATAAAAATTTTCTTTAAAGAATAAAATAATTATTCTTTAACAAATAAGAGTGCAAGTCCCCTCGAAGTATAAAATATTGCAACAAGCTTAAGGTATGGGGGCAACATGGTATAGTAGTATAGCTGCATCAGTAAAGTAATACTCAAACAACATACCATAAGCCCGCTGCAATATTATTTAAATCGATATTCAACTTTGATGTTCAATTCAATGTTCATGTCACGACCCGAAATCCAGCGTTCAAAAATCGAGATCTAATACCTCACTTGTATTCGAATGCCCAAGATTCAAACGTCGGACTCCAGTTCGGTGGAACTTAATCCAACATTAGATGATACAACACAACGGAAACAAAATAAATTTCATTAATCACAACATTTATACAACATGGACACAACATCTTTACAACAATTGATCTCCATCATCAGAGTAGAATGTATATGATACAACAACACAATATAATGCCATAGCGGAAAAGACAACCTAACAACTGAATAACACCAACAGAGCTTTCAAAAAGAGAGAGAGCAAGAATCCAACATAAGCACCTTCAATCCAAACTTCAAAGCTCCAAAAGACTTCCAACCCAAAAGCTTCCAAATTCCAGCAGCTTCCAAACTAAAGACTCCAAAAGTCTTCTAGATCAAAATCTGAATTAGCTTCAGAACACGGATAACGTGATCTAGGCTGCCCATGTGGAAATTATGGGCACCCAGAGTTTAGGAAAGGGAACAATAAACTCCAGGTCATTCATGGGACTGGTATGAGTAAACAAAAACAGTTGTTTGAACAAAAACAATTTACAAAAAGAAATCCGTTGTGCTTTTTGGAAAACGAAACTACCACAAGGCCTCCTGGTACACACACAATGAAATCGCACACTAGGGGAGATTTCTCCTTATGATAGTCAAACATGCTTGATACGAGATAACTCTTTTTTGATATTATTATTAGTGCATAGTGTGAAAACATTTCAAAAGTATAACATTAATCTTAGCCAACATAGGTACCATTATATTATGCCTACTATAGCTACCATTTAAGAATGGCAGGTTATACAACTGAAATCGTAAAGGGCTCGTATTGGGTGATTGGATTTCCAACAAATGGCCAAGGCTAAGGAACTTCTTTTTTGAATGGGTATGCCTCTGGAGGGACGCCCCGAGAACCTAACCGGATCTCTGCCAACACAAAGCCGAGTTATCTTTGTAACTATGTAACTAACTGTCACAAGTATGTCATCCTCCGGTCGTAACCGACCTTTATCGAGGGCCCTCAACACCAACAACCACATAAGCAAATCTGTGCTCAATACCAGAATACCACTTTTTATCCAAAAGGAAATGCACATACCCTGAGGGGAGCGACCCCTATAACCTTGCTGCATCTTTTTCTATTTCGACCATTTTCGGAATGTGAGGTTCGATGAAGTCTCGTCCCACAAAGCTACGCTTTTCACAAAACTCATGATTCGATCAACAAATGATTAACACTTAGCATGCCACACTACCAAGTTGGGAATATATCACTAGTAACCATCAACTACATGACCTCTGAGCTCGTAAGTTTCAGAGAAGGGTGCTAAGCTAAGAGAATAAATTCTCTGCCACCAAACAGAAATGTATTTGATAGAAACCAGCTTTACATCTCAAAGTGTAATGTCAGACATACATCCATACAAGTCCATTCTGGGTCTGAATGGAACTGAAGGCACTTCATCCAATAAAGGAAGAAGCCTTTGAAAATCCGGGTTTCCACAATCCCGACCGGATTCCCCATCACATATGGAGATCTTTATACCGGAGCAACTCAGTGCAGAGACAATCGACAGGTAATCCTTCCATTTTCGAAAATACCCGGTCTTCAACCACCGTCTTCAAATGCACTCCCATTTCGTCGTATCATTATTCGGAATGGGTTTTATGACTTAATGTCCTCTTCCGGCTTAACCAAATGAGAAGAGGTTATTTTAAAACATGTGGATACACAAGTTACAAAAGATTCACCATTAAGATTCGATGTGGGTTTCAGATAACGACTTGGAATTCGACCCCCTGTCGCATCGAAATTAAAGTGCCATTTAAAGGCCAATAGTTTTACTTCAATTCAGAAGTTCACAATCACACAACAATAGATGTGACAGGTCAGAACAAAGTAATTCATATCACAAAGTATCACAATCACATATCAGAGATATCAACCAATCAATGTAATTCAATAATAATCAATCTTCGATAAGCAAGATTACTTAATCGTGTGATTATAATTAATTAATCACATAATTACTTTCATTAATTATCCTTAATAAATGATTAATTATCCTTAATTATTAATTAATTAATCCTTAGTTATGTTATTAATAAGTAAATCCTTAATTATTAATTAACCTTTAATAATTTAATTAACCTTAATTATTAATTAATTAACCTTTAATTAATAATTAATTAACATTTAATTAGTCTTTAATCAAGTAATTATCCTTTAAGTAATTATCTTTTGATTACTGTCATTATTTAGTTAATCTTTAATGACTTAAAACTTTAATTAATTAAAAGGTAAATCATTTATTTTAATTAATCACTTTATTATCATTAAAATATTTAATTAATAAACCTTGAATTCATCATCATTAACACATAAATTAACTTATGTTATTTAGGTTAATTAATAATTGAAAACATTTCTTCTTAATTAACTCTTTAATTACATAAATTATTTTAAATTAATTAAGTTTAATTTATAAATAATGATAAAGTAACTTACTTAAAATCTTTACTAATCCCATTTTTAAATAAAACAGTTATTTTAAAAAGAATGAGTTAAAAATTGTTCAAACTTGAATTTGTTTTAAAATTTGAAAACTGTTTTTAAACCAACCCGAGACAACCCCGAGTTCACCCCCGAGCCCAGACCAAATTTTCCCGAGTCATTCCCGAGCCACCACTCTTTTTTATTTATTTTTTTAAAAAATTTTAAAACCCGATATGTACTTGCAACAACCCGAACCAAAACTCGAGCCAGCACACAAATTCCCCGAGATTAACTTCGAGTCATAACCTTTCTTCCCCAATTCCTAATTACTGACATTACTTGACAACGTGTGCACCAGAGCTCCGACAAACTCCAGTCGACCTCGCCACCTTCCACAAGTCTTCGATCATCCACTCAATCTCTCAGACCACCCAGATCGACGAACCAATGACGAATTCAAGATCGAGATAACTAGCACCCATCTGAACCAAAATGATCGACAAAAAAATGCCTTGACCCACCGCCTCAAGCCACTAGCGACCACGAAACTCCGACCAAAGCGCCACCTAACTCCTACGCTTTGATTCCCACCGGTGCAATCAACTCCGGCTGACGAAGCTGCAACAACTCAATATCCGACCACTACCAAAAACTAGATTTAAACCCTAACCTTCGTCGTACCGCCACCTCTGTGAATTATAAATTCATCGAGTATATTTCTGATGATCAACGACCACGAAGCAAGCTCCAATCTCGAACACCAGATTCATCATTACTCCGATCACTAGAATTTTCCAATAAACCCCATTCCGTTTAACTCGCCAATTCTTCATGAATACACACTTAAAAATTATGATTCCACTTTTAAAAATCATGATTCCACTTTTAAAAATTACCTTTTTCGAAAATGTTTTTGATGATATAATTGAAATTAGGAAACATGATTCTCGAATTTTGATATGCTCTGTGTTCATCTGTATTTCTTGATTTTCCAGAAAATACTTAAATTAATTATTCTTAAAATAATTTTTAAAACTTAAAACATGATTATATAAGCATGTTTTGTTTGAATCTTGAAACCTAAAAAGGATTAGAGAGAGAGCATTTAATTTTTTAATAGGTTTTTGAAACCTGGAAACAACACAGAAAGATATATGTCTGTACAACAGACATGCACAAATCATTTGTATGTAATTATAAACATGTAGGCATATATTACAACTTAACTTCAAGAATTCATCACAAACATCAAGTTTTAGCTCAGATTTGAAATAGTTTACTCACCTGGATTTTTGAAAACAGAGAGCTGGATGTGTTTTTGAATTTGAAAATCTGAGTTGTTTCTGGTTTTGATCTGGAATGCTTTGCTTTGAAATCTTGTTTGATTTTGAAACTTTGGTTTTTGCTTAACTAGTTGAAATGAAGCTTTGATGTGCTTGTTGTTTCTCTGATTCAGGTTTTGAACTTGAATCCTTGATCTTTTTTGATATTTTGATCTGATTTATTTATTTGCTTTTGTTTCAGGCTTGGTTTATTTTGAAATTTCTGGTTTGTACTTTCTTTTAAGTTTTGAACATTATCAAGAAAATGAGAAAGGTAGGAGAGGTAGAAATATATATAGTCTTGATTTCCTCTTATTCATAAATTTTAAAAATAAAAGAAAATTTAAGACACTTGTAAAAATGCATGTTAATTAAGTTAACACTTGTTATATTTTATATTAAAATTTAACACTTGTTAAACTATGTGTTAATACACTCACATTCATCATTTTGCATGAGAATATGTTTTTATATCTTTCATATTATATTATTTTATATTTAACGTATATATATGTTTTATTAATTTATATCCTATTTTCAAATTTCATAAATACATTTTATTATATAATATTTATATAACCCTAAAAGAAAATATTTTAAAACAAAATTACTTAGTAATAAAAATCACATATATATTATTTTTAAATCCAAATATCTTTAAGATATTTATATTTGAATTTAAAATTCAAATTCAAATTACGGTCTATTCATGTATATATATATATATAAATCGACACTTATCTTATTTGTTTTTTTTGAAAATTTCAAATTAATTTCAAATTCATTCCAGAAATTATATTAATTACTAGATTTAAATTTGGTTTAAAAATGGGGTCATTACAGTTCAAATCTTTAAAAATAATTCAATCTCGAGCCAAATTTTGAAATATCAACTTATATCACTTTTACTTAAATAACTTCGAAGTCCAAGTAAAAGTTCAAATCTTTTAAAACAATTCGATTTCCACAGTTCAAATCATATCTCAATTCTAACTTCAAATTTCAAATTGCATTCTTTAAATCATTTCTTTTAACCAATTCCAATTTCACATTTCAAGCTCGAGTTCGAAAATCATTCAATTCCCATATTTCAATTCAATTTTATTTTTATAAAACAAAATCACTTGAATAGATTCAAATCCAAGAATTTAAAATCGTTTAAATTTAACAAATCCCGTGTCAATATATAATTTTCTATCCTATGGCCAAGTGAATAGTTATTTGAATTTAATTTGAGGGATGAATGTATATCATTTCAATCCAAATCAAAGTGTCATAAGTATATATCACTTCAACCTATTTCTTAATTTATTTGAAATAATTCAAATAACAGTTTTATACTATCAAATAATATAGAGGGTGATAACAAGAATATATAAAAATAAATAAACATCCAAATTATATAAAATATCAACCACTAGCATCCATCAAAATCAACATTCCAAAACAGTCAACATATAACGATAGTTGACTAATTATCAATAATCGGGAATCTATCTAGCAGTTTAATTCCAATTTCGGTTTTAGCAATCAAATTTAAATTCCTATCAGTTCAGATCACATGTCAATTCTAAATGTCACTTAAACTACCAAACAACAGTTAATAAAATAAATAACTTCACGATTTCAATTTAACTAATATAAAAATATTTTACTATTTCGTGAACGTTATAAAACACTCACCTTTATTTGAAACTGAAAATATTTTAGCTTCAAATAAATTCCAACCAACTCCATGACGTAGGCTTCATTGATACGATCACAACGCGCCTCGTTTCGCTTAAATCGGGCCTCGTATGAGAAAATTATGCAATGATTAGCGTTTGATATAATTAAAACTATCATTAGCATAATTAACTAAAATAATTATTAACTTAATTAAAATCAAATTAAAAATTAAACCTTCTAATCCTTCTTCCGCTTACAGCTACCAGGTCAACACGTGCTCGTGTGCTCCCATTCTTCCCAGGTCGCGACTATTACATTTTTTTATAAAACAAATCGTCTGCATAGCGACAGCCGCGCCTCCCGCTTGCCCCTCCGCCTCCACGACTATCGTGTCACCAGCGCCACCTTACGCGTCATGAACAAAGCAGCAAACCTCGAGACCCCACCACTCAAATGTGAGCAGATCTTGCTGCCAACCTTTAACGAGTGCGCCACCTCATCGATGATCGAAGCTGAATAGGAGCCACCACCGAATGCGCCTCCATTTATTTTTATTTTTCCCTTTTTTCTTGTTCTGCCAAAATTTGAAATGAGAGGGGAAGTACGGGGAAGACAAAAAGGTGGCTGAGCGTATGACATGTTGGTGATGGTTTACATACATATTATTTTAATTAGCAAATATCTAACTTTAAACGTCCAAAATTCTTAAGCTCCAAACGAGGCATGCCACCTGACATTCCATATGTTATACCCTATTTTGAACACGATGGAACAAGCCTCGGAAGCCAATTTCAGTATATTCATAAGATAGCTTTTCAAAATCAATTTATTCTAATTAAATTGTTGCAATTAATTTTTACGCGTTTCAACCTTGCACAACTAAATGATAAGTCCGATCGCTATAAAACTTGAAATCCTATAGTAATTCACTATACGGATCCGATGAAACTGGTTTCGTCGAAATCCAAGACAGTAGCCAAAATGGCTATTTTTACACGTTAATTAAAACGAGAAATTTTCCAAAATAAATTTAATCACTTTAAATTCAATTTTAAAAGTTAACAATTTCATTCTTGCTTAAATAAAATTTAAATCAACTTTCGACATCATTTTTATTCATATTAAATCCAGAATTTAATTATTTAAATAATTCCAATATTAAATTAAAACAATTTTAATTATTCAATAAATCACCATATTTTTAAATATAAGTTATTTAACTTATACATTTACTTTTAAAAATGAATTCAAATAATAAAGCAAGTACTTCCATTTTACAGTAATTCAACATTTATTATTCAACTTCAGCTATTGATTATAAACACATTCAATACATAGAATTTCATTTCAATAGTTGTTATTGCCAAAATCTTTGAAATTGTTAATTTCAAAATTTTGTTCAAGTTCATATTAATTAAAGTACGTAATAAAACATAAAATTTTATTTCTAACTATTTTTATTCAATAATCATATTAAATTTAATAATTTAAAATTGTTAAAATTACGGGTCGTTGCAAATATGAAGCTCCATTCAATCACTTAATATAGGCTATATATTTCATTTACTGTAACTGGTTTACAGTCTAGAATATTCATGTCAAATATCTTGAATTCAAAGAAATAAATATCATAAAAAACAATTTTCTATATGAAAATACTTTTGAAAAAGAAATTATATTTCTCATTCCAATGTTAAGTATCTATTACTACTTAACAATCCTTGTATTTGAATTTCGTTATGAAGCAGAAATGACCATTCACTCTATTCATCCCAATTGTGCCTTAGGCTACATCCACTCTTATACATTCGATTTTCTTTCTAACGGTTTAACCATTTAAACGAAATCCCTACTACAATATCCTAACAAACTCTTTATAAAGGTGCATTTAGTCATCCTTAACTTCTAAGGATATCAAATAAATTGCATGTATGTAAACTGATCAAACTGACATTTCAGTGATAGAATTCTTATATCTATCTTGTAGCTTTTGGTATAGTGTTACATTTAACACAAAGAGATTATCGTTGTAATCAATCATATTGAATAAAGGTCTCCCTCTAAAGTTTACTTGCTTATTTCAAGTTAACTAGTTTCATCGAAGTTTCGTATATTATGAGCAGTGACAGTTCACTATATAACATTTATATGTGATTGTAAATGAATCAAATATTCATATTCTTGTACCGCTTCGAGAGAAAATACTCAATGAAAACAGTACACGGTCTCGAGCAGGTGAACTTGTATGACCAAGTTACGAACATATTTTGTGGTTGTATGATTAGGTGCTACGGGTCAACGTGCAAAAATTTGTTGATAAGTATATTTTGTATTTCTATCTATCAATACTAATTCAGTTCATTTGTATATTTTAACAGATAAACATTTTATTAATTATATTAATTGCACAATTTACCAATGTAGATTACTATAACTTTATATGCAGATGTTCTTATAATATCAGAAAAGTTAAATGCTACCGTTTTATTTTTCTAATAAAGCTCTCTAGTCTTTTATGTTTCTCCAAACCCTAAGACGAAACATAAAAATCTTTTGACTTTACTAGTAAGTGTTAGAACTCGTTTATCTTAAGATTCTAACCTTGATTTTTCTCAACAAGTCATAGCCCCATAAATGATGGGCAACTCTTTATCGGCTGTATTATATACAAATCATAACTCATGGTTCCTTGTCCTAATCTCATTTCGACCTTAAGTTTGCTCAACAAATCAAAATAAATTATTCATCTATACCTATCATTTCAAGATGGGATATGTATAGTATACATACCTTGAGTTTTCTCACAAATACATAGTTATCTTACCTCGTCTAGTCAATATGTTAATAATACTACACATAACATCGCTAGCTTGAGTATGCTCGACAACCGGAGAGTATGCAAGTCATTTATCAATTTATAAATGGTAATGGACAACACTTATATTATAGATTCGTAATCTTCAACATATTTAATTGAGTGATATCAACTTGTGGAAAAATATATTTCTTGTGAAATACCCTTGTTATTCAAGTATTGGACACATCAGAAATTATGGTATACATACTATACGCATGTATTTATTCCTTAAGCCTAATTGGGTTTCTTATTGTTCCACATTTAGTTTATACATTCATATTATATATGTTTTATTATTATATAACCTTTATACTTTATTTAACTTGTATAATATTTTACGCATAACATTATATTATTTAAATCTTATTTAATTACTTTAATTAATTAACACTTTAATTAGTTATTATATTATTCAATTATAACATATTATATTGAATACACACACACTCTATAACCTTTATAGTGATACACATATATCATATATATATGTATATATATTTTAATTTAGTAATTAAAATTAATTAAATTTTATTAATTTCGAAAATTCTTCTATACACACATGTATACTCGTGTTGTCTTAAACAATTCAAGCCAACATAACATATATTATACATGAATATAAAAATACATATTTAATTAATTAACTTATTTATTTAATTCATTTATTTTATTTATCTTATTCATAAATAATATTTTCGAAATTAATTTTACTACATTTTCAATCATTTTGAAAAATTATATTATAATTTTTATAATATGTATTTTATTTTAAATTTAACTTTTAAATTTAAAATTTTTATTTTAATTTTCATAATAATTTGAAATTTATATTACAACATTTATAGTAATTTTATTATTTTAAATTTAAATTTTAAATTTAAACTTTGTTAATTTCAAAATAGATTTTGAAAATTAACCCGAAGACCAAATCAATTTGGACCTTTATATTAGGGATAATCGTTGGGCTTACCTCATCCTTTTAGGCCAGGCTAGTAGTTAGTTAGGATAGAGTACTAAATTACCCAAATCAAACCTTAGACACTACTAGACACCCTATTATATGGGTAGGCTTTAGTAGGTTAGCTCTAATACTGCTAATTTTGACTGCATATGCTGATTGGCTCTGATACATTGTTGGAACTGATCCAGCATGCATCACGGTAAATGGGAGAATTTCAAAACAATTCCATTATCGGATCTTTAATAAGCCAATTTAGTCTAAATTCATTTAAAACTTTTCTAAATTTCTTTTAAATAAAATCGGTGGTTTATTTAAATTTATAAATAAAGTTTATTTTATATAATATGCATTAAATTTTATATATGTGTATCATATACACATATATGTGCTCATGCACGTGCAATGGGATAATGTGTACAGCGTTTGACATATCCATGTATGGATGCTGGGATTTACATCATAACACACATTTCAGTCACTTGTGTATACAAATGAATTGTCTAAACGTATCCATATGTGTGTATCAATATATTTTGTGTATATATGTATATAAATGTAAAATAATAATTATATAATTATTATAAAATATTAATTGTGAATTATTTACATAATGCATTTATTAAAATATATAAATGTATATATAATTATAAAAATTATTTTAAATATTAGTTTGTAAAATAATTTAGAATATTTCTAATATGAAATCCGAAGTGAAATTATTTTTACATATATAATAATTAGTTTGAATACATATTGCATATAAACATATAACTAGTTATATATATATATATAATGATAAATAAATATGTATTTCGCTACTGCTTTCGGTCAAACAAAAAAATATTTTTAAATTTTAGTTTCGATTTTAAATAATTTATTAATTAAAGCTTATAATAAACTAAAAACCATACAAAAAAATAAAAAATAAAATTTCGTTTTTGAAACCATCATGTATATTTTATATTATATAATATTTTATAGAATTTTATATTATTTATAAATGTGTATACATTTATTTTATTTAGTTAACCAATTTTAATTTTAAACCAAGTAAAGAAACTATTTAATACATATATACATATATGGATTTTTTATTTTTTTAATGCCGAAGGCTTTTCCAGCATGAACATTTATTTTTACATAATTTAAAATATATTATTATATGATTTAATCTTTTGTGTTTAATTTAATTCATTAAAATCATTTAGTAATATTATTTTAATCAAATTTTTTGTAGGCCTTCAGCCATAAATAAATCTAGATTAATTATTTTCATTAATATACATACATATCCACTTTTGTACATCACAATCAACTTATGTCAATCCATTGATATACTGAATCGTGATATTTCTAACTAAGTAAATTATGGACAATAAGTATATGAACATTGGTATATAATAATAGATTAGCAAAATAACTTTTATCAGAGCCCAAAGTTCAAACTTTGAAATGAAGAAATAGACTCCTTGAATCCAATCCCGAAGTTTCTAACTTTTAAATTACCGTACCATCGATGATCGAATCGAAGCAGATTGTTGTGAAATAGTGCTCGGATTTTGGGGTTGTTGTAAGGGGAGGGTGAACTGATATGAGCAGCAAAGGAAGACTGCAAAAAGTGTTTTCAAAGGGGTTAGAGGGAGCATACAAGAGAGCGACTATAAAGTGTAATGTGTATCAATATCCACTTATTTCTCTTACCATTTATCTCTTCTGAATTCAAAATTCCTTCCCTTTCTACCATCATATGGTTGGATCAAACGTGCTGCCCTATAGCCACATATACAATGCTCCTTATGGTCCTCAAGGATATTCCAAGTTTAAAAAATAATTACTGCATTTAAATCGAATTTAAACGCGCACCGATATTGTATATCGATTCCTATATTATAACTATTATAAACACGTTATTTGATATTGTCTAACACATCACATAAAATTTTATAATTAATATTTCATAAATATTAACTAGTTTATAACAATTACAAACTAATTAAATCGGTGGTAAAATGAAAATTCAACCTTTTGTTTGTGCGACTCTTAGGTGTAAGTTCGACTGGCAATTATGATTGAACAATTCAAATATTAACATTCAAACGTCACTTACCAGGTGAAATGATATTATTACCAAATTTATCGCATTTTGGTTTTGGTAAAATCCAATTTTACTTTTTTAAGCGTTACCAAGCAGTGACAAGTATTATACCACTTATCTTCATCAAAACTATATCACATTAGACTTATGGAACTTGTGATCAAAATTCCAATATTATCCATATCCAACTCTAGAATCCAAACATAAAGTCTTTGGTTTAATCATAACAATTATTATTAACCGTACTGCTCTAACCAGTGACTTTGGCTTTGAGTTGACTTCAGTTGACCGAGATAGTAACCTTATATAACGGAGGAGACGAATCCTCCCTTTAATAGAATTTCATTTCCAATGCTTCCACTGGAGCCAACTATAGTCGTTCGATGGAGTCGTGTCATGATTTAACTATAATCAAAGTGAAGATTCCACATTGAACATTAATAACATTCTCAAGTCAAAAGAACTGTATATATTGTCACATCCATATTTTCTGTTTTACCTTAGTTATATTAACCATCAGAAAACTATTAAGTAGGTCATTTCATAATTATTTAATAACTATCAGTACGCAACCCCTTAGTGCCCCCAACAGTCTTGAGTAATACACCGCCTAACATTAGGAGAGCATTACATCCTCTAGTCTCAATGGATGTATCAATATCTGGTCTAGATACATCTTGGCTAAGAATATTTTAAACGGTGTATTTAATTTCTTTGTTATAAATTATGCATGGTTATAACACTTTGTAACAAAATATACCATTTACGGATTTTTTTATTAAATGCACTTTAATCAATTACTTAATTATCCATATGGTAACATAACAAGCATATAATAGAGGGAAAACAGCTTTATTTTCAACAAGATTGGTTATCAAATTAGATATATGTAACAAATTACATGATTGACCCTAAGGCATGCCCTTTACTCTGCCACTTTTTTCTTCTTTGACTAAGGCAGCGATAAGCGCATGGTTAGACACTGCCAAGTATGGAAACAAATCCTCCCTATTGTTGGGCTTGATATTATCCGAAGAGTGTCCATATGCATTTTCAGCTCCTCGAATGCCTTAGCACATTCCTCCCTCCAAGTGGATGACTTTCCCTTCTTGATGAGGTCAAAGAAAGGGAGACACTAGCTGATTGACTTTGATACAAACTGGCTTACTGATGCACTCATTTTATTCAAGCTTTAGACTTGCTTTATAGTTTGGGGAACTTGCATATCTTGGATGGCTTGGATCTTATCAAGGTCGGGTCTAATTCCCTTGACATTCACAACATAACCTAGGAACTTTCTAGACCGAATGGCAAAGGAGCACTTCTTTGGATTCAATTTCAAGTTTTATTGATGTATGATGCTTAAAATCTCGACTAGGTTCCATATATGCCCCGACCTTTTTTGGAATTCACCAACATGTTATCCACATAAACTTCCATGGACCAGTCGATCTATTTGAAGATTTACGTTTGACTGGATGTTGATATGTAGTGCCCGCATTTCATAAACCAAAAGGCATGGTGCGATAGCAGTAAAGGCCAACATTTGTAATGAAGGAGGTGTACTTTGGTCTCGATCGTGCATGGCAATTAGACTGTATAGAATAGGTGTCCATAAAGATGAGGAGTTGTAACAACCCGCACATTAGTAGGCCTGATTTTCGATTGAATCAAAACCCAAGTTCATCAGGGTATAGATGGTTGGTGTTGGTAACCTGAACTATACATAAGTATATCAGAGAACTATCTGCATAAATTCACATCAAAATACCTATACAATGACTAAGGCTAATACCTTGGAACCCACATTATTCCTTGGACATCTAATTTCCATGTCTATATCGAGCACGAATGAGAAGTCATGTTTGCCTACAGTTTCCACCTTGTTCCAGTATCTTGTCCCTCTAAATTTATCTTGTGGGTTGTAAGGAGGGGTCAGAACAACATTCTAGAGACTGGTATATTACATACTTAATCAGCAACACTATTTTATGCCGATTGATTTAATTTTAAGTGTTATGTCTATTATTCATGGTTTATCCATTTAATTTCATATGCATGCCACATATGGTATATTCAGTCTCTTTGAGGTGTAACTATATATATATATATATATATATATATATATATATATATGCATACACACACATATCTAAATATCACTGTATCGCCGAAAAAGAAAACTTTGTCCACTTAATACTTCTTAAATATGGAGAAGCCAGGTCCACACCATTTAATACCTTAATCCTTAAGCGGCCCCTCTGTAACGTAATCAATAACCGATCGACCCTAACTATGAAGGCTGATAACTCCTAAATATGACTTCATTCTTCAGTTAGCGTACTACTAACGCATCTCAAAGCTTATCTAACGGTTAGCTTAACTTACCCACCTTCGATAAACAACCAATCAATAAAACTTCGAGTTCCTTGCTTATCCATACAGATTCTGCACTTATGGAAAGAGAAATCCATCAAGGCATAAGTCAAGTCTTTGCTAAAAGCTACTTGGGGCACTAGTAGTCAAAGCTATATGCCAACTCTACTTCCAAATATCGATTTATCAAGAACACTGACATAACCTGGCGACCCTCATAGCCAAAATCCTATCTAGAATTAGCTAATACAAGTCAATGAAAATGCCTACTCAGTTTAATACCTCTAGTTTAGAAATGAAATAGACCCTGTTTCTTAATTAAGCACTGTTGTAGGTTATTCAATACTTCTTAAATAGGGAGGAGGCATACCCAACGACCATTTAATACATCAATCCTCGATGCAAATCCCTTATTCTCCCTAAAGATATCTTTTCCCACATCTTTGTACATTTTACCATACCTATACGCGAACATACACCCCCCTCATGGGTCCTATAGTTGGAGAGTCCCACATTAGTAGAACGTATACACAACTACTGGTAGCCTTGAGGTGATGGACATACTTCTATTGTGTAACTCTACTGACCTCGCATCCTAACCCATATTATAGTTGGAGATATCCCACATCAGTAGTATATATACACAACTTCTTATAGTCTCTCGTGGAGAGTAGACTTTTGTTTTCCTTTTCAATCCAAAAATATGTATAAAAGGTATATACGTACCAACTAGAATTATATATTTGATAGGAGTTTTGAATTGGGGGTAGTTTATACTAAAATTTCAGATATTATCTCTTTCGTAGAATTTCCTTCTCTAATATATGTATATATATATAATATCTTATTTTTATAACTTCTAGAAATGGGTGGAAAAGAGAAATAGCAGAGCTTCGCTGCTCTATTTAGAAAATATGAGAAGACAAGTGGAGGACTATGCATTTACTTATAGGCACTCGAATCAATTTTTTCCGTTCAATTAGATTTTATTTAATTTTGTTAAATCCAATCCATTTAACCGAGGTTTATGGTAGGCCGCCCTAAATTGATCGATTGGCCGGTCAATTAATATTGATCGACCATTGTCAATGTTAGGCCGGTCAATTAATATTGATTGACCATTATCAATGTTAGTAACAAATTGCACGTTAGTGGACTTTGTTTTTCGCTTAAGTCAATAATTGGGCCTACTAAGGTGCGGATTGTCACAAGAGCTCATGACCACTAGTTGCATCCACAAGTTGATTAATGTGAGGAAAACTATCTTCGGGGCATGCTTTGTTGAGATCGGAGAAGTCAATGCAAGTCCTCCAAGTCTTATTTGGCTTTCTGAACCACACTGGGTTTACTACCCACATTGGATATCGAGCCTCTCGAATGAAGCTATTAGCTAATTGCTTCTTTACTTATTCCTTGAGAGCTCGATACCTTTATAAATCGAGTGGCCAATGCTTTTGCTCGACGGGGTGACCTTTAGATCGAATTGAGGATAGCAAATCATCCTGGGATCAGTGGTAGTCATATCGGCATGCCTCCATGCAAATGCATCTTTGCTTATTGTAGGAACTAGATATGATCCTATCTTACTTCTAGGCCGAGCTCTGTTCTGATTAGAACGACTTTTCTTGGATCTGTATTGTCTATGGAGATTGATTCCAAGGGACAGGCTGGCTTGCCTTCGATTCTTGAGTCATCCAATCGGGTTATTCACTGGCTATAGGCTCGTTTTCAAGTTGCATTATTCTAGCATTTAAATCAGGTGCTCCATAATTTCGTCGGTCGAGATAGATGTTTGTGTTCGAGTCGGGGTAACGATGTCTCTCCCAGCTCTTAAAGACGAATCTGTCAGCGTTAAGAGGGTAAGAGCTATTGTGTTTGATTTCCCCCTCGCTAATGGGGAAAGACCTGTAAATTCCATGCCATGATGACCTTTCTAGTTCTTTTGCGAGTGGCCAATGATATAGGGCTCTTGCCATCCCAGTCTTCAGTGTGACCAATGGTCCTGACATGACGCTGAGTGTTGCTAGGCTCGAAGGTACCCATATGTGACACATTTTTAGCTTTATGGCCAAATATGGTCTCGGCAAGACCCTGAGCATTTCTTAGCTCGAGGGGGCTCTCGGTGACACACCGCAGTGGTTGTTTCTACAATGGCAAGAACGATCCTAACATAAGTGTTTGGATCTCTCTTAGGTGACATGTAATGACCCGCAAATTTATCGCTTTGATAAATTATATTTATTTTTAAAATATTTCGAATAAAAAGTTAATAATACAGGCAATATTTTTTTGAGTGATAATAAACAATAATAATCCTATTTTGAATAAATATTTACAAAAATATTTTCATTGGGAATTAAATCAGTAAAATAGTTGAAAATCGTTTTATCGATAAATAACTCTATAATCATAAAATGCCGCATACAGAGCTAGATATATACACTTATAATTGAATAAGAATATGAAATTGTTGTTGTATTTTTGAAATTTAAATGTATTTATGACATTGTTAGTAATGCCCTTAAATATAATAATTGATTTTTTAAATTTAATTAGGATTTAATGATTTAATAATTATTATAATTATTTAAATTATTATTTTTAAATGATAATAATTCAATTTAAATAAGTTACAAAGTGTTAAGAAATAATTTATGGTAATTTTATAAAGACAAATAATTGATTTGAAAATATAAGGAAAAATTGATATCACTTTATCGGTAAAATAGCAATTACTGTAAATAATTATTAATATTAATTTATATGATTTTATAAATGAACTGTGACCATTTTAATTTATTAATAATGATAAGAAATTTATTTCAAATTTTGTTTACAAATATATGTATATAAATTGATAAGTGAAAATGTGACCGATAATCGGTTTCTCGGTTTCAATGATTTAACAAACAAAAGTTGTTCGAAGTCATCTGAAATGTTGTTATCCTCTTATGCACATACATGTACATGATATACATGTCGCATATACATAATAACATATATATGTGTGTGTGTGTGTGTGCGTGTGTGTGTACGTGAATACTTAAATGTATACATATTACAAAATATTAAAATAATTTCGTGAGACTTAACACTTAAGCAACCAAAAAGCAAACATCAACTCACCTTTTCAAAACCATCATCCTAAATATCATAATCTCTAACTTAGGGAGGCTGTCGTGCGTGTATAGGAGGGGGGTGGGTCAAGGGCAAAATGGTAATTTTGCCATTAGATATTTTTTCCAATATTTCTCTTATAAATACCCATCCACTTTCTTAATTTTTTTACCGTATTCTTATAATTTTCTTCTCTACTTCAAGATTCTTTTCATGACTTCTATGCTTAACAAAATAATGGCAAAATATTTAGCAAAAGAAAATTAAAATCGTATAATACATATAAGTTATCAAATCCACTTCTAACGAAGATGAATCTCCTCCATTCATCCTCCTAAACTCATGGCCACCCTTCTTTCTTCCTTTTGCCAAGCCTTCTTCATACTATCTTGGCTGTGAGCATTATAAGGTGGGTCGAGCCCATTCAAGGTTAAAAAGTTCGGTTCTGTAGAGTTTAAAGCGATCGTAGCGGAGTTATAGCTGATTTGAGACTAACCCATTGGAAAAATAAAGGTGAGAAAATCCTAAATTATAGTATTATATGCTATTAGATGTTATATATGTTTGATTTTTATTGTTGCTGACGGATGTTTAATATGAATATTGAATATATATGCAAGTCATGGAAATATACATCGATATGCACAACAGAAATCACTTTCCTTTATTGAATGAATTCATGTATATGGGAAATTAAAGCTCTTCAAAATGGTTTAAAAATAACTTTTAAATGTTTTATAAAAATATGAAGGTGTTTTGGTGAAGATTGAAAGGTAATTGAAAATTTAATCAGAAATAGGCGCCTCGCGCAATGACAGTTCACAATTTCGCACCTTAAACGTCAAACGAGTATGTAGAATGGAATATAGCTCAGAATTCAACGAGATAAGAATATTCCGAACTATTATATCCATAGTTTTCAAATAAAGGAAGAAAATTGAGATTTCAATAAGTAGATTTTGAAATATGTGTAAAACAAGTTTTTTGAAAAATCGCAGTTTTACAATTCAGTATCCATAAAAGGATTTCTTTAAAAATGATATTTTAAAAATGTTTAAAAAATATGAAATAAATTCTAACAATCATTAAAAATATTTTAAAATTAAATCGACTTATAAAAATGAATTTTCAAATGATAAAAAGTTGTTTTGATCAATATACTCAAATAGCACCTTCTATAGCACTTTTCTATAACTTTTGAAATATAGTTTTAAACGCAACCACCCTTTTTCAAATTTTCTGTAAATAATTTCAAATGATTAATAAAGTATTTAAAAGATTATTTTAAGGATTTGCAAAATGGTTAAATGTTAAATGATTTAGAATCGATCAAATAATTTGATCGCCTTATGGGTGTCAAAGAGATAGCGTCTAGGCTTGAGTTTGGAAAATCAGTTTTCTGCTCTCCCTGGCTATTTGGACTGGTCCAATGAATGGGTTAGTAAATTTGATTTACTCGGATCAAAACTTTGCAAAGTATAAAGGATATAATTTTTAAAATATAAATAACTTGGATTTCATGGGGATAATCTACTTGTACTCAGTGTTAAAGCCCGAAGAGGAAAATTTGTACCATTTGTGGAATTTAAAAGGTGATTGCGCCATTATTCCACCCATAGTACTTGTCGAATATAGGAATTGGTATTGAGTAGAATTAGATGATTTCTATAGATTCTGCTCACTTAATATTTATTGGTTTTGGATTAACATCCTAGATAGCATGGTTTTAACTCAATCAAAATTTTGAGTTTTGAATTAAAAATTTACGTTAAGGTCTAAAAGAAATGATTTGGGAAATATTAAATGAAAAATGAAATGATTACGGATTATTCCCATTTTAAAAAGGTTTGAAATAATCAAAGGATTTGATAAGGGAGGTTTAATGATTCTGTACATACCGAAAGAATGTTTTAGAAATATATATCTCCAGAAGAGATTTTGATAAAAATCTTAATCAATTAAAGAATGATTCCCTATCCACAAAACATCCTTTTATTGATGATTGATTCGAAGGAACCAGGGTCGGATTTTGGGTAATTCCTATCCGAAGACCACTTCGAACCAATTTTAGCATTCGAAGTGAAGACATGGATTTGATTTAGAAGTTGGAATGTAGGGCTGCTTGTCATTGACCCTCGAGGGAAATTTCCCATATCGTATTATATGGCAGTGTTCTTCATTTACGATCTTCGATGCAAGAACTTCTCGCTACTAAATAGGGGTAAGTCTCGATAGGATGTGGTAGAAGGTGCCTTCGGTTTGTCCTGTTCCTGGGCAACTTGTATGGACGGTCTGACATTGCATTTCTAGTTACATATATTGATCTCTATGAACGTATCATCTGTTAGTGGTGGAGAAGGTAACTTCTTTTAGTTTAATACCCTTTCCTAAGACGTACGAGCTCAGGAGTTATACATTTGTAGAAATCAGTTGTGTGACTATGGGATGGCAACATAGCATTCAAAGTGGAAAGCGCTATATGAAAGATAATCGCTACCTCAGGCCTCATCACCAGAACAGGGTATGCCGCAAGGCTATGTGGTTCGCAACCATTTGACTATGTTCATCACCTTTCTAAATTACTCTCTATATGTCAAGGATATAGTGCATGCTATGAGGCCCCGGAGAGGTCGGTTACGATCGGGATAATGTCATGTTCGGTTATATCCCGGCTATGTATGAGTGCCAAATAGGGATAGACCGGTATTGCCAGATGCGGAGGATTGTTTGTGTATCCTCGATACATTCCTCTAGAGATGTACTGTATGGAAGGTAGTCCCTTACATATCATTGTATGGAAATCCATTCTCCGAACGAGCCGTGTAAGAGTTTTGTTTGTAGAGCCTAGCATACCGGAATTTAATATGGTAACAATTTCGGCTAAGATTAATAAGTTTACTTGAAAATGTTTTCAAAAGAATGTCATTAGAAATAATATCAAACGATTTTTTGCATAGAAAATGTTTTGGTTATCATAAGGTAAAAATCCGTCCATATTTATGTATGAACGTGGTCTTATGAGATACATTTTCTTTTCAAATTGTGTATCTTAAGTTTCTCACACTAGTCCCGTGGCTGATCCAGAGTTTATTTTGCTTTCCCTTAAACTCTGAGTGCCTTAATTTTCCACATGCAGCCTGGTAGTCAGGTTTAGTTCAAATAAATCTGGAAGAGCCCGAAGCATGGAGTTAGAAGGTTTTTCTAAAGATTGTTTCCACTACATTTGAGTAGTATTGTATTCCGCCTTTTCAAGGACAGATATATATAACTGTCCATTTTTAAACTTTGATAAATGTATTTAAATTTCCACTGTAATGATTATTTGTTGAAATAATATATGTGAGATTCTATTCTGTCTTTATTTTCTTTCTTACCCTTGAGAATCCGCCTCTCCGGCATTTGGATTTTCGGCACATGAATACCGTGGATATATTAATGTCGATTTCCGAGTGTCGAAGAAATGGGTCTTCACATGACACGTTACCAATTTTCATAGCTTGCACAGGCAGATTGTTGCTGGTGGAAGGAGTTGATGATGTCAATGCTTTAGAATTAGGGGTGGTCTTGGCACCAATAGAGTTAGGGGTATGCCCTAGGAGAAATTCTATAATTTCTTGTAAATTATTAACTTTGTAATAAAATCTTGATCAAAATAAAAGGAGATTTTTTCCTGTTATATACTTGTTTTAATGTGTAATAATTAACTAATTTTTTAGTGTAAGTATGTTTGACAAAATCCATAAATGCTGAGTTTTTGTGATAGTAATTACAAGGTTTCGTGTTCACGAACAATTTATCACAATATAATAAATACATCGTTTTAAATATTCCTAGCCAAGATGTATCGAGACTAGATATTGATACTCCGTTGTGACTAGATTACGTAACGCTTTCCAAAGGTTGGACAATGTATTACTCATAGTTGTTAGGGGCACTAATAGGTTACATACTAATGGTTATTAAATAACTAAGGAATGACTCACTCAATAGTTTCTATCAGTTAATACTGTTGGAATCGAGCTAGCCCATAGCGGAAGTTATGAGTGAATTTCAAAAAAAACATATTGGATTCTTATTGGGTCTATGAAGTCTAATTTATTTATAACATTTCTAAATTTGATTTAAATAAAATATTTATTTCATTGAAATTATAATGAATAGATTGAATTTTATTTAATTAATATTTTAAGTTAAGTACAATGGTACATATATGTATCATATACATACGTATACGCGTGTTCATGTGTAACATAATAATCCATCCAAGGTATAACATTCCCATATATAAATGTTGGGATTTGATATCGCAACGGACGTGCTAGCTCTTCATATATGTATTATACGTTATCCAAATATATGTATGTATGAATGTATGTATGTATATATATACATAAACTTGTCATTTTAAAATGAGTACCAAAATAATATAGATATTTGCATATATATATATATTACATAAATGTGAAATATATATATATATATATATATTTGTATATATACTAAATTAGATAATAATTTGATGAATGATTATATATTTATATAAATTAATCGAAGTTGTTTTTTATACATGTATGTTTTACAGTAATAAAATTAATATATGTGTGTGTATATTTATTTATATTTACATTTCTAATATTTAAATTTTTTTGTAAACGTATGCATTTCAATATATATATATACATATATATTATATAATCATATCGATTATAAAATTAATTAAAATTAAATAAGTGTATATCTTATTATATTCCAAATCCAATACACATCATAAAAATATTTTATTATAATACCATATTATTAAATTATTTATATATAAATTTAATAGCCTAAAAACATTAAAATAATATTAGAAATAATTTCATAATATATCTTTCAAATTTTAAATTTTAAAAAATTCGAATATGATATTATAAGGTCGGAATTTTTTTTATATTTTTCAAAATTGAAATTATATTTTTAATTATTTAATTAACTTCGGCCTTTCTTATAAATGATTTTTAAAAATTAATAAATTTGATTTTTAAATTCTGTAATTTTGGCTAAAAATCTATATGATGACAATTTTTTTATAAAATTTGAAATACTATTATTGAATCATATATTATTATATATTAATCATAAAACCATTATTTCGATTTAAATAATATTATAAATAGTAAATATTACAAAAGAATATTTTACTGTTGCCTAAATTATATTTAATATAAATTTGAATATATAAAATATTAGATCAATTTATAACATGAGTGGTGACAGAATGAACTATAGGTTATTTAAATTTGTGTAATACGACTTATTAATATAAATATATTAAATTAATATATATATATACATATACATATACATATATATATATATATGAAATTGAAATAAAAAAAATTGGCTGTGTATTGTATGACCCACCTTTTTGGATGGTTTAAATCGACAATAAACCGCACGTGTCAACTCAAACTATTTAAATGGGAGGATTGTTAATGGGATAAATAAGAAAACAAGAGAAAAGAAGGAAAACAAAACACAGAATCTCACAGCGGAATGACAAAATATAATAATCAAATAAATAGTTTATGAACCTATTTTACAAATACATTGATTACACTTTACAATACAAATCAGAGCTATACATACAATGAGTATAATAGGAAAATATAGCATAACCACGTGATGCAGTGGGATAATACAAGTAATATAATACCAAACTCAGTCTTCGTCGTCTAAAAATAATGTCTTCAGCACTGAAAAGCTCAGGCTGACTCAAGCATAATGAAAAGACAAAATACTCAAGTCATTACTAAAAGATCTTATATAATTTAAATCAAAATAAGTAAATATGAGTGTGACGACTTCAGAGATGTTTACGGGATTTTACATCTCATATCTAGTGTCTAACATGCATGCAATAACTTAAGAGATGCTCGGGATTCCATCTACTGAGGATCAGTTAAACTATTTACATATATAATATAACATGCTATTGTAATATGTCTACAGTAAAGTAAAGTATTAAAATAGCGTTAAGGCATTACCCATATCCCCCTTAACGCATTTTTATATAAATACCATAGTCTATATAGATACTGTAAGCTCCACCAAATCGGTGGTTTACTCAGGGAGCACTCTATAGGTATGATACAAACCAAAGTCGTAGTGAGCTCGATTAGGATAAATATGACAAGGCACGTGAGGCAATGCCCAGGGTGGGATTCTACTGTTTTGCAGTCCCAGACTGCTGGTAACGCATAGCAGCTACTACCAACCACCTCAAAACACACTCTCATAATCAAACTGGAGGTGGCCACTAATCAAATCACAAAGTAATAGATATAGTTTCGAGAAAGAATGCTCGATAGGGGAGCGACCCCATTTGGCCCGGTATAGCTCCTATTTTAGTCATTTGAATTATAAGTCGAAAGTCAAGGCTATCCATCAACATTCTCTTACTTTATTCCAGTAGCATTCACCGAACCATCCTACTTCATTCTGGATATCCACCACGTACACAGTTGTTAAAGTGGTTTCGGTATTGGCAAAGAGTATGACATTATCTGACCCCGTTCTCTTTAACAACCAAATATTTATTTCACACCGGTTGGTTCTTTTACATTTCCAAAACCGATTCATATTTGATATCAAAATATTATATTCAATTCAAAATACCCCTCATTTCAAAACCATCATATTTACTCAAAATAAGTCATTTCACTAGAAAATATCATTTCAAATTCCAACGTAGCTTATAACATCATTTAACCATATTCGCCTTTAAATTAAGGATTTAAATATAAACAATTCAACCTTGTACATTTTTAATATTAGAAAACAGTTTGAATAGTCATAAATAGTTTAAAATAATTTCAATTGTTTAAATAGTTTAAGGATTTTAAAATAGTTAAAAATAATTTAATATAAAATGGTTTGATTATTGGAAATGGTTTATACAGTAAAATTGTTTTGAAAATCTAAATAATCTAAATTTTAAAATAATAGATTTTAAATAGTTTATATTAAAATAATTTACTTTGACAAAAGTATCAAATCAAACTGTTTCTTCCATTTCAACAAATCTGGACCATATCTAGATTTCAAATCAACAAAACTCAATTTTAACCTATTAATTCAAATGAATCAATTTTGGTTTAGTTCCAAATTGATGTGATTTCAATTTTAATTCGAAATAAATTCAATTTTTGGAACATTCGTTCTAACTTCAATTTCGGTTCAATAAGTTAAATCAATGATTTAAATTAAATTCCATTCTTATTTTAAACCATTTTAATTCGTATCAATTTCAAGCTCAATTTCAGTTTACTTATTTAAACCACTTAAATCAAATTTAACTTCTTGTTAAATTTTAAGATCTAAATCTTCAAACTAATTCAAATTTCTTGAATAAAGTCATATATCGATTTTAAATTTGCGTTCCCAATTTAATTCTTAAACAATTTCTTTTTAACCATTTCAATTTCAACTTTCAAAGCTTGGATTAGAAAATAATTAAATTCATACAAAACTATAATTTATTTCCTTTAAAAAAATAACATTTAATCAAAAACCCAAATACAAGATTTTAAACCAATTAATTTAACCAATCTGGTGTTCGTATATAATTTTTTATCCTATGGTCAAGTGATAGGGTATGTATCATTTTAACCACAAAATAGTTAAATTTCGGGTATATATCATTTCAACCCGTATCCCGAATCACAACTTTCCAAATCCATAAAATCGCTCGGGTTTATCATTTCAACCCATAACAGTTATTCCTTAATCTATAAGATCGTTCGGGTATGTACCATTTCAACCCATAGTGATTTTCCTAACAACAACTAAGCGTACTTGTAGTGTGATAACAACATATAAAATAAACATAACATCAAATCATCCAAAATGTCAACAATCAAACATCCATCACAATCATCATTCAAATCAACCAATAAATCACAACAATTGGTTATCATTATCAGGTATTTAACTAACAATTTAAATATTCGATATAAATTTTAATGGCAATTTAATTCAAATTTAATTCAATTTCAATTAAAATACCAAACAGCAATCAATAAATTTCTTATCACATCATAAATTTAATTCAACTAACATAAGAAGGTATAGTATTTGTGAGTGTGTTAAATCACTCACCTTTGATTAATCGTCGAATTAAAATTCAAATAAAATCCAAAATTCGAACAGACTTAGAATTCAACCAAACCAGTTTCATGTAGTCTGGGATTTCGATACGATACCAATCCAAATCCGAGTTCGTATGCAAAAGTTATACATGTTAGAATGTTTGAAAAAATTAAAATTAAATTTAAAATGTAAAAGGGCAGTTTCATAATTTCTCACCACGCAAACCCAAATTGTTGTTCACGAAACCCTACTCGAGCACGAACCACTCTCACAACCACCACCCTAAACCACATCGCCACTATCGCTAGAGGCCTTACCCTCCAGATTAGAGCACGACGCCACATTTCCCATCTCAAGCCGACCCCGCCCAGCCCCTCGCCTACGTCTTCGCCACTCAAATGTAGCGACTTCGCCGTGACTCTTAAATGCAGATTGTGGCGAATCTAGGCACCTACAGACCAAACGACCCATGTCTATGCACTCTACTTAATGCCATCTACCAGCAGCAACTACCTGATCGTCAAACGGGTGAAGATCCACCGTTGAATCGACAACCCTAGTTTCGACGGCCAAGACTTCTTCATCGTTTTCTAGTTAAACGATGCATCAAATTGAGAAAACGAATTGCGGTAGAAGATTGCGCTCGTCGAGTGCTTTCCAACGATATATAATTTGCTACGGTTTAAGGAGTTTGAATTTTGAAATTTGATTTTGATTTGAAAATTGACATTGGGATTTCGATGTTGACATCCATTGAGAAAGAAAGGAGCAGATGGAAATAATTGTACATACAGAAATAAGAGAAAAGCTGCTAAGGTTTCAGAAAAGAAATCTATTTATATAGACAGATGGATAAGGACGAATGGAAAGATCAAATTGGGTTGCAATGATAACAATGACCCAAAAGCCCGTTTCGTTTCCGAAATGAAAGTAGGTCATCCCATATATCAAAATATAGGTTTTCGGTATTTTTAAACTCAATGAAACTAGTTTCAAATCCTAATTTCATTGTATACAGAAGTCATCTTTTATAATCGGATTATACTCATTTAAATTCTATTAATTGGTTTCTATGCGTTTCAAGCTCGCATAGCCAAACGACAAGTTTGATCACTAGAAATCTATAATAATTCACTGTTATAGATTTGATGAAACTGGTTCCGTCGAAATCCGAGACAGTGGCCAAAATGGCTAGTTTTCACATTAACTAAATAAAGTATTATTAAATTAATTTAATAACTTTTAAATTCTGAATTAAAAATTTAAAATTTTATCCTTCTTTATTACATAGAAATTAATAATCTTTTAAAATAAATTTTCCATGTTAAATCCAATATTTAAATATTGCACTAAATTCAGCGTTCAATTACAACTGTAATAAAATTCTAGTAATTATATTTTAAATTCCAATGGTTTCTTTTATTTTTATTCTCACTCTTATTATTGAATCAACTATCACTCTATGAATATAATTAACATTAGTTTACATTTTATTACATTCATATTCTACAGTTAACATCTTAACTGAAATATTTAATTACATTAATTTCGTTGATTTTCAAATTAATTCCAACATTTAATTTATTCCTTGTTTACAATTATAACCAAATTAACTTTACAATTATTTCAATTGATTGAAATTACATTAAAATAGTTGTCAATAACATTCAAACAATAATATTAAATCATATTCACTAGACCAAGCAGTTCACCTTGGGAGTGGCCGTAGTGCTCGTGAAGAAACTGGATGGATCATTAAGGATGTGTATCAACTATCGTAAGTTGAATGAGAAGACGATCAAGAATAGGTACCCTTTGCCAAGAATCGATAATTTACTTAATCAGCTGAGTGGAACCAGAGTATTTTATCAATTGGATTTAGCGGTATGTTTCCATCAGCTAAGAGTGGCAGAGGACATTATTCCATTAACGATGTTTCGGACTAGGTATGGCTCGTACGAGTGGTTAGTGATACCATTCGGCTTAACGAGTGCGCCAACTTTTTTATGGTTAGTGATCTCAAGTATGTGTAGGATCTAGAGACTACTATTCCTCCGATAGAAGACTTGGTAGTAGGGCCTGATTTGACTTTTGTTAGACAACCAGTTCGGTTATTACTAGAGATTCATGAATGGTTTCTCATGGATAGCAGTGCCATTGACTAAGCTAACCAAGAAGGACGTAAATTTATTTGGTCTGACATATGCGAGGAAGCATTCTTTAATTTAAAGCACGTGTTGACCAACATGCCTATATTAGTAGTTCCAGATGAGAATCATGGATTAGTAGTGTATACAGATGCATATGGATCTGAATTAGGGACTGTATTGATGTGGAAAGGTAAAGTTATTGCCTACGCTTCACGACAGCTTAGACCGCATGAAGTGAGATATCCTACTCATGATCTAGAGTTGGCAATGGTGATCTTCATATTAAAATTATGGAGACATTATCTCTTAGGGGAGTGATTTGAGTTATACACAAATCATAAGTCCTTAAGGTACTTATTCTCTCTAAAGGCAGAGGTGGCTGTAGTTGCAGCATATGATTTTGGTATAGAGTATACGTTTGGGAAAGGAAATAAATAGTGGATGCTCTTAGCAGAAAACATTAGAATTTGGTGTTAGCTATGTTAGCAGAGTGGAAGGACCTAGAGGCTTTGACTACTTACAGTGTGAAGTTAAGGTCGACTTCTAGATTTAATCAGAGCATTGCCAAGTTATCCTACTTGGAAGTTTGACCAAGATTGATCGAAAAGATTGCATCTAAACAGAAGGATGACCCAGTATTAGCTGAGAAGATTAGAGGGATAGAGGCCGAAACCGAGATTAATGACTTGAAGGATTTTATTCTTGACCAAAGAGGGTGGTTGAGAAAGAAGGGACGATGGCGTGTCTCGAATATAGAAAACCAAAGAAAGGAGGTCCTTAGAGATTTTCATCGATCAAAATTTACGATTCATCCTGGGGGTCCAAGATATATTAGGATATGAAGAGGAGTTTCTACTGGAAAGGTATGAAGAATGTTGGCTTGTGGGTAAAGCAGTGTGTGAACTGTCAACAAGTGAAGACCGAACATCAAAAGCCGAGTGAGTTGCTTCAACGTTTGGAAATACCAATTTGGAAATGGGGTTTGATATTCATTAAATTTATAGACGGGTTGCCAAGAATCGAGGAAATGAAAGTATATGGGTCATAGTGGACAGGTTGACCAAAATTTCTCATTTCATTCCAGTTAAGTCAACCAGGACGACACTTGTTTTGGCTAAATTGTTTATGATGAACATAGTTAGACTACATGGGATTCCTAATAGTATAATCAGTGATAGAGATACTTTATTTACTAACGAGTTCTGGAAGAGTCTGTAGGATGTGTTAGGTTCCAAGCTCAAGATGAGTACTGCTTATCACCCTTAAACATATAGGCAGACAGAGAGAGTCAACAATATACTCAAGAATTTGTTGAGAGCTTGTGTGCTAGATTTTGGTGGGTTATGGGAAGATTACCAACACTTAGTTGAGTTTTCCTATGATAACAGTTATCAGACTAGTATAGGAATGGCACCATTTGAAGTTTTGTATGGAAGGCCGTGCAAGTCACCAGCATGTTGGCTGGAAACTGGAGACTGATTAATCTTAGGTCTAGATTTGGTAAGAGCTGCAATAGATAAGATTGAGATGATCCTAGGTAGGATGAAGGAAGCTCAGTCTAGATAAAAGAGATACACAGATAAGAGGCGTAAGGATCTAGAGTTCTCAATTGGAGATAGGATTTTCATTGAAGTATCACCAATGAAGGGTGTGGTATGATTTGGGAAGTCAGAAAAACTGGCACCGAGATATGTTGGAATTTTCCCAGTTATAGAGAGGAACAGAATGCTTGCATACAGAATAGAGTTGCTGAGCAGTTTGGCAGACGTCCATAATGTGTTTCATGTGTCACATCTTCGTAAGTATGTGCATGATCCAGAGATTACTATCCCTTTGACTACATTAAAGACTTATTAGTAGAACGAGATCTAAAAATTTTAGGCAACCAGTTCGGGTTGTAGCGAGAGATAAGAAGAGGTTAAGAAATAAGACAATCGAGTTGGTGAAAGTTCAGTGGAGTGACAATGAGAAGGATTGTACTTGGAAGATAGAAGATAGGATTAGAGATATTTAACCTTATATATTATAAGGGTATGTTCTATATCTGTTCTGTATATAAACTGTTGGCTAGTCAGGTGGGTTAGTATGGTAGTTAGGAGACGTTACAAATGATTTCTAGGCTTGTCCTTGCTGAATTTTGACGACGAAATTCGTTAAGAACGGGAGCATGTAACACTCCTAATTTTAAATAGCATTATTCAAAAGATTTAATTAGATAAATTAAATAGAATAATGTAGAGATTAGAGTGATAAGGGAATTGGGATTTGAAAACTAATTAAGATCGTGCCTTAACTAAATGAATCTATAAGAATGGTTTATAAGTTAAATACTTAAGAGAATAAGATATGGGTAATCTGGGAATGGTCGAACCGCATAACCCCTAAAACCCCCGCAACATTCTCATTCTCATTTATATTCTCACAAAACCAAAAACATAAACAAAAGGAAAAACAAGGACGGTCATAACCATAGGTGAAAAAGAGGTCAAAAATCAATTAGAGGCTAAGATTCAAGCTAGAAAGCTCAAATATCAATTAGAGGCTAAGATTCAAGCTAGGAAGATTAAAAGTGAAGAACAAATCTCAAGTTTCTTATCCAAATAGGGAGAACAATGATCTAAATAATCTAATATAAGTCATCTTGAATGTTTTAAAGTTGGGTTTGAGGTTTAAATCGAATGATTGGATGAATGATGATATGTTTTGATTTAAATGTCATGCTGTAATTTTAAATAAGGATTTTGTGGAATAACCTAGTTCGGTATTAAGGCTAAAATCATGAAAAATGATTTTCAAATGTCATGATTTTTGATTATGTTATGTAAAATATTATTTTGGAGATGAGTTTAAATTTTCGTAATATTCCAAGATGTGGATAATTTATTATGAATTTTCTATGAGAGAAATAGTGAATTTTGGGTTTAATTGTTTAAGATAATTAAATAATGTTTTTGGCGTTGAAATTTATATATGTTAGAAAACATATTTAACGTGAATTATTGTAAATTTTTGAGGAATTTCCTAATATTTTACTAAGGTAAATAAATAAATTAAGCTAAAGGGGCTAAATTGTTAATTAAGAATTTAGGCTATTTTGTTAATTGTTAAATGTTTCAAATATTTTAAATCAAGGTGTGCGGCAGTTTGTTAGAAGAGCATACGATAAAGATTTCATAGCCAATGAAATTTTGATAAATATTGATGTTTAGGTAAAAAGGACTTACTTTAAAAAGAGTAAAATCAGTTTTAAAGCAAATTACAACTTCACCACTTACCATGCTTGCTTTTGCCACTGTACTTTATAGCCTTTCGCATCCATTCGAAACCAATTCACATGGTATCAAGCATTTGGTACGTAATGTATTAGACAAAGGAAAAAGGAAAGAATGGTGTCGAAGGCATGCTTGTGAAAGGGTCAAAGTTGCTTTTACTTGCTTTCGTACCCATTGACTCACCCTTGTTCTAAAAGTATGCTTTTGAAAGAGTTGCCATTTTTGAACCCCTTTGATACCCATGCTATTGCACCTGTACTTCTACCTTAGTCAAAAGTCGCTTTTATAACCCTTACGCTAATAAGTGCGGAAGGTAGGTTTCCAACCGATACCCTTCCGCTACCATTAAAGCCGCCTTCCCCAATGATTTCGAAAGGGTAGCTTTCGAAAGCGTTCCCTTTTGTACTTTGAAGTTTGTTTTATTAGGTTCCGAAAGTGATAATTTCAGTTGGTTTCTAAGTTATGCTTCCATAAATTCTCACTTGAACTCCAGTGCTTTCAAAAGGTATGTTTTTTAGTGTTTCTAAAGGTATGCTATTGAGTGTTTTCGAAAGGTATGTTTTTAAGTGTTTCAAAAGGAATGATTTTGAGTGTTTCAAAAGGAATGTTTCCAAATGTTCGAAAGGTACGATGGATGGTTTCGAGAGTGAATTTCCAAGGTTTTAAGTAACGATACAAAGGATATAGTCGAAAGCCTTAGTTTTCGAATTAAAGAATCCTATCCCATTATACTAGTAAACACATGGCGATATAAAAGAGTTTCGAAATGGCATTTACTCCTTGAAATTTTGAAGGAAGCTTTACTTGCTAAAAGTAATGGATTAAGGGTATTAACCATATTTCATTTGAAACTGATTATAAGGAATCAAACCATGGATGTTTTTGTTGTTGGGTTATTTGATCAGTTATCATGTATACTTGTCTAATCATATTCACCTCATTATTAACTCATAACTATATTTTGGGGTGTTAAGGGCAGAATAACATGCTAGGTTGACCTAGTAGTGAATATGCATTAAATTAACTCCTGCGTGAGTAAAATCGCATCTAGGAGGTCAGACAGACCAGACCAGACTATAGGGTGCCTAAGACTGATCAAAAGATTATTGGTTTAGACAGGTTCATAGTAAGCTCATAAAAACTATGTTATGGAAATTGTTATTGGTATGGGCCAATAGGTCCTTAGTGATCCCATGAAAACTATATGAGGAACAGGTTGTTGATAGAGATCAATAGGTTCATATTAAACCTATGAAAGCTATGACATGAGAAATGTTATTGGAGAATCCAATATGTTCATAGTAACCCTATGAAAACTATGAGTGGATGATGCTATTGGTAGACACCAATAGGTTCTTAGTGATCCCATAAAAACTATGAAATCAGATAGATAGTCCGTACGCTTGGAACGGGTTATTAGCTAGTCCATGAAACTAATAAGTTAATAGTGGTCCTAGAAACTATAACTCGAGATTGATGATCAGGTGAATAGGGATGCAAAATACATAACATATTGCATGTTTGCATATCATCATGATACATTTTGTTATGTTATATCTTAGTCATTATGGATGTAGGTGCACAGTATATGGTTATTATAAATTGGGTTAAGATATTAATGAGGTGAAAACCCATTCCACTGAGCGCGTGGTCTCACTAGATATTTATATGGTTCGAGTTGGTAGATTATTATTCACACCAGACTTTTTGTCCGATTCAAAGTTTATGTTTTCCATTTAAACTCTTGGTTGCTTAGTTGATTTTGAGCAGTTTGAGAGTTAATAATTTCAGGTTCTCCTTTAGACGAATAAGCTTCCGAAGACGTGCAAGAGGGAAGCTAGCTATTAGGAGTTCTTTTTGTTTGATTCTGTTGTGTTATTGGACGCAGTGGCAAGGTTGTTTAGTGCCTATATTTTGACTCTGATAAACCAAGATGGCATCTTCATATGTCGCTCTTGGTGTATTTTGTAATAAATCATAATTTCTCTAAACATGGCTTACGTATGGGGTTATGTAATGAATCTAAAATGTTATTTGTAATGAAATGATAAATTTGTTCTAAAATTGAGTTTAAATTTTTTCATATTCATGTGTTTCTGGTTTATCAATGTATTTAACATTGCCGCATTTGGTCACCATGAGCCAAAAACTATGAATGACTGTAGCATCCGTAGCACTTTGTTTTGGGCCTCTAAATAGAGAATGTTACAAGAGTACACAACGCTCTTCAAATATTGGACAGTGTATTATTCACGGTTGTTGAGAGCAATAAGAGATAACATGCTAATAGTTATAGGATAACTATGGAATGACTCACTCGATGTTTTTTTGTCCATTAATATACCTATAGTCAAACAAAGAATGTCGATGCAACAATATTACACAGTTCTCTCGACTTGTGAATATTATTGAACTTTAATGTGGATACTTACTTTGATTATAGTTATCATGGCATGACATCCATAGAACGACTATACTTGAGTTTGAGTTAAAGCATTGGAAGTGAAATACTATTCAATAGAGAATTCATTACCTCGGTTATATGGAGTTAGTATCACGGTCATGTGTAGTCAACTCAAAGTTAAAGCATTTAGTTAGAGCGGTTCAGTTATGAATAGTTGTTGTTATTGAACCAAGGACTTTGTGTTTGTATCATATAAGTTGAATGTGGATGATATTGGAATTTTAACCAAAACAAATTTCTATAATTCCTAATGTGATATAGTTTTGACAAAGAGAATTAGTATAAACAATTGTCACTACCTAGTACGATATAAAATAGTAAAATTGGATTTTATCAAAATTGTGTAAGCAATAAATTTGATCAAACTGTCAAATCGCTAGCTAGAATGACATGTGAATATTAATATTCAAATTGTTCATATTAATCGTTGACTATAGGGCTTACAACTGCAATTTTAAATACTCCAAACACCACACGATTTAGTTAAAATTTAATTGCTTTAAATTAATTGAATTAATTTATATTTATGAAATATTGATTATAAAATTTTATTCTATTTATTTAAATCAGTATTTAATAATGTACATATACAAAAGTTATATATGTACGTATAGATATACGATATCGATAAACAAGTAAATTTTATTTAAAATGTGCAAATATTAATCGAGTTTAGAAATGTGTGTAGGCCTATTAGCCTACTAGTATGGCCAGCTATGATAAGGAGGGAGGGGCATGATATTTTTCTTGAAATAAGTGTTTGAATTAGTAGAAAAGAAGGGTAAAAAAGGAGATCTAGATCCCTTTTTCTCCTTTCTTTTCTTATGTAAACTCAACACCTTCCTCGTTTTTTTGTTCATTCTCAAGCCTATATCTACTTAAGCTTTTATACCAAATTGTTGCCTCCTCCCCTATTTCATTCCCAATCCAAAATCAAATACAATAAGAACACGGGGCGATTTCTTCAGTTTGTTGCTTTTCTAGAAGAGAATCCAAGGAGTTTCTGATTTGACATTCAAGGTGCAATATTAAGACCACAATCTAAGTAATATCTAATCAATATTTTCTGACATATGTGTTCATTTATGTCATTACAAAGGTATGAATTGATGACATATTGTATCGTGAATTTATATGTTTGTTTGCTGTCAAATTTGCATATGTTTATATTCATACACATTAAAAAAGGACTATTGTATATATGTATGGTTTTGTTTTCCACCACTTTAACAAGCATAAAAATTCGAAAGAAAAATTATTTTAAAATAAATTTTTAGATTAAAATTTGTACTTTTAAATTTTTAGTTATATGATATTTCGTGTTTATTTTTGGTTAAATCTTACCCATACATATTTTTCATATATATATGTATGTATGTATGTTAAATCAAGTAATTATATATATAATAAATACTGAAACTAAAATATTATTTATTTATATACATATATATTTTTTAAAATTTTAAATTATTATGTATTAATATATATACACATACACACTATAAACATAAATTTTATTCAGAATTTAGATCTTAAAAAATTAATTTTGAAACTCGCATATATTTTTTATATAAATTTTTTTAATCCGTACGGATTTGAAATAAATTTTTTAATTTTTTTCAAATAATTATTTTGGATGAAAAAATTATTTTTATTGTTATGCATATTATCATTTATATTCACCAATTAATTTTATACATAAATTTTAAAGTGTATGTACATGTATGTGTGCATATATTTTGAAATTAATTTTTTTATTTCAAGTGCATATATATATAGGAAATTTAAATTTGATTTTTAAATTCAACCTAGATTTTAGACAGTATTTATTTTCAAATTTGAATATAACATAAGTTTCTTCAAAATTAAATTTGAAAATTTGAATTAGTCTACATATTTAAATTTAAATATATATCAAATGTTTTGTACGCACACGCATACAAATATTATAAATACACACACACACAAAGGGGTGTTTGTGTGTATATAAATTTTAATTTTAATTAACAAAACAATAATAATAGACATCAAATACATATATAGAGGGGCCAATTTGCCAGTTGCGGTGTAAGTCCCAGCATTTATGTATGGGCACATTAAACCATGTACACAGTTATATGTTGCATGTAAACTTACACTTTGTGCATTTGATACACATATATATTTTATATATCATAAATATATACAAAATCAAATCTTTATGTCAATCATTTAAGTAAAAAAGATTCTATTTAAAATTAATTAGATTGGATGTAAATCAATTAAGTCTCTATAGGCCCAATAAGATCTTAAATGGTAAAAATATTTGAAATTCACTAATTTAACCTGCTACATGCTGCTCTAGTTCCAACAAAGAGGAGTTTACGACTAAGAGGAAATACGAGGAAATCAAGAGAGAAAGTGTAAAAATCTTCCTCGAAATGGATCTAACTTTCGATCCAAAAGAGGTCCATCAAACATTAGACCCATTTCAAACCTGCCCATTGGTTGGTAAGTAGATACAATATACAGAGCCATTTACTAATGCTACCAGAACCTCATAGCAAAAATGATAAAATATAATACAAAAAGCAATAAATATTTTATAAAATTTCATCTAAAGCGAAAATTAACATCCCAATATTCGTAATACAATATCTCAAAATACAATAACATCATGTCTAAAATGAGTACATCAAAATATATAAAAATATAAATAGATAGATAATTGCCAAAAGACTTTGTCTCTGCCTTCAATCTCTTAGATCTACATCATTTTCTCTAACCTATGTTGTGATGAGAAGGGAGTCAGAACAAAACCATCTGGTGAATAAAATCTCAAGTCTTTCATTACAGTACTTCGGCAATATAATTTAGATAAGAATATGTCTTGCATATCCTAACTATATTTCTTATAAATACCTCCAACTGTTAGCTTGAAAGCACTCCCCGTCCAATCCTATAACTTAAACATTCCTTACCTAACTTTATAACCCGCCTTCAACTATAGACCCTAGGCCATTCTTAGTCCCACGCATCTACAGTCAATCATATCCCAACAATATGAGAGAAAGCGCCCAGGCCACTTAATATCTTTTCAATGGAAGTTGGGCAGACTCTGACCATTTAATACATACATCTTAGGCGGGTCCGCGTCATTTACTACCTAAAACAAGTCAGACCCTTCTTTGGTACCCTTTAGATGACATCGCATAGAATATCATCATGCTACTTAATACTCCTATATAGAAGAGAAGGACTCTACAATAGCCACTTAATAACTCGAATCCAATGCGGATCCTTCTTAAGATTTCCTACTACCGTACCTAAATGATAACCCCAACCATTTAATACGTCCTAATTAGGGAGGAGGTAGAGCTTACAATAACTACCTACTACCCTCGATCCTCAAATCCTTCGTGGGTACTTATAGAGGTAATGTCTCATAACAGCCCAAAGTCACATTGTTGGTAGTCAGATTAGCTGAGCAGACTACCGTATGCTTTTGATTGACCTCACATCCTTATAACTCGGTCATAATTTACACTCTCTTAACCATACTACCATGTACCACATCGCATTCTACTAAGTTTATAAAAAAGACTCTTTATTTCACCACCAACCATAATTATCCTTTACTTCCATCCTATGGGGTTTAATGCTAGTTATTATCTTATTTATTATGCTATGAATACATTAATAATTACATGTTATTTATATGCTAACATATATGTATACAAATGAATAACTAAAATATTCCTAAGCATGTAAAGACTGCGCCATGTACTAATCTTTTAAATGTTAAAACTTCTAATTTATATAAGTTTAACTTTGTACCATAACACACAAATTAGCTAATATATAATCTAATAAATAGACTTGTATAAGAAAATAGAATCAATTACCAAACTTATTTTATATTGAAATAGTAGAATCAAAATCAATAGAATTTAGTATTCAAATCCTTTTACATTCTATTCAACTTCTGCACGTAAGATTAAAAGGGATTCTTATATAAATTACGAAAATAGACAATACAAGTTATGAATAGGAATTCTGTATTTTACGCACCATTTACTAACTTATTTTCCTTTTTGAAACGCTTAATCACATCAAAAGAGAAAAGTGAGAAGTGGAATAGAATGTAAAATATTAAAATTGTAATAATTATGCAAATTCTGCTATTTTAAAATAGAATAATCGAGATTCCAAACATAAGAATTGGCATTCCGCTTTGGGGGGATTTGGGGGAGTTTTCGTCTGGTGTTTCATGAACAAAATTCCTCAAGGCATATATCAAATTCAAGCTATACTATATAATTACTAAAATGAGAAAAACTTAGATTTCCACTCATAGATTTTCCCATCTTTCTCCTTTGGATTTGAACATGCCTGCTTCTTCATTCTCTTTTAAGTCCTCATTCTTTTAAAATATACAATAACTGGATTATATATTAATTAGACTCAGAATTTCAGGAATTGGAGGAGAATAGAAATAGAAACTGAATATTAACATCTAAAATCCCACACTAGAAAGCCTTAAGAAATTTTAGTATCATGTGGAAGAAACAGATTGATAGAGCCCACTTATGTTTCAAAATAATTTATGAAAAAAAGTGAGGGGGATAGACTCGTATTATAGTGGTTAGAATTCACCAAACTGTGGGATTTAAGTTGGTTTAAAATAATAAAATTCGGGCTGTACCTAGCTGTAACGGCCAAGAATTTCACTGCTTTGATTAGTGGATATTTAATGAATATTAAATATTCAATACATAGGTTTTATAATGAAAATAAAATAATTTAAATAAATTAATAATGATGATAAAATCATTTTCAAATTTGTTTTATCAAATTAAATAGTTCGTAGAAAAATAGAAATGTGACTGAAGAACATTTTCTGAAATTTCGACCTTTTGACACCAGTTTTCGGAAATGTTGTTTGTATTTGTGTACTATATGTACATATATATATAAGAGTTAATTAAATAAATAATAAAGCACTTAGAAATAAATTATTTTATGTTAATTTGGATTAGTAAGTAATGTGACAAGGCATAGTTTTAAAAATAATAATATTTTATGTAAATATAATATTAAGTATTGTCACATCTTAGATTTTGCAATCATTAACAATCATCATATCTTGTCACATCTTAGCTTAAATTAATAATTGAACTTATATATAGAGGGAGAATGATGTGATAGTTCATAGTTTTTAAATAATATATATATATATATATATATATATATATATAAAGAGAGTGATGTGGCAACTCATAGATTTAAAAATAATAAACATTTTATATAAATATATATAGGTAAGTATTGTCACATCTTGAATATTTTTATAATGAATCATCATTAGCCATAATTACATGGATGAGGTACTAAAGAGTAGAGATGTGATGCATGAGAGGGAGGAAAGGATTTTGTGTTTGTAACGACCTGATAAATTTATGATATTTTTATAAATTTAATTTATATGTTTGCTAATTTAATCCAGTATAAAATTAAAGTCTTAGGATTTTAAAAGGATGAATGTAGGAGTTAGATAGTAACTGTAATTACAGGTAGAGATTTAAAAGGTTATATGACATAGATTTGAAAATAACTGAAAGTTGTGTTGTAGTTATAAGTCTTAATTTGTTGGTTTAATGGTATTAATGTAACAATAACTGAATTGGATTACATACACACAAACATTTGAAAAATTTATTAGGTGGACTAAATTGGTTAAAGTTCATAAGTTGTGCATTTCAATTTAGTAGAAATTCTAAACGATAAACGAAGATTTAAATAAACGCTAAATTAAAACTATGTAAAATGGTGACTTAAGGCCTAGTTATAGGAATTGGAATATAATCCAAAATTTAATTAATGATAGTAACGTAGTATTAGCTAATAAATAGATTTCAATGCAGTAACCAAATGAAAGGAATAGGAATGAATATATATATTGAATAGGAATGAATATATATATTGGTTTGAAATGAAATAAAAATGTGTCACATTTAGATGGAGTAAAATTTAAGAAACCTATAAATGTGGAATCAGTAAACATTTGTAAAAAAATATTGCCTAGAATAAAATTCATTTAATATAAGAATTCAAAGGTGGAAGATTTACATTTGGATTGAAAGGTATAATTAATTGAATTGGTGATTTGGGAATTTAATCCAAGGGTTACTCTAAAAATAAATACGGATAAAAAGAGGTTAAACTAAGGAGGGGCATTAATTGATTTTAAGGCTTATTTAATACGTTAATAGGCAAGACTCCGCATTCATACATTTATACAAAGCTAAATAGAAGCACAAGTGTGATATAATGTAAATAGATGGATATCAACCTTTATTTATATGTTAATGGGATTTAATTTCTATTGTATAAAAACCGCAATTTAATGAAGATTGAAATAGCTAATTCATACGTTAGTTGATTTAGCTGGAATATGAAGATATTTAATGGAATAGTGAAATCAAATGGGAATGGGTTTCCATTGTTCATTTGAATTCACATTCATCATAAAAACTTATTTGAAAACCAAAGGAATAATAAAGGAATCAAGACTTACTTAGTAATTTGGATTTAAGACATGGCAATTTGGATTTATTGCAACATTTAATACCATAGAATTTAGTAAAGCTTATTCAAATTTTAGTTGACCATTTGTGATATAACTTTTTGAAAACAAGACTTTATTTATGAATTGAGTATTTGATTCAACGAATGGTAATTACTTCATTTAAAAATGGAATTTAACGTAAATTTGTACGTTATTAAAGTTAAATGAAAGCTGTAAACATTTGACTTAGAGAACAATTGAGTGAAATCTTAACTAATGTAAACTTCATCATATTGACATCCATAACTGTGAATCATAGGAAGAAGGTAAATAAATGAACTTAACCAAACTATTTATGTTGAATATTGAAAATTTGAATAAATAAATAGTTAAGAAAATTAAGGGAATGGGAATAAAAATTTATTTATAATTTGGAATTTTAATTACGGTGAAAAGGGTTAACTGCAATTAAAAGTAAGTTGAGATGGAAATCAAGTTATTTATTTAATTTGGTTTAAGATGAGAGTGTATAAGTATAAGATTAGGTAATTTGTGAGAATAAATTTATAATTCCCGAATAATAAGAAAACGCAGAGGTTAACACTGCGAAATTTATATACTTATAAATTTTAATTCACATCCAAGCTTGCTAAATTATTTGGAATTGATTGGATTATATAAGTAATGAAATTTGGCCAATATTTTAAGTTGAAAGAAAATTTGGATTTTATGATTAATTTTAATTTATTTAATAAATATTAAAAATAGCCATTTTTGTCACGGACTCGGATTTCGACGAAAACAGTTTCATCGGATCCGTAACGGTGAATTATAATAATGTTTCAAGTTTCGTTGCGATCGGACTTGTCGTTTGATCGTACGGACTCGAAACGCCTTGAAATTTACGCATTTTGAAATCAATTTGAAATTTTGTTTTTTTAGCATAACTTCTTCATACGATCGAATTTGGTCACGAAACTTTTTCCATCGCGTTCAGAATATTTTAAAACACCTATTTGGATATATAGTTTTAACAAATTCGACTCCGGAGGCATAGCGGGCTTTTTGGACCATGGTTTGTCACGCACGTTCGCGTATCCAGTCTAGCTACCCTACCTCTAGCCTATCTATAAATATACATCTATAAACCCTAGCTCCTTTCTTTTTCATTTGCTGTAAGTTCATTTCTTCACTCTTTTCTCTTTCCCAAATGTATACATCTCAGATCCAATTCCAGATCCATCCACAGTTCAAAATCAAAAGTCAAAACTCAAAAATTTCAGAAAATTCCAGAAAAAATATATGTTGAAGTATTCGATACGCGTAATATACTGGTGAAATTCGTTTTTCAATTGGAGCTGTCGTTTATCCAGAATAAATTCAAACAGCCCCAAAACCGTTCATCATCGCCGTAACAAAAGTTGTCGGATCGGAAAAACATTTCTGGGTTTTGGAGAGGGAACCGAGGGGATCGCATCTGTGTAGTTTGTTTCGAGTTTCAACGGTTGGATTGGCGGGAATTTTCGATTAGGGTTGATAAAGTATGGGTTGCGTGCGTGTTTTCCTCTGTTCGAAGGTGCGTGCGTTGCTGTAGCTATGCGCTTCTCTTTAGGTGACGTGGCTTGTGAAGGTGAATGTGTGTCATTTGTTTATTTCCAATTTTTGAATTCAATCACCATTTTTCGCCATAACTTTCTCATACGAAGTCGGATTCACACGAAATTTTTTTTGTTAGGATCGTAATTTAATTCTGGACTCGATGACGCTGGTTTGGACGAATTCTGAGACGGGCGAATTTTTGGGTTTAAATCGGATTTGAATTCGATTTAAATTCAAAAGGTGAGTGTTTTAACCCACTCACAATTACTAGAAGCTTTTATGTTTGCTAAATAAATTTTAGAAATGAATAGAAATTTATTTATGAGCTTTTGGCATGTTATTTCATCCATATCTGTTGAATTGCATTTTTTTAATTTAGTTGTTAATTAAATTGATTGATTGCGTATTAATTGGCTGTCAGAAATTATTGTTGCATATGAACTGCTAGTTAACAGTTATATAAATTATTGGGGAATATAAACTGTTAGATAAATAGTTGATAAATCTAAATTGAAGAAAACTGCTAGTTATTACCTGTTGTATATTACCAAACACATATTGTTATTGATAGATGTTTGTGATTGGATGATGGATGTTTTGTGATTGGATTATGGATGTGTTGTTGAATGGATGTTTATTTGGATATCATTAAACTGCAAGTTAGCATACATTTCACATTTCATTCGGGATTGTGGTTTGAAATGATAAAACCGCAAAGTTTTATTTTAAATTGCGGATTGAAATGATAAATATCCGTATCACTTGACCATAGGATAGAAAATTATATACAGGCACCGCGGTCTATATATAACTATTTTAATGTGATTTCTATGGTTTGGATGGAATACGGTTTATAAAAATCTTAAATTTTTATACTGAATAAATGTTTTCTTCCATATTTATATGCATATGAAGTTGAAATTTTGAAATAAAAAGGTGAATAAATTTCTTTATTAAAAATGGAAGAAAATTTAGAAAATGGAGTTTGATGATTTATATCCTATATTTAAATATTAAGTTGGAAATTTTAAAGATATGATATTTATAATTGGATTTTTCCCAAAATATTTTGAAATGAATATTCTAGTAAAAATTGAATTTGGAAATATATATATATATATATTTTACTAGAAATTGAAGTCTTATTAATTATGGATTTTATGTGAATGGTCAAGATTAATTAATAGAATATTGATTTCGAAAGGAAAAAAAAAAAAATCCAACTTTAGTTGAAATATTAATGCTCAAAATGGATATAAATATATATAAAATTGAAATGGTTTTGGGGACTTGAAGTAATATTTTGGATTTTGGATTAACTTTTAAAGAAGAAATATTTGGAAAGCCATGTAATTTATTTCTTTATAAAGCAACAGTAAAGTTAAACCTTTTTAATTCGCATACCGTTGAATATCCAAACCATTTAGTTTTGAAAATAATGGTTTTAAAATACTATGGATTTTCGAAGAATTATGTTGAAAGTTACAAACAAAATATTGGTTACATGGGATATTAAATAATAAAAGTGACATAATTTTTGGAAAGGAAAATTTATTTGGGAAACGATATCATTGATTTGAGTCTTTATAAATTAATATCAAAATGAATTGTTTGGGTTTAAAAGAAGAAATGATATCGAGATATTATGGTTTTGAAATGGATTATATTCTGGTTTTAAAGTATAAACTGTTTTTAAATAACCGCGGTGTTATAATAACGATTGGTTGGCAAAGAGACCGGGATCGGATATGGACATACTCTCTGTCGATACCGAAAACCACTTTGACTAACCGTGTACGCGGTGGAGATTCCAGAATGAAGTAGGTGGTGGCGACGTTTCCTGTAAGGTAAATACGTGGACCCAACTCCCGTGAGTTGGCATAAGGTGGCTAAAACAGGAGCGATTCTCAGGCCAATGAGGTCATTCCTCTGATCGGACGCTCCTCTTCGATATTATACTTTGACTTGGATTGATTCAGTGGCCACTTCTATATTTTGATTTTGGGGGAGTTAGTTCGAGGTGGGCGGCAGCTGCGCGCTGCGCGTTACCATCAGCCTGGATAGCAATTGGTATATCTACCCTGGCATTGCCTAGTTGTGCCGTGTCACCTACCCTATCGCGCCTTGTACGAGTTTGGTTTTCTCCCGTAGCCCGTGTGGTATCCTCTAGTGGCTTCCCGATCAGGAGGGACTATGATATTGGATGGACTACTGGGACTATTACGTGTTAAGGGCTATATGGGTAACCCCTTAACGCTATTAAAAAGTAAGTTTATTTTATAAATAGACACTATTATAATAGCGCAATATACTACATAGTAAATAGTTTAACGGATCCTTAGGAGATGTAAATCCCGAGCATCTCTTGAGTTACTGTACCCATATTTATTTCTGTTTATTTAACTCACATAAGATTTTCTAGTCTGACTCGGGTGTTTTTGTCTTTTCAAATTCGCTCGGGTCAGTCCGAGCGTTTCAGGATAGCAGGTTTTAGCTTTGGAGGACGAAGACGAAGATTCAGTATTATTTTATATATATAGTATTGCACCACACTCTTTCTATTCCGCTGCATTTTCGTATTGGTATGTGTGACTCTGATATTCATTGTATAAGTAAAATCCAGCTTTTGTAAACTGTTTATGAACTGTATATTTGTTATTATATTTTATCCTTCCGCTGTGAGATTCTGTTTTGTTTTATTCCTTCTCTGTTTTTCTTATTTACCCCATAACAATCCGCCCTTGCGTATGCTTTGAATTGGCACGTGTGTCGTTTTAAAGTGTGCGAAAAGGCGGGATGTTACAGTTGGTATCAGAGCTTTGGTTTAGCGATAAACCTTGGCTTTGTGGGGTTTGACTCTTTGTTAATAGGGTAGTAATATCCTATGGGAGTCGCTGAGTGTATATATATGAGAGAGCGTACTTGTTAGTATTGATAAAAAGATTTTAATATTGTGTTAATCTGTTCCGCTTTGTATTTATGAATTCTGGTTGATGCATAGGACGCTATGCCATCAATAGGGATTTTTAAACACTTAATAGGACAGACCGACATAATATTTGTTTTTAATATAGGTGAATGAAATAATTTTGCCTATTATATTTTCCATATATAAAAATATTTTATAAAGATATATATATATATTTTGGTTGCTATAGATTGGGTGTTAGGAAATAAAATATTTATAATAACTGAAGCTAGGTGAAATCATAATAAACCCAATTTGGAGATTTTAGAACTTAAGTCCGGGACTTTTCCGAATTCGTTTTCAAAGAATTTATGAGATATAATGATTCGGTTTACAAGTATTTTCTTATGTAAATATTTAGCATAATTCGAAAAAAAAAACTGTTTAAAGAAGATTTTGGAAAATTTTTATTTTGTACTTTCTTCTCTGTCGCTGGAAAATAAATTCGGTGATGACGGCCGCATCATCGACTTTCATTTTCGAGTTTCGAAGAGGAAAGGCCACTGTAGTAAATTCTACTACAGATTTATTTTAGAACTTTCTAAAAATTTTCTTTTATTGTTCTAACTATAATTAGAGATATTGAGTAGTAAGAACTTATTTATCTATTATTTTGAAATAAATGGAAATTCAACTCGGTATTTAATTCTAAAATTTTCCGTTAACTAATTGAAAATTTTAGTGAAATAAAAGTTAGGTAATAAATGAATTGAAACCCCTAATTGAAATAAGAGAATTAATGCTAAGGATAAAGGAAGATAAATATTTTAACTTATGAATATTGGTAAAGACTTAGTGAATAATCAATGAATTAAAAGAATGGAGATTTAACTTGTATAAGGTTCAATTGCATTTCTTTAACATAAATAACTTACCCAAATATAAAAGTTGAAATGTTAAACAAGAAACTAGAATTGAATATTTTACAAGTAGGGATTTAGGAATAATGAAGTATTCAATAAATTACGGTTATAACAAGAATTTAATGGTATAAACTTAGGTTATAACTTTATTGAAAATAAAGTTAAGAATTAGTAATAGATGATAGGAACCTGAGTGTATAACATGAAATTCAAAATAAGAATTTATTATATGAGTATTCACTTAAGTATGTTTTATCTCCCCTATTCTAATATAATGGAAAGTAGGAAAATTTTAATGACTGCAATTCATAGTTAATGAATGTTATTAATGAGAATTCAAGGGAAATCTTACAAGTGAAGATATTCAAAATATTTGTTGTTATTAATGAGAATTTATTTTATAGACTTAAGTAATAAAAGGAAACTTAAGTAATAAAAGGAAACTTAAGTAATAAAAAGGAAATACAAATATAATGAATTTGGTGATAATTGGAAAATAAACTTGTAAGAAACAAAGAAATCCCTCATAAATGAAGGAAAGAAAAATCAAAACACTGAATTATGAAATAAATGTATAATGAGATATTTTGGTGTTGATTTGAATTGTTGGTTGATGTATGTTGTTGGGTAAGGAATTATGGAGTTGTTAGATTTACAAATAATCTATCTTTGTTCCATCTTAGGCTGTTGAGCAACGGATGCACTTGATAGTTATTCTTCATTCGTACAACTTCAGAATCTGAACCCGAACAACTAATTGTCGTTTGATTTAAATGATTGGTTGTTGTATGTGGTTGTGCTGTTTGTTAAAATGTATGGTTGTTGCATTTGATTGAGTATGAATGATTGAATCCACTTGAATAGTTCATTTAAAATAAATATTTAACCTTTTAGATTTTATTAGTAAATACAGGTGTTGGAAGCAACTGCTACTGCTGTTGGTTCCAAAATAATAAAGCGTATATTGCCCGACAATAGGTACGTTTTCGGATTACGTTTAAAGCGATATTTTATATATTTTTCCCGTGTTGGGATATAATATTTTGATTATATATGTAATATACTTGCATATTTGGATATTATATTTTCTCCAGAGTCCCTCCGTACAAAGGGGACTCTGCCAAAAATTTTCGAAAATTTTGGACTTAGAATTTTGTTAAAATATTTTTCCAACTTTAATAACTCAAGTATTAAAGGATATAATGATTATAAAACAGGAATATTTCATTTAGGAGGATTAATCCAGGAAAATATTGTTTATAAATTAAAAATTGAAATAAAAAGTACTGTTTATTCTTCCTTCTCCCTTCTTTTTTCCTTTTCGGGGACGAAAAGTTTTGAGTGGGGGAGATTGTAACGACCTGATAAATTTATGATATTTTTATAAATTTAATTTATATGTTTGCTAATTTAATCCAGTATAAAATTAAAGTCTTAGGATTTTAAAAGGATGAATGTAGGAGTTAGATAGTAACTGTAATTACAGGTAGAGATTTAAAAGGTTATATGACATAGATTTGAAAATAACTGAAAGTTGTGTTGTAGTTATAAGTCTTAATTTGTTGGTTTAATGGTATTAATGTAACAATAACTGAATTGGATTACATACACACAAACATTTGAAAAATTTATTAGGTGGACTAAATTGGTTAAAGTTCATAAGTTGTGCATTTCAATTTAGTAGAAATTCTAAACGATAAACGAAGATTTAAATAAACGCTAAATTAAAACTATGTAAAATGGTGACTTAAGGCCTAGTTATAGGAATTGGAATATAATCCAAAATTTAATTAATGATAGTAACGTAGTATTAGCTAATAAATAGATTTCAATGCAGTAACCAAATGAAAGGAATAGGAATGAATATATATATTGAATAGGAATGAATATATATATTGGTTTGAAATGAAATAAAAATGTGTCACATTTAGATGGAGTAAAATTTAAGAAACCTATAAATGTGGAATCAGTAAACATTTGTAAAAAAATATTGCCTAGAATAAAATTCATTTAATATAAGAATTCAAAGGTGGAAGATTTACATTTGGATTGAAAGGTATAATTAATTGAATTGGTGATTTGGGAATTTAATCCAAGGGTTACTCTAAAAATAAATACGGATAAAAAGAGGTTAAACTAAGGAGGGGCATTAATTGATTTTAAGGCTTATTTAATACGTTAATAGGCAAGACTCCGCATTCATACATTTATACAAAGCTAAATAGAAGCACAAGTGTGATATAATGTAAATAGATGGATATCAACCTTTATTTATATGTTAATGGGATTTAATTTCTATTGTATAAAAACCGCAATTTAATGAAGATTGAAATAGCTAATTCATACGTTAGTTGATTTAGCTGGAATATGAAGATATTTAATGGAATAGTGAAATCAAATGGGAATGGGTTTCCATTGTTCATTTGAATTCACATTCATCATAAAAACTTATTTGAAAACCAAAGGAATAATAAAGGAATCAAGACTTACTTAGTAATTTGGATTTAAGACATGGCAATTTGGATTTATTGCAACATTTAATACCATAGAATTTAGTAAAGCTTATTCAAATTTTAGTTGACCATTTGTGATATAACTTTTTGAAAACAAGACTTTATTTATGAATTGAGTATTTGATTCAACGAATGGTAATTACTTCATTTAAAAATGGAATTTAACGTAAATTTGTACGTTATTAAAGTTAAATGAAAGCTGTAAACATTTGACTTAGAGAACAATTGAGTGAAATCTTAACTAATGTAAACTTCATCATATTGACATCCATAACTGTGAATCATAGGAAGAAGGTAAATAAATGAACTTAACCAAACTATTTATGTTGAATATTGAAAATTTGAATAAATAAATAGTTAAGAAAATTAAGGGAATGGGAATAAAAATTTATTTATAATTTGGAATTTTAATTACGGTGAAAAGGGTTAACTGCAATTAAAAGTAAGTTGAGATGGAAATCAAGTTATTTATTTAATTTGGTTTAAGATGAGAGTGTATAAGTATAAGATTAGGTAATTTGTGAGAATAAATTTATAATTCCCGAATAATAAGAAAACGCAGAGGTTAACACTGCGAAATTTATATACTTATAAATTTTAATTCACATCCAAGCTTGCTAAATTATTTGGAATTGATTGGATTATATAAGTAATGAAATTTGGCCAATATTTTAAGTTGAAAGAAAATTTGGATTTTATGATTAATTTTAATTTATTTAATAAATATTAAAAATAGCCATTTTTGTCACGGACTCGGATTTCGACGAAAACAGTTTCATCGGATCCGTAACGGTGAATTATAATAATGTTTCAAGTTTCGTTGCGATCGGACTTGTCGTTTGATCGTACGGACTCGAAACGCCTTGAAATTTACGCATTTTGAAATCAATTTGAAATTTTGTTTTTTTAGCATAACTTCTTCATACGATCGAATTTGGTCACGAAACTTTTTCCATCGCGTTCAGAATATTTTAAAACACCTATTTGGATATATAGTTTTAACAAATTCGACTCCGGAGGCATAGCGGGCTTTTTGGACCATGGTTTGTCACGCACGTTCGCGTATCCAGTCTAGCTACCCTACCTCTAGCCTATCTATAAATATACATCTATAAACCCTAGCTCCTTTCTTTTTCATTTGCTGTAAGTTCATTTCTTCACTCTTTTCTCTTTCCCAAATGTATACATCTCAGATCCAATTCCAGATCCATCCACAGTTCAAAATCAAAAGTCAAAACTCAAAAATTTCAGAAAATTCCAGAAAAAATATATGTTGAAGTATTCGATACGCGTAATATACTGGTGAAATTCGTTTTTCAATTGGAGCTGTCGTTTATCCAGAATAAATTCAAACAGCCCCAAAACCGTTCATCATCGCCGTAACAAAAGTTGTCGGATCGGAAAAACATTTCTGGGTTTTGGAGAGGGAACCGAGGGGATCGCATCTGTGTAGTTTGTTTCGAGTTTCAACGGTTGGATTGGCGGGAATTTTCGATTAGGGTTGATAAAGTATGGGTTGCGTGCGTGTTTTCCTCTGTTCGAAGGTGCGTGCGTTGCTGTAGCTATGCGCTTCTCTTTAGGTGACGTGGCTTGTGAAGGTGAATGTGTGTCATTTGTTTATTTCCAATTTTTGAATTCAATCACCATTTTTCGCCATAACTTTCTCATACGAAGTCGGATTCACACGAAATTTTTTTTGTTAGGATCGTAATTTAATTCCGGACTCGATGACGCTGGTTTGGACGAATTCTGAGACGGGCGAATTTTTGGGTTTAAATCGGATTTGAATTCGATTTAAATTCAAAAGGTGAGTGTTTTAACCCACTCACAATTACTAGAAGCTTTTATGTTTGCTAAATAAATTTTAGAAATGAATAGAAATTTATTTATGAGCTTTTGGCATGTTATTTCATCCATATCTGTTGAATTGCATTTTTTTAATTTAGTTGTTAATTAAATTGATTGATTGCGTATTAATTGGCTGTCAGAAATTATTGTTGCATATGAACTGCTAGTTAACAGTTATATAAATTATTGGGGAATATAAACTGTTAGATAAATAGTTGATAAATCTAAATTGAAGAAAACTGCTAGTTATTACCTGTTGTATATTACCAAACACATATTGTTATTGATAGATGTTTGTGATTGGATGATGGATGTTTTGTGATTGGATTATGGATGTGTTGTTGAATGGATGTTTATTTGGATATCATTAAACTGCAAGTTAGCATACATTTCACATTTCATTCGGGATTGTGGTTTGAAATGATAAAACCGCAAAGTTTTATTTTTAAATTGCGGATTGAAATGATAAATATCCGTATCACTTGACCATAGGATAGAAAATTATATACAGGCACCGCGGTCTATATATAACTATTTTAATGTGATTTCTATGGTTTGGATGGAATACGGTTTATAAAAATCTTAAATTTTTATACTGAATAAATGTTTTCTTCCATATTTATATGCATATGAAGTTGAAATTTTGAAATAAAAAGGTGAATAAATTTCTTTATTAAAAATGGAAGAAAATTTAGAAAATGGAGTTTGATGATTTATATCCTATATTTAAATATTAAGTTGGAAATTTTAAAGATATGATATTTATAATTGGATTTTCCCCAAAATATTTTGAAATGAATATTCTAGTAAAAATTGAATTTGGAAATATATATATATATATATTTTACTAGAAATTGAAGTCTTATTAATTATGGATTTTATGTGAATGGTCAAGATTAATTAATAGAATATTGATTTCGAAAGGAAAAAAAAAATCCAACTTTAGTTGAAATATTAATGCTCAAAATGGATATAAATATATATAAAATTGAAATGGTTTTGGGGACTTGAAGTAATATTTTGGATTTTGGATTAACTTTTAAAGAAGAAATATTTGGAAAGCCATGTAATTTATTTCTTTATAAAGCAACAGTAAAGTTAAACCTTTTTAATTCGCATACCGTTGAATATCCAAACCATTTAGTTTTGAAAATAATGGTTTTAAAATACTATGGATTTTCGAAGAATTATGTTGAAAGTTACAAACAAAATATTGGTTACATGGGATATTAAATAATAAAAGTGACATAATTTTTGGAAAGGAAAATTTATTTGGGAAACGATATCATTGATTTGAGTCTTTATAAATTAATATCAAAATGAATTGTTTGGGTTTAAAAGAAGAAATGATATCGAGATATTATGGTTTTGAAATGGATTATATTCTGGTTTTAAAGTATAAACTGTTTTTAAATAACCGCGGTGTTATAATAACGATTGGTTGGCAAAGAGACCGGGATCGGATATGGACATACTCTCTGTCGATACCGAAAACCACTTTGACTAACCGTGTACGCGGTGGAGATTCCAGAATGAAGTAGGTGGTGGCGACGTTTCCTGTAAGGTAAATACGTGGACCCAACTCCCGTGAGTTGGCATAAGGTGGCTAAAACAGGAGCGATTCTCAGGCCAATGAGGTCATTCCTCTGATCGGACGCTCCTCTTCGATATTATACTTTGACTTGGATTGATTCAGTGGCCACTTCTATATTTTGATTTTGGGGGAGTTAGTTCGAGGTGGGCGGCAGCTGCGCGCTGCGCGTTACCATCAGCCTGGATAGCAATTGGTATATCTACCCTGGCATTGCCTAGTTGTGCCGTGTCACCTACCCTATCGCGCCTTGTACGAGTTTGGTTTTCTCCCGTAGCCCGTGTGGTATCCTCTAGTGGCTTCCCGATCAGGAGGGACTATGATATTGGATGGACTACTGGGACTATTACGTGTTAAGGGCTATATGGGTAACCCCTTAACGCTATTAAAAAGTAAGTTTATTTTATAAATAGACACTATTATAATAGCGCAATATACTACATAGTAAATAGTTTAACGGATCCTTAGGAGATGTAAATCCCGAGCATCTCTTGAGTTACTGTACCCATATTTATTTCTGTTTATTTAACTCACATAAGATTTTCTAGTCTGACTCGGGTGTTTTTGTCTTTTCAAATTCGCTCGGGTCAGTCCGAGCGTTTCAGGATAGCAGGTTTTAGCTTTGGAGGACGAAGACGAAGATTCAGTATTATTTTATATATATAGTATTGCACCACACTCTTTCTATTCCGCTGCATTTTCGTATTGGTATGTGTGACTCTGATATTCATTGTATAAGTAAAATCCAGCTTTTGTAAACTGTTTATGAACTGTATATTTGTTATTATATTTTATCCTTCCGCTGTGAGATTCTGTTTTGTTTTATTCCTTCTCTGTTTTTCTTATTTACCCCATAACAATCCGCCCTTGCGTATGCTTTGAATTGGCACGTGTGTCGTTTTAAAGTGTGCGAAAAGGCGGGATGTTACAGTGTTGATTTCACATAATGATGACATAGGAAAATTTACTTACAAATATCTCAAACCTCCTCTCATTTTTACCACTTATTTCTCCTACCATAAATTCTTCATTTCTACCTCAAATAGTGATTTATTTTTTAAATCACCTGAAATTCTAATGGCTACAACATTCTAGTTGACCACTTTTTCCAATTTCGAAAATAACTATGTCAATATACCCAATCTTTACAAAGCTATTTTTCACAATTTCAAATCCAAAAATTACCCTTCTTCTTATGATTGTAACTTCTTCAAAACTAATTGAAAACGAGTGATTCCTTTTTTGGAATGATAAAGGAATGAAATTCTTGCAACTTTTCTTTTGACTACTTTTCGAATTCTGTGAGTTGGTGGCCCAAAAACCAATGGGAAAATGACCTAATTTTGGGTTCATTTTTGACAAATCGATGATAAACCAAAGCCTCTTTATCTTCAAGCTGCTACCCCACACCTCTGGCCAAGCCTACATACACCTGGGCCATGCCCATTTTGAGGGTTGCTAGCACCTAAAGCCTTCCCCCTTCAAAGCTAGGGAGTCGTTGGTAAGTTTAGCTTAAGCTCGGGTCGCTTTGGCGGAAGTTTGGTGAGCAAACTACTCATTTTTTTTATGAAAACGGTAACTTTATTTATGTCACTATACATGGTGATTATATAGTGTATAATTTGAATGATAATCATGTGGTTGGATTATGAGTTGGATGGTTGATTTTACTTTGATTTGATTATGGAAATCGATGTTGTATTATAAAGTTAGTAAGCATGTATATATGGATGATACCTGAAATCTATGATGAAGATCGTTGGTGTTAGTAACATGTTGATTGTAAAACATGAGCTATGGCATGAGGTTGGTAAACAAAGTTAACTACTTTGTGTAATTGCGACGGTTATGATATCCGGTTGGAATCGATGTTTGTTTTCGAAGTTTAAAGTTTTGAAATGGATTAAAGTTTGTAACTTTAGTTTTAAAGTTTTTTTTTTAAAAACAAACATTTCTAAAGTATTTATCAAATTATGAAAAAGTAAGGGTTTTTGAAGTGGATCGCTAAGGATATGCTAGAGCGAACTACACCAATAGCAATAGTCGCTATGGATAAAGTTCGAAGAAGGTTTGAATTTCTATTTCAAATTTGTTTTATTTTGAAATTAGTTTGCTAACTTTTTCAAACTTAATTAGTAATGTTAAAAAGTAATTAAGTTGTAACGTAATGTAATTAATTAATTACTTAGTTAATTAAAAGGTAATTAGCACCTAATTGGTGATTAAGGAGATGAATAGAGGTTAATCATCACTTAAGTTAAGTTAATGACTATTAGTTGATTTACAAAGTTTTAATTAGTGATTAATGGGTTAAGAAGTAATTAAGTGATTAATAATTATTTAATTAAGATGGATGGTTAATTATTTATTTATTTGATTAACGAGTTATTTAATTAATATTTAATTAATTAGGGTTTAACTCTTAAACAATTTTCTTTAACCTTAACCAAGTTACATTAGGAAGTTGATTAGTACTTAACAAGTTCATTAAGCCTAATTAGAGTTTAATTATGATTTAATCTTGATTTAAATTGGATTAATTAAGTTTTAATTAGGGTTTAAGCTAATTAAATATACTTTTAGCTTTTCAAAGGTGATTCTAAACTAAGCAGAATGTGTTTTAATCAATTTTCTTTTTCAAGGTAAATCAATTCCACATCAGATGATCTCTAGTCCAGACCCTTAAGTAACCCATATGATTAGGAGAATTAAATGGCATCCTTTAGCAAAATAAAACACCATTCTGCTATAGGGTTATTGTTTAGATTGTTCGGACATGTGTTTAGCATAATAAATCCCGTTCTGCTATTAATTAATTAATTTGTTTTGGACATCTATTTAGCAGGACAAATCACCATCCTGTTATTATGTTGTTTAGACATGTATACGCTAGTTGAGTTGTATTGACATGATTATTCCCTGTTTTGATAATTGGTGGGTTTTACATATATGTTGACCTATGTAAATAATTGATAAGTGCCTTGGAATTAAATTGAAATAAAATCGAAACTTAAATCAGTATCATTGGGACAGCTAAGCCTCATTTGGAATTTGTGAAGTAAGGTTTTGAATTTACTTAAATTCTTTAATCAACTTGACTAAGGGTTTATAATTGTTTTTAAGTTATATAATTCTTATAATGGTATTTATAAATGATAACTTGTGTATAAAAAGGGGTTTGACTATCAGAATGGGTTATTAAGGTGTTTTACAAATGATGTTATGCAAATGATATTTATAAGGAGTATAGAAAGGTTTATATAAAGAGTTTTAAAAATAGGAAAAAGGTTAATAAATCATTTAAACGATTTGGAAAGAAGTTATAAATTAACTTAAAGGTTTATAAAAGCGGGTTATAACTTTATTTGGAAAGTTAGAAGTTAATTGAAATATGAGATGAGTTTTAAAAAGGGAATTTTTGATAAAGGAAAAGCAGAATGTTTTATTTGGAAGAAGTGTTATGATTTGGAAAGAAGAAAAGTTTGAAAAGTTTGTATATATACTTATACTAATAAGATAAGTATATGATTTTGTTTCAAGGCTTGAAAAGTAAAATGTTTTGGTAATATACTTATAACATTGAGATAAGTATATGAAAGTTTCCCAAGTATAAAACGAAATGTAAGGGGTTTGGGAATAGTGTTTTGAAAAGATCTAGTGATCAAATTTTATAAAGTGGTTTTATTAATTAAAGAGAATTAATAAAAGCTTAGTGGATCCCATATGGAAATTAAACCATGATTGGATGTTAGTTTATTTGATAGTTAAATAACCAGCTATTAAATCTGGACAAAATGTAATTTGGAAATATCTAAGAGAAACACGAGAATTATATGGTACAGTTACCATCGAAGGTGCTATACTGAACGTATAAACTAGTTTCGTTCTTCTAGGATGAATAATAATGAAATCCATCCATTAACGGTTAGGAGGTGAACTCTACTCTTGTCATTTGTCTGTTTATTTCCTAAAGAACCGGGGTTGAGTTTACCAAAAAATATCGAAATGTTTCGAAGAGACTGTGATCGGATATGTTATCCAAAAACCACTTCGATCCAACTCAAGATTTTTGGAATAAAGACATCTTGAAGCATGGGATCAAAGATGGAGCCATTGGAGTACAAGGGTCGCTTGCCACTAATCCGAAGGGTAATTCCAAAATGGATGTAGTAGAAGTAGTGCCTTCGGTTTTTCCTTATCCTGGAAAACTTGTATGGATGAATGTTCACACTACATTACTACCGGAAGGGCAGTGTTAGCATTCCAAGAGGGACTGCTATTCATAAAGGTAAAACGTGGCATCAAGCCTCACAATCGGAAGGAATGGCGAAAACAAGGCATGTGGCAGAGCTATGTGGTTAGCTATTATTAGGAGCGGTCGCCCCATTCTAGACGTCTCTTTCAAAGTTTGTTTACGCGCAACCACCCTGGTAGTATAAGGCCTCGATGTCGAGTGGGCGAGGTAATCCGGTCTATCATATTAAAGGGGCAGCCAGCTCTATGTTAACATCGGTGCATTTTCTAGAGGTGTATCATCGAAAGGTAGTCACTTACCTTACCATTGTTGGAATTCAACCTCCAATACGTGCGTTACGTTTTCGATTGTAGAGCCTAGTATGGTGGAATGTGAGGTGCAAGCATTTCAGCTATTTTCTCTATTTACTTTAAACTAGGCATTATGATAATATCACTAGATTTTTATATAAAATGTTTTGGTTATCGTAAGGTAAAAACCAATCTGTTTTTATATGCGGTGTGGTCATACAAGAGAACCTTTGTTTGAAAAAAATTCAAATGTAGAAATTAGTTTGCTTGTTACTTGTTATCGAGTTTTACTCACGCTGGTTTACCAGACTGACCTGGGCATTATTTCATATAATGCTCGAGTCAAACCGAGCATGTTTTCCTAGGTTTAGCCGGATACTTTGGAATTGGAAAGGAGACGGAGGGTCAAGACATATTCACATATATTTTTCTTTCGTTGTATTAGAGAGTCTGTATGTTTGCCAATGTCAGGACAGGTTTCTATAACTGTCTAAATTTAGGATAAGTCTAGTGTACTCTGATGTTGTATATATGAATAAAAATGTTTCCTTTTTGTAAAGATAATTATTATATTATATAGTATTCGCTGTGTTGTGAGATTCTGTGCTATTTAGTTCTCTTCTATCTTCCACCTTCTTATTTTACCCTAACAAATCGGTATTTCTGTCACTTGAATGTTTGGCATGTGATGCAGTGGACGTATTAGTGTCGATTTTCGAGGATCAAAAATCCGGTTCGTTACACTAGCCTAAATAACCCTAGCCGTCGCAACACTCATCGGTCAACCGACCTTCACCAAGCCGTCGACCGTTGGCGGTCGATCGGCGCAAGGAAGGCAGTCGACCTGTAGCTTGTATTTAGCAATGTATTAATTTTTTGTTTACCGTTTTATTTAGTTCCTTAATTAATTTTGACATTAGCATTTGTTTTAACGTTTTCTCTAACCCCATTTCTAATCAAAGTTAATTTTTATATTTCAAATTCTTAAAATCAATTACAAATATAAATTTGAATTCCATTTGGATTATTTTGAATGTGAAAACTTCAAACATCAATAAATTTTCCGTTTGAGCTCTGATTTCGAAAGTTTATTATGGAAATTGATCAAAAAATCACCACGAACGCAATGGTGTATCCATGGCCAAATTCTAACGTTTACAAAATTTTCATTTTTAGCCCTATCAATCAATTAATTTCTCATCAATTTTTATGGGATGTTACATTCTCCCCTCCTAAAAAAGATTTCATCCCCAAAATCCCTAAGGGACAAACAGTGTAACGTGCATTAAGAATCCATGATATACAAACCAAGATATCTACACAGCCATCTACTCAAGCAAAAATGCAATGTGATTATATATGTAGACTTCTATAACAGAGCCCAGTCCTAGCGTGAATATAAGATCGTAACATATAGGCATGTATGAAATCATCCTAAAATGCATTAAATTCTACATGAGTACAAACAAAACAATAAAAGTGTGGCAACCATCACCTACCATCCAATCGAGCAACCATAGTGTAGCCAAAAACCTAAATTTTGGAGAGGAGAAGCTTACTAGAGAAAAGCTCAAGATGAGGAGTGCTCATATTCTCTTTAGTTTCCTATGTTCTTTCTATCGAATTATCTCCTCAATGTACTCGAACAAGCCTAATTTATTTATTGCGGAGCTTCCTAGTCTCGTTCTCCACTACGAGTGCTATTGCACAGGGTGCTATCCACTCCATCTCTATGTCTACTAACTGAATAGGCTTTACTATGGTGGCAGTGCTATGAAGGCATTTTCTCAAGTGCGAAGTGTGAAATGCGTCATGGACTTCTGCCACCTTATATAGTAGCTCTACTCGATATGCAAGTTTTCCTATTCTTTCCAAGATCAAGAAAGGTCCAACAAACCCTGGTTCTAACTTACTCGACCTACCAAATCTAATAACCTTCCTAAGAGGTAATGAACACCGTATCTCCTACCTCAACCTTTAATTCCTTCCTTTCTTGTCTGAATATGACTTCTGGCAATCCTGTGCGACCTTCATTCACTGCCTAATCAGCTTATCTTTTCTGAGGTCATGGGATTCAAATCCTATCTGGGTATTATTTTGTTGGTTGTTTTTCCACAAACAACTTGGCGATTTGCATGGCCTCCCATATAACGCTTCAAAGGGTGTCATGCCAATCATTGCTTGATGACTATTATTGGACGTGAATCCTACTAAAGGCAAGTTTTGCTCCCAATTTCTTCTAAAATCCATGATGCAAGCTCTCAACAAGTCTTCCAAAATCTCATTTACCTATTTAGTCTGACCATCGGTTTATGGGTGGTAGGCAGTCCAAATTACCTATTACTAATAACATTAAATAGGATTACATAAAGTCGAACCACCTCCTTAATATAGATTTGACTAAAATTTCTATCATCCCATTACTTTTAACGGGAATAAAATGAGCACTTTTAGTTAGTCTATAAGCTATAACCCAAATAGATTCCTTGTTCTTTTGACTCCTAGGCAACTCATCTATAAAATCCATTAATATATGCTCTACTTTCCAAGTCAGCACCTCTAATGGCAATAACAATCCTCCAGGCTTTCCTTGTTCAGCCTTTATCCTTTGTCATATCAAACACCTAGAGATAAATTCAGCCACCATCTTCTTCATCCCTAGCCAATAGAAAATTCACTTTATATTCCTATACATCTTATCTCCTCGGGGTGAATGGTCATCCTAGAATGGCGACATTCTGCTAGCACGTCTTCTAGGACATCCTCAGCCATAGGGACACAAAGGCATCCATCTCCCTTCAAACATCCTCTTTTGTCAGCTGCATATCTACTGACATGGGGCAAATACTCTCCTCCACTCAGCTTGCCTAAAAAGTCTACTATCGCCGCATCCTTCTTCTACTCTAGCCTAATACGGTCCACTAATGTAGGCATGACATCCGTTGCTGCCAAATAGCCTAGTGCGGGGTTGGTAGGTGTTTTGAAATTAAAATTGGTGAGGAACTCCAACAATATTTACTCATTTATGGCACTTAAAGTAGCATACCTTCGGTTAAGGGCGTCGGCGAGAACATTCTCTTTTTTGGGTTATACTATATCCTAAAGTCATACTATGACGCAAAATCCATCCATCTATGTTGCTCAAAATTTAAATATTTTTGGGAAAATAGGTATTTAAGTGATTTATGGTCAGTGAACAACCCAAAAATTTCTCCCATTATAAGGCAAAAACAATAGCCGCTAACACTAAGTCCTGAGTTGGGTATCTCCTCTCATGGTCATTCAATTGTCTACTAGCATAAGCTATCACCCTAAGTTCCTGCATAAGAACAACTCCTAATGCTTTACCATATGCATTAGTGAAACAGTGAAATACTTCATCCCATTGGTAATAGTCAGTGCTGGTGTGTTACTCACTCCTTCAGCTTCTCAAATGCTTCCATGCACTTCTCATCCTTTGCAAAAATCAGATTCTTATTGGTTAAGCGAGTTAGTAGGACTGCTATATTGGTAAAATCCTTGATGAATTTCCTATAGTAACTTGTCAATCCTAGAAAACTTCTAACCTTCGGGGCATTCTTTGGAATCTTCCAATCTTGAATAGCTTCCACCTTTGCAGGATCTACAAATAATCCCTTCTCGGAAACAATGTGTCTAAGAAATCTCATCTCATTCTTCCAAAAGCGATATTTTGAAAATTTGGCGTTAATTTGGTGTGGTCTCAAGGTTCCTAGCACTCCCTTAAGTGATTTTCATGCTCACCTTCACTCTTGGAAAATACTAAAATATCATCCACAAACACTACGACGAATTTATTCGGCTGCCCCTAAAAACTCTAATCATCAAATCTATGAAGTATGCGGAGGCATTTGTCAATCCAAAAGGCATCACTTCCCATTCATACAGTCCATCCAGAGTGTGGAATGCGGTTTTCTACTTTCTATCCTTAGCTACCCTCAATTTATGTAATCCAGTGGCTAAGTTTAATTAGGAAAAGATTTTTGCTCCAACAATCTAATCAAATAAATCATCTATTCTAGGTAAGGAATATTTATTCTTCTTAGTCAACTTATTGAGTTCTTTATAATTGACACATAGACTTAGTGAGCCTTCTGCCTTGGTAGCAAAGACAATAGGTGCTTCCCATTTAGATGTACTCCAGCAAATGAATCCGTGCTGCAATGGCTTTGAGATTTTTAATCCAATTCTCTCCTTTCTTTGGAGGCCATGTGCCTTAATGGAAAAGTAACTAGTTTAGTGTCTTTCTCCAAATCAATCCTAAACTCGATCTCCTTTTGGGGTGGGAGACCCAATACTTCATTAAAGACATCAAGATATTCTCGGTCTATGGGTATAAATGAAAGCTCATCTTGTGACAAGTACAACAAATATAAGTAGCTTAACTTGACTAAGTTTTGGGTTGTACAATAAACACCTATGTCTCGTCCCTTATAACTCATTAACCATACAATTTTGTCATCGCAATTTAAAATAGCCCCGTAGTAAGACAACCAATTCATCCTTAGAATAAGCTCGTTCCACTCAAAATTAAGAATATATGTGTTGCATGTAAAATCAACTTTACATATGTCCATAACCAGATCTTTGCAAATTAAGGAAAGATGTGTCAACCTCCTAATAGGATTTGATACTACTATTGGGTTAATGGCAACGAGGGTTTTAGACTCAAAGAGTTAACTACATTTTTAGTTATAATGAAGGTGATGCTCCTAAGTCAAATAGTGTATAAATAGTATGCCCGAAATAATAGTTGTACCTTCTACAATAGCTTTTCCTTGATCTCTCAAAGGTGGTCTACTCGAGATAGGATTAGCCTTAATGGCATAGGCCTGCCGACTCTGCCCTTCCTTCGCAAGCTTTGGACATTGTTTCTTGAAATGTCATTCTTCATGGTAGTTAGCACTTCCCTTGAACTCTTTCCTCATCAAACTCACTTTACAATCCCTAAAGATTTTTCCTTTCTTTTGGCATCTTCAAAATGTTATACCTTACATCTTGAACTTCCCTTTGGCCTTCTTATTTGCCCAAAATCCTCCCTTCTTAGCTCTACCTTGGTTTTGCACCGGTCCTTCTTTCTCCTTCTCCTTCTCCTCTGAGCTAACTATCTAAAGCATAGTCATCTCAACTAACATCTCATAAGTAGCACCAGTACATACTTGAGTCAAAAGAAACTCTCTTAAGGGGGAATTTAGGCCTTTTTCAAACTCCATGGCCTTCTTCATGGTGTTATCAGTCAAACTCATTCTTTATTTAGCTAGTTCTATGAACCTATTTGTATATTCCTTCAAAGTGGAATCTCCCTTCCTAAGTTGTATAAAAATTTCCAATTGCAAATTCACATCAACCGTGGATATGAATCATGACTCAAAGAGGTTTCTAAACTCAGCCCAAGTGATAAATCTCTCATCATTCTCATCCACCACAATAGTACACCAACCAAGTCCCCTCCTTTTAGATGTCATGCCACCATTATCCTCTTAATCTGGTCCACCCATCCAGGCTCCCAAAAGATATGCTCATAATCGTTAATCCAAGTCTTCTTCTCCACAAAACCATCAACTCCTTTATACGCCTTTCCTCCCATATTACGGAAGTCCTTGAATATCTAGGGAAAGTCTATAGGGCGGGATGATGCTTCAACAGGCGAGGCAGTGGATTCTGCTGGCACAACTTGTTGAGAAATGAGAACTTGCTTGATATGCCTTAGGTATTGCTTGAACCATTCAGGCATCCCTCAAATAGTAGGTATCTCTTGTATAGAGGGGTTACCAACCTCAGAGGAATTATATTCATCCATTATAAACAATCTCTAAGCTTAAACTTTTAGTTACAATTTTCGAAGATATCATTATATGCTAAAATAAAAGACTATCCTAGTGTATTTTCGTACGTTAAAAATAATGTGTGTTTATTTATTTATATATATATATATATATAATATGTATGTATGTATGTATGTATGTATGTATAGATGTATGTATGTATTTATTTATTTATGTATAAGGAAGGTTTTTGAAAAACACTTTAAAAAATAACAAGTACGCCCTCATACGCGTATATGGGGGAATCTAAGCTTTGATACCAAATGTAATGACCTGCCTCGAAATGTCCTAATTTTGGAACTACAAAGGGCCTCATTGGATATTAGACCCATTTCAAAGCTGGCTATTGGTTGGTAAAATTGATACGATACACAATGATATCTACTAATCCTATCTGTTGTCTCGCCTTTTGGCAAGGCCGTGACACCTAAAGATTGACTGAAAACCAAAGACAGTTCTCCTCGATTGCCAGTTATGTAAGGCTCGGCTATGGATGTTGGTAAATTTTACCCGAGTCCGAATCGAGCTACAATTGATATGGCACAAGCAAACCTATGGAAGTCAACATTTCAAATTTGAAGTCAATCAGAGTTCCTATGCTCAAGATATGATCGATGCAAGTCAAGTAATGCACTTATTCGTATCCATGGGATCACCTTCTTCGTGTCGCTTTCATACGTGTCCACCTCCTTGTAGGCTTCATTCGCATCCGTCCACTTCGTATCGATCGACATCCGTCCACTTCGTATCGATCGACATCCATCCACTTCGTATCGATCGACATCCGTCCACTTCGTATCGATGGACACCCATCCACTTCGTATCGATCGACAACAACATGAGAGCCTATTTCGTATCGATCAAACCCCAAGTAAGCTTCGTATCGATCGGCCATTAATCGATACGAAAGCAACGCTTCCCATTGATACGAAATGGGACATAGGACATTGATATGAAATGGGCCAGAAACTAACGATACGAAGTAGCTGCGTGCAATTGATACAAAGCAACATCGATACAAAGGTAGGCGCAAAAGGTCAATACGAAGAGCTCACACAGGAATGGATACGAATGCGGCTTTCAGTCATCGACACGAAATGGCTTGCGATCATCAATATGAACAGAGTAGTGGGTCGATACGAACAATGCTAAACCCGGGTCGATACGAACAAGGCACATCCATAGGAAAGACTCGATCGTTCGGCGTGGAATGTGGATCGATCCTAAAAGCAAGCAGCATGTCATCAGACATCATGTGCGGGGTTATCGATGCGAGACCATCGATACGAATGACATGGATATGAATAAAATAGCAGTCGAAAAGCTTGAACTTGCATCGATCATAACTCACAACCCATAAGTCAAAATTCCAGCAAATTTTCACAGGAGCTTACATATAACCTAAAGAATGTTCATGCAAAATTTCGACTCAATTAGATCAAATTTTGATTGATACGAAATTTGTTCGTATCGATCACAGACCGAGTGCAAATGACATGGGATCGATCGTGGGAGCCCACCCACGTGCTAAAAGAGGTCTCCCAAGATCTGAGCGAGATATATTCAACCTACGACTATAAATAGCATCCCAGAGTCTATAGAAAAGGGACTTTTTTGGCTCTTCTACGTCCAGACTCTGTCGAGATTACTCTTGTTCTTCAATTCTACTACTGTAACTCATTGTAACCAGCGAACAAAGATAAATAAAAGTCAGTTATTTCATAGTGGACGTAGGCCAAACGTCGAACCACTATAAATCTATGTATTTTTGTATGATTCTTTTTAAATTTTGAGTGTTCTTCACATTTATTTTCTCTATATATTTGTTATCTGTGATCTGTGGTTGTAAACGGATGCTTTCATCGACAATTGGGTGTTTGTGACCAATTTTGACGCAAACACTATCAAAGCCTCATAGCGAAAAGGATAAAATATATTATCATAAACAGTACTCATTTTATAAAAATTCAAATTCCAAAACAAAATATAACATCCTAATATCTGTAATACAATATCCCAAAATACAATAACATCATTTCTAAAACAGGTACGTCGAAATATATAAAAATATAAGTAGATGGATAATTATCACAAGACTTCATCTCTACCTTCAATCTCCTAGATCTACATCGTCTTCTCTAACCTGTGTTGTAATGAGAAGGGATTCAAAACAACAACGTCCGGTGAATAAAATCTCGAGTCTTTCCATAATAGTACTTGGGTAGTATAATTTAGGTAAGAACATGTCTTACATATCCTAACTATATTTCTTATAAATACTTCCAACTAGAATCCTGAAATCTCTCCCAGTCCAATCCTATAACTTACAACTTCCTAGCCCAACTCTATAACGTATCTTCAACTATAGGCCCAAAGGCTATTTCCAGTCCCATGCATCTACCACGAATCATATTCTAATAATGTAAGAGAAAGTACCCATGCCACTTAATACCTTACAAGGAGAATTAGAAAGACTCTAACCATTTACTACGTATATCTTAGGCAGGTTCCCGTTATTTAAAACCTAACCCAATGTGGATCCCTCTCTAGTACCCGCTAGCTGACATCGCAAGAAGTCTCATTGCCACTTAATACTTCTTTATGGAAGAGACCGACCCTACAATAGCCACTTAATACCTTGAATTCGAAGTGGACCCTTCCTAAGATTTCCTACTACCATGACAAAACTCTAAACTCAATCATTTAGTACTTCCTAATTAGGGAGGAGATGGACCCTATAAAAGCCACTTACTACCTCCAATCCTCGAAGCAAGTCCTATGTATTATGACATGTAACCCAAATGTGATGTCTCACATTAGTCCAACTATCATAGGCACTGGTAGCCAGATTAACTAGGTAGACTTACTCTATAGAATTAGGACCAACCTCACGTTCTCCATTGGAGGTGATGTCTCACATCAACCACAAAGTCACATTGTTGGTAGTTAGATTAGCTGGGCAATCTTCCTTATGCTTTTGATTGACCTTGCATTACTATAACTTAGTCATAATTTAAAACCTTCTAACCATATTATCGTATACATCATCGCATTCTACTATGGCTATAAAGAAAGATTCTTTATTGCACCACTAATCATAATTATCCCTAACTTCCATCCCATGGGGTTCAATGCTAATTACTAAACTATTTATTATGCTATTAATACATTATTAATTACACGTTATTTATATGCTAATATATATATGTACATTAATAAGTAACTAAAATATTCCTAAGCATGAGAAGATTGCGCCCTATAGTTATCATTTAAATGTCTAAACTTCCAATTTATACAAGTCTAACTCCATACCATAAATACAAATTAGCTAATATTCTTTGCCCAACAACAGACTTGTATAAGAAAATATAATCAATTACCAAACTTATTTTATATTAAAATAGTAGAATCAACATTAGTAGAATTTGCAATTCAAATCATTTTACACTCTATTCAACTTATGCACGTAAGATGAAAAGGGATTCATATTTAATTTACTAGGTGATGCAAACTATGAATAGGAGAATCTGTAATTTACACACTATTTTCTAACTTATTTTCATTTCTAAAACCCTTAATCATATTAAAAGAAAATCGAGAAGTGGAATAGAATGTAAAGCATTAAAATTATAATAATTACATAAATTCCGCAATTTTAATATAGAATAACTAAGATTCCAAACATAAGAATTGACTTTTTTCTTTAGGGGAATTTTGTGGTTTTAGTTTGATGGTTTCGTTAGCAAAATTCCCTGAGCCATATATCAGATTCAACTATACTGTACAATTACGAAAATGAGAAGAAATAAGATTTTCACACATAGATGATTTCCAGCTTTCTCCTTTGGATTTAAATACGCATGCTTCTCTTTTTTGTTATCGGACATCTTCCTTTTGAAATATACAATAATTAGATTATGTATTAATTAGATTTAGAATTTCAGAAATTGGAGGAGAATAGAATTAGAAATTAAATATTAACATCTAAAATCCCTTACTTGAAAGCCTTAAGAAATTTATGAAACGTATGGAAAAAAGAGACTGACAAAGCTCCGGTTACATTCCTAAATAATTTGTGAACAAAAGTGAGGGGACTAAGCTGTTATTTGTAGTGGTTATAAGTCACCAGAACCATCAGATTTAAGTCGTTTTGAAATAATAGAACCTAGACCATTTCTAGCCTAAATACCCCTAAGCTTCGCAACACTCACCGGTCAACCGCCCTTTCCCAAGCAGTCAACTGCTAGCGGTCGAACGAGCCAAGGAATGCGGTCGACCTTAGTATTCGGCAACATATCAATTTTTTGTTTGCCATTTTATTTAATTTCCTAATTAATTTTAACGTTAACACTTATTTTAACCTTTTCTCTAATCACATTTCTAATCAACGTTAGTTTTTAAATTTCAAATTCTTAACATTAGTTACAAATTTAAATGAATTCCATTTGAATTATTTTGAATTTGAAAACTTCAAATGTTAATAACTTTTTCGCTCGAGCTCTGATTTCAAAACTTTATATATGGAAATTGATAAACGAATTAACATGAACGCAATGATGTAGTCCATGGTCAAATTTCAACAGTCGCAAATTTTATTTTTAGCCTTATTATCAATTAATTAATTTCCCATTAATTTTATGTGGTGTCGCATAAATTGTAAGGAGATAGGCATGTTTAAATAGAGAAAAAAGAGGTGGCAAGTTCTCTTCCTTTTCCTACTTCTTCGTTTACCAATTTAGGAACTAGATTCAAAATTCAAAAAGAGCCTGTCTCCTTCTCCCTAGGTCCGCCACCATATAATCCCTCATGGGCTAACGAGATAAAAAATCCAATTAGCAGTTAATATTATTTAAATCGTATTTAAATGTGTATCGATATTGTATGTCAATACATACATATATACATATATATGTGTGTGTGCATGTATGTGTATATATATAACTTTTATATATACATCCAACTAATTATTAATAGCTCCCGTGAAATACTAATAGCACCCAATATATTAATTAAATAAATATCTAATAAATACTAATTAATTTATAATAATATTCAAATCAGCTAAATTATGTGTTATTTCAAAGAATTCACTAATCCAGTTGTATGACTTATAGGTATATATTAAGTAAGCGAACATTAACAGGGTTTTCAATCCAGTGGAATTGAAAAGAAATTAGAACATCCAAACTAAGCCCAAATGACTTGAAACATGATCATAGGGCTTAGAATAACAAGACGACGGCCTCTAAGAAATATCTCTCAAAAATAGACAAACATTTTGGATCGGCACGATGCAAATCAATTGGATCGGTGCCAATCCAAATGAATGAACCATAGGGACTTCCAACCTCTTGCATCATGATTATATATCTCTTTTAAGTACACTTTCCATGTTTCATAGCATTCCATGCAACCTAGCTCAATAAATAAAGACTCATATGATTTATTCAAATATTTACCCACTTTGGGACCAGAGCAGCTTAAAACGGACCTATAGATCAATTACAAACTTGGATTGACTTGAAATTTTGAGGAAATACTTAAAAGACATAAAAAAGGCTCATATAAAAAATTAAGTCATTTGGTCAAGCCAATTTGGATTGGTACTGATCCAAACTCATCGGATTGTCCGATCGAATTAGTTGGGGCCCATAACCTACAATCAATAGATTAGGTCCCACATATCCTCTAGAAGCTACCTGCAAAGGTTAGTCTGATTCCGATAAGTATCGAGTGAGTTATGGATGGATCTCCTCCAAATTGAGCTAGTTTGAAAGATCAGGTCTTACCCACCTAGGATAGGATCCACCTCATGAGATCTGATTTGTAGGCTCTCCTGCTCATGTACATTGCATATATGAAGTTTCATGTCATTTGGTTAAGAATTGAGTGAGTTATGGCTGGATCTCTTACGACCCATAAGAAGAGATTCAAAAATAAGGCAAGGGTTTGGATCACCACCGATCCGACTCAATTGGATCATCGCCTGTCTAAATACTTAGCTCGGATCCGCATGAGATCTGATTCAGAGTTTCTTCTACACATGTACATTATATATATATATATATGAAGTTTTGTGTCATTTGATTAAGTATTGAGTGAGATATGGATGGATCTCCTATAAACGGATGGATTGGATGATCCATGAAGACAAATGATCAAACGAACTCCAAACAACTCGATATTCAAGTAAGTACTCAATTATATGATAGGTAGACAATCAAACTGAGAAGACTCGAAATTCATCAATTATTTGGATAGGTACCACTCTGACCGCATCAGATAGGTATCGACCCTAATACTTAGCTCAGATTACATCCAAAGGACTTAGAACTCAGAAAATCACTAAGTATTCAGATTGGTACCGATTCGACTCCATCAAATAAGTACCAATCCAAATACTTAGCTTAGATCACCACCAAACTTTTTGGGCTCCTTCTGCATGATGAATTCAGGCTCTTATCTAAAGGTCCGAAGCTAAGCGCTACAGATGCTGTAGTCATCCATAGTATTAACTTCCAGCGATAAAATATGGTAATGTTAATGGTATCCATAAGATCAGAAGCACTTGAATATGAAATAAAACAACACGGAAAAAAACATTTTTTCTGATTACATAACAAACCAACATTTTATATCCAAGTTACATAATTCCAAATGTTTTTCAGGTTCAGATCAAGTATAATTATTACAAAATGCGCCAAGAACGATATATAAAGATGCCTCCTTGGTTGACCAAAGTACTAAATACTCATAACTGACACAATAGAGTGGAATAAAAAACAGAACAACTCCTAAATAGCTAACTTCTGCCTCTTGCTTGTCTTTGGAAGCTTTATTCATCCACCTACTAAAACTTGTAAATCCTCAACCCTCAGTCTACTCAAATTAATTTTGAGCACTCGAGAGTTTAAGGGGAAAAACATAAACTTTGAGTCAGACATAAAGCCTGGTGTGAATAATACTATAGCGGAATGGGTTTTCCCTCATTAATATCCTTTTAAAACATATCATTTGCTAATCTTAACCCTGCAACCTAAACTGGTTAAAATAATAATATCAGTATCATGAAAGCATATAAATTAGGTAACAAATGGACTATCCATCCGAGCAATATAGTTTTGTTTGGCTAACTATTAACCTTTGGCTGACTTGGGCCTACCAGAAAAAATAAACAAATAATCTAACTTTTGTTAGATACTCCTCTTCTGTACGGTCTGTCACTAACTTACTTCTCCATGGTCAACTAAACCTAATGGTTTTGCAGGCTCACCAATAACTTATCCTCACTCTGTATATTCCTTTTTGTGTGTAATATTATTTTAGTCTTACCTATGACAAAGCCCTACACATTGGAATTTTGGACTAAATTAGCTAGGGGCTAATTGTTAATATATAGGGCACGACCTCATACTAGTCCCATTTGGTATTATTATATCTAATTCATTTTACTAAGGGTTATCTACCCAAAATTCTCCTTGAAAACTTTTCTTATCAAAATGATTTAATCCTTTTAAATCATACTTAAACAAGGAAAATATACTCTATGCTTTACTTAAATCACCTTGCCATATTATACATACTTTACACAAAAATTTGTTGACGAAAACATTTCACCTTTTAAAGTACCCCTTTCGAACCCGTTGAAAGTGCCCCTTTCAATACAAGTGAAACCTTAGGCCGAAAGGCCAAAACATACCTTTTGAAACCATTCATAATCAACCTTTCGAAATCATTGAAAAACAACACCTTCGAAAGCTTTAAAACCTTGGACATCCTATCTTTAAAACACTTAACATTGCCTTTTGAAAACATTAGAAACCTTCATTTTAAACCTTTCGAAACATTGTGGAACCGCTCCTTCGAAACCCTCATTTAGACCTTTCGAAAGCATTAAAATCCTTTGCAAATATCAAACCTTTTGAAAGCATTTGGGTCAAAGTAAAATATGTGGAAACCTTTTAAAACCATTCAAAACTATGTTATCAAAACCTTTGAGTTTATCTTTAAAAAACTCAAAAGGGCCATAAAAGAACAGGTTCAAAAGCAAAACTTTCGAAAGTTATTTCCTAAATAAAAGAAGTGAAGGTGTCGAAACCATTCCCTTCGGAAGAAATGGAGAAGTGACTTGGATTTTTAAACAAAAAGACCTTTCGAATGCGCTGCATCAAAAGGAAAAAGGTGGCAGCAAGGGGGTTTCAACCTAGGTGAAAGCCATTACAAAAAGGTGCAACCATTCCTTTAAAACAATTTAACCTAGATGACAACCAAGTTAAAAGCTAATTAATCTAAAGCAAAGCAAGCGCATTCACTCTTAAAAACGAAGACACGCTTCAACCCCTTCGGAACCCCATGCTTCGACTACATAACTTCTGCCATAGTCCAATTCACTATGTACCAAATTTTGATACCATGCGCATTGGTTTCGACTGAGAAGGAGGCTGAAGTAAGGCGTCGGAAAGAGGGTGCCAAAAATAGTGAAACATGTAAAAAACATATTTAAACTGATATTTAGTTTTTTAAAGTAATCTTTTCGAGGAACCTGTCTTGTTTGTCAAAATATTATCAATTTCTAATTTCTTTTCTAAAAGTTCTGCCAATATTTCATAAATAAACAATTTAATTTATTTACAAAATACTCCTTCTCCTTTATAAATATATAAAACATTTAAGTCTCATACCTTAAATAATTTTATCTATTCATTAAAACACTTAGGAAATTCTACAAAAATTTCTATAAATCATTTTTAATATGTTTTCCAACATGTATAAATTTCAGACCCAAAATATGTATAATTTAGCTGTAAATTATTTTAAATCCAAATTTCCATTTTTCTCGCTAGAAAATTAATATAAATTCGCATTAATTCAAAAAAATATGAAAATTGAAACCATATCTAAAATATCATTTATGATCTAAATCTAAAATCGCAAGGCATTTGGATATTATTTAATAGGTTTTACACATTAAAACATATTATAGGATCCATATGAAATATCATACATCATCAGCAACCATATATCTTCACTTCTATAATAAAAAACATGGCAAATAACTTTGCAAAATATTTCGAATTTCACCATAAAACCAAAAACAAGAAAAATATGAGATGTAGTCATTACTCACCTTAGCTTTGAGATTAAGGTGTTGAGATTTGATCTTTGATTTTGTTGCTTAAGCTTTCCTCTTGATCTTATCTTTGTCGTCTCTTGTTTTCCCTTAATGTTGGCTGGCCTATTACTTTGTGATAGGAACTGAGATGTTGGTTTTGATGATAACAACCTTTTAACTTATCTTATTATGAAATATATACTAATATCGTTGTCTAGATAGATATGTATATGCAGGATATATATATACATATATATATCAGGTATTGATTACTAAAGACTGATCAGTATAAAGACTCGAGACTCAAGATTTAGAATGAAGATATCAAGATTGAAGACTATAGAGTATCAAGATCAAGATTTCAAGATATGAGTCTAGTTTTTGTTAAAACTTCATAATAGCACGGAAATCTTCATTCCAAATTTCATTTGGGATGGAACTCATTCCTACCTTCTTAGTGGCTTACAAACCCACGACAAGTAGCTTACAAACCTACGACAAGTGCTTACAAACCCACGAACATTCTAGTTTTGTACAAGTTCTCAAGTCCTGACGTGATGAGTGTGAGAAATGCGGATTACAGATCTTAAGGCTAGGGTTAACACTAGATGGGGGTTAATAGTGTTAATAAAGAATTACTACATCCTTTTCGATTTATGTTAATTTAGACACCGATGTATGCAATATACAGACACAGATGTGATAAAAAACAAACACAGATACAGAAATAAAATAAAGGCGATAAAGGAAAGAACACACCGGATTTTATACTGGTTCGGAGTTACCCAACATCCAGTCCTGCAACACAAGTACGGATTTCCTTTCAAAAGCAATTTTACAATTACACCCTCGGTTTCAAGGCTACGAGGTACACCCTCCATAATTTCGATGCTCTGGGTAGATATACTTGATTTCCGGGCCACAAGTTTACCCAATTGATCTACCAAGGCTACAATCACACCTTTTCTTTCTTGATTGATTTTCAACGCGACAATCACACATTTTCTCACTTAATAGATTACAAAGAAGTCTATAACTCTGAATAGCACTGAGAATCTTATAGAGAGAGTGATAGAGAATCAAACTAGAAGTAATCGAGTTCTATTCAATGTTTATTTCGGCAGAGTAATGATAAGAATATGTATTAAGAAAAGTGGAAGAAGAAGAGGAGTGAAAAATCAAAAATCTGATGATAAATTCGTTGAAACTAACCCCTATTTATAGAAGAACAACAGCTATGTCCATTCGTGAAGAGTTATGGCGAAAAGACACTTCTTTTGAAATTTAAATTTTGAACTCAACTGACACCATGTCGACATAGGGTATATAGGCATGTCGACATCCAAAGCATTTTTTGATGTTTTGATTTTCTTTGAAAATAACCTTTATCTTATATTTAAAACTAATTTAAACTTTATAAATATACTTGAATATAGTTAAAATTCATAAGTAAATATAAAGAATAATATATATATGATTTAACTCTAATTTTATATTTTAAATCTAAGTATAAATATTTAAAAGTTAAATATATTATATTAAAAGATAGTTTAAAATCAGGAGTAATTTAACTTTGAAATTAAAGATAATTTTGAGGCTAAAATTATTTAAAATCAAGATAGAGCATTTTGAATCTTTTTAAAAGGAAAGTTTTGAAAACATTTTGAAAACAGGATATAATTTTGAAAATCATTTTGAATAAAAAGTTGGCGGATGCAAAACAATGTTCCACTAGATTTTTCGTAGGTTCCATCCTACTTAGGGTTCCATCCCTTTAACAGGCTCGAAGTGGATTCCATTCCACGAATAAATTGGATTTTAAGATGCCAGTGCTTTTCTATGAGTTTTAACAAAATTCCTAATAATAAAAAATACTTAACTTTGAAATCTTGAACTCTTGATAATCTTGATACTCATGAGTCTTCTATCTTGATATCTTGAATCTCTATACTGTACAGTCTTCTTTCTTAGTACCTGCATGGTTAAATCCTGCATATACATATAAATCTAAACTTATAATGTTAGTATTTACATTTTATAAACTATTCTAAGGTTGTTGTCATCAAAACCATCATTTCACGGACTAACGATCTCCCCCTTTTTGATGATGACAACCTTTGTTTATAAAATTTTACTTTTATCCTAATAATTCCCCCTAAAACTAATAACTCTCCCTTAATCTATGCCTAACTACCCTATTTTATATGTCTACCCCTTTGTCATCGACAAAAAAACTAAATATAAACTATATAACTTTAAACTATATAACTATATAACTAATACTCTATGACATGTGATTATAATGATAGTGTTATCATAAGTAATCATCACTTAAATCTAATTCTAAAACATAGTCCTAAACTATCAACTATCCTAAGTAAGAATTAACAATAGTATTTATAATTAAAACAGATATAAGAACACGAGTTATTTATTACGTACGAAGTTGTATATACATGAACGTTTAGAAAATACAAAGAAACACAAACAACAGTGGAGAAGAAAGAAAAGAAACTATTGTGCGTTATAAAACATAGGAGATCTATGAATCGAACAGTTTGGATAGTGAAAACAGAAGTTTCCACATTGTTCGACAAGATTCCCATTCTTGTCAAAACACACTTCTCCAACACACACGACTTGGTCATCATCCTCCTCGTGTGCTTCTTCCATGGGTTCTTCTTCTTCTTCCTCGATGGCCTCTTGTTCTTGATTGAGTGAAGAGTCTTCATCAATCAAGATAGGGTTGGCCTGGTTATCCATTAGAATTTTTTGCAAATTCCTAAGAATCTTGCCTTGCCTTTCCTGTTCCTTTTCCATATGAAGTTGAGTCACTTGAATTTCAGTCATCATCTGAAGTACATCCTTCATAGATTCCTCCATTTTAGTCACACGCGAAAGTAGTATGTTGAAATGAACCCGACGTAGGAGAGGAGAATGAAAAGGTTGATTTTATGTTTGATTTGGAAGAGGAGGCCATTATTTTATTTATTTCAGAAGACAAATTAAAGAGAAAACAGATAGAATGAACAAAAATTCGAAATAGAGAAGAATAAATAACTAAAATTTTTGAATTTTGGTGGGAAAATTTCAAAACTTAAAAGCGTTGCATGTCGACAAGAGTATATGAGGGATGTCGACATGGTCCTTTTTATTTTAACTCTTTGAATTATTTTAATATTAATTATTAATTATACTGTTATTTATATTTTATATTTTAGTTATAGAACAAATAACTAATTCTCTTCTTAATTCAGTAAATATTGATTCATTTAAGGGTTTTGTTACGATATCAGCAATTTGATTCTCAGAATTGATATACTCGAGAGTAACTACTTCCTTACTTGTATTATCTCTGAGAAAATGATGTCTGATATCAATATGTTTAGTTCGAGCATGTTGAGTAGTGTTTTTAGATAAATCTATAGCACTTGTATTGTCACAATAAATTGGTGATTTTGAAAATTTTAAACCAAAATATTTTAAGGTTTGTTGCATATATATTACTTGAGAACAAGCCAAAGTAGCAGAAATATACTTTGCTTCAGTTGTTGATAAAGAAACTGTGTTTTGCTTTTTACTAAGCCAAGAAATCAGAGAATGCCCCAAAAATTGACAAGTCCCACTTGTACTTTTTCGGTCTGATTTACAACCAGCATAATCAGCATCATAGTAAGATATTAAGTCAAAAGAATCATTTTTAGTGTAGAATAAACCATAATCAGATGTGTGTTTAATAGATCTTATGATTCGTTTTACGGCTTTTAAGTGGGTCACTTTAGGTTGGGATTGATATCTGGCACAAAGACAAACACTATGCATGATATCAGGTCTACTTGCAGTAATATAGAGTAGTGATCCAATCGTTCCTCTATATAGTTTTTGATCTACATCTTTCGAGAAATCTTCTTTACTAAGGCACTCATTGGTTGCCATGGGAGTGGGTTTTCCACTCGCAGTAGTCAAACCAAATTTACTAATTAGGTCTTTAGCATATTTTTCTTGACTACTAAAAATACCATTATCTAATTGTTTTATTTGTAATCCTAAAAGAAATTTAATTCACCCATATGACTCATCTCAAATTCTTTTGTCATTATTTCACAAAATTCTTTATTCATTTCAAAATTAGTTGAACCAAAAATGATATCATCTACGTAAACTTGAACTAATTGAATATCATTTTTATTTCTTTTAATAAAAAGAGTATTATCTACTTTACAAATTTCAAAATTAGATTGCAATAAATAAGTTTTTAGTCTATCATACCAAGCTCTAGGAGCTTGTTTTAGACAATATAATGCTTTCTTAAGTTTGTAAACATGATTTGGTAATTTATCATTTTCAAAAAGTGGTGGTTGTTCAACATATACTTCTTTTTTTACAAATACATTTAAAAAGGCACTTTTATCATCCATTTGAAATAATTTGAAATTATTATGATTTGCGAAAGCAAGTAGAATCGTAATGGCTTCTAATCTTGCTACGGGAGAAAAGGTTTCATCAAAATCTATTCCTTCTTGACAATAACCTTGAGCGACTAATCGAGCTTTATTTCTAACTACCTCTCCTTGTTCATTCATTTTATTTTTATAAACCCATTTAGTTCCAATTATAGTTTTATTTTCTGGTCTAGGAACAAGTTCCCAAACATCATTTCTAGTAAATTGATTTAATTCTTCTTGCATAGCCAAAAATCCATGAATCATCAGTTGATGCTTCTTTTGGATTTTTGGGTTCAATAGTTGATATAAAAGCTACATTACTCATTTGACTTAGTTGATTTCTAGTTTTAACAATAGATTACATATCTCCCAGTATATTTTCTATAGAATGATCTTTTAAAAGTTTAGTCCTTTTATTAGGATGATTAATTTCATTATTAGTTTCAATTGATTCTCGATTTTGAGTGATTAAATCCTCTTCATTATTTGTATCTTCAAAATTTTTGAAATTTTCATCAAACGAAACATGCATTTTTTCTTCAATGGAATTTTTGTCGGATTTAGGACCAAATTTATCTAAATTATCTTTTGTATTAAAATAAAGCATTTACTTTCAAAAATTCTGAAATAAGATACCTTAGGTTTCTTTAAATAAAGAAGTTCATAAGATGTCTTATCAGTTATAGGTCTAACTAATATTCTATTCAAATATAACAGGCAGTAGCAACTGCTTCTACCCAAAAATTCTTTGGTAAATTACTATCTGTAAGCATAGTGCTCGCACACTCTTGAATCGTCCTATTTTTACGTTCTACTACTCCGTTTTGTTGTAGAGTTCTTGGAAATGAAAAATTGTGAGTTATTCCCTTTTTATTGCAGAATTCCTCAAACATTTCATTTTCAAATTCACCACCGTGATCACTTCGAATAGTTCTAATTTTTGGAGAAAATTGATTTTGAATTCTTTTTGAGAATGTCTTAAAACATTCAAAAGTGTCACTTTTATGTTTCAAGAATATTGTTCATGTAAATCTAGAATAATCATCTACGATTACAAAGACATATTTACTATGATTTATTGATAGAATTTGAGATGCACCAAATAAATCAAGATGAAGTAATTCAAGAGGTTTTGAAGTTGAAATCATATCTTTTAACTTAAAAGAACTTTTTCTAAGTTTTCCTAAAGACAAGCATCACATAAACTATCTACTTTAAAATTCATTTTAGGGAGACCTCTTAGTAGATCATGTTTTGACAGTCTAGATAAGAGTTTGAAATTCAAATGCCCAAATCTCTTGTGCCAAATTCAAGGGTCACTTGTATTTGCCAACAGACACAGGTTATCATTTGAAACTTTCATACTAAGAATATAAATGTTCTTTTTCCTGACTCCCTCAAATATAATGGTTGAATTATTATCTTCAATGTGACATTTATCTTTTTCAAATTTAATTTTATATTCTTTATCACATAGTTGACTTATACTTAGCAGAGTATGTTTCAGATTCTTAACTAGCAAAACATTAGTAATAGTACAAGTTTCAGAATTACCGACTTTGCCGATGCCAATCACATATCCTTTTGAATTGTCTCCAAAGTTAACCAATCCTCCGTCTTTGTATATTATATCATTCGGTATATCTAGATTGCCAGTCATGTGTCTAGAACACCCACCATCGAGTATTCACTTGTTCTTTCTGATCTGCATAATTTGTCCGTTGTGGATTGATTCCTCAACACCAATAAAACATGATTCCTGCACATCAAACAATCTTGCAAGACAATTTGAATTTGAATATTGATTATATGCACACTCAAGAAACAATGATGGTTTGAATGCTTCTAAACTAGTATTAACAAATATAGCCATTTTAAAAACTTTTCAAAAATCAGATTATGAAACTTTGAAAGCCTTGCTCTGATACCAATTGTGAGAATTGCGGATTACGGATCTTAAGGCATAGGATTAACACTAGAGGGGGGTGAATAGTGTTAATAAAGAATTACTAAATCTTTTTCGATTTATGTTAATTTAGACACCGATGTATGTAATATACAGACACAGATGTGATCGCAGAAACAAACACAGATACAGAAATAAAATAAAGGCAGTAAAGGAAAGAACACAACGGATTTTATACTGGTTCGGAGTTACCCTACATCCAGTCCCGCAACACAAGTACGGATTTCCTTTCAAAAGCAATTGTACAATTACACCCTCGATTTCAAGGCTACGAGGTACACCCTCTAAAATTTCGATCCTCTGGGTAGAGATACTTGATTTTGCAGGCCACAAGTTTACCCAATTGATTTACCAAGGCTACAATCACACCTTTTCTTTCTTGATTGATTTTCAAGGCTACAATCACACATTTTCTCGCTTAATAGATTACGAAGAAGTCTATAACTCTGAATAGCACTGAGAATCTTGTAGAGAGAGTGATAGAGAATCAAACTAGAAGTAATCGAGTTCGATTCAATGTTGATTTCGGCGGAGTAATGATAAGAATATGTATTAAGAAAAGTGGAAGAAAAAGAGGAGTGAAAAACCAGAAAATCTGATGATAAATTCATTGAAACTAACCCCTATTTATAGAAGAACAACAGCCATGTCCATTCGTGAAGAGCTATGGCGAATAGACACTTCTTTTGAAATTTAAATTTTGAACTCAACTGACACCATGTCGACATGGGGTATATAGGCATGTCGACATCCCAAAGCATTTTTTGATATTTTGATTTTCTTTGAAAATAACCTTTATCTTATATTTAAAACTAATTTAAACTTTATAAATATACTTGAATATAGTTAAAATTCATAAGTAAATATAGAGAATAATATATATAGAATTTAACTCCAATTTTAATAAGTATAAATATTTAAAAGTTAAATATATTATATTAAAAGATAGTTTAAAATCAGGAGTAATTTGACTTTGAAATTAAAGATAATTTTGAGGCTAAAATTATTTAAAATCAGGATAGAGGGTTTTGAATCTTTTTAAAAGGAAAGTTTTGAAAACATTTTGAAAACAGGATATAATTTTGAAATTTTTTTTTGAATAAAAAGTTAGCGGATACAAAACAATGTTCCACTAGATTTTTCGTAGGTTCCATCCTACTTAGGGTTCCATCCCTTTAACATGCTCGAAGTGGATTCCATTCCGCGAATAAATTGGATTTTAAGATGCCAGTGCTTTTCTATGAGATTTAACAAAATTCCTAATAATAAAAAATACTTAACTTTGAAATCTTGAACTCTTGATAATCTTGATATTCATGAGTCTTCTATCTTGATATCTTGAATCTCTATATTGTACAGTCTTCTTTCTTAGTACCTGCATGGTTAAATATTTCATATACATATATATCTAAACTTATAATGTTAGTATTTATATTTTATAAACTATTCTAAGGTTGTTGTCATCAAAACCATCATTTCACGGACTAAAATGAGATATTCTGCGGGAAGAAGCTTGCAAAACTACTTCAAAATGATTTTTCAAAACTGTTTTTCAAAATGTTTAAGCCTTAAAATAATCTTTTTTTTTGTTTTTAAAATAAAATTCTTGTTTTAAACTTCGTTTATTTTAAAAAAAACTATCTTCTAATTTTTAAATATTCTTTATAATATATATACTTGAGATCTAAAATTTATATATACATTCCAAAAATATAATTTTCTACTCTTCTTGATTTAAAAACATAGGAAAATTAGTTTATTTTACTCCAGAATCATTTCATCTTATTTTCCTTTCAATACCAATTTTAAAACAAATTTTAAATTATTTTTTACTAAAGGATGTCGACATCATGGGATACCTCATGTCAACATGGTGGCCGTTGAATTCAAAAGTTTTAATTTCAAAAGAAGTATTTATTCGTTTAAATCTCTTCACGAATGGTTATGACCATTATTACTCTATAAATAGCCTTCACAAACGAATTTTTTATGTAACTATTTTCTTCACTCCTTCTTCTCCACAAATCCATATTATAAAACTTACATATTTTTAAGATCGTATCAAAATTCTACCGAATTCTCAAGTGAATCAAATTAGAATATCATTCTTGTTTGATTCTATGCCCTCTCTCGAAGATCAAAGTGCTATTCAGAGTCATAGGATCAATTTGTAATCAAAAGTTTATCGAGTCTCTCTATAAGGTGTGGTTGTGCTTGGAAATCAATTGGGTGATCTTGTGTCCCGTAGTTTTCCCCAGACTCGTGAGACGGGAGGGTACGTCAAGGCCTTTAGAAATTAAGGATTGTAATCTCGACATTGGTATAATAAAAAACTGTATGAATTTTTTGCCTTGGTACAGGACTGGATGTAGGGTAACTTCGAACCGGTATAAAGTCTGGCGTGTTCTTTCTTTTGCTGCCTTTTATTTACTTTCTGCATTTATGTTTGTTTCTGTGATTGTTCTGTAATTAAGTTCTGCATTTTTTTATATCATAATTTTCAAATTAGTTCATATAAGTCTTAGAGTCCATTAAACACTATTCACCCCCCCTCCCCCCTCTAGTGTTAAATTAGCCTTAAGATCCTTAATCTGCACTCTCTTTCACTTAGGTTTTAATTTTGTGAATATAGAAATGAACGTATAGAATATGGCTTAAGGGGCACAGAGTATAAGAATAATACTAATTCATATATTTCCCTTGTCTATTTCCTAACATTTTATTCCATTTCAATTTACTTAGTTCATTTGTTAACATGGCATGGCTACCCTTACTAATCACAAATTTCAATCCCTTAACCGTTTTACATCATTTCATTTAATATACGTAATTAAATGTTACTAAAAATTAGGGTCATTACAGACTCCCCTCCTTAAAGAATTTCGTTCTCGAAATTACGATAAGGTACACAATCAATCAATCAAAATGGTAAAACATACCATCAAACAAATCAGGATAAGGGTCTCTAGTCCTGCTCTCAGTCTTCCACATACAGTCTCTCTCATCGTCGCTCTACTAGACTTTAACTAATCTAACTGTCTTGTTCCTTAGCCTCTTCTCATCTCTCATGACTATACGAACTGGCTTTCTAACTATAGTCAAATTCGGCTCTACTACTGAGTCATCTAACACAGTCAGTGCTATAGTAGTTCGGATCTCTAACATACTTTATTAGATGAGAAATATGAAAAACATCGTGGGTCCTTCCAAACTATTTGGTAACTCTATTCTATATGCGAATTTCCTGATCCCCTCTACAATAGGAAATGGTCCTACAAATCATGGTGCCAATTTCCCTGATTTCCCAAATCGTATCACACCCTTCATAGGTGACACCTTAATAAAAACATGATCTTCAACGGAGAACTCTAAGTCTTTCCATCTTCTATCTGCATAAATCTTCTTCCTAGACTGGGAGTCCTTCATTCCTGCTCGAATCAGCTCAATCTTCTCTGCAGTTTCTCTAACTAAATCCAGACCAAGAACCAATCTATCCCCGATCTCTGGCCATAAAACCGGTGATTTGCATGGCATTCCATACAAAGCTTCAAACGGTGCCATCCCTATACTGGTCTTAACTGTTGTTATACGAAAACTTGACTAAGTGCAGATGGTCTTCCCATGATCCTCCAAAATCTGACACACAAGCTCGTAACAAATCCTCCAAGGCTTTGTTAACTCTTTTCGTTTGCCCATCGGTCCGTAGATGGTAAGTGGTACTCATCTTGAGCTTGGTACCAAAAGTATCCTACAGACTCTTCCAGAACTCGTTAGTGAACAAAGAATCTCTATCACTTACTATGCTACTAGGAATTCCATGAAGTCTAACTATATTCCTCATAAACAACTTAGCCAATATAGGTGTCGTCCTAGTTGACTTAACTGGAATGAAATGGGCACTCTTGATCAATCTATCCACTATGACCCATAAACTTTCATTTCTTTTATTAGATCTCAGCAACTCATCTATAAAATCCATAGAAATAGAATCCCACTTCCATAATGGAATATCTAATGGCCAAAGAAACCCACTTAGCTTCTGATGTTCAACTTTTACCTGTTGGTAGTTCAAACACTGCTTCACCCATAAGCCTACATCGTTCTTCATACATTCCTAGAAGAAACTCCTCTTCATGTCCTGATACATCTTAGTTCCTCCCAGAGGAATGGTGACTTTGAACAATGACATTCCTCCAAAACCTCTTTCCTTATGTCTCCCACATTCGAAATACACAACCTTCCTTTCTTTCTCAACCATCCATTTTGGTCAAGACTAAAATCTTTCATGTCATTGCTCTTCGTTCCATTCCTTAACTTCTTGATCCGTTCAACTAATACTGGATCCTCTATCTGTTTAGAAGCAATCTTTTCAATCATGGCTGGTCGAACTTCTAAACATGACAACATAGAAGTTTCCTTGCTAGATCTATCTTCATATCTCCATTGTACTCTACATGTCGTCAATGCTTCCAAATCTTTCCACTCAGCTATCATTGCCAATGCTGCATTTTGATGTTTTCTGCTAAGCGCATCGGTAACCTTATTGCCTTTTTCCGATGTGTACTCAATCCCACGTCATAAACAACTATAAATTCCAACCATCTTTGTTGTCTCATGTACACCTCCTTCTGAGAGAACAAATACTTCAACACTTATGATCTGTAAATAGTCCAAACCTCTCTCCCAAAAGGTAATGTCTCCACAACTTCAATGCAAATATCACCGCAGCTAATTCCAAATCATGCATTCGATATCTAACCTAATGCGGTCTAAGTTTTCAAGAAGCATAGGCAATCACTTTACCTCTATGCATTAACACAGCTCCTAACCTAGTTCCATACACATTCGTATATACTATCAAATCCTGATTCTCTTTTAGGACAACTAGTATAGGTGCATGAGTCAATAAGTATTTCAAGCTCCGAAATGCTTCATTACACTTATCGGTGCCAACAAACTTCACATCCTTTTGCGTTAGCGTCGTCATCAGCGCTACTATTTGCGAAAAATTCTTAATGAACCTCCTATAATATCTAGTCAATCCAAGAAAACTCTTTATCTCAGTCACTGTCTCGGGTCTCTTCCAATTATTTACTGCTTCAATCTTAGTCGGATCTGCAGATAACTCTTCCTTTGAGACTTCATGACCAAGAAACTTCAATTTCTTCTTCCAGAAATGACACTTCAAAAACTTTACCTTTAGCGATTCTGTCTCAGCATCTCAAGCACCGCCCTAAGATGAACTTCATGCTCCCTTTCATCTTTAGAGTATATCAAAATATCATCTATGAAAACCAAGACGAACCTATCCAAGCGCTCTCGGAAAATTTGGTTCATCAAATCCATAAAGAATGTCGGCGCATTAGTTAGTCCGAAACGTCATCACTAACCGTATAGTTCTAAACGCCATCATAGGAATACTATCCTCTGCTACTCTAAGCTGATGGAAACCAGTTGCCAAATCCAATTGGAAAAACACCTTGGCTCCACTCAAATGATTAAACAAATTGTTGATTCTAGACAACGGATAACGGTTCTTTATCGTCTTCTCATTCAACTTACGACAATCGATACATAACCTATACGATCTGTCCAGCTTCTTGGCAAACACTGCAGCTACTCCCCAAGGAAAACTACTAGGTCTAATAAATTTTTTGCCTTGCAAATCTATCAATTGCACCTTCAATTCTCTCATCTCGGTAGGTGTCATCCTGCTTAGTGGTCTACTCGCTAGTTCTGCTCTAGGTACTAAATCTGTTCGAAACTCAATGGCTCATTTCGGTGGATACTAAAGTTCAAAAACATCTACGAATTCTATAACTATGAAAACTCGATTTAACTCATCTTTTACCTCCATAACATCGAACAAAACATTCACCTCACAATAAGGGTTTACTACCGTATATACAATCAAATCACTACGGTCAGAGTGTCTAACTGATATTTTTCTATCATGATAAAATACCTTAGCATCGTATTTACTTAACCAATTCATACCCAAAATTATTTTGAACCTTATGAAGTCAAACACATGCAAACTACAAACAAAGGTATAACCAAACGAATCAAACTCTAGGTGTTCACACTTTATCCCAAGTGTCGCATACCCTACTATCGGAATTGCAACCCTTAAGGAAGTAACTAAATATGAGGGTTCTAGGTTAAGCTTATCTACCAAACAATAAGATATAAAAAAAATGCAATGCACCAATATCAAACAGAACGCTAACTGACATACCATGAATATGAAGCATACCTCCCAACACTGCTTTTCCTTTTTCCTATGTTGTTGACCTCGAGGTAGCTGGCTCTAATTCATACACCTTTCCTTTCCCATCTTTAGCTGGCCCTTTGCACTGGTTCTTATAATGACCAATTTGATCGCAGTTGAAACGTCTTACCGCTTTCTTCTCTGTAGCTTTCTTTGCTTTGCCTATCCGGTACTCATGGGCATAGTGTCCTCTCTTGCCACACTTGTAACAGACTACTTCGACCTTTCCCTTCTTAGCAGCTCCACCCTTCCGAGCTCCTTTCTTATGAAAGAACTTCCTTTGCCTTGTTTCTCTCCAGAAAATAAGCATATCTTCGTTCCTCAAATCCATCTCGACTACAACATCACATGGATCCCGGAGATGCGGTAACATTGCCCTAGCAAGCTCAGGCTTCAACCCGCTAATGAACTTCTCATTTCTCTTAATATTAGTACCAATCGTAGCATAGTCATATCTTGCTAGCTCCTCAAACCTCCTCGCATACTCAAGTACGGTCATGTCTCCCTGCTCCAATTCAGCAAATTTCCTAAGCAAAGTAGACTTAGCAATCTTCGACATAAACCTTTCCTAAAATCTCCTTTTAAACTCGGCCCATGTCATTGCCTTCTCATTAACTCCTACCGTCACACTATTCCACCAGTATAAAGCTGCTTTTTGAAGTTGTCTCGAAGCAAGCCTTCTCTTCTTCTCATCATTGAACCCTAAATCTACAAAGATTCTCTCACAATGCAGTAACCAGTTCTCATGGCATCTTCGGTTCCAATAAATGGCTTTCCTTTCAACTGAGCACAATCTCTACTTAGAATAGCATAGTTGTTGACTACTGGAGCTACCTGAAATCCTCGTCTACCTACTCCAGTAGCAACATCCGCATGCACCATGTTGACAAAGAATTGAAAAATTGCTTCCATGTCAACTTGTGGAAGTCCAACACCCACTTTTCCAACTTGTTCCTAATCCGGGTTTCTCCTTGTATTTGCTCTGGCATTTTCATTTGTTATGGTGCTTCCCCCAAGCTTAACCCTTCCACTTCTAGCATCCATATCTGTATTCAAGTATCGTGAGATATGGAAGAATAGCCTAAGAGAGATAGGAGAATAGAGATATAGTGTATACTTATATATATCAAATACAAGTACGTTACTATAGCGTATTCCATACACTGATTTTATCTCTAATTCCTTAGGATTATGTTTTCAAAAATCATTTTAATTTAATGTTTTTCAAAATCCTATGCTTTGATACCAAGTTGTAACATCCCCTATCTAAAGGCCCAAAGCTAAGCGCTACGGATACTGTAGTCATCCATAGTATTAACTTCCAGTAACCAAATACGGTAATATTAATGGTGTCCACAATATTAGAAGCATTTAAATGTGAAATAAAACATCATAGTTTAAAAACATTTTTCTGGTTACATTTTTTGAGAAAAATGTGTGATCCTCTATAAATAGAGGAGAGTACACATTTTTTTTCTGATTACATTTCAAAACAGTATTTTATATCCAAGTTACATAATCCCAAACATTTCTCGAGTTTAGATCAAATATAATTATTACAAAATATGCCAAGAGCGACATGTAAAGATGTCTCCTTGGTTGACCAAAATACTAAATAGTCATAACTGACTTAATATAACACAGCGGAATAAAACAAACAGAAAAACTCTTAAATAGCTAACTTCAGCCTCATGCTCCTCTTCAGAAGCTTTATTCATCTACCTACTAAAACCTATAAATCCTCAACCCTCGGCCCATTCAAATCAATTTTGAGCACCCGGGAGTTTAAGGGAAAAACATAAACTTCAAGTCAGACATAAAGTCTGGTGTGATTAATATTATACATCTCGATTATTTGATACTAAGTGAGACCACGTCACTTATCAAAACGGGTTTCCCCTCACTAATATCCTTTTAAAACATATCTTTTGCAAATCTTAATCCAACAACCAAAACTGATAAAAAAATAGTATTATGAAAGCATATAAATCAGGTAACAAATGGACTATCTATCTGAACAATATAGTTTTGTTTGGCTAACTATTAACCTTTGGCTGCTCGGGCCTATCAGACAAAATAAACAAATAATCTATCTTCTATTAGATACTCCTCTTTTGAACGGTCTGTCCCTAACTTACTACTCCAGGGTCAACTGATCCTAATGGTTTTGCGGGCTCACCAATAACATATTTTCACTCTGTATATTCCTTTCTATGCGTAACATCATTTTAGTCTTACCTATGACAAAGCTCTACACATTGGAATTTTGAACTAAATTAGTTAGAGGCTAATAGCTAATGTATAGGGCATGACCCTATACCAGTCCCATATGGTATTCTTATATCAGAGTCATTTTACTTAGGGTTACCCAAAATTTTCCTTGAAAACCTTTTTTTCTTTGTTAAAATGATTTAATCCTTTTAAAACATACTTAAACAAGGAAAATATACTCTATGCTTTACTCAGATCACCTTTTTTTCGAATCACGCTTAATTTATTTTCTAAAAGCACTGCCAATATTTCAAAAATAAACAATTTAATTTATTTTCAAAATACCCCTTCTCCATTTATAAATATATAAAACATCTAAGTCTCGTACCTTAAGTAATTTTATATATTCATTAAAACACTTAGGTACAAAAATTCATATAAATCATTTTTAATATGTTTTCCAACATATATAAATTTCAGATCCAAAATATATATAATTTAGCGGTAAATTATTTTAAACCCAAATATCCATTTTCCTCACTAAAAAATTAATATAAAATATCATTTCTGATCTAAATCTAAAATTGCAAGGATTTTGGATGTAATTTAATAGGTTTTCACATTAAAACATATCTTAAAATCCATATGAATATCATAAATCATCAGTAAGCATATATCTCCATTTCTACGATCAAAAACATGGAAAATAACTTAATACTTCGGATTTCATCATAAAACCGAAATAAAAACAAAAATATGATATGTAATCATTATTCACTTTAGCTTTGAGATTAAGATGTTGAGATTTGATCTTTGATTTTGTTGCTTAAGCTTTCCTCTTGATCCTAACTTTATCTTCTCTTGTTTTCCCTTAAAAGTGGCCGGCCTCTTACTTTGGTTTTAATTTTGCGAATAAAGAAACGAACGTATATAATATGGCTTAAGGGGTTTAGGTGTAAGAATAATACTTATTCCTATATTGTCCTTGTCTATTTTCTAAAAAAAAATTCCATTTCAATTTACTTAGTTCGTTTGTTAACATGACACGACTGTCCTTACTAATCACAAATCTTAATCTCTTAACCATTTTACATTATTTCATTAATTTACCTAATTAAATGTTACTAAATAAAGAAATTAGGGTTATTACAGTCACCAAGATGGCGGCCAATTTCCTTCAAGTTTATGGAGACTCATATTTCGCTCTGGGGCCGTATGTAAAATCGACAGTTGTAATTAATTTAATGGTAGTGTTTTTTTGCAAAGAATGGTGTGCGTTCGAACATAGATGCCAAGCGTAAATTTCGACTGTGATTTTAAGAGTAAGACTGGTATTTTTTGTTTTTACACAAATTTTGGACCCCATAGTTATCTACCATGCATTTTGTAATTTAGTAAATTTTATCACCTTTTCTCATTTATAAGCTTGATTAAAAGAATTAACCTTATTTTCCATGCACTTTTCACTTTCATCTCAAATGATCCGTTTGAATGGACTTAAATAAACTATTTTGCCATTTTGAAAGTCAAAACCAGTTCGCGACGTTAAAAAAAAAAACAAAAAAATAGCTTACAGAAGTCCATCCAAATATTCCATAGATCATGTCATTTAGGACCAGTAGCAAGTTTACATTCATTTATATCAAACTCCAATTTCCTTCTGGTGCAATTTTTTGTGACAAAGCTAATAATGTTTTCTATATCCTACTTTTCTAAATGCTTACGTTCTTTTTTGATTTATCTGGTTGACTTGTATAGGTTAGTTACTCTTCTCCTACGTCTTAAGATAAGCATATGTAAATTCAATTTTAAAATTCAACTCTTGTATTCAAAGTCATCAGTCATGCATGCGCCTTATCTTGACAAGCATCCTGAACTAAAACCTTTGTATTCATTTCTCATCAGAGTAACGTACGTCTGTTTCAACATTTTAAACTCAATAACAGTAAACTTAAATTACAAATCCTTTCTCACACACCTCAAATACATAAGTGCACATATCACATTATTAGTGAAACGACTCCCTTCCTTACTGCACGCACGATTAAGTAAACAAAACAATCGAACACTCAATAAACTGATCTTGCACTAAAAGAGTCAGCAAACTTGGTATTAACCTTCTTTTTGGAGAACATATCTCCAAGTAAAGGAATTATAGGCTTTTTCTTCTTCTTCCTCGTTTTAACATTCGACCTCCATAAAAAATCATCTTCGATGTCTCCAATCCTCAAAGCTTCAGCCAGAGTAGGCAGATATTCATACCCAGTTTTTTCATCTCCCCATCTTTCGCTTTTGATCTTTTCAGGTTTCTCTTCTATTTCATCTGTTTTAGTCATGTTTTTATCAAACTTTGCATTCAAAGAAGCAACTGCCATTTCAGTCTCTGTTTCTCTCTCTTTTAACAGATTTAGTTCCTTCTTTGTCTCCTCGAGTTCAGCCTCCAACTTCTTCACAGAATCGAGGACTTCAACTTCATCCTCGTCTCTATAAGAACAAAATGACTGAACTGAAGAAGAAGATGAGTTAATAGCATATACTGGTTTGTAAGAAAGCGAACGCATTGGTATTTTGTGAGAGTATGCATCAGATGCAAGTATGCGTTCCCCAAATATGGCGACTGCTTCTTTTACGGAGCGAAATGGGCGAGTTGTATCAACCTCTGCTCGTGACATTTTTGTTTATTGTTTACGATGTGTGTGAATCATGAAGAAGAGAATGAGCTATTATGATGGGGTTTCTAACTTTGCTTCTACTTCAAAGATGTATGTAAAAAAATGCTAACTGTCAATACCAGTTTGTGAGTAGAAATTAAGTTTTGATACAGACAGATGACTTTTCACCTAATGTCCCGCATTTCGTTGCCATGTAAAACATTTAGCTTTAACATACATAGTTAGTATTAGGACTAAAACATTGTATGAAAACTTAATTTGGCTGATGATTATCTTAGATTTATATACATTTTTTTGTCTACCAACAGGTAGGTGCTGAAACATGCACTGAATAAATTTTGTTGCTGTTTTTGGATAAATGAAAATTCAAAGGTATGCAATGCTTAATTGCTTATCTTCGTATAGAAGTAAGCCAGTAACAGAATGGACATAGAAAAAGAAGTAGTTTGCATGAGGTAGGATGTCTATTGTGTAATGTCGTCAAAAGATCCACATTCACGATATTAATGTCTTCCTCCACAATTTTGTTTTCTTGGATGGAGGATGTAACATAAAGAAATAGCTTTGCGTTATGTGCTCTGTGCAAGCACAATTGGATAATTACCGTGTTATGTTGTACAGATTTTGTTTCTTCATGTAAAGATTTGAATATGAAACACAACATTAGCTGTATGTACGGGAATAAGGTTCTTAATTATGCGTATTATCCATTACAAAGCTCATGCTCACAAAATATACCACAGCTTTATTCAACAAAATAACATATTCTAAGACAGAATATTTGTATTATGAATTAGGGAAAGAAGGTATTACTTATACCAAATTAACAAAATTTCATACCAAATTCCACATTTGTGCCGCACCTAAATTTCTAAGCACTTCGTGAATTTTAGGGCTACAGCTCAAATACTCTATCTCATTTTGGTAAATGACCTCCAGCTTTAAGTGGTAGTCCTATGACATTCTAAGTCTAGATTCTAGAGGCCATTGATTCTAGATTCTAGAGGCCATTGGTTTGGATAAACTAGAATGAAACCCGTGCTTCGCACACGGGTACACGATGGATATAAATTTTAGATAGATCTGGACTACTTGTTATGATATGTATAGCCAGTTTTGTATTGTTGTCATGTGTTGTTTATAAAACGTGCAAATATGGGATGTTAACTGGGGTGACACAATCTGGTTGTTATAGCCTGATAGCTTCGCTACAGTAACAGCAGTAGTAGTATTTGCGTAAAAATCTTAGGTAGTGTTTGGTTTGTTATTTTTAGTTTTGGATTTTCGTCCATATAAAAATTCACACGACGCATGTACATTGTCGAAGACGACTAATTTAGAAAACAAAGTTAACATACAAAATAGAAAACAATTTTTTTTCGTGTTTTGAAAAATAACACAAGCACGTGAAACAATCCATTCTTCCGTCATCTCTCTATCCCTTTCGTCCTCATATTCTTCTTTCATCTCCTCCATTGTCCCTCCATTCTTCTTATATTTGACATACATATTGAAAACCGAAAACACAAAATTCGTTTTTAAACCAAACACCATCTTAGTGTTTTAAAGATCCGACATAATCATCGTTCATTCACGGTTAATCTTGAACCTTAAACTTCTAGACTGACCTTTTTGAACCACATGGCCCTCTAAATGTAAAGCAAAAAAATACATCAACTAGTGCCATGGTGTAAAACTGTAAATGCGTCGCCAATATTTAACAAATAATCAAATATGATAATAATATATTGTTGAAAATGAGAAACATAGATTAAGCAAATAACTATGTAGTGAAAGCACAAAATTTGTATAAAGACAATGTAGTGAAACATTTTGTTTAAGTAAAGACTAAAAAAAATAACATAATATAATAGAACTAATCAAATACGTAATTTAAGCACAGAATAAGCAAAAAACATAATAACAAACCATCAATGTGAATATATGGATAGTTTAATTATTATTTTAAACAGATGGCTTTCAAATCTTCAAGTGACCTTTTGCATTGTATGTCCCTTGTTTGCAGCGGTTGCAGTGGAGTTATTTGGGACTTCATCGACATCCTACACACCAGTAATGTAATTGAAAGGTCACTGAAATATAGTCATATATGAGTGGATAACTAAATGGGCAAATGTGTACTAAAATTATGTAAGTTAGCATAGAATAATATGTAATGAATGCAATATTTATATTTCAGTATTTGAGCTGTAAAATTGATTAAAACTGTCAAATTAATCAAAAAGGATGGCTCTATTTGATAGATATTTGCAAGCCATCTTTGTCGTACTCATATTAGCGAACCAAGTTGATGAAGGAAAACTGGGAATGAGTCATTAATTTCTTCATCCCATCAAATAACCAGATTGTAGAGATGATAAATGGCTGAATAATGAACAACTACGCAAATGTAGTGGTATTTCTCATGATATAGCATGAGAAAACTATGAATGTGTTTTATATATATGTCCTTTTATAATGTATCACAAAATGTGAGTTCTGGTAGTTAAAGCAGCACGCAAGGGAATCTTACTGTACTTCCCGTCGAGGAGCTACATTTGGAGTCACAATAATTTTAATCATGTGGTTGATTGTTACAACTCAAGTATCGATACATGAATTGCCATATGTAAACACAGAGGAAAACAGCAGTTAAATGACATAGTATATGCAATAGTTAAGCTAGGTAAAACTATGTGTTAGCATGAACCATGTTGATAGCATTAATGAAAGTATGTTGGATGTGAATTAGTATACATATTGTGTTACATGATAAAATTAAATATAGTTGGATTAAAATTACTTATCAAGTAAATTGTCGACGGAGGAAATTTGAGCCAACCCAAATTGTGACAAAAGGTCATTTGCACACAAAACTAAATAATCACTTGTTTTAAAAATTGTAAAATATGAAAGCCAAAAATTAGTTTTATATTGTTTCAGTGATAAATTATAAAGCAAAAGTTCCCAATAAGTTTATATACAAATGCTATAATAATTTTTAAATACATTGCATGTCCATAAATTAATAAATATAAAACTATGGAGGCTTCATGATAGTCTAAATAGAAATCCCTTCCATTTTGTTCATTTCATTTTGACATTTCAAATCTTCATTCACAATCCAGTTCGGTATTTTAGACCTTCTATTACTTCAATGTTTGCAGATGTCATCCATTCATGATGAATCTTTTCTTATTGATGCTTTTATAGAGTAAGCATTTAATTTCCATCTTCATTATGTGTAACATATAGTTCCAAATTCGAAACATGAATAAGGAAAATAAAAATCTTATTACATAAATACTCATTTCTTAAACAGTTTATAGTAAAGAAGAAAATGGAATGACGTCATTGTGTGAAGCGACCATTAAATGACTACAAGAGTTTTTTCTTTATGTGTTAAACGAAATAATTTTCTGTTTCACGGATAATTATATGAAAGATATGTTGTTTGTGTGAAATGAAATGTGTTCTTTTACATATATTGATTTCACAAACCTTTATTGTTTATGTGAAGAAAATAATTATGAAGACTTTGATTTCAATCATCTCCATGAATACTCATGATTGCAGGACCATTTTCCATTTAAATTCACACAAACAACAAAGATTTGTGATAGAGCGATAATGGTTTGTTTTTCTTCTAGTAACTGTTTGGAATAAATATACAGAAAATCATTTAACATATCATGTATATGGAAACAAAATCATTTAACCACTCCTTTTGATTATGATTTTTGAAGTCCCTCAAACTGAAGTTGAATGCCTAATAAGGAACATGGTTGAAGAGGGGATAAATATTTATCACAAAATTTAATTCATCGAATGATATGCTCGTCGTATCATCATAAGTGCTAAACATATTTGTTGAAACTTTGAATGAAAATGAACTATCTAAAATTTGAAAAAGCGTCGTATAAAGAGCATTAATTTTGTAACAACCCAGATTTTTTTGGCGTTAATTGTGAACATTTAAATGATTTTAAATATTGAAATTGAATTATAGATTGGTTTTGAATATGGAAAGCTTGGGTTTATTTAAAGAAAATAGATTTTGAATTTAAATATAGCAGTTTGTTGAATAATTTAATTATTAAAGTAATAATTGAATATTGGGTAAAATAATGAATCTTGAGGTTTAAGCTTGATAAAAATATTTCAAAGGCTTGTAAAATTCATATTAATGATACTGAAGACATTGCAACTTTTAAAATCGAATTTGAAAGTGTTTTGCTCAGTTTTAAAAATGTATCGTTTAAATCGATGTTTGAAAATAACCTTCCAAGGCACAGTCTCGAATTTTGACGAAACCAGTTTCACTAGATCCGAAATATTGAATTATTATCGAATTTCAAATTTCGTAGCGTTCGCATTTATCGTGTTGCCGTACAGTTTATAAACGCGCTGAAATTTATATCGAATTTAATATAAATAACTGAGTCTAAAAAGCCATCTTCTCCATACGATCGATTTAGAACTCGAAACCTTTTCTACCGCGTTCGAAATAGGGATATAACATTATAAACGCATAGCGGCACGCCTCGATAGGGGGTCGAGATGTTTAGTTGCGTTTATCGAGACAGTTTGAATTTAAATTTAAATATAATATATGTTGTTTAACAAGTCAAATTCCCTTCACGTCAACTTTTTTCTACAGCAGAGATTCCCTTCCACCAGCCTACTTTCTTTCACCCTCGCACCTTTTTGCCTTCTCTGTAGCAAGCAATGGCAGGCACACAAAAATCAAATCACGTTCCCCTTTGTCTTATGAAGCAGGCCGACAACTCCCCTTATTAATGTCGCATTTCTTTCCCCTTCCATTCCTCAGTTCAAATCGTAGAACAAATTAGCTTACAAAAAAAAATGGTCGGGCGTATTAAAGAAGAAATCGATCTTGTCTTCAATATAAATCACGCCCTTTTTCCTCAAATCGAACCACCCCATTCCTTTCTTTTCAATTCTAATGATTCGAAATCAAAATAAAATAAAATAAAATAAAGTGAAAACAATGGCCGAACAAATTCACGAACTCTCTCTTTCTTCTCTTACCTCGAATCGAATTCGTATTCAAAGAGGGATTCATGAGTTCCTCTACATTAAATCGATTCGAACCGATTGAAAAAAAAAAGTAGAGCGCATGGAGATTCGTAGAGGGGTCGTTACCATGGGCGAGGCGCGATCGAGTTCGCAGCTTCGAGTAGAGGTCGATAGCGTGTTGATGGGGAGATGGCCTCGGGTTGTGGCTTGGCGCCAATTTGCAGTAGGGATTGTACGAGAGTCGAGCGCGAGATCGCGAGTCTAGCGAAGTAACGCGGCGGCATTGGTGGGAGTCGCGAGAAGTGAGGGAGGCTCGATGCTGTCACCGTTGGGGGTTTTCATTCCTTGATTCACCCAAGGCAGCAAGGTATCCTCGATTTTATTTATTTTCAATTAAAATTAGTTTATAAACATATATATATATATATATATATATATATATATATGTAAACCAAAAAAAAGACAGTGAAGGTATTTTATTTTAAATTATTTCATTAAATTTATTTATATACATATTACAAAGAAAAGTATATATAACAGGAAGGTAAACTCTGAATTTTTTTTACAAAAACTATACATATATGTGTGCAGTTTATTTTTTTATGTATACAGTGAAGAGAAAGTATAATACAAATACAAATATATATATATATATATGTATATATATATATATATATATATAGAGTTACACACCCCTATTTTAATAACTTACAGTAAAGTTAAGTTTTATATATTTACAAAAAACAGAAAATTATGAATATAGATAAGATTTTTGGAAAAAAAAGGGATTTTAAAATATTTGAAGAATTTATAAAAGTTAGATTTTTGAAATCTATAATTTATTTTTATAAGTGTGTGTGTGTATATATATATAGCTTCAAAAGAAAATAGATATACACATTTTAAATCTACTAATTTATTTTAAAATAATGTGTGATGGAGATTAATATGTTAAATTAACCTGTTCAATTATTTTAGTTACTAAAAGATTTCTAAAAGGAAAAATTATTAGTTTAAGATTAAACCATTAGTTAATTAAATTTATCAATGGGAAATTAATTGTTCGATTAGTTCAAATATTAATAAACCGTAAATGTTTATACAAGGTCAAAAATCGAAAAACCAAGTCGAAGTTGAAGTGGATTGCAAACCAAAAATTAAAAGTGAGATCTTCTCACTCATTTGGATTACCTAGTTAATTTAAATAATTAAATTTAAATTATTGGATGTGTTTGGATGGATTAAATAATTATCTGTTGGATGATATTACATATATAGTAGTATATATATTGGAGTGATTGATATTCCCGCATTATATAGCGGATGAGACCTGTAACGACCCGAAATTTTCGAACCTGAAAATTCCAGATAGTTATGAAAAGAAGAAAGAGATAGAAGAAAGAGATAGAAGAAGTAGAAGAACAGAAACACCAAAACATCTCACATTTGCAGCGGATAAAATATAATAATAAATGATAACAGTTTACAAAAGAATTTTATATCTGTCGATTATATTTAATTTACATCAGAGTTTCACATTTTATACAGACACTGAATATACACCAAAACCCTGCCTCAAATATACAATAATATAACACAGCGAGTTTCACATTTTATACAGACACTGAATATACACCAAAACCCTGCCTCAAATGTACAATAATATAACACAGCGATCTACTCCATATGTTCCTACTATCCAGCTCGACTCATGAGCTCCAGAACGTCCTTACTTGAAAAATCTGTAATACTCGGTCTGACCCGAGCATTACATCAAAGTAACACCCGGGCCAGGCTGGAAACCAGCGTGAGTATACCCAACTAATATGGAATACCAAAGCAAACAACATATATAAACCCGGGGTAACTTGTATCAATTTAACAAATTCACGATTTGCTATAGGCAACACTTATTTCACACATCAATTTATAAATATCAAACTTAGATAAAATAATCCAATTCACTTAAATCATTCCATTCCAGCCTATTGGTTTCACAAATCAATTTATGAAAATTCGAAGTGGTTTCGGGTATTTCCTAATACCCGACTCTGGTCTCCTAGAAATCAATGTCATCTTAACCGAATTATTAAAGTGAATACAATTTTACTTTTAAACACTGGATGTCACCTTACATAACATTTCATCATAGATAACCACCTTATCACTGTTCAATCCCACCATATCATATTACAGAAACATTTGGTATCATATAGCAACATGATCACATACCATGGATAACAAATATTCCAAGGTATTCATATATCATTCAAACATCCATAAGCAAGATAAATTAGCCATACCATTTCTAATTAATCTAATTTATCTACCAATGAATTAAGTTAATTACTTATTACTTATAAACCTTACTCATTAATTAATCAATCATCCCTTAATTATTCATCTTGATCAATCATCCTTTAATTATTCATCTTGATCAATCATCCTTTAACTATTTACACTGAGTGATTATACTTAATTATTTCCACTAAGTAATTATTCTTCAATTACCTTCCATCAAGTAATTTCCCATTAATTGATTACATCCAATAATTATCTATTAATTACTACACTAAGTAATTATACTTCATTATTTACATTAAGTAATTATACTTATCCTGTCATCAAGTAATTCTCTTTAATTAATTATACTAAATTATTTAACTAAGATTAACCGCATTACCCAATTAGTTACACTGAATAATTAATTTCTTTAATTACTTCATTAAGTAATTACCCTTAACAATCCTCTAACATCAAGTAATTAACCTCTTAATTTCTTATTACTTAATTATTCCTTGACTAATTACCCTTGACTAATTAATTCTCAGTTTAAAAATCAATTTCACTTAATTAATTACACAATGTAATTATACCATAACCACTCACCTTAATTAATTATCTTTTAATTTATCACACTCATTAATTCTTAATTACTTTACTTAAGTAATTTACCTTTAATTGCTTTTATCATTTAGAAATTTATTTAATAAATCTCGGAATTATGTTGTTTATTTGTCTAGAGTTTAACTTAAAACTTAAGTTTGATTAATAATTAAAATACTATTCCTATTAAAATTAACTAACTAACACTATTTAAATTTAACCTAAATAAATTTTGGGCCTTAAATAGAAATAAAACATATAATTAAGTCCTAAACTTGATTAAGCTAAATAGATACCTTATCTAAAAAGACATATAATCTAGGCCTTGAAAATATGATTAGAATCTTTCTTATAAACTATGTTACTATGGGAATCTCAGGCCCAACGTCAGAAAGTTCAACGAAATCTACTTTCCCAACTAAACCATAAATTCCCAAGGCCCAAACGAAAAAAAATCACGGCCCATTCTTCTTTCTTGGGCCCAAACTCTCTACTTTACTTTCCTTCTCCCTTTCTTGCTTCTTTCCTTTATCCCATTACCTACCTGCTACTTCAACCACATGCACGAACAAGCCGTGCATGTGCACACACCATCGGAGTCGCACTGACCAACGGCGACCCCACCTTCCAGTCACTCTCGGCGTCCTCAAACCCCCAATCCATCTTGATTCCACGATGACACTCGATATAAAAATCAAGTTGAACCACCATTACCAGCCAAGGAAACTCCTTTCCTATTTCACCTCCTACCACCATTCGCGACCACTAGATCTTCCACCGCCCTGCCTAGAGCTCCGACTAACACTCTTCTTCCTGGTCCCCCGGTACCGCAACCCCCTTGTGCCGACACAACGTCGAAAATTCCAATGAAATAACCCCATCCCAGCAACAGGCCCAAACCCTATTTTGGCTTTGCCAAGAAATTTCGATCGTCTGAAAAATCATGAACAATTTTTGCCAAGTTCACATGACTCTAAACTTGCTTCACCTAAGATCTCGCGACCCCTAATTTCCCCGATCATCAGAGAATGGCGAAATCCCAATTCACGGTCAACTTACAATTCCCTTTGATTTACAAGTCCAAAAATCATGATTTCACCTTTAAAATTCCTAGTTTTTGATGACAAATCAAATTATATTCCTAGAACAACAATTTGTTAGGGTCGAGATTTTAATATGTATAAAAATCCTACTGTAATTTCCAATTTTCATATAACTGTTTGTTATTAACCCACAAAAATATTTTTAAAAATATTCTTAAGTTATTACAAACATCATTCTTTTAAAGATCATAACTTGAAACTATGTATACGAAGAGAATTTGATTTTCAAAAGTTTAAGCTTGAATCTGCAGTTAACAGAAGCCTATCTGTATATTTGTATGAACAAGTATGCACATATCTTTATCAACATAAGAATTTATCCAAACAAGCCTTATTCACACCATACTACACTTATGCATCAGTTCTAGCATTAAAAGACGTGGATAAACTCACCTGTCAACAAATTTGAACAGAGCATACTTCCTACAGTTTGAAAAGCTGTTTGCTTAAACCCCCTTTGATCTTCCTGTCTATTAAATTGAGATGTCGTTTAAGTTTTGTAAAGAGAAAATTTTATTTTTCTTATCTCAGTTTTACTCAGTTATGAACGAGCAAAAATGGCATGATGAATATATAGATGCAGCTTTGAACAAAATGGTGGCTTCTAGTACAGGTCTCAACTTGTTTGACCACACAAAACTTTGTATATGGAGGCTGAAAGAGTTTCTTGCAATCCAAATTGACAAAGGTTGTGCTAGAATTTAATGAATATGTCTTCATGCATAATGAGTATTAGCTGATACATATATTTGGTACAAAGATTTTTTTTTTATTTTGATCAGAGATTTTCTTTTACAAAGGAGGCTGAAATGATATCTTTATACTAGCATTAATTATACTTGACTTGTCTTGTTTTATGCTATCATACTTATCCATGTTCATAGACATTTGTATTATGTACAACTTATATACATTTGTTTTTGCCTTATTTCATTTCATACTACATGTAGTCTATCTATACAAATTCTAGAATTATCTCAAGTGTTTATTTTCTAATTTACATAACGATAAATTTTAAGGTATTTACTTCTAGTATAAATACTTATTTTTATTTCTTTTTAAATGTTAACTATCAAACATTTAATTTCTTATTTATTATTTATTTTTATGTTAATTTCATAGTTTCTTGTTTTTTTATATATTTATATTTATTTTTATAACCATAATTTTTTTATACTCATATTTAAATATTGAAAAGACTACTATTTTTTTCTCTAAAACTCTACAATTCAATATTTTGTTATAGTTTTTAAATCAATCTATATATACAATCCGACATCTTAACTATCGGAATTTCATTTGTTCGACTAATCAAAACTATATTTCAATGATTAGTTCAGTTAATTACCAATTAACAACAGTTTAAAAATTCGGGTCGTCACATTCTTCCCCCCTTTGAATCTTTTCGTCCTCGAAAAGGAACGAAGCCAGATTTATTAAAATGCTTAAACTCATATAAATTCCTCTTTGATCATTTAAACTACATTTAAAAACTATATAATATTACTGAAATAGTTTTTATAAAAATGCTTTTATAACTCGATGTTTTGACAAGTCCATCCTTGTCCTCACAGAAATTCGGTCATACGTTGACAGGCGTACGACTGAAAATCTATAAGCGCTTGGCAGACCCGTTTTAACATCCAGTGAAAATACTCGAGAAAATAATTTTATTTAAAATATAGAAAACAGTTTTTTGAAAATAGAGGGATATCTTTGGTGAGAATGCTCTGGAAATCATCACCCCCATCCATGCTCGTAGTTAACCCGATGGTTACGTTGCCGTCCCGACAAAATCCATAGATTAACTGTAGGCCTCCGCGCCCCTCGATTACACCACGGAACCCGCTACAGATCGCAGCTACAACTAGGGTTACGTAGCTATCACAGCAAAATCCCATATAACTGTAGGCATCAACGCCCTCGAATTTCGCTGCCAAAAGAATGAAACTCCTCCACTCGACCATAGGCAGTCTACCGATGTTGCGTTGCCTTCCCGGCAAAATCAAGTGTAGACCGTTGACACTCATCCTCCACACGATTTTCGCTATGGTCCACACAGTAGATCGCAGTGACATCGAGTTACACTGTTGTCACAGCATAACCCAAATGCCCCTGTAGGCATCAGCGCCATCGACTTCCGCTACCCAATAATCCTCAGGAACTAGTTTGTCCGGACTCCTCACAGGATCAACTTTAGAACCCCCCTTTGGGGCTCAAGGCAGCACCACCCGGTGGCACTCCTGAGAAGTTCATTTCAAGGGAGCGTCTTTTTCCCCAGAGCCATTATCAAAACATTTTATACTATACACATATAGTATCTTTCAAATCATACACCTAGTATGATCTCATACAAAGCTCCTTTACACAAAATCGATTATCCCAAAATCGATAATTCTCAAACTAGGCTTTTACAAATTCCAATATTGAGTTTACCCAGAAATCAAAAGCCCTTCCAAATTCAAAGGTTCCCAAAACCTTTTCCAAAATCCTCAAAAGATCCTTTATATATATATTCAAAAATATATAATTCTTTTTTTTTAAACTTTGGATCATTTCAAACTTGTATAAAACTCCTTTTATACTTCAAGCACTTTCAAAAATTCTTTTCTTCCAGCAATAGATTCATCAAGGAAATTTATCTTATATAACAAAGATATACAACTTGTTTATTCAAAATCAAATATTCCAATTTGATTACTCTTTTCAATACCAATTTCATTCAAATCCGTACGATGTACACATATCATCCATACGCTATTCCAATTTGATCGCTTACTCGATCACACAATTTCACTTCCGAACTAGTATCATCCATCCGACTTCCTAGTGCGGACACAGATCTGGTTTCTTCATTAGAAACCGTCATTCTCCTTGCATAGCCATAACTATGATAGAGAATATCCATAACCAATCAACAATCCATATCCAGGTTCGCCGTAAAAAATCGAGTGAAAAATTCCAACTCGGATCGATATAACTATCTCGAAATTCTGTGCTCGAATCTGGATCAAATCACTATGCGAATAGAATAATATACGTATATCCTACGTATTTATTTTCATTGATTATTAACCAAATCAATTTCCTTTCTATTCACATTTACTTTAATTTCCATTCACTTATTTACAATTTCTTCAATTCCAATGGATTATCACTTCAATTCTTATCCCCGTTTGGATATTTAATCCATAACAGTTTGAACTCCGACCAGTTTAGAAAATAGCTTGAAAATTTTAAAAATAGATAAGTAGTTGAAAAATAACTATTAGTTTGCAACATAGCAATAAAATAGTTAACTAATAGTAAAATAGTTGGAAAATAGTTAAATAGTTTCAGAAATTTTAGATAATTGTAAAATAGTTGTAAAATAGTAATTAATTCGTAACTTAGTTGAAAAATAGTAATTAGTTTAGAAAACAGTTGAAAAATGGTAAAATAGCTCCAAAAATAATTGTAAAACAAGTATAAAATAATTTGGCTTTAAGAAAAACTGTATATATTAAATAGCTTAGAAAATAAGTTTATATTAAAATAATTTATATTGAAAAATAGTCCAGGATCAAAACTGTTCAATTCCCAATCTCCATTCTCATCAATTCAATTTAAATTTCCACTTCCATTTAAATTAATCCAATTCCAATTTAAATAACTCCAATTTCCATTGGACTTGATTTATTCCCAAATCAAGTTGAATTAATTCTCAATATCTTTTCAAATTTAAATCAAATCCCATTTGATTTTAAACATATTCGACTTTAATTACAATCCCAAGTTATTCCAATCACCTTGGATTAACATCCATTCAATTGAACTCACTTCAATTTCAATCATTTCAATTCAACCCAAATTTCCCATTTAAATATTTAAACTTATCCATCTTCAATCTCAAATCCAATTAATTCAAATCAGATTCAATTTGAACTAATTCAATTTTAAGATTAATTTTAAACCATCTCGAATTATATAAATTAGAGTTAAATTCTCAAAGATTGGTTTACCCTTTTAAACAAAATTAATCTTTATTTAAAGTTTTTAAACAATTTTGTTTCTGAATCCAATTCTCAAAATTCCATTTTAAATTATCTTTACTTATATATTTCAAGGTTCAAATAAGAATTCAACACAATTTTATTTTAAAATTTTAATTTATTACCCAATTTTATCTTCTAGTTTGAAACCAATTCCTAAACAAGTTTAATTTACTTAGTCAACCATTCAATTTTCAGTTCAAAGTAATTCCATGCTCTCAATAATGGATATGTTACCACATTTTATTTCCTATTCATTTAAACAAATCCGATTCACAATTTAAAGTTTTTTAACAACAATAGGATGGTATCATCCAATTTATTTTAAAACACCCATTCATTTTCAATTTTCAGATCTCAAACCCATTTTGAGATCACACAAACTCCCAATTTAAATTAACCATTTCTCTCACCAAGTTAAATTTCAATTTTATCTTGAAATTTCTCATTCAAGTTGTTCATTCAAACTTATTTAACTTCTCCCAAGTTAAATTTCAATTTGCTTACTCCAATCTACCTTACTCAATTTGAATTTCCACTTCAAATTTCAAAATTCTCTCCCTCTTATAAGTTCAAAACTTATATCACTCTGGTTTTTATATCACACTTCAGGGAAAATCAAAACTCAACACCTTAGAGTTTTATTTCAAATTATCTTTGATACCATGTATATCCATACATCTATACATATTTATTTATTGGCCCTCCCTGCCATATTTTAACTTTTTAAACCACCTTTGGTTTTAAATTCAAATCCAATTTCCAAACAACCCATTGTTTGCAACAAGTCTCTTTTATTCAAATAATACTTATTTATTATTTTAGTATTTTGAAACAATTTTCAAATTATGGACCAAGATTTACAATTTAGGTATTTTCAATTTTATAAGTCATACTTTACCTAAATGTTTATTCCTTTAAAACATTTCATTTGCTTACTCATTAATACACATCTTTTATTAAACACACAACAGTCATTTTTTATAATAATCAAGATTATCATATCTAAAACCATTCATTATCACCTTATTCTGATATACTTCTCCAATTCAAGGTTTCAATTTCAGTTTGAATCCATTTCAAACTGACCTCTATTTAATTTTAATTTGGTTTTGTTATATTACTTCTTGCTTTAATTCTAATAATTCAACAGGCAATTTCCTTAATGTTTATTAGAGTGAAATATTGCTTTATATATTAAAATATAACCTTATATAAAATCATTTAAAATCTTTTTATAAGAAGATAACAAGTACGCTCACATATATATTTACTCAACTCATTCTAGAGTACTACGGACTCTATTCAATGAGTAATCCCCACCAGAGCCAAGGTTCTCGCTTAACCTTCAGCTCTGATACCAACTGTAACGACCCGAAATTTTCGAACCCGAAAATTCCAAATAGTTATGAAAAGAAGAAAGAGATAGAAGAAGTAGAAGAACAGAAACACCAAAACATCTCACATTTGCAGCGGATAAAATATAATAATAAATGATAACAGTTTACAAAAGAATTTTATATCTTTCAATTATATTTAATATATATCAGAGTTTCACATTTTATACAGACACTGAATATACACCAAAACCCTGCCTCAAGTATACAATAATATAACACAGCGATCTACTCCATATGTTCCTGCTATCCAGCTCGACTCATGAGCTCCAGAACGTCCTTACCTGAAAATTCTGTAATACTCGGTCTGACCCGAGCATTACATCAAAGTAACACCCGGGTCAGGCTGGAAACCAGCGTGAGTATACCCAACTAATATGGAATACCAAAGCAAACAACTTATATAAACCCGGGGTAACTTGTATCAATTTAACAAATTCACGATTTGCTATAGGCAACACTTATTTCTCACATCAATTTCTAAATATCAAACTTAGATAAAATAATCCAATTCACTTAAATCATTCCATTCCAGCCTATTGGTTTCACAAATCAATTTATGAAAATTCGAAGTGGTTTCGGGTATTTCCTAATACCCGACTCTGGTCTCCTCGAAATCAACGTCATCTTAACCGAATTATTAAAGTGAACACAATTTTACTTTTAAACATTGGATGTCACCTTACATAACATTTCATCATAGATAACCACCTTATCACTGTTCAATCCCACCATATCATATTACAGAAACATTTGGTATCATATAGCAACATGATCACATACCATGGATAACAAATATTCCAAGGTATTCATATATCATTCAAACATCCATAAGCAAGATAAATTAGCCATATCATTTCTAATTAATCTAATTTTTCTACCAATGAATTAAGTTAATTACTTATTACTTATAAACCTTGCTCATTAATTAATCAATCATCTCTTAATTATTCATCTTGATCAATCATCCTTTAATTATTCATCTTGATCAATCATCCTTTAATTATTTACACTGAGTGATTAATACTTAATTATTTCCACTAAGTAATTATTCTTCAATTACCTTCCATCAAGTAATTTCCCATTAATTGATTACATCCAGTAATTATCTATTAATTACTACACTAAGTAACTATACTTCATTATTTACATTAAGTAATTATACTTATCCTGTCATCAAGTAATTCTCTTTAATTAATTATACTAAATTATTTAACTAAGATTAACCGCATTACCCAATTAATTACACTGAATAATTAATTTCTTTAATTACTTCATTAAGTAATTACCCTTAACAATCCTCTAACATCAAGTAATTAATCTCTTAATTTCTTATTACTTAATTATTCCTTGACTAATTACCCTTGACTAATTAATTCTCAATTTAAAAACCAATTTCACTTAATTAATTACACAATGTAATTATACCATAACCACTCACCTTAATTAATTATCTTTTAATTTATCACACTCATTAATTCTTAATTACTTTACTTAAGTAATTTACCTTTAATTGCTTTTATCATTTAGAAATTTATTTAATAAATCTCGGAATTATGTTGTTTATTTGTCTAGAGTTTAACTTAAAACTTAAGTTTGATTAATAATTAAAATACTATTCCTATTAAAATTAACTACCTAACACTATTTAAATTTAACCTAAATAAATTTTGGGCCTTAAATAGAAATAAAACATATAATTAAGTCCTAAACTTAATTAAGCTAAATAGATACCTTATCTAAAAAGACATATAATCTAGGCCTTGAAAATATGATTAGAATCTTTCTTATAAACTATGTTACTATGGGAATCTCAAGCCCAACGTCAGAAAGTTCAACGAAATCTACTTTCCCAACTAAACCATAAATTCCCAAGGCCCAAACGAAAAAAAAATCACGGCCCATTCTTCTTTCTTCGGCCCAAACTCTCTACTTTACTTTCCTTCTCCCTTTCTTGCTTCTTTCCTTTATCCCATTACCTACCTGCTACTTCAACCACATGCACGAACAAGCCGTGCATGTGCACACACCATCGGAGTCGCACTGACCAACGGCGACCCCACCTTCCAGTCACTCTCGGCGTCCTCAAACCCCCAATCCATCTTGATTCCACGATGACACTCGATATAAAAATCGAGTTGAACCACCATTACCAGCCAAGGAAACTCCTTTCCTATTTCACCTCCTACCACCATTCGCGACCACTAGATCTTCCACTGCCCTGCCTAGAGCTCCGACTAACACGCTTCTTCCTGATCCCCCGGTACCGCAACCCCCTTGTGCCGACACAGCGTCGAAAATTCCAACGAAATAACCCCATCCCAGCAGCAGGCCCAAACCCTATTTTGGCTTTGCCAAGAAATTTCGATCGTCTGAAAAATCACGAACAATTTTTGCCGAGTTCACATGACTCTAAACTTGCTTCACCTAAGATCTCTTGACCCCTAATTTCCCCGATCATCAGAGAATGGCGAAATCCCAATTCACGGTCAACTTACAATTCCCTTTGATTTACAAGACCAAAAATCATGATTTCACCTTTAAAATTCCTAGTTTTTGATGACAAATCAAATTATATTCCTAGAACAACAATTTGTTAGGGTCGAGATTTTAATATGTTTGAAAAATCCTCCTGTAATTTCCAATTTCCATATAACTGTTTGTTATTAACCCACAAAAATATTTTTAAAAATATTCTTAAGTTATTACAAACATCATTCCTTTAAAGATCATAACTTGAAACTATGTATACGAAGGGAATTTGATTTTCAAAGGTTTAAGCTTGAATCTGCAGTTAACAGAAGCCTATCTGTATATTTGTATGAACAAGTATGCACATATCTTTATCAACATAAGAATTTATCAAAACAAGCCTTATTCACACCATACTACATTATGCATCAGTTCTAGCATTAAAAGACGTGGATAAACTCACCTGTCAACAAATTTGAACAGAGCATACTTCCTACAGTTTGAAAAGCTGTTTGCTTAAACCCCCTTTGATCTTCCTGTCTATTAAATTGAGATGTTGTTTTAAGTTTTGTAAAGAGAAAATTTTATTTTTCTTATCTCAGTTTTACTCAGTTATGAACGAGCAAAAATGGCATGATGAATATATAGATACAGCTTTAAACAAAATGGTGGCTTCTAGTATAGGTCTCAACTTGTTTGACCAGACAAAACTTTTTATATGGAGGCTGAAAGAGTTTCTTGCAATCCAAATTGACAAAGGTTGTGCTAGCATTTAATGAATATGTCTTCATGCATAATGAGTATTAGCTGATATATATATTTGGTACAAAGATTTTTATATATTTTTTTATTTTGATCAGAGATTTTCTTTTACAAAGGAGGCTGAAATGATATCTTTATACTAGCATTAATTATACTTGACTTGTCTTGTTTTATGCTATCATACTTATCCATGTTCATAGACATTTGTATTATGTACAACTTATATACATTTGCTTTTGCCTTATTTCATTTCATACTACATGTAGTCTATCTATACAAATTCTAGAATTATCTCAAGTGTTTATTTTCTAATTTACATAACGATAAATTTTAAGGTATTTACTTCTAGTATAAATACTTATTTTTATTTCTTTTTAAATGTTAACTATCAAACATTTAATTTCTTATTTATTATTTATTTTTATGTTAATTTCATAGTTTCTTGTTTTTTTTATATATTTATATTTATTTTTATAACCATAATTTTTTTATACTCATATTTAAATATTGAAAAGACTACTATTTTTTCTCTAAAACTCTACAATTCAGTATTTTGTTATAGTTTTTAAATCAATCTATATATACAATCCGACATCTTAACTATCGGAATTTCATTTGTTCGACTGATCAAAACTATATTTCAATGATTAGTTCAGTTAATTACCAATTAACAACAGTTTAAAAATTCGGGTCGTCACATTCTTCCCCCCTTTGAATCTTTTCGTCCTCGAAAAGGAACGAAGCCAGATTCATTAAAATGCTTAAACTCATATAAATTCCTCTTTGATCATTTAAACTACTTTTAAAAACTATATAATATTACTGAAATAGTTTTTATAAAAATGCTTTTATAACTCGATGTTTCGACAAGTCCATCCTTGTCCTCACAGAAATTCGGTCATACGTTGACAGGCGTACGACTGAAAATCTATAAGCGCTTGGCAGACCTGTTTTAACATCCAGTGAAAATACTCGAGAAAATAATTTTATTTAAAATATAGAAAACAGTTTTTTGAAAATAGAGGGATATCTTTGGTGAGAATGCTCTGGAAATCATCACCCCCATCCATGGTCGCAGTTAACCCGATGGTTACGTTACCGTCCCGACAAAATCCATAGATTAACTGTAGGCCTCCGCGCCCCTCGATTACACCATGGAACCCGCTACAGATCGCAGCTACAACTAGGGTTACGTAGCTATCACAGCAAAAACCCATATAACTGTAGGCATCAGCGCCCTCGAATTTCGCTGCCAAAAGAATGAAACTCCTCCACTCGACCATAGATCGCAGTCTACCGATGTTGCGTTGCCTTCCCGGCAAAATCAACTGTAGACCGTTGACACTCATCCTCCACACGATTTTCGCTATGGTCCCCACAGTAGATCGCAGTGACATCGAGTTACACTGTTGTCACAGCATAACCCAAATGCCCCTGTAGGCATCAGCGCCATCGACTTCCGCTACCCAATAATCCTCAAGAACTAGTTTGTCCGGACTCCTCACAGGATCAACTTTAGAACCCCCCCTTGGGGCTCAAGGCAGCACCACCCGGTGGCACTCCTGAGAAGTTCATTTCAAGGGAGCGTCTTTTTCCCCAGAGCCATTATCAAAACATTTTATACTATACACATATAGTATCTTTCAAATCATACACCTAGTATGATCTCATACAAAGCTCCTTTACACAAAATCGATTATCCCAAAATCGATAATTCTCAAACTAGGCTTTTACAAATTCCAATATTGAGTTTACCCAGAAATCAAAAGCCCTTCCAAATTCAAAGGTTCCCAAAACCTTTTCCAAAATCCTCAAAAGATCCTTTATATATATATTCAAAAATATATAATTCTTTTTTTTTAAACTTTGGATCATTTCAAACTTGTATAGAACTCCTTTTATACTTCAAGCACTTTCAAAAATTCTTTTCTTCCAGCAATAGATTCATCAAGGAAATTTATCTTATATAACAAAGATATACAACTTGTTTATTCAAAATTAAATATTCCAATTTGATTACTCTTTTCAATACCAATTTCATTCAAATCCGTACGATGTACACATATCATCCATACGCTATTCCAATCTGATCGCTTACTCGATCACACAATTTCACTTCTGAACTAGTATCATCCATCCGACTTCCTAGTGCGGACACAGATCTGGTTTTTTCATTAGAAACCGTCATTCTCCTTGCATAGCCATAACTATGATAGAGAATATCCAGAACCAATCAACAATCCATATCCAGGTTCGCCGTCAAAAATCGAGTGAAAAATCCCAACTCGGATCGATATAACTATCTCGAAATTCTGTGCTCGAATCTGGATCAAATCACTATGCGAATAGAATAATATACGTATATCCTACGTATTTATTTTCATTGATTATTAACCAAATCAATTTCCTTTCTATTCACATTTACTTTAATTTCCATTCACTTATTTACAATTGCTTCAATTCCAATGGATTATCACTTCAATTCTTATCCCCATTTGGATATTTAATCCATAACAGTTTGAACTCCGACCAGTTTAGAAAATAGCTTGAAAATTTTAAAAATAGATAAGTAGTTGAAAAATAACTATTAGTTTGCAAAATAGCTATAAAATAGTTAACTAATAGTAAAATAGTTGGAAAATAGTTAAATAGTTTCAGAAATTTTAGATAATTGTAAAATAGTTGTAAAATAGTAATTAATTCGTAATTTAGTTGAAAAATAGTAATTAGTTTAGAAAACAGTTGAAAAATGGTAAAATAGCTCCAAAAATAATTGTAAAACAAGTATAAAATAATTTGGCTTTAAGAAAAACTGTATATATTAAATAGCTTAGAAAATAAGTTTATATTAAAATAATTTATATTGAAAAATAGTCCAGGATCAAAACTGTTCAATTCCCAATCTCCATTCTCATCAATTCAATTTAAATTTCCACTTCCATTTAAATTGATCCAATTCCAATTTAAATAACTCCAATTTCCATTGGATTTGATTTATTCCCAAATCAAGTTGAATTAATTCTCAATTTCTTTCCAAATTTAAATCAAATCCCATTTGATTTTAAACATATTCGACTTTAATTACAATCCCAAGTTATTCCAATCACCTTGGATTAATATCCATTCAACTGAACTCACTTCAATTTCAATCATTTCAATTCAACCCAAATTTCCCATTTAAAATTGTAAACTTATCCATCTTCAATCTCAAATCCAATTAATTCAAATCAGATTCAATTTGAACTAATTCAATTTTAATATTAATTTTAAACCATCTCGAATTATATAAATTCGAGTTAAATTCTCAAAGATTGGTTTACCCTTTTAAACAAAATTAATCTTTATTTAAAGTTTTTAAACAATTTAGTTTCTGAATCCAATTGTCAAAATTCCATTTTAAATTATTTTTACTTATATATTTCAAGGTTCAAATAAGAATTCAATACAATTTTATTTTAAAATTTTAATTTATTACCCAATTTTATCTTCTAGTTTGAAACCAATTCTTAAACAAGTTCAATTTACTTAGTTAACCATTCAATTTTCAGTTCAAAGTAATTCCATGCTCTCAATAATGGATGTGTTACCACATTTTATTTCTTATTCATTTAAACAAATCCGATTCACAATTTAAAGATTTTTAACAACAATAGGATGGTATCATCCAATTTATTTTAAAACACCCATTCATTTTCAATTTCCAGATCTCAAACCCATTTTGAGATCACACAAACTCCCAATTTAAATTAACCATTTCTCTCACCAAGTTAAATTTCAATTTTATCTTGAAATTTCCCATTCAAGTTGTTCATTCAAACTTATTTAACTTCTCCCAAGTTATATTTCAATTTGCTTACTCCAATCTACCTTACTGAATTTGAATTTCCACTTCAAATTTCAAAATTCTCTCCCTCTTATAAGTTCAAAACTTATATCACTCTGGTTTTTATATCACACTTCAGGGAAAATCAAAATTCAACACCTTAGAGTTTTATTTCGAATTATCTTTGATACCATGTATATCCATACATCTATACATATTTATTTCTTGGCCCTCCCTGCCATATTTTAACTTTTTAAACCACCTTTGGTTTTAAATTCAAATCCAATTTCCAAACAACCCATTGTTTGCAACAAGTCTCTTTTATTCAAATAATACTTATTTATTATTTTAGTATTTTGAAACAATTTTCAAATTCTGGACCAAGATTTACAATTTAGGTATTTTCAATTTTATAAGTCATACTTTACCTAAATGTTTATTCCTTTAAAACATTTCATTTGCTTACTCATTAATACACATCTTTTATTAAACACACAACAATCATTTTTTATAATAACCAAGATTATCATATCTAAAACCATTCATTATCACCTTATTCTGATATACTTCTCTAATTCAAGGTTTCAATTTCAGTTTGAATCCATTTCAAACTGACCTCTATTTAATTTTAATTTGGTTTTGTTATATTATTTCTTGATTTAATTCTAATAATTCAACAGGCAATTTCCTTAATGTTTATTAGAGTGAAATATTGCTTTATATATTAAAATATAACCTTATATAAAATCATTTAAAATCTTTTTATAAGAAGATAACAAGTACGCTCTCATATATGTTTACTCAACTCATTCTAGAGTACTACGGACTCTATTCAATGAGTAATCCCCACCAGAGCCAAGGTTCTCGCTTAATCTTCAGCTCTGATACCAACTGTAACGACCCGAAATTTTCGAACCTGAAGATTCCAAATAGTTATGAAAAGAAGAAAGATAGAAGAAAGAGATAGAAGAAGTAGAAGATCAGAAACACCAAAACATCTCACATTTGCAGTGGATAAAATATAATAATAAATGATAACAGTTTACAAAAGAATTTTATATCTGTCGATTATATTTAATATACTCAGAGTTTCACATTTTATACAGACACTGAATATACACCAAAACCCTGCCTCAAATGTACAATAATATAACACAGCGATCTACTCCATATCCTGCTATCCAGCTCGACTCATGAGCTCCAGAACGTCCTTACCTGAAAAATCTGTAATACTCGGTCTGACCCGAGCATTACATCAAAGTAACACCCGGGTCAGGCTGGAAACCAGCGTGAGTATACCCAACTAATATGGAATACCAAAGCAAACAACTTATATAAACCCGGGGTAACTTGTATCAATTTAACAAATTCACGATTTGCTATAGGAAACACTTATTTCACACATCAATTTCTAAATATCAAACTTAGATAAAATAATCCAATTCACTTTAATCATTCAATTCCAGCCTATTGGTTTCACAAATCAATTTATGAAAATTCGAAGTGGTTTCGGGTATTTCCTAATACCCGACTCTGGTCTCCTCGAAATCAATGTCATCTTAACCGAATTATTAAAGTGAATACAATTTTACTTTTAAACACTGGATGTCACCTTACATAACATTTCATCATAGATAACAACCTTATCACTGTTCAATCCCACCATATCATATTACAGAAACATTTGGTATCATATAGCAACATGATCACACACCATGGATAACAAATATTCCAAGGTATTCATATATCATTCAAACATCCATAAGCAAGATAAATTAGCCATACCATTTCTAATTAATCCAATTTATCTACCAATGAATTAAGTTAATTACTTATTACTTATAAACCTTGCTCATTAATTAATCAATCATCCCTTAATTATTCATCTTGATCAATCATCCTTTAATTATTCATCTTGATCAATCATCCTTTAACTATTTACACTGAGTGATTATACTTAATTATTTCCACTAAGTAATTATTCTTCAATTACCTTCCATCAAGTAATTTCCCATTAATTGATTACATCCAATAATTATCTATTAATTACTACACTAAGTAATTATACTTCATTATTTACATTAAGTAATTATACTTATCCTGTCATCAAGTAATTCTCTTTAATTAATTATACTAAATTATTTAACTAAGATTAACCGCATTACCCAATTAGTTACACTGAATAATTAATTTCTTTAATTACTTCATTAAGTAATTACCCTTAACAATCCTCTAACATCAAGTAATTAACCTCTTAATTTCTTATTACTTAATTATTCCTTGACTAATTACCCTAGACTAATTAATTCTCAATTTAAAAATCAATTTCACTTAATTAATTACACAATGTAATTATACCATAACCACTCACCTTAATTGATTATCTTTTAATTTATCATACTCATTAATTGTAATAACCCGGATTTTGGCTATTATAATTAATAATATGATTGGATTAATTAATAGAAATACTGGATTATATATGATCAGATAAGAATTCTGATAATAAAGAATATCTGAATATAAATAATAGAAACTGAATTTTTATATCTGGGTAAATAATTATTTAATAACCTCCTAATATAATTATTTAGAATGGGAAAACTATTATTTTCAAATAAATTAAATTTATGTTTGATTAGATAAAAATACATATATTTGAATTAATGTTAAATTAGATTTTAAATTGAATTTGAACTTAAAAATATTTTGGATTTGAAATATATGAGTAAAGGTTTAAAACAAGATTGTTTTATATTATTTTTCTTTAAAGGAAATTTATTTATATAAATTTAGAAAAAGCATTTACTTATTTACAAAGGTATTTATCAATTAGCAAACATTAATATAAAAGCTTTAAAAATCTGTTAAAAAATAATATAAATATAAGTTATTACAAATGTTAAGATATAAACCCTTAGAATAACAAGTGTTAAGCAATTAAATTAGGTGAAAGACAAGTGTCAATAGTTTATTTTATTTTCTTTAATTTAAAAATATATTCTAATTTAATATATTAAACATTCACTTCCTATCTACAACTCTTTTTCTATTTTCATTTCTAATAACAAAGTGAAAACAAAACAAGAACTTCATCAAAAACCAAAAAAATTTCATGCAATCCAAAATCTGAAACCTTTTCTAAAAAAAAAAAAATCATCAAATCAAGTAAACCTGGAAATTTCCTCTAACCTGAACCTAAGGCCTAAAATTCATTCCTCAAGACAAATGCAAACATGCGAATACCACAAACTCAAGTACAACTTAGAGAAAAAGGAAAGCTAGGCAACCTATCTCAGATCAGTTACAAATTCTAATACATCAAATAAAGGGCATATCAAAACCAGATCCAAATATTTCAGTTTACTATCAATTCCAGATGATAGGCCTCTGTTCATGTCAAACAGGTGAGTAAACTTAAACTTAAACAGTTTATATTGATGTAGGTGGAAATGTTGGATGGAAATTTTGTGATGCATGTTTAAATATATGTATGCATGCTTGCTAAAAAAATAAATGCGTGTATGATTATGAGAGTTTGATGCTTGAATAATGCTAATATATCTGCAAAAGCAAAACCTGAAAATCAGAAGCAGAATGAAATCAAAAGCATTTCTTTTTAAACCCAATTCTTTTATATCCTGGTGAATGTAAAATATGATTTAAAAGAAAATAAAAATAGAATGATAACTTGGATTTGAATTCCATAGTAGAATAAATAGAATTGTTAGAAAAACAGGAGAAATTCTGTATGTTTATCTTGGTATGTAAATGCATGTTCTGGTTGTTATCACCAGGTCTAAATTCCTTTAAAAAAAAAAAGAATTCATTTCTCTTACCCAAATTCTTATAGCATAAGATGCTTTGAAGGTAATAAGTTAGTAGACATGAGAAAAAAAAATACAACTCTATTCTCTGCAATTTAAGGTGAGCAAACTTTTTCAGAAAAAAACATTGGTAAGTGTAGTTGTTGAATGTTAATTTCTGTGTTGGATAATGCTTTGCATGTGAGTATATAAATAGATCTATGTGTGTATGCATCTGAAGGGAGTTTGCATGTGGGTGGCCTGAGTATCTCTCTGTTCATATGTGCAGAGTTAAAGTTTCAAAAAGAAAACAAATTTCAAATCTTTCCATCTGCACTTGTGTCAGGTTTTGGAATTTAGACAAGAATTGTTTGCTTAAACCTTATCTAAGATTTGAAATCATAATTAAATAGGAAAGCTAGAGTATCACCTGGAAAAAAAATAGCAGTGAAAATTTTGATAAATGTTAAAATTCAAGTTCAACAACCTTCTGATTTTCTTTTATATCTTGAATTGTTGACTTAAATTATGATTTTTAAGAATAAATTCATAAACTTTAGTCTTGGATTGAATGTGTTGTTCTGAGTTAACCAGAATATAGATTTTTAAAGTTTGCGAGTTGCTGGAGGGATTTTGTGGTCAAGGCCATTACGGAGGAGGTCGGAGTATTGAGGAGTTCGGGAAAAATTGATGGAAGGTGGATTATCCACTGAGGTGTTGGGTATTGCTCGATTAAGACATTAACCCTAGTTTTCCTGTGTTGAAGAAAAATGACCACCGCAACCCCTATGATTGATCGAGTTATTCCAGTTTTAGGTTGATGATAGATGGGGTATAAGGGAAATAGTGGCCGGAGACATAGATTTTCATATGATCAGAATTTTGAGTTTTGAGGCGAATTGCAGTTCGACATCTTGTTCCAGTTTCGAGTTCAAAGCTCGATTTTGATTTTCGGTATCTGCTATCGATTGGATGATCGGAGTTGGATTTAATGTTGGTCGTCGACATGCTCGAGTTGTCGCAAGGGGTCGGAGTTAGTTGTGGCGGCGGTGCAGGTGCACGAAGTTCAGGGCGTGTCAGTTGTTTGGGAAGGAATGGGTTCTCGAGTTTGGATTCAAGTTGCGTCGTGTTTTGTTCGGAGCAGGGGGTGTTGGACTCGAAGTCATTGAGTTGAGGTCTCGGGAGTACGTGTTGTTACAGGTTCATGTGTAAACCTGACAGAACCACAGATTTGAATAAAAATAAATGAATGTTACTCGAGTTGTTTTGAGATTTACTCGGGATTGTTTCATGTTCTGCTCGAAGTAATATCTAGGAAGGCTCGTGTAACTTTTGTTCCAATTTCAGTATAAACAGAAACCTGTCTCTGTTATAAGATTTAAAGTAAAGCTGGCAATGCAAACTGAAATTTTAAAAATAGGTTTAAAACCTGTGTTTAAAACTGAATCCAGAGTTTGAATCTTAAATTTTGAAATAATTTAAGTTTTGAATCCAAGTTGGGTTTTAAACAACATTTAAGTATAAAAGTAGTTTGGTTTTGAAATTAAACGGAAGTTTAAGTTGTAAAGTAGGAAATGTAAGATAAGTGTGAATCCGAGTTTTGAAATCTGGAATTGGGTTTAAACTTCAGTTTTTAAATAAGATGAGTTTAAGTTTAAATTGTTTAATAACTTTAAAGTGGTTAAATGATTTAAATTTAAAATGAAGTCTAAAATGTGTTTACGGTAAACTTAGAAACAAATTGTTTTTAAATGCTTATTTGAGTAAGAAATTGTTTATCTTAAAGACAAATAAAATTTAATAATTTGGATTCATTAAATTATTAAGTTAAATTAAAATAGATAATTAATTATTTAATTAACTAATAATGTGGATGATTAATTAAGTAATTAAGAGTTTTTAAATTGATTTATTAAAAAAAATTAATTAATTAAGATTAATGAATTAAGGTTAATTAATCTGTAGTTAAAGATTTTTAGTTAGATTTTTATTTATGATTACGAATTGATTAATCAGGTGATTAAGGATTAATGAAGATTGCAGTTAACACTTAATTAATTAAATAATTAAAGATTAATTAATTGGTGATTAAACATTAATTAATTCGTAACTAATGGAAATGTAATTACTAAGGAAGTAATTAATGGAATTACTTAATGTAATTAGAGATGTTGATGAAGGAAGTAATTTGAGTTATATCCCTATGGAATTAATCAGAGATAATTAATTTTTGAAATGAAGTAATTAAGGGTAGTTAATTACTGGATGTTATTAATCAAGGGTGATTAATAATTATGGTTTATAATTAATTAATGAGGTAATTAAAGGTTAATTACTGTATTTGGTTAAGAATAAATTAATTTGTTAAATTAATTTAAAGGATAAATAGAATGATATGAGAAGTCTTTGATTAATTGTTATCCCTAATATGTGGTTCGTAATGCTATGAGATAAGATATGTTGAATTTAAACGGTGATGATGTTGTTTCCTATTGATGATGAATTACTGTGACATCTTGTATTAAAGTAGAATTGTTTTTCACTTGAATAATTTAAGTTAAGTTGTCAATGGTTTCGAAGAGACCGGAGTCGGGTATTAGTAAATATCCGCAACCACTTCGATCCTTAGTAGATTGATATGTGAAATCAATAAGCTGGGTTGGAATGATTTAAGTAAATTGGACCATTTGATTCAAGTTTGGCACTTAGAAATTGATATGTGAAATGGTTGATGTCTATAATGACTTGTGAATTGTAAATTGATATAAGTTACCCCGGGTTTATATATATTGTATGTTTTTGTATTCCAAGTTAGATGGGTTTACTCACGCTGGTTTTCAGCCTGACCCGGGTGTTACTTTGATGTAATGCTCGGGTCAGACCGAGTATTACAGATTTTCAGGTAAGGACGTTCTGGAGCTCAGGAGGTGGGCTGGATGGCAGGGACGTATGGAGAGTATCCACTGTGATATTGTAATAATTGGACATGATTGTTTGTCCAATGTTTATGTACATGTATAACTCTGATGTATTTAATTGTAATTTAACAGATATAGTTTTCTTTGTATAACTGATTTTATTGATATTATATTTTGATCCGCTGTGAATGTGAGGACTTCTGTGTCTTGTTCTGTCTTCTTCTTCTTTCTCTTTCTTCTTTTCACTAACTATCTGGAAATTTCGGGATCGAAATTTCCGGGTCGTTACATTTGGTATCAAAGCTGAAGGTTAAACTAGAACCTTGGCTCTGGTGGGGGATACCCATTAAGAAAAGGGTCAATGGGACCCTAGAATGAGTTGAGTGTATAAATATAAGAGAGCGTATTTGTTATTTTATCATATAAAGTTTTAAATGATTGCAAAAGTAAATGAATATTATATAAGAAGTAGATTATCTATTATATTAAGGAAATTGGTTGTAGTATTAATTAAATTTAAAAGTAACAGTAAGAATTAGGAAGTAATAAAATACAACCAAATTGAAATTAAATTAAAGACAAGTTTGAAATGGATTCAAACTGAAATTAAATATTGAAATTGGGAAAGGTTTCAGGATAAGGATAATCAGTTAACTTATGTAATTAATTAAACTTTATTTAATGAGATTAATTAATGGATTATAATTGGAAATGATAAATAAAGAGGGAGTTACTTAATGAAGTAGCTGGGGATAAGTAATTTAAGGGACAATTACTTAATAAAGGAAATTAAGAAATAAGTTAATTACCGAATGTGATTAATTAATGATGTAATTAATTTAAAGAAATAATAAATAATATTATTTAAGGCATTTGAATGAATTGGTCCAATTTCAAACAAGAGTTGTTCGAAAATTTAAAGGGAATTTGTTTTGAATTAAAACCAAAGGTGGTTTAAAATTTTAAAGTATAACTTGGTAAGTAAAAGAAATTAATATGTATACATGTGGGTATACATAATATCAAAGGTGATTGGAAATAAACTCTAAATGGTAAGTTTAGAATTTGGAATAAGATGTGATACCCAAGGTGATAAGTTTTTGAACTTATAAATGGAAAGATTATTAATGTGAAGTTTAGAATTTGAAATGGAAGTTCAAATTGGTAAGGTTGACTGGATTAAGTAAATTGAGTGTGGTAATATATCCATTATAGATATAATTTAAAATGGAATTTCGAGAATTTGACTCGAAATTAAGTTGTTTAAAAGCTTTTAATAAAGGTTAACTTGGTTTAAAGGGTTAAATCAACATTTGGAATTTAACTCGAATTTATATAATTCGAGATGGTTTAAATTTGGAATTTGAATTGAAATTAGTTCAAATTGAATCTGATTTGAATTAATTGAAATTGTGATTGAAGATGTGTAAGTATAAAATTCAAATGAGAAATTTGAATTAGATTAATTTGAAACGATTTGAAATTTAAGTAGGTTCAATTTGAAATTAGTCCAAATTTATTGGAATAATTTGGAACTATAATTAAAGATTGAATGGTTTTAAATTCAAATGGAATTTGAATTAAATTTAGGAAGAAATCAAGAATAATTCAACTTGATTTGGAAATGGTGTTTGAAATTGGGATTAATTCAATCTAGGGTTGAAATGATTTGAAATTGGAACTAGTTCAATTAAAATTTATTTGAATTAGTAGAATTTGAGGTCAAAGTCGAATAAAGTTAAATTTGGAAAGAAACTGTGGTTAATTCAACTTGAATTGGGGTTGAATCAATTTCAATAGAAATTGATTTTTTTAAAAAAAAAAATTGGAATTGGGTCAATTTAAATGTAAAAGGGAATTAAAATTTAATTGATGAGAATGAGGATTGGGAAATGAGCAGTTTTGACTCTGGACTATTTTTAATATAAATTGTTTTAATATAAACCTATTTTTCCAAGTTATTAATTATATATACAACCTTCTTTTAAAAGCCAGATTATCTTATACTTGTTTTACAATTATTTTTGAAACTGTTTAACAATTTTCCAACTGTGTTGTAAACTAATTATTATATTTTAGCTATTTTACAAAATTAATTACTATCTTACTATTATTTTGCAAATTATTTAAAATTTCTATAATTATTTGACTATTTTCCAACTATATTACAACCACCTAACTATTTCACACCTATTTTACAAACTAGTAATTATTTTCCAACTACTTATCTATTTTTAAAATTTTCAAGCTATTTTCTAAATAAACCGTTCGGAGTTCAAACTGTTATTAGTTAAATACCCAATCGAGATAAGAATAGAGGTAATAATCCGAATGGATTTAAGCAATTGTGAGTAAGTGAATGAAAATTTAAGTAAATGTGAATAGAAAGAGAATTAATTTGGCTAATAACCAATAAAGATAAATATGTAGGGTGTACGTATGTTATTCTATTCGCATAGTGATTTGATCCAGATTCGAGCACAGAATTTCGAGATAGTTATATCGATCCGAGTGGGATTTTTCACTCGATTTTCGACGGCGAACCTGGATATGGATTATTGATTGGTTCTGGATATTCTTTATCATAGTTATGACTATGAAAGGAGAATGACGGTTTCTGATCAAGAAACCAGATCTGTGTCCGCACTAGAAAGTCGGGTGGACGATACTAGTTCGGAAGTGAAATTGTGTGGTCGGGTGAGCGATCAGATTGGTATAGCGTACGGATGATATGTGTATATCGTACGGATTTGAATGAAAATGATATCGAAAAGAGTAATCAAATTTGAATATTTGATTTTGAGTAAACAAAGTTAAATATCTTTGTTTAATAAAATGAAACTCCCCTTGTTGAATCTTTTGCCATAAGAAAAGGGTTTTTGGAAATGTTTCGAAGTATGAAAGGAATTTTATACAAGTTTGAAATGATTCAAAGTTTTAAAAGATTTTATATATCTGAACATATGAGGATTTTGGAAAAAAGGGTTTTGGGAACCTTTGGATTTGGAAAAGGCTTTTAATTTTTGGGTAAAATCAGTATGAGGATTTGGAAAGCCTAGCTTGAGAATTTTCGATTTTGGAATAATCAATTTTGTGTAAAGGAGCTTTGTATGAGATCATACTAGGTGTATGATCTGAAGATACTATATATGTATAGTATAAAATGTTTTGATGATGGCTCTGGGGAAAAAGGCGCTCCCTTGAAATGAACTTCTCAGGAGTACCACCAGGTGGTGCTGCCTTGAGCCCCGAGGGGGGTTCTAAAGTTGATCCTGTGAGGAGTCCGGACGAAACTAGTTCCTGGGGATTATGAGTAGAGTACACCATAGCGAAAGTCGTGTGTGCCGCTGAGAGCCAACAGTTACATGGAGTTTTGCTGCGATGGCAACGTAACCCAGGATGTAACTGCGATCTATGGTATAACATAGCGAAAGTCGTGTGTGCCGCTGAGAGCCAACAGTCTGTGTTTGATTTTATATCGGCAGACTGCGACCTATGTAGGAGTGGAGAAGTTTCATTTTGACAGTGAAAATCAGAGGTCGTTGAGAGCCTGCAGTTACATGGACTTTTGCTGTGACGACAACGTAACCCTGGGTGTAATTGTGATCTGTTGTGTGGGATCCATGGCGTAATTGAGAGGCTGCGGAGAGCCTGCAGTTACATGGACTTTTGCTGTGACGACAACGTAACCCTGGAATGTAACTGTGACTATGGATGGGGGTGATGATTTCCAGAGCATTCTCACCAAAGATATATCCTCTATTTTCGAAAACTATTTTCTATATTTTCAACAAATTATTTTCCAAGTATTTTCACTGGATGTTGAAAACGGGTCTGCTAAGTACTTATAGATTTTTAGTTATACGCCTGATCAACGTATGACCAAATTTCTATGAGAACAAGGATGGACTGGATGAAACATCGAGTTATAAAAGTATTTTACAAAACTATTTTGGAAATATTATACTGATTTTAAAAAAAGTGTTTCAAATTAATCAAAGAATATTTTGACTGGTTTAAAAATATTTAATAAATTTTGGCTTCGTTCCTTTACGAGGACGAAAAGATTCAAAGGGGGGAGGAATGTAATAACCCGGATTTTGGCTATTATAATTAATAATATGATTGGATTAAATAGAAATACTGGATTATATATGATGAGATAAGAATTCTGATAATAAAGAATATCTGAATATAAATAATAGAAACTGAATTTTTATATCTGGGTAAATAATTATTTAATAACCTCCTAATATAATTATTTAGAATGGGAAAACTATTATTTTCAAATAAATTAAATTTATGTTTGATTAGATAAAAATACATATATTTGAATTAATGTTAAATTAGATTTTAAATTGAATTTGAACTTAAAAATATTTTGGATTTGAAATATATGAGTAAAGGTTTAAAACAAGATTGTTTTATATTATTTTTCTTTAAAGAAAATTTATTTATATAAATTTAGAAAAAGCATTTACTTATTTACAAAGGTATTTATCAATTAGGAAACATTAATATAAAAGCTTTAAAAAAAAATTTAAAAATAATATAAATATAAGTTATTACAAATGTTAAGATATAAACCCTTAGAATAACAAGTGTTAAGCAATTAAATTAGGTGAAAGACAAGTGTCAATAGTTTATTTTATTTTCTTTAATTTAAAAATATATTCTAATTTAATATATTAAACATTCACTTCCTATCTACAACTCTTTTTCTATTTTCATTTCTAATAACAAAGTGAAAAAAAACAAGAACTTCATCAAAAACCAGAAAATTTTCATGCAATCCAAAATCTGAAACCTTTTCTAAAAAAAATCATCAAATCAAGTAAACCTGGAAATTTCCTCTAACCTGGACCTAAGGCCTAAAATTCATTCCTCAAGACAAATGCAAACCTGTGAATACCACAAACTCAAGTACAACTTAGAGAAAAAGGCAAGCTAGGCAACCTATCTCAGATCAGTTACAAATTCTAATACATCAAATAAAGGGCAGATCAAAACCAGATCCAAATATTTCAGTTTACTATCAATTCCAGATGATAGGCCTCTGTTCATGTCAAACAGGTGAGTAAACTTAAACTTAAACAGTTTATATTGATGTAGGTGGAAATGTTGGATGGAAATTTTGTGATGCATGTTTAAATATATGTATGCATGCTTGCTAAAAAAATAAATGCGTGTATGATTATGAGAGTTTGATGCTTGAATAATGCTAATATATCTGCAAAAGCAAAACCTGAAAATCAGAAGCAGAATGAAATCAAAAGCATTTCTTTTTAAACCCAATTCTTTTATATCCTGGTGAATGTAAAATATGATTTAAAAGAAAATAAAAATAGAATGATAACTTGGATTTGAATTCCATAGTAGAATAAATAGAATTGTTAGAAAAACAGGAGAAATTCTGTATGTTTATCTTGGTATGTAAATGCATGTTCTGGTTGTTATCACCAGGTCTAAATTCCTTTAAAAAAAAAGAATTCATTTCTCTTACCCAAATTCTTATAGCATGCACGAAGTTCAGGGCGTGTCAGTTGTTTGGGAAGGAATGGGTTCTCGAGTTTGGATTCAAGTTGCGTCGTGTTTTGTTCGGAGCAGGGGGTGTTGGACTCGAAGTCATTGAGTTGAGGTCTCGGGAGTACGTGTTGTTACAGGTTCATGTGTAAACCTGACAGAACCACAGATTTGAATAAAAATAAATGAATGTTACTCGAGTTGTTTTGAGATTTACTCGGGATTGTTTCATGTTCTGCTCGAAGTAATATCTAGGAAGGCTCGTGTAACTTTTGTTCCAATTTCAGTATAAACAGAAACCTGTCTCTGTTATAAGATTTAAAGTAAAGCTGGCAATGCAAACTGAAATTTTAAAAATAGGTTTAAAACCCGTGTTTAAAACTAAATCCAGAGTTTGAATCTTAAATTTTGAAATAATTTAAGTTTTGAATCCAAGTTGGGTTTTAAACAATATTTAAGTATAAAAGTAGTTTGGTTTTGAAATTAAACGGAAGTTTAAGTTGTAAAGTAGGAAATGTAAGATAAGTGTGAATCCGAGTTTTGAAATCTGGAATTGGGTTTAAACTTCAGTTTTTAAATAAGATGAGTTTAAATTTAAATTGTTTAATAACTTTAAAGTGGTTAAATGATTTAAATTTAAAATGAAGTCTAAAATGTGTTTACGGTAAACTTAGAAACAAATTGTTTTTAAATGCTTATTTGAGTAAGAAATTGTTTATCTTAAAGACAAATAAAATTTAATAATTTGGATTCATTAAATTATTAAGTTAAATTAAAATAGATAATTAATTATTTAATTAATTAATAATATGGATGATTAATTAAGTAATTAAGAGTTTTTAAAATGATTTATAAAAAAAATTAATTAATTAAGATTAATGAATTAAGGTTAATTAATCTGTAATTAAAGATTTTTAATTAGATTTTTATTTATGATTACGAATTGATTAATCAAGTGATTAAGGAATAATGAAGATTGCAGTTAACACTTAATTAATTAAATAATTAAAGATTAATTAATTGGTGATTAAACATTAATTAATTCGTAACTAATGGAAATGTAATTACTTAAGGAAGTAATTAATGGAATTACTGAATGTAATTAGAGATGTTGATGAAGGAAGTAATTTGAGTTATATCCCTATGGAATTAATCAGAGATAATTAATTTTGGGTAATTAATTTTTGAAATGAAGTAATTAAGGGTAGTTAATTACTGGATGTTATTAATCAAGGGTGATTAATAATTATGGTTTATAATTAATTAATGAGGTAATTAAAGGTTAATTACTGTATTTGGTTAAGAATAAATTAATTTGTTAAATTAATTTAAAGGATAAATAGAATGATATGAGAAGTCTTTGATTAATTGTTATCCCTAATATGTGGTTCGTAATGCTATGAGATAAGATATGTTGAATTTAAACGGTGATGATGTGGTTTCCTATTGATGATGAAATACTGTGACATCTTGTATTAAAGTAGAATTGTTTTTCACTTGAATAATTTAAGTTGTCAATGGTTTCGAAGAGACCAGAGTCGGGTATTAGTAAATATCCGAAACCACTTCGATCCTTAGTAGATTGATATGTGAAATCAATAAGCTGGGTTGGAATGATTTAAGTCAATTGGACCATTTGATTCAAATTTGGCACTTAGAAATTGATATGTGAAATGGTTGATGTCTATAATGACTTGTGAAGTGTAAATTGATATAAGTTACCCTGGGTTTATATATATTGTATGTTTTTGTATTCCAAGTTAGATGGGTTTACTCACGCTGGTTTCCAGCCTGACCCGGGTGTTACTTTGATGTAATGCTCGGGTCAGACCGAGTATTACAGATTTTCAGGTAAGGACGTTCTGGAGCTCAGGAGGTGGGCTGGATCGCAGGGACGTATGGAGAGTATCCACTGTGATATTGTAATAATTGGACATGATTGTTTGTCCAATGTTTATGTACATGTATAACTCTGACGTATTTAATTGTAATTTAACAGATATAGTTTTCTTTGTATAACTGATTTTATTGATATTATATTTTGATCCGCTGTGAATGTGAGGACTTCTGTGTCTTGTTCTGTCTTCTTCTTCTTTCTCTTTCTTCTTTTCACTAACTATCTGGAAATTTCGGGATCGAAATTTCTGGGTCGTTACATTAATTCTTAATTACTTTACTTAAGTAATTTACCTTTAATTGCTTTTATCATTTAGAAATTTATTTAATAAATCTCGGAATTATGTTGTTTATTTGTCTAGAGTTTAACTTAAAACTTAAGTTTGATTAATAATTAAAATACTATTCCTATTAAAATTAACTTCCTAACACTATTTAAATTTAACCTAAATAAATTTTGGGCCTTAAATAGAAATAAAACATATAATTAAGTCCTAAACTTAATTAAGCTAAATAGATACCTTATCTAAAAAGACATATAATCTAGGCCTTGAAAATATGATTAGAACCTTTCTTATAAACTATGCTACTATGGGAATCTCAGGCCCAACGTCAGAAAGTTCAACGAAATCTACTTTCCCAACTAAACCATAAATTCCCAAGGCCCAAACGAAAAAAAATCACGACCCATTCTTCTTTCTTCGGCCCAAACTCTCTACTTTACTTTCCTTCTCCCTTCTTGCTTCTTTCCTTTATCCCATTACCTACCTGCTACTTCAACCACATGCACGAACAAGCCGTGCATGTGCACACACCATCGAAGTCGCACTGACCAACGACGACCCCACCTTCCGGTCACTCTCGGCATCCTCAAACCCCCAATCCATCTTGATTCAACGATGACACTCGATATAAAAATCGAGTTGAACCACCATTACCAGCCAAGGAAACTCCTTTCCTATTTCACCTCCTACCACCATTCGCGACCACTAGATCTTCCACCGCCCTGCCTAGAGCTCCGACTAACACCCTTCTTCCTGATCCCCCGGTACCGCAACCCCCTTGTGCCGACATAGCGTCGAAAATTCCAACGAAATAACCCCATCCCAGCAACAGGCCCAAACCCTATTTTGGCTTTGCCAAGAAATTTCGATCGTCTGAAAAATTACGAACAATTTTTGCCGAGTTCACATGACTCTAAACTTGCTTCACCTAAGATCTCGCGACCCCTAATTTCCCCGATCATCAGAGAATGGCAAAATACCAATTCACGGTCAACTTACAATTCCCTTTGATTTACAAGTCCAAAAATCATGATTTCACCTTTAAAATTCCTAGTTTTTGATGACAAATCAAATTATATTCCTAGAACAACAATTTGTTAGGGTCGAGATTTTAATATGTATGAAAAATCCTACTGTAATTTCCAATTTCCATATAACTGTTTGTTATTAACCCACAAAAATATTTTTAAAAATATTCTTAAGTTATTACAAACATCATTCCTTTAAAGATCATAACTTGAAACTGTGTATACGAAGAGAATTTGATTTTCAAAGGTTTAAGCTTGAATCTGCAATTAACAGAAGCCTATCTGTATATTTGTATGAACAAGTATGCACATATCTTTATCAACATAAGAATTTATCCAAACAAGCCTTATTCACACCATACTACACTTATGCATCAGTTCTAGCATTAAAAGACGTGGATAAACTCACCTGTCAACAAATTTGAACAGAGCATACTTCCTACAGTTTGAAAAGTTGTTTGCTTAAACCCCCTTTGATCTTCCTGTCTATTAAATTGAGATGTTGTTTAAGTTTTGTAAAGAGAAAATTTTATTTTCTTATCTCAGTTTTACTCAGTTATGAATGAGCAAAAATGGCATGATGAATATATAGATACAACTTTGAACAAAATGGTGGCTTCTAGTACAGGTCTCAACTTGTTTGACCAGACAAAACTTTGTATATGAAGGCTGAAAGAGTTTCTTGCAATCCAAATTGACAAAGGTTGTGCTAGCATTTAATGAATATGTCTTCATGCATAATGAGTATTAGCTGATACATATATTTGGTACAAAGATTTTTATATTTTTTTTTTATTTTGATCAGAGATTTTCTTTTACAAAGGAGGCTGAAATGATATCTTTATACTAGCATTAATTATACTTGACTTGTCTTGTTTTATGCTATCATACTTATCCATGTTCATAGACATTTGTATTATGTACAACTTATATACATTTGCTTTTGCCTTATTTCATTTCATACTACATGTAGTCTATCTATACAAATTCTAGAATTATCTCAAGTGTTTATTTTCTAATTTACATAACGATAAATTTTAAGGTATTTACTTCTAGTATAAATACTTATTTTTATTTCTTTTTAAATGTTAACTATCAAACATTTAATTTCTTATTTATTATTTATTTTTATGTTAATTTCATAGTTTCTTGTTTTTTTTATATATTTATATTTATTTTTATAACCATAATTTTTTTATACTCATATTTAAATATTGAAAAGACTACTATTTTTTTCCTCTAAAACTCTACAATTCAATATTTTGTTATAGTTTTTAAATCAATCTATATATACAATCCGACATCTTAACTATCGGAATTTCATTTGTTCGACTAATCAAAACTATATTTCAATGATTAGTTCTGCTAATTACCAATTAACAACAGTTTAAAAATTCAGGTCGTCACAAGACCCAATGCGCCCCGCATAATAGTGGATGATCCTATATACCGCGATATCCCCCTCGAAGTGGGATTGCTATTTATTTGTTGACTAACATCTGTGGATGCAGGGAAAAACAGGTTGGAGGAATCCAACATGATTCCTCAAAAAAAAAATTATTGTTCACACACACATATATATTTATATATATATGATATGATGGATAAATTGATATGGTTTGGATGAATTGAGTTATTAAATGTTAAATGGCATTGTAATTTAAAATGGATATTCTTAAATACCGTAAATAATTAAAGTGAAGGAATTTAAAAGGAATTGAAAGAAATTATTTGTATTGAAATTAGATTTATTCTAAAGGATTTAGTAGAATAAAAAAGATATTAACTAACTTGGGTTATACTTAATCATTTGTAAAATTGGTTTAAGTGAAGATTTGAAATTTATATATATATATATATATATATATATATATATATATATATATATATATATATATTAAGTGCTTGAAGAGGTATTGAAATCGATAATTAAAATAGATTGAAATAAAATGGAATTTTATTAAGGGATAAATAATAATATAGATTTATAAATATAATTTGTTTTTAGAAGAAAAGCTCAAAGGAGTTTATAAACTTATAAACGGGGTTTATAAATGAGATAAAATGATATCAGTGGATATGTTGAAATATAAGTTAATGGTGTGAACTTATATCAAATTATGAGAACCGTTGGAAGAGAAATACTGGAATATATTTCGAATATGAGAATGACGATAAATTTGGATAGGATCGATGAGATACGGACCAAGAGGATTTTATGAATGGAAATAGGGAATATTGGATTTTCTATAAATAGACTTTTGTTTAAATAAATTCTAATTTTTATAAACCAACCTTGTAAATTACCTAGTAACTAGATATGAAAGTTTTAATGTTTTTAAGAGGTTGATATTTTAATTTTTTCCTAAACCATACTTTGAAAATAAAACCATTTTCCTTCTTATTTTATATCTATATATATTTAAACGTTTTAAATTCAAGTTATAAATTCTCTCGAGATAGGAAGCAAAGTTATTTAAACGGATAAGATTATAAGGGAAAGATCTTATAGTGGTGTTATGGTAATTTTAAATAAATTTCTAAATCATATGATAAACAAACTTCGAAGGGTGAAATAAAGTCCACAAGGGAAATAGGGATGAAACTGAGAATTTAAATAAGCATAAATGGTTTTGGGAATGTTAAAGGAATTTTAAGTAAGGAGTTCTGGAATTTATAGAATTCGTGTGAGATAAGTTTGGAAATTTACAAATAAAGTTGTAAAAGATTTTTGAGAAAAGAAAAGAGAATAAAATGAAGAGCTTTCAAGTGTTGAATATTAAATGAAGTGGGAAAATATTCTACGTATGGGCAAAGATTTAAATTTATTCCGTGCGAATAAAAGAAGTTTGAAAACTATTTTTTCAAAGTGTTGAAATATGGAAATAATATCTTGTGAAGATATTTTTAAGATAAATAATTTGAGAATTTATTTAAGGCCTGATATTTGCTGTGAATGTTATTTGATAGTTAAATAACCGACTATCAATATTGGCCAATGCGCTGATCGCTTCGAAGGAACCGAGATTGGATTTAATTATCCGAAGACCACTTCAATCTGGTTTGAAAACGTTTACGAACGAAGACCCGTTTACGAACGAAGACCGTAAATATAATGAAGACGGTGATTTGGTTTGTCCAGATCCAGGGCAACTTGTATGGACGAATGCTAGCAGAACACCGTCAGGAGGACGATGATCATTCTAAGTGATACTCATTCTAAAAAGATAACGCATAGCCTCAAGCCTCATCAACCATGAATGACTAAAATAGGGATGGTGCAGCAAGGCTAAGTAGGTATCACCCAAGTAGGGTAAGATTTTCCATGTCTAGAAGTCCCTTTTTATTTCGGTAGTGTGGCGGTTGGTCGCTCCAACCGCGGGATGATCTTATTTGGACTATCCAGTAAGGGGTAGCTCCGGTCTTGTGTTGCAGGGGATCGGGAGTGGTCCTCAGTACTCTGATCTATGCCAGGTACCGTGACGGGTAGTACCACAGTAGCCCTGTCATTGTATGGAAACCCAATCTCCAATAAGTGCCTTCAGACTTGTTTGTATACCTATTATGCTGGAATTTGAATGTAACAATTTCGCCTATTTGAATAACTATTTGTACTTAGACGCTATTATAATATCAGAGGATTTTGATATAAAATGTTTTGGTTATCGTAAGATAAAAATCCGACATATTTATTCGTGACGTGGTCTTATGAGATACCTTTGTTTTCAAAGGATTTTCAGAAAAATATAATAATCCAATTGAGTGTGTTTTTCACACGCTGGTTTTCCAGACTGACTTGGGTGTTGTGTTATTATGATGCTCGGGTCAGACCGAGTTGTACAGATTCAGGTTCAAAAGCTAAGGTGCTCAAGAGACGACAAGCTGGGTGGCAGAGCGTACTTCTGCATTTGATTATTATTCCTCTGTGTAAGGACAGATAATAAGTTGTTCAAAGTAATGGATGATTGTTGTACTCTGATGATGGTATGTATATATAACAGTGCATATTTTTTGTATTTAAAAGCTGTTATTATATATTGTATTTTGTTCTGCTGTGATTGTAAGACTCTGATATTGTTTTATTTCTTCTTCTACCTCCTTCTTTTTTCCCTTACGGTCTGATTTTCCGGCATTCGATTGTTCGACATGTAATACAGTGGACGTATTGATGTCGACTTTCGGAGGTCGAAAAACCGGGTTGTGACAAATTCAAGAAACATATTTTATCTTAATTAAAACAAAAAACTTGGCTTTAAAGAGCAACTATAGCAAAAATGTTTCATTCACTTATATGTTTTAAGAGCACTAATGTTCGTAAACCATTGCATAATAATACGATTTTAACTATAATATCATCAATCAAAGCATTTGACTATTATATATGTTACAGTGGCTCGTATTTCTTAACGACCATCAATTTTCTAGATATAATATAACTGTGTTATCCCATTTTTTGGTCAAAACTGGAATATCGACAAGGAATGATGGAGGTCGGGATTTCACTCATGGTTCAAGGATAAAACTCCATTCGGTATCAAGGGTTTAAAGTTACATTCGGTAGTGTAAAGTAAAAATCACATCCGGCCTTCCCTTAGTCCATTCGGCACTCCCAAGTGAAGGTCATTCGGCATCCCCCTCTCACCACCGAACCAACTCCACTTCCCCTCCTACCGAACCAAAGCCAGCCTCCACCGGTCCAGAGCCTCACCGGACCGACCAACCATTCTCTCCCACTACCGGTCCACCCACTGCCGGTCCACCATCCATCACCGGACCGGCACTCCTCCTAGCCTACAACTACCGAACCAAGCATAGCCGAACCAGGCTACCGCCGAACCAGGCTACCACCGAACCATGCTACCACCGAACCATGCTACCACCATGCTACCACCGATCCAACCTACCACCGAACCCCTATCTCCACTACCTGCCGAATCACCCATGTTACCATTCACCGCCGAACCAGAACGCTGCCAGGTCAGATTGCTTCAGCCCAGGCCCACCAGCAGCTACATACATCCAAGACCTCTGCCCCCAGCCTCACTCTATAAATAGAGGGGCAGGGGTACAACAATGGCGGACAAGTTTGAGAGCTCAAACCTGGAAGGAACTTTCAAACAACTTTCATACACTTGTACTACAAGCTTTGTACTTGTAATCGGATTGGAAAAGGAGAATAACATATAAAGTGGACGTAGGCACACTTTGGCCGAACCACTATAAATCTGTGTGTCTTTTACAGTTTAGCCCCTACTTTTTACGTATTTGCATACACCACCTAAATCAATACGAACAACATAAAATCAACTAATTCATACGACTTGGAGTTGTTTGATCATCTTTTGTGCAAACATATTTGGGTTATTTGCTGAGATCTGTAATTTGTGTTTGAATAATATTCATACACTGGTGCTTTCACGACTTTGGGTGTTTGCGGCCATTTTTTACGCAAACATTTTGGTGCTTTCATTGAGAGGGACCAGCTCCCACTACATCGGATAGAAGTTTGGATTTGGAAGACAATGACTAGGCAAAGCAGTAGAAGGCTAAGGGCTGAGAGAAGCCAACAAGGAGGAAGTCAACAAGCATCCTCCGGAGGTGAGGAAGGACCGGCTTCAATCTACATAACCCGGGATGAAATGGAAGCCATCACGAATTCACTACAAGAGAGGTTATTGAAGAGCCAACAGGAGATGATGCAAACTTTCTTGGAGCAAATGAGAGCTGCAGGGATGCAGAACTTAGGAACAGCTACAACGGCTGTGGATGCAGAACAAGAAGCTAGGGTTATGGAACCCAATGGAGGACAGGATACAGAGCTACAGGGCAATCAACAAGGAATTGGGGGCAGGCCCACAGGATTCAACACAGGAGAACCTTTGGAAGGAGTTCAACAGGCTAGAACCAACGTTGCTGCTAACGACACACATGAAGAGTATGTACCGGAGTTCCCTCGGGGGCAACCCCCGACAGACAACGGTGGATTGGTAGATATAATCAGAAAGACTATGCGAGGTGGTTTGACCAACGGAGACTTGGAAGGAGTAAACAGGAGTCCATTCACTCGGGAAATAAGGATGGCTCAGAATCCACCTAAGTTCAAGCTACCTAGCGTGGAGGTATACAATGGCAAGGAAGACCCTACGGATCACTTGATGAGATACACCAGACACATGGAGGTGCTGGGGGCATCAGAGGAGGTGATGGCCCGATGCTTCCCTTTGTACTTGACGGACTTAGCTGCGATGTGGTTCAGGCAGCTGGAGGAAGGATCTATCAGGACTTGGAGGGAATTGGTGGAAAGGTTTTTGGGACAATTTCGGGTTCATGTCAAGAGACCGAAGAACGTGATGACATTGACATCGGTAAGGCAAAGGACGGATGAATCGCTTAGAGCTTTTCTAACTCGATTCAGTGCCGCAGTCGCTTCGGTGGATCGGCCCGATCCATCGATGGTTTTAATGGCAGCAGTATCAGGAGTCAGGGAGAACTCGGATTTCAAGGTATCTTTGATACGAGATCCCCCACGGAATCTCGACGAATTCTTTCATGAGGCAGAAAGGTTCCTTCGACAAGAAGATGCGAGTACGGATTTAAAGTTGAAAAAGGTTAATGCAGTTGAGGGGGGAGGACCATCCAGCGATGGTTCGGATAAAAACAAAGGAAAAAGGAAGTTGGACGGTGATTCTGGAAATGCTAGGAAGCAATGGAAGGATCCAAGGTTTTCCACATATACAGGATTGAACGAGACACTAGAGCGGATATACCTGGATACTCGAAATCGCCTTCACTACCGGAGGCCGGCTAGGAGAGAACCAACAGAACGGGAAAGGACATCAGGAAGGCACTGCCTCTTCCATGATTTGGATGGACACGACACCAACAGCTGCAGGCACTTAAAGGACATAATTGAGGAACATGTAAGGAATGGACAACTGCCACAATATGTTGGACCTCGGGATGCAACGGCGAGGCAGGAGCAACTGCCGCCTACCTCAAGCTACGATGGTGGGAGGCCCAGGAATGATGGTCGGTTGATCATCCCTTGACCAGGTTAATATGAAATAAGTAGCAAACTATTGGCAAGCAACCAAGTCATTTACACATGTACGGGGACGGAGATAGCCCCTAGGCATGCTCTGAATGATAATAAATTGCGATGCTGTGGTTTGTGAAATTTATCTTTTGCTTTTGGATTGGACACTGCTTTTCTTTTTGGTTTTCGATTTTGGAGCTTCGATTGAGCTCCTGGTTTTTCTTGCTTTTTGATTTGGATTTTCCTTTGGATGATCGTTTTCGGTTTTGGATGCTGGGTTGGATTTCTGGTTTTCTGGTTTTGGATTCGGATTTTGGATTTGGATTTTGGATTTGGATTTTGGATTTGGATGTTGAATTGGATTTTGATTGGATTTTTATCTGACTTTTGATAAACGGTCGTCAGGTATGGATTATGCCTGACAAGGGGTGAGTCGCTTTGCCCGAACGTGGTAAATTGACTCATTCAGGTCGTTGAGTATGGACTATGCTCGGCAAGGGTCCGGAGTGACCAGGATTCGGCCTAGGACTTAGGCCCTATATTATCAATCGTTATTTTCAGGTCGTTGAGTATGGACTATGCTCGGCAAGGGTCCGGAGAGACCAGGATTCGGCTTAGGACTTAAGCCATGGCATTGTACAGCGCCCAGGGACACTGGGCCAAGGTCGTCAAGTGTGGATTGCGCTTGGCAAGAACCCGGAGAGGTTAGCTCAACGTCCAGGGACACTGGACCAAGATCGTCAAGTGCGAATTGCGCTTGGCAAGGACCCGGAGAGGTTAGCTCAACGTCCAGGGACACTGGACCAAGATCGTCAAGTGTGAATTACGCTCGACAAGAACACAAGGAGGCTAGCTTAACGTCCAGGGACACTGGATCACGACCGTCAAGTGTGGATTGCGCTTGGCAAGAGCCCGGAGAGGTTATAAATTTGGATATCGACCCAGAGAGGTCCTGGATTCGGTTGTTGGCTATTGGATAAGGATGGTTTGGGACTCGGTTGTCGAGTTCGGATGGACATGGAATTGGCTCAAGCTTTGGTTGTTGGATTTGGAACTGGATATCGACTCGGAGCAGTCAGGGATGATCTACTCTGGCAATATGGCTATGAACTTTGGATATTGGATTCGGAACTATTCAAAACACGCCTTGTTATCACAAGGCATGTTTTGGGGGGCAAAGTGTTATCCCATTTTTTGGTCAAAACTGGAATATCGACAAGGAATGATGGAGGTCGGGATTTCACTCATGGTTCAAGGATAAAACTCCATTCGGTATCAAGGGTTTAAAGTTACATTCGGTAGTGTAAAGTAAAATCACATCCGGCCTTCCCTTAGTCCATTCGGCACTCCCAAGTGAAGGTCATTCGGCATCCCCCTCTCACCACCGAACCAACTCCACTTCCCCTCCTACCGAACCAAAGCCAGCCTCCACCGGTCCAGAGCCTCACCGGACCGACCAACCATTCTCTCCCACTACCGGTCCACCCACTGCCGGTCCACCATCCATCACCGGACCGGCACTCCTCCTAGCCTACAACTACCGAACCAAGCATAGCCGAACCAGGCTACCGCCGAACCAGGCTACCACCGAACCATGCTACCACCGAACCATGCTACCACCATGCTACCACCGATCCAACCTACCACCGAACCCCTATCTCCACTACCTGCCGAATCACCCATGTTACCATTCACCGCCGAACCAGAACGCTGCCAGGTCAGATTGCTTCAGCCCAGGCCCACCAGCAGCTACATACATCCAAGACCTCTGCCCCCAGCCTCACTCTATAAATAGAGGGGCAGGGGTACAACAATGGCGGACAAGTTTGAGAGCTCAAACCTGGAAGGAACTTTCAAACAACTTTCATACACTTGTACTACAAGCTTTGTACTTGTAATCGGATTGGAAAAGGAGAATAACATATAAAGTGGACGTAGGCACACTTTGGCCGAACCACTATAAATCTGTGTGTCTTTTACAGTTTAGCCCCTACTTTTTACGTATTTGCATACACCACCTAAATCAATACGAACAACATAAAATCAACTAATTCATACGACTTGGAGTTGTTTGATCATCTTTTGTGCAAACATATTTGGGTTATTTGCTGAGATCTGTAATTTGTGTTTGAATAATATTCATACACTGGTGCTTTCACGACTTTGGGTGTTTGCGGCCATTTTTTACGCAAACAAACTGTTTTTATTGTTAAGTAGCATTGTATTTCTAGACCATTATATTTTTTCATGAAATATTTTATTTTTAATTGTCTGTCGATATAAATGGATGAACAGACAATTCGAAATAAAAAACATATTTTTTAGAATTTTTAACAATATCAAATTTCTCGAGCTTCAAAAGTGTGCAGGTAAAGGAATATTGTAACATAGGTCTAAGCTATTTTAGAAATATAGCCAGTAATCCATTTGAAAATAGTTAGTTAATACATAGGTAAAAAAATGTGGCTACTAATCCATGTGAAAACATAGTGCAACCAACAAAGTTAAAAAACAATGTATAACATGTACAACTGTTTGCACAAGAAAAAAAAAATGGGTCAAACTACAAGCAGACAAAATATCTCTTCCTTCTAAGTAAACTCATTTTAAACCAAATGTTATTTGTCAATGAATTATGGGACTCCTTGTAAATTATTGTAGCTCTATGTCATTGTGTATGAAACATAAATGTTCTCACATGTGTGTTTTGGGAAGGTAAATATCCTAGTTTCCCTGTCATACTATCGCTTCCCATAAATATAAAACTTTTGAAAAGCAGATAGCTTCATTAATGTTACACCCATATAGTTCATTAAAAATAAATTTTGCCAGATTAAAAAAATCATAAAGTTGAAGACATTACAACTGAGCTAGCTGAACATGGGACAGTACTAGCACAAATTGGCATCTTCTCAACTTAGTGCACAAACAGGCGTCAATTTACATACCGTGTATAATTACCTCCAACTAATATTAAATCACATTTGTGTGTGCGAATGTATTATGATGTTGACAAATGACACATGATCTTATTAAATAGGTCTACAAATATGCCTGTTTTTTTAAATAAATAACTAAGAAGTGGTAGTCAAACAATGTTTTACACATTTACGTATCAATATTCAGTGACAGTAGATATAATCAAATTGTTAAAATTTGTTAGAACAGTAGAACAATGCCTGCACCAGTCAAACGAACAAATGAATGAAGTTAATGATGTTTATTATAGTGGGATAGACTGACACCACTACATCTTGGAATAATAATTGGTAAGTCTCATTTAAAGATCGGGTAGATTTAAACATGGAAACTAAATCATCATCTTGTGAGTAGTATTTGAGAAGATAATACCTGCAATTGGAATCGAGTGCGTCGAATCTAAGTTCACATCCGTAAGGATGTTGCATCGCTTTTCTTTTTAGGCGCCATGGCAGAGTGAGAGAATGAGTTTTTGACTTTTGAGTGAAAGAGAAGAAGAGAAAAGTAACAGATCTAGAGGGAAGAGAAAGAGGAGGGAAGAGAATTCAATTTCGTATTATTATTATCTGCTTAAGTTCGTTTACACGGTACGTTTACATAACAGCCCCAATGAGCCTTGAAAATACAGCCCATACAAACACGTGCTTAACAACTGTTCGATCAATTGCCTAAACATATAATACTTCATAGAACAGCTTATCAACTCTTCCTGTGAGGCAACCTAATCACCAATGATGGCTTGCTAGCTGGAAGCTGATGAGTCTCTGGCGTCGACTGCTGCTCAGGTGTGTAAGAGCTGCCCCGCTCTTCAATTTTGACCTTGTCTCAACATCAAAGGCTGGAAAGCGAGCTACTAATTTCCAGTAATCTTCCCATGTTGAATCTTCTTCTGGCTGTTGTTTCCATTTTACTAGCACTTCAGTAATTGTACCATACTTGCTAGGAGCTGGTCTTCGAGCAAGAATTTTTTCTGGTTCCAGAATTAGTTCTGTTTAAGATGAAGGTATGTTCTTTTGTATTATTACATTTGAACCCACCTTTTGCTTTAATTAAGATACATGAAAAACTGGATGAATTTTTGAAGTTGGTGGTAGTTTGAGCTTGTAGGCCACTGAGCTGATTTTCTTTTCAATTTCATATGGGCCAAAAAAAATTGGTGAAAGTTTTGTGGTCTTCTGACATTCAACTGAAATTTGTCTGTACGGTTGCAGACGTAGATAAACCCATCCCCCTTCAGAAAATTCTCTTTCTGTTCTGTTTGCATTAGTATATTTGATCATTCTCTCTTTAGCTTTAAAAATATTGTCTTTCAATAACTGTAGTGCAATGTCTCTGGCATATAGTTCTTCATCAACTTGATAAACCTTTGCTGACTTAGGAACATAAGATAATAGCGTAGGAGGTTCTCTGCCATATACAGCTTGAAAAGGTTTGCATTGTATTGGTAGTTTCCATGTTGTATTATACCAAAATTCAGCCAAGCTCTACCATCTGACCCATTCATGAGGTTTGTGGCTGCTAAAACATCTCAAGTAACATTCTAAGGCTTTATTAGTGATTTCTGATTGATCATCAGATTGTGGATGGTAGGAAGAACTAAGAGCTAATGAGCATCCTTGTATTTAGAAGAGTTCAGACCAGAACTGACTGGTAAAAATAGAGTCTCTGTCACTAACAATAGATCTGGGTAATCCATGTAATTTGTATACTCCATCAAAGAAATTTTTAGCAACTTGAATGGCTGAATATGGATGAGATAGTGGGAAGAAATGTGCATACTTAATTAGTCTATCTACTACCACAAAGATCGCAGAAATTTCATTGCATTTGGGAAGACTGGTGATAAAATCCATACTAATATCCTCCCAAACGTTTTCTAGGGTGGGAAAGAGTTGTAATAATCCAGGATATTTAACATTTTCAGACTTAGACTCTTTGACAAACATCACAAGCTTTGACAAAATTTTGTTCACCAGATTTTTGACCTTGTCAAGAGAAAACATATTTGAGTCTCTTTAAAGTTCTATCCACTCCAGAATGGCCAACTAGGGGAGTAGAATGATTTCTTCAAGAAGCAGTCGTTTAACATTGATATCATTATGACATATAAGTATTTTGCCTTTGAAAAAAAATAGCCCATCAACCTTTTTGTACTTTGCAGGATTAATAGCCCCAGAATTTAGTTTATTTTCTAGTTCCAAGAAATAAGGCTCAGAAGTTATTCTCTTTTTCATTTCAAGAATCCAATCATTTTGCACTAAAGATATAGCAAGTAGTTGTGTAGAAAGTGTTAATGCTTCCTCTGAACTGGCTTGTAGTGTCAAGTTTGCTTCATCTCTTCTTGATAAACAATCTGCTGTTACATTTTCTTTTGCTGCTTTATACTCTAAAGAGTAATCAAGACCATGCAATTTTGCTAGCCATTTGCTTTGTATCCCGGATTGCAACTTTTGTTCTAAAAGATACTTGAGGCTTTTATGGTCGGTTTTGATAATGAATTCCCTCCCCAACAAATACTGACTCCATTTCTTAGTAGCTAGTATAAGTGCCCGTAGCTCTTTTTCATAAACTGAAAGATGCAAATTTTTCCCTTTGAGTGCCTGGCTAAAGTATGCCACTGGTTACCTTGTTGCAGCAAAATAGCTCCTATTCCAACACCTGAAGCATCACACTCTAATACAAATGGTTGCGTAAAATTAGGCATGGTTAAAATTGGAGGAGAGTCGAGCATTCTTTTAGTGTATCAAAAGCATGTTGAGCTTCATTAGACCATTGAAAGGCATTCTTTTTTAATAAGTCAGTAAGTGGTCTAGCAATAATGCCATAATTCTTCACAAATCTTCTATAATAACCAGAGAGACCCAATAATCCTCGCAAAGCTTTTAAATTTGTTGGTATAGGCCAACTTTGGACTGTTGATGTTTTTTCCTCATCCACTGCGATGCCTTGTTGAGATACTACATGGCCCAGGTAAGCAATTCTTATCTGAGCAAATTGGCATTTAGATAGTTTCACCACCAATTGATTGTCATGTAGTTCCTGCAAGGTAAGAGAAATATGTAGTAAATATTCACTCCAGGTTTTACTGTAAATAAGTATGTCATCAAAAAACACGAGTAAAAATTTCCTGAGATAAGGTTTAAAGATTGTGTCCATGAGAGAGTGGAAAGTACATGGAGCATTTGTTAGACCGAAAGGCATGACTATGGATTCATAGTGGCCTTCATGTGTATGAAATGTTGTTTTGTGAATGTCAGGTTCCCACATTCTGATTTGATGGTAGTCAGATTTGAGATCTAATTTAGAGAAAAACGAGGACCCGGCTAATTCGTCCAATAACTCGTCTATCAATGGAATTGGGAACTTGTCTTTTATTGTGTTTTTATCGAGTTCTCTATAATCTATGCACATTCTCCATGATCCATCTGATTTCTTAACCATGACTACAGGAGCAGCATATGAGCTTGAACTCGGTCTGATGATTCCTGCTTCAAGCATCTCTTTTACCATTTTTTCTATTCCACTTTTCAGGTGAAAGCAGTGCCTGTATAGTCACAGACAAATGGGTTTAGTGTGTGGCAACAGAGGTATTTTATGATCACAGTGTCTTGTAGGAGGTATGGTTGTGCTGGGAGAGAAAACTGCAGGAAATTTGTCTAAAACTTCTTGTAAATCAGGTGGTAATTTCAATGAAGCGGAGGTTTATGTGTTTGCCTTGGCATTCTTGTTAATGTGTTTGCCTTGACATTTATGGCTCGCAACCCATTTTTCATCACATGTATAACATAATTCCTGGCTTCTTCTCAGCATAATTTCATTGGGTGTGAGTTTTCTAGTATTAGTGTGTTGAGAATACTTGTTTATTGCTTCAGGTGGTTGCTTCATAGTATAGGGCTTAAAAACTTGAGAAGAGTTATTCTATGCAGAAGTTTTTGTGAAGGAGTTTGAATTTCCTGGTTGATAATGAAAAGGTCTGAATGATCTTCTTTGCTGAGCGAATTTTTCCTCACTTATTTTAGCCAAGGTAATAGTATCCCTTAGTGTTTTTGGTTGATTGGCTGGTAACTCGAACTTAATATCACTTTTAAGACCACCAATAAATCTGTCTAGTATATACTTTTGTGGTAGTTTATCAAGCAAACTCAAGATCTGTTCAAATTTGCTCAGGTATTCTCTCATAGTGGATATTTGTTTGATACTTGATAAAGCCTCAAAAGGATGTTGAAAATCAAATGTGCTGAATTTAGTAATTATCTCCTTTTAAAAAACCTCCCAAATAAATAAGTATCAACATTAATTGATAACCAATTAAACCACTACAAGGCCTCGTCACGTAAATGGAAGGAACACACTTGCACTTTATCACAGTCAGGTAGGTTATAATATCTATAAACTAGTTCAATTTGTTTAATCCAAGCAAGAATATCACCAGATCCATCATATATAGGAAAATTCAGTTTGATTGGCTTATGTGGAATAGAAGGAGATGAACTTTGGTTAGAACTATTTGCCTGAATTTGTGAATGGACACGAACAGGTGAATTCACATGAATATCTTCGGCAGTATTTTGAGTTAAGTTTGGAGAATGGTCTTGAATTATAGAGCCATTACCTATTTGTGAAGCTTTTCCTAAAATACTTGCTGTCGTATGCTCAGATCTAGGTGATTGCAGAGTACATTTGGATTGCTTGGTCGCTTTTAGTTCTTTGAAAATGAGTTGCAGTGAAGTTTGAAATTCTTGTACTGATGAGTTGATTTGTTCACTATTAGCATTGATCAATGTAGAGAACTGATTATTCATGAATTCCTGTTTCTGCAATTGCAACTCCAACTTCTCTAGAGCGTTACGGATTGAATTGTCATCATTACATTGATCATTTGCTGAATCTGATACCACCTGTAAGGATGTTGCATTGCTTTTCTTTTTAGGCGCCATGGCAGAGTGGGAGAATGAGTTTTTGAGTGAAAGAGAAGAAGAAAAAAGTAACAGATCTGGAGAGAAGAGAAAGAGGAGGGAAGAGAATTCAATTTCGTATTATCATTATCTACTTAAGTTCCTTTACACAGTACGTTTACATAACAGCCCCATTGGGGTTGAAAATACAGCCCATACAAACACACGCTTAATAACTGTTTGATCAATTGCCTAAACATATAATACTTCATAGAACAGTTTATCAACTCTTCCTGTGAGGCAACCTAATCACCAACGATGGCTTGCTAGTTGGAAGCTGATGAGTCTCTGGCGTCGACTGCTGCTCAGGTGTGTAACAACATCCTGGAATCGGAGTTGTTGAATGTCAGTTGAAGATGGAGATTAATTTAAAAATGAAAAGTAAACTATCACGATCTTGCGAATAATCATTGATAATGATACTTGTGGTTGGAATAGAAATTCTTAATTTGAGTTAGAGATCGATAGTAGGCTGGAAACAGAGGCAAATGAACTAAAGCGGTTCTGAAAATTAGTGAGAAAGTGGCAATGAGTTAAAAGAAATAGTACTTGAGAAAAAGGAGAGACTCCAAATGGGGGAAAGTGGGACGTGTGTACTTTTTGCTGTATTAATAAATATCACTAGATTATTAGATGGAACAGGTGTGGGAGATTTAGGAATGAGAAGAAATGTAGATCCACGTCAGTAAGGCCTAGGTTGTGCTGTTATATTTAATGACGATGATTGCCCTTCTTGTGACAAAAAATTCTCATATATGTGGACCTGTCAAAATTTGATACAACCCATTAACCCAACCATTTACCTTATTTATAAATTGGTTGGGTCAGTCCATCCATAAATATTATAAAATGTGTTATGGATTGAGTTGACCCATTTTTAAAACGATTATAAATGGGTAACCCATTTATTAAAAACATTAAATTTTAATATAAATTTAAAAAATAAGAATTTTGAACATACATTATAATTTTTCATAGAGACTGACAGTTGTACTTAGAAAATAACAGGCTGCTGCATCCCTATATTTGAACTCCACCTGATGCAGAAGCCGCTATTTTTTTGTTCAGACTGCAGTAACTCCTTCGTTCTAATCCGGAATTAAACGAGACTTCGACCGATTAACTTCCACCTAAATTACGGACAGTATGAAACACTTGGATACTTTATCGTGTGAACGCACATTGTAGTTCTCCAAGGAGACTGAAAGTTGTACTTGGAAAATAATAAGCTACCTCATCCCATATATGAATTTCGATGAAAATTAGAATTTACTTTCAATATAAAGCTCACTTTTGAAAAACCGTTTTCCAATCTATTAGTATATGCAAACTTTTACCTCATTCGTATGAGAAATCTAATTAAACGACTTAGCAAAACAAGTGGTATGAAACGCTTGCGTTTACTTCGTCGGTTAATTCATGGACTTGTTCGATTGAATTCTTGTGACAATTTTCGAGTGGAAATTTACAATCGGTTCGTAAATATTTAAGTTAAACTAGTGGTTATGAGACATGAAGCTAAACTCATTTATTTACTAGCTTAGTGTAATTTACACTTATCGATCAATGATGATCATTTTATGATTTAGACTACCGATGTGCGATGTCTTTTTGTCCACGTGGAGAACTGTACCTCGTTTTATGGAACTTCGACTCATTTTTATGGGCTAGCGACCCATGGTCTTTGGACCGTTCGTGGAGCAATCGGCTCGATAAGTCGGAGCATGGGGCGTATCTTTTTAGGTGCGTCGTTGTTCGTCAATGCATGACGCATATCTTTTTAGGTGCGTCGATGTTCGACTTTGCATGGGGCGTATCTTTTTAGGTGCGTCGATGTTAGATTTTACATGAGGCGTATCTTTTTAGGTGTGTCGATGTTTGTCTATGCATAGGGCGTATCTTTTTAGGTGCGTCGATGTTCGACTTTGCATTGGGCGTATCTTTTTAGGTGCGTCGATGTTAGACTTTGCATGGGGCGTATCTATTTAGGTGCGTCGATGTTCGACTGTGCATGGGGCATATCTTTCTAGGTGCGTGGATGTTTGTTTATGCATGGGGCGTATTGTATCTTTCTAGGTGCGTCGATGTTTGTTTATGCATGAGGCGTATCTATTTAGGTGCGTCAATGTTCGACTGTGCATAAAGCGTATCTTTTTAGGTGCTTGGTGTTCGGTTCATGGGATAGCGTCTCGTCTGTGATGCACGTGTTGGTAAGTTTTCATGCTCCCGTTTGTGATAGGTCTCTCCCTTTGTGATTTCTGAATTTCTAGTTGATGATTTCTAGAATTTGTGTTTCACCTATTTTTGTGCTTTACATTGATAAGCTCTATCAATATTTGTGTTTTTGTGAATATTTTAAAGAACATGACATTCTTTTTTATGTTTGAGAATATTTGAGATATTGTATGATTTTTGTTGTTATCTGATGTATACTTGTCACAGTATGACATTATTATTATCATATGTTTTTGTCATATCTCTTATTCTATCTTATTTTATATGGTATTTATAGCTAAACTGATCTGTTTATTATTTTCTTATTAAATAATACTCGGGTCAGACCGAAGTATTTTAAGTGCTTCTGCTTGACTTCTTATCATGGTCCTTCATCTGATTTTTGGCTAACTACTTTAAATTAGTAGTTTTTGCTTTTAGAGATTCGATATAGAGACTCCTTTATGTATACATATTGTTTTGTCTAGCACTTGTGTCTATTCTTTTGTGATGTAGTGGATCTTGTATGACCAATATTTTGATGTACACTTCTATGTGATATATTCGCATCTGTATCCGCCTTAGTGATATAAATATCTATAACTGATTTGTATTATGTTTATTTTATATTTGTTTTTGAAGATCATCCAGCCACGGTGTAGTAGCTCTGAGTTTGTATTTAATATATCGGATTTCCTCTTGAAATGAAATGCATGTTATACTATCTGACATATCGGTACTCGCACAAAGAAATTACACAGATGGTCACTCTTCAACAGCCTTATTCTTCACGCTAGTCGACGACATTACCCAGTAGTGTCCTTGGCTACTGTGAGTGTAGAGGTGGGGCGTCACACAAGTTTTATCAACCATTCTTATTTGACAACTACATTTAACAACACAATGAAGCACAACATGTTGGCTAAAACAACAAAACATAGATACATGAAAGCACATTTAAACATATTATCCAACCGTACAACAGAATAGAGTTTGGCATTACTGGATACGACATTGCAACTGGAGGTAATGAAGTCTAAACAATTATAGCTTAGCAATGATACAACTTCAGATCATTTTTTCTTCAAAGCACTTTAACTTAGTAGCACAAGCCTTTGAAGATTATCGTCCTCCCCAATACCAATATGATTGTCAACAATAGATATTCATAATTAATCTTTGTTATTTTTTCCATCGTTATGCAAAGCATGTTTCACGCTTAGATATACATCATCTAAGTAGATATATGATTGATCAAGGACTAATAATTATATACCAATAATATTCCTTTAATTTTATTGGCAATTATTATTTTATCAATTTGTGTACGTAATTAAAAATGTATGATATAGGAGTAAACTGATTGATTGGAAAATACAACTACTGTAACATTTAAATTAAATCATTTTCAAATGAGTGTACCCAACAATAATAATATGAAGTTAATGTAAATATGAATATTTTGTAGTCAATGGTTTTATCTTAGATTATTCGTTGATCCATTCATTCAATGAACTTCTTATAGTAACGAAAAACCTCAGCATATGATGTCATAAGTAAGTATCAATAACCGAGGTATATAATCAGGGCTAAATTTTTTAATGGTTGTTCTTATTTCAGATTATATGAATTGCGTGTACCCAATAAATATCTAAAAGTAGGTTAATGTAGGATTCATTACAATTGTGAACATACTTTCAACATTGTTTAGGTGGAGAAAAAAATTGAAAAGTGGATAAATCATAATTCTAAAATCTCAAGATTTATTATTTGTAGGTTTCTTCATATTGTAATTATCTTTGTTAATATAAAGCACTAAACGTGATGTTAAAGTGTTCAGCATTAAACTTTAACGATGTGACACCAATTCCTAACCGAATTGTAATGACCCAGAATTTTTGTCATTTGAAATTCGTATATTTAATTGATTTTTAAATATTAACAAGTAAAATTTGTAAGTTGAATAAATTTTATTTCGAATATCTAGATTTAATTGGATAATTAAATCGATAATTTAATATTTGAAATTTCAAAAATAATTGGAAATTGAGTTTAATGTGATTAAAATTGGTTTGTAAAGTTGTATTAAATCATATTGGAGTTAGAATGATGTTATAGAACTTTTAAAATTGAATTAAAAGTTAAATTGTAGAAATTGAATATTTTAATATTTAATTGACGAGTAAAAATAGTCATTTTTCAAACAGTCTCAGATTTCGACGAAAGCAGTTTCATCATATCCGTAATGTTATATTATTGTATGATTTCAAATTTCGTGTCAATCGGATTTACGGTTTGTCCGGGGCAAGTTAAAACGCACTGAAATCGGTTTAAGTAAATTTTTAATTTAAATAATTCGATTCGAAAACTTATCTTTAAAATATGATCGAATTGTCTCCCGATATATATTCCATTGCGTTCGGAATAGGGGTAAAACATTATAAACGCCAGGCAGCACGCTTCGTTTGGAGTTCGGAAAATTTCGGGATGAATAATGTTTCGATATTTTCTATGAAAGCACCTCTATCATTTCATTTTTCACAAACCCTAACTCACTTAGGTCAGGCCGCCATTTTAATTTCGATGGCCAAAAAACACCCATCTTCCTCCTCCTTTATCTCCACATCCACGCCCCTATGGCCTTCGACGTCAACTAAGAAAATGGAAAGGGTGGGGAGATCTATCGACTATACGGTGATGATCGGGTTTAATGGAGTAAATCGACCACGATTTGCATTTGAACGCCGCGCGTTCAATCACGTTTTTCGTGTGGCACAGGGGGCCGAGCTCGTTCGTATACAAGGCGGAGGTGGAGTTCGCGTAGACCTTCGAAGTGGTGGTGGTTGATCAGCGTGAAGTTGCTCGAGTTGGTCGCGGCTAGCTAGGGTTTTGATTGGCATATGGGTTTGGATGCGTACGAAGTTTAACTGGAGAGGGAGAAGGAAGAAGGGAACGGCCTTGATTCAGGGGCTTGAAATCGAACGGTCCAGAAAATAAAAGGTTTAAAAATAATAAAAAGAAAATGGAATTTATTTATATATTAAATCGTTTAAACTTTGTAACGTCATATCTTTTTGATACGAGGTCGAAAACTGACGAAACGAATTGCGTTGGGTTCGTATTCGCAAATACTATGCAATGGAGCTTGATTGGAATTGATTGGAGTTAGCGAGAATTTTGAGTAAAATTAAATGCACGTTTAATTTTATTCGAAATAAAACGTTGAAACTGTTATTGGAATAAGGTAAGAACTTCTCACTCAATCGAATTTGTTTCGATTTAAATTTTAAATAGTTATATTTAAAATTGCTTGATTGTGTGATTGAATGATAAATTGCTATATGTTGTATTGAAATAGATCCTATACGCCGTATATTAAGCGGATGTTATTTATCAAACACATATACCGCGATATTCCATCTTGAAGTGGAATTGGTATTATATATGTACTTGGAGTTGATTTTCCGCATTATATAGCGGATGAGACCCTATTGCGCCGCATAATAGCGGATAATATTTTATATGAACCCATGTACCACGATATTCCGTCTTGAAACGGGATTGGTATTGTGCTAACATCTGTGGATGCAGGGAAACGGGTTGGAGGGATCCAACTGGATTCCTCGACATTATTGATTTATTTACAGGTATTTGAGATATATTCTGTTATCATATTGATATATGATGTTTGGATGCCGTGGTTGATGTATTGGTGTTGTTGCAGCATTAGGCCTATTTTTGGAGTTTTAAAAATGTTAAAGTAACGATTTCGAATTTAAAAGGATTTTCTAATGATTTTTGAAAGTATACATTTTATTGAATTTTGGAATTGATTCATTTTAAATAAATAAACGTTATAATTTTTATGTTATAAAATTATGATTTTTGTGAAATATAACCAAAATGTGATTTTTGAAATAAGTGGTTGATTAATTTGTAAAATGGTTTAAATTGGGATTTTTGAATTATTATAAACGATTTATATAAAAGATTTATAAAATTGATATTATAAATTAAAATATTGGAATTATAAAATGAGTTTCTATAAGTGTTAAAAGGAAGTATAAATGGATTTCATAAGTGAATGAAATTTATAGATTTATAAATTATGAAGTTATAAAATGAATAGATTTTGTAAAATAAAAGATTTATAAGTAATTAACTTATAAATTGGATTTTGGCATTTAAATGAGATATAAATAGAATTTGTTAATTAAGGGATTTTATTAGTTGAAGTTTTTATAAAATATATAAATGTGAATTTATAAACATTGTTTTATAAATCCGAAATCAATTGAATTTGATAAGTAAATATGAAAGCTTATTAAAGGAGATATATCCACGAATTTGGACAGTAGATAATCCTTTAATTAGATATGTAGAAGTGCTGAATTTGGTAAACGATTATATTCACGATTTTGGACAGTGAATAATATATTAAAGAAATGTTTTAGGAAGTGATCTTTTAAATAGAATTAAAACGATTTGAAGTTGTTTTAAAATGTGTTAAGGATCGAAACCATAGATTTCAACATTCATTGTTGAAATAGGCATTTTCGAGAAATAAGGAAAAGATGGACTATAACACTATTTTTATAGTAAATGATTTTCGAAAGGAAGTTTTTTGTATAGTATTGGGATTCATATATCTGTTGTATTTTCGAATCCCTATGCTATTGATTTTGGGTTGTCGTAACGATGTTTTACGCAACATTCGTTTTGACCCAAATAAATGTGTTTAAAGAGAACGTTTTCCTTAAAGAATAGAATATATACTTAATCGTGTTTTAAGTATATTGAATATTTTCTAAGTATTGAAAATAAATAGATTTGTGAATTACTTATTATTAAATAAGTATTTGGAAATGTTTTCCAATGTAGAAATTAAAATGGTTTAGAGAATATGTATTTTTAAAGATAAATTGAAGTGAATATCTGGCAAGTTATTTAATTTATGGAAGATTAGTAAAAATGGCCTAGTGATTGTTATGGTGCTGAATATTTGTTGGTTTGCTTTGATAGTTAAATAACCGACTATCAATATTTACCTTTAAATGGTATTTGTTGTGGTTTGCTTGAATTTGAATGCTACACTTATTTTAAAATAAGCGCTCGTTATTCGGTTTAGCCGGGAGAGGACCTTTGGGTCATAAATCTCATTCCTAATAGTGATACGTCGTAATGGATAGCATTTGAAGACTGGATATTTTCGAAAATGGAAGGATTACCGTCGAATGTCTCTGCATCGGCTGATCTCCGATATAGAGATTTTATCACCCTTTGTGATGGGAATTCCGGACGTGATTAGTGAATATCCGGATTGCAAGGGATTCTTTAGAAGTGCCTTCGGTTCCGTTCGATCCCAGAACGGACTTGTATGGATGTGTGTCTGACGTTACAATTTAAGATGTAAAGCTGGTTTCTATCAAATACATTTCTGTTGGTGGCGGAGAATTTATTCTCTTAGCTTAACACCCTTCTCTGAGACGTACGAGCTCAGAGGTTATGTCGTTGATGGTTACTAGTGATATATTCCCAATTTGGTAACGTGGCATGCTGAGTGCTGCTGATCATTTGTTGATCAAAGCGTGGCTTTTATGAAAAGCGTAGCTTTGTGGACGAGACTTCATCGAACCTCACAACCCGATAATGGTCAAAACAGGAAAAATGCAGCAAGGTTATTAGGGGATAACGCCCCCTTAGGGTATGTACATTTCCTTCTGGATAGAGGTGGTATTATGGTATAGAGCCCAGATACTTAACCTATGTGGTTGTTGTAAATTTATTTCTTTGTAGTTGTTGGTGAATCCCGGGATAAAGGTTGGTTATGACCGGGGGATGACATACTTGTGTCAGTAGTTACCTAGCTAGAGGTAACCCGGTCTTGTGTTGGCAGATCCGGTTAGGTTCTCAGTGCGTCTTTCCAGAGGCGTACCCATGTGGCAATGTGAAGTTCCTTGGCCTGACCATTTGTTGGAAATCCAAAGAAACAATACGAGCCCTGTACGGTTTTAGTTGTAGATCCTGCCATCTAATATGGTAGGTATAGTAGGCATACTATAATGGTACATATGCTGGTTAAGACTAATATTGTACTTTCGAAATGTTTTCCTGCACTTTGCACTTATAGTAATAATATCAAAGAAATTTGCGTATCAAGCATGTTTGACTATCATAAGGAGAAATCTCCTCCAATTCTGCGTTTGCATTGTGTGTGTGGCAGGAGGCCTTATGGTAGTTACATTTTCTAAAGCATTGCGGATATATTTTAAAATATTTCTTTGTTTGTTTTTAAAGATAAACTGTTTTAAGTTCTCACACCAGTCCCACGACTGACCTTGCTTATCTAGGTGAAATGTGATGGAGGGTTCTCACTTTTTGTTTAGTGGCGAGCAGGAGACTCTTACCCCCACACGTCCTCTTTAAGGGGTTGGTTAGGCGTAAGCTGTGACAGTAGAAAGGCTGGCCGTAAAAGCAAGGGCAGGGTACCATTGTATGCCACGGCGGGGATGGGATGGTTGAAAAGCCTACCAGTCGAGATTGGCCGCTTCCGACGGTTGAAAAGCCTAGGATGTTACAAGCTGGTATCAGAGCATTTGGTTAAGCGACAAACCTTGGCTCTGTTGGGTGTTACTCATTAGAGATAGAGTCATTAGTACTCTAGAATGAGTGTGAGTGTAATAATAGATATGAGCGCGTATTTGTTAGTGAATATAAAAAATTGTTTTATATTTTGTTGATTGGTTTGTTGAGTGGTATATCGATTCTGGTCAATACGAGTAATTAACGTTATTGATAGGAATCTCTAAACACTTGTACAGAACAAATTCGACACGATATCATTTTAAAATAGGGTAAATGAAATAATTTTACCTAAATTATTTTCGTATATAAAAGAGAAAAAATTTCTGTGAATTATTATAATATATGATTGCTTGGTTGCTAGAAAGTGATGATATTAAATTATTATCATTAATGTTGAAAAAAGAAATTGAAATCGTAGCTCCAAAGTTAAGAAATAAATTCACATATAAATAGAATTGGAGAATATAAATTGTAAATGTGATTTGTAATTGAAGTAAAATTCCAGAGGAATATTTGTGAATGTTTTGAAAAGGTTTGTAATTTGGAAAAGATTAAATTCCTTTTGATTTGAAAATAATTTTCAAGGGTTTTGGAAAATTGTTTTGAAGGGAAGAAAGCACTAAACTCTTTTCGGTCGCTGGAAAATAATTCTGATAATGATCGCGACATCATTGGTGTTCATTTTCGGGTTTCCAAAAGAGGGATTGCTGCCAAGTTGTTTTAAATGGAAGTTGTTTGGAAAATTTGGGTTTGGGTTTTAAAATTCAAAGGATAATTTGAATTGGTTTCAAAAAAATGGTTTTGAAATATTGGAATGACTCTGGAATCTGATAAAAATAGTTATGGAATAAAATTTATTGAGTTGAAAATAAATTTGGGGTAGAAACGAATGAATTAAAATTGAATTTGAATTATAAAATAAATTTATGAATGAATGAATTGCCAAATGCGAGTAAATGAAATTGGAAACTAAATGTTGAAATTCATCTTGAAATTGCAAGTAAATTGAAAATTTGTTAAGTTGGATTAAATGAAGCTAAATATTAAAATAAAATTAGTAAGTAAAACTAATTGAAGAAATGACAAATTTAATATGGGTTGAAATGAATTGAATTCAACATTTATAAATAAAGGGTAAATTAAATTCATATGGAATTTGAAATCCAGTTTAAATATAAGTGCTTATAAACTGAAATAGTGAATTGAATTGTGTTTGGGAACGAACAAAAGAATAAAAACTGAAATTGAAAACTGAATATCGAAAACCAATTTGAATTGTGCGAGATGAAATGAGTTAGAAATTGTAATGAATTAGTAAAAGAAACTAATTTAAAATAGCAAGATGAATCGGTTGTGAATGAAAAATTATTGATAAAATTCAATATTCAGAAGGTAAATTGAATCCAAATAGAATTGAAATTGTAAATTGAATTCAAATGAAATTGATAATGCGAGATTGAATGAAAATGGATATTATGGTTAGCAGGATAACAGGTGGATTAAATGGAATTGGGATTTTGATTTCGAAGATAAAAATTGAATTGCTCGACAAAAGGTATGCATTTGAATTTCAGTATGAAATTTGATGATTTTCTTGTCCAGCCACTTGGCTTTTTCTGTTCTTTTTGAAATCTGGGGGGTCGTGGTGCCATTTTTGTAGTCCTACCGAGCTAGCCGCGCAAAGGAGATGCTGGCGAAATTTTTCGAAAATTTAAGGCGTTGAAATATTTTTGAGAAAATTGGAAAATTTTGAAAAGATAACTAAGTATTATTTGAAAACTTAGTAAAGTTATTGTAAGAAGTATAACTATGAATTTTGAAAAAGTTAAAATGTTTAAATAAATTTGAAATTTAATTTGAACAAATGGTTTTGAAAGATTAATGGATTTCAAGATTTTTTTCTACTTGGCAATTTCGAGGACGAAATTCTTTTAAGGGGGGAGTTTGTAACGACCCAGAATTTCTGTCATTTGAAATTCGTACATTTAATTGATTTTTAAATATTAACAAGTAAAATTTGTAAGTCGAATAAATTTTATTTCGAATATCTAGATTTAATTGGATAATTAAATCGATAATTTAATATTTGAAATTTCAAGAATAATTGAAAATTGGGTTTAATGTGATTAAAATTGATTTGTAAAGTTGTATTAAATCATATTGGAGTTAGAATGATGTTATAGAACTTTTAAAATTGAATTAAAAGTTAAATTGTAGAAATTGAATATTTTAATATTTAATTGACGAGTAAAAATAGTCATTTTTCAAACAGTCTCGGATTTCGACGAAACCAGTTTCATCATATCCGTAATGTTATATTATTGTATGATTTCAAATTTCGTGTCAATCGGATTTACGGTTTGTCCAGGGCAAGTTAAAACGCACTGAAATCGGTTTAAGTAAATTTTTAATTTAAATAATTCGATTCGAAAACTTATCTTTCAAATATCATCGAATTGGCTCCCGATATATGTTCCATTGCGTTCGGGATAGGGGTAAAAGATTATAAACGCCAGGCTGCACGCTTCGTTTGGAGTTCGGAAAATTTCGGGATGAATAGTGTTTCGATATTTTCTATAAAAGCACCTCTATCATTTCATTTTTCACAAACCCTAACTCACTTAGGTCCGGCTGCCATTTTAATTTCGATGGCCAGAAAACACCCATATTCATCCTCCTTTATCTCCACATCCACGCCCCTATGGCCATCGACGTCAACTACGAAAATGGAGAGGGTGGAAAGATCTATCGACTCTACAGTGATGATCGGGTTTAATGGAGTAAATCGACCACGATTTGCATTTGAACGCCGCGCATTAAATCACGTTTTTCATGTGGCATAGGGGGCCGAGCTCGTTCGTATACAAGGCGGAGGTGGAGTTTGCGTAGACCTTCGAAGTGGTGGTGGTTGATCAGCGTGAAGTTGCTCGAGTTGGTCGCGGCTAGCTAGGGTTTTGATCGGCATATGGGTTTGGACACATAGGAAGTTTAACTGGAGAGGGAGAAGGAAGAAGGGCACGACCTTAATTCAGGGGCTTGAAATCAAACGGTCCAGAAAATAAAAGGTTTAAAAATAATAAAAAGAAAATGGAATTTATTTATATATTAAATCGTTTAAACTTTGTAACGTCATATCTTTTTGATACGAGGTCGAAAACTGACGAAATGAATTGCGTTAGGTTCGTATTCGCAAATACTACGCAACGGAGCTTGTTTGGAATTGATTGGAGCTAGAGGGAATTTTGGATAAAATTAAATGCACGTTTAATTTTATTCGAAATAAAACGCTGAAACTGTTATTGGAAATAAGATGAGAACTTCTCACTCAATCGAATTTGTTTCGATTTAAATTTTAAATAGTTAGATTTAAAATTGCTTAATTGTGTGATTGAATGATAAATTGCTATATGTTGTATTGAAATAGACCCTATACGCCGTATATTAAGCGGATGTTATTTATTAAACACATATACCACGATATTCCATCTTGAAGTGGATTGGTATTATATATGTACTTGGAGTTGATTTCCCGCATTATATAGCGGATGAGACCCTGCTGCGCCGCATAATAGCGGATAATATTTTATATGAACCCATGTACCGCGATATTCCGTCTTGAAACGGGATTGGTATTGTGCTAATATCTGTGGATGCAGGGAAACGGGTTGGAGGGATCCAACTGGATTCCTCAACATTATTGATTTATTTACAGGTATTTGAGATATATTCTGTTATCATATTGATATATGATATTTGGATGCCGTGGTTGATGTATTGGTGTTGTTGCAGCATTGGGTCTATTTTTGGAGTTTTAAAAATGTTAAAGTAATGATTTCGAATTTAAAAGGATTTTCTAATGACTTTTGAAAGTATACATTTTATTGAATTTTGGAATTGATTCATTTTAAATAAATAAACGTTATAATTTTTATGTTATAAAAATTATGATTTTTGTGAAATATAACCAAAATGTGATTTTTGAAATAAGTAGTTGATTAATTTGTAAAATGGTTTAAATTAGAATTTTTGAATTATTATAAACGATTTATATAAAAGATTTATAAAATTGATATTTATAAATTAAAATATTGGAATTAAAAAACGAATTTTTATAAGTGTTAAAAGGAAGTATAAATGGATTTCATAAGTGAATGAAATTTATAGATTTATAAATTGTGAAGTTATAAAATGAATAGATTTTGTAAAGTAAAAGATTTATAAGTAATTAACTTATAAATTGGATTTTGGCATTTAAATGAGATATAAATAGAATTTGTTAATTAAGGGATTTTATAAGTTGAAGTTTTTATAAAATATATAAATGTGAATTTATAAACAATGTTTTATAAATCTGAAATCAATTGAATTTGATAAGCAAATATAAAAGCTTATTAAAGAAGATATATCCACGAATTTGGAAGTGGATAATCCTTTAATTAAATAAGTAGAAGTGTTGAATTTGGTAACCGATTATATTTACGATTTTGGACAGTGAATAATATATTAAAGAAATGTTTTAGAAAGTGATCTTTTAAATAGAATTAAAACGATTTGAAGTTGTTTTAACATATGTTAAGGATCGAAACCATAGATTTCAACATTCATTGTTGAAATAGGCCTTTTCGAGAAATAAGGAAAAGATGGACTATAACACTGTTATTATAGTAAATGATTTTCGAAAGGAAATGTTTTTTGTATAATATTGGGATTCATATATCTATCGTATTTTCGAATCCCTACGCTATTGATATTGGGTTGTCGTAATGATGTTTTATGCGACATTCGTTTTGACCCAAATAAATGTGTTTAAAGAGAACGTTTTCCTTAAAGAATAAAATATATACTTAATCGTGTTTTAAGTATATTGAATATTTTCTAAGTATTGAAAATAAATAGATTTGTGAATTACTTATTATTAAATAAGTATTTGGAAATGTTTTTCAATGTAGAAATTAAAGTGGTTTAGAGAATATATATTTTCAAAGATAAATTGAAGTGAATATCTGACAAGTTATTTAATTTATGGAAGATTAATAAAAAGGGCCTAGTGATTGTTATGGTGCTAAATATTTGTTGGTTTGTTTGATAGTTAAATAACCGACTATCAATATTTACCTTTAAATGGGTATTTGTTGTGATTTGCTTGAATTTGAATGCTACACTTATTTTAAAATAAGCCCTCGTTATTCGGTTTAGCTGGGAGAGGACCTTTGGGTCATAAATCCCATTCCGAATAGTGATACGTCGTAGTGGATAACATTTGAAGACCGGTGTTGAAGGCCGGATATTTTCGAAAATGAAAGGATTACCGTCGAATGTCTCTGCATCGGCTGATCTCCGATATGGAGATTTTATCACCCTTTGTTATGGGAATTCCGGACGTGATTAGTGAATATCCGGATTGCAAGGGCTTCTTTAGAAGTGCCTTCGGTTCCGTTTGATTCCAGAACGGACTTGTATGGATGTGTGTCTGACGTTACAATTTGAGATGTAAAGATGGTTTCTATCAAATACATTTCTGTTGGTGGCGGAGAATTTATTCTCTTAACTTAACACCCTTCTCTGAGATGTACGATCTCAGAGGTTATGTAGTTGATGGTTACTAGTGATGTATTCTCAATTTGGTAACGTGGCATGCTGAGTGCTGCTAATCATTTGTTGATCAAAGCGTGGCTTTTATGAAAAGCGTAGCTTTGTGGACGAGACTTCGTCGAACCTCACAACCCGGTAATGGTCAAAACAGGAAGAATGCAGCAAGGTTATTAGGGGATAGCGCCTCCTTAGGGTATGTACATTTCTTCTGGATAGAGGTGGTATTATGGTATGGAGCCCAGATACTTAACCTATATTGTTGCTGCAAATTTATTTCATTGTGGTTATTGGTGAATCCCCGGATAAAGGTTTTATGACCGGGGGATGGCATACTCGTGTCAGTAGTTATCTAGCTAGAGGTAACCCGGCCTTATGTTGGCAGAGATCTAGTTAGGTTCTCGGGGCATCTTTCCAGAGGCGTACCCATGTGGTAATGGGAAGTTCCTTGGCTTGACCATTTGTTGGAAATCCAAAGAAACAATATGAGCCCTGTACGGTTTTAGTTGTAGATCCTTCCTTCTATTATGGTAGCTATAGTAGGCATACTATAATGGTACCTATGCTGGCTAAGATTAATATTGTACTTTCGAAATGTTTTTCTGCACTTTGCACTTATGGTAATAATATCAAAGAATTTTGCGTATCAAGCATGTTAGACTATCATAAGAAGAAATCTCCTCCAATTCTGCTTTTGCATTGTGTGTGTGGCAGGAGGCCTTATGGTAGTTACATTTTCTAAAGCATTGCGGATCTGTTTTAAAATATTTCTTTGTTTGTTTTTAAAGATAAACTGTTTTAAGTTCTCACACCAGTCCCATGACCGATTTGGAGTTTATTGTTTCCTTCCTAAACTCTGGGTGTCCATTATTTTCCACACGGGCAGTCTAGAGTCAGGTTATCAGGTCATTCAGGAATTCAGGAGTTGCTGTGGAGATCTGGAGGCAAGCTTGATGGCATGGCGTATCAATTAGTATATAGTATTTCCTTTCCATTGTTTGTTGTTGTAAATTCTCATAATGTAATGTAATATGATGTAATGTAATAAATTGATACAGTTCTTTTGATTTAAAGATTATTCATTTATCTATTGTGTATTGTTCCGCTGCGATATTGAGATTCTGATATTGTTTCCGTTGCTTCTTCTTTCTTTCTTCTTCTACCTCTTCTTCTTTAACCCTAACAATTCGGTTTTCCAGCCTTCGATTGCTTGGCAGTTGATACAGTGGACGTATTAATGTCGATTTTCAAAAGTCAAAAATCCCGTTTGTTACACGAATGTTGCATCGTCAAAGCTCTAATTTCGAAATTTCAATATGAAAATGAAATTTAATGTGATGAACCTAGTTGCATATTGTTTTTACAGGTGTATAGTGTAACAACTCTAGATTTTTTTGAATATAATTTAAATTTATTTTTGTTTGAAATTATTTTAAATTTGTTTTACTTGTAAGATTTCATTTATAAATATTTTTAAGGTGATAATAGAATTTTTCCAAAATTTATTGCATTTATTTTCTATTTTTAAAGGCTGGTTTCTATTTTTCTGCTATTTTCTTCATTTAAATTATATTTATTAAAATTTATTTACTTATTTTTGTTAGTGCATTTTTATTTTGTGTTCTTATTTTTATTTATAAATATTTTCAAGTACATAAATTTTTTCCAAAGTTCATTTCATTTATTTTCAAATTTTCTAGCCTAGTTGTCAATTTTTGCTATTTTTCTCGATTTAATTATTTATAATTAATATTTATTTATTTATTTTTGTTTATTTACTAAATTTTCGTGTTTTTATATGAATTTATATATATTTCAGTTATTTAAAAATTCCAAAAGAAATATGGTAAATTGAAGAGTTTATGACCTTTGATTTGCTTTAGTCCTTTTGTATTCACACCTTTTCACATTTCAACCGACATCTTTTCAACTTGCCTTAACTCATTTCTTACAGCCGACCATCTCATTTCACTTTCACATGAATATTTTCCTCTCAAATCAGAAAAAAAATTCGGCCATTATTCTTTGCAAAAGTTTGGTAAAATCTTAGTTCTTTTTCATTGTTTTTTTTACTTGTTTTCATGATTTTGCTCTTGCTTTCTTCACTTCTAGGCCCGGCCCCTGCCACCACCAGCACCTTGGCCACCTCCACCATCATCACAACCAGTCTCCACCACCTCTAGTCCAACCCCAAGCCATGTCGTGGTCCCTAGGCTGAAGATCCATCTTAGAATGCACCAAACTCCAACTATATGACCATAGCCGAGCACACTAGTCTTCCACCACCACAAACACCCCCTTGGCCGCCATCTACATCACCACCACCAGCCTCTACCTGACCTGACACCTCTTGCACATCATTCCCTGACCCCACCTAAACCTGGCCATGCCCTTGTTGCCTTGGCCGAACCTATATGTTGCATGAATCCTAGGTTGTGTTGCCTTAGCTTGTTGTTTCATATCACCTATGTTGGCACCATCATCAAACCCATGTAGGCCGACCCCATTTGGACCCAAAACCAGATCAAAACCCATGCCTTAGCCATGTATTCTAACCTATGGCCGAGCCTAGGGAAGGTTGAAAGCAAATGCAAAGATTTTGGTTTTGTTTTATGTAGTTAATTCTAACATTGTTTAATCGTATTTTGGGTTGAAAACTTATGTTAGTTATATTGTTTTGTTTGAATTGTATTCAAGGAAATTAATCATTGATGCTCCCACTCGAATCTTTGTCGTGCTATCGTGCTTTTGTGGATCTCAGTTGTGCATTCGTTTGTTGTCATCTCCAGCTTGTACCAGTGAGTTATTCTCACCAGACAATTTTATACTTATATGACTAGTAAATCGATCACATTTGAATCTGTAATATGCATCACCATATTGTATCTTCTATGTTATGATTATATGATGCTCACCCATGCTTAAACACCTATTATAACATCTGTTACTGTTATATTATGCTGTTCTGTTATTTATATCAGTTTATCACACTGCAAGTTCCCTTTAGATTAGAATCACTATGGGTTGAAATGATACATACCCGAACGGATTTTAGAATAGGGGAAAATCGTTATGGGCTGAAATGATAGGCCTAAACGATTTTCAAATTATTTCATTTACTAGGGACCGCGGGTTTGAAATGATAAAACCTGGGTTTTCTTTGTAAATTACGGATTGAAATGATATATTATATGTATCACTTTTCCTAGGTTAGAAAATGAAATACAGACCCGTAGTTAATATAAGTTTTTCTAAAAAATTTAAAATATTTTAGAAATGTAAATATTATAATATTTTGATTTAAACTTAATTAAAAATGAATTTTGTAAAGTATTATTGATTTTCTAAGAATTTATAAGTGAAACAAATAAATGGTAAAGTTGGAAATTTGAAATATAAGTTATTTTGGAAATTTTGATTTAATTTTAAATGGAATTTAAATTAAATATGGAAATTATGATAAATTTAGGATATTTTGAATTTAAATGAATTTAAAATGATTTTATAATATATTAATGATTTTTTAATAAAGTTAAAATGTTAAATGAATGAATACTGAGTTGAATTTTGAAATATAACTTAAATTGGAAATTTGTGAATTTGGTTTAAAAGTGAATTTTTAAGTTAAGTAAATAAAATGAAATTAAGTTATATTTGAAAATTTAAACTTAAGTGTTAAGTTAAAAATTTAATTATATGAATTGAAATTAAATGTTGGAATTTAATAAGTGAATTATTTTTAAATATTGATTTTTTAATGGAAATTTAACTTTATAAAATCATGAATCTAAGGAAAGTTAAATGATGGTTATAAAAGTGAAAAATATATGATTTCATAAGTTTGAAATGGTTTAAATGAAAATTTAATGGTTTATGAAATTATATTGGATATTTGAAAGTTAATTAATAGCAATTTTTGTAATGCTATTATTTCTAATGTAAATGATATTACATCATTTGTAAATGTTGTAGTTAGTATAAATGAACCAAATGGCTAAATTTTAATAACGGGATATTATAGCACTTTGTAAGTGCTATAATTGTTGAATTTAACTAAAGTTTTATTTGGAACTAAAGTAACCCAATTACAGCATTGAAAATGCTATCTGTTGTTAAACTAAACTGTTTTAAACATAACTTTCCGTAGCATTTTCTAAGTGTTGCGAAAGATGAATTTTCACTGTTTGATAAATTGAAGTGAATGAATGAACTTTGAAAAGTTTAAATTTTTGGAAATTTAATAATATAATTATTAAATGCAATAACTTCATTTTTAATGATTTAAATGAGGTAATTCGATTTGAAATATAAACTATTTTGAAATGTGGGTTGAAATGGTATTTTAAATTGAAATAAATGAATGTGGTTTTGAAATGATATGATAAGTTGGATATTTTGAAATGGATTTGAAACGATATTGAATTGCTAAATGATATTTGATTTTCGAAATATAAATAAAAATTTTAAATTTATAACTACGGGTTATGATAACTATTGGTCGTTAAAGAGACCGGGATTGGATATGGGCATACTCTCTGTCGATACCGAAACCACTTCAACAACCGTGTACGCGATGGAGATTCCAGAATGAAGTAGGATGGTGGCGACGTTCCTGAGGTACATTACGTGGACCTGACTCTCGTGAGTTAGCTTAAGGTGGCTAAAACATGAGCGATCTCGGGCCAAAAGAGGTAGCACCTCTGGCTGGACCTGTGTTGTTAATACCCCGCTATTACCCCGCTACAACTCCTCTATATCTCACAGAGGATTTCTACCGCTATGATTTTTCCATACAGCCCCAGAATATAGCCTTTCCGCTTTAATCCCCGCTATTTCCGCTATATCCCGTTATTTCCGCTATTTTTCCGATATTCCCGCTATATCTTTTTTAATAAAATGAATTGAAAAATTGCATTACACATTATGAAATTACGAAACTAATTTATTTGATTTAATTTTTAACATATATTTATAAATGAAAATACTCTATTTTTCTACCAAATTCAATTATGTTATATAACAGTTTTTCATTTATTTAAAGTATATTCACACATGTTTTTATTTAAAATTATTTATGTATTATTTATAATTTAATTGAATGACAATTTTTTATTTAATTACCATTTATATATTTGTAAAAACATTAAGTACGAGTTTTAAATGCTATTTTAGAGCCATCCGCTATATCCCGCTATATCCTCGCTGTATCCCCGCTATGACTTTTTGCACCTCCAACGCTTTGAATCGACCAGCGCATTAACTGCACAGGGCTGGACACACTTCTTCGATACCATTCTATTACTGTTGTGATCGATTGGGTGCACCCCTTGATTTTGGAGTGTTGTTCGGGGTGGGCGTATGTGGCTGCTGCGTTACCACCAACCCGTGTGCGTAATTGGTATATCTACCCTGGCATTGCCTTGTGTGCCGTGTCACCTACCATACCGAGCCTTTACTACGAGTTTGTTTATCTTCTGCAGCCCATGAAGTATTTAAGGTAGTCACCCGATCTGGAGATATGCTGATACTGGATGGTCTACTCGGACTATTATGTGTGAAGGGTGATATGGGTAGCCCGGAACACTATTTTAAAGTAAGTTTATTTTATCGTAGACATTATTATAATAGCGCAATATTACTGTATAGTAAATAGTTTGACGGATCCTTAGAGGATGGGCGGTCCCAGGCATCCTTTAAGTTACTTGTACCTTATTACAGTTCACTTGAGTTGGTTTACATTATATAAGTATATATTGTCCTGACTTGAGTGTTTTGTGTTTTTTCCTTACGTTCGGATCAGCCTGAGTATTCGCAGCTTTGGATTCTCTTTCTGGAGCTGGTCTTTGCTGGAGTTCCTGCCTATCTATTTATATCTATTTCCGTTTCAGCTGTTCTAGTTTATCTCATGTATTAGTGAACTTCTTTGTATTTGGGATTTCTATTATATTGTTTCAAACTATTATTATGTATTTGGGTTGAGACTCTGTTATACTAGCTTCATGAACTACTATGTTATTTTTATATTCCGCTGCGAGTTATTCTGATTGTTTTGTGTCTGTGATTCTGTGTATTTAATTTCATTTGCTCCAAATTTATTTACAATCTATTATTTTGCATCATTCTAGTCCGACATGTGTGGATTATTGTCGATTTGAGTGGTACAAAATGGTGGATCATGACAGTTGGTATCAGAGCTTTGGTTTTTTGGCAAACCACTGCCTCTATGGAGCAAAAACTCATTAGAGATAGGGTATTTCTACCCTAGAATGAGTGAAATCAATCTCAAAATCATATCTTTGTGATAGATGTATTTTCAAAGTATAAAATGATTTTCAAAAGCTTTTTCAAAGATTATTTTGGTAAAAAAAATTTCTTCTTGTTTTAAAGGATTTTCAAATGTTTTTCTAACTTCCTTTCTTTTGTATCGACCTTGTTAGATTTTTCTTTCTTTAGGATTTTCATCCAAGTGAATTCTCTTGTCTTATCTTAATTTATCTTTGGCTTTTCTTTATCCTTGTCCTAAATTCATTCTTGATATTTTGCAAGATGAATCGAGGAAATGACAGAGGTAGGGGTCGTGGTATTTCCCCAGCTCCTCAACCTGTTGCTACTGTCAGATTCACCATTCTCTGTAAGGAATTCTCTCAACTAAGTGGAACCCCATTCACCGGTTCAGAGAGCATCATTGAGGCTCAGCAGTGGTTGCGGAGTCTTGAGAGGGTATTTGCTGGTCTTGATATTACTGATGGCCAGAAACGTCAGTTAGCAGCTTGGCAGTTGCGTGATTCTGCTTTAGATTGGTGGGAGTCCGTTACGGCTAACACCGTCGAAGCTGATATTACTTAGGAGCAGTTTAGGTATCCTTTTTGTTATCTTGAATGTTGTTCCTATTTTTTCTTTTCTTTTGAATCTATCTTAAGCTTGTTTTCTGTATCTCTTTTCCAGGGAGGCTTTTGTGGCAAAATGGATGCCCGAAGCCGGGAAATCTCAGCTTTATCGTGAGTTTATAGATCTTAAGCAGGGTAGCATGTCTTTTGTTGAGTATGAGAGGAAGTTCAATGAACTTTCCAAGTTCGGTCCTAGCCTGATTGATACTCCTCTCAAGGAGAATGAGAAATTTATTGCTGGTGGTCGTCTAGAGTATTATAGTCGCTTCATTTCTCATGTTCATGGTTCTTTCACCTAGCTTATGGATATGGCTATTTGCTATGAGAACCCCACATCCAAAGGTCCTGCTGTTTCTGGTGCTCAGTCTTCATCTGCTAATTCTAAGAAGCGTAAGCCTAATTTCCAGAAGCAGAAGAAGAATTGGCAGAAGCGTTCTGGTTTGGGGTCTTCATCATCTGCTCGTGCTCAGAGGCAACCAGTTGATCTCTCCTCTATCACTTGCTTTAGGTGTGATTAGAAGGGACACTAATGTCAATAGCTGTCCTACTTTATCTGGTGCTGCTATTCCTCCACCTACTCAGTTGGCTAGGCGTGATCTTTGCCATATCTGCCTCCAGCCTAGTCATTTTAGGAAGGACTACCCTACCCAGCAGAGGGGTACGCCTTCTGGTATATTTGCTGTCACTTCTGCCTCATCTCCAGTTCCTCCACCTGCTCCTGCTCCTAGTGATGACCAAGGTACTCTCCAGGGTTCATTTACTTTATTTCACCGTCATGTTCGTGTTTTGTTTGATACTGGAGCTTCACACAGTTTTATTTCTGTTGCTTTGTGTGATAAGTTTGAGCATCTCCTATCTCCTGAGTATGCTTCTGTTCCGTTATGTGTTTCAAATCCTATTAGGGGTCCTGTTAACCTTAGTCGGATTTGTAAGCAAGTGAAACTTCTCCATTTTAATCATCACTTTTGTGGTGATTTTTATGTTTTGGGCTTCGATGCTTTTGATTTATTGCTTGGTCAGGATTGGTTAGTGAATCATGATGCTCCCATCTCTTGTAAAGCCCGGACTGTTCATCTTATTGATGATCAAGGGAATTCCTTGATTATTCAGTGTCGCTTGCTTTAGGATTTTGCTGGCAACTTTATTTATTCTCTGGATTCCTCTCCCAGTGATCTTGATTCGACTCCCGTGGTTAGACTATATCCCGATGTATTTGGTGAAGTCACTTCTTTGCCTCCGAAGCGAGAAATTAATTTTCGTATTGATCGTATTCTAGGTGCTCGACCTGTTGTTCTTCCTCCTAGAAGAATGGCACCTCGCGAGAAGGTTGAGTTAGGAAAGCAAATTGAGGACTTGTCTTCCAAAGGTCTGATTAGGCCTAGTTTTTCTGAATGGGGAGCTGCGGTGGTTTTTGTCACCAAGTCTGATGGTTCTCTTCGGGTGTGTGTTGATTATAGGAAGCTGAACAAGCTCACTATGAAAAACAGATACCCAATGCCTCGTACCAATGACATGTTTGATCAACTTTATGGTGCCACAGTTTTCTCTCAGCTTGATCTTGCCACTGGTCTTCATCAGCTCAGGGTTGCTGAGGATAGCATTCCCAAGACTGCTTTCCGCACTGAGAATGGGTTCTATGAACGGTTAGTCATGCCTTTTGGTTTGACTAATGCTCCTGCTTTCTTTGTTGATTTGATGAATCGTGTTTTTCATGATGTGCTTAATAAATTTGTGCTAGTCTTTGTTGATGATATCGTTGTCTTCTCTAAGACCAAGGAAGAGCATGAGTCGCATTTGAAATATGTTTTGGAGACTCTCAGAAATCATCAGTTGAAGGGTAAATTTTCTAAATGCAATTTCTGGAAGGATGAAGTCTGATATCTCAGGCATATTGTTTCTAGTAATGGAGTTTCAGTTGATCTAGTCAAGATCGCTGCGATCAATGTAAGTCTTTCTTTCTTTCTCTTCTTCTTTAACATTTTAGTAATTCTATCTTTTTGTTTGTCCTTATGTTCTCCCTATTCTGTTTCAAGATTGGAAAACTCCAAAGACTCCATCTGATATTCGTAGTTTTCTGGGCCTTGCCGGTTACTACCGGAGATTCATTGAGAATTTTGCTCGGATTACTGCACCTCTCACAGCTTTGACTCGTAAGAATGCCAAGTTTATCTGGAGTGATCAGTGTAAGGCTACATTCAATGAGTTAAAGAGCAAGATAACTTCCGCACCAGTTCTAACCATTCCGAACGGAAGTGATGGATTTGCAGTATATACTGATTCTAGTCGTGAGGGGTTTGGGTGCTGTTCTCATGCAGGATGGTAGGGTCATTTCCTATGCCAGTCGTTAGTTAAAAACCCACGAGGTAAATTATGTTGCTCATGATTTAGAGTTACTTGCTGTTGTCTTTGCTTTAAAGCTTTGGAGGCATCATCTTGTTGGAACCAAGTTTGAGCTTTTCCCCGATCATCAATCTTTGAGGTATATATTTTTCCAGAAGGATTTGAATCAGAGGCAAGTTCGTTGGCTTGAGTTTCTGGCTTCTTACGACCTCGATATTAGCTTTACTCCCGGTAAAGCTAATGGTGTGGCCGATGCTTTGAGTCGGAAGAAGGCTTTGTTGCGTCAGCTTGTTGTTTCTTCTTCTCCTCTTCTGGATCGTATTATGGCTAAGCAGGATGAGGGTGAGATGTTTAGATTGATGAAGGAGAGTGTTCGTAGCAGGGTTGGTAGTAGTAGTGGTGGTAGTGGAGCTCAGATTGATGATAGAGGGATTTTAAGGATTAATGGCAGGATTTATGTTCCGAATGTTGATGGTTTGAGGCAGGAGTTGCTTCAGGAGAATCACCGATTTAGGCTTTCTATTCATCTTGGTGTGTCGAAGATGTATCAGGATATGAAGAAGTTTTATTGGTGGAAGGGGATGAAGAGTGATATCTCTATCTTTGTTAGTCGGTGTGCGACTTGTCAGCAAGTTAAAACCGATCACCAGAAGACCCCTGGTTTGTTGCAGCCCCTTGAGATTCCCAATTGCAAGTGGGAATAGGTTTCCATGGATTTCATCGATGGTTTACCGAGGACTCAGAGGGGTAATGAGAGTATCTGGGTTATTGTGGATAGACTGACCAAGTCCGCTCATTTTATTCCGGTCAAGTCTACTCGTTCTGCTTCTACCTTGTCTGAGATCTATATGAGAGAGATCGTTCATCTCCATGGTGTTCCTCTCAGTATTGTTTGTGATCGTGACCCTATCTTTACCAGTCAGTTTTGGAAGGCTTTTGAGGAATCTCTGGGTACTCGTTTGAATCTGAGCACTGCTTACCATCCACAGACCGACGATCAAATGGAAAGAGTGAATTAGTTTCTCGAGGATCTTCTTCGTTCTTGTGTACTTGATTATGGAGGATCTTTGGAAGATCATCTCCATCTTGCCGAATTCTCCTACAATAATAGCTATCAGGTATAATCTTATCTTCTGTTAATCTGGTCAAAGTATAGTGGAGTACCGACGATCGAGATTGTACCTGGGAAACGGAGGAGAGTATTCGTGCTTCGAATCCGGAATTGTTCGTTTCAGGTACTATTTTGTTTTTCTATCTTGTTTCTCTTTATTTTTCTTGCCGTTCTTTTCGAGGACGAAAAGATTTGAGTGGGGGAGAGTGTAACAACCCTAGATTTTTTTTTTGAATATAATTTATTTGACTTTAATTTTGTTTGAAATTAATTTAAATTTGTTTTATATGTAAGATTTCATTTATAAATATTTTTAAAGTGATAATAGAACTTTTCCCAAATTTATTGCATTTATTTTCTATTTTTAAAGGCTAGTTTCCATTTTTCTGCTATTTTCTTCATTTAAATTATATTTATTAAAATTTAATTTATTTTTGTGAATGCATTTTTATTTTGTGTTCTTATCTTTATTTATAAATATTTTCAAGTACATAAAAATTTTCCAAAGTTCATTTCATTTATTTTCAAATTTTCTAGCCTAGTTGGCAATTTTTGCTATTTTTCTTAATTTAATTATTTATAATTAATATTTTTTTATTTACTAAATTTTCATTTTTTATCTGAATTTATATATAAATTTCAGTTATTTAAAAATTCCAAAAGAAATATGGTAAATTGAAGAGTTTATGACCTTTGATTTGCTTAAGTCCTTTTGTATTCACACCTTTTCACATTTCAACCAATATCTTTTCAACTTTTGCTGCCTTAACTCATTTCTTACATCCGACCATCTCATTTCGATTTCATGTGAATATTTTCCTCTCAACTCAAAAAAAAAATTCGGCCATTATTCTTTGCAAAACTTTGGTAAAATCTTAGTTCTTTTTCATTGTTTTTTTACTTTTTTTCATGATTTTGCTCTGGCTTTCTTCACTTCTAGGCTCGGCCCCTTCCACCCCCAGCACCTTGGCTGCCTCCACCATCATCACAACCAGTCTCCACCACCTCCTGTCCAATCCCAAGCCTTGTCGTGGTCCCTAGGTTGAAGATCCGCCTTAGAATGCACCAAACTCCAACTATATGACCATAGCCGAGCACACTAGTCTTCCACCACCACAAACACCTCCTTGGCCGCCACCTACATCACCACCACCAGCCCCTACCTGACCTGACACCTCTGCCACGTCATCCTCTGACCCCACCTGAACCTGGCCGTGCCCTTGTTGCCTTGGCCAAACCTATATGTTGCATGAATCCTAGGTTGTGTTGCTTTGTATTGCCTTAGCTTGTTGTTTCATATCACCTATGTTGGCACCATCATCAAACAACATGTAGGCCGACCCCATTTGAACCCAAAACCATATCAAAACCCATGCCTTAGCCATGTATTCTAACCTATGGCCGAGCGTAGGGAAGGTTGAAAGCAAGTGCAAAGATTTTGGCTTTGTTTTATGAAGTTAATTCTAACATTGTTTAATCGTATTTTGGATTGAAAACTTATGTTAGTTATATTGTTTTGTTTGAATTATATTCAAGGAAATTAATCATTGGCTCTCCCACTCGAATCTTTGTCGTGCTATTGTGCTTTTGTGGATCTCGGTTGTGCATTCGTTTGTTGTCATCTCCAGCTTATACCAGTGAGTTATTCTCACCGGACAATTTTATACTTATATGACTAGTAAATCGATCACATTTGAATCTGTAAAATGCATCACCGTATTATATCTGCTATGTTATGATTATATGATGTTCACCCATGCTTAAACACCTGTTATAACATCTGTTACTGTTATATTATGCTGTTCTGTTATTTATATCAGTTTATCACACTGCAAGTTCCCTTTAGATTAGAATCCCTATGGGTTGAAATGATACATACCCGAACGGACTTTAGAATAGGGAAAAATCGTTATGCGCTTAAATGATAGGCCTGAATGATTTTCAAATTATTTCATTTACTTAGGACTGCGGGTTTGAAATGATAAAACCCCGGTTTTCTTTGCAAATTACGGATTGAAATGATATATTATCCGTATCACTTTTCCTAGGTTAGAAAATGAAATACATACCCGTAGTTAATATAAGTTTTTCTATAAAATTTAATATTTTAGGAATGTAAATATTATAATATTTTGATTTAAACTTAATTAAAAATGATTTTTGTAAAGTATTATTGATTTTCTAAGAATTTATAAGTGAAACAAATAAATGGTAAAGTTGGAAATTTGAAATATAAGTTATTTTTGAAATTTTGATTTAATTTTAAATGGAATTTAAATTAAATATGGAAATTATGATAAATTTAGGCTATTTTGAATTTAAAATGATTTTATAATATATTAGTGATTTTGAATAAAGTTAAAATGTTAAATGAATGAATACTGAGTTGAATTTTGAAATATAACTTAAATCGGAAATTTGTGAATTTGGTTTAAAAGTGAATTTTTACGTTAAGTAAATAAAATGAAATTAAGCTATATTTGAAAATTTAAACTTAAGTGTTAAGTTAAAAATTTAATTATATGAATTGAAATTGAATGTTGGAATTTAATTAGTGAATTATTATTAAATATTGATTTTTTGAATGGAAAATTAACTTTATAAAATCATGAATCTAAGGAAAATTAAATGATGGTTATAAAAGTGAAAAATAAGTTTGAAATGGTTTATGAAATTATATTGGATATTTGAAAGTTAATTAACAACAATTTTTGTAATGCTATTATTTCTAATGTAAATGATATTACAGCATTTGTAAATGCTGTAGTTGATATAAATGAACCAAATGGCTAAATTTTAATAAAGGGACATTATAGCACTTTGTAAGTGCTATAATTGTTGAATTTAACTAAAGTTTTATTCGAAACTAAAGTAACCCTATTATAGTATTTTAAATGCTATCTTTTGTTAAACTGAACTGTTTTAAACATAACTTTCCGTAGCCTTTTCTAAGTGCTGCGAAAGATGATTTTTCACTATTTGATAAATTTAAGTGAATGAATGAAATTTGAAAAGTTTAAATTTTTAGAAATTTAATAATTTAATTATTAAATGCAATAACTTCATTTTTAATGATTTAAATGAGGTAATTCGATTTGAAATATAAACCATTTTGAAATGTGAGTTGAAATGGTATTTTAAATTGAATAAAATGAATGTGGTTTTGAAATGATATGATAAGTTGGATATTTTGAAATGATATTGAATTGTTAAACGATATTTGATTTTTGAAATATAAATACCATTTTAAATTTATAACTACGGGTTATAATAACGATTGGTTGTTAAAGAGACCGGGATCGGATATGGGCATACTCTCTGTCGATACCGAAACCACTTTAACAACTGTGTACGCGGTGGAGATTCCAGAATGAAGTAGGATGGTGACGACGTTCCTGAGGTACATTACGTGGACCTGACTCTCGTGAGTTAGCTTAAGGTGACTAAAACAGGAGCGATCTCGGGCCAAAAGAGGTAGCACCTCTGGCTGGACACACTTCTTCGATACCATTCTATTACTGTTGTGATCGATTGGGTGCACCCCTTGATTTTGGAGTGTTGGTCGGGGTGAGCGTGTGTGGCTGCTGCGTTACTACCAGCCCGTGTGCATAATTGGTATATCTACCCTGGCATTGCCTTGTGTGCCGTGTCACCTAACATACCGAGCATTTACAACGAGTTTCTTTTTCTCCCGTAGCCCATGGAGTATTTAGGGTAGTCTCCCGATCTGGAGATATGTTGATACTGGATGGACTATTGAGACTATTATGTGTGAAGGGTGATATGGGTGACCTAGAATGCTATTTTAAAGTAAGTTTATTTTACTGTAGACATAATTATAATAGCGCAATATTACTATATAGTAAATAGTTTGACGGATCCTTAGAGGATGGGTGGTCTCAGGCATCCTTTAAGTTGCTTGTACCTTATTACAGTTCACTTGAGTTGGTTTACATTACATAAGTATATATTGTCCTGACTCGAGTGTTTTGTTTTTTTTCTTTACGCTCGGGTCGGCCTGAGTATTCACAGCTTTGGATTCTCTTTCTGGAGCTGGTCTTTGCTGGAGTTCCTGCCTATCTATTTATATATATTTCTGTTTCAGCTGTTCTAGTTTATCTCATGTATTAGTGAACTTCTATGTATTTGGGATTTCTTTTATGTTGTTTCAGATTATTATTATGTATTTGGGTTGAGACTCTGTTAAAATTGCTTCATGAACTACTATGTCATTTTTATATTCCGCTGCGAGCTATTCTGATTGTTTTGTGTTTGTGATTCTGTGTATTTTATTTCATTTGCTCCATATTTATTTACAATCTGTTATTTTGCATCATTCAAGTTCGACATGTGTAGATTATTGTCGATTTGGATGGTATGAAATGGCGGGTCATGACATATAGGTTGTAGAAGGAATTATTGCATTTGTATCAATAAAAGAGAAATAGCTTAGCTGGTTTGATTTTTAGAAAGGGGACTCACATTATCTCGTGATACAAATTGATTTTAAGCTTCGCCCCTCAATATTTGCATCCCATACCAAAAGTTGAAAGTCGACATCTATGAAATTAAACACCATAACTTTTGAAGACTAAGATATAATGGCAATGGCCGATTTAAGAAATGTCCTAAGTGCACAGGCTCTAATAAAATATTAAGCATAACACCCTACATGCAATGTCAAAAAGTATGTTTATTAAAAAAACAAACAGTTAATAAATAACGAAATTAAGTGGTATATACCAAAAACTATGTCATTACAGTACGAAGTGACACACTTAGAAGATTATAAAACATAAGAATCAAATTTAATGGACATGTGGTTTGATCTGCATTCTACAATAATTTGTTAATTGAAATGTCGATGGAAAAAATTAAAATATAGTAGTATATCATGGGAGTGATTATTTTTTCAAAAAAGCAACTTCAGTATGGATGTAAAAATAATTACTTTTTAAAACTTCTTTTAAACATTATTTGAAAGCAATGTTTAGTTAAATAACTAAATTTTAGTTTATCAATTGTATAAATAAAATGGAACCATTTTGCAAACTTATTTTAATTTCATGCTTTTTAAATTCAAAATTCCTTCTATTAGATTTTCTCCCCTCAACTTATCAACTTTTAAGTCACTTCATTAATTTTTTTGGATGAAACTTTGTGCGTGATTGAGACTAGGAGAGGGATCAACCATACCCTTATGTTACACCCCTTGTGATAGATATTTTTTTGGTTGGACAATTCAAAACGAAGCTAAAATTGTAGATTATGTTTTTATATATAGTTAAATATACATTTATGAAAATTTGGCATTTTTGACAATTTTGATATTCACTAATAATATTTTAAGTTGAGGTAAAATTCGGTTAATATTTAACAGTTCAAATATGCTAAAAAAATTGAAATGGCCTCATTTTTTATGGTCATAACGTTCATAATGTATATTGAACATCCATAAAGTCTCATTTGAATTTGATTATTGCTTTATTTTAAATAAAATTTGTTACAATTAATGATTTCAATCCATTCTTAGAGATTAATTGTCTGGAAGTTCTATTTAGAATATATATCTACAAATATGGTTAGGAAGATTGTATCATTACACATTTTATATCAGTGTACATTTTACCAATGCTGGCCTTTGAAATACTAGTTGTTGTTGCAGTAGCGACTCTGACTGATAATAGTCCAATCGACAAAGAAAAAAAAGTTTGAACCTGTTTTTAAAATACACAAAAAGCGAGCTAAATATATTATGAACTAAAAGTATAGAAATTTATTATTCTACATTTCATTATGGATATGAAAATTGTGCTTAAATCATGGTCATGAATTGGTCTATATGGACAATATTACATCATGCATAAATTAGCATTTAAGTTACTTACGACGTATAATAAAATACATATAAGCACATATTAAATGAGAAAAAAAATACATGCTAGCATATATTAAAGTAGAAAAAGGATATAGAGTAAAATGAGCAAGTACCTGCAATTCAAAACAAAAACAATCATTAGCATGGTACTGCTTTATAAAGCAATTGAAAAATAAGACAATCCAGCACCAATTATAGTAATTATCATTCATGAAATTAATTAAATATACCCATATAAAAGAGGTTTCAGTTTTCCAATGCTTTAAATGAAGTTGAAAGTACATTTTTTGATTAATTTGCCCGCTATTCAAATTTGCAGAGAGAAACAAATTTAAAAACATTTGATCCACAAGTTATGCATGAAAATGTTATCATGAGAATTAAAATAGGGAGGCGAGAGAAAACTGTCTAGCCATTAATTAAAAAAGCTGCCTCCTCTAAAATTTTATGAATAATAATGAAATTAGAAGATTGGACTGAAATTATAGTTCAAACAAATAAGGTAAATGGTTGGATGTATGTATTTGTTTAATGAGTTACCATTTATTTAGAAGAAGAATTAGACAAAGAAATATCATTTAGTTCTTTTATACATTAACACTTTTGTATTGTTAATTTTTTTCTCTTATGAGATGGACAACATTGTTCTCAAATTCTAGACTTAGCTAGTCTTTCTATGCATACTTCAGGGTTACTAATATGTCATTTGTATATGTGGTTGAAGTCTGGTTATTTATGTATTTCCTTTATAGTATCAAAATATGTGCAAACTAATACTCGTTGGTATATTAGTTTTCAAATAACAAATAATAGATATGTTCAGAAATGCACAAACTGAAAATGTAGTATTAAAATCAACATATCAAATTTGTCTTTATTAGAACCATACATATATAGTACTATAGGTTAAAGATTACACACTAATATTAGGCAAAAAATGTACAATATTAACGTCAATAATGCCTACATATTATTAGACATATCATGTGTGATGCCCCACCTCTATACTCACGCTAGCCAAGGACACTACGGGGTAATGCTGTCAACTAGCACGAAAAATAAGGCCGTTGAGGAGTGACCATCCGTGTAATTTCTTTGTGCGAGCACCGATATGTCAGATAATATAACATGCATTTCATTTCAAGAGAAAATCCAACACATCGATACAAACTCAAAGCTACTACACAGTGGCCATGTGGTCTTCGGAAACAAATATAGAAATAAACATAACATAAATCAGTCATAGATGTTCATATCTCAAAGCGGAAACAGATATGAATATAACACATAGAAGTGTTCATAAGAGTAGTGGTCGAACAAGATCCACAATATCACAAAATAATAGATACAAGTGCTAGACAAAAGAATAAGTATACATCAAGGAATCTCTATCTTGAATGTATAAAACAAAAACTACTAATGTAGCAGTTAGCCAAAAATCAGGCGACGGTCCCTGATAAGAAGTCAAGTAGAAGCATATGTAATAACTCGGTCTGACCCGAGTATTATTTAATAAGAAAATAATAAACGGATCAGTCTAGCTATAAATATCAAATAAAAATGAGATAGGATAAGAGATACGATAAAAACGTATGATAACAAAAATGTCATACTGCGACAAGCATACATTAAATAACAACAAAAATCATACAATATCTCAAGAAATCTCGAAGCACTAAAAGAATGTCATATTCTGTGTTTTATTCACCAAACCACAAATATTGACAAACATCTCAATGTCAATCGTAAAGTTGGTGAAATATAAATTCTAGAAATCATCAATTAGAAATCCAGAAATCACAAAAGGGGGAGGCCTATCACAAAACGGGAGCATAAAAACTCACCAACACGTGTATCACAAACGGAACGGTATTACATGGTCGCTAACCATCAAATTTGAGCCGAAGCTCCACAAAACGGCCCGAAGACCTTTGAGCCGAAGCTCCACAAAATGGTCCGAAGACCTTTGAGCCGAAGCTCCACAAAATAGTCCGAAGACCTTTGAGCCGAAGCCCCACAAAATGGTCCAAAGACCATGGGTCGCTACCCCACAAAATTTAGCCGAAACTCCACCAAAGGATCTCCATAGACCCACAAGTGCAAATCACAGTAAGCTAGTAAATAAATGAGTTAGGCTTCATGTCCATAACCACTGCCTTAACTTAATTATTTGCGAACAAATTGTAGACTTCCACTCGAAAATAAGTGTAAATTACACTAAGCTAGTAAATATATGAGTTTAGCTTCATGTCCCATAACCACTGGCTTAAGTTAAATATTAACGAACAGATTGTAGATTTCCACTCGAAAGTTGTCACAAGAGTTCAATCGAACAAGTCTAAGAATTAACCGACAAAGTAAACACAAGCGTTTCATACCACTTGTTTTGCAAAGCCATTTAGTTAGATTTCTCATACGAATGAGGTAAAGGTTTGTATATACTAATAGGTTGGAAAATGGTTTTATAAACGAGCTTTATATTGAAAATAGTGTTGAAATTGTTTTGATGAAAGAGTTTTAATATTTACTACTAGTATAGAAACCCTTGTATTTTAAAGTGACAAACCACAAAAATGATTGTAAAAACAACCATCCATCAAAGAATTCACATACAAAGACGTGAATCAAAATAATAGAAATTGATACCGAATCCATCAAATTGGATATTCTCAAAAATCCCAAAGAAGAAGTCATCAAAGTAGATAATAAATGATAACAACAAATCGGATAACCACGAATCGATAAAAATTGAAATCTCAAGGAAAATAGGCAAATTGGGTTGAAGCAAGCAAGTCAGTCGACTGGACACTGAGTTCAGTCGACTGGCCCAATGCCTGAAAAACACTTGGGTTGCATGTCAGTCGACTGGACTCAAAGAGTCAGTCGACTGGACCCTGTTTTCAAGTATTTCCAGCCTAGCCTCCAAGGGGAAAAATCCCAAACAATTTATGACCGGTCGAGCGATGGGTGCTAGGGGTTTACGCCAATCGGCAACCCAGCCCTTAGGCTCTTCGATACGCCACCAAAAGCATGATCAAACATCAAAGCTAAGATTTTTAAAGATTTAACTTCAAAACACCAAAAATTGAAATATTCATAAAACCAATTCAATCCAAAGAAAATGAATATGAATAGATGTTAGGAATTCATACCTAACAACAAAGATAGATATAGACATAGATGTGAGATAAAAATCTCACCTTTTACTCAAAAACAAGGAAGGAGAAGCTTGAAAATAAAGGAAGATCAACCACTCTTCAATCTCAACTCTAAAAGCTTTCAATCTATGCTTATAAGAAAATATTTCCTAAGTTAGGGTTTAGGAATTTTTGAAAATGGAAGAGGGATTGAGATGGAGAAGATAGAGAAGATGCTTACCTAAGCTTCTCTTTGAATTTGGAGCTAAAACTTGGATTTGCAAATGAAGCTAGGGCTTAGGAATTTCCATTTCCAATCTCTTCCCCCATTTTTCTAAAGCTTGAAGTGTTAGGAATTATTATGAAGGAATGAAGAGGAGTGGAGTGGAGTTGGGTTGATAAGTTGGGGTTAATGGGCTGAAACCCAAACCCAAAGCCCAAAATGAAGATGCCAAAATCCTAGCTAACTCCAAACATATCGATGTTTATACTCAAAAAGGTCGCAAATGGCATTTTGGACTCAATGGAAGTGGTCTCGAGTCCTAATTCGGCTGTTTGCAAAAAGTAGCTTTTCGGACCTAAATCCGACTAACGGTGCTATATTCAAATAAAATATTTAAATATACAATCGTAAAATATGTGGGTTGTTACATTATGCATATCTGATTGGAAACTAAAAACAACGTGGTTATGCAATGTTATGTGTTAAACATGTTTTTGCAATGTTATATATCAATACCGGTTTGTATGTAGGTTTTGCTCTTTGCGTTTTATTATTACATATAGTTATTATTGTTATTAATATATTGCGGAAAAGAGAAAAATATTGAATACACCCACACAAATTTATCTACACATGTTGACAATGAATTTTCTCTCTCTATACAAGTGTGAATCAAAGTAGAATAATTAGTATATTCAATTGATTATGTTAAAGCTAATTCTCTATCTGATAGTGCACATGTAGATTATTTTGTAATAGTAACAATTAGAAAATATTACAAATCGCACAAAATAGGTCAGTTAATATGGAATAAGATGCATATATATATATATATATATATATATATATATATATATATATATATATAGGTATTGTGGTGCGAAGATATTAAAATGATAGAAAAACAACCTCTAATGTGTTTTCTTTTAATTGATAATAAATTGTTGGAATAATGCCGATTAACTTTGGTTATCATCTGCCGTAACTTAGAAGTACTGATGTTTACCAAAGATCACATATAACATCGGTATAAAATATTACAATTCCAAGACAGTATATTCCTTCCATATATTTTGATCGAAGAGGCCAGTATATTAATTGGGGCGAGGCGACCGATAGGGAGGTGACTAACGGGAGGACCCAGTATCTTAATTAGAGGTCCAATACACCCAGTATATTAATTTCGGACGCCACTATATTAATTGTGAGGCCAAGTATAGGGGTTATTACTTCTTTAGTAGCTCAACATTTTGTTCTCTATTAATTGCACTCCATTAAATTGTACATATTACCTTGATGTGATAAATTAATGTTACTGTAACCAGTGGAAACATTTTTGAGTCCCTTAAAATCACCATACTAAATTTATTGAACATGTTGATAGAACTCACTTTCTTCGTTTGCATCATCTTGATTATTAATCACCAGCATATTAATAACAAATGACTTGGAAATAAAATGCATAATCGTAGCAAGCTAACATTATAGTTTGTGTAAAAATGTAATAATATGTGGAGTATACTTATATATCAACATCAAAAATGAAAGAACAAATGAACTATTGTTAAATAAGGTATATCATTTTGGACATCAAAAGAAAGCATAATAAATCATGTTAGCGTCAAAGTAATATTATAGTGGAAAATTCTCTTCTCAAAAGGTTAAATGTTCATGTGAACATAAATACAAATTATATATATATTCTCTTCTATATAAAAGATAATAAAAGATTTTTTGTATTCTTATTTCTCATTCAATCTAAAGACAAATACTTAACTCTCGTCGATTTGAGATTCTATTCTATATAAAAGAGAATAAAATATTTTTTGTATTCTTATTTCTCATTCAATCTGAAGCCAAATATTTATCTCTCATCAATTTGAGCAAACAACTTACAATTGTTCCCTCCAACTCTTTTCCAATAACATTTCATGTATCCATTGTATTTACTGCTATTCATTGTTTTGTCTCTTAACATTCTTTTGCTCTTAATTTATTAATAATTGAGAAAACGTATTTTTGATAGTTCCCCTTTCTTTTCTTGTAACTACATCCTCTCTTCCCTTTAGTTTGCAAATTCATCTGCTTAATTCAATCTTATGGTATGTTTTCAATTTTGTCAACATTTCTATTTTCTCTCTTAATTTTCTTAAACTACGTTTCTTTCAAATCATTTAAGGAAACACCATTTAGTTTGTAAGAAATCGTTGAATTAGAACCATCTAAATCTGGAATCTAGATGTTTTCATTTTGTAGGAAACCATCATCAACGGACGATTTTAAATATTTTTTATTTGGTAACTTTCTTTTCATCATCTTTTTCACAGTAGGTTAAAGTTGTTTATTGATTACTTTCATTTCATCATTTCAAAGTAATTAAAAGTTGTCGATTTTTTCATTTCTGAAGTTGTTTTCTTAGTTACGTTTTTGCTTCTAATCCTCATGCCTTAGTTCTTTTTACCAGATGAATAGGTAAGTTTTCATTTTTAGACTGTTATATTACACTTTAATCTTTATGATAAAGTGTCCAGATTTGCCATAATCTTATCTGCATCAAATCAGGTGTGCAATTAAACTACTATAGTTTCTCATTTTTAAATCTTTTTCAATATTTTTTGAGTTCATGTTTGGTGATGTGGTTGTCTCTAGATTTTACTTACAATTTTTGTTGTTATTGTAAAAGCATTTCTATTAGCTAAAAAGATAAATACCTAATTGTGGGTATCATAATCATAAAAGTAAAACAAAAATTCACAATAATGACATATTAGGTGTGTTTTAAATATTTTGTTTCTTCTATGTGTGAGAAATGCGGATTACGGATCTTAAGGCTAGGATAAACACTAGAGGGGGGGGGTGAATAGTGTTTTAAGGAATTACTAAATCTTTTTGAGTTTATGTTAATTTGAACACAAATGTTTGCAATATTCAGACATAGATATGATCATAGAAATAAACAAAGATGTAGAAATAAAATAAAAGCAAAAAAGGAAAGAACACACCGGATTTTATACTGGTTCGGAGTTACCCTACATCCAGTCCTGCACACAAGTACGGATTTCCTTTCAAAAGCAATTGTACAATTACACCCTCGATTTCAAAGCTACGAGGTACACCCTCCAAATTCACAATCCTCTGGGTAGGGATACTTGATTTCAGGGGCAACAAGTTCACCCAATTGATTTCCTAGGCTACAATCACACCTTTTCTAACTTGATTGATTTCCAAGGCCACAATCACACCTTTTCTTGCTTGATTGATTTCCAAGGCTACAATCACACCTTTTCTCGCTAAATTGATTACAAAGAAGTCTATAACTCTGAATAGCACTGAGATCTTGTTGAGATAGTCATAGAGAATCAAACTAGAAATGATCTAGTAAGATTCAATGCTGATTTCGGCAGAGTTATGGTAAGAATATGTATAAAGAAATGTGGAAGAAGAAGAGGAGTGAAAAATAGAAAAATATATATTAAAATTCGTTCAAAATAACCCCTATTTATAGAAGAACAACAGTCATGTCCATTTGTGAAGGGATATGACGAATAGACACTTCTTTTGAAATTCAAAATTTTGAAATCAACTGCCACTATGTCGACATGGGTATCTTGGGTATGTCGACATCCCAAAGAAAATTTTGGTAATTTTTTTCTTTGAAATAACTTCTATTTTGTATTAAAACTATTTTAAACTTTATAAATATACTTAACTATAGTTAAAATACATAAATAAGTATAGAGAATAATATTTTGGTATATATAAAATTTTACTATATTTTATATTCAAATCTAAGTATAAATATTTAAAAGTTAAATATATTATTATTAAAAGATAGTTTAAAAACAAGGATAATTTGATTTTGAAAATAAAGATTATTTTGAGGCTAAAATATTTAAAATCAAGATAGATGTTTTTGATTCTTTTAAAAGGAAGGTTTTGAAATCATTTTGAAAACAGGATATAATTTTGTAAAAAATTTTGAATAAAAGGTAAGAGGATATAAAACAATGTTCCACTAGATTTTTCGTAGGTTCCATCCTACATAGGGTTCCATCCCTTTAACAGGTTCGAAGTGGATTCCATTCCACGAATAAATTAGATTTTAAGATGCCAGTGCTTTTCTAGGATTTTTAACAAAATTCCTAATTAAATTACTTATTATTGAAATCTTGAACTCTTGATAATCTTGATATTCTTGATACTCATGAGTCTTCAATCTTGATATCTTGAATCTCTATACTGTACAGTCTTCATTCTTGGTACGTGCATGGTTAAATCGTGCATATACATATATTTCTAAACTATAATGTTAGTATTTATATTTTATAATCCTATTCTAAGGTTGTTGTCATCAAAACCATCATCTCAAAGACTAACAATTTCCCCCTTTTTGATGATGACAACCTTTGTTTATAAAATATTACTTCTATCCTAATAACTCCCCCTAAAACTAAGAACTCCCCCTTAATCTATGCCTAACTATCCTATTTTATATTTCTCCCCCTTTGTCATCAACAGAAAAACTAATCGAAACTACATAACTCCCCCTTAATCTAATACTCTATGACATGTGATTATAATGATAATGTTATCATAAATAATCAACACTTAACTCAAAAACTTAAAACTTAGTCCTAAACTATTAACTATCCTAACTAAGTATCCATATAATAATACTTTTAATAGAACACATATAAGAACACAAATTATTTATTAATTATATAGTTATATTTACATTTCGTAGAGAACGTAAGAAAGAACATACAATAATAGGAAAAAGAGAAAAGAAACTAATGAGTGTCTTCGAAAAAGGGAGATCTATGAACCGAACAATTTGGATAGTGGAAACATAAATTTCCACGTTGTTCGACAAGATTTCCATCTTTATCAAAGCACACTTCGCCAACAAAAACGACTTTGTCATCTTTTTCAACGTGCTCTTCTTCGATGAAGGCTTCTTCTTCTTCTTCTTCGCTGCCCTCTTGCGCTTGATCTTCTGAAGAATCTTCATCAATCAAGATTGAATTAGCATGATTTTCCATTAGAATTTTTTGCAAATTCCTAAGGATTTTGCCTTGCCTCTCTTGTTCTTTGGCCATTCTAAGTTGTATCACTTGAATTTCAGTCAATAATTGCAGTGCATCCTTCAGAGAATCCTCCATTTTTGTCACTCATGCGAACATTGTTCGTTGAAACGGTCTAGAAGTAGGAGAAGGGAACGAAAAGGTTGAATTTTTGTTTAATTTAATTTTTAATTATACTTTGTTATTTATATTTTTAAATTTCAGTTATTAAACAAATTCCTAATTCTCTTCTTAATTTAGTAAATATAGATTCATTTAAGGGTTTTGTTAATATATCAACAATTTGATTCTCGGAATTAATATAATCTAGAGTAATTACTTCCTTATTTATATTATCTCTGAGAAAATGATGTCTTATATCAATATGTTTAGTTCGAGCATGTTGAGAGGTATTTTTGGATAAATTTATAGCACTAGTATTATCACAACAAATTGGTGATTTTGAGATATTTAAACCATAATCTTTTAAAGTATGTTGCATATATATTATTTTAGAACAAGCCAAAGCAGTAGAAATATATTCTGCTTTTTACTAAATCGGGAAATCAGAGAATGCCCCAAAAAGTGATAAGTTCCACCTGTACTTTTTCGGTCTGATTTACAACCAGTATAATCAGCATCACAGTAAGATATTAAGTCAAAAGAATCATTTTTAGGGTAAAATAAACCATAATCAGAGGTGTGTTTAACATATCTTATGATACATTTTACGGCTTTTAAGTGGGTCTCTTTAGGTTGGGATTGATATCTTGCACAGAGACAAACACTATGCATGATATCGGGTCTACTAGCAATGATATAGAGTAGTGATCCAATCATTCCTCTATATAATTTTTGATCTACATCTTTCGAGAGATCTTCTTTACTAAGGTACTCATTGGTTGCCATGGGAGTTGGTTTTCCACTCGCAGTGGTCAAACCGAATTTACTAATTAGGTCTTTATCATATTTTTGTTGACTAATAAAGATACCATTATCTAATTGTTTTATTTGTAATCCTAAAAAGAAGTTTAATTCACCCATATGACTCATCTTAAACTCTTTTGTCATTATTTCAGAATTTTTTTTATTCATTTCAAAGTTAGTTGATCCAAAAATGATATCGTCTATGTAAACTTATACTAGTTTAATATCATTTTTATTGCTTTTAATAAAAAGAGTATTATCTACTTTAATAATTTTAAAATTTGATTGTGATAAGTAAGATCCTAGTCCATCATAGCAGGCTCTAGGAGCTTGTTTTAGACCATATAGAGCTTTCTTAAGTTTGTAAACATGATTTGGTAATTTTTCATTTTCAAAAAGTGGCGGTTGTTCAACATATACTTCCTCTTTTACAAATCCATTTAAAAAGGCACTTTTAACATCCATTTGAAATAGTTTGAAATTATTATGATTTGCGAAAGCAAGTAGAATCCTAATGGCTTCTAATCTTGCTACGGGAGCAAAGGTTTCATCAAAATCTATTCTTTCTTCTTGACAATAACCTTGAGCGACTAACCGGGCTTTATTTCTAACAAGCTCTCCTTGTTCATTCATTTTATTTTTATAAACCCATTTAGTTCCAATTATAGTTTTATTTTCAGGTCTAGGAACAAGTTTCCAAACAACATTTCTAGTGAATCGATTTAATTCTTCTTGCATAGCCAAAATCCATGAATCATCAATTGATGCTTCTTTTGGATTTTTGGGTTCACTAGTTGATATAAAAGCTACATTGCTCATTTGACTTAGTTGATTTCTAGTTTTAACAACAGATTGCATATCTCCAAGTACATTTTCAATAGGGTGATCATTTAAAAGTTTAATCCTTTTATTAGGATGATCAATTTCATTATTAGTTTTGGCTGTTTTGATTTTGAGTGATTAAATCCTCTTCGTCATTTGAATCTTCAAAAAATTTGAGATTTTCATCGAATGAAACATGCGTTGTTTCTTCGATGGTATTAGTTTTTAAATTAAGCACTCTGTATGCTTTACTTCTATTAGAATATCCGATAAAGATACCTTTGTCGAATATAGGATCAAATTTATCTAAGTTATCTTTTGTATTTAACATAAAACATTTACTTTCAAAAATTCTAAAATAAGATGCCTTAGGTTTCTTTGAGTGAAGAAGTTCATAAGATGTCTTATCAGTTAAAGGTCTAATTAAAATTCTATTTGAAATATAACAGGCAGTAGCAACTGCTTCTGCCCAAAAATACTTTGGTAATTTACTATCTGAAAGCATAGTTCTCGCACACTCTTGAATCGTCCTATTTTTACGTTCTACTACTCCGTTTTGTTATGGAGTTGTTGAAAATGAAAAATTGTGAGTTATTCCCTTTTTATTGCAGAATTCCTCAAACTTTTCATTTTCAAATTCACTGCCGTGATCACTACGGATGGTTAATTTTTAGAGAAAGTTGATTTTGAATCCTTTTTGTAAAGTTCTTAAAACATTCAAAAGTATCACTTTTATGTTTCAAAAATATTGTCCATGTAAATCTAGAATAATCATCTACAATTACAAAAACATATTTACTATGATTTATTAACAGAATTTGAGATGGATCAAATAAATCAAGGTGAAGTAATTCAAGAGGTTTTGAGGTTGAAATCATATCTTTTAATTTAAAGGAACTTTTTTAAGTTTTCCTAATTGACATGCATCATATAGACTATCTACTTTAAAATTCATTTTAGAGAGACCTCTTACTAGATCATGTTTAGATAGTCTAGATAAGAGTTTGAAATTTAAATGCCCAAATCTCTTATGCCAAATCCAAGGGTCACTTATATTTGCCAACAGATATAGGTTATCATTTGAAACTTTCATACTAAGAATATAAATATTATGTTTCCTAATTCCCTCAAATATTATTATTGAATTATTATCTTCAATGTGACACTTATCTTTTTCAAATTTAATTTTATATCCTTTATCGCAGAGTTGACTTATACTTATATGTTTCAGATTCTTAACTAGCAAAACATTAGTAATAATAGGAGTTTCAGAGTTACAGACTTTGCCGATACCAATCACATATCATTTTGAATTGTCTCCAAAGTTAACCAGCCCTCCATCTTTGTATATTATATCATTCAGCATATCTAGATTTCCAGTCATGTGTCTAGAGCATCCACTATCGAGTATCCATTTGTTCTTTTTGATCTGCACAAATTGTCCATTGTGGATTGATTCCTTAACCCCCATAAAACATGTTTCCTGCACATCAAACAATTTTGGTTGACAACTTGAATTTGAACATTGATTATATGCAGACTCAAGAGACAATGATGATGTGAATATTTCTAAACTAGTATTAACAAACATAGCCACTTTAAAAACATTTTCAAAAATCAGATTATGAAACTTTGAAAACCTTACTCTAATACCAAATGTGAGAAATGAGGATTACGGATCTTAAGGCTAGGATAAACACTAGAGGGGGGTGAATAGTGTTTAAAGAATTACTAAATCTTTTTGAGTTTATGTTAATTTGAACACAAATGTATGCAATATTCTGACACAGATATGATCACAGAAACAAACACAGATGCAGAAATAAATTAAAAGCAGTAAAGGAAAGAACACGCTGGATTTTATACTGGTTAGGAGTTACCCTACATCCAGCCCCATACACAAGTACAGATTTCCTTTCAAAAGCAATTGTACAATTACACCCTCGATTTCAAGGCTACGAGGTACAACCTTCAGATTCACAATCCTCTAGGTAGAGATACTTGATTTCAGGGGCAACAAGTTCACCCAATGATTTCCTAGGCTACAATCACACCTTTTCTAACTTGATTGATTTCTAAAGCCATAATCACACCTTTTATCGCTTGATTGATTTCCAAGGCTACAATCACACTTTTTCTCGCTAAGTTGATTACAAAGAAGTCTATAACTCTGAATAGCACTGAGATCTTGTTGAGATAGTGATAGAGAATCAAACTATAAATGATCTAGTTAGATTCAATGTTGATTTCGACAGAGTAAGGTTAAGAATATGTATAAAGAAATGTGGAAGAAGAATAGGAGTGAAAAACAGAAAAAAAATATTAAAATTCATTCAAAATATCCCCTATTTATAGAAGAACAACAGCCATGTCCATTCGTGAAGGGATATGACGAATAAACACTTCTTTTGAAATTCAAAATTTTGAAATCAACTACCATTATGTCGACATGGGTATCTTGGGTATGTCGACATCCCAAAGAAAATTTTGGTGATTTGTTTTTCTTTGAAAATAACTTCTAGCTTGTATTAAAACTATTTTAAACTTTATAAATATACTTAACTATAGTTAAAATACATATATAAGTATAGAGAAAAATATTTTGGTATATATAAAATTTTACTATATTTTATATTTAAATCTAGTATAAATATTTAAAAGTTAAATATATTATTATTAAAAGATAGTTTAAAAACGAGGATAATTTGATTTTGAAAATAAAGATTATTTTGAGGCTAAAATATTTAAAATCAAGATAGATGTTTTGGATTCTTTTAAAAGGAATGTTTTAAAATCATTTTTAAAATATGATATAATTTTTAAAAACATTTGAATAAAAGGTTGGCGGATACAAAACAATGTTCCACTAGTTTTTCGTAGGTTCCATCCTACTTAGGATTCCATCTTTAACAGGATCGAAGTGGATTTCATTCCATGAATAAATTGGATTTTAAGATGCCAGTGTTTTTCTAGGAGTTTTAAAAAAATTCCTAATTAAATTACTTATTATTGAAATCTTGAACTCTTGATAATCTTGATATTCTTGATACTCATGAGTCTTCAACCTTGATATCTTGAATCTCTATACTGTACAGTCTTCATTCTTGGTACCTGCATGGTTAAATCCTGCATATACATATATTTCTAAACAATAATGTTAGTATTTATATTTTATAATCGTATTCTAAGGTTGTTGTCATCAAAACCATCATCTGAAGGACTAACACTATGTCCGTGATTGTGTCAATATGTTTTATTTGTTAGCATTTTTCTGCCTTTAATTTATTAATAATTAAGAAATCGTATTTTTGATAGTTTCCCTTCCTTTTCTGTAGTATCATCCTCTCTTTCCATTAATTTGCAAATTCATCTTCCTAAAACCCTATCTCCATTTCTATTTAATTCAATCTTCTAATATATAAATCAATTTTGTCAACATCTCTAATTTCTATTTTCTCTCTTGATTCTCATAAACTATATTCCTTTCAAATCATTTAAGAAAACACCTTTTTTTTAAAGAAACCATTGAATTGGAACTATCTGGATTTGGAATCTAGATGTTTTCATTTTATAGGAAATCATCGTCGACGAAGACAAATCTAGATGTTTTTTATTTGGGAACTTTCTTTTCATCTTTTTCACAGTAGTTTAAAGTTGTTTGTTAATTACTTTCATTTCATCATTTTCAAAGTAGTTAAAAGTTATTGATTTTTTTTCATTTCCGAAGATGTTTTCTTAGGTACGTTTTTGCATCTGATCCCTATGATTTGGTTCTTTTCACCAGATCAATAGGCAAGTTTTTGTTTTTAGTCTTTTATATTATAATTTTAGTCCTATTTTGTATAAAGTTTCTAAATTTGCCAAAATCTTATATGCTTCAGATCAAACGTGCAATTAAGCTACTATATGTTCTCATTTTTGAAATTTTTTCCGACTTTTTCAAAGAATTCGTGTTCATGTTTGGTGATGCATGGATGTCTCTTGGATTTTTTATACAATTTCTTCTATTATTATAAAAGTGTTTCATGTTATCTAAAAATACACACACACACACCCCTAATTATGAGTATCATAATCATAAAAGTAAAAGAAAAATTCACAATAATGACATTTAGTTGTGCCTTAAATATTTTGTTTCTTCTATGTCCGTGATTATGTCAATATGTTTTGTCTCTTAGCATTCTTCTGCTCTTAATTTATTAATAATTAAGAAAACGTATTTTTAATAGTTCCCTTTCTTTTTCCGTAACTTCGTCTTCTCTTCCCATTAATTTGCAAATTCATCCTCCTAAAACCCTATCTCCATTTTTGTTTAATTTAATCTTTAATATGTTTATCAATTTTGTCGACATTTCTAATTTCTATTTTCTCTCTTGATTCTCATAAACTATATTTCTTTCAAATCATTTAAGGAAACACCTTTTATTTTGTAAAAAACCAATGAAATAGAACCATCTAGATCTGGAATTTAGATGCTTTCATTTGTAGGAAACCATCATCGATGAAGACGAATCTGAATGTTTTTTATTTGCTAACTTTCTTTTCATCTTTTTCACAATAGTTTAAAGTTGTTTGTTGATTACTTTCATTTCATCATTTTCAAGGTGGTTAATTTTTTTTTTGATTTTTTCATTTCTGAAGTTGTTTTCTTAGGTACGTTTTTGCATTCGATCCCCATGCTTTAGTTCTTTTCACCAAATTAATAGGTAAGTTTTCATTTTTACACTGTTATATTATAGTTTTAACCTTTATTTTGTAAAAAATTTCATATTTGCCAAAATCTTATCTGCTTCAGATCAGGTGTGCAATTAAACTACTGCATGTTCTCATTTTTAAATCTTTTTCCAACTTTTTCAATATTGTTGTGTTCATGTTTGGTGATGCGTGGTTGACTTCTGGATTCTACTTACAATTTCTTCTATTATTGTAAAAGTATTTCATGTTACCTAAAAATATATATACCTAATTATAAGTATCATAATCATAAAAATAAAACAAAAATTCATAATAATGACATCTAGGTGTGTTTAAAATATTTTATTTCTTCTATATCCGTGATTATGTCAATATTATCAATTTTAAACCATGCTATGTTGTCATTTCAAACCTTTTTCCAACTTTGTTAATATATATTTTTCATGTTTGGTGATGGGTAGTTGTCTTCAAGATTTTATTTACAATTTCTTTTGTGATTGTAAAAGTGTTTCATGTTATCTAAAACAATGTATATCTAATTATGAGTATCATAATCATAACAGTAAAACAAAAAAGCACAAGAATGACATCTTAAGTATGTTTTAAATAATTTGTTTCTTCTACGTTTGTGATCTTTCCAATATCATCAATTTGATTACCTAATTTAAAATATTTATTTTTGAATATTGAAGAAGTATTTCATGTTAGTTAAAATGGTATGACCATTATGCATAAGTTGTTTATTAAAAAAATATGCACTAAAAGGATTGTCCATTCATTTATAGCAGTAGAGCCCTTATTATCTATCCTCGTTTACAACTTTATAACCTTTGTAGCCTTATGTATTATTATGAAATTTTTATTCATTCTTTTTCTTTACCCTAAAAATAGAATTTATTCAACAGTAAACTAATCAAGTATATTGTTTTCTATATAATCAAATTCATGAATTTTGTGTTTGATTTATTTGTGTCGGTTTCTTTATTCTTCAATAATAACATCTTAAGTATGTTTTAAATAATTAGTTTCTTCTATGTTTATGATCGTGCCAATATCATCAATTTAAATGTCTAATGTAAAGTATTTATTTTTGAATATTAAAGTAGTATTTCATGTTAGGTAAAGTGGTGTGACCATTATGCATAAGTTATTTATAAAAAATATGCACATGAAAAGATTGTCCACATATTTATAATAGTATAACCCTTATTATCTATCCTCTTTTATAATTTTATTGCCTTTGTATTCTTACATGTTATTATGAAATTTTTATTCATGCCTTTATGTTACCCTAACGATTCCATTGCTTTTAACAGTAAACTAATTGAGTATATTGTGCTTTACACAACCAAATTTATAAATTTTGTGTTCGATTTCTTTGAGCTCGGTTTCTTTGTTCTCCTAACAAAACAGTATGTCCTATCTTTGTTATGGTCTTTCAAAACCTTTGGTCATTTGCCTCATCTACTCAATTGTTTGTTTTTAGATCTGTTATCCTTAGCAATAGTGTATTGCCAAAAGCAATCATAGCCATCATTTGTAATTCAAAATCAATCACCTATTTTCTTTGTTTGCAATATAAACTTTGGTTTGTGTTCCCATATCAAGGGTTGTATCTTTGTAGTTACCATGGCTTTTTATGTCCATGCAATTTAACTATTTCGCTAAACCTTACGCTACTTCACCAATTGTGTTCTTAGAATTGGATTCTTTGCTTTAATTAACTAAAGCAAATATTAATTACTATCGTCATGGTATGTTATTTTTGTCTTACTAAAAAATGTAGCAAATATAAAGGAAACAAAAATTTTAGATGCATTAATTCATATTATCCATGTTTTCTTCACACTATACCAAGAATTTTAGTTACCGTCAGTAACGTTGACATAAGAAGACAAAAAATCTGACCATTTCATTCTGAAATGCTTATATTAATTACTTAGAACTTCTCTAAATGAATCGTATGACCTGCTCCGACCTTATTACTTCATTTCTTCCCAAAATTGAAAGAGCTATTTTTTTGAAAGTAATCGTATTATAATTAAATATTTTCAAATTAAATCCATGTATTCTTTATAAATAGTACATTTTCCTACTTTTTAAAATTTATATTTCTCTAAATTAAATCAAATTGAATGTATGTTGTACAATTTTTTAATTTATACTTTGTTTACAAGCCGTCAATGTATGTTGATTGGAAGTAATTGACTACTGCAAGGTTAAAGTTGCTTACATAGGTTTTTCCACTTACGTAGTAGATTGGGTAGTTTATTTAGTTTTACCTTATCAATTCATCAAAGTTTCTCACATTCTCTCATTATCATGAAGCAATTTTTCTTTTTCTCTTTTTCATTTGCTACAACTGATTCAAAATACCTTAAGTTACAGTTCTCAGAATAAGTAAGAGTAAGGATTAGATGCAAATATTATTATATGACATTTCATGGGTGAATTTATGTTTGGTTGTGTAGTATACTTGAAAATAATGAAACTTTGTTGTGCTAATCATTATAAGTCAAGGGATTTATTTAGATTCCAAGCATTAATTATATTCATTATTTGGGATTGTGAACTTGAATGTATGATAAGAATCAATTTAATATATGTTTTAAAGAAAAAGTGAAACTATATGTTGGTATCTAAGTTATCCAGTTAACTTTTAAAATTGTAATTAATACATCAATTTTCATCTTCAATCTACTTCGAATCACTAAGCGATGGTCCTATGTTTCAATGAAGTTAGTTTAAACTGCCATAAGTTCATTTCAATCATCAAATGACTTTGATAAAATGGGCGAGTATGTATTAAAGCTTTAGAGGATTATATTTTTGTGTTTCATTTCATGTTTGATAGTACGAAAGGTTGGGAAATAAATTTAATGCATTGAGTATATAGTTTATTTCCTATATTAAAAAGTAAAGGAAAAGAATATTGATTGAAATTTTAAAAAAGTTTACTAAGAAATGAGTTGAATTAAACGATCATCTTAACTGTCATTCAAAAAATGTTTCTATATTTATAGAAACAAATATTCGATGGTCACAATAGATAAATATAGTTGCAATCCGTATGCTTATTTTTACTCAATTTTGATTTTTAAAAATCTACTTGATTTACACTTTTGGCACAAGGGTCATCTTTTGCACATTGATTTGCATTTCATATGCTAATTAATATGGAGCTTGCGGTCGTTACCAAATTGTGTAACATTGTCACTGTTCTATAATAGCATGCTTACCATTATGGTAAACAAATGAGCATTCAATCTATTTGGGTTTGGCCAATGTGACATGGAAGAATGACAACCTCTATCAGCATATGCTGCTTGGTCAATGATGCTACACTTTTATCTGAACACTAATTTTTCTTCATTTTTTATGTGTATCAACCCAAACGATCCTTTTGTTACCTGCTATATGCTGTAAATATTTGCTTTCATGGACTTAATTTAGCCTCGCATGACTTCTTTGTTCAGCACAATTTGATATTCATGTATTTGATAAGATTTAGATAACACCCTTCCATTCGTCTTTTAAACAAAATATATTTCATTTGATGCAATTAGTTTTTGACATAGATATATTTATCACAAGTTAGTATTTCCTTGATTGGAAATATTAGGTCATCTATTTTATTTTATTTTCTATTTCCCAGCTAGCTACTATGTTTTCAAATTAGCTTGATGACCAATAGTACAATTTATTATTTAGGTGCTAAAGAAATGCACTACCATATATCCTCATTAATTTTGAAGCACATTAGACTATGCATCAAAATTATTTGTGCATGAGCCATCGTGAACCACTCCATGCAATATTTATGTTTTAAGACAACTCTAACATTTGTACTAAACCACTTAGGCTAATTGATCTGTCAACACATGATAGCTCCAGAGTACAAGTGCTACATATGTATCACCTTGCTATATATCCCTTTGTGATGTATAGATTATGTTGTTCTAATTATTTCTGTTTTATAATAGGGCGGATAGTACATTAGATTAGTTTTCTAATGCGCCCATTGAATCGAAACCTATATTGTGCATGACATTTTATTATTCGACATTTAATAACTGCGTACAATTTTTTTCATATTACTCTTCTTTGAACATGGTTTACAAATTTGGTTTTACCAATAACGCATTATTGTATTTTCAAAACTTTACATTCAACACCTTGTGTGTAGCATGGGTTCGCATTTGTATTAATAAATAGTGAACTCTGATGATCCAAGTTGTATATCTACCAATTTGTAACACCACATATTTTTATAACATTATTTAGGATATTTAATTGGTTAAATTAAATAAAATGACGTGAAAATTAATAAGTTGAGATTGGGTTTAACTAAGGGTAGCCATGCCATGTTAATATGTAAATTAAAATGAGATAACATGAGCTAATGTGTTAGGAAATAAGGAAGGGCACAATGGAAAATAGGAGACATTTATACCTAAACCCTTAGGAAATAAAACTCGCATTCATTTCATTCTAACAAACTAAAACACCAAGGTCGGCCACCATTTCCATTCTCAAGAGAAGACAAATCTAGGATTTCAAGAGAAAGAAGTTAATCAACCTATTCAACGTCAAATCTCACATCTTTCAATCTCAAAGATAAGGTGAATAATTACTACATCCCATTTTCTTATGTTTTTCTATTTTAAGATTAATTTCGAAATGTTTTTGCAAGTTTATGCCATGTTTTGAATGATTAAAGTTATATATATGCTTATTGATGAATTATACACGATCATATTAGTTTTTATGATATGTTTGATATGAAAACCCTATTAAATGACATCCAAATGCTTTGAAATTTTAAATATAAGTCAAAATTGATATTTTAAAGACGGGTTTCAATTTTCATAATTTTTCGAGTTAATGTGAATTTCATATAAATCATCTAGCGAAGAAAATGAATTATTGGGTTATAAATTATTTATGTCTAAATAAATAATTATTTGGGTTTGGAAATTTTATATGTTGGAAAACATTTTAGTACTTCTGGGATTTTTCTAAATTTTTTCTAAGTGGTTTGATGAATATGTAAAATTATTTATGGTATCAGACTTAAATATTTTATATATCTAATTAAGGATTATGTTTGTTTTATAAAACAAAACTAACGCCTTCTTTGCTTTTGAAAAGAAGCTTTTGACTTGGTTGATTTCAACCATGTCAAATTTTCAAAACAAAGGTTTAAACCTTTCAACGAAGTCGAAAGGTTAACATGCTTTCGAACGGGTCAAAATCCCCTAATTTTCGCCTTTCAACCTTTCGATGTCTTGCTTTTGACAAGATCGAAAGGTTTACTTGTTTTTAAAACCAGCCGCGTCTCCCATGCTTTTGAAAGGAAGCTTTCAACTTAGATGGTTTACCCTTTTTATTCTTACTGAAGTATAACCCAAACTTTCGAAGCAAGTGTTTAGAATATTAACAGGCTGGAGCCTATTGTTTTAAAAGGAAACGTTTTAAAGCTTTCGAAGGAGAGCTTGCGAGGGGTTCGAAAGCCAAGCATTTGACAAAGTCGAAAGGTTTTAAAAGAGGATTTCCTACATGTTTTAAATTGCGCCCAAAGAGCTTTCGAAAGTTTTATGTTTTAAGGGTTGAATGCTTTCAAAAGGTCTTATTTTCTGAACGTTTTCAATTGGGTCAAAAGCCAAGCTTTCGAAGGGATCGAAAGAAAAGCTTTTGATGGAGTCGAAAGGTAGCTTTCGAAGGGGCCGAAAGGTAGCTTTCCACAAGGTCGAGAGGTCCAGTTTTCTAAATGGTTTCGAAAGGTTTGAAATGGAAGGTTTTCATAAGGTTTTCTCAGACGATGTTTTAAAGCGTTTTAAAGAAGGATGTCTAAAGTTTTATTGCTTTTGAAAGGAAAGATTTCAATAGTTTTGAAAGGTTTGAAAGGAAAGGTTTTGGCCTATTGGCCTTGATTATTGAAGGGTTTTACTTGGTTTAGAAAGAGATGCTTTTAAAGGTTTAGAAAGATGCGCTTTCAATGAAATCAAAAGGGGTACTTCCAAATGGGGTACTTTCAAATGCTAAAATGTTTTCATCAACAAATATTTGAGTAAAGTATATATATATATATATATATTTTACATGGCAATATGATTTTGAGAAAAGCATAAGAATTGTATATTTTCCTTGTGTTAGTTTGATTTAAAGATTTAAAACATTTTAAAAAGGTTTTCAAGGAAAATTATAGGAGGGGATCTCTAAGTAAAATGACTCGGATATTAGAATACCAGATGGGACTGGTATAGGATCATGTACTATACATTAGCTATTAGCCCCAGCTAATTGTTGTCCAAAATTCCAGTGTGTAAGGCTTGGTCAAATAGACTATAATTATGATTACACACCGAAAGGAATATATGTTTGTAGACATAGATAGGTTATTGGTAAGCCCAAAAAACCATAAGGACCAGGAAGACCTAGGAGACGATTAAGTTAGGGACAGACCATTTGGAAGATAAGTATTTAAATAGTTAAGGACAGATCGTCCGGAAAAGAAGTATCTAACAGATGTTAGATTAATTTTGTTTATATTGTCTAGTAGGCCTGAGTCGGCCAAAGGTTAAAAGTTAGCCAAACAAAACTTATATGCTAAACCGTTAATTCATTTATTATCTGATACTTATGTATGTTTACATAATGATGCTTTATAGTATTTATCCAATTTGGCTGCAGGAAAAGGTTTTGCAAAGATATGTTTTAAAAGGATGTTAGTGAGGTAAACCTGTTCCTTTAAGCGGCATTGTCTCACTTAACATATTAAACCAGTATGTATAATATTATTCACACCAGACTTTATGTCTGACTCAAAGTTTATGTTTTTTCCTTAAACTCTGGAGTGATCAAAATTGATTTGAGTAGGCTGAGATGTTAAGGTCTTTTTCAGGTTTAGTAGGATGATGAATAAGGTTACCAAAGGCATGTAGGAGGCAAACGGATGGCTATTTATGAGTTGTAGTTTTATGTTTTTTTTATTTCCGCTGTGTTTATATTAAGTCTATTATGACTATATGGCTCTGACCATCCAATGGATATCTTCATACACTGCTCTTGGCATATTTTGTAATAGGTATATTTTATCTATGCTTGGGAACGTATTAGGATTATGTATTGAGAATATGAAACATCTATTTTGAAATTTAATGAAAAATATGTTGTTTTTAAATCTGTGTTTTGTTTCATATTCAAGTGCTTCTAATATTATAGATACTATTAACATAGCTGTATTTAGTTGCCAAAAGCTAATACTATAAATGACTTCAGCATCTGTAGTGCTTAGTTTTGGGCCATGGATATGAGATGTTACAACTTGATATCAGAACATGGTTTATGAAAAACTTTAACTAAAAATGGTTTTTGAAAACATAATCCTTAGTAATTAGAGTTAAGATCGGGGTATGGGATAACGATTTAGTAACGTATTTGTATTTGTTATATACAAGTATACGCTATAAATATAGACTCTTAACTTAGTTAGGCTATTCATCTGTATCTCACGAGGCTTGAATTTAGATATGGAAGGAAGAAGAGGCAGAGTTAATCTTGAAGGAAAGAGCACCACCACTAATGGAAATTCCCGACCAAATGTTAGGAGAGGTCCATGTCAGGCTCAAGTTGGAAATGCAGGTGCTGGGGTTCCTCAAGTGGATATGGGAGCCATGTATCAGGTTTTGTAAATATGATGCAAGTCAGGATTGCTGCTGGAGTTGTCGGAGGAAATGCTACGGGAGGCGTTCAGGAAGCTCCATTGGGCAATTAGTATGCTAACTTGAGCAGAGATTATATTAGGCTTGGAGGGAACCCATTCATTGGAACTGAAGATGCGATTGAGGTAGAAAACTGGCTATTGCATTGTGAGAGGATTTTTCTAACTTAGGATTGAATGACGAGCAAAAAAGGAGATTAGCTTCAAGACAACTTTAGGAGCTACTCTATTCTGGTAGAATACTATTGTCGCTGGTGTTGACGAGAAAACAATGACTTGGGCAGATTTTAGGAGAAGATTTCAAGAAAGATTCATGTCAGTGATGGCGCAATCGGTGTTGGTTAGAAAGTTAGCTGAATTGGAATAAAGAGAGATGCCTGTTATAGAGTATGCTTGAAGATTTGAAGAGTTAGCCCGATACGAGTATGCCATGGTTGATATGGTTATAAAGAGGAACGAGAAGTTTATAAGGGGTCTGAAGCTGGAGTTGGCAAAGGCTACCTTATCACACTTAAGAGATCCATGTGATGTAGTGGTAAAATGGCACTAAGGCAGGAAGAGGCATTAGCTTGTTTGGAGAAGAAGAAAGAGAAGGAAATCCAGGTGGGACAAAGCCAGAAAAGAAAGTTTTTCCATAAGAAGAATGCTCAAAAGGGAGGAGCATAGAAGAAAGGAAAATCTGAAGTGGTCTATTATAAATGTGATAAGAAAGGACACTATGCTCATGAGTGTCGGAATGGAAAAGGAAAAGGGAAAGAAGTAGTTGAAAAGAAGAATATCCGATGCTTTAATTGTGATCAAATCAGCCATTATAAGAACCAATGCAAAGAGCCTACAAAGGATGGAAAAGGCCTAGTGATGCTGTGGAGCCTATTGCTTCGAGACCAGGGGCGCAGGAGAAGGGGAAGCTGTTCTGAAAGGCTCGCTACAGGTTCACGGTATGTCTGTTAGTGTTCTGTTTGATACTGGTGCATCATATTATTTTATTTCTTGATGTTTAGTAGATAAGCTTAATCTAGAACCCTCATATTTAGTTACTTCCTCGAGGGTTGCGAATCTGATAGGAGGGTATGTGACACTTGGGATGAGGTGTGACTATTTAGAGTTTAATTTGCTAGGTCATACTTTTGATTGTTGTTTGCATGTTTTGATTTTGTGGGATTTTGGATTATCCTTTGGATGGATTGGTTAAGTAAATATGATGCTATGATATTTTGCCATGATAGAAAGATATCATTTAGACACCCGAATTGTAGTGATCGGATAGTCTATACCGTAGAAAACCCTAGTTGTGAGGTGAATGTTTTATTGGGTATCATGGATATGGAGGATGAGTTTCAATGAGTCTTTGTGGTTAGAGAATTTGCTAATGTGTTTGAGGCCATAGTTGGGTTGCCATCAAAACGAGTCATTGAGTTTCGAATTGACCTGGTGCCTGGAGCAGAACCGGTGAGTAGGTCGCCAAGCAGAATGAAACCTACAGAGATGATAGAGTTGAAGGTGCAGTTGGTGGAGTTGGAAGACAAGAGATTTATTCGACCAAGTAGTTTACCTTAGGAAGCTGCCGCAGTGTTTGCTGAGAAGCCAATCGTTGAGGCTATGTAACGATTATCATAAGTTGAATGAAAAGATAATAAAGAACTGATATCTGTTGCCGAGAATTGACGATTTGTTCGATCAGTTAAGTGGAGCCGAGGTGTTCTCTCAACTGGATTTGACAATGGGTTTCATCAACATAGAGTAGCAGAGGATGGTATTCCTTTGACGGCATTTAGGATAAGGTATGGATCGTACGAATGGTTAGTTATGCCGTTCAGACTAACTAATGCACCGACATTCATTATAGATTTGATGAACCGAATTTTTCGAGAGCACTTAGATAGATTTGTGTTGGTTTTCATAGATGACATTTGATATACTCTAAGGATGAGAAGAAGCATGAAGTTCATCTTAGAGTTGCACTTGAGATGCTGAGGGAGCATCAGTTGAAGGCTAAGTTTTCGAAGTGCCGCTTTTGGAAGAAGGAAGTGAAGTTCCTTGGTCATGAAGTCTTAGAAAAGGGTTGTCTATAGATTCGACTAAGATCGAGGTGAATAATTGGAAGAGACCCGAGACGATGTCCGGGACACAGAGATTTCTTGGATTGGCTCGGTATTACAGAAGGTTTATAATGGATTTTTCACGAATAGCTGCACCGATGACTAAGACTACGAGAAAATATGTGAAGTTTGTATGGAATGATAAGTGTGGGGAAGCATTCCAGAGCTTGAAATACTTATTGACCAATGCAACGGTGTTGGTGGTTCCGGAGGGGAATCAGGATCTAGTTATTTATACTGATGCATGTGGAACTAGATTGGGAGTTGTGTTCATGCAAAGAGGTAAAGTGATTGCTTATGCTTCCAGATAGCTCAGACCGCATGAAGTTAGGTATCCAACATATTATTTGGAATTAGCTGCCATTATATTTGATTAGAAGGTGTGGAGGCATTATCTTTTGGAAGAGCGCTTTGAGCTTTTGTGATGACCCGGAATTTTAGTCATTTGAAATTGGGATATTTAATTGATTTTAAATATTCACAAATTAATTCTATAAGTTGAATAACTTATATTTGAAATATAAGGAATTAATTAGGTAATTAAATTGTTAATTTAATATTTGAAATTATGTAAATAATTGGAATTTGAATTTAATACGAATGAAAATAAATTATAAATTTGAATTAAATTCTATTTGAATTAGAATGATGTTAGAGAACTTTTAAAATTGAATTGAAAGTTAATTTGTAGAAATTGAATATTTTAATATTTAATTAACGTGTAAAAATAGTCATTCTTCACACAGTCTCGGATTTCGTCGAAACTAGTTTCATTCGAACCGTAATGTTATATTATTGTAGGATTTCAAATTTCGTGTCAATCGGATTTACGATTTGTCCGTAGCAAGCTAAAATGCGTAGAAATTCGCCTATGTAAATTTTAAATTTAAATAGTCGATTAAAAAAACCTATCTTTCAAATACGATCGAATTGGCTCTCGATATATATTCCATTGTGTTCGAAATAGGGGTAAAACATTATAAACGCCAAGCGGCATGCTTCGTTTGGAGTTCGAAAAATTTTCGGATGAATAGTGTCGCGAATTTTCTATAAAAGGACGTTATAATTTCTTATTTTCGCAAACCTAAGCAAGTTAGGGCTAGCCGCCTTTTTCTGTTAATGGCCAGAAACTTCCAGCGTTCCACCTCGATTATCTCCTCATCCACTCAAAATTAGGCCTCGACATCTAAAGGGAAAACGTCGGCAACGATGAGATCTACGTGAACAACGGTGATGATCGAGTTTAATGGAGTAAAACGACGGTGATTTGGATTTGAATGCCACATATTCGAATGTGATTTCCAAGGCCAGGAAGCGACCGAGTTGTATGAGATCGTCGGTGGTGGTAAAGTTTCCGTAGGCACGTAGTTCGGTGGCTTCTGATCGTTGTCAGGTGGCTCGAGGGGTGGTGCGGCGTTTAAAAATTCGAATGACCTATGGGTTTTCTCACGTGATGTGAACGATAGGGGAGAAGCATAAAACAACAACCAGATTTGAATAGCAGAAACGTGTGGCTATGATTTACCGAGGTTTAAAAAAAATAGTAAACTGATTTATTTAATAATTGTATAAACTTTGAAATCTTATAACTTCTTCATACGAGAAACAAGTTGCGTTGGGTCCGTATTGACGAGCACTTAATTTTAGAGTTGGTTTAGAGTTGACTAGAGCTAATGTAAATTTTGGGTAAAATTAAATGGCTATTTAATTTTATTTAAAATAAAACACTACAACTGCTATTGGAAGTAATGTGAGTGCAACTCGCTCTATCTAACTCACTGATATTTTTATATAACTAAAAAATAAATTTATATTATGATGATTGATGATTGTTTGGATGATGTATGATATGTTGTGTATATATTGATTAGTATTTGGGTATATTCCTGCCTATTGGAGCAGATGAGACCCTATATGTTCCCATGTATGAGCGGATGACCCATTATATGTGCATCTACCTTGAAGCAGACATTATACACATGTTATAATATTTGTTGCAGGTGATATATTGGAGGAATCCAACTGGATTTCTCACCAGTGTTGATTTTTATTTACATATATTGTGATATATGCTCATGTGATATATGATGTTTTGGATGTCAGGATGGAGATGATTGATGTGTTTAGCGCTATTGCAACATTGGGCCTATTTTTAGCAATTTAAAAATGTTAAAGTGATGATTTTCAAATTGAAAAGGATTTACAAATTGAAAAGGATTTTCAAAGTGATTTTGAAAACAAATGTTTTATAAATTTTTGAATTGTTAAGGAAATGAATTTATTTTAAATAAATAAATGTTATAATTTTTATGTTATGAAAATTATGTTTTTTGGGAAATATAATTAAAATGTGAATTTTGAAATATGGAATTAACTATTTTGTAAAATAATATAAAACGAGAATTTTGAATTTATTATAAATGGTATATATATATAAGGTTTGTAAAATTAAATTTTTATAAATCAAAATAGTAGAATTATAATGGAGTCTTTTATAAGTGTTAAAATGGAGTTATAATTGATTATTATAAGTGAATTATCCTTTAAATTAAATGTGCAATAGTAATGAATTTGGTAAGAGTATTGTATCCACGATTTTGGACAGTGAATAATCTTTAAAGTTAAATGAACGTTATTAAATGGAGTAAAATAGTTTGAAGATGTTTTAAAATGTGTTAAGTATTGAATACATGTATTTCAACATCCATTATTGAAATAGACGTTTTCAAAAAATAAGGAAATGATGGACTATGACACTGTTGTTATAGTAAATAATTTTCAAAAGGAAATGTTTTTGTATAGTATATGAAATTTATATAGGATCCTTATACTAGTGATTGTGGATTGTCGTAATGATGTTTTACGCAATATTCGTTTTGACCCAAATAAATATGTTAAGAGAATATTTTTCTTAAAGAATAAAATATATACTTAATCATGATTTAAGTATATGTTATATTTTCTAAGTATATGGAAATGTTTTCCAATATTGAAATATTGAAATGTTTTGGAATTATATCTTTTTAAGGACAATTTGAAGTGAATATTTGGCAAGTGATTTAATTAATAAAAGATTAATTAAAAGGGCCTAGCGATTGCATGTGGTGCTAAATATTTGTTTGTTGGTTTGATAGTTAAATAACTGACTATCAAATTTGGTCATTTTACTTCCTCGACTTGATATGGGAACTATTTAGTCGTACACTTAGTACGTAGCCATCTATGTACGCGTGATTATCATTTGTGTTGAGAATGTTGATTCGTGTAGTGCGGAGTATCACTCCAATCTATCGAGCTTCCTTCTTGGTCGAAGGATAGCAAGTTGAAAGTTGGAGATGTGATAAGTCTATAAGACTTAGTTTCTGTGTGAGGTTGAGAAACACTTTTGCGTTGTTGGTGCGAAGAGACCGGGATCAGTTTATCCGAAAACCACTTCGGACCAACATTTATGCGATGATTGTGTAGTTGGCCGATGATATTGATATTTAGGATTTTAATAGTAGGGGATTGCTTGTTGATCGTTTGGGGTTAAAATCCCAATATACATCCAGTAGTAGTCTCTTCGTTATGAAATATCTAATGCAAGGACTATTTGCTACCAATCCTCGGGATTTCCCAATAGGATGTGGTAGGAAAGTACATTTAGTTTGTCCTATTCCTGAACAACTTGTATGGACGTTTGTATGACATTGCATTTCTAAAGATTACGTACATTGGTTTTTACAAACGTACATCAATAGTGGCGGAGAAGGCAACTTCTCTTAGCTTAACACCCTCCTTGAGACGTATGAGCTTAAGGGTTATATTTTTGTGGAAGGTAATTAGGTATCAACAGAAATGGCCATGTAGCATTCAAAGTGATGTGATTTGTGATATGTGAAAGGTAATCGTTACCTCATGCCTCATCAATCGAAAATGACCAAAACAAGGTTAGATACGGCAAGGCTAAGTGGGTCGCTGCCATCAGGATATGATTATCCTCTTCTAGGTATATCTTTGCACGCTATGACGTTGTGTATCTGATTATTATGGTTTGTATGCTATGAGGACCCTTGCAAAAGGTCGGTAACGATCGAAGGATGACATATTACTATCTAGTTATAGAGGTAAGCCGGTCTTGTGTTGGTAGAGGGCAGATGTTCTGTGCTTCAGGACATCCATTTAGAGGTGTACCCATCGGAAGGTTGTCCCATCACCTGGTCATTTGTATGGAAATCCAAACCCCACTACAAGCTTGCGGTTTTGTTTGTAATGGCATAATGAATAGCCCCGAAATGCTATATGGGTAACCATTTTGGCTATGAATAATATTATTTGCATACTAGACACTAGTATAATATAAGAGGATTTGATGTGAAATGTTTTGGTTATCATAAGCTAAAAACATGTCTGTGTTTATGTGTGGGCGCATCTTACAAGATACTGTTGTTTTGATAAAGGAAAAGTTTGGTAATTTAATAAATTAAGTTGCGTGTGTTTCTCATGCTGGTTTACCAGACTGATCCCGGCATTCTTCCCTTTCAATGCTTGGATCAGACTGAGTATATTTACAAGTTTAGATTGGTGCTATTGGAGCTTCATCAGGAGAGGTGGATATCTTCATTTTCATATACACGTATCTGTTTTAATTATCTGCTTTGCGCATTGTTGCTGTATATTATCGGCATTTGTAAGGACGGGTTATTATAACTATCCAAGCTGATAAATATTGATTGATGGTTGTTCTCTGATTGATATATGTATAAAAGTTTCTATTTTGTAAAGATCATTGATATGATATTATATGTTTTCTACTACGATGTGAGATTCTGTATTGTTCTGTTGGGTTCTATCTTCTCTCTTTCTTCTTTTCTCTTCTTCCCTCTTCTTTTCTTTCTCTTGACTTTCCACCAGTCTGTGCTTTTTGGGTCGGACATGTGTGGTTTATTATCGATTTAAGGGGTAAGGATTTGTGGGTCATCATGGCTTTATACAGATCATAAGTCATTAAAGTATCTGTTCTCTCAGAAGGAGCTGAACATGAGACAACAGAGATGGTTGGAGTTTATGGTTGCTTATGATTTTGGGTTTGAGTATATACTCGAAAAATGAAACAAGGTAGCGGATGCACTTAGCAGAAAACTTTAGAATGCAGTATTGGCTATGATTGCTGAGTGGAAAGACTTGGAAGCATGGTCAGGTTGTAGAGTGCAGTATAGATCCAAGTTAGGTTCTAGTGCAAAATGTGTTATATTATCTTATTTAGAAGTTCGACCAGTAACGATTGAGAAGATAGCTTCTAAACAGAAGAAGGATCTAGTTTTGGCTGAATGGATCAGAAGGCTAAAGGAAGGAACATAGAGCGATGACTTAAAAGATTTTATTATTGACCAGAATAGGTGGTTGAGAAAGAAGGTAAGGTTGTGTGTTCCTTATGTAGGAGACATAAGGAAAGAAGCTTTGATGAGTGCCATCGTTCAAAGTTCACTATCCATCTAGGAGGAACGAAGATGTATCAAGATATGAGGAGAAGTTTCTTCCAGGAAGGTATGAAATGAGACATTGGTTTATGTGTTAAGCAGTGCTTGAATTGCCAATAGGCAAAGGATGAACACCAGAAGCCAAGTGGATTGCTTCAACCGTTGGATGTTCCGATGTGGAAGTAGGATTCTATCTCTATGGATTTTATTGATGGGCTGCCAAGATCTAGTAGAGAAAATGAAAGTATATGGGTTATAGTGGATAGACTAACCAAGAGTGTCCATTTCATTCCGGTAAAGTCAACTAGAATGGCACCCATTTTGGCAAAGTTGTTTATGAAGAATGTGGTTAGACTGCAAGGGATTCTTAGTAATATTATCAGCGATAGGGATTCTTTGTTTACTAGCGAATTCTGGAAGAGTCTACAGGAAGCTTTAGGAACCAAGCTCAACATGATTACCGCTTACCATCCACAGACTGATAGGCAAACGGAAAGAGTTAATAAAGTCTTGAAGGATTTGTTAAGAGCTTGTGTATTGGACTTTGGGGGATCATGGGATACCACCTTCATCTAATCGAGTTCCCGTATAACAATAGATATCAGGATAGTATTGGGATGGCACCGTTTGAAGCTTTGTATGGAAGGCCATGCAAATCTCCCATATGTTGGTCAGAGACCGGGGATAGACTGGTTCTTGGTCCGAATTTGGTAAAAGAAGCCGCAGAGAAGATTGAGTTGATCCGAGCAAGAATGAAGGAAGCTCAGTCTAAGCAAAAAAGTTATGAAGATAGAAGAAGGAAAGACTTGAAATTTGCCATTGGAGACTATGTGTTTATTAAGCTTTCACCGATGAAGGGTGTGATTAGATTTGAAAAATCAGGAAAGCTAGCACCTAGATTCATTATGCCTTTTCACATTGTTGAGAGGATCGGGAAACTCGCGCATAGAGAGTTACCAAATAAGTTGGCAGGAGTCCATGATGTTTTCAATATTTCTCATCTTAAAAGGTATGTTAGAGACCTAGAGACTACTATAGCACCTACAGTCTTAGAGGATTTAGTAGTAGAGCTGGATTTGACTATTGTTAGAAAGCCTATCCGGATTATCGAGAGAGATGAGAAAAAGTCCAGGAACAAGACAGTCGGATTAGTAAAGGTCCAGTGGAGTGACGATGCTAGAGACTGTACTTGGAAGATCGAGAGCAGGATTAAAGACTTTTATCCTGATTTGTTTGATGGTATGTTTTACCTTTGATTGTTTTGTTGAGTACCTTATCAAAATTTCGAGGACGAAATTCTTTAAGAAGAGGAGTCTATAACACCCCATATTTTCATAAAATTAATTAGGATATTTAACTGGGTAAATTAAATAAAATAATGTGAAGATTAATAGGTTGAGATTTGATTTGACTAATGGTAGCCATGCCATGTTAATATGTAAATTAAAATGAGATAACATGAGCTAATGTGTTAGGAAATAAGGAAGGGAAAAAAGGAAAATATGAGAGACTTATACCCTAAACCCTTAGGAAATGAAACCCATGTTCATTTCATTCTAACAAACTAAAACACCATGGATGGCCACCATTTTTATTCCCAAGAGAAGACAAATCTAGGATTTTAGGAGAAAGAAGTTAATCAACCTATTCGATATCAAATCTCACATCTTTAAATCTCAAAGCTAAGGTGAATAATTACTACATCCCATTTTCTTATGGTTTTCAGTTTCAAGATTAATTCCAAAATGTTTTTGCAAGTTTATGCCATGTTTTGAATGATTAAAGTTATATACATGGTTTTTGATGAATTATACATGATCATATTAGTTTTTATGATAAATTTGTTATGAAAACCCTTTAAATGACATTCAAATGCCTTGAAAATTTAAATATAAGTCAAAAATGATATTTTGGAGATGGGTTTTAATTTTCGTAATTTTATGAGTTAATGTGGATTCTATATAAATTTTCTAGTGAAGAAAATGAATTATTGGGTTATAAATTATTTACAGCTAAACAAATAATTATTTGGGATTGGAATTTTTATATACTGGAAAACATATTAAAATAATTTTCTAGGATTTTTCTAGATTTTTCCTAAGTTTTTTGATGAATATATAAAATTATTTAAGGTATGTGACTTAAATGTTTTATATATTTAATTAAGGAGAAGGGGCATTTTATAAAATAAAGTCATTGTTTATTTCTGATATTATTGGTAGCGCTTTTTTGAAAAGAATTTATTAACCAATGAGAATTTGATAAAAAAAGGTAGGATAGTCGAAAAAGTTATCTCTTTTTAGTTAAAAATAAGAAAATCATGCTTTTAGCATGTTTCAGCCATTTTCGGCATCAAACCTTTCGACCAAAACCTTTCGACAAAGTCGAAAGGTATTATAGCTTCTGACAAGGTAGAAAAAACCAATGTGTATGGTATCAAGAAATTTGATACATAACAAATTGGATAAGGTCGAACGGTACTTGGTTGAAGACTTAATTATCGAAGAGGTTGGAGAATGTTTGTTTTATAAACCAAAACTAACGACTACTTTGCTTTTGAAAGGCAGCTTTCGACTTGGTTGCATTCGTCCAGGTCAAATTTTCAAACAAGGTTTAAACCTTTCGACAAATTTGAAAGGTTGACAAGCTTTGGAAGGGGTCAAAATCCCCTAACTGCCACCTTTCAACCTTTCGAAGTCATGCTTTCGACAAGGTCGAAAGGTTTACTTGTTTTTAAAACCAGCTGCTTCTCCCATGCTTTCGAAAGGAAGCTTTCGACTTAGATGGTTTACCTTTTTTACTCTAATTGAATTATATCCCAAGCTTTCGTAGGAGATGTCTAGAGTATAAAAAGGCTGGAGCCCAATGTTTAAAAAAGAAACGTTTTAAAGCTTTCGAAAGGGAGCTTTCAAAGGGGTCAGAAGCTAAGCGTTCGGCAAAGTTAAAAGGTTGCTTTCGACGAAGTTGATAGGTTTTAAAAGAGGATTTTCCACATGTTTTTAAATTGAACTCAAAGAGTTTTTGAAAGATTTATGTTTTAAGGGTTGAATACTTTCCAAAAGTTTTATTTTATGAACAATTTTAAAGGGGTCGAAAGCCAAGCTTTCGAAGGGGTCGAAATCAAAGCTTTCGATGGAGTGGAAAGGCAGCTTTCGAAAGGGTCGAAAGGTCCAATTTTCTAAACGGTTTCGAAAGGTTTGAAATGGAAGGTTTTCCTAATGTTTTCTTTAAAGTGTTTTAAGTAAGGATGTCTAAAGTTTTATTGCTTTCAAAAGGAAAGATTTCAATGGTTTCGAAAGGTTTGAAGTAAGGTTTCGAAAGGTAAGGTTTTGGCCTCTTTGCCTAGATAATTGAAGGGTTTTACTTTGTTTAGAAAGAGATGCTTTCAATGAAATCGAAATGGGTGCTTTCAAATGCTAAAATGTTTTCATTAATAAAGATTTGAGTAAAGTATATATATATATGTATGTATGTATGTATGTATTACATGGAAATATGGTTTTGAGTAAAGCATAAGAATTATATATTTTCCTTGTTTAGTTTGATTTAAAGGTTTTAAACCAATTTGAAAAGGTTTTCAGGGATAATTATGGGAGAGGATCTCTTAGTAAAATGACTCAGATATTAGAATACCGTATGGGACTAGTATTGGGTCGCGTCCTATACATTAGCGATTAGCCCCAACTAATTATTGTTCAGAATTTCAGTATGTAGGGCTTGGTCATATAGATTAAAATTATGATTACACACCGAATGGAATATATATTTGTATATAGATAGGTTATTGGTGAGCGCAAAAAACCATTAGGATCAGGAAGACCTGGAAGATGAATAAGTTAGGGATAGACCGTCCAGAAGAGAAGTATTTAACATATAGTTAAGGACAGATCGTCTAAAAGAGGAGTATCTAACAGATACTAGATTAATTTTATTTATATTGTCTGGTAGGCCCATGTCAGCCAAAGGTTAAAAGTTAGCCAAACAAAACTTATGTGTTGAACTTAATTAATCATATTAATAAAAATTTAATTAATTAATTCCTCAAATTAATTACCTTAATTATCCATCTTAATTAATTACCCTTAATGAGTTAATAAGTCCTTAGTTAATCACATTAATTAAAATTAACCTTTAGGTTAATTACATAATTAATTAACCCTTAATTAATTATCATTTAATTAATTTTCCTTAATTGGTTAAATTAATTAACCCTTAAATAATTAATTAATAAAAATGATTAAGGGATAACTCATTAATTAATTAAGGGTTAATTAATTTAACCAATTTAGGATAATTAATTAAATGATAATTAATTAAGGGTTAATTAATTATGTAATTAACCTAAAGGTTGATTTTAATTAATGTGATTAACTAAGGACTAATTAACTCATTAAGGGTAATTAATTAAGATGGATAATTAAGGTAATTAATTTGAGGAAACAATTAATTAAAAATTTATTAATATGTGCCCACGATTTTCCACACGGGCGGTCTAGAGTTGGGTGTTATAGATAGTCAGATAGTATGTGTAGATTCGATCGCTTTCGAAGTCTTTGGTCTTTAAAGTCGTTTGGATCTTGGCAATTGCATTCCGAACCGAACTTGCTTATTACCACTTGATTGGGAGTTCGAGCTATTTCTAACTTTGGAGCTTTAGCAATGGAGTTGCTATATGTTGGAGTATCTATCTTGTTGAGTTCTAAAGAGATTATCTTTTTAGCGATATCATTCCGCTATCGATGGTTGCAAAGTCTAGACCATCTTATGGTGTTGTTTTCCGCTATTATACATCTTTCGGCTCTGATTTGTATTGATATCCCGTTGTATCATATTGTATCAGATATTGTATCTATCGTGTATCAATGATATATTCTTTTCTTCCGCTGTGTTGTTGTACTTAATGTGTTATAAGCTCCGACACGAGTCAGATTTCCACAGTTGAATCTGCGGCATTCGAGTATAAGTGAAGTACGGATTCCGATTTTCAAACGTTGAAATTTGGGTCGTGACATTTAGTTCGTTTATTACCTAATACTTATGTATGTTTACATAATGATACTTTATAGTATTTAACCTGTTTGGTTGCAGGAAAATGTTTTTGCAAAGATATGTTTAAAAGGATATTAGTGAGGGGAAACCTGTTCCGCAAAGCGGCATGGTCTCACTTAACATATTAAATCGGGAAGTATAGTATTATTCACACCAGATTTTATGTCTGACTCGAAGTTTATGTTTTCCCCTTAAACTCTTGGGTGCTGAAAATTGATTTGAGTAGGTTAAGGGGTTAAGATCTTTTTTAGGTTTAGTAAGATGACGAATAAGGTTATCGGAGGCATGCAGGAGGCATGTAAGAGGCAAATGGATAGTTATTTAGGAGTTGCAGTTTTATGTTTTATTGTATCTCCGCTGTGTTTGTATTAAGTCTATTATGACTATATGACTCTGATCATCCAAGAGGGTATCTTCATATACCGCTCTCGGTGTATTTTGTAGTAAGTATATTTTATCTATGCCTGGGAACATATTAAGATTATGTATTGAATATATGAAACATCTGTTTTGTAATTTAGTGAAAAAATGCTGTTTTGAAATTTGTGTTTTGTTTCATATTTGCTTCTAATATTATAGATACCATTAACATAACTGCATTTAGTCGCCAGAATGTGACGACGCAATTTTTTTAGACATTTGAAATTGGAATATTTAATTGATTTTAAATATTCAAAAGTTAATTTCCAACTTGAATTTCAAATATCACTAATTGTTTGACAAATAAACTATTGAATTAAATAATTCGAAATCAGGTAAAATATGAATTCTGGAATTCCTATTCTGTTAAAAACAATTGAAGGTTTATAAAATTTATATTGATAATACCGGAGATGAGAAAACTTTTATAAGTTGAATTTAAAACTGTTTTGTTCAGTTTGAGAACATATCGTTTAAATCGATATTTAAAAATAGCCTTCCGTGGCACAATCTTGAATTTCAACGAAATAAGTTCCATTGGTTCCGTAATAGCATTTTATTATCGGATTTCAAATTTCATAGTGTTTGGAGTGACCGTTTGGCCGTACAATAGATAAACGTGCTGAAATCTATATCAAAATTTAATATAATAATTGGGTCCAAAAAGTTATCTTCTCCATATGATAGAATTAGCACTCGAAACCTTTTCTATTGCGTTCGTAATAGGGGTACAACATTATGAACGCCTAGCCGCATGCCTCGATAGGAGATTGAGATTGTGAGTTGCGAAAATCGAGATGATTTAAATTGGAATTCAAATTTTAAAAAATAAATAATATAATTACATTGCAAGCCTGCAGACACGTAGCATAATTAAAAGCATGTGTCTTCACTGAAGACACACGTTGGAAAAAAATATCGACCAACCAGGATAATATAAACAAAATCAAATACATTTGCAAACAAAAACCATTTTTTCGTTCAAAATCAAACACAGTGGCTTCAGAAATTAAAAATGGCAGATGAAAATTGTGACGACCCGCAAATCCGTACCCTTTGAATCGACAATAATCCACACATGTCCGACCCAAAAAGCACCGACCGACGGAAAGTCAAGAGAAAGAAAAGAAGCGAGAAGAAGAGAAGAGAAGAAAGAGAGAAGATAGAACCAAACAGAACAATACAGAATCTCACATTGCAGTGGAAAATATATAATATCATATCAACGATCTTTACAAAACAGAAACTGTATGTATACACACACATTAATCAGAGTTCAACAATCAATCAATAATTATCAGCTTGAATAGTTATAATAACCTGTCCTCACAAATGTCGATAATTTAAAAAACTAAGCACAGAGGATAATCAATAATCATAATAGATACGTGTATACGAAATGAAGATCTCCAACTCTCCTGCTGAAGCTCCAAAAGAATCAAAGCATAACTTGTAAATATACTCGGTCTGACCCGAGCATTGAAAGGGAAGAACGCTCGGATCAGTCTGGTAAACCAGCGTGAGAAACACACTCAACTGATTTATTAAATTACCAAAACTTTTCCTTTATAAAAACGAAAGTATCTCGTAAGACAAGTCCACACATAAACACAGACATGTTTTTACCTTATGATAACTAAAACATATCATATCAAATCTCATGTTATATTATAGTAGTGTCTACTATATACAAATAATATTAATCATAGCCGAAATTGTTACATTGATTAAATTCCAGTATATAGTCTAATTGGGTAATACAATCAAAATGGCAAACACATAGTGGAGTTTGGATTTCCATACAAATGACCAGCTGAAGGGACTACCTTTCGGCAGTACATCTCTAGAAGAATATACCGAGAAACCATATCAAAGTTTCTCTACCAACACAAGACCGGCCTACCTCTATAACTATATGGTACCGAATATGTCATCCTCCGGTCGTTACCGACCTTTACCGGGGGCCCTCTAGCATACAAACCACAATAATCAGATACACGATGTCACAACGTGCAAAGATATATCTAGAAGAGGATGATCATATCCTACTTGGGAATGACCCACTTAGCCTTGCTGCATCAAACCCTGTTTTGGTCATTTCCAGCTGATGAGGCCTGATGAGGTAACGATTACCTTTCACAATCACATATCACATCACTTTGAATGCCACACGGCCATTTCCGTAGACTACTAGTTGCCTTGCACAAAAATACAACCCTTAAGCTTATACGTCTCAAGGAGGGTGTTAAGCTAAGAGAAGTTGCCTTCTCCACCACCACTGATGTACGTTTGTAAAAACCAATGTACGCAATTTGTAGAAATGCAATGTCAGACAAACTTCAATACAAGTTGTCTATGAACGGGTCAAACCAAAGGTACTTTCCTACCACATCCTGTCAGGAAATCCCTAGGATTAGTAGCGAATAGTCCTCGCATTAGATATTTCATAATAAACAGACCACTGCTACTAGATGCATATTGAGATTTTAACCACAAACGATCAACAAGCAGTCCCCAACTATGAAAATTCGAAATTTCAATATCATCACAAGCAACATGCACAATCGTCGCATATACGTTGATCCGAAGTGGTTTTCGGATAAATCGATCTCGGTCTCTTCGCACCAACAACGCAAAAGTGTTTCTCAACCTTACACAGAAACTAAGTCTCATAGACTTATAACATCTCCAAATTTCAACTTGCTATAATTCGGGCCAAGAAGGAAGCTCGATAGATTGGAGTATCACTCCACGCTATACCAATCAACATCCTCAACACAAACGATAATCAAGCCTACACAGAAGGCAACGTACTAAGTGTACGACTAAATAGTTCCCACATCAAGTCGAGGAACTAAAATTTGGCTAATGTTTGATAGTCGATTATTTAACTATCAAAACAAACAAACAAATATTCAGCACCATAACAATCACTAGGCCATTTAATTAATCTTTTATTAATTAAATCACTTGCCAAATATTCACTTCAAATTATCTTTAAAAAGATATAATTTCAAAACCATTTCAATACTTCAATATTGGAAAACATTTCCATATACTTATTTAATAATAAGTAATTCACAATTCTATTTATTTTCAACGGTTGGAAAATATTTCATATACTTAAATCACGATTAAGTATATATTTTATTGTATAAAGAATACATTCACTTAAACACATTTATTTGGGTCAAAACGAATGTTGCGTAAAACATCATTACGACAACCCAAAATCAATAGTATAGGGATTCGAAAATAAGATAGATATAAATCCCAATACTATACAAAAACATTTTCTTTCGAAAATCATTTACTATAACAACAGTGTTATAGTCCACTATTTCCTTGCTTCTCGAAAACGTCTATTTCAACAATGAATGTTGAAATCTATGTATTCGATATGTAATACATCTTAAAACATTTATAAAACATTTTAAATCCATTTAAAGTATCACTGCCCAAAACATTTATTTAATTTTCCAATCAAATATTATTCACTGTCCAAAATCGTGAATATAATTCTCTAACAAATTCCAACACTTCTACACATTTATTTCAAAAGATAATTCACTGTCCAAAATCATGAATATACCCCTTTACCAAATCCATTACTATTGCCTATTTAAATTAAAGGATTACCCACTGTCCAAAATCGTGAGTATAGTTCCTTTAATAAACTTCTATATTCTCTTATCAAAATATAGTTGATTTCGAATTTATAAGACAATGTTTATAAATTCCATTTATATATTTTATAAAAACTTCAACTTATAAAATCACTTTATTAACCAATTCCATTTATAACTCAATTACATACCAAAAAGCCAAATTATAAGTTAATAACTTATAATTCATTCATTTTACAAAATTCGTTCCTTTAATAACTTTGCAACTTCATAAATCTTGTTCATTTATAAAATCCATCTATAACTTCATTTTAACATTTACAAAAATTGTCTATAATTCAACTACTTTGATTTATAAAATATCAATTATATAAATCTTCTATATAAATCATTTAATATAATTCCGAAATCTCAATTTTGAATAAACCTATTCTTTTAATAATTTACAAATCGTTAGTAAAATTTATATAACTCCAAAAATCATATTTTGATTATATTTCACAAAAATCATAATTTTTATAACAATAAAAATTATAACTTCTATTTATTCAAAATAAATTCAATTCCTTTAACACTTCAAAATTCAACAAAACGTATATTTTCAAAATCACTTTAAAATCCTTTTTTAATTTGGAAATCATCACTTCAACATTTTAAAATTCCAAAAATAGGCCCAATGCTGCAACAACACCAAATACATCAATCACGGCAACCAAAACATCATATATCATATGATAACAGACTATATCACAATATCTGTAAATAAATCAATACTGGTGAGGAATCCAGTTGGAACCCTCCAACCTGTCACCTGCAACAAATATACATATTAGAAATATGTGTACAATGTCCGCTTCAAGGCAGACGCGCGTACAAAGGGTCATCCGCTCATACACGGGAACACAAAGGGTCATCTGCTCCACTAGGCAGATATATATCCAAATACCAATCAATATGTCATTTATCATCCAAACAATCATCAATCATCATATAATAAATTATTTCTCACTTGTATAAAAATATCAGTGAGTCAGAAAGAGTGAGTTGTACTCACATTGCTTGTAGTCGTCGCGATAGCGATTTATTTCGATTAAAATTAAACGACCGTTTAATTTAACCCAAAATTTTCACTAGCTCAAACAAATCCTAATCCAGCTCCATAATATAGTGCTCGTCAATATGAACCCAATGCAATTCGTTTCGTGCGAAACAGACCTTGTATGAAAAAGTTACGCTATTTTAAATATCACACACTTCTAATATAATTATATAAATCAATTTCCTTTTTTATTTTAACATAGTTAATCTCGGCTGTCAGATTTGCTTCTCCAGATCTGGACCGCACAAGATTGCTTCTTCCCCATCAGGTAATTCACGTTCAAGTGTAAACCCATAGCCACCGTTATATAATGAATTATCGCCATCACCTCGAGCACGTAGAAGTTGATCGGCGACCATGGTTACGAAGCTCAACGCGAGAGCCACCATCGCCTCGATTATCATTGAGCTCGCCCCCCTTCACCTTGAAAAACGAGCATGAACACCCCTAGAACGCGAGCAACTTCCTCCTTCTATGGTCGACGATTCGTCGACCTACCTGTATGGATTTGAAGCTCTCGTGATCCTCTTCAAGTTTGTAGTTGAAAGCATTTGTTAATCCTTTACGGACAAAGAGAGATTAAGAGGAGAAGAAGATGAAATTCTGGCAATTGGAAGCATAGTGGCGGCTAGCCCTAGCTAAATTAGGGTTTTAGCAAAATGAAGAAAAAGGTGGCCTTTTAGAGTAAATTTTGTGACACTATTCATCCGAAAATTTTTGAACTCAAAACGGAACATGTCGCCTGGCTTTTATAATGTTTTAACCCAATTCCGAACGCAATTAAATATATATCGAAAGCCAATTCAATCATATTTGGAAGATAGGTTTTCGAATCGACTATTTTAAATTTAAAATTCACTTAAACCGATTTCTACGCGTTTAGCTTGCGTCGGAAAACCGTAAATCCCATTGACACAAAATTTGAAATCTTACAATAATTTAACATTACGGATCCAATGAAACTATTTTCGTCGAAATCCGAGACTGTTTGAAAAATGACCATTTTCACTCGTCAATTAAATATTAAAATATTCAATTTCTACAAATTGACTTTTAGTTCAATTTTAAAAGTTCTCTAACATCATTCTACTTCAAATATAATTTAATTCAACTTTATACAACATTTTCATTCACATTAAATCCAATTTTCAATTATTATCACAATTTCAAATATTAAATTAACAATTTAATTATCCATTTAAATCATTATATTCGAAATAAAATTTATTTAGCTTACAAAATTAACCTGTGAATATTTAAAATCAATTAAATATATGGATTTCAAATGACTGAAATTCTGGGTCGTTACATTCTCCCCTACTTAAAGAATTTTGTCCTCGAAATTACCAAGTAAGAAAAAGTCACAAAATCAATTAACTTTCCAAAACAAATCGTTCAAATTAGATTTACCAAATCTATTTAATCATTTAACTTTTTCCAAAAATCATTAGTTAAACTTCTTATAAAAACTTTTCTAAGTTTTCAAATTCATTCATAGTTATCTTTTCAAAACTAATTAATATCGTTTAACTTTTAACTCAAAAACCAAAACTTTAGTTATCACAAATTTTCCCAATTTTCTAACGCCTTTAATTTTCATAAAAATTCGCCACAGTCTTCTTTGCGCGGTTCGATCCAGAAAAAAAATAGCAATATATATATCACAAATATACATCTCATCATCAAAGATGAGGCATCCCGAAAGGGAAAAAAGTGTAAAAGTACGATATGTAATCCGAGATATGTACCTTGTATATTATTAGCAAGCATATACGGCTAATATAGCACGAAAGCGAGCTCCAAATGCAAAGCAAGCGTAATCCGCACCTACTAAACACTCAACAAACAAATGAGAAACATGTATATGTGAAAGTAATATCAATATACAACATATATCGTAACAACTATATATTCCAACATAGCAAATGCAACCAATAAGCAACAAATCCAACCATCAAACACTATCATTCAATTAACATCCAACAAATCAATACACTTTCGCTTCTCATTAATATTTACCGAACTGATTTTCAATTTAATCACATTTGATTCATTAACATTGGATCTACTAACATTCATTATTCAAATTCAATTAGTTTACTTTTACTAATTCATATTCCAATTTGTTCACTTTCAATTCAAATCAAACCAAATAAAAATTCAATTCTATTTAGATTTACTTACTCCAATTTGAATTCAATTATTTAGCTTTCAATTTTATTAATTCAATTCCATATGAATTTCTATAAAATCAACTAACAATCATCTAATTAACCAATGTATGACCAACATCACCAAATTAATTTACTTTACATTCATTCAATTTGGTTTAACCCTTTTAATTCCAACTGGTTTAACATTCAATTGACTTTCATTCAACTATTCAATTCACAACTTCTTAACAACAAATTTTTTTATGCTGATTCACTTTACAAATAAAGTTGAATTTCATTTATATAACTCAAGTCCATATTCTTTAGTTCACTTTATTAATTTACTTCGATACCAAAATCAACTTCATTCACATTACTTAAGTTAAATTCCTTTTTAAACATCATTTTATTTCTCTTAACTTAAATTTCATCTCTAAGTCGTTTTATTTAATTTTTACTTAAGTCAATTTCATTACTTATTCAAATACAGATTTTTTTTTCTTAACAAAATTATTTAACCATTTCAACAATTGGTTTTACTTACCTTTTCACATTTTATAAGTTATACAACTTAATTATTCATAATTCCGTGAACATCTACCTAAGGTCACTTCCATTCACTAAACTCATTCTTTATAATTTCAAATCCAATTCACTTTATTAAGTTTCCTTTAGTTAAATTTCAAATCATATATTTATTATGATAATTCGCGTTTATTTCAACTTTACCAAAGCTAAAATTTTATTATCTCATATATTATAAGTCAAAAACTCGTTCTACTTATATTTATCAATTACACTTGGATTTTAAATCAAATTTGTTTATCACAACAAAACTTCAATTTCAATTTACTATTGGTAGCAAATCCATCACACAAAAACTCGAAAATAATACTGATGATGCTGCAGTAGTCACCCTTATTATTTTCAAGCAATAGTAGTGAATTCGGTGCTTTCGATTCTTTTTAAAATTTCTTTCTATATATATATAAATCGCATTTAAAAATCTTCACTTATATAATTTCACTTATTTTCTATTTATAATAATATTACCTCTTCAACTTTGAAAAATAATTTTCAAAATCAACGGGATTCAAAATTTCAAATTCTCAGTTTAAATTCATTTTAATTTATAACTCATATTTATAGATATACTCATGTTGTTCCATTTCTTATATATAAGATTATTTCACAATTGTAAATCATATTTATTATAATTCCATACTTTTTAATTCATTTCCTTATATAATTTATTCTTCTACAATTGTTGTTTCTATTTCGATTATTCAAACAGCTTTTTTTAACTTATATATATTTTTACATTTTCAAACTGCCAAACAACTCATTTATTTACACTTTAATAATTTTGAAAAACTATTCCTTTATATATAAAATATAATCGAGGTAAAATTATTTCATTTACCCAATTTAAAATGATACTATATCGACTTGCCTCGTTTAATTGTTTGGAAATCCATATCGATAATATGGCGTCCCACATACCGACCAGAATTCACAAACAGCTCAACAGATAAGCAAACACAATATAAATTATTTTATATCACTAACAAATACGCGCTCATATATATAATACACTCAAACTCAATCTAAGGTGCTACTATCCCTATCTATACTGAATACACATCAAAGCTTAGGAATATACGAAATCTAAGCTCTGGTACCAAATGTGACGACCCGCGAATTCATACCCTTTGAATCGACAATAATCCACACATGTCCGACCCAAAAAGCACCGACCGACGGAAAGTCAAGAGAAAGAAAAGAAGCGAGAAGAAGAGAAGAGAAGAGAAGAAAGTGAGAATATAGAACCAAACAGAACAATATAGAATCTCACATCGCAGTGGAAAATATATAATATCATATCAATGATCTTTACAAAATAGAAATGTATATATACACACACCAATCAGAGTTCAACAATCAATCAATAGTTATCAGCTTGAACAGTTATAATAATCTGTCCTCACAAATGCCGATAATTTAAACAACTAAGCACAACGGATAATCAATAATCATAACAGATATGCATATACGAAATGAAGATCTCCAGCTCTCCTGCTGAAGCTCCAAAAGAACAAAGCATAACCTGTAAATATACTCGGTCTGACCCAAGCATTGAAAAGGAAGAACGCCCGGATCAGTCTGGCAAACCAGCGTGAGAAACACACTCAACTGAATTTATTAAATAACCAAAAGTTTTCCTTTATCAAAACAAAAGTATCTCGTAAGACAAGTATACACATAAACACAGACATGTTTTTACCTTACGATAAATAAAGCATATCATATCAAATCTCATGTTATATTATAGTAGTGTCTACTATATACAAATAATATTAATCATAGCCGAAATTGTTACATTGATTAAATTCCATCATATAGCCCAATTGGGTAATACAATCAAAATGGCTAACACGTAGTGGAGTTTGGATTTCCGTACAAATGACCAGGTGAAGGGACTACCTTCCAGCAGTACATCTCTAGAAGAATGTACGGAGAAAACATCACAAAGTTTCTCTACCAACACAAGACCGGCCCACCTCTATAACTAGATGGTACCGAATATGTCATCCTTCGGTCGTTACCGACCTTTACCGAGGGCCCTCTCGCATACAACCCATAATAATCAGATACATGACGTCATAGCGTGCAAAGATATATCTAGAAGAGGATGATCATATCCTACTTGGGAATGACCCACTTAGTCTTGCTACATCTAACCCTGTTTTCGTCATTTCCGATTGATGAGGCCTGATGAGGTAACGATTACCTTTCACAATCACATATCACATCACTTTGAATGTCACACGGCCATTTCCGTTGACTACTAATTGCCTTCCAAAAAAATACAACCCTTAAGCTCATACGTCTCAAGGAGGGTGTTAAGTTAAGAGAAGTTGCCTTCTCCACCACCACTGATGTACGTTTGTAAAAACCAATGTACGTAATCTGTAGAAATGCAATGTCAGACAAACATCCATACAAGTTGTCCAGGAACAGGACAAACCGAAGGTACTTTCCTACCACATCCTATCGGGAAATCCCTAGGATTAGTAGCGAATAGTCATCGCATTGGATATTTCATAATAAAAAGACCACTGCTACTGGATGTATATTGGTATTTTAACCCCAAACGATCAACAACCAGTCCCCCACTATGAAATTCCGAAATATCAATATCATCACAAGCAACCTGCACAATAGTCACATATACGTTGATCCGAAGTGGTTTTCGGATAAACCGATCCCGGTCTCTTCGCACCAACAACGCAAAAGCATTGCTCAACCTCGCACAGAAACTAAGTCTCATAGACTCATCACGTCTCCAACTTTCAACTTGCCATCCTTCGGGCCATGAAGGAAGCTTGATAGATTGGAGTATCACTCCGCAATGTACGAATCAACATCCTCAACACAAACAATAATCAAGCCTACATAGAAGGCAACGTAGTAAGTGTACGACTAAATAGTTCCCACATCAAGTCGAGGAACTAAAATTTGGCTTATGTTTGATAGTCGGTTATTTAACTATCAAAACAAACAAACAAATATTCAGCACCATAACAATCACTAGGCCCATTAATTGATCTTTTATTAATTAAATCACTTGCCAAATATTCACTTCAAATTATCTTTTAAAAGATATAATTTCAAAAGCATTTCAATACTTCAATATTGGAAAACATTTCCATATACTTATTTAATAATAAGTAATTCACAATTCTATTTATTTTCAACAGTTGGAAAATATTTCATATACTTAAATCACGATTAAGTATATATTCTATTTTATAAGGAAAACATTCACTTAAACACATTTATTTGGGTCAAAACGAATGTTGCGTAAAACATCGTTACGACAACCCAAAATCAATAGTACAGGGAATCGAAAATAAGATAGATATAAATTCCAATACTATACAAAAACATTTACTTTCAAAAATCATTTACTACAACAACAGTGTTATAGTCCACTATTTCCTTACTTCTCGAAAACGTCTATTTCAACAATGAATGTTGAAATCTATGTATTCGATATTTAAGACATTTTAAAACATCTTTAAAACATTTTAAATCCATTTAAAGTATCACTATCCAAAACATTCATTTAATTTTCCAATCAAATATTATTCACTATCCAAAATCGTCAATATAAATTCTCTAACAAATTCCAACACTTCTACACATTTATCTCCAAAGATAATTCACTGTTCAAAATCGTGAATATACCACTTTACCAAATCCATTACTATTGCATATTTAAATTAAAGGATTATCCACTGTCCAAAATCGTGAGTATAGTTCCTTTAATAAACTTCTATATTCTCTTATCAAAATATAGTTGATTTTGAATTTATAAGACAATGTTTATAAATTCCATTTATATATTTTATAAAAACTTCAACTTATAAAATCACTTTATTAACCAATCCCATTTATAACTCAATTACATACCAAAAAGCCAAATTATAAGTTAATAACTTATAATTCGTTTATTTTACAAAATTCGTTCCTTTAATAACTTCGCAACTTTATAGATCTTGTTCATTTATAAAATCCATCTATAACTTCATTTTAACATTTACAAAAATTGTCTATAATTCAACTACTTTGATTTATAAAATATCAATTTTATAAATCTTCTATATAAACCACTTAATATAATTCAAAAATCTCAATTTTATATAAACTTATTCTTTTAATAATTTACAAATCGTTAGTAAAACTTATATAACTCCAAAAATCATATTTTGATTATATTTCACAAAAATCATATTTTTTATAACAATAAAAATTATAACTTCTGTTTATTCAAAATAAATTCAATTCCTTTAACACTTCAAAATTCAACAAAATGTATATTTTCAAAATCACTTTAAAATCCTTTTTTAATTTGGAAATCATTACTTCAACATTTTAAAATTCCAAAAATAGGCCCAATGCTGCAACAACACCAAATACATCAATCACGGCAACCAAAACATCATATATCATATGATTATAGACTATATCACAATATCTATAAATAAATCAATACTGGCGAGGAATCTAGTTGGATCCCTCCAACCAGTCACTTGCAACAAATATACATATTAGAAATATGTGTACAATGTCCGCTTCAAAGCAGACGCGCGTACAAAGGGTCATCCGCTCATACACGGGAACGCAAAGGGTCATCTGCTCCACTAGGCAGATATATATCCAAATACCAATTAATATATCACATACCATCCAAACAATCATCAATCATCATATAATAAATTATTTCTCACTTATATAAAAATACCAGTGAGTCAGAAAGAGTGAGTTGTACTCACATTGCCTGTAGTCGTTGCGATAGCGATTTATTTCGATTAAAATTAAACGACCGTTTAATTTTACCCAAAATTTTCACTAGCTCAAACAAATCCTAACCCAGCTCCATAATGTAGTGCTCGTCAATACGAACCCAACGCAATTCATTTCGTGCGAAACAGACCTCGTATGAAAAAGCTACGCTATTTTAAAGATTACACAATTCTAATATAATTATATAAATCAATTTAGTTAATCTCGGCCGTCTGATTTGCTTCTACAGATCTGAACCGCACAAGATTGATTCTTCCCCATCAGGTAATTCACGTTCAATAGTAAACCCATAGCCGCCGTTATATAATGAATTATCGCCATCACCTCGGGCACGTAGAAGTTGATCGGCGACCATGGTTACGAAGCTCAACGCGAGAGCCACCATCGCCTTGATTATCATTGAGCTCGGCCCCCCTTTCACCTTGAAAAATGAGCATGAACCCCCTAGAACGCGAGCAATTTCCTCCTTCTATGGTCGATGATTCGTCGACCTACCTGTATGGATTTGAAGCTCCCGTGATCCTCTTCAAGTTTGTAGTTGAAAGTATTTGCTAATTCTTTACGGACTAAGAGAGATTAAGAGGAGAAGAAGATGAGATTCTGGCCATTGGAAGCATAGTGGTGGCTAGCCCCAGCTAAATTAGGGTTTTAGCAAAATGAAGAAAAAGGTGGCCTTTTAGAGAAAATTTTGCGACACAATTCATCCGAAAATTTTCGAACTCAAAACGGAACGTGCCGCCTGGCATTTATAATGTTTTACCCCCATTCCGAACGCAAATAAATATATATCGGAAGCTAGTTCGATCATATTTGGAAGATAGGTTTTCGAATCGACTATTTTAAATTTAAAATTCACTTAAACCGATTTCTACGTGTTTTAGCTTGCCTCGGAAAACCGTAAATCCGATTGACACAAAATTTGAAATCTTACAATAATTTAACATTACGGATCCAATGAAACTATTTTCGTCGAAATCCGAGACTGTTTGAAAAATGACCATTTTGACTCGTCAATTAAATATTAAAATATTCAATTTCTACAAATTGACTTTTAGTTCAATTTTAAAAGTTCTCTAACATCATTCTACTTCAAATATAATTTAATTCAACTTTATACAACATTTTCATTCACATTAAATCCAATTTTCAATTATTTTCACAATTTCAAATATTAAATTAACAATTTAATTATCCATTTAAATCATTATATTCGAAATAAAATTTATTTAGCTTACAAAATTAACCTGTGAATATTTAAAATCAATTAAATATATGAATTTCAAATGACTGAAATTCTGGGTCATTACATTCTCCCCTAGTTAAAAGAATTTTGTCCTCGAAATTACCAAGTAAGAAAAAGTCACAAAATCAATTAACTTTTCAAAAAAAAATCGTTCAAATTAGATTTACCAAATCTATTTAATCTTTTAACTTTTTCCAAAAATCATTAATTAAACTTCTTATAAAAAATTTTCTAAGTTTAAATTCATTCATAGTTATCTTTTCAAAACTAATTAATATCGTTTAACTTTTAACTCAAAAACCAAAACTTTAGTTATCACAAATTTTCCCAATTTTCTAACGCCTTTAATTTTTTTAAAAATTCGCCATAGTCTCCTTTGCGCGGTTCGATCCCAAAAAAAATAGCAATATATATATCACAAATATACATCTCATCATCAAAGATAAGGCATCCCGAAGGGAAAAAAGTATAAAAGTACGATATGTAATTCGAGATATGTACCTTGTATATTATTAGCGAGCATATAAAGCTAATATAGCACGAAAGCGAGCTCCAAATGTGAAGCAAGCACAATCCACACCTACTAAACACTCAACAAACAAATGAGAAACATGTATATGTGAAAGTAATATCAATGTACAACATATATCAACACAATAACTATATATACCAACATAGCAAATGCAACCAATAAGCAACAAATCCAACCATCAAACACTATTATTCAATTAACATCCAACAAATCAATACACTTTCATTTCTCATTAATATTTACCGAATTGATTTTCAATTTAATCACATTTGATTCATTAACATTGGATTTACTAACATTCATTATTCAAATTCAATTAGTTTACTTTTACTAATTCATATTCCAATTTGTTCACTTTCAATTCAAATCAAACGAAATAAAAATTCAATTCTATTTAGATTTACTTACTCCAATTTGAATTCAATTATTTAGCTTTCAATTTTATTAATTCAATTCCATATGAATTTTTATAAAATCAACTAACAACCATCTAATTAACCAATGTATAACCAACATCACCAAATTAATTTACTTTACATTCATTCAATTTGGTTTAACCCTTTTAATTCCAACTGGTTTAACATTCAATTGACTTTCATTCAAATATTCAGTTCACAACTTCTAAACAACAATTTTTTTTTATGCTGATTCACTTTACAAATAAAGTTGAATTTCATTTATATAACTCAAGTCCATATTCTTTAGTTCACTTAATTAATTTTCTTCGATACCAAAATCAACTTCATTCACATTACTTAAGTTAAATTCCTTTTTAAACATCATTTTATTTCTCTTAACTTAAATTTCATCTCTAAGTCATTTTATTTAATTTTTACTTAAGTCAATTTCATTACTTATTCAAATACAGATTTTGTTATTCTTAACAAAATTGATTAACCATTTTAACAATTGGTTTTACTTACCTTTTTCCATTTTATAAGTTATACAACTTAATTATTCATAATTCTGTGAACATCTACCTAAGGCCACTTCCATTCATTAAACTCATTCTTTATAATTTCAAATCCAATTCACTTTATTAAGTTTCCTTTAGTTAAATTTCAAATCATATATTTATTATGCTAACTCGCATTTATTTCAACTTTACCAAGGCTAAAATTTTATTATCTCATATATTATAAGTCAAAAACTCGTTCTACTTATATTTATCAATTACACTTGGATTTTAAATCAAATTTGTTTATCACAACAAAACTTCAATTTCAATTTACTATTGGTAGCAAATCCATCACACAGAAACTCGAAAATGATGCTAATGATGTTGCAGTAATCACCCTTATTAGTTTCAAGCAATAGTAGTGAATCAGTGCTTTTGATACTTTTAAAAATTTCTTTCTATATATATAAATCACTTGTAAAAATCTTTAAATATATAATTTCACTTATTTTCTATTTATAATAATATTACCTCTTCAACTTTGAAAAATAACTTTCAAAATCAACGGGATTCAAAATTTCAAATTCTCAGTTTAAATTCATTTTTATTTATAACTCACAAGATTGCTTCTTCCCCATCAGGTAATTCACGTTCATGTGTAAACCCATAGCCGCTGTTATATAATGAATTATCGCCAGCACCTCGAGCACGTAGAAGTTGATCGGCGACCATGGTTACGAAGCTCAACGCGAGAGCCACCATCGCCTTGATTATCATTGAGCTCGGCCCCCCTTCGCCTTGAAAAACGAGCATGAACCCCCTAGAACGCGAGCCGTCTATGGTCGATGATTCATCGACCTACCCGTCTATGGTCGATGGTCGATGATTCATTGAGCTCAATCCGTCTATGGTCGATGATTCATCGACCTACCCGTATGGATTTGAAGCTCTCGTGATCCTCTTCAAGTTTGTAGTTGAAAGTATTTGCTAATTCTTTACGGAATGAGAGAGATTAAGAGGAGAAGAAGATGAAATTCTGGCCATTGGAAGCATAGTGGCAGCTAGCCCTAGCTAAATTAGGGTTTTAGCAAAATGAAGAAAAAGGTGGCCTTTTATAGAAAATTTTGCGACACTCTTCATCCGAAAAATTTTCGAACTCAAAACGGAATGTGCCGCCTGGCGTTTGTAATGTTTTATCCCCATTCCAAACGCAATATAGCGGGAGAAAATTCGATCGTATTTGGAAGATTGGTTTTCGAATCGACTATTTCAAATTTAAAATTCACTCAAACCGATTTCTACGCGTTTTAGATTGCCCCGGACAAACCGTAAATCCGATTGACACAAAATTTGAAATCTTACAATAATTTAACATTACGGATCTCATGAAACTAGTTTCGTCGAAATCCGGGACTGTTTGAAAAATGACCATTTTCACTCGTCAATTAAATATTAAAATATTCAATTTCTATAAATTGACTTTTAATTCAATTTTAATAGTTCTCTAACATCATTCTACTTCAAATATAATTTAATTCAACTTTATACAACATTTTCATTCATATTAAATCCAATTTACAATTGTTTTCACAATATCAAATATTAAATTAACAATTTTATTATCCAATTAAATCATTATATTCGAAATAAAATTTATTCAGCTTATAAAATTAACCTATGAATATTTAAAATCAATTAAATATATGAATTTCAAATGACTGAAATTCTGGGTTATTACAAAAATAAAATATACTGCTTGCCTCCCTAAAATCCTCATCAAAATCCCAGAATCCAAATCGACTTCGTTCTTTCTCAAATCCAAAAGAAAATAGTGAATCGAAGTCGATATATTTAATCAAGCTTGTACTCTTTTCAATGTTGCCAGAGTTTGCGGAATCAAATTCGCATTCGACGTTAGGGTTAGTAGGGGGAATCGATGCGACAGTTTAGTTGCCATGGGGATTGCGATTGACATCGGGGCATTCATGAGGGGTAGGGTTGTTCGCGGGGCATCAGGCGTTGGTGACGAAGGGGGTTATATCGATCTTCATCGAGGAGGAGGAGGCTCGTTTCAGTTAAGTAGTGAGGTCGGCGGCAGTGGGTGATGGGGATGGGCCTTCGGTGATGATATTTGGGCGAGGTCCGGTTTACCTCTTGGTGGCACGAAGTGGAGGCAGGAACATGGTCGCAATGTGACGCCGAGCATGGTGGTGAGTTCGATTTCGGTTATCTTCTGCTGTACGATCGTTTTCTAAAAAAGAAGTATTACAGTAAGGTATTTTTAATTCATCATATTCTATTTTATTAAATTACATATATGTGTAGATTAGAAAGTAGAAAGTATATGTAGTTCAAAGGAACTAAAATAAAATAAATATACTTATACTCATTAAACCTACTATTTAATTTGAAGTAATGTATTATGGAGATAAATTTGTCTAAAACACTTCTTTAATTATTTTAGTCGCTATAAATATTTTATTAAAAGAAACTTAGTTTGAAATTAAATTATTAGATAAAATAAAATTTATTAAATGGAAATTGATTTGTCCAATTGTTCAAATATTAGTCAATTGTATAATGTTTATACAAAGTAAAAAATTCGTGAAAACAAGCTGGAATTGAAATGGATTGCAAAACAAAAGCAAAGGTGAGATCTTCTCACTCAATCAGATTACCTGGTTTAATTTAAATAGTTGAATTTAAATTATGAATTGGTTACTTAAATTGATTATTGTTATCAGTTGGATGTTATGTTTGTACAATGTTTGTACAAGGTCCGAAATCATGAAGAAAACAAGCCAGTCTGGATCAGATTGCAAAACAAAAGTAAAGGTGAGATTTTCTCACTCATTTGGATTACCTAAGTTTAAATTTAAATGTCAAATTTAAATTATTGGATGTTGATTGATTTATCTGTTGGATGATATTATATATATATATATATATATATATATATATATATATATTGGAGTGACTGATTTTCCGTATTATATAACGGATGAGACCCTATGCGCCATGCATTATAGCAGATGACCCAATATACCGAGATATTCCACCTCGAAGTGGAATTGGTATTTTAAATTGTTGTGCTAACATCTATGGATGTTGGAAAACAAGTTGGAGGGATCCAACTAGATTCCTCAAAATATTTAGATTGTTTTAGTTTTTTGTGATATGATTTATTGATGATCTGTGGTAGATTATATTGGTAATTGAAAATATTGGATGTTATGGTTTGATTGAATAATATTTGGGTATACTGAGTTATAAAAATATATAAATTGGATTTTTGAAAGGAAATAAAAGAGAAATTTTTTAAGTAAAATAATTATGGAGAATTTAGATAAATTTAAGATTGAATTTGGAAAAGTAAAAAAGTTTGATTTTTTAATTCTATTAAATAAATTCTGAGTATGGAAATGAAGATAGAGATTTTAAATAAATGAAAATAAAAGAGTTAGAGACTTAAATGATATTATTATAAAATTTAAAGGATTTTATTTTTAAATTTAAGATTTAAATATTTGGGAAGAAATAAAAGGATAGGATTTTGAATGAAGTATGAAGTGGATATTACAGTTTAAAATAAGATTTTAAATTATAAATATAGAAGTAAATAGGGAATTAATGGGTTTTGAAATAAATTTGGGTAAGTAAAGAAATTTGATTTAAAATGGAGTTAGTTCTGAAAATCGATTTGAAAACTGATTAAGTGGTTGAAACCGGAATTAAAGGAAATTGAGATTATGGAATTTATAAACGGAGTTTATAAATAAAGTGAAATATTTAACAGAGGGTAATTTGAAAGCATAAATTCAAGATGGGAAATTATAATGGAAGGGTGATTTGAAAAAAAAAATGGTTTATTTTTAAAGGTGTTGAAAGGAAAGTGTATTTCCCTGAAAAGGCAGGTATATTTTCAAAGAAAGATTTCTAAGTATAAGTCAAAGGTTTAAAGTTGTTTTTCAAAGAATGTTTTTAGAGAAATTATTATTTAGTGGCTTTAAAGTTTTTGAAAATAAATATGTATGAAGTTAATTATATAAATAAGTTATTTTTAAGAAAAAAGGGTTAACAATTATTATGATTTAAAAGATAATTATTTAATATTTATACCTTATAGAAAAACTTTTATTTTAAAATTATTTTTGGCTTAAGTTTTACATGAGAAATTAGTATAAAATTTCATAACTAGTATTTTAAATAAAGTGTTTTAAGTAGTTTTTATTTTTAATATTTTTAAAGTATATATTTTTGAATAAAGTGTTTAAGTAGTTTAAATTTAAATGTTTTAAAGTATCTTTTTAGAATAAAGTGATTTAAATTATTTTTAAATCTAAAGTACTTAGACTTGGTGATTTTCAGTGGAAATAAACAATATTTGGGAATTTATTCTGCGAGAGGAAAGTGATCTGAAAACTGTTTTCAAAGGGTTGAAGTATAGAAAATAGCTAGCGAAATATTTTGAAATAAATAATTTGGAAAATTATTCAAAGTATGATGGTTATTTGTGGATGTTATATGATAGTTAAATAATCGATTATCAATATTTGGCCAAAGTGCTGATCGTTTCGAAAAGAACGGGATCGAGATTAATTTTTCGAAAACCACTTTGATCCGGTTTGAACGTTTTCATGCTTGGGGTCGAAGATGGAGCGGTGTAGTGCAAGGGCTAATCGCTACTAATCCTGAGGGTGATTCCAAAATGGATGTAGTAGGAGTTGTGCCTTTGGTTCCGTTCGGTCCTGGAATGGAATTGTATGGATCTATGTCTGACATTACACTTTGAGATATAAAGCTGATTTCTATCAAATACATTTCTGTTTGGTGGCGGAGAATTTATTCTCTTAGCTTAACACCCTTCTCTGAGACGTACGAGTTTAGAGGTTATGTAGTTGATAGTTATTAGTGATATATACCTAATTTGGTAATGTGACATGCTAAGTGTTGAGCATTGGTTGATCGAAGCATGGCTTTTGTGTAAAGCGCAGCTTTGTGGGACGAGACTTCATCAAACCTCACACCCCGGGAAATGGTCAAAACAGGAAGGTTGCAACAAGGTTATGGGGTTTGCGATCCTAAGGGTATGTGCATTTCCTTTTGGATAAAAAGTGATATTATTGTGTAGAGCCCAAATATTTTTATGTGGTTGTTGGAATTCGAGGCGCCTCGGTAAAGGTTGGTTACGACCGGAGGATGGCATACTCGTGACAGTTAGGTACCTAGTTACAGAGGTAACCTGGCCTTTTGTTGTCAGAGAACCGGTTAGGTTCTCGGAACGTCCCTCCAGAGGCATACGCATTCGGATAAAGGAAGTTCCTTAGCCTTGGCCATTTGTGGGAAATCCAAACAAAACAATATGAGCCCTTTACGATTTCAGTTGTAGAACCTGCCATTTAACATTGTTGCTATAGTAGGCATACTACAATGGTACGTATGCTGGCTAAGATTAATATTATACTTGCGAAATGGTTTTCCACACTATGCAGTAAAAATAATATCAAAAGGATATTCATGTATCAAGCATGTTTGACTACTATAAGGAGAAACCACCCACATGTATGCGATTGCATTTGAGTGTGTGCCAGGAGACCTTACGGTAGTTTCATTTTCTAAAAGCATGAACGGATTTCTTTTTGTACAAATAACTGTTTTTATTTCTCATACTAGTCCCATGGCTGACTTGGAGTTTATTATTCCCTTTTCTAAACTTTGGGTGCCCCTAATTTTCTATACGGGCAGCCTAGAGTCAGGTTATCAGTAGGTTCTGGAGCAAAGTCAGGAAGTGGCTGTGGATTTGGAAGTCTTTGGTTTGGAAGCTTTTGGTTTTGAGATTTTTGGTTTGGACTTTGGAGCTTTGGAAATGAAGATGCAGTATGTTGGACTCTCTTGGAAGACCGTGTTGATGTTATTATTCCACTGTTATGTTGTTTTCCGCTGTCGTGTAATATATATATGACTCTGACGATGTAATGTATAAATAGATATAGTTGTTTTGTTTAAAGATTAGTCATTTTTCTATTATATATTGTTCTGCTGCGATTGTGATATTCTGATATTGTTTCAATTTCTTCTTCTACCTCTTCTTCTTTAACCCTAATGGTTCAGTTTTCTGGCATTCGATTGTTCGGCATTTGATATAGTGGACGTATTGATGTCGATTTTTAGGAGTCGAAAAATCAGGTCGTTACACAGAAGCTAATACTATTGATGGCTGCAGCATCTGTAACACCTAGTTTTGGGCCTCTAGATAAGGGATGTTACACAATTGAAACATAAAACTGTTGAAAATGGAATCAGAACATACCAATTTATCAACTTTAGGTTGATTTTCACAACCATGGAAATAAAAAGAGATTATACCTAAAATAAGGCAAAATCTTCTTTGTAGTTTATGTTCTAATTTCCATTTATTTGCAAGCACATTTTTTTTTATCAAAATCTATCTATGGATTTTTAATTTGATTCAACCTTTTCAATAAGAAAAGATGAACAATGAAAGTTATATTTATTTTGAATTGATTCAATAGATTTGCTAGCAGAATTCTGCATCAAATTAATGACTAGCTCTTAACAAAACAAAAAGTACATATCTTGAATAAGATTACTAATTTTTGGTAGTTTTATATGTTAAAAACAAATTTATATATTTTAAAGGATTTTATGCCATTTTTTTGCTAATGGAAAATTAACTAACTTTCTGGAAATGAACAACACCTAAAATTCAAACATGGTATTTTTCTAATATATTAAACGTTTAAGAGATAACAAACAATAAAGTTAATGTTTTTTTTTGTATTTAAACAAACAAATATTATAAAAAATTAAGTATTGTGTAATAGTTATTTTGTCTATTATGATATAAGACCCATTAATATAGCTGCAAAAGACAAGCACCACTGTCCCAGTGGTTAAGTGATTCGGCTTTGGTGCGAGAGGTCATAAGTTCAAAACTTGCATAGCATGGTTTGAACATTTATTGACATGTGATATGCTATCCCATGACACGTTGTATATAAAGTACCATTTCAAAAAAAATTTTGCTACAAAAATCATATACTCACATGAAAGTAAAGACAAATTCATGTTTGAACATGAAATAATGACAACCATAAACTCTACTTATGATACTAAAGTCTATGGAAAAATAAGATTAAAAGGGATAAAATTGAATTTTACATAATTATTTAAATGAATTATTGTGTAATTATTACAACTGTAAAACGAAATTTTTTTTTCAAACAGTCACAAGCAGCAATCAGCATAATCAATTTTAGATTATTCAAACACATGCAAAGTGTAAAAAGGAAGGGGTGTATGATAAGACATATCCCAAGTCACGTTCTGTGAGACACCCAATCTTCAAACTTTTAAAATTATCACAGTGAAACTGCAAACCTAAGTTTTGTGCTACTTATAATTTGAAAGGAACAGAATTTCAAGGAAGATTACTATTAAAATAAAGTTGGGATAAAACATCCAGCTGATAAGACGCCTCAAGAGAAACTTCAGCTATTAATTTGACTTTAGTTTCAAAATAATTGATAAATTCAAAATAAATAAAATCATAGTTAAAGTAGATGGACATTTGAAAATGCAGGAACTGAAATTGAAAGTATCACCAGGACCAAATCTCCTAATCTTCACTTTCACCGACCTCATTATCAAACCAATGAAAAAGGACAAATTCTTCAAAAAAAATTCCCTTGTAGTGGCTTGGCTTGAAGTTTTGCACAAATATTTTATTGTGTGTCAAACATTTATCTTGATTGTTGGGTACACAGAATCAAAGATTTAGGGTGCAAAGGTTTGTTCCTAGACCATGTCAGTATCCGATTGAATAAAATCATCAATAATTCTGCATAAGACATCAAATATTATTATATGTAATAAATTATTTGTCTAAATATATGGTATTTAAACATAGGAAATAATAATAAAAACTGAATACATGTTGCATTAATTTGTTTTTCAATATTGGTTATTGCTGTTTATCTTCTCAAATGCTATCAGATAAGAATGCAAGATAATATTGGAAATTAGTCAGCCATAATGAATGACCTTTCATGTGGACTACGGTAACTAGGGTCGTGATTTTGCTTAATGTATATGCATAATCCATATTCCTCTTCAGGATTGCAAACAATCCCTTTAACCTTGTGTTTGAGATATATATGATCTAAAGTAAGAATTGCAAAATGTGCAGCTTTTTCAAGCTATCTCAATAATTGAAATTCGATCAATAATAACATTTTGATGCCTCATACACTATGTAAGCAAAATATCTCATATATTATATGGCCTACAATAATATTACACATTTGAGTTTGCATAAGACCTTAACATAAACAAAATTAGCTAAAGACGGGAAATATGCCAAATAAAATCGAAGTTAAACAGGCTATGAAGAATAGAAAACAAAATTGGGTAAAGAGAAAAGTCACCCAAATCACCGATGTTTGGTTAAGGTTTGAATCGTCATCATAGTCAATTCGACATGATCTCTAGCTCCTCACTTTGTTGATGTTTAATTTGCCAGCAAAATTGACTTGACATCATTGCGTAATGAAATAATCTAATAGATGTTGAAATTTAAATGTTTCCGACCTCAATAGATGAAGAAGATTAGGGGTGCTGGTTGTTTTGGAATGAAAGCATGAGATTCGTTATAATGAAGTAACCTAACCATGATGATCGTCCATGAAGAATAGGGTTAGAGAAAAACGGAATGGAAGAGGATTAGAAGATGGTCTTTCATAAGAATGGAGGCTATAATTAAAAGGAACGAAAGAAGCTGGGCACGAAGTAGAAAATGCGACTGTTCATTTCACAAAATAACCAAGGGGCTTCTACGCTCTCGAAATGCAGCCCAGTAATAATGTAATAGTATAGACTCATAGATTCCATGCAAAGATATATGTATAAAATTTTGGATTTAAAAATGATTTTTAAATTGAATTAAAATGGATAGATAAATTATTATAAGGTATAAAAATTAAAAAAATGTGTACATGAATTTATTTTCATATAGAAAGAAATTTTATTTTAGTTATTTACAAGGATTTGGAATTTATTTAATAAATAAATTAAAAATAGAATTAAAAAGTAATTAAGGAAATAATTACATTAAATAGATAAATCTATTGAAAATAACTTTTAAAAAAATATAGTGTTGCTTGAATGTTAATGTGTTAAATGTTATTTTTGTTTGAATTTATAGAAGTTAAATTAATTGCATAAAATTGATTGAAGAAAATAAAATAATGAAGAAAGAATTAAGTTTAAAATTAGGGTTTAGGATTTAGGCGTACAGTAAAGCCTAAACCCAAAGTTTAAGTATTCCAGACGTTTCACTATCCCAATTTTTTCTCCTTCAAATATAAATATCACCTCCCTTATCAATGTGATGATCTTATGAAGCTACATAATCAAAATTCTTCGGTAAACATAAGTCCTACCTAATCTTTCCAAATTCAAGAAAAATTCTGATAAATTTCTTTAAATTTCAAATTCACATGAGCTTCTCGATATGGGTCTACATCGGTAGCTAAGAAGAAATTGGAGTGTTGATTATCATTTCTTTAGGATTGGAATTTGACAATAAGTGAAAGTGGAAGAAGACGGAGAAGTCTTGTTGATCGTTGAATGTTTGTTGTGTAAATTTGTATGGCATATTGGTGTTTCATTGTGTATATGAAGTGGGGATGGTTGGAGAAGTGAAGCGACGTTAATTGCTGGTGGTTTGAAGGGTTGTGTCTCAAGATCTGGAATAGATTAATCCTGGACTGATACAACCGGTCGACTGCCCACATGGGCAGTGGATAATCGGTGATCGAAAGCCTAGAGCAATTAACTCCACACAGTGATAAATTTTATCTAAAAATAGAAATATAAAATATAAATATGAAATGAAAGTATAAATTATTTAACGACCTGGTTTTTACAATGCCCCAAATATATGCTGATCAACACACACACACACATACACACACATGAAATATCGTAAAATGGCAAAATAACGTATAAATTTAAACTTAATTAATCTCTAAATTTCGACATGACCTTTTAGTCAATTCACAGTGGAAAAACAACAACATATAATATGGCAAGTATATAAAAAATCACATGGAGGCATAAACAATACACACCGGCCCAACTGGTAATATATATGCATACATACATACGTATATATAAATACACACACACATGTATGTATGTATGTATGTATGTATAATGAGAGAACTAAATACATAAAAATGATAAAGTCACAATATGAAAAAATAAGTTTACATAAACCCTATACAAAAGGAGCACGGAATAGATTCATCCATACAATGTATAGTCTTATACATAAATAAAATATCTGATGCATATAGTCGTACATAGACTAATCATAAATATAAGCACATCTTGTAGCATCCCCCATTTGGAGGCCCGAAAACTAACTGCTATGGATACTGTAGTCGTCCATAGTTATTAATTTTCGGTAATCAAATGCCGTAATGTTAGATACATTGATATACTAGAAACACGTGAATATGAGAAATTTTAAGTTAAATTTAAAATAAGTTTCTCATTTCATAACAAATTGCATTTTAGATTCATTACATAATCCCATATGTAAGCCACGTTCATAGAAATTACAATTTACTACAAAATATGCCAAGAGCAACATATGAAGATGTCCACTAGGTAAATCAGAGTCTAAATATAGGCACTAAACAACTTTGTCGTTGCATCCAATTACCAAGCAAAATCAAACAGAAAGAACTCCTAATAGCTAAGCTTGCTCCTACACGTCTTCGGAAGCTTATTCTTCTGAAGGAGAACCTGAAAACCTTAACTCTCAAACTACTCAAAATAAATTGAGCACCCGAGAGTTTAAGGGAAAAACATAAACTTTGAGTCAGACAAAAATTATGGAGTGAATAATAACCTACTATGTCGAACCGTATAGATATCTAGTGAGACCACGCCGCTTAGCGGAACAGGTTTTACCTTCACCGTAATCTTAACCCAACTTATAATAACCATATATTGTGCACCTACATTCACGATGGTTAAGACATACCATTGTAAAATATATCATGATGATATGCAAACATGTAGTATGCTCTGGATTTCTCATCCCCATTCACCTGACTATCTGTCTCAATTTATAGTTTCTAGGTCACTAGTAACTTAGTTTTCATGTGCTAACTAATAACCTGCTCAATTCTTTATGGATTTTATATCCACTTTCATATTTTTCATGGAATCGCTATGAACCTATTGGTTTCTATCAATACTATTATGCAATCATAGTTTTCATGATATCATTAGTGATCCTATTAGTTTCTACCAATAACATCTCTCTTGTCATAGTTTTCATAGGTTGTCTATGAAACTATTGATCTCTTTCAATAATTTATTCCGAACATAGTTTTCATGGGATCACCAAGAACCTAATTGCCCTTGCCAATAACAATTTCCATAACATGATTTTTATGGGTCTACGAAGAACATGTCTAAATCAATAATCATTTGATTAGTCTGGAGCATCCTATATTTTGGTCTATCTAACCTCCTAGATGCAATTCTACTCACTTAGGAGTTAAATTCACTGTATATTCACTACTGGATCAACCTAGCCTGTTATTCTTCCCTTAATACCCCACAATGCAGTTATGGGTTATACATGAAGTGAATATGGTTACATAAGCATTCATGATAACTGATTAAATAACATAACAATATAAATATCCATGGTTAAATTCCTTCTAATCATTTTTCTAATTGAATATGGTTAATACCCTTACCCCACTATCTTTATCAAGGAAATATTCCTTTAAAGTTTCAAAGTTAAATGTCATTTCAAAACTTGTTTAACATTGCCATGGGTTTTCTTTAAAAAATGAGACTGGGTTCTCAAATTTGAAAACTATGGCTTTCGACTGTATCCTTTGGTTCATTGTGATATCATGAGTTACCCTCCGTTGCTCTCCCTTTCGACTTCATAGAGCAACCAAGCCCTCCGTCCGCTTCCATTTGACTAATGGGTTAGAAGCAAGCGGCTATGCTCCTTTCGCCACTCTACTCTAGCGGCAGGACCTTTCAAACTCATTGTTTAAAATTTTAGACATCCTCTTCCGAAACCATAAAGTATATCTTTCGAATACTTGGAAACATTCCTTTCAAAACACTTAAAAACATGCTTTTTGAAACACTCAAAAACATACCTTTCGAAAGCATTGAATTCAAGTAAAAAGTGTTTAAAAAAACTTCAATCATGTCGAAAGGTATGGAAGTGGCACCCACCCTTTCGCAAGTATAAGTTGAAAGAAAAGCGGCTTTAATGGTTGCGAAAGGGTATCAGTTAGTAACCCTACCCTCTAAACTCATTGATTTAAAAAGTTATAAAAGCGGTCTTTTACTAAGACAAAAGGTTTTAATCTGATAGCTAGGGTATCAAAGGGGTTCAAAGCGGCAATCCTTTCGCAAGCATGCCTTCGACACCATCCTCTTCTTCTGCCTTCTCCAATACACTACGTACCAAGTGCTTAATACCATAAGCATTGGTTTCGAATAAGGTTCACCGAGTATGGTGACGGAAGTAAGCAAATGAAATTGGCGAAGTTGTAATTCGATATAAAACTGATTTTTTGCTTTTTAAAGTAATTCCTTTTCACCTAACCATATAATTTACCAAAATATGATTGGTTGCCAATACTTTACCAAAATTCTTTTCTAAAAAGCTGCCGAACACTTCATTGAACAATTAAAAACATTTTAGCACTTAAGCCCATCTCCTTAGTAAAACGTTTAAAACATTTAAGTCCTCTAACTTAAATAATGTATTAACAATAGTAAAACTTAGGAAAAATCCACAAAAATCATAATAATTTACATTACATATGTTTTCTAATATATATAGATTTCAGATCCGAAAACAATATTTAATTGCCTTAAATAATTTAAACTCAAAAATCACTATTTTCTCTTATAAAAATTCATAGTAAATCCATATTCACTTGAAAAATTATGAAACTTGAAACCCACTTCTAAAATAATTTTTTTGACCATATATCAAAAAATCAACTCATTTGAACATCATGATGTAGGTTTTCTAATCTAAACATATCATAAAACACATATTAAATCATGTAAATCATCAACAAGCATATATATATATATATATCCATTTAATCTATCAAAACATAACATCATTTTTCCAATCATATGGTTTAAAACCTCAACCTAAACTAAAACATTCAAGAAGACTTATATGAGATTTGTTCTTACTTTAATCCTACTAGCTTGAATCTTAGATTTTGTGCTCTTTCTCTACTTAGGGTTATGGCCGGCCTTCAACTTTGTTTATTATGTTTTTGGTTTATGAAAATGTAAATGAGAATGAGATAAGGGGTTATTGCATGCGGATATCCCCATTTTGCCCTTGCCTTATTCTCTTAAATTTCTAATTTATAAATCACACTTATAATTTCATTAGTTAAGGCACGACCCTAGTTAGTTTCCAAATCTCGATTCCCTTATCACTCTAACCTTAACATTATTCTATTCAATTTCTCTAATTAATTCTCATGAATAATGTTATTTAAAATTAGGGGTGTTACACATATCTATAATCGAAAAAGTCCAGTTCTCTAGCTAGCTCATCCCCCAAATCAACATTATCATTTGGACTACTCTACTAGGAATAATCAAAGTACCAAATAGAAAATAAAAAGGGAAAAAAGAGGGTCAGGCGAAAGTCTAGTGAGGGGAACTAGCCTTATAGTATTAAATACAAATATATATCCTAGCATGCATTGGGTCTATGTGGCATATCATAAGTTAAAACTACATGTTACAATTATATAAAAAATCAACCACATGAATAGATGAATGTAGGGTTAATATTAAACTCCATAATAAATGTATCATACATATCCCAATCCATGATCAAACCTGAATTATAAGGTAAATTCCTCTATAATGATTATATACACATGTGTGTCTCTATACACCAAAACCAATGCTTCCCGAAGATCCATAATCGATATTCGTAGTCAAAAGTGTCGCATATCTCCCAATCACGGTCAATCCCGAAAAACCAGTAAAGACAATCATAATTATGTCATATAACCAAGCATCCTCATACCCAAAGGCCCCATATGAATAATATACAAGTAAAAGGTCAATGTATTTGAATATCTGTACCAGATACCCACGTCGAATTGCCATTAGCTACCCTATGTAGTTGAACTTCATCAGAGCTCCAAAGCCCCTTCGAACCCAATCAATCCTTCTGAAAAGCGAACCCTGACATCCGAGACCCAGATCTACATGGCACTGCCTACATGATTGTGCCGCATAGCACTGGCCAAGACAGTGCAGGCATTGCCTATAACAGGTAGTGCGTTAGGCACTGCCCTTTATAGGTAATACTCGGCATCGCCTTTATAGGAAGTGCACAAAGTTGCCTGGAACAGGCAGTGCCGTACTCCGATAGGCGGGCAGACATTTTCCTTCGCCTCCTAAAGTGCTTAGGTTATTTTTGGCTTTCGGACTCTCAAATTTCTGGTAATTTCTTATTTTGACAATTTCACATAATATATCACAACAATTTCAATTAATGATCTAGTCCTCATACTTTACATTTTCTAACTTTTTATTAATCATTCTAGCTTGGTTATTAACCTAAATTTACATTTTCCGCCCATTGTTCCAAAAATTATAAAGATCATTAGCAAGCCTATTCATGTCGTAGCATGCTAACTTCTTATAGTCCAATCAACACTTCATCAATATGAAATCTATCACCTTATTATCATTAGCAAATACTAATCATGATTAACGTAATGGTCAATTCAATAAGCTACTGACACAACTTATTAAAAATGCATTTTTAGCACTTTTATCAACCAGAATTCAAGCCCATTTCATTTGGGAATATCATTTAAAAAAGTTTCCTTTATTTGAAAATCCTAACTTTAACTTACTTAGTATCATGCCTTTTGCTCATTTTCTCTTATTGTCATTAATTGAGTTTAAATCATTTAATGGCCATTATAACTACTTAACATCAAGGCGACAAGTTACTAATCCCATAAACTTCATAAATCAAATTACTACACTTCTCATATACTTACTTCTTCACTAAAAATCACATTTTTAATGTTATTACTTCATATAAACTTCATACGCATGTTTACTTGTGATAACATAAATTATACTATATGCAACCAAGCAAAAATTCTTATATCTTACTTACAAAATCTAGCATATGCCATTTCTTTCATTATTTATCAACCATGTTATGTTTTCCTCTTCTTAGTAAACACCAATTATGGCCTAATCACGCCTACTTCCATGAAATCCAACTTAAATCATTTATCCAACATTTCATAACTAAACCGTGTCTTTATATAACTACAAGTTACAAATATAGTATCCACTCACCTAGCAACCATTAATATTCCCAAAGTTATACGAATCCCATTCTCTAGCTCTCTTTCTCTCAATTTTCAAAAATCAAATCGCCTCCAAATGCTCTAATATTAATCGAGACGGTAGAGGATGGCAGGAGAAGGGTTTAGGTGATTTTAGTCTGATTTTTGGGAATTTATTTCTTGAATTTTGATTTGATTTAGTCTTGAAGGTTTAGGTTTGGAAGAAAGAAAGAAAAGGAGGCAATGTGAATGAATTGAAAAAGGAGGGATGTGTCCCTTTAAAGGAAAGCAAGTGGGCTTTAGGCCTAACTCCATCCCCTTTTAATCAACAACCAATTCATCTTCTTCATAACTTAAGAATCCTTTATTCCAAATATATCGAGATTTATGCTCAAAAACATAGAGAACGACATATTGGAAACTATGGAAGTAATCTCAGACCTTGATTTCATTGTCTTCAAAATCTGTCTTTTTGAGTCATCGATTAAATTTAACTTATTAATATTTAAATAAACCATTTAAATATTTAATTGTTTCAAATAAGGGGATGTTACATTCTTCCCCTCTTAAGAATTTCGTTCCTAAAATCCTGTAGAGAGGAACAATACAACCTAGCCCTTGGCAACTCATAACTTTCAATAATAATAATCAACCACCTAATATACATTCACAATCGTAATAATAAGAGACATAAAGAGAATAATACGATAACCATTATTGCTAATGGATGGAGCTCGCTACAGACACTGGTCGATCCAAAGGTCTCTATCGAAGCATTTGAAATGCAAAACGAATACAACGATATAGCAATGCTATTGGCATAGCATATCCAAACCCAAAACTGAAATACAGATATCAATAACTGATACCCGTCGTGAATTGATATCAGCTACCAAAGAGACATATCGAGAGCCACAACAATATTGTGAACTCCTTTGAAAACCGACAACGCAAAAGAAGTTGGCACGTAGGCCTCGTCGTAGCATCCAATCATGCCATAAAACAGTGTACGACCTACTTTAAATCGACGTTCCATCCTCCTGCCGCCCCCACTTTAGGACCACATCTAGATGTTATGTCGTCTCAATGGTTCAATGGATTCCCTTGCTAGCGTCCTTTCCTTCTGATGGTATATATCAACATACCGAAAGGGTATGTGAATGCAAAACCTAACAGACATCCTTCCCACATGGGTACACAACACTGAAGTATTGTCGTCCCTGTATGGATCGTGATTAGTTCTTGAAGTTCCTCGCACTTCCCGGCTGCCCTAAGTCAGGTGTAACGACCCACTTTTTCATACAATTTAAGCTGACAATAAACCATACATGTCCAACCCAAATTGAACGGAAAGGCGGATAGTTAGGGAAAAGAAATAAGAAAGAAGATAGAAGAACTAACAACACAAAATCTCATAGCGGGACAAATAATTTGTAATAGATACAAATATTTACACAAAAGATAAAACTTAATTTATATATATATATACATATATCAATCAAAGTGTACTAACCTCTTCAGCATGGACAGTTACAGCAACCTGTCCTCACAATCTTTGATAAACACAACCATATATATAATGAAAATATAATCATCTCCGTGAATATGTCTGTGGGCCTCGAGCTCCATTCCCAAAGCTTCAAAATATCCATCTAAACCTGAAAAATATGCTTGGCCTGACCCGAGCATTTAGGAAAAACCACACCCAGGTCAGTCTGGTAAAACCAGCGTGAGAATTTAAATCACAATCAACTTGATTCTTCAAGTTTAGTAACCTTTTCAAAACAAATGTATCTCGTAAGACCTTACCGAAATTAACACGGATGGATTTTTACCTTACGATAACCAAAACTCTTTTATAGAAAATCATCTGATATTACAATAGTGTCTAATCACCAAAGTAATAATAACAAGTAGCTGTGATGCATGGTTGTGTATATCACAATGATATAGTCATAAAGTCAAAATCCGATAAGGCTCGTTCGCTAATTGTGTAGGACTTCCACAAAGGTGCCCTCGGTACTTCGAGAACTGTCCTTCTGCACAAGGATTAGAATTATCCTTTCGAAGCATCATACCCATCTATCAGGGGTATTAAAGGAAAAACATAACTGATCTCGCTAAGACTGAGTGCACTGCTCCAGCATGCCAAAAATAACCGAAGGTATCCGTATTGCTAGAAAAGGAGCCAAGTACACCCGATGGGTTTTCCAATTCTACTGGCCATGCCTCCTATCTCTGATTTTAGTCATTTCCACTGATAAGGCTATGTCCAGCGTTCCAGCTTACAAACTGCTCCAAAAATAGATCATAGAATCCCATATGGATTCCCACACCATAATGGCCTTGGAATCATATAGATTTCCACATCTCAAATAAATCTTGGAATCACACATAGATTTCTACACTTAGCGGTCTCGAAATCACACATGGAGTTCAACACCTCAAAATGCATCTCCTCCATTTAACCATATATGGTTTCAAATCAGGTCATAGGTTCTGAGCCATCTCTTACGAGTACACTCTCCATTTCCTGTGTGCTCCAAAAACCAATCGTCGATTTTCGGAATGCTCAAGACTGGTTCTTTAGGAAATAATAAGATAATACATAAGATCGAGGATCACCCTCTAATTTTTTAGGTGGATGGATCTCCTTATCATTTATCCTAGAAGATCCACAAGTTTGTGCGTACAGCATAGCACCTTGAACGGTAACTATACCATATAATTCCTGTGTTTCCCCTAAGTATTTCCAGAGTTAAAATCCTTCGGTGTTAAGTAAGGAATAATTTTGTACCACCAAAATTAAGAAGGATTACATATTTAGGTCATGATTTTATAGTCAGTTATTTAACTATCAAATAATAAACATTCGACCAAAGATTTCATTTCCCACTGAAATAACTAAGCTTCATTTAATTTCAATAAATTAAGCCTCTTTATCAAAAATAGTCATGTACTTATCTCACCGGAATAAGTGTATTAACAAATCATATCTCCTGAAAAATAATATACTTGAAACCTTTAAAAATAAATATGGAAAGCATCATTCGGTATCGACCATGAATTGCAGCTGGATGGTTGCATCTCTATCCTAGAAAACCCAAACTTAACTTAGGCAATCTCTGCCTCCCGATTTCCGCCATGCAATCAATCATAAATCGCAATTTGTACAATGGTTATGTCGCTATCCTAGCGAAAACATCCCAAATTATAAGCAATCTCTGCCCTCGAATCACGCTATGAAATTATACCATTACCCGAAATATTTTATTTCAATAGTTATCTCAAATAATACTTATAAAGTCTCTATAATAATTTCAAAGTTGATTTAGGAAATACTCTTTTATAACGGTTTACTATATAATACATTATTTTCAAAAAAACAATATTAATATTGAACAAATTATGCTTGAAATAATAATATTTTTATACTGATAGATAATAATTAACTTTAAATCAAATCATTATAAGATAACTTTAATAATTAAAATATACTTTTTAATATTTTAAATAATTAAATAACTTTAAAACCAATGATTTAATACTTTTAAATAACTTTTAAGAATCATAAAATAATTATCCCTAAAATAACCTTGATTCAAAAATCAACTTCTAAATTTGTAAAGAGGCTTATTAATTCCAATGGTACTTAATCGAGTCACCATTTATTTCATAACAACAATTTAGATATTCACATTAATCCATTTTTAACAATCAATTTAACATCACATTGTCCAATATAATTATCAAGATAATCAAATGGATGTCCATACAAATGTGATAGCAGAACAGGGTTTTATTTCTGATATTCAATGTCCAAAAACACACATATTCGGTAATAATGATGGAAAGGTGATTTATTCTGCCAATAGGGGTCAAATTAAATACAATTAGCGGAATGGTGTTTTATTCCGCTAAACAGATGTTAAATCATCACAATTTACTTAAATTAACTCATCGTTATTTTTATCTGGGAAAATAAATCAATGGACAGGTCATATAATTTTAAACGACATCATTTGTTTAAAATGGTTACTTAAATTTATGTCCATTTTAATATACAGTAAAATTTCGTGTTCAAATTCTACAACAAATCGTACGACGACGTAGTGTTCACCAATACAAACCCATCGTAATGAATTTCACGTAAATCGAAATTTGTGTGAAGAAGTTACAGTGTTTCAAAATTTTAAACAAATATATATAAAATTTTGAACATTTTTATTTAACTTTCTACACCCTTTCCTTTGGGCCGAAGCCAAACTTCTACAACCCAAACCCACTTCTCCTTTCCCCCTTCTTCCCTTTCCCCTTTTTCTCCCTTCTCTTATCTTACTTGGACATAACTCTTTCTGTCCAAATCCATCACAATTTCACTTGCTTCGCGCCAATTTCTCCACCCACACACTCATGACTTGACCCATACGTCTGCCATCATCACCCTTGCCTGTACCCGAAACCCTATCTTCCTTCTCCCAAAAATCCCACTGCCATAGCCAACCTCGCATGCACGTCATGCATGTGCACAATCGCTTAGTCTCCCCTATCACCACCGCGACACTCCAGACCAACTTCTCTTCGTCCCTTGATCCCCCTCGTCGCCTCGTTGAAATGCCAGTGCCTACGAACGAAGATCAAGCCTCCAACCCGAACCTCAAAGAAAAATCGCCTCCACTTATCATCGAACTTCTCCCAACCTACGCCACTGCTTCACTTGCCGCCGCCGCCATTCGAAGCCTCATCCACATCGCTTCCTCCACGCCTTGTCCCAAAACCTCTATTTTTCTCCTCCTCTTCCAATTTGACCCCGACCAGAGCCTCACCAAAACCATCCCAAAACCCTAAATTTGACTCGTACGCCCAGACCACCATGATATAGCGAAATCCCCCCGGTTGAAACCTCGCCCTCGACCCCAAGGCCAGCTCGAAGTCGACGATCCACCGCCTCGTTCATCCTCGGCACAAAATTCATTTTTTAATGAAAAACGATCAACTTAAAAATTATCTCAACCTAATCCCCTAGATTTCTTCACTAAAATTCATGGTTTATTCATCTAATCCCAATTGCCAACTCGATTAAAGGTTTCAGTTAAGTTGAAATTGATAAAACTTGGGTTGCTTACTGCAAAATTGAAATTTACACCATATATAAGATGAACAAGCTTCGAACCATTTTAATGTATTCTACACTAAAATTTTTTTTTTACTAGTTTACATTGTTAGCAAATTCGAAGTATATTGGGAGATAGTGATTTTTAAAAACCGGGGCATTTATAAAAATGTTGCTTGTTGAATAACAGAGTGATGCTTGAACATGTACAGGCATAGTAGAGGCATCCCAAAAGCTAAACTCTAAACGTAAACATGTTAAAATCTCTAAAAACTTCTAGTTTAAACTTTAGTCTTCAATCTATCACCTTGATTCCTTGCCTTCCCTTTTGAAATTTTGAAATAGCAGTTGCCTTCTTTTTTTTTCTTTCTTAATTTTTTTGTTTACAAAGTTTGTTACAGGATGTTGCTTACAATTTTATGCAACGGAAGTATATGCACACTCACACCTATATATATACACACACACATGTTGCAGGCAAGTGTGATGATGTGCATTTGTACAGAGTTTTGGACTCAAGAAGGATTGAAATCATTTAAAGTTGCTGATAGATTGATGGATTGAAAAGAGGTTTGGTGGCTGATAGGAAGTTGAAAACTGTGGAAGCTGAAGTTGATATTTTGTTTGAGTTGAAATGAAGTTGAGATGAACGTTTTAGTCTTCCTACTTTTGACTAGGAAATGCATATGTTTATATTTACTTTTTCTTTCATTTTGACTTGTTTACCTTTGGTTGTATTTTTTTTTGATGTTTTACTCTTTACTTTTACTTGCCAAATTTTATGACTAAGAAATGAATATTTGCCACTTCCATTTTTGCTTGCAAATCTTATTATACATTTTTGCTTGTTTTTATTTATTATGCATTTGTTTTTAATTTACATATAAATTCTTTTTGTTGCTATAATACACATAAGAATTTCCCATTTTAATCAATTTTCTATTTTATAAATAAAATCTACAAAAATTCAAATTATTATTTGGATTTAAAATTATTTATTTTTACCAATTATCATTTAATGGGGATTTTTATTTTGATTAAAAGGTCGTATTATTGAATATTAAAATTTAATATTCAAAACTCAAGACACTAAAAATCCCGGATCATTACATCAGGCATACCAAACATATATATTAATCACCCAAACCATGCATCTATAGTTATATATATATATCACTTGAACCACATAATTACACATTTGCATAATATGTTACATTCACTGTTTGGTAACCCTAAGTTGGGCATACAGAATTATACATACGCTTAAATTGTGTATTGATAAATCACTCTGAATTGCCATTGGCTACCAAAGAGACCTATCGAGAGCCACAACTATAAACCAACACCTTAAAAGAAGTTGGCCAATAGGTCCCATCGCAACACCCAAGAGTACTACAGAACATTATATGATCCACTCTAGACTGGCATCTCAGTCTTTGTAACATTCCTTGTTTGGAGGCCCAAAACTAACGGCAACGGATGTTGCAGTCATCCATGGTTATTAATTCTCGGCGACCAAATACGGTTATTTAGATAAATTGATATAACAAGAACACATGAATACGAAAATTTTCAAAATCATAAAACAAATTTCTTATTCAACTTCAAATAATGTTTCAAATTCATTACATATTCCCAATGCGTGAACCACGTTCTAAGAAATATAATTATTACAAAATATACTAAGAGATACATATAAGGATGCCCCCTTGGATGACCAGAGTCTAATATAGGCAATTTAACAACTTTGAGATTACATAAAAACATAACGGAATCAAATAGAAAGAACTCTAATAGCTAACTTGCCTCTGGCACGTCTCCGAAAGCTTATTTGTCTAAAGGAGAACCTAAAAACCTTAACTCTCAAACCACTAAAAATCAATTGAGCTCCCGAGAGTTTAAGGGGAAAACATAAACTTTAAGTCAAACAAAAAGCCTAGTGTGAATAATAACCTACCATCTCGAACCACAGATATCTTGTAAGACCACGCTGCTTAGCGGAATGGGTTTTCCCCTCACTAGTATCTTAACCAAAATTTATAATAACCATATACTATGCACCTACATCCACAATGGTTAAAACATAACAGTTTAAAATATATCATGATGATATCAAACATGTAATATATTTTAGATTTCTCATCTTCGTTCATTTGACTATTTGTCTCAGTTATAGTTTCTAGGGTCACTATTAAACTATTAGTTTGTATGGGTTGACTAATAACCTGTCTAAAATTTTACGAACTATCTATCTGATTTCATAGTTTTCATGGGATCGCTAAGAACCTATTGGCCCTTGCCAATAACTTCATCCAATTATAGTTTCCATGGGTTCTCGCTGAACCTACTGGAATCTCCAATAACTTCTCTCATATCATAGTTTTCATAGTTTGACTATGAACCTATTGATCTCTGTCAATAACTTAATCTGGATATAGTTTTGTTAGGATCACTATGAACCTATCGCCCTGCCAATAACACTTTCCAAACATAGTTTTCATGGGTTTACTATGAACGTGTCTAAAATGACAACTCTGCAATCAATCTTTGGGCGTCTTGTGTTCTGGCTACCTGACCTTCTAGATGCAACTCTATTCATATAGGGGTTAACTCAATATATATTCACTACTGGGTCAACCTAGCCGGTTATTCTACTCTTAACACCCCGAAATACATGATGGGTTAATTATAAAGTGAATATGTTTATAAAAGAAGCATACATGATAACTAATCATAACATGATAACATAACCATCTATGGTTTAATATCCTTGTAATCATTATCAAATGAAACGTGATTAATACCTTTAACATATTATCTTTAGAAAGGAAAGATTCTTCAAAAACTCGGAAATAAAACCTTTCAAAACTCTTTTATATTGTCGTGGGTTTTTTCTTTAAAAATGAGATTGGGTTCTTTGTTTTGAAAACAAAGCATTTCAAAACATTAGACATTCTCCTTTAAAACCATTAAAATATATCCTTTGATAGTATCTAAACCTTCCTTTCAAAACACTAAATATATGCCTTTCGAAACACTCAAGACATATCTTTCGAAAGCATCAAAACCTTCCTTTTGAAAGGATTAAAGCCCATCCTTTAAAACCATTTAGTTCAAGTAGAATTTACAAAACATAGCTTCAAAACCATGTGAAAGTATCACTTTCGAAATCTTTGGGTTTAACCTTAATTATAACTTTTGGGTCGAAGTGAACATAAGCGAAAGTAATTCTTCCGAAACCATTAATCTTCAAATAAAAGAATTTGGAGAAAATAGATGGCTTCGGACCACCTTTTCGAAAGTATTAGTCTTTAAGTAAAAATTCGGAAGGATAGCTTCAAACGACCTTTCGAAACCATTGCCTTCGAAAAACTTAATATAAGTGGCTACTGGAGCCCTTTCGAAAGAATTGGGAAAAAGGGCTTCAATATTAATATAAAAAAGCTTCCCTTTCGAACTCATTGTTATAAGGCTATTAAGAAAGCGGCCTTTAACCTATTCGAAAGGTATGAGGACGATAGCAAGATTTCGACTAGGTATAAAAACTACCCTTTCGAAAGCTCCTCTTTGAAACTTAATATGCTGCAACTCAATCGAACTCTACTTTTAAAACAAAGGAAAGCGGCAATCCATTTGAAAGCTATTAAAAATACCTTTAAACTTGTTAATAGATTTTTTTAAAAACAAAGTAAATGGCATCTCTTTCGAGTGAAAAACAAAGGCTAATAAGTTGATTCGAAAGCTATTTAAAATGGCATCAACCCATTCGATAGCAAGCTTACGACATTACCCCTTTTTTCCTTTCTCCAATACACTACATACCAACCATTTGATATCATGTGTACTCATTTCGAATGAGTTTGAAAGTCAGTCTAGAATAATTTCGGAAGTAAGCAAATGAAAGTGGCAAGCTTGTTATTCGAAGCAAACTGAATTTACTCCATTAAAAAATTCTCCTTTATACCTAACTTGTCTTATTTGTTAAAGTGTGACTGGTTTCCAAATCCTTTACCAAAATCTTTTCTAAAAAGGCTGTCGAATTCATCCATTAATAATTAGAAATATTTTGGTAGAGGAGCCTTTCCTCTTAACAAAACAATTAAAACATTTAAGTCCCCAAAATTAATTAATTCAATTTCCATAGTAAATCACTTAGGAAAAATCCCTAAAATCATCTTAATTCACTTTTAACATGTTTTCTAATATATATAAATTTCAGAGCCAAAATAATTTACATAATTGCCGAAATAAATTTTAAACCCAAATTATCTATTTCTTCTATTCAAAATTCACAATAAATTATCTATAACTTGGATAATTATGAAAATTTAAAATCAAATCCAAAATAATGTTTTACATAACATATTAAATCCTCGTGGCATTCAAAACTCATTTTATATGATTTCAACTTTAAAATAGAATCAAACCTTTTTCAAACATACTTTTTTTAAATCAAATATGGCTTGTAATCGTAGCATATCATCAATCAAATCATCCAAACGGTTTTAAATTTTAAAACTAAAATCAAAACGTTTATGAAAACATAAATGAGATGGTTTTGATTTTTATTCACCTTGTTTTAATAAGGAACTTGAATTTTGATCTTGCTTAAATATTCCTTGCTTGAGTCCTTAGCTTTAGTTGATTTGATCCTATTTACCCTTAGGGTTGTGGCCAGCCTTAGTTCTTCTTATCATTTGTGTTTGATTTATGAATGTATGAAATGAAAAATGGAATAAAAGGTTTAGGTTTACGGGATTTGGTATATGGCTATTTTCCATAATACCCTTGCCTTATTCACCTGTATAGTTAATTCATAAAACCATTTTGTAAACCCATTCCTATAATTTCATTTACCTAAACACGACCTCTATTTAGTTTTCAAATCTCAATCCCCTTATCACTCTAGTTTTCACATTATTCTATTTAATTTATCTAACGTAATCTCCTGAATAACATTACTTAAAATTAGGGGTGTTACAGGCTCCCATCCTTAAAGAATTAGATCCTCGAAATTTAGTAAGGACTAAATACTAAACGTAGCAATCATCTGTAACATCTCCTAACTACCATACAAACCTACCTGACTAGCAAACAGTCTATATAAAGAAAATATAAAACATACACCTACAACAGATATGATATGTATCTCTAATCCTGTTCGCTGTCTCCCGAGTACAGTCCTTCTCGTTGTCGCTCCACTGAATTTTCACCAACTTGATTTTCTTATTTCTTAACTTCTTCTCATCTCTCGCTACAACTTGAACGGGTTATCTAACAAAAGTCAAATTCAATTCTACTATCAAATCTTCTAACGTTGTTTGAAGAATAGTAGTTTCTGGATCATGCATATACTTACGAAGATGAGACACATGAAACACATTATGGACACCTACCATACTACTCGGCCACTCTACTCTATATGTGAGCTTTTCGATCCTCTCTATAAATAGGAACGATCCAACATATTTAGGTGTCAGTTTCCCTAACTTTCCGAATCGTACCACACCCTTCATCGGTGATACTTTAATAAAAACTCTATCTCCAACCGAGAACTCTAGATCCTTACACTCTTATCCGCATAACTTTGCTATCTAGACTAAGCTTCCTTTATCCTTTCTCGAATCAACTCAAACTTCTCTACTGTCTCTTTAACCAAATCTAGACCCAAGACTAATCTTTCTCCAGTTACTAACCGACATGCTGGTGATATTCATCGCCTTCCGTACAAAGCTTCGAAAGGTGTCATTCATATACTATTCTGATAACTATTATTGTAGGAGAACTCAACTAAATATAGTTGATATTCCCAAGATCCATCAAAATCTAACACACAAGCTCTTAACAAATCCTCGAGTACCTTATTGACTCTCTCTATCTGCCTATCCGTCTGAGGGTGATAGGCAGTACACATCTTGAGCTTGGTACCTAACACATCTTGTAGACTCTTCTAGAATTCACTAGTAAACAAAGTATCTCTATCACTCACTATTCTGCTAGGAATTCCATGGAGTCTAACTATGTTCCTCATTAACAACTTAGCTAAAACAGGTGTCGTCTAGGTTGATTTAACTGGGATGAAACAGGCACACTTGGTCAATCGGTCAACTATGGCCCATATACTTTCTTTCCTTGATTCAACCTTGGTAACCTGTCTACAAAATCTATGGATATTGATTTCTATTTCCAAATTGGTATCTCCAAAGGTTAAAACATCGGCTTCTGATGTTCGACCTTTACTTGTTGACATATCACACACTGCCTAACCCATAAGCAACATCCTTTTTTCATACCTTCCCAGTAAAAACTCCTCTTCATATCTTGATACATCTTGGTTCCCCTAGGATGAATAATAAATTTGGATCGATGACATTCCCTAACAACTTCTTTCCTTAAGTCCACAACATCCAAAATACACAATCGCTCCTTTTTTATCAACCCTCCTCTCTGGTCAAGATTAAAATCCTTTAGATCATCGATATCCGATCACTACTACAAAACAGGTCATTTGCATCGGTTGTTTACCCCCCTTTTGCATCAGTTCAACAACCGATGCATATGCAACCGATGCAACAGGCTTAACACTTTTGCATCAGTTCTGAAACCGATGCAAAAAGGTCCTTTTTGCATCGGTTGTTACTAACAACTGATGCAAAATATCATGGTTGGTTGCTTGGACACAGCCCCCATGTTGCATTGGTTGTAATGAAAACCGATGCAACAAAGGAACTTGTTGCATCGGTTTTTTATAACAACCGATGCAAACTAATCCCTCTATTGCATCAGCTGTTTATACTTGATGCAAAAAAGCCATTCTCAGAAACCATTATTACAGTACTCAAATAGACTATATATATATATATTATTGATTATAACAAACAATTATTGCATGCAATATTACAATCATTCAAAATTAAATTTGAAGGCAAATACAAACCGAATAACATAATACCAAAATAAACATCGCAAGTTCATACAACCACTTTCAACAAATTCATATCACTGCATATACCCAATACATTTCATTGTCTCTTCCAATACCATCCTCTATCAGAACAGCAACTTCATCCACCAATCATCAACTGATTACAAGGCACGCCATCACCATCAATATCCATTCTACATCATCAGTTCCACAACCCACTGTCAACACTTCATCACTTCAATTCAAAACCCACTGTCAACACTTCAATTCTGCCTGCCTTTTTCACTTTCAACACCTGCAACACATTTCACCAGAGAACAACAATCCAACATTGCCTGCAACTTCAGCCACCACATCAACCATCTCCACATATCTGTCACTAGCAACTACAAGCTTCACCCATACAGTCATTACTACCACTCCACAACAGCATCTTCATTCATCTACCATTTGCCACAACCTGATCACCACAAAACAACATCATCCACTATTCACTACCAACAGTTCAACCATCATCGGCGAACCATCCCTCATATATCACTGCTATTCACTGCAAATACCCCAGTTCATCCATCATTTCCACCTCTACAAAACACACTGCAACATTCACTACAATTACTTATAACTTCACTACATCTTCAGTTTCCAGTTCCACAACCTTCATTTTCACTAATACTTCATCCCACTGTCTACCAAGCACATCTTCACATTTTCACCAATACTTCATTTTCACTAATACCGCATCTTCACATTTCAAACAACAGTATCTATCAACCATTTACCTGCCTCGCTTCTGCCTGAACTACTTCGACCATATTCACCATACCTTGTACATCACTCTACCCTACTGTCAATACTGCCACTGCAGCTTCACCTGAACCATTGCCTTCCACCATCTGCTGCCACCCTGCTCAAACCCTGTCAGACCATCCACTTGCCTACACAACATATCACTCCTCCACAAACAATCCACCACCATCAGTTACAAACAGCCATTCATCAAACATTTCACACTGCAGATTTCACTGCACATACCTGATCACCATAAACCCCCACACAACACCCTTGTCCGATCAACTCCTACTGCTCCAAATTGCATACAACCACTATCTCAAACAAACCACAACATCATCACCCTGCCTGTCACCTTAGTTCCCTACCTTCCATTGTTGCATTCCTTCAATATCACAAAAATAATTTATTATAGAAATCAGAAAGTAGGTTAACAAACAAACTAGAATTAGTTGACAACCAAAACAATAATGTCCACAGATAATACGGGTTTGTACAACTATCTATCTAATAACAAATTAGTAGAATGTAGCCTAAAATATTATCTCATGTGTTATATATTAACTTCTAAGAAGATAATACGGGTTTCCAGGTGATACCTTACTGCAAATGAACACACATCCACTTTTGTGTCATACTCTTCATTTCAGGGAACTTTTAGAGCAAAATACCTGCCTGTAAGATGTGAAAAATATATCAGAAAGACATTATTTTTTATTCTAAAATGTGAAACAAAGCCACTCAACCATGACAACTATTGAACTAGAAATTAAATGATTTATAAAATATTGCACTGTTCAAAATAGCAGTTGGATATATAACAACTATTGCACTATTCAATAAAACAATTTACTCTAATAGGCATCCTTGAAATAAGTTTACGTATTAATAATCTGGAAATGTATCTGCTAATTAAAATAATATACTTACTTACATTTGGATTCATGACTTTAAAAGACTACATGGGTAGAATCTCTGAATTATTTCTTTTATTCTGTAAGGATTGCAAATAAGCATTTCGAATGGCTTTCATTTCAGCAACAATATTTATCATTTGCAGTCGAGCATTTGGATTTTCACTAGAACAGCATAAACCAATGTAGACCATAGAGTGCAAATATCCTTTGAGTAATTCCTCTGCAATTTTATGATTCAAGCTTCTTCCATTTTTGTCCTTTTCAAGCAACAGTAATTGTGGATCAGTAATCTCTAGTACTTTCAGAGGAAATGCCACATCGACATATGCACGAAGGGTGATGATTACCTTTTGAAACAGTTCATTTGTCGGTCTTTTGCCTGTAATTAGCTCGAGCACAAGTTTACCATAACTGTATACATCTCCTTGCGTTGTGACTTGCTCGGACATTCCATACTCTGTATTGTTTGAAATGAGTAAGTTTTAGTCAGACACAATAGTACAGATATCATGTCTAAATTAACTACTATCATCAAATGAGCCAAGCCAAGGTACAGCCTTTTATTATCTCTATGATGTTGATGTTGGGATTGGTGCTACAATATTTTGTTGTTTGGAGTAGCAGAAAAGGAGCAGCAACGACGAAGGAAGAACAAAGAAGAGAGGTGGAGCATCAGAAGCCTGTAGCATAAGATATAGGCATCCAGTCAACTGGAAAAGGCTGCCAGTCGATTGGAACTCTTTCCAAGCGACTGATAATGTTTCCAGTCGACCACTTCAAAACGGCCTCTTCACGCAAGCTACTAACATCACATCTACTACACAACGACCACTTAAACAACCAATCGCTGCTTGCTGTTAAACCCACCTCTTGAATCACCAACTACCTTCAAAACCGTAACATAACCCCTCCGACCATCTTCAACAAAGAACACTGCTGCTGCTCCACTCTTCAAAACCATCAAACCATTCTACAAACGCTACACACTTAACCTACAAACAAACTTCACCATACACACTGTCTTCCCACTTCTATCGTCACATTACTGTCACTCTAACTCTCACTGCCTTCAACCACCATCCCCTCATATCTGATAATCACAACCTCAACAGTGCCAATACCTCAACAGTCATATTGTTTCGACTACACAACAGTACATCGCCATTTCTACCACTACACTAGCTTCCACCCAGCATACACCCAAACCTTGCAAACAACCCACTACATTAGCTTCCTGTTGCAAACCAGTTCTTACATTAGCTTCGACATCTTCTGCAAATCTACTACAAACAACTTGCAGCAACACTATACCATCCTACAACACATCAACCATCAGTTCTCAGGGTGTTGACAGAGGCAAATGCAATGGATTGAACATATGTTACATTTGAATAAGTAACTAAACATTAAAAAACAAACTCACTTCTTTCCAATAAGCCTCTTGACATCAAAAATGGTTCTTTCAGCGTTGGCAGCTGCTTGATTCTTTGCAGCCTCACCAATGAGTCTTTCACTATCGGTGAAAGCAACCCATGAAGGAGTGATACGGTTACCTTGGTCGTTAGCTATAATCTCAACATGACCATTCTTGTACACCCCAACACATGAATAAGTGGTTCCAAGATCAATACCAATGACTGTACCTTACTTTGTAGCTTCTTCTTTGGCGATTGCAAAAGCAAACCCTGCACAGAAAATTTTATATTTAGGCTTTGTTTGCTTGTTGATTAATGGTTCCCAAAAAAAACTTTAGAAAACTCCATATGAAAACCAATTTACATGTAATTAATACAAATCTGTTAAAAATAATACCAAAACAGAAGATTATTATCAAAAAAAGGCATGTACATAAGTTAACCAATTTCATAACAACTAGCATACCCCCAATACATGATGTGCGTGCACATGCACATGCATACATGGAAGATGTTCAGTGTTTATCAATTAAGTAACATATGGATATAATTGTTTATAATGCTTAAGTGTGATTGAATGAACATATGCATGTCTGTGTAATGCCCTATATGAATATTCATGGATTTGGTTTGATATACATAACACAGGAGGTTTGGGTTATTATACATCACACATTAAAAATCTCATGTGGAATAATTAAAATCTGTAACTTCGTAAAAATACTTTTAACTATTGCTACTTGACTTATTTTAAGTGGACTTACAAATATTAATTTTTAAAGAGAAGGCTATATGCATATCATGGCAGTGGTGAACGAAACAAAGAGAAGGCAACTGACTTTGGGCTTGACTCAATTCACGGAAACAAATTTTGGCATCAGGGACGAAATAATTCAAGCAAAAATGCTTGAGTGGGTGGCCATTTTCCAAGGCGAAGTACATGTACAGGACGTGAAAATTAAACAATATAGGATGTCCAATAAGTAAGGCTGAGACCATTACTTCTTTTAGTTCATGAATGAGCAAGTTGGAATAAAAAACAGTATAAATTAGTGATGTCCTCTGGCTAGAATTGAAGTTTCTCGAAGACCCATGAGATGAGAGAAATAGGTAAGAGAAAAATGGAAAAAAAATTATTTCAACATAAATCGTTAACACAACCATTAAAAAAACATTAGAAAAAAACATTTTTATTGCACGCAATGTTCAGGTTAGTAGACCAATTTCTTTATTATACCCTGATAAAGCAGATAGACAGTTTACCATCCACATTTGGCAACATTGATTAAGGTAAAGTAAGGAACGAACACATGTACAAATCAATATATATGATCGAGTAATAGTAATTGAAAAATCACGCTAGCATAAACCATCATCACTACGTGATACTGCCTTCCAATTCAGACTGTATGCTCTATGTCATATTTGAGAAAACACGAAGCTACAATCGCTCTTTAGTATTGACTTTCACTGTCAGTGATGATAGTGGCATGAAAAAAATGAAAAATCCCATGTTTAACATTAAAACAACAACCCAAAGACTGATGACTTAACCTTCTAGCAGTAAGCAAACCAGGAGAAGCACAATTTCAATATGAATTGATCGAGTAAAGTCGAATTCAAATTATAATTGTACAACTTTTTTTTAGAAAATTTAATAAACTGGCTACTTTTTAATTTTGTTCTACAATTCAATGATGCTAGCACCAACATCGTAAAATACAATTGGTTAGTGATACTTCCTTCAAACACACATTGTCTGTATCCTATCATATTTGGGAACAAGGGAAGCAACACATGATCATTGGTGATAACATACAAAGCTAGTGATGCCAATGGAACGGTAAGGTAATGAGACACACCTAGTTTGTTAAGACAAATCAATTAAATTAATTGCGATCTAAGTCTATACTAAAAGTCAAGAATGGTAGCAATAGTAGTAAAACTGTTTCATAGGACTCTCGCATGACTAACAACAATTAGTTGGGTGTTCGAATGTCCCAAACAACATTAGCAGGGTTGAAGAAGTGCAAAATAACAAACAGTTATGTTCTATAAATAAGATGACGAAACAATCAGAAATTGTGGACGTCAATTGGTTAACACAAATACACGGTAGTAACTTTGGAGACAGATTACAGTAAGAATTCACCTAGAAACCATATTCACAAATTTAGAGATAGATTTGTGAGAAATTAATCACCTTAAATTCTTAATTAAATAGCAGCGCTAAATAATTGCATCACCACCGGACGCCTAGCCTAGCCCGCCATCACCTGAATGCAGCCACCACCAACGCCCACACCTTCGGTCACGCAGCTCGACGTCCGCCATAGCACTACTCTAATCTGCGATGGCTCCAATAGCTTTAGGTTTGAATGAATTTGCAATTTGAGATTTGCCAGTTTCTTGCTTTGGTGAATTTGTTAACCCACTCTTTTAGTTGTCGTCCTTTGTTTAAACAACGAGGAGAAGATTTTCTTTTCTCTTTTAGTTGCTGTCCTTTTTTTTTCCTTTTAGTTGCCGTCCTTTGTTTAACTTTGGAGCCAATTTTTCATTATTTCCCACCTAAATTTCATATCTTTGCCATCAACATGTAGTTGCATCGGTTGACTTTAAAACCGATGCGACTAAAACTATTTGCATCAGTTCTATTTTAATAACCGATGCAAATTTTATTTTTTACTACCTATTGCTTTCCACGTACCAATTGCATCAGTTATTAAGATATAACTGATGCAAATAGTTCTATTTGCATCAGTTTTTACTTCAACCGATGCAAATGAGGCGAAGCAATATGCACTTTTTGTACTAGTGGATCCAACCTCAAGCCTTCTAATATTCTCAGCTAATAGCGGATCCTCTTTCTGCTTAAAAGCAATCCTTTCGATCGGCACGGGTCGAACTTCGAAGCAGGACAACATGGCGGTGCTCTGACTAGAACTAGCAGTTGATCTTAACTGCACACTACAAGTAGTCAAAACCTCTAGATCTTTCCACTCTGCCAACATAACTAACACCATATTATGATGCTTTTTGCTAAGAGCATCCGCTATTTTATTTCCTTTTTTAGGTGTATACTCTATACCAAAATCATAACTAAGAACTCCAGCCACCTCTATTGTCTCATATTCAACTCCTTCTGAGAGAATAAATACCTTAAGGACTTATGATCTATGTATAGCTTAAATGTTTCCCCTAAGATATAATGTCTCCATATTTTCAATGCAAAGATCATCGATGTTAACTCTAAATCATGAGTAGTATACCTCACTTTATGCGGCCTAAGCTGTCATGAACCATATGCAATAACTTTACCTTTCTATATCAACACAGCCCCTAAACCAGTTTGACATGCATCAATATACAATACTAACCCCTGGTTTCCATCTGGAACCACTAACACAGGTGCGTTTATCAACAACGTTTTAACTTAAAGAATGCTTCTTCACATTTGTTAGACCAATTAAACTTCACGTACTCCTAGTTAGCTTAGTCAATGGCGCTGCTATCTAGGAGAAGACCTTAATGAATCTTCAGTAATAGCCAGCAAGCCCAAGAAAACTTCTAATCTTAGTTGCTGTCTCTGTTCTCTTCCAGTTGCTAATAGCTTCGATCTTGTCCAGATCAACCGAAAAACCCTTCTCTCAAACAACGTGACCAAGAAACTTAACTCTTTCTTTCAAAAATGACACTTGGAAAACTTCGCTTTCAACTGATGCTGCCTCAGCGTCCCAAGCACTACTCAAAGATGAGCTTCATTCTCTCTTTCATCCTTGGAATATACTAAAATGTCATCTATAAATACCTATACGAACCTATCCAAAAGCTCTTGGAAAACTCGGTTCATCAAATCCATAAAGAATGCTGGTGCATTCTTTGACCTGAATGGAATTACTAACCATTCATACGAACCATACCTAGTCTAAAACACCATCAACAGAATACTATCCTCTGCCACTTTTAGCATGGAAACCTATCGCCAAATCTAATTGGAAACAACTGACCAAATAAATCATTGATTCTCGACAAAGGATACTTATTCTTAATCGTCTTCTCATTCAACCTACGATGGTCGACACACATCCTCAATGATCCATCAGGTTTCTTCACGAACACCGCGGCCGCTCCCTAAGGCGAACTGCTTGGTCAAATAAAATTCTTCCCTTCTAAGTCCACTAGTTGCGCCTTCATTTCCTTCATCTCAGCCGGTGTCATCCTGCTAGATGGTCTATTTACAAGTTCTTCTCCTGGCACAAGATCTATCCGAAACTCAGTGGCTCGTTTCGACGGTAGTCCTGTAACTGGCTCAAAAACATCTTCCATTCCTCTTGACAAAACTATTAAAACATTTAAGTCCTCAAAATTAATTAATTTAATTTCTATAGTAAATCATTTAGGAAAAATCCTCAAAAATCATCTTAATTCACTTTTAATATGTTTTCTGACATATATAAATTTTGGACCCAGAATACTTTATATAATTGCCGAAATAAATTTTAAACCCAAATTATCAATTTATTCTATTCAAAATTCATAATAAATTATCCATAACTTGGATGATTATGAAAATTTAAACACATCTCCGAAATAATGTATTATATAACATATTGAATCCTCTTGGCATTCGAAACCCATTTTATATGATTTTAACCTTAAAATCGAATCAAATCTTTTTCAAACATACTTGTTTAAATCAAACCTGGCACGTACCGAAGCATATCATTATTCAAATCATCCTAACAGTTTTAAACTTTAAACCTGAAATCAAAATGTTCATAAAAACATAAATAAAATGGTTTTGATTATTATTCACCCTGTTTTAGATAAGAAACTTGAGATTTGATCTTGCTTAAATCTTCCTTGCTTGAATCCTTAGCGTTTATTTTGATTCACTTTTCCCTTAGGGTTGTAGACGGCCTTAGTTCTCCTTAGCTTTTGTGTTTGATTTATGAATGTATGAAATTAAAAATGGAATAAAGGGTTTAGGGGTTATGGGATTATGGTATACGACTATTTCCCATAATATCTTTGCCTTATTCACTTGTATAGTTAATTCATAAAACCATTTTATAAACCCATTCCTATAATTTCATTTAGCTAAGCATGACCTTTATTTAGTTTTCAAATCTCAATCCCCTTATCACTCTAGTTTTCATATTATTCTATTTAATTTATCTAATTAAATCTCTTGAATAATGTTATTTAAAATTAGGGGTGTTACAGTCTCTCTCCGCCCCTGCTCTGGAACCACGTATGCAGGTCGTGCGCCCCAATGCTACAATGGATTCCCTTGCACCAATTGGCAGTCCCAAGTCGGACATACTGAAACTATTTATATACATACATACATATATATATATATATACATATATATATGTATATATATATATGCTTTAAATCGATTATCAGTGAATATGTATATATATATATATATATATATTATATTCCGTATCTCTCCCAATAGCCTAACCTGGACATACTAGAATTATATATAACTATAGAAATATATAATTCACATAAACTATATGAAGGTATGTATACACACACACAAAACCAGTCTAACTATATGGAATTAATAACAAATATCGTGTCCATTTACATACACAAAGGCAATATCCAACCAAAGTAGCAAATCTATCATTCATTATCACTAAACAAAAAAATTCAATCAACAAAATTAAATAATCCATCAATAATCAAGCAACAACAAGCAATCAATTAATCAAAATAAACAATCAATCGATAATTAACCAAATGTGACAATCCAGATTTTGGGATCAATTAATATCGCCGAAAACCCATCCGTTCTGAATTATGAATGGAAACTACCATTTCAACATATCATAAGATGATAATTATACAACACTACTAAATGTATAGTATATAAATTTTAATTCCATAACTTACTAGAGTAATCATTTATTTTATAGGGTGTACTTTAATACATACCAAAATCAAATACTAAAAATCTACCGCTGCACAACTCTAATGTGAGAGATAACAATATCCATTCCTGCTAACTCAATAAACATGTCAATGTGAAATAAAGTGGTAAGCAGGAAAGATACATCACATATAATAATTAGCAAACACTAAACATAGGGTCGTTACATTCTTCATCCTTTAAAAGAATTTCATCCTCGAAATTCCTTGGAGTGAAAAATATAACGTAAGTCAAACAATCAACAAATGTTAAGACACTAAAAATAATATCACCCATAACCTTGGTCGGAGGTACGGTGCCTTATCCTATCCATTTTATTTATCAAATTAAGGTGGTTTTATTTAAAATTTCTAGGTCGATTTACTAACCATAGGTAAAATTTTACTTAGGAACCTAACTTAAGCTCTGATACTAACTATAAGGGCCCTCCCCTTGCAATACCCTGAATCAACATTGAGTGACAACATCTAACTCCCGAATACCACAAAAGACAGTCCGCTGGGGTAAAATAAATAAACTAAACATGACTAAGGCATAACGACAGAATCTTATAGCGGAATGATAATATATAATATACTAAATATACATAAGCAATATGATAAAAAATATATAAGAGACCGACTAATGGTAGTAACTAATAAATGAATATCAATACATAAAGCCGTAATACAATATCTAATACAAAAATCCCATATATAAATAGCCTATTTATCACATACTACTACAACATCAAGTATATATCCAATGCATCGACTTTGCCTCCAAAGTGCTCCAACTATCCTGAAAGCATATCCCCAAAAGCATCTGACTCTCAAACTATCCAATCGAGTACCCAAGAGTTGTTATGACATAAGTGAACAAAGGAAAAACGCGGGTCAGAAATAAATATTGGTGTGGCGAACAATCTCAAGCATTGTATATTAAATTCATATAAAAATATATAGGAGACTACTGAAGTACAACTAGTCCTCTCCACAAATGTGGCTTAAAGATAACCCGAACTTCTTTCAAACAAGTAAAGTAAACCAAATTCAAAAGTAAGGTGTGATTGTACCAGTACTAAAGCACCGGTCCCATCAGAACCTCGAATTTAAGCATGCTTAGGCGAACAGAGACTGGGATGTCAGTCTAGAGTGGGTCATATACTGTTCTATAGTATTATTGGGTGCTACGACCGGACTTACATGCCAACTTCTTTTGAGGTGTTGTTTTTCAGGGGAGTCCACAATATAGTTATAATTCTTGATAGGCCACATTGGTAGCTAATAGAAATTCAGAATGATTTAACGATACACAGTCTAAGCGTATGTATAGTTCAGTATGCTCAACTTGGGGTTACCCAATAGTGGGCATAATATATTATGCAAATGAATAAAAATGTTGTTTAAGTGATGTATATATATATATATATAATTATAGATGCATGGTTTGGGTAACTTATATATTTGTATGGTATGCATGACTTGGAGCAGCCAGGTAGTGCAAGGCACTTCAAGTAGGAATCACTGTCCACACTGCCTGTTTACAAGCAGTGCCTGTACTGTCCTCGGCAGTGCTAGGTGGCACCATCATGCGAGCAGTGCCATATGAATCTAGGTCTCGAATTTTAGGGTTCACTTTTTGAAAGGATTGACTGGGTTCGAAGGGGCTTCATAGTTCTAATGAAGTTCAAGTACATAGGGTAGCTAATGACAATTTGGAATGAGTATCGTTATAGGTATTCAAATAATGTCGACCTTGGATATTACTTATATATGATTTGTACAGGGCCTTTGGGTACGAGGATGCTTGGTTATATGACATCATTAAGGTTGTATTTGCTGTTATTACGGGACTAACCAGGATCCCGAGATATGCGACACTTTCGACTAGGGATATCGATTATGGATATTTAAGAAGCATTGGTTTTCGACTAGATACACACAGATGTGTATATAATCGATATAGAGGAATTTACCTTATAATCCGGGTTTGACCATGGAATGGGAAATGTATGACACATTTATTATAGAGTGCAGCATTAACTATGCACTCATCTATTCATATTCTTTATACTTTATATAGTTGTAACATGTAGTTTTTACTTATGATATGCTGCATAGACCCAGTGAACGCTAGTATGTATATCTATATTTAATTACAATATTATGAGGCTAGTTTTCTTCACTAGACTTTTGCTTGACCCTCGTTTTCTCTCTTTTATTTTCTATATGGAACTTGTGATTACTCCTAGCAGAGCATTCTGAGTGACACATTGATTTTGCGGACGTGCTAGCTGGAACGCTAGTCTTTTTCAGGGCTAGTGGCTATAGTACTGTTGAAGACAATATGTTTAAGCTGACGGGGTGCATGAGCGATTTAGGATAGGCGATTTGAGATGGATGATTTGTCGAAACTTTTGGAATACTAAAAGGGATATTTCGCCATCCGCGAACATTGCGACAGATTTTGGTAGGTGTTGGTGGTTATGTAGCCCTTTAGGCATTATAGTAGAAGAGGTGGATGAACAGGCCATTTAAACCTGATGCATGAGTATTCAAGTTGAGTGGGGCTGTTAGGTGAAGTTTGACTTGGACTCTGTATCCAAGTAAGGTCTAATGGTTGCTAAGAAATATGCAATGATCGAGCAAATGACTTCTACGTTTTGCATTGAATCATTCATGTTAGAAGTTTTTAATTTTTGTGATAGCAAACCTTAGGTGATTGGAGCAATTCCATATGCTGAAAAGTTATTTTCTAAGGATCACATTATTCACTTACCAGTTCATAATCTCTACTTTGAGCGTGGGATTTCTAGTGATTACACCATTTAGGCGAAGGTTTTTCATTCGTTCTTAATGATGAACACTGAAGTCGGATTATTGAGGTGACTGAGGGATTTTCAAAGCATGACCCTAATCATGCAAGGAGATTTCAGTAGTCGGGTCAAGAAACCATATTAAAATTCACATAAGAAGAGTTAGGTGGCCGACCCTAATTTAATAGGGAAATATTGCGAGTATTGGATCAGGCATTGTATCATTTTAGGAAGACACTCATTGTGAATTATAGTATAGTATAGTTAATGCTACTTGTGATCATTCAAGAAAGGACTTGTTGACCAATCTTGTAATGATTTGGATAATCTTCTATGCGGTGGGATACTTACTTAGGCGAGCATCACAGAATACTCAGTATATTATCCTTATTGACATTGTATGGTTGAGGTGGGTTTGAACAAAACAAACTCAAGCATTTGAAGATCATCATTTAGCGATGATTAAATTAGTAGAGTTTTCTCCTTTAGAGAGTGAGTTCTATACGAAAGGGAAGGAAAAATTGAGACATGGTCTGCTTGATTTATTTGAGAGTTTTGGGGCTCGATGATCTAACGCATCGTTTAAATTTTCCTTTTTGTATTGGGAGGTGTTATAATCTTTCATGTATTATTCATGAAAGGAGCCACTCCACTTAAGCATTTTATCCGTCTTGGCAATCAAAAAAGCTCATTGAAGTTTATAGTTTGTCATGCACGTTTCGACTATTTTGGTTCACCGTGCATGTCAGTATAAATTCGTTGGTATGTTTTATTATTTTAAATGCTTGTTATTGTTTATTGTTGGTAGCTATTGTTTGATTGTTGAGTTATTGTTGTTAGTTAATCATTAACTGTTTATTTTGTTGATGGATTGATAGTTGTTGTTTGTTGATTGCTAGTCGTTGCTTAATTATCGATTGATTGTCTATTTTGATTGATTGATTGCTTATTATTGCTTTTTTATTGATTTTTCATTTAATTTTTTTGATTAGATTATTTTTATTTAAAAATTCTAACTTTAACTTACTTTCACACATTTTCTCTTATTATTATTAAGCGAGTTTAAAATCATTCAATGGTCATTATAACTACTTAACATCAAGCATACAAATTACTAATCCCTTAAACTTCGTAAATCAAATTACTGCACTTCTCATATGCTTACTTCTTTATTAAAAATCACATTTTTAATGTTATTACTTCATATAACTTCATGTTTACTTGTGATAACATAAACTATAATATATGTAACAACAATTCTTATTTCTCGCTTACTAACTCTAACATATATCACTTATTTCATCATTTATCAACCATTTGGTGTTTTCTTCTGCTTACTAAACACCAATTAAGGCCTAATCAAGCCTTACTTCCTTGAAATCCAACATAAATCACCTATCCAACATTTCATAACTAAACATGTATCTTTATATAGCTCCGAGCTATAGGTTTAGTATCCACTCACCTAGCAACCATTAATGTTTCCAAAGCAACATAAAACCCATTCTTTAGCTCTCTTTCTCTCCATGGTCGAAAATCAAATCACATTCAAATGTTTTAGTACTAATAGAGATTGTAGAGGAAGGCAAGAGAAGAATTTACGTGATTTTAGTTTGATTTAAGGAATTTATTTCATGTGTTTTTATTTGATTTAAGCTTGAAGGTTTAAGTTTAGAAGAAAGAAAAGAAGGCAATGTGAATGAATTGAAAGAGGAGGGGTGTGTCTCTTTAAATGAAAGCAAGTGGATTTAGGCCCAACTCCATCCCCTTTTAATCAACAACTAACTCATCTTCTTTATAACTCAAGAATCCGTTATTCTAAATATATTGATGTTTATACTCAAAAAGATCGGAAATGACATTCAAAAAATAATGGAAGTAGTCTTGGAACTTGATTTCATTGTCTTCAAAATCTGTATTTTTGAGTCATCAATTAAATCAACTAATTAATATTTAAATAAATCATTTAAATATTTAATCACTTCAAAAAAATGGGTTGTTACAAATTATGTATAATATGTTTATGAAAATATTGTTTGTATTAATATAAATTACTCGAACTCAAAAGTATTCATTTAGGTAAAAAAAATCATTTCTAGTTTTTAAAACTAATTTAAAAATCTAAATAAATTCATAAACATTATAGATTAGATATTAGCTTAGTTATTACATTGTTTGGAGGAATTTTATATAATTATTGAAATATAAAGAAAAGTTATGAATTATTTGTAATTTATAATCATTTAATAAAAATATATTTAAGCTTCTAAAAGTAACTGGTTATATTTTGTGAAATTAAATCACATTTATAAAAAAAATTGCTTATATTTTCTACGTATTGAGAAATTTAAATAAACAATGTTATAATGTTGTATAGTATGAGATGTCTAATAATATTTTCGATTATTTTTTGGGCTTATTACATAGAATATTACTATATGAAGCAAGTGTAGTTTATGGGCATTGAATGAACGAATACATATCACCAGATGAGAAGCTTGTGTTGATATTCATTAGTTATTCCTTGTAAGTAGATGACACTCATATGAGGGTAGTCATACACACACACGTAGATATATATATGATGTCATGCTCGTTGCGGTAAGCAAGGTTGTGTGTCAGCTAATGTATAAGGTCATGTGCTTACTGCCATATGTCAGCAAATGTATATGGTTGTTTATCTATATAGATACTATGTGGATGTCTATCACTGTCCGAACTCCTATTATGTAATGACCTGGAATTTTGGTTGTTAGTTTTGAACATTTAATTTATTTTAAATTTTGAATGTGAATTATTTATTGATTTTGAATATGGAGATTTTGAAAGAATAAGTAAAATAGTTTAGCGTTTCAGGTATAGCGATTAATTGACTTTGCTAAATATAAATTTTATATTGGAAATTGGGTAAATATGAGAATCTGGAGTTAAATGGAAAGAGAAATGATTTCTAAGTTGATTTAAAACTCTAATTGAATTAGAGTGATGGTCGTAGACTTTTGAATGAGATTAAAAGTCGATAAATCTAAAGTTGAAATTCATATATTAATTTAGTAGTGGAATTAATATATAATAACAGTGTAAATAATTGAACCTTGATTTAAAAAGAATCAAAATGATTTCAAATAAGGATATAAATTCTATTTGAATTATAAATGAGTCAGTAATATTTTAAAATTTCGAATTTCAAGCAATTCCGTCAATTTTTAAAATCGTCCGATTTAATCGACGCGTTAAAATCGCCTTCTGGGACACAGTCTTGGAATTCGATGAAACCAGTTCCATTTGACCCGCAATAGTTTATTATTATCGGATTTCGAATTTCATAGTGTTTGGAGTTATTGATTGGTCGTACAAAGTAGAAACACGTTGAAATAAGTATCGAAAATTTAATAATTTAATTCGATTCAAAAAGCTATCTTTCACATATGATCGAATTAGGTCACAAAACATGTTCCATTGTGTTCAAAATAGGGGTAAAACATTATAAACGACAGGCGGCACGCTTCATTTGGAGTTCGTTTGAAAAAGCACAAAAAATTTGAAAAAAATATTAAAATAATATGAATATAAACCTACATATGCGATATACAGTAAACCCTTGCCTAAAGTTCACACGATCGTTGTTCTAACTACAATGACCGAAACTCTCCTATTTTCTTCTCTCAATCTCCACAAAACCATAAACTTTCAGGCTAAGTTTTCAACATGAAAATCGAAGAGCTCATCGAGGCGAGCAAATCCAACGACTATGATGGAGTTTAGCGAGGGGGATCGCCAGGAATCTGGCCGCGCTTTTTCATGCTAGGGTTTTTTGTGGTGGGTTTTCTAGGCGACTGGAGATGATGAGATTCTGGTCGAAGGTTGAGGGCGCGATGGACTTTACCACGGAGGCATTGGATCATCGTTTCGATCACCAGGGAAGGAGCGGCCCTCGGTCAAAGAAAGCCATAATGGGTTCGAACATAGGAAGAAACGCGTGAAGGAAGAAGCAAATGAACGGCTGTGATTTTCTCAGAGTAAAAAAAAGAGTTTATTTATATAAATTTATGTTCAAATCTTTAAAATAGCATAACTTTGTCATGCGAGGTCGGAATCGGATGAAACAAGCGGTGACGGAATCACAGCGATGAATACTATGCGCTGGAGTAGGTTTGGAGTTGATATGAGTTAGCAAAAATTTTAGGTTGAATCGAACGTGTTCGATTTAATTTAAAATTGGAGCGTTTGGCGAATTTAAAACTCAAAGTGAGTTAATCTTACTCAATTTTGGACTGCTGGTGATTAATTTTAAGTAATTAGAAATTAAGAAATGATTGATTGGTTAAATTGATAAATTATATCAATTAGATGTGATATTATATATATTAGTGTAAATATGTAACGATCCCGGATTTTGATTTATTTATAATAAACAATTAATTTAATTTTGAATAAAATTTGTGAAATTAATTCGTAAACTGATTTGAAAATTTCCAAATTCAAATAAAATATGTTAAAAAGTCAATACAAAGTAATAGAACAAAAAGAAAGAAATAAAATGTTAGATGTTTGAACTTTAAAAAGGAAATAAATTTTTTGATATAATGTTAAACAAAATATTTCACATAGATTTTAATTATATAAAATATGAAATGAACATAGTAAATAATTCTAGAATTATATAAACTATAAAAATAAATGTTGTAAAGTAAAATAAAATACAACCAAGCTATACTTACAAAATAAGTAATTAAGTATTTGATAATTTAAGTTAAAATAAAAAGAGAGATAAAATAAGCAATTATGTAAGAATGAAACTAAAAATTTATAAGAAATATTGAAACAGGGTATATATTTGTACATAAAGTATGAAAGCACATACCAGGCAAAGTAAAAACGTGAATGAAGCCTGTAAGTAGTTATGTAAAATAAGGCAAGTAAAAGAAACAAAATATATTCAAGTATAGGTATGTAGTCTTGTACAAGAGAAAATAATAATAATATCTATGTACATAATATCACCTCCAACACATACAAAATCACTTCAGCCGAAACAAAAGGATAAAGTATGAAGACATGGGCTAAGCATAGGAACAAAGTACTCATGCATTTAATGCAAGCATCTTCAGCATGCTTATTGTACAAACAATATACTGCATACTTCTCTTTATATGCATCATCTCCTATATATCAACCTCCTTCCTTTCAGATAACATAAAGAAATACTATCTCAAAACTTAAAAAAAAACTTCAAGTTAAACATCAAAAAAATAAAGTCAAACCAGAGAATCAAGTGAAAGATTTCAACTAGGAATTCAAAGCCTATTTCAACAAAAAAATAAAGTAGCTCTGTTCATTTGAAAACCAAGTGAGTAACATCACTTTTCAATCTAAAGTATCTGTTATCTGTTGCATATAAATTTCTGGAAAATGAATATCTTTTGGTGTGAGATTATATGAATGAATTATCTGTTGATGTGGGTGTACAGAATATGTACGTGTTTGTCTTTCCAAAGAATCCATGTCTCTTTGATTTTCAAGCTTCTGTTGATTTAAAATTTTTATCTCTTGATTTAGTTTAGGTTTGGATTTGAGACTTTAACAAAAATCATATTTGTTCCACCATAAATTATAGATTAAAATTTTGCTTAAGTCAAAACAAACTTGAATTGGCCCTGGGAAATCAAAACAACCGAGCAAGTTCAAACGTACATGAAATTTCTATCATTTTGTTTTCTGAATTCAGGAATATAAATTGAATCTAAAAACCAAAACATGTTTTTAAAGTTGGGATCATAAATTTTAGAGATGTATAGGACTAGCAGTTCGAGTTGAACTGAAATTGACGTTTTGGGTTCACCTTGGCGATCAAGTTGATCGGAAGGCATGGGGTTGCTCGTGGTGATGAAGGAGCGAACGAAGGTTCTAGGAAAAATATTGAAATGGTGGATAGTTCAACGTGGTGGCATCGGCGAGCTTCTGAAATTTCTAAACCTAGTTTTGTCGAAGGTTGGAATTTCGCTTCGTTCGTCCCCTTCGTTCGATCGAGTGTTGCATGATCTTGAGAGGTGGCAGGAGAGATGTTGACGAAATGATGGCCAGAAATTTAGGGTTTCTGATGGACGAGGTTGCGAGGTTGGCGAACTTCTAGGTTTGGCGAGGAGGTTCTAATGAGTGTTCCAGGTTTCGTTTTCAAGCTAAATTTTGTTTCGAGAGGATGATGGAGATTCTGGCGATCTGGAATTGGTGCGTGGGGGTTGTGGACTTGCTCAACGACGTGGCGACGACCAATAGGCGATCATCAACGCTATGCACATGCACCGAGCATTCTAAAAATATGGTGAGGTGTCCAGGTTTTGGTTTTGTGAAATTTTGGGTCTCGGGCATTTCTCGAAGCAGTGAGATGATTGTCTCGAAGATATCTGGGTTTGGACTCGAAGTAAATAGGGTAATGGCTAGGGTAGAATGGGTTACAGGTTTTTAAAAGAAACCTGTACTATTCTGTTTTTAAACTGAAGTTTAAATTAAAGTTTAACTGAGTTAAAATCAAAGTTTAAACATAACTTAAGTTCAATTTTGAAACTTAGTTTGGAAATGAGTTTTTAAAATTCAAATTGTTAAATAACAAAAAAAAAGTGTTTAAACAATTAAGTATATTTAAAAAGGAATTGAATTTAAGATTAGAATTTGATTTGTAAAGGAAAGTTTTAAGCAAAGTTGAAAACAAATCTGAAACCTGGACTTGAACATATCTTTGAATTTCAGATTTTGAAATGAAAGAAAGTGATAAATGTAAATATTTTAAAAATATTTCAAATAAGTTTAAATATTTTAGAATTTGATTTCAACTCTTTAAAATTTCTTCCAAAACCAAAGTATTTGAAATGACTGTTTTCAAACATATTGTGAATAATAAATAAATCATAAATATGAATGAGTTTTACTTTAAATAATGAAGAGTTAATGATTTATAATTTCATTAAGAATGAGTAATTATTGTTTATATGGATTTAATCAATAGTTATAAGCTTATAAATTTATTAATTAAAGTTAAGTTAATTTAATTAAGAAATAATTTCATTGTAATTGAGAATTCATTAAGTTGCAAGTAACACTTAATTAGTTCAATAATGGATTATTAATGGTAAATCAATTTTAATGATTAATGTAAGCAATTTCTTTAACAAAGTAATTAAAGATTTAATTTCTTAAAAAATTAAAGGGCTAATTAATTATGTAAGTGGTTAATTTATAAGATTAATAAAGAATAATTTATTAATTAAGAATAATTAATTAAAGTGATTTATTAATTAATTTATATCAAATGATTTGTAATTAATAAATCAGGATTCGATAATTAACTCATAAGCAATTAATTTAATTGGAAATTAACTGAATTAATTAGGATTAACCAAATAATTTAATCCTGCTTATAAATAACTATTGAATACTTGACCTTACTTATGAATGAATTTATTGTATAATATGCCTTGGATTGATTGTCCTATCTGATCCGTGATATTTTGTTCTGTGGATTGAGCTGTGTGTAATTTATTCATTTACTTATGTTATATCTGTATATTATCTGTGAATCTGTGAATGAGCGATAAGCGTTATAGTTTATATCGCTTATCAATTATATTTCTGTGTTTTAATCTGTGATGATTGAATGATGTTGCACTATTGTGTTAAACCCCTGACCACACTTATACACACACAAATATAGATTTCACGAGGAAATCGATTAAGTCACAGATTTTGAAACAGTTTAAAAATTGAATGTTTAAATCCAAATGGTTTTGGAAATGAACTGGGTTTAAAGTGAAAAGCTTTTGAAATGGAATTTCAAAGATGAAATTTATTTTGAATAACTTGATTGAGTTTTGAAATTTAAATATATTGATTTAAATTTGAATTCAATATATGAAATTGAATTCTATGATTTGGAAACTAGAGACTAAAGATGTTATACCCGTTTATATGAGTTAAACTAATTTAAAAGTATTGATTTGGGAATTTGAATTTAAATTCAAAGGCTTTAACTCGTGTAAATAAAATTAGATCTTTCTGAAATGAAACTATTCGTTTTCAAATAATAAAAGCTTTCATATAAGTGAACTTCCAAATTGTGTTAAAAAGGGATTTCAAGTTAAAAATGAAAATGATTTGCCAAGTTATGGAAACGGTTTGAAAGCTATAAGTTAAATCTTTAATTTAAAGATTTTAAATGAATTAATCCAATTGAAATGGAATTGTTTTGAAATCCGAAAATGAACCTTTGTGAAACTGGGTGAACTTTGTGAAATAAATCTTTTTGTTTAAAAGATTTGAAATGGTAATTGGTTTAAACCATTTGAAAGAAAGTTTCGAATTATTAAGTTGTGACTTAATTGAAATCCCATATCCATATGTTTTAAATGTTGCGCTCACTATTCGGTTTAGACGAGAAAGGACCTTTATGTCATATAGCCCATTTCGAATATGTGATTCGACGTTATGGATAGCATTTGAAGATTGGTGGTGAAGACCAGGTATTTGCGAGAATGATAGGATGACCTATCGATTGTCTCTGCACTGAGTTGCTTCGGCATAGAGATTCCCTAAGTGATGGAAAGTCCGATCGGGATTGTGAATACCCGGATTTCAAGGGCTTCTTAGGAAGTGTCTTCGGTTCTGTTCGAACCCAGAACAGACTTGTATGGATTGTATGTCTGACATTACATTTTGAGATATAAAGCAGATTTCTTTCAAATACATTTTTGTTGGTGGCAGAGAATTTATTCTCTTAGCTTAACACCCTTCTCTGAGACGTACGAGCTCAAGGTTATGTAGTTGAAGGTTATCAGTGATACACTCCCAATTTGGTAATGTGGCATGCTGAGTGCTGCTGATCATTTGTTGATCGAAGCATGGCTTTGTGAAAAGCATAGCTTTGTGTATGAGATTTCGTCGAACCTCACAACCCGGTTATGGTCGAAACAAGAATCGTAGCAGCAAGGTTATTTGAGGATAGCACCCTCTGAGGGTATGTCATTTCCTTCTGGATTATGAGTGGTGTCATGGTATGGAGCCCAGATACTTACTTTGTGGTTGCTGCAAACTTATTATTTTGTGGTTGTTGGTTGAGAGGATCCTCAGATAAAGGTTGTTTACAACCGGGGGATGGCATACTCGTGTCTGTAGTTACCCAGCTAGAGGTAACCCGGCCTTGTCTAGCAGAGATCCGGTTAGGATCCGGGGACGTCCTTCCAGAGGTGTTCCATTTTACTTGGGAAGTTCCTTTGCCCGGTCATTTGTTGGAAATCCATTCATCCAATACGAGCTCTTTACGGTTTTAGTTGTAGAACCTGCCATTTACTTATGGTGGTCACCACTGTTTAGATGGTAGCTATAGTAGGCATAAGTGCAAAATGTCTATGCTGGCTAAGATTTATATTATACTTTCAAAATGTTTTCCTACACTTTGCACTTATAGTAATAATATCAAAGAAATTAGCGTATCAAGCATGTTTGAATATCATAAGGAGAAATCTCCTCCGATTCTGCGTTTTCATTGTGTGTGTGTGCGGAAGGCCTTATGGTAGTTCCATTTTCTAAAAACATTGCGAATCTAATTTAAAAATATTTCTTTGTTTGTTTTTAAAGATAAACTGTTTTTGTTACTCATACCAGTCTCATGACTGACCTGGAGTTTATTGTTTCTTTCCTAAACTCTGGGAGCTCAAAATTTTTCCACAGGGGCAGTCTAGAGTTGGGATTTTCAGATAGCTAGATTTAGTAGATTATCTGAAGCTAGTTCAATCTTTGGATGTGGACGAGACTTGCTTGTCTTATGCAACTTGATGGGAGTTTGAGCTATTTCTGGATTGGTGCCTTGGAGTTCTCTTTTGAAGACCATCTTGGAGATATCTGTTCCGCTGCTGGTGTTATCTATTTTCTTTTCCACTGCTATTTTATTGTATCGTATCTCTGATGTATCTTGATACCTATTGTATCATCTGTTGTATCAGATATTGTATAAGTGTTGTATATCAATGTATTATATTTTTTCTTCCACCGCGTTGTTTACTTAATTGTGTTATAAGCTCCGACGACTCGGATTTGACGTTTGGATCCGCGGCATTTGAATATGAGTGTCGTATTTGGTGCCGATTTTCGAAGGTCAAGTCAGGATCGCTACAATATATATTAGAGCGATTGATATTCCCGCATATATATAGCGGACGAGACCCTATACGCCCCGTATAATATCGATTGACCCTATATATCACGGTATTCTGCCTTGATGTGGAATTGATATTTTTATGTTGTGCTAACATCTGTGGATGCAGAGAAACAAGTTGGAGGGATATTCTGTGATGGGTTATTGTGTGATTTGAAATGATTGAATGCTATAACAGTTTTAGCCTGGGTTTTGGTATTTTTAAATACCAATAAAAATGTGGTTTAAATCGGTAAAGAAGTGTAAATAGGGGTTCTGAAGCAAAATATTGATATAGAGTTTTGGATAAATTAATTGGAGAGAATAAATGGTTTTGAAATTGTATTTAACTATTTCGGGACATTGTACGTAGAGATTTGTGGGATAAAAGTATATAAACGAATTTTTAAAATGATAAATTCTTAAGTGGAACTTGTCTAAATATGAAGGTTTTAAAATCGATATTTTTAGTAGATTTGAAAGATAGAAGTGAATTGAAAATAAGTATAAAATTGATTATACTGGAACTCAAGTAAGATTCCCAAATTACGGAATGAAATTGGAATCAAGGAATTGGGCTTGTTTTTAAAAGAGGATTTTCAATTATTAACTTGGTAATTTTAAAAGTGATAAAAATATTTTGGAAATTAGTTATTTAATTATTTTTAATTGTTTAAATCATTTTTAAATTATTAATTAGTTACTTTATAATGATTGTTAAAGATATATTATTATTTAAGAACTAGTCAGCATTATTATTTTTAAAAGATAATTATTAAATTTTAATATGGCTTTATATAATAACTTTTATTTTAGTATAATTTCCTAGATTAAACTTGGAAATTTATTTTAGAAATTTATAAGTATATTTTGAGATAATTTATTAAATAAAGTTTTCGAAAAGTAATGGCATACTCGCATAGCGTAATCGAAAACAGTGATTGCCTGTAGTTAAGTCTTGGATTTCTCTGGGATAGAGATGTAACCGTTGAGCTACGAATCCTTGGTCTGATACCGCAATGGTACTTTCCACATTATTTTAAAAGGGTTTTCAAATATTTTTGAAAAAAAGTTACTTTGTGAATATACTGAATTCGATAAGCTAAGTACACCTTTGATAAAAAAGATTTAATTTATTTAAATTTAAATTAAATAAGACTTGGAGTTTTACAGTGGAAAATAGAATATTTTGTTGAATGACTGTTTATTTGATAGTTAAATAATTGACTATCAAATCTAGACCTAAATATAACTTTGGAAATATCTAGAAGAAGTACGGGAATTATATGGTACAGTTACCGTTCGAGGTACTATACTGTAAAGTAAACTCATTTTGTTCTTCTAGGATATTGATAAGGAAATCCTTCCACTAACGGTTAGGAGGTGATCTCCAATCTTATATTCGTCTGTTTATTTCCTAAAGAATCGTGGTTTAGTTTACCAAAAATATTGAACGTTGTTTCAAAGAGACAGGTATTAGATTAGTTATCCTAAATCACTTCAATCCAATGAGTATGTTTTCGAAATGAAAAAAAGAGCACGGAGTTGATAATGGAGCAATGAAGTGAAAAGGCTAATCGTTACCAATCCTAAGGGTAATTCCAAAATAGATGTGGTAGGAATAGGGCCTTCGATTCTATTTGGACCTGGAACGGACTTATATGGATGAAGTCTATCAGTACATTCTCATTGGAGGACAACGAGCATTCTAAGTGAAAATTCCTTAAAAGATAATCGTAGCCTCTAGCCTTATCAATCGAGAATGACTGAAAAGTACGCATGCACCAAGGCTAAGTGGGTAGCACCCAAGTGGGTATATTTATCATCTTTCTAGATACCCTTAGATATTATTACTACGATTTATGGATGGAGTTCGAAAAAAGGGTGGGAACACCCGAGGTGATAGCATACTCGGTCTATCCAGGTTAGGGTAGACTGGTCTTGTGTAGTAGGGGATCTCTGCGTGGACCTCGGTACACTGTTCTAAACGTGTATCGCGACAGGTGGTACCCCAGTACCTAGTCATTCGGATGGAATCCATTCTCCAATAAGCGTTATAAGGTTTAGATTGTGCCTAACTATGCTGGAACTTGAGATGTGTAACGATGCCGAATTTTAATTTATTTTAAATTGATAATTTAATTTATTTTTGATTTAAAATTGTGAAATTAAATGATAAATTGATTCGAGTGTTTCCAAATTCAAATAAATTATGTTATTTATTAAGAAAGAAATGGTTTTTTTATATATAAATTATTTTTAATTTAATATTGAGTTGTTTTTAAACAATATTAATATAGAGATATTTGAATTCAGTCTTATGAAATGGATTTTTAAAGTTGTGTAAACATAACAAAATTTTTGAAATAAATATTTAAGTTAAAAATAAAAGCAAACATGCAAAATATAAAGTAAAACATATTTGACAAATTCTAACAGCAAGTTGAATATAAGACAAATTATATAGTTATGTAATAATATAAGTAAACCCATGAATAAATTTAAACAACATATTAATAATTGGATTTCATTTAAAATTCCAAAGCAAAGACAATGTTATAGTTCAAGTTGAACAAACGTATGTAGATAAATATGAATTAACTTGTATAAGAAAACCAAGAAATAAATCAAACAAATAAAAGACAAAGTAATACACTCAAATGAGAAAAGAAAAGAAAGAACATAAACAAAATATATAAGTATATGTAGGCTGAGAAAACAAGTAATAAGAAACAAAACAAAGTAAAAGAAGAAACAAAGCAAAGTTAAAAATATAAAATATCTTTGTATACAAAATGGTTAAGAGGAACATAAAGTACTTGGCATTACATACTAGCCATATTTTAGTCATTCAAAAATGTACAAAAGAGATCACTTCAGCCACACCTATGTATAAACAAATAATATCACTTGGACAAAGCATTAAATGCAAGTATCTAGTGTATTTTATAAACAAATAACAATATAACCTGTACAATTCTTTTTATATATCACCATCTTCAAGCTTCAACTCAGTTGTTCATTCGAAACTAAGTAAAACCATAAATAAACTTTAACTTAGACAATTCAAACCAGAAAATCAAAAAAACTTTAGCTTGCAGTTTTCAAAGCCTAGTTCAATGAAGTTCTCTGTTCTTTGTCAACATGAAAGAATCTCTGTCTTTCTTCTTCAAACACAGTGAGTAAACTTTTTGAATCTGAATTTAGCTGGTTGTTTTAATAATCATGATAAAGTAAAATTGATGGAGTATTGTATGCATTCAGATAGGTATGTATATGAGTATGAGTGAACAATGCCTGTCACAGAACAGACATGTTCTCAGTTTGAACATAACAGGTTTCTAAACATGTTTTGAAATCAAATTCCCTCTCTTTTGATTATTGTTAAACTTCAGACCTTGAATAAAGTTGTTAGTTTTAATATGGTTCAAATATTAAAAATAGATTTAAGTAAAACAAAGGAAGTTTCTCTTGAAAATTTGAAAATACAGGCATCATTTAAATTTTGTCGAAATTTCAAACATCATAACCTTAGTTTCAGGTAGACCATTTTAAATGACATCGAAGATAATGATTTTTGAAAGGAAAATCATGATTTTTAATGAACTATGGAACGAGAAAATCGAAGTGGAACAATATTTGGGTTTTTGATGAATTCGAGTGACCTCGTCGTTGAGGGACCTTGGGGTTTCGAGTGAAGGTAGAGGGGAGTACTGTGTGTCGGGGAAAAATGAGGGGAAGTGTTCCAGTTCAACGTGGAAGCGGCGGCAAACGTTTTAAATTTCTAAACCTAATTTTGACTGGGTCGAGTGTTTCGATTGGCTCGTCCTCGTCGTGCGATCGAGTGCGGTGAGTTTTGGGGTGATGGTAGGGGGAACGTGGACGAGTAAAGGGTCGAAGTTTGAGGCTCTCTAGTGGACGGGATTTCGAGAACGACGATATTTCCCAGGTTGATGGAGAATCCGGTTGTGTTTTCAAGGTTTTGGTGTTTTACTGTATTTTTGTTCCAGGTTTGGAATTGAAATCTCGAATCCAGATTCGAGATTTTTGTGGCGATTTATAGATGGGATGCAGGTGAGAAGGTGATTGATGATTGGAGGAGATCATCAGCGATGATCAAGGAGGTGCGGCGTCACCGTGCATGTGCACGGTGCACTGCTTGTTGTCAGGGTGTTTTCGTCGTTTGGGAAGATGAAGTGTTAGCAGGGGATGACTCGAGTTATTCGGGTATCTGACTCGAAGCATTAGCAGGGGGTCTCGGGTAAATGAATTGTTTCAGGTTTTATAACCTGACAGAGTTCTATTTTCAAAAAAATAAATGAAATTTAAATTTAAAGCAGAATTTAAAACAAGTGTTTTAAATTCAAAATTTAACTTTGGAATTCAAATGAACTTTTGAATCCTAAGTTTAAAGTGAAAAATAAAATTTAAAGTAAGATTTAGATAAAGTTTTAAACCAAGCTCAAATATAAGTTTGCTATGAATCAAAATCTTGAATTTAAACCAGTTTTGTAAACTTAAATGTTGAACAAGTTTAAGTGTTTTAAAGTAGATTTTAAAAGAGAATTTGTTTCAAATAAATGTTAAACTTGACAAAATCCTTTGTAAAAGGTTTCCTTTAATATTTGAATGAAAAGTTATGAAGCGTTTTGACTTGAATTTTGGAAGTTGAATAATCAATTTATTTTAAAGCTTGATTTCTTTTAATAAAATTAAGTAGATTAGCTTAAAAACTTTTTCTTATATAAGTAATAAATGTTATTTACATTTATTTAAAAGATAATAAATTAAATTTAAAATTTGTTAAAGTTTAAATAAATAATCATTTTTGAATCTTAAATTTAAAATGGAATTTGAATTTTAAATTGAAAATGTAATGTTCTAATACACTTTAATTTAATGAAGTCACTAATAAAGGAATAGATTATCTTAGAAATTATTAAGATATTAAAATGATTTAAATTAATAAGATAATTAAGGAATGACTTATGTATTTAATTTATAAATTAATAATTTAGATTAATTTATAATTAGAGATTAATTAAGAAGTAAATTAAGAAATGTTATTAGTTAATGAGGATAATTAACTAGAGATTATTAAGTAATTAAATTAATGTGATAAATCTTGATAATTAATTAGATTAATTAATTTAGATAATCAATTATACATTGTTAAATGTAATTACTTAATGAAAGCAATTAAGGATTAATCACTTATTGTAATTCATTTTGGATATTCTGATTTGTTAAAGTTAATTTAATGATAAAATTAGTTCTAAAGTTAATTTAATTAATAGGATAAATTAAGAATAATTTAATTAATTAAAGTGTTTGATAAATTAATTTGTATCAAATGATTTGAAATTTATAAATCAGAATTTGATAATAAATTCATAAGTAATTAATTTAATTGGAAACGAATTGAATTAATTAGGATTAAACAATTAATTAATCCTGCTTATAAATGATTTTTAAATACTTGACTTTACCTATGAATGATTGTATTGTATAGAATGCCTTGAATTGATTGTCCTATCTGATGTTTTTGTGATATATCTGATTTGTGACATTTTGTTCTATGGATTGAGATGTGTATAATTTATTCATTTATTTACATTTGTATATTATCTGTGAATCTTTGAATGTAGATAAGCGTTACAGTTTATATCGCTTATCAACTATATTTCTGTGTTTTAATCTGTGATGATTGAATGATGTTGCACTATTGTGTTAAACCCTTGGACCACACCATACACACACAAATATGGATTTCACGAGGAAATCGATTAAGTCACAGATTTTTGAAAATAGTTTTGAATTTGAATTTTTAAATTCAAATGGTTTGAAAATAAGATTGGGTTTAAAGTGAAAAGCTTTTGAAATGGAATTTCAAAGATGAAATTTATTTTGAATAACTTGATAAAGTATGAAGTTTAAATAATTTGATTTAAACTTAAATACAAGATTTGAAATTGAATTCTAGGATTTGAAACTAGGGATTAAAGATGTTATACCAGTTATATATGAGTTAAACTATTTTAAAATGTATTAATTTGGGAATATGAATTTAAATTCAAGGGCTTTAACTCGTGTAAAAATAATTGGATTTTTCTGAAACGAAAACTGTTTGTTTTCAAATACTAAAAGCTTTCACATAAGAAATGAACGTCCAATTTGTGTTAAAAAGAATTTCAAGTTTGAAAATGAAAATGACTTCCAAGTTTTGGAAAATGTTTGAAACTATAAGTTAAATATTTGATTTAAAGATTTAATGGGTTGATCCTATTGAAATGAAATTATTTTGGAAATCTATGAATGGATCTTTGTGAAATTAATCTTTTTGTTTAATGATTTGAAATGGTAATTTGTTTAACCATTTAAAGAAAGTTTTGGGTTTTAAGTTGTGACTTAATTGAAATCCCATATCCATGTGTTTTTAAATACTGCGCTCACTATTCGGTTTAGCCGGGAGAGGACCGTTGTGTCATATATCCCATTCCGAATATGTGATACGTCGTTATGGATAGCATTTGAAGACCGGTGGTGAAGACCGGATATTTTCGAAAACGAAAGGCAACTCGTCGAATGTCTTTGCATCGACTGGTCCCCGGTATAGAGACTCCATATGTGATGGGAAGTCCGAACGTGATTAGTGAATATCCGGATTGCAAGGACTTCTTTGGAAGTGCCTTCGGTTCTGTTCGAACCCAGAACAGACTTGTATGGATCGTATGTCCGACATTACAATTTGAGATATAAAGCAGATTTCTTTCAAATACATTTATGTTAGTGGCGGAAAATTTATTCTCTTAGCTTAACACCCTTCTCCGAGACGTACGAGCTCAGAGGTTATGTAGTTGATGGTTATCAGCGATATATTCCCAATTTGGTAATGTGACATGCTGAGTGTTGCTGTAAAATGATCATTGTTTGATCATTTGTGATATGATCATTTGTTTGATCATTTATCTTTGTGATCATTACTTTGATCATTTGTTGACCCAAAGCATGGCTTTGTACCAAAGCGTGGCTTTGTGGACGAGACTTCGTCGGACCTCACACCCCGGAATGGTCAAAATAGGAAAGATGCAGCAGGGTTATTGGGGGTAGCACCCCTTAGGGTATGTGCATTTCCTTCTGGATAGAAGTGGTATCATGGTATGAAGCCCAGATACTTAACTTATGTTGATATCACAGATATATATATGTATTATTTTGTGATTTGTTGCTGGGGCCCCGGATAAAGGTTGTTTACAACCGGGGGATGGAATACTCGTGTCAGTAGTTACCCAGTTAGGGGTAACCCGGCCTTGTGTTGGCAGAGATCCGGTTTGGTTCTCGGGAACGTCCTTCCAGAGGCATTCTCATGTGGCAATGGGAAGTAACTTGGCCTGACCATTTGTTGGAAATCCAAAGAAACAATACGAATCCTGTATGGTTTTAGTTGTATGACCTGCCATGGAATGTGGCGGTAACCTGCTATTGAACATGGTAGCTATGGTAGGCATACGATAATGGTCGTATGTTGGCTAAGATTTACATCTTTACTTTCGAAATGACTTTTACTACGCTATGCACTACTAATAATATCAAATGTTTCTTTTTAATGCGTATCAAGCATCTTTGACTATCATAAGGAGAAATCTCCTCCGATTCTGCGTTTGCATTGTGTGTGTGTGCGGGAGGCCTTATGGTAGTCTCATTTCTAAAAAGCATTGCGAATCTATTTTAAAATATTTCTTTGTTTGTTTTTAAAGATAAACTATTTTTGTTGCTCACACCAGTCCCATGACTGATCCGGAGTTTATTGTTTCTTTCCTAAACTCTAGGTGCTCAAAATTTTCTACACGAGCAGCTCAGAGTTGGGTTTTTCAGATAGCTAGTTCAGTCTTTGGATGAGGACGAGACTTGCTTGTCTTTGCGTATCATGATGTTGAAACGAGATGTTGCTGCTGGAGTTCTCTTTTGAAGACTATCTTAGAGTTATATTGTTCCGCTGCTAGATGTTATCTATTTTCCTTTTCCGATGCTATTTCTTGTATCATATCTCTGATGTATATTGATATTCATTGTATCACTCTGTTGTATCAGATATTGTATCTGTGTCGTATATCAATGTATTATTCTTCTTTTCCGCTGTGTTGTTTACTTAATGTTGTTATAAGCTCCGTCGACTCGGATTTGAACGGTCAAATCTACGGCATTCGAGTACGATGTAAAGTATGGATGTCGATTTTCGAGCGCGAAAAATCCGCGTCGTCACATTTGGTATCAGAGCTAAGGTTGAAATTTAGCTCAGGAGTATAACACGTTAAGTAGCTCATTAGAGATAGGGTGAAGTATACCCTAGAATGAGTAATCCCTAAGATATCTATTCGAATGCCTCGGTAAATTCTCTTGCTATCCACTGATAGTGAGTATGAGTGCAAGAAGAGGACGAGATAGTGGACGGGGGAGTACGACTATAAATGGCCAATACCCTGTAATAGTGGCAACAACTTTCTCTATCAATTTACTTTGATTCATCTTTTCAAATTCTTTGATTGTTTCATACCAGCTTCAAGAAGAACTTTTCGGTGTGATTGTGGCTCTACGAATCGTTGTAGAAAATTTTTACTTCATATTTCTTCAGTTTCTTATCAATTTTTGATTTAAACTCTAATGAATACGAATTGGAAATTTGAGATTAATTTTTTTAAATAAATTGGAAATTTTAAATTGAGTTAACTTGATTAATAGAATATGAAGGATAATTTGAATTGAATCGATAAAACGATTTTGTTTAAAACTAAATTTGAAATTCTATTATAATTTCTTGTATCTATTGTTGATATTCTGATTTGATAAGCCAAATGCAGAATTGATATCCAGTTTGATCTGAAAAGATATTTTTCTCTTTCGTCTATCTCTGTGTTGTTTTCGTGCTTACGAATTTCGAGGACGAAATTCTTTTAAGGGGGGAAGTCTGTAACGATCCCGAATTTTAATTTATTTTAAATTGATAATTTAATTTATTTTTGATTTAAAATTGTGAAATTAAAGGATAAATTGATTCGAGTGTTTCCAAATTCAAATAAATTATGTTATTTATTAAGAAAGAAATGGTTTTTTTATATATAAATTATTTTAAATTTAATATTGAGTTGTTTTTAAACAATATTAATATAGAGATATTTGAATTCAGTCTTATGAAATGGATTTTTAAAGTTGTGTAAATATAACAAAATTTTGGAAATAAATATTTAAGTTAAAAATAAAAGCAAACATGCAAAATATAAAGTAAAACATATTTGACAAATTCTAACAGCAAGTTGAATATAAGACAAATTATATAGTTATGTAATAATATAAGTAAACCCATGAATAAATTTAAACAACATATTAATAATTGAATTTCATTTAAAATTCCCAAGCAAAGACAATGTTATAGTTCAAGTTGAACAAACGTATGTAGATAAATATGAATTAATTTGTATAAGAAAACCAAGAAATAAATCAAACAAATAAAAGACAAAGTAATACACTCAAATGAGAAAAGAAAAGAAAGAACATAAACAAAATATATAAGTATATGTAGGCTGAGAAAACAAGTAATAAGAAACAAAACAAAGTAAAAGAAGAAACAAAGCAAAGTTAAAAATATAAAATATCTTTGTATACAAAATGGTTAAGAGGAACATAAAGTACTTGGCATTACATACTAGCCATATTTTAGTCACTCTAAAATGTACAAAAGAGATCACTTCGGCCACACCTATGTATAAACAAATAACCTCACTTGTACAAAGTATTAAATGCAAGTATCTAGTGTATTTTATAAACAAATAACAATATAACATGTACAATTCTTTTTATATATCACCATCTTCAAGCTTCAACTCAGTTGTTCATTCGAAACTAAGTAAAACCATAAATAAACTTTAACTTAGACAACTCAAACCAGAAAATCAAAAAAACTTTAGCTTGCAGTTTTCAAAGCATGGTTCAATGAAGTTCTCTGTTCTCTGTCAACATGAAAGCATCTCTGTCTTTCTTCTTCAAACACAGTGAGTAAACTTTTTGAATCTGAATTTAGCTGGTTGTTTTAATAATCATGATAAAGTAAAAGTGATGGAGTATTGTATGCATTCAGATAGGTATGTATATGAGTATGAGTGAACAATGCCTGTCACAGAACAGACATGTTCTCAGTTTGAACATAACAGGTTTCTAAACATGTTTTGAAATCAAATTCCCTCTCTTTTGATTATTGTTAAACTTCAGACCTTGAATAAAGTTGTTAGTTTTAATATGGTTCAAATATTAAAAAAAGATTTAAGTAAAACAAAGGAAGTTTCTCTTGAAAATTCGAAAATACAAGCATCATTTAAATTTTGTCGAAATTTCAAACATCATAAATCTTAGTTTTAGGTAGACCATTTTAAATGACATCGAAGATAATGATTTTTGAAAGGAAAATCACAATTTTTAATGAACTATGGAATGAGAAAATCGAAGTGGAACAATATTTGGGTTTTTGATGAATTCGAGTGATCTCGCCGTTGAGGGACCTCGGGGCTTCGAGTGAAGGTAGAAGGGAGTACTATGTGTCGGGGAAAAATGAGGGGAAGTTCTCTAGTTCAACGTGGAAGCGGCGGCGAACGTTTTAAATTTCTAAAGCTAATTTTGACTGGGTTGAGTGTTTCGATTGGCTCGTCCTCGTCGTGCGATCAAGTGCGGCGAGTTTTGGGGTGATGGTAGGGGGAACGTGGACGAGTAGAGGGTCAAAGTTTGAGGCTCTCTAGTGGACGGGGTTTCGAGAACGACGATGTTTCCCAGGTTGATGGTGAAGCCGGTTGTGTTTTCCAGGTTTTGGTGTTTTACTGTATTTTTGTTCCAGGTTTGGAATTGAAATCTCGAATCCAGATTCGAGATTTTTGTGGCGATTTATAGATGGGATGTTGGTGAGAAGGTGATTGATGATTAGAGGAGATCATCAGCGATGATCAAGGAGGTGCGGCGTCACCGTGCATGTGCACGGTGCACTGCTTGTTGTCAGGGTGTTTTTGTTGTTTGGGAAGATGAAGTGTTAGCAGGGGATGACTCGAGTTATTCGGGTATCTGACTCGAAGCATTAGCAGTGGGTCTCGGGTAAATGAATTGTTTCAGGTTTTATAACCTGACAGAGTTCTATTTTCAAAAAAATAAATGAAATTTAAATTTAAAGCAGAATTTAAAACAAGTGTTTTAAATTCAAAATTTAACTTTGGAATTCAAATGAACTTTTGAATCCTAAGTTTAAAGTGAAAAATAAAATTTAAAGTAAGATTTAGATAAAGTTTTAAACCAAGCTCAAATATAAGTTTGCTATGAATCAAAATCTTGAATTTAAACCAGTTTTGTAAACTTAAATGTTGAACAAGTTTAAGTGTTTTAAAGTAGATTTTAAAAGAGAATTTGTTTCAAATAAATGTTAAACTTGACAAAATCCTTTGTAAAAGGTTTCCTTTAATATTTGAATGAAAAGTTATGAAGCGTTTTGACTTGAATTTTGGAAGTTGAATAATCAATTTATTTTAAAGCTTGATTTCTTTTAATAAAATTTAGTAGATTAGCTTAAAAACTTTTTCTTATATAAGTAATAAATGTTATTTACATTTATTTAAAAGATCATAAATTGAATTTAAAATTTGTTAAAGTTTAAATAAATAATCATTTTTGAATCTTAAACTTAAAATGGAATTTGAATTTAAATTTAAAATGTAATGTTCTAATACACTTTAATTTAATGAAGTCATTAATAAAGGAATAGATTATCTTAGAAATTATTAAGATATTAAAATGATTTAAATTAATAAGATAATTAAGGAATGACTTATGTATTTAATTTATAAATTAATAATTTAGATTAATTTATAATTAGAGATTAATTAAGAAGTAAATTAAGAAATGTTATTAGTTAATGAGGATAATTAACTAGAGATTATTAAGTAATTAAATTATTGTGATAAATCTTGATAATTAATTAGATTAATTAATTTAGATAATCAATTATACATTGTTAAATGTAATCACTTATTGTAATTCATTTTGGATATTCTGATTTGTTAAAGTTAATTTAATGATAAAATTGGTCCAAAAGTTAATTTAATTAATATGATAAATTAAGAATAATTTAATTAATTAAAGTGTTTGATAAATTAATTTGTATCAAATGATTTGAAATTTATAAATCAGAATTTGATAATAATTCATAAGTAATTAATTTAATTGGAAACGAATTGAATTAATTAGGATTAAACAATTAATTAATCCTGCTTATAAATGATTTTTAAATACTTGACTTTACCTATGAATGATTGTATTGTATAGAATGCCTTGAATTGATTGTCCTATCTGATGTTTTTGTGATATATCTGATTTGTGACAGTTTGTTCAATGGATTGAGCTGTATATAATTTATTCATTTATTTACATTTGTATATTATCTGTGAATCTTTGAATGTAGATAAGCGTTATAGTTTATATCACTTATCAACTATATTTCTGTGTTTTAATCTGTGATGATTGAATGATGTTGCACTATTGTGTTAAACCCTTGGACCACACCATACACACACAAATATGGATTTCACGAGGAAATCGATTAAGTCACAGATTTTTGAAAATAGTTTTGAATTTGAATTTTTAAATTCGAATGGTTTGAAAATAAGATTGGGTTTAAAGTGAAAAGCTTTTGAAATGGAATTTCAAAGGTGAAATTTATTTTGAATAACTTGATAAAGCATGAAGTTTAAATAATTTGATTTAAACTTAAATACAAGATTTGAAATTGAACTCTAGGATTTGAAACTAGGGATTAAAGATGTTATACCAGTTATATATGAGTTAAACTATTTTAAAATGTATTAATTTGGGAATATGAATTTAAATTCAAGAGCTTTAACTCGTGTAAATGTAATTGGATTTTTCTGAAACGAAAACTGTTTGTTTTCAAACAATAAAAGCTTTCACATAAGAAATGAACGTCCAATTTGTGTTAAAAAGAATTTCAAGTTTGAAAATGAAAATGACTTCCAAGTTTTGGAAAAGGTTTGAAACTATAAGTTAAATATTTGATTTAAAGATTTAATGGGTTATTCCTATTGAAATGAAATTGTTTTGGAAATCTATGAATGGATCTTTGTGAAATTAATCTTTTTGTTTAAAGATTTGAAATGGTAGTTTGTTTAACCATTTAAAGAAAGTTTTGGGTTTTAAGTTGTGACTTAATTGATCCCACATCCATGTGTTTTTAAATACTGCGCTTACTATTCGGTTTAGCCGGGAGAGGACCTTTGTGCCATATATCCCATTCCGAATATGTGATACGTCGTTATGGATAGCATTTGAAGACCGGTGGTGAAGATCGGATATTTTCGAAAACGAAAGGATAACTCGTCGAATGTCTTTGCATCGACTGGTCCCCGGTATAGAGACTCCATATGTGATGGGAAGTCCGAATGTGATTAGTGAATATCCGGATTGCAAGGACTTCTTTGGAAGTGCCTTCGGTTCTGTTCGAACCCAGAACAGACTTGTATGAATCGTATGTCTGACATTACAATTTAAGATATAAAACAGATTTCTTTCAAATACATTTATGTTGGTGGCGGAGAATTTATTCTCTTAGCTTAACACCCTTCTCTGAGACGTACGAGCTCAGAGGTTATGTAGTTGATGGTTATCAGCGATATATTCCCAATTTGGTAATGTGACATGCTGAGTGTTGCTGTGAAATGATCATTGTTTGATCATTTGTGATATGATCATTTGTTTGATCATTTATCTTTGTGATCATTACTTTGATCATTTGCGGACCCAAAGCGTAGCTTTGTGAACGAGACTTCGTCGGACCTCACACCTCGGAATGGTCAAAACAGGAAAGATGCAACAGGGTTATTGGGGGTAGCACCCCTTAGGGTATGTGCAATTCCTTCTGGATAGAAGTGGTATCATGGTATGGAGCCCATATACTTAACTTATGTTGATATCGCAGATACATATATGTATTATTTTGTGATTTGTTGCTGGGGCCCCGGATAAAGGTTGGTTACAACCGGGGGATGACATACTCGTGTCAGTAGTTACCCAGTTAGGGGTAACCCGGCCTTGTGTTGGCAGAGATCCGGTTTGGTTTTCGGGAACGTCCTTCCATAGGCGTTCTCATGTGGCAATGGGAAGTTACTTGGCCTGACCATTTGTTGGAAATCCAAAGAAACAATACGAATCATGTACGGTTTTAGTTGCATGACCTGCCATAGAATGTGGCGGTAACCTGCTATTGAACATGGTAGCTATAGTAGGCATACGATAATGGTCGTACGTTGGCTAAGATTTATATCTTTACTTTCGAAATGATTTTTACTACACTATGCACTACTAATAATATCAAATGTTTCTTTTTAATGCGTATCAAGCATCTTTGACTATCATAAGGAGAAATCTCCTCCGATTCTGCGTTTGCATTGTGTGTGTGTGTGCGGGAGGCCTTATGGTAGTCTCATTTCTAAAAAGCATTGCGAATCTATTTTAAAATATTTCTTTGTTTGTTTTTAAAGATAAACTATTTTTGTTGCTCACACCAGTCCCATGACTGATCCGGAGTTTATTGTTTCTTTCCTAAACTCTGGGTGCTCAAACTTTTCTACACGAGCAGTTCAGAGTTGGGTTTTTCAGATAGCTAGTTCAGTCTTTGGATGTGGACGAGACTTGCTTGTCTTTGCGTATCGTGATGTTGAAACGAGCTGCTGCTGCTGGAGTTCTCTTTTGAAGACTATCTTAGAGTTATATTGTTCCGCTACTAGATGTTATCTATTTTCCATTTCCGCTGCTATTTCTTGTATCATATCTCTGATGTATATTGATATTCATTGTATCACTATGTTGTATCAGATATTGTATCTCTGTCGTATATCAATGTATTCTTCTTCTTTTCCGCTGTGTTGTTTACTTAATGTTGTTATAAGCTTCGGCGACTCGGATTTGAACGGTCGAATCTACGGCATTCGAGTACGATGTAAAGTATGGATGTCGATTTTCGAGCACGAAAAATTCATATCGTTACAAGATGCAAGCATTTCAGTTATGTGAATAAGTATTTATACTTAGACACTATTATAATATCAGAGGATTTTTGATGTGAAATGTTTTGGTTATCATAAGGTAAAAACCCATCGTGTTTATGTGTGGCGTAGTCTTACGATATACCTTTGATTTTCAAAGGATTTTGATAACTTTAATAATTCAAATCGAGTGTGTTTTATCACGCTGGTTTTCCAGACTGACTCGGTATTATTTTATTATAATGCTTGGGTCAAACCGAGTACTTCAAGTTCAGGTTAGGATGCTATGGAGCTTAGGGGACGAGTTGGAGATCGAGACGTATTCTCGTACTTATTTTAGTTTGCCACAGTGTTTTGTTTGAAATTACCAGCAATTAGGAGGGCAGGATGTTATAACTATCTAGACTAGTAATTACTGATTTGTGTACTTCGATGTGAGATATGTATAGTACATTTTAGGGTTTGTATGAAGAACTGTTTATATTATATGTTATTCAGTCCACTGTGAGATTCTGTTTTGTTAGTTTTCTTTTTTTCTACCTACTTTCTTTTACCTCGACAATCTATCTTTCCGACACTCGATCATTCGGCATGTTATATAATAAGTGTATCTATGTCGATTTTTGAGGGTCGAAAGGGCGGGTCCTTGACAGTTGGTATCAAAGCCAGGTTGGCAATATACCTAGGCTTCGGTGGAGCATTACTCATTAGAGATAGAGTCAGTACCACTCTATTTTATGAATTATAGTTGGTACAGGAAGTACAACCATATTGATAGGGGTTGCTAAACTCTTAAACAAGGTAAACCGACATAGTATTGTTTTGAAGTAGGTGAATGAAATAATTTTACCCAAACTATATTTTGTTATAAAAGAAATAATTTTCTAAAATTATTATACTGTATATGTTTGGAATGTCGGTTGTTAATATTAAAATCAAACAGATTATAAAATTTGAAATGGGTATATATATATATATATATATAACAAAAAAGAAATTTATAAGTATGATTTATACAAAGGAGTATAACTAAAATTTGATTTAAACCAGAATAAAATCCCGAAATTTTTAGGAAAATGGGTTAAAATGAATTTGAATCAAGTGTTGGATTTTTAAATCTTGGGAATTTTGGAAATGTTTTCCCCAAATGGTTGAAAGAAATAATGGAGTATTATTTGGTGATATTTTCGAATAGAAAATGTTTTAAAAATGAATTTTGGAAACAAGGAAGCACTAAACTCACTTCAGTCATTGGAAAATAATTCTGGTGATGACGGCCACATCATCAATATTCATTTTTGGGTTTCTAAGTGATGGATTTCTACCGTGGTGATTGGTTATGATTATTTTCTTTGGACTTGTTGATAAACAAGTTTTTTTTTAGAAAATTTCAAAAAGGAAGTGTGTGGGGGCAAAACCAAGTTGTTTAAGAATCTGAAAGCATGATTTGATATAAAAAAGTGGATACATATATATGGTTATGATTTCAAAATGATTTGAAAAAAAACCCGGGTAATTGAATCTGGGATTTCCATTTAAATGATTTGTAAAGTAAGAGAAAATTGGTTACTGAACTTAGAAGTAGAGTTGGTATAGATAAGAAAGGAAAATGTAAATTTTAAATCCTAAAAATCAAAATTTAACCTGAGTAAATTAAAATGAATAAGATAGGTTGGAATTTAATTTAAGACAAGTTGAATAAAATTGAAGTTGGATTTGAATTGAGTGGAATACAAAGTTGAAATGTGAGATGATTGTATAACTGTAAGTTTTAATTATTGGATGAAATTGAAGTTGGATTTAAATTGAATGGAATATAAAGTTGAAATGTAAGATGATTGTATAACTATAAGTTTTAATTATTGAATGAAATGAACATACATAAGTTATTTGGTGATATAGATAATCCAGAGTTATGATTATAAAATGTAAATGGACTCAAGTAAGCTATATGAGATATTAAGTAAATATGTTTTGAACTTATGAATTGAGTAATGAATTGGTAAAGCCCAAATGGAAATGGTTGATATTATGGTAAAAGGAATAGAAATTCATAAATATGAATTTTAAATGGAGGATGAATTGAAATTGAGTAAATTAAATATAAATATAAATATGAATGGTGAAGTGTTTATATAATTACATGCTATTGGGTAAACTTAAGTAGGAAAATCAAGGAATTGTAAATAAAATAAGTTGGTGTAACTTATTAAACTGAAAAGTGGAGAAGTATAACCAAGTTAATAGGTTAAGTAATTGATAATAAGAAATGAATTAAATGTAAGAGTAAATGAGTTGAATATGGTTTTGGAATATGGGTTGAATAAGATGGGGTATGAACTTAAGTTATAAGCTGAACTTAAGCAGTGATATGGAATGCTTATAATAAACCTCAGAAATAAATTTTGTGAAATGGTTTATAAATAAATTTTCTTAAATTAAAATACCGTTCACTATAACATAAAGTGAATAGCACTATGTGAATTAAATAAAAAGTAAATGGAAAAGAGGTAATATAAGTGGGAGTAAAGTTAACAGAAGTGAAAATGTAGTAACCATGTTATGATATAATGAATTGTTCGAAAATCGACTTATATGAAATGATTCTCCAATGATATAGTGTTAATTGGATGTGCTAAGTAAATGAAGCAAATAAACTGGACGAGATCAATTTAAAATGAAAGTGGAATTTGGTGGCAATGGAAACTTAACTTAAGTGATTGTTATGAAATGGATTCACAAATAAAATTAACATGGATTGGAATGTTGTTTAATGTAAAATAAAGGAAACAAGGTTTGATGAATGGCATAAATAGGAATCAGATGGGAAAATAGAAATACTCGTTTAGATTCAATTTAAAAGGAAAATAAATTGAAGTTTATGAATTTTCACATGATGAAAGTGAATAATGGATGGAGTGCAAATAAATTGATTGTGAATCAATTTGAAATTGAATAAAAATGAATTTATGCAAGTAAAACACATATAAATCAATTTGGGGGTGTATTTTGAGTGAATTTGTTGTAAATATGAATTGAATGCAATGAATTTGGTTGTAAATCATTTCGAATTGAATGAAATGATATATGGATCCAAGGAAGAAAATTAAATTAGTGTTGGAACCTTATAATTGCTTGTGAAAATATGATTGGCATGTTTGGTTTATGAAGTTTATGTCTTTAGCTAGTTAAATAGATGGAATGTTATAAAATTTCATGCTTTTGAAACTTATGTGCTTATTTTGAGTAAATACAAATACATGGAGCTATTTAGATAGATTCCAGGTTGCGTAAATGCATATAAATAAGCCGCTCGCTTAAAAACGCAAATATGAGGTACACCTACGCAATAAAATAAAGAAAAGATAATATATTGATATATATTTTGTTTTTCGACCATGTAGGTCGATTTATATATATTTATCTCTCTTATCATATTGTAAAAGGCTCTCCGTACAAAGGAGATTCTGTAAAAAAAAATTCAAAAATTTTAGGTGTTAGAAAAAAAAATTGAAAACTTTTGGAAAATTATTGTTAACTAGAAAAGTTGATTTTTGAATTGTATTAGAAACCAAGGGTTTTGAGTCAGAAATGAAAGCTAATTGTTTTGGATAAAACTAAAGGGTTTTGAGAAGTGAACGTAGGATTGTAACACATTGGGTTTTAGAAAAGTTAATGGGTTTAGGAGCATTTTTCGAACCTTAGCAATTTCGAGGACAAAATTCTTATAAGGGAGAAGGAATGTAACAACCCGGAATTTTGGTCGTTAGTTTGAACATTTAATTTATTTTAAATGTTGAATGTGAATTATTAATTGATTTTGAATATGGAGATTTCGAAAGAATCACCAAAATAGTTTAACATTTCAGGTATAGCGATTAATTGGTTTTGGTAAATATAAATTTAATATTGGAAATTGGGTAAATATGAGAATCTGGAGTTAAATGGGAAGAGAAATTATTTCTAAGTTGATTTAAAACTCTAATTGAATTAGAGTGATGGTAGTAGACTTTTGAATGAGATTAAAAGTCCATAAATTTAAAGTTGAAATTTATACATTAATGTAATTATGGAATTAATATATATATATAATAATAGTGTAAATAATTGAATCTTGATTTAAAAAGAATCAGAATGATTTCAAATATGGATATAAATTCTATTCGAATTATAAATGAGTCGGCAAGATTTTAAAATTTTGAATTTTAAGCAATTCCGTCAATTTTTAAAATCGTCTGATTTAATCGACGCGTTAAAATGGCCTTCCGGGACACAGTCTTGTAAAAAAAACATGTTTCATTTGATCTGTAATAGTTTATTATTATTGGATTTCGAATTTCATAACGTAGGAGTTACCGGTTGGTCGTACGGAGTAGAAACACGTTGATAAAAATATCAAAAATTTAATAATTTAATTCGATTCAAAAAGCTATCTTCCACATACGATCGAATTAGGCCTCAAAACATGTTCCATTGTGTTAGGAATAGGAGTAAAACATTATAAATGCCAGGTGGCACACTTCGTCTAAAGTTCGTTTGAAAAAGCACGAAAATATTGGAAATAATATGAAAATAAACCTATATAAGCGATGCACAGTAAACCCTTGCCCAAAGTTCACTTGGCCGCCGTTCTAACTTCAATGGCCGAAACTCTCCTATTTTCTTCCCTCGGTCTCCACAAATCCCCAAACTTTCAGGCTAAGCTTTCAACATGAAGATCGAAGAGCTCATCAAGGCGAGCATATCCAACGACTACGATGGAGTTTAGCGAGGGGGATCGCCAGAAATCTGGCCATGTTTGTTCGTGCTGGGATTCGTCGTGGTGGATTTCTAGGCGACCGGAGATGACCAGATTCTGGCCAAAGGATGAGGGCGCAATGGACTTCGTCGTGGAAGCATTGGATCGTTGTCTCGATCACCAGGGAAGGAGCGACACTCGATCAAAGAACATGACGATCGATTCGAACATAGGAAGAAACGCGTGAAGGAAGAAGAAGTTGAACGGCCTTGATTTTCGTGGAGTAAAATTAAAAAAAAGAGTTTATTTATATAAATTTATATTCAAATCTTTAAAATAACATAACTTTATCTTGCGAGGTTGGAACCAGACAAAATAAGCGACGATAGAATCGCAGCGACGAATATTACCTGCTGGAGCAGATCTGAAGTCGATCGAAGCTACAATTTTTTTAGGTTAAATCGAACATGTTCGATTTAATTTAAAATTGGAGCGATTGGCGAATTTAAAACTTAAGATGAGTTAATCTCATTCAATTTTGGGCTGTTGGTGATTAATTTTAAGTAGTTAGAAGTTAATAAATGATTGATTGGTTCAATTGATTATTATCAATTGGATATAATATTATATATAGTAGTATATGTATTGGAGCGACTGATATTCCCGCATATATATACCGGATGAGACCATATGCGCCCCGTATAATACGGAATGATTCTATATACCGCTATATTTCACTTCGAAGCGGAATTGATATTTTTATGTTGTGCTAACATCTGCAGATGTAGAAAAACAGGTTAGAGGAATCCAACTTGATTCTTCAAAAATATTGAATTTAATTTCATATATAATGATATGTGTTTTGTCGGGATAATCTGTGACGCGTTATTGTGTGATTTAAAATGATTGAATGCTATGACAATTTTAGTCTAGGTTTTGGTATATTTAAATACCGACAAAAATGTGGTTTAAATGGGTAAAGAAGTGTAAATAGGGGTTTCGAAGCAAAATATTGATATAGAGTTTTGGATAAATTAATTGGAGAGAATAAATGGTTTTAAAATTGTATTTAACTATTTCGGGGCATTGTAAATAGAGATTTTTGGGATAAAAGTATATAAAAGAATTTTTAAAATAATAAATTATTAAGTGGCACTTGTCTAAATATGAAGGTCTTAAAATCGAGATTTTTAATAGATTTGAAAGATAGAAGTGAATTGGAAATAAGTATAAAATTGATTATGCTGGAACTCAAGTAAGATTCCTTACGTAATGAAATTGGAATCGAGGAATTGAGCTTTTTAAGAGGATTTTTAATTATTAATTTTAAAAGTGATAAAAATATTTTTGAAATTAGTTATTTAATTATTTTAAATTGTTTAAAGCATTTTTAAATTATTAATTAGTTACTTTATAATGATTGTTAAAGATCTATTATTATTTAAGAAGAAGTTGACATTATTATTTCTAAAAGATAATTATTAGATATTAATATGGCTTTGTATAATATCTTGTATTTAAGTATAATTGCCTAGATTAAACTTGGAAATTTATTTTGGAAATTTATAAGTATATTTTGAGATAATTTATTAAATAAATTTTTCGAGAAGTAATGGTATACTCGCATGGCGTAATCAGAGGCAGCGAGTGCCTGCAGTTAAGTCTTGGATTTCTCTGGGATAGAGACGTAACCATTGAGCTGTGAATCCATGGTTTGGCACCGCAGTGGTACTTTCCATATTATTTTAAAAGGGTTTTCAAATATTTCTAAAAAAATGATACTTTGTGAATATACTGAATTCGATAAGATAAGTACATGACCTTTGATAAAGAGATTTTTATTTAAATTTAAATTAACTAAGACTTGGAGTTTTTCAGTGGAAAATAGAATATTTGGTTGAATGATTGTTTATTTGATAGCTAAATAACCGACTATCAAATTTGGACCTAAATATAACTTTGAGAATATCTAGAAGAAGTACGGGAACTATATGATACAGTTACCGTTTGAGGTGTTATACTGTACGTATAAACTCATTTTGTTCTTCTAGGACGTTGATAAGGAAATCTGTCCACTAACGATTAGGAGGTGATCTCCAATCTTATCTTCATCTGTTTATTTTTTGAAAAACCGAGCTTGAGTTTACCAAAAATATCGAGCATTGTTTCGAATCAATCCGGATCAGATTTTTTATCCGAAAACCACTTCAATCCAATGAATCCGTTTTCGAAATGAAGACAAGAGCATGGAGTCGAAGATGGAGCAGTGAATTGCAAGGGCTAATCGCTACTAATCCTGAGGGTGATTCCAAAATGGATGTAGTAGGGATAGCGCCTTCGGTCCCTTTCTGACCCGGAACGGACTAGTATGGATGAATGCTATTAATACATTGTCATTGGAGGACAATGAGCATTCTAAGTGAAAATTCCTTGAAAGGTAATCATATCCTCTAGTCTCATCAACCGAGAATGACTGAAAAGCAGGGGGCGCAACAAGTGCTAAGTGGGTAGCACCCAAGTAGGGTATGTTTATCACATTTCTAGATACCCTCGGATATTATTACTACGATTTATGGATGGAGCTCGGAAAAATGGTGGGAACACCTAGGGTGATAGAGTACTCGGTCCATCCAGGTTAGGGGTGGACCGGTCTTGTGTAACAGGGGATCCAAGCATGGTCCTTGGTAAGCTATTCTAGACATGTACCGTGATAGGTGGTACTCCGGTACCTAGTCATTCGGATGAAATCCATTCTCCAATAAGTGCCGTATGGTTTTGATTGTGTCCAACTATGCTGGAACGTGAGATGCAAGCATTTTAGCTATTTAAATAAGTATTTGTACTTAGAAACCATTATAATATCAGAGGATTTTTTGATATGAAATGTTTTGGTTATCGTAAGGTAAAAACCCGTCGTGTTTATGTGTGGCATGGTCGTTTGAGATACCTTTGATTTTCAAAGGGTTTTGATAACTTTAATAATTCAAATTGAGTGTGTTTTCTCACACTGGTTTTCCAGACCGAATCAGGTGTTATTTTGTTATAATGCCCAGGTCAAACTGAGTATTTCAGGTTCAGGTTAGGATGCTATGGAGCTCTAGAGACGAGCTGGAGACCGAGACGTATTCTCATACATGTTTTATTCCGTTGTAGTGTTTTGTTTGAAATTACCAGCAATTGTGTGGGTAGGTTGTTATAACTGTCTAGGCTGGTAATAATTGATTTGTGTACTTTGATGTGAGATATATATAGTACAGTTTTGAATTGTGTAAAGAGCTATTTATATTATATGTTATTCAGTCCGCTGTGAGATTCTGTTTTGTTAGTTTTTTTCTTTTCTACCTACTTTCTTTTCTATCAACAATCTGTCTTTCCGGCACTCGATCGTTCGGCATGTTATACAATGAGCGTATCTATGTCAATTTTCGAGGGTCGAAAGGGGGTCCTTGACATATTATATGTCCAAGAATGAACCGGATTAGACTAGTATACATCCTAGTGGTCTGATCATGGGGTTGCATCCCGAATCTGTGACACACTTTATATTACGTAGCTGTGTGTTATTGTTGTATGTTTCCACTAGTGTCACATAAGCCAACATTATGCTACCATATGCCACCTACATGGTTGTGGCCGAGGCTTAGCATTGACTAGCACCCAAAGGATAGTGGATCATGATGGCCGTCGAGAGGTAACTAAAGATTGTATGAGCCATGTTAAACGAACACATGTATAGTCTCTCATTTGGTTCTTGATGTAATACACACACATCACACGTGTCGTGAGATGATGAGTTATAATTATACTTGTGATTATGTGTCCATTGTATGGTCAATCCATGTGTGTGTGTGTGTTCAATTATTTATGGGATATTATAGGCTGCACTAGGGCTTGGCCAATCTTATGGATGCGTGGGTTGATGTTGTGTGCTTAATATACGATGGTTGTATGCATAGTATATATTGATGCTCTGATGCGTGATGATTGGATGTGTTGGTATGATATTCGCTTGAGATGCACACATATCTATTGGATATATCTTATTATACTATGACTTTCATTATTATTATTTCACACTAAGATTGTATCTAGCCAAAGTTTGATCTGTGCGTTATTTATAATAATCGTATCAATTCAGGACATTGTAGGACTAGATATGCGGTAGACAAACTCGCTTGGGTATTTTGGAGTGGCTGAATATAATAGCACTATTTATCCTTTATGGATTTTTGTAGCCTCATATGTATATGTATATGTATGTAGTATGTATATGTGTGTGTTCTTACACACATTTATATACAACAAATATATAAATATAAACTTGCAACTGATATCAAGGGATACAAATATACATACATACATACATACATACATACATACATACATACATACATATATATATATAATAGTGTGTGTGTATGTTCTGGAATTTTGTAGCCTCATATGTGTGTATATATATATATGGAGTATGCGTAATAAATATATAACAAATATTTAAACATGTGGCTGATATCAAGAGACTACAAATTATGCTAAATAAAGGGGGTTGTTGATCATAGCTATATATACATACACATAAATACACACAAATGTGTGTGCGTGTGTATGCATGCATGCATGTGTGTGCGTACACACATACGTATATAAAACAAATATTTAAAATTTAACTGGTGGTTGATATTAAGGCACTACAAATGGTGCTAAATAAAGAGGACTATTGATCCTAGTCTATGTATGTATGCATGTGTGTGCAGTGGAAATGAGGCTTGAGTTCTGGTAAAAAGACCCAAGTTCGATTCCTGCCGTGCGCTTCCCTGTCCTATATAAATTTATCTGAGGGTATGTGGGTTTGGATCAGCGGACGACTTTATTGTACCCTTCTCAGGAGTTTACCGGTCTATCGGGTTCATTCGAGTTTTCAAAATAAAATTCTATGTAGTCTTATATTTTATCGCTGCATTTATGACTGTGTACTCTATTGTCTGTTTTGTTGTTTTGTATTATTCCATCTTGAAAACACACATGTTTATTGTTTTGTACTGATACTCTGTAAGCATTACAGGATTTTATATACATTATAGTGATTATTTATCAGTGTTAGCCAAAGGTAATATATAGGTGTGACAGCCCATATCATCTCATTCTTCACATTGTTAAAATGTATTACTTAATAACACACTTTGGTAATATGGATATAGGCGTGGGACGTTTCAAATTTCATAAATTGCCCATATACTCATCCTTGCATGCATGAATCCCTTCCTTGCGTGCACAGCAGCTCTGTCATTCTATTCTAATTCAAACCAATCTAGCGATCCGCTCCACGTCCAAAGCCGGCCTAGTGGGCAGCCCAGTTAGCCCACGGGATGGGGCAACCCACTGGACAAGGGCAACATTCTAGCCAACCACTAAAATAAGCAACGGAAAGAACAGCTTCTCCACCGAATCGATCAAAAATTAGGGCTTATCAGTTTCAATATTTTTCAAGCGTTGCTTTTGTGTGGTCGCTAGTCGGCCTCGGCTCCTCCAGTCTCGCTGTCAATAATCAATGTAAGCGCCTGCTGTCAATAACCTATCGGCTCCTCTAGTCTCACTGTCAATAATCAATTTTTTTCACACTCTGTCAATAATCTAGCGTCCGCTATCCTGCATCTCGCTGGTAGCCTGGTCCTTATCTTCATTCTCCACCCGAGAATCTGAGATTCAATGTAAGCATTTGTGCTTTTTTTTATGGATTCAATGTGTAGTTATGTTTTGATTCTTTTGAAATCAATCTGCGAATTTTAAAGTTTGGAGTGGTTATGTTTTTTTGTATTTAAAGATTCATTTTTGCAAATTATTATGGCAAAATGTATAGGTAAAATTAAGGTACCAATGTAGGCAATCGTCTCAATCAAAATTTATGCAGATTGTTCCAAAAAATTTATGATTCACTTTTGCAGATTGTATGCAGATTTATGCAGATTGTTCCAAAAATTTATGCAGATTGTATTTAAAGATTCACTTTTGCAATATAAATTTTATGCAGATTGTTCCAAAAATCTTAATCCATGACTCATGAGATGTAGTGAATTTTACCTATTAAAGCTTAGGCACTTATTATGGTACCTTAGTTTTGATTGAGATGATTGCCTTATTTGGCTACAGGATATACACAACTCAAATTTTCTTTAGTAATCATCGAGAACATTTGCTAGTTAATTACAGATTTACAGGAAATAAATTTTTAGTCATATCAAACGGGAATTTTATGTGAAATGATATTTGCTAATTAATGTTTTATTAATAGATAACATGTCGAAAACGAAGACGATAAAAATCATGTGAGATTTAGAAAACAAAATTCCGGAGCTTTAATCGAAAGGTAAAACAACGTCATGATGCAATGTCTTCATCAATGGTGGGCTCAATTTCTAAACTCTTTAATGCGAAAACACAAAAATCACAAAATTCTTGTCAAGTTGAAGAAGATAGTGAAGATACTGATGAAAATATTGATAATGTTGTTGAGGATGAAATTGAAAATGAGGGCATTAACGTGGATGTAATTGATGACGAAGAAATGGATAACGAAGAACATGTAAATGAGGAGATAAATGATGAAAGTATAATTGATTTTGACAAAGATGTGGATGTAAATCACGATCCGGGTTTGTGGGGTACTATGAGTGATACAAAACGAACAATTATCGTTCAAAGAGGTCCCATTAAGATATCCAAATTAAATGATAAATTTCCGAGTGTCATAAAGGATGGGAGAAATAGAAGCTTTTCATCTAAGTATTATATTCGTCGTTTTCCAAATGGAGAGAAGCATGAAAGGAAGCGGCTTGTATACTAAAATGCATTGAATAAAGTATTTTGCTTTTGTTGCAAGTTATTTAGAAATAAAGTGATGTTGAGCAAATTGTCGGAAGATGGAATTGATGATTGGCATAATCTTCCATCAAAACTTAGGGAGCTTGAAACTAATCCGGAACATTGTGAAAATGTTGTGAAGTGGGTTGATTTGCAAAAAGGACTAAAATTAAAAGCAACGGTTGATAAAAATATGCAAGCTCAAATTGATAAAGAGAAAGATCGTTGGAAGATGATATTGATTCGAATAATTGAGGTCGTTAAAACACTTTCTCGAAATAGTTTACCATTTCGTGGAAGTAATGAGAAGATTTATGAAAAGAATAATGGACTATTTTGCCAACTTATTGAGTTTCTTGCGGAGTTTGATCCCGTTATGAAAGACCATCTTCGACGTGTGGTGCGCAAAGAAATTCAACATCATTATCTTAGTCATAATATTCAAAATGAGATAATAATTTTATTATCCAACGAGATCAAAACAAAAATAATAAAAAAGATCTCAAAAGCAAAATATTTCTCGGTTATGCTTGATTGTACTCCGGATATTGGCCACGAAGAACAAATGTCAATTATCATAAGGTGTGTTGATATTGAAGATTTTGATGAGGTGAAGGTGAAAGAGTTTTTTCTTGAATTTATAGTTGCTGATGATACATCGGGGCTTGGCCTTTTCAAGCAACTTGAAAATATTTTGAATGAACTTAAACTTAATATTGATGATATAAGAGGTCAAGGTTATGATGATGGATCTAATATGAAAGGTAAGCATCAAGGTGTACAAAAGAGACTTCTTGATAAAAATCCACGAGCGTTTTATATGTCATGCGGATGTCATAGTTTAAATCTTGCATTATGTGATATGGCTAAATCTTATGTCAAAGCTAGAATTTTTTTTGCATATGTGCAAAAAATTTATACATTATTTTCGGGATCCACTCATCGATGGGATGCTCTTAAGAAATATGTTAAAGGTTTAACACCAAAATCATTATCGGTTACACGATGGGAAAGTCATGCTGAAAGTGTGAGAGCTATTCGATTTCAAGCGCCAATGTTAAGAGATGCTTTGGTTGAAATTGCCAAGAGTTCTAAAGAGGATATTGTGATGGCGGAAGCTAAAGGTTTATGTTTGGATGTTTTAGAGAACTTTGAGTTTTTGATTAGCCTTTGTATTTGGTTCAAGTTATTGGATAAAGTGAATCAAGTTAGTAAAATACTTCAACATGAAGATATGAATTTAGAAGATGCAATCATAAGATTAAAAAAACTTATTCTATTCTTTCAAAACTTTAGGGAATATGGTTTTGAAGAAATGATGAAAGAAGCCAAAGAACTTGCAATCGATGTTGATATTGAACCAATGTTTGAGGTGAAAAGAATTTCTCGCAGGAAGAGGCATTTTGATGAGGATCTTGAAATTAATGGCGAAAAAGACCAATCACCGGAAGAGAATTTTAGAGTCACATACTTCATTCACATCATAGATCAAGCTCTTACATCTTTAAAAGACCGTTTTGAACAATTTGAGCTTTATGATAAATATTTTGGATTTTTAGTAAACGCAAAGTTCATGCATATTAGCAAAGATGAACTGATGAAACATTGTATTTGCTTAGAAGGTTATTTGAAACACAACCAAAAATGCGATATTTATGGACAAGATCTATTTCAAGATCTAGGAGCTTTGCAAAGTATGTTGCCTAAGGAAATAACTAAGTCGGTTGACATTCTTGATTTTATAAAATCTTATATAGAGGATGGTGGTTTTCAATGTGCATGGGTTGCTTATCGGGTTTTACTAACAATTCCGGTTAACGTTGCTTCGGCGGAAAGAAGTTTTTCTAAATTGAAATTAATCAAGAATTATCTCCGAACGACCATGTCACAAGAGCGATTAAATGGATTAGCAATGATCTCAATTGAAAGTGAGTTTTTGAAGAAACTAGATTGTGACAATTTTATTGAAGAATTCGCCACAAAAAATGCAAGACGAAGTATATTTCTTTGAACAAGTTTTATATTTTGTATGGAACTTCGTATTTCTCCGCTTTATGTAGTGGTTTTTGTATGAAAAATTAATTTAACTTTATATAACTCACTTATTTTAGTGGTTTTTGTCTGGAAAATTGTTATGTTGTATCTTTTTTATTTGACGGCATGCTTAATTTTAAACACAAAAAAAATAAAAAAAAATTCATTGAGGGACAACTAAAATAATTTTGGGCTAGGGCAACCCAGTCGTAGGGCCGGCCCTGTCCACGTCCTCTACTATCCACATTCTCAGTTGCTGGTCCTTAGTTGCAGCTGTTGTTCGTCACATGCCTCATCACTTCGATCCGCTCAAATGCGCCTAATGTTATCATGATCGGACCAGACCGACCATTAACCAATTCGGCCCGGAATGCCAACCACTGCAAGAACCACGGTCCAACACACGGTTTAAATAATGAAACAAAGCACAGGCAAAAATATTACATCTCAAACCAGTCAAAAATCTAATAGGGCCCAGTAATAAGTTTGAATAGCAGGCCAATCATGCTTAAAAGTTAAAAGAATGCATCACTTAATTCTTTATAGGAGAAAAAATTTGTATTTTTTATTCTATACGCGATGTGCGCTAGTATTAGAAGTGTTTCAGTATCTTTTACGCAATTCACATTTTCTGAATTACTAGGTGCAGATGTTTGTTAAAAAAAAGTCTATCGTTATTTTTCAATTATATTTTATAAATAAAGTAATTCTAATATTACGTTGACTTCAAAAGGCTCACAACTGACTTTAAAATAGATAATGTTAGCTTAAACTAAATTTATTGTGTTAAAATGTTCCCAGTGTGGATATATTTTACTAGTTTCTTGCATTTTAATCTTTGCTGTGTAACCTTTAAGTACATTAACTACGTAATTTGTACTAGGACCAACCGAAACGGTTCGGATGGTTAGACCAGTCAGACCATCAAAATCTTTAACCAGTTCAATTTATGGACCGGTTCTGATAAATATGGACACACCGCTTTGCTGCATGGTCTTCCGCACCGTATTGTTGTTACTCATCTACTGCAAGCTCCAGCAATTCTGACCTTTGTTGACCACAAGCTATGTCCCACATCAGTGTCAGCATGTCGTGCTTATTATAATTTGATTTCTGCATTCGAGTATAAATCACTCGGTCCTATTCTCTGTATCCCCGTATACCAGTTCAATCTCCCCCGCACATTCCACTATTATTTTTATGTTGATCGATTAAAATACACTAATTGTATGGTGAGATTGAATTCGTCTGGCCATGGAGAAATAGAACTGAGTGATTATTTCCCACTACGCCTCTACATTCTATTTACCAATCAAGTGCATTCTCTTTCACTAATCTGCACACTTATAGACAACTATGATGTCCGCAAGTTTTGTGATCTACATGCTGTGCCTCACCCAACTGTCCATAGGATCTAGCAATAGAAACCCATAATGGTGGACTAGACAAGAAGAGATTATCCGTAGTTTATCCCAATACATAGAGGATCCCCTCATATTCATTGGCATCTTGCCTGCTACATCTACACCACCTCTGCTAATTCAATACCAACCTTCCAACTAGCTAAAGCAACCTCATCTCTGCATGTGCATGCTCGAGACTATGTCGAATTTGCCTTCTCCAGCCTCACATCTTCATCATTTGGATTCATCTAGCCCCACTTCAACAGCGGCTAAATTGGTATCGGCACTTCACCCCATCTCCTTCACATTGTCGGTTGCAAGCTCATGTCAACTTGTTCTCTTGAAGTTGTTCAATTATGTCTTCACACACTGTCTTCAGCCACTGCTACATTACAACACTTATTTTGATTCCAACCAGCCTGTCACACTGCAACATTTTCTCCGCCTAGTTCTTCAGCATCACCTCCAGTTAGCATTTATTGATTCAGCACTCCCAAGCAGCACTTATTTGATTCAGTGCTACTGCATACATATATCATGCACTGTCTCCGCTCATCGCTACAATTCAACATGACTTCATTTCTTCAAATAGCACCTTGGTGATTCCAAGCAGCACTTCTTAATACAATATCAACTACCTTTAACTACATCCTTCCAACAGGCCTTCATGCATTTATTCGAATCAACACTTCGTAGCCTTATGTCCTGCCTATCCTTCTATCATTCCTAAGCTGCAGCACCATTTCACCCTGATGTTTTGCCCTCCTTTGTCTGACTACAACATTGGGGATTCTAATATAGAATCACTTATCAGCTTTATCTGATCCCAACTTTGCTAATCTCAAAAAATAGAACTCCGTATTACCTTCATGCATCCACACCAACGTAACTTTCAAATCCATGCTGCGCTTCACCCAACTACTACACGCAATCTGCTATGCATTGTCTATAAATTCATGCAACTATTCACTTCTACATTTCACAACCTTCACAGCAATCCACCATACAGCAACAATTCAACATGCTCTTTCACCTTGATGTAGAATTATTATTACTTTCGAGTAGCGGTTCCTCCTTGTTATCATCCTAATTCCTAATTACTATTAGCAATAATTTTCCCCCTTTTTTTGTTGGCAAAGTATGATAATATTTTTGACTTTTTTCGTTTATGTTAACATTTTATGTGACGATCAAAATATTTTATACAAATATATGCAAACCATTGTTGTACGATCATCCATTAGACATGCATGTTAATGCTTTTTTCCTAGTATAATTAAACAACAAGTGCTCCCTTCATTTTTCGAGGATCGCTCCTTCGTCGTAAAAAATAGAGGCAATTGATACTTTTTATAATATGAGAATTACTAATTTGATTCTCCCATTAACAAAATCTTTTAGTTAATAATTACATTTTTTCCCTCTCCCTGATTGAAACTGTAAGAACTCATCTTTCTATAATGTTTTAATGTAATAATCTATATTTTTGAATGTTGAAATATTATGGTCAATGTTTACAATGTGTTTGACCTAATATAAAAAATTGATAAACTGAGATATATTGTGTAGAACTGTTATCGCAGGACACCGAGTTTAGCAAATGCATAATTTTGTATTAGTAAACGGGGACACGAAAATAGATGTTGTGTATGGTTCCAGAAATGGATCTTATATATAAATATAAAACAATGGTTCGAAATTCCGACGGAATTCCGGTTATTCCGTTGATTCCCTTCCGGTTCCATACATAGTCGGAACGGAATCCGATCAAAATTCCGGTTCCGCTCTAAATTCCAGATTTGCTTTTCATATATTGAAAAAAAACTTATAAAAAAAATTAAAAAATACAACAAATATATAAAAATAAAAATAAAAAAACAAATTAATCGGAACAATAAATAAATTGAGAAGAAATCGTGTAGTTTCAAAATAAAAGTTGTTATACTTTTGTCAATTCACATCGAATCATAATAAAAAATTCGAAATTTTCAAAATTGATCAAAGTTTTAAAATCTCAAATGAATAATACATAATCTTATACAGTGGATTTTTAATTAAAGTATATATTTTATATGTAATGTAAAATATGTACTATAAATTTACGACAGTATTAGATATTTATTAGCGTATATAGCAAATTAAAGCAACACAATACCGAAATTAAAAAACCGGAATTAAGCGGAACTTCCGGAATTTCCGAAACGGATACGGAAATTTTACTATTACCAATGGCCGGAACGGAAACGGCGAAATTTCGAATCTTGTATAAAACTACATTCTTTTCTTCGTCTCTACGCGTACAATCTTACTTGTTCATCATCATCGCAAGGAGAATAACATTAGGCTTTCTTTGTGACAAATTACTAAAGACGTTACACATGGCTTGATATACATTATGTAAAGTTCGCAAATAAAAGAATATAAAGGGAATGCAAAATTCTTTTTAGCTATCAAAGTTTATGCAATATGAAAGATAATAGAGAAAGAGAATGATTAATATTCTATATTGCTGTGTTTATTTTACAAGAAACTGTACTGCTATTTATATACATGGTTGTGAAGTATGTAATAACATAAAACAAGGATGATATTTTGGCAAGCCTTTAGATTCAAACGGCTAGTCATTTGTTTAGTCTTCCTAGATATATGGATTGATATGTGAACAATTACTCAATACCCTCGCCTCCCTCTAGTTGGAGCAGGAGGATCTTCGAAACGGACGCCCAATTGCTTACTGGTCGTCGGAATTAGTCTACTCCCAATGGTTTCATAAATATATTTGCAATTTTTGAGTAGAAGAGATGTAAATGGGTTTAATTAAACCTGAGATAATTTTCTCACAAACAAGTAACAATCAATTTTCATATATTTTGTTCGTTCATGAAATACTGGATTTCAAAGATGTGAATAGTAGCCTGACTATCACAAATAAAGAAATGGGCTAATGAATATAGATTCCAAGATCCTTAAAAAGATAATGCAACCATTGCAGTTCTAACGTTAGTTTTGCAAGAGCTCGATATTTAGCTTCTGCTCAAGATAATGAAATTGTTGATTATTTCTTCGATTTCCAAGAAATGGGACTAGAACCAAGCATTGTAAGATAACCAGTGGTTGAACGATGACTGGTAGGACATCCAGTCCAATCATAATCAGTGTATCCTTAAAGAGTAAGAGTATTTGAGGAGGATGAAAATACACCATGGCTAATGGTACCTTTTAAGTAATAAAGAATGCGAGTGGCTACCTCTATATGAGATGTTCGAGGATTTTGCATGAACTGGCTAAGATAATTAACCGAAAATAAAATATCTGGTTGAGTAACGATGAGATACAAGAGTAGACCAATGAGGCGTCGATATTGACTTGGATCAGATAGAGGGGCACCATCACTTGGAAGAACCTTAAAATGGTGTTCCATAGGAAAAGAAGATGGTTTGGCATTAGTGAGTTTAGAATCCTTGATATTATCAAGCATATAGTTGCGTTGACAAAAAAAATTCTAGCAGGAGATCTAGAAACTTCGATACCTAAAATATATCAAAGGCGGCCTAGTTTTTTATTATAAAATGCTGATATTGCACGATTCTTTTGAATGCAGCAATTTTTGATTCATTATCACCGATAATAATGATATCATCAACATGAACTAATACAACATTGAAAATTCAGTCGTACGGAAAGGGAAGAGCGAGTACTCTACATGAGATTGAGTGAAACTTTCATTAATAAGAGTAGTAGAGAATTTAGAAAACCATTGACGAGAGACGTTCTTAAGGCAGTATAATGATTTGTTGAGTTTTCAAACATGGATTTCACCTTTTTTATTAAAACCCGGTGGAATTTGCATCTAAACATCTTCATTTTGACCCCTTGTAAAAAGGCGTTGTTGACATCGAGTTGATGAAGATGCTAACCATGAAATAACGCAAGAGAAAGTAGAACTCTTACTGTGACTAATTTGACTATAGGAGCAAAAGTATCGTGAAAGTCAATTCTTTCTTGTTGTGTGCATCTTTTTGCAACTAAGTATGCCTTGTTGTAACATCCCTCATTTTGAGCCCCAAAACTAAGCGCTACGGATGCTGCAGTCGTTCATAGTATTACTTTATTATGATAAATGAGATTAGTTAATTGTATCTATAACATCAAGAACATATGAATATGAAATTTTTCAAAATTCATTTCATTAATAACTTTCATATTCATTGCATCGGATTACATAATCTCATTGATTCCACATTCAGAGAAATGCCTCTTTGGGTGATCAGAGTCTAAATACTTGAAAATCATGTCATTACACCCCTTCAAACAAAAAATAAGCTTTAAACAACAGAGGGACATAAACTCCTAAATTAGCTAGCTTGCCCCTTGTACATCTCCGAAAGCTATTTTGTCTAACCTAAAAATCTCTACTCTTGACCCACTCAATGAGTTCCCGAGAGTTTATAACGAAAAACAAAAACTTCAGGTCGGACAAAAAAACTGTATGAATAATAATATACCATCTCGAACCAAAATAGATATCTAATGAGACCGTCCCGCTTAGTAGAAGAAGTTCCTCCTCACTAGTATCTTACCCATATATGTCAATCATCAATCATGCACCTGCAACCACAATAGTTAAAACAAACATAACATGATCATATGCATGCATGCAACATAGGTAAGTCTGACTAATCTATCATCCTAGGATTATGCACACCCAAGGTCTAGCCTTAAAAAAGTAGACCGTCTATCTCAAATCATAGTTTTTTAAAGTTACCATAAGCCTAATGGTTTTGCAGGCCAACCAATAACCTATCAGGCCGATTCGGACCAAAACTTTTAAGAAGATATTTCAAAATCTCCAAATACGGTTAGGAGTAAAATTAGACTATCTGTTCGAATTAGAGGCTATCTATCCATGTATCATAGTTTTCTTAGGGTTACTATGAACCTACCAGTCTTCGTAGGCAACTGATCAACCTTATTCGGAATCATAGTTTTCATAGAGTCATATGGACCTACTAGTTTTCATAAGTAACTAATCAACCTTATCCGAAATCTTATGGACTATATGTCTCGTATATCATTGTTTTCCTAGGGTGTTTACAAACCTACTAGTTTTCACAGGTAACTAAATAACCATATGGTTATTAAATCCATGAGTCATATCTATCCGATTAGTTCAAGGCATCTTGACATAGTTGATCTATCTGATCTCTTGGATGCAATTCTACTCCCTCAGGAATTTAGTTTAACCACACTCGCTACTGGGACAACCTAATTGGCACTTCTACCTCCAAAATCCCAAGATGCAGTGTTAGGTCGTGATAATGTGAGCTTGATAAATAATAAATATGCAAATTTAACTAATCAATGATAACAAGAAAATATTATGTCATTCATCATAATATGTCCATCGATAGTCACATCATTACATAGCTTTAAAACATTCACTACCGAAATAGGGCTATTGAGCCTCTATAATACATAAGCAACATTATGTAAAGAACCTCTAAAATATGGAGTGTCAAGCCTATAAAATATGAGACAAGAGTTTGTAAATATGAGGTTTCATACCTCAAAAACAGGTTGTCATATGCCTAAATAGATGGCATCCAACAAGTTGTCTTATGCTAGACACATGGCATCTAACAGGTTATCATAAGGCTAAACAGAAGGCATCTACTTACCAAAAGTTACATCTGATTCCACTACTAAGTCTTTTAACATAGTCGGTGCAATAGTAGTCTTTGGATCATACACATACTTTCTAGGATAAGAAACATGAAAAACATTGTGGACTCCTGCTAAACTATTCGGTAACTCTATCTGATATGAGAGTTTCTCGATCCTTTCTTTGATAGGGAATTGGCCAATATATCTTGGCGCCAATTTTTCTAACTTCTCAAACTGTACCACACCATTCATCGGTGATACTTTAACAAAAACACGATCTCCAACCTAGAACTCAACATCCTTACGCCTCTTTTCTGCGTAAGTTTTCTACCTAAACCGAGCTTCCTTCGTCCTTTCTTGGATCAACTCAATCTTTTTTGTAGCTTTCTCACCATATTTGAACCTAGAATCAATCTTTCTTCGGTCTCCAACCAACATGATGGTGATTTGCATGGCCTACCGTAAAGAACTTCGAAATGCGTCATTTCTATACTAGTTTGATTATTATTATTATAGGAAAACTCGACTAAGTGCAACTAGTCTTCCCATGGCCTTCTAAAGTCTAGTACAGAAGCCCTTAGCAAATCTTCAAGAATTTTGTTAACTCCCATTTGTGGATGGTAAGCTGTACCATCTTCAGCTTGATACCTAACACTTCTTGTAGACTCTTAAGAATTCACTAGTGAACAAAGTATCTCTGTCATGACTATAATACTAGGAATCTCATGCAGTCTTACAATATTCTTTATAAACAACTTCGCTAAAGTATGTGTCGTTCTTGTTGATTTAACGGGAATAAAGTCTACACTTTTGGTTGGTCTATATACCACGACCCAAATGCTTTCATTTCCCTTATTAAACCTTGAAAACCTATCAATAAAATCCCTAAATATAGAATCCCATTTCCAAAGTGGCACTTCTAAAGGTTGAGGCAGTCTACTTAGTTTTTGATGTTCGGCTTTTACTTGTTGCTAATTCAAATATTGATTTACCCATAAGCCTAAACTACAAGAAAATGGTTTATTGATGGCACAAAAGGATAGCAATGCAACATGACTTGCCATGGTTGCTATTTAGTAGTCACTAATATCAAAATTACAGCTCAGTAACACGCTATTAGTTAAAAAGAAAAAGTTGCGCCAACATTTTTACTCCCCTCCCTCATATTTCAATCCCTGCCACAATTTAGAATAGCTCATTTCACGCTTCAGACTTCTAAAGCCCTAAATTAATCGTCACTTTAAAATCCCCTAGATTAGAGTTCCTCAACTTTGCATCTCAACATTCCTCTACTTCATTGCTCGACGCTCATCAACTTAGCTGCTCGCTACTGCTCTGATTCCTTACCTGTGCCGCTGCTCCGATCTGTCAGATTCGCTAGAGAATATTGTGCTTTGATTCCACAACTGTGGCGAACTTCGACCACTTTTAGGTATACATTTTTCAACTTTTAGACATATACTCCATATTTGTTTTTGCTTCGCCTATGGATAATTAATTTTATGAGCTGAAGTTAAGAAATCCATTTGTTATTATTGGATGAATTATCATTTCTTATTTTGGTAGTTATTCATATGACATTTTTCAACCTTCTGATGCATAGGTTATGTTACTGAAATACTAAATCATCCTAAATCCTTTTTTTAAAAGCTCCGATAATATTAGCGTGTGCTGTTTTTACCAATTTGCACAAAGTGCATAAAGTTGGAGAAAGTTAATTTGGTTCCTAATGAAAATAGCACTGTAAGTTGGGAAAACTTATTTATTTCCTATTGCAAATAATATGTTGATGGAAATGTTAAAAACATAATTTGTTTCTATAAAATACAGATTGTGGTTCACTATTAGCAAAATGTGCCATGTTTCTATAAAATACAGATTGTATTTAACTGGTTTTGCTATTTGCTCTAATGACATATACATTCTTTTCACTGAACAATTTACCTCCTCAAATTTCTCTCCAAAAATATTGTTCCCTATGATTTGAGCATGTAGATATGACAAAAATCAACGGTAGTAATATCAATATTACATTCTCCATATCTTTTCAAATTAAGACAAGAACTGCTATTTGATTAGTTGCTCCCACTGTACGCTGCATTGCATTTTTTGCGAATATAAACTCTCAACCTGTTCTGATTTATGCTATATACGAAGAAATTGGCATGCAAACAATTATTTAATTATATAATGTAATAAAGTTAGGTCCGCTGTTCTATTGGAATTTTTTTGTTTTAATAAAGTTAGGTCCACTGTTCTATTGGAATTTTTTTTGTTTTATATGCAGGAAATGGCTAAAAGGAATAGGGTTGTTTAATAACAGAAGTAATTAAGCGACTAAGTGATGAATCACAAGTTGTTTTGTGGGAATCCATTCAGGTATATACAAATTATTTTAATCATTGGAATATCTTGTAACATTTATTGAATAGTCACAATACAGATTATTAAATAAAACTTCAAAAGAACAAATCATGCTTAATACAAAATAAATGATTGCAATCAGAGTGGACGACAATAAGTTGTAGAGGCTTCATATTCTTCACCAAACATGAAAGTTTTAACTGATGCAATTTTCCCCAATTTTAACAAAGGCGACAAGCCTCAGTCTTAACTAAGGCATATCTGCCTCAGTTTACTTGAGGCGCCACACCTCGGTTTTCATTGAAGCGACACGCCACAGTTCTAGTTGAGGCATATTTGCCTCATTTTAAACTGAAGCATACACGCCTCAGTTTAAACTTAGGCGACACGCCTCATTTTTAGCTGAGGCATATTTGCCTTAGTTTTAAAATTTAACTAAGGCAACATGCCTTATTTTTAACCGAGGCATACATTCCTCAGTTAATACTGAGGCCAAACGCTATTTTCCTTAGTTTTAGTTGAGGCATGTTTGCCTCAGTTAAAACTGAAGCAACTCAGTTATAACCGAGTCAAAGCCTCCAAGGATTATTATTTACTCAAAGAATGGAAACTACATGCTTAATAGTCTTTATTATTACTCCACATTTATGAGCATTTGTTTGTTATATATGTTTGTGTACAATATGTGAACTCGATAGGAATCAACATTAGATCTATAGTTATTTTTTGTTCATTCAAAATGAGTGTATGTGTTTAATTTTCACATTAATGTTTAGCGCATATTAGGTTTTTTAATGCCATAGTAATTCTATGTACAACAATTAAGTGGTATCAAAGTCCACACCATGTCATTTTGAAATTACATAAAGCATTCACCTTTATCTTTCATTCTTGACCCATACAATCTTTTAAGTCTTGTTAAAGCTTGAAGACTTGAGTCGGATACACTACTTCACTCCAAAGAAGGAATTCATAGCGTAAAAAGTTAAGAAAAATAGCATTTTAATAATGAATGTTGTTGGTAGCTATTTAGTAATTTTGGTTTAGTAATTTAGTAATGGTTAACCTTGAATACCCAATAGCCAATTATATATTTATATTATGGAGAACTTGTGCTTCACACACAGATTGACCTACTTCCTCGGTATATAGATTATTATGATAATATCTTGATAACAATTCGACTGTTGGTACCATTATTTTCTTAGTTGAAAGTATGATTTTTTGGAAATCAAAATAAATCAATGGATGATGAAATAAATCAAAGGATGATGATAACTCATGGTAAATAATATTGTAGGAACCCAATATCATTACTTATTACATAGTTCACTCATGCATAACATGAAGATATCACACAGATTTTAATAAGTTGATGCCAATCTTTTATGAGATTTGTGAAAATGACATTGTTAAACGCTTGTATGAGACATAAACCCTGAAAAATGGCACATGCAGATTAAATATTAATTTTCCTAAATCATGATTAGAAACACACTTTATAATCTTTGTAGTTAGGAGCAAGCAAACTTGAGTTTTTATGTTAGTTGGAAAATGCTTATATTTTTATAGTCTAAATTATCTGAAGACTTTACTTTGACTCATTCACTTGGGTTGTTAATGAAATAAGACAATGCCAACTTTTTTCCTTTAGTTCCAGGTTGGTAAGAATAAAAACCAAAGCTTGCTAGACTCTGTATCCTAAAAAAAATCTATGTTGCTAGGAAGGAATATTAATAACTAAATATAAACCCACTTGCATCAAATACATTGATTATATCAATATAGAATAATATGGAATGTGTTGAGCTTGGTTTGGTTGGACTAGTTGAATGTCTGCCATTTATTTTATGAATGCATTTTGTTTTCTTTCATGACATATTTGCATCTTGCTTGAATCATTTGTATTTGACTAGATGCATGGCTATTTAATGGTTTTATAAGGAGTTCGTTGGGGCTAAGGCATAAACAACTGCAGCAAGTGAGCCTAGATCATAAACCTCTTCAAAGTCTCAAGTGTAAAAATCCTGATGCTACCCTGGCACATCTTTGTTCTTTCGTTCATTCAATTTAAATATCACAAACACAAAACAGTGTATCCCAACTGTTGGTTTTGAGCTTTCATATGTCACTGTTTCATTTCCTAAAATTTATAAATTTGTATTTATCCGAGTATGTGTATATGCCACTAAACATGTAATTCATAATATGAAACTAAAACATTGGTTGCATTCTGATAATTACCAAAAATTCCAGGAATGTTAGTTACCAACCTAAATTATTCAACAGTCATCAATTGATGTGTTAGTTTATCTCTGGTTTATTAAATAAACAACATGAGTGTGCATTTTTCCTGTAGAGTTATATAAATATGTTTACAATTAACAATAACACATTCAAACTTTAAAGATATTTTGTTTCGTGCCAGGTGATTAAATCCTAAATTTAGAGTGAGCGGATAATCAGTTTGTAGTAGCACCAAGGCTTAAATGTTGGCAATAAGATTCTATCTTTTAATATTCCCATTCAGTTTTCTTGATTTTCCAATAGTTGTTGTTTCGAATGTGATCAATATCAACCGACTTTATATTTATGCAAACATTTATGGATCTTATTATTATCTTATACGAACAAATAAATAATTCTTATGAAGAGAAAATGGCCAACAGTTTTATTAGTTATGTATAGGATTCTCATGACATACGTTGCCTGCCTCCGTATTTCAACATTCTTACAAATTATATAGGTCATTCTTTTTTTGATTTGTTGCGTAATCCTATGTACTACTATCTGGTGTCCATATTAGACTATACCCCAACTATTTCTACTCGATTTACTCCCATGCCCTTACAAATGCAATAATTTATTTTGTCATTCTTATGAAGTACTTTACGATACCACAAGTGATGTAGATGGTGGCGATAATGGTTATACCTCAGAAACCGAAGATGATAGACACGAATATGGTGATGCCTTCGGAGATGAAGCAGATGAGGAAGACGCAGCTCAGGCTGGAGGGTTATACATCACCAATGTTGATGACAAACAGGATTCATCAGGTTTATTCTTTACCTCTTTCTACAATTTGTTGTTATGATTCATCAAGTTTTGCTTCCGGAATGCTTCCTCGTGAAGTCTTACATTTTATTTTCTAGTTGTATTTAAACATATTTATTTTTTTAACTTTAGTTTCTTCTATATTCATTGATGGCAACAATCAGATGGACAAGTGAATTTTCTTCTGACATTTTTCAACATCTTAAATTTGCAGGCATTCTTGTTGATATTTTTCTCTGAACTAGGGGACAAAACATTTTTCATTGCATTAAGTTAACCAATCTATTCTATTATTATTATCATCTTATATAACATTTCTATGTACTGCATTATATCAGTTGAAATGTATTGAAAGTAAGACTTTCTGAACATATGAATAATATGTATTACATCCGTAATTCGATGCTAATTCTATATTCTCAAAAATCAAGCAAAAAGATATTGGACTTATAGTTCTTTTAACTGGTTGTAGGCACTTTTAGCTGCAAGAAACTTTTAGCATTCAATATTAGTTTATTGCATTATTAGGAGTAATTCGCACATGTTTTCCTTTAGTATTAAAGTATTCAGAATTTGTAGAGACATGCTTACTGACACCGAGCATAACTTCTTATTGCACTTCATCTTATATCACCTTAGACACACTATGTATTAATAAAATCCTCTTTAACATCATCTGGTAAATCAAAATTTAGGAAATTTAGATCATCTTGCATCTGCTCTAGATGGTTTACTGTTTCTGACCCATTTGCAGTTTTGGATGCGTTATGGTCTGTAGTAGTTGATTCTCCTGTTTTGGGCACGTGACTTTTTTGTACTTGTTGCCTACTAGCATAATATTACATATTTTTGTTTTCAGGTTCAGGAGCTGTATTTGATGGACCAGTTTGATGTTGGTGGGGTTGTTGGAATAGAAGATGTCTTTGGTATCCATTTCAGCTAACGTGAAAATAAATTTTCATATTTCCACATCAGCATCTATAACAAGTATATTGAGAGGCACTGCAACTTCTTTGGTTTGCACATTTAATTGGCATGTGTAGTACGATCTTTTTATCACTTGTATTATTTACACTTCTAATGTAATGTTCATTAAGTAATACGGTATGTTATGCATTATTCTATGTGAATGTTGAATGATTAATTATTTTACGTTTAATTTGATATATATGATTGCGTGAAATAATATATTGTGTTTATGTAAATTTGTCGATTATTGTGATAATGGATATGTACGTACTGCAAAAATGATTTTTAAAACGATATTAAGAACGCCAGTGATAAGACTTTTTAAAGCATGTTCAAAACGCTATAAGAAATTTGTGTTTTATAGCGTTTCTTCTGCTGCAATAATAGGTCACTGATTTATTACAACATGTTGATTTACAACGTTTATAAAAATGCTGTAAAAGCATTTTATAGCGTTTTTTAAACGCCATTGATAAGATTTTTTATAGCATGTTCAAAACGCTATAAAAACATGCTTTTTTACAGTGTTTCTTCTGTTGCAATAATAGGTCACTGATTTATTACAACATGTTGATATACAGCATTCATAAAAACGCTGTAAAAGCCTTTTACAGCTTTTTTTAAACGCTATTAAAGGGTCTTTTTGTTGTAGTGTACATCTCTCTTCATTCCTTTCCAAAAACTCGTCTTCATATCCAGATATATTTTGGTACCCCAAAGATGAATAGTAAACTTCGATCGATGACACTCCCTAAGAACTTCCCTCCTTGGGTTACCAACATCTGGAATACACAACCATCCATTTTTCCTCAACCATTCATTTTGATCAAGACTAAATTCTTTCAAATCATCAATCTTAGTTTCCTCTTCAAGTCTTCTAATTTGTTCAGTAGTAATGGATCACCTTTCTACTTAGAAGAAATTCTTTCGATTATTACCGATCAAACTTCTAAACATGACAATATTTTGGCATCCTGACTAGAACTAGCCATTGGTGTTAACCGCACAACACAACTAGTCAATGCCTTTAAATCCTTCCATTCTGCTAGCCCTAGAAAATTCTTATCTCGGTCATAGTCTCGGGTCTCTTCCAGTTAGTAACAGCTTCAATCTTAGATGGATCTACCAACAATCCATTTTTGAGACTACATGACCAAGGAACTTCATTTATTTCTTCCAAAAATGATATTATGAAAACTATGCTTTTAGTTAGTGCTGCCTTAATGTTTCTAGCACTAATCATTACAACAAAAGGACCCTTTAATGGCCTTTAAAAAAATGCTATAAAAGGCTTTTATAGCGTTTTTATAAACGCTGTATATCAACATGTTGTTATAAATCAGGACCCTATTATTGCAATAGAAAAAACGCTATAAAAAACATATTTTTTATAGCGTTTTGAACATGCTATAAAAAGTCTTATTAATGACATTCCTAATACGCTATAAAAGGATTTTACAGCGTTTTTATAAACGCTGTAAATCAACATGTTGTAATAAATCAATGACCTATTATTGCAAACAGAAGAAACGCTATAAAAAACATGTTTTTTTATAGCACTTTAAACATGCTATAAAAAGTCTTATTAATGGCATTCTTAACAACGTTTTAAAAATCATTTTGCAGTACGTACATATCCATTACCACATTATAATCGACAAATTTACATAAACACAATGTACCATTCCACACAATCATATAGATCACATTAAACGAAAAATAACTAACCATTCAACATTCACATAGAACAATATATAATATATCGTAATATTTAATGAACATTACATTAGAAGTGCAAAAAATACAAGTGATAAAAAGATCGTACTACACATGATGATTAAATATGCAGACCAAAAAAGTTGTTACTTTGAAAGAACTTCAAATCACTAATATACAACAACATGTTGCCATTTGTATGCTCCATAGATGGGTAATTACCTATGAAAAAGAAATTCAACAATTAGCAATTATAACTATACATACATATATATATGTGTGTGAGACTTAATTATATAAATTTAATTAACACTTGATTAATTTATATGAAAGTTGATTAACTTAGTTAATTTTTATAAAATTAAATTGATTTATATAAACTTTATTTAATTTTATAAAATTTAGTTTATTTATATAATTATATGGAAATGATATTAATAACATATGGAATTTCCTGAAATGGATGTAAATTTTATTACTATTACCATTATTATATTATATTATTATTCTTCTTCTAAATTTAGTTAATTTTTATAAACTTAATTAATTTTTGTAAAACTTAGTCAACTTAGTTAATATTTATAAAACTTAAACAATTTTTATAACAATTTAACAAAGATTTCAAAATAGAGAACATGATTTTTATAAAACTAACTTTTATAAAACTTAATTAAATTTTATAAACTTATTTAATTTAAAAAAAACAGTTAGCTTATTTAATTATTATTACTATAATATTATTTTATTACTATTATTATTATATTATATTATTATTCTTCTTTTAAATTTAGTTAATTTTTATTAACTTGATTAATTTTTATAAAGCTTTGTCAATTTTTATTACAACTTAACAAAGATTCCAAAATAAAGAACATGATTTTTATAAAACTAAATTAATTTTCATAAAATTTAGTTAATTTAACTAAAAATTCAAATTTTGTTGATTGTCATAAAACTCAATTAACTTAGTTAATTTTTATATAACTTAGTTAAATTTGTATAAAACTTGATAACGTAGTTAACTTTTTTATAAAAATTAGTTAATTTTGATAAAGTAAGTGAATTCTTTTAATTTTAATTATTTTTAATATAACTTAGTTAAATTTTTATACTTAGTTAATTTTTATATTTATTTAAAATTTATTAATATTTAGATATTAATTTAATTTTACAGAACTTACTTAATTTTTAAAAAATTATTTAATTATTATAAAACTTGATTTAACTTAGTCAATTCTTATAAACTTTGTTCATTTTATAAACTTATCGGATTTTATGAAATTTCGACAACACCTCATTTGCGCGGTTAGTACTTTTCCGCACACCTCAATTCAATATACATTTACACGATCAAAACAAGATCGAATTTATATCATATATAACAAAATATACTTCATAATAACGTACACATTCAAATGTATAAAAACATACCTTTTATTAGCAACTTTAGCTAGCAATCTTCCATATAGCAAAGGAATATTTTGTGTACCTATATAGCAAGGTAAAGTGAATTTATTATGCAATCCGCTCTTTGAAAATTAATTATGATATAAATATAATAGCTGTATTATACACTCCATATTCCCGACTCTACAATAAATCGATAGAAGATGTTTTTATGCAAACGTGTGTTTTTCTAGAAAGTGTAACACTTATAATATAATAACATATAACATACATGAGTATATTTGTAGAAACTGTAACATCCTTCCTTGAGTACACAGAGAGACCTGGAAAGGTTTCTAAGGTCCCGTAACCTGCACATTGTGTCATGGTTTCCTATAGCTAGTGCGTGGCCTTCTCACGAAGCCATACTGATGAGGGCAGGTAACCTAAATTCCCCTTTAGGCTACTTATAGTTTGAAATTTTTCAATGAAACACTAGTTGTCAATTCCATTATATAATAGAATCAACAATGATACATGTTGTTAATATGTTCCAGATAGTGCATCAGTTAATAAGCAATCTGGGCTGCCACCGAGTAACAACAACGAGTTTTTCCTCTGCCTATGAATAAGAAATAACAAGGTGTTTAGTAAATGTGATGCAACTTGAAATATGTTAAGTTGTTAACCTGTGCCGATTGATGTACGGTGACAACTTACACTTACAGACCAAGAATATGAAAGTTGATTCAATAAGGTGAAGCTATTGGCATCATATATCCTAACGCAATAAATAATTTTCAATTTTTTAGGAATTTTATTGACTCCTTACTTGTATAAATCACATGTATTCATATACATGGAGCAGGTACTAGGTATATGGAGCAGTGCATGCATTTCATTTTTAATTGACTTCCATAAAACACTAAACTATAGATTTGCATTATCAGTAAAGATACAAGATGGAAAAGAGATCAAAACCCATATGTAAACTATCATCTGCATTCAAACTATTAATGAGAAACTCATTAATATTGCAATGAGTCTGGATACAAAAGGCCTGCATAGAATATAGAAGTTAATACAAAAGGCACAGAATACATCAGTTAATACAGAAGTTATAAGGATCCTTAATTGCATCAGTTAATACAGAAGTTATAAGCACAGAATACAAAAGGCCTGCACATTTATATAGAGAACCCAGTAACTAAATAGTTAGGAATAAAGGGTCTTATAGTAACAAAGTTATGAATCCAGTTCTAACAAACATTTATATAAAAGGCCTGCACATTTATATAGAGAATCCAGTTCTAACAAACGTTAAAGCTTATTCAAATAGTCTGTAACGCATTCAACTAGAAAATTATGAATACATGCAAGTGCCCTCAAATAGATCCAACATTAGCGCTATATGTGAAACAGACATAAACACAACATTTATAATAGTTTCAATAAGTTCGAAAGTTGAAACTCAAACAGCTAAAAAAAATTATTTCAATATTTTAGTGAATGTATCACCATAAGCCAATTGGTTACTAGCATAGTATCATATTATTTGGTAATTAGGTAAACGATTTGAACACAAATTACTAAAAAAATAGAAAAGAGAAGTATAACGTGAAATGGACATAAACTTTTAAATATGTATGAATTATGTGCATATGTTTGACTCTAAGTGAATAGCACACAGCTTTGAGAGCATTTTGAATGAAATTTCGCATCAAATTTTGAAAATTATATTTGTTATGTAACATGGGACATATATGTCAATACAACGTTATATCATTGTTCTCCAAAAACATATTTATTAATAGTTGGAATAAAGTTATAATATTTTGAAACTGTAATTGAAGATATATGCCAAAGCTAGCAAGAAATGATAAAAGAAATTAATTAAAGATCAAAACCACCAAGCTGAAAGATATGAGATAAGTACTCAGGAAATAATTTTACTTGGTGGGTGGAAAAGACTATGCCACATAGTAAAATCGATCAAGTCTTTCATAATTTAAACTTCCAAAATGTTTCTCCTTAGACTATGACAGAAATAATGAACCATTCGACCAATGACCACTGTCCCCTCCTAACTAAGTTTAATAATCGAGTCTCTATTTTAATGTTTTATTGTAGTGGATATAGGACATTTTATATGAATAGGAAAGAAACGATTACACTTCTATCCTTCCAATGCAAATACACGACATACATATGGAAAGGTGTGGTGTAGAACTCCTATGGCATGTAGGCCATACAGAGGTTATTCAACTACAGATTGAGGTTGGAAAATTCATCCAGAAATTCAAACATAATAATTTTAAGTAAAGACAGAATGCGTGGTATTTTCAACCTCAGTCTGGTGCATATAGAATGAACGTAACAACAGAAATTTCAACAAATGCCCAAACGGTAAGCATGTAAAAAAACAGTAATGATCAGACACTTAAATCCAAACACAAACAGAACCAGAGCATCACATACCAGCACTTATGTAATGAATGGGTATTATAAGGGGCTTACCAACCATCATCAGTCTGGTGGTGCAAACAGTTTGAGTGATTGATCTACTCCCGAAGTCTGAAGCTGCTTAGCTCCTGGTATGAAGATTCAAGATGTCTTAATTGCATCATTTTCTTTATACATAAAATAACAGTTATAGACTGCATATAAATTAACTAATATCAAAATTTCTAAAATTCAAAAACCTCAATAAGATATAGGACATTTTATATGTTACAACTACTAGAAAAGATAGAAATTAAGAAGTACATTATTGTGATATATTTGATGTTTCATTTATGCAGGCTAAACAATAGAAAAGCCAAACAAACCCGGCTAGCTGCTGCTGCATCTGCCGAGAGCCATGCATCATGGGAAGCCAAACATTCTTCTTTTGAGAGCAAAATGAACATACCAAGTAGCACGTCCCATTTGCTCGACTCCTCGGAAAGCAGGAACGATGAACTTTCCATGTCAGTTTTGCCAGGGCGCAGGGGAGTAAAACCAGGCTTAGACAAACTTGTGCGATTTTGTTGATGAACTATTATTGTTGGAAATTGGAGGAGGAAACACGTTTTAAGATGAAAAGTTTGACTCATTTTATAATTTATAAACTTAAATCTTGTTTAAGCTGTTGTTTAATGGTTAATTTTATTAACTTTACTTTCCCGATTAACTTCCAATGTTGTTGCATGCTACTTATGAGAATTCCATTTATAATTTCTTAACATTAAACATAAATATCAATAATTTAGGAATATGCATTGCATATGTAGTATTTATAAAGGTATTAACCAAATCCAATTGTCAAACTAAATACACAATTATCTATTTAAGCTCTAATGTCAAACTAAATACACAAGTATCTGTTTATAAAGGTTCCATAATGGTTGATATAAACATATTAGCACCTAGCAAATGACCAAAAATATGAAACCATGATAACAAGCATAAGCAATCACGACTTCTCTTTCTTTTTCGAATATTTTGTTAAGTTATAGTAACCAAAAACAAAGAGCATAAACCATTGCAATATAAAACCTTTTTTTTCATCCTCTTGCACTACAGTCATAGCAAGTAACTCCATCCTATTATACCCATTATTGCAAGACATGTTCGATAATCAATCAATAAAAAATATGAACCTCTCATATATTTAAAGCCAAGCAAAGCATACTGGGTACATTTGATCAATATTGGAAGACGGTACCAGAGGGAATTCATACATGCTGTAACATAATGGTCAATGCATTGGGCCTTACTCTTAGTGCCTATATGATCAGAAATTTCTATCCAATTTCTCAGTTCGTACACATCAATTCCTTAAAAGTAGCATGTCAAGTATTTTTCAAGTCAAAATGATGATAAATAATCAATTAATACAACTGCCTATGGAACCATAAAGAAACATTACTTATGAGAAGCTAGATAAAAATTACCTTTAAAAAGAAATATCTCCTCATCTGCATTTTAGTTTGGACACAAGAGTGGAAATGACAAATTATCCCGCCAACAAACCATTTATCAATACTATATTAGAATAATAATCAAATTTGACTTTTAAATTAGTTCCTTTTCACAATATAAGGGTTCGGGTTTTCAGTTTGTTCCCACCTTATGATAGTTCTAGTTCTCTGATACAAAAGATAATAATTATCACTTATTATGCAGCTTTTTCAGATTGCCATATAAATAATATCAAAAATACAATTGCTCATAAAATTTATATGTAATTTTATTTTTTTATAGGGAAATCAATATTACATTCAGTTGGCCACATACAAATAATGTTAAGTAGAAAAGAAAGGGCATAACTAAACAAAAGCTAGCTGGATAATATGGGTTCCTCTGATTATACAATATTCATAAAGTGGATGATAATCATAAACATATAATTGAACTTGGAAGACAATATGAAATAAGTTCAAATAATTAATATATACTCTACATTGAAGGAAAAAAATCATCATTGTTAAGTAAAAACCTCAAGGTGAAGACTAAACGATAAAAATGTAAACTGTCTTCAACAAAACTATGAATATATGAGGTATAATGTGTGACAAAAAGAATTGCAATTGATTCATGAAGACGAGTCTTATAAAAATTGCAAGAAAAAGTGTTTTGAAATTATGCAATATATTTGGCATAAGGCTGATCACAACGACCAAAGTTCTGCCTCACACCACAAAGCCCGTTTTACTTTATCCTATGCGACTCCAGCATCTCACAAAAATGTAACACCATTGTTCCAACGGTTATTTAAAACATGTGGAAATTACCCTTTTTAAAAGCATACCTTGAGTTTTAATGGTAAACTATTTAATTGGTTTAACTAATCTTCCTTTTGAGTTTTTGAAGTATTCCAATAACTAAGTCAAATCATAATTTATTTTAAGCGTATATAATTTTGAATCAATCAGCAAATTAAATTACTGAGAAAAAATTGGAAACAACTTGAAGTAAAAAATGAAAATTATTTTCATGGCAAACTCATTTATTTAAGATGATATTCATCAAACCATAACAAGGATATATCTTCTTCATTGCATTTTGAGCTAAGAAAAAAAACAAACAAGCATAGCTTTAAATTAAAATTAGTCACGCATTTGATATTGTCAACTAAACATGCAAACGAAAGGGGGATTTTCAGAAAAGCTGCTGCATTTTTTTAATTCCCAAAATATTTGTAGCTCTTCATCAGTAAAACCTAAGGGCAACATAAAAAAGATGCAATACCTTAAAATCAGATGATTAAACATCGACAAAGTGGATAGGTGCAACATCGCATCTTACATGACATAACGACATTGTCGATGTCTTCAAATGAGGTATAGGATCTGCACCAAAAAGGAGGGCATTCGTTATCTAGAGAAGAGGAAGCTTGGTTTGTTTGGATTTATACCAATCACGACAAAATTGGATCGTGATTGGCGTGGACTGCAGAGGGTGAAGGTGGTATTAAAGTGTTTGGGAAGAAGTCGATCGTGGATTGGAGTGGACTGCGGTGGATGTTTTATTTTATATGCAAAGAAGTCGATCGTCGAAAAACAACATAGGAGAGAAGACTTTGGGGTCAAGGATTCCTGATTATGTAAGATCAAAGAAGAAAAGTAATAATTTAATGGACTGGAAGGGAAAGATGAAGAAGGGGAGAGGGATTTAGGGTTTCCGAGTGAAGGATGAAAAGAAGAGGTTCGCCGTAAACTATTTAGAAAATGAGAGGGAGACGAAATCATTTGGCGCTTAACTTTTCATCGCTAGTTTCGATGTGGGAATAGCGTGGAAAGAACGTCATATTTAACTATAGATAGGAAGTAGAAGAGTAATTATTGCAAGCAGCATTTTGTTGCAATCCTCATTTGCTATAAATGAACGATTTTCTTGTAGTGAATCTAAGATGAACTTCATGGTCTTGTTCATTCTAAGTGTATATCAAAATGTCATCTACAAATACTAAAATAAATTTGTCCAAATGCTCTCGAAAGATCTGGTTCATCAAATCCATAAAGTTAGCAAGCCAATTGTTCAGTCCAAAAGGCATAACTGACCATTCCTACGAACCATATCTTTTTTGAAATGCTGTTAATGGAATGCTGTCTTCCGCCACTCTCAATTGATGGAACCCTGTTGCTAAATCCAATTGGGAAATTACCTACACCCCACTCAACTAATCAAACAAATCATCTATTCTTGGCAAAGGATACCAATTCTTTATCTTCTCAATTAACTTACGATAATCAATACACATTTCCAATGATCCATCCAGTTTCTTTACGAATACCATGACCGCTCCTCAAGGAGAACTGCTTGGCCTAATAATTCTGAGTCCAACAGTTGCACCTTTGACTCTTTCATCTCAATAGGTGTCATTCTATTAGGCGGACTACCCATAGGTTCAGTTCCAAGTACAAGATCTATTCGAAACTCAATAGCCCATCTCAGCGGTAGTTTTGTAACTGGCTCAAAGAAATTCATTTTATTAAAAAGAAATACCTCATATATAATACTCAAAATATTCTTTGTTTTTCTCAAAAACAAAATCCAATTTCTCCTAGAAACATATCTTCAATTTTTTTTTGAAAATTTTGAAAACACATTTTATTACTTATTCTTAAAATCAAGGAACACAAATAGAACTCATCGAGATATTCCTAGAATACTCTATCCTCAAGATTGATGGAATGGATTGGAGTGTACATTATTCCAAACGGTATAACGAACCACTCACAAGACTCATAACAAGTGCGGAATGCGGTAATAGTAGTGCTATCCTCCGTGACTCGTAGCTTATGAAAAATCGATGTAAGGTCAAGCTGAGGAATGACCCTAGCACCACACAATAGATTAACAAGAGAGAAATGAGATATAAGAATAAGGTTAAGATGTCTTCTCGAATGAGAAGAAGAACATTAACAACATATCATCACTTCGAGTGAAGTAATTTTACAAAGTATATCAACAATTGAATATCCAAAGAGGATATCTCAAAAGAAGGAAAGAACGAAAATATCAAATAAATTCAATGAATCGCCTTATTTCCCTAGTGGACATCCTCGTGGGAGGATGACTGAAAGGCTAAGAACCGGGAATGAAGTCAATACAATATTCAATTGCTCGATTGGGTGTCATACCCGAACGGACTCACAGAAATCAATAAAGTCATAATGACTAGATTTGAGATATATCATCAACATCTCGAAACTCAAGAGTGAATACAAAGACTTCAGAATCATCATTAACATTCCGAAGAACAAGAAACAACGAATCAGCCAAATTAGGATACCTAGATATAGGATCCTTCGAATCATAGAATGTGGCTTGATAATATACAAGCCACTCTATCCCCAAATCATTACCATCTCAAGAAAGAAAATAGGGTGCAAATTCGCACAAAAAGATAAACTACAAGGAAAAATTCCCAAAATCCTCATACATCATGCCAAATATTGCGGATCCCCTTAATTGGATTCGCAATCCCCACAGAAGAGCAAGACCAGAGCATCCTAAAGCATCAACAAATTCCTCCGATATAGATGAGTGTTAAGTATCGAAGAGGACATGAATAGAACAATCACAATTAGGATTACTCCTAGGATAAGATATAATCAATTTCAATTATGGAATATTATGGAATAAAATATATTCCTAGACATATCCAAAACTTCTATCCCAAAGGACACAATAAGATAAAGGTCATGTGATTAAGGGAAGTGTAACACTTGTATTTCACTTAGATGTACCGTAATATGTATTTCTATTCTGTGTTTATCATACTTTATTCTGAACTCAGCTCTGATACCAAGCTATGACACCCCACTTCAAGACCCACATTAATAAAGAGTATTACTAGGTAACACCGTCTGCTAATGCGGAGAATAGGGCTGGTTTAGAATGACCATTTATAGCCTTGTCTTAAATATCTATTAAGTACGTCGATAAATGCTCTATATATTTATTCTAATTCAAGTGGATTAACATATCCAATAAATACTTAATACAAAGATATAGGAGGCTATAGGATCTATCAGAACAAAATACAACAACCCAAATGCAAAACACATCACGGAACAATAAATGATCAGATATACACACATATACAGATAGATCATAGAGTATAAAAAATGATACATCACATATGTGGTACGACGACCACAATATACATGAATCAAAACAATATACATATTAGAGTGGCAAAAAAAGGCCTACAAAAAAAGGAAACAAAAAAGTCCATGCAGAAGCAGAATAGGCTAAGTCCATAAGGGTACCTAAACTGAAACACCTCGGTCTGACCCGAGTATAAAATACATGGTTCAATCTAGCCAAACATATCAGTTTAAGAGGATAAGAAGTAAGAAATGCATAAGAATAAGGGTAATGTTCTGTTAGGAATGCGGATTACGGATCTTAAGGCTAGAATAACACTAAGGGGGAGGGGTGAACAGTGTTTTGTGGATTTACAAAACATTTTGAAACTTATGTAATTTAATCGCTAACAAATGCAATATACAGTCACAGATATAATTACAGAATCAAACACATATGCAAATAATAAATAAAAGCAGTAAAGGAAAGAACACACCAGGATTTTATACTGGTTCAGAGTTACCCTACATCCAGTCCCATACAATTGTACGAATTTCTTTTCAAAATAATCTCCTAGAGTACACCCTTGATTTCTAGGCCACGAGGTACTCCCTCCTGTATTCGAGACCTGAGCAAACTCCCTTGATTTACCAGGCCACAAGATCAGCTAATCGATTTCCGAGGCAACAATCACACCTAATTGATTTCAAGGCTCAACTGCACCTTTTACTCAATAGTTTGATTTACAAATAATCCTATAACTCTGAATAGCACTGAGATCTTATAGAGAGAGTGGCAGGGAATCAAACAAGAGATAATCAAGTTCAATTCACTTGGTATTTCGACAGAGTATAGTTTGGGATTCTTTAGAATAAATGTGGAAGATGAAGAGGAGAGAAAGTAAATGAAAATATGGTAAAAATTCATTTAGAACTTACTGGTATTTATAGAGATTAACAACCATATCTATTCCTGAAAGGATATGATGAATATACACTTCTTTTGAAAATTTGAAAATTAACGGGCACCATCTTGACATGGGAGGTAGGGGTATGTCGACATGCTCAAGGCAAAAATTTATGTTTTTGATTTTCTTATTAAAAAGGTTTCTATAATTTGTCAAAACAATTTCTAAACTTTGTAAATATATTTGAGTATAGTTTAAATATATAAAAGAGTTTAGAAAGTAATTTTTAATATATATAATCTTAATCTACAAAGTGATTTAAAAATATGAGCATATAAATATTTTAAAGCTAAATATTTAAAACAAGAGATAGTTTAAAATCAAGGACAATTTTGATATTAAAATATTAGAAATGATAAAAATTATTTTGAGGCTAAAATATTAAAAACCAAGAGAGATGTCTTTTTGAAAAGAAAGTTTTGAAAATATTTTTAAAAACAAGAGATATATGTTTGAAAAACATTTTTATAAAATTAGTGGATATCAAAATAGGACCACTATATGTTCCACTAGATATTGTCGTTGGTTCCATCCCACTAGGGTTCCATCCCTTTAACAGACTCAAAGTGGATTCCATTCCATGAATAAATTTTGGATAAAAATGTAAGTGCTTTCAAGAAGTTTTAACATAATTCTAGACTCAATACTTACCTTGTACTTTGAATCTTGAACTCTTGATATCTTGTTAGTCATGAGTCTTCAATCTTGATTTCTACGATCTTTAAATTCATCAGTCTTGTATCTTTATACTGTACAGTTTTCATTCTTTGTACCTGCATGTTTATATCCTGCATGTACATACACACAGACACACATATCTAAACTATAATGTTAGTATTTATATTTTATAATAAGTCCAAAGGTTGTTTTCATCAAAACCATCTTTCTCAAGGACTAATAATCTCCTCTCTTTTGATGATGACAACCTATGTTTATAAAATATACTTCACATTTACTCTAAGTCCCCCTAAAACTAATAACTCCCCCTTAATCTTAGCCTAACTACTCTAACTACTCTATTTTATAATTCTCCCTCTTTTTCATCAATAAAAACTAATCCTATACTAATATAACTCCCTGGTAACCCAATACTGGAGTACCTGTGACAAATTAAGATGAAATATATATATATATACATACATACATACATACATATATATATATATATATATATATATATATATAATAACATGAGTTACTTAATGAAAACATAACAAATATGATAGTTTAAATCCAATAACCATATATTATGTTTCATATAATTTTATACATTCCATTCATACCAAATTAATTATAATCAAAGCAAATTAAATAAATCAAACAATTCAAAAAACAAGCAATCTAAACCATAAGGAGATCAAATAATTTTAGGAACTTCAACCCATCATTCTTCTCCAAAAATAGGGTCCTTTTTAATATATACCTAATCTTCATTATCTTGAATCAAAGTTCCTTCAGGATTTGTATTGAAATCATCTTTGTTTAGGGCAGAAATCATCCAATGGAGGGCAACGAAATGCTTCTCTTGTTCTTTTGTCATCTGCATTTGACTTAGTTCTAAGTGCCTTTGATTGTGGAGAATAAAAGTAAGTATTTTCTTGAATGACTTGAGAGTTTCTTCAAGATTTTCACTTAGAATTTGAGAAGAGGATGCCGTTTTTGATAAATATTTAAAAGATGCAAATAAAGATGAGTAGAAATAAAGAGTTTACAAATTTCTGGAAGAAACAGGTGTTTAAATAGGCAGAAATTCATTTAAAATGAATAGACAAAAGTTAGTTATTTTAAATTCAAAATTAAAAAATAACTAAATCAGACTGTTATGTGTCGACATAGGATATTGGGGTATGTCGATATGGGTATGTTGATTTATGTGTCTTCTTTGTTTTATGCATAAGTATGTATATATATAAACTTATATATTATACTATCATTTATTCTAGAGACACGGTAAGGTAGAAAAACATAAGATAGATAAATTTATAGATAGATGAGCTATTACAAGAGACACTTTATAACATGATAAAAGATTAATACAAGTTCATACAAAATAAACTAGTACATCACATCCTAATTTTTTAGAATGTGCTAGAGGATGAGGAGGATGATGATAGGCCAAGTTTCCGACCAACTTTAGCAAATAACTTGTTCGTATTAGTGGTCATTTTATCCAATTTGTTACTAACGGATCTTTTGAGAATCCGTTGATTTTCCACTATGATCTTTTGATTTTTGAGGATAGTTTTGTTGGAAGGATTGTTAGTATTGATAGAATATTCAATACTTTACAAGGAGGTGTCTTCATTCTCTTCTTCAATTTCCATTTCCTCCCCTTCTTCTTCTTTTTCTTCCTCATTTTCTTCTTCCATCTCCTCATGTGCCAACCTTTCATCCTTTTCGGCAAGAGATTCGTATTGTTGAAATATGAAAGGAATTTTCATAAGATAAATATTGGCATGATTAAACACTTTTCTTGAAACAAATTCTTCCCGTTTATAATCAACGCCAAAATAATTAAAAATCCGAGTGAGATAGATTCCATGATACAAAGTATTCTCACCAATTCCAAATTCCTAGGATGAAGTTCATCCATAATCACTTGCGCCCAATTAATATCATAATGACCAAAAATAGCAAAAAGAGCTTTACAAACTTTCAAAATCGGGTTATTGAAATTTCCCGATCTAGCAGTGATAGTATGTTGCAAAAGAAGATTAATAATACGTGCTTTCGGATGAAAGTTACGATTTTTAAATTCAAAGTTGTCATCTCCTTCGAAAATGTGATGAAATGTCGCACGATCATGTTCATAAATATTAAGATTAGAAAGATCCATTCCTGAATTCTTGTAATTGAGAATATTGCCCAAAATTTCACAATTTAAAACAATTTTAGTGACTTTAACACTACTCCAAATTTCATTTTTATTTCCTTCATGAAAACTGCGATTTAAATTTGCATAAAACATTTTAACAAGATTTGGATAACAAACAAAATCATTTTCAGAATTATCAAAAAGACTAAGAATATGGTTCTCTACAAGAAGAGTATTGATTTTATAAGTAGAGAAATCGCTAAAGATAGCAAACTTTTCCGTATGAACTTTTCCGTAATTAGCATAACTTACACAAACCTTGATTGCTTCCAGATCATTATAGAGATACTCTTTAATGGTTTTTGACAGCCTCATTGTGGATGGAGTGCTTAAAGAAGCCAATTTTGAAGAGAGTAGATAGTTTGAAAGAGTAAAAGAGAGTTTGAGTTTTGAAATAAAAGTAAAAAGATATGATAGGATAAAGGAAATAAATAGATATTCAATAGTTATATTCTCTGGTCAAGAGGTACCTTTTCAGGACATTGGAGTTGGTGAAAAGGTGGAGGGAAGTTCAAAGATTTGAATTCAAATATGGATTTCAACTTTCTAATAGGCATGTCGACATCATGGGTAGGACCATGTCGACATGGGTCAGAGAATTCATGTGACCTATCTATTCTTAAATACTTTAATATCTATGCATATATATTATTATTTTTAATGTCCATATATTTTTCTAAAGTGATTATTAAATATAATAATACTATTTTTTAAATAAAAATTAAAAACTACTATAATATTTAAAAATAAATATAATAATAATAATTTAAAATTCAAACAACACGTAATTTCAAGAGCAATCAAACAATTAATCAATTTTAAGCAAAAAATTTCAACCAAAATATTGTAAACATGTACCTTTTTCTAGATTTATATCCCTGAGATCATCAGAATCATGGATAGCCATAAAACACATATTTGAATTCTATGTCTTCTGATCATCATCACTTGAGGACGAATCTGAGTTTGAATCGTCTAGAGTAGCGATATATGCTCTTTCCCTTTTATTTGTATAATCATTGCTTGCAGGAAACCGTTGCTTATCAGGATGCGGATAGTCTCTTCTGAGATGACCTGGTTCGTCATAGTTGAAACATTTGACGTGATTTGGTACTACATTATGATTTCCAGAATTCCTATGATCATTCTTTTTGAGGTTGTTCATCTTTCTGTATTTTAGAAACTTTCGAAAATTCCTTGTCATGAAGGCTATTTCTTCATCACCATCACTATCCGATTCTTATTCATCTGTTAATGCATTGAACGCAATTGACTTCTTTTCGAATGCCTTGCTATCACTTCTCCCTTGCATTTGAACTTCGAATGACATTATCAATTCTTCAATCTTTAAAGTGCTGATATCATTTGCTTCTTCGATTGCAAGAGTTTTCTGATCCCATTCCAGAGTAAGAGAATTTAGAATTTTTCTGACTTGATCTTCTTCAAAGAAACTTTTTTCCAATGATATTATAGAATGCACGAAATCTACTATACATATCCGAAATAGACTCATTTGAATTTATTTTGAATAATTGAACTTAATCCTTAGTATGTATATTTTGGTCTGTTTGACTTTGCTTGTTCCTTCATGAGTAACTTGCAAAGTTTTACAGATATCATATGCAGACTTACAAACAGATGCTCTATTGAATTCATTCATATCAAGTGAACAAAATAAAATATTCATGGCTTTGGAATTATTTTATGCAATAGTCTTTTGCTTAGCAGTCCACTATGCAGAATTAGTTGTGGGTTCAGAATATTCAGTTTGTGTGATATTCCAAGTGTCCAATCCTATTGACTGTAAATATATTTTCATTCTACATGCCAAATATGCATAGTTACTGCCATTAAAAAATGGTAGTTTGGTAGTAGACTGACCCTCTGCAAATGAACTAGTGATGTTGTTAATAAAACCAGTGTTGGTAGCCATTTTTAAAACTTTTCAAAATTCAGATTATGAAAACTTTGAAAACCTTGCTCTGATACCAAATGTTAGGAATGCGGATTACGGATCTTAAGGCTAGAATAACACTAGAGCGAGGGTGAATAGTGTTTTGTGGATTCACTAAATCTTTATGAAACTTATGTAACTTAATCACTAACAAATGCAATACACAGTCACCGATATAATCACAGAATCAAAAACAGATGCAAATTATAAATAAAAGCAGTAAAGGAAAGAACACACCAGGATTTATACTATTCGGAGTTACCCTGCATTCAGTCCCTACAATTGTACATATTTCTTTTCAAAATAATCTCCCAGATTACACCTCGATTTCAAGACCACGATGTACACCCTCCTGTATTCGAGTCCGAGGTTAAATCTCTTGATTTACCAGCCATAAGGTCACCTAATCGATTTTCGTGGCAACAATCACACCCAATTGATTTCAAGGCTCAACTGCACCTTTTACTCAACAGTTTGATTTACAAATAATCCTATAACTCTGAATAGCACTGAGATCTTATGGAGAGAGTGGAAGAGAATCAAACAAGAGATAATCAAGTTCAATTCACTTAGTATTTCGCCAGCATATAGTTTGAGATTCTTTAGAATAAATGTGGAAGATGAAGAGGAGAGAAAGCGACTAAAAATATGGTAAAAATTCGTTTAGAACGTACTGGTATTTATTGAGATTAACAGCCATATCTATTCGTGAAAGGTTACGACGATAGACACTGCTTTTGAAAATTTATAATTTGAAAATTAACGGGCACTATGTCGACATGGGGGGTAGGAGTATGTCGACTTACTTAAGGTAAAATTGATGTTTTTGATTTTCTTATTAAAAAGGTTTCTATAATTTGTCAAAACAATTTCTAAACTTTGTAAATATATTTGAATATTGTTTAAACATGTAAAAGAGTTTAGAAAGTAATTTTTAATATATATAACCTTAATCTATAAAGTGATTTAAAAATCTGAGTATATAAATATTTTAAAGCTAAATATTTAAAACAAGAGATAGCTTAAAATTAAGGACAATTTTGAAACTAAAATATTAAAATGATAAAAATTGTTTTGAGGCTAAAATATTTAAAACCAAGAGAGATGTCTTTTTGAAAAGAAAGTTTTGAAACCATTTTTAAAAACAAGAGATATATTTTTGGAAAACATTTTTATAAGATTAGTGGATATCAAAATAGGACCACTATATGTTCCATTAGATATTGTCGTGGGTTCCATCCCATTAGGGTTCCATCCCTTTAACAGGCTTGAAGTGGATTCCATTCTACGAATAAATTTTGAATAAAGATGTAAGTGCTTTCAAGAAGTTTTAATATAATTCTAGACTCAATACTTATGAAATCTTGAACTCTTGATATCTGGTTACTCATGAGTCTTCAATCTTGATATCTACGATCTTTAAATTCATCAGTCTTGTATTTTTATACTATACAGTCTTCATTTTTGGTACCTGATATTTATATCCTACATATACATATATAAGTATTTATATTTTATAATAAGTCCTAAGGTTGTTGTCATCAAAACCATCTTTCTCAAGGGCTAACATGTTCTTCTTAAACAAGAAGGAAAAATACCGAGTATAAGCATGAGTGTAAGTCTGGTATGGTTACTTTAAGTGATGAGATGATATAACTTACACAAACATATGATCTCAAAAGAGATAAAACAATTCATAAAATGATAAATATTCCATGCCTCATATCATCGGCATATCACAAATCATCAATTGTGGTTTAGGGAGAATATAACTCCTAAAAACGAGAAATCCCAAAACCTGCCATATCGGCAAACTCAAAGAAATCTCAAAGAAATCACCATCTCAAAAATACGCCACAAGGCAATCAAATATAACTTTTCAACATAGAAGAATATAATTCCAAATAAACGCCAAAAGACAATCTCATATAATAACGCTAATAGGAAAATCTCAATAATAACGCCAAAAGGAAAATCTCAAATAACGCTTGTGTAGGCAACTCAAATTCCCATAAGGTACTCGCCATACATATATATAAAATGGGTCGAATGGCTAACCATGAAAAAGGCAATACACTCGGGAAATCAATGAAAACATCTCAAAATTTGCACGTGCTTTTGGCCGAAGCCTGCCAAGTACTGACCTCAAATATGGTACCATGCCCGAATGGCAATGGCAAATGTCTCGTAGACAAATACGCCACAATGGCAAATGTGTCACAAACTCTTGGATAGAAATCCAAATAGTGTTAACATGTATCCCATACCACACGTTCGCACTAAATGGTTTACTAACCGCTAATAAATTTCACACTCAAAGCAGTAAATAGTTTACCTCATCTCATCTGTAAACTTGACTTGAAGGTCAAAACGATCAAACAGACAATTCGGGAATTAACCGATAAGATAAACACACGTGTCCCATACCACATGTTTTACCAAACCGTTAAATTCACCTTCTCATTCACTCGAAATGTGCAAAAACGTGTAATTTAAAATAATTTACTGGAAAAAAAGCTTTGAAAACTAATTCTCTAAATCAATTTGAAAACCCTATTGGAAAATTTCCCTTACTATAAATAATAATAGATCTTACATTTAAAAATACTTTAAAATATTATATAATAATTATTTTGAAATGCCCATAATTTTTTTAAAAAATTATTTCAAATTGTTTGGAAAAATCCATGCTCGAAATCAAAGAAATCACTCAAAATCGTCATTCAAATTCAATTCAAATTTGAATTTCAAATTCATTTAAACTTGGTTACCCTATTGATAGGCATCATAGCCCTCAAAACATTTCAGAAATATCACAAAAACATGAAGTAAAATTCAAAAGTCGGAAGAAAAACGAACATAAAAATGCATAGGCATGTGATAACCCTGATTTTTTTTATTATGAAGCAATTTTATGGACAAGTTTTATAATTTAATTTAGTTATGCTTGTTTAAAATTTTGTTGCCTAAAAAATATATATAATAAATTGACTACAAATGCATTGTGTAAGTATTAATGTGTATGCAAGATGGAACACACACATACACATAATTTTCTGTAAAATGATATAGGCAGTAATTAATTTGTGAGTTGGAATGAATAAATTATAAATAAATAGATAAGTAAACATAGTTATTGCAGATATGGTTATATCTTTAAAACAAGTTAGTGTAAAGGAAATAAAGATAGATAGGCTGGAGTAAATACATGCAGATGATGGTGAATATTTAGAAAGAGTAAAAAAGAAAAAGAAAAATCAAGGTTTAGGCAAGGAAAGAAATATATATAGTATACATGTATTTTAAATAAATACATGCTGGAAGAAAAAGAAGAATATTAGGAATTGCATGCAAATGGTATGAGTTGATGAATAAATACTTTATCTACTTTTAGCAATTTCCTTAGTTTAAAAAAAAAATCATAGATCATGCAAATAAGATGACCGGGGTAATAAGGAATAATTTCTGTTAGTAGGAACAAGGACCACTTACCCATTTTCTCCTGAAATAGAATCAGAGGCTGGTCATAGTGGCAGGGTAAAATTGACATTAAGTAAATTTTTAAAACCCTAGTAGCAATCAGGGTCTGGTATAAAAGGGCTTAAGGGATAGTAAGATCTGTCATTATTTTTAAAAACAGAAAAATATATATACATAGCAATGGAAATACAAGCCAGAGGAAATGAGGAACACTGACCATTAGGGATAAGAAGAAATAGAAGATTAAAGGAAAAAGAAGGATTAAGGAAGAAAGTGAGGTGAGTAATCTCACTGGAAAACCTGGCATTAAGTCCTAAAAATCAAGGCAGCCTAAATAGTGTTATATTTTATTTATATAATTTGTGTTTATCTTGGTATTGCTGATCTGTTAGGTGTTTAACTCTTCATATTGATACCCAGAAAATATGGTTTGTGGGTCTCCTGTTTAAATGATCATTTGTGTATGGGTTAACCTTGAAATGAAATGTTTTCCCTTATGGGTTTTTCTGCATATAAATATTTATTTAAGGTCTCAGTAATTATGTTGTAAATCTATGGTCTGAAATTGGAAAAAAAAATTGGGACTGCAGCATGGAATTGTTGTTGCTCATGTCCCATGATGAAATAAAAAAAAGGAAAATATGAAATATAGAAGTGCAATGTTGTACATGTGCTGAACTTCCATATTTACAAATGAATCCAGATTTGATTAAAGGCTTATGGTTTAGCCAGATCTCATGAATCTGTGAGTATCTGATTAAACAAAAGGCAAATGGATGCAACAGAAAGGAAAAAAAAGAGAACTATGTATGACCATATATTTATGAACATGATCTACTTAGATCTATGATCTGAAAATGTGTGTATTGAGAATATATGCTGGTTTGTGTAATTAAATCTATGTTTATAGGAATATGATCCATTATTCCTTGAGTTCATGCTTGATGGTTGCATTATTCATTTTTCTCTGATTGAAATGGGATCCACAGAGGGGATTAGCATAATTAAGAAAAGAAGGAATAACACTTAGTAAAATAACTAAGGATTAAAGATCTTTGGGCTACAAAAGATGGCTTGGCAAGGGAAATATTGCAAGCTCACACATGGTATGTTGATACCCAGGGGCCTGAGTGTGCTGGGTTAACAGAGATTGGTCCCAGGCAATGTGTGTATTAAACAAGAGAATGTAGTTACAGATCTTAAACTGATATTGTATGAAAAACAATAGGAGTAATATCAAGTGGGGTTGGGTACAACCTGGATGGCTAGTGAAAGGAAAAATTAAAAAGTGATTTGGTGGTTGTATTTGAGTTTGTATTGGATGTATATTGGTTGAATCTTATGATTGTTTTCCTGAATTGGATTGCTTGAATCACATCTAACCAGTTTGCATTGATATGAAGAAATGGTCTCACAGAAATGACACAGAAAGGATACTGAAACTACCTTTTGTTCATGAAGAATACTCAACCAATAAATAAATAAAAATTTAGATTCATGATATGATTTCAGTAGATTGCTCATACCAGACAATCTTGTCTGACCCTTTGTGTGTTTATTCACCATTGGGTGTCTCATAAAACTACGAGGCAGACCATGGTGACTGTGCAGGTAAATAAGCACTTCAATGATCTAGCTCTGGATGTGTTGGCTGCTAAGAATTGGGATGCATTAGTTACATGCTTTCTGATATTAAAAATAGAAGTTTAAGTCATATATATGACATGTTATGTTGTTCAAATTATTTAGAAAGAAATGATGTTGTCTGTTGTTTGTAAGAACTGGATTTAATTGTGTGTTTCAGTTAGAACTTATATGTTGCTTCTGAAAAATGTTTGCTGAGTAATGAAACTTCTTTTCTTAGCTTATAGAATGATTTAACTGAAAAATACAAAAATCTGAGATGCCAGCCATGTATGAAACTGAAAGGAAAAATAATAATTCAGTAGTTTATGTGAGGAATTCAGGTCATAAGAAGAAGTAGAAGTTTGCTAAGCAGAAGTATAAAATTGCACAAAAACAAAACCCAGAAAACATTCTAATGTGTGCATAAATGCATATAAGAACAGTAAGGCTAACCTGACCACTTTATCAAGCCCGGGTTCAACCATCTCTAAAGAATTAAAACTCAATAACCCATAGGCTATGGAAGACTGAGTTATTTTAGTGACAGTGAAAATGAGTACTTGAAATGTGCAAAAACATATACATGCACAGATTACATGTATACACAAGCACAGGCAATTAAATACAGTTTCAAATAAATAAAAGAAAAAAAAAGAAACTAAAATCATAGGAGTGTAAATGAATACTGAGATTAGAAAATTTTACATTAGAAACTTGTAAGAATTTAAGTAAGATTGAAAACCATTTATGAAATGATTTTGCTATGGGGAAAAACCACACAGGAAATTTCAAAGCAGATTTTCCTTTGGTTCCAAAATTCCTTTACTCTGATTTAAAACACAAGATATTATTCACACATGTTTTCATATATGAGTGTTCAAATAATTTGAGTATAACAATATTTTTATATTGATTGGAAGATCCTGGAAAGAAGAGAAACTGGAAGAGATGTTCTCTTGAATAGATGACCACTGAAAAAAAAAGAAGGGGGGGGGGGGGGGGAAATAAAAAAAAAAATTTGGGCAAGAAAGTGGGTCATCTCAATTTGGTATCAGAGCCAGGTTGTTGAATAACATAGCAAAATTTTTGGATGAACTTTTTTGTTTTGAATGTATGAAAGTATTGACTGTCTTGAATGCTTTGTTTTATACTGATATAATATCTGTTATGATTAAATGACAATAAGCCAGAATAGGTTAACTTATAAAGGAATAAATAATGGACTAACTCAAGTATTGTATCCATAGAACTATGGTGAGACCTAGACAACCAGATGTAGGACCAAGTGAACCACCTATGATGAATATGCAAGACTTTATGAGAGCCATAAGAGATGGAGTAGGTAACAGGCAAGAAAATCCACATGAAGAGCTTTCCAAACTTCTCAAGACCTTTACCAATCTTGGAGGCAAGACTTTTGATGGAACAGAAGGAATTATGGGAGTTCAAAATTGGCTCAGAATTTTGTATAGAATATTTGCTGATATGCAAGTTGAAGACCAGAAGAAGAGGTTAATAGCATCTAGACAACTGAGAGGAGCAGCTTTGGATTGGTGGGAAGTTATTATAGCTGGAAGACCTGAAGGGGAGGTGACATGGAACCAGTTCAAAGAGATGTTGGAAGGGAGATTTGTACCTGCATCAGCTAAAGAATCTTTGCTAGAAGAATTTATCAAACTAAGACAGGGAACTATGAGTATAACAGAATATACACAGAAGTTTGAATCTCTAGCAAAATATGGAGCAGTGCTTATCACAACTAGAGAAGCTAAAAATGGCAGATATATCCAACGACTGAATGCCCACATTAGTAGAGCTATGCTACCATATAAGGATAGGACCTTTGATCAAGTTTTGGATCTGGCTTTGAGCTTTGAACAACATGATAAAGCCAGAGAAAATTTCAGAGCATTTAAAAATAACCAAAATAAGAAGGGAAAGGGAAAGTTTCACCCTTATGACAAAAAGAAAACAGATGTAGCTTCCACTAAGAAACCAGAGGAGATCAAAACTGCTGAAGTTAAGAAAAAAATCACTTGCTATAATTGTGGACAAGAGGGACACATGAAAAATAGGTGTACAAATCCTAAACCAGCATCCTTTAAATGTCACCAGTGTGGAAAGGAAGGCCACATAAGGAGGAACTGCCCAGAGTTTAAGCAAGGAAAAATGAGTACTTTGGAGGTGAAAAGCAAAGCAACTGAGGGACCAAATGTAGAGAAGCATGGCCAAGTTGAAGGTACTTTGCTTATTCACTCCATACCTTTTGTAGTAGTGTATGATACTGGGGCTACACACTCCTTAATTTCTCATGATATTGTACAACAACTAAAATTGAATTGTATGATTGTTGATAAGCCATTACTTATTAAAAGTCCTTTAGGAAATTCCTGTATTTTGGGTATGATGTGTATGCAACTAGAATTGAATATAGGGGGATATATGTTTAGTGCAGACCTATATGTATTGAAATACCCAGGTATAGGAGTTATTTTAGGGGTTGATTGGTTAAGAAAATATAGGGCTGTTATAAACATGGAAACTTCTACTATATCTTTGAGAACTTCTGATGGGAAAAGAGTAGTTGTTCTTTGTGAAGTGAATAAGAACAGGAACATAGCCACCCTTAATACTTTGTCTAGTGAAAAGCACATGCCTGCAATAGAAGAAATCCCTATAGTAAATCAATATGCTGATGTGTTTGGTGAAGTAAAGGGGGTTGACAATCAAAGACCAGTGGAGTTTTCTATTAAACTTATTCCAGGAGCAAACGCAATAGTTAAAAGACCAACTAGAATGGGGCCTAAGGAATTAATAGAGTTGAAAAAGCAACTGGTTGAACTTGAAGAAAAAGGCTTTATCCGGCCTAGTAGCTCATCATGGGGAGCACCGGTAGTTTTTGTTAAGAAGCAGGATGGATCTCTTAGATTATGTATTGATTATAGAGAGTTAAATAAAATCACAGTTAAAAACAAATACCCCTTACCAAGAATTGATGATCTCTTTGATCAATTGAGTGGTGCAAAAATATTCTCTAGACTTGATTTGGCTTCAGGGTTTCATCAAATGAAAGTAGATGAGGAAAGCATTAAGTACACAGCTTTTAATACTAGGTATGGACTTTATGAATTTTTAGTGATGCCCTTTGGTTTGACAAATGCTCCCTCTTACTTTGTTAATTTGATGAATAGAATTTTTAGAAAATACTTAGATAAATTTGTATTGATATTTATTGATGATATACTAATTTATTCTAAGTCAGTAGAAGAGCATGAGAATCATTTGCATATAGTACTACAGAAATTAAGGCAAGAAAATTTGAAAGCAAAATTTTCAAAGTGTACTTTTTGGCAAAATGAAGTAAACTTTTTAGGTCATGTGATATCAGAAAAAGGCATATCAGTAGACCCCAATAAGGTGATGGCAGTGCGAGCATGGAAAAGGCCTACTAGTGTCACAGAGATCAGGTCATTTATGGGAATGGCTGGGTACTATAGAAGGTTTATAAAGGATTTTGCAAAAATTTCAATTCCATTGACTAGATTAACTAGAAAGAATCAGGCCTATGTTTGGACTGAGGAATGTGAGAAAGCCTTTGAGAGGTTAAAAGAAGCACTAGTACAAGCCCCAATATTAAAGGTGCCTGAAGGAAATGAGAATTTGGTGATATATACTGATGCAAGTGGTCAGGGACTTGGGGCAGTGTTGATGCAACAACATCAAGTGATAGCATATGCCTCTTGACAGTTGAAGCCCAGTGAGATAAAGTATGCTACACATGATCTTGAATTGGCTGCTATAGTGTATGCTCTTAAGTTATGGAGACATTATTTGTTAGGGGATAAATTTGAAGTATACACAGATCATAAGTCACTCAAATATTTGTTTTCACAAAAAGAATTGAACATGAGGCAGCAAAGATGGATTGAACTCTTAGCCTCATATGATTTTGAAATATTGTATACACCTGGCAAAGCTAATAAAGTGGCAGATGCTTTAAGTAGACAACATGCCAAAATAGCTAGATTGATGATAGAAGAATTTAGTACTTTATCATTACTGATTGATTCAGAGGCGGAAAGGGACAGTGTGGAGAATATGAACATATGCAGTGAGAGGGAAGAAATAGGAAAGTTAAGTTTTGTTACTTTGGGATCAGAATTGAAAAATAAAATTGTAAAGCTACAAGATCAAGATCCATTTTTACTTGAGAAGAAAACTCAGATACTAAATGGTGAGGCAGTGGAAGGATTTCAATTGAATAAGCAAGGCCATTTGGAGAAAGGAAAAAGAATATGTGTTCCTGCTATTGAAGAATTGAAGCAAGAAATTTTGGATGCTTATCACAAAAGCAAGTATACCATACACCCAGGAAGCACCCGAATGTATCATAACCTCAAGAGAAATTATTGGTGGAGTGGTATGAAAAGGGCAGTGGCATTATATGTGTCTAAATGCATGGTTTGTCAACAGGTAAAAGCTGAATACCAAAGACCTTCAGGAATGCTTCAACCTTTACAAATACCACAGTGGAAATGGGAGGAGATATCAATGGATTTCATTGATGGTTTGCCCAAAACTAGGAAGGGAAATGATAGTATTTGGGTTGTAATAGATAGGCTAACTAAATCAGCTCATTTCATACCAGTAAAATCAGAAAGGAATGCGTGCACATTGGCTCAATTATTTATTAAGGAAGTAGTTAGATTGCATGGAATACCAAAGACTATAGTGAGTGATAGAGATACCATCTTCACTTCAAAATTTTGGCAAAGTTTTCATAAGGCAATGGGGACTGATTTATGCTTGAGCACAGCATATCACCCTCAATCTGATGATCAAACAGAAATTGTGAATAAATTACTTGAAGACATGTTGAGAGCATGTATATTGGATTGGGGAGGAAGTTGGGAAGATCACATATTTCTGGCAGAATTTGCATATAACAACAGCTATCACAGTAGTATAGGCATGGCACCCTTTGAAGCACTCTATGGTAGACCATGTTTATCACCTTCAAGTTGGATTGAATCAGGGGAGAAGGTGGTCTTAGGACCAGAAAATGTAAAAGAAATTTCTGAAAAGATAGCTTTGATTAGAAAAAGAATTGCTTCTGCCCAAGATAGGCAAAAGAAATATGCAGATCAGAAGAGGAAAGAAGTGCAGTATGATGTGGGAAATTATGTATTTATTAAGATATCACCCATGAAAAAGATTTTGAGATTTGGAAAACAAGGAAAGTTGATTCCAAGGTATATAGGACCATATAAAATTCTAGAAAGAATTGGAAATGTAGCCTATAAATTAGAATTACCCGAGGAAATGAGAGCAATACATGATGTTTTCCATGTATCTCAATTAAGAAGATGGGTTCATGATGAAGGAACAATTTTAAAATACCCTGAGAATGTGCAGATTGACCCCAGAATGGTATATGAGAAGAAGCCTGTAGGAATAGTTGCAAAGGAGATCAAGAAATTGAGAAACAAAGAAATAAAATTGGTAAAAGTGCAATGGAGTCTTGACTCAAATGATTGCACATGGGAGGTGGACGAAAAAATCAGAAATGATTATCCACAATTGTTCGATTGAGTGAAAGGTAAGTTATATATATACTGATAGATGTTTTGATTAAGTATGTATTAAATTTTTGACTGTTTGGTTTGAAAATGATTGCATTTCTGGATTGATAATGCTTAATCTAAGTATGAAAAGAATTGTGAGACACAATTCCTAAAAGGAAGGGTGTATGTGATAACCCTGATTTTTTTTATTATGAAGCAATTTTATGGACAAGTTTTATAATTTAATTTAGTTATGCTTGTTTAAAATTTTGTTGCCTAAAAAAAAATACAATAAATTGACTACAAATGCATTGTGTAAGTATTAATGTGTATGCAAGATGGAACACACACATACACATAATTTTCTGTAAAATGATATAGGCAGTAATTAATTTGTGAGTTGGAATGAATAAATTATAAATAAATAGGTAAGTAAACATAGTTATTGCAGATATGGTTATATCTTTAAAACAAGTTAGTGTAAAGGAAATAAAGATAGATAGGCTGGAGTAAATACATGCAGATGATGGTGAATATTTAGAAAGAGTAAAAAAGAAAAAAAAAATCAAGGTTTAGGCAAGGATAGAAATATATATAGTATACATGTATTTTAAATAAATACAGGCTGGAAGAAAAAGAAGAATATTAGGAATTGCATGCAAATGGTATGAGTTGATGAATAAATACTTTATCTACTTTTAGCAATTTCCTTAGTTTAAAAAAAAAATCATAGATCATGCAAATAAGATGACCGGGGTAATAAGGAATAATTTCTGTTAGTAGGAACAAGGACCACTTACCCATTTTCTCCTGAAATAGAATCAGAGAATGGTCATAGTGGCAGGGTAAAATTGACATTAAGTAAATTTTTAAAACCCTAGTGGCAATCAGGGTCTGGTATAAGAGGGCTTAAGGGATAGTAAGATCTGTCATTATTTTTAAAAACAGAAAAATATATATACATAGCAATGGAAATACAAGCCAGAGGAAATGAGGAACACTGACCATTAGGGATAAGAAGAAATAGAAGATTAAAGGAAAAAGAAGGATTAAGGAAGAAAGTGAGGTGAGTAATCTCACTGGAAAACCTGGCATTAAGTCCTAAAAATCAAGGCAGCCTAAATAGTGTTATATTTTATTTATATAATTTGTGTTTATCTTGGTATTGCTGATCTGTTAGGTGTTTAACTCTTCATATTGATACCCAGAAAATATGGTTTGTGGGTCTCCTGTTTAAATGATCATTTGTGTATGGGTTAACCTTGAAATGAAATGTTTTCCCTTATGGGTTTTTCTGCATATAAATATTTGTTTAAGATCTCAGTAATTATGTTGTAAATCTATGGTCTGAAATTGGAAAAAAAAATTGGGACTGCAGCATGGAATTGTTGTTGCTCATGTCCCATGATGAAAAAAAAAGGAAAATATGAAATATAGAAGTGCAATGTTGTACATGTGCTGAACTTCCATATTTACAAATGAATCCAGATTTGATTAAAGGCTTATGGTTTAGCCAGATCTCATGAATCTGTGAGTATTTGATTAAACCAAAGGCAAATGGATGCAACAGAAAGGGAAAAAAAGAGAACTATGTATGACCATATATTTATGAACATGATCTACTTAAACCTATGATCTGAAAATGTGTGTATTGAGAATATATGCTGGTTTGTGTAATTAAATCTATGTTTATAGGAATATGATCCATTATTCCTTGAGTTCATGCTTGATGGTTGCATTATTCATTTTTCTCTGATTGAAATGGGATCCACAGAGGGGATTAGCATAATTAAGAAAAGAAGGAATAACACTTAGTAAAATAACTAAGGATTAAAGATCTTTGGGCTACAAAAGATGGCTTGGCAAGGGAAATATTGCAAGCTCACACATGGTATGTTGATACCCAGGGGCCTGAGTGTGTTGGGTTAACAGAGATTGGTCCCAGGCAATGTGTGTATTAAACAAGAGAATGTAGTTACAGATCTTAAACTGATATTGTATGAAAAACAATAGGAGTAATATCAAGTGAGGTTGGGTACAACCTGGATGGCTAGTGAAAGGAAAATTTAAAAAGTGATTTGATGGTTGTATTTGAGTTTGTATTGGATGTATATTGGTTGAATCTTATGATTGTTTTCCTGAATTGGATTGCTTGAATCACATCTAACCAGTTTGCATTGATATGAAGAAATGGTCTCACAGAAATGACACAGAAAGGATACTGAAACTACCTTTTGTTCATGAAGAATACTCAACCAATAAATAAATAAAAATTTAGAATCATGATATGATTTCAGTAGATTGCTCATACCAGACAATCTTGTCTGACCCTTTGTGTGTTTATTCACCATTGGGTGTCTCATAAAACTATGAGGCAGACCATGGTGACTGTGCAGGTAAATAAGCACTTCAATGATCTAGCTCTGGATGTGTTGGCTGCTAAGAATTGGGATGCATTAGTTACATGCTTTCTGATATTAAAAATAGAAGTTTAAGTCATATATATGACATGTTATGTTGTTCAAATTATTTAGAAAGAAATGATGTTGTCTGTTGTTTGTAAGAACTGGATTTAATTGTGTGTTTCAGTTAGAACTTATATGTTGCTTCTGAAAAATGTTTGCTGAGTAATGAAACTTCTTTTCTTAGCTTATAGAATGATTTAACTGAAAAATACAAAAATCTGAGATGCCAGCCATGTATGAAACTGAAAGGAAAAATAATAATTCAGTAGTTTATGTGAGGAATTCAGGTCATAAGAAGAAGTAGAAGTTTGCTAAGCAGAAGTATAAAATTGCACAAAAACAAAACCCAGAAAACATTCTAATGTGTGCATAAATGCATATAAGAACAGTAAGGCTAACCTGACCACTTTATCAAGCCCGGGTTCAACCATCTCTAAGGAATTAAAACTCAATAACCCATAGGCTATGGAAGACTGAGTTATTTTAGTGACAGTGAAAATGAGTACTTGAAATGTGCAAAAACATATACATGCACAGATTACATGTATACACAAGCACAGGCAATTAAATACAGTTTCAAATAAATAAAAGAAAAAAAAGAAACTAAAATCATAGGAGTGTAAATGAATACTGAGATTAGAAAATTTTACATTAGAAACTTGTAAGAATTTAAGTAAGATTGAAAACCATTTATGAAATGATTTTGCTATGGGGAAAAACCACACAGGAAATTTCAAAGCAGATTTTCCTTTGGTTCCAAAATTCCTTTACTCTGATTTAAAACACAAGATATTATTCACACATGTTTTCATATGTGAGTGTTCAAATAATTTGAGTATAACAATATTTTTATATTGATTGGAAGATCCTGGAAAGAAGAGAAACTGGAAGAGATGTTCTCTTGAATAGATGACCACTGAAAAAAAAGGGGGGGCAAATAAAAAAATAAAAAAAAAATAAAAAAAAATTTGGGCAAGAAAGTGGGTCATCTCAAAGCAAAATAACAATTAGGTCTGAAATCTTTTCTAGGTTCAACTTTCGGACATGAGATAGGTAGTCAAACCACCTTTGATTGAAATAGAAAGTTGTATGCACATAGTAGAAAACTTCGGCTTTCAAACAAAAAAAGAATCGATAAATTCTGACTGGAAATGAAAACGTTAAGCTGTCTCAAACATGAACTCAGGCCATGTTTGCCATAGTTCAAAAACAAAAATGTGCCCAGGCTTGAAACCATCTTGGGTCCAAATTACAGGCCTGAAACCGAGGACCAAACGAATTTATATTGAGCTAACTATAGGTATGCATATACTAGAATACTCATGTTTCAAATAAAAAAAGAATCAATGAATTCCGAGTGAAAATGAAAAAGTTACACTGTCTCAAACATGGACTCGGGCCATGTTTGCAACAATCCAAAAAAACTAGAAATGTACAGGCCTGAAACCTTCTCTGGTTCAACTTTCAGGATGAAAAAGAGGGTCATACGACTTCAGATTGTGCTGAAAATTGGTATGCACGTAGTAGAAAACTTCACCTTTCAAACAAAAAAGAATCAATGAATTCCAACTAAAAACTAAAAATTTACACTGTCTCAACATGAACTCAGGCCATGTTTGCAACAGTTCAAAAAAACCATAAATGTACATGCCTGAAACCTTTTTAGGTTCAACTTTCAGGCATGAAACAGTGGGTCATACGACTTCAGATTGTGCTGAAAATTGGTATGCACATAGTAGAAAACTTTATCTTTCAAGAAAAAAAAGAATCGATGTATTTCAGTAAAAATGAAAGAGTTGTGCTATCTCAAATATGGACTCAGGCCATGTTTGCAGCAAATCAGAAAATAAAATTTCTACAGGCAAAAATCTATGTTTGAGTTGATTTTCTACCACTGTTTTGAACATCCAAATGACAATACTATTCAACCAAAATTTGCAGAAATGAAGTTCGACATGAAAGTTACCAAATGCAAGAAATCAGGTAGCATTTCGTTGCATTAATCGAAAGATATAAGCATGCAAAGAAGCAACCCAAACTAGATTCACAAAAAAGAAAACTATCAACAAAAAAACGATTACAAAAGCTCGATTTTGATTTTTGAAGCTTTTCTTCAACTAGAAATTGTGAGTTTATCACTCACCTTGCTATTAGGGATGATCAAACCTTGAATTTATGCTAAAAGGTTGAAGCTTCGAGGAGACAATGGCCTTCAACAAACTGTAAAAGCTTGAAATAGGAACATGCAAAAGAGGAAAAGCAATTAAAAGACAATCAAATTCTCAAATTCAAATTTTGATGAAATATTTTTGTTTTTAAATGGATTACCTTTTGATTTCTCTTTAGATTTGATAAAAATAGCAACTTGTTTGAAAAAACTTTAGAGATGTAAAAGCTTTAGGTTGAAAATGGTGGAGTTTTTTTTCTTATTTTCTAGAAAGAAGAAGAAGATGGTGAGGTAAAAATGTATATACTATAACTTTTCACACTTACTCTTTTAGGTAATGAGCACCAATGGGCCAAATGGACTTAAAATTAAAAGGAAACAATTTATGTTAAGCTAATATTATTAACAGAAAGCCTAATGTATTCATATTTGCACTATGTAAATAAACAAATGCCATTTTTTTTCAAAATTTCACACAACAAAGTATGTAAATTAAAATATTTATGAAGTAACATATTTTATACTATATAAAAAGATTAATTTTAATTTTTAAAATATTTTTATTATTAAAATCCTTTATTTTACAAAAATACACAATTTTCATAAATAAACGCATAAATCCTTATTTTTAACTTCAATAATTTTTCAAAATTATTTTCTTCCATAGAAAAATAGGACAAACCATTTCAAACTCAATTCTATAGCCAAAACATATTTTTAAACCAAATTTCATCTTTTGATTAAATAAACAACATTTAAAAATCAAATACTTCCTTTAAAAATTATTAAAAGAAGTAATTGGCAATAATTAATAAAATTATTACATTTACACTAAATAAAAATCATTTTCCATTCATTATTAACTCAAATAAACAAAATAAAGTTTCCAAATTTAATTTTCGTATTTTATTTCTAAAATTCATTGTTTATTCCAATTAAACAATTAAAATCTCCAATTTTATTTTAATTCACAATATTAAATTATAACTATCGTTATAATTCAATATTTACAGGTAATCTTCAAAACCAAGGTTTTTACACTTGTAATTAGAATGTGACCTTTATTCTGCCCTTTTTGATCGGTCTGCTACTCCATAGACCTTTTTGTGAACCGGCCGCTACATAACTCCTTACACAGCAGCCAATGGTATATACAGAAGATGCAGAAAGCAACTACTATGGATCCGGATGGCACATATGAAGTGCTTGGAACTCATAGCTATTACTGAGCACCCGAATGGAAATCACACGCGTAACTTTCATCATACCCATGCTACCTTTTGCTCCACTTATTGGGTCTTCTTATTACCTCCAACGTATAGCATAGCGTGCCTCTCATCTCGCTTCAGGCTAATGCGAGATACCGTGTGTCCATAGAAAAATAGGGGAAATGATGTTTGTACTGACCCTTCATCCAAACAATATCTAATTGCGTCCCTTATCCAAATCCATGTGATTTTGACTTCTAATTGACCAATTACTACCATTATTAGCATAAGCGTGCCCTAGGGAATGCTATTTGGTACAGATCCTACTTTCATCATTGCTTATTAACTTAGATAAATTATTTTAATAAGCCTTATTATCATTTTTACTTTCTATGCTTATTAATTTATCACAAGTCTTAAAATAAGCCCATTCTATTTTTTTTTCTTATTATAACCTACGTTATAATTACTTAACCCACAGTCTAAATGTGAAAATAAGCTTCTTTCATCTTTTACTTCATTCAGTTATAACTATGCCAATTTTCTTTAATTAGTCCAATCCTAATTATAAGTAGACATAATTTCAGTCCAATTCCATTATTTATTACAGTCTTTATAATTTTCATCTTATTTTCTTCATTTAATATTCTTACTTATAAATTCCATATCCGCATTCAATTTATTTTAATCCATACGCGTAGAAAAGGAGAATGAAGAGAATAAAAGCTTGCATAAAATCCAAAACGTCAAAAAGATGTAAATTTAAATTAAATAACAGTAAATAAACTTAAATACTGTAAATAGACTATTAATTAATAAAAAGCTAGGCTTAACAGTAATAAATTATAATTAACAGAAATAATACTAAAATTACTGAAAGGAAAGCTAAATAGACTGAAAATAATTTAAAACTATAAATAATTACTGAAAAAGGCTATTCCAAAAATCGTAGTAAAACTACAACTATTGAAAACCCTATCATTTTAAATTACTTAAAGAAATCTTAAAATAATTACAATCACTCACCTCCGGTCCTAAGCTTTTCCTTTGGTCTTCTTGAATCCACTTGGAGTTGTAAAATAATTTATATAAAAAAGATTCTCTCCTTGGAAAATTATTCCTTTTAGGGTCCTTCCTGAAAAGGTGAACCCAAGCAGAGATAATCTAGAATAAGAAAAAGTGTCTAGGAGTCTATTTATATGTGTAGAAATGGATCTCGGACCATTAGATTTGAAGATTGAATAGGATGCAACCACGCCATGGGCTGAATAGGAGCTTCAGATGCATAAATGGAGGGATTGGATTAAACAAAAGGGTGCAAATGACGTGTTCCGTTATATTTCTCCTTGTTTTGTTTATTTTATAACTTGATCATATTAGCTCCGTTTCTAACGTTCTATATATGGAATTGACTATAAAATTACCACGGACACAATGCTGCAACTTCCATGGCTTAGTTCTGATAATTTCATAAAGTTAGGTTATTAATTAATAAATTAATTATTACAGGTTAAATTTCGGGTTGTTACATTCTCCCCTCCTTAAGGGATTTCGTCCTAGAACTCTCTAAGAATAGAAGAATGTACTAAATATTTTCATCCAATTCTACAACCAACTACTCAATCATCCACCATTCATCCATTGTCCTTAAGTTTTTCTAATGTTTTTTACGATACTTATGCAATTAGTGTAGTGTAAACGTCCCTAACTAATGCCAAAGATTAGGGGGTCCACCGATTCAGTTGACCTCCTCTTTATGCAATCATGTCCATGCCATGTATCGAAATGAATGCATAAATTTCTTAATGATAACCGATAGTTCTATATGCGTGCTACAAATATCCTCCAAATGCAACAATCATGTGATAATCATCCATTATAGCAATCATGGAAAAATAAAAAGCGCACACGTCCATATGCATATGCTCTAGTGTCCTAGTTAGGCCGATTCCTAAGGAATAATAGTGCCTAGTGTACCTATATGCGTCCATAGCATCCACTAGAAAATACTTGTAACCACTAGCATACATCATTCATAACATATTCTATCAACATGTTTACATCAAATCCTACCATCCATAGGTTAAATCCTAAGTTCTACCCTCCCAAAGGATAATAAAGGAAATAACCTATTCAAATGTAAAGATAGAAAAAGAAATTCTAAAACTTACCATAAAAAAGATGAGGATATAAAGTACGAATCTTCTCCTCTACTTCCCAAGTGGTATCTGCACCATCATCTCCCCATTGCACCTTTACTAGTGGAACCTCCTTATTCCTTAGTCGCTTGATATCTCTTCCAACAATCTTCATGGGGATATGCCGAATAGAAGCTTCTCTTTCTACCTCCACCTCCTCTAATTGACTAGGCTCTACAACCTCCGTCGAGTCATGTAAGCACTTTCACAGGTGCGAAACATGGAAAACGTCATGCACTCCTATGAGCCTATCTGGTAGCTTCACTCGGTAACCATCTTCCCAACTCTCTCTGTGATAGGAAATGTTCCAACAAATCTAAAGGCTAACTTTCCATTTGATTTGAATCTTACCACCTTCCTAAGCAGGGATATTTTGATAAAAAATAAGTCCCCAACCTCAAACTCTAAGTCTCTCCACCGCCTATCAGCATACGACTTCTATCTGTCTTGAGTTGTTTTCATTCTTCGCCGAATCAAATTCACCCTCTCAGAGGTCACCCTAACCATATCGGTCCAAGTAATAATTTCTTCGTAGACACTACCCAACATGATGGGACTTGCAAGGTCTCCCATACAAAGCCTCAAATGGTGCCATTCCTATACTTTTTTGGTAACTATTATTGTACGCAAACTCAACCAATGGAAGATGCTCCTCCGAAGTTCCTCCAAAGTCCAAAATGCACATCCGCAGCAAATCCTCAAGCACTCTATTTACCCTCTCCGTTTGGCCATCCGTTTGGGGATGTTATGCCGTACTCAACCTAAGTTGTATCCCTAGTGCCTCTTGTAAGCTTCTCCAAAACTCACTAGTGAAAATGGGATCTCTACCACTAGCAACACTAGAAAGAACTCTATGTAGGCAAACTATCACTCGAATATACAAGGATGCCAAATATGAAGCCGTACGCTTACTCTTAACTGGGATGAAGTGAGCATTCTTGGTCAATCTATCAACAATCACCCAAATGCTAGTGTTTCCTTTCCTATAACAAGGTAAATCATCAATGAAATCCATAGAAATACTGTCCCACTTCCACTTTGGTACATCTAAGGGCTGAAGTAATCCACCGGGCTTCTACTGCACTGCTTTTACCCTTTGGCATATGAGACACTTAGCTACGGATTCTGCCACGTCCTTCTTTATACCACCCCAATAGATCCTCTTCATATCCTGATACATTTTGTCACCATCCAGATGAATAGTCATATGGGAATGGTGCGCCACCTCCAAAAATGCTCTCAACAAGTCACCGATGCGTGGAACACAAAGCCTCCCATCTCTTCTAAGCCATCTTCTGCTATTAATAGAATATCGTTGGAGATGTCTTGAGACCTCTCCTCGGCCAATCCTATCCATAATGTCCATGAGTTCCATATCTTCCGTTGTCTCGAGCCAATCTAATCTATAAGGGTAAGCCATACCTCTAAGGTTGCCAACAATCCATGAGTAATGTCCGTAGAGCGCTTAAAATCAGAAGTAGAAATAAATTCCAAGCTAATCCACACTATGAACAAAGGACTAACAGTTGCTTTCTTCCTACTCAATGCATCCGCAACCACATTACCCTTGCCACGGGTATAGGCTATCTTAACCATACGAGGCTAAAAACTCTATCCACCTTTGTTGCCACAAGTTTAAGTCCTTCTGCGAGAATAGGCACTTCAAAAACTTATGGTCGGTAAAAAGCTCAAAGCTCTCTCCAAGAAAGTAGTGCCTCCAAGTCTTAAGTGCAAAAACTATGGCAGCCAACTCCAAATCCTGGGTAGGATTGTTATTCTTATGTGTCTTCAACTGCCTATTACTATAACACACTACCCTCCCTTCTTGCATCAACACCACTCCTAAACCCGTTCCGCATACATCAGCGTATATAGCGAAAAGCTTAGCTTCTTCGGGTAAAACTAACACTGGTGCACTAGTAAGGGCTCTCTTAAGCTTCATGAAGGAATCCTCACAATTCACATCCTACACGAAAGCTTTATTTTTCTTATTAAAGCATGTGAGTGGTACCAAAATCTTGGCAAAGTCACTAATGAACTTCCTATAGTAGCATGCCAATCCTAGGAAGCTCCTAATCTCGGTAACGTTCTTGGGGGCCTTCCAATCTTTTACTCCAATAACCTTGGTGGGGTAAACAGCCAAACCTTCCTTTGAGATTATGTCCCCCAAGAAGCGAACTTCCTCCCTCCAAAAAACGATACTTTGAAAACTTAGCTCTCAAATGATGGCTACGAAGTGTGCAAAGGAATTCTTCCAATGAACAACATGCCCCTCCATATTCTTGGAAAATACCAATAAATCATCCACGAATACCACCACAAACATATTTAGGACGTCCCTAAAGATGCGGCTCATCAAGTCAATGAAATAGGCCGGAGCATTGGTTAGCCCAAAAGGCATACCCAACCACTCGAAGAATCCGTCTGTTGTCCAAAAGGTAGTCTTATCTATGCTGTCATTAACGACTCTAAGCTGATGGAATCCCGTGGCTAAATCAAGTTGAGAGAAAACTAAAGAACCTACTAACTGGTCAAAAAGATCATCAATCCTAGGAAGTGGATATCAGTTCTTCTTAGTAAGATTATTCAATTCCCTATAGTCCATGCAAAATCGGAGAGAACCATTCATCTTAGTGGCGAAGACGACTGGTGCTCCCCACTTTGGTATGTTCCTTCTTATGAATCCCTTCCCCAAGAGCTCACGAATCTGCTTGATCAATTCTTTCCTCTCTCTAGGTGTCATGTGTCTCACAGGTAACGCTACTGGTTTGGCATTCTCAGTCAAATAAATCTTGAAGTCAATCTCACTCTTAGGGGGTAGTAACCTAAACTTCTCAAAGACATCTGCAAAATCTCTGATGACAGGAACCAAATGCAACTCTGATGAAGATGAATCGAGGGAATAGAGAAAACTCAACATGACTGATCCTTGTGGGTCGAAAGATACCTCCAAAGTCCTACCACAGCAAGTCACAAGTCTAACGACTCTCCTATCACAGTCTAAGATAACTTCGTATGTTGATAGCCAATCCATCCCTAAGATCATCCCATACCTCGAGAATCCCAAAACATAGGCATCGCAGTCAAACTCTATGCATAGGATAAAGATTTTCAAACCCCTACAAATCATAGATAAGTGTGTCGGTCCTCCTATGGGGTTTGAAACAATAATGGGGTCTACTACTAATGATATGTCCAAGTGCAAACAATCTACTAGAGAGCTAGAGATAAAAGAGTGTGATGCTCCACAATCAAATAAAGTCCAAATAGGAAAATTAGATATAGAAATCAAGCCTTCTACTATGACTTTCCTACTTCTATCTGGAATGCTACTGGAAGGTGCTGTGTCTAATGCGTGAATCTGCGCAACTGGTGCACTCGCTCCCTGGGGACAACTCCTACTCATATGACTGGGCTGTCCACAAGTATAACACTTATCCTTCATCTTCTCCTTCCAACAATCCTTGGCCGCATGTCCAATCTTCCCACAAACATAGCATTTTATTCCTTTCTTAATTTTCTTCTTCTTCATATTCTTTTCCCACCACTTCTTCTTTGGTCCTTTTGACTTAACCTCCTCTTTAGACTCTTCTTTCTTGACTGTATCCGACATAAGCGCCATCTCAACCAAAGATTCGTAAGTAATTCCCATTGGTACATGAGTCAACAATAATCCTTGAAGGGGTTGATTCAATCTCTTCGCAAACTTTATAGCTTTTTTGTGCGTGGTGTTCACCAAGTCCATACCAAACTGTGGCAGCTCATTGAATTGATTGATGTACTCCTTGACAAATAAAATCCCTTGCTTCAAATTGATAAACTTCTCCGCTGAACACTCTCTTCTGCCTAAGATAGAAACTTCCTATCGAATTGCTCCCGGAATCCATCCCAAGTGATATCCCTTCCCTCCATCTCGATTACCTTCCACCAATAAGATGCCTCCTTCTTCAGCTGCTAAGCAGCTAGCTGAACTCGCTACTGACCATCCAATCCCAAAAGACCAAAAATCCTCTCGTGTCCCTAAGCCATGCTCTCGCCTCCTCAAAAGTCTCCTTGTCGGAAAAAGTCTTCCCGTACAGACTCGCAAAATCTTTACAAAACTTAGAGAAATTAATGGTGGCATGTGGGTTGATAGGATTCCCACCCGTTGGTGCAGGATTGGGCGCAGGCCCGTGCACCTCTGGAGTCGTGGCTTGTAAGTACCTAAGAAACCATGCTGGGACTAGAATGCCCTCGGGAAGGTTCGGGGCATCAGTCATTCTCAAAATAAAATAAGTTATTTTGAAAAATACTTTACTTTCAAAATAAATTTTTGGAATCCTGTAACCTTAGGCTCTGATACTAAGTGAAAAACCCCACATCCCTTAATATACCCAAAAGGGCATATTAAAAGGTGTGGCACATTGTAGGTATAAATGGAACTAATAAAACTAAGATTCACAAGACAAAAATAGGTAAAAACAGCGGAAACTAATAAGTATTTAATTAAAACAAAGCTTCAAAATTAATTCATAAATAAGTCAAAAGCCAAATACAACATTCAAAATCCATAGTGTCTTATGAAATAAAACTTCATAGTCTCAAAATCAGAGTATGCAATATCCCTCATAAATAAACCAGTTCATACAAGGACAATAACTGAAAATAAAAAAAGTAAATATAAGAAATATCCTTCAAGAAGAACTCCAAGCTGTAGAAATCTACTAGCTTCTCCCTTGATTTCCTAAAGGGGAAAAGGGGGAAATAGAGGAGTGGGTCAGACTAAAAGTCTGGTGAATGATAGTAATTACTGGAGTCTTTAAGTAAGATAAAAGTAATAGACTCCACAACAGTTCTAGCATAAATAAGGATAACAAAGGAAATAGGAAAGAGATAGACTGAAAATAAATATTATTAAATATTGCTCAAGATAAGCTAACTTTGATTGCTTGCACTTGTTTTGATTTAATTAGGCTGAATTCCTAATCCTGTAATTAGAATGTGACCCTAATTCTACCCTTTTTGATCGGCCTGCTACTCCATAGAACTTTCTATGGACTAGCTGCTATATAACTCCCCACACAGCAGCCAAAGATATCTATGAAAGATGCACAGAGTAACTATGGATCTGGAAAACATATATAGCTCCCTACACAGAAGGCAATGATGTCTACTAAGACACCATACCAAGCGCTTGGAACTCATAGCTATAACTAAGCACCCAAATAGAAGTCGCAAGCGTAACTGCAACCATGCCCATGCTAACTTTTTCTCCACCTATTGGATCTTCTTGTTACCTCCAACGTACAACATAGTGTGTCCCTCATCTCACTTCATGATAATGCAAGATCACCGTGTGTGCATGGAAAAATATGGAAAATGTTGTTGGTACTGGCCCTTCATCCAAACAATATCTAGTTCTGCCCCTTATCCAAATCTTCGTGATTTGGACTTCTAATTGACCAATTACTATCATTCTTAGCATAAGCATGCCCTAAGGAGTGCTATTTGGTACAGGTCCTACTTTCATCTTTGCTTATTAACTTAGATAAATTATTTAAATAAGCCTTTATTATCATTTTTACATTCTACGCTTATTAATTTATCCCAAGTCTTAAAATAAGCCCATTCCTTTTTTTCTTTCTTATTATAACCTTTGTTATAATCATGTTTATTACTTAACCCAAGGTCTAAGTGTGAAAATAAGCTTCTTTCATCTTTTACTTCATTTAGTTATATTCTAAGTTATAACTATGCTAATTTTCTTTAATTAGTCCAGTCCTAATTATAAATAGGCATAATTTCAGTCCAATTCCATTATTTATTACAGTCTTTATAACTTACATCTTATTTTCTTCATTCCATATACTTACTTATAAAATCCATAATCGCGTTCAGTTTATTCTAATCCGTACACGTAGAAAAGGGGAATGAAGAGAATAGACACTTGCATAAATCCAAAACGTCAAAAAGATGCAAATGTAAAATAAATAACTGTAAATAAACTTAAATACTGTAAATAGACTGTAAATTAATAAAAAAGCCAGGCTTAACAGTAATAAATTATAATTAATAGAAACAATACTAAAATTACTAAAAAGAATAGTTGAATAGACTGAAAATAATTAAAAACTGTAGATAATTACTGAAAATGGCTATTCCGAAAATCGTAGTAAAACTACAACTATTGAAAACTCTATTATTTTAAATTACTTAAAGAAATCTGAAATAATTACAATCACTCACCTCCGATCCTAAGATTTTCCTTTGGTCTTCCTGGATCCACTTGGAGTTGTAAAATAATTTTTATAAAAAAGATTCTCTCCTTGGAAAATTATTCCTTTTAGGGTCCTTCCTAAAAAGGTGAACCCAAGCGAAGAAAATCTAGAATGAGTAAAAATGTTTGGTCTAGGGGTTTATTTATATGTGTAGAAGTGGATCTTGGACCTTTTGGATTTGAAGATTGAATAGGATGCAACCACATTATGGGCCGAATAGGAGCCATCAGATGTAGAAAAGGAGGGATTGGATTAAACAAAAGGGTGCAAATGACGTGTTCCGACATCTCTAATTCTTTCGAACAAATTAGTCATTCGTTAGCCTACAAAATTACAAGGCGGGTCGACCGGACGGTCGACCGCCCCTTGCCTTGGTCGACGTGACCGTATATTTTTTTCATTATATTTCTGCTTATTTTGTTTATTTTAAAACTTGGTCATATTAGCTCGGTTTTTGACGTTCTACATATTTAAATTGGCCAGAAAATTACCGCGAACACACTGATGCAACTTCCGTGGCTTAGTTCTGATAATTTCACAAAGTTATATTATTAGTTAATTAAATAACAAATTAATTATTATGGGTTAAATTTTGGGTTGTTACAGCCATGATTTGTCGATGATGATTTTGGGCATTTATAGGGGATGAAACCCTATAATTTTGTTTCGTGTATTTTGGTTTGAATTTTTCAATAATTGTGCTCGGCTATTGATTTTTGCTTGAACGATTGCGATGATTTTGACTTGTTCATTAGATGATGTATTCGAATGTATTTGAATCGGTTCCGTTCTTTTCTCCTACGACTTGAATTGAGTAGTGCTGACCTCCTAATATCTGACTTGTTCGTTGATTGACTTCATCATCCTTTTATTGTATATGTTTAAATATATTTGATTTTTTTAACTGCCAACGATTTGTTACAGCTTGCGTTTGTGTTTGAGATATATTTTTCTTGACTTTGATTACCTAAAGATTGACTAGTTCATCTTGAATTCCTTTGCGACTTTATTCAAACTGCTACCGACAATTTTCCTCGGCTCCTTCACTGTTTTTTCTGTAGTTAGATTTGGTCTGGGTTGATAGATTTGGTGCCTTTGTATTTTCTGAACAGATAAATGTGTGTACATATATATGCATATATGTATACATGTGTTTATGTACTGAATGCATGCATATCCATGTTGATTTGAGTCTAGTTAAAGTGTTGTAGTTTTTTTGCACTACATTCACACTTATCAGTTTGCTTCGAGTTAAACTTGTGCCTATACATCCATGTCGATCTGCATTTTCTCATTCATATTAATCCATTGACATGTTTGAATCTTGAGTGGTTTCTGCTTTATTCTTTGTACATGTCTTTGCCTCTGTTGCTCTGGTCTTGTTACCCTTGCATTGCTTCGAGTTAAATTGCCCCAGTGCCATGTGCATACTTGATATCATGTTGGTTTTTTTGCATTTTCACGTGAGTTGAATCCAGTCTAGGCTTGGGTTTGACCTTGTGGTCACCTGTCCCTGCTATTTTAACAAGCAAGTGTATATTGGTGTGCATGACTTTGTGGCATGTATAGTGATACACTATGCATGTCATAAGTTGTTCGTGTAAGATGAATTAACAAAATTGACGACAAACAACCTAAATTACCGAGGCAAATAATATTTTCAAAACACACACTTTATTAAACACTGCAAAATATTTTCTTTTTCAATTTTACTATGTCAGTGTTTATTTTGCAAATAGTTCAGATGCGGGATATAGGCTGGAATAGAGTTGAAGATCAAATACGAGTGAAGAGTGAATATGTAGTAGGTGAAATATGTATGTAAAAATGTAAAGTGAAAATTGTGTTGTAAATGCAGTTGTAATTGAAAATGTGTAAATGTAGTGAGAGCTTAAATTTGTACTATTTTAATTTAATAAAAAAATTATTTGAATAAAATATTTGTTTAAATATGAATTCTGAGTTATTTATTTTATCCAATAAATATTTATTTAATTAGGTGGAAAAATAAAACAGTACAATAACAAATACATTTAAATATATATATATATATATATATATATATATGTTTATTATCATCAAACAAAAATCATAGGCTAATGTATTCTACATCTTGAGTCTACATATTGCCCATTATGACGATGTCACCTTATGATTGTTACGTGTGCTTGCCCTTAGAAATTGGTGGAATGTCTAGTTATTCCCTTCTGTAAAAGGGGTTGGAAAATGATACAAGGTCCATTCAAGTGGATATGTAGGATAGTGACCATTTACTTGTGATTACTTACTTTGTTAGAATTGCATATTTTTTGTATAATTAAGAAAATGTCACTACTTGTTTGTTTATATTTACATATTACTCCATGTCTTGCTTATTTAATTAATTCCTCATACTTATAATATGTTGTTGATTGTTGTTTTTTATTTTACTATGGTTAGTAGAATTACTTGTTTGATTGACTATTACCTATCTCTTTGATTTGTTGTTATCTGTTTGGCTGTTCACTTGGTTGTTAATGATTGTTTTTTAAAATGATACTTTATATACAATATGTCACTAGGACAACATATCACATGTCAATAAACATTCGAATCACGCTACACAAGTTTTGTACTTGCGATCTCTCCAAAGCCGAATCACTTAACCACTGGGATAATGGTGCTTCTCGTCGTTAATGATTGTTTGTTTAATATAATTAGTTTATTGGAATTTTATGGAATGATTCTGATGGATTTTAAGGGTAAAAATCAAATTTTTGATCTCCTATTGAATTGAAATTTGAATATGTTGTGGAAAATATTGTTTTGGAGATAGGTTTTCAATTTTATAATTTTTCAAGTTCATATGAATTTTTTAAGAATTTCCTAAGAGAAAAAATGTGTATATTTCAGGTTTTTAATTATTAAAGATAATTAAATTAATATTTTTGTTTTGATATTTTCGTACATGGGACAAGAAAGGAATTCAATTTTAGTCACTTTTGGGGATTTTTCCCTAACTGTTATGATTTTCTATGAGTTTGTTGTTCTAGTGTAATGATATTAACTGCAAGGGTTTTACAAAGTTGATTGAGAAGGTAGAAAGTGATCTACTAGTAATCCAGTAAAAGAAAGCTTGGTTGTCTAAGAACTTCTCCCATGAAGGATTTGGAAGAAGCGACTTATATACTGGGTATTCAAATCTATAGAGAAAGAATTAAATTGTTGCTTGGATTGTCCCAGTCCCTATACATAGATACCATATTGAAAGGTTCAATATGGAGGATCCCAAGTGTGAAAATGTTCTAACATGATATGGAACCGCCCTTTCTAAGAAGGATCCCCTTAAACTGATAAAGAGTGTATGAAAATGATACTGGATGCATCGATAATCAATTTTATAATACACGCCATATTACGTACTAGACCGTATGTGGCTTATGCATTAGGATGCATAAGCTGATGCTAGTCTAATTCTAGAGAAAAATATTGGACTGCTATATAATGTATTATTAAGTATTTAAGAAGTACTAAAGACTTATTCCTTATACATGAGAATGAAGACCTCTATATGAAAGGGTATATAGACTCCGGCTTTCAATATGATATCGACGATAGTAAGTTTGACCAAAACCAAAACCAAAACCAAATTCAAAGGGTATATAATGAAGACCTCCATATTAAAAATTTTAAGTGATGAATTCAACAAAACTGTACACTACTAGCTAATGTGACGTGTTGAATGTTAATATTCAATTTGTTTAATATTAATCACAAAATGAATTTACAACCATGAGTCGCTGTAACTATGGATAAATTGAAACGCAATACAGTTTAGTTAAATTATAATTGTTATTAATTAATTAAATTAATTCATATTTATGAAAAATTAATTACTATATTTTATTTGATTTATTTAAATTAGTATTAAATAACCACATAAAAGTTATAAATATGTGTATGGTCGGACATGCAAGAAGGGAGGATGATGATATTTCATTGAAATGCATGGTTAGAACTAGTGAGGAGAAGAGGTAAATAGGGAGATCTAGATCCTCTTTTTTTCTTTTTTCTATTGCCTGTATAAACCAACCATCCTTGTTCTTTTTTTCTACTTTTACATTTGGCTCCTCCTTTATGCATCCTTAGCCATAAGTAATTAGACCTCCCCCTCTTCGTCACCAAATAAAATAAAATTTTAAATCTATTTCAAAAGGTGTGATGATCTCTTTAATTAGTTGCATTTCTAGAAGAGTATGGACTTAGTCTAAGGAGTTTTTGATTCTCCATTCAAGGTACACATTCAAAGCCACTATATTGCTAATATCCTATCTATATTCTGCTATGTACATATTATGTGTGGATTAGAACATTGCTTTTCATGAATTTATATATTTATTTGTTGTTATATTTACATACATACATAAACATATTTAATTTGAATTAGAAAACAAATAAGATATATAGACATGCACACACACATACACACATAGTGGAAATTAGCTTAGATGACTTCTCATTCTAAGGCAATAAATTTTAAGGACCGCGATTCCGAAAAATTAGTTTCAAGGACAATTTACAGAAAAATGATAAATTCATTTATTTTTTTAAGTTATATAGAAAAATGATAAATTCATTTATCATTATTTCTATATAACTGAAAAAGATAATTTCATTTACCTTTTTCCCGTAAATTGTCAGAATTGCTGTTCTTAAAAATTATTACCCTACACAAAGGAGCCCTTTGAGTGAAAATCTCCTACACACATGTACGTGTAAAATTTCTTTTCTACAATTTTTAAAAAAACTTCAAAAGCTAAAAATGATTAAAAATAATTTTATATTAAAATTAGAATTTTATAATTTATGTATATATATATATAACATATAAATAAATTTATTAATTCTTATTCATATATATATTTATTATTAATTCCAAAATAAAACATTAATTTATAAATATATTTTAAAAATTCTTTAAATTATTATGTGTATATATATTTCTTATAAATATAAATTCATACATGATTTATAGTAAAAAAAAATTAAAGCCTATAATTTTTACAATTAATATATATATATATATATAATCTTCTTGGATTTATAAAAAAGGTAATAATTACTATTATAAATATACTTAAAGTTACAGGAAAATAGACACAAGTAAGAAGTTGTACAGCAAGTTTGTTTTTTAGTCTGAAGGACATTTTTTAGTGTAAACTGAAAACGATAGTTACAACTATCATTCTGCGATTTACACCAAAAAGCATCGTTCAGCCTAAAAAGCAAACTTCTTGTCCCTACAACTAAATTTTTCTCCAACTTTTTTATTGAGCCTAAAACCCCCTTAAAGTTAGATATAATATTTTCAAATGCTAATATGTGTGTATATATATGTATATATTTGTATATATACATAATTTAGTATATCAACATTTAAAATCTAAAATAGATTTTTATTCTAGATCTGTATTTGTTTTTAAATTTAAATCGACCTTAAGACATTTTAAATAATAATTTAAATTATTAGAATTGGTCAGCATCTTTAAATTATATATATATATATATAATGTTTGTATATATGTATGCATATAAATGTATATTATAATAAATTAATTATGGACATCCAATATATATGTAAAAGGGTTAGTGTGTCCATTGCATTGTAAATCCCAACACTTATATATGGACACATTAAACTATGTACACGTATGTGCGTATTTGATACACATATACATTATATACTATAAATATAATAAAAGCAAACCTTTACAAAAATTAATTAATAAAACAAAGAATTTTTTAAAATTATTTTGATTGGATCTAAATCAATTTAAACTTTAGGCCAAATAAGATCTAAAATAGATTTCTTCTAGTTCACCTATTTAACGTGCCGTGTATTGGCCCAATTCTATCACTTCTCCTTTCTCAAGCAATTTGACAAACATATTATGAATGCAAGACACAAAATTCAATTTTAAGCCAAACACTATCTAAGTTTTTCCAGTCTTCGTTGATTTGTTAAGGTCCAAAATAACCTAAATTGTGATAATCTTCACATTATCTAGTATTATGGTTGTCTAGTTATTTGAAAGTACCTTTGTTTCCATAATCAAACATTTTTACCCAACTTGATACCATCTGTTGCATTTTCGTTATATGTCCTAAGAGAGTTCACATATCTGACAATTTGTGGAAAGTGCACCCAAATTATATATCTAGTTCCATCACTTAAACTATGTAAAGATTTTGCATTGATCACTTTTGGGAAGTTAAAGTTAGTTTAATTACCAATAGAACTCTACAAAGTGTTTAATATTGAGTGTGCCAATAAAGTTAGCAATATTAGAGACATTATTAATGTTTAAAAATCAAATATTTCTACCATGTTCCTGTTTTATTGGTTTACTATTTTTTTAGGGACCCAATTTTGGTTGGATTGAACAAGATAAAAACACCATTAAATGTTTGACCCTAACGAATGCACATGAACATGAGTGTTTATATATATATATATATATATATATATATATATGCGTGCGTGTGTGTGTGTAACGACCCTAACGCTATGCCCAATTTAGCAAAAAACATTACAACGTCGTCTGCTAATCCGGAGAATACGGCTGGTTAAGGGCGATCGAATGTGAATATATCTTCATACTAACACTGACACATCTTATTTACCTTTTTGAGGATCTGAACTAAAAATTTGACGTGTGCAGTATTAATACAAAGTAATAAACATACCGATTAAAAATATTCTCAGAACAGTATATAATATAGATAAATTAGAATCAGAGTCATAGATTTCAGCGGACCAATATACAACATATTTCATAATAAGATGTGAGTCGACAAAATGTCAATACTAGACTCACTCTAATATACATCATATTTCATACAACATATCAGGTATAAAATGACTGCTGAATAATATACATGACATAACTACTAAATGACAATACACATAATGATGAAGTAAATAGAAACTGTCGAAATAGTCTACTCCAAAGCTAACCCAAAATCCAAGAGTCAATGAGTCCCTGTACCTGTAAAGTCTCGGCCAGCCCAAGTAATAAAATAATAGATGGGTCAGACTATATCTACATAAAAAAGTGAGATATTAATATCATAAGTATATGGCTTAAAATAATATGTCATATAAAGTATGCCGAGCAAACAATCATAATAAGACATATTAATTAAATTCACTACTTTATAATTCCATAAATGACTTAACTCTAAAATAAGTCATCTCAAAATATGCCTAAATCCTAAAAATTCAAAAAGGCATATCAAACCAATAAATACATATTTGAAAATTTTGACTTAACAATAACCAAATAAGTCATAAACAAATTATGCCCAAACAAATACTCAAATAAGGCATATCTAACAAATCATAATTTCCCAAATACATATCAAGTCTTAATAGACCATCATCTCAAAATATGGTGATAACTGATTCAAAATTACTCAGAGCCAAAAGGGATACAGAATATCCATACTAAAAATCTCTAAAGAAATAATTATCAATAATGAAATAATAATGGTAGTCATCTATCAGTTTAATACAGTGACACAAAATCTACTGAAAGAGACCTACTACATAAAAAGGAAGCCTACCGAAAGAGACTGCAGATTAGGGGCAATGCTCAAAGAAAAGAGCAGCCATGTTCCTAATCTGCCATATGCTAATTTACCCTCCGAAAGAGGTAAACATAGTTCAACTATATAAACAAAATAAACTGATAGGTTGTAGTATCTATAGACTACGATGCATGTAAAAATCTGCCCTTTGAAAGAGACAGCCGTATTTACACCATAAAGATCTTCCGAAAGAGATCTGCCTACCCAAATCTAAAAATGTATCGATTCTCAGATCAATGGAAAATGAGTTATGCTCTTCAGAGATCTATCGGTTTGAAATTCGAACACCCTAAGATAATACAACTCCAAGTGTTAATTACTGTCACTTCAGTAATCACAAGAATTTAACCAACTGTCGCATACCAAAACGTAAATTCAAGTATTTACTAAAAGTTAGTAACTTCCACACAAACTCTATTTAACAAATTATAATAATAATCAAAAGAATTATACAAAGTGTTTCATACCACCCGACAATTCAACCGTTTATTAAAATTCTTTGTTACATAGAAAATCACGAAATTCAACAGAAATCCAATTCGAACTTGCATAAAAATAGCCAAAAGCTAAATAGAATAAATGCCAACAATAGTTTATAGGTTGAAAGTAATTATTATAATTTTATCATATAGAAAATGATTTCTAAAATATTTTATCTATAATTCACTTTTAAACTTCTCGCCTTTGTTAATCCATAATAAATAAATTAAAAGAGTTTTAAATTAGTTTTATATATATACTAAGATATAATTTTTCCAAAATCACTTTTAAATCGATAAATTCATTTTAAAAAAGAGTTGCTTATTTACTAAAGCTTTTGGAACTCATTTAAATCATTTAAACCTCTTTTATAACTAAATTCACTTAAGATTAAAATTGTTACTTTCATAACATCATTTATAAAATAATACTATATTTTATCATTTGCCTCTAAAACATTTCCAATATTTTATACTTATAATAGTAAATTAGAAAAAAAAATTCTATAAATAAATATTACTAGTTAAAAAAATTGGAATAGAAATTTTTGAATAAGAAAGAATAGATATAATTTAACTATATATATGTATTCTATAAAAAAAATTCCAATAAGGATCAAAATGAATAAAATTTCATTTTTGGAATTATTTTAAAAACATTTAAATAATTGAATAATAAACTCATCAAAATTTTCAACTTCTAAAGCCATCATTGCTCTATAATATATCATTCCATAATATGGAAATATTTATCAGTCCGAGTTGCTTTTCGGCAAACTCCGATCATACAACAATGTATGCATTTTAAACCATCAACCCAACTTATTAATGAACAGTACAAATTTTAACTATGGATTCAAGTAAAATATTTCAACTTTCTATTCAAGTAATTCAAGCATGAACCAATTGAAACTATATCATTTAATTTTATTTCAATCCTTTCAATTAATCACTACTAAAGATTTACGCAAATTCATAATTTAAGTAAGGCATGAGTAACGATATAACTAATTTAGATATAGGTGTATGATTTAAATAACTCACATATGTGCTTACTATGTGTGTTTGTGCTCAAATCCAATAAACAATACACGGTTTCTAAAATTAAGTTTCTACTTCAACTGGGCATTTCAATTCATTCAGCAACTATTCTAAGACAGTAATTCAATTCAAAGAATCAATAATTGTAGATATAGATGAGTGAGAATGTTAACTCACCTAACCATTGCTTGCACACATTAATACGCTTGACGAACCATTGTCGAGATTGCACTATCAGCTTCGATTGATCTTAGCTCACTACAACAAAAATACCTTATTACAACGCCCTTTTTACAACGGGCAATGGTTGCCCGTTGTAATAGAAGGCTATTACAACGGTCCAATCAGGCCCGTTGTAAAAGATGCCATATACACCGTCTTTTTTACAACAAGCATTTATTGCCCGTTGTAATAGCAGGCTATTACAACGGTCCATTCCGGCCGTTGTAATAGGTGCCAATTTTACAACAGGCTAAAAACGTCCGTTGTAATAGGTGCCCCTCAAAACCCTAGTTTTCAATTAAAAAAAAGACCGGCCTTTATTTCTTTTATTTCGTTCCGCTATGTAAAAATGTTGGCCGCTGTTCCTCTTTGCTCGAAATTTCAATTACTCGATCGAATGATGATTTATCTTCTTCCTTTGTCAATCGATGCTCTCTTTGGGTGCAACACACTAAAATTGATAGCCACTTTGTGGATTCTGATAGCAGCACCGAAAATAAAAACAGAGGGAAGGGGTAGAGAAAGAAGCAACGATGCCTATATAGGGCTGTTTGCTGTTGGCGAAATCAAACGTAATAAAAAACATGGTGACGGATTGGTTGGTAGAATAGGGAAGCGCGTTTATCAAAGAAATGGTGTAGTTACTGATCTTAAGTCTTTTGGAAACCTTCAGCTTGCTTACGGCGTCAAAAAACTTGATGGGAAGAATTTCCAAGTTTCGTTTTATCTTACAATCATATCCATATAACGTTATTGAAAGTTTTAAGCTTGGATTGCTGTGTACAGTATACTATCACGTGTTTGTGTCAATGCTTGACTAAGAATAGTTTCGACTCTTTAAGTCTGTCCAAATTTTGGGTTGCTACTGTCGACTAGCTCTGTTCATTACACAGTTGTTTAAATGCTTAGCTTGCTAAAATCTGTATTCTGTGTGCATTTTACTTTCATGAACCGCAGTCCCTCATGGTTTCTCTTGTTTCATTTGTTGCAATATGCTTGACTTGGTTTCTACTTATTATTTGATGAAACAAGATTGATACTTCTCACATGCCCTAGCTTTATTGTGCTTGTTGCACCTTTTTATGAATGCATATTTTACCAAAATTTTACATTTACCTTTGTAAGGAATGTGATTGCTATCTGGGGCTATCAGAAACTGCCTGCAGTGCACCTATTAGGCTACTACTATCTTCATGTACATATTTGTTAGTTGTATGGTCATTATAAGAACCAAAGAAAATCCTTTACCATGTCATATTTTCGAATGAAGATGATGCTACGAGTAAATATTATGTCAATGTGTTTATTTTATCACAATTGGCATGTTTTGTTATAATTCGTCATTGTAGCAAGTAGAATTGAAAAGGAGAAGAAGATGCATTTTTAGCTGAATGGATGTGGTGTGTTAAATTATGCCATTAAAAGATTAAGCTAACTTTATTTCTGTGTGGCTATGCTTCAAAATTCTTCTCAGTGACACAGTAAACAGAGAAGTCGTAACTTTAAAATACTTGTCCTATTACTGATGAGAGAAACAGTGCTCGTCCATAGTGGAGATTTGAGATTCGTATTCGTGCATTGCATGGAAGTAACATTTTTTTATATCCATTATATTCAATAAACCTCAAGGACCTCCCACTTATCATTAGAGATGCAGGCACGCACACACTAATCCATACACATACACACGCACCCCTCTAGTTATGCATGTTACGGTGATGGTATTATATTTTAGGAAACCAGTTATATCTTTTCTTCTAACCTCATTTGACTAGTTTAACCAATGGTTATAATAATCTGTGACTAAATATATGGATATAACAAAAGGAAACAAGAGTGTTGACCACTTCATGCATTAATAATATAGCCTCTAGGAAAAATTTGATTTATTTAGAGCCTTTTCTTCGGTTGGTTAGCTAGAATCATAAAAGGAATTGAAGCGATTAAGGATGAATGAATCATGTAGCAGATTCGATCCTTAAATCAACCATTATTCCCTTGCCTATGAAAGGTCTAATAACGAAATAAAAGGACGTGTCTTTCTGAAAATATCACGAAATCTTAAAATTACATGTACATCGGTAGGTTGTGTTAGAAGTCATTTGAGTTTGTATGCTCTCTGGGTTTTCCATGTATTTCGCCTCATTTTTACCTCATTTTGTTAGAAAGTAGAGGAACCTAAAAAAGAAGATGAAACGAAAGAAGCGGAAGACGTTGGCGGCGATGGAGCTGAAATGGAGGATGAAGAAGACGAAGCGGTATGGAATCAGCTCTTCTTACTGCTGCATCTGAGACCAAAAAGGTGTGGTTTATTCCAGCTTTAATTTCCTTTTTCGTCTACTTTGGTAATGGATTTTTACTGATGGTTGATTGATGTTGAAATCAGATCACCTTATTTGCATATTCATGATTCCAAAATTTAAGAAGTTACTTATTCAATTTTAATTAGATATAAGTTATCTTCCATTTTGAAGTTCAGTTATTTTAATATTGCAAGCTACAATTCAATATGTTCTCAGTCTTTTGATTTTTTGAATAATCTGGTTTGGCTGTTCCTGGTTAACTAGTTAGCCAGTTTTGAATAATCTCACATTGAAAATTCGAGTCGGGAGAAAAAAATTCGCGAGTCGCCAACTTTAGTTACAGAGCTTAAGATGGAACCTTGGTAATGAGTGTTGATACTAATGTGGTTTGTATCATAATTTTTTTATTTTGATGAGATAAATTAGATCATCTATTCTGGTTGAAACCAAAGCAAAGTTCTATTCAAAAATCTGGTTCAAACAATTTTAATTTTCTTTCAAAATACTACTTTATTTGTTGATTGTAAGTTACTCGATTTGTATTCAAATTCTTTATTTGGATAACCATCTTTATTTTTAGGAAGCTCAAATGAGAATTCACAACACATGATAGAAATAATCTTTATATCCATAGTTCACAGGAGAAGCCAACATGAATTATTTTGTTTCTTCATATGGTTTCATCAACCTGCTTCAACTAAGTTGCCTTTTTGTCGTGCTTGAGAAATACAAGAGATTACTAATTGTGGAAAACAGTAGGAAAAATGATGGCTTTATTTTCAGAAGTACTTTTTGCAAGTTGGAATATTTATTTAAATACATAGTTGCAAGTAAATATTGTGATAAAGATGCATCAAGTAAAATATTTCATACATTATTGCCAGATACAGCAGCATATTTTACTTATTATTTTCTACACAGGGAGACAGTCTCAACTATCTCGGCATTCCAGGACTTCACACTGCTGTCGGTCAAGCAATACTTGTCATAGCAATTTTCGAGGCTCTTCTTATGGTAACTGTATTGCAACTAAGTAAACGTTATTTTATAAATAAAGTATTACACGATAACAAGAAGTGATTCCATTTCCTGGACGTATTGCAAGATGCAGATAGAATAAACAATTGGGCACATAAAACTTAGGAAATGGCCAAGAATTTGTATTGCTATATACTGCTTTGGTTTACAACTGCCGCTCCTTATTTACAGCAAAAAAGGTTAACGAACTATTTGTACATTGACACAAATATTGAACATTGTAAGATATTTATACATAGTTAACATCTATTAAAGGATGCAAATTTTAAGATAAGCTTGTCGTTTGTCTCGCTTAGCACTTCCAATTTTGATTTCTTTTATCTTTTAAATATAATCCCTTATGCTACTGACTTGATCCTTTGATGTTTATGTCTTCTTATGCTTTTAATTTTATAGGATGGTCTATCAAAATTGAATTTTATAAGTCAATGCAACTATTATTTGAGATTTGATTTGGTTATTCGTCAGCAGGTTGTGGGGATTGGTTGGTTGCGATTGGCTGAAGAATAGAGGAAGTATATGTTGAAATCAGTTGTTCTAGGAGAAGTGGTGGCAGAGGGAAGAATGCAGTAGGGTCTAGAATGATGCTCGTTGGCAGTTGCGGGGTGTAGGAGAAATTGGCAGGTTTGATGTAGCAGTTGGGAGGTTATAGTGCACAAGCTGGTTAGGTGCAGTGGAAGCTTGGTGATTCGGTTAATGAATGTGGTAAAGGCGAGGATGGATGTTGTATATAATGGGTTAGTCAGGTTGAATGAATGTTGTTAGTTGGAATTTTGTTATGGAGTTTGCACTTGTATATTGGTGAAGAGGAATTGTATGGGTGAATGGCTTGGGATATGCAGTGATTGGGATAAGGGGCAGCAAGTGGATGTATGTAAGTTTGGAATTGTAGAAATGTGCAGGTTGGCAGGACTGATGGGTGAAGAAAGAATGGCAGTTGCAGTTTTCTGATGGCAATATTATGATAGGAGGGTGGTTGCACAGTATGAAGGAATTGACAGTGTAATGTAGTTGTTTTGAAACTGTATGGGGGAGTTTGAAGATGCAGGGGGTAAATGTTTAGAACAGTGATGGTGCATTGGTCTGTAGGGAGTGTAGCGATGATGAGCAGAGAAGAAGTGAAGTTTTGTATGAGGTCGAGGGTGCAGGGAGGTTCAGAAGTAATGGAGCTGTATGGGTAGGTCTTGGAGTATGGTTGATATGAAGCAATATGGTTGAAATGATGGTAGTAGGAGATGAAGTTGTAGAGAGATGATCAGCAGTCTGAAGAGCAAGCAAGTTAACTGGTTTATGATGGCAAGCAAGTGTGAGATGATGTGTATGAAGAGCAGCAGTTTGTATAAAGTGGTGGTTGATGATAATTGCAATATGGTGGCTGATGGAGATGTATGTGATATTTTTAGATGAATAAGTTCCAAATTTATAGAATTATTTGTTTTTTCAGGGTAACGTGAATAGGAAGAACAAGTACTTTACTTGTGACTTATTTTAGTTCCTTGTTGTAAATGAAGTTTTTTGAGTATATAAATTCAAAGAAGCTAAATTTTGATTGTCTACCTACTATACTGTTTATTTATCCGAATCTCTTATATTATTTATTGAACTAAATGAGCCTGTTGTAATGGTAGTATATTGCAACGGTCAGAAACCGTTGCAATATCATCTATTACAACGGGCTATGCCACTTGTATTATAGGATATTACAACGGTCAGAACCCGTTGCAAAAAAGTGTATTACAACGTTTATTGCCCGTTGTAAAATACGGTCGACCTATTACAACGAGGCCTAATACAACGGGCGCATGCCCGTTGTGAAATCCATATTACAACGGGCATTGTCCATTGTAAAAGAGCTGTTTTGTTGTAGTGGCCCTAGTTGCAGCCACCACGTCATCTCCCCACGAATTGCGGCCTTGAAGCTTACTGCCAAACCCTGCCTGGACCACCTAGGTCACAGCCTCCATTGCCTAGATCGTGCGCGGCCTCTTCTAGCACTGGCTCACGTGTGCACGTCGATCTCGCCTAGCACCAGAACACCCACCATTGTCGAAGCACTACGTCGCGGCTTGTCCATGTCATGTGCGGCTCCCTTCCTGGCATCGTCGAGCAACAACGTTTCATGCCCCCCTTCCCCCCTCCTTCATTTTTTTATATTTCCGATTAAGGGATTAAGAATTTTGGGGATAAGCCTTTGGGAATTAACTAACTAATGAAATGGTGTAGGGGTTAATAGGGTTGATTAAAAGATTGAATGAGCTTTGGGCCTAATTGTTTAAGTAATTTGTTTTTTTTTCTATTTATTCTCTTCTCTTTTAAGTAACACATTTAATTTATTTGTAACTAGATTCAAATTTAAAGTTTAAATTGATTTACACTTAAATTTACTTTATATATATATATATATATATATATATATTAAAAACTATATAATTTCATTCAATCCAATATTGTTCAATTCTATTGAATTATTCACTGTAGTGATATAAGAATAAATTTATTCATCTTCATCAATTTAATGATTTTACTAAATATCAATGAAACTTCTATTCATCTATTCCAATCATACAAACTTATTTACACTTCAAAATATTTTATATTAACAATAACACTATATCCAATTTGATATATTTCCTGAAAAGAATTTATTAATTAATTCAAATTGTTAAAACAAAAGTCTATTATTAAATAGGCTCCAATTAAGTAAAAAGTGAAATTTCAAAATACTAGTTATCAGAAATCGAATACATAAATTTTTATTTTAAATAAATTTTTATAATATGATTTCAAAAATATGGTTGTTACAGACCTCTCCCTTATGAAAATTGCATCACCGCAATTTCTTATTGGAAGACGTCACGTAAAACACAACCATTAATTCTCTTTCGATAACTACAATCAAATTAAAACTCGTTTAATTTTCTAATTGGTTAATATTGAAATCAAACTTTTTATAAATTATAACTTAAATAGACTCATTTATTAATTTCCGTTTCTTCGCAAACGAAAATTTATTGAAAATTTTCTAAATGCTAAATAGACTCATTTATTAATTTCTGTTTCTTCGCAAACGAAAATTTATTGAAAATTTTCTAAATGCTAAAATTTTTGAAAAATTTCCGGTAGAGTCTTCTTTGTACGAAGATCCATTTACAATTTCGCAAATATAATATATACGATATACATCGACCACACGGTCGAAAACACAATATATATAATATTCTAACAATTCTGTATTTAATCCGAAAGCGTACCTTTATTTAGCGTTTTAAAACAAGCTATCATACTTTTGATATGAGCTTAAGTGGGCTATCGTCACCATGTAGTCCAATTGTGCTTCTTGAGTACCTGTTCTCAATTTAAGTTTAAATATTAGTCGCTTAGAAGAAGTATAAAAAGTATGCAACCATTTATCATAAAAACAATACGACCTTTATATTATTTAACCCACCTTCCACTAATTTTTCTACGGCCGAATCCATCCAACTAAGTTATGATTTGTTAGTGTAATGGTAATATAGTGTTTTAGCTTTCCAAAACTTCATTCAGATCATAAAATTATAAAGTACACTATGATCTATAGTCGATTTACTAGAAACATCAATTCTGAAATTAACTAATAAAAACATGCCCATATTATAAAACAGCCCTCATAGCCTTGAAAACATCAATATTTCACAAAACACTTCGAACAAAAGTTGTTGCTTAGGTCCCAGGCTTTTCGCAAAGTGTAAAATCATTGAATTCAGACAAACCGTTCAAAAGTTATAGACAAAAGAGTTCAGCTCAGTTTTGGTAAATTTTCATTTCAGGACGGCGATGAATATCTATGAAAATTTATGTTTAAACCTGCACAAACTTCAAAATTTTGGAAAGTGATAAACAACAAAGTTGCTGCTCACGAAATTGTCTAATTAACGGAAAAAGAATCGACAATATCGGATTACTTGCTCACAAGTTATGATTATATTAATAAGCACTATAATCTCTTCATCCCTTTCTTTTCCAAAATAATCAATACTTTTAAGTTACAAATCCTCTATATGGCAATTTAGAGAGAATTATGCATACAAATTGTGGATGTTCATAGAAAGACAAAATTTAGTTTCAAAGTAGTTCTCAGTTTAAAGAACAATACATTAATGTTTATATCATATTGATATATAGAACTTGGTTTGTTAATAAGTACTTGCACGTATTTCAGTATGTTGCATGATTACTGGGAACATATGCTTGTCCCCAGAAATGTACCAGGTTCTGTCAATACTAACCTATAACAAGTTAGGCTACTATATCAAATTATGTAAATGAAGACAAATGTGCATTGCACTTGCACATGGTAAAAAGTGCTGAACATTAAAGTTAAGGACTGTTGATAACTTACAAGAATGATGACCATGCTATAACGTATCTTCTTCTTTTTTCTCACTATTTAAAAGTAGGCAACTAAAAAGCATCAAAGTGATGATGGAATGCCAAGGATAAATAATGTTACAGGTACTTTCTTATAAATGCTACTATATTGATGACTAAGCAACTGGATATTATAATCTAGATTTGATGAATATATAAATTTTCAAACACATGAGGAAAGTCAAAGAATATAAGGGTAATAAGTTTATTCCATAGCAGCAGTTTACCATCCTCAGTTACAAATACATTATATGAAGTTTAAGATGGTGCTCAAGTTATACACAACGGTACAATTGATCGAAACTATATGCATTTTGATAGTGAATAAAACTGAAACAACAATGTGTGAAAGGACCTTCAAGTAGCAAATCCAGTCCTTCTGAAGGTCATAAAACTGTACTGTCAAGTTTAATAATGCTTGGCTTCAAATTATTCTCATTGCAGTAAAGGTAGATAAGTCGAATATCATCTTCATGTTTAGTGTGTGGGAGTTGTTATAAAATAGCATCAAAGTATCATTCTTAATCAAAGTATGAATCATAATGCACATTAGGTATTGCCAAAGTGGATGTGCAGTACACATTAAGTGACAGTCAACTCCATTGCGCTGTGCCTATATGAAATTACGACCATAACACCTGTATGGACAGCAATCGTATATGTAACATCTTAAATAATATGGTTTAAGAAAGGAAAACGATACTGGAATTTTAGACATATCGAGTTCTTTTAATTAACAACAAAGCCTTTTGAGAAATAAAAGGTGGCATACTGTGACAGAGCATGTATAGTACATTCAAAATCTGTGTGGACTACTCTCAGTAGAAAAGTCCCAGTTAAACCTTGTAACCATAAAAACAAAAGGCAGCGTTACAGCAAGAAAATCAAGAAAATTACAAAGCTTGGCAGCCATGGCTGTCTTCACAAAACTATTCAATAACCATATCTACAACCTTGATCAGATAGAGGGGTCCTCTCATCCCTCTCCATCCCACTCTCCTCCACCTTTGCCGATTCCAGTGTCGTCACCACCACCACTATTAGCACTATTAGAAAAGACAACCTCTATCATTGATGAAGAAGGTTTTCAAATTGTATCAAGTAGGAAATCAAAACCGTGAACTGCCACTCAAATGCAAAGTGCAGATAACAGTTTTTATCAGAAGAACCTGAAACAAGACAATATGAATCAATCAAAGCGGTCTTTCAGAAATGTAAATCAGGGATCATATAATTCAAAAAGCACCGTCAATGAAAGAATCTCAGCAAGAAATGTTGCTAGAATCAGCCCACAAGAGGTGAACTCAGATATTCATTTCAGAAATTCAAGAAACTATTCAAGAAACTCTCAATTTAAAGAGAATTCAGCATCTCAAATCAGCACTAACCGGAGTAAGCCTTCTTCATGTGCAGAGATGATTAAGAAAGGAGGTTCAAATACTGAATTTGACCTTAAGTATTCTGCTCCTCTCTCCATTAATGAAAAGAAAATAGTGGTGGTGAGTGCGGAGGCCAGCAAAAGGGCAGAGAGTAAATGGAACTTCTCAGTGTTTGCCTATGTTTTTGGCAATAGACCCGCTTATCATCACTTCAAGGCTGTAATTGCCAAATCCTATAAACCCACGGGTAATTTCGACATTTTTACTCGTAATAATGGTTTCTTTTTTAATCAGATTTTCCAATGCTTCGGATTGTGATAATGCTATTAATGGAGGACCATATTTCATAAATGGAAAACTAATTATTATGAAAAAATGGAGCAGTAAAATCAACCTTGACAAGGATCTGCTTTCTTCTATGCCCATCTGGATTAAACTGCTCAAATTAAACCTTAGACTGTGGGACAGTGAGATATTAAGTGCAATTTCTAGTGTAGTTGACACCCCTTTAAATTGGATGAACATACTGCAAAAGAAACTAGGTTTTCTTTTGCAAGAATACTTATAGAAATTAATGCAAATTCCGACTTACCAAATGAAGCTACTATTTCATTACATGATGGTGAAAACTGGGTTCAAAATATTGAATATGAATGGGTTCCCTCTATATGTAAAACATGTTCATATTTTGGTCATTCTTTGGAAAATTGTGATTCTAAAATGGTTTGGAAACAAAAAGAAAATATGCAAGAAAAAGCCACTGTTAACCCCGACATCTTACCAGAACAAAGAAGTGAACTTACAAAAACAGCATTACTTCTTAATAATAAGGAAAATGCTCCTCAACCTCTTGAAGACAATATTAGACAGATTGTCAAATTTGAAGATTCATTTAATGTGTAAGAATCTATTTCAGAAAAAGCTTCTCAAGAAAGCAGGAAAGATCAGATAAAGATTGGTAAAGAGGATGTAATTTCTTCCAAAACTCCAAAAATAATAAGGAAAATCAATGAAATCATTTCTGTGCCTCAAATATTAAATATAGAGGATTCTTCTATCCAAGCAAAATATATAAAGTTCAATCAGTAGAAGAGTCCTCGGTTGCAGAAGCAATGAATTTGGATGATAGTTCTATCATTAACAATATACTAAGTAAGGAGCCATCAGATAATCCCATCAGTTACCTAGCTACACACCTCTCCACAATTACCAAAAATCCAATTTCTGATCACAACATTCAAAAAGCTATCAGTTTAGTCTCAAATTCTACACCAATCTCAAGGAAAAGTAGAAAAGAAATGAAAGAAAAAAGAAAAGGCAAAATGAAAAGCATAAAAGAAATTGTAGATAATGAAAGCCTAGAAGAAACAGAAGACAGTGAATTTAAAGAAAGTATATCATCAAAAATTTCAAGTGGGAAGATCAGCTGAAAGCATTAAATAAAACTTCATACAAAAATAAAGAAAGGAGGATAAAGTCTTTTGAAGAAGAGGCCAGTCTCAGTGCATAAGCTGTTACTGCTAATATTATCCTTTTGTGCATCCTTTTAATTTAATTTTAATTTTAATCTCTCTATTAATTATATGACGATTATTTCATGGAATGTTAGAGGTCGTATTAGAAGATTAGACTTATCTAATCTTCTATTGTCAACAAATCCTAGCATTGTTGGTTTACTTGAACATAAATAAGATAATTCTAAAATCATTGATTTTCAATTAATTTTTTTGAATAACTGGAGTATTATAAATAATAATCAAATGGAGGGGGGATATGGTAGAATCATGGTCATATGAGACCCTAAAATTTGAGACATTTATCAACATTTTATAAATTTTCAATTTATTCACTGTAAATGCACTAATAAAGGTGGTTTTCAAATTGAAATTACTTTTGTTTACGCTTCTAACAGTGAAACTGAAAGAGATTCTCTCAGAAAAAACCTTGAAATTATTAACTCTAACATGAGTCATCCATGGATTATTTCACCCCTGATTTTAACACTGTTATGCATGGATTTAAAAAAAGAGGGGGAATACCCATCCCCTTCAAAAATTAGAAAAATTCAATAATTTTTTCACCAACATCGGTTTATATGAGCCATTAATTTTTGGAAATAAATATACTTGAAAATCCGGTATATCCAGAAATATTCACTGCAAATTAGAAAGAATTTGAATTAAAAATTTTTTTATAAAATATTTCAAAGATTTCAAATGTCTTACTCTTCCCCAAGCTACTAGTGATCATACTCCTATTCAAATATATCTTAATTGCAATAATAATATTAAAAAGAATATCCCTTTTAGATTTGTGAATGGTTGGGTTTATGAGGACGGTTATAGAGATACTGTCAACAATTGTCTCTCTACAAAAGTTTTGGACACTGCCCAATAAAAATTTAGTAAACTGCTTCAAATTACAAAAGGTAAATTGAAAATTTGGAATAAAAACAAAACAAATAAGGACATAATAACTCGTAGGGAAGAATGTGAAATAAGGCAGAATGCTCTAGATAATGATTGCTCAGACAGTGATCAAATCAACAATTTTTTCATAGCCCAAAATAATCTAGCTAAATCTCTCCATGTGCAGTCTGTTAATTTAAGTCAGAAAGCTAAAATAGACTGGTTAAATCATGGAGATGAAGCTAGTAAATTCTTTTATGCTAAAACGTCTAGTAGAAAATATAGAAATGATATTGGTAAAATCATTGATGTTAATGGTAATACTATCAATAATATGTCTTGTATAGAGAAAGAAGCTATTAATATTTTACTAATCTATATAATACTGATCTCTCTTCTAATGATTTTCCAAATATTGAGCCTAAATTCAAATTAAATGGCAATAGCCAAGATATTCTTTTGGCTCTAATCAGAATTGAGGAAATTAAAAATATCATTTTTAACTCAAACAATGATAAAAGCCCAGGCCCTGATGGCTTTGGTGCCAAATTTTATAAAACAGACTGGGATGAGATAATTTTTTTTTTGCTTGAATCAGTTTCTGAATTTTTAGGACTGGGAAACTTTAAAAAAATCTAAACCATACTTTCATTACTTTAGTTCCAAAAATTCCCATTCCTAATAGTTTAGAAGACTATAGGCCTATAGTCTGCTGTAACTTTGTATACAAAATTATTTCTAGTATTCTCAGTAAAAAAAAAAAAAATTAAAATATTTAATTTCTGAAAACCAGAATGCATTCATACCTGGCAGACTTATTGTTGAAAAAGTATTATTAGCACATGAATTAATTAGGAACCTTAATCATAATAGCAAAAATCTCATGTGTTTAAAAATAGATTTACTTAAAGCTTTTGACAAAATTGATAGACAATTTACAATATATATGATGAAACAAATGGGCTTTTGTAATGAATTCTGTGCTCTTATCTATAAATGTATTAATAAAGTGTCCTACTCAATTTTGGTTAAAGGTTCTCCTAATGGGCTCATACATAGCAATGGAGGAATTAGACAAGGAGACCCATTGTCCCCTTACCTATTTACTATTGCTATGGAATATTTCACAATTCTTATGGAAACAAAACTAATAAAAGGAAATATAAAACCCATTAATAGAACCAAACTATACATTACACATTTGCTATATGCTGATGAACTACTTATTTTTTAAATGCAGACACACAAAGTGCAAAATCTATAGCAAATATCTTTGCCAAATTAGACGATCATGCTGGTCTGAAGGTTAATGATTTCAAAAGAAAAATCCACTTCAGTAAAGGCTGTGCCAGTAAATTGGACATTTTAAACAGTTTAAAATTTAAAGAGAGTAATCTTCCAGTCAAATATCAAAGATTACCTCTCGGTGCTAATCAAGTCAATGATCAAGACTGTACAAGATTATGGACATAATTTAGGCTAGATTTGAAGGTTGGGATAACAAACTTCTGTCAACTGCCGGTAGAATCGAACTTACTCACACTGTCATCATTGCAATTATTGTGTATTGGATCCAAAAACATAATATCCCAGCAAAAGCTATTCAAAAAATTGAAAATATTTGTGCAAATTTCATTTGGAATGGAAAGCATCATAAAATTGCTTGGGACAAAGTTTGTAAATCAAAGAAAGCTGAAGGCTTAGGCATAAGGGAACCAATGGCATAAGGGAAGTGTGCAATCTCAAATCATTCTGTAGATTTGTTAATGGTAATTCACTTTGGGCAAAATGGATGAAAGCAAAGTATCTCAAAAACAAGAATTTTTGGACAACTGGTATTGAAAATCACCACTCTTTTGTTTGGAAAAACATACTCAAAAGCAGAGGTACTTGTATTAAGCTTTTGGAAAGAAAATTTAAAAATGAAGATCAGACTAATCTATGGTTTGACCCCTGGATTTATGGAAAATCTTTAGTTAGTCTTGTGGGTGGAATAATTTATATGTGTTCGGAGAAGTCACTGGAAAAGTCAGTACCATCATCCAAAATAGTAGGTGGAATGCAATGGCACACCCAGCTACCTCTATTTTTAAGTATGCCATTCAAAGTATCTCTGTTGATCCAAACCTCCAAAATGATAAATGGGAATGGAAATTATCTACGAAAGGTATTTTCTCCTTTAAAAAAACTTTGGAGTATATAAAAGGCAATAAAACAGAAGTTGATTGGCACAATGTTATATAGAATAAATCAAAGTGTCCAAAAAAGTCTCATTGTGCCTACTTTGCAATTATTAATAGACTTCCCACTAGAGATAGATGCCTGAAGTGGAATAAAAAAGGGAAACATTATGTCTTATTTGTAATAATGAGACAGAAAGTATTAATCATCCTTTTTTGATTGCATTTATTCAAAACACATTTGGTACATTGCCAAAACAAATCTCAAAATCAATTAAAATCAAGCTGTACAAAGCATCAGAGAAAGCATCAAATATATTCGGAAAAACTTCAAAGAAAAATCCAAGGAATTCAAAAACGCAAGTATAATTCTCACTGCACCCATCTTTCATATTTGGAAAGAAAGAAATGGAAAGCATTCAACTTTGGAAAAAATTGAATTGGACAGCCAAATCCTTCTTAATAAACGTAGAAATCCAAGAACACATTCAGAGAATCCAAATTTGAACTATTGAAAAATGGATAAATATGAAGAGAATTTAGAATCTTTCTTGTAGAGTGGGAAAATCATTAATGATTCTCCCAACATAGGACATCTTCTTCACAAAGGAAAATGTAGGATGGAAAAGCCTATGTACGATATTGTATCCATCCGAGATCCATTCAATACTGGAAGGGGCGGCTTTACAAACACAATAGGAATAAATCCTATAACACAAAGGGAAGTTATCTTAATATTAATACATATTTTCCTAAAGATAATAAGTATACAGATTCTAATGACTTATTTTGCTTACCTGCTAGAGGCGAAAGCTACCACGCCCACAATATTGAGGATTCGGTGGATAGTCATCTGCACATGGACAAATATCGACAATTGGTCATCAATAACCAAATAATGGATGAAAAATATTACAGAAGTAACGTTAACAATCATATCTATCACTTATCTGTTTGGGAGAAAGGGGAAAGCAGCTACAACAATTGCAACATGCAAAAGGAACCGATTCCACTCAACCCCGTAAGCAGCTACAACAAATATAACTTGAAAAAGAAGCCATCTTTTTTCAACTCTGAAGCTCTACGAATACATCAATCCATGAATCAGAGCTATACAGAGGATACTGACCAAAGATCTGCTTCCGACAACAGAATATATCGCCATGGTGAAAAAGCTACTGGTTTTGATAATTCTAGTATAGATCCCTCGGATCTAAAGGTCGATGATGTTCTAACCAACAAAGCAAGCAACTTTAAGGAAGATGAAACAAAAACAGCTCATTCGAGTCATTTTTGCCCAAATCCTAAGCAGATCAGTGCCGTAGTGACAAGAAGGACTGGAAGCCTCCCTAACTAATTTCTCTCATTCATTTTGGGTTTCGAGTGGTCAAAAAGATGGAGTTTCCGCCATTTTTAGTTTTCTTCTATGTTTTTTTTGTGGAGGCGCACAATACCCTAATGTGTTTAGGGTTAGAGATACGAAGTGTTGTGTTGTTCTATGTATTCGGGTTACTACCCACTAACCCATTCTTTTGGGCTAGGCTTTTATTAATAAAGTTTCAAAAAAAAATCCGTGGGGACTATGGTTTGCATAAACAGGTTTCAAAATAGCAATTATAACAACAAAATTACATACTTCACAATAAATTCAAACTGACCAAAATTTATTTTCAAATCGTCAAGCTTGCTTAAATTATTATATTCGATCATTTAGAACCTTTGCTGACAATATAAATTCCTTTTCAAAATCATTAAATCGATACTTTGATTTATCACATTAACTTCAAAATGGCTGAAAGTCATTCTTTATAAAACCTTTTGAGTTATATAACACATCAAAATACCTTTCGAAGAATTTAAATATAAATTTCTCCTTTTTATTTTGAAATAATCTAAATGCTTATCTTTCAAAAAAATTCTTTCAAAAAGAATTTAAATATAACCACCTTTCTATATAAATATATATGCTTTATATTCAAATCATTCGATTTCTCTTAAAAAAATTGAAATTCAATCATTCAAAAACATAGATTTTGTCTCAAAACATCTCATGTATGATGCATTGAATTTTCAAAACAATAAACATGCATTTGTATCAATATTTTCTTCATTTCAAAATATTCACATACTTAAAAAACCGTCGTTTTGAATTTAAATTCAAATAATCTTAAATACTTCGAAGATTTTCATCTTGATATTTTTGAAATATCATATATAAGAAATTCAAAATCTAAGATTTAAATGAATTTTCCAAACCATAGCTTGTTTACTATAAACAAAAAAATTCTATTTGTTATTAGTATTTTTCTATGCCTTGTATTACTTTCAAAATATCATTTTCTTTTCCAAAACCTATTATCCGTTTTTAAACTATTATGTCGAAATGTCTCGTCTTAGTGTTTAGAAACCTCTATCGATAACGTTGGCGAAACGCGTCGACCCGAATTCTTAAAATACTCAACGGAAAAATTAACACAAAATATACCATAAAATTATTATTTCAAAAAAAATTTCACTATTATTTTCATTTATAAACAATTTTATAAAATCATTTACAACATTTTTTTTCAAATGCCTAACCAAACCGTATCAATCACCAAGCAAACATTCATATCATCCAAACAGAATACTACAACACATTGGTTATTTATATATGAAAGCTAATTTGCTATTTATGTATTAGTACATATATTCAACACAATATTATTTAGGCCAATTAATTTTTATTTGCAAGTTTATCAAATTTACATCAATTCCTAGTACGACTTGCAATATTAAGGCGGCGATTTTTAATTAAAGATAAATAAAGCTTAAATCACCATACTTGAAAATTAACATTTATATTCACCCAAAATAAAATAAGGCTATACTCACGGAAATGAAGTTTTATTTATTGGAATAAGACCATACACATTTTTCAAAGAAAATATATATACTTGGTATTTATTTATCAAAATCATACTTCTGTCATTTTAAATTAGCCAAGTATTATCAATAAAGTTGTTATTTTTTTTACATGCCTTCGACTCGTACTTCTCATCCCATTCATTTAGTAATTTATAAATCCAAACATTTTATGGTATATAAAAATTGTTTTAATACTATTATAATATCACAATTCAATTAATTCCATAAAGTTTCTTCAACAGAAAATATTTTCACGTTTTATGTATATCTATATTATTATTCTTTTAATCCATCTCAAGATTTACATAAAAAAATTCTTAACAAATAATGATTTTGTAATACATCTTAGTATTTAATCGGTATACCTATAAATTAATATTTCATTCATCAAAGTCTTATAGTACATCAAAGTAAAGTTTTCAATTTCTTTGCGGTAGCTGCACTAAAGAAGATACCACAAAGTCTTATAATTAACATCAAGTATGTTGTAAATTTTCAAGTAAGAATTCCTACACAATACTAACATAAAACTATTATTTACTATTTCAAAACAATGCATCTAAGATCTAATCTATATTTATTTCTCAAATCTCAATTTTAACAAAAGTGAGTCCCAATATTTAGCAAACTTTTATAACAATAAGTTATATATAGTATAATTAAAAACTTTTCAAATACGTCCCAATGATTATTTCCAATAATCATTTATATTCCTATTCCTCAATAGTTAAGTAAATTACTAACTACTACACAGCCAAGGGACGAGACTCTAGGCCATCTAGGTTTAAATCTCAACTCTATACTATTTATATTCTATAATATTACGAACATAGCTCTAATACCAAGCTGTAACGACCCTACTGCTATGTCCAGTTTAGCAGAACATTACAAGTAATGTCATCTGCTAATCCGAAGAATACGGCTAGTTAAGAGCGATCGAATGTGAATATATCTTTATACCAATACTGACACGTCTTATTTACCTTTTTGATGATCTGAACTAAAAATTTGACATGTGCAATATTAATACAAAGTAATAAACACACCGATTAAAAATATTCAGAACAGAATATAATATAGATAAATTAGAATAAGAGTCACAGATTTTAGCGGACCGATATACAACATATTTTATAACAAGATGTGTACATCGTATCTCATACAACGTATCAGGTTCAAAGTGACTACTGAATAATACACATGACATAACTACAAAATGCCAATACACATAATGATGAAGTAAACTGAAACTGTCAAAGTAGTCTACTCAAAAGCTAACCCAAAATCCAAGATTCAATGAGTCCCTTTACTTGTAAAATCATGGCCTGACCGGAGTATTAAAATAATAAACTGGTCAGACTATATCTAAATAAAAAAGTGAGATATTAACTTTATAACTATATGACTTAAAATAATAAGCCAAGTAAAATATGTCGAACAAATAATCATAATAAGGCATATTAATTAAATTCACTAATTTTTAATTCCATAAATGACTTGCACTAAAATAAGTCATCTCAAAATATGCGTAAAACCAAAAAATTCAAAAAGACATATCAAACCAATAAATACAGATCTCAAAATTTTGACTTAACAATAACCAAATAAGTATTAAATAAAATATGCCCAAAACAAATACTCAAATAAGGCACATTCAACAAATCATAATTTCATAAATACATACCAAGTCTCAATAGGCTATCATCTCAAAATATGGTGATAACGAATTCAAAATTACCTGGAGCCATTAAGGATATAGAATATCCATACAAAAAATCTCTGAAAAATAATCATCAATAATGAAATAATAATGGTAGTCATATATTAGTTTAATACAGTGACACAAAATCTATGGAAAGAGACCCGTTATATAGAAAGGAAGCCTACCGAAAGAGAATGTAGACTAGGGACACTGTTTAAAGAAAAGAGCAACCGTGTACCTAAACTGTCCTATGAAAAGTTACCTTTCGAAAGAGTAAACATAGTCTGATTGTATAAAACAAAATCAACTGATAGGTTGTAGTATCTATAGACTATAATGCATGTAAAAATCTGCCTCGCGAAAGAGAGCCGTATTTACACCGTAACAAATCTTCCGAAAGAGATCTGCCTACCCTAATCTAAAAATGTATCAATTCTCAGGTCGATGGAAAATGAGTTATGTTCTATCGAGGATCTATCGGTCTGAAATCCGAACACCCTAAGATAATACAACTCTAAGTGTTAATTACTGTCACTCCAGTAATCACAAGAATTCAACTAACCGCCACATACTAGAGAGTAAATTCAAGTATTTACTAAAAGCTAGTAATTTCCACTCAAACTCTATTTAAAGAATAATAATAATAATAATTGAAAGAATTGTACAAAGTGTCCCAAACCACCTAGTAATTCAATCATTTATTAAAATTCTTTGTTTCATAGAAAATCAAGAAATTCAACAGAAATCCAATTCAAACTTGCATAAAAATAGCCAAAAGTTATACACAAAAAGGCCAACAATAGTTTATAGGTTGAAAGCAATTAATATAATTTTATTATACAGAAAATGATTCTAAAATATTTTATCTATAATTAAATTTTAAAAATCTCACCTTTGTTAATCCATAATAGATAAATTAAAAGAGTTTTAAATTAGTTTTTTAATATACCAAGATATAATTTTTTCAAAATCACTTTTAAATCCATAAATTCATTTTAAAGAAGAGTTGCTTATTTACAAAAGCTTTTGGAACCCTTTTAAATCATTTATAACTAAAATCACTTAAAATTAAAATTGTTACTTTCATAACATCATTTATAAAATAATACTATATTTTATCTTTTGCCTCTAAAACATTTTCAATATTTCGTACTTATAATAGTAAAATTAAAAAAATTTATAAATATTACTTATTTTAAAAAAATTGGAATAGAATTTTTAAATAAGAAATAAGTTAAAGAATATAATATAATTTAACTATATATTCTATAAACAAAATTCCAATAAGGAGCAAAATGAATAAAATCTCATTTTTGGAATTCTTTTAAAAACATTTAAATAATTTAAACACAAACTCATCCAAATTTTCAACTTCCAAAGCCATCACCGCTCTATAATATATCATTCCATAATATGGAATTATTTATCAATCCAAGTTGCTTTTCGGCAAACTCCGATCATACAACAATGTATGTTTTTAAAACCATCAACCCAACTTAAAACTGAACAATATAAATTTTAAATGTTAATTCAAATCCAATATTCAAACTTTCCATTCAACCAATTCAAGCGTGAACCAGTTGATACTATATCATCTAATTTTATTTCAATCCTATCACTTAATCACTAGTAAAGATTTACGCAAATTCATAATTTAAGCAAGGCATGAATAGGGTTATAACTAATTTAGATATAGGTGTATGCGTTAAATAAATAACTCATATATGTGCTTACCATGTGTGTTTGTGCTCAAATCCAATAAACAACACATGGTTTCTAAAATTAAGTTTCTACTTCAACTAGACAATTCAATTCATTCAGCAACTATTCCAAGACAGCAATTCAATTCAAAGAATTAGTAATTATAGATATAGATGAGTGAGAATGTTATCTCACCTAACCATTGCTTGCACACATTAATACGCTTGACGAATCACTGTCGAGATTGCACTATTAGCTTTGATCAACCTTAGCCCTAGCTGCCGCCACCACGTCATCTCCTCACGAATTGCGGCCTCGAAGCTTTCTGCCAAACCTACCTCGACCACCTAGGTCATAGCCTCTATTTCCTAGATCATGCGTAGTCTCTTCAACGCTTGCTCATGTGCGCGCGTCAATCTCTCCTAGCACCAGAACACCCGCCATTGCCGAAGCACTTCATCGCGGCTTGTCCATGTCATGTGTAGTTCCCTCACTGGCCTCGTCGAGCAACAATGTTTCGCGTCATTTTTTTTTTCTATTTTCGATCTAGGGATTAAGAGTTTTAGGGATAAGGCTTTGGGAATCAACTAGCTAATGAAATGGTGTAGGGGTTAATTGGGTTTGTTAAAAGATTGAATGGGCTTTGGGCCTAATTGTTTAAGTAATTTCTTAATTTTTATTTCTATTTATTCTCTTCTTTTTTAAGTAACACGTTTTATTTTATTTATAACTAGATTCAAATTTAAATTTTAAATTGATTTTCACTTCAATTTACTATATATATATATATATATATATATATATATATTGACAACTTTATAATTTCATTCAACCCAATATTGTTCAATTCTATAGAATTATTCACCGTATTGATATAAGAATAACTTTATTGATCTTCGTCGATTTAATGATTTTACTAAATATCAATAAAACTTCTTTTCATCTATTCCAGTCATACAAACTTATTTACACTTTAAAATATTTTATATTTAACAATAACACTATTTCCAATTTGATATATTTCCTAAAAAGAATTTATTAATTAATTCAAATTGTTAAAACAAAAGTCTAGTATTAATCAGGCTCCAATTAAGTAAAAAGTGATATTTCAAAATAATAGTTATCAAAAATTGAATATGGAATTTTTATTTTAAATAAATTTGGATAATATGATTTCAAAAATAGGGTTGTTAAAGTGTGTGTGTTTGTGTGTGCTCATGTTGTAACGACCTAACTTTTTGACTCTCGAATGTCCACACTAATATATCAATAGTATTTGTGTGCCGAACACCAAAGTATCGAAAAAACAAAAAGTTGGGGGGTAAAAATAGAAAACAATAAAGAGAAAACACAACATCAGAATCCCACAATGGAACAATAACATACAAAATCAAAGGAATAATGCAAAAGTTTACTCCAAATATAGAAATTTCAGAGTTACCAAAACCTACGTACTATTATCGTGTAATAACCTGCCTTTTTGGACGTTTTAAGCAGACACACATGTCAGACTCAAACCATTCAAAAGGACAGTTTTTATGAGGTAAATAAGAAAAAGAGAAAGAAATAAAACAAATACATAATCTCACAACGAAATGACAAAATATAATAATCAAATAACAATTCATGAAGCTGTTTTATAAATACATTTGTTTATTCTTTTACAACACAAAAATCGGAGTTACATAAAACATGAATAAATAAATAAAAGCAGCGGAACAACATGATGCGGTGGAATACATAGCATAAATAATAATAGTATGAATCTTCGTCTTCGTCCACCAGAAATAAGGTCATCAACCCTGAAATGCTCAGGCTGACCCGAGCAATTTGAAAAGACAAAACATTCGGGTCAAAACTAAAAGATCTTATGTAAGTTAAATCAACGGCATGTGTTAGCGTCAGAGATGTTTACGGAGTTTGAAATCTCCTATCCAGTGTCTAACGTGAGTGCAATAACCTAAGAGATGTTCAGGATTACCATCTCCTAATGATCCGTTAAACTATCTACTATGCAGTACAATACGCTATTATAATAGCGTCACGGTAAAGTGAACTATTAAAATAGTGTTAAGGCATTACTCATATCCCCCTTAACACATTTTTATATATTCCTATAGTATATACAGTACCATAATTCCTCCGTAAACTAGAGGGCTATCAGAGGGCACTTTATAAGTATGGTACAAACCAAGCTCATAAAAGGTGCCATAGGGCATGTAAACACAGCACTCAAGGCAATGCCATCTACTAATTGTGGATGCGGACTGGTGGTAATGCATAGCAGCTACTGCCACCCATCTCGGAACACACTCCATAATCAAAATCAAGGGTGGCCACCAAATCAATCACAAAGTCAGAATATAGTATCGAAGAAGTGTATCTGATAGGAAGAATGACCTTACTTGGTCTGGCATGGCTCCTGTTTTAGTCACATCTAAGCTGACTCACAGGAATCAGGGTCATGTAAATACCTAATGAAGAATCGTTCTTCAAACCATCCTACTTCTTCTGGAATCTCCACCATGTACAAAGTTGATAAAGTTGTTTTCTATATTGGCGGAGAGTATGACAATATCTGTTCCCGGTCTTTTTAACAACCAAATGCTTATTTCACACCGGATGATTCTTTTACATTTTAAAAAGTCAATTTACAATTGGTATCAAAATATCATATACTCAAACCATATCATTTTCAAATCATATTCACTTTCAAAAATCACTTTCACTTCCAAAATCATATTTACTCAAATATGTCATTTCACAAAAGGTATCAATTCCAAATTCCAACTTAGGTTGTATCTTCATTAACAATTTTAATATAAATACTTCAACTTTCCACAGTGTGAAATTTTAGAAAACAGTTTAGATAACATAAATAGTTTTAATAGTTTAAACATAGTTCAAATATATTAAAATATTTTAAATAGTAAAAATAATTTAAATAGATTTAAATTTTATTTAATTAGATTTAAATAGATTTAGAATAGATTTTATTGGGTTTAAAATGTTTAGATAGATTAATTATAGATTAAATTGATTTAAATTATATTAAGTAGATTTTTAAATAGATTAAATAAATTTAAAATAGATTAAATAGATTTAATCTATTAAATAGACTTAAAATAGATTAAACAAATTTAATTAGTTTAAAATAGGTAAAAATAGATTAAATTGGGTTAAATATGTTATAATAGATTGAATAAATTAAAATAGTTTTAAATTGATTAAAATAGTTTAATTTAATTTAAAATAGATTTCAAAGTTATATCAAACATTTCCAATAACTCAATTTCGATGAATTCATTTATATTTCGACACTTCAGCTTTGAAATTCCAATTTAAATCCTTTGAATAATTCATTAAATCAATTCCAATTTCAGCATTACAGCTTGGATTATCTAAAATAATTTAGTTTATATAAATCAATTTCTATTTTAGAATATTAGTTAACTGAATTCAAAATTTAAAGATTTAAAAATCACTTAATTTAACCAATCCGGTGTCCGTATATAATTTTCTACCCTAGAGTCAAGTGACACGGATATTATTATTTCAATCTGCAATTTAAATTTTAATGGTTATATATCATTTCAAACCGCAATCCCGTATTAAGTAAAATCCATAAAATCGCTCGAGTCTGTCATTTCAACCAATAATGATTTTTCCCTAATATATATCGTTCGGGTATGTATCATTTCAACCCATAAGGAACTTGCGGTGTTATAACAATTTAAAAATACAACATTCAGTCGCTCAATATCAACAATCAATCAATAAACGTCAACAGATAACTGATATCAATACAGGTATTAAATTAACAATTTAGAATTCCATATAAGTTAAACGATGATTAATAAAAGTCAAATTTAGCCAAAATAACAATTTAAACATAACAAATATCAATCAATTGATTTCTAATCACATCATAAATTGACTAACATAAGATAGTTTAGTAATTATGAGTGGATTAAAACACTCACCTTTTATTTTGAATCGATTTGAAATTCAAAATAGGGCCAAAATTTAATTGTCTTAGAATTTGTCCAAACAAGTGTCCAAATGTCCGGAATTTCGATACAATCGCAGGGAACAAACCACGCGTGAATTGGACCTCGTATGTGAAAGTAATGCATTTTAGAACATTGAAAAATCAAAATTTTAAATAAAAAAAAGATAGAAAGTAAACGTACACGTCATCATTACCCTACACACTCGGCCAAGCCCAAACCTTTAGCACCAGGTCACGCACGTAAATCACCCATCCACGCCTGAGTTCGCCGCCGATCAAGACGCCACCACCCTTCCACCTGAGGCTGCCGCGACCTACCCCACCATTTTCGACCCCACGGGGATCCACGTTAACGTTCACCACGCCGAGATTTTGCAGCCTCCGCCGAAGTTTTCAGATCCTAATTGTAACGACCCGGTAAATTTAACGGTTTTTATAACGGAATTAACTGAAATTTTGCTTGAAATAAAATAGCAGATTTTTGAAATAATAATTTGGTACTTGGTATGCGTCTATTTTAACATAGCGACTGGTAAAATTTTATTGGAAAATATGAAAATAAACTCTGTTGTGCAATTTTCAATTTAAATCAGTTAGTATTTGATGAAATTAAATTATTTCTGAAATCTGAATATTTTATACAATAAAAAAATTTAAACAATTTTCTGAGTGAGACGTCATATTTCATTTCGTCAAATTGGACTCCTCTAGCCCCGTTTACCTTATTTTCGACGAATTTGCAGTAGTTTAGCAGCAAAATGTCGACTTTTGAAAGGATGGTCGTATCATTGATATCTGTGTACCATTCTGTTTTTCTCGCCGTACTGATCTCCACAGTATATTCATTTATGTGTTTCGGAGTCCGGTACACGGCGAAATCTATGGAAACAGTAACAGTATTTGTACCCGTTTTGAACCCTTTTGTTTTCTTTTGTCCTTTCATTGCCCGTCGTGAGAAAGCTGTCAGCCACTAACAATTAATATTTCTTGAATTCAATATTTTGGCTTTCACTGTTCCACCATATAATCAAATAGCAACTAGCCTTTATTGTTTTATGAATTCAATATTTGACCTTTTATTTTCCCCTGGTTGATTTATATTACAGTCCGTTGGTTTACTTTCTATCTCTTCTTTTCCTTCTTTTCGTTTTGTGAAAAATCTATATTAAAGTATTTAAGTTGTATATTACATTTCCACTTATTATTTTGCCTAAGAAAACCTCTTGTCCATCTGGTCTCCCTCCCTCCAATCTGTTTTCTTTCGATATGTCTTCTTCAAAACAATAATAATAATAATAATAATGTATATATGATGTTTATCCAAATTGTGTATAACTGAGACCTGCATGCTCGGCCTGTCCTTCCCTCTCCACCATCCTCTCCCTTCACCGTTACCCTACACCTCCCATCAAACCACCGCCTAACTCCATCACCATTCCACCACTAGCAGCAAAGCACAATCGCACGACCCTACCATCCTCTCACCCCACCTCATCCGCCCTCGTGCTTTGCTCCGACCTCGTCCACGCACCACGCACCTTCCTTCATCCACCAAGCTACCATGCGACTCCACCTCACCCTGCTTTCATCTAGCATCCAGACCCCCTCCCACCATCGAACCGATAGCCTGTCTCCCTCTCTCCATCAACAATCCACCGAGGCCCCACTCTCCCATACGCCAAGCACTTCGCCATCTGTTTTTTGTCTTCTTGTCATTCAAGCACCTCCTTATATATATAGTTTGTATATACATTTGCTTTTATATTTGATATTTTAGTTATAATATACAGGTTTATATTGGTTCATATATACATAATATATTTGTTTATAAGTGTGTATAAGTTTATATTTATTTGTATATATATATAATCTATCTATTCATATATGTATAAGTTTTATATATATATATGTTTATATAAATTTATATTTGATCTGTTGAATTATATATAAATTATAATAAAGTAAGTTTACTTGATTTTTTAATAGATTGGATCTGAAGCCTTAGCCTCCTCTTTGTTTAAATTTGTATATATGTTTATATATATAGGGCTACGTGTAGACATATTAACTGTGCCTACTTTATATATCATATGTATATGTGTTTTAAACGTTTTATTTTATGTCATATATTAGGTGTTTAAACGTGTATATGCTATATATTATAAGTTTTAAATGTTCATTTACTATGTTAAACATTTTATAGATTTTGGAATAACGCTTATATGTATAAATTTATATACAAGTTGTATGATCGGTTAGCATAAATTATATGTATACACGTATTATATGTTTAAAGTATATTATATTATGAAATATTACCAGTTACATTATATATTATATATAGAGTGTATATATATTATTCATGTTTTTTCTGCCTATTTCATATTATATATATAATGGAGTTGCAAAGTTTATTGTTTACAGTCTTATATAAAGGCCTTATTTGATTTTGAAATTTTAGTGTCGACGTGTTTATTTATGTATATAATAGATATATATTGGTATTTTTTAAATATATATATATATATAGTTTAAAATATAATATAAAAATATTTTGATCTTTATAATATACAGATTTATTTTCATTAATGAGAAGTTGCTTGACTTTATTATTGATTTTTAAATATGATATATATATATATATATATACCTAAAGATTTTGACTTTATAAGGGTTTTAAATTAAATATTGATTTTTATAGCTTTGTATAGATTATATATGTACATTTCATACAAATATATATACATACATACATACATACATATATATATATATATATATATATATATATATATATATATTGGTTCGTCTATTCGTGTCCATCGTGCTTTGCCTTGGAATTCATGCTTGGATTCGTAGCTCATTTCACTTTCAAATCTCTCTAGCCTCGAAAGGTGAGCAATCACTCACGATTAACATTCTTATGTTTAGTAAATTGATTTCATTTGAAATGACAATTGAAATATGCTGTTAAAATTGAATTGTTAAATATGATATGCCATTATCTATAATTGTTCACCTATGACATATGACACCATGACCTGTTGTGTGTATTATATGTAAATCTGTTACTAAAGATATATGCGTGCTACTGATATGTTATATTATTATCATATTTATTCTCACTCTGCAAGTTCCCTGTTAGTTTAGAATTCCCTATGGGTTGAAATGATACATGCCAAAACGATATTTTAGATAAAGGGGAAAATCGTTATGGGTTGAAATGATAAACCCAAGCGATTTTCATTGATTTTGAATTATGAGATTGCAAGTTGATATGATATATACCCGTAGATATTTAAATTGCGGATTGAAATGACAAATATATGTATTACTTGGCCATAGGGTAGAAAATTATATACGAACACCGTTGGTCTATATTTTGAAAATGATTTTCCAAAGTTTTAAAAGGAAATATATGGTTTTAGTAAATATTTACTTTAAAACATAATACGTATAAATGTTATTTTTACATATGTTTGAATTTTTTATTTTTAAAATTATATATTTTGGAAATTTTAAAATTATAAGTTAGTTTTGAAAATATATTTTTTAAGATTTTTCTTATAATTTTATTATCTTAAAATATATAAAATAAATTTAATAATAAGATTTAAAGTAGTAAAATTAATTTAGTTAGTATATAATATGTTTAGGTATTTATTTAAAGTTATATTTAAAAAAATAGATTTGGCAATAACTATAATAAATTAAGGTTGGGAAGATAATTGAAATTGATTTGAAATTTGTATTTGTTTAAGAATTATACTTAAATAAAATTAACATGAAACTTATTGAATTTGAGATTTTAAAGATATGATTTATAACTTGAATTTCCAATTAAGGTAATTAAATGAATATTTTCCGATTTAAATAAACTGAAATGGGATATTTGGTTTTATTTATATTTTAATTTGATATTTTATTTGAATGATTATTGGATTAATTAAGTGAATATTTCAAAACTAAATAAGAGTAAAGTTAAGTGTTGAAATATAAATGAAACTTATACTGAAAATGTCTAAATATTTAAACTTTGAATCTTATTAGAATTGAAAATAACTCAAACCAAGATTTGAAATTGATAAAGATTGAAATGGTCTATTAAGAAGTTGAATTGAATCTTTAACCCTTATATTGAAAGTGTTGAACATGGATTGATTTAAATTGAATTTTGGAACTTAAGATGATTTGAATCGATTTGTGAAATTTGAGGAAACTATTTTATTATATAATGTATTTTCAATATATATAAACTATTTTAATGTATAAATTATTTTGAGATATATATTATTTTAATATATAATTATTTTAATTTGTAACTATTTTAATATATATACTATTTTGCAATATCTAAATTGTGTAAGTCGAAAGTGTTATGATTTCCAAAGCATTGTGATTTCAAAGTGTTATGATTTCCAAAGTGTAATGATTCCCAAAGTGTTATGATTTCAAAAGTGTTATGATTTCGAAAGAGTTATAATTTTGAATGTTTTACGATTCTAGAAATGAATTTTATTTAAAGCGAATAAGGACATCAAATTGATATGTTTTGAAATGAATATGATATTTTGATATGAAGTATGAACTATTTGGAATGAAATGGCCCCGGTGTGAAATAAGCGTTTGTGTGACATCCCGGAAATTTGGGGCAATATCAATTTAATAATCTGCATTAAAATTAAATTGATTTGATAATATTTGTTAATAATATTGATAATCTTCTTTTAAACAAATATTTAACCGACAATTTATCTTTTAAAAGCTAATTTAATTTGTTCTCTATTTATAATGTATATATATATATATGTATATATATTGTAAATAGTAAGCTTTGTTTTAATTTAACAAGTAAAACATATTTTCTTATTTTAATCTTTTTGGGAAATTATAATTTGGAAGTTTGATACTAAATAACAATTTGGCTTTAAAATATACTCAAGATAAAGTTAGGATTTGTTTAAACAATTTTAACTTAATTTAAATTTAACAAAGGTTATTTTGTTCTTGTTTTAAATATAGTTGATAAAGTAAGTAATTTATTTATATAGTGATAATTTCTTTTATAAATTATTTTAATTTAATAATATGTTATATTTAACAATATTAACAATGTAATGTTTTACAAATGGTTTTTAAATAGAAATTGTTACATATGTTTTGGAAGAAGCTATGATTTGTAAATTAAAAATAAAATAAAATAAATCTTATAAGTATTAACATAAGTATGAAATAAACAATAAGTAAATAAAGTAATAAAACAAATAAGTAAAACAAAATAAATAAAAGCATAAAGTACTCAAAAGCATATAGGTAATAAAATGAAATATGCAGGCTGTAATAAAACAAATGCAAAGCAAGTAAATTTACAAAGTAAAACAACAACAAAAATATGCAGGATAAAGAAATAAAATGTAAAGTACAGTAAGTATGAAGAGTAGAATACAAAGCTAAGAAATAAAGTAGAGGTAAAATATCTTTGAATCTGAAAAATAAAGTAAGGTGATATAAACAAAATGCAGTAGCTTATAGATTAAGATTCAAACAAATATAAACATCAAGAATAAAATATATATATATATATATATATAGATATGCAGGCAAGTAATGATGACTGTAAAATATATATGTAAGCTAAAGAGTAAACAAAATTAATATATAAAGTAGATTGTGGAACAAGCTAATACAAAGCAAAGTATAAACAAAAATATCTAAGCATAAAAACAAGGTTGCTGTAACCATAAAAGTACATTAACATTTAAAGCTTTCATCTCTAGCATACAAACATGTCATTTCGAAATTTGTATAAAAAAATCTTTCAGCCTCCAGAAATAAGGCAATTGCCTGATACAAACAAAAAAAAAATATCATTGTTCCAGCATATGTTTAACCCAGTTAGTACCTATCCCTGTAAAAACTTCTTTATATATGCATACTGTTTTTAGTTCGTTGATTACAAACCAGAAGATGATAGTTAGCTTTCTCATTTTTTTTAAAAAGAAACTCAAACATCATTCAAATAAACAACATACAACAGCAAAGGCTAGAAGATTAGTAGGATGATCAAAGCCAGCATACATGAAGTTCTTTTTAAAAATCAGTTTTTAAGCTACAGCAATTCAAGTTTAAGGTTTTCAAATCAAAGTTGCATTCCAGTTTAACATCTTCAAGCCAAACCTGTAATCATTTCCAAACAATTCAGCATCTCAGTTCTAAAGCAAAGGATTTCAGTTTACAGATTTCAAGTTCAAATCTGTTTTCAAGTTTTCAAAAGCTCTGTTCATCATCTATCAGGTGAGTAACATTTTTTTTAAAATAACATAAGTTTAAACATGTTGCAGATAAATATTTGAATGCTTAAATTATTTGGGTGAATATTTATAAGTGCATTGATCTCTGTGTGATTGTGTAGAAGAATATCAGTATATTGAAACCCCTGTAGGCATCTCTGTATTTTGAATTCAAGCTCCTGTTTTACTTTCAAAAATCATTAGGGCTTAATCTATTGGTTGATAAGACTTCGTATCTAAACAAAATGTGTTTGTTTGTCCATAAAGTAAATTTTAAATTTTAAATTTAAGTTAAACAAGGTAGAGTTTGTTCTGAAAACATTAAGAACAGTTAAGGGTTAAATTAAGTGATAATTTCAAGCATCTTGAAATATCAATTCAGGTTCATAACTTGAATACTTATCTGAAATAAGGATTTTTAAAAGTAAATTCACAATTTTTAGTTAAGTATTGTTTTGGCATTTCTGATTTCATTGATTTGGGAATTATGGGTTGCCTCTGGCAACACAGTGGATTTGAGTGGTTGTGGTTCTTCATGGGGATGGAGTTGTGACCGGAGAGGCCGAGAAAAATAGTGAATGGTGATGAAGATCATCAGAGAAGTTGCGGTGGTGGGATTCTTTTCCTAAACCTAATTTTGGTTGTGCTGTGAAACTTGATCGATTCTCCTTCTCTGGAGCATCGAGTGTTTTGGCTTCGTGGGAGGTGGTAGCTGGGTCAATGATGAAGGTGTAGCCGAAGCTGTCGACTTCCACGTGGACGGAGTGGCGAGGGCGAAGCGGTGACAGGTTTGGGTAGGGGAGTGAAAGGGTATTCCCAGGTTTTTGCTTGTATTACTCCATTTTGATTTAGACGTGTTGATGAATTTTGGGTGGTCGTGCCGCTGTCTGGAGGTAGTCGGCGATGTGTTGGGTGCCTGAGTGGATGGTCGGCGTTGGTTGGGCCACGGTGCACGTGCACCGTGCCAATGAAGTTGGGGTTGCTGTTTTTCTGTGTGCAGGTTTTTGGTGAGGGGAGACTCGAGTTTATTCGAGTGTTGACTCGGAGCAGAGGAGGGAGAAACTCGAAGCAAATCTGATTTCTCTCGAGTCAGTGTTGTTTCCAGTTTTTTTGAAAACCTGGCAGCAGCATTTGTTCACTGCTAATTCAATTGAAACCTGTTGAAATCTAAATAAAAGTCAAGTATAAATACAAGTTTAAATTCAGTTTGCAATTTAAATTTAAGTTTATTTTTAAATTCAAATTTGAAATGAAATAAAAGTTTAAATGTTTAAAGATGGGTTTTCAGGTTTAAAAAAAAACCTGACAGGTTTTTAAAATTTTAATTAATTTAAGGTTTGGAAAAAACAGAATTTAAACTGTGATTTAAATTCAAAAATTTAAAGTATGAATTCAGATGAACATTTGAATCTTTAGGATTTAAAATAAATTTGGATTTGAAAATTTAGTTTTAATTCAAGTTTTTAACAGCAAGTTTAAATCAAAGTTAAATTATTGGATTCAAGAATCTTCTTGTATTCAAATTTGAAAACTAAATCAGTTTTAAATCTGAATATTATAAAAAAAAAAAAAAACAAGTATAAATCAAATAGTTGTTAACGGGATTTGGTTTCAAATAAATAATTGAACTTTAAATTGGATAAATGTTTAAAAGAATAACCATTTTGAATCTTAAATTCAAAATGTAATTTAAAATTTAGATTCAAATGCGAAATGTTTTAGATTTTAATGATATTGAAATCATTTATAAAGAAATGGATTATCTTATAGATAATTAAGATATTAAAGTGAATTGATTAGCAAGTTAATTAAAGAATGACTTATTTATCTAATTTGAAATTAATGAATTAGAATTAGAAATTAATTAAGAAAGTAATTAAAGAAATGTGATTAGTTAATTGAGACAATTAACTAATGATTATTACATAATTAATTAATGCGATAAAATTTTGATAATTAATTAGATTAATTAATTTAGATAAATCTATTGTAAATTGTTAAGAGTAATTACTTAATAAAAGTAATTAAGAAATTAATTACTTATTGTAATTAATTTTGATGATATGATTGAATTAAGTTAATTAATTAATTTATTTTTAATTAATTTAAGCAAATCATTTGATGGGTTGAGATATGAAATTACCTGATGAAATTAATGGAGCAGGATTACTTAGGGAAGTAATTAGATGATAATTACTGAATGATTTGTAGGTAAAGTAATTTGGGTAATTACTTTCGAAATTAATCAGGGGATTAATTATGGAGATAATTAATTATGGGAATTAAGGGTAGTTAATTACTGGATTGTTATTAATCAAAGGTGATTAATAATTGTGTTTCATTAAAGATTAATCACTTGATGTAATTAATTTAAATAAAGTAATTTATTTAAATCTAAATTAGAGATCATTAATTAATTAATATAATTAATGATATAAATTAAGAATTGGTTAATTAAGGAATACTTAATAATGTGGTGATTAATTGATGTAATTAATTAAGAATAAATGTAATCAATTCTAAATGTAGTAATTTAATGTTAATTACTATAAATGATTTAGGAGAATTAATTTGTGAATTAGTTAAAGACTAATAACCAATTGTAATTAGTGAATGATTAACCAGGATGTTTAATCAAGATAATTATTTAGAAGATGGTTAATTAATTTGATTTATAATTAATTAAATGGTCGTATAAGCAGGATTTATAGATGAAATAATTAATTTAATTAATTAGAGATTGAAGTAGTTAATTTAATTCATTTTAAATTAATTACGAATTGTATGATTATAAATCATTGCTTATGGATGAATGATATTGATATTTCATTTGATGATTGTGATCTGGCATGAATTATATATATGTGTCATGGATGCTTGATTTAAGTATGATAATATTTTAATTATCTGTTTGGATGATAATATTGATTATCTGTTTATGAGATTATCTGTGATTATTTGCTGTGATCTTATGAACTATCCATATGTGTGTATGTTGATTATATTCAATTAAACTGTTAAGATTAAATAGACAACTTGGCCTTAAAAGACACGTTTTGGATTTCGATGAGACCGGGATCGGTTTTCCGCATTAGGAATATCCGAAAACCACATCGATTCCAAATTAACGATAGGTCGTAATTCTGAAGTGAAGATGAAGATTCAGAATGCAAGGGTTATCGTCGTTAACTCTGAGGGTGATTCCAAAACGAGTGTAACGAGATAATGCCTTCAGTTTCGTTCGAACCCGGAACGAACTTGTATGGATTGAATGCTTTCAACACATCGTCAGGCGGGCGATGAGCATTCTAAGAATTATGTTCTCTAAAGGTAATCGTAGCCTCAAGCCTCATCAACCGGGAATGGCTAAAACAGGGGAGGTGCAGCAAGGCTAGGTGGGTCATGCCCAAGCAGGACAAGGATATTCCCCTGTCTAGATGTCCCTTTATATTCGGCTTTGTGGGCAATTGGTTGCAAATAACTGCGGGGTTATCTTGTTCGGGACTGTTCAGTAAGGAATGGTTCCGGCCTTGTGTTGCAGGGGATGAAGGGAGTAATCCTCGGTACGTTGATCTAGGCCACGTACTGTGACGGGCGGTACCCCAGTAGCCCTGCCATTGTATGGAATCCACAATCCAATAAGTGCCCACGGTTTTGATTGTATTACCCACTTTTGTGGCTAGTAGCTGGAATTTAATAGATGTAACAATTTCGGCTATTTTCTATTTACTTGAAAACCCTAGATACTATTATAATATCACTGGATTTCCTATCAAATGTTTTGGTTAGCGTAAGGTAAAAACTTTTCCATGTTTATGTGTGGGAAGTCTTACGTGATACCTTTTGATTTCAAAAGATTTTTAAAGTTAAGCAACTTTAACCTGTTACTCATACCAGACCCATGTCTGACCCGAAGTTTATTTTTGTTTTTCATAAACTCTCGGGTACCCAAATTTTTACGGGTAGCCAAGGGATTCAGGTTGGCTTTGACGAATTCTGGAGGAGCAATGGAGCAGGTGGCTTCAGCGTTGTAGATATATGTATAGTTCCGCTGTGTGATATCTCTGTGATGTATGGTGTATTGTATTGAGTTGTGTTATCTAGACAAGTGTTTATAACTGTCTAGTATATGATTATTATATTATGTGATTATTATATTATCTGTATAACTCTGATTGATGTTGTATAATATGTAAATATTTATGTGATTATTATATTTTATTCGTTCCGCTGTGAGATTCTGGTGTTGTTGTTCTTTCTTCTCTATCTTTTCTATTTTCTCACCTCTTTCTTTCTTAAAGACGAAACGTCTTCCTGGGCGAAGGAGGGCGGGTCATTACAGTTGGTATCAGAGCGCTAGGTTGAGTGAATACTTAGGCTCTTAAGTGTTTTCTTCTTGAGAGAGCGTATTTGTAATTTTGATATATAATATATATATATTTAATTCTACCTATTGTTGGATTACCTGTTCGGGTTTTCCAACGAGCTATAAAGGTAGATAGGGTGGTGGTGTGTGTAACACAACTACAATTGGTTGGAGTTTGTATATTTGAGGTTGGAAGTGTAACTGTCGAGACTGTAGACCTAATACGTCTCGAGTAAACTTTGGATGGTGTAAGGATTTCATCGATCTTCGAAGGAAACCTGTTAAGGTTCGGAGTTCATTTTGAGCTGTAATTTAATTGAGCTAGAATTTGGATCTGTCGGTTGGACAGAAGCAAGTGATGTTATCTTGATACCTTAGGATGTAGTAGCTGTGTGATGAGACACAGTGACTATGGATGTCTCCGAAGATGTTTCTTTGGAACAAGTTAGGAAGTGTGTCTGCTCGATTTTGTGGCTGCGTCAGCAGGGTGTTTATGTTTGGCCTGTGGACCGAGTTTCTCGAAGAGCCTTGGATTAGAAATTCTTTGGCATCTGAGTCAGCAGTGGCAGCTCGGAGTGTTCTAGGTGCTGTCAAGGAAGTCTTCTGGTCTGGCAGTTTTTCTGGAAGTAAATTCTGAAGCAGCAGAGTAGCTCCATCTTTCTTCGATGGATTGGCCATATAAGCGTAAGCTGTTATGTTTGGTAATGAGAGAGCAGTATTTTGGAATTAGGCTGGATGGATCGCAAAAGTGACTTGCGATAATTTGAGTGTTCTTTTGTGTTTCAGAGACATTTTCTGGATGTCTTCAAGGAGTCAAAGGTTTTGCTAACATTTGGAGATTGAGTTTGGTATCGACTGGATTCCAGAAGTGATACCAATTGATCAGCTTAGTAATAGGATGATTTTCGGAGTTTGGTGAAGTAGCTCGGATTTTTGAGGAACTTCTAAGATTTCTTTTTGGATCTGGAGAACCCTAATGTTGGAATGTGTTTGTGATCGTCATCAGCATTTTTATCTGTTTAATCAGAGTTGCGCAGTGGAAGCATGGTAGCAGCTGTTTAAGTTTGGAAGCAATTGGATGTTGCAATATTTGGATTGGAGAGTTCTACAGATTTTTTTTTTCAGAATCTGAGGCCAGATTGGAGTGCATCTGCTTTATCTCTTCTGGATGAGACGAGTGAGATCTGTCTTCTGATTTTGGATTAGAGTTGTGTTCTGAGTTTTGGTCGATCTTGGAAAGATCATTTTGTTGGATTGTTTTTGGGTCCAGTTTGATTCGAGAGGCATCAGCAAGGGTTGAGCTGATCAGTAAGGATGTAGGCAGTCCAGGATCGCCAGAAGAGTTTTGTGGTTTAGACAGAGGAATTTGGATTTCGAAGTCAGAAATTTGATTTTGGATAAGTGTTTGGTCTTCAGGATTGGATTGTCAGTTTGGATAACTGGAATTCGTTGTGTTCACGTATCTCTGAGGGAGTACGTGTAAGATTTATCTCTGGTTGAAGAATCAGCAGTTCATGGAGTTTTGGGTTGTTGATTCAGACTTGTCTATAGTCTGATATCCTGTCTTGTTTTGTAGATCTAGATGAATGGAAGTGCTGTAGCTTAGTAGATTGATCGATTGGATTCTGTAGGGCGAGTATCCCGGTATTTATACCTGGGGAACTCTAGATAGATCTATCCTGATTTTGTCTGGATAATTAGATTTGGTTGTTTGGATGAATTGGTTGCTTTGTTTGATAGCATACAATTGACATATGCTGGTGTTTTTAAAATAAAATTAATTTTAATTTGATTATTAAATTACCTTTGTTTTAAATTTCGGGGACGAAATTCTTTTAAGGGGGGAGGAATGTGACATCCCGGAAATTTGGGGCAATATCAATTTAATAATCTGCATTAAAATTAAATTGATTTGATAATATTTGTTAATAATATTGATAATCTTCTTTTAAACAAATATTTAACTGACAATTTATCTTTTAAAAGCTAATTTAATTTGTTCTCTATTTATAATGTATATATATATATATATATGTATATATATATTGTAAATAGTAAGCTTTGTTTTAATTTAACAAGTAAAACATATTTTCTTATTTTAATCTTTTTGGGAAATTATAATTTGGAAGTTTGATACTAAATAACAATTTGGCTTTAAAATATACTCAAGATAAAGTTAGGATTTGTTTAAACAATTTTAACTTAATTTAAATTTAACAAAGGTTATTTTGTTCTTGTTTTAAATATAGTTGATAAAGTAAGTAATTTATTTATATAGTGATAATTTCTTTTATAAATTATTTTAATTTAATAATATGTTATATTTAACAATATTAACAATGTAATGTTTTACAAATGGTTTTTAAATAGAAATTGTTACATATGTTTTGGAAGAAGCTATGATTTGTAAATTAAAAATAAAATAAAATAAATCTTATAAGTATTAACATAAGTATGAAATAAACAATAAGTAAATAAAGTAATAAAACAAATAAGTAAAACAAAATAAATAAAAGCATAAAGTACTCAAAAGCATATAGGTAATAAAATGAAATATGCAGGCTGTAATAAAACAAATGCAAAGCAAGTAAATTTACAAAGTAAAACAACAACAAAAATATGCAGGATAAAGAAATAAAATGTAAAGTACAGTAAGTATGAAGAGTAGAATACAAAGCTAAGAAATAAAGTAGAGGTAAAATATCTTTGAATCTGAAAAATAAAGTAAGGTGATATAAACAAAATGCAGTAGCTTATAGATTAAGATTCAAACAAATATAAACATCAAGAATAAAATATATATATATATATATATATAGATATGCAGGCAAGTAATGATGACTGTAAAATATATATGTAAGCTAAAGAGTAAACAAAATTAATATATAAAGTAGATTGTGGAACAAGCTAATACAAAGCAAAGTATAAACAAAAATATCTAAGCATAAAAACAAGGTTGCTGTAAACATAAAAGTACATTAACATTTAAAGCTTTCATCTCTAGCATACAAACATGTCATTTCGAAATTTGTATAAAAAAATCTTTCAGCCTCCAGAAATAAGGCAATTGCCTGATACAAACAAAAAAAAAAAATATCATTGTTCCAGCATATGTTTAACCCAGTTAGTACCTACCCCTGTAAAAACTTCTTTATATATGCATACTGTTTTTAGTTCGTTGATTACAAACCAGAAGATGATAGTTAGCTTTCTCATTTTTTTAAAAAAGAAACTCAAACATCATTCAAATAAACAACATACAACAGCAAAGGCTAGAAGATTAGTAGGATGATCAAAGCCAGCATACATGAAGTTCTTTTTAAAAATCAGTTTTTAAGCTACAACAATTCAAGTTTAAGGTTTTCAAATCAAAGTTGCATTCCAGTTTAACATCTTCAAGCCAAACCTGTAATCATTTCCAAACAATTCAGCATCTCAGTTCTAAAGCAAAGGATTTCAGTTCACAGATTTCAAGTTCAAATCTGTTTTCAAGTTTTCAAAAGCTCTGTTCATCATCTATCAGGCGAGTAACATTTTTTTTAAAATAACATAAGTTTAAACATGTTGCAGATAAATATTTGAATGCTTAAATTATTTGGGTGAATATTTATAAGTGCATTGATCTCTGTGTGATTGTGTAGAAGAATATCAGTATATTGAAACCCCTGTAGGCATCTCTGTATTTTGAATTCAAGCTCCTGTTTTACTTTCAAAAATCATTAGGGCTTAATCTATTGGTTGATAAGACTTCGTATCTAAATAAAATGTGTTTGTTTGTCCATAAAGTAAATTTTAAATTTTAAATTTAAGTTAAACAAGGTAGAGTTTGTTCTGAAAACATTAAGAACAGTTAAGGGTTAAATTAAGTGATAATTTCAAGCATCTTGAAATATCAATTCAGGTTCATAACTTGAATACTTATCTGAAATAAGGATTTTTAAAAGTAAATTCACAATTTTTAGTTAAGTATTGTTTTGGCATTTCTAATTTCATTGATTTGGGAATTATGGGTTGCCTCTGGCAACACAGTGGATTTGAGTGGTTGTGGTTCTTCATGGGGATGGAGTTGTGACCGGAGAGGCCGAGAAAAATAGTGAATGGTGATGAAGATCATCAGAGAAGTTGCGGTGGTGGGATTCTTTTCCTAAACCTAATTTTGGTTGTGCTGTGAAACTTGATCGATTCTCCTTCTCTGGAGCATCGAGTGTTTTGGCTTCGTGGGAGGTGGTAGCTGGGTCAATGATGAAGGTGTAGCCGGAGCTGTCGACTTCCACGTGGACGGAGTGGCGAGGGCGAAGCGGTGACAGGTTTGGGTAGGGGAGTGAAAGGGTATTCCCAGGTTTTTGCTTGTATTACTCCATTTTGATTTAGACGTGTTGATGAATTTTGGGTGGTCGTGCCGCTGTCTGGAGGTAGTCGGCGATGTGTTGGGTGCCTGAGTGGATGGTCGGCGTTGGTTGGGCCATGGTGCACGTGCACCGTGCCAATGAAGTTGGGGTTGCTGTTTTTCTGTGTGCAGGTTTTTGGTGAGGGGAGACTCGAGTTTATTCGAGTGTTGACTCGGAGCAGAGGAGGGAGAAACTCGAAGCAAATCTGATTTCTCTCGAGTCAGTGTTGTTTCCAGTTTTTTTGAAAACCTGGCAGCAGCATTTGTTCACTGCAAATTCAATTGAAACCTGTTGAAATCTAAATAAAAGTCAAGTATAAATACAAGTTTAAATTCAGTTTGCAATTTAAATTTAAGTTTATTTTTAAATTCAAATTTGAAATGAAATAAAAGTTTAAATGTTTAAAGATGGGTTTTCAGGTTTAAAAAAAAACCTGACAGTTTTTAAAATTTTAATTAATTTAAGGTTTGGAAAAAACAGAATTTAAACTGTGATTTAAATTCAAAAATTTAAAGTATGAATTCAGATGAACATTTGAATCTTTAGGATTTAAAATAAATTTGGATTTGAAAATTTAGTTTTAATTCAAGTTTTTAACAGCAAGTTTAAATCATAGTTAAATTATTGGATTCAAGAATCTTCTTGTATTCAAATTTGAAAACTAAATCAGTTTTAAATCTGAATATTATAAAAAAAAAAAAAACAAGTATAAATCAAATAGTTGTTAACGGGATTTGGTTTCAAATAAATAATTGAACTTTAAATTGGATAAATGTTTAAAAGAATAACCATTTTGAATCTTAAATTCAAAATGTAATTTAAAATTTAGATTCAAATGCGAAATGTTTTAGATTTTAATGATATTGAAATCATTTATAAAGAAATGGATTATCTTATAGATAATTAAGATATTAAAGTGAATTGATTAGTAAGTTAATTAAAGAATGACTTATTTATCTAATTTGAAATTAATGAATTAGAATTAGAAATTAATTAAGAAAGTAATTAAAGAAATGTGATTAGTTAATTGAGACAATTAACTAATGATTATTACATAATTAATTAATGCGATAAAATTTTGATAATTAATTTAGATAAATCTATTGTAAATTGTTAAGAGTAATTACTTAATAAAAGTAATTAAGAAATTAATTACTTATTGTAATTAATTTTGATGATATGATTGAATTAAGTTAATTAATTAATTTATTTTTAATTAATTTAAGCAAATCATTTGATGGGTTGAGATATGAAATTACCTGATGAAATTAATGGAGCAGGATTACTTAGGGAAGTAATTAGATGATAATTACTGAATGATTTGTAGGTAAAGTAATTTGGGTAATTACTTTCGAAATTAATCAGGGGATTAATTATGGAGATAATTAATTATGGGAATTAAGGGTAGTTAATTACTGGATTGTTATTAATCAAAGGTGATTAATAATTGTGTTTCATTAAAGATTAATCACTTGATGTAATTAAGTTAAATAAAGTAATTTATTTAAATCTAAATTAGAGATCATTAATTAATTAATATAATTAATGACATAAATTAAGAATTGGTTAATTAAGGAATACTTAATAATGTGGTGATTAATTGATGTAATTAATTAAGAATAAATGTAATCAATTCTAAATGTAGTAATTTAATGTTAATTACTATAAATGATTTAGGAGAATTAATTTGTGAATTAATTAAAGACTAATATCCAATTGTAATTAGTGAATGATTAACCAGGATGTTTAATCAAGATAATTATTTAGAAGATGGTTAATTAATTTGATTTATAATTAATTAAATGGTCGTATAAGCAGGATTTATAGATGAAATAATTAATTTAATTAATTAGAGATTGAAGTAGTTAATTTAATTCATTTTAAATTAATTACGAATTGTATGATTATAAATCATTGCTTATGGATGAATGATATTGATATTTCATTTGATGATTGTGATCTGGCATGAATTATATATATGTGTCATGGATGCTTGATTTAAGTATGATAATATTTTAATTATCTGTTTGGATGATAATATTGATTATCTGTTTATGAGATTATCTGTGATTATTTGCTGTGATCTTATGAACTATCCATATGTGTGTATGTTGATTATATTCAATTAAACTGTTAAGATTAAATAGACAACTTGGCCTTAAAAGACACGTTTTGGATTTCGATGAGACCGGGATCGGTTTTCCGCATTAGGAATATCCGAAAACCACATCGATTCCAAATTAACGATAGGTCGTAATTCTGAAGTGAAGATGAAGATTCAGAATGCAAGGGTTATCGTCGTTAACTCTGAGGGTGATTCCAAAACGAGTGTAACGAGATAATGCCTTCGGTTTCGTTCGAACCCGGAACGAACTTGTATGGATTGAATGCTTTCAACACATCGTCAGGCGGGCGATGAGCATTCTAAGAATTATGTTCTCTAAAGGTAATCGTAGCCTCAAGCCTCATCAACCGGGAATGGCTAAAACAGGGGAGGTGCAGCAAGGCTAGGTGGGTCATGCCCAAGCAGGACAAGGATATTCCCCTGTCTAGATGTCCCTTTATATTCGGCTTTGTGGGCAGTTGGTTGCAAACAACTGCGGGGTTATCTTGTTCGGGACTGTTCAGTAAGGAATGGTTCCGGCCTTGTGTTGCAGGGGATGAAGGGAGTAATCCTCGGTACGTTGATCTAGGCCACGTACTGTGACGGGCGGTACCCCAGTAGCCCTGCCATTGTATGGAATCCACAATCCAATAAGTGCCCACGGTTTTGATTGTATTACCCACTTTTGTGGCTAGTAGCTGGAATTTAATAGATGTAACAATTTCGGCTATTTTCTATTTACTTGAAAACCCTAGACACTATTATAATATCACTGGATTTCCTATCAAATGTTTTGGTTAGCGTAAGGTAAAAACTTTTCCATGTTTATGTGTGGGAAGTCTTACGTGATACCTTTTGATTTCAAAAGATTTTTAAAGTTAAGCAACTTTAACCTGTTACTCATACCAGACCCATGTCTGACCCGAAGTTTATTTTTGTTTTTCATAAACTCTCGGGTACCCAAATTTTTACGGGTAGCCAAGGGATTCAGGTTGGCTTTGACGAATTCTGGAGGAGCAATGGAGAAGGTGGCTTCAGCGTTGTAGATATATGTATATTTCCGCTGTGTGATATCTCTGTGATGTATGGTGTATTGTATTGAGTTGTGTTATCTAGACAAGTGTTTATAACTGTCTAGTATATGATGTATTATCTGTATAACTCTGATTGATGTTGTATAATATGTAAATATTTATGTGATTATTATATTTTATTCGTTCCGCTGTGAGATTCTGGTGTTGTTGTTCTTTCTTCTCTATCTTTTCTATTTTCTCACCTCTTTCTTTCTTAAAGACGAAACGTCTTCCTGGGTGAAGGGGGGCGGGTCGTCACAGTTTAGTTGTTAAAGAGTCTGGGATCGGATATTGTCATACTCTATGCCAATACTGAAAACCACCTTAACAACTGTGTACGTGGTGGAGATTCCAGAACGAAGTAGGACGGTTTGACGATGATTCTATATGGTATTTACGTAGGCCTGACTCCCATGAGTCAGCTTGATGTGGCTAAAACAGGAGTTATACCGGGCCAAGTGGGGTCTCTACCCCTATTGGACACATTTCTTCGATACCATTCTATTGATTTTGGATTTGATTGGGTGCACCTTTTATTTGGGAGTGTGCCACGAGGTGGACGGTAGTAGCTGCTATGCGCTACCACCCACCCGGGAGTGCAAAATGTATATCTACCCTGACATTGCCTCGAGTGCCTTGTTGCATGCCTTATCGCGCTTTTTACGAGTTTGTTTTGTACCGTACCTATGTGGTGTCCTTAGGGTAAACCACCGGTTTGGTGGAGCGTACGGCATTGTACAGACTATGGGAATATATAAAATGTGTTAAAGGGGATATGGGTAACGGCTTAACGCTATTTTAGTAGTTTACTTTACTATAGACATACTATAATAGCATATATTACTACATAGTAGATAGTTCCAGAGATCCGTAAAGGATGGGAATCTCAAGCATCCTTTAAGTTTCAGTTGAGATTTCACTTGAGTCAAATTTACTAATATAAGAATGTTAATCCTGACTCGAGTTTCTTGTGTTCTGCTTTATGCTCATGTCAGACTGAGTGTCACAACATTTGAGACTCATCTTGAAGATTGGAGCTTTATTTGAAGATCTATCTATCCAGCTTTCGGTTATATCAGTTATTCCAGTGATTTTGTTTCAGTCTTATCAATTATTTTTGTATTTGAGACTGCTCTGTATTTGAGATTTCTGTTGCATTTATTTCAGACTCTGTTGTTTATATAGTAGCTTCATGAACTCCTATTTATCTATTCTGCTGCTTATTGTTATATTACTTTGTGTCTGTGATTCTATGATTGATTTATTTACTGTATATGATAAGTTCTGCCAAATATAAATTAACAATATGTTGTTTTGAGCAATTGAAGTCCGACATGTGCGGATGCAAATGGTTCGAAATACCGGGTCGTTAAAGTTGGTCAGAGCTCCGGTTTAGGCAAAACTTAGCATATATAGTAAATTTAATTACATAATCACTTTCGTTCGAGCTTGAGTTTCTTCCTCTTTGAGTCGGGTTTCCTTTGAATTTTGGAAATTTCCATTTTGTTCTGAAATCCATTCTAGTCTCTTCCTATTCATGTTCTTCTAGATTCTGGAGCATCCCATAGCTCCATTTCGGTTGATCTCTATAATGAATTTGACCTCAGCTGGCAACTTCATTTTTGTGTGATTAATTCATCGGCAGTCCCGCCAGTCTAATATGATTTGTAAAGGGGTGAAACTCCTTTACAACAAGCGTCGATCCACTGGAGATTTCTACATCCTCGGTTTAGATGCTATTATTTCTTGCAAAGCCTGAACCGTCTCTAATAGGCAATCAGGGTAATTCACTTGTAATCTTGACTCCACTTCGACAATCAGAGATTATCCTGATGATTTGGTGAAGTCACTTCTCTTCCTTTCAAGGGAAATTGAATTTCTACATCAATCTTATTCCTGGAATCTCGGTTGACCCGGTTAAGGTCACCACGATAAAAATAAGTCTATCCATTTCTTCTTTTGTAAATTAATTATTTTACCTTCCTTTCGGGTTTATCTTCATACTTAGAATTCTCTTTGACGAGGGTTCATCTAAATTTGAATCTCCTCCTTCTTTTGAAATCTATTCTTGAATCATCCTATAAGAGAGTGTATTTGTTATTAATATAAAATGTCTTATACTGTGTTGTTTGAATTGTTAAGTTTGATTTGGGGTTCTAATCGATTCGTCTAGCCAACGCTATCGATAGGAATTCCAAAACACTTGAACAAAGAAAACTGATACAATATTGTTTTCAAAATTGGTAGAAAAAAAATTATGTATGATTATATGTTATATATAAGTATAGTTTTTTCTTAAGTTATATGGTTAAATGAAATTGGTTGTTAGAATGATAATACTAGATTATCATTCATGGTTGTATCAACATTTCTAAACCTTAACTAATGTTGAACTTTAAAATATGGTTTAGAACCTGATTTGAAAATGTAATGAATTTAAATTTAAGAATTAAATTTTCGGTGCCTTTTAAAATTTGGTTTTCAAAGTTTTGAAACTGTATTATTTGAAAGTATTTTAAAATAGAAATTACTTCCATAGAATTTTAAAAGAAGTGAGTTGGTACTCTCCTCATTTGTCGCTGGAAAATAATTTCAGTGATGATTGCAGCATCATCGACGTTCATTTTCGAGTCTCGGAGTGGAGAGACCACTTAGTAGCTTGCTACACTTTTGTTTGGAAAATGGATTTGATTTAAATTTCTTGAGTGTGATTTGATAAATAAAATATATAGATATATGTATATTTTTATTCCAAATGGTTTGAAGTGAAACTGGAAATTTACTCTTAAATTATATATTAAGTGAATGTTTCAATTATTTAAATGAAGCAATATTTTTTTTGTATAATTGGAGTGTCTGAAATGAGAAATGAAGTTAAACCAACTTGAAATAGTTGAACTAGGAGATTTTATTTGGATAATACTCAATTGCATCCTATAATATATATAACTTACCTGAGCTATTCAAAAAGTTAAAATGTTTATGTGAATGAAATTGAAGGTTATACAAGAGAAATTTAAATAATAAAAATGTTCAAACTAAAATTTTTCTTAATAAAAATGTTGTAAATAAAAGAAAAATTGTATAGTATTTAATTACATTCGAAACATTAATAAAACTTATCTCGAAAGGGTTTGAATGTAATTGAATAATATACAATACAAGTGTAAGTAATAAGATGTCCAAAAAGTGTAAAGGAAAATTTAATAAAAATTGATTGAAATAATAATCGTTTATGCACTTAATCTATGTCATAAGAAGGATTAAGTGAATAAATTTAATAATAAATAAGCCAAATAAAATAAATTTTGTTTTGAAAGAAAATTTTGTAACAAATGTAATAAATTGAAATCAAATCAACTGAATGAAAATACATTGAATTGAACTCAACAAAATGTGAATACAATGAATGTTATTGATTAAATAAAATAGATTGAAACCCAAAATTCGGGAATATCAATTAATTTAAACTAATAAAAATGGTTTTGAATTTTTTTGTATCTGATAATATATATTTCAAATCTATCTTTTCTTTCTGCTTGTTTCTATTCTCCTATCTCCTTTCTTTTCGGGGGCGAAAAGTTTTGAGTGGGGGAGAGTGTAACGACCCGGTCAATTTAACGGTTTTTATAACGTAATTAATTGAAATTTTGCCTTAAATAAAATAGCAAATTTTTGAAATAAGAATATGGTATTTGGTATATGTCTATTTTAACATAGTAATTGGTAAAATTTTATTGGAAAATATGAAAGTAACTTTGCTGTGTAATTTTCAATTTAAATCAGTTAGTATTTGATGAAATTAAATTATTTATGAAATCCAAATATTTTGTACAACAAAAAAATGTAAACTATTTTCTGAGTGAGACGTTATATTTCGTTTCGTCCAATTTGGATTCCTCAATCCCCATTTATCTTATTTTCGACGAATTTGCAGCAGTTTAGCAGCGAAACGTTGACTTTTGATAGGATGGTTGTATCGTTGATATCTGTGTATCATTCTGTTCGTCTCGTCGTACTAATCTCTATAATATTTTCATTTGTGTATTTTGAAGTCTAGTACACGGTGAAATCTATGGAAACAGTAATAGTATCGTACCCGTTTTGAACCCTTTTGTTTTCCTTTGTCCTTTCATTGCTCGTCGTGAGAAAGCTGTCAGCCACTAACAATTAATATTTCTTAAACTCAACATTTTGGCTTTCACTATTCCACCGTATAATCAAATAGCAACTAGCCTTTATTGTTTTATGAATTCCTTTTATTTTCCCCTGGTTGATTTATATTACGGTCCGTTGGTTTAACCCCTGTCTCTTTTTTTTCCTTCTTTTCGTTTTGTGAAAAATCTATATTAAAGTATTTAAGTTGTATATTACGTAGCACTCATTATTTTGCCTAAGCAGACCTCTTTTCCATCTGGTCGCCCTCCCTCCACTCTATTTTCTTTCGACCCGTCTTCTTCAAAACAACAACAACAATATATATATATATATATGATGTTTATATAAATTGTATATAACTGAGACCTGCATGCTCGGCCTGTCCTTCCCTCTCCACCACCCTCTCCCTCCACCGTTATCCTACACCTCCCATCAAACCACCGCCTAACTCCATCACCATTTCGCCACTAGCAGCAAAGCACAACCGCACGACCCTACCATCCTCTCACCCTGCCTCATCCGCCTCCGTGCTTTGCTCCGACCTCGTTCACGCACCACGCAACTTCCTTCATCCACCAAGCTGCCATGCAACCCTACCTCACCCTACTTTCGGCTCGCGTCCCGACCCTCTCCCACCACCGAACTGATAGTCGGTCTCCATCTCTTCCTTAACCATCCACCGAGGCCCCACTCTCCCGTACGCCAAGCACTTTGCCTCCTTTTTTTGTCTTCCTGTCATTCAAGCACCTCCTTATATATATAGTTTGTATGTACATTTGTTTTATATTTGATATGTTAGTTATAATATATAGGTTTATATTGATTTATATATAGATAATCTATTTGTTTATAAGTGTGTATAAGTTTATATTTGTTTGTATATATATAATCTATCTATTCATATATGTTTAAGTTATGTATATATGTTTATATAAATTTATATTTGATTTGTTGACTTGTATATAATTTATTATAAAGTAAGTTTGCTTGATTTTTTAATAGATTGGATCTGAAGCCTTAGCCTTCTCTTCTTTAAATTTGTATATATGTTTATATGTAGGGCTGCGTGTAGACATGCTAACTGTGCCTACTTTATATATCATATGTATATGTGTTTTAAACGTTTTACTTTATATCATATATTGGGTGTTTAAACGTGTATATGCTAGAAATTATAAGTTTTAAATATTCATATACTACGTACAACATTTTATAGACTTTGGAATAACGCTTGTATGTATAAATTTGTATACAAGTAGTATGATCTATTAGCATAAATTATAGGCATACACGTATTACATGTTTAAAGTATAAAATATTATGAAATTTTACCGGTTACTTTGTGTATTATATATAGAGTGTATGTATATATTATTCATGTTTGTTCTGCCTGTTTCATATTATATATAATAGAGTTGCAAAGTTTATTGCTTACATTCTTATAAAAAGGCCTTATTTGATTTTGAAATTTTAGTGTCGACGTGTTTATTTGTGTATATAATAGATATATACTGGTATGATTTTTTTAAATATATATATATATAGTTTAAAATATAAATTATAAATATTTTGATCTTGATAATATATAGATTTGTTTTCATTAATGAGAAGTTGCTTGACTTTATTATTGGTTTATAAATATGATATATATATATATATATATATAGATTTTGATTTTATAAGGGTTTTAAATTAAATATTGATTTTTATTGCTTTGTATAGTTATATACATACATTTCATACAATTTCATCTTAATTTCCATTAAAGTGGTATTTAATTACATTTAATTGCAATAGATCCATTTATTATAGCTTAAATTCTAATAAATTGATCAAACTTGATTTCATTTCTTTTTATCAATCAATTATCATATTATGAATAAAATTTATATTGGTTACATCTTATTGAATTAATATTCTACAATTTAATCTACATTAGCAGCACTCATTAAGTGAATTAAGTGCAATTGATTTCCAATTAAATTAGAAGGATAAATAAATAGGTAACATATAATAATTATCACCATTTACCTTCAGTCACATTTTATAAGTTTATTATCTATAACAAGTGTTATAATTACTGCTACACCTCTAATTTCATTCAATAACAATTTATTTCACATTATTTCATAAATTAATCAACATTTAAATTATTAATTCCTCGTTAAATCCAATTATCCATTAATACATACATTACTATAATTTATTTACAGTCTATACCAATTATAACTCTTTTAGTCCTTTTAATTAATTGGAATTACATTTAAAGCAGTTATCAATTACCTTTCATTAATGCTATTATATTTCATTCCAATTAAATTCTTATTATTGAATCAAAAATTTTCATTTCTTTCAACATTTCATCACAACCTTATTAGGTTAACAAATTTTAATTATCGAAAATTACGGGTCATTACACTCTCCCCCACCCAAAAACTTTTCGTCCCCGAAAAGGAAAAGAAGGAAAAAAGGAATTTATATAATTAATATATCTTATTTAAAAAATATAAATTTAGAAACAATCAGTTTACATAATTAAATAATTTAAATAAAATATATCAATTTATAATAATTAAATCCTTTTATATTCAAGTTAACAAATGTTTAGAAAACATTTTGCAAAATTTTCTAAGTCCAAAATTCACAGAAAATTTCGGCAAAGTCTCCTTTGTACGGAGAGTTCTGGGAGAAATAGTAATATCAATAATAACAATATATATATATATATATATCATATTTTCAAAATAATTTATCCCAAACCACGGGAAAAACAATATAATATCGCTATAAAACCGTAATCCGAGAACGTACCTATTTGTCGGGCAAACGACGCTTAATTTATGATACCAAAAGCAGTAGTTATTGCTTCCATAAACCTGTATTTCACTTATATAATCTAAAGAAGTTAATAATTATATAAAAGAGAAATATTTAAATTGTCTCAATAACAAACAAAACATCACAATATAACGATAGTCATTGTAAACAACAGTACAAACATCATTTACAACAAAGTGAGCAATCATCCATCCAAAGCAACCAACAAATGGTATGTTCGGGTTCAGAACTTCTAATCATATAAAATGATAAATAAACTATAAGGTAAACCATACACTCAACAGCCGTAGATAACTTATAGGTTATTTATACATCTTTACACAAAATAGAAGTATCATTTCTCAACCAATCCATAAGCCAAACAACAAAGAATTCAACACATTTTTAAGTTTACTCTATTTATCTCTTTCACATCATTTATTGTTCATTCATTTTTTTTCATACGATGATTTTCTTTAATTCACATTCATTACTTAATTTTTTTAATGCTAATTCTTTCATATAAAGCTTATTTCATTTATTTACATTCTCTACTTACATAAGTTATATCTGTTTCAATTATTTGGATCATAAATGAATTCATTATTGAAGTATTTTAGATATTTTATTTCCATTTACTTCACATTTACAATTTAGTTTGAATTTTTATTTTTTTCTCCTTTCATCATTTACTTTTCTTTTCTCATTCATATAATTTTTATTTTCATTAATATACATTCGTTATTACTTACGAAAATCCATTTCTCCTTTATTCATACAATGCCATTTTCTTTCATTTTATTACTTTACATTCATTGCTTAAATAAGTTATTTTTATTTCAATTATTGGATTATAAATTATTAGATAAGTTTCTTTACAATTCAATTCATCATATATAGATAATTTCTTTTTCACGTTCATTTATTTCATATTTAATATTATTGAATATTAACACCCTTTCTGAATCATTTCAATGGTTTCTAAAGTTATAACCATTCAATTTATATAGTACTCATTTTAATTAGAAATGGCTTCAATGTTAATTCAAGTTTATAACTATTTACTTATGGTATTCACCTTTACCATTAAATTTGATTATAAATAGCTTAAAATGTTACCTAAGTTTAAAATCATTTTTCTTACATTATTCACTTTTATTACATTTAATTAGTAGCATTTCAAACTATTAACTTTAGTTTATGATAATTTATAACATTAGAATTCTTATTTTTAGAAGTAATTCCATTGAACACTCTCATTTTCCAAATTTATTTGTATGATATTCCATTACGTATTCTTTTTAACAGTACAACTTTTACATTTTGGTAAGTTATATATGTAATTGTCCTTTTGAATCTAATAGAAAGTTACACAAGTTTCTCTTATTTATTTAGTTAACAAAATGTCCAACAGTTACCATTTCTTATTTTCATTTCCCTTTTATTTACATTTTTCAAAATTTCTGTTTCTTATCTATTTCCTTAATCATTTTAACATCTAATTTCTTATTTTCATTTTAGAAGTTTCCAGTTATTAATATAGTTCAGATTCCATTCATTATAATAATTTCAATTTCAACTTTATAGAAACTTAAGAACTAAACAATTGAGTTCCATTTCAATCCTTTTAAAATAATATATATATATATATATATATATATATATATATGTATATATATATATATAATCATATCTTTTACACATATCAAATCATATTTGGAATTCAAAATTAAGATTAATTTATCCAAGCAATTGTGTAGTAAAATTACCACAACGATCTTCCCACTTTTAAACTTGAAAATGAACGTCGATGATGCGTGCACTCATCACCGAAATTATTTTCCAACGACAGAGACGGGAGTACAAAATTTATTTCCTTCCAAAATTCTTTTAAAACATTTCTTCCAAATCATATTGAAATTTTATATCAAAAAATACTTCCAAATAATATTAATATTATATTCCAAAATCTTTTGAAAGAAATTTTCAAAATCCCGAAATTTAAGTTCTCAAATTTTCCAATTTATATCCATTTTATTTGTAAATCTTATTTTTCCATCAGTATTTATAAAAATTCACCATCTAACAAACAAATATATAACAACCAACTATATCATTTATAAAATTTATTATTTTATATACAAAATATATGATAGGCGAAATTATTTCATTTACCTATATTTCAAAACAAGTATTGTGTCGGTCTGTCCAATTAAGTGTTTAGAAATCCCTATCGATGTGCGTCCTATATACCGTCTAGAATTTATAAATACAAAACGGAACAAATTAACACAATACAAAAACCATTTTATAGCACTAACAAATAAGTTCTCTCGTATATACACTGAAAGACTCATTCTGTGGTATTACTATCCTATTTCAAATGAGTCAGACCCCACAAAGCTAAGGTTATCTCTAAACCTAACCTCTAATACCACTGTAACGAGCAGCCTTTTGGACATTTCAAGCAGACACACATGTCAGATTTAAACCATTCAAAAGGGTAGATTGTTATGGGGTAAATAAGAAAAAGAGAAAGAAATAAAACAAATACAGAATCTCACAGCGGAATGACAAAATTAAATAATCAAATAATAGTTCATGAAGCTGTTTTATAAATACATTTGATTATTCTATTACAAAAAAAAATCATATTTACATAAAACGGGAATAAATAAATAAATAAATGCAGCGAACAACATGATGCAGTGGAATACATATCATAAATAATAATAGTACAAATCTTCGTATTCATCCTCCAGAAATAAGGTCTTCAACCTTGAAATGCTTAAGCTGACCTGAGCGAATTGAAAAGATAAAACACTAGAGTTAAAACTAAAAGATCTAAGTAAGGTAAATCAACGGTAAATATGAGTGCGACAGCGTCATAGATGTTTACGGGTTTGACATCTCCTATATAGTGTCTAACATGAGTGCAATAACTTAAGAGATGTTCGGGATTACCATCTCCTAAGGATCCGATAAACTATCTACTATGTAGTACAATACGCTATTATAATAGTGTCTATAGTAAAGCAAACTATTAAACTAACGTTAAGGCGTTATCCATATCCCCCTTAACATATTTCATTATATTCCCATAGTCTATACAGTACCACAATTCCTCCGTAAACTGGAGGGCTATCAGAGGGCACTCCATAGGTATGGTAGAAACCAAACTCGTAAAAGGCACGATAGGGCATGTGAACATGGCACTCGAGGTAATGTCAAGGTAGATATACCAAGTGTGGATCCGGACTGGTAGTAACGCATAGTAGTAACTACCGCCCACCTCATAACACACTCCCATAATCAAAATCAAGAGTGGCCACCAAATCAATCACAAAGTCAGAATATAGTATCGAAGAAGTGTGCCCGATAGGAGGAATGACCTCACTTGGCCCAGCATGGCTCCTGTTTTAGTCACATCTAAGCTAACTCAAGGAAGTCAGGGTCACGTAAATGCCTCATATAGAATCGTTCGCCAAACTATCCTACTTCATTTTTGGAATCTACACCACGATTGTTAAAGCGGTTTTTGGTATTGGCAGAGAGTATGAAAATATCTGATCCTGGTCTCTTTGACAACCAAACGCTTATTTCACACCAGGCGATCCTTTCACATTTCAAAAAGTCAATTTACAAATCATATCAATATATCATATTCTCAAACCATATCATTTTCAAATCATATTCACTTTGAAAAATCACATTCACTTCCAAATCATATTTACTCAAATATTTCATTTCAGAAAAGGTATCAATTCCAAATTTCAACTTAGGTTGTATCATCATCAAGGATTTAAATATAAATACTTCAACTTTACACAGTCTGAAATTTTAGAAAATAGTTTAGATAATCAGTAACAGTTTTAATAGTTTAAAAATAGTTTAAATAGATTAAAATAGTTTAAATAGTAAAAATAGTTTAAATATATTTAAATTTGATTTAATTTGATTCAAAATGATTTAAATAGATTAAATATATTTTATTAGGTTTAAAATGTGTAAATAGATTAATTATAGTTTAAATTGATTTAAATTATATTAAGTAGATTTTTAAATAAATTAAATAAATTTAAAATAGATTAAATAGATTCAAATTATATTAAATAGATTTAAAATAGATTAAATAAATTAATTAGTTTAAAATAGGGAAAACATAGATTAAATTGGGTCAAGTAAGTTATAATTGATTAAATAAATTAAAATAGTTTTAAATTGATAAAAATAGTTTAAATTAATTTAAAATAGATTTCAAAATTATATCCAAACATTTCCAATAACTCAATTTCGATGAATTCATTTATTTCTTCACACTTCAAAATTGAAATTCTAATTTAAATCCTTTGAATAATTCATTAAATCAATTTCAATTTCAGCATTACTGCCTGGATTATCTAAACTACTTCAGTTTATGTAAATCAATTTCTATTTTAGAATATCAATTAACTGAATTCAAAATGTAAAGATTCAAAAATCACTTAATTTAACCATTTCGGTGTCCGTATATAATTTTCTATCCTAGGGTCAAGTGATACAGATATTTATCATTTCAATCCGCAATTTAAAATTTTACGTTTATATATTATTTCAACCGCAATCCTGAATTAAATAAAATCCATAAAATCGCCCGAGTCTATCATTTCAACCCATAACAATTTTTTCCTAATCTATAGATCATTCGGGTATGTATCATTTCGACTCATAAGGAAACTGTAGTGTTATAACAACATAGAAATACGATATTCAGTCATCCAATATCAACAGTCAAATATACATCAAAATCATCATCCAAATCAATCAATAAACATCAATAGATAACTGATAATCAATATAGGTATTAAATTGACAATTTAGAATTTCATATTAATTAAATGATGATTAAATGCAATAAAAGTCAAATTTAACTAGAATAACAATTTGAGCATACCAAACGTCATTCAATTGATTTCTAATCACATCATAAATCTAATTTAACTAACATAAGATAGTTTAGTAATTGTGAGTGGGTTAAAACACCCACCTTTTATTTTGAATCGATTTGAAATTCAAAATAGGGTCTAAAATTTAACGGTCTAAGAATTCGTCCAAACTATTGTCAAATGTCCGGAATTTTGATAAGATTGTAGCGGAACAAACCACGCGTGAATTAGACCTCGTATGTGAAAGTTATGCATTTTAGAACATTGAAAAGTAAAAATTTTAAATAAAAAAAAGAAAAAGAAAAAGAGAAAGCAAACATACACGTCATCACTACCCTACTACTCGGCCGAGCACCAACATTTAGCACCAAGTCACGCACGTAAATCACCCATCCATGCCTGAGTTCACCGCCAATCAAGACGCCACCGCCCTTCCACCTGAGGCCGCCGCGACCTACCCCACCATTCTCGACCCCATTCGATTCCACATCAACGTTCACCATGCCAAAATTTTGCAGCAGCCGCCGAAGTTTTGAAACCTTAATCGAATTAATCCAGATGGTCCAACCATCCGATCACCCTCCAACTTGCATGGATGAACTCCCTTCGGCCTTCTCCACAACTAAGTACCTTCGATTCAATGATCAGACAAAGTCGATCGAGACACGACGAACGACCGAGACTTCATCACCTAATTCTTGCTACATCGAAACCCAAATCGAAAAACAGACTACAGATTTGAATTATGCTCGTCAAGAACTTCAAATCGATATATAACTTGTCAGGGTTTGGGGAGTTTGATTTTGGAATTGAATTTGAAATTTAATTTGCAATTTGGAAATTAGGGTTTGTAATTGGATTTGGTTCTGCCATTAAGGAGGAGAAGCAGATAGAATTGCACGTATAGACAATTGGAATATGAAATAGTTAGGGTTTATAACAGGCTATAAATAGGCAGATCAAAAATAAAAATGAATGGACAAGATTGATTTGAAAGTTGAACGATAAACGATCCAGAAAGCCCGTTTCATTCCCGAAACGGGAATGGGTCATCCCATATATCAAAATAGATGCTTTCGATATTTTAAATTCAATAGAATAGATTTCAGGTTCAAATTCCATCGTATGAAGAAGTTAGCTTAAATTCAGCTTATTTCAAATTAATTTCAATTGACTTTAATTAAATTGATTTCTACGCATTTCGAGTTTGTACGATCAAACGACCAGTCCGATCGCTAAAAACTTAAAACCTTATAATAATTCACTGTTACGAATCCGATGAAATAGGTTTTGTTGAAATTCGAGTTAGTGGCCAAAATGGCTATTTTCACATTAATTAAATAAATTAATATTAAATTAATTAATCACTTTTTATTTCAAATTTTTACAATTTACAAATTTCTATCACTTTAGATTACTTAGTAATTTATAATCCCTTAAAAAAATTTCTATATCAATTCAATATTAAATATTGCACAAATTACCGTATTTGATTTCAATTTCAATAAATTCAGTAATTATAAATTAAATTTTCAATAAACCTATTTGTTTGACTTTTCAATCTTTTTATTTAATCAATTATTACCCTAAGGATATAATTAATATTAGTTTATCTCTTACTACATTAATATTTTATAATTTCATCTTAATTTCCATTAACTTAGTATTTATTGCATTTATTTGCAATAATTCCATTTATTATAGTTTAAATTCCAATAAATTGATCAAACTTGATTTTAATTTTTTTTATTCAATCAATTATCATATTATGAATAAAATTTACATTGATTACATCTTATTGAATTAATATTCTACAATTATCAATTTAATCAACATTAGCTGCACTAATTAAGTGAATCAATTACAATTGATTTCCAACTAAATTAAAAGGTTAAATAAATATGTAACATATAATAATTGTCACCATTTACCTTTAGTCACATTTTATAGGTTTGTTATCCACAACAAGTGTTATAATTACTACTGCAGCTCTAATTTCATTCAATTACAATTTATTCCACATTATTTCATAATTAATAAACATTTTAAATTATCAATTCCTTTTTAAATCAAATTATCCATTAATACATACATTACTATAATTTATTTACAATCTATACCAATTATGTCTCCTTTAATCCTTTTAATTAATTGGAATTACATTTAAAGTAGTTATTAATTACCTTTAATTAATACTATTACATTTCATTCCAATTATATTCTTATTATTGAATCAAAAATTTTCATTTCTTCCAACATTTCATCATAACCTTATTAGGTTCACAAATTTTAATTATCGAAAATTACAAGACGTTACACTCTCCCCCAATCAAAACTTTTCGTCCTCGAAAAGAAAAAGAAGGGAAAATGGAATTTGTATAATCAATATATCTTATTCAAAAAATATAAATTTATAAACAATAAATTTACATAATTAAATAATTTAATTAAAATATATCAGTTTATAACAATTTAATCCTTTTATATTCAAGCTAATAAAAGTTTGGAAAACATTTTGCAAAATTTTGTAAGTCCAAAATTCACAGAAAATTTCGGCAGAGTCTCCTTTGTACGGAGAGGTCAGGGAAAAATAGTAATATCAATAATATATATATATATATATATATATATATATATATATATCATATTTCAAAATCATTAATCCCAAACCACAGGAAAAACAATATAATATCGCTATAAAACTGTAATATGAGAATGTACCTATTTGTCGGGAAAACGACGCTTAATTTATGATACCAAAAGCAGTAGCTATTGCTTTCATAAACCACTTATATAATCCAAAGAAGTTAATAATTATATAAAAGAGAAATATTTAAATGGTTTCAATAACAAACAAAACATCACAATATAACAATAGTCATTGCACACAACAGTACAAACATCATTTTCAACAAAGAGAACAATCATCTATCCATAGCAACCAACAAATGGTTTGGTCGGGTTCAGAACTTCTAATCATATAAAATGTTAAATAAACTATAAGATAAACCATACACTCAACAGTCGTAGATAACTTATAGGTTATTTATACATCTTTACACAAAATAGAAGTATCATTTCTCAACCAATCCATAAGCCATCATTTCTACCAATCCATAAGCCAAGCAACAAAGAGTTCGACACATTTTTAAGTTTACTCTATTTATCTCTTTCACATCATTTATTGTACATTCATTTTTTTTTAGTACAATGATTTTCTTTAATTCACATTCATTACTTACAAATTTTTTAATTCTAATTCATTCATATAAAGCTTATTTCATTTATTTACATTCTTTACTTATATAAGTTATATCCATTTCAATTATTTGGATCATAAATGAATTCATTATTAAAGTATTTTAGATATTTTATTTCCGTTTATTTCACATTTACAATTTATTTTGAATTTCCCTTTTTTTCTCTCTTTTCATCATTTACTTTTCTTTTCTCATTCATATAATGTTTATTTTCATTAATCTACATTCATTATTACTTACAAAAGTCTGTTTCTCCTTTATTCATACAATGTCATTTTCTTTCATTTTATTACTTTACATTCATTGCTTTAATAAGTATTTTTATTTCAATTATTGGATTATAAATTATTAGATAAGTTTATTTACAATTTAATTCACCATTTATAGATAATTTCTTTTTCACATTCATTTATTTCATAGTAATTATATTGAATATTAACACCCTTTCTATATCATTTCAATGGTTTCTAAAGTTATAACCATTCAATTTATATAGTACTCATTTTACTTATAAATGGCTTCAATGTTAATTCAAGTTTATAATTATTTACCTATAATATTCACCTTTACCATCAATTTTGATTATAAATAGCTTAAAATGTTACCTAAGTTTATAATCATTTTTCTTACATTATTCACTTTTATTACATTTAATCAGCAGCATTCAAACAATTAACTTTAGTTTATGACAATTTATAACATTAGAATTATTGTGTTTAGATGTAATTCCATTGAACACTCTCATTTTTTCAAATTTACTTGTATGATATTCCATTACGTATTCTTTTTAACATTACAACTTTTACATTTTGGTAAGTTATATTTATATATATGTAAATGCCCTTTAGAATGCACTAGAATGTTACACAAGTTTCTCTTATTTATTTAGTTAATAAAATGTCCAATAGTTACCATTTCTTATTTTCATTTCCCTTTTATTTACAGTTTTCTAAATTTTAGTTTCTTATCTATTTCCTTAATCATTTTAACATCAAATTTCTTATTTTCATCATAGAAGTTTCTAATTATTAATATAGTCAAGATTCCATTCATTACAACAACTTCAATTTCAACTTTATAGAAACTTAAGAACTAAACAACCAGTTTCCATTTCAATCCTTTTAAAATAATATAAATATAATCATATATTTTTTACATATCAAATCATATTTGGAATTCAAAATTAAGATTAATTTGTCAAAATAATTGTCTAGTCAAATTTCTACAACGGTCTTCCCACTTTGAAACTCAAAAATGTACGTCGATGATGCGTGCACTCATCACCGAAATTATTTTCCAACGACAGAGAGGGGAGTACATAACTTATTTCCTTCCAAAATTCTTTTAAAACATTTCTTCCAAATCACATTGAAAATTTTATATCGGAAAATACTTCCAAATAATATTAACATTATATTTCAAAATCTTTTGAAAGAAATTTTCAAAATCCCGGAACTTAAGTTCTTAAATTTTCCAATTTATATCCATTTTATTAGTAATTCTTATTTTTCCATCAGTATTTATAAAAATTCACTACCTAACGAACAAATATAAAACAACCAACTATATCATTTATAAAATTTATTATTTTATATACAAAATATATGATAGGCAAAATTATTTCATTTACCTATATTTCAAAACGAGTATCGGTCTGTCCTATTAAGTGTTTAGAAATCTCTATCGATGTGCGTCCTATGTACCGACTAGAATTTATAAATACAAAACGGAACAAATTAACAAAATATGAAACTTTTTTATAGCACTAACAAATATGCTCTCTCATATATACACTCATAGACTCATTCTAGGGTATTGCTATCCTATTTCTAATGAGTCAGACTCCACAAAGCTAAGGTTATCGCTAAACCAAAGCTCTGATACCAACTGTAACGACAAGCCTTCTTGAACGTTTTAAGAAGACACACATGTTAGACTCAAACTATTTAAAAGGGAAGATTGTTATGGGGTAAATAAGAAAAAGAGAAAGAAATAAAACAAATACAGAATCTTACAACGGAATGACAATACATAAAATCAAATAACAATTCATGAAGTTGTTTTATAAATACATTTGATTATTTTTTTACAACACAAAAATCTGATTTACATAAAACATGTATAAATAAATAAATAAATTCAACGAAACATCATGATGCAGTGGAATACATATCATAAATAATAATAGTACAAATCTTCGTCTTCGTCCTCCAGAAATAAGGTCTTCAACCCTGAAATTCTCAGGCTGACCCGAGCGAATTGAAAAGACAAAACACTCGAGTCAAAACTAAAAGATCTTATGTAAGTTAAATCAACGGAAAATATGAGTGCGGCGGCGTTTATGGGTTTGACATCTCCTATCCAGTGTCTAACATGAGTGCAATAACTCAAGAGACGTTCGGAATTACCATCTCCAAAGGATCCGTTAAACTATCTACTATGTATACAATACGCTATTATAATAGTGTCTACAGTAAAGCAAACTATTAAAATAGTGTTATGGCGTTACCCATATCCCCCTTAACACATTTTTATATATTCGCATAGTCTATACAGTACCGCAATTCCTCCGTAAACTAGAGGGCTATCAGAGGGCACTCCATAGTTATGGTACAAACCAAACTCGTAAAAGGCGCGATAGGGCATGTGAACACGGCATTCGAGGCATTGCTAGGGTAGATATACCAATTGCGGATCCGGACTGGTGGTAACGCATAGTAGTTACTACAGCCCATCTCGAAACACACTCCATTATCAAAATCAAGAGTGGCCACTAAATCAATCAGAAAGTCAGAATATAGTATCGAAGAAGTGTGCCCGATAGAAGGAACGATCTCACTTGGCTAGGCATGGCTCCTATTTTAGTCACATCTAAGCAGACACATGGGAGTCAGGGTCACGTAGATACCTCATACAGAATCGTTCGCCAAACCATCCTACTTCATTTTTGGAATCTCCACCACATACACAGTTGTTAAAGTGGGTTTTAGTATTGGCAGAGAGTATGACAATATCCGACCCCGGTCTCTTTTACAACCAAATGCTTATTTCACACCGCATGGTTCTTTTACATTTCAAAATGTCAATTTGTAATGATCCGCAAATCCGTACTCCTTGAATAGACACTAATCTTCATTGATTAACTCAAGATGAACGGAAATACAAACCATTATGGTTAAACAAGTGGTAGAAAAAAAGATGGAAGAAGTAAGAAAACAGAACATAAACAATATCAGAATCTCACAATCGCAGTGGAACAACATATAATAGATAAAAGAATAACCTTTAAAACAAAGAACTATCTCAGTTAATACATTATATTACATCAGATTATACAACAACAATATACAACACAATACAAGAATGGGCAGCTAAACAAACATGTCCTTACAAGTTAATTACAGCGGAAAGATAATATCATATACAAGTAATACGCCTCGCCATCCATCTCGCCACTTGAGCTCCAAAGCACTCCTGAATCCAAAATGACCTGATACCCTGACTCTAGACTGCCCGTGTGGAAAATTTTGGGCACCCAGAGTTTAAGAAGGAAAACAATAAACTCCAGGTCAGTCATGGGACTGGTGTGAGAACTTAAAATAGTTTATCTTTAAAAAAAAATAAACAACAAGGTAATTTTAAAACATATTCACAATGCTTTTTTGGAAAATGAGACTACCATAAGGCCTCTCGCACACACATACACAATGAAAACGCAGAATCGGAGGAGATTTCTCCTTATGATAGTCAAAGATGCTTGATACGCATTAAAAAGAAACATTTGATATTATTACTAGTGCATAGTGTAGGAAAAATCATTTCAAAAGTAAAGATATAAATCTTAGCCAACATACGACCATTATCGTATGCCTACTATAGCTACCATCTAAACAGTGGTGACCACCATAAGTAAATGGCAGGTTCTACAACTAAAACCGTACAAGGCTCGTATTGTTTCTTTAGATTTTCCAACAAATGGTCAGGCTAAGGAACTTCCTACTGCCACATGGGATCGCCTCTGGCCGGACATCCCGAGAACCTAACGTTACAGTTAGATCTCTGCCAACACAAGGTCGGGTTACCTTTGTAACTAGGTAACTACTACACGAATATGCCATCCCCCGGTCCCTTTGGACCTTTATCCGAGCGCTCGATAACCAACATCACACAGTAATAAATATAGTGTGTTAACATGAGTAAATATCTGGGCTCCATACCATGATACCACCCTTTCTAGAAGGAAATGACATACCCTAAAGGGCGTGATCCTTATAACCTTGCCGCATATTCCTGTTTTGACCATTTCTGTGGAGTGAGGTTTGACGAAGTCTCGTCCACAAAGCTACGCTTTTTCACAAAGCCACGCTTTGATCAACAAATGATCAATAAATAATCATCACACAGCAACACTCAGCATGCCACATTTCCGAATTGGGAATATATCGCTGATAACCTTCAACTACATGACTTCTAAGGGTGTTAAGCTACGAGAATAAATTCTCCGCCACCAACGGAAATGTATTTGAAAGAAATCTGCTTTATATCTCAAAATGTAATGTCAGACATGTAACCATACAAGTCTGTTTCGGGTTCGAACATAACCGAAGGCACTTCAAAAGAAGCCCTTGCAATCCGGGTATTCACAATACCGATCGAATTTTCCATCACAAAGGAAATCTCCATACCGTAGCTAACGGTGCGGAGACAATCGATAGGTCATCCTATCGTTTTCACAAATACCCGGTCTTCACCACCGGTCTTCAATGCTATGCATTACGTCGTATCACTATTCGGAATGGGTAATTCGAATAACGAGCGCAATAATTTAAAAATAAGTGTAGCATTCAATTTCAACCAATTCACAAACAAATACCTATTTAAAGGTCAATATTGATAGTCGGTTATTTAACTATCAATCAATATTCACAACATCACCCGATTTCAAATAATTTTCCAAATTATTTATTTTCCAAAAACATCTTTACAAGATATATATTTTCCACACTTCAACCATTTGAAAACCAATTTCAAATCAATTTACACCCTTACAACTTTCATTTCAAAATGGTTCATTTAAACCAATTAAATAAATCCTTACCGATTTATTAAATTTATGCACCAAATCCGTAAATAAATTTCCACACTTCAAAAATAAATCAATGTTTATTTTTAAACAAATTTCCCTTTCTCTTATAAATTCCATATTGAATTTACATTTCCAAAATATCTATGAATATACAATTTTTAAATCGATTTCTAATATTCATTTTCAATTTATCTTTAAAAGATAAAATCTTAAAACATTCACTTCATACTGGAAAACATTTCCATACTTATTTAATAATAAGTAATTCACAAATCTATTTATTTTCAACACTTGGAAAATATTCAATATACTTAAATCCAAATTAAGTATATATTTTATTCTATAAGGAAAACATTCTCTTAAACACATTTATTTGGGTCAAAATGAATGTTGCGTAAAACATCGTTACGACAACACAAAATCACTAGTATAGGGATTCGAACTTAAAATAGATATATAAATCCCAATACTATATAAAACATTTCCTTTCGGAAGTCATTTACTATAACAACAGTGTTATAGTCCACCATTTCCTTCTATTTCTCAAAAACGTCTATTTCAACAATAAATGTTGAAATCTATGGTTTCGATACTTAACACATTTTAAAACATTTTTAAATCGTTTTAATTCTATTTAAAATATCACTTTCCCAAAATATATCTTTAATATATTATTCACCGTCCAAAATCGTGAATATACTTCATTAACCAAATTCAATTTCTACATATTTTATTTAAAGGATTATTCACTGTTCAAAATCGTGGATATATTTCCTTTAATAAGCTATAATAATTAAATTAATTAAAATAAATCGATTTCGGATTTATAAAACAACGTTTATAAACTCTATTTATATTTTATAACAACTTCACTTATAAAATTACTTTATTAACAAATTCTATCCATATTCCATTTACACGCAAAAATCCAATTTATAAGTTAATTACTTATAAATCTTTTATTTTATAAAATATATTCATTTTATAACTTCACAATTTATAAATCTATAAATTTCATTCACTTATAAAATCCATTTATATTCCATTTTAACACTTATAAAAACTTGTTTTATAATTCCGACATTTTAATTTATAAATATCAATTTTTTAAATCTTTTATATAAATCATTTATAATAATTCAAAAATCCCAAATTAAACCATTTTATAAATTAATCAACTACTTATCTTAAAAATCACATTCGGTTATATTTCACAAAAATCATAATTTTATAACATAAACATTTCAACGTTTATTTATTTAAAATGAATCAATTTAAAAATTAAATTTTATTATGAATTCTCAACTTAAATTTTCAAAAATCAGATTTTATTTATTTTCGGCATCTAATGGTACCAAAAATATATTCGGCTAAAATTTAGCCTTTAACAATTTCAATCACAAAGATAATCATGCAGATTATAAATAGATCAATAAATAGATCAACACACAACATTGAAACCAATTCAATCATTTAGGGAATCCAGTTGGATCCCTCCAACCAGTTTCCCTGCATCCAAAGATGTAAGCACAATACCAATTCCGCTTCGAGACGGAATATCGTGGTATATGGGATTTATAAAATACTATCCGCTATTATGCGGCGCAATAGGGTCTCATCCGCTATATAATGCAGGAAATCAACTCTAAGTACATATATAATACCAATTCCATGCAAGTTGGAATTATCGCAGTACATGTTTTTAATAAATAACATCCGCTTAATATACGGCGCATAGGGTCTATTTAACGCAATAGATAACAAATTATCATTCAATCACACAATCAGGCAATTTTAAATCTAACTATTTAAAATTTAAATCGAAACAATTCGATTGAGTGAGAAGTTCTCACCTTGAGTTTCCAATAATACTTGTAGCATTTTATTTCGAATAAAATTAAACATACGTTTAATTTTACCTGAAATTTCCACTAGCTCCAAACAACTCCAATCCAGCTCCATTGCGTAATGCTCGACAAAACGAACCCAACGCAATTCGTTTCGTGATTTTTCGATCTCGTATGAAAAAGTTATGCAATTTAGAGTTTAAACAATTTAATATACAATTTATTTTCAATTTATATTTCTATTTAACCTCCAACTTAATCTGGGCCGCACGTTTTGTAATTGCAGATCCAGGCCGTGAGCTTTAGCTTCTACCCAAACGCGACATCCTCCAGGAAATCACGTACATTCGAACCCAATAGCCGCCCTTCTAGGGTTTTGAACGCACCCACCACCGATGGCCTTCACGTTGATCAGCCATAGCCATTCGAAACGCCTCGCCTAGCTCTGCCTTCGGCCCAAATTTCTCCAAGCTCGGTCGCCATTTGCCTTGGGAAAACGTGAACGATGGCCGCACCTTTAACCACCAATTGCCGTTGATCCATGGCTTTGTTTCCGATCACAGCCGTTGAGATTGAAGATCTCGACGTGCTCTTCATTTTTGCAGTTGACAATTTCTCGATTCGATGTATAAATTTGGAGAAATCGAAGGAAGAAATCGATTGTTTTCAGGCCGTTTGAGATGTTGGTCACGGCCGGCTCACAAACCCTAGGGGTTTTAATTTCTTTTGCAAAAATGAAAATAGTTAGATCCTTTTATAGAAAATTTCCAACAACACTATTCATCAAAAAATTTCCGAACTCCAAACGAAGCGTGCCGGTTGGCGTTTCTAAGGTTTACCCCGCGTTCCAAACACAATGGAACAGGATTCGGGAGCCAATTCGATCATCTGTGCGAGTTACGTCAATAAACGATCAATTTTAAATTAAATCGATTTAAACTAATTTCTATGCGTTTTGGCTTGCCCCGGACAAACCGTAAATCCAATTGACACGAAATTTGAAACCTTACAATAATATCACATTATGGATCCGATGAAACTAGTTTCGTCGAAATCCGAGACTGTTTGAAAAATGGCTATTTTAACTCGTCAATTAAATATTAAAATATTCAATTTTCATAAATTAACTTTTAATTCATTTTTAAAAGTTCTATAACATCGTTATAACTCCAATATGATTAAGTAAAATTTTACAAATCAATTTTAATCATATTAAACCCAATTTCCAATTATTTCTGTAATTTCAATTATTAAATTATCTATTTAATTATCCGATTAAATCCTGATATTCGAAATAAAAATTTATTCGACTTACAAATTTTACTTATTAATTTTTTAAAATCAAATAAATATTCAAATTTTAATTGACAGAAATTCTGAGTCATTACAAACTTCCCCCTTAAAAGAATTTCGTCCTCGAAATTGCCAAGTAAGAAAGAGTTTTGAAATCCATTAAATTTTCAAAACAAACCGTTCAAATTTGATATACAAATCTCTTAAGTGTTTAACTTTTCCAAATCCATAGTTAAAATTTTTACAACATCTTTACTAAGTTTCCAAATCCAAACTTAGTTTTCAAAAATTTCCCAATTTTCTCAAAAATATTCTAACGCCTTAAATTTTCGAAAAAATTCGCCAGAGTCTCCTTTGCGTGGCTCGATCCGAAAAAAAAATGATAGTGTATATATCACAAATATACATCTCATCAAGTGATGAGGCATCCCGCAGGGAAAAAGTGTAAAAGTACGATATGTAATCTGAGATATGTACCTTATTTATTGTTAGCGAGCGTATATGGCTAATAAAGCGTGAAAACGAGATCCAAATGTGAAGCAAGCGCCATCCGCACCTACTATACACTCAATCAAACAAATGAGAACATGTATATATGAAAATAGTATCAATATACAGCATATAGCAACATAACAACTACATATGCCAACATAGCAAATGCAACAAAAACAATAAATGCAACCACCAAACTACTATCATCCAATTAACATCCAACAAATCAATAACCAAATCAATATTCTTTCATTTCTCATTAATATTCAATGAATTGGTTTTTTTTCATTTTAATCACCTTTGATTTGTTAACATTGGACTTTACAAATATTCATTTATTCATTTCCAATTAGTATACATTCACTAGTTTACATTCATTTTAGTTCACTTCCAAATCAAATTTAATTCTATTCCAATTCATTTTCTTCCAATTTGAATTCAATTTCATAGCTTTCAATTGCACTAATTTAATTTCATTAACACTTAATGAATTTATATACAATCAACTAAAAATCAAATAACAACCAATGTATATTCAACATAACCAAATTTATTCACTTATTAATTTACTTTGACACCAAAATTAACTTCTTTCAACATCACTTAAGTTATATTCCATTTCAACATCATTTACATTTACTTCTACCATACAACTTAGGTACACTTCTAATTTGTTTCAAATTCTATTTCATTTAACTTTTACTTAAGTCAAATTCATATCAACATTCAATTCATATTTCATTTACTTAACAAAATTGTTTAACCATTTTTAACAATTTGTTTCACTTTCATTTTCTCATTTCATAAGTTATACAACTTATATTCAACAATTACCACTTGGATTTTTATTTCAATTTGTTATCACAACAAAACTTCAATTTTCAATTTACTGTGGTAGCAAATCCATCACACAGAAACTCGAAAATGTTACTGATGATGCTGCAGTCATCACCCTTATTATTTCCCAGTAACAATAGTGAATTCAGTGCTTAATATTCTTTCAAAAATTTTCCTTTTATCTTATAAATTACATTTACAAATCTTACTTATAAAATTTCACTATTTCCCTTTACTTATACAAGATTATTTCACGATTGTAAATCGTTTTAATTATAATTCCATACTTTATAATTCATTTGCTTATACAATTCATTCTTTTACAACTGTTATTTTTATTTAACTTATTCAAACAACTTTGATTCACTTATATATTCTCTTACATTTTCAACAACCAAACAATCAATTTATATATACTTTAATAATTCATGAAAAATTATTTCCTTTATATACAAAATATAATCAAGGTAAAATTATTTCATTTACCCTATTTAAAACAATATCGTGTCGATTTGTTCTGTATAAGTGTTTAGAGATCCCTATCGATAGAGTTGTACAGACTATACCGACCAGAATCCATATACCACTCAACAAACCAATCATCACAATATACAACATTTTTATATTCACTAACATATACGCGCTCATAGCTATTATTACACTCACACTCATTTTAGAGTACTACTGACTCTATCTCTAATGAGTAATTCCCAACAGAGCCATGGTTATCGGTTAACCATATGCTCTGATACCAAATGTAATGATCTGCAAATCCATACTCCTTGAATAGACACTAATCTCCATTGATTAACTCAAGATGAACGGAAATACGAACCATTATTGTTAAAGAAGAGGTAGAAAAAAAGATGGAAGAAGTAAGAAAACAGAACAGAAACAATATCAGAATCTCACAGTCGCAGCGGAACAACATATAATAGATAAAAGAATAACCTTTAAAACAAAGAACTATCTCAGTTAATACATTATATTACATCAGAGTATACAACAACAATATACAACACAATACAAGAATGGGCAGCTAAACAAACATGTCCTTACAAGTGAATTACAAGGGAAAGATAATATCATATACAAGTAATACGTCTCGCCATCCATCTCGCCACTTGAGCTCCAAAGCACTCCTGAATCCAAAATGACCTGATACCCTGACTGTAGACTGCCCGTGGGGAAAATTTTGGACACCCAGAGTTTAGGAAGGAAAACAATAAACTCCAGGTCAGTCATGGGACTGGTGTGAGAACTTAAAATAGTTTATCTTTAAAAAAACAAACAACAAGATAATTTTAAAATAGATTCGCAATGCTTTTTTGGAAAATGAGACTACCATAAGGCCTCCCTCACACACACAATGCGAACGCAGAATCGGAGGAGATTTCTCCTTATGATAGTCAAAGATGCTTGATACGCATTAAAAAGAAACATTTGATATTATTACTAGTGCATAGTGTAGGAAAAATCATTTCGAAAGTAAAGATATAAATCTTAGCCAACATACGACCATTATCGTACGCCTACTATAGCTACCATCTAAACTGTGGTGACCACCATAAATAGATAGCAGGTTCTACAACTAAAACCGTACAAGGCTCATATTATTTCTTTGGATTTTCCAACAAATGGTCAGGCTAAGGAACTTCCTACTGCCACATGGGATCGCCTCTGCCCGGACGTCCCGAGAACCTAACGTTACGGTTAGATCTCTGCCAACACAAGGCCGGGTTACCTTTGTAACTAGGTAACTACTACACGAATATGCCATCCCCCGGTCCCTTTGGACCTTTATCCGAGCGCTCGATAACCAACATCACACAGTAATAAATATAGTGTGTCAACATGAGTAAGTATTTGGGCTCCATACCATGATACCACCCTTTCTAGAAGGAAATGACATACCCTAAAGGGCGCGACCCTCATAACCTTGCCGCATATTCCTATTTTAACCATTTTCGGGGAGTGAGGTCTGACGAAGTCTCCTCCACAAAGCTACGCTTTTTCACAAAGCCACGCTTTGATCAACAAATGATCAATAAATAATCATCACACAGCAGCACTCAGCATGCCACATTACCAAATTGGGAATATATCGCTGATAACCTTCAACTACATAAACTTTAAGGGTGTTAATCTAAGAGAATAAATTCTCCGCCACCAACGGAAATGTATTTGAAAGAAATCTGCTTTATATCTCAAAATGTAATGTCAGACATGTAACCATACATGTCTGTTCCGGGTTCGAATAGAACCGAAGGCACTTCAAAAGAAGCCCTTGCAATCCGGGTATTCACAATCCCGATCGAATTTCCCATCACAAAGGAAATCTCCATACCATAGCTAACGGTGCGGAGACAATCGATAGGTCATCCTATCGTTTTCACAAATACCCGGTCTTCACCACCGGTCTTCAATGCTATCCATTACGTCGTATCACTATTCGGAATGGGTAATCCGAATAACGAGCGCAATAATTTAAAAATAAGTGTAGCATTCAATTTCAACCAATTCACAAACAAATACCTATTTAAAGGTCAATATTGATAGTCGGTTATTTAACTATCAATCAATATTCACAACATCATCCGATTTCAAATAATTTCCCAAATTATTTATTTTCCAAAAATATCTTTACAAGATATATATTTTCCACACTTCAACCATTTGAAAACCAGTTTCAAATCATTTTACACCCTTACAACTTTCATTTCAAAATGGTTCATTTAAACCAATTAAATAAATCTTTACCGATTTATTAAATTTACGCTCCAAATCCTTAAATTAATTTCCACACTTCAAAAATAAATCAATGTTTATTTTTAAACAAATTTCCCTTTCTCTTATAAATTCCATATTGAATTTACATTTCCAAAATATCTATGAATATACGATTTTTAATTCGATTTCTAATATTCATTTTCCATTTATCTTTAAAAGATAAAATCTCAAAACATTCACTTCATACTGGAAAATTTTTTCCAAACTTATTTAATAATAAGTAATTCACAAATCTATTTATTTTCAACACTTGGAAAATATTCAATATACTTAAATCCATATTAAGTATATATGTTATTCTATAAGGAAAACATTCTCTTAAACACATTTATTTGGGTCAAAACGAATGTTGCGTAAAACATCGTTACGATAACCCAAAATCACTAGTATATGGATTCGAACTTAAAATAGATATATAAATCCCAATACTATATAAAACATTTCCTTTCGGAAATCATTTACTATAACAACAGTGTTATAGTCCACCATTTCCTTCTATTTCTCGAAAACGTCTATTTCAACAATAAATGTTGAAATCTATGGTTTCGATACTTAACACATTTTAAAACATTTTTAAATCGTTTTAATTCTATTTAAAATATCACTTTCCCAAAATATTTCTTTAATATATTATTCACCGTCCAAAATCGTGAATATACTTCATTAACCAAATTCAATTTCTACATATTTTATTTAAAGGATTATTCACTGTTCAAAATCGTGGATATATTTCCTTTAATAAGCTATAATAATTAAACTTATTAAAATAAGTCAATTTCGAACTTATAAAACAACGTTTATAATCTATATTTATATTTTATAATAACTTCACTTATAAAATTACTTTATTAACAAATTCTATCCATATTCCATTTACACGCAAAAATCTAATTTATAAGTTAATTACTTATATATCTTTTATTTTATAAAATCTATTCATTTTATAACTTTACAATCTATAAATCTATAAATTTCATTCACTTATAAAATCCATTTATATTCCATTTTAACACTTATAAAAACTTGTTTTATAATTCCAACATTTTAATTTATAAATATCACTTTTATAAATCTTTTATATAAATCATTTATAACAATTCAAAAATCCCAAAAATCACATTTCGGTTATATTTCACAAAAATCATAATTTTATAACATAAACATTTCAACGTTTATTTATTTAAAATGAATCAATTTAAAAAATAAATTTTAGTATGAATTCTCAACTTAAATTTTCAAAAATCAAATTTTATTTATTTTCGGCATCTAATGATACCAAAAATATATTCGGCTAAAATTTAGCCTTTATCAATTTCTATCACAAAGATAATCACGCAGATTATAAATAGATCAATAAATAGATCAGCACACAACATTGAAACCAATTCAATCATTTGAAGAATCCAATTGGATCCCTCCAACCTGTTCCCTACATCCAAAGACATAATACCAATTCTGCTTCGAGACGGAATATCGCAGTATATGGGATTTATAAAATACTATCCGCTATTATGCGGCGCAATAGGCTCTCATCCGCTATATAATGCGGGAAATCAACTCCAAGTACATATATAATACCAATTCCATGCAAGTTGGAATTATCGCGGTATATGTTTTTAATAAATAACATCTGCCTAATAACGGCGCATAAGGTCTATTTAACACAATAGATAACAAATTGTCATTCAATCACACAATCAAGCAATTTTAAATCTATCTATTTAAAATTTAAATTGAAACAATTCGATTGAGTGAGAAGTTCTCACCTTGAGTTTCCGATAATAGTTGTAGCATTTTATTTCGAATAAAATTAAACGTGCGTTTAATTTTACCCGAAATTTCCACTAGCTCCAAATGACTCCAATCCAGCTCCATTGCATAGTGCTCGACAAAACGAACTCAACGCAATTTGTTTCGTGATTTTTCGATCTCGTATGAAAAAGTTATGCAATTTAGAGTTTAAACAATTTAATATACAATTTATTTTCAATTTATATTTCTATTTAACCTCCAACTTAATCTGGGCCGCACGTTTTGTAATTGCAGATCGAGCTTTAGCTTCTTCCCAAACGCGACAACCTCCAGGAAATCACGTACATTCGAACCCAATAGCCGCCCTTCTAGGGTTTCGAACGCACCCACCACCGATGGCCTTCACGTTGATCGGCCATAGCCATTCGAAACGCCTCGCCTGGCTCTGCCTTCGGCCCAAATTTCTCCAAACTCAGTTTCCATTTGCCTTGGGAAAACGTGAACGAAGGTCGCACCTTTAACCATCGTTGATCCATGGCTTTGTTTTCGATCACAGCCGTTGATATTGAAGATCTCGACGTGCTCTTCATTTTTGCAGTTGACAATTTCTCGATTCGATGTATAGATTTGGAGAAATCGAAGGAAGAAATCGATTGTTTTCTAGCCGTTCGAGATGTTGGTGGTGGCCAGCTCACAAACCCTAGGGGTTTTAATTTCTTTTGCAAAAATGAAAATAGTTAGGTCCTTTTATAGAAAATTTCCAAAAACACTATTCATCAAAAAAATTCCGAACTCCAAACGAAGCGTACCGGTTGGCATTTCTAAGATTTACCCCACGTTCCGAACACAATGGAATAGGTTTCGGAAGCCAATTCGATCATCTGTGCGAGTTACGGCAATAAACGATCAATTTTAAATTAAATCGATTTAAACTAATTTCTATGCGTTTTGGCTTGCCCCGGACAAACCGTAAATCCGATTGACACAAAATTTGAAAACTTACAATAATATCACATTTTGGATCCGATGAAACTAGTTTCGTCGAAATCCGAGACTGTTTGAAAAATGGCTATTTTAACTCGTCAATTAAATATTAAAATATTCAATTTTCACAAATTAACTTTTAATTCAATTTTAAAAGTTCTATAACATCGTTATAACTCCAATATGATTAAATAAAATTTTACAAATCAATTTTAATCATATAAAACCCAATTTCCAATTATTTCTGTAATTTCAATTATTAAAGTATCGATTTAATTATCCAATTAAATCTAGATATTCAAAATAAAAATTTATTCGACTTACAAATTTTACTTATTAATTTTTTAAAACCAAATAAATATTCAAATTTTAATTGACAGAAATTCTAGGTCGTTACACAATTTACATTTGATATCAAAATATCATATTCTCAAACCATATCATTTTCAAATCATATTCACTTAGAAAAATCACATTCACTTCCAAATTCATATCTACTCAAACATGTCATTTCACAAAAGGTATCAATTCCAAATTTCAACTTAGGTTGTATCATCATCAAGGATTTAGGTATACTTCAACTTTACACAGTCTGAAACTTTAAAAAATAATTTAGATAATCATAAATAGTTTTAATAGTTTAAATAGATTGAAATAGTTTAAATAGTAAAAATAGTTTAAATAGATTTAAATTTTATTTAATTTGATTCAAAATGATTTAAATAGATTTAAAATAGATTAAATAAATTTTATTAGGTTTAAAATGTTTAAAAGATTAATTATAGATTAAATTGACTTAAATTATATTAAGTAGATTTTTAAATAGATTAAATAAATTTAAAATCGATTAAATAGATTTAAATTATATTAAACATATTTAAAATAGATTAAAAAAATTTAATTAGTTTAAAATAGGTAAAAATAGATTAGATTAGGTTAAATGGGTTGTAATAGATTAAATAAATTAAAATAGTTTTAAACCGATTAAAATAGTTTAAATTAATTTAAAATAGGTTTCATATTTGTATCTAAACATTTCCAATAACTCAGTTTTGATGAATTCATTTATATGTCGACACTTCAACATTGAAATTCTAATTTAAGTCCTTTGAATAATCCATTAAATCAATTCCAATTTCAACATTACCGCCTGGATTATCTAAAATAATTCAGTTTATACAAATCAATTTCTATTTCAGAATATCAATAACCGAATTCAAAATTTAAAGATTCAAAATTCACTGAATTCAACCAATCCGATGTCCGTATATAATTTTCTGTCCTTGGGTCAAGTGATACAGATATTTATCATTTCAATCCGCAATTTAAAATTTTATGGTTATATATCATTTCAAACCGCAATCCCGAATTAAATAAAATCCATAAAATCGTTTGAGTCTATCATTTCAACCCATAACGATTTTTTCCTAATCTATAGATCATTCGGGTATGTATCATTTCAACCCATAGGGAACTTGTAGTGTTATAACAATATAAAAATACAACATTCAATCACCTAATATCAACAATCAAACATATATCAAAATCATCATCCAAATCAATCAATAAACATCAATAGATAACTATTAATAATACATGTATTAAATTGACAATTTAGAATTCCATATAAATTAAACGATGATTAAATGTAATAAAAGTCAAATTTAACCAGAATAACAATTAAAATATACCAAACATAAATCAATTGATTTCTAATCACATCATACATCTAATTTAACTAGCATAATATAGTTTAGTAATTGCGAGTGGGTTAAAACACTCACCTTCTTTTTAAATCGATTTGAAATTCAAAATAGGGCCCAAAATTTACTGTCTTGTAATTCATCCAAACTAGTGTCTAAATGTCCGAAATTTTGATGCGATCGCAGAGGAACAAACCGCGCTTGAATTGGACCTCGTATATGAAAGTTATGCATTTTAGAACACTAAAAAATCAAAATTTTAAATAAAAAAAGTAAAAGAAAAAGAAAAAACAAACGTGCATGTCATCACTACCCTACACACTCGGCCAAGCCCTAACCTTCAGCACTAAGTCGCATACGTAAATCACCCATCCACGCCTGAGTTCGTCACCGATCAAGACGCCACTGCCCTTCCAGGTGAGGCCACCGCGACCTACCCCACCATTCTCGACCCCATGCAACTCCTCCACGTTCACCACACCGAGATTTTGTAGCCGCCACCGAAGTTTTCAAACCCTAATCGAAATAATCCAGATGATCCAACCATTCGATCACACTCCAACTTGCATGGATGAACTCCCCTCGGCCCTCTCCACAACCATGTACCTTCGTTTCGACGATCAGACAAAGTTGATCGAGACACGACGAATGGCTGAAACTTCATCACCCAATTCTGGCCACACTGAAACCCGAATCGAAAAATAGACTATAGATTTGACTTACGCTCATCGAGAGCTTCAAATTGATATATAATTTTTAGGGTTTGGAGGAGTTTGATTTCAGAATTGAATTTGAAGTTGAATTTGCAATTTGGGAATTATGGTACTGTAGTTGGATTTGGTTCTGCCATTGAGGAGAAGAAGCAGATAGAATTGTACATACAGATAATTAGAGTATGAAATAGTTAGGGTTTGTAACGGGTTATAAATAGGTAGATCAAAAATAGAAATGAATGAACAACATTGATTTGAAAGTTGAATGATAAACGACCCGGAAAGCCCATTGGAACGAAATAGATATGGGTCATCTCACATATCAAAATAGATGTTTTCAATATTTTTAAATTCAATGGACCAGGTTTTAAGATCAAATTCCATCATATGAAGAAGTTAGCTTAAATTCAGCTTATTTCAGATTGATTTCTACGCGTTTCGAGTCCGTACGATCAAACGACCAGTCCGATCGCTACGAAACTTGAAACATAATAATAATTCACCGTTACGGATCCGATGAAACTGGTTTCGTCGAAATCCAAGACAGTGGCCAAAATGGCTATTTTCACGTTAATTAAATAAATTAAAATTAAATTAATTAACCACTTTTTAATTCAAATTTTTATAATTTACAGATTTCTGTCACTTTAGATTACTTAATTTATAATCCCTTAAAACCAATTTCTATATCAATTCAATATTAAATATCGCACAAATTGCAGTATTTGATTTCAATTTCAATCAATCTAGTAATTATAAATTAAATTTCTAATAAATCTATTTGTTAGACTTTTCAATCTTGTTATTCAATCAATTATTACCCTAAGGATATAGTTAATATTAGTTTATCTCTTACTACATTAATATTTTACAGTTTCATCTTAATTTCCATTAACGTAGTATTTAATTACATTTATTTGTAATAAATCCATTTATTATAACTTAAATTCTAATAAATTGATCAAACTTGATTTTAATTTTTTTTATTCAATCAATTATCATATTATGAATAAAATTAACATTGATTACATCTTATTGAATTAATATTCTACAATTATCAATTTAATCTACATTAGCTGCACTCATTAAGTGAATTAATTGCAATTGATTTCCAATTAAATTAAAAGGTTAAATAAATAGGTAACATATAATAATTTTCACCATTTACCTTTAGTCACATTTTATGAGTTTATTATCCGCAGCAAGTGCTATAACTACCACTACAGCTCTAATTTTATTCAGTTACAGTTTATTTCACATTATTTCATAAATTAATCAACATTTAAATTATCAATTCCTCTTTAAATCCAATTACTCATTAATACATACATTACTATAATTTATTTACAATCTATACCAATTATAACTCTTTTCGTTCTTTTAATAATTGGAATTACATTTAAAGCAGTTATCAGTTACCTTTGATTAATACTATTACATTTCATTTCAATTATATTCTTATTATTGAATCAAAAATTTTCCAACATTTCATCACAACCTTATTAGGTTAACATTTAAATTATCGAAAATTACGGGTCGTTACACTCTCCCACACTCAAAAATTTTTGTCCCCGAAAAGGAAAAGAAGGGAAAAGGAATTTATATAATCAATATATCTTATTCAAAAAATACAAATTTATAAATAATCAATTTACATAATTAAATTATTTGAATAAAATATATTTGTTTATGACAATTAAATCCTTTTGTATTCAAGGTAACAAAAGTTTGAAAAACATTTTGCAAAATTTCTAAGTCCAAAATTCACAGAAAATTACGGTAGAATCTCCTTTGTATGGAGAGGTCTGAGAGAAATAGTAATATCAATAATAATAATATATATAATATTTTCAAAATAGTTTATCCAAAACCATGAGAAAAAAAATATATTATCGATATAAAACCGTAATCCGAGAACTGTCGGGCATACGACGCTTAATTTATGAAACCAGAAGCAGTAGCTATTGCTTCCATAAACATGTATTGCACTTATATAATCCGAAGAAGTTAATAATTATATAAAAGAGAAATATTTAAATTGTTTCAATAACAAACAAAACATCACAATATAACGATATTCATTGCAAACAACAATACAAACATCATTTTCAGTAAAGAGAGCAATCGTTCATCCATAGCAACCAACAAATGGTTTGTTCGGGTTCAAAACTTCTAATCATATAAAATGATAAATAAATTATAAGGTAAACCATACACACAACAGTCGTAGATAACTTATAGGTTATTTATACATCTTTACACAAAATAGAAGTATCCTTTCCCAACCAATCTATAAGCCGAACAACAAAGAATTCAACACATTTTTAAGTTTACTTTATTTATCTCTTTCACATCATTTATTGTTCATTCATTTTTTTTCATACAATGATTATCTTTAATTCAAGTTCATTACTACAAATTTTTTTAATTCTCATTCATTCACATAAAGCTTATTTCATTTATTTACATTCTTTACTTACAGGTCATTACATATCGGCTGAACAATTATAAATGTATGTCCTCACCGTGTTGATATGTATAATACAAAAATTCAATGGAAATAAGAATACTATGGAAGGTAATCATTTAGCTCTTCTCCATATGTTCCAGTGCGTCCGTATCTATGTCTAGAAACATACACTGGGCTGACCCGAGCATTATAAGAAAATAACACCCAGATCAATCTAGTAAAACAGCGTGAGAAACTCAAGAAATATAAGACAAGTAAGAGTAACCTTTAAGACCGTACGGATTATCGTAAGGGTTTCCCTAAAAATGAAAGCAACCATTCATATAGTGATATGATAGATAATGTCTAGAGTGTAGTACATAAATTATATCAAATAGCTGTTATGTGAATGCCACAACAATAATAGGTATACAATCATTACACCCAAGGCGAGTTCGCATAATGGATTTGTCCATGGAGATCTTCCCAGTTTGGCTGCATCCGAACTCCATGGCAAGGATTAGAAACTACTTTACAAGCATCATATATCTCTAGATAGGATAAACTCTAAGGTAAACATAACTGGAAACACCCTTGGTAAGTGGTCCGAGTAGGACGATCTGTCTCCTTGACCCTCAGAAATCGACACTAATACATCCATGGTAATCACGTGCCATAAATCCAAGTGATGGGGAGGCAAGTTATCATGGGGTAAAGAAAAATAAAGGTAGAAGAAAAGACAATAATAAAATATCACATCGTGTTCAATACGTAATTATACATATGAAAAGCACATGCATAACTCAAAATTGCTCCATTAGTTTTCTAGTAGGTACTAATCCAACAGGGGTAGTTATAATGACCTATCCGTACAAATGTTGGTAGGTACATAACACAGTGGAATAATATATGTAGATATCCACATAAGATAGCTCTACGCCATGCTCGAAAAACTCCTTCAAAATACTTTCCCAAAATGCTTCCAAAATGCTCCAAAGTGATCCTTACTACTTGGTTTCCCATTAAAATAGGGCACCAAGAGTTTAATGGTAAAGAAAATAAACTCCGGGTCAGTCATGGGACTGGTGTGAGAACTTAATATAAGATGTTTGGAGACAAAGGTATCTCATAAGACCACGTCTCAAATAAATATGGAACATGATTTTACCTTATGATAACCAAAATATTTATTATGTAAAATTCAAGGATATTATCTTTAATGACATACCTTTGAAAACATTTGTAAGTAAACTTATTAATCTTAGCCGAAATTGTTACATTGATTAAATTCCGACATACTAGCTACAAAGTAGGTTTTACAATCAAACCCGAAAGCATTTATTGAAGAATGGATTTCCATACAAATGACCAAGTGAAGGGACTACCTTCTGGCATTGCATCTCTAGACGAATATACCGAGAACAAGACATGGATTCTCTACCAACACAAGACCAGTCTACCTCTAACTAGATAGTACCAAATACATCATCCCCCGGTCGTTATCGACCTATTCGAAACATCTCTTAGCATACTTCCACAATAATTAATACCCAAATGTTGTAGTGGGTAAAAATATATCTAGAAGGGGACGATCACACCCTAATGGTTGCGAACTACATGGCCTTGCTGCATCTACCCTGTTTTGGTCATTTTTGGGTTTGAGGTCTAAGGTAACGAATAACTTTCATAGAGCACATCATCTTTTTTCTTTGAATGCTACATTTCCATTCCATAATCACACAACCGATTTCTACAAACGTATCACCTCTGAGCTCGTACATCTCAAAGAAAGATGTTACGCCAAGAGAATTTTCCTTCTCCACTTCCAAGAAGATGATATATTTTATAGAGATCGATCAATGTGAAATAGAGTTCAATGTCAGACATTCTTCCATTCAAGTTGTCCAGGAACATGACAAACCAGAGGCAATATTGCAAAATATATAATATTGTAAATTTCACCTCAATGGACTAGTAGCATGTAGCCCTACATCATGAATATCCTCATCTTCAATGATCTTTTCTTCAACATGTTTTACTTTGAAACGTAAATTGGTTAAAAGTGGCTTTCGGGTAGGAATCACCTAATTCCGACCCCAGTTTCTTCAAAATCTAATCATCGATAAAAAATGAAGCTTTATAAATAGATGCTTGTCGTTTGATTTATTCATTCTCTTTATCCAAATATCTTTGATAGATATATCTTTAAAATATCCTTTTGATATATATGGAATCATTAAACCTCTCTTTTAAAATCATTAAATCTTTTGGTATATATGCTGTTGAAAAGTGCTGCGAAAAGTGCTTAAAAAGCTTATTCGATATAAAACAACTTTTCTACTATTTGAAAATCCATATTTTACAATTCGAATCACTTTTAAACCGTTTTAACAAATTTACTGAATTTATTTCATATTTATAAACATTTAAAAATATCCTTTTAAAGGATTATACACTTTGGGCGCTTTAGTGAAAAAGCGCGATTTTTCTGGAAATTCGATTTGGAAATGTTTAAAAATTTACAAGATGAAATTTTGATTTCCTTTCTTCATTTAAAAAATATGGATATAATAGTTTGAAAAATTCTTATCTCTAAGAATTCGAGCTGTATTCCTCTTCGTATACTCATTTGAATTTTTCGACGTGAAATTGCGAACTACCATTAAGGGACGCTACTAGTTTTGACTTGTTTATTGTTTTTCATTTAAAACTTATTGAAACAAGCATATGTGTTTATGAAATATTTCCAAAACATTTTCAATCATTTTTTTAAAGGTATTTAATGAGTCCATTCACTTTTCAAATTTATTTGGAAAGTGTTTTCCATGCGAAATAATGACATGTGTATCGTGACTTGTTTATACAACCATATGACGTAAACAACACATGATGATCAAAATCATAAACAACCATCCATATAACCATATCATATCATCACAACCATATATATACATATAATTAGGATTTTCTCACATTTATTTTGGTTTTCAATCTGAGAAACGGCTATAGCTTTGCTACTCAAGATTTTTAGCTCACGAATCCTTGCACACTCGTCTCTAAATGGTTCGGCTTGAACTTGGGGAGGGAGATAGGGCTCATGGATACGGTATGAGGTAGAAGTGCTAACAGCTAGGGGGGTGAGGCCATGAGTTACAAGGGGGAGAGAGGGAGTTTTGAAGCGGTTTTCAGATGTTTTGACAAATTTATACTTAAATTTATTTTTAAACTATTTTTGGCCATAATTTTGCAAAGCTTGGAAGACATGAAAGTAGAGAGGAGAAGCTTGGAAATGAAGAAGAAGAAGTGTGCATGAAATGAAGAAGGAGATAGGAATTTATAAAAAAAGTTTTGGAATAAAAAATTATAACTTGAAATGACCAAAATGCCTTTACTTATCCATAAACAGACCATATTTTTACAACCCTTACCATCACCTTATCTATGATAACCCATCTCCTCGACCCTCAGAAATTGACCCTAATACATCCGTAAATCCAAGTGCCAGGAAGGTAGATTATCAGGGTTGTAAAGGAAAATAAAGATAGAAGATTACACAATAATAGAACCTAACATCGCATTCAACATTTTAATTATACATAAATGATCAGAGTCAAATGTAAATCCAACGGGATAGTTATAAATATCCATCTGTACATATGCTGGAAAATACATATTACATGACATAGCGGAAAATGGGTAGATATCTACATAAGGTACTTCAGTTTCATAGCTCCAAAAGACTTCTCTAAAATGCTTCCTCAACATGCTCCAAAATGCTCCTAAGGTATCCTTACTACTTGGCTGCCCGAAAAATATGGCACCCAGAGTTTGAAGGGAAAAACAAACTCCGAGTCAGTCATGGGACTGTATGAGAACTCAAAGTACGATGTTTAGAAAACAAAACGGTATCTCATAAGACCACGCCGCACATAAAAAACGGAACATGTTTTTACCTTATGATAACCAAAACACTTTATTACGTAAAACTTAGGGATATTATTTTTGATGACTTTCTTTGAAAACATTTGCAAATAAAATTATTAATCTTAGCCGAAAATGTTACCATTTTTACATTCTAACATACTAGGTTCTATAAAAAAAACCGTAAGTTCTTATTGGGGAATGGATTTCAATACAAATGACCAGGTGAAGGGACTGCCTTCCTATGGGTACACCTCTAGATGGATGTCCCGAGGCACAGAACATCTGACCTCTACCAAAGAACATCTGACCTCTACCAACACAAGACCAGCCTATCTCTATAACTAGATGGTACCGAATATGTCATCCCCTGATCGTTATCGACCTTTATCTGAGAGCTCTCTTTACATACATCCTCATTAATTTACATCACAAACATCATAGCAGGAAGAAATATATCTAGAAGGGAATGATCATACCCTAATTGGTAATGAACCACTTAGCCTTGCTGCATCTAACCCTGTTTCAGCCATTTCCGGTTGATGGGGCTTGAGGCAACAATTACCTTTTCACATAGCACATATTCTTTCACTTTGCATGCCACATTGCTATTCCACATTCACACGTTTAATTTCTACAAACGTATAACTTTCTGAGCTCATATGTCTCAGGAAAGGGTGTTAAGCTAAGAGAAGGCGTTTTCTCCGCTACCGACTGATATACTTTTATAGAGATCACTCATTGTGTTTGGAATGCAAGGTCGGATATTCATCCATACAAGTTCGTTCTGGGACTGAACGAAACCGAAGGTACTTTCCTCGGCCATTACAAGGTGAGAAGTCCTTGTGTATCTGAGATCTTTGGAGACCACCACTACAATATAGTGAATTGGGAATTTATGCCCAATTAATCAACAAGTAGTCCCTCATTATTATTCGTCTCAATATCTTCGTCTTCAAACATCTTCATTCTTCGAACGTGTAAACTAGTTCGAAGTGGTATTCAGATAGGAACCAACCAAATCCGACCACGGTTCCTTTGAAATTCAATCATCGATAAAAATGATGTAATTAGATGATATTTTTTCGATTCATTCATTTTTTACCAAAATATCTTCAAGAGATATATTTTCACAATATTCTTTTAGTGAATACGAAATCATTTAAACCTCCTTTTGTACTTCTCATTTGTTTGTAAGCGTATATTTTGAGAAAATAGGATTATAGAAATCACTCTACTTTTATTCAATATCAACTTTCGTATTCAACAAGTGCTATGGGTGGAATAACGGTGAGATCACCTTTTAAATTCCACTAATAGGACAAGTTTCCTCTTGGGATTATAATAATGAGTATAAGAAGATTATTTATATAAAATCCAAGTTGAGCATCCCGGCTTTCCTTTCGATATGTTCTGCCCCTCACCCAAAAATAGAAAACTAAGGCTAGGTAAGTTCAGGGCACTGGTTTGATCCATCCCTAAACTTAGTTACACACCTTGTTTTTAGATCTCACAGAAGGGATGAATGTACTAGTCGCTTCTGCATTCTCATTTTCATTTTTTAAATCACTTAACTATTTGTTTAAACACCTTTGAAATAATTTTGAATTGTTCAAATATCTTTTAAAAATACTTTATCAATTACCTAAAAATGTTTAATAAGACTTGGGAAAGAATTGTTTAGTCCCAACCTTTATTTCAAAAGTTATTGAAAAGTGTTGGAAAAAGTGTTACAAAAAGTGCTTCAAAAGCTATAGTCTTCAAAACGACTTTTATATCTTTTAAAAAACAAACTTTTAAATCTTAAATTACTTTTAAAAGATTTTTAGAATTTATTTCATATTTTCAAAATGATTATTTTATCAATTTCCAATTTTAGTCATTTACTGCAAAAACTAGATTTTTCTTGAAAATTGATTTTGCCATATTTCAAAACATACAATATGAAATATTGATTTTCTTATTTCATTTGAAGGATATGGATATAGGGATTCAGAAAATTCTTACTTCGAAGAATTCCAAACTATATTCCACTTTGTATGTTTATTTGAACTTTTGATGCGAAAACACGAACTACCACTACGTGACGTGTCAAATTTTAGGCGTATTTTGCAATTCAAATTCAAACGTTATCGGGACAAGTTTAAACACTTATGAATCATTTCTAAAGCATATCCAAACATTTTTTTCAAAGGTATAAATGATTCCATATCACATTTCCTTTTATTTTGGAAAGTGTTTTCCGTGTGAATTAATGTCGTGTATATCATGACTTGTTTCAATATTTTCATGCAATAAAAAACATATGAAAATCAATATCATAACCAAATATCCAAACAAACATATCAAAACACACAACCAAATATATACATATAAATTAGAAGTTATCACCTTTTTTTGGAATTGAACTAACTTTAAATTGAAATATTTTTCTAACTCAACTCAAAAGCTCATGAAAACTTGTTTTAAGGCTTCTAGTGGCTTGAATTGACTTGTATAGGTCTTTGGAGCTTAGGGCCGTGAGTTTCAAGGGGAGATTGGGCTTGGCTTGATGGTGAAGGAGTGGGTCGTGGGTTGTGAAGGAAGGAGGAGGAGTTTTTGTGAATATTTAAGGTGATTTGATGGTTACTTTCTTTAGCATATTTTTGGAATAAATTTTAGAATTATTTTATTAAGGTTGGAAGACATTAAAAGAGTGAGAAGAAGCTTGAAATTTTGAGAAGAAGAAGTGTGGAAATAAGTAAAAAAGTGGGTGTGTGTTTATAGAAAAAACTTTGGATTAAAATATTATATTTGCAAAAGACCAAAGTACCATTTACTTACTTTTAAAGTAATCTTACTTTTCAACACTTAACATCACATTTCAAATCTTTACTTTGTGTCCTTATCACTTAACGAGTAATAAAACTTAATGTAATAATGATGTTTCTTTTGATTTGACATGTGTTGTTTTTATTAGTTTACTTTTCCTAATTATATTCTAGAATTTCCTAATTGTGTTTTAATAAAAGTAATCCTAATTAGCAACTTAATTAATACTTACTACATTTATATAAGTGTACACGAATAATAAAATAGATGTGCAACAACGTTGCGACAACTTTAAATCGACAAAACATTGATTTTTGACAATATGTTCTTCGATCATATTTTGACGTTTTAGTTAAACTATTTATTTATGTAAACCAAATTTAAAAACTAATTTGTATAATCTTATTTAAAAATATAAATACTCATAAAAAAATTAAAATAATTTATTAAACATTGAAACTTACTTTTCTGAAATCAGAATTTTGTCACTTTTGTCGACATAAGCAAATGTTACTATTTTTATGTATGTTTCTATTTCCAAATCCTATCTAATATTATTTGAATCATAAAACCTTTTATATTTTATATTTAAAATCACTTTAAATGTTATATTTTTAGGTGGTCAAATTATGGGTCATTACATTATCACATCATCACTTTATGTCCTACTCACTTAAGTGTTAAGAAAAGTAAAGTGAAGATACAGTTAGATTTGATATGATTTATTTTTTTGGTCCTTTCTTACTTAATTTTGTTAATGATTTTCTATAATTTTCTAATCTTGTTTAGGAAAACTAATCTTGTTTAGTCTTTTTGTACTTACTTACCATGTTATAAAATGTGTACATGTATATGTAAATAAAGGTGTAACAACGCTGTGACAACTTTTGTTTGATAAAACTTGAAAATAAACTTGTATAATGTTATTAAAAATAAAATCCTTATTAAATAATTAAAATAATTTATTTAACCATAAAAACTTACTTTTATTGAAAACAAACTTTTGTCACTTTCATCGATATAAGCAAAAGTCATATTTTCATGCAATATTCTATGTCCGAATCCTATCTAATATTGTTTGGATGATAAAATCTTATATACTTTATATTTAAATCAATTTAAATATGTATCTTAGAGTGATAAAATTATGGATCGTTACATCGAGTCATATCAAGTCCCTCCAGCAACAATTGACAAGCATCTCTACATATGGAGTTGATATACCCTTGAGATCAGCTGAACCCCCTTGCCATGCCCCTTCTCTGTTTTTCGTCATTTTCCCAATGTCAGTGCTACGCTCGACATCTCTCATACGAGTCTATGTCACTATAACAGAACACGAATGCCTAAATTAATTTCATTATCTTAAATAAATCAAAAATCACTATATGGATTCGAGCATCTCAAACAGATCTTGAACCTCCATATAGGTTCCATGCTTAAGTCTTCTAATGAATTATAATGTCGTCATCTCTCTTGGAGTAATCCTCAAGATAGATAGTCCCATATGATATCGTCGTTTGAAATGTTAAAACTGACCTCTCTTTTGGACTTAACCTTAAGATAGATATTTCAACTCTATAATATTCCATATAACAAATGCTTCCAGAACATAGATTGCATATATGGTTTTGAACTAATTACGGGATTGAGTCATCTCATATATGTACTGTAACGACCCGCCATTCATATCCACAGAATGACGCATCATTAATAAGAAAGAAAGGGATAGAAAGAAAAAGAAAGAGAAGAAAGAAGAAACAACACATCAGAATCTAAACAGCGGAACGAATAAATTATATTAATAACATAAGTATTGCATACTATACAACCATTATCAGAGTTACATAGATAATACAACACATACTAGACAGTTATAAACACCTTCTAGTTATTACAACTCAATACAACTCAGAGAAACACAGAGATACCAAACACAGCGGAAAACTAAACATATCTACAACGCTGAAGCCTCCTAATCCATTGCTCCTCCATAATTCGTCAAAGATAACCTAAATCCCTTGGCTACTCGTAAAAATTTGAGTACCCAAGAGTTTATGAAAAACAAAAATAAACTCCGGGTCAGACAATGGTCTGGTGTGAGCAACAGGTTAAAGTTGCTTAACTTTCAAAAACTTTTGAAAAGAAAGGTATCATGTAAAACTTCCCACACATAAACATAGAAAAGTTTTTACCTTACGCTAACCAAAACATTTGATAGGAAATCCGGTGATATTATAATAGGTCTAGGGTTTTCAAGTAAATAAGAAATAGCCGAAATTGTTACATTATTAAATTCCAGCTACTAGCCACAAAAGAGGGTAATACAATCAAAACCGTTGGCACTTATTGGATTTTGGATTCCATACAATGGCAGGGCTACTGGGGTACCGCCTGTCACAGTATGTGGCCTAGATCACCGTATCGAGGAGTACGCCCGCTCCCCTGCAACACAAGGCCGAAACCATCCCTTACTGGACAGCCCCGAACAAGACAACCCCGGCAGTTGTCGCGAATCAACCGCCCCACACAGCCGAATAAAAAGGGACTTCTAGACGGGGGAAAATCTTGTCCTGAAATGGGCGCTACCCACCTAGCCTTGCTGCACCTCCCCTGTTTTAGCCATTTCGGGTTGATGAGGCTTGAGGCTACGATTACCTTTAGAGAACACATCTCTTAGAATGCTCATCGTCCACCTGACGATGTTCTGCAAGCATTCAATCCATACAATTCGTTCCGGGTTCGAACGAAACCGAAGGCATTATCTCGTTATACTCATTTTGGAATCACCCTCAGAGTTAACGATGATAACCCTTGCACTCTGAATCTTCATCTTCACTTGAGATTCACGACCTATCGTTAATTTTGATCGATGTGGTTTTCGGATATCCAATCTAGAAACCCGATCCCGGTCTCATCGAAATCCAAAGCGTGTCTTTTAGGTCCAGGTTGTTTTAGAATTTAAAACAATTCAATTAAACTATCTATATACACACAGATAGATAATTCACATCATCACAATAGATAATCATCACCATAGATAATCTATATTATCATTATCAGAAGATAATCCAAATCATTATCACAATGCAACCAATGCATCCATATCACACATCATTACTAATCTCATATCTGAGATTCAAACCATTCAAGGAAATCTATATCATCCATATATAAACAAGGATTAATAATCACACCATGTATAATTAATTTAAAATGAATTAAATTAATTACATTATCTGTAATTAATTTAAAGTAAATTAAATTAATTACCTCAATTTATAAATCCTGCTTATATAACCATTGATTACAAATCAATCAACCAATGAATTAACCACTTATTAATTCCCTTGATTAATTACCCTTGATTAATCATTCTTTAATTACATTCAAGTAAATAATTTCACTAATTAATTATTCTTAATCAAATACAGTAATTAACCTTTAATTACTTCATTAATTAATTAATTGTAATTAATTACATAAATCCTTAATTAATTACATTTATTAATTACTTTAACACTTATCATTGATTAATTAATCTCAATTAATTAATCCTTAATCACATCATTAATTATATTATTTAATGATTCCTAATTACATTTAAATTAATTAACTTCATTAAGTAATTAACCATAATTATTAATCACTTTGATTAATTAACTTCAGTAATTAACTATTCTTAATTACTTCATTGAGTAAATTGATTACCCCTAATTTAATTATATTTAAAAATTAATTATATTTATTAATCGTCCTCGATCAATTTTATTAGTAACTAATTACCCTTAATTAATTACATTACTAAATTATTTCCCAAATGACTTAATCAATCAATGCTTAAATTAATTACATCAAGTAATTAATTATTAATTACTTTATCAAAGTAATTACCTTCCATAATAATTACACAAGAAATTAACCCCAAACTCTTTCATACTTCAAAAAGTTACATTCAGTAATTACTCATCTTAATTACTTCCCTAAGTAATTATCCTTCATTGATTACTTATCAACCCATCAAATGATTATTCTAAATTAATTAAACTTAATTAATTAATTTAAACTAATCAAATTAATTAATTAATCACAATGAGTAATTGATACCTTTAATTACTTTCATAAAGTAATCATACTTAACCAAATACTATAATGATTATCTAATTTAATTAATCTAATTAATTATCAAAATTAATCACTTAAATTAATTAATAAATAATCCCAAGTTAATGACCCTCATTAACTTATCAATAATTTCCTTAATACCTTTCTTAAGTAATTAACTTAAATTAATCATTATTAATCACAAATTTATTAATCTTCACTAATCATTTAATTAATCACTAATTGTTTAATTAATTAAGTTTTAACTTAATTAATCTTAATCTCTTGATAAATTAATTTTTAATCATTAATTAAAATCTTAACTTATTTAATTAATTGATCTTATTTCCAAATTAGTTAATCTTAATTAATTAACTTCAACCTTAATTAATTTATTCAAAATCCTTACTTAATTAATTAAATTAATTAATTAATTATCCATCTAAATACCTTACTAATTTAATAAATCAAAATCATTAAATCTTTGATTTTATTTTAAAATAAAACATTTCTTATTAATAATTTCATTATCATTAACAAAGCAATATTCAAAACAACTTACTTTAAAATTTGTTTCCAAATTTCATTTTAAACTTTAAATTTAAAATGAAAACCGAACTTAACTTTAACAAAGTTTTAAAAACATTTTAAAAACCTTTTTAAAACTTCTACTAAATAATTTCTTATTTTATAAAGAAGTTTAAAGGAAATTTAAACTCACTTTCATTTTTAAAATACAAATCCTATTTAAAATATGTTTCAACTTCCAAAGTTGTTTAAACATTTTTAAATTGTTAATTCCTTTAGTTTCAAAATTTTGATTCCAATTGGATTTTGATTCCATTTTAAAACTTATGTTTAAATCTCTACTTTTTATTTAAAGCTTTATCTTAAATTCAAATATTTAAAATCTTTTAAAGCTGTTTAAACATTTTAATTTATAAAATTTAAATTAGATTTAAAACTTGGATTCAAACTCAGTTTGAAAACCATATTTTAAATTTAAGTTTTAAATTCTGTTTTAAAACCTTGTTCCAGATTTAAAAAAAATTGAATTGAAATTATATAGGTTTCAGAGAAACCTGTAGCTATAGTAAAATACCCGAGTCTCCCTTATTTGACTTCGAGTAAAACCCTAATCATCTTCGAGCAAAAGATCGAATTACTCGAGTATGACTCGAGTATAAATTCCTGCAAAAACCCAAACATCACCTAACACCATTCTTTACCGTGCATATGCACGGTGGTTTTGGCCGCCTCCAGTCACCACCAAGTCCACGAACAAGTCGACACTCAACTCTGAATCACCTCACGTTCATCAAAAACTCACCATATACTCGAAATCAAATTCGAGTACCCCAAACCCAAAACCTGGAAAAATACTGGAACAAGCCCACCATCTAATCCAAAACCTGGAACCTAGGACGCAACCAAATTCCGATCACCGTGACGACTACAACTGCGGCCATGAGTACGTCGATGCTCGTTCTACTATCCCCTGGAATTCCAAAGCACTCGATCCACAGGAAGCTACGTGACGATCAAAACTCTACACTGCCTAGAAACTAGGTTTAGAAATCTAATCTAACATTCACCATCACCACGGTGAACTTCCACCACCACTACCATTTTTCTCATCAACACTGATCACCCATCCATCACCAGAAGAAAACGCAACCTTCCAGAACCCCGAGATCATCTGAATTTCCTCCATTCACAATTTCCAATAAAAACAGCAATGCCCTCAAATCCAAATACTAAAAATTGAAAATTTTTGTTTCAAAAATCAAATTTAAGCTTAAGCTTTTGATTCATGCACCTGAAACTAAGAATCAATTTAATTGAATTTTACCTATTTTGAGTTTACTCTATTGTTTTATTATTTTCCAGTAAACTGCAAGTTCTTTTTAACTTAACAAAATTTTAAACTAAAATTTATAATAAGTTAAACATACACTGTTCAAGGTTCATGTATTATTAGAGATTGATTCAAGAGTACTTAAGTTTTACTAAAATATGGATCTGGAACTTAGAAAAACTGTAATAACATAAAACTGTATCTATGATCAAATCAATTTACATATAGAAGATACACAATACAATTTTAGCACAGGAAACAAGCATGCATTTCATAACCATACTTAAGATTTTAAGTTTATGAGGTTACTTACAAACATACTTGTTTTTCATAGATGATTTGGCAACAAAAGTATTTACTTAAATTTTATACTATAATGTTACTCACAAACATACTAATCAACATGCAACCAGGTAAACATACACAAAACATATTTTTTTAGTCATCAATCAAGCAGCAGTTTTATACTTAAGTTAAAAAACAGGAGTTACTCACTTGATATGTTTGAAAGACATAGCACTAAATTTCCAGAAAAGCTTTTAAAAACTTGAGTTGCCTCTTTGTTTTGAAACTGCAATTGCATTCTAATGAAACTTGAATTGCTTTTACTTCCTGATTATAAACTGAGTTGCTGTTGATTTAAACTTGAGTTGCTTTGCATTTAGATTTACATGCAGGCTATTTGAAACTTGAACTTGCTGTTAAAAACTTGCAGGCATGCCTGATTCCCAAATGCAGAAGTCAAACCAGATTCATTTTGCTTAAACTTGAATTACAGATTCTCTTTAAATACCCAGGTTGAAAGATGCATGCAGGCATATGCTTTGATTTTGCATTTGAAAATGGTTTTACAGAGGATTGCAGGTTTTTCATTTTTATTTTTGAGGAGAAAACTTTCAGATTTGAACATGATTTATTTTTGGTTTTGGAGAGTTTGTTATTGATTTGTTTCAGCTGAAATTTTTTTCTTCTTACTTTTGAAAAATGAAGATTAGGAAAGAAAATGAAGGAAAGAAGTATGTGCTTATATAAGATAAAATGGTTTATTTAAAATAAAAGAAAAATTAAAAACAAGAATGACACATGTATTATTAGTTACTCAATTTAACTACACTTGTCATTATACCACTTAATATAATAACATGTGTCTTGAGAATTATTTTATTTGTTTTTATTTAATTTGAAAGTAAATAAAACCTTTTTTATTTATTTATTAAATGCTTATATGTATAAATTACTTCCATATGTAAATGTATATGTGCATTCCTTTTTAAAGAAAATGAAATAAAACAATTTATATAAAAAAGAAAGGTTATTTATATAATTTAGATATGTTTATTCATTTGAAATTTCAAAATTAAATTCAAATTCAAATTCTATCCATACATTTAAAAATCTAATTTTAAAACTAATTTATATTAACATTTTTAATCTAACAACAATAATATTGTCTTTTAAAATTTATCTATTTTTATACATTATTACTATTATTTGAAAATAACTCATTTATCAATTTTAAATTATTTATAAAAGAAATTATACATTAATGTTCAATATATAAATGGTATTTTAAATCTTCATATATAATTCAAATTATATTTATTTAGCTATATTCAAAAAGAAAAATAAAATAAACTTTTGTTTATCTTATTTAAAATTTAAACCATGCTTTAAAATATATTTAAACACTTTAAAACAATTTCTTTAAGTATCTTATAACCATATAGTTATTTATTAAATAGATTTGAATAGTTATTTATTAAATAAAATAATAATTTCCAAATTATCAAAATGAATATCAGAATTTAAAAACAAGATTTTATTTGTTTATTAAACTTCATATCAAAACTTATCTATCTACAATATATATAAATATATATATACACATTATAAATAGAAAGCAATTATTAGCTTTTAAAAGATAAAATTCACCAATTAAACATTCATTTAATTAGATCATTAAATCAAGTTAATCTTATTAACAGAATTTATCAAATTCAATTTAATTTTAAATACAGATTATTAAATTGATATTGCCAAAATTTTCGGGATATCACATTCCTTCCCCCTTAAAAAATTTCGTCCCCGAAATTTAAAAGCAAAGGTAATTTAATAATCTCATTAAAGATTTAATTTAAACACAAGCATATATCAATCATATGCTATCAACCAGGGCAACCAATTTATCTAATCAAACAAATTTAATCATCCAGACAAAATTCTAGATAAAATTTCCTCGAGTTTCCCCAAGTATATATATATCGGGATACTCGCTCTATAGAATACAAACAATCTAAACTACAAAGCTACAGAGCTCCTTCTCATCTAGATTTATAAAACTAGACAAGATATCATACTACAGACGAATCTGACTCAACAACCAAACCTTCTTGAACAGCTGGTTCCACTACCAGAGATAGCTCATACATGTACTTCCTCGGAGATACGTGAATCTCATTGAATCCAATTATCCGACTGGAAATTCAACTCTACTCTTCAAACATCAGAAGAACAAACTCACTTCTTCTAGGAAAAGACAAAACAGAAACACTCCCAAACTGCTTCCGCTGCACAACTCTGATCCGGAATAGAAGAAAAAAATGCTGATGATGAACATGAGCACAATCTGGACAACATATCCCAGAATATGATTCAACAGATTCGTAAAAGAAAACTCAGAAGTTCCACTAATCCTGAGCTGCTTCACCAAACCTTAACTCGAGAAACCATCCTTCTACTAGTTGATCCACCGGTAGCACTCCTGGAATCCGGTCGATATGAAAACTCAACCTCCATATATAGAAAAACCTCTGACTTCTCAGAAGACATCCAGAAAATCTCTGATAACCCAAGAGATCACTCAAACAATCGCAAGTCACTTTTGCGATCAATCCAGACCAACTCCCAAAGAAAACTGTTCTCTCTTTACCAAACAGAACAGCTTAAACTTAATTAGCAAATCCACCGAAGAAACGGATCCACTCTGCTGCTTCTGAACTCCTCCTTCAGAAACTGCTAAGCCAGAAGAATTTCCTGCCAACACAGAATACTTTGAGCTGAACTGCTGACACCGATGCCAAAGACTTCCTATTCCAAATCTCTTTGAGATACTCGGACCTCAAAGCCAAACATAAACAACCAGCTGGACTCTGCCACATCACCGAAGCAGACACACTTCCTAAAACTTGTTCCAAAGAAACATCCTTGGAAACATACATATTCACTGCATCTCATCACGCAGCTACCACTTCCTGAGGTATCAAAATACCATCACACACTTCTGCTAAACCGACAGATCCAAACTCAACTCATCCTACTTCAAAGATAGAATCCGAACATTAACAGGTTTCCTTCAGAGATCGATGAAATCCTTACACCAAGCTACAAAACTTACTCGAGACGGTATTATGTCTACAGTCTCGACAGATACACTTCCAACCTCATCATTTAAACTCCAACCATTGGTAGTAGTCGTGTTACACACACCACTACCTTATCTACCTATATAACTTATATTGGAAAAAAACCGAACAGGTAACCCAACAAATAGGTAGAAATAAATAAATATAAATATGTAAAATTACAAATACGCTCTCTCAAGATAGACATCACTCCAGAGCCTAGGTATTCACTCAACCTAATGCTCTGATACCAACTGTAACGACCCGCCATTCATCTCCACAGAATGACGCATCATTAATAAGAAAGAAATGGATAGAAAGAGAAAGAAAGAGAAAAAAGAAGAAACAACACATCAGAATCTAAACAGCGGAACGAATAAATTATATTAATAACATAAGTATTGCATAGTATACAACCATTATCAGAGTTACACAGATAATACAACACATACTAGATAGTTATAAACACCCATCTAGTTATTACAACTCAATACAACTCAGAGAAACACAAAGATACCAAACACAGCGGAAAACTAAACATATCTACAACGCTGAAGCCTCCTGCTCCATTGCTCCTCCATAATTCGTCATAGCTAACCTGAATCCCTTGGCTACTCGTAAAAATTTGAGTACCTAAGAGTTTATGAAAAACAAAAATAAACTCCGGGTCAGACATGGGTCTGGTGTGAGCAACAGCTTAAAGTTGCTTAACTTTCAAAAACTTTTGAAAAGAAAGGTATCACGTAAGACTTCCCACACATAAACATGGAAAAGTTTTTACCTTACGCTAACCAAAACATTTGATAGGAAATCCAGTGATATTATAATAGGTCTAGGGTTTTCAAGTAAATAAGAAATAGCCGAAATTTTTACATCATTAAATTCCAGCTACTAGCCACAAAAGTGGGTAATACAGTCAAAACCGTTGGCACTTATTGGATTTTGGATTCCATACAATGGCAGGGCTACTGGGGTACCGCCCGTCACAGTACGTGGCCTAGATCACCGTACCGTGGAGTACGCCCGCTCCCCTACAACACAAGGATGAAACCATCCCTTACTGGACAGTCCCGAACAAGACAACCCCGGCAGTTGTCGCGAATCAACCGCCCCACACAGCCGAATAAAAAGGGACTTCAAGACAGGGGAAAATCTTTTCTTGAAATGGGAGCTACCCACCTAGCCTTGTTGCACCTCCCCTGTTTTAGCCATTCTCGGTTGATGAGGCTTGAGGCTACGATTACCTTTAGAGAACACATCTCTTAGAATGCTCATCATCCACCTGACGATGTTCTGGAAGCATTCAATCCATACAAGTTCATTCCGGGTTTGAACGAAACCGAAGGCATTGTCTCGTTATACTCATTTTGGAATCACCCTAAGAGTTAACGACGATAACCCTTGCACTCTGAATCTTCATCTTCACTTGAGATTCACGACCTATCGTTAATTTGGATCGATGTGGTTTTCGGATATCCAAATCTGGAAACCCGATCCCGGTCTCATCGAAATCCAAAGAGTGTCTTTTAGGTCCAAGTTGTTTTAGAGTTTAAAACAATTCAATTAAACTATCTATATACACACAGATAGATAATTCACATCATCACAATAGATAATCACCACCACAGATAATCTATATTATCATTATCAGAAGATAATCCAAATCATTATCACAATGCAACCAATGCATCCATATCACACATCATTACTAATCTCATATCTGAGATTCAAACCATTCAAGGAAATCTATATCATCCATATATAAACAATGATTAATGATCACACCATGTATAATTAATTTAAAACGAATTAAATTTATTACATTATCTCTAATTAATTTAAAGTAAATTAAATTAATTACCTCAATCAATAAATCCTGCTTATATAACCATTGATTACAAACCAATCAACCAATTAATTAACCACTAATTAATTCCCTTGATTAATCATTCTTTAATTACATTCAAGTAATTAATTTCACAAATTAATTATTCTTAATCAAATACAGTAATTAACCTCTAATTATTTCATTAATTAATTAATTATAATTAATTACATTAATCCTTATTAATTACATTAATTAATTACTTTAATCACTTATCATTGATTAATTAATCTCAATTAATTAATCCTTAATCACATCATTAATTATATTAATTAATGATTCCTAATTACATTTAAATTAATTAACTTCATTAAGTAATTAACCACAATTATTAATCACTTTAATTAATTAACGTCAGTAATTAACTATTCTTAATTACTTCATTGAGTAAATTGATTACCTCTAAATTAATTATATTTAAAAATTAATTATATTTATTAATCATCCTTGATCAATTTTATTATTAATTAATTACCCTTAATTAATTACATTACTTAATTATTTCCCAAATGACTTAATCAATCAATGCTTAAATTAATTACACCAAGTAATTGCCTTCCATAATAATTACACAAGCAATTAACCCCAAACTCTTTCATACTTCAATAAGTTACATTCAGTAATTACTCATCTTAATTACTTCCCTAAGTAATTACCCTTCATTGATTACTTATCAACCCATCAAATGATTATTCTAAATTAATCAAACTTAATTAATTAATTTAAACTAATCAAATTAATTAATTAACCACAATGAGTAATTAATACCTTTAATTACTTTCATAAAGTAATCATACTTAACCAAATACCATAATGATTATCTAATTTAATTAATCTAATTAATTATCAAAATTAATCACTTAAATTAATTAATAAATAATCCCAAGTTAATGACCCTCATTAACTTATCGACAATTTCCTTAATTACCTTTCTTAAGTAATTAACTTAAATTAATCATTATTAACCACAAATTTATTAATCTTTACTAATCATTTAATTAATCATTAACTGTTTAATTAATTAAGTTTTAACTTAATTAATCTTAATCTATTGATAAATTAATTTTTAATCATTAATTGAAATCTTAACTTATTTAATTAATTGATCTTATTTCCAAATTAATTAATCTTAATTAATTAACTTCAACCTTAATTAATTTATTCAAAATCCTTACTTAATTAATTAAATTAATTAATTAATTATCCATCTAAATACCTTCTTAATTTAATAAATCAAAATCATTAAATCTTTGATTTTATTTTAAAATAAAACATTTCTTATTAATAAATTCATTATCATTAATAAAGCAATATTCAAAATAACTTACTTTAAAATTTGTTTCCAAATTTCATTTTAAATTTTAAATTTAAAATGAAAACCAAACTTAACTTTAACAAAGTTTTAAAAACATTTTAAAAACCTTTTAAAACTTCTACTAAATAATTTCTTATTTTATAAAGAAGTTTAAAGGAAATTTAAACTCACATTCATTTTTAAAATACAAATCCTATTTAAAATATGTTTCAACTTCCAAAGTTGTTTAAACATTTTTAAATTGTTAAACTTCCTTTAGTTTCAAAATTTTGAATCAAATTGGGTTTTGATTCCAGTTCAAAACTTATGTTTAAATCTCTATTTTTTATTTAAAGCTTTATCTTAAATTCAAACTTTTAAACTCTTTTAAAGTTGTTTAAACATTTTAATTTATAAAATTTAAATTATATTTTAAAAATTGGATTCAAACTCAGTTTGAAAACCATATTTTAATTTTAAGTTTTAAATTCTGTTTTAAAATCTTGTTCCAGATTTTAATACAAATTTGAATTGAAATTATACAGGTTTCAGAGAAACCTGTAACTACAGTAAAATACCCGAGTCTCCCTTATTTGACTTCGTGTAAAACCCTATTCATCTTCAAGCAAAGGCTCGAATTACTCGAGTATGACTCGAGTACAAATTCCTGCAAAAACCCAAACATCACCTGACACCATTCTTCACCGTGTATATGCACGGTGGTCTTGGCCGCCTCCAGTCACCGCCAAGTCCACGAACAAGTCGACGCTCAACTCTGAATCACCACACGTTCATCAAAACTCACCATATACTCGAAATCAAATTCGAGTACCCCAAACCCAAAACCTGGAAAAATACTGAAACAAGCCCACCATCCAATCCCAAACCTGGAAACTACGACGCAACCAAATTCCGATCACCGTGACGACTGCAACTCCGGCCATGAGTACGTCGATGCTCGATCTACTATCCTCTGGAATTCCAAAGCACTCGATCCACAGAAAGGTGCATGACGATCAAAACTCTGCACTTCCATAAACTAGGTTTAGAAATCTAATCTAACAATCACCAACACCACGGTGAACTTCCACCACGACCACCATTTTTCTCATCACCACTGATCACCCATCCATCACCAGAAGAAAACCCAACCTTCCAGAACCCCGAGATCATCTGAATTTCCTCCATTCACAATTTCCAGTAAAAACAGCAATGCCCTCAAATCCCAATACTAAAAATTGAAATTTTTGTTTCACAAATCAAATTTGAGCTTAAGCTTTTGATTCATGCATCTGAAACTAAGAATCAATTTAATTGAATTTCACTTGTTTTGAGTTTACTCTGTTGTTTTCTTATTTTCCAGTAAACTGCAAGTTCTTTTTAACTTAACAAAGTTTTAAACTAAAATTTATAATAAGTTAAACATACATTGTTCAAGATTCATGTATTATTAGAGATTGATTCAAGAGTACTTAAGTTTTACTAAAATATGGATCTGGAACTTAGAAAAATTATAATAACATAAAACTGTATCTATGCTCAAATCAATTTACATACAGAAGATACACAATACAATTTTAGCACAGGAAACAAGCATGCATTTCATCCATACTTAAAGTTTTAAGTTTATGAGGTTACTTACAAACATACTTGTTTTTCATAGATGATTTGGCAACAAAAGTATTTACTTAAATTTTATACTGTATTGTTACTCACAAACATACACAAAACACATTTTTTTAGTCATCAATCAAGCAACAGTTTTATACTTAAGTTAAAAAAACAGGAGTTACTCACTTGATATGTTTGAAAGACAGAGCACTAAATTTCCAAAAAAGCTTTTAAAAACTTGAGTTGCCTCTTTGTTTTGAAACTGCAATTGCATGCTAATGAAACTTGAATTGCTTTTACTTCCTGATTATAAACCGAGTTGCTGTTGATTTAAACATGAGTTGCTTTGCATTTAGATTTGCATGTAGGCTATTTGAAACTTGAACTTGCTGTTAAAAACTTACATGCAGGCCTGATTCCCAAATGCAGAAGACAAACCAGATTCATTTTGCTTAAACTTGAATTATAGATTCTCTTTAAATACCCAGGTTGAAGGATGCATGCAGGCATATGCTTTGATTTTGCATTTAAAAATGGTTTTAAGAGGATTGCAGGCTTTTCATTTTTATTTTTGAGGAGAAAACTTTCAGATTTGAACATGATTTATTTTTGGTTTTGGAGAGTTTGTTATTGATTTGTTTCAGCTGAAAAATTTTTCTTCTTACTTTAGAAAAATGAAGACTAGGAAAGAAAATGAAGGAAAGAATATGTGCTTATATAGGATAAAATGATTTATTTAAAATAAAAGAAAAATTAAAAACAAGAATGACACATGTATTATTAGTTACTCAATTTAACTACACTTGTCATTATACCACTTAATATAATAACATGTGTCTTGAGAATTATTTTATTTGTTTTTATTTAATTTGAAAGTAAATAAAACCTTTTTTCTTTATTTATTAAATGCTTATATATATAAATTACTTCCATATGTAAATGTATATGTGCATTCCTTTTTAAAGAAAATGAAATAAAACCATTTATAAAAAATGAAAGCTTATTTATATAATTTAGATATGTTTATTCTTCTGAAATTTCAAAATTAAATTCAAATTCAAATTCTATTCATACATTTAAAAATCCAATTTTAAAACTAATTTATATTAACATTTTTAATCTAACAATAAAAATATTGTCTTTTAAAATTTATCTATTTTTATACATTATTACTATTATTTGAAAATAACTCATTTATCAATTTTAAATTATTTATAAAGAAATTATACATTAATGTTCAATATATAAATGGTATTTTAAATCTTCATATATAATTCCAAATTATATTTATTTAGCTATATTCAAAAAGAAATATAAAATAAACTTTTGTTTATCTTATTTAAAATTTAAACCATGCTTTAAAATATATTTAAACAATTTAAAACAATTTCTTTAAGTATCTTAAAACCATATAGTTATTTATTAAATAGTTTTGAATAGTTGTTTATTAAATAAAATAATAATTTCCAAATTATCAAAATGAATATCAGAATTTAAAAACAAGATTTTATTTGTTTATTAAATTTCAAATCAAAACTTATCTATCTACAATATATATAAATATATATATATATACATTATAAATAGAAAGCACTTATTAGCTTTTAAAAGATAAAATTCACCAATTAAACATTCATTTAATTAGATCATTAAATCAAGTTAATTTTATTAAAAGAATTTATCAATTTAATTTAAATACAGATTATTAAATTGATATTGGCAAAATTTCCGGGATATCACAAGTACAATCTTACCGCTTATCAGACTCTCTTAACCAATCATTGAATTCCTGATTAAGTCGAATCCCATTCACATAGAAGTAAGCGAAAGCTAACTTTGTCCTCTCTCTTGGAGTACTCCTTAAGATAGGAAATCCCACATGATGTCATCGTTTGATATGTTAACGCTGACCCCTCCCTTGTACTTAACCTTAGTATAGACAGTTCAACTCTATAACTTTTCACATCACAACCGCTTCTAGAACATAGATTGCGTATATGGTTTTGAAGTGATTACGGGTTTGAGTCATCTCATATAAGTACATTCTTCCTGCTTACCAGACTCTTTAAAACCGATCGATGAATTCCTAGTTAACTTGATTTTGGTTCTCTCAGAAGTAGCGAAAGCTAGAGACATTTCATATTAATACTCCTCCCTGGCGTTCTCATTGGCATGAAATCCCAAAGTCTCTTGATAACTTCTTAAGTCATATTAAGTCAAGTTCGATCACTGACTTATCGATTATCAGGTCAAAATTGCTTATACAAATCAATATTCATATGCTTAACTCATTTTCCCAACTTAACTATTCCTCGCCCAAGAGTGTAGGCAGGTAAGTTAGAGCACTAGTTGCATCAGAGCCTTGCCAAGACACTTTATTCTTGATTCTCACAAATAGATAAGTCTACCTCCTCGGCTTTTAATGTTAAGTATAATATTAATGATCTCCATAAATAAATATGAAATCAACACTATTAACACATTTCTGACATTTTTTGACTTACTATTCTTCAATCAAGAGGGATGCCAACAGGTTAGAGCTCTATTGCTCTATCCCTACTCGAACATCAATCTTAACATTTACAGAAAGATAGGCTTTACTTCGTCAGCTTTTAGTGTTTAACATAGTTAATTATTTTTCAAACAAGTAATCAAACAATTAACCATTTTGCCATTAAGCAATTCTAACCCCTTTTGAAACCTTGTTTATACTTTAAAACCCTTTTTAAAATGATATATAAGTATAGTAATTTATTTGCCAAAACTTGTTATGTAAATAAACAAGTCAAAAGATATTTTATTCCATAAGATACAAAATAGTCAACCTATTTCTTTAAAAACTATATATACTTAAAAGTGGGTTCTAAATACTCTATAATACTCATAATAGGTTTTAAAACATTTTCTTATAATATTACTTGAAAATAACAACTTTACAAAATTTGGAAAAACAAGTTTTTATTATAAAATCCTCTTCTTTGAAAATTCATAACTAATTCTTAAAAGTTCATAAATATTTCAAACCACTTTTGAAATACTCTAATATAAGTGAGTAAACACTTGAAAAAAGAATGAAACAAAATACTTAAATTTCAACATCTTTTCAAACCTTTAAAGTCCAAAAATCAAGGCTAAACGAGGCAGCTTTTGACAAGTTAAGTTTTGACCACTTTTCGAGATGTTAATTTTTTTTTACTATCCAAGATTTTCACAGAAATAAATAAATAAATATATATATAACATTATAAATATGACGAGATACCTCTAAGGAACTCTCTACAAAGTTCCATAAAAATCGCCGAAAACAAGGCAATTCCAAACTGCATCCATAGCATCTATCGCTATAAGTGCACTTTCAAATTCGAGTCTAATCTAAATCAAAGTCCATCTATAACTTGGTTTGTCAATGGATACCCAAAATATTCGAAATTCGTTCGCATCTATATTCGAAAAGAGAATAAATATCCAGTATCCATAAAAGTGGTAATGGATATGGATACAAAGATATCTGCATCACAAAATTATCAATCCAGTTTTTATCAAGATTATAGTTAATATTTTATGTATTTTAGTACAATGATAGACATGTACTTATTCTACTTATTAAGCTAATAGTTAGTATCATATAAATTTAATGCATTTTAATTTCTTAAAACCATTTATTATCATTCTATTTGTTATTATGCACACGTTTATAATCAATGGAATTGAAAAAATATATGCTAAACCAAAATTTTCTATTTATATTTCTTGATTTTTCGATCGTAGCGGATGTGATAATTACCCGATGTCTATCCATATCCACGAATGCAGAAATATGATATCTGAAAATGATTTCGGATACAGATGCATATATTGCATTTTCCATATCCGAAGTATCCATTTACAAGCCTATCTATAAACTATGTGCTTTATTCTAAGATCTTGTCACAAGTCATATAAGTTCGTTCAAGTCCATTCCAACTCTATACATATGGATCATATGTGCCACTTACTTTCAAAGCAAGAATTCAAACAAACGTTTTAACATATGTCGACAACCATTCAACAATTTTTGCACAATCAAAGTACAACATATATATGTTATATTTTCCATTCAAAGAGGTGTGTTAACTCACCTTTAACCGAACAACAACCAAGATCCAAGCACCAAAGTGCAAATCCAATCTTGTACCCACTGTTACCTAAAATTTTGGGTAAACAAAAACTTCTTGGAGATAATCCCAAACTAGGTTCATCTGCTAGATCCTCTCTTAGTCAGCTGGTTACCCCCATCAACGAGTGACCGGTTCATCATCTTCGGCGGCTAAACATGCCTACTACACATCCGAAGACACCATGGATGGAAGCTCAACCCTTAGGCGACTCAGCTTCCTCAACAAGGTACCGAGCGCTCCCAACATTTTGATGATCGGTTGAAGCCGGTCAACCAATCTCTCCCAGAAGCATAAGCCCAAACATTCCCCTTGAGCCTTCCTTGGCATCCGTTCCCTTAGTATCCAGAGTTGCCCCCGGCCTCTTCGGCACCTACCAAATCCAGTCCTTCATCCCAATCCATGCACCGAGTACCACAAACGCCATTCCTTAGTGGCCTTCCTCCTCCTCTAAATCTCGGGTCCGCCCTTGGTATGATCTTAGTATCATAAGTAGCTCCGCTCTCACCTGACCATCCATTGACTTCACTCTCCACATGGCTGCAACTGGTCCCTGCATGTCCACCCTCTGTTAGATGTATAGGTTGTTTAGAGCCGACATCGGAATGACTATCTCATGTGGCTCAACCACTCCTACTTAGGGATCCGCCTGATCGCGGTGGACCAACTGCATTATGTCCTTAGCAATCCTAATCTACTAGCTAGAACCACCCATTCAACTCGAAACAGCTTATTGCGAAGTAACCTAACTATTCCAGTTGCCTCAAAGTACACGCCATCAGAGAAAAGTATCGTTCCAATGCCAACAATACTCCATGCACAACCCTTTCCTCTCCCTACCTTTAAAATAGCCAATCGGAACGCCTGCACCCCTACTTACTAATGCCTGCCGCCTTTCCTAGGTCTTTCATAGACCCTTGTTTCTAGCTAGCAAGCAATCTGAGCTGTGAGCTCAAATCTACTTTCCAGCTGGCTCCCATCCTACGTCCGAACGATTTCTCCGACCCATCTCCCTCACCAACTCTATACTCCTTCAAAGCTTCTCTAATGGCGGTTTCGCCCAGTTTTCGTTAGAGAGAGCACTGTGCTCTACCCACCAAGCTCTACCACTATCATCGCCTCCGACAGCTAGCTTACCACTCCAGCTAGCGGTACCTCCTTTAAGCGCCTACCTTCCGACCATTGCTAGCAACCCCTCCTTCAAGAGGTCTTTTGTCTTCGAGACATCTCCTCAAGGGATGCACTCTGAAAGGGTCCTCCCTCGGGTCTCCTCCCTCGAAGACCCTTAGACTGGGATATTATACTCCTGTAATATTTAGTCTAGTCTCCTTTATTATTCTCTTGTAACAGCCTGTAATTATAAGAGGTCGATATAGTTAAGGAACATCACAATGGATGTCGGTCGTACTGGGCTGAGCCACTATATATCATTGTGTATTTACTTTATGTACTTAGTTCTCCTTAGGATTATTCTCTACCATCTCCCGCCATGGGAAAGTCTTCTCGTCCGCTCCAGCTTGCCATACTCCCTACCATGGGCAAGCGCCTCCGTCTGCTCCTGCCTATCTCAATCCATATACCCTCTAAGCAACAACCCAAAAGTAAAAGGACCATCTGGCCACCCTCCGCCTAGGGGTGACCAGCCCACAACCAACCATGTTGCTTAAATAGGTTTGCACCCACCACAAACGGTGAGCCTTCCCTCAAGGGTCAACTCTTCCAAAAAAGTAAGCCTAGCGTCAGTGCGGCGATATCCTTACCGACGAGGTAGGCTTGGTTTTGATTTGTGGATTTATGATTTATTCCTAAGGGCGTTCCCCTTCTTTTATACGATCAAATGGTGCTCTTTAAGCTTTCCTTCACCTCCCACCATGCCATGGAAGACTCACCTCCTTCACTTCTCCTTTACATCGCTTCTCTTTTATGCTAATTACACTTATACCATTCGCATGATAATATCTCTTAACCATTAGAACATTATGAAACCTTCCAAGATTTATGAGGAGGAGAGTGTTTTATTTATTTGTTAATGTGTTTATTTGATCGTTATACTAGTGCATTAGAGTTCGTACAACTTATATCGATTGAAAAGCTGTTTACCGAAAAACCGATTTCTGGTCACATTATTGATTTTTCTTCGAAGAATATATTTTTTGTAAACAATTTTCAAAAACAAGTTTCTTATCATTATTCATTAACTAAATGATGCCTATCAAGGTTATAAAATTATATTTATAGCATTCGTTTATATTCCAAAATGTTTTGATATTCAAAGATGAAGTATTCGAATTTCAAGGTCGCTACATTCTCCCTCACTTAGAACTTTTTGTCCTTGAAACTCAAACAAGAACGGTAATCAAAGAAGATGGATGAATAAGATATATATATATATATATATATATATATAGCATACTCCTAAAACTATATGCAAACTATACTACAAACAAAAAATGCATACTAAGGACTCCACCTCAAGGGATGATACACGATATGTAGATTAGAAAGAAACTCTAGTCTATAAGCAACCCTAGCTAGAAATCCTTCAAACTTTTTTCATCTTCTTGGTATCACCCAAGCTTCCTCACTCCATAGCACTTCTTACTGTAATAAAGGAATGAGCACACAAATACTCAAATATTATCACAATCACTAGCAACCAATGCTCATGATTCACTTCACTCGGGTTCAAAACCCTCCATTCGTCCAAGGATGATAAACAATCTACAAAGCATACCTTACGGACAACAGCCTTAGATCGTTACTTAGATGATTATTCATGTTACCTTATAATAAGTCGAAGAGTCATTCCCTAAACTCTTTATAAGCCACACAGTGTACAAATGTATACGATGCATATGAACTATCCGTATGCAATATCTTATTCGATCACTTACTTGATGGCATAAATTTCACATCCAAGCTAACATAGATCAGTTTACCTCTCTAGTGCAGACTTTGATTCAGTTTCTTGATTAGAAACCTCTATTCTCTTTGCATAGCCATATACTTTGATAGGGGAAGATCGAGATCATATCATGAATTCATATCAAGCGTTCGCCATTAAGAATCGAGTGAAAAATCCTTATTCGAACTAGTTTAAACCACCTTGGAAACATGTACTCGAATACTAGATCAAGAACAATCATGCGAATAAAATGGTCTACATACAACTTATGTATTATCCTATTAGTTTCTTAACTACACCAATTCCTTTTTTATAATATTCATTTATCCAATTAGTATTTCATTCAACACTAAAATTATTTATGCATTATTTCAAAAATCATAACTTCAAGTTTATCCACATTTTATAACCTAAGTTCACACTCATATGATACTCAACTACGTTCTAAGAGTATATATAAACATCAAATTTGTTTCACTTAACAAGGATGATCTATAATATAAACTTGTTTTAACTTTCCATCTTCTTAATTCAAGTATTACATAAACACTACTTTATATTTTCAAGAACACTTAATTACAAGTTCTATAATGTTTCTGAAGTTTTTGACTGTCCAAAGTTGCTGAAAATTCAATTTCATTTTAACAAATGAAAACTATATATCATGATGCACATACCATACTTTCCTAATGCATAGGCTATATATGTCCATGGAATAATTTAACAAAAAAAACATTAGAACTAAATAACAGTTTTCATTTCAAACCATTTTGAAAAAATATATACATATAACTTTTACATATCAAATCTTACTTTGGGATTTAATCAAAATCCATTTTACTAAAACAATTTTCTAGCATCCTATATTTAGAAACCCAAAAATGAATGCCGATGATGCTGCTGTCATCATTGAAATTATTTTCAAGTGACGGATGTGATTTCGGTACATCCGAACCACACTTTTGGTACTTACCAAAATCGTTTCAAAGCAGTATCGAATACTTCGTATAATAGTACTAAGTATCATGATCTTAAATTTCTAAACCAACTTCCCCAAATATTTACTTTAAATAATACTGTTATTACTTTCTCCAAAATCTTGGAAAATATTTTCAATGACATCAGGATTTAAGTTCTCGGGTTCCCTATTTAAATCCTTTTTATTTATAATCCATATTCTATAAACTTAACTTATATAAAATCACTTTCTTATATAAATCTTTCGACAAATATTTATTTTCAAAATATTACATCTTTCCTTTTTATTATAATAAACATCTTTTACCAAATTTTAACTTTTAACCCAACATTATCACCGAAAGCCTTATAATCAAACTATAAAACTTAATCCACAAGGGTTCGTTTCAATGTACCCACAATTACTATCTACCTAACCTATGATGTAGAAAGGTAAATCTTCTTATAAATTGGTTAAGCACAAATCAATAACAAATAATACTTAATGTTCCTAACATGCCGAGCATGAATAAACAATCAAGGTTACGGGATATTAAATTATGTGAAGCACTAATATCAAACCAAACAAGAATAGGTAAAATATAAACGAAAAGTATACATTCAGGAATCCATTTTCCCTTCACAACTACAGAAGCAGCAAAAACCCTAGGCTGCTGCCTTTTCTTGAGCATAGGATAACCTTTAATAAAATAGCCAGGCGGATGGCAGCCGTAACAACCTTTTGGTGCAAACTGTGCCTTAAGCTTCAGGACCTCCACGATTGGTGCTTTTACTATCTATGCTCTAGCCGTCTGACCTTCTTTCCTCGACTTACAAATCCAAGCAAAGTGGCCCTTCTGTCTATAATTAAGGCAAACTACACTAAAGATATCTCTCAGTAGTTGAAACTTCTATTGGTTGCCTCTGGCCGGTGCAGATATAAATGACCTTGGAGTCGAACCGTCGAACTGAAATGCAGTACTAATAATATACTTGAATGCTCTTTAGATATGATCCTTCATATCCTTACAAACCACGTTGCGCAGACTAATCCAAGCATGTACCTTGATGATAGTCTCAGTGCCATAAAACTTCTTTCTGCCTAATACCTCAAACTCATGCTATATCAAAGCAAAGTCTTTCCCTGGTCAAACCTGCACCACTTCTTCTCCTATATTTCCCTCAGCATTAAAAGCTATATTATAAATAGTTTTACTACCTAATCAAAGCAGAACATCTTTACGAAACTAAAGGATAGAGTTATTTCAAAGACAGAGTTACTTAGGAAGAGATATTCCTAAGGAATAATTTAAAAGTCTAATTTTCAAAATGCAAATATGCTCTCATATATATAGTACACCCGACTCATTCTAGGTGTCACTTACCCTATCTCTAATTAGCCATACCCAATAAAGCAAGGTATTTGCTTAATTTTGAGCTTCGATACCAAATGTAATGACCCAACTTTATGACCTTCAAATTTTGACACTAATACATTGACGGTATCGTATGCCGAACACCTAAGTATCGGAAAGGCATAAAGTTAGCGTAAAATAAAAAGAAAATGATAGAATAAGAAAGAGAGAACATAACATAAGAATCTCATAATGGAACGACAACATACAATATCAAAAGAAAAGTACAAAAGGATATTCCGAATATAGAAATTTTAGAGTTACCAAAACCTAAGTACTATCATCAGCCTGGACAGTTATAATTACCTATCCCCACAATGCTGATATGTATAATATACAAATTCAGCGAAAATAAGAATATAACGGAAGGTAATCATCCTATTCTTCTCCATAAACTCCAAAGCGTCCATAGCTAAACCTGAAAACATATGTGGGGCTGACTCAAGCATTATAAGAAAATAACATCTGGATCAGTCTGTTAAACCAGCGTGAGAAACTCAAGAAATATGAGACAAGTAAAAGTAACAATTGAGACCATACATATTATCGTAACGGTTTCCCTTTAAATGAAACCAACCATTCATTAAGTTTAACATATAATGATACGATAGATAATGTCTAGAGTGTAGTACATAAATCCTATCAAATAGCTAGTGTGTGAAAGTCATAACAAAAATAGATACAACCAATACCACTAAAGCACGTTCGTATAATTGATTTTTCCATGGAGATCTCCTTGGTCTGGCATTACCTGAACTCCATAACAAGGATCGGGAACTACCTTCCAAACATCATATATCTCTAGAAAGAATATACTCTACAGTAAACATATCTGGACCACCCTTGGTGTGTGGGCCGAGTCATATCAATTCCTTTGAGCAACAATCGATAAGCATCTGTAACGACCCGTAATTTCGCTACTTCGAAAATAAAAGATTATTAATGTAATTTGGATTATTTTCGCTACTTCGAAAATGTTATATATAATTAAGAAATCAATTATTCTTATAGTTAATAAATTAGAAAGTATAAATTTGGATTTTAAAACAAATCGACAAAAGTTAAGTTTTGTTAATAATAAATAAAGGCTTAAATAAATGCATAAAGAGTGAAAAGACATGATTTGACATAAAAACAACATCATTACTAAACCATCTTTTCTCATTAATGCACATCCTTTCTCATCTTGGAAAGGAAAGAAAGTAAGTTGAAAATTCAAAAAGTAGAAGGGTATTTTAGTCATTTTCGCTAAGGTTAAAAATGTAATTTACATAGGTAATTTTTGCTATAAATACCACTACACTTTCGCTCATTTTCTTCACACCTCTCATTCTTCTTCTTATTCATTTTTGAGCTTTCTTTTGCTCATTAATGGCTTCTCCTCTTTAAGAGAGGTAGGAGGGTTAAAAATAGTGGAGTGCTTAAGCACTAATCCACTTGTTACTCTCTAACCTCTTCTTAATTCACTTCTTCTTCTTCACTTCTTAAAAAGGCCTTAGGCCGTGAGTTTGGGAGTTGATAAGGGGAGGATGTGAGCAAAGCAAGTAGGGATGGAGATGGTCGAGCACTTGGAAGCATGGTTATGATAAGGTTTAGAAAGGTTTAGTGAAACGTTGAATTAAATGAATGTTGGTAGGAAGTTAAACGTTTTGGTTAAAGGTGAGAAATTCTCATTACTTTTGAATGTATATTTTAGTTATGTTAAAACAATCACATTTACACCCTTGTGACATATGAATGTTTATACCAAATTGATTGTTAATATGGATAATTTGATAGTTAGTAAATTAAGTGAATTGTGATAATATATCCCGTTATGATATTAATAGTGAATGTTTTATTTGAAATCATATGTATGTGATTGGTTGAATAGATGTTATGTTAGTGATAAATATGAATATTGGATATGTTCATTTTGATTAAGTAATCCCTTTGTTAATAAGACCATGTTTTAGTGATATGAGATATTTTGAAAAAATAAGTCTCTTTTCATTTAGAAGTGAAATTAAAGTTAAAATGAAAGAGAATTTGAAATTTGAAGTGAAACGGATTTGAAAAAGATAGTTAACTAGAAATTGAAATTTAGATGAACAGTGAAATTAAAATTGAAATCGATTTTGAAAAAGTGAAGTTTAGTTTGAGATTAAATTGAAGTTTAAATTGAAATAAGATTTGAAATCAAAGTTTTAAATGAGTTTAATTTGAGATTAGAATTGAAATTGGTTTAAAATTGGAATTTAAAATTTAATATTAAAATAATGGGAATATAATAATATTATAATATGGTAATAGTGAAAATATATATTAAATACTTTAAAAAGTGAAAATGTTGATTTAAAATGATTTGTAACGATTTTATAGGTGTTGAAATCCAATTTGAATAGATTATTTTAAATATTGAAAAATAAGTTAAAACTAGACGCGTCGCGCTACGGTAGTTCGCGATTTCGCGCCGAAAAGTTCAAATGAATGTGTAGAGTGGAATATGGCTCGGAATTCTTCGAGATAAGAAAATTCGGGACTACTATACCCATATATTCTAAACTAAGAAAGATAATCAAAGTTTCGATAAGTAGATTTTGAAATAAGTCCAAATCAATTTTTCAGAAAAATCGCGCTAGTGCAGTTAAGTGACCGTAATAGAAATTTTGTTTAAATAGATGTTTTTATTATGGAAAAATATGGAATAAATTTGATAAATCTATTTAAATGATATAAAAGATATTTGGATTGGAAAATATGAATTATCGAATGTTTAAAATCTGTTTAATTCAAATAAGCTTATTTAGCACTTTTCGCAGTAGTTTTCTGCTGTGAATTCTATAACTTTTGGAATATGAGTTTAAATGTAACGACGTTTCTCAGAATAAATTGTGAATGTTTTAAAAAGGATAATTAAGCATTTTGAAAGATAATTTGGAATATTTATAAGTAATTCCAAAATAAGTTGAAAAATCTGAGTACGCGGAGACGACTAGTACATTTGTCCCGCCTGTGAGATCTGGGAAGATAAAACAATGTGTTTAACTAATGTTAGAGATGGAGCAACCAGTGTCCTGAACTTACCTGGCCTATGTTTTCTTTTCTTAGGCGAGGGGTGGAACAGATCGAAAGGAAAGCCTGGATGCTTTTAAATAAAAAAGATTCTGTTAAGTTTTCTAAAATAAAAGAGGATTGGTATTATCCAAAAGTTAAGCAATCTTCAAAAAACAATGATTTCTGTGATCCTATTTACTTCAAAATGTTTGTTAAGATTGATTTAGGGTTTATCATAAACGTGTCTTAAATAACATTGTTTTTGACCCGACTAAAAAGTAAAGAAATTTGGATCAAGAATTAAGTAAAGAAATTTGAGATATTTTCCAAAGCAAAAGAATGAATTTCTTAGAAATTATCCTAAGTCAAAAGAAAGAGATTTCGAAATCATCCGAAAAGAATTAAAGTGAAAAGAGACTTAATAAATCCTGTATACTCATATTCACTTTCTATCGATATTGGATTTCGAAGGAACCAGGGTCAGATTTGGGTAAATCTCATTCGAAAACCACTTCGAACCAATGTATACATTCGAACGTAAAGACATGTTGAAGATGATGATTATTGAAGACCGTGGATCTTTATAGCGTGAGGACTGATTGTTGACTTGCTCTGGCTAGCTCCCGAGTTATATATAGCATTGATCTCCTCGTTGTGGAGATTTTGCGGATTGCAAGGGCTTCTCGCCTAGTAATGGCCGAGGAAAGTGCCTTCGGTTTGTCCTATTCCCGGACAACTTGTATGGAAGTTTGTCTGACATTGTATTTCTAAAGATTACGTACATTGGTTTTTACAAATGTACATCAGTGGTGGCGGAGACGGCAACTTCTCTTAGCTTAACACCCTTCTTGAGACGTACGAGCTCAAGGGTTGTATTTTTGTGGAAGGCAATTAGTAGTCAACGGAAATGGCAATATTGCATTCAAAGATGTGATATGTGCTGTGAGAAAAGGTAATCGTAGCCTCAAGCCTCATCAAACCGGAAATGACCGAAACAGGATTAGATGCAGCAATGCTAGGTGGATCATTCCCAATTAGGATATGGTCATCCTCTTCTGGATATATTTCTTCCCGCTATGACGCCGGGGTGTAAATTAATGTGGTGTATGCTAGAGGGCCCTCAATAAAGGTCGGTAACGACCGGGGGATGTCATATTCGGTACCATCTAGTTATAGAGGTGGGACGGTCTTCTGTTGGTAGAGGATCCTTTGTGATGGTCCTCGGGACATCCATCTAGAGGTGTACCCCTTCGAAAGGTAGATCTTGCGCCTGGTCATTTGTGTGGAAATTCATTCTCCAATAAGAACCTGCGGACTTGATTGTAAACCTATTATGCTGGAATTTAATCAATGTAACAATTTCGGCTAAGATTAATAAGTTTATTTGCAAATGTTTTTCAAAGAATGTCATTAGAAATAATATCAAACGTTTTAATATAAAAGTATTTTAGTTATCATAAGGTAAAAACCCGTCCATGCTTATGTGTGGGCATGGTCTTATGAGATACTCTTTTTTTTCAAAGGATTTTATTCAAAGGCTGATATATGACACTGTCATTAATTATTGAGTTTTTCTCACGCTGGTTTATCAAGCCTGATCCGGGTATTTTCAATACTCGGGTCAGATCCGAGTAGTTTCAGGATAGTCGAAGACGGTTGGAGTTTCCAAAGGAGAGCTAGAGATATTCATCGACGTATGAACATATTCTATTATCCGCTATACTTAGTGTATTTTGTTTGATGTTTGTCAGCATTTGTAAGGGCAGGTTTTATAACTGTCTAAGCTGAATTTAGGTTAGACTCTGATACATGTATTTAAAAGTTTTCTGCTATAAAAATAATCGTTCAATATTATATGTTATCCCATTCGAATGGGATTCTATTCTGTCTATTTTTCTTTATTATCCTTAAAGATCCATCTTTTCGTGCAATTTGAGTTGGACATGTGCAGTTTATTGTCAATTCAAAGAGTATGAAAAAAGGGGACTTTACAACATCTCTAGTTATGAAGTTGATATACCCTTGAGGTCAGCGAAGCACCCCTAACTATGCCGCTATCCAATTTTACATCATTTTGTCTAGGCTACGTTTGGCATTTCTCATACGGATCTTCATCACTCGAACAGGACATAAATCCTCAAATGGATTCTATCAACTCGAACAGATGACAAATCGCTACATGGATTTGAGCATCTTGAATAAATCTCAAACCTCCACAAAGGTTCCCCGCATAAGTTTTCTAATGAATGATAACGCAATCCTCTCTCTTAGAGTACTCCTCTAGATAGGCTGTCCCACATGATAGCATCGTTTGAAATGTTAACGCTGACCTTACCCTTGGACTTAAAATTAGGATAGACAATTTAACTTTGTAACATTCCACATCAAAACCACTTCTAGAACATAGATCGTGTATATGGTTTCGAAGAGATTACGAGTTTGAGTCATCTCATATATACATTCTTTCTGCTTACCAAACTCTCCAAAACCGATCGATGAATGCCCAGATAACTCAATTCTGATTCTCTGAGAAGTAAGCGAAAGCTAAAGATAATTCACATCAATAGTCCTCTCTAGGGTTCTCATTGGTATGAAATCCCAAAGTATCTTGATTAACTCTTAAGTCATATTAGGTCAAGTTTGATAATTGACAATCGATTATCAAGTCAAAACAATTGCTTATACAAATCAACATTTATATGCTTAACTCATTTTCGACATTTCAACTTAACTATTACATGCCCTAGAGTGAAGTAGGTAAGTTAGAGCATTGGTTGCACCAAAGCCTTGCCTCGACACTTCATTCTTAAATCTCACATACAGATAAGTTTACTTCGTCGGCTTTGAGCGTGAAGTATATTATTAATGATATCCATAAAAAAGTACTAAATCAACATGATTACACGTTTCTGACATTTTTCGACTTACTATTCCTCAGTCAAGAGGGAAGCTGGCAGTTTAGAGCTCTATTGCTCTATCCCTACTCGAACATTGTAATGACCCGTAATTTCGATAATTAAAAAATAGTTAATTTAATAAGATTTTATTTGTTTTAATATTGGAAGAAATAAAAGTTGTGATTTATTCATGATAATAATAACTGGAATGCAATGTAACAAAGTTAATTTAAGACAATTATTAACAATTTGAATGAAATTCTAATTAATTGAAATGACTTAATGGTTATACTTGGGTATAAAGTGAATATAGAAAACGAATGTAAATAGTGAATTAATTAATGAAATGATATATAATTTATGATAATGGAATAAAATCCGTGTTATGTAAGTAATTATAATATTTATGTGAAATTAATAAAATTATTAATGTAGCTAAAAGTTAATGGTGACAAACTATTATATGTTACCAATTTATTTAGCCTGTTGAATTAAAGTTGGAAATCAATTGCAACTAATTCACTTAATTAGCGCAGTTAATGTAGGTTAACTTGATAGTAGTAGTGGGGTAGTAGTAGTTATAATAATTATTTGTAAATAATGAACTTACAAATATTATTAAATGTAGTAATGGTGACAACTATTGGTTGTTACCAATATATTTAATCAATTGTGATCAAATGTAATTAAATGTTACATTAATGTGAGTTAAGACATGAACTACATAGTGTGAATGTAATAAAAGGTATAGAAATGTTAATTTTATTTATAAGGCAAGAATTAATGAAATAAAAGAGGGAAATCAAGATAAATAAATTAATCGGGATTTTATTATAAGAAATGTGTAAAATTGACAACATTCCATGTAATTGAAATATGGTAGTTAATACAAATAAAAGATGAAAATTGTAGCATATTAGTGAAATAAGATATAAACAAATATTAACCATGTTATTAGAGTAATATTTGATTGGACATAAAGATTGAAATCAAAATAAAACAATTTATTGGAAGTTAATTTTAATTAATTGGATTTAATTACATTTGAAGTTGAACATTGTAATTAGTAAATAATTAACATCGAATTGACATGTAAATATGTTTTAAACTATTGTAGATATCCAGGTAATCAAAAATGATGAAAATTATTAGTTATAAAATTTTGAAATTAAAAGTATTTAATCAATTTAATATTAAATCATTTAAATAATGTGAAAAAAGTCATTTTGGCCACTGTCTTAGATTTCGGAGAAATCAGTTTCATCGGATCCATAACGGTGAATTATCGTAATGTTTCAAGTTTCGTAGCGATCGGACTTGTAGTTTGGTCTTACGGACTCGAAACGCGTAGAAATCAATTTAATTAAATTCAATTGAAGTCAATTTGAAATAAGCTGATTTTAAGTTAACTTCTTCATACGATGGAATTAGGATCTGAAACATGTTCCATTGAATTTAAAAATATCGAAAACATCTATTTTGATAGATGGAATGACACATTTTCTTTCCGGAGACAGAACGGGCTTTTCGGGTCTTTATTGTTCAATCCAAATCGATCTGTTCCATTCTTTCTACTTTCAGGTTTTTCTATAAATAGCCCGTTATTGTAACGACTCGTAATTTCGCTACTTCGAAAATAAGAGATTTTGTTCGTTTTAAATTTAAAAAAATTTAAATCTTAGATAAAAATGTTATATATAATGTATAATGATGAAGAAATCATCTATTCTTATAGTTAATAAATTAAAAAGTATAAATTTGGATTTTTGAACAAATCGACAAAATTAAGTTTTGTTAATAATAAATAAAGGCTTAAATAAATGGGTTTAAATATTTATTTAAAAAGATAAATCTTATTTAAAACATCTAATAAAGTTAATAAAAGTATATTTATATATTTAAAAATACGTTAATAATCGTTTTACAAAAACAACCAAAATTTGTCGCATTTTGTCAGTTTCACATATATTGTAAAAATAGAGATTTTGATATTAATTAAATTTGAATTTAAAATATAATGAGACATGTTTTAATTTATTTAAAGAAGTAAAAATTCCATTTTAAAGTTTGGTTTACTTATATAGCATAACAAAAACGTCAAATTTTGACTTTAAAATTTATTGACAAAAACACCGTTTTTAACCAAAACAAGCTATTGCAACTTAGTACATTTTCTAACATATAAATACAACTTAATAAATTATGTTACATGTTACATTTAACAAATGCACTTTGAAAAGTCAAAGTTTACAAATAATTCAAAAAGCACATGATTTGACCAAAAAGTGCAAAAGTAAACACAAAAGAACAAAACATGTCAAATCAAACCAAACATAATTATTACTTTACTTTTCTTACTCCTTAAGTGAAAGTGACATAAAACATGATTTGAAATGTGATGTTAATTGCTGAATAAAGTAAGGTTTCTAAAAAGTAAGTAAATGGCATTTTGGTTATTTTACATAATAATATTTTATTCCATACTTTTTCCTATAAATAGTCATGCATACCACTTTCATTTTCACACAAATCATTCTTTTCTTCTTCTTCTTCTTCTTTTAAGCTATTTTAATGGCTTCTCTCTTTAAGAGAGGTAAGAGGATTAAAAATAGTGGAGTGCTTAAGCACTAATCCACTTGCTACTCTCTAACCTCTTCTTAATTCACTTCTTCTTCTTCTTCTCTTCTTAAAAAATGGCGGTTGACCATGAGAAATATGGAGGTGGGGAGGCATGGTCGAGATCAAAGCAAAGGTAGAAGCGATGGCCAAGCACTTGGAAAAGGTGGAAGAATGTTTAGGTGGTGGTTTAGTGAAGCATTGAATTAAATGAATGTTAGTAGAAAGTCAAACGTTTTTGGGTAAAGGTGAGAAATTCTCATTGCTTTTTGAATATATATTTTTATTATGGTAAAATAATCATATTTATAATCTTATATCATATGAATGCTTATTTGATTGTTAATATGGATAATTTGATAGTTAGTTGGTTAATTGAATTGTGATATTCTGTCCCGTTATGATATTTATAGTGAATGTTGGATTTGAAATCATATGTATGTGATTGGTTGAATGGATGTTAAGAGTGATAAATATGAATATTGGATATGTTCATTTTGATTTAAATAATCACTTTGTTAATAAGACCATATTTATGTGATATGAGATATTTTGAAAAAATAAGTCTCTCTTCATTTAGAAGTGAAATTAAAGTTAAGATGAAAGAGAATTTGAAATTTAAAGTGAAATGGATTTGAAAAGGATAGTTACTTTGAAATTGAAATTGAGATGAGTAGTAAAATTGAAATTGAAATCGATTTTGAAAAATTGAAGTTGAGGTAAAGGTTGAATTGAAGTTTAAATTGAAATTATATTTGAAATCTAAGTTGTAAATGTGTTTAATTTGAAGTTTGAATTGAAATTGAATTGAAATTGAATTGAAATTGGAATTTAAAATTTAATATTAAAATAATAGGAATAAAATAATATTATAATATAGCAATAATGAAAATACATTTTAAATATTTTAAAATGTGGAAATATTGATTTAAAATGATTTGTAATTATTTTATAAGTGTTAAAATCCAATTTGAATAAATTATTTCAAATATTGAAAAATAAGTTAAAACTAGGTGCGTCGCGCAACGGTAGCTCGCGATTTCGCGCCGGAAAGTTCAAATGAATGTATAGAGTGAAATATAGCTCCGAATTCTTTGAGATAAGAAAATTCCGGACTATTATATCCATATCTTTGAAACGAAGATAGAAAATCAAAGTTTCGATAAGTAGATTTTGAATTAAGTCCAAATCCATTTTCCAGAAAAATCGCGCTATTGCACGTAAGTGATGATAACATGAAATCTGTTTAAATGGATGTTCTTGATTGTGGAAAAATATGTAATAAATTTGATAAATCTATTTAAATAGTTTAAAGATATTTGGATTGGAAAATATGAGTTATCAAATGTTTTAAAGTTTTTTAAATCAAATAAGTTTATATAGCATTTTCCGCAGCAATTTTATGCTCCGAATTCTATAACTTTTTAAATATGAGTTTAAATGTAACGACGTTTCCCGAAATCAATTGTAAATGTTTTAAAAAAGGATAACTAAGCATTTTGAAAGATAATTTGGAATATTTATAAGCAATTCTAAAATAAAATTGAAAATCTAGTATACGGAAACGACTAGTACATTTGTCCCGCCTGTGAGATCTGGAAAGATAAAACAAGGTGTTTAACTAAGGTTAGATATGGAGCAACCAGTGCCCTGAACTTACCTGGCCTATGTTTTCTTTTCTTAGGCAAGGGGTGGAACAGATCGAAACGAAAGCCCGGATGCTCTTAAATAAAAAGATTGTATTGAGTTTCCAAAATAAAAGACTATTGGTATTATCTAAAATTTAAGCAATCTCCAAAATGAATGATTTCTATGATCCAGTTTACTCGAAAATGTTTGCTAAGATTGATTTAGGGTTTATCGTAAACGATGTCTTAAATAACATTGTTTTTGACCCGCATAAAAGTTAAAGAATTTGATACAAAGTTAAGTAAGGAAATTTGAGATATTTTCCAGAGCAAAAGAATGAATTACATAGAATTATCCTAAGTCAAAATAAGGATATTTCGAAATCATCCGAAAAGAATTAAAGTGAAAAAAGACTAAATAAATCATGTATACTCATATTCACTTTTTATCGATAATTGAATTTCGAAGGAACCAGGATCAGATTTGGCTAATTCCTATCCGAAAACCACTTCGAATAAATGTAAACGTTCGAACATGAAGACATGTTGAAGATGATTGAAGACCGTGGATTTTTTTAGCGTGAGGACTGCATGTTGACTTGCTCTGCGTAGCTCCCGAGTTATATATTACAGTGGTCTCCTTGTTGTGGATATTTTTCGGACTATAAGGACTACTCGCTAACAGTGACAGTAGGAGAGTGCCTTTGGTTTGTCCTGTTCCTGTACAACTTGTATGGATGTTTGTCTGACATTGCATTTCTAAATATTAGGTATATTGGTTTTTATAAACGTATATCAATGGTGGAGGAGAAGGCTTAACACCCTCCTTGAGATGTATGAGCTCAGGAGTTGTATTTTTGTGGAAGGCAATTAGCAGTTAACGGAAATGACAATGTGGCATTCAAAGATATGATATGTGCTTTGTGAAAAGGTAATCGTTGCCTTAAGCCTCATCAAACTTTAAATGACCAAAACAGGATTAGATACGGCAAGGCTAAGTGGGCCATTCCCATGTAGGGTATGGTCATTCCCTTCTAGATATATTTTTCCCACTATGACGTTGGGATGTAAATTAATGTGGTGTATGGAAATCGAGCGCTCGGATGAAGGTTGGTGTAACGACCCGCAAATCCGTACCCATTGACTCAACACTATTCTACCTAAATCAACTCAAGTTGTACAGAAATACGAACCATTTGGGTTAAAGAAGAAGAGGTAGAAGAAGAAAATAGAAACAACTACAGAATCTAACCATCGCAGCGGAATAAAATATAATGAATATTAACATATCTTCACACCAAAACAAATATATCTGTTCATATATTACATCATCAGAGTACATCAATCACAACTCAACATCAATAACATACAACTGGATATACAACTATACAACACAGCGGAATATATATATAAACAAGTACGAGAGTACGTATCGTCATCCAGCTCGTCTCCTGAGCTCCACAGCATCATATCCTGTGTCCTATAATACTCGGTCTGACCCGAGCATTACAGTTAAATAATACCCGAGTCAGTCTGGAATACCAATGTGAGAAAATCACACTCAATTGATTATTAAAGTTTCGAAAATTCTTTAAAAACAAAAGCATCTCGTAAGACCACGACACAAATAAACATGTCGGGTTTTTACCTTACGATAGCTAAAACAATTTTTATAGGGATCCTCTGATATTATAATAGGGTCTATATACAAATACATATAAAATAGCCGAAATTGTTACATCTATTAAATTGCATCTACTAGCCACAGAGTGGGGGAATACAAACAAAACTCGTACAAGGCTCGTAAGGAGATTGGATTTCCAACTAATGAGTAGGCACTGGGGTACCACCTGTCACAGTACGTGGCCTAAATCACAATACCGAGGAGCACGCCCGCTCTCCTGCAACACAAGACCGGGACTACCCCTTACTGGATAATCCCGAGTGAGATCACCCTGCGGTTGGGATCAGCAACTGCCCATTAAGCCGAAATAAAAGGGACATCTGACAAGGATGACCTCACCCTACTTGGGTGCAACCCACCTAACCTTGCTGCATAACCCCTGATTTTCAGTCATTCTCGGTTGATGAGGCTTGAGGCTAAGTGATACCTTTTTAGAACATATCTCTTAGAATGACCATCGTCCACCTAACGATGTTCCGAAAGCATTCATCCATACAAGTCCTTCCTGGGTGCGAACGGAACCGAAGGCACTATTCCTACTACATCCATTTCGGAAATATCCTGAGGATTAGTAGTGACTAGCCCTTGCACTTCCCTGCTCCATCTTCGAATCCAAACTCGTTTCCACGAAACGTACAAACCGGAAGTGGTTTTCGAGAAATAAATCTCGATCCTGGTCTCTTCGAAACGATCAACGCATTTGTCCAATATTGATAGTCGGCGATTTAACTATCAAATAATATTCACAAACAACCATCCAATAATAAATAATTTCCCAAATTATTTATTAACCTGAAAAAAAAATCTTCACAAGATATATTTCTATTTCAACCCTTTGAAAACAGTTTCAAACCATCTTTCTTTTCAGAATAACTTTCCCAAATATTTTCTATCTCCACTGAAATCACCAAGCACAAAACTAGATTTTTAAAATAATTTAAAACACTTTACCTTGAAATATATTTTAAAACATTTAAGTTAAAACTACTACAAGAGTTTGTTAAAAATACAAACTATATGAATATTTGAAAATAAGGTTACTTAATAAAATATAAAACTAGATTTTCACTTTTAAAAACAAAATACTAAGTCGCTCTTTAAATGATTACTACCATAATAGATTAAAGGGAAATACTTACTTTAGAATTTAAATATTTAGAAATAATATATTTTCCAAAACTTGCTTTTTAAAACAACTTTAAAACTTTTAACTTATATTTAAAAATTTACTAAGAAAACGTACTTGGTTATTCAGGGAGAATTTCCAATCTCAATTACTTAAATCAATTTTTCCAAATTGATTCCCAATTTATTCCATTTGAAATAAATTTCTTTACTTATCAGTTCATTTCAAAATTCATTAGTTATGGACTTTATTATTATTATTTTCCGTTTGATTTCAAAACTTTTTAACTGAAATATACAAGTTTCAAGTTATTCCCAATTTCTTCTTTATTCTTTTCAATAATTTAAATCTTAAATTTTAAATAAATGTTTTGTTCTTTTTAAATAATAACACTGAATTTTAAAATTCATTAACTTTCTGTTTATTCAAATTTTCCTTTCCATACTCAAGATTTATTTATTTGAATTTTAATGTCATTTTATTTCTTTTCCAATTCGTTCTTAAATTTATTCTATAATTATTTTGCTTACAAATTCACTTCTTTTATTTTCTTTCCAAAATCCAATTTATATATTTTTGGTAATTCATTATATCCAATTATATCAATCAAGCCATAACATTCAAAATTTCCACATACTTCATTATAGAATATCAAATAATCACAACAGAGAGTATTAAATAATTTAAATGAAAGTTGAGGGGTCCAGTTGGATCCCTCCAACCTGTTTTCCCTCCATCCACAGAAGTTAGCACAATATAATTACCAATTCCAAAATATACCATACTATAGCACATCAATCAATCCAACCATTCAAACAATTATTTAAATTTAATCATTTAAATTTGAATTTAAATTTAACTGAGTGAGATTAACTCACCTTTGCTTTTTGTTTGCAGTCCATTACTGTCTCGACTCGTTTTCATGACTTTTTACCTTGAATAAACATTGGATTCATTTTGTTAATATTTGAATAAATCGAACAAATAATTTCCGTTTGCTAAATTTAATTTAATAAACAAATAATTTTATTTAAACTAATTTTCGTTTAATAAATTAGTTTTAGAAACTAAAATAAATTAAATATGTTAATAGAACAAACTAATCACCTTACTAATTTATTTTTAACATAGACCTGTAAATTTAAAATTTATGCCTCCTCAAATTTTAAATAAATTTTCCAGTTTTCTGTATTTCCTTTACACCCTAATTATAAGTTAAGTTAACCGCCAGTTGAAATTTTTATTATGTATATAAATTGAGAAACAAAAGAATTATACCTTACTGCTTTGAACCACCGTCGACGTCTGCCGCAGCCCTCTGCCTTGATCGAAATCAATCCCTAGCCCTCACGTAAGCTCCATCTTCAACATTGAGAACCCCGAGATGGACGAACTCGATCGCAACCTCGATCGGCAAAGTCGCATGCGACCCCATCTCACGCGACCAAGTCACGAATCTAGGACCACCCACGAGTGTGCACCGTCACACGAAACACTTCCCCTGTAGCCGCTTCTCTAGCGCGAAACCCCGAGTGTCGAATTCGTGAAGCCCCGAGTGCTCGCCGACCCTATTTTTTTTAATTTGATTAAACGATTTAATTTTGAAAAAAATGGAAGGAGGCGGCCATTATTACTTTGAAACGAACAGAATGATTTTTAAAGAAGGAAGGGATTTCGTTTGTTTCGTCCGCCATTTCCCCTTGTTTTTTTTTTCTTTTTTCCTGATCGATCTGAGTTTCTTTTTTTGTGATTAAGGTCGTTCATTACCTTCCCTTGCTTGCGTTAGAAAATTGCAGAGGAAGATTGTGTGCCTTAAACGAGAAGAGAAAATAAACTAGGTCGACGCAATTCAGACGCTAGGGTGGCTCGAGTACCATGAGGGCGGCTGATTTGATTTGATTTTATTTATTCTTATTTTTTATTTTATATTATTAAGTTAAATATCTCGTTTAGTATCACTCGAAATCACGAACTCCGAATCAGACACGTCGTCAGGCGTTTATAAGGTTTTACCCGTATTCCGAAGACAATGCAAAAGGTTTCGAGTCCTAATTCGATCGTGTAGGGAAGGTAGCTTTTCGAATCGAATTAAAATATTAAATTTTGGATATAAATTTCAGCGCGTTTATATATCGTTCGCTCACATAACAACTCCGATCACAACAAAATTTGAAATCCGATAATAAAACACTATTACATATCCAGTGGAACTGGTTTCCTTGAATTCCGAGGCTGTGTCTCGAAAGGCTATTTTTAAATTCAATTATTCGATAAAATTTCAAAACTGAATAAATCACTGTTAAATTCAATTTTAAAACTTCTATTATTCTCAACACTATCAATATAAATTTTACAAGCCTTCAAATTATTTTTAACAAACTTAAAACTCCATATTCAACATTTTACCCCATTTCAACTTATTTAATTTAACAATCGAATTTCCCAATAAATAGTGATATTTAAATTCAAGTTAAAAATTAAATTTTAAATATTAAAATCAATTAAATATTCCGATTTTAAATGCTTGAAATTTTCGGGTCGTCACATTCCTCTCCCTTAAAAGAATTTCATCCCCGAAATTACTAGTTAGAAAGAATGGTCCAATACCCGTTTATTTATCTCAAAACCAACAATTTAACATTCTACCAACTATCTTTGTATAGAAGACCCATTATCGTTCTTATTAACTTTCCAATCTTTTCCATAATTCTCAAACCACTTTATTTATATACTCATTCAAATTATAATTCAAAACCAAATTTTGAATTATCAAAAAAATTTCAAAAATGTTTATAACTCCTTAAATTTTTGAAAAATTTCGCCAGCGTCTCCTTTGCGCGGCTAGCTCGGTGCAACTACAAAAGGCCTCTACGGGCTCCCAAATTCCAAAAGAAAACAAAAGGCCAATTGGCTCGATCCAAAAACCCAATCAAATTTCACAGAAATTTATAAACATACCTTTTTGTCGAGCATTTCAAATTTATCTTCTGGAATAAAAACCGATTTTTCTTTTCCTTCATAATACATGTATATTCCACTTAGCAATAATATCCAATCACAACATTCAAAACATTTTATTGACTTACTTACCAAATGTCAATTTCTATTCATCCAAATATTAACTTAGAATATATTTGTAATATCAATTTCTCATTTAAGAATTTACCATTCCCTTCTTAAGTTTGGTATAAGCATTTAATATGTTTCTTGTATTTATTTTCCCTTCACCACTTTAGTTTGTATCTATCTCCATTCAAATTGGTTCTCCCATTCCATATGAATTTAATTTATTTTCAGCTCTGAACATTTGAATTTTATTTTCCATTTATAACTAATCCATATTATTATTTTAAAGTAGTTTCATTCACTAATTTATTTCAATTTCCAGTTTGAAATCGTTTTGTCGTTAACTAAAAATTTTCCTAAATATTCTCAAAAATTTTACTAACTCCCAAAATTTCCGAAAATTTTTGGCAGAGTCTCCTTTGTACGGAGGAGCTTTTGCAATTTGACAAAAGATATAAATATATATACACTGACCCACACGGTCGGAAAGACCAAAAACAGTTCATATTTCCTATTTTTATTGCGTAAGCGTACCTTATTTAGTATTTATAAGCAAGCGGCTTATTTATTTTAGCATTTGACGCGACCAAATCCAGCCACACGACTTTCAGGTACCTGTACTTACTCAATTTAAATATGTAAGTACTAAATATATACAATTTAATAACATTTCACTTATATTCAAATAGCTAACACATAGATTTCATAAGTAATGCATGAGATAACATTCATAAGTACATATGTAAGATTTCAACACTAGTTTTAAATTGTTTGCATTCAAATCACATACCATTCCATTTTATTCATTTTTAAATGAAACGAACTCATATTCATTCCAATTGATGCAAAAATCAATTTATTAAACTGCTATTGATTCATATAATTTTGTTTACTTCTGTTTACGTCGAACGACCAATTTACTAATGCAATTCGACAATATTAATGTGAATAAATAATTACTTAAGTTTATAACCATTTAAATTGATTCCAACTCAATTTACACTTAATCCCATCCATTTTAATTTATTCACAAACTTTCATTGTATTTCTTTCATATCCAAAAAGTTTGATTCCAAACTATTTTTATTATACTCGATATCATCCCATGCTTCTATTAATTTTAAACTTAAGTTAATTTACTTCAATTCACCATCATTTCATAACTTAAGTTCATTCTCGTTTTAATTTGTTCATACTCGAATTGGATTTATTTTCATCTCAATTCATTTTTATTTTAATCCAATTCCATACAACTCAAGCTTTATTTCTTAAGTTTTATAGCAAATTTAAATGGATCTCCAACTCAATTCATTTTTAATTCATTTCTATTTTATATTACATGGTATTTTATTTCACAGTTCATAGGTTCCATACGAACCCATTTTATTTAGCTCGACACAATTTATGTTTTGTATAACACTAACCATTTCCAATCGAAACAAACTCATATCAAATTTAATCGATTTTAATATCAATCTATTTCATACTCGCCAAATTTTTATTTAAGCTCAACATCCTTTCATGCTTGTATATCATTAATTCAATCCATTTGAATTTTAATTCACATTCTCAATTTAGCAAAATAATATCCAAGCACATAATTAACTTGTTATATTCATATTGGATTTTATTTGCAACTTAAATCATTTCTATTGCAATACAATTCCAACCAACTCCACTTATATTTAATTCACTTACAATTCCATCTCTAAGTTCTATAAGCCATAAATTTATTTATATCCATACTTTCATCTATTTACAACCAATCACATTCACAGTTTTTTTCATTCACAGTTCAAATTTATTCATCATCCAAGTTTATAATGTATGCACATATTCATTTCTAATTCCATAACCCAAGCTCATTTGAATAATATTTCGAAGTAATATTCTATTTTTACTTGAATTGAATTAATTCACTGCTTAAGTCACTTCTGTTTCAATTCGTTTTTATTTCACTTAATAGCATTCAAAATATACGTGTCGAGCTCTATTTATATTATCCACATTCGATTTGTTAGTATTTCAACTTAAATTGCATTTAATAATTTCTATTTAATCCAACTTCCAAATTTAATTAACCAATTAATTTATCAACTAGTTCGCCTTCGAATCTTTAATTTAACTCCTAATCAAATTTTTATTTCAGGAATTCTCCTCTTATTATTAGTATTTTTTTTAAGTTGATTTCATCTCATTAATTTCAATGCATACAATTCATTTAATCAACTCATCCTATTTAACTTGCTAAAGTTAAATTTCCATTCTCATATTGGGATTTACATTCCAAAATTATAAATTCAGATATATTTTCTTCACTTCCATTCACTTAAGTTAAATTTTAATTCCCAGATTAAAATTTTCAATTCCTTCTTATTAATATCAACTTTATTTTGTAAGTTCAATGGTTGATTCATTTACTCATTCACCAATTCATTTTCAACCAATAAATTTTATTTACAAACATAAATTATTTTTAGTTCATTTGATCTTATTCTGCACCCTATTTTACATATTTAAATCAAGCATCATCCAATATTAAGTTTCATTTTAGTTGCATACCATAGTAACTAATCAGTTACTTACAAATTTTAAATCTCAAAACTTTGTTTTATTTAGTTCAACTTGACTAAATTTTCCCATTCCACATAATTTAACACGATTCAAATTTTAAATTCCAGTATTCAGTTTTCACTTTACTTACTTACAAAGTTGAATATTATTTTAACAAATTCCAAATTTACAAGCTATCAAACTTTTTATATGCCATAAACATTCTTAGTTAAAATTCCAAAGTTTAAACATCCTTTTAACATTTCAAAATTCCCTTTGAAATCACCTATATCCAAAATTCCTTGCATTTCTAAAAATCAAATTCATCCTTTGCAAACAATTCCAATTCAAAACAATTTGATAGCAATTTCTCTCTTGAAAACTCGAAAATAAACATCGATGATGCTGCAGTCATCACCGAAATTATTTTCCAACGACCGAAAGAGTTCAATGCTTTTATCTCTTTTAAAACCCTTCAAATATTTTCAAATTCCAAATCTCTCTAGATTTCAAATCCGATTCAAAAATATTTCTCAATATATAGTATTTTTCCCAACCTTTGGGAATCATTTCCAAATTCAAAGGAACTTAAATTTCCAAATTTTCATATTCCAAACACTTTAAATTTATATTCAAACATTACCTTGGAATTTTATTTTATTTTAATTATTAATCACACTATAATTTGCATTTATAGTTTATACAAATTGATTTCTTAGTTTTTAATTATGTTTTCAATATCTTATTCAATTATGAGTTACATTTACAAATTTCATTAATTTATTAATTTATCCCTTAATCTTGGTTATTATTTCAATTCTTATTCAATTATCATACAATGATAATAATTTAATATTATCACTTTCCAACAACCAAACATCCATATATAACTATAATAATTTACGAAAATTATTTTCTTTATATACAAAATAATTTTGGGTAAAATTATTTCATTTACCCTATTTAAAGCAATACTGTGTTGGTTTATCTTGTTTAAGAGTTTAGAAATCCATATCGATGACATGGCGTCCCATATATCGACCAGAATCCATAAACACTCAACCGATAAATCAACGCAATATAAAAACAATTTTATATTCACTAACAAATACGCGCTCATATCTAATACGCTCAAACTCATTCTAGAGTACTATAGACTCTATTTAAATGAGTAATTTCCACCAGAGCCAAGGTTATCACCAACCTAAGCTCCGATACCATGTGTAACGACCCGCAAATCCGTACCTCTTGAGTCAACACTATTTTACCTAAATCAACACAAGTTGTATAGAAATACGAACCATTTGGGTTAAAGAAGAGGTAGAAGAAGAAAATAGAAACAACTACAGAATCTAACCATCGCAGCGGAATAAAATATAATAGATATTAACATATCTTTACACCAAAACAAATATATCTGTTCATATATTACATCATCAGACTACATCAATCACAACTCAACATTAATTACATACAACTGGACGCACAACCATACAACACAGCGGAATATATACATAAACAAGTATGGGAGTACGTATCGTCACCCAGCTCATCTCTTGAGCTCCACAACAGCATATCCTGTGTCCTATAATACTCGGTCTGACCTGAGCATTAGAGTTAAATAATACCCGAGTCAGTCTGGAATACCAGCGTGAGAAAATCACACTCAACTGATTATTAAAGTTTCAAAAATTCTTTAAAAACAAAAGCATCTCATAAGACCATGCCACAAATAAACATGTCGGGTTTTTACCTTACGATAGCTAAAACAATTTTTATAGGAATCCTCTGATATTATAATAGGGTCTATATACAAATACTTATAAAATAGCCGAAATTGTTACATCTATTAAATTCCAACTACTAGCAACAGAGTGGGTAATACAAACAAAACTCGTACATGGCTCGTAGGGAGATTGGATTTCCAACTAATGACTAGGCACTGGGGTACCACCTGTCACAGTACGTGGCCTAAATCATGATACCAAGGCGTACGCCCGCTCCCCTGCAACACAAGACCAGGACTACTCCTTGCTGGATAATCGCGAGTGAGATCACCCCACGGTTGGGACGGCAACCGCCCACTAAGCCGAAATAAAAGGGACATCTAGACAGGGATGACCTCACCCTGCTTGGGTGCTATCCACCTAGCCTTGCTGCATAACCCTTGATTTTCAGTCATTCCCGGTTGATGAGGCTTGAGGCTAAGTGTTACCTTTTTAGAACATATCCCTTAGAATGCACATCGTCCACCTGACGATGTTCCGAAAGCATTCATCCATACAAGTCCGTCCCGGGTTCGAACGGAACCGAAGGCACTATTCCTACTACATCCATTTCGGAAATATCCTCAGGATTAGTAGCGATTAGCCCTTGCACTTTACTGCTCCATCTTCGAATCCAAACTCGTTTCCACGAAACGTACAAACCGGATCGAAGTTGTTTTCGAGAAATAAATCTCGATCCCGGTCTCTTCGAAACGATCAACGCATTTGTCCAATATTGATAGTCGGTGATTTAACTATCAAATAATATTCACTAACAACCATCCAATAATAAATAATTTCCCAAATTATTTATTAACCTCAAAAAAAAATATCTTCATAAGATATATTTCTATTTCAACCTTTTGAAAACAGTTTCAAACCATCTTTCTTTTCAGAATAACTTTCCCAAATATTTTCTATCTCCACTGAAATCACCAAGCACAAAAATAGATTTTTAAAATAATTTAAAACACTTTACCTTGAAATATATTTTAAAACATTTAAGTTAAAACTACTACAAGAGTTTGTTAAAAATACAAACTATATGAATATTTGAAAATAAGGTTACTTAATAAAATATAAAACTAGATTTTCACTTTTAAAAACAAAATACTAAGTCGCTCTTTAAATGATTACTACCATAATAGATTAAAGGGAAATACTTACTTTAGAATTTAAATATTTATAAATAATATATTTTCCAAAACTTTCTTTTTAAAACAACTTTAAAACTTTTAACTTATATTTAAAAATTTACTAAGAAAACGTACTTGGTTATTCAGGGAGAATTTCCAATCTCAATTACTTAAATCAATTTTTCCAAATTAATTCCCAATTTATTCCATTTGAAATAAATTTCTTTACTTATCAGTTCATTTCAAAATTCATTTGTTATGGACTTTATTATTATTATTTTCCGTTTGATTTCAAACCTTTTTAACTGAAATATACAAGTTTCAGGTTATTCCCAATTTCTTCTTTATTCTTTTCAATAATTTAAATCTTAAATTTTAAATAAATGTTTTGTTCTTTTTAAATAATAACACTGAATTTTAAAATTCATTAACTTTCTGTTTATTCAAATTTTCCTTTCCATACTCAAGATTTATTTATTTGAATTTTAAAGTCATTTTATTTCTTTTCCAATTCATTCTTAAATTTATTCTATAATTATTTTACTTACAAATTCACTTCTTTTATTTTCTTTCCAAAATCCAATTTATATATTTTTGGCAATTCATTATATCCAATTATATCAATCAAACCATAACATTCAATATTTCCACATAATTCATTATAGAATATCAAATAATCACAACAGAGAATATTAAATAATTTAAATAAAAGTTGAGGGGTCCAGTTGGATCCCTCCAACCTGTTTTCCCTGCATCCACAGACGTTAGCACAATATAATTACCAATTCCAAAATATACCATACTATAGCACATCAATCAATTCAACCATTCAAATAATTATTTAAATTTAATCATTTAAATTTAAATTTGAATTTAAATTTAACCGAGTGAGATTAACTCACCTTTGCTTTTTGTTTGCAGTCCATTACCGTCTCGACTCATTTTCATGACTTTTTACCTTGAATAAACATTGGATTCATTTTGTTAATATTCGAATAAATCGAACAAATAATTTCCGTTTGCTAAATTTAATTAAATTAACAAATAATTTTATTTAAACTAATTTTCGTTTAATAAATTAGTTTTACAAACTAAAATAAATTAAATATGTTAATAGAACAAACTAATCACCTTACTAATTTATTTTTAACATAGACCAGTAAATTTAAAATTTCTGCCTCCTCAAATTTTAAATAAATTTTCCAGTTTTCTATATTTCCTTTACACCCTAATTATAAATTAAGTTAACTTCCAGTTAAAATTTTTATTATCTATATAAATTGGGAAACAAAAGAATTATACCTTACTGCTTTGAAGCACCCTCGACGTCGGTCGCAGCCCTCTGTCTTGATCCAAATCAAGCCCTAGCCCTCACGTAAGCTCCATCTTCAACATCGAGAACCCCGAGATGCACGAACTCGATCGCCACCTCGATCGACAAAGTCGCATGCGGCCCCATCTCACGCGGCCAAGTCGTGAATCCAGAACCACCCACGAGTGTGCTCCATCGCGCGAAACCCTTCCCCTGTGCCGCTTCTCTGGCGCGAAACCCCGAGTGTCGAATTCGTGAAGCCCCGAGTGCTTGCCGACCCTATTTTTTTTAATTTGATTAAACGATTTGATTTTGAAAAAAATGGCAGGAGGTGGCCATTATTACTTTGAAACGAACAGAATGATTTTTAAAGAAGGAAGGGATTTCGTTTGTTTCATCCGCCATTTCCCCTCCTTTTCTTTTCTTCTTTTTTTTTTGATCGATCTGAGTTTCTTTTTTTTTCATGATTAAGTTTGTTCATTACCTTCCCTTGCTTGCATTAGAAAATTGCAGAGGAAGATTGCATGCCTTAAACGAGAGGATAAAATAAACTAAGCCGATGCAATTCAGACGCTAGGGTGGCTCGAGTAACATAAGGGCGGCTGATTTGATTTGATTTTTTTATTTTTATTTTTTTATTTTATATTATTAAATTAAATATCTCGTTTAGTATCACTCGAAATCACGAACTCCACATCAGACATTTCTCCAAGAGTTTATAAGGTTTTACCCGTATTCCAAACACAATGGAAAATGTTTCGAGTCCTAATTCGATCGTATAGGGAAAATAGCTTTTCGAATCGAATTAAAATATTAAATTTTCGATATAAATTTCAGCGCGTTTATATATCGTTCGCTCACACAACAACTTCGATCACAACAATATTTGAAATCCGATAATAAAACACTATTACGGATTCAATGGAACTGGTTTCGTCGAATTCCGAGGCTGTATCTCGGAAGCCTATTTTTAAATTCAATTTAACCGATAAAATTTCAAAACTAAATAAATCATTGTTAAATTCAATTTTAAAACTTCTATTATTCTCAACACTATCAATATAAATTTTATAAGCCTTCAAAATATTTTTAACAAACTTAAAACTCCAGATTCAACTTTTTACCCCATTTCAACATATTTAATTCAACAATCGAATTTCCCAATAAATAGTTATATTTAAATTCAAGTTAAAAATTAACTTTTAAATATTAAAATCAATTAAACATTCCGATTTTAAATGCTTGAAAATTCCAGGTCGTCACAGTTGGTAATGACCGAGGGATGACATATTCGGTACTATCTAGTTATAGAGGTAGGCTGGTCATGTGTTGGTAGAGGTTCCTTTATGATGTTCCTCGAGGTATCCATCTAGAGGTGTACCTATTTCGGAAGGTAGATCTTTAACCTGGTCATTTGTATGGAAATCCATTCTCCAATAAGAACCTACGTTTTTGTTTGTAGAGCCTAGTATGCTGGAATTTAATAATGGTAACAGTTTCAGCTAAGATTAATAAGTTTATTAGCAAATGTTTTCAAAGAGATGTCATTAAGAATAATATCAAATGTTTTGATGTAAAAGTGTTTTAGTTATCATAAGGTAAAAACCCATCCGTGTTTATATGTGGGAGTGGTCTTATGAGATACTCTTTATTTTCAAAGGATTTATAAAAAGGCTAATATATGACACTGTCATTTACTATTGAGTTATTCTCACGCTGGTTTATCAAGCCTAATCCGGGTATTTTCAATACTCGGGTCAGATCCGAGTAGTTTCAGGTTAGTCGAAGACGGTTGGAGTTTACAGAGGAGAGCTGGAGATATGCATCGACATATGAACACATTCTATTATCCGATGTACTTAGTGTATTTTGTTTGATGTTTGTCAGCAATTGTAAGGACAGATGCTTATAACTGTCCAGGCTGAATTTAGGTTAGACTCTGATATATGTGTCACGACCCAATTTTACGATGCCCGAAAGTCGACATCAATACGTCCACTGTATCAAAGGCCGAACAGTCGAATGTTGGAAAACCGGACCGTTAGAGTTTAATGAAGAAGAAGATAAAAGAAGAACAGAAACAACAACAGAATCTCACATTTCACAGCGGAACAAATATAATAGATAAATGAATATCTTTAAAAAAAAGCACTATATCAGTTTATACATCACATTATCAGAGTTTACAACAACAAACATCGGAAAATAAATATTACATATATAAGTGATATGCCTCGCCATCCAGCTTCAACTCCCGATCTCCACAGCAACTTCTTGACTTCGCTCCAGAATATTCACAACCTGACTCTAGGCTGCCCGTGTGGAAAATTGTGGGCACCCAGAGTTTAGAAAGGGAACAATAAACTCCAGGTCAGTCGTGGGACTAGTGTGAGATCTTAAAACAGTTATTCTTTTATAAAAGAAAACAAAGGAATTTAAAAGAAATCCGCAATGCTTTTGGAAAATGAAAATACCGTAAGGACTCCCGGCACACACACAATGCAATCGCACACTTGGGGGAGATTTCTCCTTATGATAGTCAAACATGCTTAATACGCAAAAATCTTTTTTGATATTATTATTAGTGCATAGTGCAGAAAACATTTGCAAGTGTAATATTAATCTTAGCCAGCATACGTACCATTATAGTATGCCTACTATAGCTACCATATTAGATGGCAGGTTATACAACTAAAACCGTACAAGGCGCGTATTGGTGATTGGATTTCCAACAAATGGTCAGGCTAAGGAACTTCCTACTGCCACAAGGGTACGCCTCTAGAGGGATGCCTCGAGAACCTAACCGGATCTCTTCCAACACAAGGCCAGGTTACCTCTGTAAAAATAGGTAACTATTGAAATGAGTATGCCATCCCCTGGTTGTAAACAACCTTTATCCAAGGATCCTCAACAACAACAATCATAAAGCAATATATATCTGCGATATCCACATAAGTTAAGTATTTGGGCTCCATACCATGATACCACTTCTGTCTAGAAGGAAATGCACATACCCTAAGGGGTGCTACCCCCTATAACCTTGCTGCATCCTTCCTGTTTCGACCATTCCGGGGTGTGAGGTCCTACGAAGTCTCGTCCATAAAGCTACGCTTTTCACAAAAGCCATGCTTTGATCAACAAATGATCGGCAACACTTCGTATGCCACATTACCAAATTGGGAATGTATCACTAGTAACCATCAACTGCATAACCTCTAAGCTCGTACGTCTCAAAGAAGGGTGTTAAGTTAAGAGAATAAATTCTCCACCACCAACAGAAATGTATTTGATAGAAACCAGCTTTACATCTCAAAGTGTAACGTCAGACACACATCCATACAAGTCCATTCCGGGATCGAACGGAACCGAAGGCACGTCCAAAGAAGTCCTTACAATCCGGATATTCACTAATCACGTCCAGAATCCCCATCACAAAGGGTGATAAAATCTCTATACTGGAGAAACTCGGTGCAGAGACATTCGACAGGTATCCTTTCTCTTTCGAAAACACCCGGTCTTCAACACCATCTTCAAATGCAATCTCATTATTCGGAATGGGTTTTATGACACAAGATCCTCTTCCGGCTAATCCGAATAACAGCGCTTATTTATAAAAATAAGTGTTACATTCAGATTCAAACAAATCACAACATTTCCACTTTGATCTTTTAAATAAAAGATCCATCACAATCACAAAGGTTCGATGTGGGTTTCGAATATCCATTTGGAATTCGACTTCCGGTCGCATCGAAATTCAATTGCCGATTAAAGGCCAATATTGATAGTCGGTTATTTGACTATCAATCAATAATTCACAACAATCACCAATTTTCAAATAATTTTCCCCAATTATTTATTTTCAACATATCTTCGCAAGAAATAATTTTAACACTTCAACCATTTGAAAACAACTTTCAAATCAATTTCTTTACGCGGAGTATATTCCCAAATACTTATTCATTTCCACTGAAAATCTGCCGAGTCCAAATACTTTTCAAAAATGTAAATCACTTATCCAAAAACATATATTTGGAAACATCTACAATAAGAACAAATTTGAAACAATCTATTTAAAATATTAGTTATGAAAACTTATATCAATATCTTATATAAAAAAACTTCAAATCCAACCTAATTTTAAAAATAAAATTAGTAGATAAAGTATAAGTATTCAAATAACTATTTTCTAAATCAAATATCAATTTAATCTTTAAAATAATCCCTTCTATACTTATTTAAATAAATCTTTACTTTAAAGATTCAAAACAATTCCCGAAAATAATTTCTCCAAAAATATTCTTTTGAAATCAAACTAGTACTTTTAATTTTATTTCACAAGCTATTTTAAAAATATAGTCGGCTTCCCAGGGAAAGTACACCTTCCATTCTAAAATGGTTCATTCAAATCAATTTATAAATCTTCTAGATTTATTTTAAATTTACGTCCCAAATCTGTAAATTCCTTTCCAACTTTTAAAAATAAAACAAAATTTATTTTTAAAACAAATTTCTCTTTCTTCTATATCCCATTATGGATTTAAATTTTAAATATCCATTACGATATTCAAAACGATTCCCAAGTATTCACTTTCAACACCAAATCAATTTTCAAATTGATTTCTAAATTATTTCAATTACCAAGTCCAATTCCAAATTGATTTCTGAATTTATTTCAAACAAAAAATAAATTTTCATATCAATTTCCCAAAGCTTTATTTTTAATACCAAATTAATTTCAAACCGATTTCCCAATTTATTTCCAAAACACCAAATTAAATTTCCAAATCGATTCCTATAATTTATTTTAACTGCACATTAAATTCCAAATTTATTTGCTAAATTTATTTCCTTTTGAAATAAATTCCTTTATCTCTTTCAAATATTTAGAATCCTTATCTTAAATAAATTCTTCAACTATTAAACAAAATTACTCAAATTTCCCCTATTAAAATGTTTTCCCATATTTTTGGAATTTATTCAATAAGTTTTCAAAGATAAAATTTTATCTATTTAAATTTCCTTCTTTTAAAATTCACCCAATTATTTTGAATGAATTTATTATAAATTTTTCTACCCAAATTTCAAAATCAAATTTTTTATTTATTTCTGGTATCCTACGATACCAAAAATATATTCGGCTAAATTATAGCCTTCAACGGTTTCAATCACAAATAATCACACACAGATGATAAATAATCAACACATAATTTTGAAAGCAAATCAAAATGTTTTAAGGAATTCAGTTGGATCCCTCCAACCTGTTTCCCTGCATCCACAGACGTTAGCACAACAATTAAATACCAATTCCACTACGAGGTGGAATATCGTGGTATATGGGATTTATAAAACATCAGCCGTTATTATGCGGCGCATACGGTCTCATCCGCTATATAATGCGGGAAATCAACAACTCCAAATACATATATAATACCAATTCCACTTCAAGGTAGAATATCGCGGTATATGGGATTTATATAATAACCTCCGCTATTATGCGGTGCATAGGGTCTAAACTAATATAACTAATAATAAATTAATTATCCAAGCACACAATCAATCAATTTTAAATTTAACTGTAAAAATTAAATCAGCGATTGAGTGAGAAAATCTCACCTTTTATTGTGCATGTAATCCAATTTCTTTCCAGCTTGATTTCCACACAGTTTTAGACCTTGTATAAATAATTATATAAGAGTTCATTAATACTCGAGCTAATCGAATAATTTATTTCCTTTTAAATAATTTTAATAAACTAACAATTTGATTTTTAAACTAATTTCTTTTTTAACAAAATATTTTTCTTTTCCTTTGAAACTCATATACCAAAAAAGAATTTTTTTTTAATTAACCAAGGGTTTTAACTTGAACTAATAATTGGGTTTTAAACTAATAATAATTTTTTTTCCTTTTGAAACTACCTATACACACACATACACACACACTTGTAAAATAATTTATAGATTTTAAAAATCATATTTTTATATAAATCCACACATTTAAATCCCTATATTTTTTTTCGAAGAAATCTTATATAAATATCCAACCGTTTCAAGCTTTTATACATATTCAAGTAGATATATTTTTTTTATTTTTATTTTTATGTGAACATATTTTTTTTAATTATTTAAATTAAAATGAAGACGATACCTTACTGCCTCCAGCCAGCTTGCGACCATCGTTCTCGCCTACACGCGAGCTCGTCGACCAAGCCCTAGCCTCCATCGTGTGGCCCACTGCCCAACCCCACATGCCGCCGTAACGTCGACATTTGATTGCGAACTAGCTGCCCTGACCTCGACTCCTCCCATCGACAATTGCCATCAGATCCATCTTGAGGTGTTTGCTCCCCTAGTCGCGCTAGGCTCCTGACCCACGAATCGCTGAGCTTCTCTTACGAGAGCGTGAACATTGCATGCGCCTCGTTGCTATGCCGAGATCGAAATCGCCACACCGATCGACACGACCTCCCATTCGCACGCACGAGCGCGCGCGTGCGCTTCCCCCTTTTTTTCTTTCAGTCACCATTTTCGATTCGAACGAATTTGTTCGAATAAAAGAAGTAGAGGAAGGGCTATGGGATTTGCTTTCAATTTGGGGATACGATCGTTTAACATGCTCGACATTTTTTTTATTCTTCTGTGTGAATTTGATTTCATTTGTAAAGAGAACCCAGCTGCCATTTTTTTTCTTTCTTATGAGAGACGTGTGTGTATTTGGTAAGACACGTGCTTGAAACAGCAATTACGTGTTGAATTCAACAAGCCATAATATTTTTATTATATTATTTATATTCAAAATTCAAATTCAAATCCAAATTGTCTCGGTTAATAAAACTCAAAATTTCGAACTCCTATCGAAGCGTGCCGCTAGGCGTTTATAATGTTAAACCCCTATTCCGAACGCAATGGAAAAGGTTCCGAGTCCAAATTCGATCGTATGGAGAAGATAACTTTTTGAATCAGTTATAATATCGAATTTTTGATTTAGTTTTCAGCGCGTTTATGTATCGTACGGCCAAACGATCGCTTCAAACACTACGAAAATTGAAATCCAATAATACAATATTACGGATCCAATGGAACTAGTTTCGTCGATTTCCGAGACTGTACCTCGGAAGGCTATTTTTAAATGTCGATTTAAATGATATATTTTCCAAACTGATTAAATCGCTTTCAAATTCAATTCTGAAGCTTCTGTCATCTTCAGTATTATTCATATAAATTTTCTAAGCCTTGAAAATATTTCTAAACTGCTTAAAACTGAAGATTCAATTTTTTTTACCCAATCTCAATAAATTAAATTTAACAATTAAATTGCCAAATTTATTCTGATATCTGAAATTCAAGTTAGACTATCTTTCAAACATTTAAAATCAATTAAATATTTCAATTTCTAATGTTGAAAATTTTGGGTCGTCACATCCTTCTCCCCTTAAGAGAATTTCGTCCCGAAATTACTAGTTAAGGAGAATGATCCTTAACCCATTCGTTATTTTCCCAAAACTAAACAGTTTTATCAACTTACCAAACAAATACTTTCATTAAAGATCATCATTTCAACTAACTTTCCAAAATCTTTCATAGTTTTCAAACAACATTGTTTTCTCAATAATTCAAATTCAAATTTAAATTCAAATTTTAAATTTTCAAAATTTTCTCAAAAATTTTCTAACTCCCTAAATTTTCGAAAAATTTCGCCAGCATCTCCTTTGCGCGGCTAGCTCAGTACGACTACAAAAATGGCACCACGGCCCTCGGATTTCGAAAAGAAAAAAATCCAAGTGGCTAGACAAGAAGATCATCAAATTTCATACTGAAATTCAAATACATACCTTTTTGTCGAGCAATTCAATTTTATCTTCAAAATCAAAATCCCAATTCCATTTCCTTTAGTACACCTGTATATCCTGCTAGCCATAATATCCAATTACAACATTCAAATTTATTTTGCACATTCCTTTACAAAATTTTCAATATATACTTCTTATACCATTTTTACTTTACCATTGAAGTTATATATCCATTTTCATTCTATCTTGCATTTTCACTCTTATTTGAATTCAATTTACAATTTCAATTCGATTTAGATTCAACTTAACTTCTGAATATTGAATTTTATCAATCATCTTTCATTCCCAACTGATTCATATCACTATTTTAAATTAGTTTCATTTACTAATTCATTACAAATTCCAATACATTATATTTCAATTTTATTTTAATTTCTACCTTTATTAACTTAAATTCACTTCGAACTAATTCTACAACTTCATTTTATTTCACATAATTCAAATTGGTTTTAAATATTCGGTTCCAATTCCAATTTTATTCTTTTGTTCCTTCCCAAATACAATTCAATTCACTATTTTTGTTTATAACCACTTATATTTAAACTGTATTTCAAATCCCATATGAATTTATTTTACCTTTTATTTATAAATATTGAATTCAATTTATTTCAAACTATATCTATTTGGTCTTTTCTTCAATTAGTTTCACTTACTAAATTTAGTTTAATACTTCACTTTGTTTATCACAAATCAATTTCACTTCCTACTCTAGTTCTATTTACCTATAAATTCAAAATGAATTTCAACATTCAATTCACTTTCATTTACTTGCAATGGCAAATTTATTTATTCATTCACAATTTATTTTTCACCTTAATAGATTTTATTCCAAACATTTAGTCTATAAGACTTCTCAAATTCACATTTATTCAAATTAACTCAAATTTTCATTCTCAATTCTTTTATTAAATTTTCATTTTTAATTCTACTTGAATTAAATTTTCCTTCCAACTTATTTTGTTTCATATTTACCTTTTTCTAACTTCTCTTTAAGTTAGATTTTTATTTTAACAACTTCAAACTTACAAGTTATCAACTTAAGGATATTCCATAAATATTTTATATAACATTCCAGAGTCTTTTTCAACCTTTCAAAAATCATTTTTTTAAATCAATTCAAATTTTCTTTTGAATTTCCAAAACCAAATTCATTTTGCAAACAACTTTCATTTAAAATCATTTGGCAGCAATTTCTCTTTTGGAAACCCGAAAATGAACATTGATGATGCTGCAGTCATCACCGAAGTTATTTTCCAGCGACCGAAAAGAGTTTAGTGCCTTTATCCCTTCAAAACATTTTCCAAACCTTTTAAAATCATTTCCAAACTTAAAAGGAGTTTATTCTTTCCCAAATCTCACAATTTAAATCCTTTCAAATTCTTTTCAAAACATTTTCAATATTTCCCTGGAATTCTATTTCAAATTATAAATCACATTTACTTTTACAATTCCCAATTGTATATAAATTTTATTTCTCAGCATTAAGTTATGATTTCAATTTCTTAATCACTTCCTAATCAAACAATCAACCATATACTATAATAATTTATGGAAAATCATTCCTTTTATATACGAAAATAATTTGGGTAAAATTATTTCATTTACCCTATTTTAAAGCAAAATCGTGGCGAATTGTTCTGTACAAGTGTTTAGAGATTCCTATCGATAGAGTTGTACAGACTATACCGACCAGAATCCATATACCACTCATCAAACCAATCATCACAATATAAAACAATTTTTATATTCACTAAAAAATACACGCTCATATCTATTATTACACTCAAACTCATTCTAGAGTTCTGCTGACTCTATCTGTAATGAGTAACACCCAACAGAGCCAAGGTTGTCGCTTAACCAAATGCGCTGATACCAAAATGTCACGACCCAATTTTACGATGCCCGAAAGTCGACATCAATACGTCCACTGTATCAAATGTCGAACAGTCGAATGCCAAAAAACCGGACCGTTAGGGTTTAAAGAAGAAGAAGATAAAAGAAGAACAGAAACAACAACAACAAAATCTCACATTTCGCAGCGGAACAAATATAATAGATAAATGAATATCTTTAAAACAAAAGCACTATATCAGTTTAGACATCACATTATCAGAGTTTACAACAACAAACAGCGGAAAAAAAATATTACATATATAAGTGATACGCCTCACCATCCAGCTTCAACTCCCAATCTCCACAGCAACTTCTTGACTTCGCTCCAGAATATTCACAACCTGACTCTAGGCTGCCCGTGTAGAAAATTGTGGGCATCCAAAGTTTAGAAAGGGAACAATAAACTCCAGGTCAGTCGTAGGACTGGTGTGAGATCTTAAAACGGTTATTCTTTTACAAAAGAAAACAAAGGAATTTAAAAGAAATCTGCAATGCTTTTGGAAAATTAAACTACCATAAGGCCTCCGGGCACACACACAATGAAATCGCACACTTGGGGGAGATTTCTCCTTGTGATAGTCAAACATGCTTAATATAAAAATATCTTTTTTGATATTATTATTAGTGCATAGTGCAGAAAACATTTGCAAGTATAATATTAATCTTAGCCAGCATACGTACCATTATAGTATGCCTACTATAGCTACCATATTAGATGGCAGGTTATACAACTAAAACCGTACAAGGCGCGTATTGGTGATTGGATTTCCAACAAATGGTCAGGCTAAGGAACTTCCTACTGCCACATGGGTACGCCTTAAGAGGGATGCCTCGAGAACCTAATCGGAGCTCTTCCAACACAAGGCCAAGTTACCTCTGTAAAAATAGGTAACTACTGACATGAGTATGCCATCCCCCGGTTGTAAACAACCTTTATCCTAGGATCCTCAACAACAACAATCACAAAATAATATATATCTGCGATATCCACATAAGTTAAGTATTTGGGCTCCATACCATGATACCACTTCTATCCAGAAGGAAATGCACATACCCTAAGGGGCACTACCCCTTATAACCTTGCTGCATCCTTCCTATTTCGACCATTCCAGGGTGTGAGGTCCAACGAAGTCTCGTCCACAAAGCTACGCTTTTCACAAAAGCCATGCTTTGATCAACAAATGATCAGCAGCACTTCATATGCCACATTACCAAATTGGGAATGTATCACTAGTAACCATCAACTACATAACCTCTGAGCTCGTACGTTTCAGAGAAGGGTGTTAAGCTAAGAGAATAAATTCTCCGCTATCAACAGAAATGTATATGATAGAAACCGGTTTTAAATCTAAAAGTGTAACGTCAGACACACATCCATACAAGTCCATTCCGGGATCGAACGGAACCGAAGGCACTTCCAAAGAAGTCACTTACAATCCGGATATTCACTAATCACGTCCGGAATCCCCATCACAAAGGGTGATAAAATCTCTATACCGGAGCAACCCGGTGTAGAGATATTCGACAAGTATCCTTTCGCTTTCGAAAACACCAGTCTTCAACACCATCTTCAAATGCAATCTCATTTCGTCGTATCGTTATTTGGAATGGGTTTTATGATACAAGGTCCTTTCCCGGCTAATCCGAATAACGAGCGCTTATTTATAAAAATAAGTGTTACATTCAGATTCAAACATATCACAACAAATTCCACTTTGATCTTTTAAATAAAAGATCCATCACAATCACAAAGGTTCGATGTGGGTTTCGAATATCCATTTGGAATTCGACTCTCGGTCGCATCGAAATTCAATTGCCGATTAAAGGCCAATATTGATAGTCGGTTATTTGACTATCAATCAATAATTCACAACAATCACCAATTTTCAAATAATTTTCCCCAATTATTTATTTTCAACATATCTTCGCAAGATATAATTTTAACACTTCAACCATTTGAAAACAACTTTCAAATCAATTTCTTTACGTGGAGTATATTCCAAATACTTATTCATTTGCACTGAAAATCTGCTGAGTCCAAATACTTTTCAAAAATTTAAATCACTTATCCAAAAACATATATTTGGAAACATCTACAATAAGAACAACTATGAAACAACCTATTTAAAATATTAGTTATGAAATCTTATATCAATATCTTATAAGACAAACTTCAAATCCAACCTAATTTTAAAAATAAAATTAGTAGATATAGTATAAGTATTCAAATAACTTTTTTCTGAATCAAATATTAATTTAATCTTTAAAATAATCCCTTCTATACTTATTTAAACAAATCTTTATTTTAAAGATTCAAAACAATTCCCGAAAATAATTTCTCCAACAATATTCTTTTGAAATCAAACTAGAAATTTTAATTTTATTTCAAAAGCTATTTTAAAAATATATTCGGCTTCCCAAGGAAAGTACACCTTCCATTCTAAAATGGTTCATTCAAATCAATTTATAAATCTTCTGGATTTATATAAATTTACGTCCCAAATCTGTAAATTCCTTTCCAACTTTAAAAAAATTTATTTTTAAAAAACAAATTTCTTTTTCTTCTATATCCCATTATGGATTTAAATTTTAAATATCCATTAATTTATAATATTCAAATCGATTCTCAAGTATTCACTTTCAACACCAAATCAATTTTCAAATTGATTTCTAAATTATTCAATTACCAAGTCCAATTCCAAATTGATTTCTAAATTTATTTCAAACAACAAATAAATTTTCATATCAATTTCCCAAAGGTTTATTTTTAATACCAAAATAATTTCAAATCGATTTTCCAATTTATTTTTAAAACACCAAATTAAATTTCCAAATCGATTCCTAAAATTTATTTCAATTCCACATTAAATTCCAAATTTAATTCCTAAATTTATTTCCTTTTGAAATAAATTCCTTTATCTCTTTCAAATATTTAGAATCCTTATCTTAAATAAATTCTTCAACTATTAAACAACATTACTCAAAATTCCTTTATTAAAATGTTTTCCCATATTTTTGGAATTTATTCAATAAGTTTTCAAAGATAAAATTTTATCTATTTAAATTTCCTTCTTTTAAAATTCACCCAATTCTTTTGAATGAATTTATTATAAATTTTTCTACCCAAATTTCAAAATTAAATTTTTTATTTATTACTGGTATCCTACGATACCAAAAATATATTCGGCTAAATTGTAGCCTTCAATGGTTTCAATCACAAATAATCACACACAGATGATAAATAATCAACATACAATTTTGAAAACAAATCAAAATGTTTTGAGGAATCCAGTTGGATCCCTCCAACCTGTTTTCCTACATCCGCAGACGTTAGCACAACAATTAAATACCAATTCCACTTCGAGGTGGTTTATCGCGGTATATGGGATTTATAAAACATCACCTGCTATTATGCGGTGCATAGGGCCTCATCCGCTATATAATGCGGGAAATCAACAACTCCAAATACATATATAATTCCAATTCCACTTCGAGGTGGAATATCATGGTATATGGGATTTATATAATAACCTCTACTATTATGCGACGCATAGGGTCTAAACTAATATAACTAATAATAAATTAATTATCCAAGCACACAATCAATCAATTTTAAATTTAACTATAAAAATTAAATCAGCGATTTAGTAAGAAAATCTCACATTTTATTGTGCATGCAATCCAATTTCTTTTCAGCTTGATTTCCACACAGTTTTAGACCTTGTATGAATAATTATATAAGATTTCGTTAATACTCGAGCTAATCGAATAATTTATTTCCTTTTAAATAATTTTAACAAACTAACAATTTGATTTTTAAACTAATTTCTTTTTTAACAAAATATTTTTCTTTTCCTTTGAAACTCATATACCAAAAAAGAATTTTTTTTAATTAACCAAGGGTTTTAACTTGAACTAATAATTGGGTTTTAAACTAATAATAATTTTTTTCCTTTTGAAACTACCTACTGTTATCCCATTTTTGGTCAAAACTGGAATATCAATGTTGTGTGCATTTCCACCACGACCGAACCAAGAAGAAGCAGCCAGCAAGCGTATATAAGTCTGGGATTTCACTCATGATTCAAGTATAAAAGTCCATTCGGTATCAAAGGTTTAAAGTTTCATTCGGCAATGTAGAGCGAAATCTCATTCGGCGTTCAAGATGCCAGAGCTCATTCGGCATTCCCAAATACAAGAGCTCATTCGGCACTCTCATTCGGCATTCTCACTACCGGTCCAAGCTCACTCACCATCTACCTGCCGAATCCAATCCCTGCCGAACCAACACACTTCCCCACACCTACCGGACCACCTTCGTGCCGAACCAAACTACTCCTACCACCGGACCAAAGCCCTACCGGTCCAACACCACTCCCTGCATAGCCGACCCAAGCTCCATCCACTCACCACCGGATACACCTTCACCAAACCAACGTCCCACCGGACCAACTCCACTTCCATGAACTACCGAACCAAGCCCTTGCCGAACCAAAGTTGCCAGTCCAGATTGCTTCAGCCCAGGCCCGCCAGTAGCTATATACATCCTGGACCCCTGCCCCCAGCCTCACTCTATAAATAGAGGGGCAGGGGTACAACAATGGGGGACAAGTTTGAGAGCTCAAGCATGGAAGGAACTTTCAAACAACTTTCATATACTTGTATACAAAGCTTTGTACTTGTAATCTGGAGAGAAAAGGAGAATAACATATAAAGTGGACGTAGGCACGTTCTGGCCGAACCACTATAAATCTGTGTTTCTTTTACAGTTTAGTCCCTGCTTTTTACATATTTGCATAAATCACCCAAATCGCTAAGAACAACATATAATCAACTAAATTGTACGACTTTAGGGTGTTTGCCCATTTTTTGCGCAAACATTTTGGTGCTTTCACTGAGAGTTGAACTCAGGGACCTCCCGCTTGGAAGTTGAATTTGAGAGTTTAGAGATTCAGATTGGAAGAGTCATGGCGAGACAATCAAGCAGAAGGCCAAGGCCAGAGCAGAGTCAACAGGAAGGGAGTCAAGGGGCTTCCTCAGGAGCGAACCAAGCTTCAGCCTTCATCACCAGGGATGAGATGGAGGCTATGATGAGAAGATAAGAAGAGATGATCCAGAACTTGCTTCAGCAAATTGGGCAACTTGGAGCACAAAACCAAGGAGCAACTGGAGTTCAGAACGGAGCAGGACCATCTGGCGTAGCACCAGAGCTAGGGGGCACTCACGCAGAGCATGTTAATCCGACCCCGGGAAGAGAGATGGGGGCATCCGAGCCACCTGGTAGCAATAGAGGAATGAACGTTCAGCCAGTGAGGCATACACATGAAAACTCCCGCGGACTAGGGGGCAGGTCGAAGGCAGTGAACGAGGACTACAGCTTGGAGACAATGACAGATTAGCAGAGATGGTTAGAAGAGCTATGAGAGGCGGTTTAGTAAACAGAGACTTGGAAGATGTAAACAGGAGTCCTTTTTCTTCTGCGATTAGGATGGCTAGGAACCCACCAGAATTCAAGCTACCATCAGTAGAGATGTACGATGGGAGGACAGACCTTGCGGTCCATCTTACTAAGTATATGAGGCACATGGAAGTGCTGGGGGCATCACAGGAGATCATGGCTCGGTGCTTTCCACGATATTTGACGGACATTGCAGCGTTATGGTTTAGGCAACTGGAGAGCGGCTCCATAGGAACGTGGGCAGATTTAACTGAGAGATTCATGAGGCAATTCAGGGTTCATATTGCGAGACCCAAGAATGTGATGACTTTGGCAACCTTGAAGCAGAAAACTGGAGAGACTTTGAGGAGCTTTCTAACGCGATTTAATGCGGCGGCAGCATCAATGGATCGACCAGATCCATCTATGGTCATGATGGCGGCTGTATCTGGAATAGCTGATGGTACAGAGTTCAAGAATTCATTAACCAAGGACCCGCCTATGAATATGGGAGAGTTCTATCATGAGGCTGAAAAGTTTCTGCGTTTGGAAGATGCTAGTGCAGAAGGAGAGGAAGAAGATGACGTTTACGCAATCAAGAGCGGAAACCCACCTAGAAAGGGTGTGGAGACTAGCAAAGGAAAGAGAAAGGCTGAGGATAATGATGATAGGTCAAAGCGGCAAAGGAGGGAGCCGCGATTCATCACTCACACTGAGCTGAATGAGAGTCTGGAACGAATTTATCAGGATACCAAGGGGCAGGTTCCGTATCGTAGACCAATGCGAAGGGATCCAACCTCCGACGAAAGAAAATCAGATAAGTTTTGTGTATTCCACGAATTAAACGGTCATAACACTAATGATTGTAGGCATTTAAAGGACGAGGTGGAAGGGCATATCAGGAACGGTATGCTCCTTCAGTACGTGAGGAGGCGAACTCCAGCAGTGGAGCCAGAGCGACCACCGTCTACATCGGCTAAAGGTGACCCTGGATCGGGGCACCGTTTGATTATCCATTGATTGCTTGATTAAAATAATGATGAACAAGTTTTAAACCTCTCGCTAACACGGTTAAATCATTTACACATGTGAGCGATCGCGCACGATCCATAGGCATGCTCTGAATGACTACCAGCCGCGTTATAGTAAGAGTTTACGCTTTGACATCTTCATTCTGCGTTTTGCTTTGATTTTGATTTGAACATTTAAATTCTTCCTGTTTGGACATTTCTGCTGTAAGATTCACATGATTATTGCTTTAACATTTACAATTCTATGGAAAAATTTACTTGCATGCCCGTGGATCGCGAACGGTCCACGAGCACCTCTTGCATGGTAGCGAACTGCCGAAGTCTTTGATTCGGAAACTCCCCCAAACAATAACTCCAGCACTGATATTATTAAGTCCCCCCGGGCACACTCATTCGCCTCGAACGGCACCCGATTTCAAACAGTCACAATTCGCCTCGAACGGCACCCGACTTCGAACAGTCACAATTCGCCTCGAACGGCACCCGACTTCGAACAGTCACAATTCGCCTCGAACGGCCCCCGATCGCGAACGATCACAACTCGCCTCGAACGGCACCCGATCTCGAACGGTCACAATTCGCCTCGAATGGCACCCGACTTCGAACAGTCACAAACTCGCCTCGAACGGCACAACTCATCTCGCCACAAATGGCTCGATCGCGAAAGGTCGCCATTTGAGGTCCACCCCCGATCGCCAACAGTCGCACCTTACCACGAATGGCTCGATCTCGAACGATCGTCATCCGAAGTAAGGCGCTTGACCGCGAATGGTCCCATTTCATCTTTTGCCGCGAACGGCACAGGCCGTGAACGGTCACCTTTCACCCCAAGTGGCTTGATCGCGAACGGTCGCCATTTGAGGTCCGCCCTCTGACCAGGCTCGGTCGCACTTTATCACGAATGGCTCGATCCCGAACGGTCGTCATTTGAAGTAAAGCGCTTGACCGTGAACGATCACATTCCACCGCAAATGACTCGGTCTCGAACGATCGCCGCATGGATTTAGACGCTTGACCGCGAACGGTCGCCTTCACCTCAAATGACTCGATCGTGAACGGTCGTCATTTGAAGTTAGGCGCTTGACCATGAACGGCCGCGCTTCATCCCAAATAGCTCGATCCCGAACGGTCGTCATTTGGGGCCATATAAAATATCAAGCTCTTTACAGGTTGTCAACAGGATATGAACATCCAGCTCATGGCATTACAAAACACGCCTTCCTACCGCAAGGACATCAACAGGATATGAACATCCAGCTCTCATGGCATTACAAAACACGCCTTCCTATCGCAAGGCATGTTTTGAGGGGCAAAGTGTTATCCCATTTTTGGTCAAAACTGGAATATCAATGCTGTGTGCATTTCCACCACGACCGAACCAAGAAGAAGCAGCCAGCAAGCGTATATAAGTCTGGGATTTTACTCATGATTCAAGTATAAAAGTCTATTCGGTATCAAAGGTTTAAAGTTTCATTCGGCAATGTAGAGCGAAATCTCATTCGGCGCTCAAGATGCCAGAGCTCATTCGGCATTCCCAAATACAAGAGCTCATTCGGCACTCTCATTCGGCATTCTCACTACCGGTCCAAGCTCACTCACCATCTACCTGCCGAATCCAATCCCTGCCGAACCAACACACTTCCCCACACCTACCGGACCACCTTCGTGCCGAACCAAACTACTCCTACCACCGGACCAAAGCCCTACCGGTCCAACACCACTCCCTGCATAGCCGACCCAAGCTCCATCCACTCACTACCAGATACACCTTCACCGAACCAACGTCCCACCAGACCAACTCCACTTCCATGAACTACCGAACCAAGCCCTTGCCGAACCAAAGTTGCCAGTCCAGATTGCTTCAGCCCAGGCCCGCCAGCAGTTATATACATCCTGGACCCCTGCCCCCAGCCTCACTCTATAAATAGAGGGGCAGGGGTACAACAATGGGGGACAAGTTTGAGAGCTCAAGCACGGAAGGAACTTTCAAACAACTTTCATATACTTGTATACAAAGCTTTGTACTTGTAATCTGGAGAGAAAAGGAGAATAACATATAAAGTGGACGTAGGCACGTTCTGGCCGAACCACTATAAATCTGTATGTCTTTTATAGTTTAGTCCCTACTTTTTACATATTTGCATAAATCACCCAAATCGCTAAGAACAACATATAATCAACTAAATCGTACGACTTTAGGGTGTTTGCCCATTTTTTGCGCAAACATCTACACACGCACACACACTTGTAAAATAATTTATATATTTTAAAAGTTATATTTTTATATAAATCCACACATTTAAATCCCCATATTTTTTTTCTGAAGAAATCTTATATAAATGTCCTACTGTTTCAAGGTTTTATACATATTCTAGTAGATATATATCTTTTATTTTTTATTTTTATGTGAACATATTTTTTTAATTATTTAAATTAAAATGAAGACGATACCTTACTGCATCAAGCTAGGTTGCGACCATCGTTCTCGCCAACACGCGAGCTCGTCGATCAAGCCCTAGCCTCTATTATATGGCCCACTTCCCAACCCCACATGCCACCATAACGTCGACATCCGATTGTGAACAAGCTGCCCCGACCTCGAATCCTCCCATCAACAATTGCCATCAAATCCATCGCGAGGTGCTCGCTCCCCTAGCCGCGCTAGGCTCCTGACTCACGAATCGTCGAGCTTCTCTTACGTGTGCGAACATTGCCTGCGCCTTGTTGCTAGGCCGAGATCGAAATTGCCGCACCGATCGACACGACCTCCCATTCATATGCGCGAGCGCACGCGTGCGCTTCCCCCTTTTTTTCTCACCGTCGCCATTTTCGATTCGAACGAATTTGTTCGAATAAAAGAAGTAAAGGAAGGACTATGGGATTTACTTTCAATTTGGGGATACGATTGTTTAACATGCTCGGCATTTTTTTTTATTCTTCTGTGTGAATTTGATTTCATTTGTAAAGAGAACTCAGCTGCCATTTTTTCTTTCTTACGAGAGATGCGTGTGTAATTGGTAAGACACGTGCTTGAAACAGAAATTACGTGTTGAATTCAACAAGCTATAATATTTTTATTATATTATTTATATTCAAAATTCAAATTCAAATCCAAATTGTCTCGATTAATACAATTCAAAATTTCGAACTCCTATCGAAGTGTGCCGCTAGGCGTTTATAATGTTAAACCCCTATTCCAAACGCAATGGAAAAGGTTTCGAGTCCAAATTTGATCGTATGGAGAAGATAGCCTTTGAATCAGTTATAATATCGAATTTTCGATTTAATTTTCAGCGCGTTTATTTATCGTACGACCAAACGATTGCTCCAAACACTACGAAAATTAAAACCCGATAATAATACAATATTACGGATCAAATGGAACTGGTTTCGTTGAATTCCAAGACTGTGCCTCGGAAGGCTATTTTTAAATATCGATTTAAACGATATATTTTCAAAACTGATTAAATTGCTTTCAAATTCAATTCTGAAGCTTCTATCATCTTCAGTATTATTCATATAAATTTTCTAAGCCTTGAAAATATTTCTAAACAGCTTAAAACTGAAGATTCAATTTTTTTAAACCAATCTCAATAAATTAAATTTAACAATTAAATTGCCAAATTTATTCTGATATCTGAAAATCAAGTTAGACTATCTTTCAAACATTTAAAATCAATTAAATATTTCAATTTCTAATTTGAAAATTTTGGGTCGTCACAATATGTATTTAAAAGTTTTCCGCTGTAAAAATATTTGTTCAATATTATATGTTATTTCGTTCGTGTGAGATTCTATTCTATCTATTTTTTTTCTTTCTACCCTTAATGAACCATCTTTTTGTGCAATTTGAGTTGGACATGTGTGGTTTATTGTCGATTCAAGGGTATGGGGAAAATGGGCAATTACATTCGGTATCAAAGCTTTTGGTTGAGCGAACACCAAAGCCTAATAGGGGTAAGACTCATCAGAGATAGGATTAGTAATATCCTAGGATGAGTAACTTATTAGAGATAGGGTTAGTAACACCCTAGGATGAGTTATGAGAGTATTATATATATGAGTGCGTATTTGTTAATTTTATAAAAGTGATTTTGTTTTAAAGATGGTAAATGAAATAATTTTACCTTGGGATTATATTTTATATATTAAAAGAGGATAATATTATTTTTGTGTTAGAAATTAAGGATTGATTGTAATTTAGCTTAGTAAAACTAAAATATGAATATCTTGTGATTAGAATTGCACAATTTGACTATAAGATATTTCATATATAATCAATCGGTTGAGAATTTGAATTTATAACTTTTATCATATAACCATAGACATTCAGCCTTAAGAAATAATAGCAACTTGATAAGTATAAAATGGGTTAATTTAAAAGGACTAGGTACAAATATCTCGTGAAGTAAAATTCACAATTTGGTTATAAGATATTTGATGATTATATTGAAGCTAGAAGTTGTAACTAGAGAAAGTAAAAATAGAAAATGCATACTTAGAAAAAAAATTATTATCAATAGGAGAAAAAGATAAGCCAAAATTGAATTTTGGGTAAATATAATATAAAAGGATGAGTTCTATAACTTATAAAGGAGATAAGGTAATTTGAAATTTAGACACTTTCATTGGGTTAAAAAATTAAAGTGAAATTTAGGAATAAGACATATAAGAAAAATCATCCTAATATAAAACTTTGAATTAGTGATACATTTAGGGTAACATTTGTAATTCAAAATAAAGTAAGAATAGAAGTGGATATTTCTGAATAATATGGTTAGTGGGTTGAATGTTCGATGAAGATGTTTAAGTAACAAATACCATATGAATTAAGTTTCACAATTTGACTATAAGGTATTTGATGGATTTAAGGTTAAGAAATTTGATTTTAAAGAAAATGGATAGGTAAATAAGTTAAGTAATAATCATAGAATTAGTAAGGAAAAGATGTACACTTAGTAAAGTTGTCTTATTAATATATGGATAAGATAAATAATATTAGTTAAATTGAAACCTTAGGTAAAGAAAATTAAGGATTGAGTTTTATAACTTATTAATTTGAGATAATAGTAGAGTTTCATATTATTTAAACATCTTAGTTGAAGTAATGATGGTTTGAAGATTGGGGATATGTATATATACTCTTAGGAAGTAAAGGTATATTATATAAGTTTAAGTCATATTTGTATGCTTAAGTAATAATGGATTTAGTAAAAAAAAGTAAATGGGTGTGAAATAAACTTGGATTAATAGAAATTTTGAAGAAATGTATTAGGAAAGATGAATGTGAATAAGTACATAAGTTAAACGTAGATTATTTTGGCACATAAATTTTGATCTAAGATTTAAGTACAGAACTTTGAGGTGTTTAAACCAATCCGAAAAAGGATTTATCACTCGATTCTTGACGGCGAGCATTGATGAGAGTTTATGATTATGTACACGAGTTTTATATCATAGTTGAGAGCTATGCAAGGAAAGTAAGGGTTTGTGATCAAGAAGTTTGATCAAAGTCCACACTAGAAAATCGGAGGATCGATACTAGTTCGGAAGTAAAGTTGTGGATTCGAATAATAGATCGAATCAAATATCACATACAGTATGATGTTTTGGGTTTGTCTACTTAGTAGTTAGATAGTTATCTCAAATAGTAGGCACTAAGATATAGTGGTTGGACTGATGTTTTGGTATGTATATATATACCTCAAGTATAGTACATGCTCAGGTCAGATAATGAGTTATATGGTGGTATTCGTTTATCTTGATATAGTATCAGTGTGGTTGTTTTAGATGCATAGTCTTATTTGGTTGTTGTATATATTATCTTGAATGTGCAATATGCACTAGGATGGGTAGGATAGAAGTTTGAGTGGGTGTATGTATATATAACCGTAAGTACGTGATTAATACTCAGGTTAATGTGGCGAATCTTTGTATGTATGTTTGACATCATTTGTTTTAGTGTTGTTATGATATCGACCTTCTTCTTTTCTATCATCAATAGAAATAAGTAAAATTATTTGAGGATATGAGTATGAGATAGATTCCTTTATCTAACTTTCATTTCGAGAATGAAATGCTTTTAAGTAGGGGAGAATGTAACGACCCGTAATTTCGCTACTTCGAAAACAAGAGATTTCATTCGTTTTAAATTTAAAGGAATTTAAATCTTAGATAAAAATGTTATATATAATGTATAATGATGAAGAAATCATCCATTCTTATAGTTAATAAATTAAAAAGTATAAATTTGGATTTTTGAACAAATCGACAAAAGTTAAGTTTTGTTAATAATAAATATGGCTTAAATAAATGGATTTAAATATTTATTTAAAAAGGTAAATCTTATTTAAAAAAATCTAATAAAGATAATAAAAGTATATTTATATATTTAAAATACGTTAATAATCGTTTTACAAAAATAACCAAAATTTGTCGCATTTTGTCAGTTTTTGAAGTTTGGCTTACTTCAATATATAGCTTAACAAAAAGGTCAAATTTTGACTATAAAATTTGTCGACAAAAACACCGTTTTCAACCGAAACAAGTTGTCGAAAAGTTGTTGCAACTTGATACATTTTCTAACATATAAATACAACTTAACAAACTATGTTACATGTTACATATGACAAATGCACTTTGAAGAATCAAAATTTACAAATAATTCAAAAAGTACATGATTTGACAAAAGAGTGCAAAAGTAAACACAAAAGAACAAAACATGTCAAATCAAACCAAACATAATTATTACTTTACTTTTCTTACTCCTTGAGTGAAAGTGACATAAAACATAATTTGAAATGTGATGTTAAGTGTTGAAAAAAGTAAGGTTTCTTAAAACGTAAGTAAATGGCATTTTGGTCATTTTACATAATAATATTTTATTCCAAATTTTTTCTTATAAATACTCATGCATACCTCTTCCATTTTCACATAAATTATTCTCTTCTTCTTCTTTTAAGCTATTTTAATGGCTTCTCTCTTTATGAGAGGTAGGATGGTTAAAAATAATGGAGTGCTTAAGCACTAATCCACTTGTTACTCTCTAACCTCTTCTTAATTCACTTCTTCTTCTCTTCTTAAAGAATGACGCTTGGCCGTGAGAAATATGAAGGTGGGAAGGCATGGTCGAGATCAAAGCAAAGGTAGAAGCGATGGCCGAGCACTTGGAAAAGGTGGACGAATGTTTAGGTGGTGGTTTAGTGAAGCGTTGAATTAAATGAATGTTGGTAGGAAGTTAAACGTTTTGGGTAAAGGTGAGAAATTCTCATCGCTTTTGAATTTATATTTTGATTGTGCTAAAACAATCATATTTATACCCTTATATCATATGAATGTTTATTTGATTATTAATATGGATGACTTGATAGTTAGTTAATTAATTGAATTGTGATAATCTGTCCCGTTATGATATTTATAGTGAATGTTGGATTTGAAATCATATGTATGTGATTGGTTGAATGGATGTTATGTTAGTGATAAATATGAATATTGGATATGTTCATTTTGATTTAAATAATCACTTTGTTAATAAGACCATATTTTAGTGATATGAGATATTTTGAAAAAATAAGTCTCTTTTCATTTAGAAGTGAAATTAAAGTTAAAATAAAAGACAACTTGAAATTTGAAGTGAAACGGATTTGAAAAGGATAGTTAATTTGAAACTGAAATTGAGATGAATAGTGAAATTGAAATCGATTTTGAAAAATTGAAGTTGAGATAAATGTTGAATTGAAGTTTAAATTTAAATTTGATTTGAAACCTAAGTTTTAAATGTGTTTAATTTGAAATTAGAATTGAAATTGAATTGAAATTGGAATTTAAAATTTAATATTAAAATAATAGGAATAAAATAATATTATAATATGGTAATAGTGAAAATACATTTTAAATACTTTAAAATGTGGAAATATTGATTTAAAATGATTTGTAATTATTTTATAAGTGTTAAAATCCAATTTGAATAAATTATTCAAATATTGAAAAATAAGTTAAAAGTAGGTGCGTCGCGCAACAGTAGTTCGCGATTTCGCGCCGAAAAGTTCAAATGAATGTGTAGAGTGATATATAGCTCGGAATTCTTCGAGATAAGAAAATTCCAGACTATGATATCCATATCTTTGAAACGAAGAAAGAAAATCAAAGTTTTGATAAGTAGATTTTGAATTAAGTTCAAATCAATTTTCAAGAAAAATCGCGCTAGTACAGTTAAGTGACCATAACAGAAAATTTGTTTAAATGGATGTTTTTAATTATGGAAAAATAGTAAATAAATTTGATAAATCTATTTAAATAGTTTAAAAGATATTTGTATTGGAAAATATGAGTTATCAAATGTTTAAAAGTTGTTTAAATCAAATTAGCTTATATAGCACTTTCCGCAGCACTTTTATGCTGCGAATTCTATAAACTTTTAAATATGAGTTTAAACGTAACGACGTTTTTCAGAATCAATTGTGAATGTTTTAAAAAAGGATAAAAAAGCATTTTGAAAGATAATTTGGAATATTTATATGAAATTCCAAAATAAAGTTGAAAATGTGAGTATGCGGAAACGACTAGTACATTTGTCCCGCTTGTGAAATCTGGGAAGATAAAACTAGGTGTTTAACTAAGATTAGGGATGGAGCAACCAGTGCCCTGAACTTACCTGGCCTATGTTTTCTTTTCTTAGGTGAGGGGTGGAACAGATCTAAAGGAAAGCCCGGATGCTCTTAATTAAAAAGATTGTATTGAGTTTCCAAAATAAAAGAAGATCGGTATTATCTAAAATTTGCGCAATCTCCAAAATGAATGATTTCTGTGATCCAATTTACTCAAAAATGTTTGCTAAGATTGATTTAGGGTTTATCATAAACGATGTCTTAAATAACATTGTTTTTGACCCGCATAAAAGTTAAATAATTTGATTGAAAGTTAAGTATGGAAATTTGAGATATTTTCTAAAGAAAAAGAATGAATTACATAGAATTATCCTAAGTCAAAATAAGGATATTTCAAAATCATCCGAAAAGGATTAAAGTGAAAAGAGACTAAATAAATCATGTATACTCATATTCACTTTTTATCGATAATTGGATTTCGAAGGAACCAGGGCGGGAGTTGCGTAATTCCTATCCCAAAACCACTTCGAACCAATGTATACGTTCGAACGTGAAGACATGTTGAAGATAATTGAAGACTGTGGATCTTTGTAGCATGAAGACTGCTTGTTGACTTGCTCTGGGTAGCTCCCGAGCTATATATAGCAGTGGTCTCCTCATTGTGCAGATTTTTCGGACTACAAGGACTACTCGCCACTAGTGGTAGTAGGAGAGTGCCTTCAGTTTGTCCTGTTCCTAGACAACTTGTATGGACGTTTTCCTGACATTGCGTTTCTAAATATTACGTACATTGGTTTCTACAAATGTACATCAGTGGTGGCGGAGAATGCAACTTCTCTTAGCTTAACACCGTCCTTGAGACGTATGAGCTCAAGGGTTATATTTTTGTGGAAGGCAATTAGTAGTTAACGGAAATGGCAATGTGGAATTCAAAGATGTGATATGTGCTTTGTGAAAAGGTAATCGTTGCCTTAAACCTCATCAGACCGGAAATGACCGAAACAGGATTAGATGCGGTAAGGCTAAGTGGGTCATTCCGAAGTAGGGTATGGTCATCCCCTTCTAGATATATTTTTTCCGCTATGACGTCGAGATGTAGATTAACGTGGTGTATGGTAATCGAGCGCTCGGATAACGGTCGGTAACGATCGAGGGATGACATATTCGGTACTATCTAGTTATAGAGGTTGGTCGGTCTTGTGTTGTTAGAGGTTCTTTTGTGCTGTTCCTCGGGGCATCCATCTAGAGGTGTACCCATTTCGGAAGGTAGATCCTTAACCTGGTCATTTGTATGGAAATCCATTCTCTAATAAGAACCTACGGTTTTGTTTGTAGAGCCTAGTATGCTGGAATTTAATAATGGTAACAATTTCAGCTAAGATTGATAATTTTATTTGCAAATGTGTTCAAAGAGATGTCATTAAGAATAATATCAAATGTTTTGATATAAAAGTGTGTTAGTTATCATAAGGTAAAAACTCATCTGTGTTTATGTGTGGGCGTGGTCTTATGAGATACTCCTTATTGTCAAAGGATTCATAAAAAGGTTAATATATGACACTGTCATTTACTATTGATTTTTTCTCATGCTAGTTTATCAAGCCTGATCTGAGTATTTTCAACACTTGGATCAGATCCGAGTAGTTTCAGGTTAGTCAAAGACGGTTGGAATTTCCAGAGGAGAGCTGGAGATAGTCATCGACATATGGACACATTCTATTATCCGCTGTACTTAGTGTATTTCTTTTGATGTTTGTCAAAAATTGTAAGAACAGATGCTTATAACTGTCCACGCTGAATTTAGGTTTGACTCTGATATATGTATTTAAAAGTTTTTCGCTGTAAAAATATCTGTTCCATATTATATATTATTCCATTCGTGTAAGATTCTATTCTATCTATTTTTTTCTTTCTACCCTTAATGATCCATCTTTTCATGCACTTTGAGTTTGATATGTGTGGTTTATTGTCGATTCAAGGGTACAAGAAAATGGCCCATTACAGTTATAAACCCTAGCAACTTTTTTATTTTCTATTATCTATACGTACATTTCTTTCTCATCTTCTCTTTCCAATGGTAGACAAACAAACCCTAATTTCCAAATTGCAAATTCAATTTCAAAATTCATTTTCAAAATTCAACTTCAAAAATCAGACTCCTCCAACCCTAACAAATTATATATCAATTCGAAGCTCTCGACGAGCGTAATTCACTGGTGGAATTCATTTTTCGAATCAAATCACCATTTGGCTAGAAATTGTAAATTATTCTTGGCCGTTTATGAGAGTTCGATGAGATTGGACGGTAGATCTGCGATAAGGGTTCGATCGGAAAGTGATGGGTCGTAGAGGATGCTTAGGGGAGTTCATCCATATGGCTATGTCGTGTCAAAGATGTTTGAAATTTCCATAATAGGTCTGGGAGTGCCAGTGGCAGCGGGCGCAAGGGAATGGCCGAAGGTGCTCACCTGGATGTCGTGGGTGCGCCGTGAGGTGGTGGTCGCGTGGACATGGTCTTATCTGGTTGATTGTCGACGAGGTGGCATATGTTGGCGATGGAATGCCGGTGTTTGCTTCATGGTTGAATGAGGAGATTAGGGTTTCAACAGAGAGAAGTGACGCGTATTGTTAATTTATTTATTTAGTATAAATTTAAACCGTTAATGTTCTAATATGCATAACTTTCACATACGAGATCCAATTCATGCACGGTTTGTTTCGTTTAGATCGTATCAAAATTTTGGACAGTTTGGACTGGTTTGGACAAATTCCGAGACAGTTCAAATTTCGGCGCTAAATTGGATTTTAATTCGATTTAAAATCAAAGGTGAGTGTTTTAACCCACTCACAACTTTTAAAATTTTTTATGTTAGATAAATTAAATTTATGATATGATTAGAAATTATTGATCGATGTTTGGTATATTTAAATTGTCATTTTAGTTAAATTTAACTTTTATTGCACTCAATCATCGTTTAATTTAATATTGAATATAAATTGTCAATTTAATACCTGTATTGATTATCAGTTATCTGTTGATGTTATTAATTGATTTGGATGATGTTTTGTGATGTATGTTTGATTGTTGATATTGGATGACTGGATGTCATATTTTTATACTGTTATAGCACTGGAAGTTCCCTATGGGTTGAAATGATACATACCCGAACGATTTGTAGATTAGTTGAAAAATCATTATGGCTTGAAATGATAGAGTCAAGCGATTTTATGGACTTTTATTTTATTCGGGATTATGGTTTGAAATGATACATAACCATAAAATTTAAATTGCAGATTGAAAAGATAAATATCCGTATCACTTGACCCTAGAGTAGAAAATTATATACGGACACCATATTGGTTAAATTAAATGATTTTTGAATCTTTGAAATTTGAATTCAATTACTGGCATTTTGAAATAGAAATTAAACTGAATTATTTTCGATAATCCAAGTGTTAATGCTGAAATTGGAATTGATTTAATAAATTGTTTAAAGGATTCAAAATTGGAATTCAAAGTTGAAGTGTCGAATATAAATGAATTTATTGGAATTGAGTTAACAAAATTTTTGAATATAACTTTGAAATCTATTTAAACTAATTTAAACTATTTTAATTAAATTAATTATTTTAATCAATTCAAAACTATTTTAATTTATATAAATCTATTTAAACCTATTTAATCCAATTTAATCTATGTATATATTTAAACTAATTAAATTTATTTAATATATTTTAAATCTATTTAATCTATTTTAAATTTATTTAATCTGCTTTAAATCTATTTAATATAATCTATTTAAACCAATATAAATCATTTTAAATCTAATTAAATCAAAGCTAAATCTATTTAAACCATTTTTATTATTTAATTATTTTAAATCTATTTTAAATCTATTTTAAACTATTTTTAAAAAACTATTAAAACTATTCATGACTACCTAAACTATTTTCTAAAATTTCAAATTGTGTAAAGTTAAATGAATTATATTTAAGATGCTTGATGATGATACAACCTAAGTTGGAATTTGGATTTGATAAATTTTATGAAATGACATATTTGATTGAATAAGATGATTTTGAAATGAGGAATTAATTAACATATCTTATCGATAATTTCAAGGCGAATATTATTTTTGAGGTGAATATGATTCGAAGAGATATGGTTTGAAATCGAATATGATATTTTGATATTAATTACAAAATGGTTTTTGAAATGTAAAAGAACCATCTGGTGTGGAATAAGCGTTTGGTTGTTAAAGAGACCGGGATCGAATATTGTCATACTCTTTGCCAATACCGAAAACCACTTTAACAACTTTGTACATGGTGGAGATTTCAAAAATGAAGTAGGATGGTTTGGCGAACGATTTCTGTATGAGGTATGACGTGATCCTGACTTCCGTGAGTCGGCTTAGATGTGATTAAAATAGGAGCCATGTCGGGCCAAGTGAGGTCATTCCTCCTAGCGGACACATTTCTTCGATATCATTTCTGTTGCTTTGTGATTGATTTGGTGGGCACCCTTGATTTTGATTTGGAAGTATGTTCCGAGGTGGGCGATAGTAGCTGCTATGCATTACCACCAGTCCAAATCCACAAGTGGTATATCTACTCTGGCATTGCCTCGAGTGCCATGTTCACATGCCATAGAGCGCCTTTTACGAGTTTGTTTTGTATCATACCTATGGAGTGTCCTCTGTGTAAGCCTTCAGTTTACGAAGGAGCGTACAGTACTGTATAGACTATGGGAATATATAAAATGTGTTAAGGAGGATATGGGTAATGACTTAATGCTATTATAATAGTTTTCTTTACTGCAGACACTATTATAATAGGGTATTGTACTACATAATAGATATTTTAACGGATCCTTAGGATATGTGAATCCCGAATATCTCTTAAGTTACTGACTCACGTTAGATACTAGATAGGAGATGTCAAACCCCGTAAACATCTCTGACACCGTCACATGCATATTTACCGTGATTTAACTTACATAAGATCTTTTAGTTCTAATTCAATTGTTTTGTCTTTTCAATTCGCTCGGGTCAGCCTGAGCATTTCAGGGTTGAAGACCTTATTTCTGAAGGACGAAGACGAAGATTTGTACTAGTATTATTTATTATATTCTGCTGCATCATATTGCTCCGTTGCATTTATTATTTATTTCTTCCTATTTCTGTAACTCTGATTTTGTGTTGTAAAGAACAGTCAAAGGTATTTGTAACAACAATTTCATGAACTATTATTTGATTATTATATTTTGTCATTCCACTGCGTGATTCTGTATTTGTTTTATTTATTTCTCTTTTTCTTATTTACCCCAAAACAATCTTCCTTTCTGAATGGTTTGAGTTTGACATGTGTGTCTGCTTAAAACGTCCAAAAAGGCAGGTCGTTACAAACATCAACCTTAACTCTCACAAATAGATAAGCCTTACTTCACCGGCTTTTAGTGTTAAGCATAGTTAATTTCTTTTCATACAAGTAGTCAACAATTAACCTTTTGGCCATTAAGCAATTCTATCCCTTTTTAAACCTTTTTTATACTTTAAAACCATTTTTAAAATGATATATAAGTATAGTAAATTATTTACCAAAACTTGTTATGTAAATAAACAAGTCAAAAGGTATTTTATTGCATAAAATATAAAATAGTTAACCTATTTTCTAAAAACGATATATACTTAAAAATGCTTTCTAAATACTTTACAATACTTGTAATAGGTTTTAAACAATTTTCTCAAAATATTACTAGAAAATAACTTTACCATTTCCTTAAAAATTTGGAAAAACAAGTTTTCATTATAAAATCCTTTTTTTTTAATTCACAACTAATTCTAAAAAATTAATGAATATCTCAAACCACCGTCGACATACTCTAACATGAGTTATTTGATAGTTGTAAAAAGAATGAAATAATACTTAAAGTTAAAATATCTTTTCAAGCCATTAAATACCAAAAATCAAGGCTAAACGCAGTAGTTTTTCAAAGGTTAAGTTTTGGCCACTTTTCGAGATGTTACTTAATTTTTTTTTACTATCCAAGCTTATCATAGCAACAAACATACATACAGAACATTATATATATAGCGAGACACTTCTAAGGATTTCCTTATAAAATTTCATAGAAATTGTCGAGAATAAGGCAATTCCAAACTGCATATGTAGCGACTATCGCTATAAGTACAGTTTCAAATCCAAGTCCAATCTAAACCAATGTCCATCTATAACTTAGTCTGTCGATGGATACCTAAAATATTCAATATTCGTCTGTATTCGTATTCAGAAAGAGAATAAATATCCGATATCCGAAAAAACATATATAGATTTGGATACAAAGGTATCAACATCCAAAAAATATCCTTCTGGTTTTCTTTAAGATTATAGTTAATATTTTATGTATTTTAGTACAATGATAGACATGTGTTTATTCTATTTATTAAGCTAATAGTTTGTATTATATGAATTCAATGCATTGAATTGCTTGAAACTATTTATTATCATTCTATTTTCTATTATTCACACTTTTATAATCAACAGAATTGAAAAAAGTTTAAGCTAAACCAAAATTTTCTATTTATATTTCTTGATTTGTCGATCATTAGCAGATAGGATAATTACCCAATATCCATCTGTATCCTCGGTTGCGGATATACGGTATCCAAAAATGATTTCGGATGCCGATGTAGATATTCCATTATTCGTACCCGAAAGTGTCCATTTACAACCCTATCTATAACCTATGCTTTGGTCTAAGGTCTTTCACAAGTTATACAAGTCCTTTCAAGTCCATTCCAAGTTAATACATATGGATCATATGTGTCACTTACTTTCAAAGCAAGAATTCAAACCATGTTTTAACATATATCAGCAACAATTCAAATTTTTTTAACATAATCAAAACACAACATATATATGTTGTATTCTCCATTCCAAGAGGTGTATTAACTCACCTTTAACCAAACAACAACCAAGATCCAAGCACCCAAGTGCAAACTCAATCTTGCAACCACCTTCTTTTTCCTCATTTCCTTGCTTTCCACTTGCTTTTGGCTCCCTCCTCCTTGATATTGCTCACGGCCATTACCTAGGGGGAGAGCATTACTTCTCTCCTTCAAGTTTTGACATGGTAAAAGGTGTTCTAAAATTTCCCCAAGGCTCCACTCCAAACTTGAAATGAATTTGGACAAGATTTGCAATTATTTCTTTAGAACATAAGAGAAGAAGAAGCCGCCATTAGAAAGACTTGGTTTTGATTTGTGAATTTGTGATTTATTTCTAAGGGTGTTCCCCTCCTTTTATATGATCAAAATGGTGCTTAAATAAGCTTTCCTTCACCCTCCACCATGCCATGGAAGACTCATCTGCCATCACTTCTCCATTACATCACTTATCCATTATGCTAACTACACTCATACCCTTCTCATGATAATATCTCTTATCCATTAGAACATTCTAGAACCTTCCAAGCTTTATGAAGAGAAGAGTGTGTTAATTAGTTGTTAATATGTTCGTTTGATCATTAGACAAATGCATAAGAGTTCTTACAACTTATATCGATGGAAAAGCTATTTACGAATAAACCGATTTCCAGTCACATTATCGATTTTTCTTCGAAGAATATATTTTTGTTAAACAATTTTCAAAAACAATTTTATTGTCACTATTTATTAATTAAATGATGTCTAACAAGGTTATAAAATCATATTTATGTCACTTAACAATATTTCAAAAAAATTCGATATTCGAAGACAAAGTTTTCGAATTTTAGGTTCGCTACATCTTCCTCCTTTTGGAACATTTCTTCCTCGAAATTCAAACAAGAATGATAATCAAAAGAGATGTAAGAACAAGATTAATATTTAGCATACTGCTGAAACTATACAAAAACTAATATGCATACCAAAATGCATACTAAGACACTCCACCTCAAGCGATGAGTACACTACAAAAGATACAATTATTATACAGCCTTTTGGCTTTGCTATACCCGTCAAGATCGACATGTCAAATTAATGATCGTGAACCCCAGAGGTCAGGCACAGATGATTACATGAAGCGATGGTGAAGCGAAAGTAGAAGATGAAAGCAATAGAATGCTCAAAATATTATAATACACAACTCCCTAAAAATGGATCAGGTACGATCCATATTCATCGATTATGGATTGTACCATATTGATTTTACATCTCAACTCAGTGGAAAACGATTGATATCTCAAAATCTACATGTGAACTACAAATGAAACTTTGGGAACATCAATATATTGAAGTGTGGAGCCTACCATATCGACCGCATGCCAAAATGAGCTCACAAAATGACTAGTGTCGATCATTATTACAAGTGATTTCGTACCCGCTATCGATAATGTGACTTCTTCTAGATCTTGAGACTCCGCTACTGAAATTTCAGAAAGATATTTTACCGTCTTCCCTATAGATACAGACTTGACTATTCATTTTTTGGATCTTTATGCTGCTTGTTGCTTTGTACTCTTTTGTAACTAAGGGTTCTAATCCAATCCATATTGTACTTAGTTTACGAAGTGATTAATAAAACTATCTCTTTAAAGTGGTCGTAGACAAACAACGCTGAACCGCTATAAATTGCTATGTCTATTTTATTAGCTTGTTGTCGATTACTTTACTGCTATATTCTCTCTATTTATGTTTATTATTCTTCATTTATTCCTCTACAAAATCTCATTAGGTGTTACTTCCAATTTTTGGTGTAAACATTTTGGTGCTTTCACCGAGAAGACGAATTCTCGGCTTGATTGGATCCCATCATCTACTTGTGAATTCCCATATTCGCAAGATAGATCCTGCTTCTACCGACAAGCTTCCATTTCAACTCATATTTGAAGAAGAGATCCATATAGAGACTATCAACCATGGTTTGGATGCCGAAATCTACCTCTCAAAACGTAGAAGGGAACGAGAACCCTAACATCCAGCAAGGAGGCCACAACAATCTACTAGTAGATGTTAATGCAGCTGATAACCCGCCTTTTGGCAAGGCAGTATACATGCGGATTTAACCCAATAGACTTCACAGTTATCAAGGTTAGAATATCATGGATTTAACTCAAATGGATGGATGGATAATCAACTATGGATCATAATGTGAAGCCAGGATTAAACATAGTCGGTGGACAAATGATTTAGGACGCTTGGAAGATGGATATTGGCTTGAATAAAGGAGGATCGACATAAGATAGTTTGATGTGGTATGGGTCGGCATAGGAAGGGGTCGGCATGGAAGGGATCGACATGACAGAGAGCAGCATGATTGGTGTCGGCATAGCAGAGGTCGGCATGGAAGGGGGTTGGCAAGACGTGAAGCAACATAGTTTGGATCAACATAGTCAAGGCAAGATGGATCGACACTCAATGGGTTGGCATAGTATTCCAAGCACGATGGATCGGCAGGATTTGGACTGGCATCCTAATGATCGACACATCTTTGTCGGTTAGTATGGGTCGGCATCCTCAGGAAGATAAAGGCTTGGCATTTCACGTAAGGGAGGAAGTGTCGGCATCTTCTTGGAGGAAGAGGGATCGGCATTGGTTTGGTTGAAGAGGGAGCGGCGTGGTTTGGTTGAAGAGGGATCGACACTTTCATGAAGGAAGAGGGGTCGTGTAATGACCTGGGAATTTTAACTGTTTTATAACGTAATTAACTGAATTTTTTTGAAAATTTAAACAATTAAATTTGGCAATGAAAATTTATTATTTGGAATACGTTTATTTAAACATAGCAACTAGTAAATTTTCATTTAAAAATATGAAATTACATTCCGTTGTGAAATTTTCAATTTAAATGCAATTAATTTGATAAGAATAAAGTGTTTTCGAAATTTGAATATTTTTATATAGTAAAATTGTAAATCTTTTTCTAAGTGAGACATCAAAATTCGTTTGGTCATATTTGGATTTCTCTAACCCCGTTTATTTTATTTTCGACAAATTTACAACAGTTTTGCAGCGAATATCTACTTTTGATAGGATGATCTTATCGCTGATATCTATGTACCATTCTGATCATTTCGTCGTGCATATGTACGTAGTATATTCATTTGTGTGTTTCGGTGTCCGATAAGCAACGGGTTCGGTATTATGACCTTTGGGTTTCCCTGACCTTTCACGCATCTAACGATTGAAATAAACAACCACTAGCCTTTAATATTTTCAGCAATCATTGTCTGACCTTCGCTATTCCCATTAGTTGATATTTATGTTGTTTGGTCTCTTTGTTTCAGCTCCTCTCACTTGTTCGTTCTATGCGTCTATATTAATAATAATATTTATAATACTAAGTTGCATTCGCATGTTATAAAACCACTCCTCCTTTATATATTTTGATACCATCTGTATGTTCCCATGTCCCTTGAAATTCTCCCTTTATCTGTCTCTCTTCAACTCGTCCATTTTTTTAAATTATATATATATATATATATATATATATATATATATATATATATATATATATTTGTCACATATATATTGAAATGCCTGTTCATTTCTTCCCATCATCTCGCCTAAAACCTGCTACCTGCTTGCTTTTATTTTGACCATGACCTGCTACCTTCTTCATTTCTTTCTGTGATAACTTGAAACTATATATATATATATATATATATATATTTATTTGTGTACGTTTCTTATATATAATCTCCAACCGATTCACTTGGAAAAAAACAAAGCATATATATTGTAACCCAGCCGTTCCGCTACCAAGTCACCCACTTCTACTGCACTCCAACCCGCAACCCAAAACTCCATTAACTGCCCGTCCGCCTACCCTTCCGCGTGCTACAACTTCATCCTCATCCCCCTCCACCTCCGTTAGACAGTCAGCAGCCAGTAGCCTCCCCTGCTCGTTTCCCTCTTCGTTCAACTCTCTCTCGAACTGCACTCCACCTTACCTTCGCCCACAACTCTCCGTAACTCAGCCGCTCCACCTTGACAGCCACCATCTTCGATAGTTCCTTGGCCACACCATCATCCGCCTCCCAATGATCCATTCCCGAACAGTTGCAACCAATCACACCTGACAACCTAGATCCACGCCTGCAAGCCGAACGCCTCCTTTCTTTCCTCCATGCCTTCCCCACAACAACTGCCTATCCATCTTTTGCAGTCGAGTTTCGCCGTTGCTTCGCCTCCTCTGGCCTGTTAGCTCTGCCCAAACAACCTTCCAACGTGCCGTACACCGAGCATGGCAGTAGGACTCGTGCCTTCCTTCTCTCCATTGTCTCGAACTAGCCATCTCTTTGAACTGTGTTTATATATTAGTCTGTATGTATACATCAACCTTTTTTTAGTACTGATTTTTATAATATAGATATAATGATTTATGCATATGTTTTATTATTTGTAAATACTGTGACTTTAATATATATGTTATATGAGTCTATATATTCCAGATATAAAATATAAATTTTAAGTTAGAGAACATATATATACATATATATGTGTGTGTGTGTGTGTGTGTGTGTGTGTATATGTATATGTATATACGGGTCTGTATATTTTAGATTTAAAGTAATATATTTTAAAAATAAAGTATACTTGAATTTCAATTTAAGAGTTTATATATATTATATATATTTTCGATTTTAAATATACGTACATAAAATATTAAAGTATATATTTAAATTCATGTTCAAATTTGGAAATAGTTTTGTAATAGCCTTAAAATATATTATGTTTGATTATTCATTGGGAAATCTTTTGAAAAGAAATATATAGGTTATAAATTTTGAAAGGAGTTTTTACAAAAGAAAAGTGTATGTTTAGATTTTAAATTAAAAATATAATATATAGATGTATTTATTTTAAATATATGTTTTTAAATTGAATGTTGATTTTGAGAAAAAATATTATGTTATCATAATATTTGGAAATGAATATACAATATAGTATATATTTTCTTTTAGTTTATGCCAAGTTAATTTGAATTTTTTTCATCGATTCCTATTTATCAGCTTCTTACGTCAAATCCGTGTTCAGCTACTTCGCTTTGACATTTATTGTTCGAATTGGTCGATTTTTGAATTCGTGATTTATTCCGTGTGCTTGTCCTGTTCTCTCTCTAGCCTCGAAAGGTGAGCAATCACTCACGATTAATATCCTTACATTTAGTAAATTTGATTTCACTTGAAACGCCAATCGAAATATGTTGTAAAAATTGAATTGGCAGTTATTTGATTGTTCAAAATGATATGTCATTATCTGTAATTGTTCACCTGTGATATATGACACCATATCCTATTGTATATATTTTATTTAATTTGTTACCGATGATATATGCATGTTGTTGATATGTTATATTATTGTCATATTTGTTCTCACTCTACAAGTTCCCTGTTAGTTTAGAAATTCCCTATAGGTTGAAATGATACAAACCTAAACGATCTTGTAGAATAGGGGAAAATCATTATGGGTTGAAACGATAAACACAAGTGATTTTCATTTATTTTGAAATTTTAGGATTGCGGGTTGAAATGGTATGTACCTGTAAATATTCAAATTGCAGATTTAAATGATAAATATCCATATCACTTGACCATAGATAGAAAATTATATACGGACACCGTTGGCTATTTTGAAAAAATGATTTCCAAAGTTTGAAAGGGAATATATGGATTTTTTTAAATATTGATTTTTAAATTATAATATAAAGAATTTATTTTAATATATGTGCAAAATTTACATTTTTCAAATTATAAGTTTTGGAAGTTATAAATTTATAAGCTAGTTTTGAAAATATAAATTTTAAGATTTTTCTTATAATTTGATTATAAAATATATAAAATAAGATTTAATAGAAAATACATTTAATAATAAAATTTAATTTAATAAAATTTAATTTAATTGGTTTACAACATGTTTAAGTATCTATTTAAATTTATATTAATATTTTAAAAATAGATGTTTGATAACTTTAATAATAAAGGTTGGAAAGATAAATTAATCTTGACTTAGGATTTAAATTGGTAAATAATTGAATTTAAATCAGAATTGATTTGAACTTATTGATTTTGAGATTTTGAAAGATATGACTGATAACTGGATTTGGTAAGAAGTTACTAAATGAATATCCTAAATTTTAAATAAATTAAGACCGAATATTTAATATTGATCTAAATTTATAAATTGGGATTTTATTTAATTGTTATTAAAACGATTAAGTGAATTTTTTTCCAATTTGAATAATATTAAAGTTAAACATTGAAATCTAAATGAAACTTATATTGAAAATGGTTGAATATTTAAACCTTGAATCTTATTGGATTGAAGAGATAGTTCAAACATCAATTTGAAATCGATAAAAATTGAAATGGTTATCGAGAATTTTAATTGAATCTTTAACCTTTAAAATTGAAAGTGTTAAACTGGGATTGATCTAAATTGAATTTTTGGGATTTAAGTTGTTCTGAATCGATTTGTGGAATTGGATGAAAATTTCTAATTTGGAAACTATATCAGTATAATCTCTTTAAATAAATATAAACTATTTTTAATTACAACTAGTTTAATATAAATTATGTCAATATATAAACTATATTAATTTATAACTATTTTAATATATATACTATTTTCAATATCTAAACGGTTTAAGTTGAAAGTGTTATGATTTCAAAGGTGTTATGATTTCGTAAGTGTTATAAATTTTGAAAGTGTTACGATTCTGGAAATGAATATTATCTCAAGTGAATAATGATATCGAATTGATATAGTTTTAAAATGAATATGATATTTTGATATGAAGTATGAACTATCTAAAATGAAATGTCCATGGTGTGAAATAAGCGTTTGGTTGTTAAAGAGACTAGGATCGGATATTGTCATACTCTCTGCCAATACCGAAAACCACTTTAACAACTATGTACGTGGTGGAGATTCTAGAACGAAGTAGGATGGTTTGGCGACGGTTCTATATGAGGTTTAGCGCAGCCCTGACTCTCGTGAGTCAGCTTGATGTGGCTAAAATAGGAGCTATACCGGGCCAAGTGAGGTCGCACCTCTGATCGAGCACATTTCTTCGATACCATTCTATTGCTTTTGTGATTTGATTTGGATGCACCTTTGATTTGGGAGTGTGTCTCGAGGTGGGCGGTAGTGGCTACTATGCGTTACCACCAGTCCGGGAGTGCAAATAGTATATCTACCCTGGCATTGCCTTGCGTGCCTTATCAATGCCCTATCGTGCCTTCTACGAGTTTGTTTTTTACCATACCTATGTTGTGTCCTCTGGGTAAACCACCGGTTTGGTGGAGCGTACGGTATTGTATAGACTACGGGAATATATAAAATGTGTTAAGGCGGATACGGTTAACGCCTTTACACTATTTTAATAGTTTACTTTACTATAAACATATTATAATAGTGTATATTACTACATAGTAGATAGTTCCACGAATCCTTAGAGGATGGAAATCCCAAACATCCTTTAAGTTACTTGTATTTCAGTTGACATTTAACTTGAGTTGAATCTATTAATATAAGAATGTTAATCCTGACTCGAGTGTTTTGCTCTATGCTCGGGTCAGACTGAGTGTCACAGCAATTTAAACTCACCTTTGAAGATTGGAGCTCTGTTTGAAGATCTATCTATCCAACTTTCAGTTATTTCAGTTTATTTCATTCATTTATGTTCAGACTCATCAGTTGCCTAGGTATTAGAGATTTATTTGTATTTTAGATTCTGTTGTATTTTGTTTCAGACTCTGATGTTTTATAGTAGCTTCATGAACTACTATATATCTATTCTGCTACTTATTGTTCTAATAATCTATGTCTGTGATTGATTTATTTACTGTATATGCTGAGTTTTTCCAAATATAAATTAACAATCTATATTTTGAGCAATTTAAGTTCGACATGAGTGGATGATTGTAGATTTGAACGATTCGAAATACCAGGTCGTTACAGGTCGGCATGCTTCAAGGTGGATGGATCGGTGTTGCTTGTTGGAAGGCTATGGATTGGCAAGCTTTAGGGTGGGATCGACATTGAATTAAGTGGGGAATAACGATCATCAGTGCTAGGCCAATCGTTAGTTCTGGACGAGTTCGGCATGTCGATCGTTATGGTGGGCCCATATAGGTGAGAAGGCTCTGTAGCCGTAGTTTCACTTATAAATACAGCTGGCTTGGCTCTAGAAAAAGGACCTTGATTCCACTTCTTTTCATCTTCTACCTAGAGATTACTATGCCATTTTCATTCTGGAATCTTGGATTGTAACTGTAATCAAATTTCAGTATAATAAAAAGGATTGTTCTGGAGTGGACGTAGGCCGGAGTCGGCCGAACCACTATAAATTTTCTTTCATTTTAATTTGGTTATTCTTCATATTATAATCTCTATATCATATATTATCTATGATTTGTGGCTGGATATTGGTGCTTTCACATACAATTGGGTGTTCGTGGTCAATTTTCACGCCAACAGCAACCAACCTGGTTGATGTCCAGAATCCAACTGATTCCATCACTAGAGTCGATTTCCATGAATTGATGAGGGAGCTCATGGATAGCCGTCGATAGTTGAACCAGAAGATTAAAGCCGATATCGATCTAATGAATCAACTCAGGAATCAACAATGCGGGAAATCTAGGAGGGAGCCAACTCCTCATTTTACATCGGAGAGTTCAACTTCCTTAGATGGCCATCACATGTATAGTGTTGCAGAACCGATGAATATTATGCAAAAGCATCAGGAAATCAACATACACCTAATCCCGACCCACCAGGATCGATCGGACTCGGCCCTCTATAGGGATCGGGGCCGATCACTCCTCCCAGGGAGGAACCTTAACATTTTCTTATGGAACTCGAACTAGAGCTACTGCGATTGATCTAGATGTTGGAGTTCAAGTGGATGCAGATCAGTTACCTCTTCAGAATGATGATGATGTGAACACACATCAAGTGGATGTTGAGCCAAGAATGCATGGAACGGCCCATAGACATCGACCAAACCATTCACGCAAGGTAGAGCATGACCACTGCTTGACTCCCACTATCCAAATGCTGGATTTGATAGCTATGATCAAGCACTAGTAAGGGAGAGCCAAGGCTTGACCAATGATGGTTGAGGGATCTTAAAAAGCCACACCCCACTTGACAAAGAATATTTTATATGCGGAATATCCGAGGAGATTTAACATACTGTCAATGCCTGCCTACGAGGGAAAATTAACCCCAGGCAGCATATCATGAGATATGAATGGTTGATGGACTCTGCATGAGTGGGTGATGCCATGAAATTGCAAAAAATTTCCCATCATTCTTTTTGGCATAGCAACGATGTGGTTCATGAGATTGCCCCTAAGGTCAATCTCTAGACTTGATGATTTAGCAATAAAATTTATGGTGCAATTCCATATGCATGCAACTCACCCTAAAGATGTAATGTCCTAATCAAGCATAATCTAGGATGTAGGAGAATCGTTGAAAGACTATTTGGAGAGATTTCAGGTAGCCATCACAGAGGTCAGTAATCAGAATGACCATTCAATATTGATGGCGGTAACAAGAGGAATTGATCTAGAATCTGACTTTGGTGATTATTTAACTGGCGAACCGCCCATGATGTTGGAGCATTTCTATGAAAAATCCGCTCAGTATTTGAGGAAAGTGGAAGCTAGATGTTCTAGAAAGAAGAATGTTGTGGGACCAAGTGGAAAGGGAGTGCATAGTAACATTGCAGTGAAACAAACTGGGGAGAGTTTCAGAAAAGTTCAAGTAAATGTCCAAAATAAACCAAATCAGCAAAAGAAAGGCGGTTATAGGAACTGTTAATGAAAGAGAGATTTTAGAAGGAGAAAGTCAAAGATTCCAATGTATGATAACTATACACTACTGATACAGCTCTAGAGGATGTCTACTTATCTACATGCAAATACTCTATAGTATAGGAAGCCACCTATGAAGGAATCGATGGAGAAACAAAAGCAGACTGGAAAATATTAATGGTTCAATGAATACTGTGGTCACAACACAAATGAATGTAGGCATCTCCATGATGATATCAAGAAACTGATTTTGGAAAGAAAACTATAACAACTTGTTAAAGCCCCACAGGATGGTGGGCAGGAGACATATGACCCCAATCGAGGACAAGCGCCACACATGACTGAGGAGCCTGTATGGACTGGTGAAAGATTAGTCATCATACAACAGTCGGAGGACCTCTAGCTGATAAGAGCTGGCATGAGATGGAGTGCTATGCTAGCGCAATCAAGCAATTGAATTTTGAGTGTTGTTCTAATATAGAAGATGGGGCTTCGGCCAAACAGCAACGTACAATAGAAGACGACATTGTATTTTAAAAAAAGAGATGTATATAAGTGGAGGCACCGACGATCGACCAAATGGTCATTTCGGCCATGATCGGGCCCGCCTTAATGAGGATGATCTTGATTGACTGTGGTAGTTCCATGAATATTATTTTCAAAAAGCTTACGTTCAAATGAGGATGGAAGGCAAGGGATTGAAATCGTCGAAAGCCCGCATCCATGGTTTTAATGGTGCCATGACCGTAGTTGTCGGTTATGTCAAATTGCCTATGGAGTTAGGATAATGCGACTGCACGAGAGTGCAGATGTGGCGATTTGTTATGCTAGATGTGGACTCTCCATATAATGTTTTTGGGTCGACCGGCCCTTGTTGAATTCTGGCCAGCAATTGCCCATTGGTGTCTTACCTTAAAATTCCCTACTGATAATGGTATGGGAGTCGTACGTGGAGATCAGGAGATCAGACGTGCCTACTATATGGATGAGTTGAGGGACGCTCAACAAAAGGAGAAATGTAAGGGCATGGAAAAGTCTCTCCGCATCCAAGCCACCGAAGATTGACAACCAGCACCTGTTCCTTGGCAGGGGCGCTACAGGCAGTTCTATAAAGGCATAGATTCGAAGGATGATGAGGGGGAGCCCAAAGAAACCAAGGCTACACCAACTGAGCTGATAATTAGCATCACAGTCAGCCACGATGACCTATCGTGAGTCCAAAAGATCGGATCACGGTTCAGCTCCCCGATGATGAAGGAACTTGCTAGTTATCTTTGAGCGAATCTCGATGTGTTCCTTGGACCTACTCTGACATGTGTGGGATCTCTCTGGCCATTGCGATCCATGCATTAAATATCGACCCTAGGCATGTCCCATGAAGCAGAAAAGGCATGGCATGGATCTAAAGAGATCTGCCACCCTTAAATAGGAGGTAGATAGACTCAAAAGCAATAGGTTTATCCATGACTCCCTCTACCTTAAATGGGTACCCAATCCTGTATTTATGAGAAAAGAAAATGGAAAGTGGTGAATGTGCATTGATAATTCGAATATAAACAAGGTGTTAGCACCAAAATTGGTCACTGACACTTAAGAAAAGATTGTGTAGAGAGATTAATGAAGATGATAAATTAAAACAAAGGAATGTATGCAAAACTAACTGTAGAAACAAGAACACCAGAATTATAGCGGTTCGACGTAACTTCCTACATCCATTGTTTATGTAATCTTTATTTGTTTTCTCAAAGAAGATACAATCCGTCAACAAATAACTCGAATACGAGTTTGAAATGAAAGAAGCGAGTACCAAAAATGGTAGAGTATCCCTAGAGTTTTCGAAAAAAGGTCCCTTCAACTATACCTTTGCCCCTCTATTTATAGACGAAGATAGGTTAGATATCCTGCACAGGCCTAAAACCAAGGTATCTCAACCCATATATGCCAATCTCGAATTGACCGAACCAGGCATACCGAGCGACTTTCGGGCGATCGACAAATGCCGACCCAGTATGGCCGATCGGTGGTCATTGAGAAATTGACTCGAAGCGAACTCTTACGGGACTCGGAGTAACTCGCGGTAGACCTAGAAGTAAAGCAGCGTTGGCTTCCTTACTCTGATGTTGATCCCACGTACAGGCTAACTCCCTCATTGTGCACCGGTCCAGATACACCGACCACACGTGCCAAACCATTTTTGACCAAACGACACCAACTTCCCTTCATGGCTGAGTGATGTGTGATAGGTCCACTTAGTCTTCCCTTCATAGCCGAGCGACGAGTGACCGATCCATCTTGACCGAACGACTAAGGCAGATCATGCTTTCTTAACCGAACCTCCGACACTGAGCCATATGCGCCGAACCATGCTTTAAGGCTGGTCCACTTGAATATACCGAGCCACTCAAATAGGCCGAACCATACACTTATGTCGAACCGTGTATATATGCCGAACTACCTAAGTCGGATCTATCCCTTATATCTCCAATGTCTCACTGGCTCGAATCTTGTCTAGATTCAATCAAAACTTCTACAACTATCACCTTATAGCCGGGCCAAGTAACTAGGTAACATTTGCCCCCCAAAGTGCATTGTGTGAATCAATATGACGCGCTTTGAATCAAAATTTAGTTCTTGATTTCAGAAGTTAGCTCGTTCAGAATGATAGCTGATTACCGTTTCCCATATCCTTTGAGGAAACCTCGCATCACCTGATCGTACCGGTTCAATTTCAAAGTCATTCTTGAAATCCAGTCTCGGCTTTTCAAAACCGAAAGATTTGCAACCTTTTGAAGGAAGAATCATGGTAGTATCCATCTCCTCTTAGGATTACCATCCTCAATCTTGTATATACATTCTCATATGTACATTTCATTTTTCATCCACATTCTTATCATTTTATCACCGTTTATGGAAATCTCTATTTATTGTTGTTATTACTATTGTACATTTATTCCTCTCTTTTTTGGGTACGGTCGGCGCACGAGTGCCAAACCATTCGGTCAGCCTACCCAGTGTGTTCAGTGTAGTGACTCTCTGAGCCACCGTAGCATTTCGACTGGTTCCACAGGGGGAAAACCTATTCACCTTCTCTTCTTCATATTAAAGCCTACACTTTACCTCAATCTTTTTTTCTACTTATATTTTTATCTTACAACCCTCATAACTGTATTTCCTCCAAAGTCTTGCCCGTCACTCCATCCCTCTTCCTTTTAAGCCTAGGTCTTCCACATTGCAACTCGAGCTATCATCGAAGCCAAATGAATCTCGACCTGAACCCAACAGTTTGCATAGGTCCCAAACTTTGCATATAAGTATGAATCTCTCGCTTAACTTATCCTCCCAAATTCGAATCCGCGTAGTTTTTAGATAGAAATTAGTAAGGACCGGTGAAGGGGAGGACGAATTTGAGATAGGAGTTTTCTTTAGATTAGGAATTTGGTTCAATCTTGGTGGAGCTAGGGTAATTTATCAGAAGGAACGGCTATAGCCTTGACTTCAAGGTGGGAGACATGGAAAAGAAGAAAGTCTAGTGATACGTAGGAGTTGGTGTATAATTCGTAGAACTCTGCTTGTCAAACGATCGAGGAAGGACGGTCGGTAGCCTACTGTGGTAATGCTTTATTGTTAGGAGTTTAATAATGAAATATGTCGAAACCTCAAAGAATGAGCTGCTCGGCATATGCTAGGCTAAGGTCGTTTGGTGACTTTAAGGTGAGCAGATCGGTATAAGCGAATTGCAGCCGTTCGACGAAGGAAGTAACAACTTTGGGTTGGTATTTTGAGTGGAAGTCTGTTGGTTGGTAAATCTCCAATGGGAGTAGTGCTAGAGAGAAAGTGTCATTCGGTCTGGATTGAGAGAGTGTCGTTCGGCCTGGAATGGGAGAGTGTCGTTCAGCCTAGAATAAGAGTCCAAAATGAGGGTTCAGTATACCCAGCAAGCATGGTCGGTGACGAGAGTGCATTGGTGAGGAGAGTGGGTAGGTCGGTGTAGTTAGTCTAGGGGGTCGTTCGGTAGCTTGTAGATAGGTGGTTCGTTATGTAGGTTCAGAAAGGCGATCGGCTTCCGACTTTGGGATTGGCATTGACAACCAAAATCATCTCCACTTAAACATAGCATATGTCAAGATCACATACTTCCACGCTTAACCATAGAACAATGAATAATGACAAGGAATTAAGAACATGAGAATATGGAACTGAATTTGACTAGTGATTCCATAGTTTTAAGGACTATAAACGCAAGTTAAACATAACAAAAGCAAATAGCAGCCTTTAACATACAATGCCAATGTCCGATTTCACGACCCATACTACCGAACATAGGAAAAATTCTCGAAGACGGTTGGCGATGACGGTCTTCGAAGATGATAGTTTAATGCTTATTCACACTTTAGCGATGACGGTCTTCGAAGATGACAGTTTAATGCTCAATCACACTTCATCGGTCTTTAAATCTTTAATTATTTTACACTTATGCTCGAATGATCGCACTAGTCCATACACCGTACGGGGGGAATGTTCTTATCATTATATCTAATATCGATTGTCTTTCAAGTATAGTTCAAACAGATATCTACCCATATTCAATGATCATCGAAGATGTCCATAAGATCCAGCTCTACTACAGTTGCCGATAAGCCTAAGCCAAGTTCTCGGCAGGGGGTAGTAGAAACTTTGAATCCACTGACAGCTCCTACATAGGGGATTCCAGATCCATCAGCTGTAGTTATTGGCCTGACCCCGGATGTTATAGATGGAGCAGTCATTGTGGATAATCCTATTGATTCACAAGCTTCAAAAATCGATGAGACCGCTCTTCGTCGGTTGCGTACAGTTCATGGGATCCCTTTCGACGACGTTTTAGTTCCGCCGGGGAAAGATCGGCCTCACTTGCCCTCCGTTGGATATATAGCATGCAATAAATTCATGTGCGGGGTAGGTAGTGTGCCACCTTTCAACTCGTTTCTTCGTGAAGTGTTACAGTATATCGGATCGCCCCAACACAGCTACATCCCAATAGTCACGCGTTCATCTACAGTAATTTCCTTCTCTTCATGAGCATCTTATTCAGGATTCCCACTCCTGGCGATATTCTCTACATTTATCGCATCAAAAAACGGTCTGACAGTCCATCTTTCATATTCCTTGAGCCACACTCCAAGTGTCAGATCCTGACGGGGGCGTAGAGTAATTCTTCCAATATAAGCAGGAATGGTTTTACGTACGCTGCCCCATTGGCTTTGCGAGAAGATGGCTGGAAGGGAGTAAGTTCCATATCCAGACCAATATTTTTCTAAGGCACGAAGTGAATTCTTTCTGAACTTCTTTCAACTTCTTCAGGTATCAGCCCATGTCCCGAGGGCATCAAGTATTCTGAGGCCGTCGAGGCCATTCGAGCTGTTCTCGTGGGAGACCGGGAGATCAAATTCGTTATTTCCAATGAATCGCTTTTAAAGTTAGGACTGTTGGTGGAAGGTCGTCGAACAAGTCTCCCAACTAGCGCCATTACAACCGGATATGCCTCGGAAAAGGGCTAAAAGCAAGTTGGGCCTTCGATGTCCTCTACAGGAGGAACCCCTGATATATCTAAGGAAGGCGAAATAAAGGAGGCCGAGGTTCAAAAACGACCGACGAGAACTTAGGTTCCGATATTGCACTAATTACGGACGTGCCTGGCATCGCTAAGTCACTTCCCCCTTCGAAGAGGAAAAAAAGCTTAGCCTATAAACTGAAAAAGAAAATAGTAGGCAGGACTTCTAAAGTCACAATCACTTCGGTTGATAAAAAGTGGTCTCCCAACATCTAAAGGGTTCGTTGAAAGGTCTTTCGGACCTGACCATCCCTAATGACCTATTGAATTACGATTTCAACAACCCAGGGGACATGGGATTTAATTCTCCTGCGAGAGGGGATGAAGGCAATCAAATTCATAATCAAGAAGAAAAAACTCCAATAAGTAAAGCAAAAGAAACTGGTCCATTCGGAGGAAACACTAGGACACATACAAACACTTACATTTCACCCTGCACTTAAATTTTATCCATCATAGTATTCTCACTAACTCATTTTTACTTAGTTTCTATGCAGGTGATATGAGGCGCACTTACGGATTTGACCGCCTTCGTGGGTCCTTTATCTTCCACCATTTCAGTCGAGATTCGGGGTGAGGTAGACGCCGAGAAAGAGATGATAGTCACGATAGGGACTATCGTCACAAAGACTCATCGTCTGCTCGAAGAAAAACATACATCCACTCTACATGCCCCAACGATCCTCCCCCTCACTCAGAGCACAGTATGGAAAAATCTGCTCAGAAGGGGTCTCAATCTGAAGCTCCCCGTGACCAACACTCTGGTTCGTCCAGCACAAAGGAATCTCGTGAGCCTCATAAAAAGTCTGTGGCTCCGGCTAAGCAAACTCCTCCAATCTCTGCCCATGATTCGTCGGTAGCCGAAAGATTAGCTGAGCTTAATGACACATTTTCGAAGATACGCTTCGATGGACTGAAATTTCTTCCTGCGATTCACCCAATTCTGGGGCATGTCAAACAAAGCGCCATCGCTTACAATAACGATGTCTATGTTCAACATGATGCATTTTTTCACTTGGTAGAAAAAGTTTCAGAAGATTCTATGGAACGTCAGTATGAGATCGATCGTCTGCAACTTGAAGCATCCCATGATAAAGACATTATCAAAGCCCAAGATGAAGAGCTTTCCTCGTAAAAATCTCAACTTGAAGCTGCCCAACAAAACGCTAAAGATATACCCGAGGCAGTTTGTCGTCTGGAAGCTACTCACAAAAAGGAAATTGATGAGGCGGTTCAACGCTGTGGCACTTTAGCTTTAGAAAAAGACTCCTTCCAAAAGAGAAGTTTGTCCTCGCTCAACGAGTTAAAGAATTGGATGAGCTACTCCTCAAAGAAAAGGAAGAAAAAACTTCTGCTTAAGAGGAGTCGCAACGATATTGTCACTACATGCCTTCTAAAAACAAAGCTTGATGAGGAGCTCTCCAAAGCCGAAGTGTTAAAGTACACAGCCCGTGAAGAGGGCAAAAGATTGACATTGGCAAAAATTGACTCTCGCCTTGAGTTAGCTGCTGAAGCCGAGAGAGAAGATCTATCTTTTTTGGGCGAGGGTTACCTTGAATCATTAGCTGAGGCATGGGATACCTTGATAAAAATAAAATGAGTAAAGCTGGACACCGAGGACGTTGATGAGGGTTCTCTTGTGAAGGAAGTGCTTCGCGGAAATGAGCCTTCTGACTTATCTACAGCCAAATCCCTTTATGGAAGAGATTCCTCCTCGTCAAAAAGGAAGGACGAAGTTGCTGGTCCATCCAGAACTGAATCTCCAGTTCTTCCTTCTGTTCAGCCGACCGGTCGCTCTCCACTCGATCCTTTCGAACAACCTGTTGGCTACGATCCAGAGAAGCCCGGGCTTGATATTCACATTCTATCCCCTATTCCAGATTGTGAGACTCCCAAAACAGCTGAGAATCAGCCAGAGACTAGTACTTAACCTTTCTTTCTAGAGTTCTAATAACCATCGCTTTTTGGCGAGTAATAGATGTATTCTAACATTTGCCTTTTATGACTTCGTGTAGGCCATTCTGATCTTGAACCAACTCCAAGGAGTGATACCACCACAGAAAAGGAAGAGAAATTAGGAGAGGAATATCACACTAGGGATGCTCCCAGACCTGATGCTCAAATGATCGGGGCGCTCGATGAGGACAAACTCGAGAACCCCTCGGTTACAGAAGAACATGTTGAAGTTGAAATCATGGGCGCCTTCGAACATACTTCGAAATTGAGCATGGAGGAACAAATCATGGAAGAGGGGATGAAGAAAGCTGAAATTAAGGCTGAGCCTCAAGTGGTGGAACTGGATGAACCCCTGAACAGGCCCCTGAAGGTGATTCTCCCCGGTGCGACCATGCCACTGTAAGTTCCTCCTCCTTCTCCCAGCACCACCTCACTAGGAAGAAAGGCGTCCAAAAGAAAACGTTCAGGTGAGGAGCCTTCGAAGAGGCCGAAGAAGGAGAAAAAATAAAAAAAGGTATCTATCCGGCCACGCTTCATTCAGCCTGAATGAACTCGGATCATGTAGTTGTTTCTATTTATTTTATAGTCGTTTTGAATAATCTTTTTCTTCAAACTCCAGAAAAGTTGTAATGGAACTTTATTTTGGATTAGTAAATAAAATTTTGTTTCTTTGTCTTCCACGATTCTCACTGTTTAGCTTATTACCTAACTTGAAGCCAAAATTCGAAACCTTGTGGGTTACATAAGCTCCGGTTCGCTTCCATATGACTTGGAAATTTTTTGAATCGTAAATAATCTAGTCCGCACTCTGGGGACTTAGAGGCTTTTAAGTCGTTTGTACTCTAGTCCGCACTCCAAGGACTTAGAGTACTCTAGTACGCACTTTGGGGACTTGGAGATTATTTAATCATTTATACTCTAGTTCGCACTCTGGGGACTCAGAGTACTTTAGTCCGCACTCCGGAGACTTAGAGATTTTTGAATCCTTTATACTCTAGTCCATACTACGAGGGCTCAGATTACACTAGTCCACGCTCCAGGGACTTAGAGATTTTTGAATCGTTTATACTCTAGTCCATGCTTCTGGGACTTAGAGATTTTGAATCGTTTATACTCTAGTCCGCATTCTGGGGAGACTTGAAATACTCTAGTCCTTGCTCCAGGGACTTAGAGATTTTTAATCGTTTATACTCTAGTCCGCACTCAGGAGACTCAGAGTACTCTAGTCCGCACTCTAGGGACTTAGAGATTTTTAAGTTGTTTATACTCTAGTCCGCACTCTGGGGACCTAAAGTTTTTTAAATTGTTTATACTCTAGTCCGCACTCTGAGGACTCAGAGTACTCTAGTCCATACTCTGGGGACTTAGAGATTTTTAAGTCATTTATACTCTAGTCTGCACTCTGGGGACTTAGAGTACTCTAGTTCGCACTCTGGAGACCTAGAGATTTTTAAGTCGTTTATACTCTAGTCCGCACTCTGGGGACTTGGAGATTTTTAAGTCGTTTATACTCTAGTCCGCACTCTAGGGACTCAGAGTACTCAAGTCCGCACTCTAGGGACTCAGAGTACTCAAGTCCGCACTCTAGGGACTTAGAAATTTTATTTTATCGATTGACTTTTAATTTTGTATATGCGTTCATACACTAGATAGAATAATTTAATTTAATTTGTGCCATGGAATTATAATACATGGAACATCATCAGTTCATAGAAAAACAGCTTCAAGTCTTTATTGATCATAACAAATAGGAACAAGTTGAATTGTCTTATTACATGTCGAAAACAAAGAACAACAAAAGAAGCATATACTGAAAACAATGGCTAACAAATTGCAAAAGAAATAGGCTAACTGTAATAATGGCGCAGATGCTCACTATTCCATGCTCGGGGGAGAGTCATGCCATCAACGGTCGCTAGCTTAAAAGTTCCTTCTCCAAGCTTCCGTTCGATGACATATGGTCCTTTCCATGTGGGATTCATATGTGACGGGATCAGAAAAACTCACTTCAAAACGAGGTCACCCACATCAAAGATTCTCGGTCAAACTTTTTCGTTATAATATCGAGCGACTCGGTGTCTATATGTAGCCGCCCTTAAATCAGCTTCTTCACGTTTTTCGTCGACAAAGTACAGCGAATCCAGTAAGAGATCCAGATTCATCTTAGGATCATAACGAACTACCAGATGAGAAGGAACTTCTAGTTCCACTGTTATAACAGCTTCAGTGCCGTATGCCAAAGTGAATGGAGTGTGGCCAGTCGCGGACTTATCGGTGGTTCTATAAGCTTAAAGTGCTGGCGAAAGTTCATCCACCCACTTACCTCTAGCCTTCTCCAAACATTTCTTTAATATTGATTTGATTATTTTATTTATGGCTTCAACTTGTCCATTGGCTTTAGGGTGAGCATGTCGTAAACCTTTTCTCAATGCCATATTTTTGGCAGAATTCTTTGAATTCCCTACTTTCAAATTGAGTTCTGTTATCCATAATGATAGTTCGTGGGAGGCCAAAATGGCATATGATGTTTCGCACAACGAAATTACTGACCTTTTTGGTGGGGATTGTAGTTAAGGGCTCTGCTTCCGCCCACTTGGTAAAGTAATCAACTACAACAATTGCATATTTTGCACCACCTCTGGAGATCGGCAAGGAGCTGATTATATCGATCCTCCATATTGCATATGGCTAGGGACTAACCATTAGTGTGAGTTCCGTCGGGGGAGCTCTCGGGATTTTTGCATAGTTTTGAAATTTTTCGCACCTTCTTACATAGTCCGCAGCATCTCGATTCATGATTGGCCAATGGTATCCATAGCGAAGGATCTTTTTCGCTAATGTCTGCCTCCTAGTATGGTCGCTACATTCTCCTTCATGAACCTCTTTCAAGACCCTCTTTATCTCGTCGTGGGCAATGCACCAAAGTAAGGAAACCAAGAATCCTTTCCGATACATTATTCCATCCTACATTATGTACCGCGAGGCTTTGCGAATGACTTATCATCTTTCGTTCCTTTTCTCGGGCAAAGTCCCATGTAACATGTATTGTTTGAACGGGGTTATCCACGACTCCCTCTCAGTTTTCGTTTCTAACACAAAATCCACTTCCACCTCGTTTAAACTCGGAGCTTGTAAGATTTCGATGGGAACCAAGCCCATCGGCTGTGCATCACTAGTACTTGCGAATTTTGCCAATGAATCGGCTTCCCTATTTTGTTCACGTGGGATGTGTGAAATATTGTAATATTCAAGGTCTGCCAACAGCTTTTGAACTCGAGCAAGGTATGGGGCAAGTCTCTGCCCATTTGCTTGATAGTCTCCCTACACTTGGTACACCACCAATTGCGAGTCACAAAAGATTTCAACCGATTTTACCCCAAGTTACCTGGCAAGTTTTAAGCCAACAATCAATGCTTCATACTCGGCTTCGTTATTCATAGTTGGGAAATTGAGCTTTAAAGCATAACAAATTGATCGGTTTTCGGGAGTTACAAGAATAAAATCAGCCCCAGAACAACGGTCGTAGGATGCCCCATCGGTGTATAGTTTCAATCGAATGGGGGGATAACATCATCACTGCTTGGCTAGTCTGATATGGTGAATTCTACAATGAGGTGTGCTAGCGCCCGCCCTTGGCAGCCCTCTACGGTAGGTAGGTGATATTGAATTGACTCAACTCAATGTTCCACTTTAACAACCTTCTAAGGTTTCTGGTCGTTGGAGCACTTGTCGTACAGGTTGATCGGTATAAACATTAATCGGGTGTGCCTGAAAATATTGATGAAGTTTACATGACGAAATCACCAAACAGTACGCTAGCTTCTCAATTTTAGGATAATTTCTTTATGCCCCCGTTAGACATTTACTGACATAGTACACTGGCTTTTGAATTCGGTCCTCTTCGTGAACCAATGCCGTACCGATGGCATGCTGAGACATGGCCAAGTATATATATAACACTTCATGATCTATAGACAGAACCAGGGGACTTTCCAAATGTCTTACAAGAGCTCGGAACGCATCCTCATAGTCGGGCGTCCATTCAAAATTTCTATTCCCTTTCTTTATCACATCGAAGAAGGGAATACACTTGTCAGTCACTCTGGATATGAAGTGACTCAATGCGGCGACCTTTCCATTTAGGATTTGTAGTTGCTTTATAGTTCTGGGTGCTTGTATGTCTCGAATAGGCTAAATCGTTTCTAGATGACCTTCAATTCCTTGTGCGTTGACAATAAAGCCCAAAAACTTTACCGACGCAACACCAAAGGAACACTTTAGTGGATTGATTTTCATTTCGTAGCATCTAAGTATATCAAACATCTCCACTAAGTCTCAAATTTGGTCGTTTGACTGCCGTAACTTCATGAGCATGTCATCCACATAGACTCCATTGTTCTACCAATTTGGTCTTTAAACATCCGATTTACCAAGCGCTGATAAGTCGCTCCTGCATTCTTCAACCCAAAAGGCGTCACTACATAACAATATAGTCTGACATCCGTGACAAAGTTGGTGTGTTTCTGATTCTAAATGTGCATCGGGATTTGGTTGTATCCCAAATACGCATCCATAAATGAAAATAACTCGTGTCCAACTGTTGAGTCAACCAACTGGTCAATTATGGGTAAAGGGAAACTATCCTTAGGGCATGCCTTGTTCAGGTCTAAATGATGAACATGGGTCCTCCATTTCCCATTTGCTTTTCTCACTAGTACGGGATTAGAAACCCATTCAGGGTAGAGGGCGTCGTGGACGAACCCATTGGCTTTGAGTTTGTCCACCCCTCCCCCCTTTGAGAGCAGCAGACCTCTCCGGGTCCATACCTCTCCTTTTCTGTTTCACTGGTACATATTTTGGGTCAATGTTCAATATATGACTTGCGTTGGCGGGAGAAATCCTGCACATATCAGAGTGGGTCCTGGCGAAAGCATCCAGGTTCGCTCGGAGGAAATCAGTTAGATCCTCAGTCATCGACGGAATGAGTTGTGATCAAATCTTAAGCACCCGTGATGGGCCATTATGGCTGACCAAAATGTAGATCGTTAGTTCAGCCAGTGTAGCTTTAGACTCCTTAGGTTCTTCATTATCGTCTCTCAGATCTATTTCTCTGTAGATCCAAGCCTATTGCCCGAGCTAAGGCTCGGGCATTACTTGTCAATTTTGTGCAACACGGATGCGGACAGAGTTATCCCTAACCTTTCCGTTCTCTCTTCGCTGAGCCTCTCTCAACTTAGCCACATAACATGCACAACTAGTTGCTTGATCGCCATTCACTACCCAAACTCCTATACCCATCGAAAACTTTAAAGTCAAACACCACGGGGCCAAAGCTGCTCGAAACTCCGCCAGTGCCGGTCGGCCCAGAAAAACATTATACGGGGAATCAACATCCAATACAATGAACGGTAGGATCCATACCCTCCTACATTCACCTTCTCCTAATGCAACAGGTAATTCAGCAAAACCATCGCGTCAATGGCTGCACCATTAGAACCATGAATGCGGGCTTTAGATGATTTCAGATCCTTTACCTCCATCTTCATTTAGTCGTATGCCTTTTTGATTATAATGTTAACAGAACTCCCACAATCAATTAATATCCTTCTCACAAACGCTGGCACAATTGTGGTCGAGATGACCATCGGGTCAATGGTAGGTGCCTCCACCTGATCGGCATCTCTACTTCTGAACACTATATCATTCATCATCATTTGTTGCTGTTTTGTTGGAATCCCATCTTTCGAGTTCGTGCAGCATTCAAAGTCTGCATGTTTCAGGGAATTAGCATAGCGTTCCATTTCTTGTACACTTTTGTCTGCTGGATGAGGCCCACTTACTATCGTATTTATGGTTAGTCTTCCTACAGTCCAAGCAGGTTCCTTAGGATGACGTGGAGCCAGCCCGCGATCGGGGTCGGATGTTCCTTGTCCGCCCTCCTGCGGATTCTTAACAAACTACTGTAACTTCTTTTGCCAAATTATTTTTTCTATAGCATTATGGAGGTGTCTACATTCCTAAATGTTGTTCCCGCAGGTCTCGTGAAACCGGTAGTACTTCCCAGTCTGTTTTTGTTCCTCAGTGGATTCTTTTGGGCACGGCTTCTGGTATTGAAAGGTGCTAAAAGTAGACAAATAAATATTCTCCAGAGATGCGTTCAGAAGAGTTTATTTGTTGTAGGTCGGGATCCTTGGTTTTCACTTTTTGGCTTCCCTCTTCCTTCCGAAATTTCCCCCTCCGTATCCTTTAGACTGCTTGGGCTTGTTTTGAACATTGACCTGGACTTTTCCAGAGTTATCACCATCCTGTTTCATCGCAATGTTTCTTTGCACCATCTCTTTGCCAGGCCCTGGCGTACCTCGTCTTGTCCACCTAGTTTCCTCTCTTCTCATGAACTGGTGCGCCTTTGAATAAAAATGTTCCAAGGTTGCTAGAGGTTTTCCTACCAGCCATTCACCAAACTCCGAGTTCGGATCTACCCCTTACATCACAGCCATAAGAATAATGTGGTCATTTGGATCGCTAACTTTAGTAGCAGCAACATGAAGTCTTTGCAAATATTCCTTTAAGGACTCCCTTAGAGCCTGGATAACACTGGATAAAGATATCACGTCCTTTGGGCGAGTGGTATGGATTCTGAACTACTCCACAAATTTCGTCGCTAACTCATCAAATATGGAGATCGGTCGTGGAGGAAGTCCGGTGAACCACATGGTAGAAATTCCAGATAGGGTTATTGGGAGACATCTACATTTATTCGCATCATTTTCCCTAGCCGAGTCCATCATCCACTTGTATCTCATTACATGCTGTTGGGGATCAGTCTTCCCCTTATAGGCTGGAATAGTCGGCATACTAAACTTCTAGGGGTATTCGGCCTGTAGGATAGCATCTGTGAATGGAGTATGACTTCTATCTATGCCCCAGTCATAATTGGATAAGCCCTGATTTTCCCTCATTAGCTGTCTGACCATGGCTGACAAATTCGGGGTCTGGATGGGAGGTGGCAAGTTGGGCTCCATCCTGTGTGATCGTCTCGGCTGGTGCCTCCTTGATCGGTGATCTCCTAAATGAGTGTCCTGGGGACCTGCTTCATTGCATCCCTGGTGAGCCGGTACGTCAGCTTCTACTCACGCTCTAGATCCTAAGTTTCCCATTCCAACTTGAGAGCCGTTTCCTAGGTGCAAGTGAAGGGTCCATGGCTCCAGGTAGGGAAACTGGACCATTCCTGTTGGATTGATCTACTGCACATGTTTGCGCTGTTTCAATTCTACGGCATTTACGCCTGGGATGTTCATCAGACGAAGCGGTGCTGTCATACGATGAGTAGGTAGCGGGACTTCCTCCAGCATTCTGTTGTTGTTGTTGAGTAAGCTGGGTCATGATATTGGCAATAGCTTGAATCTGCTTATTAAGCTATCTCCTTCTTTCCATGAGTTCTCTCATCATCTCATTGAACTCTATTCTAGTGACAAGTTCTTTTTGGGTTTAGGACGGTGGCGGTCCTGCACCTGGATTAGCTTTTTGATTATTGGGTCCCACTTGTTGGAAGCTAGCGGTCTCGTTGACATCCGCATTGTGGGAGGCTGATCTCGTACGCGGTCTTCCAATTATAGAGTTATCGGTCGAAACTCTGAGTAGAATCCATGAACTTCTTATGAACGAACTTGGATCTTTTTTCGGGGATTTCTTCAATCAAGTAGCAACAAAGTAGATACTAACAGTCTGAGTTCTCAGTAAAAGCATCAAAATATTAGCACCAAAATTGGTCACTAACACTCAAGAAAAGATCTGTGTAGAGATTAATGAAGATGATAGATTAAAACAGAGGAATGTATGCAAAACTAACTGTAGAAACAAGGACACCAGAATTATATTGATTCGGCGTAACTGCCTACGTCCACTGTTTACGTAATCTTCATTGATTTTCTCAAAGACTTGAATACAGATACAATCCGCCAACAAATAATTCGAATATGAGTTTGAGCTGAAAAAAGCAAGTACCAAAAATGGTAGAGTACCCCTGGAGTTCCCAAAAAAGGTCCCTTCAACTATACCTCTTTCCCTCTATTTATAGATGAAGATAGGTTAGATATACTACACAGGCCCAAAAGCAAGGTATCTCGGACCATATATGGAAATTTCGAGTCGACCGAACCAGGCATACCGAGCGACTTTCGGGCGATCGACAAATGCCGACCCAGTATGGCCGATCGGTGGTCATTGAGCAATTGACTTGAAGCGAACTCTTACAGGACTCGGAGTAACTTATGGTGGATCTCGAAGTAAAGCAGTGTTGGCTTCCTCACTCCGCTGTTGATCCCACGTATAGGCTAACTCCCTCATTGTGCACCGATCCAAATACACCGACCATACGTGGCGAACCACTTCCGACCGAACGACACCAACTTCCCTTCATGGCCGAGCGATGATTGACCGGTCCACTTAGTCTCCCCTTCATAGCCGTGCGATGAGTGACCGATCCATCTTGACTGAACGATTAGGGTTGTTCGTGCTTTCTTGAGTGAACCTCTCATACCGAGCCAAATGCTCCGAACCATGCTTTAAGGCTGATCCACATGAATATACCGAGCCACTCAAGAAGGCCGAACCATACACTTATGCCGAACCGTGTATATATGTCGAACTACCTAAGTCGGATCTATCTCTTATCTCTCCAATCTCTCAATAGCTTGAGTTATGTCTACCAAACTTCTACAACTATCACCTTATAGCCAGGCCAAGTAATCGGGCAACACAAAGCGTGTCCGAAAGATAGTTTTCCCCTTCCAAGGATCGACCAACTGGTGGACTCAACCGTAGGACAAGAGTTGCTATCATTCATGGATGCATACTCTGAATATAATCAAATCCTAATGCACATCCTCGATGAGGATAACATTGGCTTTATTACCGACGTGAGATTTTATTGCTATGTTGTAATTCCATTTGGATTAAAGAATGCAAGAGCAACTTATCAACACCTGGTCAACCGAATGTTTAAAGATCAGATTAGAAAGACGATGGAGGTATATGTGGATGATATGCTTGTGAAGTTACAACGATCAAGCAACAACATTAGAGACTTATCATAGATGTTCGATATCCTCAGATATTACAAAATGAAGATCATTCCTCTAAAATGTTCCTTTGGCAACGCAATAGGAAAATTCTTGGGTTTCATTTTAATGCTCGCGGATCGAAGCTAATCCCGAGAAGATTCGAGTAAATTGCAACATCCAAGTGCCAAAGACTATTAAATAAGTACAGAGCCTAAATGGGAAGGTTGTCGCCCTAAGCCGGTTTATTTCCAAAGCCACTGATAAATGCATTCCTTTCTTCAACTTGATTAGAAGAGGAAAAATGAACTTTAAATGGAAACAGAAGCGTGAAGAAACATCTCAAGTTTTGGCGAACCACTTAGAGAAACCTCCCATCTTGTCAAAGCTAGTGGATCATGAGGAATTGTATATCTACTTAGCCGTGTCGACCCATGCTATAAGTGATGCACTACTTCGTGAGGAGAATCGAATCTAGAGACCGCTTTACTATGTTAGCAAGTGATTATTAGGAGTAGAAAGGAATTATCCAAAGATAGAGAAATTGATGTACTGCTTATTGATTGCTTCACGAAAGCTCCGCCCCTATTTTCAAGCTCAACCCATTAACGTTTACACCGATCAGCTGCTGCAATAGGTCTTATAGTGACCTGAGATATGTGGAATGTTACCGAAGTAAAGCATCAAACCGATCCAATTAAACATCACTTATCTCCCTCGAAAAGCCGTCTAGGGACAGGAACTGGCAGAGTTTAGCAGAATTCACTACATAGAATGATCCCCCATAGAGCGGTGTAACCCTTACCATTCGATGGAAAATGTATATGGATGGAGCATCCAATGATCGTTGTTTTAGAGCCGGAGCCATGCTAGTAACTCCAGAGGATCGATTAATTTGCTACACTTTGAAGCCTGACTTCCCTGCAATGAACAACGAAGCTGAGTATGAAGCTCTGATTATTGGACTCAAACTTACGAAAGAACTGGAAGTAAAATCTCTTGAAATCTTTTATGATTCCCAGTTGGTGGTATACCAGGTCAGGGGAGATTACCAGGCTAAAGGATAGTGACATGCTCCATACCTTATCCGAGTCTAAGAGCTATTGAATGACTTTAAGTATTATGACATCGGGCACATTCCTCGAGGTCAAAACAAAGAGGTAGACTCGTTGACAAAGTTTGCTAGCACAGGGGACGAACAACAAATAGGCTTGGTTCCAATCGAAGTACTAGACGCTTTGAGCATAAACCAGATGGAAATCGTCTGGGTACTAAGGATGGAGCCTGAGAAGGAGTTGCATATGATTCCAATTAAATATTATTTGCAATGGGGAGTCCTTCCCCAACGATGGAATGAAAGACGACAAATCCCCCATAAAGCTTCACGATATATCATTCAGGAAGAAGTCATGTATAGAAAGGATTTTTTCATTCCCTTGCTTTGATGTATTTCTCATGATGAAATAAAATGAGTCCTAAGGGTAGTTCATGAAGGTGAGTGTGGCGATCATACTAGGGGACAAACCCTAGTAAAAAATACTCTATTACGGTTATTATTGACCAACTGTTAATCGAGATGCTGCTGATTACGCTAAGCGGTGCAACAAATGCCTTATGTATGAAAAAGTTCTAAGAGCTCTGCTAACGATAATTACACAAATGGCCAGTCCATAACCGTTTTCCATATGGGGCATAGATATTTACGGTGCCATACCGATCTCTAAAGGTGGTGCAAAGTACGCAATCGTAGCAGTTGATTACTTCACCAAATGGGCCAAAGCATAACTTTTAACCACAATCACGAGGAAGAAAGTGTTGAATATGCGCTTATATGATTTTTGTTTGATGATAATAAACATATATACATTCGTTTAAATGTATTTGATAATATACTATTTTATTTTTCACAGATTAAATAAATATTTGCTGAATAAAATAAATAACACGGAATTTGAATTCAAACGAATATTTTATTCAAACAAATATTTATTACAATTTTGAATAGTATACAATTTCAAGCTCTCACTATTCACTATACAACTATGATACAAATTCAGTTACATCACTATTTTACATCAGCACCTCACTACATATCACTCACACTCGTATTTATCTTCAACTACATTCCAGTTTGGATCCAACATCTGGGCAATCTACAAAAATATAAACTAACGCAGTAAAATTGAAAATAAAATATTTTTGCAATATAAAATAAAAGATGAATTTTGAAAATAATATTTGCCTCAGTTATTTGGGTTGTTCGTCATAATTTAAATTTGAATTCATCATACACGAACAACTTGTGACATACACAGTGTATTACTGTATATGTCACAAGGCCGTGCACGCCGATATATACACTTGATTGATTTACAGGGACAGGCGAGCACAGGTCAAACCCAAATGAAAAACCGGGTTCAACTCACGTGCAATAACATTGAAAATCACGACACGAGCACAAGGTCAAACCCGAGTTTTAAAATTGGATTCAACTCAGTCAACTCAAGTGCATCACTACAAAACAAGCTCAACTGGACAGTACCATCTAACCAAGTTCAAAGATGCAAGCATGCACATGTGTGGCCAGTAAAACCAAAGTATCAGCAATGTCGAGCCCAGTACAAACACATGAAGGGAATACAACTACAAATGAAAACTGGCAACAACAAGTTCAAGTATGTCAAAGAAAGAAAGGATGAATGCAGTAGCAAGGTTGCAAGCATAAGAAGTGCATGAACACAGTAAACAACAAATTTACAGTGTCGAGTTCATGTATGCAACAAGTAAAATGCAGTATGGCCAGAGTGAAATCAACATTATCACTAAATGAATCACCAGCCACAAGTATGCACAACCAACTCGAAAATATACACGATCAAGACCAAATGCAAACTGCAGTAGTACACTTGAACAAAATGAACAAGTGGAGCATATATGTAAAGCATGCAAGATCCAACAGTGATACAAATGTCCAATATGCAACATGACCGAGCATTGATCAAAACCAGAAACATTATCAACTCAACAAGAACAGTACAGTCATGAAGTAGGCAAAGAGCTCGAGCACAAGATATGACTACACTGAACAAAAGATCAGAGACCAGTTGATGTTCAAGTTTTACAAGACAGCTACAACACAAAAGTTCTCAAGTCTGCAAAGTAAACATGTAAATGCATAAAACAGTGCAATCATGAAGACTGCAAGAACATGAACATAAGATCAACACAGCCAAATGAAACACATCAAAGAAACTAGTCTCGACCAAATTCAGTAAGGCAATGCACCAATACAAACTCCAATGACTCAAGCAACATGTCCAGGTACAACATGACAATGCTCAAAGACACAGTACACATGTATGCAGTGACATATATACACATAAAGACCAACAATTATGCAATAGTGAAAAACACAAGTCAGTGGTGAAGCAACAACAATGAATCAGAGCCGTAGTATATAATGCATACATGAACCAGAGCAGTAATATAGGAAATCACATGAACAAATAACCAAACAACATCATGACTGAAATTCAAGTACCAGTGAAGAAGGTCGAATACTACAAGATGAACGAAATTCAACAGTTCAGAGAAATTCACGAACCAAACAAAATACTAGTAAAACCGAAGTTGAACAAGTCAATCAAGTATTCACTGTGTTATACAGGTAAAATGAAAAAGTGCGTATCTTTGAAATGGTCATTACATAATCGAGCAAAGTCAAAATCGAAGCCGTGTCAACCAAGCATCAAAAATACGAAATTGACAAAGTCAGATTTTATCACAAGCATCCAAGTATAATCGAGTGGCCGAGATGAATAAATTGACAAATTCAAACACGAATATACGAACGCAAAAATAGGATTTCAAATCCTATATTAGCCCAATCATCATCGGCAAATTAATTATCGAGTTCAAGTACGAAAGATTAGAAGAAGCAAAAAAGTACAAATTACATACCGAAGCAATCGAACTCGATCAAGGAGGAGAAGCCGCAAACAATTGAAGCAAATCAGAGAAACAGTGATTGCAATCAACCAACTAATCAGTCGACTTCTCCAATAACCCTAAATTCGATCGCATGAACGAAAGCCCTAATTCGCAAAGAGGAACGAAAGAGGATCGTCCATATTTTCACAAAGCAAAGAAAAAGGAACGGGTTGAAGAAGTGAATAAGGGGCCGGCCTTTGTTTTATTAATTTGGGCTTAGTTTTTATTAAATAGTGTTTTGTATTTCAAATTGTTTTTTAATTTGTATTTTTCTTTTAAACCGTTTTTATTTTTCTAGTCATGTGACTAGGGGACAAGCTACGTGGCGTAGCTTGAGAATTCGCAACTCGGTAGTTGAGTTGTGGCAGGGTTTTGAGCGTAGAGTTAGATTAGTCAATAGCGGGTATAGCGAGTTTACGTGTGTAAGCGAGGGACTATCTAATTTCTAGTAGAAACCTTTGGGGCAGCACGCAGGCAGGGTTTTGCCGAAGCTGGGTAAATTCTGTGTTGTTCTGTTTTATTCTGTTATTTATATTCTGCGATATCTGTGCTGCTATTCTGTGATCTGAATTGAAATTAATTAATAAGCTTCCGCGATTAATTTTTATAATTTATACTATCACCCTATTCACCCCCCCCCTCTAGGGTGAAATCGATCCTACAAGTGGTATCGGAGCTAGGAACAAAAGCCGTTTTTGTTTAAAAAATTTGATTTTACAAAAATCAATTTTTTTAAAAATTCGTGTTTCAAAAAAATCGGTTTTTGTTTTAAAAATTTGAATTTTTAAAATGGATTCTTTTAATAATGCTTTTGCAGAAGGTCAATCCATAGTTAGACCACCAATGTTCAATGGTGAATATGCTTATTGGAAAAATAGAATGCAAATTTTTCTGAAAACCATTGACGCTTGGAATATTGTTGAGACAGGTTATAGAATACCAACTATAACTGTAGATAATCAGAAAATAGAGAAACCAAAGGAACAATGGACAGAACTAGAAAATAAATTACAAAATACTAATGTCAAAGCTATGAATTCTATTATCTGTTCATTGGATCAATTTGAATTTAATCGTGTCTCACATTGTCTAACTGCGCAGGAAATATGGCACATACTAGAAGTGACTCACGAAGGAACATCTCAAGTCAAAGAATCTCGCCTTGCAATGCTAAGCAGCGAATACGAGAACTTTACAATGGCGAAAGAAGAAAATGTCAAAGAAATGTACGGACGACTTTCCAATATCGTATACAAATCAAAAGCTCTCGGAAAAACATACACCGAATTGGAAATAGTCCGGAAAATCCTCAGAGTCCTTCCACGAAGCTTTGAAGCAAAAGTAACTGCCATACAAGAATCGAAAGATTTAAAACAACTTAAAGTTGAAGAACTCATCGGAAATCTCACCACTTATGAGCTAGAAATGAAATTCAAAGAAGAGCGTGAAGGAGGTGACACTCAAAAGAAATCAATAGCTCTCAAAGGAACAACCAAAAGTGATGATGATAACGATGAAGATGATGGAGCAGCAGAATTGGAGCTGTTAATAAGGAAATTCAAAAAATGGAATCAAAAACATGGTAATTCAGCTCGAATTCAAAAAGCAAAAAGCAGAATAGCCAAAGCACTAGACTACTCGGAAGAACAAAAGTTTATTTGTTATAATTGCAACAAACCCGGCCATATCAAGCCCGATTGTCCACAGATTAAATCCAGCCATGGAAAGAAACAGAAAAAGAAAAGTTTTGCAGCCACTTGGGATGAAATAGACGAGAATGATCAAAGCACTGGCAGTGAAAGCGAAAAGGCAGAATTGTGTCTTCGAGGTGATACAACTGACAGTGACGATGACGAGCCAAGTGAGGTATCAAAACTTACCCATTCTGAGTTGCTTATATATTTTCATGAAGTAAACGGTTGTTTTGAACGACTTAGGGAAAAATACGCCAAACTTGAATCTCAAAAAGATACTTTGATAGAATGTAATAAACAACTTGATCAATTAGTTAAAACCTATCAAAGTAGGATCCCTAAGTGTGATAAGTGTCCAACATTTGATGAAGAAATTAAAAAATCTGAAATTAAAATAAAATCGCTTGAAAATGAAATTCTGATTTTAAAGGAGAATGAAAATACTAGGAGAGAGAATTCTATTAAAAAGTGCACACAGTTGTTAAACGAAAATGAATCTCTCAAATCACAAGTCCAACAATTGTCAACGACTTTAGATAAATTTTCAAAAAGTGAAAAATCGTTGAATATGCTATTAGGAAAGCAAACTGTTAATACGGTTAAACAAGGACTTGGATATAATAGTTCGAAAATTGTTGAAAACAAGATTAATCAAGAAAATTCAATGTGCACGATTTGTAGAAAATATGGACACAATCACAATAATTGTTGGTATAGACCCAAACATGTGAAAACTATACCGATTTGGGTTCCAAAAGGCACAAATATAAAATCTCTCAAAGTTAAACAAATTTGGGTGCCAAAGGGAACAACTATAAATAGTTTTGGGTCTACAGAAAATTATTTTTCAAAATTTTCTGCCACTAACAACCATGGACCTATAAAAACAAATAGGTCACATAAATCCTTTTCCGTGTAGGTGTGGTGGCAGGCTAAGGAACAACAATAGTGTTCTCTGGATTTTGGCTGTTCCAGAAACACAACGGGCGACAAAGCTAAGTTCCTTAGCCTAGTATAAAGGTGACAGAATCACAACGGACAACAACGAAAAATATCGTAAAGGTAAAACAGGTATGGTATGTTTTTAAACGATATATTAAATGTGATAATCTGCACCGTATTTTGAATTAAATCAGCCAATATTGAGATTGATGAAAAGATGATGATTTTAATTCTGACTTATTCAACATAGTTGGCCAATTATATTCTTATGCCAAAAACACTATAAAAATCTCTAGATTCTTTGAATTACTTCATATCAGTTTGGATTAAAAATAGTGTTTTGTTGGATATTACAATTGGTTATAATATGGCTAACTCTTTATTCACGGTTTTCTGATTATTTACACGGCTTCATTTCAAATTCAAAAGAATGTCATTTAAATTGTTGTTAAAATTTAATTTGAAAGTTTTGGTGCACACTTCATGTTTTGGTCTATAAACTTCAATTGATGATAATTTTTGAGTGAAAGAGAAATTCAGATGCAGATTACACTGGTAATCTAGTTGATAGAAAAATTACTAGTGAAACGTGATTTTTTGTTGAGACATTTAGTAACTGCATCGTTTTTCAAAGAAAATATCTGCATATTTTTCATTTCAAATAATTTTCAAATAGCAGAAAATTTTCTTTTAAAACCCCGTGGAGAAAATCATTTTTGACCATATTTTCAGATTAGTCATTTTGAAAAATTAATTTCATAATTATTTTTGAATTTGATTTTAAATGACTATTTTGACTAATTTGACTCCCTAATGTTTACCGAAAAGAAAAATAGTGATTGAAAAAGTGATGATTGTTAATATTGATCAAATATTATGACTTGAGACGATATAATTAATAAATTTCTTTAGAAATTTAAACAAGAGTCATAAAACTTTTGTTGGTAAAAATTCCATGACCATCTCTATATCTATCATATTTCTAACGACAATCACTCATCAAAATTCTATATAGTTTGTCGATATGTGGTACTTTAAACAGGAATCGTTCGTTTTCATTTTTCACATTTTTTTAAAAATAAAAAATAAAAAATAAAAATAAAAATAAATAAATAAATAAATAAATACCAAAGTATTCACTCTCATTTAAAAGTCCTCACGGTTATGCATGGGTGAATTACTTGGAATTTGTTATGTGCTTCCATGCTCATTTAAAAGTCCTCGCGGTTATGCATGTATGGAACGCATATCAAAAGTTGATTTGTAAAATAAACAAGTTGATTCTAATCCCATTTAAAATTCCTCACGGTTATGCGTGGTTAGAAGATACTTGAATTCATTTTTTTAAAAATAAAATTGGAATACTACTAATCTCATTTAAAAGTCCTAACGGTTATGCATGGTTATTAGATATTCAAATTCCTGATATAAATATATCACAAATAGACACAACTGTATGGTTTTATATGATAACATCATTTCCATCATTCTAAAAGTGGAATATGCGCCTAACAAAACATTTATGATTTTTGTTTGACTTTTTATCGAAATTTAATATTTATATTCAATTAAGTTTTAATGTTGGTTAATATCGATAACTTTATCTCTATTTTCTCTAACACTATTATTCTTTTGCTGATAACAAAAGGGGGAGAGAAAAGTTAAGATTTTGTCAAATAAAATCAAGCAAAGGTTAAATAATTTTCTATTTGCATCTAGGATCATTTGCATATTTTTATTTTGTATGCATATATGTAGGGGGAGCTTTGTGTAGAGAGGAAGCATTTAAATAAGGGGAGCAATTAGAGCATATCAATGATCAAATACATTTAACATATTCAAAATCTTAAATATATGTTTGTTATCATCAAAAGGGGGAGATTGTTGAATATGTGCTTATATGATTTTTGTTTGATGATAATAAACATATATACATTCGTTTAAATGTATTTGATAATATACTATTTTATTTTTCACAGATTAAATAAATATTTGCTGAATAAAATAAATAACACGGAATTTGAATTCAAACGAATATTTTATTCAAACAAATATTCATTACAATTTTGAATAGTATACAATTTCAAGCTCTCACTATTCACTATACAACTATGATACAAATTCAATTACATCACTATTTTACATCAGCACCTCACAACATATCACTCACACTCGTATTTATCTTCAACTGCATTCCAGTTTGGATCCAGCATCTGGGCAATCTGCAAAAATATAAACTAACGCAGTAAAATTGAAAATAAAATATTTTTGCAATATAAAATAAAAGTTGAATTTTGAAAATAATATTTGCCTCAGTTATTTGGGTTGTTCGTCATAATTTAAATTTGAATTCATCATACACGAACAACTTGTGACATACACAGTGTATTACTGTATATGTCACAAGGCCGTGCACGCCGATATATACACTTGATTGATTTACAGGGACAGGCGAGCACAGGTCAAACCCAAATGAAAAACCGGGTTCAACTCACGTGCAATAACATTGAAAATCACGACACGAGCACAAGGTCAAACCCGAGTTTTAAAACTGGATTCAACTCAGTCAACTCAAGTGCATCACTACAAAACAAGCTCAACTGGACAGTACCATCTAACCAAGTTCAAAGATGCAAGCATGCACATGTGTGGCCAGTAAAACCAAAGTATCAGCAATGTCGAGCCCAGTACAAACACATGAAGGGAATACAACTACAAATGAAAACTGGCAACAACAAGTTCAAGTATGTCATAGAAAGAAAGGATGAATGCAGTAGCAAGGTTGCAAGCATAAGAAGTGCATGAACACAGTAAACAACAAATTTACAGTGTCGAGTTCATGTATGCAACAAGTAAAATGCAGTATGGCCAGAGTGAAATCAACATTATCACTAAATGAATCACCAGCCACAAGTATGCACAACCAACTCGAAAATATACACGATCAAGACCAAATGCAAACTGCAGCAGTACACTTGAACAAAATGAACAAGTGGAGCATATATGTAAAGCATGCAAGATCCAACAGTGATACAAATGTCCAATATGCAACATGACCGAGCATTGATCAAAACCAGAAACATTATCAACTCAACAAGAACAGTACAGTCATGAAGTAGGCAAAGAGCTCGAGCACAAGATATGACTACACTGAACAAAAGATCAGAGACCAGTTGATGTTCAAGTTTTACAAGACAGCTACAACACAAAAGTTCTCAAGTCTGCAAAGTAAACATGTAAATGCATAAAACAGTGCAATCATGAAGACTGCAAGAACATGAACATAGGATCAACACAGCCAAATGAAACACATCAAAGAAACTAGTCTCGACCAAATTCAGTAAGGCAATGCACCAATACAAACTCCAATGACTCAAGCAACATGTCCAGGTACAACATGACAATGCTCAAAGACACAGTACACATGTATGCAGTGACACATATACACATAAAGACCAACAATTATGCAATAGTGAAAAACACAAGTCAGTGGTGAAGCAACAACAATGAATCAGAGCCGTAATATATAATGCATACATGAGTCAGAGCAGTAATATAGGGAATCACATGAACAAATAACCAAAAAACATCATGAGTGAAATTCAAGTACTAGTGAAGAAGGTCGAAGACTGCAAGATGAACGAAATTCAACATTTCAGAGAAATTCACGAACCAAACAAAATACTAGTAAAACCGAAGTTGAACAAGTCAATCAAGTATTCACTGTGTTATACAGGTAAAATGAAAAAGTGCGTATCTTTGAAATGGTCATTACATAATCGAGCAAAGTCAAAATCGAAGCCGTGTCAACCAAGCATCAAAAATACGAAATTGACAAAGTCAGATTTTATCACAAGCATCCAAGTATAATCGAGTGGCCGAGATGAATAAATTGACAAATTCAAACACGAATATACGAACGCAAAAATAGGATTTCAAATCCTATATAAGCCCAATCATCATCGGCAAATTAATTATCGAGTTCAAGTACGAAAGATTAGAAGAAGCAAAAAAGTACAAATTACATACCGAAGCAATCGAACTCGATCAAGGAGGAGAAGCCGCAAACAATTGAAGCAAATCAGAGAAACAGTGATTGCAATCAACCAACTAATCAGTCGACTTCTCCAATAACCCCAAATTGGATCGAACGAACGAAAGCCCTAATTCGCAAAGAGGAACGAAAGAGGATCGGCCATATTTTCACAAAGCAAAGAAAAAGGAACGGGTTGAAGAAGTGAATAAGGGGCCGGACTTTGTTTTATTAATTTGGGCTTAGTTTTTATTAAATAGGGTTTCGTATTTCAAATTGTTTTTTAATTTGTATTTTTCTTTTAAACCATTTTTATTTTTCTAGTCGTGTGACTAGGGGACAAGCTACGTGGCGTAGCTTGAGAATTCGCAACTCGGTAGTTGAGTTGTGGCAGGGTTTTGAGCGTAGAGTTAGATTAGTCAATAGCGGGTATAGCGAGTTTACGTGTGTAAGCGAGGGACTATCTAATTTCTAGTAGAAACCTTGGGGGTAGCACGTAGGCAGGGTTTTGCCGAAGCTGGGTAAATTCTGTGTTGTTCTGTTTTATTCTGTTATTTATATTCTGTGATATCTGTGCTGCTATTCTGTGATCTGAATTAAAATTAATTAATAAGCTTCCGCGATTAATTTTTATAATTTATACTATCACCCTATTCACCCCCCCCCCCCCCCTCTAGGGTGAAATCGATCCTACAGAAAGCAATAAACTTTATTGTACGGGGCATCATCTTTCCTTTTGGTCTTCCACGAACCATTGTAACTGATATTGGAACCCAATTTGACAGCACTGAATTCAAAGACTTATACCGTTGGTATCATATTGAAAAGAGATTTCCGACAGTTGCTTACCCTTAAGCAAATGGACAAGCCAAAGATGCGAACAAAATCATAAAGTCCATTCTGAAGAAAGGTTTGTAAAAGGCTAAGGCAAGTGTGTGGAATGAACTCCCAATAGCATTATGGTCTTATAGAACCATCCATAAGTCCGCGACTAGTCATACTCTATTTGCCCTTGTTTATGGCTCCGAAGCCGTAATTCCTATTGAACTCAGAGTCCCTTCTCATCGGGTGACCTACTATGACCCCAGAATGAACAGAGATCTCCTCTTAGAATCTCTAGACTTGGTAGATGAGAAGCGCAAAGAAGCTGATTTAAGGGCAGTTGCTCACCGATATCGAGTAGCCCGATACTACAATACTAAAGTCTGACCTAGGACCTTTGAAATCAATGATCTCATCTTGAAATGGGTCTTTCCTGTCCCATCACACATGAATCCTACTTGGAAAGGACCATACATCATTGAACAGAGGCTTGGATAAGGAATTTTCAAGCTAGTGACTGTTGATGGCGGCAACTCCAAGATCGTGGAATAGCAAGCATTTATGACGCTATTTCACTTAGTTTATTCTTCTTCATTCAATTGTATTTAATTTTTGAATTTGCTTTAGCATTTGATTTTCCAAATAAGTAATAAGACAAATTATGCTTTCCATTTGGTAAATAAAATTTGAAATTTCCTTCATATATGTGATTTCTGTAGCATTACATATTAGTTATGATACCTTACTAACTAATACTAACATGTCCGAGTAGGTTCCTAGAGTTTAGAGCCAATTGATTACACAACTTCACGATTGGACTAAACAAAATGAACGTGGTCTGATAGTTCATTTATAATTCTCACTTATAACCCAATGGGTGGAGTTCCTAATGAGAAATAGATGTGGCCTGACCATCCGATAATCAAATTAATCCCACCAAGCAATGGGACAGATTTAAATCAAAAAGCGATCATAACACAACCAATCGCTATCCAAGTTAAACCCTGGGCTTAGGGGTACATCAATCAATCAAGGAAAATACAGTTCAGCTATTTTCCAAATAACTCTAAATCTCAAGAGCATGGACCGGAGTATAAACACAAATTAGATGTGATGCGACCATTTGCCAATGAACTCTTATCCTCAGAGTACGGATATGAGTATAAATAAATAGATGAGTATGATTTGACCACTCGCTATTCCATTAACTCCGACTTAAAATCGACAGGAGGGGTATAAATTCGCTGAAGATGGAATTCAACCATCCACTATCTAACTCCTTTAACCCAAGGACTAATGGGATGGTTATAATCACTTAAACCGCTGAATCCAACAGCGTAACACTAGGGCTTGAGCCTAGTGTTTAGTACGACTTGAGAGCACGACCGTACGGAGGCCTTGAGATAAAATTTACGGATTATCATCTGATTCAATGAGTGATGAATTAAAAGTACATAGAATGGAAAATGTATTGGCTCAACTACTTAAGCAAATTCACACAAAAGTTCAGAAAAAGTAAAAGAACTTTATTTACATAAGCTTGGAATGTCAAGTACAAGTATTCACAGCAAAAGAATCAAAAAAAGGAGGCCGATCACGTACAAGTTTGGCCAACAAAAATGAAAAAGACTTAGGTGCACGAGTACACGCAAAGAATCACTTCCTCCTTGGCTTCCTCTTCCTCGCCTTGGAATCACGAGAGATTTCACTCGAACTTTCCCCACTCCTTTTCTCTCCTCTCTTCCTGGTTTCTTGGCCTTTCACTAGAGTAGTCTGTGTTGACCCGGTAGGTGCAATTTGAGCAGTATCTGGTTGAGAAGCGTAAGCATGCACAGTTTATCCAGGCAAAAGGATAGAGATGGGAAGGGGAACGAGCTCCATTTTCTCTTGCTTGACTTTCGTCTCAAGGGTAATGTCTGCCTCGAGTTTCTATGCCATTTCTTGCATAAAAGGACCTGACAAGGATTGGGAAGCTCCAACAATCACAACATCATCATCCGTAGGAATCTCTTGACATGGATCGCTTTCTTCCCTCAATAATGCAAATCCACCAAATGCTCGTTGATCACAAAAGCTTCCTCTTTTGGGACATCTTGGGTTATTTTCGAAGCCATGATGGTAACAGATTCTATTGCAGACACCTGAGGTCCTAGTTGAGATTCAAGAGGAAGAGGTGGAACTACAGCCGGTAGACCTAAACCCGAGGAAACATAAATAAAGAGATTAGATATATCAACCGGTGATACTTCAGCTTTCTGAAGGACGGGTGAGGTTAATGAAATAGCTTCTCTAGATTGGTCCTCCACATAAGCCGGAGTGCCATCGGAACCTCTTCCCATAATCGAGTAGAGCCCACTAGATGTATCAATATGCAGCTTCTCCAGATTGTAAATAGGCTCGATAGAAGAATCCACAGTGGTGTTGGAAATAGCTTGGGTTACTAGATTCTGGTTATCCACGACATTGTGTGACACGGATCTAGAACCGTTACCGGCTTCATATTGAGAGGTTGTGGCATGCCCTTTTTGAAGTATAAGCTAGGTTTCATGTAAAACCTTGGATTCATCACCCAAAAGAATTTCACCTTCTAGCCTCATCAGATCGATTTCTTAAGTGCCGAGATCCTTTTTCTCCTCCTGAATAAGATGCTCCCAAGCACGTACGAGATGGTGAGGGTAGTCACCCCAAAGCCACTCTAAGTTTATGTACTTCAGGATGTTGGCGTTGTAAAGAATAAGCAATGGATCTAGTTCTTCCATAACCTCCTCCTTGGTTTTTCTTTCGGGCCTCCACATCTCGTTTAACGCGGATATCAGTTTCTTTGGTCTTTCTAACAACCATGTCTCTTTCAAGCCTAATAGTAACCAATTCATCGTAGGCATCCTGAGAAATTTTCAGTTCTTCCTCTTTGTCTTTGGATTCACACTCAAACTTAGTTTTGTACTTAGCTGAACTTCTTTGGATTGCATCCCTTTCTAACACCAATTTATGTTTCCGATGATGAAGCGCTTCAACCTCGGCCAAGTGCCTAGCTTTCTCATCCTCAAGTACCTTGATATTCATTTCTACTTTTTCTTAGCTGCTTCCTATGAGCTCCTTGAAGATTCTAACTCATTGATTAGAGTTTTAATGATCTGCTTGTCCTAGATCTCTTGGCGTTTCAATTTCTCAATCTCTGTGGCACTCTTCCAAGATACTTTAGAAATCCTCTCCGCCGCTCTCACCAACTCATTATACTGCTTGTGGATATCATTCACATAGTCCATAGACATTTGCTAGAGTTTTTTAGAACTTTCTTAAGATTAGATACAAAGAAAAATCCATCAAGACATACACTTGGAAAATCTGACTTAAGTTGGGCCATATAAGCGGTGGTGTCAACTTGTTGAGCTTCAGTGAAAACATGGGTGTCGACGCTTTCTTTGCACAACCTTTATTGGTGCACATCATGCTCACTATGATGTTGATAATCACTAGGTGGCTAAGGATTATATGGAACAACGTACTTTGAAGAAACTAAAGTAGGAGAGGGACCATGAGAGGTGTTAATAGGAGAAACGTCGTCGCGGTGATCTTGTTACCTTTCAGAACTTTTAAGAGGAGCAGATTTATACTTGGATCGATGTTTATCATGGGAAGACCTGTCCATGTCACCTCTATTTTGATAATCCCGATCCCAGCTAGAGCGATAGCTAAGGTCATATTCATGACCACTACCTTGGCGGTATGGGCCCGAACGAGAACCAGGAGTCTGGCATGATATTTCCTGTAGAGACTGAAGCATGTGCTTCTTCCTCACCATTGTTTCTAAAAAGAAAAACAAAGAATGAATCATCTCTTAGCATAAAAGGACACGAGATAAGTGTAATGCAATATTGAGAAGTGCATGCGAATGAACGTGTCTCTATGTCCCCCAATGGACCAGTTATTAAAGCATTACCGGCGGGTGTAACCTCGCCATTAGTGGTAGAAGGATTTCCTACCCTAGCACTAGAAGGAGATTCTGATCCACCGACGCTTACGTCACTAAAATTAAAGGAATCAACGTCATACGGTATCAGAAGTTCAGATAATGCCTTAAATGTTTCGTCTAAGTGCTCTGAAGGTTGAGAAGCGAATTGATTTGGAATAACCCGAGGAGTGATGGATAGCTTGGGTTGTTTGAAGAGGCGACACTTAGGGAACCTACAAACGAGTTTCTTCCTTTCTCGAGAACGGAGGCTTATGGGGTTTGCAAGGATCCTGCTGCAACACCTTAACTAGAACCCGCGTCATCGCCACCAGGGTTGTCACCCTCATCTCATGTTGCATATTTATTGGTAACTTCCTAATCCCCCTCAACCGAGAGCACGATAGGATCATCTTGATGGCCTTCATCATTATCCGCATCCCGCTGGTTTGTCACTGTAACTATAGCAGTGATCGATAGACATATGCTATGACCCTCTTCCATTAGACAGTAGGTAACGATACATTCAGCGGTAAGGAGATTCTCAATGTCTTTATCTTTTGATGGAACTCTTTTGAGCTCCATGACCATGTCTATGTATTGTTTTCCATCGGTTCGTGGATAAGAGCCTGCAAAAACTAGAAAAGTTGCTTAGTTCAGGATAGGACCTGGATACAAGCACTCAAGAAATTAAGCAAGGAGTAATACTTACATCCTTCTAACCATCGTTTGGCAAAGCTAGGCGGGCAACGAATATAGAACCACTCGCTTTTGAAAGCATTCAACTTGCTTCATGTACCTTTCAGGATCTGGCACTTCTTGGTCGACTTAAGAAATGAAATGAAAGGCTTTCCTTTCGTTGCTTCAAGTTAAAATGAAATCGAATGTATTCAGGAGTTGGCGAATGGGATACAAACTCCATGAATGCCATGTTGGTATGGTTAAGAAAGACATAGCCTTTTGGATGCAGTTGTGCTATTGCTAACCTCATATGATGTAGCATATCCTGCCAAACACATGAACTTGTTGCATTAAATGAACCCCTCGGGGGGCATATGAGCTCTGTCATTCCGAGTCAGGACTTGCACGTCATTAAACGGAATCCCGTGTCTAGCACAATTCTGCGAAGAGAAGCTTCATTAATTTTCAAAGCCATAGAATCCTCCGGATCTTCCAAAAATATCGCGTCTTCTAGAATGTCAGGAGCAGGGTCTTTTACTTATGCGTGAAGGACAGGAATGATAGAGAAAGTCGAGTAGTGTATAGGAACTTTTCGGTTGTTCAGCTTGATGTTGAGGGAGAATCTATTGGAAGCAGTTGCGAAGCTTGATTCTACACCGGTATTGTTGTGTTGTGAAGGATGTCCAGAAGACATAGTAGTTAAACGGTCTGAGCTTTTGGAACCCATGACTACTAAACTTAGTAGATAATCATCATTAGAAAAAATAACCCCTTTCCTCCATGCAAAGTTGTGCTAGTGCAGTGTCATTCAATGCGATGAAAAGTAGTTCAGAATTAAAGACTACAACTGTGACAAGACTCTAGGGTTCGATCGGTGTGACCGTCATTGCTAACCATCTCAACCGATTCTCTACCTCATTGGCTAAGGATTCAGCCTAAGCATCGGGATCAGCTTTTGGCATGTTGAAGCCTGAATTGTGCATTTAGAAGTGATCGAGCTTTAAAAATTTATCCAAGGCATAGGCAACAAATATAAATATGCACGAGATTAATCAAGTTCATTCCATAGTTCGAAGGTCATATATGCCTGGATATGCAGTCTGTTTTATATGCGAGTCCTATACGTCCGTTCCAGCGTTCAAGGCCGAAGCTCATCACAAAGTTATAATTGACATTTGAGGATTTTAAGCATGTTCATCAAAGTTAAACCAACAACTGATCCAAAATGATGTTACGACCGATCTATCCCAATGCGCATGAACAATCTATTTACTAAATCCCAATTTCCAATAACCGATCGTTTCTATACGATCATTTCACAACCGATCGTTCTAGCAACTCCAACCGATTGTTATCCCGTATTGATTGTTGCGATCGATCCAAACCTTTGATTCTGATTCCACACTTCACATCAATTCAAAACTGCAAACATCGCTCCAAATAAAAAAAGAACTGTCATGAAGCCATCTACCTCCTCAAATTCCATAATGCCCAAGATGATCCATTATACTGCAATCATCACATTAACAAAAACAACTCAACTCGATCATTACGACTATAACCATGTCCTTCGATTTCACCACTAACCACGTCACCATCTCCTCGTCCATTCTGACTGATCGAACCGCCTTGACCTGAATCATGCAAACTGGAACGAGATTCCACCATTTTATCACTAAATTATTACAAGTGAGAGAAGTTCACCCTACCTATGTTAGAAATTAAAAAGTGGAAGCGATTTGCATTCGACTATGAAACAAGATATGAGGAGATGGTAGCAATGATGGTGAATATAGTGAAGGAATTGGTCGATTAGGAGATGGATGACGTTTAGGAAACGATTTTGGATCCGATGATTTAGATCGAACGTGAAGGGAAGGAAGAAGATGGAGTTTATTTTCTTTTTGATTCGGTTGGTATACTCTTGCTAATGAAATAAAGTAGAGAAAATAATCTAAATGTCCAAGTATATATATGAAGGAAGCAATATGAACCATCGAAGTTTGCAATCAATCGAGAATCCAATCGATAAACGATCAGGTATGATCATTTTATGATGATCTTACACCAATCCATTTTTCTTAACTTGCAACTTAATTGGTTGGCCAAACCAAGAAATGATCTAATGTGATCGTTCTTTGGTGGTAATATACCGATCCTTCTCTTTAATACGCAGTGCAATTGGTTCGTTCAACATATATTTGGATCATGTATGATCCAGAACTAATGGCTTTGGAATGATGCATCATTTTCTTTATAAAAAAAGAAAACAATTGGACATGATCAAATATCAATTGATTTGACCCGATCCTTTTAAAATGGATCAAGTATGATCCATTCTTGATGGATTCATGCCGATCCGTCTAAAAAAAGTGAAACATATGCGGAAAATTGACAATGACCTATGAATGTGCAATCATGATCGAGAGTCGAGGATGAATATGTATACGTGCTAGAGTACGTTCCAAAAATTTCGATTTCTTGAAATCGACAGAAATCGAATTCTCACCTATATTAATCAAAGGAAAATTTAAACCAAACAACCATGGCCTGCTGACACACAAAAATGAAGACTTAAATGATCACAATCACGATGTGATCAGAATTTATACTACTGGAATCGACCGATCATCATGCCAAACAACAGGAGATGTGACTCTTTAAGGAAAACAATTCATCAAAACTGTTCAGAAAACTGGATGGATTCCTTTCCAATGACACTAATTTGCATCAATTCAAAGCTCATCATGTTGAAACAAGACATACTTGAAAGTGCGATGTGTATACTAATGCACGTACTAATATAGTACACACGGATCGTGTAATATGGACTATAATATAAATGCGGAAAATAGATGATAGTAGCAAAGCGAAAATAAAAATAGAAAAATCACACCAGAGATTTTTATACTGGTTCGGAGCACCGTCCTACGTCCAGTCCCAGACTCCTATCTGGATTTTCACTATTAACTACCTCGCTTCACCCGGAGGAACAGGTTTACAATACCCGAACAGCCGAACGGGATTTCACGCCTCTAATACACTGAGGACTTCAACACTTGCCTCTTACAACACCGAGGACTTCAACACTTGCCTCTTACAACACGAGGACTTCAACAAAAACAAATACAATTGTTGTTGACAACTTGTGTTCTTGAAAACACGGATTTGTCACTAGTAGTACACCCTTCCTATAATCTTATCCTCAAAGAATATGAATGATGTTTTGTAAAGATTAAAGAAGGTATTTACTTATTGAATCAAAAGATATGAAATAATTTCAATGATTCAATAAGCTAAATTAATTTTTAGAATGCAGGAGTGTTAGAGATTAGATTAGAGAGCATATATGATCGTGTAAAAACTTGTGTTTGAATCAATGATTTAGATGAGTATATATAGAGAAAAATAGTTGTAACTCTTTGTGAACAGTTGCCATTAAGAGTTATGATCATTGATGAAAGATAGGAGATGCAACCTTTGGAGAAGAGAAGTGTCTTTTGGAAAAGTTGCTTTCTGTTTAAAAACGGTCGACAGGTCAAAAATGGACCGGTAGACAGGAATTCAAATATATATACGTTATGTGCATGTGTGCATGTTATCTGTGCATTCTGGGCAAAAACGGTCGACCACCTTATTTTCAACCGGTCGACCGGTTTAGTCCAATTTGCACAGTTAATGTGCATATGTATATATATTGAAAGATTGAAGTTATATGATTATTTGAGGATAGATTTTTAACATAAATTACTAACATACCAAATAATCAACCTCTAATATATGGAGCTCTTTGTGTTTCTTCAATGAATAACTTCTTTTTGTCGATCACGGCTTATTCCTTTGTCAGAAATCAAAACTCTATAAAAATCTTGACTCAACATTCTCCCCCTTTTTGATTGATGACAAAAATCTTGACTCAGCATTCTCCCCCTTTTTGATTGATGACAACATATATCTGAAGTTCTGAATCTCCCCCTGAATATGTGATCTCCCCCTGATATTTTGTCTATATATATATATTCCTGCAAATAATTGTTAGCACTTTCTCCCCCTTTGTCATCGACAAAAAGGAATAATAGATAATGGAATAATATAGGAGTATATCAACCAGAATATCCATTTTCCTCTTTTCTTTAGTAGGTCCTGCAAAAAATAGAATTAAGTCCATGGTACCCACTTTTTATAGGGTCCTAAGAGTTAGGTCTTAGGAGTCCAAACCCATACGGGTCTGGTATCCCCTTTATATACATAATTAGTATTATGATGCACAGTATTCATAAAATTCTGAATATATTTGTTCCTAATCAAATTGTTATTTGTTTTAGGAACCCATATTTTGATAGTCTTCTTTTGAAATTTCACAACTGGTTTTGGTTTGGAATATAATAAACTAAGATTTTTCTTAGCTTCAGTTTTTTGTACTTTCTTTTTCCTTTTATTTCCAAGATGTTTCTTGGTTTCTTGTTTGTTATATCCCAATCCTTGTTTGTCTGAAATAGATTGTGAACTTTCAATGATTTTTGTCAAGTTTTCTCGACCTTTGTTAAAGTTAGAAACATTTTGAGTAATGTCATCAAACTTTGTTTGTAAGCTAGCTTTTTCTAGGTCTAGAATTTTGATTTTTGCTTTAAGTTCATGATTTTCAGTAGTGAGAGCATTATTTTTCTCTTTTTGAGCTTCTATTTCTTGACTCAAAAGAGATATTTGAGAGTCAACATTAGATGATGATTCTTGAATATTTTCAAGTTCTTCTTCTAATATTTTCTTCTCATCTTTTAACATATCTCGTTCAAACTCTGCTCTACTTAAATCTGTTTTGACTACTTTTAATTGACGTTTTATGTCTTTATATTTGACTATCAATTCAGCATTAATATCAAGTAATTCATCAAATGTAGGAATTTGTACCTCATCTTCTGTTGCCATAAAACAAACATTAGCTTGTTCATTCTCCGAATCACTTTCACTTTCTGATGAAGATGACTCTGAATCATCCCATGTTACTGAGAAGGCTCGTTTCTTTGATTTGTCCTTCTTATATTTGAATTTGTCATTTTCTGACTTTTTCTTTTGTTCTGGACAATCCTTCTGCATGTGTCCCTTTTTATGGCAGTTGAAACATTCTATAGCAGATGAAGATGGTTTATTTGATCCAGGTTTCCTTTTATTGTAGCGACTGGCTTTTCGATATTTTAGGAATTTTTTGAAACCTTTAGCAATGAACGCCAAATCTTCATCTTCAGAATCTGATTCATTTTCATCTTTCTCAACATGAAATGCTACATTTTTCTTTTCTTCTTTCTGTTCTTTTCTAGCCTGCAAATTTGCTTCATAGGACATTAAATTTTCTATCAATTCATCTGGCTTCATGACGGAAAGGTCATTAGCTTCTTCAATTGCTAATACTTTTCCTTCCCATTCATTAGTCAGAGAATGTAGGACTGTTGAAACAACATCAAAATCAGAATACTTTTGTCCTAACCCAATAAGTTCATGGTGAATAGTTTGAAACCGTGAATACATGTCATTGATTGTTTCATTTGGTTTCATTTTGAAATTTTGAAATTGACTTTTCAGCATGGCTATTTTGGCTTGTTTAACCTTGTTAGTACCTTCATGAGTGATTTTTAGCGTTTGCCAAATTTGATATGCAGTAGTGCAGATACTAACACGGTTATATTCATTTTGGTCTAATGCACAGAACAACATATTTATTGCTCTTGCATTTACGGCTGCTGCCGTTTTCTCAGCCACAGTCCATTCTGAATAATCAGTTGTTGGATTCACTATTTCTCTTTGAGTAGCATTCCAAGCATCATAGCTACTTGATTGCATAAAGAATGACATACGTGTTGCCCAATAACTATAGTTAAGACCATTGAAAAATGGAGGTCTTTGTGTCGATTGCCCTTCTGTGTAAGTGGTGTTTTGAGTGCTAGTACTTGCGTTATTTGCCATATTACAAGAATATATCAAATAACTGTGTTACGGTTATATGATGACCGTGCTCTGATACCAAATGAAAGTGCGATGTGTATACTAATGCATGTACTAATATAGTACACACGGATCGTGTATTATGGACTATAATATAAATGCGGAAAATAGATGATAGTAGCAAAGCGAAAATAAAAATAGAAAAATCACACCAGAGATTTTTATACTGGTTCGGAGCACCGTCCTACGTTCAGTCCCAGACTCCTATCTGGATTTTCACTATTAACTACCTCGCTTCACCCGGAGGAACAGGTTTACAATACCCGAACAGCCGAACGGGATTTCACGCCTCTAATACACTGAGGACTTCAACACTTGCCTCTTACAACACCGAGGACTTCAACACTTGCCTCTTACAACACGAGGACTTCAACAAAAACAAATACAATTGTTGTTGACAACTTGTGTTCTTGAAAACACGGATTTGTCACTAGTAGTACACCCTTCCTATAATCTTATCCTCAAAGAATATGAATGATGTTTTGTAAAGATTAAAGAAGGTATTTACTTATTGAATCAAAAGATATGAAATAATTTCAATGATTCAATAAGCTAAATTAATTTTTAGAATGCAGGAGTGTTAGAGATTAGATTAGAGAGCATATATGATCGTGTAAAAACTTGTGTTTGAATCAATGATTTAGATGAGTATATATAGAGAAAAATAGTTGTAACTCTTTGTGAACAGTTGCCATTAAGAGTTGTGATCATTGATGAAAGATAGGAGATGCAACCTTTGGAGAAGAGAAGTGTCTTTTGGAAAAGTTGCTTTCTGTTTAAAAACGGTCGACAGGTCAAAAATGGACCGGTAGACAGGAATTCAAATATATATACGTTATGTGCATGTGTGCATGTTATCTGTGCATTCTGGGCAAAAACGGTCGACCACCTTATTTTCAACCGGTCGACCGGTTTAGTCCAATTTGCACAGTTAATGTGCATATGTATATATATTGAAAGATTGAAGTTATATGATTATTTGAGGATAGATTTTTAACATAAATTACTAACATACCAAATAATCAACCTCTAATATATGGAGCTCTTTGTGTTTCTTCAATGAATAACTTCTTTTTGTCGATCACGGCTTATTCCTTTGTCAGAAATCAAAACTCTATAAAAATCTTGACTCAACAATACTTTGGGGGGGCAAGTGTTATCCAGCCTTTTTACCTCGTTATACCCAAATTGAATGGACAAGTTAGACTCAACTATCATTAAGATCGACACATTAGATTAATGATCATGAACCTCAAAGATTAGGCACAGATGATTATATGAAACGGCGGTGAAATGAAAGCGGAAGATAAACTCAGTAGAACACTCAAAATATTATAATACACAACACCCTGAAAATGGATCGGATACGATCCATATTCATCAATAATGGATCATACCGTATCGATTTTACAACTCAACTCGGTGGAAAACGATCGATATCTCAAAATAAACAAGTCAACTACACATGAAACTTTGGAAACATCAATATATTGAAGAGTGGAGCCCATCACATCGATCGCATGCAAAAAGGAGCTTATAAAATGATTGGTGCCGATCATTATTACAAGTGATGTGGGACCTGCGTATCGGCATTGTGACTTCTTCTATATTTGGAAACTCCGCTGCCGGAATTTCAGGAAGATATTTCACTGTGTTCCCCTACAAATACAGACTTGATTGTTCATTTTTTGGAATTTTACACTGCTTTTTTGCTTTGCACTCTTTTTTGACTAAGGGTTCTAATCTAATCCATATTGTACTCAGTTCACCAAGTTATTAATAGAGCTATATCTTCAAAGTGGACATAGGAAAATAATGCCGAACCACTATAAATTATCGTGTCTCTACTATTAGCTTATTGCCGATTATATATTCTAGTTGTTTACATTTATTACTCTGTATTTATTCCTCTATAAAATCTCTATTAGGTGTTTGTGCTAAGTGTAAACAGCACTATACAAAGATAAGAAGGAAACCCTAGTCTATAGGCTACCCTGGATAGAACTCCTTCAAATAGTCCTCCATCTTCTTAGTATCACCCAAGCTTCTTCGCTCCATGGTACTCTTAACCTTAATAAAGGAACAAGTACATAAATACTCAAATAGTATTCACAATCACTAGCAACCATGCTTATGGTTCTCTTGGGTTCAAAACCCTCCCATTGTCCAAGGACGATAAACAATCTATGATGCTTACCTTACGCTTAACAGCCTTAGGTCATTACTTTGACGATTATTTATGATACTTCAGAATATATCAAAGAGTCATTTCCAAACTCTTCCTAAGCCAACAAACATAGTATACAAATGTACTAAAGCCCGTACGATGCACATGAACCATCCTTACACAATATCCAATCTGATCACTTACTTGATTATATAAATTTCACTTCCAAACTAATATAGATCACTTGACCTCTCTAGTGCGGACTCTGAATTGGTATCTTGGTTAGAAACGTGTGTTCTCCTTGTATAGTCATATATGAAACATCACGATCATACCATGAATCCATATCAAGTGTTCATCGTCAAGAATCGAGTGAAAAATCCTTATTCGGACCGATGTAAACCACCTCGGAAACATATGCTCGAATATTGGATCAAGAACAATCATGCGGATAAAACGATCTATGTACACTTACATATCTATCCTATTGGTTTCTTAACTATACCAATTCCATTTTTATCACGTTCATTTATCCAATTAGTATTTCATTCAACACTAAAATTGTATATGCATTATTTCATAAATCATAACTTCAATTTTATCCATGGTTTATAACTTAAGTTCATTCTCGTATAATACTCCACTACATCCTAAGAGTATATATAAACATCAAATTTGTTTTACAAGGATGATCTATGATTTAAACTTCTTTTAACTTGCCATCTTCTTAATTCAAGTGTTATATATACTCAACTTTATATTTTCAAGAACACTTAATTACAAGTTTTATAACGATCGGAAGTTTCTGACTGTCCAAAATCATCGAAAATTCCATTTCATTTTAATAAATGAAAACTATCAAACAACATATCATATCATGATGCACATACCATACTTTCCTAATGCATAGGCTATATGTGTCTATGAAATAACTCAACAAGAAAATTTTAAAACTAAACACCGGTTTTCATTTCAAACCATTTTGAAATAATATATACATATAAATTTTTCATATCAAATCTTACTTAAAGATTTAATTAAAATCCGTTATACCAAAACATCTTTGTAGCATCCTATATTTAGAAACCCAAAAATGAATGACAATGATGTTGAAGTCATCACCGAAATTATTTTCAAGTGATGGATGTGATTTCAGTATATCCAAACCACACTTTTGGTACTCAACCAAATTTATTTCAAAGCAGTATTAGATACTTGGTATAATAATACTAAGTATCGTGATCTTAATTTTCTAAACCAACTTCCCCAAATATTTACTTTCAAACAATACTATTATTACTTTCTCCAAAATCTTGGAAAACATTTTCAAAGATATTGGGATTTAAGTTCTCGAATTCCCTGTTTAAATCTTTTTTGTTTATAAACCATATTTTATAAACTAGACATAAAATCACTTTCTTATATAAATCTTTCAAAAAATATTTATTTCCAAAATATTTTTTCTTTCCTTTTGATTATAATAGACACCTTTTACTAAATTTTAACTTCTAACCCAACATTATCACCGAAGGCCTTACAGTTAAACTGTGAAACTTAATTCACAACGCGTTCATTTCAATGTACCCACAATTATTGTCTACCCAATCCATGGTATTGAAAGGTAAAGCTGCTCACAAACTGGTTGAGTATTAATTAATAAGAAATAATAATCAATGTTCAATAACATGCCAAGCATGACTAAACAATCAATGTTATAGGATATTAAACTATGAGAAGTACTAATATCAAGACAAGCACAAATATGTAAACTGTAAATAGATACCCTCAAGAATATACTTTCCCTTCGTGGCTGTAAAACTAGCAATATCCCTAGGCTACTCCCTTTTCTTGATCATAGGATAAATCTAAACAAAATGGCCAGGTTGATGGCAACCTTGACAAACTTTTGGTGTCAATTGTGCCTCAAGCTTCGTAACCTCCACGATCGATGCTTTCACTATCTGTGCTCTAGCCACCTGACCTACTTTCCCAAACTTACAAGTCTAAGCAAAGTGTCCCTTCTGCCTACACTTACGACCAACCACACTAAAGATATCTCTCGGCGGCTGAAACTTTCAATGGTTGCCTTTGGTCGATGCAGATATAAACGGCCTTGGAGCTGAACCCATGACTGAAAAGTCGTACTTAAAATATCCTTAAATGCTTCTTGGATATGATCCATCATATCATTACATATCACATTTCATAGACAAATCCAAGCCCATACCTCGATGATATTCTCGGTGCCATTGTACCTCTTTTTTCCCTATACCTCAAATTCATGACATATCGAAGTAAAGTCTTTTCGTGGTCGAACCTGCACCACTTCTTCTCCTACATTTCCCTTTAGCATTAGAAGCTCTGGTATCCATAGTTATTACTACCTAATCAAAGAGGAACGACTCTAGGAAACTAAAGGATAAAGTTAATTCAAAGAGGGAGTTACTAAGGAAGAGATATTCCTAAGGAATAATTTAAAAGTCTAGTTTTCAAAATACAAATACGCTTTCGTATGTACAGTACACTCGATTCATTTTAGGGTGTCAATCTATCTTTAATGAGCCATACCCAACCAAAGCCAAGGTGTTCGCTCAACCTTGAGCTCCGATAAAAAATTCAACGACTCAAATTTCGACCTTCGGATGTCGATACTAATACATCAACGATATTCGTGTACCGAATTCCTAAGTGCCGGAAAGATAGAAAGTCAGAGTAAAATAAAAAGAATAGAATAAGAAAGAGTGAACACAATATCAGAATCTCACAATGGAACGATACCATATAATATCAAAAGAATATTACAAAAGGTTACTCCAAATACACAAATTTCAGAGTTACCAAAACCTAAGTACCATCATCAACCTAAACAGTTATAACTACATGTCTTACAATGTTGATATGTACAATACAAAAATTCAGTGGAAATAAGAATACTATGGAATCTAATCATCTAGCTATTCTCCATAATCTCTAAAGCATCCGTAGCTAAATCCAAAAACATACACAGGGCTGACCCGCACATTATAAGAAAATAAATCTTGGATCAGTTTGGTAAACCAAAGTGAGAAACACAAAAAATGTGAGATAAGTAACGGTAACCATTGAGACCATATGGATTATTGTAATGGTTTTCCCTTTAAATGAAACCAACCATTCATTAAGTTAAACATATATGATATGATAGATAATGTCTAGAGTGTAGTACATAAAACATATCAAATAGCTGTTGTGTGAACGCCACAATAATAATAGGTATAAAATCAATACCGCTAAGGCATGTTTGCATAATGGATTTTTTCATGGAGATCCCCTCGGTCTGGTCGCATCTGAGCTCTATGACAAGGATCAGAAACTAGACCATCCTCGATGTGTGGTCTATGTCATATCAACTCTAGCTAGCAACAATCGATAAAAATATCTAGATATGAAGTTGATATACCCTTGAGGTGAGCAAAACCCCCGGACTTGTCCCCTTTTTATTTCATTTTGTTGAGGCTACGCTTGACATCTCTCACTCGAGTCTTCATCACTCGATCAGAATATGGATCCCAAATGGAATCCATCATCTGGAATATATCATGAATCACTACATGGATTCGAGCATCTCGAATAGATCTCGAACCTCCACATAGGCTCCCTACATAAGTCTTCTAACGAATGTTAATGTTGTCCACTCCGAGCACTCCTTAAGGTAAACAGTCTTTTTGATAGCATCGTTTGAAATGTAAATGTTGACCTCTCCCTTGGGCTTAACCTTAGGATTGACAGTTCAACTCTATAATATTCCACGTCACAATTGCTTCCAGAACATAGATTGCATATATGGTTTTGAAGCGATTATGAGTTTGAGTCATCTCATATAGGTCCACTCTTCCCGCTTACTGAACTCTCAAAAACCAATGGATGAAATCCCGATTAACTCAATTCCAGTTCTCTTAAAAGTAAGCAAAAGCTAGAGACGTTTCGTACCAATATTCCTTCCTGGAGTTTCTCATTGGTATGAATCGTGAAGTCTTTTGATAACTTTTTAAATCATATTAGGTCAAGTTAGATAATCGATTGATCGATTATTGAGTCAAAATAAGTGCTTATACAAATCAGTATTCGTACACTTAACCCGTTCTAACATTTCGACTTTACCATTCCTCGCCTAAGAGTGAAGCCAGGTAAGTTAGAACATTGGTTTGCATCAATGTTTTGCCTAGACACTTCATTCTTGGATCTTACAAACAGATAAGTCTATCTTGTCGACCTTTAGTGTTAAGTATAATATTAATAAGTTCTATAAACAAATAAGAAATCACACGATTAACACGTTTTTGACATTTTCCAACTTATTATTCCTCGATCAAAAGGAGAGCCGGTAGGTTAGAGCTCCCTTGCTCCATCCCTACTCAAACATCAATCTTAGCTCTCACAAATAGATAAGCATTACTTCGTCGGCTTTTAGTGTTAAGCATGGTTAACTATTTTTCAAACAAGTAATCAAATAATAAACCATTTGTTCACTAAGAAATTCTAACCCCTTTCTAAACCATTTTTTATACTTTAAAACCATTTTTAAAATTATATATATAAGTACAGTACTTACCAAGACCTAATATGTGAATAACAAGTCAAATGATATTTTATTCCACAAGGTATAAAATAGTCGACCTACTTTCTAAAAACTATATATTCTAAAAAATGGTTTTAAATATTTTATAATATTTATAATAGGTTTTAAAACATTTTCTCAAAATATTAAGTGAAAATAACAACTTTACAATTTCCTTTAAAACTTGGATAAACAAGTTTTAATTATAAAATTCTCTTCATTAAAAATTCAAAACTAATTCTTTAAATTTCATAAATATCTCAAACAACTTTTGAAATACTATAATATGAGTTAGTAAGCATGTAAAAAGAATGAAAATTTACTTAAATTTAAACATCTTTTCAAATCTTTAAAGTCCAGAAATCAAGCATAAACGGGACAATTTTGCACAAGTTAAGTTTTTCCACTTTTCGAGATGTTACTTAATTTCTTTTGCTACCCAAGATTTTGATAGCCACAAACATATATATAAAAAATTGTAAATATGACGAGAAATCCATACGGATCTCTCTACAAAGTTCCATAGAAATTGCCGAAAAGGCAATTCAAACTGCATCAATGGCGACTTTCGCTATAAGTGTACATTCAAATCCGAGTCCAATCTAAACCAAAGTCCACCTATAACCAATGTTCTTTATCCAAGGTCTTGTCACAAGTCATACAAGTTCATTCAAGATCATTTAAAATCCGTACATATTGTTCACATGTGCCACTTATTTTCAAAGCAAACATTCTAACCAATGCTTTAACACATGTCAACAATTTAAACACAATCAAAACACAACATATATATGTTATATTTTCCATTCAAAGAGGTGTGTAAACTCACCTTTAACCCAATAACAACCAAGATCTAAGCACCCAAGTCCAAACCCAATCTTACAACCACCTTCTTCTTCCTCCTTTCCTTGCTTTCCACTTGCTTTTGGCCACCTCCTCCTTGATATTGCTCACGGCCATTGCCTAAAGGGGAGAGCATGCTTCACTCCTTCAAATTTGAGATGATTTGGACATGATTTGCAAATATTTTCTTTAGAACATAAGAGAAGAAGAAGAAACCATTTGAAAAGCTTGGTTTTGGTTTGTGAATTTGTTATTTATTCCTAAGGATGTGCCCATCCTTTTAAATGATCAAAATGGTGCTCTTTAAGCTTGCCCTTACTCCCTCACCATGCCATGGAAGACTCACCTCATATCACTTCTCATTTACATCACTCCCTCTTTATGCTAATTACACTTATACCCTTCTCATGATAATATCTCTTAACCATTAGAACATTCTAGAACCTTCCAAGCTTTATGAAGAGAAGTGTATGCTAATTAGTTGCTAATGTGTTCATTTGATTATTAAAAAAGTACACAAGAGTTCGAACAACTTATATCAATTGAAAAGTTGTTTACAGATAAACCGATTTCCGGTCACATTATCGATTTTTCTTTGTAGATTATATTTTTATAAACAATTTCAAAAACAGGTTTCTTATCATTATTCATTAATTAAATAATGTCTAACAAGATTATAAAATCATATTTATAATATTTAACTATATTTCAAATCGTTTCGATATTCGAAGACGAAGTGTTTGAATTTCAGGGTCGCTACACATGTAAACCAGATGTCGATTTATGGATTTATCATCTGTAACATCCTAAGGAAGTATATATCGAACTCACAACACATACTTTAGAAAAAACAAAGGGGATTACACCGTCGGGATTCAAACTCATATCAAGCGGTTTCTTTATAAATGACTAATCCACTAGGCTATTATTTAAGGCATGTACATACATATGTTTGTATTTATGTATACACACCCCCTTTTTGTGCATGAATTCCGGATCAACTAAAACACTATAGATATATTATGTTCATTAGCAATATCATCTATGAAAAAATGGAATTGATTCGAAGCTTTTTAATGCCTTTAAATTCTTAAGAAAATAAGTTTGGTTTAATTATCGATTTAAATGCAACTTTGAAGGTATTAGAAGTTTTGAAACAATTCCATATTTTGCACCGATAATCTTCTTAATGAAAATAATACATCTACACAAAGTTACTTAGATACAATTTTTTTGAACAAAAGTGATAATAGTGGATTTTAGGGGGGTAAATAAGAGGGATCTGGATCTCTCTCCCCCACTTGTATATGTGTGTGCGTGACACAAGATAAATGAGTCTATTTAACAGACATAGACTATTCTTTATTTACCGAGCATTTTAGACGATAATGTCATGATTTGTTTGGTTATTGAGGGAAGCCAGGGGAATACTTATAAAAAAATAGATAGTGAGTGGAGTGCAGACCTACTTCCCACTATGCATTAATATGTATATGCGTATATGTATATATGTATATGCATGTGTGTAAGTGTATGTATGTATATTTGTATATGTATGTATTTGTGTATGATTGTTGAGTGTATCCACGTACAAACATATGTACGTTAAAGTCTATAAAAATATAATTTATTTCAACTATTAGATTCATTCCGACTTTAACCTGAAACATAAACATGACAAGATTTAGTGGCCAAAATATGTTGTGTCGCACACAGACATACGTACATACGTATGTATGTGTTACACACGCCGAACACACACACACATACATATATATTACCAAGCACACACATGCTTTACTGAGCACGCACAGACGTACGTACGTTCGTACGTACATACATACATACATACATACATACATATACATACATACATACATACATATACATACATACATACATACATATATATATATATATATATATATATATGGGGTGTATGTATGTATACACATACATACATATACATACACATACACATACATACACACACACACATATATATATATATGGGGATGTGTGTACATATGTATGTATGTGGAGGGGTGTGTGTATATGTATGTATGTATCTGTAGGTGTGTGCATGTACACACATACAGATACATACATACATATATATGGGAAGGGTTAAGATTCGCCTCTTATTTAACCTTCTTCATCTCATCCTTTTTTTTCTGCTAATGATTCGAAATTTTGCATAAAACATTCATACAAAATTTATTATATCCGAAATCTTTTTGCAAAAGGAAAAGAAAAAACAGAGGGGGTCGGAGTCTTACACACACGTGCGTGTACTAATTGTGTAGCAATGGATTAAAAGATTTAATCAGGACTTATTTATCTTAATGACTATGCTTTACACCATCTACTAATTGAACATGATGTCAAATCAGGATAGCAATATCTTTATATCTATAAAATAAACTGTGAAATATAATATTTTTATTTGAATTTTTTTCAAAAAAGGTCTAATTTTTAAATTTCATTTTGAAGTGAAATCTGTATTACATTACGGTTGTTATGTTCATGGATTTCATTTAATTCATTTATTATTGTGGAAATGAATCAGCACTCCTTATTCTCAAACTTAATGCCCAAAAAAACATTCTCAAAAAAAAGTTTTACGAACAGACCTGTCAATGTTTTCAACGATAATAAACATTTTAAACTGCTTATATTTACGGTTAAAACTACAAATATTTATAGTTACGACTGCTATGTACAAAATATATTTGTAAAATAAATATTTGCAGCTTAGGCTGTAAATATTTAAAGTGTAGAGTGTATATTCTTGCAGTGTAGGTTCAAAATTTTCATTCAATATAAGTATGCAATTAGAATTACACAAGCAACTAAGTATAGTTTAAAATGTACATTTTCATTGGAAATATTGATAATGGTTTTTTATGAAATTTATTGTTGATAGCGGATGGAAGTGAATTTTTAAACTAGGGAGTTTGAAAAGACGTCCCTCTATTATTTGGTTTATGTCCAACTAAATTGGATGTGAAAGTTAGGTTGTTTTTTACAGAATTTTAGAGCAGAGGGTTCTGGATTACATGCAGAAATATTCTTAATGTGTTGTAAACAAAAACACTCATTTAAAACGTAATATTTACTAAATATAATGGTCTACAAAGAAAAAGGTATGTTAAATTCGATCAGAGCAGGGGATTCTACTGTTTTATGGAGTATCATCTCCATGGTTTGCTGGTTGAGATTGAAATCTGACTAATGTGCAGACATTTTGGTTCGGAGATGAAAATGGCAGCGTCACAAGTTAGTCATGGCCCCCAATTTTAGTTGCGTCTACGATATAAAGTAATTTTTCTTTTTTCCTTCTGAGGATCCAGCTATATATAACATTTTAATTCGATGGAAACACAAATTTCGGAGCAAACATAGCATACAATATAATCTTCAAATTTTTATTCTCTTACACACAAACTTCATAACTGTAATACATAGCAAAATAAACTCAGTCAAATAAGCACAATATATTTTACATGGGTTCAATACTTAAGTTCTTCGAGGCAGCTTATATTCATTTTTTGGCAGCTGGTTTGCTTGCTTTTGCCTGCAAGAGATCACAAAAGTTAGCTATCGTAACATAGATATCAGACATACTTCTGGGGCCGATTCATATAAAACTCTCAAGATTGATGAGTATCAATCACGATTTTGTTACAGAGCCACATGTAATAAACTAAAATTTGATACACATGTATAATATTCACTTTTAAACTTACTTTAGGAGCTGCTTTCTTCTTGGCAGGTTGAGGCTTGGGCTCAGTCTTCTTTGGAGCGGCCTTTGATGGCTGAGCTTTTGGTGCTTGCATGCTTATGGGTTTTTCTGCTTTCAAAGATGCCATTTTTACTGTAGGTTTTAGATTTTTCACTACACAGACAGAATGGAGAAGTTTGTTGTGTGTATAAAATATGGCTATGTTTGTTACTTATATAGCATTATGAAGGCCTCGATCAGAATAAGAATATTTGGAAAAAACAATAAGATGATGTTAATTATTGTACCAAGTTGAGCATGGAATATATGGATTATTGCGCATATCAAAAAGTTTAGTCTGATGAGATTAGATGCATTTTCATGTTGGTGTCATTTGAAACTTGTCCAAATTTCACGGCTTTAAACTCAAGGCATATTTGTAGCTCTATAAAATGTGTTTTGGTAAAACGATTTGGAAATGTGTCGAAGATCGTTGGATAGAACTATAGTTTTGAACCAAGATTGTCAGGTGGAAGGACAATGTTGATGGACGCAACTGCTAACGAATCAAATTTTAAAAGGAAAAAAACAAAACCATTTTGACCAATGATGACAGTCAGCACCGTTGATTGCACGCGTGCCTAAGTGCCTGGACGTTTAACATGCGTGTGTAAACACATTACCTTCGCATTTGTTTCTATTCATATTCCCTTTGTTTTCTTTTCAACATACAGAGAGATCTCTAAATTTTAGGATATGCGGGACTTCAAATATTACAGTCTTGATCGTGGAGGCATGCAGGCGGGTGAGCTTGAGAAAAATACTAGCAGCGAGCTTGAGAAAGACGCTAGCGGCGGAGCCTGGACATCCTGAGTCATGAAGGCGGGCATTTGGCCGCTTTCGAACTTCGTTGAGGGCAACGACGAATGAGAGAACTATCCGACGAACCAAAGGGGTTGCCCTGAGTATTAACTGGAGTGCTGGGTCTCTAGGATTTCTATACCAGGGTGCTCGACGAGCGGCTAAGATTGCTAGTGAGCTACCCTGCCATTGAGTTTTGATGTGAAGCAAGCTGACTAGGGCGTCATTTTGGAGGTAGATTTCTAAGCGGTTGGGCGTAACCCCAACACATGACGCACACGTGGATGCCATAATTTGGTTAATAGTACAACAATATGAGGAGATAAGCAGACGCACACAGTAACCGCGTATGACGTGAAACCATACAGAGACAGTTGAGGAATCTTCTTGGTGACCGGAGAAGGTAGTGAAACACTATCCACCATTACCACTATAGATGTTGGATGCGAGGTACCGGGTGTGGAAAGTACTTATAAAGAAGGCTGATAATCACAAGATTGGAGGTTCAGGATCTCCTTCTAGTGTCAAAATATTGACGATATTTTTCATCAACCATGAAATTATCATAATGTGTTATGAAGAGCAAATGTTACTTGCTAATCACTAAACTTAATTAGGAGAAAACAACATGAAAAGGTAAAGACAAAAGAGCTGAAGTGGTTTGGCGAAGTTGCTTACATCAACTGTGAAGTTTTCTTATTATATGACTATGCTACAATTATAATGAACTACAAATGAATAATAAGAAAAGGTAATGATTCACCTAAGACTATTGAAGTTGTTAATCTTAGGGAGCTGCTGTATCATTTGATTTGAGTGGCAGATTATAGGTTCAAACCCTATGAGGCCCAATTGGGGTCCCAACCTTTCGCGGCCCAGTCAAGGTCCCAACCTTCTAAGGCCCAATCAAGGTACCTATTGGAACTGGACCAACTCGTAGTGAAAGTTATGTGTAAATTTCAGAAAAAATATCTGATCTTTATTGGACCTATGAAATTTAATTTATTTAAAACATTTTTAATTTTTTTAATCAAAATCTATATTTTATTCGAATTTATATATAATGATATAATATTATTTAATTTATGCTACAATATATATATATATATATATATATATATATATATGTTTGAAGAAATATATATATATATAATATACATATATATGTGTGTGTAACAACTCGAAATTTGAGCTATAATAATTAATTAACGAATTAATTTAATAATAAAATAAGTTTGTGAAATTGTCAGAATCGAGCTACAAAAGTTGCACCATTGGGTCGGTGGCGATTTTCAGATCAATTTCCCTGTATAATTTGTCGAAATCCGAGCTAGTATAAAGCAATTACGAGAGAAATAAAAATCAGACAAAAACGAAATGAAAAAATAGACCCTATAGGGGTCGACCCATGCAAAGGTTGGGTCAACCTATAGGTCGACCTCCAATGAAGCACGGTCGACTCGCCAAAACAATTGGACGTTATTTCGTCCAGGTACGAGTCGAACTACCTATTTTGCAAGTTTAGTCAAATCTCGTGCGTTCTTAGCTGCATCTAACGGTTCTTAGTGAGCCTATGACGTGGTTGTGTCAGATTTAATCTTCAAATACGACCGTCTGAGATCCCTAAGTCACGTTATAAATAGAACCCTATGCCTAGCTATTTTTCTCATTTAAATTTTCTTCCAATTGGGTTCATTGCCTGAGACTGAACCCTAAATAGGAAAATATTCTATAGATGAAATCTTTTTGATAAAAATATTCTACGTCCTAGGAGTGGATCCAAGAAGGCCAATGACGAGAGCTAAGGACCAAAGGTGAGTGCTTTGTAATTGTTTTAGATTGTAAGCAACTGAAAATAATATGGTTCTCAGTAGTTATGGTTCTTCTACAATTTTGAAACAATTTTTATATAAGTTTATTTACACTTAGTTTTTAAGTAAATTTCAGAAGTTCTTTTCAGTCTATTTTATTCAGCAATTTTATTCAGTTATTTACAGTTATTCACAGTTATAATAGTTATTTACATTTGTTTTAAGTTGATATTTAGCATGTAAATGTTAGTTTCCTTTGACCCGAATAAAATATTAAAAAGAAAAGAATTCGCTAATATGGATTAAAATTAAAAAAACACTAAATTTATAGACATCAAATGTAAAATAAGAAAAGCTGAAATAAAATAGAGATAAACTGATATAGGAAAATTTAAGATATTTGCAAGTATGATTATAACTAATAGTTATAACTAAAAAATAGAAGAGTAACGGTTGCAAGAACAATTATAACACGTAGGTTATAATTATAAAGAACAGATAACAAAAGAAGCTTATTTTAAAACATAGATCTTGGATTAAGTTAATAAGAAAATATAGCAAAAAATAACAAAAGAGGCTTATTTTAAAACTTAGATTAAGTTAATAAACAAATATAGAAGTAGGGCTTGTACCGGCAGCATTCCCTTTCAAATCTTGGACCGATGGTCTCACAATAGTAGGTGAGGCTGAGACACACTTATGCTAATTAGGGAAAATTAGTGACAATAGATAGAGGCTCAAATCTGGGGATTTGGGCAAGGGGCGTAAAACTAGAAGACTTTTTGTTAGGACAGTACTGACAGCATTCCCTTTCAGGTCTAAGACTGATGGTCTCAAAACAGTTAGATGAGGCTGGGCAGCATTCCCTTTTAGGTCTAGGACTGATGGTCTCACAACAATTAGGTGAGGCTGGGCACGCTTAAGCTGATTAAGGTAAATAAGTGGTCAAATAAGGGACGACAGTTAGTGTGTACCGGCGATGATCGAGCGTGCGACGTCGATTAGGGTAAATAGTTCGCTACTGCATCCTAAGTGATAAAGAGGTGTCTTTTGTTGTAACCAAAATAATTGGTTCACAGTGGCACAACGGAGATAGAATAGGCCGATCAATGGGTAGAATTAGGGTTTCAGCCTAGTCAAGTTAGCAGTCGAGATAGGATTAGGATTAATCAAAGCAGTTTAAGACGAGTGCAAAAAATCACAATCAAACAATCAAAGCAAAGAGTCAAACAAAATCAGAAATGGTATTTTATCCGAGTTTTATCTTTTTTGTTTTTTCCTTTCAAGCTAGAACTATTATTTAGTCTATTATCTTTATCTTGCTTAGAAATACTAGTAAATACTTCCACTCACCAAACTTATTGTTTGACCCACTCCTCTTTTTCCCTCTTTCCCCCCAATAGGCTAGCAGAGTTGTGTTGATTTAGGTTGCTTGGTGATTCATTCCCGGAGTTCTCTCATTTCAGATGTATTCTTCTTCTTTTCATCTTTTTCGTCTTGCTTATGATGGATTTGGCACTTGTGAGAGGGATTATGATTATTATTATGATTATTATTGTTATCTTTGCACTCTAATTATGTAATACTGAGATGTATTTTCGCGAGGCATGTTTTTATGACTTATTTTAAAATAAAGTTTAATTTTGAATGACAAGTTATTATTTAAATGTTTCATCTATTTTTACTTATTTGTCTTGTGAATCTTAGTCTCCGTGATGCTTCAGTTATACCTATAACGCCCCATATCCTTTGATGTGCCCTTCTTGGATATATTAAGGGATGTGAGATGTTTCATTTGGTATCAGAGCATAAGGTTACCGGATTCCTAAAAACTTGTTTTAAAAGTAATGTATTTTTCGAAGGTAACATAATTTCAAACTATTTTTCAAAAAGAAACTCTCTGAAATAGTTTTCGAGTATAAGAGTGTTTTTATAAAAATCCCTTCAAAATCCAGTTTAACCTTCTTTCGATTCTTTTGGGCCTAAATTTTCTTCTCTTTGCATAGAATGGAGGACGCCCCAAATCTTCCTGAGGGTATCCAAGTCCCTGCCTGCTTCCATAGATACCTCCTAGCTACGGCACCAGAGGTGCAAGGATAAGCGCTCAATGCAGCACCAGCGGGTAAAGATCCCATTAATCCACCTGCAGCAGCCAATTTTTCTAAGCTATGCAAGGACTTCGCTAGTCTAGAAGGCAAGATGTTTTCTTGCGTGGAGGATTTCATGGAGGCATAAAATGGTTGAGGAATACGGAGTAGATATTTGGACTGTTAGGATTGGAGGACCAATAGAGACTTCAGCTTGCATCTTGGTAGCTGAAGGAAGAAGCTTCGTACTGGTGGGAGATTTTAGAGATGGAGGGTAGAGACATTGGTTGGTTTGGATTTCAAAAAAGGTTTTAGGATGGAGCTTGTTAATATAGTGCATAAGAAGGCCACTTAGTTTGGTAACAGCCTGAAGCAAGGGAGTCTTTCGGTGAAAGAGTATATAAATCAGTTTAATAAGTTATCGCGGTTCGGGATGGAGCTTGTTAATATAGTGCATAAGAAGGCCACTTAGTTTGGTAAAGGTTTGAACCAGCCCCTCCAAGGGTTGCCATTGACACATGTACATATAGGAGCAATGTGCGAATCACTTGTGGAAATGTCTCTCATGTCTGAAGTTGCTAAGAAAGAAGAGGATAAGGCGGTTCCTAAATTAGAAAACTCTAAGAAGTAGTGGTGGAAGAATAAGAAGGACAAGAAGAAAGGAGGAGGACCTTAAAAAGGATAGATTAAGAAAGGCAAGGAATGTCATAATTGAGGGTTGGTTGGGCATTTCGCAAAGGACTGTAAGAAGGACACAATGAAGGGGATGTGTTATAACTATGGGTAACCTGGACACCTTAGTAGAGCTTGTCCTAAGAAGAAGGGGTAGAGAGCAGGCGCACCTAAGCGTAGGTACAGGCTTTGGATGCAGCACCTTCTAGCAGTGGACCACATCGAGGTAGGAAAGTCTCCATAAAAAGTTGGTCTCTATTTTGGATTTTTCCTATTCGGACTCTTTTTGACTTATGAGCATCGCATTCTTTTATTTCTAGTTCCTTGGTTGATTGTTTACACTTAGATATTTCTCTAGTTGTAGACCCTATAGCTGTTTCAAACCCCGTAGGAGGATCGGCACATTTATCTATAATTTGCAGGGGTTTGAAATTTTTTATACTAGGTGTAGAGTTTGATTGTGATGCCTATATACTAGGATTTTCGGGATATCGGATGATTTTGGAGATAGACTGTTTGTCCACTTATGGTGCGATATTAGACTATGGAAGGAGAGTCGTCAGACTAGAGACATATAGTGGAAGGACTCTCGAGGTTTCTTGCGATCCACGAGGATCATTCATGTTGAGCTTCCTTTATTCCCTTGATTCATCATAAAAAGAGTTAGATTCAGTTCCAGTTGTTATAGATTTCTCAAACGTTTTTAAGGAGGTTATAGGGACTGCCCCCTAAGAGAGATGAACTTTAGGATCTATCTGAATGCCAAAGCTAAGCTAGTGGCATTGCCCGTGAGACATATGGCTCTTAGGGAGAGGAAGGAATTAAGTAAGCAGATTGGTGAGCTATTGGAGAAATGCTACATTAGATCGACATATTTGAGTGAGGAGTGCCAGTCATCTTCGCTACAAAGGCGGATGGTTCTCTTCGACTTTGCATAGACTATAGAGATTTGAACAAGCTCACGAAGAATAACCGTTACCTACTTCCTAGGATAGATGATCTCTTCAATCAGTTGGTTGGCTCTTCAGTATTTTCTCAGCTCGACTTAGCCACTGTATTTCATCATCTTAGGGTCGTTGACGATAGCATCGATAAGACAGCTTTTAGGATAACCGATGGATTCTTTGAGTGGTTGTTTATACCGGTTGGGCTGACCAATGCCCCGGCCTATTTTGTAGATCTAATAATTCATGTTTAAATAAGTTCGTTGTAGTGTTTATGGACGACATTTTGGTGTTTTCCAAGAGTATGAAAGAGCATGCTATTCATCTTGAGGAGCTTCTTCGTACACTTCGTGTTCATCAGTTGAAAGCAAAATTCTCGAAGTGTTACTTTTGGCGTAAAGAGGTGCATTTTTTGGGGGACGTAGTCTCAAGAGAGGGTTTAGCTGTGGATCCCACTAAGATAGCCTTAGCACAAGAAAGGAAGGCCTCTAAGAACGCTACCAAAGTTAGAAGCTTCCTAGGTGTTTACCCGCCTTTTGGCAAGGCCACGGATAGGCGAATTTAACTAAAACAATTTCACGACTATCGAGGCTGAAATATGATGGGTTCGGTTCAAATGGATGATGTTCAGTTGGATAGATGGTAGGTCATTCGGTCGGAATGAAGTGGTTCGAAGTGTTTGGTGTTCGACTTTGTGGCTCGGCCGTTCGGCATGGAAATGTCTGGTCGAGGTATGGAAGTTCAGGATGGTCGTTTGGTTGCAGCTCGGCATTGGAAGTCTTTTGGCATTGGATGCCATTCGGCATCGTAACTCGCTTGGCACTGGAAGTCGCTCGGCATTGGATGTCGTTCGGCATTGGAAGTCGTTCGGCATTGGAAGTCGTTCGGCATTGGATGTCGTTCGGCATTGGATGCCGTTCGGCATCGTACCTTGCTTGGTATTGGAAGTCGCTCGACATTGGATGTCGTTCGGCATCGTACCTCACTCGGCATTGGATGCCGTTCGGCATCGTAACTCGCTCGACATTGGAAGTCGTTCGGCATTAGATGTCGTTCGGCATCGTACCTCGCTCGGCATTGGAAGTCGCTTGGCATTGAATTTCATTTGGCATCGTACCTTGCTCGGCATTGAAAGTCGCTTGGCATTAGACGTCGATCAGCATACCTCCCCTCGGTCGGCATACCTCCACTCGATCAGCACACCTCCCCTAGATCGGCACACCTCCCTTCGATCGGCACACCTCCCCTCGGTCGGCATACACCCCCTTGTTCGGCGCACCTCTCCTCGTTCGGCGCACCTCTCCTCGTTCGGCGCACCTCTCCTCGTTCGGCATACCAACTGCTCAGGGTCAGTCGGCATAATGAACTAGGGTTCGGCTATGGCCTTGGTGGGCCCAAACTACTCAAGAGGACCAACAACCTGGTTTTGTCTATAAATACGATGTGTGGGGGTTCATAAAAGGGATCTTCTTCTCTTCGGTTCTCTGATTTTCTATTCTCTAAGGCTAAGGCTAGTCTACCACTTTGTAATTGTAATCGATTATTACATAAATAAAAAAGATACTTCTACAGTGGACGTAGGCCAGAGTTAGCCGAACCACTATAAAATCTATTGTTCTTTACTGCTTTCATTTTAATTTTTAATGTTCTTCACGTTATTACTCTCTACATACACTCTATCTATTATCTACGACTGTTGTTCGGTGCTTTCATTTACATTTGGGTGTTAGTTACCAATTTTGATGCTAACATTTTGGTGCTTTCACTGAGAAGGCAAGCACTCGGGGATTTTAGAGCTAGGAACTTGGATTGTAGAAAGCAACGGCTAAGCCGTCGACAAAAAAGCAAGTGACGGAAAGAAGCAATCAAGAGGTAAGTCAAGAGGCTTCCTCTTGAGCTGGAGCAGGTCAAACATCCATCTACATCACCAGAGACAAGATGGAAGCAATGTTGAAAAGACAAGAAGAGATGATGCAGGCTCTTCTCCGGCAATTTACACAAGCAGGAAACGCAGGAGCTCAGATCCGTGGAACTGGGTCAGAAGCGCTCAACCAGCAAGCGGATGGAATGGCTCAGCAGGGGGCTGCCCCCAATCAGCGGACGACTATCAACTTGAATGGATCTAGATTCTGGGGCATACTACCAGGAAACACTAGACCAATCCATGGAGGGATACCAGATGATACTGTGTAACCCGACACTAGCAGAAATGGAGGAGTACGAGATGAGGAGTATGTGCCAGAGTTCCCTCGTGAACTCGGGGGGCAGACTGGAGGCAACAGACAAGGATTATAGCTCGGGGACAACAACATATTAACGGAGATGGTCAGACGGGCTGTGAGAGGTAGGTTGGTAAACGAAGACTTGGAGGATGTGAATAGGAGTCCATTTACTCCTACTATCAGGCAAGCTAGGAATCCACTGGACTTTAAGCTACCAACGTTGGATATGTATGATGGAAGAATGGATCCCACCGTTCACCTGACAAGGTACATGAGGCATATGGAGGTACTGGGGGCATCAGACAAGGTCACGGCTCGATATTTCCCATTGTACTTGTCGGATATCATAGTTGTGTGGTTCAAACAGCTGGAGAGTCGTTCTATTGGCACATGGACAAAGCTGATCGAAAGGTTTATGAGACAATTTCGGGTACACATAGTCAGACCCAAGAACGTGATGACTCTGACATCTATGAAACAATGGAAAGGGGAATCGCTCAGGGATTTCTTAATCAGATTCAACACAGCAGTAGCCTCAGCGGATCGACCTGATCCATCAATGGTTTTGATGGCAGCAGTCTCGGGAATCACGGATAATTCGGACTTCAAGATATCATTGGAAAGGGACACACCGAGGGATCTCGGGGAGTTCTACCGTGAGGTGGAAAGGTTCCTAAGATAGGAGGATGCGCAAGCTGAGAGAGTAAGGAGAGAGGCTGGAGCTTATGCATTGAGGGGTGGAGGTTCACCCTTCGAGGATCCAAGTAAAGACGATAAAGGAAAAAGGAAAACAATGGCAATGGTGGCACTTCGTAGAAACCTCGAAGGGATTCAAAGTTTTCTTCTTACACATATTTAACCGAGACTCTAGAAAGGATTTACTTGGACACTCGAGGTTGCCTCTAGTATCGACGGCCTGCAAGGTGAGAGCCTTTTGAATACGAGCGGGCATCGGTAAAGCATTGCCTATTCCATGAGCTGGATGGGCATAACACAAACGACTGCATGCATTTGAGGGATATCATCTAGGAGCATGTAAGGAATGGCCATCTACAGCAACACATAAGGGATCGAGCTGTAGTAGTGGAATGAGAGCGGCCACCACCTATCTCTAGCGATGGTGGCACTAGGTCCAATCAGCGTCGGCTTGTTATAAACTGAATGGTTTGATGGTTCTGAATAAGTAATAGTACCTAAAGTAATACGGGTAGGTCACTTACACACTTACGGGATCGAGGACGGCCCCTAGGCGTGCTCTGAGATGACGGAAAATCGTGTTGCTTGGGACTATGAAATCCTGTTTTCTTTTTTTCTGCAAACTTTGGTACTTTGGACATTTACTTTTCTTAGTATGGTTTTGGAGTTTGAATTGGACTCCCAGTTTGGTTGGTTTTTTGGTTTTCCATGTTGGCTTGGATGTTCAATTTTTGATATGGATTTCTGGTTTTCTTATTGCATTCGGAACAATGTAACATATAGTTCAGGTTTTGCGATTATTGTCCCAACCGGAGAGACGGGGCAGTGACCGCTAGTTACGTATCACTTCGCCGTAGAGCGATGGAATGGACTCGGATAAAATATAAAAGTCCTTGGCAGGAGTGCCGAGGCCGGTAACATAAAAGTCCTTGGCCGGAGTGCTAAGGCCGGTGAATATCAAAGTCCATGTCCGGAGCGCCGAGGCCGGTGAATGTCAAAGTCCTTGGCCTGAGTGCCGAGGCCGGTGAATATAAAAGTATTTGGCCGGAGTGCCGCCGGTGAATGTCAAAATCCTTGGCCTGAGTGCCGAGGCCGGTGAATATAAAAGTCCTTAGCCGAAGTGCCGAGGCCGGTGAATATAAAAGTCCTTGGCCAGAGTGCTGAGGCCGGTGAATGTCAAAGTCCTTAGCCAGAGTGACGAGGCCGGTGAATATAAAAGTCCTTGGCTGGAGTGCCGAGCCCGAAAAATATCAAATTCCTTGGCCGGAGTGCCGAGGCCGGTGAATATAAAAGTCCTTGGCCAGAGTGCCAAGGCCGGAAAATATCAAAGCCTTGTCCGGAGTGCCATGGCCGGTGAATACGCAAGCCCTTGGCCAAAGAGTTGAGGCCGGATAAAATACAAGCCTTTGATGAGAAACTCAAGTCTGGAACAGGATAACGCGATTCAGCGCGGTCTACGGATTCAAGGTTAAACCCAAAAAGGTCATGGATTTAATAATATGGTTATAAATAGGATATGGACTTTAGATATCAGATTTGAGGCTATTCAAAACATACGTTCCAATAGCAAGGCATGTTTTGGAGGGAAAATATTAACCCACCTTTTGGTAAGGCATGTTATGGGAGTCGACAGTTGAGAACTTATGAGAAGAACTACCCCACCCATGATTTTGAGCTAGCTGCTATTGCTTTCGCGCTCAAGTCTTGGAGACATTACCTCTACTAGGAGAGAGGTTTGAGCTTTTCACTGACCATAAATCATTAAAGTACATGTTCTCACAAAAGGATTTAAACTTGAGGCAACAACGCTGAATGAAGTTTTTGGCATCATACGACTTTAAGATAGCTTACACCCCTGGCAAAGGGAACGTGATTGCGGATGCATTAAGTTGGAAGAGAGCAACCCTTAGCCCAATGTTCATGGAGTGGAAGAGCCTAGAGTTTATTTCCACCTTTGATTTTGAGCCCTCTACGAACATTATCGCTGGATTATTGGCATCACTTAAGGTTAAGCCTAACCTTATAGATCAGATTGGCTTGAGACAGCGAGAAGATTCAGAGCTTGTGGATATTATGGATAGGATTAGCAGAGGAGAGGTCTCTAGACATCTCCAACGCTGTTGATTTGATAAGAGCTGTTCTAGTAGAGGCACACCATTCTCAGATGACTATTCATCCATGCGGTGATAAGATGTATATGGACATGAAGAGAGTGTTTTATTGAAGTGGCATGAAGAAGGATGTAGCAGAGTTTGTAGATAAGTATCTAGTGTACCATAGAGTTAAGGTGGAGCAACAAAGGCCTGGCAGATTGCTTTAACCATTGATTGTACCTGAATGGAAGTGGGATAGTGTTTCAATGGACTTTATAGATGGTTTACCCCAATCTTGGAAGGGGAATACCATTATTTGGGTGATTGTAGGTCGTTTGACTAAGAGCGCCTACTTCATTCCGGTCAAGAGTAAGAGGATAGCACCTTATTTGGAATCCATATACATTCGTGAGATAGTCCGACTTCATGGAGTTCCCTCTAGCATAATGAGTGACAGAGACCCCATCTTTACCAACGAGTTTCGGAGGAGCTTTCAAGAGGCTTTAGGTACACAGCTTAGATTGAGTACGGCCTATCACCCTCAAACAAATGGCAAAACGAAGAGTTATTGGAGTTCTTGAGGATTTTTTGAGGTGTGCATTCTTGATTTTGGAGGGACTTGGGAGGCACCTTCCTTTAGTGGAATTCTCTTATAATAACCGTTTTCAGGCCACCATTGGGATGGCTCCTTTTGAAGCCCTTTATGAAAGACCTTGCAAATCGCCTTCTTGTTAGTTGGAGTCTACATAAAGATTGCTTCTTGGTCCCGACATGGTTAGGAAGACTTCGAAAAAGATTGATTTGATTAGAAGAAGAATGAGTATAGCCCAAGATAGGCAGAAATCATATGCAAATAAGCGGAGAAGGGATATTGAGTTTGAGGTAGGAGATTTGGTTTCCATTAAGGTGTCTCCTCTAAGAAAGGTAGTGAGGTTTAGATCAAATGGGAAACTTGCTCCTAGATTCGTAGGACCATTCCCCATTGAGGAAAAGGTAGGGAAGATGGCGTGTCAGATAAAGTTACCAGAGAGGCTCATGGGAGTTCATGATGTTTTTCATGTTTCGCACTTGAGAAACTGTTTACATGATTCAACAGAGGTTGTGGAACCTAGCCCTTTTGAGGAAGTTGAAGTGGAGAGAAAAGTATCGATTCGTTGCAATCCTACCAAGAGCGTTGGACATGATATCAAGAAGCTTAGGAATAAAGAAGTCCCTTTGGTTAGTGGGGAGATAGTATTGAGGATGCTATGTGGGAGGCTGAGAAGAAAATACTTACCTCTTATCCGCATCTTTTCGATGGTACATCTTGAATTTCCTATTTCCGTCTTTAGTTTTGAATAGGTTCCTTCCTTTAGTATCTTTTAGGAGGGTAGATCTTAGGTTTAACCGATGAATGGTAGGACTGAATGTAAACATGTTACTAGAACATGTTATGTATGTTGGATGCTAGTGGTTGCAAGTGTTTGCTAGTGGATGGTAATGGACACATATACACACACTAGGCACTATTATCTCTTAGGGATCGGCCTAACTAGGTCACTAAAGCATATACATATGGATGTGTGCGCACTTGCATTTTTATTTTCATGGTTTCTATAATGAGTGAATATCATATGATTGTTGCATTTGGATGATGATTGTAGCACGCATGTAGAACTATCAGGTATCATTAGGAAATTTGCATTCATTTGGATACATAGCATGGACATGATTGCATAAAAAGGAGGTCGACTAAATCAGTAGACCGCCTAATCTTTTACATTAGTTAGGGACACTAACACTACACTATTGCATATATCATAAATTGCATTAGAAAGCTCTAGGACAATCGATGTATGGATGATGGTTGAATCTATGATTGTAGAATTTGATAAAAATATTTATTTCATTCTTCTGTCCTTGAAGATTTCGGGGACGAAATCCTTTAAGGATGGGAGAATGTAACAACCCAAAATTTGAGCTATAATAATTAATTAACAAATTAATTTAATAATAAAATAAGTTTGTGAAATTGCAGAATCAGGCTATGAAAGTTGTACCATTGGGTCCGTCGCGATTTTCTGATCAATTTTCACATATAATTTGTCGAAATTCGAGCTAGTATGAAGAAATTAGGAGAGAAATAAGAATCGGACAAAAATTGAAGAAAAGAATAGACCCCATAGGTGTCGACCCATGCAAAGGTCAGGTCGACCTATAGATCGATCCCCAATGAAGCTAGGTTGACCCGCCAAAACACCTGGACGTTATTTTGTCCAGGTATGAGTCAAACAACCTATTTTGCAATTTTTGACAAATCTCAAGCGTTCTTAGCTACATCCGATAGTTCCTAATGAGCCTATGACGTGGTTGCACCAGATTTAATCTTCAAATCTTACGGCCTGAGATCCCTAAGTCACACTACAAATAGAACCCTAGGCCAAGCTATTTTTCTTATTCATATTTTCTCCCAATTGGGTTCATTGCCTGAGGCTAAACCTTAAATAGAAATTTCTAGGGAGGAAATCTTTTGATTAAAATATTCTACACCCTTGGAGTGGATCCAGGAAGGCCAAGGACTAGAGCCAAGGACCATAGGTGAGTGTTTTGTAATTATTTTAGATTTGTAAGCAATTTAAAATAATAGGGTTCTCAACAGTTGTAGTTTTTCTATAATTTTGAGAAAGTTTTTATATAAGTTTATTTACAGTCAGTTTTAAGTAAATTTCAGAAGTTCTTTTCAGTCTATTTTATTCAGCTATTTTATTCGGTTTTTTTACAATTATTCACAGTTACATACATTTGTTTTAAGTTGAAATTTAGCCTGTAAATGTTAGTTTCCTTTTATTCCTATTTGACACGAATAAAATATTAGAAAGAAAAGAATTCGTTAATATGAAATAAAATAGAAAAACATTAAATTTATAGAAATTAGATGTAAAATAAGAAAAACTAAAATAAAATAGAGATGGACTGAAATAGACAAATTTAAGATATTTGAAAGTATGATTATAACTAGTAGTTATAACTAAAAAGAGAAAATAGAAGAGTAACAGTTGCAAGAACAATTATAACATGTAGGTTATAATTAGAAAAAAAGGATAGCAAAAGAGGCTTATTTTAAAACTTAGATCTTGGATTAAGTTAATAAGCAAATATAGAAAAGAAAGAAATAACAAAAGAGGCTTATTTTGAAACTTAGACTAATTTAATAAGCAAATATATAAGTAGGGCTCGTACCGGCGGCATTCACTTTTAGATCTGGGACTGATGGTCTCACAGTAGTAGGAAAGGCTGGGACACGCTTATGCTGATTAGGGTAAATAAGTGGCCAATAGATAGAGGCTCAAATCTGGGGATTTGGACAAGGGATACGAAACTAGAAGATTGTTTGTTTGGACCAATACCTGCTGCATTCCCTTTCAGGTCTAGGACGATGGTCTCACAACAATTAGGTGAGGCTGGGCAGCATTCCCTTTCAGGTCTAAGACTGATGGTCTCGCAACAGTTAGTTGAGGCTGGACACGCTTATGCTGATTAGGGTAAATAAAGGGTGAAATAGGGGCGACAGTTAGTGTGTACCGACGATGACCGAGCATGCGGTATCGATTAGGGTAAATAATTCACTACTATGTCCTAAGGGCTAAAGAAGTGTCTATTGTTGTGACCAACATGATTGGTTCACAGTGCACAACAGAGATAAAATAGGCCAATCAATGGTTAGATTAGGATTTCAGCCTAATCAAGTTAGCAGTTGAGATAGGATTAAAGTTTTCAGCCTAATCACAGCAGTTTAAGACAAGTGCAAACCATCAAAGCAAATAGTCAAACAGAATGAGAAACAATATTTTATCCGAGTTTTATCTTTTTTGTATTTTCCTTTCAAGCTAGAACTATTGCTTAGTCTATTGTCTTTATCTTTCTTAAAAATGCTAGTAATTACTTTCACTCACTAGACTTATTGTCTGACCCATTCCTCTATTTCCTCCTTTTTCCCCCAATAGGCCAGCAGAGTTGAGTTGGTTCAGGATGCTTGGTGATTCATTCCCAGAGTTCTCTTGTTTCAGATGTATTCTTCTACTTTTCATCTTTTTCGCCTTGCTTATGATGGATTTGGCACTTGTGAGAGGGATTATGATTATTATTGTTATCTTTGTACTTTGATTATGGGAGACTGAGATGTATTTTCACGAGACATGTATTTTGAAATAAAGTTTAATTTTAATGACAAGCTATTATTTAAATGTTTCCACTGTTTTTACTTATTTTCTTGTGAATCTTAGTCTCTATGATGCTTTAGCTATACCTATAACGCATGATGTCCTTTGGTGTGCCCTTCTTGGGTATATTAAGGGGTATGGAGTGTTTCAGTTTGCATGTGTAATATGTCAATCTGTAGAAGGTATATCTTGTCCGCGTATAGATGTTGGGATTTACATCGCAACGAACACATTAGCTTATTAGTATACAAATATATATATTGCAAAAGTATGTTTTTATACTCTTACTTATATATTATATAACACATATGCATATATATATATATATATATATATATATATATATATATATATATTACACACACATACACATATATATGTATATATTCATATATATACTATAAATTTATTTAACTAGTATTATACAAATATATAAATACATATATAAATATATATATATATATAAACATATGTATAAAATATTAACATCATATATATATATATATATATATATATATCAATATTAATATAATTAAATCATTTATGCAATATAGAGAAAGTTTGGCTCACATCCTTGTTAAGTTCTAAAATGTACAAAACATCCTTCACAAAGCAAAGTTATAAATTACGGCCCTGTTTTTGAATACATGTAATTAATTTCCAAAACTACCCTTATGCTGTTTTGACATAAAACCCAAAACCCTCCAAATTCCCACTATTGACATTTTTCAAAGCATACTCTAAATTCCTGAAATCGAAATTTGCAAGCGAACGAAAGTTAAAGACTAAAGATGAAGTCAAAATGAATCGAAAAGCTGAGCGAATTGAAGAAGATTAAATCCATTATGATGGCAAAATCGAAGGTAAACACCTAGTTTTCTTCTTGAAATCAATTTTTTTTTAATTACAATTGATCGATTTGTTTTAGAGATTCATAAATAGCTCTTATTCGCACATATTCATGATATTATTTACGAATTTAAATATGTAAGCAAGAATATGGAAGATTGCCAGATAATACCAAAAAATAAGAATAATTATAGAAAATTCTACAATTAAATAAAATAATTGAAGAAGTTACACAATTACCTGGAAAATTCAATGCATGCAAGCAAGAGCATGTAAGTTGCAGCATAATTCCAAATAAAATATGAATAATTGCAGATTGACTTGCAATTAATCAAAATAATTGAAGAAATTACATCAGTTATATAGAAAATAGAATGCACGTAAGCAATTATCTGGAAAATTGCACGCATATTTCAAAAATATAAATAATTCCAGTGTAATCAACAGTTAATCAAAATAATTGAGGAAAGAACAAAAATAGATGGAAAATTGAATGCATGCAAGTAAGTATCTAGAAAATTGCAGACATATTTCCAAAAAAAATTATAATAATCTGTAATTAATAAAAATAGTTGAAGAACTAAAAGCAACTATATGGAAAATTGGATGCATGCAAGCAATTATCAGCAAAATTGCAACATATTTTCAAAAAATACGAATAACTGCAGAATACTCTGCAATTAATCAAAATAACTGAAGTAATAACAGCTATTATGTAGAATATTGAATAAATGCAAATAATTCAATTGTGAAGATAGAATTCATGCTTCTCTACAATTATTTATAATAATTGCATGTTTATACGCACTTATTCATGAAATATCAATTATTATCATCTTTAATTGCAATTATTCATAATAATTGCAGAGGTGTATGTCTGCAATTATTTACTCTACAGTTATTGGAATTAATTGCATCTATCTCTACAATTATATTGATTAATTTCTTATTTATCAGCAATAGTTCAAAAAACTTCATGCAATAATTCAAAAAGTGCAGAAGTACATGCAATTATTAACATTATTTGCAGATAAAATGCACCAGTTTTAAACATTTGCTACAAAAATTGTAAACATCATTTCCTATTATTATTTCCAGATGTCTAAAAATTTTCTATACATTATTGAAAAAAGTTACTCAGAAAGGAATTAAAGAAGAAGAAGAAAAGTTACGGAAGAAAAATCTGTAATTCCTATTCAAGCTAATGTTGAATCTGAAGAAAATAACAACACAAGAACAAAAAAGAAAAAAAACAACTGATGCAACAAAGTCTCCTACTAAAGAAGAGAATCATAGAAATAGTCTGAAGCCTTTTATTGAACTGATGATGAGGATTAAAAAGGAAAATTCGCATAGAAATTCTTATAAATAATATCTCCAAAGTTTACCTTTCTACAGATTTATTTAAATGATTTATAATGGAATAATTTTAGTTAAAGAAATGACCAAAACATCGACTCTATTGATATAATCATCAGAAACTATAGAAAGCATTTGAGATATTTCTAGTTCGGTGATCAAAAAATTATAATTTCAGAGTTTGACATTGGACAATTACTTGGTGTTCCTACAAATGATGAATTGGTCAAAACATCTGGCCACATTAAAAAGCAAGATAAAAGTGACAATGTGTATAATTCATTCATTAACAGACATTTTGAAGGCGATGCCAATGTCCATAAGAAAAAGATAGAAAAACAGTTATTTTCTGCAGTAAAAGGAACAACAGAAGAGGACAGAGAAGACACGGCAAAACTTCTCTTCCTATATTTGGCTGCAACATTTCTTGTTTCTATTTCTAACTCAAATGTAACATGGAACATGGTTCCATATTGGGTATGTAATGCAAAAATGTCCATGATTTCATGGCCCAAACAATTCATAAATATCTTATGGAGCAAATAGAAAAATATGTCGACAAGCCAAGAAAAATCACAGCTTGTGTAACATTATTGTTGGTATGATATTTCAACTTAAATAGATAAGTTGCCAAATTATATATATATATATTTGATATTAATTATTTTTTTAGCAGTGGATCTATGAAAAGACTCATGTGCTAAAGTTAGCTAAATTTGAATACATCTCATACCCATTAGCATTTCTCAACATATCAAATGTATTGTCAAAATGAACACATAAAGAAAAGTTATCATGTCCAACTATCAAAAGCACTAAAACACTAATATTGCCAATAACACTGTAAATTGAAATAACAAAACATCATTATAATTACAAAATAATAAATAATAAAAAAACCAAAAAAGAATGCATACCATTACATGTAAAAAAAATAGATTATTTGTTGATACATATGCAATTACTATAAAAAAATTCTAATAAATCTGCAAACAATATGAGAATTTGAATTTTAAAATAGTATTATTATTACAATCAATCTTTCACCTATAAACAATCATAAAAATCATAAACAACTAACAGCAGATAAGTTTGCATGTATTTACAAAGTAATTGCACACAAGCCATCACTTATTTACATTAATCGCACACATGTCTACAATTATTTACAATCTTTGAAGACAATTCTGTAATTATTTACAATCTTGGAGATAAATCTGCTTTTATTTACAATTGTAACTAATATAATTCAATTAACACTTCTATAACTAGAATCAAACTTTATCCTATGAACACTCATTAAATTCTACAATTATTTACAATAATTGATGAGAAAAGAAACACAGTCTGTAATAACCCGAATTTTTGGGCATCTATTAATTGGAAATTAACAGGATTAAAATTGTTAAAATACTTATTTGTTAATAGAACAAATGAAATTCTGATATATACGTATATCTGAATATGTATATATAAATTTGAACTATAATAAATGCTGAATTATAAATATTTGGATAAATATTCATTTAATAACCTCCTAATATAATTAGTTAAAATTTACAAGTCATTCTTTTAAAACAAATAATAAAGATGGAATATATGCATATATATAGATAAGTAGATTTTAATAGAAATAAAAATCATTATCTTTTTTAAAAGACAAATTTAAGATGGGTTTGTTTAAAAGTGTATAAGATTTTATTTGTATATCATTTGTTTTATAATATTTTCTTTAAAGTAATTTATATATACATATATTTAGATAAGTGTTTATTTATTTTGTACATTAAATATGAAAATTTTATATTAACATTTAACATAATTAGAAAAATGTTTATTAAAAGTGTTTAAGGACATGTGTTAACATATAAGGAACCAGTTTAACAAATGTCACCTAAGTAACCTATCTACTAACAAGTGGCAAATTTATACTTAACTAAATTTAGATTTTATTAAATATAATACTGAAAAAATGAGTGATTCTTTCAGCTAAAATTTTATCTCATCTTTTGAAACCTGAAAACAAATCAAAAGAAAAAAAATAATATACTAAAACTCAAGCTTCAACCTGAGGTTTTGCAAATCAAATTTCAGTACTTCAGTGTCAAAACTTCAACACCAGATTCAACATCTTCAAACATGCAACAGGAATTCAAAATCAATTCAAAAAACGGCAAGTAATCAAAGAAATCAACTCAGCATCAAACTGTAAAGATCATCTCAGAAAAATCAAAGATCAACGATAAGATTTAAAAATTCAACAAAAATAGAAGAAGTTCAAAATCAATTAAGCCTGGAAACAAGAATGTGTTCACTGTCCTCTGCTTTAAAATAGGTGAGTAAACATATCTTTTAAGAACAGTTTAATTTTGATTCATATCTAATGCATGTGATGATATTGTTTTAAATGGAAGTTCTTCTGCTTGAATCTGAATTGATATATATATATGTGTGTGTGTGTGTGTGTGTGTGTGTGTGTGTGTGTGTGTGTGTGTGTGTTAGCAAGTCTGTGAATATATATATATATATATATATATATACAGATGTCTGTTCTCTGTTGTTTCAGTCTTTGATTTGCCTCAAAAATTTAAATATTGCAATCGAGACAATATTAGACTTTAATATCTAAATGAAAGTTGTTTGCTATTGTATGATGATGATTTTAAAAATAGTTTCAGGATTTAAATTTCAATAAATTATTTTTAAAATCGAAATAATTGTGAGATTCATAACTTATGATAAAATCAACTATCTTAATTACAAATTTGAATTATAGGGATGAATTCGTGATTGAAAATCACGAATTTTGATATGCTTTTCATAATTTTTAGACTGTTAATTCTTGTGAATTCTCGTATTACTCGAACTAGGTATTTTGGGGAATTGCCGATTATCGGCGTGATGGAGTTGGTCGAGCTTTGTACTGGACGTAGTATGGGGGATAGAGATTGATGGAAAGATGGTGGTTGATTTTTCTGGTAGTCGTGGTGGCTAGGGTGGGTCAATATAGGGTTTAGTGATTGGATCTGCGAAGTCGAAGTTGTCGAGGGTGTTTCGGCAATGGTGATGCATCGGAGGTAATCGGGATGGGAGAAATCACGACGGGGTGACGTGGTGCTGCTCTGGAGTGTGTGCCGGGGGGTTCCAGTCGTCATGATCATCGACGACGAGAAGTTTTGTTCGTTTGTGTTTTTGTTCCAGTTTTTGATCGAGAGGCTCGTTTTCGATTTGCGTTGTTTTCTTCGAATCTTGGTTATCGAAGGGAGTGGTGGGGTTGTCGACGACTTGTAGATGGTCGTGGTGATGATCAGTGGTGGCCGGAGGTTCTGTGCACGTGTACATGCACGTTTTGTGTCAGGTGATGATCAGGTTTGGGAACGAAGGATTTGTCCTCGGGTTTGGGCTCGTGCAAGGGAACGTTTTACTCAAAGCAAGATGAGTTGGTGGTTTCCTCGATGGCAGGCACGAGATGTTTGGGGTTTCGACTCGAGTTTCTGCTGTGGTGATTATTTGGTATTAACTAAAGCTGAGTTTTGTAAATGGAAATAAAGTTTACAAATTTAAAAGTTAGTTCTTTTCAAAATAATGTTAATCAAGTTTTCAAGGATGACTAACTGAATATATTTTCAAATTTAAAATGTTAACACGGTTAATTGTTAAAGTAGTTAACTACATGAAATTTTGAATTTTAATTAAAAAGGTGTTTTTAAAATTTTAAATATTTGATCAAAGTTTTGAAGAAATGTTTAAAAACTAAGTTTTCAAGTTTTAAAGATATGATAATTAAGTTTCCAAAGATAAATATTTGTAGAATTTAAATAAAACATGTTTGAAGCATTTCAAAGTTTTTAAAATTTAAATTAGATGATTAAATTAAAATATAATTGATTTTTTAAAATTTTATTTTTAAATAATGTTTAATGATATAATTATGTAAATCAATTATAATAAAGAGTTTATCTTTAAGTTTTTAAGATTTTGATTAATTTAGATAATTAATTTGTGAAGATAATAAAGGTTAGTTAATTATTGTTATTGATTTAAGAATAGGTAATTAATGTAAATAATTTTTTAATATGTAAAAGTTTAATTAAAATAAATGATTTTATTAATTAATTAAGGATTTTTAAATATAAGGAGTTAACTGATTATTTAATTAATTTGAAATGATTAGTTAATTGTTTGGTTAATTTAAATAATCACTTAATTATGAATTAATTAAGTATAATTACTTGATAAAGTAATTAATGGATAATTACTAAATGTGATTAAGAAAAGAGAAATTACTTGTGGAAGTAATTGGTGGGAAATTACTTATGAAAGTAATTGAATGGAAGTGATTAAGTGTAAATCACTTGATGTTAATAATTAAAGGTTAAATTAATATAATTGATTAAAGAGTTAATTAATTAATTAAAGAGTAATTAATTAAAGGATTAAGGTTAAGTAATGATTTGATTAATTACTTATTAAGGTAATTAATCAAGAGAGTAATTAACTAATGAAAGTAATTGGAGGATAATTACCTAATGGAAGTAATTAAGGATTAATTGCTTAATGTAATTAATTAACGATTGTTTGATTTAGGAAACCAATCAATGATTAGTTAAATAATGATTATGATTAATTAAGGGATAAATAATCAATGAAGTGATTAGGAGATAATTAATTTGAGTCATTAATGAAGGATCAATGTAATTAATATGGATGGGTAAAGGATAATTAATTTGTGTAATTAATTAAGAGTTAATTACTTATTGTAATTAAAGAATAATTAATCAACAATGATTAATTAAGAAGAAAATGAGGGGATGTTTAGTTAATTGATTTTCAATTAGTTAATGTTGAGTAAGCAAGATTTAAAGATGATGGAAGTAATTAATTTAATATATTTAAATTAATTAGAAGGGTATGGCTAATCAACCTTGTGTATGAATGATAGAATGATATTGGAAGCCTTAGATTAATTGTTATCCCTAATATGTGACTCGTGATGCTATATGATATGATATGTTTGATTTAAATTGTGATGATGTGGCTATCTATTGATGATGAATTACCGTGACACCCTATATTTAAAGTTGAATTGTATTTCACTTGAATAACTTGGGTTAAGATGACATTGGATTTGAAGAGACCGAAGTCGGGTATTAGTAAATACCCGAAACCACATCGAATCTTATAGATTGATATGTAAATAAATAGGCTGGAATGGAATAATATGGACCTTTGAAACTAAGTATGGGTACTTAGGGATTGATTTGTGAAATAAGTGTTAAGCATAACAATAAATGAACTCGTAGTGGAGTAAGAGTTACCCCGGGTTTAATATGTTTTGTACATTAGAATTTCATGTTAGATGGGTTTACTCATGCTAGTTTCTAGCCTGACCCGGGTGTTACTTTGATGTAATGCTTGGGTCACACCGAGAACTACAGATTTTCATGTAAGGACGTTCTGGAGCTCAGGAGGCGAGCTGGATGGTAGGAACGTATGTAGTGTATTCCGTTGTGATTTATTGTAGCTTATCTAGGATAAGTTGTAATAACTGTCCAGTGGTTGTACAAATGAATGTAACTCTGATGTATTTAAATGTAATTAACTGACACAGTTTTTCCTTTATATAACTGCTATTTTGTTTAATATTATATTTTGATTCGCTGCGAATGTGAGAATCTGTGTTTGGAGTTTTCTGTTTTCTTCTTCTTCTATCTCTTTCTTCTTTCCTAACTATCTGGAATTTTCGGGATCGAAAATTCCTGGGTCGTTACATTTGGTATCAGAGCTGAAGGTTAAGCGAGAACCTTGGCTCTGGTGGGATTACTCATTAAGGATAGGGTCAATGGTACCCTAGAATGAGTTTAGTGAATACATATATGAGGGCGTACTTGTTATTTTCTTATATAAAGATTTTAAATGATTTTATATAAGAATATATTTTGATATATAAATCAATATTTCTTTCTAATAAATATTAAGGTAATTGGTTGTTAATGGAATTAAATTAAGTGGTAACAAAGATACAACCAAATTGAAAATAAATAAGGATAACTTGGTGTGTAAAGGAAATAATATGTATACATGAGGGATATACATAATATCAAAGATGATTTGAAATGTTCAGTTTTAAAATTGGAATGAGATGTGATACCTCAAGTGATAAGTTTTTAACTTATAAGTGGGAAGATTGTTAATCTGAAGTTTAAAATTTGAATGGGAATTCAAATTGGGAAAGTTGTCTGGATTAAATTAAAGTGAAATTAATTTTGGGAAAATTTAATAAATTTTGAACAGGCAACCTGAATTGGAAATCTCAAAATGAGATTGAGATTCGAAAATTGGAAATGGATGGATGTTTTAAAATAATTGGAAAATATTACCCTATTGTTATTAATAATCTTTAAACCGTGAATTGGATTTGTTTAAAGAAATGGGGTGTGGTAATATATACATTATTAAGATAAAATGGAATTTGGTTTCAGAATTAAATGGTTTAAACATATAAGTTGATTTGATTTAAAGGATTAAATCAACCTTCAAAATTTAACTCGAATTTATAATTCGAGATGGTTTAAAGTTGAGATTTAAATTAAATTAGTTCAAATTGGATTTGATTTGAATTAACTGGTATTGTGATTGAAGATGGATAAATTTTAAAATTCAAATGTAAAATTTGAATTGGATTGATTTGAAATGATTTGAAATTGAAGTGCATTCAATTTGAAATTTATCCAAATTGATTTGTATAATTTGGAATTGTGATTAAAGTTGAATAGGTTTAAAATCAAATGGAATTTGATTTGAATTTGGAAAGAAATTGAGGTTAATTCAACTTGAATTGGGAAAAAATCAATTTCAATGGAAATTGAAGATTATTTAAATTGGAATTGAATCAATTTAAATGAGAATGGAAATTTAAATTGAATAGTGGGGAATGGAGATTGGGAATTGAACAGTTTGGCTCTGGACTATTTTCAAAATAAATTGTTTTAATATAAATCTATTTTTTTCAAACTATTTATTATACAACTTTTCTTTTTAAACCTAAAACTATCCTATACTTGTTTTACAATTATTTTTGGAACTATTTAACAATTTTTCAACTATTTTATAAACTAATTACTATTTTTCAACTACTTTATACTAATTATTATATACACATATTTTACCACTACTTAACTATTTTACAAACTAATAATTACTTTTCAACTACTTATCTATTTTAAACTTTTCAAGCTATTTTCTAAATTTAAGTTGGACGGAGTTCAAACTGTTTATGATTAAATATCCATTTGAGGAAAGAATTGAGGTGATAATCTAAATGGGATTGAAGCAATTGTTATTAAGTGAATGAAAATTAAAGTGAATGTGAATAGAAAAGAGATTGATTTGGCAAATAATCAATGAGGATAAGTACGTAGGATGTACGTATATTATTCTATTCGCATAGTGATTTGATCCAGATTCGAGCACAGAATTTTGAGATAGTTATATCGATCCGAGTTGGGTTTTTTTTCACTCGATTTTTGACGGTGAACCTGGATATGGATTGTTGATTGATTCTAGATATTCTCTATCATAGTTAGGCTATGTAAGGAGAATGACTGTTTCTGATCAAGAAACCAGACCTGAGTCCACACTAAGAAGTCGGGTGGACGATATAAGTTTGGAAGTGAAATTGTGTGATGGAGTGAGCGATTGGATTGGTATAGCGTACGGATGATATGTATACATCATACGGATTTGAATGAAATTGATACTGGAAATTTGTGGATAAGAAATGTGAATTTTTTTTTGAAATATTTTGTGAAATATATGTGAAGTAAGTGGAAAATGGATATTTCTATGGTAAAAATTTACTTTATGGAAGTAAGTAAACTAGTAAGTGACTTTATAGGGTAATCAAATTTGAATATTTGATTTTAAATAAACAATGTTATATATCTTTATTATATAAAATAAATTTCCCCTTGTTGAATCTATCGCCGGAAGGAAAGAATTTTGAAAGTATTTGAAGTATAAAAGGGAATTTATACAAGTTTGAAGTGATCCAAAGATTTTTAAAGTTATATATATATATGTATGTATATATATATATATGTAAAGGATCTTATGAGAATGATTTTGAGGAAAGGTTTTTGAACCTTTGGATTTGAAAAGGCTTTTTGATTTTTGGATAAAATCAATATTGGAATTTGGAAAGCCTAGTTTGAGAATTATCGATTTTGGGATAATCGATTTTGTGAAAAGGAGATTTATATGAGATTCATACTAGGTGTATGATTTGGAAGATACTATATGTGTATAGTGTAAAGTGTTTTGAAAATGGCTCTGGAGAAAAAGGCGCTCCCTTGAATGAACTTCTCAGGAGTACCACTGGTTGGTATTGCCTTGAGCCTCAAAGAGGGGGAGACTCTAAAGTTGATCCTGTGAGGAGTCTAGACAAAACTACTCCCTGAGGCTTATGAGTAGTGTGTAGCGAAAGTCGAGGGTGCTGATGCCTACAGAGGCATTTGAGTTATGTTGTGACGATGTTTAACTCGATGTCACTGCGATCCACGGCAGGCCATAGCGGAAGTCATGTGTGCCGCTGAGAGCCAACAGTCTACGTTTGATTCTATATCGGTAGACTACGACCTATGGTGACATAGCGAAAGTCGTGTGTGCCGTTGAGAGCCAACAGTCTACGTTTGATTTTACATTGGTAGACTGCGACCTATGTGGGAGTGGAGAAGTTTCATTTTGGCAGCGAAAATCGAGAGCGTTGATGCCTACAGTTACATGAACTTTTGCTATGATGGCAACATAACCCTGTAATTTAATTACGATCTGTTGTGGGTTTCACGGCGTAATCGAGGGGCGTGGAGTGCCTACAGTTACATGGACTTTGCTACGATGGCAACGTAACCCAGGATGTAACTGCGACCATGGATAGGGGTGATGATTTCCAGAGCATTCTCACCAAAGATATTTCCTCTATTTTCAAAAAAGTTTTCTATATTTTCAATAAAATTATTTTTCAAATATTTTTCACTGGGTGTTGAAATGGGTCTGCTAAGTACTTATAGATCTTCAGTCCTACGCCTGATCAATGTATGACCGAATTTCTATGAGAACAAAGATGGACTTGTGGAAACATCGAGTTATAAAAAGTATTTTTATAAAACTATTTTATAATATTATATGGATTTTTAAAAGTGTTTTAATGATGATCAAAGAAAATTTAAATTCTGGCTTCGTTTCGAGGACGAAAAGAATCTAAGGGGGGAGGAATGTGATAACATGAATTTTTGGGCATCTATTATTTGGAAATTAACAGGATTAAAATTGTTAAAATACTTATTTGTTAATAGAACAAATGAAATTCTGATATATATATGTATATCTGAATATGCATATATAAATTTGAACTATAATAAATGCCGAATTATAAATATTTGGATAAATATTCATTTGATAATCTCCTAATATAATTATTTATAATTTACAAGTAATTCTTTTAAAACAAATAATAAAGATGGAATATATGTATATATGTAGACGAGTAGATTTTAATTGAAATAAAAATCATTATTTTTTTAAAAAGACAAATTTAAGATGGGTTTGTTTAAAAGTGTATAAGATTTTATTTGTATATCATTTGTTTTATAATATTTTCTTTAAATTAAAATGTATGTACATATATTTAGAAAAGTGTTTATTTATTTTGTAAATTAAATATGAAAATTTTATATTAACATTTAACATAAATAAATAAAAAAGTTTATTAAAAGTGCTTAAGGACATGTGTTAATATATAAGGAACTAGTTTAACAAATGTCACCTAAGTAACCTATCTACTAACAAGTGGCAAATTTATACTTAACAAAATTTAGATTTTATTAAATATAATACTAAAAAAATAATGAGTGATTCTTTCAGCTAAAATTTTATCTCATCTTTTGAAACCTGAAAACAAATCAAAAGAAAAAAATATATACTGAAACTCAAGCTTCAAGCTGAGGTTTTGCAAATCAAATTTCAGTACTTCAATTTCAAAACTTCAACACTAGATTCAACATCTTCAATTATGCAACAGGAATTCAAAATCAATTCAACAAATAGCAAGTAATCAAAGAAATCAACTCAACATCAAACTGTAAAGATAATCTCAGAAAATTCAAAGATCAACGACAAGATTTAAAAATTCAACAAAAACAGAAGAAGTTCAAAATCAATTAGGCTTGGAAACAAGAACGTGTTCACTGTCCTCTGCTTTAAAATAGGCGAGTAAACATATCTTTTACGAACAGATTAATTTTGATTCATATGTAATGCATGTGATGCTATTGTTTTAAATGGAAGTTCTTCTGCTTGAATCTGAATTGATATATATATATGTATGTATGTATGTATGTATGTATGTATGTATGTATGTATGTATGTATATTAGCAAGTCTGTGAATATATATATATATATATATATATATATATATACAGATGTCTGTTCTCTGTTGTTTCAGTCTCTGATTTGCCTCAAAAATTTAAATATTGCAATCGAGACAATATTAGACTTTGATATCTAAATGAAAGTCGTTTGCTATTGTATGATGATGATTTTAAAAATAGTTTTAGGATTTAAATTTCAATAAATTATTTTTAAAATTGAAATAACAGTAAGATTCATAAATTATGATAAAATCAACTATTTTACTTACAAATTTGAATTACAGGGATGAATTCATGATTGAAAATCACGAATTTTGATATGCTTTTCATAATTTTAGATTGTTAATTCTTGTGAATTCTCGTGTTATTCGAATTGGGTATTTTGGGGAATTGCCGATTGGTGTGATGGAGTTGGTCGAGTTTTGGATTGGAGGCAGTATGAGGGGTAGAGATTGATGGAAAATGGTAATAGATTTTCTAGTGGTCGTGGTGGCCAAGGAGGGTCAATATAGGGTTTAGTGATTGGATCTGGGAAGTCGGAGTTGTTGAGGGTGTTTCGGCAATGATGATGCATCGGAGGTGATCGCGATGGGAGAAATCACGGCGAGGTGACGTGGTGCTGCTCTGGAGTTAGTGTTGGGGGTTCCATTCATCATGATCATCAATGGCGAGAAGTTTTGTTCGTCTGTGTTTTGTTTCAGTTTTTGATCGAGAGGCTCGTTTTTGATTTGCATTGTTTTCTTCGAATCTGGGTTATCGAAGGGAGTGGTGGGGTTGTCAACGACTTATAGATGGTCGTGGTGACGATCGATGGTGGCTGGAGATTTTGTGCACGTGTACGTGCACGTTTTGTGTCAGGTGATGATCAGGTTTGGGAATGAAGGGTTTGTCCTCGGGTTTGGGCTCGTGCGAGGTAACGTTGTTCTCGAAGCAGATGAGTTGGTGGTTGCCTCGATGGCAGGCACAGGATGTTTGGGGTTTCGACTCGAGTTTCTACTGTGTTGATTATTTGGTACTAACTAAAGCTAAGTTTTGTAAATGGGAATCAAGTTTTAAAATTTAAAAATTAGTTCTTTTCAAAATAATGTTAATCAAGTTTTCAAGGATGATTAACTGAATATATTTTAAAATTTAAAATGTTAAGACGGTTAATTTTTAAAGTAGTTAACCTAAATGAAATTTTGAATTTTAATTAAAAAGGTGTTTTCAATTTAAAATATTTGATCAAAGTTTTGAAGAAATGTTTAAAAATTAAGTTTTCAAGTTTTGAAGATATGATAATTAAGTTTCCAAAGATAAATATTTGTAGAATTTAAATAAAACATGTTTGAAGCATTTCAAAGTTTTTGAAATTTACATTAGATGATTAAATTAAAATATAATTGATTTCTAAATGTTTTATTTTAAAAAAATGTATAAGGATATAATTATGTAAATCAATTATAATAAAGAATTTATCTTTAAGTTTTTAAGATTTTGATTAATTTAGATAATTAATTTGTGACGATAATAAAGGTTAATTAATTATTGTTATTGATTTAAGAATAGTTAATTGATGTAAATGATTTATTTATATGTATTCTAATTAAGATAAATGATTTTCTTAATTAATTAAGGATTTTCAAATATAAGGAGTTAACTAATTATTTAATTAATTTTAAATGATTAGTTAATTGTTTGGTTAATTTAAATAATCACTTAATTATGAATTAACTAAGTATAATTACTTGATAAAGTAATTAATGGATAATTACAAAATGTAATTAAGAAAAGAGAAATTACTTGTGGAAGTAATTAATGGAAAATTACTTATGAAAGTAATTGAATGGAAGTGATTAAGTGTAAATCACTTGGTGTTAATAATTAAAGGATAAGTTAATATAATCGATTAAAGATTTATTTAATTAATTAAAGGTAATTAACTAATTAAAGGATTAAGGTTAAGTAATGATATGATTAATTACTTGTTAAGGTAATTAACCAAGAGAGTAATTAACTAATGAAAGTAATTAGAGGATAATTATTTAATAGAAGTAATTAAGGATTAATTACTTAGCGTAATTAATTAAGGATTGTTTGATTTAGGAAACCGATCAATGATTAGTTAAATAATGATTATGATTAATTAAGGGATAAATAATCGATGAAATGATTAGGAGATAATTAATTTGAGTCATTAATGAAGGATCAATGTGATTAATATGGATGGGTAAAGGATAATTAATTTGTGTAATTAATTAAGAGTTAATTACTTATTGTAATTAAAGAATAATTAATCAAAAATGGTTAATTAAGATGATAATGAGGGGATGATTAATTAATTGATTTGTAATTAATTAATGTTGAGTAAGCAAGATTTACAGATGATGGAAGTAATTAATTTAATATATTTAAATTAATTAGAAGGGTATGGCTAATCAACCTTGTGTATGGATGATAGAATGATATTGGAAGCCTTGGATTAATTATTACCCCTAATATGTGATTCGTGATGCTATGTGATACGATATGTTTGATTTAAATTGTGATGATGTAGCTATCTACTGATTTTGAATTACTTGACACCCTGTATTTAAAGTTGAATTGTATTTCACTTGAATAACTTGGGTTAAGATGACATTGGATTCGAAGAGATCGGAGTCGGGTATTAGTAAATACCCAAAACCACTTCGAATCTTTATAGATTGAAATGTAAATAAATAGGCTGGAATGGAATAATATGGGCCTTTGGAACTAAGTATGGGTACTTAGGGATTGATTTGTGAAATAAGTGTTAAGCATAACAAGAAATGAACTCGTAGTGGAGTAAGAGTTACCCCGGGTTTTTAAATATGCTTTGTGCATTAGAATTTCATGTTAGATGGGTTTAATCATGCTGGTTTCCAGCCTGACCTGGGTGTTACTTTGATGTAATGCTCGGGTCAGATCGAGTATTATAGATTTTCAGGTAAGGACGTTCTGAAGCTCAGGAGGCGAGCTGGATGGTAGGAACGTATGGAGTGTATTCCGTTGTGATTTATTGTAGCTTATCTAGGACAAGTTGTTATGACTATCTAGTGGTTGTATAAATGAATGTAACTCTGATGTATTTAAATGTAATTAACTGATACAGTTTTTCCTTTGTATAACTGCTATTTTATTTAATATTATATTTTGATCCGCTGCGAATGTGAGAATCTGCGTTTGGAGTTTTTTGTTTTCTTCTTCTTCTATCTCTTTCTTCTTTCCTACCTATCTATATTTTCGGGATCGAAAATTCGCGGGTCGTTACACAGTCAATTAAATAGAAAGTTATCGATTAAAAAGTAGATCGCATGTTTACCTAGAAGATGATGAAGCCATAATAAAGCCGAAATATGATTTCAAAAAGTAGATCGATCTAAATCTATGTTGGAAATGAAGATTTCAAATCTTGGCAGCATTCAAAATCTTCGCGACAAATAAACGATGGTATTTGTGGAAAAAAATTAAGCTGAAACAAAATTAGGGACCTGATTTATAATGTTTGAAACATAGGGAGTTTTGGAGGATTATGTTTGGTTTTAAGAATGTGGGACCAATTTTCACTTTGAATTAAGCTATTATGGAAAGGGTTATTTAAAGAGATCTAGGATTAATTGAAGTTTAATTTATAGACTTCCTTGTAATTAAATAAAAAGATTGCAAATATTTATTTTTAAAAAAGTAATTGGATTATGAGTAAAGAATGAGAATTTTATAACTTAATTGTCTTTCAATTGATTGTGATATTTGAAATTGCTTTGAAAATTTTGGGAAAAGTGTGTATTATGATAAAAACTCTTTTCGAATCAATAAATAGTGGTAATGTCAGTTCGAATGACTTATATTTCTATGTAACAAGGAATTAGAATAAATAGAGTTATACAAATGTTTGATATGGGACTTTCGACTGTATTTCTTCAGTTATTCCTTGAGCTTGTTAAATAGAATAATATTACGTGAAATTCTATATCGTGAAATTTTTGAGCAAACGGGTTAGAAATACTGAGCGGTTTGGAACGTTTGGTAATATCTTTCCATTTACTCTTTTGACTCATTGTATAGAATAAATGTGTGGTGATGAGTGAAATTTGTGAGTATTGGGTAAATGAGCAAGTAACACTAGATTGTATAGGATGCCTAAACTGATATTTGCTCGATTACTTTTTGTAAGTAAATGTCACTTTCATATATGATAAGGAATTTCATATTATCATCTAGAGGCGACTCTTTAGCTCTTAGTAGTTGAGAGTTCTATTACTCTTTAAGGGATATAAGTTTAAGTTATATTGGGTTTTACAGACTCATTGTCTTAGATTAACTAGTCGAGTATTATTATTTACTCTTAGGGCTAGAGGAATTATTATGTTATGGGCTCTTATTTGTACTTTTAAATTCAAGAGTATTTGATGTGGCTCTTATTAAGACTTATCAAGTTGATGGTATTAGTTATCCCTCTTATTACAATTTATTGAGGTGAGAGTATTCATTAAGAATCCACATCATAGGGTTCATCCATTAGGGAGAGCGTGTGATTAGGACCCACTAATTATACTAGAATCCATCCTAGCGATCTTGACTGTGGGGTCACACCTCGGATCCATGATATCAATTTAATGAGTTGATGAGTTCACGGCTGAGAGATATTACTCTCATCAGAGACATTTCCCAGGCGTCACATGAGGACCAATAGTATGTTAGCAAGGGCAAGTAAGAGCCATGACCAATTCACAACATACACTTGCAGCATGTATATGATATGCTATGGATTTGAGTGTCACGATTACGGGAGTAACTAAGGGACTGTAGGAGACAGGCTACAGTCATTAGTGTTTCCTGAAGCAATGTGGTAGTACGTCAACCTTCCATCTGGACGACTTAGGTAGATATATTTTTATAAATTATTTAACATTATCACCTCGCTAGGGACGACGATATTATGACATTAGAGACTAGCTACATGTTAGTCTGTCGTTTGTGGTAGCCTAACACTAAACATCTACGAGTTGTCTTCTTATGGAATTAAAGGCTAGCTGTGTGTTCGTCTATAATTCTCCATTAGAGCCTTCGGTTGAGAGAGAATGTTGAAAATTCATTAAGTGTGTGTGTTGTTTAACTTGTTTATGGAAATTCATTAATACTATACTTAACACTAAAAGGTAACAAAGTAGACTTATCTATTTGTGAGAGGTAAGATTAAAGTTTGAGAAAGGATAGAAGCAATAGTATTTTAAGCTACCGGCCTCCCACTTAACCGAGGAATAGTTAAATAGGGAATGTCGGAAACTTGTTACGTATATGAACCTTGATTTCTATAAAAGATCGTCTTTGGAACAAGATAGCAGATTAGTCAACTATCGAACTTGACCAAATAAAATAAGTAAATGTGTTTGGGTTTAGTGATCAATATTTAAGTAATGTTTGTTCTTAACCCTTGTTAATTATAATTAGGATTGTAATTAAGACTATAACTAGGACTATAATTACGAAAATAATTAGGACTTAAATAAAGTATACTTTAAGGGTAATTATAAGCGAATAGTTTGGTGTCGTTGTGACAATGTTTAAGTTACACTTGTCTAAATGTAATTAGATCTATAAAAGAGAGTTTTGAAGATAATGTCTAAAGTATGAAATGTTTTGGGTTGTTGTGACAATGTTTAAGTAACACTTGTCGTAAACCCTTATACATATTAGATCGTTAAAAGAGAGTTTAAAAGATAATATTTAAAGCATGAAATGTTTTGGGTTATTGTGTTAAATTTTAAGTAACAATTGCCTTAAACCCTTGTAAATGTAATTAGATCTTTAAAAGAGAGTTTTAAAGATAATGTTTAAAGTAAGAAATATTTTGGGTTGTTGTGACAATGTTTAAGTAACACTCATCTTAAACCCTTGTAAATGTAATTAGATCTTTAGAAAAAGAGTTTTAAAGACAATGGATAAATATGAAATGTTTTGGGTTGGTAGTAAACAATATTTTAGTAATATTTATTTAAACCCTTCAGTTATATTTTAAAGTGGAAAAATATTATGAATATACTTAGGTATTTAATAATGGAAATTTAAAGATAATAACAGGTACCGAATCTTTTGGAATAAAGACAGAAAAAGTATATGTTTGAAATATAAAAGAGAGAAGGGGTTTATAGTAACAATGTTTAAGTAACATTTGTTATTAACCTCTTTGATCATTGTTTAAAGTAAGTTAACTTCGTTAAGTGATTTGTGAACATACTTATACGGTTGAGATAAGAACATAAATACTCTTTTAAGTATTGAAAAGAGTTTAAATGAATAATGAAATAGAAGAATATAAGTACATATCTTTTGTAAAGAGAAATTAAATATACATAGAAGTATATAAATAAGTTTTAATTAATATAGAAGTATTAATTAATAAAGCAAGTTTTAATTAATTGGAAGTTTTAATTAATTAGGAGTTTAACTAGTTAGGAGTTTAATCAGTTAGGAGTTTAATTAATTAGGAGTATAAATTAATAAAGGAGTATTACTTAATAAAGGAAGTTTTAATTAATAAAGGAGTATTAATTAATAAAGGAATATTAATTAATAAAGGATGTTCTCATTACTTTTAAATATGGCAAATAATTAATTTAGGAAATATCTCAAAGAAACATAGGGATTATATGGTACGACTATGCACACGGTGATGATATAAGCTACGTATAAACTATCTTGCTATTCTTGGACAAACGATAAGTAGGGATAGGAGATGATCTCCACTTTTATGTATTGTCTATTTATTTTTGAAAGAACTGGAGTTGAGTTAACTGAAATATATCGATTGGTTTTGAAGCGCCTGATTATCGAGGGAGTGTACTGATATAAGATGACTCAAAATTATAACCAATTCAAAACAACCTACATGATCTATGATTTGGAAGAGGTTTATAACATATTCGAGAAGTTAGAATCCATATGAAGATTTTTGATCTATTCGAGATGCTCGAATCCATATAGAGATTCATGATCTGTTCGAGATGCTGTAATCCATTTGGGGATTTGTGTTCAGATCGAGTGATAATGGCTTATGGTGTTGAGAAGCTGAACGTGACTTCGCCATTGAAAATGGTAGAAACTAAAGACGGGATGCATGGCCAGGGGTATAACCAACCCAAGGGCGTAGGTGACTCCAATCTAGTGTTGCATACAGAGATGCATGTGGGAGTGATGCACTCAGTTCCACGCGGCGAGGCTTGGGCCATCTATGTATTTCCCATGGTACATTCCCTAGAGATGTGTAGTGCTTGGAAGAATATTTTTTATCCTTGTCAGGAGGACAATTCTTGATATATCGAGGGCACCTTTAGGGAAAATCCTACACAATTATGCTAAGGCACCTTAGCGGTTTTGATTGCATAACTATTATTGTTGTGATGTGCAAGCAGCACAGCTATTTCTTACTCATATTCTACACCGTAGACATTATCTATTGTATCGAAATATATATATTTAATAGCAAGTTGGCTCTTTTGAGGGAAAAACCAATCTGGTGATTCAATTGGTCTCAAAAGGGATGTTATATGTCAAATATATTTCTTGTGTTTCTCACACCAGATTTTTGTCTAATCCATGGTTTTATTTTTCCCTTATTTCAATGGGTGCTCTTTCGAGCAATCTGAGAAAAGATAGTTTTCGTTGATGTTTATTGGGCTATTGGGGAGAAGCTGGATGCCTTACATATTGTAGCATTTATTTACACTACATTACTTTATGTATATATATATCAGCAGTTGTAAGGACAAGCTGCTGTAACTATCCAAGCTGATGATTATACTTAGATCAGTAACTCTGAAACGCTATGTATATTAGAGTAACATTATGTACTATCCTTTGATATTATATCTTATCAATCCATTGTGGGATTCTTATGATTTTGCTCTCCTCTTTCTTTTTTATTTTCTTTTCTTCGTTTTCTTTTACCCTAATAATCGGTCTTTCTAGCACTTGGGTGTTCGTCACATGAATACCATAGATGTATTAGTGTTAACAATCGAGGGTTGAAAAGTGCAATCGTTGCAATTGTTATTCAAGCTGAAGGTTAAGTGAGAATCTTGACTTCGGTTGGGTATAACTCATTAAGAGATAGGGTAGTGGAATGCCCCAGCATGAGTTGATTATATTATTTACATGAGAGCGTACATGTATTTGTTACATTTTAGTAATATATTAGTATAGGTTGATAGTATGGTAGGTTAATGAGGGAATTAATGATGTTCATTATTATTCCTCATAGTTTAGCTAATTCGTACTCTGCCGGTTTATGAGAATTTACTATTGATTATTGATTTATAAGTAGTTTACCTTTATACTACATGGGTTAGGTAAATAGTAATTTATGTAAACATTAAAACGAACACCTTGTGAATTAAGTTTCGTGAGTTAAGTTTCATAGTTTGACTATAAGGAGTTCAATGATAATGTCGGGTTAAAAAGTTAATTTTACTAAAAGTTGTGTATTATAAAATAAAAGAAAGGTAAGATATTTTGGAATAAATATTTAAGAAATTTTTTATATATGAAAGTGATCTTACATAAAAATTGTTTATAAAGTATGGTTTATAAATAAAAGGAATCTAAAATGAGAATTTGAAAACTTAAATCTCGATGTCTTGAAAATTATTTTTCAAGGTTTTTGAGAAAATAATATTATTATTTGAAATTACTTACGAATAGAAATATTTTAAAGGAGATAAAGAAGGAGATAGAAAGTATTAAACTCACTTCTGCCGTTGGAAAATAATTCCGATGATGGCTGTAGCATCATTGGCGTTCATTTTCGAGTTTCAAAGTGGGGGATGCTACTATATTAGTTTGCTACAAGTTGTTTTGGTAAAACATATTTTGATTTAAAATCTCGAAAGTATGATTTGATAGACAAAAGTTACAAGTATATATTATTATTTCAAAACGATTTGAAATAAAACCCCATGTTTAGTTCTAAATTTTTCCTTTTAAGTTATTTTGTGGATGCATTTAGCCTGTGCGTTAGAACAGTTTAGTTTTTGTATTATGGTGTTATTTGTTGTGTGGTAGTTTGTGCATTATGTTACCTAAGGACGTAGTAAAGTATTATACAAATATGAACTTAAGTTATGGAATGGTTTTGAAGTAAAGACATTTCTTTATAAAATGTTTAAAAACTTAAGTAATGTTTATGAAATGATTTATAAATAATTTTAGTACGAGGAATTATATATTTTAAAATAAGTGTGAATTAGAAAGAAACTGGTGTAGTTAAGAAACCAATGGAATAAATTATATAAGTTGTATGTATATCATTTTATTTGCATGACAGTTCTCGATCTATGATTCGAACACATGATTTCTAAGCGATTTACACCTGTACGAACAAGGATTATTCACTTGATTCTTAATAGCGAACACTTGATATGGATTCTTGATACGATCCTGAGGTTTTCTATCATATTATATGGCTATAAAAAGAAAATGGAGGTTTGCAATTAAGGAACATAATCAAAGTCTGCACTAGAGAGGTCATATGATCTATATTATTTTAGAAGTGAAACTTATGTGATTGAGCAAGTAATCAGATTGATATAGCATAGGGATGGTCCATGTACATCGTACAGGCTTTAGTATATGTGTATATTATCTTGTTGGATTATAGAGGATTTGGGGATTGACTCTTCGAATTGTTTGACGTAGTATGAATAATTGACTATGTAATAACCTGAGACTGCTGAGTGAAAAGTACACTTAATAGTTTATTTATCATCCTTGTGCGATAAGGAGGTTTCTAAACCTAGGTAAACCGTAAGCTATGTTGGATAGTAACTAAAAATACTTTAAGTATTGATGTGCAATTGTTGCTTTTGTTGCCCGTGCCAGAATTTCGAGGACAATATATTCTAAGTAGGAGAGAATGTAATGACCTAGAATTTCGAACACTTCATATTTGACTATCCGAATTATTTAAGTATTTGAATCTTGAATTTAATGTGAATAAATGTAATTTAATAACCTTTTTAACCCATATTTTAATTAATAACTAATGATGGTAAACATGTTGTTGAAATTTTTTTACGAAAATAAATAGTTCGTAGAAATATCGATAATGTGACTAAAAATTATTTTATAGGTAAATGACTTTTTATTCAATAAAAGTTGTTCGGACTCTTTGGCAATTATGTTGTAACACATAAAGACATTTATAAGAATTAACTTCACCTTTGTTCATTATCAAGTCAATTAAAAACCAAGTGTTTAATTAAAGGGACAAGAGGAGTAAAAGGTGGAGTGATTTAAGAATGACTTTTACCTAAGCATGGTGTGTAAGTGGAAGGCATGGGCTTGCATGGAAAAAGGAGAGAAAGAGGGGGGATTGGCCGCCCATCCGACATGTAGTAGAGGTAGTTTTCCTTGCTAAAATATTCTCAACATATCATGTTTCATTCATTCTTCATTTGAAAAAAGTTTTGGAAAAAGAAAAAGAATTAAAATCCTTCGTCCTCCTCTTCTTTCTTCATAAATTCAAACCAACTAAAAACCAAGCCAAGCTCTACTATAATCCTTGCAATAGCATTACGACACATTCTAGCAACTCAAAGTGGAAGGATTGAAGCACCTAAGCTCAATAAGGCCTAAGGTCGTGAGCACCATAAGGAAAAATGGCCTTAGGCCGTAGCAAATGTAAGGTAGCGGTGGTTTTGGTGGTTGCTTGGTTGAGGTAGGAAGATGGAAGCTTGGTGGTGGATTAAGCTTGGTTTTTTGCTTGTCTATGAATGAGTTTACTCACCATCAAAATAAATATGAAGTGCCTATATTGTTATTTGGGCTATATGAATGTTGCTTGATTATATGTTGTGGTATTTGTTTTAATTCTTACTTTGGAAAGGAAATTACATATGTAATTGATTGTATTTGGACTTATATGACTTCCATGCTTGTTACATAGCCTTCAAACAAAGAGCCTAAGGTTTAGTTGGACTTTGAATTGAATCGGACTTGAATTGAAATTAAAAACACTTAGGAATTGTCTTGTGTTTAGTAATTTCTCAAAAAAATGGATTTCTCACCATTTTTATGTTGTAATGTAAGCATAGTAGTTGATATAAAAAATTGGACTCTAAAAAGTTCGATAGCTTACCGAAAATTGATAAAACTTAAAAATGTGTAAAATAGCAAATTTCTGAGCCTATTATACCGCTTAAAGATAGCCTTTTTTAAATGGTGCGGTTTCTGTTCTTAACTTTAAATGCTTCAAAATGATTTCAAACTTAAGAATTCTTTTCTAATATTTTTACCACTCTTTTCTAAGATATAATGGAGTGTTTTAAAAGTTGTTTGGAAATTTTATGAAGTTTTAAAAATTTATTATGAATAATTAACGTAAGTGTGTTAATTTTAAATAAAGAAAAACATGTTATTTTTGAAGTTTTAAATAAATTATACTATAGATATTTGAATAATATTTTAAATGAATGTTTTAAACCATTATAAGTATTTTAAAGTATATTTAAGTACATAGAATTTATAAATTTTGTTAATTATTTTATTGGTATTAAAAGTTTATGTAATATAATATCTTTTTAAAGTGTTTTTATTATTTAAATATTTTTTCTTATAAATAAATGAGTATACATATACATATATATATATATCACTCTCAAAAGTTTTTTTAAAACTATAAACTAACGTTTTACAAAAAGGTTTAAGAGTGCTTAGCGACGTAAGCATGTGTATTATGTAACTAGTTTATGGAAATTCAGTAATACTATATTTTACACTAAAAGCCGACAAAATAAGATTATCTATTTGTAAGAGTCAAGATTGTTGTTCAAGTAGGGATAGAAGCAATAGTGCTCTAACCTACCGGCTTCCCTTTTGATCGAGGAATATTTAAGTTCGAAATGACGGAAATGTGCTAAGTATATGAACCTTTACCTCTATAAGCGATCTTCTATGAAACTAGATAGCCGGTTAGTCAACTATCGAACTTGACAAAATAAAATAAGTAAATGGGTTTTGGTTGCTGTAAATAGTGTTTAAGTAACGTCAGTTTTATAACCTTGTTAATTAAAATTAGGACTATAATTAGGAAAATAATTAGGACTTTAATAAAGAATACTTTAAGGGTAATTATAAGTGAATAGTTTTATGTTGTTATGACAATGTTTAAGTAACACTTATCTTAAACCCTTAAGAAAGTAACTAGATCTTTTAAAAAGAGATTTAAAGATAATGTTTAAAGTATGTAATGTTCCGGGTTGTTGTGACAATGTTTAAGTAACACTTGCCCTAAACCCTTATAAATGTAGTTAGATCTTTAAAAGAGAGTTTTAAATCTAATGTTTATAGTATGAAATGTTTTGGGTTGTTTGGAAAATGTTTTAGTAATACTTATCTTGAACCATTAAAAGTGATTAGACCTTTACAAGAGAGTATTAAATATAACGTTTAAAATATGAAATGTTTCTGGTTGTTGAGATAATGTTTAAGTAACACTTGTCATAAACCATTAAAAATGCAACTATATCTTTAAAAGAGTTTTAAAGATAATCTTTAAAGTATGAAATATTTTGGTTTTCGCGACAATGTTTAAATAACACTTGTCTTAAACCCTTATAAATGTAATTAAATCTTTAAAAGAAGAGTTATAAAGATAATGATTAAATACGAAATGTTTTAGGTTTATAGTAAACAATGTTTTAGTAACATTTGTTTTTAAACCCTTGAATTATATTTTAAAGTGGAAAAATATTATGAATATTCTTAGGTTTTTAATAATGGAATTTAAAAAAAAACAAGTTTGAAGTCTTTTGGAATAAAGATAGAAAAAAGTATGTGTTTAATATATAAAAGAGAAGGGGTTTATAGTAAAAATCTCTAAGTAGCATTTCTTTTTAACCTCTATAATTATAGTTCAAAGTAAGTAAAATCTAACGACCCAGAAATTAATCGCTATTTAAATGAATATTTAACTATATTTTAAATAATTAATAAATGGATATTTATTAACAAATTAAACTATTTTAATTAATAATTAATAATAGTAAAATCACTTTCAAAATTTGTTTACCAAAATATATAGTTTATAGAGAAATAGAAAATGTGACCGGAAATTATTTTTTGAAATATCGATTTTTCATTAGTTAAAAGTTATTCAGAAGGTCATAACACTATTGTAAACATTTATCCACAATACAAACCATTTAAACATGTGTACATGTATACATATATTCATGTACATGTTTCTTCTTAAGTGTGTGTGTGTGTATAAAAGAATAAAAGAAGATATTTGTAAAGGAATATATATATATATATATATATATATATATATATATAATGCTCCTTTTTCAACATAAGTACACATGACATGGTATGAATAGTTAAAACTAAGCAAGGAGTACAATGGATGGTTTTGCTGGGGAGGGAGAGGTATGGCTATGCATGCGTACTTATATTTAAATATAAATCACTTCTTATTATTTTAATCAAATCCTAAGCCTATATATACCCTTCATCTTCAGATTTTTCATTTTATAAACCTACTTCTTCATACCAAAATCCTAAGAACTGAAGAAAACTTTTTCATGGCCTCCTCTTCATAAATCCTAAAACGATAATAATCACTTCTTTTAGTTAAAGTCTCCTCTTTTATTTACAAAATCACTTCTTCATCTCCTACAACACCTCCTCTTCCAAAATACAACATTCCATCCACCAAAACACACCACGGCCGAGCCAAAACCCATGATGGCTGAGCCCAAACATCACTAGGTCGAGCTATATTAGCCTAGGCCGAGCCAAATTCAAGCATCCAAAGTTTCATATTTGCAAAGTTTCTAAAGCATTTTTCAAATTTCGGCAAAAGTTCATTTTGATTAAGAAAAGTTTTGGTAGTAAAAATTTTGTTTTTGGAAAAGAACTTTACTTGATTTTTGATGGACTATATGTAGCAAAAATATGGTAATTGTTATGTTGAATTATCATGTCGTATTAATGGCATATGATGATATGTTTATGTCTGAACTTGGATTTGATGATTGGTTGATATGTGGATCTGTTTGGATATGTATATGGATATAGATATGTGATATTAGATAAGATATTATGGTAGTATGTTATGATACAAAACCATGTGTTTGTGATGTAAATGTTGTGACGTTTGCACCTTGTAAAGTCACAAAGGACTTGAGATCCGATTTGAAAACGAAAGCTTTTTTACTTGCTTTGGATTTTTTTGAAAATGTTTTTCAAGCTTTCACCTTTATTTAAAGATTTCAAAACTTTTCCATTTGTGTTTTAAAAGATGTAGCAGGTAGAGTTAAGATGAAGTTTTCACTTAGAAATCAATACTAGCGAATTGCGCTTATAGTGATAATCGCTATGGATGTAGTTCAAAAAATTTCACGATTTCAAGTTTTAAATATTTTCTTTTGGATTGTTTCTGAAAACTCATTTCAAAAAAATTAAGTAAGTCAAAAAAGTTTAAGGTTTTATTTATTTAATGATTTATTTATTTTATTAATTATGGTAATTATTAATTAATTAATTAAGTAATAGGTTAAATAAATAGAGCTTAGAAATTATTAACTAAGTCAATTATTTTTAATTAAGTAAGTTTGAAATAATGATTAATAAGGATAAACGGAAATTAATTTTTATTTAATAAATTTTATTTTATTAATTAGTTATTTAGTCAGAGTTAGTTATTTAATTAATTGTTAGTTAATCAAAGGTTAATTATCCACTTAACTTGGGTTTAATTTTAAATAAATGTAGTTTAACTAAAGTTGAATTCTAAGTAAAAGTAGGGTTATTTACGATTTAATTTGATTTAATTAAGATTAATTAAAGTTTATTTGAGGATTTAAACTTATGATTGAAATGGAAATTTATTTGTTTTAAAGTTTTCTTTTAAACTTTATCGGTTATTTATTTTTAACAAACTTTCTTGTTTAAAGTAAATTATTTTGAAAAACCATAGGATCTCTTGTCCATGCTATTAAGTAGCCTATTGAACTAAAGTAGTTGTAATAAAATGTTGATATGTTTTATTGAAAGTAAATAGACTTCGACTTATCACAATGTACTACACTTTCGAAAACGTGATGAACACAAGAGGGTTAATTTCGATAAGCCATTCATGATAATTTAAACATATGGAACGTATGCTCATTTGTAAATCTTTACACCCTGATAGTGTAATAGTCCACTATAAACAACTTAACCCTCCAAAATTAACGAATGTTGGTTTGGAGAGACTGGGAAAGGATATTAGTTGTTATCTGAATACCACTTCGAGCCAACATAAACGTTCGACTTGGAAATAGTAAAGGTAAGGTCCAAGATGAAGACTTCGAAGTGCTAGGGCTATTTTCTATTTAACCTGAAGGTGGTTCCAAAATGGGTGTAGTAAAAATATTGCCTTTGGTTCATTCATCTCCTGAACGACTTGTATGGACGAATGCTGACTTTGTGTCAACATAGGGAAGGCAATGTTAGCATTCTAAGTGGCAGTGCTATAATAAAGGTAAACGTAGCCTTAGGCCTCATCAACCGGGAATGACTAAAATATGATAGATGCAGCAAGACTAGGTGGGTCGCTCCCATGAGGGTTAGGTCATCCCTATCTAGAGTCCCTTCTATTAACTATGTATGCTTCGGTACGGTTGCTGGTCCCAACCGAGAATAGCCTTATTCAGTACTATCTAGTAAAGGGTATGCCGGTCTTATGTTGGAAGGGGTCGATAGGTTCAACCTCGGTGTTATTTTATCTAGAGATGCACCGTAACAGGCGGTATCCCAGTAACCTAATCATTGTATGAAATCCATTTCCCAATAAGTACCTTCGGATATAGTTGTATACATATTATGTTGAAATTAAATTAATCTAACAATTTCGGCTATGTAATTATTTTATTTGAAAATCCTAGACATTATGATAATACAGCTAGATTTCCTTATAAATTGTCTTGTTTATCAGAAGGTGAAAACCCATCTGTGTTTATGTGTGGTGTAGTCTTACGAGATACTTTAGATTTCCAAAGCGTTTTATAAAAGTAAAAATAACGTCGTTTGATTTTACTCACACCAGACCCACGTCTGACGTAGAATTTTGTTTACTTTTTCTAAAACTCTTTGGTACTCAAATTTTTATGAGTAGCCAAGTGATCCAGGTCTCTTACGGAAGCATTTTGGAAGGAGCTAGAGCAGGTGGCTTCATCATAGCTAGTTATTACTTATTCCACTATGTTTATGTATGATCTCTATATTTTGTAAGGGCTGGCAGTTGAACTGTCCAGTTTAAAGTTGTAATGAAACGACTTTGATGTATTGTTATTGTGGGGATGATTATGTAATGTCTTATGTTATCTATTATATGTTGTTCTGGACCATGTGAGATTCTATGATTGTTTTAATTTCTTCTTATCTTTTTTTTCTTCTACCCTTAATGGCTCTTCTTTCGGTGTAAGAAAGGTGGTCATTACATAAAATTCGTTAAGTGATTTGTGTATATACTTATACCATTTAGATAAGTGTATGAATACTTTTTGAAGTATTAAAAAGAGTTCAAATGAACAGTGAAATAGTAGAATACAAGTAAAAATCTCTTATAAAGTATATATATATATATGCAAGTATATAAGGAAGTTTTAATTAATAAAAGAGTATTAACTAATAAAGGAAGTTTTAATTAATAAAGGAGTATTAGTACATAAAGGAAGTTTTAATTAATTAATGAGTATTAATTAATAGAGGAAGTTTTAACTAATTATAAATATAATTAATTGGGAGTATTAATTAATAAAGGAAGTTTTAACTAATAAAGGAGTAGCAATTAATAAAGAAGTATAAATTAATAAAGGAAGTTCTCATTGTTGTTGAATATGACTAATAACTAACCTAGGAAAAATCTAGAAGAAACACAAGGATTATAGGGAATGGTTATTACTCGTTGATGATATAACCTTTGTATAAACTCATCTTGCTCTTCTAGAACAAATGATAAGGAAATCCATCCGGATAGGAGATGATGGCCACCCTTATGTATTATCCGTTTATTTCTGAAAGAACTAGAGTTGAGTTAACCGAAATCTATCGACTAGCTTTGGAGCTCCTAGTAAGCTAGGGAGTATGCTTATATGAGATGATTCGAAACCATAACCACTTCCACACCATATACGTGACTTATGCTTTGCAAGAGGTTTATGATCTGTTCAAGATGTTGAAATCTATATTGAGATTTGTGATGTGTTCGAGATGTTCGAATCGATGTTGAGATTCATAATCTGTTCGAGATGTTTGAATTCATTTGGGGATTCGTTTTCTCATCGAGTGATGATGGCTCATGCGTTGACATGCTGAATGTGACTTCACCATTGGAAAAGGCAGAAACCAAAGATAGGATTAATAACTTTGGTGTTTAGCTAACCCCAAGGGTGCAGTCTATTCCATTCTAGTGTTGATTATGGATATGCAAGTGGGAGTGATGTACTCGGTTCCATGCGATGATGCACGGGTCAGCTATGTGTTTCCTATGGTACATTCCCTAGAGATGTATGCTACTCAAAAGGATATCTCTGATCCTTCTTTTGAGGACCGTTCTCAATGTACTGAGGGCATCTCTGCGACAAATCCTACATAATTATGCAAATGTACCTTAGCGGTTTGATTGTACAACTATTATTGTTGTGGTGTACACATAGCATAGCTATTTCTTACTTACATTCTGCAACCTAAACATTATCTATCATATCAAAATATGTACATAATAGGTGGTTAGTTCTTTGGAGAGGAAAACTAATCTAATGATTCTATTAGTCTCAAAAGGTGATGTTGTATGTCATACATATTTTTTAAGTTTATCACACCTAACTTTCATCTAACCCTGGTTTTATTTTCCTTTATTTGCACGGGTGCTCTTTCGAGCAATCTGAGAAATGTAGGTTTTCGTTGATGTTCATTAGGCTCTTGTTGAGGAGCTGGATGTCTTACCTACCTTAGCATTTATTTCCACTACATTAGTTTATGTATATATACAAGAAGTATAAGAATGATATTTCATAACGGTCCAAGCTTGTAATGACCCATAATTTAATCACTATAAATATGAATATTGATATATTTTTAAATAATTAATGGATTTTATAACTCAAATAGGCCTCTTTAAGTAATAACTAGTGATGGTAAAGTTGTTTAAAATTTTGGTTTACAAAAATAGTTAGTTAGGAGAAGAATTAAAAATGTAACCGAAAATCGTTTTTTGGATTTTTGATTTTTTTATCGTCTACAGGTTGTTGGAACATATCGTGTACACTTAAGTATATATACACACACTATATAAATAAAAAATTCTTTGATTAAGGAAGTGGTTAGAGTCATATAAGTATACATTTATACTTAAGTAGTTAAATTGAGTTTTGACTTTTCTTTTATAATTTAAAAAGAAAATAGTACTAAAGGTAATACATCAAGTACATGATTTAAGAGATGGAGTGATGATGATTTGAGGAAGGGAATGGGTGGCATGCACAAGGAGAAAGGAAAGGGTGATGTGGCATCATGTTATGGAGGATAACACCCAAGGGTAATTTGGTAATGTCCTACGTTTCATTTTCTATAAAAGTAATTCAACTTTTCCATTTCTTACTTTACTCCACTTCTCTTCGTTTTTTTTTTTTTTTGAATTTTACTTGTTCTTTTCAATGATTTACTCCACTTCATCCATGTCTTCTCTAAAATTTCCAAAATAAAAATCTCCTCTTTTTCACTTATAAACCTTAAACCTAGCTTAAAACACTTCCTTTTTCTCTACATCTCCTATCTTCCAAAACAAAGCCAAAACAACCCCATTTTTTATCAAGGTCGTACCTCCTCAATCATGGTTAATCCCAACTTCACCTAGGTCGAGCCCATATTCACCCCTTAGGGTCCTAAAAGCAAGTTTTAAAAAGGAAAATCTAAGTTCGGGTATCGGTGCAAAAGTTATGGAAGTTATGGTAGTTTAGTCTGATCCGTATTGATTTTAGTGAGTAAATCTCACTTTAAAAAACCAAGATCTAAGCTTTGTTATTTGTGATAATAAAATTTATCGGTTCCTTATGTAATAAGTGTTTGAAAGTAATGTTGTTTTTTTTGGTTCCCGCTTGAAGTGGATGGCATATGTGATAGTCGCTATGATGCAGTTTGTGAATCGACAATTTTTGTGTAAAATAAAAAGAGTCTTACGTTAGATTTTTTAAAAGTCTTTCAAGATATATTTTTGATGTATTAAAAGGAAGTTTAAAAATATTTTTAAAAGATTTTTTAATTATTTAAATAAAAGATTTTAAATTTTAAATTGCTTAGTTTCCAAAAGTCGGGTTTTGTTTTAAAGCAACTATCTTTTACAAAGGATGTTTCTAGATATAAAGGATCTCTTTGTCCGTGCCATTAGCCAAAAAATATGATAAGTTATGTTAAAACATAAACATGTTTTATGGAAATTAAGCCATCTTGTATTTAGCACTAAAAGACGATAAGTAGACTTTCCTCTATCTATGAGATCTAGAACCAGATTTCTAGGGAAAGGATAGAGAAGTCAAAATGTTGAAAGCGTGATAAGTATAAGAGGGTTAATTTCGATAAATGGGTCATGATAAAGTAAGTATATGGAAGGTACTTTATTGTATACTTAACATTAAATTTTAAAGTAAGGAAACACGTCTCTATCCAGAGAAGTAAGAATGTATGTCAAGGCAAGGATGTTTTCTAACTTATCCGACATCATTGTTAATCAAGGAATAGTACGGTTTGAAATGGGTACAAGTATATGATGTCTTACTTTCAATATGCAGATCTACACTTATAACCAGATAGTGGATTTGTCCATTATTGATAACTTGACCAGTTTTAAAATTATCGATTGTTGGTTCGAAGAGATCGAGATCAAATAAGCATGAGTTATCTGAAAATCACTTCGGACCAACGTAAGTGAAACATATTAAAGATGATATAATTGAAGACAAAGATCTTTGAAGTTAAAGGGATACTTTCTACTAATCCTAAGGGTCATTCCAAAAAGGATGTAGTAGAAGTAATGCGCTTAGTTTGTTCATATCTTGAACAACTTGTATGGATGAATGCTTGTAGTGCATTGTTGCTTAGAGGGCACTGTTAGCATTCAAAGTGGGATTGCTAAAAAAGGTAAATCATTATCTTGAGCCTCACACCTGGCAATGACTAAAACTAAGGATATGCTTCAAGGCTATGTGGATCACTACTATTAGGATGTGGTCATCCCTGATCTAGATTGATATTATTCCTTTTGATATATGATATTGTCCTAGTACAATTGTTGATCGGAGCCGAGGGGTGATCATATTCGGTACTATCCAGGAAGGGGTATGCTAGTCTTTACTTGCAGGGGTTGAAAGGTTTTCAACCTTAGTTAATTTTTTAAAGGTGTACTGTGATGGGTAGTACCCCAGTGCCCTATCATTGATGGAATCCATTTTCCAATATGCACATTTGTGGACTTAGTTGTATACCTCTTATGCTTGAATGTAATTAATGTAACCATTTCGAGTATGATTAAATATTTATTTTAAATCCTAGACATTATTATAATATCATTGGATTTTCTATTGAAATGTTTTGGTTATCGTAAGGTAAAAACCCAACCAATGTTTATATGGGGCGTGGTCTTATGAGATACCTTTATTTTTAAAGTTGTATAAGTATAGCAATTCAGTTGTTTAGAGTTTACTCATACCAGACCTATGTCCGACCTAGAGTTTTTTTTCTTTCTCTAAAACTCTTAGTACTCAAACTTGTATGAGTAGCCAAGTAGTCCATGTTCTTACAGATCCACTTTGGAGAAGCATGGAGTAGATGTCTTCGACATTCCCCGGTCATATATTTTATTTTCGTTGTGTGTACAGGTATATATCAACAACTGTGGAGGCAAGCAGTTAGAACTGTCCCTGACTGAAATTAGTACATATTGTAACTATGATGTTTCATTTTGGAAGTGACCATATGTACTATCTTTTGTTCTATTATTTATAATTCCCTTATGTTGTGGGATTTTGGTTTCTTTCTTCTCATTGTTTTCTTTTCTTATACCCCATTGGCCTATCTTTCGTACACCTAGATGATTGACATATGAATACCGTAGATTTGTTAAGTTTCATCTTAGAAGTAAAAAAGGAAGATCGTTACACATGGTATCAGAGCTTAGGTTGAACAAACACCTAGGCCTTGGTTGGGGTCAACTCATTAGAGACAGGGTTAGTAATACCCTATAATGAGTTTAGTCTATGAGGGTGCGTATACATAATTTTTATTCATATATATATATATATATATATATATATATATATATATATATATATATATATATATATATGTATATATATATATATGTATATGTATATGTATATATTTGAATTATTTTGATCGGCTTGATTGTTTGATTTAGTAGGCATTTCCCTAAGAAAATCTCGTCTAAGTACTCTAAAGTTATCTTACTATATCTAGGTAGTAAGGATGAGTAATAAGGTAATACAGGGTAAAGGAGCTAGCAACACAACTACCACCAATAGTCGAGCTTCCAATTTTAGAAGAGTTGGTGTAGATGAAGAGGCAGCACCTGTGTAGCCTTACGTAAACTTTGCAGCCTTATGCAAAGACTATACTAATCTGGGAGGAAAGCCGTTCGATGGCATAGAATCCATCATCGAAGTCCAAGCATGGCTTTGTTCTTGTGAAATTTTTTCAACGGGCTGAATATTTCAAATGGGTAGAAAACTATTTTAGCATCATAGCAGTTGCAGGATGGAGTTGCAGCATAGTGGGACTCTGTTACAACATATCTTCTGGAGGATGATTTTTCTTATGCTAGATTTAAAGAGGTGTTTGAAGATCAATACATGCCTACTACGGGAAAGACCTATTTGTATAAGAGTTTCTTGGACCTTAAGCAAGGAGATTCGTTAGCGTTTTAATATGAAACCAAGTTTAATAAGCTATCATGATTTGTCTGTGATTAATTGATACACCTCTTAAGAAAAATGATATGTTTGTGATTGGCATGAGGGAAGGATTTCAGGAGAAGATGACTGCCCATCTGAAGGGATCTTTTATGGATTTTGTAGACATGGATTTAAGGTATGAGGTTCTTGAGAAGAAGAAGCCAGTGGCAACACCTAGTAGCAATAAAAACAATCTGAACAAGAGGAAGTTTAATCATCAAGGAAAGAAGCCATGGAGAGGAAAGCCAAGTAGAGGCGCCCATGAAGACCATCATAAGAATTACATTTGTAATATCTAAAATCAAAAGGGTCATATCGTAAGATTCTGTAAGAGTTCCAGAGCTCAGAAGCAACAATCAGGACATATTTCTCTGATGGTTCAGAAGACACTTTGCTTTAATTGTCGCTAACCATGGCATCTGATGAAGGATTGTCCACTGATGACAAAGGGTCAGCAAGTCAAAGTTTATGCTATCGACGAGGAACCATCGACTTCAAAGGATGTAAAAGGGAAAGGAGTTCTTGAAGGTACTTTATTTGCTAATGGCATTTTATTTCAAGTATTGTTTGATACTAGGGTTTCCTATAGTTTTATTTCTAAAGAATCGGTAGATAGATTACAACTTCCCCAAGAATCATAGAAACCCCTTTATGTGCATCTAACCCCATAGGTGGTACAACTAATATGTGTATGATTTGTAAAAATGTGAAAGTTACTTAATTTACCTACCATTTCTTTTGGAACATATTTGTTTTGGACTTTAATGGGTTTGATGTTTTACTCAATATGAACTGGTTATAAAAGTATAGAGTTATTCTGGATTATGTATAGCGGATAATAGTTGTTAACTGGGTTTTTAACCCATCAGAATCCAGAAGGAGTTGGAACATTCAGATTAAAGCAGAATGACTCGAAACTTGATCGGGAGGCTAAAAGTACAAGATAAAGGAACCCAAGAAGTTTGGGCCATTTTTAGGCTAACATTTCAGATCGGCACCGATCAGAAATATTGCTTTATTATATTTATGTTCCACTTGTCTTACACTCCTAGGTCTCCACTAAGCATATCTACAGAGTTTGAAAACATTCCAAACATCCAAGTTCAAGAAGTGAAGACTTATCGGATTCCGATTCAATCTAACGTATAGGTGAATCTTCATCAAAACAAGTCAATAAGCTACGAACTATATGGAGAGCATCGTAACCAGGAAAAAAAGACAACCAAATAGTCAAAGCATCAAAAATTATTAACCATTTGGATCGGTACCGATCCAATTGGATTAGATCGGTACCGATCCAAGTACTTTGCTCCGATGACCTTCAATATTTCTAGATTTCCTCTGTGTAATGAATGCATGCTTCTGGTAAAGCGGCTCTGGCCTAAGTGCTCTCCAACTCCTATAAATACCATTCCATTTACAACAGAAAGAGGATCTACTCCGATCTCTGCTGAAACTCTGTCGTTATTTGTTCACTCTTCCCTCATAACAACTATTAAACGGTAACTGAGATCCTTCCGGTTGTCTCTAACAATGGTGGCTTAATCTAACTTAGGAAAGAAGAATCATATTGTAATCCAAACTCCTTTGTAACAACAATTGATAAATTAAAGCTATAAAGTGAACGTAGGCTTCATTAACAGTCGAACCACTATTAAAATCTCTTGTCTCTTTACTTTTTTTGTTATTTATTATTGCTTTTTCTATTTTATTAACCTTGATAAATATGGCTGGTGCTTTCACACTCAAACCATGTTGTTAATCCATTTTTTGGATTCATTTTGGTGCTTTCACTGAGAACTCAGCGAATTCAGGCATGGATATAGTTTTCTTTGATCCACCAAATCTAGATACTAGACCCATCAAATCGACTCTAGGAAGCTTTATGCGTTGAAGGTCAATGGCAGGAAGAAAGAGAACTTCTTTCGGAATACCCATAGGAGCTGTTATTGTTGGAGAAGAGACCAATCATAAGCAAGTTGAAGTCAACGACACCAACAATCCATTAATTGAAGCGAATTCTAGAGCTAACATTGGAGGTCGGGTGTCGTGATCTTCTACTCAACATGAAGTCGTTATTAAAGGAGAATTGAACAAGTTGGTTGATGAAATAAACCAAAAGATAGAGAGTAGCCAAAAAGTTCTTATGGAAAAATTAAATGCCCTTCTAACCTTGCAATCACTAGCTACTCCAAGAATCATGCCAGTGCCCATGACCTCCACAGAGTAGGAAAACTCTTCTATTTCCAGACTAAAAAACAAAAACAAAAGGCAAAAGAAAAAAAGAAGTAGTAGGTGGAGATGTAGGAATCTCCATAGAAGGAAATGCAAGCACTCCACCAATTGCAAAGCAACATACTGGAAACTTGAATCTAGGGGAGAAAACCTCACGAGAAGATATAGTAGTGGATCTCTCTGACTCATAAGATGGTGAGCAACTTGATGATGGCAAGTTGGAAGAAAACACTAATGCACTCAATACCGACAGTGAGGTCCAGACTGCCCTTACACGAACAACCGCAAGCTAATGGAACTTCAAGGGAGTGGCTCTCCCGAAGACAGGATAGCCGAGGCTTCAGGCCACTTACTGAGACTGTTTGCCAAATCAAACAGTTTGCATAGTCATTGACAGTCGACTCGTAGACTACCGAACATCAGAGGCGTATATCGCGGATATGATCAAGCACTTGATTGATGAAATTAAGGATAGGAGAGATGTGGAAAGGGGAACCGCTCCGAACTGGACTCCCTTCACTGATGGCATTTTGAATGAATGGTGCCCTGAAAAGTTTACTATATCGACTATTCTGTCTTACGATGGAACTAGAGATCCAAAACCACACTTGTACAAGTACAGTAGGTACATGATGGAGCAGATGCTTCAAATGCCATTCGATGTAGATGTTTTTCTATCTTCCTTAAGGAAATTGTTTCTATGTAATTCACCAGTCTCCCACCAAAAGCCATCTCCACTTTCAATGACTTAGCAACAAAATTCTTTGATCAGTTTAGGCTTCACATGGCCCAACTGAAAGACACGATGTCCTTATCTGGCCTATTCTAGATGAACCTTTGAAATCCTTTACGAGTCGGTTCAATACCATGGTGACTAAAGTATGTAACCCAAACAAAGATATGGTCTTCTTGGCCCTGGACCACACTACCCAACCTGACACCAAATTTGTAAAATTGATCAAAATGAAACAACCTACCACTAGGAAGGACTTTAACCGAAAGGCAAGCCAGTACTTGAGATTGGAAGAGGCGGAGGAGCTAGAAGGAAAACCTTCTAATCCATAACCAACCAACGTTGGCCAAAGTGGCATGGAAGCTAACCAAGGTGCAAACACCTCTAGAACCACCAAGGGAAACACATGGAAGGATTGGAACCAGAAAAGGAAGAACCATAATTCTAATAAGAAAAATGAACGTAACAAAAGACTTAAAGGCTTGAGGCCCGAAGAATGCACCCCACCCAATAATACTCTGAAAAACATCTACCTAGCAATACAAAGGATGGAAGAGGACAAGAAGTCATCTAAAAAGGAAGCGGCAGAACAGCAAAAGCATTCTAAAAAGTATTGCCGCTTCCATGAAACACATGGTCACAAGACGAATGAGTGTTGACAGCTGAAGAACATGATTGAAGAGCTGATCCGAGAAAACAAGCTTCGGTAGTAGTATGTGTGGAAACCACAAAATCCTGACCAGCCTGCTGCACCCTAAGCCCGTAAAGACCGAGGAAACCAAGGTGGAACCAACGAAGAGGGATCTAGATGAACCGACCAAAGACTCATCAATGGAACAATATCTGGATGACCTCATCTCGCGTAGAAGAGTTAGGGAGAAAAGGAGTGATATGCGAGCTCGTTGAAACATTCCCCGAAAGATTTGTGCTTTGTGATTGAAGACAAAACTCCTACTAAGCAACGGAGAACTGTGAACAATGATATGGTATTTCAGAGTGAAGACACCGAAGGAAAAGAAGCTCCAACCCTCACCTTATGGTTATGATGGTAGGAATCAGGCCAGCCATGGTCTAATGAGTGTTGGTGGACAGTGGCAGCTCTGTCAATATCATGTTTAGGCACACATTCGAATATATGAAGATGAGTATGAAAGACTTATGTGCTTATTGAACAAAGACCAAGGATTCACCGATGAACCTAAGCAACCTGTTGGAACAATTGGTTTGCTTGTAGAACTTGGGAACGCAACCGAAGAGTCGGCCTCATCCAAACCTTGGTGATCGTAGATGAAATGTCTGCTTATAATGCTTTCTTGGGTCGGCCTGATTTGGCAGACTTTAAGATTGCTTTAGCTCTGCGGTGTCTAACCATGAAATTTCCAACAGAGAATGAAGTTGGGGTTATCAAAGGAGACAAAAATGTCGCTGGTGAATACTACATCGCAAAACTGCACGAATCTCGAAGAAAAGAAATAGGAATAATATGGGGAGAACTCTCCACATTCGTGAACCTACCATATAGCAACTATAGACCTACCCCTGGCTTGGGGAATATGGCTGATTTGACAAGGCTTTGGACCTTAGGAAGAAAAGTTCAAGGAAGAATGGGAAGCACCAGACGAATTGACGGTGCCTGTCCCAATCGATATGGATGATCCAACTCGGGTCCTGAAAATTGGATCACGTCTTGGAAATAAGACGCGACATGAACTAATTAAATTTCTTCATGCTAAACTGGACGTATTCGCTTAGACCCATTCCGATAAGTGCAAGGTGTCGCTGGAGATTGCATGCCATACACTCAATATCGATCCAAAATATAAACTAAAAAACCAGAAGAGGTGCAATCCAGGACTCGAATGTCCATAGCGCTAAGAGAAGAACTATATAAGCCGATGGTGAATAGCTTTATTCGCAATGCAACTTATCCCAAATAGGTATCCAACCCGGTCTTGGTCAAGAAATCCAATGGAAAGTGGCAATGTATCCACTACTCAGACATAAACAAAGCCTGCACAAAGGACGGTTTTCCACTTCCTAGAATTGACCAGCTTGTGGATGGAACAACATGACATGAATTGCTATCATTCATAGATGCTTACTCAGGATACAAATAGATCATGAAGTATGAACCAGACTAGAACAAAACCAGTTTTATCAACGGTCTAGGATTATTCTACTACAAACTGATGTCATTCGACTTAAAAAATGCAGAGGCAACTTACCGCGACTGGTGAATGCCATGTTCAAGCATTAGATTGGGAAGACTATGAAAGTCTATGTGGATGATATGTTGGTTAAATCGTGCATTGCCGCAAACCACTTGGACTACCTTGGCAAAATGTTCGAGATACTTCGTAAGTATAGAATGAAACTCAATCCACTTAAATGTCACTTCGAGGTAGCCTCTAGAAAGTTTTTAGGATTCATTGCAAGTGCCAGAGGCATCAAGATAATCCCAAACAAATTACCACTTTGTGGGAAGTTGAGGCCCCATGAAACAAGAAGGTGTTACAATGCCTGAATGGAAAATTTGTCGTGCTAAGCCGGTTCATCTCAAAAGCAACCGACAAATGTATATCATTCTCTGATGCTCTAAAGAATGGAAAGAAGAACATCGAATGGATCAGGCTTGCCAGACTTCCTTTGAAGAACTGCTATGACATATGAAGACTCCGATAATCATATCCAAGCCGATAGATGGAGAAGACTTTTTTATCTACCTAGCAGTCTTGCCCCGTGCATTAAGTGTCGCGCTCGTGTTAGAAGAAGCTAGGATCCAGCGACCCGTATATTACATCAGTAAACGGTTCACTGGAGCCATGAAGAACTATCCGAAGTTGGAAAAACTAGTGTATTGCCTTTTGATCGCATCCAGTAAGTCACAACCATACTTCCTTGCACACCCAATCAAAGTACTAACAGATCAATCCTTGAAGCAGGTGTTGTTTCTCCACGAGACTTCTGGATGGCTTATCAAATGGAACATTGAATTGAGTCTATATGAAATCACTTACCATCCTTGAAGGGAAATCAATGGGCAGGCACTAGCAAACTTCATTGTCGAGTTTACAAAATAGAAAAACGAAGAAAAATTACTTTGGAAGTGGAGATACACTGGAAGTTGTTCGTAGATGGTGCATCTATCAACTTTTTCTCCGGAGCAGGAGTCATGCTCGAGACTCCCGAAGGACGATCCGTTTGTTGTGCATTACGCTTGTAATTCCCTTCAATAAATAACAAAGCAAAATATGAAGCATTGATAATCGGCTGAAAGTGGTGAAAGGAACTCAGGATAAATTCCATGCAAATATACAGCGACTCTCAACTAGTCGTCTATCTAGTGAGAGGCAAATATCAAGCTCGGGTAGAGAACCTCGCCCTGTATTTATCCAAAGTGTAGGAATTGCTGAACGACATCCAGCATTATACAATAAATCATATCCTGAAACAAAACACGGAGGTGGATTATCTGGCTAAACTAGTTAGTTTTGAAGAAGATCAATCGATGAGACTACTTCCAGTTGAAAATCTAACTGCTCCAAGCATAGGCGAGATGGATATCGACTGAATTTTTGAAAGAACCAGAGACATGGATGATGCCAATTAAGGACTTTCTACTCTGAGGAACACTCCTCGCAGACAAGAGTCAGTGGAAAACGCTCCTTCGAAAGGCATCACAGTTCATAATACAGAATGAATTACTATATCAAAAGGAATGCTCTACTCCCTTGCTTAGGTGTGTAACCAATGGCGAAGCTCGAAGAATCCATAGGGATGTTCATGAAGGCGAATGCAGAGATTACTCTGGAGGACAAACCCATGCAAAAGAATGTTCTCCAATAAGGATATTTTTCGCCCATAGTTAACCGCGATGCATCATATTATGCCAAACGGTGAGACCAATATGTCAAAGACTCGACAAGATCAAAAGAACTCCTTCAATAGATCTAACACAGATGGTCAGTCCATGGTCATTCATAATGTGGGGGATCGTTTTGATTGGTGTATTGCCAATAACCAAAGGAGGAGCCAAATACGCTATCGTTGCTGTTGACTACTTCACCAAATGTGCCGAAGCGCAACCACTGGCCATTATTACCACAAATAAAGTTATTAACTTTGTCACTAAAAACATTGTTCGCAGGTTTGAAATGCCACCAAAAATCATCATGGATAATGAGACTCAATTTGAAAGCACTAAATACAAAGATTTTTGCAAATGCTTCTAAATCGAGAAAAGCTTTTCTATTATTACACATCCGTAGGAAAACAGGTAAGTGAAGGCAGTAAACAAGATCATCAAGTCCACCATCAAAAAGCGGCTAACTAAAGCTAAAAATAATTGGGTTAATGAACTTCCACTTGCATTATGGGCATACAGAAAAACGTACAAATCTGCAGCCGAGCACTCTCTATTCGCCCTGGAATATGGTTCTGAAGCAATTATCTAGTCAAACTGGAAGTCCCTTCTCATTGAAGGCAAAAGTTCAATCAAAGGTAGAACGAATAACTCCTGCTCGAGTCGCTTGATATGGCGGATGAGAAGTTGAAAGAAGCCGAGCTAAGGACTACTGCTCACCAGAAAAGGGTCGCACAACATTTCAACTTCAAGGTCTGTAACCATACTTTTAAAGTAGGAGACATTGTCCTCAAATGTGTCTATCCTGCACCAGGAACATTCGAACAAAACTGGGAAGGGCCTTATGTAATCGGCCAAAAGCTAGGGGATGGAACGTTCAAGCTAATAACCTTTTATGGAACCCAAATTCCCCGTGCTTGGAATAGCGAATCGCTTCATCATTAATTTATCTAGAATTATCTTATGTATTTCCTATTTCCACAAATAAGCCATCCCGGGATATCGAAGGCATTATAATTAGGCAGAACTTGCCCAACTTTTATTTCACTTAATTAAATTACTTTGCTTTCTGAACCAATAAACATGTGTTCACATAAGTAACATGCCGAGTCGACGGGGTCAAATCGACTCAAAATCATCCGAACACTACTTGGGATAGTGGAACCACGCTTAAGGATGCCCCATTTACCTGCCGAGTCGAGAAAGAAAATCGACTCAAACTTTTGATCGAAGAAACTCGATCCTGGCCTTCTAAGAATCGGTGTTGCTCCAGCGACATCGAGAAGGTCCGAATCAAAGTCGTGCATTCCATAAGCCGGGCATTGCCTCTTGGATTATGGAATCACGTCCATGTAAACATAATTGCCTAAGTCGTGCATCTCATAAGCCACGCATTGCTTCTTGGTTCCCAAAACTACGACCGAGCAAGCCTTGATCCCATTATGCGCATTTAGTAAGCCGCACAACATTACTTGGATCAGCAAAATTGCATCCAAAGATGAGGAACTCTCATATTACAAAAACCATTCACCGCCTCCAGAGCCAAGGAAATAACACTCCAAGGAGTGATATATATGCACAATAGCCTAAACGTTAGCATTATGATGGAATCACTTAGCAAATTTTCAAGTAATCAGTGTTGCTCTGGCATCACCAATCAGTTAGTTCCAAAAATAGGAGTTGCAGTATAAATCCGACTAGGGGCATCCGAAAGACCACAACAGGCACCCAGTCTCGTGTCAAGTGTTCAAAGTAAACATTTTTGTGAACTAGGGACACACACCAACAAAGTAGCAAATACTTCATAGTTCTATTAACCCAAACAAAGAATTTTGGAAATAATTATGGGACTAAATAAAATGGTGCTGAATAAAAAAACAGCAGTACAAAAGGCAGCATCGCATGAAATGTAGATAAGTAGACAAGTGAAATCAAAATCAAAATTTCAACAGTTTTATTACTTGAAATGGTTTTCATGTACAACAATAAGCAGCAGGGACCATACCCGCATAATATCGGCTAAGAATAGGAAAACACAAACACCACTGTTGCAACAACAAGAAGAAATGCTAAGTGCAGACTCTGCACTTGTACATAAAGCAACCAAAAAACAAAAGCTTCGCTTCACGAGTGCACAGACAAATCAAGGCTTCTTCTCACTACCTCTGCTGCGTACTTTCTCGCCTTTGATTGGGAACTTCTCAAGCTCCTCCCCTCCTGAGGTGATCTCGCTTTCTGAAACATTGCCAGTAGCGGATCCTCCTCCACCCTTGTGCTTCAGGGATTTGTGAGAGCTTTTCGACGACCTCTCTTGCTCTTCAACCTTCTCCTTCTTCACTGCTACCATCTGTTTCTCGGTCATCGGCTGCTTGGCCTCTACTTTAGCTAGTTGGCTAGCTTGTTCCACCTACTCTTTTGTGTAAGCAGCTGCCAGATTCTCCTCTTGTGATATAGAGGGGTCATGCAAACCATGCAGCGCTACAATTTGCTCGATGTGTAAACCGGGCTGTGAGTCGGATGTAAAGACAACGGTTGATGCAGTCATAATGACAGTAGATTCAACAATGTAAGGAGGAGGTAACTCAATAAAAAGAGAGGTTTGATCTATAACATTATAATAAGGGGCAGTTATCTCGACAATTTCATCCGACGTAAATTGGAAGCCTTCAAGCATGGGAGAGATAAGAAAATTACCTATTATGGGGGTCTATTCATGCACCACAACTTTGAAGCCTTTGTTGTTGCCTTCTTTTGATGGCTGCATAACCACGGGAGAAGTAGAAATGATCCCCTCAGCAACGTGAAGATGGCTTACTTGGGCCTGAAAGAAAATGCCCAGTTACAGCTTTAGCGGCAACCGCGACATCAATAGCTTCTCGTTCCCTCTCCAATCTCAAGATTTCCTGGCACTCCCATAAAGCTTGGAGGGACTCTTCGTTCAGATATGGCTGAACCAACTCCTCTTCGGTATAACTGCCACCCATGTCTTAAAATCGGGCCAGAATCTCATTCCAGACTACAACAAGCATACGAGGAAACGACGGACCCAAGTAACTAAGGCTCCCCTATTGTAGCACGGAGTTGACATAGAAGCCCAACATAGTAGCATCCAAGCCTTCCATCTTCTCTGTAAAGGTATCCTGAAGCTCTGAAAAGCTAGCATCTGTGCTAGCTTTCTCTACCACCAGCTGTTTCTTCATCTAAATGCAGAACTTGTTCATGAAGAGAGGCAATTTCTTAAGCCTGTTCGGCGATGGTTTTCTTTCGCATCTCAACCATCATCTCGGTTATCCACAACTTTTCTTTTAAAGCCGCCTCATCAGTATGCCCCTTCTTAATTTCATCTCTAAATACGAGTGTTGCTCGTCAGTGGATTCTTTCAGCTACTTTAGCAAAGAAGCACTTTTGCCCTCCCTCTTGAAGGCATCATCTTTGTCTTACGATCTAGGAGCTTCTTTTCGTACTCATCTTTTTTAGAATCAAACGAGTGAATTTCTTTATAGTTGTTCTGATTAACAGTGGACAACCACATGCATAACTTTTCCCACCCCTCGGCTTGCTCTAAGCGCTTTGAATTGGTTGGAGATAGGGTGAATAAGATTCTGCATGAACAAACTTCAGATTACGCTTATCAAAAACAAACCCTTAAGAACAAATTAGGGAATGCTGCTTATAGATGTGGGGGACCAGCGAGAAGAATGTAAGGCGCACGCCTAGAAATCTAAGGAGTGCAGTCGTGACAGTATGAGTGGAGGAAGTCATGACACCAAAAGCAAGGACGTTTATCCCAGTGGAAGCTGGAGGCTATGGAGTAGATTCTTGCTCTTGGTCTCTTTTCAACCTCTTTGACGGATCCCCTTGCTTGGTCGAGCTCTTCCTCTTCTAGTTGCCACTTTCCCTGTCATGGGGGAAAGGAAGGAGGGAAGTCTGGCGCAGCTTTGGGTGTGATGGTGAGGTGGATGGTGAACGGAATTGTCGTCGACTAGTGGTTTTTCTTGATCGAGTTTGAATTTCTGTTATGTCGAATAGCTCGTTTCTAATTTCATGGTGAAGTCATGGAGTTGGGTTGTCGAGTTCATCGGAGAGGTCATGGTCGACATGTTGAGGGTCACGACGATGATCGAAGATGACCAGATCATCGGTGCACGTGCACCTGTGTACATGGGTATCTAGGTTGTTTGCAAAGTTGTGGAAGAAGGAAGTGCTCGGGGTGGTCTCGGGGATGTTATCGCATAGACTCGAAGTAATGAAGCAGGGAGGTAATTCGGGATTGGGCTCGAGAAAATTGAATGTTGGCTCGGGTTGTTGATGATAACAAGTTTTTTTTAAATAAAGGAAAACCAAAATATTAAAGTTGAAAACAAAATGCAAGTTTTTAAAAGTAAATTCGTTAAACAAAATTTCAAAGCAATACAAACCAAGTTTCCAAAATAGAATTATTAAACAAGATTTTAAAATAAGTTTCAAAGTTTGAATGTTAAAGTAAATGTTTGAATTTTTTTTTTTTTAAAATAATTATATATAGGGATAATTGTTTTAAAATCTTTATGTGTTTTGAAATGTGATTTGATGAATATGATTTAGTAAGTAATTAAGATAAGTGGTTTATCTTAAGTTAATTAAGGCCTTGGATAATTAAAGACTAATTAATTTGTTAATAATTAAAGGTTAAGTTAATTATGAAATCAATTTAAAGGATTTATTTATTTATTAATGTAAATGATAATTGCTTGATGAAGTAACTAAATGATAATTGGTCAATGAAAGTAATTAAAGGATGATTACTAGATGTAATTAAGAAAGGATGACCACTTAAATGAATTAATTACGTATGATTACTTAATGTAATTAATAAAATGTAAATTACTTAATAATTAGGGAATAATTAAATAATTAAACATTAATTATTTAATAATTAAAGATTAATAAATTAATTAGTTAAAAGTTAATTAATTTAATGATTAAGATTAATTTAATGATTAAAGGTTAATTAATTTATTCGAATCATAATAATTAAAGGTTAATTAATTAATAATTAAGGATTAATTAATTAATAATAAAGGATAATTAATGAAAGAAATTATGTGATTAATTAAAATATTGATTCAAATGATTTGTAATTAATTAGTGATTAAGCAGGATCATAATAGATTAATTCATTTGGTTAAAATTAAATCTAGATTATGTGATTAAGTAATCTTGTTTATGGATGTTTGAATGCTTCAATTGATTGTTATCTCTGATCTATAATATTATGTGATGTAAATTGTTTGAATTGAGCTGTGTGTAAATTATTTATATGTGTTGAATTTACATATTTATCCGTGAATCTGTGAATGAAGATAAGTGTTATAGGATTATACCATTTATCGATATTGTTGTGCTTGGATTTGTGATGATTGATGATAGTATATTGTTGTGTGTAAAACTTCTGGACTACACCACACACACAAAAATATGGATTTAACAAGTAATTGGTTAAGCTACAAATATTTTGAATTTAATATCATTTTATTCAAATGGTGAAAAGTTTAAAAGTTGAATTTTGAACCCAAATGGTTTTAGAAATGGAATTGGGTTAAACATAAAAAGATTTTGAAAAGGAAGTTTTGAAATTGAAATTTAGTTTGAATAAAATATGTCTTGTTTAAATTTTGAAATTATTTTGGGAAATATGGTTTGAAAGTGGTATACAAGTTATACAATATATATATATATATATATATTTTAAACCATTTTTGAAGTATATTAAATGAACTATTTTGGGTTTTTAAATGGAACTTGCCAAGTATACGGCAGTTCGCTGATTTTCCAGTTTAAACTTTAAAAGGTTATAACTTGTGCATATTTGATCGGATTTTCCCAAAACAAAAACTCTTTGTTTGCAAAAGATAATTGCTTTCATATAAAGAAAGAATTTTCAGTCTTGTTGAAAGGATTTCAAATTTGAAATTGAAATAGTTTTGAAAGCTATGAATGAATCTTTGTTAAAGATTTGGTGAAAATTGTTTCAAATTGAAGAGGATCTTAACGGTTTATCTTTTGTTTAAAAGATTAATGGTAGAAATTTGTTTATACCATTCAAAAAGAAAGGTTTTGGGAAACAAGTGTTGAAAGTTGTGACTGAACTAAGATCCCAATATATCCATATGGTTTTTAAAATTAGCGCTCATTATTCGGTTTAGCCGGGAGAGGACTTTGTGTCATAAAACCCATTCTGAATTAATGATATGACGAAATGGATAGCATTTGAAGACGGTGGTGAAGACCGGGTATTTTCGAAAACGAAAGGATTGCCTTTCGAATGACTCTGCACTAAGTTGCTCCGGTATAGAGATCTCTGTATGTGATGGGGAGTCCGATCGGGATTGTGAATACCTAGATTTGCAAGAGCTTCTTTTGAAATGCCTTCGTGTTTCATTCAGACCCAGGATGGACTTGTATGATTGTATGTCTCACATTAGACATTGAGATATAAAGCTGATTTCTATCAAATACATTTCTGTTTGGTGGCGGAGAATTTTTTCTCTTAGCTTAACACCCTTCTCTGGGACGCACGAGCTTAGAGATTATATAGTTGATAGTTATTAGTGATATACTCCCAATTTGGTAGTGTGGCATGCTGAGTGCTGATCATTTGTTGATCGATGCATGGCTTTTGTGAAAAGTGTAACTTTGTGGACGAGACTTCATCAAACCTTGCAACCTGAAAATGGTCGAAACAAGAAGGATGTGGCAAGGTTATGAGGGTTGTGCCCTTTAGGGTATGTGCATTTCCTTCTGGATAAAAAGTGGTATCATGGTATGGAGCCCACATACTTAACTTATGTCGTTGTTGGAATTTATTGGTGTTGAGTGCTCGGAAAGGTTGGTTACGACCGGGGGATGGCATACTCGTGTCAGTAGTTACCTAGTTACAGAACTAACCCGACCTTGTGTTAGCAGAGTGCTGATTAAGTTCTCAGGGCATTCCTCCAGAGGCATACCCATTCGGCGCGGAAGTTCCTTAGCCAGACCATTTGTTAGAAATCCAATCACCCAATACGCGCCCTGTACGGTTTTAGTTGTAGAACCTACCATTTAGCATGATAGCTATAGTAGGCATACTATAATGGTACGTATGCTGGCTAAGGTTAATATTATACTTTCGAAATGTTTTTTGCACTCTGCACTAATAATAATATCAAAAGGATTTTTCGTATCAAGCATGTTTGACTATCATAAGGAGAAATCTCCCCCAACTGTGTGATTGCATTGTGTGTGTGTCGGGAGGCCTTATGGTAGTCTCATTTTCCAAAAAGCATTGCAGATTTCTTTTTATTTCTTTTTGTTTTGTTTTTGTTCAAAATAAACTGTTTTTTATTTTCTGATACCAGCCCCATGACTGACATGGAGTTTATTGTTCCCTTTCTAAACTTTGGGTGCCCATAATTTTCCACACAGGCAGTCTAGAGTCAGGTTATCAGATAGTCAGCCAATAGGTGTAACTTTTGGCAATCTTTGGAGTCTTTGTTTTGGCGATCACATTGTGTTTCAGTTCAGCTTGATGGTGGTTAGATCTTCTACATTGGAGTCTTTGGAGCTTTGGCATTGAAGATGTTGTCTTTCCGCTGCTGCTGCTTTGTTTTTCTGCTGTGTATCTATCTCTGATAGTGTTGATCATTTCATTTGTATCATTATTGTATCAAATGTAGTGTTTCAATAAAATTATTCATTCTATTTCCGTTGTTTGTTATCATCTAATGTTGTTATAATCTCCGGCGAACCAGACTCAACGTTTGAATCTGCGGCATTCGAATACGAGTGATGTATTTGGATATCGATTTTTGAAGGTCGAGTCAGGGTTGTCACATTTGGTATCAGAACTGAAGGTTGGGTAAGAACTTTAGCTTAGGAGTATAACAAATTAGGTGACTCATTAGAGAGAGGGATATAAATACCCTAGAATGATTGTATCCCTAAGTTATCCATCCGTATGCCTTAGTAAATTCTCTTACTATTCACTAATAGTAAGAATGAGTACAAGAAGAGGACGAGGTAGGGGACAGGGGAGTATCACTACAAATGGTCGATACCTTACAACAACAGAAGCAACTTTTCCATCAATCTCTTTTGATCATCATCCGATTTCAATTCTTTGATGAATTCTTGGCAGCTACAATAAGAAGCTTTGGTGTGTGGTGGCCCTGCGAATCGTTATAAATAAGATTCCTATTTCATACTCTCTTCGTCAGTTTTCTATCGGCTTTTCATTTTTTACTTTAATGAATTTAAAATTTTATTTGAAATAAATTGGTTAACAAAATATGAAACTGAATAAGATTGTATCTTCTTGTCTGTTTTTGGGGTCCAGATACATTCTACGAACAGTTAGTTATCCCTTTGAACTAAACAATGCCCCTGCATATTTTGTAGACCGAATGACTCGAATATTTCATAAAGTATCGAATGAGTTCGTTATCATATTTATTGATGATATTCTGATTCGGTAAGCCAAATATAGAATAAATATTCAGCTTGATCTGAAGAGCTATTTTCTTTATCATTAATATGTTCATCTATTCTTTGTTTGTCTCCCTGTCTAGCAAATTTTGGGGGAGGGAAGTTTTCTTATGGGGGGAATCTGCGACGATCCAAGTTTTAAGCCAAATTTAAATTGGTAATTAATATAAAATTTTGGATTAAATGGTAAATTAATTTGAACTTTTTCCAAATTAAATAAGATATGTGTTTTGTTATATATATATATATATATTATAAATTGAATTTTGAATTTGAAATTAAAAAATAAATATATTATAAATAAATTGGACTTAAACACTCTATATTTTAAATTTAATAAAAATTTGTTTTCTAATTATAATATATATATATATATATATGTATATTTATATTTTGAAAGTTATGATTTGAGACTAATATAATAATTTTCAAAAGGGTATTTTCGGTTAAATTCTTATATATATATAAATATATGTGATTACTTATTAATATATAATTAGTTTTAAAATCATTTTTCTTAAGGTTACATAAATAGTTATAAAAGAAAATAAATATTTTAATTAAAATAAGATTTAATAAAAAGGGTTTATGTAACATCCCACCTTTTTGTATGCTTTAAATCGACGATAAACCACACACATCAGACTTAAACCATACGGAATGGTGGATTGTTATGGGGTAAATAAGAAAAAACAGAGAAAAAAAAAACAAAATAGAATCTTACAGCGGAACGACAAAAAATAATAATCAAATAACAGTTCATGAAGCTGTTTTACAAAACATTTGATTATACTTATACAATATAGAATCGTTACACATACCAGAGATAAATAACAATGCAGCGGAATAATATGATGCAGTGGAATAATATAATAAATAATAGTACAAAAATCTTTGTCTTCGTCCTCCAGAAATAAGGCCTTCAAATCTTGAAATGCTCAGGCTGACCCGAGCGAAGTGAAAAGATAAAACACTCGAGTCAGAACTATAAGATCTTATGTAAGTTAAATCAACTATAATGTATAAGTGGAACGGCGTCAGAGATGTTTACGGGATTTGACATCTCTTATCCAGTGTCTAACATGAGTGTAGTAACTTAAGAGATGTTCGGGATTCACATCTCCTAAGGATCCGTTAAACTATTTACTATGTAGAAATATTTCGCTATTATAATAATGTCTCTTAATAAAATAAACTTACTTTTGAATAGCGTTAAGGAGTGACCCAATATTCCCCTTAACATGTAATAGTCCCAGTAGTCCATCCAGTATCATAGTCCCTCCTGATCGAAAAGCCGCCAAAGGATACCAGACGGGCTACGGGAGAAAACCAAACTCGTACAAGGCACGCTAGGGTAGGTGACACGGCACAACTAGGCAATGCCAGGGTAGATATACCAATTACGCTTCCGGACCGGTGGTAACGCGTAGCAGCTACTACCGCCCACCTCGAGCCACACCCCCAAAATCAAAAGGGCCCAAATCAATCACAAAGTAATAGAATGGTATCGAAGGAGTGTGTCCGATAAAAGGTGCTACCTTCTTAGCCCGTCGATCGCTCCTATTTTAGCCACCTTATGCCAACTCACGTGAGTCGGGTCCACGTATTTACCTCAAAGGAAATGCAGCCACCATCCTACTTCATTTTGGAATCTTCACCGCGTACACGGTTGTTAAAGTGGTTTTCGAAGTTGGCAGAGAGTATGACAACTTCCAATCTCGGTCTCTTTAACAACCAAACGTTATTATAACACCGCGGTCATTTCAAAATAATTTATACTTTAAAACCAAATATCATTGCCATTTCCAACCAAACATAATATAATTCCAAAAATCATAACAGTTTCAAAGTTATAATATTTCGAAACCAAACACTTGAAATTATAACACTTTTAAAACATAATGCTTTGAAATTCATAAGTTCGAAACATTTCAATTCCGATAAAATATTTCAATTTCGATATATTCAAGATATTCCAATTTTTCAAAACTAAATTTAACAATTTCGATTCAACAATCAAATTTTCTATTATTTAGTTTTGAAATAATTTACATAATAAATCCCTTATCATTTAAATAAAACTCAAATTATAAATAACTAAATATTTCTTTCAATTCATTTATACTTGAAATAATCATTTAATTCAGCTTGACCTCGAAATCAAGTTATAATAATTATACCTTTTAAAATTTCCAATTTAATAAATTTCACATCAACCTTTTTGAGTTTAATTCTTAAATAAATTTAATTTCAAATAAATCTCCAATTTATCTCCCAAGCTTAATTTATTTAAGTCATTATATACTCTATATTAAAATGAGATTTAAATACTTACTCACATTTATTTTAATAAAAATCAAACTCTATTATTAAACTTAATTTTTTATTTATCGAACTTATGCATAGCTTAAATTCAAGCATTTAACTATATATATAAAAGTAATATTTATATAATATCAAAAATCAATGTTCATTAAACCATATATTTCTTTCCAAAACCATAGAAATCGTTTTCAAAATATTTTAGATATAGACCAAGGTGTCTGTAAAAAAATTTCTACCCTATGGTCAAGTGATATGAATATTTATCATTTCGATCCGAAATTTAAATAAAAATACGGTTATATATCATTTCAAATCGCAATCCCGAACGAAATAAAAATCCATACAACTTGCAGTTTATAACAATATAACATACAACATCCATTCATCCAATATCAATCATCAACCATTTATCACAATCATCATCCAATCAAATCAATAACATCGATATAAACAGATAATAAACAACAGGTATTTACTGGTAGTTTATATTCAATAATAAATTAAATAAAAATTTAACTGGCAGTTTATATGCAATAATAAATTAAATAACAATTTAATTATATAAAATTCAATTTAACTGGAATGATGATAAAAATATACCAAATAGTCACAAATAAATTTCTAATCACATCAAAAATTAATTTAACACACATAAGAAATTTTAGAAGTTGTGAGTGGGTTAAAACACTCGCCATTTGAATTTAAATTGAATTTAAATCCAATTTAAACCCAAAATTAGAACAGTCTCAGAATTTGTCCAAACTAGTGTCGAAATGTCCGGAATTCCAATACGAACCTAGCAGAGAAAACCACGCGTGAATTAGACCTTATACGTGAAAGTTATTCACGTTAGAATGTGTTGAAGTCAAAATTAAATTAAACAGAATAAATAAATTTACCTTCAATGCCACGGCATCGCCTCTAGAAAGCACACGCGAGCTACAACAGCTCCTGGCCTGAAACCCTAGCACGTTCCAAAACTGCATCGCGTGCGATGAACGGCCGCTGCCGCTTCAATGCGCGTACGTCGCGAGGATGAAAACTCCACCGGAGGAGCCCCCTTCCCCTCCGCGACATCCAAAGCAACGATGATCGACGACAGGCCGATCGAAACCCCCCCAAAAATCACAGCCGCAAATATCCATAACCCTAATCGAATTTTTTCCGACAATCCGACCGTCAATTCGCCAAACAAACCACGACGATGAGCTGCCATCGGTTCTCTCACCCGACCGTGCCTTAAATTCTTCGATTGGACGAAGTTCATATTCGCATGATAAACGGCCGTGAACAATCCCTCGAACTTCGAGCACTCAGAAACTCAAATTGAAAAACAAATCTTGGATTTGACTTGCGCTCATCGAGAGCTTCAAATCCATATATAATTTGATGTAGTTTATGGAGAGTGAAATTTTGGCTTTGAATTTTGTTTGAAATTGCAATTGGAATTTTTGTTTTTGTCTGCCATTGGAAAGAGGAGAAGTAAATAGAATTGTACTTATAGAAATGAGGAATAAGAAGTAGGCTAGGGTTTATAACGAGGTATATATATGCAAGGCTGAAATTAGAATGGACGGACTCAATTGACATACACGTTGAACGATAAAATGGCCCGAAAAGCCCGTTCTGACTCCGGAACGAAATTGGGTCAACGCATATATCAAAATAGATGTTTCTAAATATTTTAAACGCGATGGAACATATTTCAAATCCAAATCCCGTCATATGAAGAAGTTATGCTAAAATCAAGTTATTTCAAATTAATTTCAATTGATTTCAAATTAATTTATTTCTAGGCGTTCTGAGTCCGTACGACCAAACGACAAGTCCGATCGCTACGAAATTTGAAATCCTATAATAATTCACCGATACGGATTTGTTGAAATTATTTTCATCGAAATCCGAGTCATTGACCAAAATGACTATTTTCCAGTTAATTAAATAAATTAATAATTGATCGATTAAATCAAATTTTCAGCTTCAATTTTTAAATTGACAATTCTTATCATTTTTATATTTCTAAATCATTCACACTAATTTAAAAAAATTTAGATGTCAATTTAAAATTGATTAATCCCTCAATTTTAGTGTTTAGTTTCAATTTCATTAAATTCAGAATCTATAAATTAAAATTCTCAAAAATCCATTTATTAAATCTTTAAACCTTGTTATTCGAGTCTTTATTACAATAAGAATAAAAATAATATTGTTTTTAAATCTTGGTTCTTAATATCTCCCATTTTAACTTAATTTCAATTCACGTACTATTTGATTACTTTTAATTGCAATTTGATTTCCAATATTTGATAACAAACATTTAATAAAATTAACAATTAAATTATCGAAAAATTTACGGGTTGTTGAACTCTCCCTCACTCAAAACTTTTCGTCTCCGAAAAGGAAAAAGGAAGGAATGAATTGAGTTAAGCAGTCAATACACCTTATTCAAAATATTAATTTTATCAATAAATAAATTTACAAAATTTAATAATTTAACTAAAATATATCAATTTATAACCACTAAATCTTTTTTTACTTAGATTAATAAAGTTTGGAAACATTTTCAAACAATTTCTAAGTCCAAAATTAACGAAAAATTTCGACAGAGTCTCCTTTGTACGGAGAGGCTCGGGAGAAAATATAATATCAAATATAACAATATATCATAATATTTCAAAATAATATATCCACAACGGGAAAATAATAATATCATATTTCTATAAAACCATAATCTGAAAACGTAACTATTTGTCGGGCAATTTACGCTTATTTTATGAAACCAAAAGCAGTAGAAATTACTTCCATAACCTGTATTTCACTTATATAATCCAAAAGAGGTTAATAATAATATAAAATGAAATATTTAAAGTTGTTTCAATCAATAGCAAACAAATTTATACAACAACAATCAATTGCAACCAACCGCATACACATCAAATACAAATCAACCATCCAAGCAAAACAAACAATTGGTTTGTTCGGGTCAAGACACTTTAAATCACATAGAATGACAAATAACTATGAAGTATTCCACTTACTTAACAGTCTTAGACAAACTCAATAGATTATTCATACATCCAAGCAAATTTAAAATATCCTTGCCCAAACAACCATAAACCAAACAAACAACAATTCCAAACAATAGATCATGTTCATTCTTATTGATTCCATTTCATACATTTGTTATTTGATTTCCTTTTCATTCATATAATGATTTATCTTTTTAATTTACACTTATTTCTTACAAACTTTCATTTCCATCCACTCATTCAGTGTTTATTCCATTTACTTCCATTTATTACTTGCAATTATTCATTTTCATTTATTCAGGTCATGTCAGTTTCTTTTTATTGCATTATATTTATTCATTCATTAATTATTGCATAACTTCATTTATTTACATTCATTTGTCTATAGTATTTATGTTCAATTAAATTTCTTAGCATATCAATTCATCTACTTACGTTTTTAATTACTTTCTTATAATACTTACTTATTATCACACTTTATTATAGTAATATTTCAATTATAACATAAGTTTATAACAACTACAACATCAAATTCTTATGTATTAAAGAATTTCATTGAATACTTCCATTATTTCAAGTTTTTACTTGTATAATATCCATAACATTTTCTTATTAAACATTAGAACTTTAATATTTGGTAAGTTATATATATGTTTTTAAGAATGTAATTGAAAGTTATACAAGTTTGTTTTTTTCTTTAATTAACTTAATGTTCAGTAATAATGTCCTATGTTTCATAGTTTACAAATGTCAACCTTCTTTTAATTTCCTTAATAACTTAGCATTAAATCTCTTATTTCATTTAGAGGTTTCAATTATTAGGTAAATTCCATTTCAGTACACTAATTGAATTATTAATTAATGGAAAATTAAGAATTAAATACCGGGTTAAAGTTCAAATCATTTAAAATAATAGATAAATATATATACTTACAACTTATATATCCAATTATATTTAAAAAAATTAAAATTTACATTTGTTTATCAAAATAAATCTGCACTAAAGCTACTACAGTGGCCTTCCCGCTTAGAGACTCAAAAATAAACGTCGATGATGCGTGCACTCATCACCGAAATTATTTTCCAACGACTGAGAGGGAAGTACAGAATTTATTTTTTTCCGAAATTTCTTTTAAAACAATTCTTTCAAATCATATTGGAATATTTGTATCAGAAAATACTTCTAAAATATTATTATTACATTCCAAAATCATTTGAAAGAAAATTTCAAAGCCCCTGGCTTAAGTTCTAAATTCCCAATTTTCATTTATTTTATTTTCAATCTTATTTCCAACTAATATCTAAAAATTTCACTGCCTAACCACAATTTAATTACAACCAAATATAATCTTTACAAAATTTTATTATATATATAGAAAATATAATAGACAAAATTATTTCATTCATCTATATTCTAAACAAATATTTTGTCGGTCTGTCTTATTAAGTGTTTAGAAATCCCTATTGATGTCATAGCGTCCCATACACCAACCAGAATTTATAAATACAAAATGGAACAAATTAACAACATATTAAAACATTTTATACACTAACAAATACGCTCTCTCATATGCATACGCTCAGCGACTCATCACAAGGTATTACTACCCTATTGATAAAGAGTCGGACCCCACAAAGCTAAGGTTTATCGCTAAACCAAAGCTTTGATACCAGATTGGAGCATCCTGCCTTTTTGTATGCTTTAAATCGACGATAAACCACACACGTCAGACATAAACCATACATAAGGGCGGATTGTTATGGGGTAAATAAGAAAAAGCAGAGAAAGAAAAAAAAACAAAACAGAATCTTGCAGCAGAACGACAAAATATAATAATCAAATAACAGTTCATGAAGCTGTTTTACAAAACATTTGATTATACTTATACAACATAGAATCAGAGTTACACATACCAGAGAATAATAAATAACAATACAGCGGAACAATGTTGTGACGCCCCACCTCTATACCCACGCTAGCCAAGAACATTACGGTGAATGCTGTCAACTAGCATGGAGAATAAGGCTGTTGAGGAGTGACCATCCGTGTAATTTCTTTGCGCGAGCATCGATATGTCAGATAGTATAACATGCATTTCTTTTTCAAGAGGGAAATCTGACATACCGACACAAACTCAAAGCTACTACACAGTGTCTATAATATCTTCAGAAACAAATATAGAAATAAACATAACATAAATCAGTCACAGACAATTCATATCACAAAGGCGGAAATAGATATGAATATTACACTAGGAAGTGTACATCAGAGTAGTGGTCTAAAAAGATCCAAGATATCACAAAAGAATAGTTACACGAACTACACAAAAGAATAAGTATACATTATGGAGTCTATATCTCAAATGTATACAACAAAAACTACTAATCTAATTAGTTAACCAAAAGTCAAGGAGGTAATCCCAGATGTAAAGTCAAGCAGAAGCACCTGTAACATCTCGGTCTGACCCGAGTATTATTTAATAAGAAAATAATAAACGGATCAGTCTAACTATAAATATCAGATGAAATGATATAGAGTAAGAGATATGATTAAACACATAATAATCACAATGCCAAGCTGTGATATATATAAGTAATTGAAAATCAACAAGAGATTAATCAATATCACCAAATCTACACAAGAATCAAAGGAAATGTCATACTCCTTATTTCGTTCACCAAACCATAAATATTGATGATTATATCAATGTCAATCACAAAAGTCAATGACACACAAATTCACCAATGCACAAATATTGATAAAACATATCAATGGAAATCACGAAAATTGGTGAAGCATAAATTCTAGAAATCATCTCAAGAAATCCAGTCAATGACACACGAATTCACCTATGCACAAAAATTGATAAATCATATCAATAGAAATCACAAAAATAGGTGAAGAAGAAAGTTCCAGAATTCGACACACGAAATCCAGAAATCACACAAAATAGGGGGCAGGCCTATCACACGAACGGGAGCATGAAAACTCACCAACATATGTATCACACGAACGAGACGCTATCTCATGGTAGCTAGCCATTAATTTTTGACACACGAACGGCCCGAAGACCATGGGGCGCTACCCCATCAATTTGAGTCGAAACTCCACAAAACGGGGTTTAGTCTCCCTCACAGAATAAGAGACATCGCACATTGCTAGTCTAAATCACAAAAATGATCGTCATGATCATCAAGAAGTGTCAATTACAGTAAGCTAGTAAATATATGAGCTTAGCTTCATGTCCCATAACCACAAGCTTAACTTAAATATTTACGAACAAATTGTAGATCTCCACTAGAAAATTGTCACAAGAGTTTCGATCGAACGAGTCCAAGAATTAACCGACGAAGTAAACGCAAGCGTTTCCTACCACTTGTTTTACTAAGTCGTTTAATTAGATTTCTCATACGAGTGAGGTAAAGGTTTGTATATACTAATAGATTGGAAATCGGTTTGAGAAAACGAGCTTTGTTATAAAATAGTGCTGAAATCATTTGAAGAAAGAGTTTTGATATTTACTACTAGTATAGAAAACCTTTATATTTTTAAAGTGACAAATCACAAAGAAGATTGTAGGAACAATCAATCACTAAAATTCACATACGAAGATGTGAATAAAAATCCAACGAAACCGATAAAGAATCCATCGAAATGGATATTCAAAAATCCCTAAAAAGGAGTCATTAAAGTCATAATAAACGATAACAACAAATAGGAAACAACACGAATCGATTAAAGTTAGAAATTCAAGCAACTAGGCGAAATAGGCAAAATTTCATCAGGTCGGTCGGCCGGCTATAGAGCTCGGTCGACCGGACCCTGTTCCAAAAAATCTCGGGAAGCAGGTCGGTCGGCTGAGCCCTGTAGCCAGTCGACCGGACCAGAGACAGAAAGGTGCCTATGCACCTTAGTAGCAGGTCGGTCGACCGGCCACAGGGCTCGGTCGGCCGAACCTGTTCCCAGTCCCTTCCTAGCCCGTCGAATACTATGGCCAATCACGACCAATTCGCAACCACTCGAGCATCGACACTAAGGATTTATGCCAATCGACTACCCGGCCCTATGAGCTCCTCGTTGCATCACCAAAAACGCATTTGAACATCGAAGCTATGATTTTTAAGGGTTTGAACCCAAAACACTAAAAAAATTGGAATATTCACCAAATCAATCCAAAACAAAAGCTAATGCACATGAATAAGTGTTAGGAATTCATACCTAACATTCGAAGATAATTATAAGCATAGATGTGAGATACAAATCTCACCTTTGAACCCAAGCAATTGAAAAAGAAGCTTGAAAGCAAAAGGGGAATCAACCACTCTTCAAATCTAACTCAAGACTAAGCTAAAAAGAGAAACATTTCCCAAATTAGGTTTAGGAATTTTCTGAAATCAAAGAGAGAAAGAGTTGGAGAAGAAGAAGAGAAGCTTACTAATGGGTTCTTCTATTAGTTTGGAGCTAGAGCTTGATTTGCAAAAGGAAAATAGGGTTTTGGAGTTTTAATTTCCCATCTCTCCCACCATTGATGCTTTAAAACTGAAAAGAGGAGAAAGTGAGGGTGAATGGAGAGGAGTGGCTCAGATTTGAGTATAAGTTAAACATAGGGCTGAGCCCAAACCCAAACCTAAAGTGAAAAAGTAGCAAAAATCAACTTTCTCCAAACATATCGAAGCTTATACTCAAAAAGGTCACAAACGGCATTTTAAACTCAATGGGAGTGGTCCCGAGTCCTAATTCGACCATATGCGAAAAGTATCTTTTCGGACTAAATTCAGAGTATCGATAAAATATTTAAATATAAAAATCGACAAACATGCGGGTTGTTACAGACTCCCCTCCTTAAAGAAATTACGTCCTCACAATATTTAAGAAGAAGATATATAGTAACAACCATAAAAGCATATTCAACACAAAAGAAGTTTGAAATAAGAAGTTCACCTCAAGGAGCACGGGAAAGTAAGTCCGGATGTGATCGCTCGATAAACTCTCTAGACTCCCAAGAACAATCCTTAGGATTTGAAGACCATTGAACTTTTACAAGCGGAACATCTTTATTTCGAAGGCGTTTGACCTCCGAAGCAATAATTCGAATAGGATGCTGCTCATAAGTTAAATTAGGCGAAACTTCAATTTCTTCCACAACACCGGGCTCAAGAATAGAATCTGAATCACGAAGACATTTCCGAAGTTGAGAAACGTGAAACACGTCATGGATAGCAGAAAATTGAGCCGGTAATAAAAGGCGATAAGCCATGGAACCAATACGTTCAGTGATAGGAAATAGCCCAATATATCGAGGCGCTAATTTTCCCGATCGACTGAAACGTACAACACCTTTCATAGGTGACACACAAATGAACACAAAATCTCCCACAGAAAATTCTAACTTCCTTCTTCGGTTATCGGCATAGGATTTTTGTCTACTCTGGGCTTCTTTTATCCTAAGACGAATAAGATCAATCTTTTCTGTGGAATCACGAATAAAATCTGGACCTAAAACCAGCTTCTCATCGGCCTCAAGCCAACAAGAAGGAGATCGGCATGGCCTTCCATAGAGTGCCTCGAAAGGTGCCATACCAATACTAGATTGGAAGATATTATTATAGGAAAATTCAACAAGTGAAATATGATCTTCCCAACTTCCACCAAAATCAAGAACACATGCACGAAGAAGATCTTCAAGAGTTTGATTCACACGCTCGGTTTGTCCATCGGACTGAGGATGATAAGCGGTGCTAAAATTAAGCTTCGTTCCTAAAGCTTTTTGAAGACTCTTCCAAAATCCACTAGTAAACAATGGATCACGATCAATAACTATAGAAGTAGGAACTCCATGTAATTTAACAATTTCTTTAATAAAAAGTTTGGCCAAAAGAGGTACGGTTCGGTTAGACTGAACGGGAATAAAATGGGCAGATTTAGTAAGCCTATCAACAATCACCCATAAGCTATCATGACCCGAACGAGAACGGGGAAGACCGTCTATAAAATCCATGGAAATTTGGTCCCACTTCCAAATTGGAATTTCTAAAGGTTGCAATAACCCACCGGGCCTTTGATGCTCGGCCTTAACGAGTTGGCAAGTCATGCAACGCTTAACGAAGTTAGCGATGTCAAGTTTCATTCCCTCCCAATAATAAAGTCGCTTCATATCCGCGTACATTTTACTACTACCGGGATGAATGGTAAATTTAGAGTGATGGGAATCTTCTAAAATATCTTTACGAAGATCACTAATATTTGGTACGATAAGTCTACCAAATTTCCGAATGCCGCCACGAGAATCGATATCAAAGTCTTTCAAACCTTCAATATCAATTTTATCCTTAATATTTTGGCCAAGAAGAGCCAATTCGGGATCTAGCCTTTGAGCTTCAAGAATGCGGTCTAAAAGAGAAGGACGAGCCTCAAGGCTATATAAAACAAATGATGAGCATAAATCGGATACGCGGTCTCGAATCTCACAAGTGGATAAGATCTCAAGATCGTTCCATTCGGATATCATCATAGAAACAACAGCTTGTTGCTTTCGACTAAGTGTATCCGCAACGCCATTTCCCTTTCCGGGAGTATAAAGGATATCAAGATCATATGGTGCAAGAAATTCGACCCAACGCTATTGACGCAAATTAAGTTCCTTTTGAGAGAATAAATACTTCAAGGATTTATGATCGGTATAAAGAACAAATTTCTCTCCTAAAAGATAATGACGCCAAATACGAAGGGCGAAAACAATAGCCGCGAGCTCTAAATCATGAGTGGCATATCTAGTCTCAGCAGGCTTTAATTGCCTAGAAGCATAAGCAATAACACGTTCTTTTTGCATAAGAACGGCACCCAAACCAACGTGACTAGCATCGGTATAAACAATGAAATCTTGATTCCCCTCGGGAATAACAAGAATAGGAGCATCAGAAAGAAGTTCCTTCAATTTCTGAAAAGAAGCTTCACATTTGTCCAACCAAATGTATTTAATACCTTTCTTCGTTAAGCTAGTGAGAGGCACGATAATCTTAGAAAAGTCTTTGATAAAGCGGCGGTAATAACCCGCCAACCCAAGAAAACTACGAATCTCCGTCACACTCTCTGGTCTCTTCCAATCTTGAATCGCTTCAATCTTTGAAGGATCCATGGAAATTCCGGATTCGAAAATAATATGACCGAGAAACTTCACACGTGATTGCCAAAAATGGCATTTAGAAAATTTTGCTTTTAATTGATTACTTCTAAGAGTTTCCAACACAATCCGAAGATGTTTTTCATGCTCCTCCTCGGTTTCAGAATACACAAGAATATCATCAATAAAGATGAGAACAAACCGGTCGAGAAAACCTTTGAAAACTCGATTCATAAGGTCAACGAAATAAGCCGGAGCATTCGTTAGACCAAATGGCATAACAAGCCATTCATAAGATCCATAACGAGTACGGAATGATGTCAAAGGAATGCTATCCTCTGCAATACGAAGCTGATGAAATCCAGTAGCTAAGTCTAATTGTGAAAAGACTCTAGCACCACTAAGTTGATCGAATAGATCATCAATCCGAGGTAAAGGATATTTATTTTTGATAATAAGATCATTAAGCTTGCGGTAGTCAACGCAAAGCCTAAGTGTTCCATCGGATTTCTTCACAAAAATAGCTGAACCTCCCCAAGGCGAGGAACTAGAGCGAATAAATTGCTTCGTCTCCAATTCAGATAATTGTTTACGTATCTTCTCGTTTTCTTTATTGGACATACGATAAGGAGGGCGAGTGATAGGTCGAGCTCCAGGAATAAGGTTAATTCTGAACTCAATTGCTCACTTAGGTGGTAATCCTAAAACGGGCTCGAATATGTCGGAAAATTCACGAACGGCGTGAATAAGAGAAATAATGTCACCCTCGTCATCATCGTCATCACGAGGATTTAAAGAATATAAAGATGCAACCAAGCTGGAATCCGAATCTTTAAGATTAATAGAAATATGCTTAACAGATTGAGGATGTCGAAGATGAATAGTCCACTCAGGACATAGGATATGAGCTTCATAACTGTTAAGCCAATCCATTCCCAAAATCATTCCAAAGCCTAAATAACGCATGACATGCAAATCGGCTCGGAAAGAAAAATCACACAAAATAATCTCGACATCTTTACACAATAAACTGATTGTCGCGGATCCACCAACCGGATTCACAATTCTCAAAGAAGTCATTAAACACAAAACATCCAAAGAAAAAGTATCAACAAGTTCTTTTGATATAAAAGAATGGGACGCGCCCGTATCAAAACGAACTCGAATAGGATGATCACGAAATAAAATAATTCCATCCAGAATAGAATGATAAATACCTTGGCCACGAGATGTGTTGCCAGGGGCTTGAGCAACATTAAGCTTTCCCTCCTTCCTATTTTGAAGTTTGGGACATACATGCATAAAATGGTTCGGGCTTTTACAATAGCGACAAGTATGAGGTTTTGAACACTTGTTCGCAAAATGGTCTCTAGAACCACAGTTAAAGCATTTCCCTTCAGTAGAGGAAAAGGTCTTTGCAGCAGGAGTTGCTTGCCTCCCTTTCTTATTGGGATAAGGACCTTTGAATTTGTTTGGCCTCTTCTTGTTGTTGAAGTTTGGTTTGGAACCCACCACTTCAACATCATTCTCCCTATCCGCCTCTTCAAGACGAAGAGCGATATCAATGAGTTGGTCGAAAGAAACTTCTAACTTTAGAAGTAATGGCTTCTTGAGATTTTTGTTTAAGCCATAGACGAACCTCTAGTTCTTCTTTAAAGGGGTGTTGATGTATTCAACCCCATATTTGGAAGGCGACTCCAAGGAGGCGACATAATCAGTCATGGAGGACTCACCTTGAACAAGGTCTATAAATCGTCGAGCCAATGTCACTTTCTCTGCTTCTGGTACAAATTTCAACTCGAAGCGTTCCCGGAATTGCTCCCAGGTGAGATCCGCTTCATTAATCTCATAAATAAGAAGCTCGTACCAGTCCAATGCTCTTTCTCGGAGCATACTAGAGGCCACCTGAACTCGGTGAAGGTCAATAAGATTCATGCGAGAAAAGATTTGATCGCATGACCTTAGCCAAGCCTGTACTTCAATAATAGTTTGGGAACCTTTGAATGGCTCCCCACCCAAATTAGTGTAATCGCTGCACAAGCGTGCAAACCCCGACTTTGGGTGAGTAGGTTCCGGGTTAGCTCCAGCTGCTTGAGCATTCGTCACTAAATCAAGAAGCTGTTGAGCAGTCATAAAAACTCCATCCTGGGGTGGAGTGCTAGATGGTACGGCTCTGGGCCGGCCTGTTCTAGACATTTCTCTTCCTTTAGAAAGAAAGAAGAAGAAGATAAAGGTTATTCACCAAATTGAATATCAAGCAATCTTGATAGATAAACAAGGAATCATAAGGAAAATAGGATGAATCGGTACGAAGACTCGAATTAAATCCTAAAGCACGATTCCTAAGATGGACTTAGGACGATGATCCTTGTTATAATATTCCATATTGTTTCGAAGTTTGGCTCTGATACCAAGCTGTGACGCCCCACCTCTATACCCACGCTAGCCAAGAACATTACGGTGAATGCTGTCAACTAGAACGGAGAATAAGGCTGTTGAGGAGCGACCATTCGTGTAATTTCTTTGCGCGAGCATCGATATGTCAGATAGTATAACATGCATTTCTTTTTCAAGAGGGAAATCCGACATACCGACACAAACTCAAAGCTACTACACAGTGGCTATAATATCTTCAGAAACAAATATAGAAATAAACATAACATAAATCAGTCACAGACAATTCATATCATAAAGGCAGAAATAGATATGAATATTACACTAGGAAGTGTACATCAGAGTAGTGGTCTAAAAAGATCCACAATATCACAAAGGAATAGTTACATGAACTACACAAAAGAATAAGTATACATTATGGAGTCTATATCTCAAATGTATACAACAAAAACTACTAATCTAAGTAGTTAACCAAAAGTCAAGGAGGTAATCCCGGATGTAAAGTCAAGCAGAAGCACCTGTAACATCTCGGTCTGACCCGAGTATTATTTAATAAGAAAATAATAAACGGATCAGTCTAACTATAAATATAAGATGAAACGATATAGAGTAAGAGATATGACTAAACACATAATAATCATAATGCCAAGCTGTGATATATATAAGTAATTGAAAATCAACAAGAGATTAATCAATATCACCAAATCTACACAAGAAACAAAGGAAATGTCATACTCCTTATTTCGTTCACCAAACCATAAATATTGACGATTATATCAATGTCAATCACAAAAGTCAATGACACAAATTCACCAATGCACAAATATTGATAAAACTTATCAATGGAAATCACCAAAATTGGTGAAGCACAAATTCTAGAAATCATCTCAAGAAATCCAGTCAATGACACACGAAATCACCTATGCACAAAAATTGATAAATCATATCAATAGAAATCACAAAAATAGGTGAAGAAGAAAGTTCCAGAATTCGACACACGAAATCCAAAAATCACACAAAATAGGGGGAGGCCTATCACACGAACGGGAGCATGAAAACTCACCAACATATGTATCACACGAACGAGACGCTATCTCATGGTAGCTAGCCATTAATTTTTGACACACGAACGGCCCGAAGACCATGGGGCGCTACTCCATCAATTTGAGTCGAAACTCCACAAAACGGGGTTTAGTATCCATCGCAGACAAAGAGACATCGCACATTGCTAGTCTAAATCACAAAAATGATCGTCATGATCATCAAGAAGTGTCAATTACAGTAGGCTAGTAAATATATGAGCTTAGCTTCATGTCCCATAACCACTAGCTTAACTTAAATATTTACGAACAAATTGTAGATCTCCACTAGAAAATTGTCACAAGAGTTTCGATCGAACGAGTCCAAGAATTAACCGACGAAGTAAATGCAAGCGTTTCATACCACTTGTTTTACTAAGTCGTTTAATTAGATCTCTCATACGAGTGAGGTAAAGGTTTGTATATACTAATAGATTGGAAATCGGTTTGAGAAAGCGAGCTTTGTTATAAAATAGTGTTGAAATCATTTGAAGAAAGAGTTTTGATATTTACTACTAGTATAGAAAATCTTTATATTTTTAAAGTGACAAATCACAAAGAAGATTGTAGGAACAATCAATCACTAAAATTCACATACGAAGATGTGAATAAAAATCCAACGAAACTGATAAAGAATCCATCGAAATGGATATTCAAAAATCCCTAAAAAGGAGTCATCAAAGTCATAATAAATGATAACAACAAATAGGAAACAACACGAATCGATTAAAGTTAGAAATTCTAGCAACTAGGCGAAATAGGCAAAATATCATCAGGTCGGTCGGCCGGCTACAGAGCTCGGTCGACCGGACCCTGTTCCGAAAAAGTCTAGGGAAGCAGGTCGGTCGGCTGAGCCCTATAGCCAGTCAACCGGACCAGAGACAGAAAGGTGCCTATGCACCTTAGTAGCAGGTCGGTCGACCGGCCACAAGGCTCGGTCGGCCGAACCTATTCCCAGTCCCTTCCAAGCCCATCGAATTCTATGGCCAATCACAACCAATTTGCAACCACTCGAGCATCGACACTAAGGATTTATGCCAATCGACTACCCGCCCCTATGAGCTCCTCGTTGCATCACCAAAAACGCATTTGAACATCAAAGCTATGATTTTTAAGGGTTTGAACCCAAAACACTAAAAAAAATTGGAATATTCACCAAATCAATCCAAACCAAAAGCTAATGCACACGAATAAGTGTTAGGAATTCATACCTAACATTCGAAGATAATTATAAGCATAGATGTGAGATAAAAATCTCACCTTTGAACCCAAGCAATTGAAAAAGAAGCTTGAAAGCAAAAGGGGAATCAACCGCTCTTCAAATCCAACTCAAGAAGCATGATTCTAAGCTAAAAAGAGAAACATTTCCCAAATTAGGTTTAGGAATTTTCTAAAATCAAAGAGAGAAAGAGTTGGAGAAGAAGTAGAGAAGCTTACTAATGGGTTCTTCTATTAGTTTGGAGCGAGAGCTTGATTTGCAAAAGGAAACTAGGGTTTTGGAGTTTTAATTTCCCATCTGTCCCACCATTGATGCTTTAAAACTGAAAAGAGGAGAAAGTGAGGGTGAATGGGGAGGAGTGGCTCAGATTTGAGTATAAGTTAAACATAGGGCTGAGCCCAAACCCAAACCCAAAGTGAAAAAGTAGCAAAAATCAACTTTCTCCAAACATCTCGAAGCTTATACTCAAAAAGGTCGCAAACGGCATTTTAAACTCAATGGAAGTGGTCCCGAGTCCTAATTCGACCGTATGCAAAAAGTAGCTTTCCGGACTAAATTCCGAGTATCGATAAAATATTTAAATATAAAATCGACAAACATGCGAGTTGTTACAAATGTGATGCAGTGGAATAATATAATAAATAATAGTACAAAAATCTTCATCTTTGTCCTCAAGAAATAAGGCCTTCAAATCCTGAAATGCTCAAGCTGACCCGAGAGAATTGAAAAGACAAAACACTCGACTCAGAACTATAAGATCTTATGTAAGTTAAATCAACTATAAAATACGAGTGGAACGGCATCAGAGATGTTTATGCGATTTTACATCTCCTATCCAGTGTCTAACGTGAGTGCTGTAACTTAAGAGATGTTCGGAATTCACATCTCCTAAGGATCCATTAAACATTTACTATGTAGTAATATTTTGCCATTATAATAATGTCTATTAATAAAATAAAATTACTTTTAAATAGCGTTAAAGAGTGACCCAATATTCCCCTTAACATGTAATAGTCCCAGTAGTCCATCCAATATCATAGTCCCTCGTGATCGAGAAGCCGCCATAGGATACCACACGGGCTACGGGAGAAAACCAAACTCGTACAAGACACGCTAGGGTAGGTGACATGGCACAACTAGGCAATGCCAGGGTATATATACCAGTTACGCTTTCGGACCGGTGGTAACGCGTAGCAGCTACTACCGCCCACCTCAAGCCACACCCCCAAAATCAAAAGGGCCCAAATCAATCACACAGTAATAGAATGGTGTTGAAGGAGTGTGTCTGATAAAAGGTGCTACCTTCTTATCCCGTCGATCGCTCCTATTTTAGCTACCTTATGCCAACTCACGTGAGTCGGGTCCACGTATTTACCTTAAAGAAAATGCCACCACCATCCTACTTCAATCTGGAATCTCCACCGCGTACACAGTTTTTAAAGTGGTTTTCGAAGTTGGTAGAGAGTATGACAACTTCCGATCCCGGTCTCTTTAACAACCAAACGTTATTATAGCACCGCGGCCATTTCAAAATAATTTATACTTTAAAACCAAATATCATTGCCATTTCAAACCAAACACAATATAATTCCAAAAATCATAGCAATTTCAAAGTTATAATATTTCAAAACCAAATATTTGAAATTATAACACTTTTAAAACATAATGCTTTGAAATTCATAACTTCGAAACATTTCAATTTCGATATATTTCAAGACTTTAAATATTCCAAAATTTCAAAACTAAATTTGATAATTTCGATTCAACAATCAAATTTTCCATTATTTAGTTTTGAAATAATTTACATATTAAATCTCTTATCATTTAAACAAAATTCAAATTACAAATAACTAAATATTTCTTTCAATTCTTTTATACTTGAAATAATCAGTTAATTCATCTTGACCCCCAAAATCAAGTTATAATAATTATACCTTTTAAATTTTCCAATTTAATAAATTTCACATCAACAATTTTGAGTTTAATTCTTAAACAAATTTAATTTCAAATAAATCTCCAATTTATCTCCCAACCTTAATTTATTTAAGTCATTATACACTCTATATTAAAATGAGATTTAAATACTTACTCACATTTATTTTAAAAAAAATCTATTATTAAACTTAGTTTTTTATTTAACGAACTTATGCATAGCTTAAATTCAAGCATTTAACTATATATGTAAAAATAATATTTGTATAATATCAAAAATCAATATTCATTAAACCATATATTTCTTTCCAAAACCATAGAAATCATTTTCAAAACATTTTAGATATAGACCACGGTGTCTGTATAAAATTTTCTACCCTATGGTCAAGTGATACAGATATTTATCATTTCAATCCGAAATTTAAAATAAAAATATGATTATATATCATTTCAAACCGCAATCCTGAATGAAATAAAAATCCATACAACTTGCAGTTTATAACAATATAACATACAACGTCCATTCATCCAATATCAATCATCAACCATCTATCACTTTTATCTTCCGAGCAAATCAATAACATCAATATAAACAGATAATAAACACTAGGTATTTACTGGCAGTTTATATTCAATAATAAATTAAATAACTTTTTAATTAAATAAAATTCAATTTAACTAGAATGATGATAAAAATATGCCAAACAGTCATAAATAAATTTTAAATCACATCAAAAATTAAATTAACACACATAAGAAATTTTAGAAGTTGTGAGTGGATCAAAATACGCACCTTTTGGATTTAAATTGAATTTAAATCCAATTTAAACCCAAATTTGAACAGTCTCAGAATTGGTCCCAACCTACACCAAAATTTCTGGAATTCCAATATGAACCTAGCGGAGAAAACCGCACATGAATTGGACCTCATACGTGAAGTTATTCAAGTTAGAACGTGTTAAAGTCAAAATTAAATTAAACAGAATACATAAACTTACCTTCAATGCCACGTCATCGCCTCTAGAAAGCGCACGCGAGCTACAGCAGCTCCTTGCCTGAAACCCTAGCACGATTCAAAATTGCATCTCGTGCGAAGAACGGCCGCTGCCCCTTCAACGCGTGTACGTCGCGACAACGACAACTCCACCGGAGTAGCCCCCTTCCCCTCCGCGACCTCCAGAGCAACGACGATCGACGACTGGCCGATCGAAACCCCCCAAAAAATCTAAGCCTCCACAAATATCTATAACCCTAATCAAATTTTTGCCGATAATCCAACCGTCAGTTCGCCAAAAAAACCACGCCGATGAGCTCCCCTCGGTTCTCTCTACCTGACCGTGCCTTCAATTCTTCGATCGGACGAAGTTCATCATCGCGTGATGAACGGCCGTGAACAATCCCTCGAATTTCGAGCACGCAGAGACACAAATTGAAAAATGAATCATGGATTTGACTTGCACTCGTCGAGAGCTTCAAATCCATATATAATTTGATGTAGTTTGTGGAGTGTGAAATTTTGGCTTTGAATTTTATTTGAAATTGCAATTGGAATTTTTATTTTTGTCTGCCACTGTGAAAGAGGAGAAGCAAATAGAATTGTACGTACAAAAATGAGGAATAAGAAGTAGTTTAGGGTTTATAATGAGGTATATATATATATATGCAAGGCTGAAATTAGAATGGATGGACACGATTGACATACGCGTTGAACGATAAAATGGCCCGAAAAGCCCGTTCTGACTCCGGAACGAAATTGGATCAACGCATATATCAAAATATATGCTTTTAAATATTTTAAACGCGATGGAACTGATTTCAAGTCCAAATTCCATCGTATGAAGAAGTTATGCTAAAATCAAGTTATTCCAAATTGATTTTAATTTAATTTATTTCTAGGCGTTTCGAGTCAGTACCATCAAACGACAAGTCCGATCGCTACAAAACTTGAAATCCTACAATAATTCACCGTTACGGATCTGATGAAACTAGTTTCGTCGAAATCCGAGTCAGTGGCCAAAATGGCTATTTTCCAGTTAATTAAATAAATTAATAATTGATCAATTAAATCAAATTTTCAATTTCAATTTTAAAATTGACAATTCTTATCATTTTTATATTTCTAAATCATTCACACTAATTTAAAAAAAATTAGATGTCAATTTAAAATTTATTAATCCCTCAATTTCAGTGTTTAATTTCAATTTCATTAAATTCAGAAACTATAAATTAACATTCCCAAAAATCCGTTTATTAAATCTTTAAACCTTGTTATTCGAGTCTTTATTATAATAAGAATAAAACTAACATTGTTTTTGATTCTTGGTTCTTAATATTCTTCCATTTTAATTTAATTTCAAATAACGTACTATTTAATTACTTTTAATTGCAATTTGATTTCTAATATTAGATAGAAAACATTTAATAAAATTAACAATTAAATTATCGAAAAATTTACGGGTCGTTACACTTTAAGATATTTTCTTTTTAAAATTTTACTTGAGATAAAAGTAGTTTGTGTATATACAAGTATAAAAGTTAGAAACATAAATGTATAAAGACATAATGAATAAATTTATATAAATATAATACATACATATATATATAGATAACACATAAATAAATATAATTTGTAACATATAAACATGAGAAATTAATAAACGAAATAAGGATTTAAACATAAAAATGATTGTATTTAACAATGTAAGTAATTAATACATACAAAAAGACAAGTGTAAGAAGAATACAACATGAATTATTGTTAGCATAATTTACAAATGGCAAGTTATATTTTCTTTCAATTTAAATTTTAAAATGTATTAGAAAGAAATCAGGCTATGTATATATCATTATTCCCACTCTCTCTCATTTTCTTTCATGCATTCAACATCAAAACCTGGAAAAGAAATGAAACTAAACTACAAACCAGAAATCAAACAATCTTCAAACTGAAAACATTTCAAACCTGAAGCAAATTCAAAATATATGCAAAGAGTTCAAACTTGAAGCCTTTTGAAATCAAATAACAACACTTTCAAATTTTAATTCAAACCGAACATCAAGTTCCAGAAAACAACAATCAAGTTTCAGAATCAAAGTTTAACTTAAACTAATATCAGGCAGTAGAAACAAATCATTTCCGGTTCAAAGTCAAAACAATTCCAGGTTTAAGCATTCAAACATGTTCTCTGTTCTTTTCAGGTGAGAAAATTACCTTATTAAGGCTTGAAAATCTGTTGAATTTGGTTTTCATATGATGTTAATATTGTAAAAAGTATTTGTATAGATGTAAGATGCCTACATTCATATATATATATACATGTAAATGATGTCTGTATATTCCTATAATTCCAGTTTTACAGGGTTTAAAACCTGTTCAAAAATTCATATCATCCAAAAGAATTAATACTAGGCTTTGATCTCTAAAAAAAATTGATTGTAAGACTATAACAAGAATTGTAAAAATGGTTTTAAGAATTTATATTAAGTAAATTTATCAAAAATGATAGATTACAGAGGAAATTATGCAAATCAGAAAATTCAATAATCTGGATTCCGAGTTTTGATTATAGGAATAGATTCGCATTGGGAAGTTATGATTTTTGAAAATCATTTTAGAATTTTTAAGTCTATAATCGTTGAGAAATCTCGTGTTGAACGAAATTGGAATTTTGGTCAATTCCTGGTGATCGCGGATGTCAGGGGCAACAGAATTTTGGCCAGAGGAGGGTTATAGGATGGAGATCATAGGAAAAATGACCGATGGTTTTTCAGGTCGACATGGTGGTCAATCGATGATGAATTATGGTTTTTAACACTGTTTTGTTCGATGAGGAAGACGAGCTGATTTCGTCAACAACGATGGATCAAAACTGATCGCACCTAGGGGAAAGGAAAGAGGGAAGTGTGGCGCAGCTTTGGGTGTGATGGCGAGGTGGATGGTGATCGGAATTGTCGTCAACCAGTGGTCTTTCATGATCGGGTTTAAATTTCTATTATGTCGAATAGCTCGTTCCCAATTTTGAGGTGAAGTCATGGAGCTAGGTTGTCCAGTTCATCGGAGAGGTCATGGTCGACATGTTGAGGGTCACGACGATGATCGAAGATGACCTGATCATCGGTGCACATGCACCTGTGTGCATGGGTATATGAGTTGTTTGCGAAGTTGTGGAAGAAGGAAGTGCTTGGGTTGGTCTCGAGGATGTTATCGCGCAGACTCGAATAATGAAGCAGGGAGGTAACTCGGGATTGGGCTGGAGAAAATTGGATGTTGGCTTGGGTTGTTGATGATAACAATTTTTTTTTAAAATAATGGAAAACCAAAATATTAAAGTTAAAAACAAAATGCAAGTTTTTAAAAGTAAATTCGTTAAACAAAATTTCAAAGCAATACAAACCAAGTTTCCAAAATAGAATTATTAAAGGAGATTTTAAAACAAGTTTCAAAGTTGAATGTTAAAGTAAATGTTTGAAATGGTTTAGTTTTTAAAATAATTATATATAGGGATAAGTGCTTTATAATCTTTAAGTGTTTTTAAATGTGGTTTGATGAATATGACTTAGTAAGTAATTAAGATAAGTGGTTTATTGTGACGAACCAAAATTTTGAACATTTGAAATTGCAATATTTAATTGATTTTAAAAAATTTGAATGTTAATTTGACTTGAATTCTAAATATCATTATTTATTTTGGATAATCAATTATTGAATTTAACAATTGGAAAATGGATAAATTGTTAAATCTAAAATTTTACGCTGGATAAAAATATTTTGAAGGCTTAGAAAAGTTATATTGATAATATTGAAGATAATGGAACCTTCAGAATTGAATTTGAAAATGCTTTGTTCAGTTTTGAAAAAATATCGTTTAAATTGGTATTTAAAAGTAGCCTTCCAAGGCACAGTCTTGGAATCCGACAAAACCAGTTCCATTGGATCCGTAATATTGTATAAATATCGGATTTCAATTTTCGTAGCATTCAGAGTGATGTTTGGCCGTACGATAAGCAAACGCGTTGAATTTTTTTATCGAAATTTAATTTAATAATTGGGTTCAAAAGTCTATCTTCTACATACGATTGAATTTGGACTCGAAACTTTTTCCAGTGCGTTCGAAATGGGGTTATAACATTATTAGCGCCTGGTGGCATGCATCGATTGGAGATCGAGATTTTGAATTGCGTTTATCAGAGCAATTTGAATTTAAATTTAAATTTAACTTTAATATATATATATATATATATATATATATATATATATATATATATATCCCTTCAAATTTTTAGTCCTCATCCCAATGGTTGTCATTTGATTTACAACACGTGCTCACTAAAGATTTACATGCATTCATTGAGAAAAAAAATTTATAATCGTGCTTTCATCTTCATTTAAAACAAAAGAAAATAAAAATCAAACCAAACACTTTCATCTCCATTCAAAAAACAAATAATAATGGCTGCATGGAAAAAAAGAGAATGAACAAAATTAAAAATCATTCGAAATTGTGATATCGAATCGATATTCAATCGAGATCGTGAACTAGATTTGGAAAAGGAAGGTGGTTCACGATCGAACCCGATTTCGATTGGCGGCAAATCGAGTGAGCAAAACGGGGTAAGGGTAGCGAGATGGTGGGTCGCTGGAGGAGGGAGCACACGCGCGCATGCTCGTGCATGCGAGGGAAGACCAAAGTTCAAGATGGTAAAGACTGTGGCATCGAATTCGCGATTCAAGGTGGGCGTGACTCAACATCGGCGTGCGGTGCGGCGACTTCAATAGCATCACAAGTCGAGCACAAGGAGGGTTGGCGGCATGTCAAAGCGAAGAGGTTCGCTGTTGTTTGGAGGCGAAATAGAGGATGGGGTTTGCTTCGATACGATAGTGAGGTAACGGAAGTATTTTCTTTTATTATATATATATATATATATATATCAGAAATATAGATGTATGTACACATGCAGAGAAAGAAAAACAGTTTACAGTAAGATAAATAAGAAATTCTGTTTTATTTAATATACAGGTTTGAAAGGAAATTTTTAGAAATTAATATATATGTGTGTATATATAAGGCTTTGGAAAATGTGCAGTAATTTTAAAATGATGAAGAGTTTAAATAAAATTTGATTTCTGAAATCTATCATTTATTTTTAAGTATATATATGTATGTTGTTTATAAAGAGAATTATTTAAAAGAAAATTTGTTAAAACTAAATTATATGTTTAAAAACCAAAATTGTTGGTTTAGATTTAATTTATCAAATGGAAAATTTATTGTTTGATTGTTCGAATATTAATAAAATCATATAAATTTGTACATGGTTTAAAAAAACTATGAAGAATACAAGATGGGATGGAAATTAATTGCAAAATAAAAGCAAAGGTGAGATCTTCTTACTCAAATTAAAATAATTAGAATTTCAGTTATTGATTATTAGTATGGACGTGATAGTGTGTGTGTGTGTACATATACATATTTAGAGTGATTGATTTTCCACATTATATAGCGGATGAGACCCTATGGCCGCATAATAGCGGATGATATTATATTAATCCCATATACCGTGATATTCCACCTCGAAATGGAATTGGTACTTAATGGTTGTGCTAACATTTGTGGATGCAGGGAAATAGGTTGGAGGGATCCAACTGGATTACTCAAATATTTGAATTTGTTTCAATTTTGTGTGTTGATTTATTTATAATCTATGTGTGATTATATTTGTGATTGAAATCATTGAAGGCTATGGCTTGGCCGAATATATTTTTGGTATCGTAGGGTACCAGAAATATAAAATTGGATTTTTGAAAATTAAAGTAGAAAATTTTAAGTAAATTCGTTTTAGGGAATTTAATAAATTTTGAAAGAAGGCATTTTTGAAAGGATAAAGTATATTTTTAATATCCTATTGAATAAAATACAACTATGGGGAAAAGATTTTTAAAAATTGATTTTGAGTAATATTGTTTAAAAGTTGAAGAATTTATAATTCGGATTTTAATAGTTTGGAAGGAATAAAGGAATTTGTTTTTAAAAGATAATAAATTTGGGAATCAATTTGAATTTGATTTGGTGTTTGAAAAAAAATTTGGAAATCAATTTGGAATTTGATTTGGTATTTGTAAGTGAATATTTGGAAATCGATTTGAAAATCGTATATCAGTGGATATTTGAAAATTTAAATTCACAATGGGAATTTATAAAGAAAAGGGAAATTTGTTTTAAAAATATATATTGGTTTATTTTAAAAGTGTGGAAAGAAATTTATGGATTTGGAATGTAAATTTAAAATAAATCAAGAAAGATTTATTAATTGATTTAAATAGACCATTTTGAAATGGAAAGAGTATTTTTCCCTGGAATGCCGAGTATGTTTTCAAAGTAGCTTATAAATAATTGAAATTTTTTAAGGATGGTTTAGAAAGGATACTTTGGAGAAATTATTCTCTTAAGTTGTTTTTAAATCTTTAAAGAAAAGATTTATTTAGTAAATTATAGAAGTGGTTATTTTAAAGAATGAATTGGTGTTTGATTTAGAAAATGGTTATTTTAATAATTACACTTTATCTAATAATTTTATTCTTATAATTATTTGAACTTGAGTTTTATATGAGATATTGATATAAAATTTCATAACTAATGTTTTAAATAAAGTGTTTCAAAATAGTTTTTGTTTTAAATGTTTCCAAGTATATATTTTTGGATAAGTGATTTAAATTATTTTAAAGTATTCGGACTCGGCAGATTTCATTGCAAACATATTTGGAAATTTATTTCACGTGGGAAAGTGATTTGAAATTTGTTTTCAAGTGTTGAAGTGTTGAAAATATATCTTGCGAAGATATTTTGAAAAATAAATAATTGGGTGAAAATTATTTAACATTTGGTGACTGTTGTGAATATTCATTGATAATTAAATAACCGACTATCAATATTGGCCTTTAAATGACATTTGAATTTCAATGCTACCGGCAGTCGGATTCCAAACGGTTATCCGAAAACCACATTGAATCTTTGTGATGGATCTTTCGCTAAAAAGATCAAAGTGGAAATTTGTTGTGATTTACTTGAAATCTGAATGTAACACTTATTTTTAAAATAAGCGCTCATTATTCAGATTAGCCGAAAGAGGACTTTGTGTTATAAAACCTATTCCGAATAATGATACGACAAAATGGGATTGCATTTAAATATGGTGTTGAAGACTGGGTATTTTGAAAAATGGAAGGATTATCTGTCGAATGTCTTTACACTGAGTTGCTCCGGTATAGAGATTTTATCACCCTTTGTGATGGGCAGTCCGGACATGATTAGTGAATATTCGAATTCGCAAGTGATTCTTTAAAGTGCCTTCGGTTCCATTCGATCTCGGAACGGACTTGTATGAATGTGTGTCTGACGTTACACTTTGAGATGTAAAGCTAGTTGCAATCAAACACATTTCTGTTGGTGGCAGAGAATTTATTCTCTTAGCTTAACACCCTTCTCTGAGACGTACTAGCTTAGAGGTTATGTAGTTGATGGTTACTAGTGGTACATTCCCAATTTGGTAATGTGGCATGCGAAATGTTGCTGATCATTTGTTGATCGAAGCATGGCTTTTGTGAAAAGCGTAGCTTTGTGGACGAGACTTCGTCGAACCTCACAACCCGGAAATGGTCGAAACATGAAGGATGCGGCAAGGTTATTGGGGGTATCGCGCCTTAGGGTATGTACATTCCCTTCTGGAAAAGGGTAGTATCATGGTATGGAGCCCAGATATTTAACCTATGTAGTTGTTGCAAATTTATTACTTTGTGGTTGTTGGTGTTAAGGATCCTCGGATAAAGGTCGGTAACGACCGAGGGGATGGCATACTCATGTAGTAGTTACCTAGTTACAGAGGTAAACTGGCCTTGTGTTGGCAGAGATCCGGTCAGGTTCTCGGGGAGTCCCTCCAGAGGCGTACCCACGTGGCCCAGGAAGTTCCTTAGCCTGACCATTTGTTGGAAATCCAAAGAAACATATGCGCCTGTACGGTTTTAGTTGTATAACCTGCCTTTTAATTATGGTGGTGACTTGCCGTTTAATTGGTAGCTATAGTAGGCATGGTACGAAATGTCTATGCTGGCTAAGATTAATATTATACTTTCGAAATGTTTTCCACACTATGCACTAATGATAACATTAAAAAGGATTTCGCGTATCAAGGATGTTTGACTATAATAAGGAGAAATCTCCTCCAATTCTGCATTTGCATTATGTATGTGGCGGGAGGCCTTATGGTAGTTTCATTTTCCAAAATCATAGTGGATTTCTTTTCCTTCCTTTGTGAAAATAACTATTTTCAAGGTCACACACCAGTCCCATGACTGACCTGGAGTTTATTGTTCCCTTTCTAAACTCTAGGTGCCCACAATTTTCCATACGAGCAGCCTAGAGTTAGGTTATCATTATTCTGGAGTGTAGTCGAGAAAGTATGCTATGGAGATCTGGAGGCAAGCTGGATGGCGAGGCGTATTACTAGTATATAATATTTCTTTTCGACGTTGTGTTGTTGTAAACTCTAATAATGTGATGTATAAACTGATATGGTGCTTTTGTTTTAAAGATTATTCATTTATTTATTATATTTGTTCCACTGCGAAATGTGAGATTCTGTTATTGTTTCTGTTTCTTCTTCTATCTTCTTCTTCTTTAACGCTAATGGTTCAGTTATTCGGCATTCGATTGTTCGGCATTTGATACAGTGGACGTATTGATGTAGACTATCGGGCGTCGAAAAATTACGTCATTACATAATGGCATCAAAGAAATTGGTTAAGCGACAAACTTAGCTCTGGTGGGGATTACTCATTAGAGATAGAGTCAGTAGTACTCTAGAATGAGTTTGAGTGTATTAATAGATATGGACGCGTATTTGTTAGTGAATATAAAACTGTTTTAGATTGTAGCGATTGGTTTGTTGAGTGGTATATGGATTTTTGTCAATACGAGTAATTAACGTTATTGACAGGGATCTCTAAATGCTTGAATAGAACAATTCGACACGATATTGTTTTAAAATGAGGGTAAATGAAATAATTTTACCCAAATTATTTTTGTATATTAAAGCAATAAATTTCCATAAATTATTATAGTTATATATGGTTGCTTGTTTGTTAGGAAGTGATAATATTAAATTATTATCATTGATTATTGAATAAGAAATTGAAATCATAACTAAAAGCTAAGAAAATAAAATCCATATATAAACGGGATTTGTAAAAGTAAATTGTAAATGTAATTTATAATTTGAAATAGAATTCCAGAGAAATATTTGAAAAAGCTTTTGAAAAGATTTAAAATTTGGGAAGTTTGGAAATTAAATCCCTTTCGAGTTTGAAAATGGTTTTCAAAGGTTTTGGAAAAACGTTTTTCAAAAGGGATAAAAGCACTAAACTCTTTTCGGTCGCTGGAAAATAATTCTGATGATGATCGCGACATCATCGGTGTTCATTTTTGGGTTTCCAAGAGAGGAATTACTGCCAAAAAGTTTTAGATTAAAATTGTTTGCAAATTTTGGTTTTGGTTTGGGAATGCAAAGGGTTTTGGATATAGTTGATTTCAAAGGTAATTTTGAAATATTGAGAAATTATTTAAGACTCTAAAATTTTATTTAAAATAGTTATGGAATAATAAATAAGTTTGAAAACTTAAAAAATTCATATTTAAATTGAAATTAACTTGAGTTAATTTGAATAAAGGTAAATTAGTCTAATAGACTAAACGATTGGAATAAAATTTATTAAGGTGGAAAATAAATTTGTGAATGAATAAATAAATTTACAATTACAAGTAAATGAACTTGAATGATGTCGAAATTCAACCTGAATATTGGAAATTGAATTTGATTTGTGATAAACAAAGTAAAGTGGAAATTTTGTCAAGTTGGATCAAATGAAGCAAGGTACTGAAATGAAATTAGTATGTGAAACTAATTAAAGATAAAAAAAATTGAATTCATATAGAATTAGAGATCCAGTTCAAATATAAGTAGATATAAACCAAAGTGGTGAATTAATATAAGAAGTATATAGAATAGTTATATTGAACTTAAGAAATAAATGGTGAAATTCTTAAGTAAATTAGTATTGGAAAATACAAAGTTAACAATTGAGTTAAAGTTAAATGGAAATTGTGAAATGGATAATGGTAATAAGCTGATTGAAATCAATGTAAATGTGAATAAAAGGAAAGAAAACTAATATAGCTAATAATCAATAAAAATAAGTACGTTGGATGTACGCATATTATTTTATTCACATAACGATTTGATCCAGAATTCGAGCATAGAATTTCGAGATAGTTATCTCGATCCGAGTTAGGATTTTTCACTCGATTTTCGACGGCGAACCTGGATATGGATTTTTGGTTGATTTTGGAAATTCTCTATCATAGTTTATGGCTATGCGAGGACAATGATGGTTACTGATCAATAAATCAGATCTGAGTCCGCACTAGGAAGTCGGGTGGACGATACTAGTTCGGAAGTGAGAAAATGTGATCAAGTGAGCGATCGAATTTGATATTGCGTACAAATGATATAAGTGCATCATACGGATTTGAATGAAATAAATATTCAAACTTTTGTAAAAGAAATGTGCAAAATGATTTTGAAAGCTATGGTTGGATATTATTGCTAGTAGGAAATACAGGTGTGTTAAAGGCAAAAGATAAATTGAGATTTGATTTCGAAGATAATTTGAATTGCTCGACAAAAAGTTATGTATTTAAATTTCAGTATGAAATTTGATGACTTTCTTGTCTAGCCGCTTGGCTTTTTGTTTTTTTTTTGAAATCTGGGGGTCGTCGTGGCATTTTGTAGTCATATCGATCTAGCAGCGCAAAGGAGACACTAGCGAAATTTCGAAAATTTAGGGAGTTCGCAAAATTTTGAGAAAATTTTGATAATTAAAAATTTGAATTTAAATTTAAATTTGAATTGTTAAGAAAACAATGTTGTTTGGAATTTATGGAAGGTTTTGGAAAGTTAGTTAAAATAATAATGGATCTTTAATAAAAGGATTTTTTTTGGCAAGTTGATAAAACTGTTAGGTTTTGGGAAAAATAATAAACAGGTTGAGGACCATTTTTCTTAACTAGTACTTTCGAGACGAAATTCTTTTAAGAAGGGAAGAATCTGACAACCTAGAATTTTGAATCTTTGAAATTGAAATATTTAATTGATTTTAAAATTTTTGAATGTTAATTTGACTTGAATTCCAAATATCAGTATTTATTTGGATAATCAATTATTGAATTTAACAACTGGAAATTGGATAAATTGTTAAATCCGAAATTTTATGCTAGATAAAAATATTTTGAAGGCTTAGAAAATTTATATTGATAATGCTGAAGATAATGGAAGTTTCGGAATTATATTTAAAAATGCTTTGTTTAGTTTTGAAAATATATCGTTTAAATCGGTATTTAAAAATAGCCTTCCAAGGCACAGTCTTGGAATTCGACGAAATGATTTCCATTGGATCCGTAATACTGTATTATAATCGGATTTCAATTTTCGTAGCATTCGAAGGATCGTCTGGTCGTACGATAAGCAAACGTGCTGAAATTTTTTATCGAAATTTAATTTAATAACTAGGTTCAAAAAGCTATCTTTTACATACGATTGAATTTGGACTCGAAACCTTTTCTAGTGCGTTCAGAATGGGGTTATAACATTATAAATGCTTGGCGGCATGCATCGATTGGAGATCGAGACATTGTGTTGCGTTTATCAGAGCAATTTGAATTTGAATTTAAATATAAAATATATTTATACATATAAATCTCCCTTCAAATTTTTAGACCCCATCCCAACACTTGTCATTTGATTTACAACACGTGTTCGTTAAAGATTACATGCGTTCGTTTGAGAAAAAATTTGTAACCGTGATTTCATCATTTAAAACAAAAGAAAAATCAAAATCAAAATCAAACCAAACACTTTCATCTCCGTTCAAAAATCAAATGATAATGGCAGCATGAAAAAATGAGAATGAACAAAATTCGAAATCATTCGAAATTGAGATATCAAATCGATATTCAATCGAGATCGTGAACTCGATTTGGGAAAGGAAGGTGGTTCGCGATCGAACATGACTACGATTGGAGGAAAATCGAGCGAGCGAAACGAGGTAAGGGCAGCACGATGGTGGGTCCTTGGAGGAGGGAGCACACGCGCACGCGCTCGTTCATGCGAGGGAAGACCAAAGTTCGAGATGGTGAAGACTACGGCGTCGAATTCGCGATTCAAGGTGGGCCTGACTCAACGTCGGCTTGTTGGGCGGCGACTTCAATAGCATCGCATGTCGAGCACAAGAAGGGTCGGCGGCATGTCAAAGCGAAGAAGTTCGCTGTTGTTTGGAGGCGATATCGAGGCTGGGGTTTGCTTCGATACGACAGTAAGGTAATGGAAGTATTTTCTTTTATTAAATTTATGTATATATATATCAGAAATATAGATGTATGTATACATGCAGAGAAAGAAAAATAGTTTACAGTAAGATAAATAAAAAATTTTGTTTTATTTAATATACAGGTTTGAAAGGAAATTTTTAGAATTTAATATATATGTATATATGTAAGGCTTTGAAAATATATAGTAATTTTAAGTTGATGAAGAGTTTAAATAAAATTTGATTTCTGAAATCTGTCATTTATTTTTAAGTATATATATATATATGTAGTTTAAAAAGAGGATTATTTAAAATACGATTTGTTAAAACTAAATTATATGTTTAAAACCAAATTGTTAGTTTAGATTTAATTTATTAAATGGAAAATTTATTGTACGATTTGTTCGAATATTAATAAAATTATATAAATGTTGTACAAGGTTTAAAAAAATTGTGAATAATACAAGTTGGGATGGAAATGGATTGCAAAATAAAAGCAAAGGTGAGATCTTCTCACTCAAATTAAAATAATTGGAATTTCAATTACTGATTATTTGTTTGGATGTGATAATATATATAATAGTGTGTGTATATATATATATATATTTGGAGTGATTGATTTCTCGCATTATATAGGGGATGAGACCCTATGCGCCACATAATAGCAGATGATATTATATTAATCCCGTATACCGCGATATTCCACCTCATAGTGGAATTGGTATTTAATTGTTGTGCTAACATCTGCGGATGCAGGGAAATAGGTTGGAGGGATCCAACTGGATTCGTTATTTGAATTTGTTTCAATGTTGTGTGTTGATTGATTTATAATCTGTGTGTGATTATATTTGTGATTGAAATCGTTGAAGGCTGTGGCTTGGCCGAATATATTATAAGTATCATAGGATACCGGAAAAATAAAATTGGATTTTTGGAAATTAAACTAGAAAATTTTAAGTAAATTCATTTTAGAGAATTAGATAAATTTTAAAAGAATGAATTTTTAAAATGATAAAGTTTACTTTAAAATCCTATTGAATAAAATCCAAATTATGGGGAAAAGATTTTAATGAATGGATTTGAGTAATATTGTTTAAAAGTTAAAGAATTTATTTAAAATTCGGATTTTAATAGTTTGGAAGGAATAAAGGAATTTGTTTTTAAAAGATAATAAATTTGGGAATCAATTTGGAATTTGATTTGGTGTTTGAAAATAAATTTGGAAATCAATTTGGAATTTGATTTGGTATTTGGAAGTGAATATTTGGAAATCGATTTGAAAATCATATATCAGTGGATATTTGAAAATTTAAATTCACAATGGGAATTTATAAAGGAAAGGGAAATTTGTTTTAAAAATAAATGTTGGTTTATTTTTAAAAGTGTGGAAAGAAATTTACAGATTTGGAATGTAAATTTAAAATAAATCAAGAAAGATATATTAATTGATTTATGTAGACCATTTTGAAATGGAAAGAGTATTTTTCCCTAGAAAGCCGAGTATGTTTTCAAAGTAGCTTATAAATATAAATTGGAATTTTTTAAGGATGGTTTTAGAAAGGATACTTTGGAGAAATTATTCGCTTAAGTTGTTTTTAAATCTTTAAAGAAAACATTTATTTAGTAAATTATAGAAGTGATTATTTTAAAGGATGAATTGGTATTTGATTTAGAAAATGGTTATTTTAATAATTACACTTTATCTAATAATTTTATTTTTACAATTATTTGAACTTGAGTTTATATGAGATATTGATATAAAAATTCATAACTAATGTTTTAAATAAAGTGTTTCAGAATAGTTTTTGTTTTAAATGTTTCCAAGTATATATTTTTGGATAAGTGATTTAAAATATTTTAAAGTATTCGGACTCGGCAGATTTTCAGTGGAAACAAATAAATATTTTGAAATTTATTCCACGTGGGAAACAAATAATTATTTAAAATCTGGTGATTGTTGTGAATATTGATTGATGGTTAAATAACCGACTATCAATACTAGCCTTTAAATGACATTTGTATTTCGATGCAACCGGGGGTCGGATTCCAAATGGTTATCCGAAAACCACATCGAATCTTTATGATGGATATTTTGTTAAAAAGATCAAAGTGGAAATTTGTTGTGATTTACTTCATATCTGAATGTAACACTTATTTTTAAAATAATTGCTCGTTATTTGGACTATCTGGGAGAGGACTTTGTGTCGTAAAACCTATTTCGAATAATGATACGACAAAATGGGATTGCATTTGAAGACGCTGTTGAAGACCAGGTATTTTCGAAAATGTAAGGATTACCTGTCGAATGTCTCTGCATTGAGTTGCTCCGGAATAGATATTTTATCACCCTTTGTGATAGGGAGTCCGGACGTGACTAGTGAATATTCGGATTTGCAAGGGCTTCTTTGAAGTGCCTTCGGTTCCGTTCGATCACGGAACATGCTTGTATGGATGTGTGTCTGACATTAGACTTTGAGATGTAAAGCTGGTTTCTATCAAATACATTTCTGTTGGTGACGGAGAATTTATTCTCTTTGCTTAACACCCTTCTCTGTGACGTACGAGCTCAGAGGTTATGTAGTTGATGGTTACTAGTGATACATTCCCAATTTGGTAATGTGGCATGTGAAGTGTTGTTGATCATTTTTTGATCGAAGCATGGCTTTTGTTAAAAGCGTAGCTTTGTGAACGAGACTTCGTCGAACCTCACAACTTGGAAATGGTCGAAATAGGAAGGATGCGGCAAGGTTATTGGGGGTAGCGCCCCTTGGGGAATGTCTATTTCCTTCTGGAAAAGGGTGGTATCATGGTATGGATCCCAGATATTTAACCTATGTGGTTGCTGCAAATTTATTACTTTTTGGTTGTTGGTGTTGAGGATCCTCAGATAAAGGTCGGTAACGACCGAGGGATGGCATGCTCGTTTAGTAGTTACCTAGTTACAGAGGTAACCCGGCCTTGTGTTGGCAAAGATCAGGTTAGGTTATCGGGGGATACCTCTAGAGGCGTACCCATGTGGCCCAGAAAGTTCCTTAGCTGACCATTTATTCGAAATCCAAAGAAACAATACACGCATGTACGATTATAGTTGTATAACCTGCCTTTTACTTATGATGGTGACCAGCCGTTTAATTTTAGCTATAGTAGGTGTAACGACCCGGAATTTTTGGGCAACATAAATTTAATAATCTGTGTTAATAATTTAATTGGTTTGGTAATTTTCTTTATAATTTTAATTTAAAATTGGCTAATTTATTCTTTTAAAGGTTAATAAATATTTAAATCTGTTAATGGTAATCAATATCTTTCTGACAATTTAAATTTGATAAGAATTGTTTTTCAAAGCTAATCAGATTTTATTCTGTTTATAATATATACAATTGATATATATTGTGAATAGAAGAGCTTTTGTTTTAAATTTAAGATTAATTTTCAAATTGTAATATATATGTATGTATATGTTATAATTTGAGTTGTTTGAAATTTAGTTTAATCTATTAACAATTTATATATAATGAATATGTTTGAGATTTTAATTTAAAGCTTTATTTAAAATTTAATAGTTTTCAAAAGTTGATTTAAAAGTTTAATTCAATTTTCTTTAAAAAATATAAAGATAATTGTTTATTTTTAATATGCTAGTTTATAAAAAGGATTTAAATAAAGTTTTGTTTTATTTCTTTAAAGTGTTTAATTTTAATGGTTAAAAATGTATATGTATAAGTTTTAGATTTTAAACATATATTAGAATTTTTTTCATTTTTGTTTGTGTTAGAATATTTCTTCTAAAGGCAAACTTATATTTATTTATAAAGCAAATTTAATTAGTAGGTTATATTCACATTTTAAACTAAGTAAAATTTATTAAAAAAAGACTTAAAGTACAAATGTAAACATATTATCACCTTGCCATAACACATGTAAGTAAATTAAGCAAGTAGAGGACATTTGTTCAATTAATAACAAGTGGCATTCATCTTTCATATATTTGAAATTTACAACATAAAAGAAAATAGTTTCTCCTTTTTCATTTTTTTTCAAAACTCTTTTTCCTCCTCTCAAATTTATGGCAATTCAGTAAACTAAAGACCTGTAATCTTCTTAAAATCTGCAATGCAATTGATCTTCAACTCCACTCTGTAAATCTTCAATCTGAAATCAACCTACAATTCAAACTAAAACTGCAACTAAAACAAAGTATCAACCTGAAATTTATCTTCAATCTGCAACTTAAATATGCAATTGAAGATCTGCATTCAAAAGAAAAGCTTCAACCTGCAGTGAAGCTCAAATGCATGTCATCTGCAGTTTAACACCTTTTAAGCAACAGCAATTTGGAAGCATGAGAAAGGATTTTCTACTAAAAGAAAAATCAAAAGCAAATGCAGTAATTCAAAGCCTGGAACAAGTATTAAACCCTGCTCTGTTCTGCTCTGCTTATTATATACAAGTGAGTAAATTATATTTTAAAAACAGATTTGATTTAGTTTTAATTGAATGTTGCATGAAAATGTGTTTAATTTAGATGGAGCATATTTGTTTACCTGCATGCAAGTTATAAAATAAATAAAATAAAGAAGATAAAAAATGGTGAATGCTGTATATGTATACTGTTGTATACAGATTTGTTTTCTTTCTGTTTAAATCAACAACTTGATTTTGGATGCAAATTGGACAATGACTTGTAGATGAAATTTGTTTGTAAACAAATGATTTATCATCTAAAAATATTTATAGGATTTTGAACGAATTGGTTATTCATTTTATTTTTTATTTACAGTAAAACTTAAAGTTTGGTCAAAAATTAACTGCTTTAAAATCGAATTTGGATTGCATGCATGGAATTGTGATGAAAAATCATGATTTTAGATGTTACTATCATAATTTTTAATTGAGTAATTATGATGAATTTGGAGTTTATATGAAATTGGGAATTTTGTAGATTGCTGATTATTTGTACATTGGACCTTGGATCGTAGCTTGTATGTAAGCTATTGATCATGGAAAAAAATACAGGATAATTTTTCAAATGGGTAAATTGAGTGAATTAGTTTAAACTAGGGTTTTATATAAGTTTCGGTTTGTCTTGACTGTAATGTCTTTTGCGAGATAATTAATGAACCGAGTTCAATCGCATTTGGGGAGGACAATGACATTGGGTATGGCATCACGATGGAGAGGTTAGCGAGGACCATCGTTGCCGTGATGATCGGCAATGGGAAGATTTTGGGTCGGCGTCTTCTGCAGTGCTCGTGAGATTGGTCGAGATTCGTTTCGAGCATGGTTGGATGGATCTGGGTGTTCGGTCGAGTTCGTGTGCGTACGAGGGGACGTCGACGATAGTTGCTTTCGCCAACGGCGGCCGGCAACGTTTGTGCACGTGCACCGTGTTGGGTTTGTGCATTGGGTAGGTGAGTTTTGGGGAAGACGAGTGGTACCTAAAGATTTGCTCGCGTTGCTTCGAAGGTCGACTCGATGAGTTCCTTGTGTATACCTATAGTTGACTCAAAGATTGGTGGAGGTAGTTCGGTTTTGCTTCAGGGCAGGCACGGTTGTGTAGTCTGTTTGTCTCGAGTTGGTTTGCAAGGTGATTTGTAGTAAAATCTGTAGTAATGTTAAGAGCAGATTCGATTTGTGTTTGAATAATAGAAATAAACATTATAGAGTAGACAAGTTTATAAAGTGAAACAAGTTAAAACATAAATCAAACTTTTAAAAAGTATTAACCAAAGTTATTTTAAATTTTACAATGGTTTAAAAGAATTCTTTCAAGATAATTAACTTCATTTAATATCAACTTTAAAGGAAATGTTTGAATTTAAATATAAATCAAGTTTTAAGTAAGTTGTTAAGTAAGTTTTTCAAAATTATTTTGGGAATTTATAAGTTTAAAATTAGATGTTTAAAGTGTTTTAAATTTTAAATTTGATTTCTAAATACTTTATTTCAAATTTAGCTTAAGTTATAATTTTATAAACCAGGTTGGATAATTTGTTATTAAAAATTCGATCAATTTCAAATAATTTAATTATGTAGATAAATATGGTTAATTTATCTTTGATTATGATCTTAAGAATATTTGATTATATGACTTGTTAATAAGTAAAGAATTAATTAAGATTAATGTTTTCTTAATTAATTAAGGATTTTAAAATATTAGAAGTTAAATAAATAAATTGTTTAATTAATTTTAAATAATTAGTTAATTATTTATTTAATTTTTTTTTAATAATCACTTAATTATGAATTAATTAAGTGTAATTACTTAATAAAGTAATTAATGGTTAATAATTGAATGTAATTAAGAAGGTAATTACTTATGGAAGTAATTAAAGTGGAAGTGATTTATGGGTAACCACATAAGGTTATTAATTAAGGATTAATTAATATAATTGTTTTGAGGTTAATTAATTAATTATGGAGTAATTAATTAATTTAAGGATTAAGAATTATTTAATGATGGAATTAATTATTTGTTAAGTAATTAATTAAGAAAGTGATTAAAATTTATTAATGAAAGTAATTAGAAATAATTACTTGTTAATCAATTAAGAATTAATTACTTAGTTAATTTTGGTTAATTAAGTAATGTGATTAATTAATTAATGCATGAGATTAATTTAAGATTAATTACTAAAGGTAATTAATTAAAAATGTAATTAATTAATAAGGTAATTAATTAAGGATTTATTTATTAATTAAATTTATTAATAATTACTTAATGAAGTAATTAAAGATTAATTAATTAAAGCAATTAATCAAGGATTAAGATAAATTAAGAAGTTAATTAATTAAGATAAGTAATTACAAATTGTTAATTACCATTTAAGATTAATGAGATGATTAATTGCAAGTTAATTATTTAATTAATTTAAGTAGTTATTAATTAATAAGGATCATTAGTTAATGTAATTAATGAAATTAATCAAGGTTGAAAAATAAAGGTAATTAATTTAAATGTGATTAATTAGTGGTAATTAATTAAGGTTTAATGTAATTAATTATAGTTAATTAATTAATGTATGATCATTAATTATTGATAGTAATTAAGTGGTTAATTACTGAATATGGATAGGATAATTACTGGAATGTAATCGAATTTAATTAATCAAGCAAGATTAATTAAAGAAGATCATTAGAGAAGATTAATTTATTTATTTGGAATAAATAAATGAAAAGGATTTAGGTAATCCAGGCGATTAAGAGTAAATCAATTCTGTTTTGATATGGATGATGGATATTAGATGATTGATTGATATTGGATGTTGAATGATATTTGATGATTGGTTGATATTGGGTGTTTGATGTTTGGTTGATACTAGTTAATGCTGGATATCTTTGATATGTGATATGCTGCTTTGTGAAGATGAATATTGATATGAATTACTTCTTGTGATAATATGATTCATCTATTTGTTCATATCATCATAAATATAAGTTTAAACTGTTTAAACCCTTAAGTACAACTTGGACATTAAAATGGCGTTTGGTTTCGGTGAGACCGGGATCGGGTTTCCATATTTGGATATCCAAAACCACATCGATTCCAAATAAACGTTAGGTCGTTAATCCAAGAGGAGCAAGTGAAGACTCGAGGTGTAAGGGCTATACGTCAGTATAACTCTATGGGTGATTCCGTAATGAGTTTGGCGGAATAGAGCTTATAGATTCGAGATGGCGAATCAGAGTGCAAGGGCTATGGTCGTTGACTCTGAGGGTGATTCCAATAATGAGTGCAACGAGATAGTGCCTTCGGTTTCGTTCGAACCCGGAACGAACTTGTATGGATTGAATGCTTTCAGCACATCGTCAAGCGGACGATGAGCATTCTAAGTGATGTGTCCTATAAAGGTAATCGTAACCTCAAGCCTCATCAACCGGGAATGGCTAAAACAGGGGAGGTGCAGCAAGGCTTCGTGGGTAGCCCCCACTTGAGAGCAAGATTTACCCCTGTCTAGAAGTCCCTTTATATTCGGCTGTGTGGGGGCAGTGGTTCGCGACAACTGTCGGGGTTGTCTTGTTCGGAACTGTTCAGTAAGGAACGGGTCCGGCCTTGTGTTGCAGGGGAGTTAGGGTGGCTCCTCGGTACGGTGATCTAGGCCACGTACTGTGACGGGCGGTACCCTAGTAGCCCTGCCATTGTATGGAATCCAAAATCCAATAAGTGCCTGTACGGTTTTGATTGTGCCCAACTATGTTGGAACGTGAGATGTAAGAATTCCAGCTATTTCTGTATTTTATTTTGAAAACCCTAGACACTATTATAATATCACTGGATTTCCTATCAAATGTTTTGGTTAGCGTAAGGTAAAAACTTTTCCATTTTTATTTGTGGAAAGTCTTACGTGATACCTTTTCTTTCAAAGGTTTTCTAAAGTTAAGCAATTTTAACCCGTTTACTCACACCAGACCCCTGTCTAACCCGAGTGTTTATTTTCTGTTTTATTAAACTCTTGGGTACTCATATTACGTATGAGTAGTCAAGTGGTTCAGGTTTGCTTGATGAATTCTGGAGGAGATATGGAGCAGCAGGAGATATGGAGCAGGAGGCTTCGACGTGTAGATTTGTATATTGATTTCGCTGCGTATGTTATATATGTTTCTCTTGTATACTTGAGTTGTATGAATTAGACATATATTTATAACTATCTAATAAGTGTTGAATAAGTTGTGTACTTTGATATAATGAGATATTATGTAATATTTTATGTGATATATTATATTTTATCCGTCCCGCTGTGAGTTCTCTGATGTTGTTTGTGTTCTTCTTTCTCTTTCTTTCCCTTTTCTATCCCTTTCTTTCTTATTAGCAATGCGACTTCCTGGATATAGGAAGTTGGGTCGCTACAGTTGGTATCAGAGCCAGGTTGAGTGAATACCTAGGCTCTGTAGTAGTGTCTTTCTTGAGAGAGCGTACTTGTAATTTTTATATATAACTATATATATATATATATATATATATATATGTCTACCTAATCTGTTGGGTTATCTGTACGAATTTTCCAACATAAGTTATAGAGGTAGATGGAGTAGTGGTTTGTGTGTGTAACACGATTTCCACTAATGGATGAAGTTCCATATGTTGAGGTTGGAGGTATTTGTTGAGACTTTAGACCCAATACAATCTCGAGTAAGTTTTGTAGTTCGGAGTAAGGATTTCTCTGATATCCGAAGGAAATCTTTTTGAAGATTCGGAGTTTATCTTTGGAGTATAAGTTTGAATTTCGCTCGGGTAAGCGAATTTTTCTAGTGTTTGGATTTATTGGAAGTGCGGGAGTAAGTAATGATATCTTGATAGCTGCGTGATGAGATGCAGTATCCTTGGATTTTTCTAAAGATGTTTTCTCTGAAAGCAGTTTTAGGAGTAGTTGAGAAGCAGTCTTTACCTGCCGCAGGGAAGACTCGTCTGTGAAGAAGTTGTTTGGATCTTCAGCAAGGAGGTTGGCTATTTTGGGATATGAGACTAAGGTCTATGAGTTGTTTCTCTTCAGGCATGGTCTCATTGTTATTCCCTAAGGTAAGCGAGTTGTTGATGCTTAGTTTGGAGTTCGAGTTTCTTGAGAGTTGTCTGCCATCTCGGAGGTCCGTTGTATGGTTTGTTGACGGTTTTGGTTTTGGAGAAGCCTTTGGATTTGAAGATTTTGGTTAGCTGTAGTAGCAGTTCCATCTCGAAGTGTTCGGTGAGCTGACGAGGAGATCTTTTAGCTTTGCAGTATCATCGAGGTGGAGTTTAGAAGCAGCAGTGTTGGCTTGTTTCTCCGACAGTTCAGAAATCTTGGTGTTTCTTCTAGCAGCAGTCCGGGCTGAAGGTGGTGATGTTTTCTTGAAGGGTTAGCTTTGTTTGGAAAGCTTTAAGCTGTTCTAAATGGGTAAAGAGGGGACAGTTTTATTTGGAATCCGAATTAGGTAGAATCGCAAAAGTGACTTGCGATTAGTTTGGAATTTATCTTGGGTGATTTGTTGTTTGAGATTGAGGATTCTTATGTGGATAGGAGCTGCTGGAGTATTCTGAAGTTTGGATGCATCTGGAGTTGACTTCCATACTATGTTGATTCCGGAAGTAATTTTGGTAGTTAGCCTGGTAGTTGGGTGGTTCTTGGAGAAAGAAGAGTTGGTATAGCAGCTCAGAATTATTTTTGGAATTGAAATTGGAATTGGACTGATCTAGCTCTTGAGTCTGGATTTCTGTTTTAAGGACGAGTGACTAAGTCAGATGGGTCACTCAGATTTTTATGGATTTGATGAACAAAGTTTCCGGAGATATTGGATAAGTTTGTATTCGTGTTCATCAACAGATATTCTCATCTATTTTAGAATCAGAGTTGTGCAGCGGAAGCGAGGTAGCTGCTGTGCAAGAAAAGAAGCAAGTTCTATTTGCTGTTGCTTGAGTAGTAGAGCTTGAGTTCTGGATTTCGATGGATTTTGAAAGACTTTTTTGTTGAATAGGATCTAGAAACTATTTGCTTTGGCCTGGTTATTTCTGGAAGTATCCGTATAGATAAAGCTGATCAGGAAGAGACTGGCAGTCCAGGATTGTCTGTTGAGTTACAGATATGAGATAAGGAGTTTTGGAATTTGAAGTTGGAGACTTCATTGTTGAAAAATTCTCTGGTTAGGAGATCTGAAATGGATAAGATTGGTTGAGTAGTGCTGGGGCATTTGAAGATTTCTTATCTGTGTTTTGATAGGATGAGATTGAATTGCCAGTTTGGATGGCTGGAATTCATTGAGTAACACGTGTCTCTGAGGGAGTACGTGTATGATTCATCATTGGTTGTTGAATCTGTAGTTCAGTTGGAGTTGGATGTTGAGCTGGATTTGAGGGTAATCTGATGTTCTATTTAGATGGATGGATCTAGAGATGAGTGGAGTTCTGAATTTTGGTTGTGTAGTTAGTTTGTTGGCTTTTATAGAGCGAGTCTCCCAGTGATTTATACTTGGGAAACTCGAGATAGTATTAGAAGATTTATTCTGATTTGAGTCAGAATAATTAGTTAGGTTTATTTGTTTATTTGATTGCTATGGATGTTAGTAACTGGTCGTTAGGAATTCTTTGCTAATTTAAATTAAAATCTGTACTGGGTTATTAAATTACCTTTGCTTTAAAATTTCAGGGACGAAATTCTTTTAAGGGGGAAGGATTGTAACGACCCGGAATTTTTGGGCAATATAAATTTAATAATCTGTGTTAATAATTTAATTGGTTTGGTAATTTTCTTTATAATTTTAATTTAAAATTGGCTAATTTATTCTTTAAAGGTTAATAAATATTTAAATCTGTTAATGGTAATCAATATCTTTCTGACAATTTAAATTTGATAAGAATTGTTTTTCAAAGCTAATCAGATTTTATTCTGTTTATAATATATACAATTGATATATATTGTGAATAGAAGAGCTTTTGTTTTAAATTTAAGATTAATTTTCAAATTGTAATATATATGTATGTATATGTTATAATTTGAGTTGTTTGAAATTTAGTTTAATCTATTAACAATTTATATATAATGAATATGTTTGAGATTTTAATTTAAAGCTTTATTTAAAATTTAATAGTTTTCAAAAGTTGATTTAAAAGTTTAATTCAATTTTCTTTAAAAAATATAAAGATAATTGTTTATTTTTAATATGCTAGTTTATAAAAAGGATTTAAATAAAGTTTTGTTTTATTTCTTTAAAGTGTTTAATTTTAATGGTTAAAAATGTATATGTATAAGTTTTAGATTTTAAACATATATTACAATTTTTTTCATTTTTATTTGTGTTAGAATATTTCTTTTAAAAGCAAACTTATATTTATTTATAAAGCAAATTTAATTAGTAGGTTAAATTCACATTTTAAACTAAGTAAAATTTATTAAAAAAAGACTTAAAGTACAAATGTAAACATATTATCACCTTGCTATAACACATGTAAGTAAATTAAGCAAGTAGAGGACATTTGTTCAATTAATAACAAGTGGCATTCATCTTTCATATATTTGAAATTTACAACATAAAAGAAAATAGTTTCTCCTTTTTCAATTTTTTTCAAAACTCTTTTTCCTCCTCTCAAATTTATGGCAATTCAGTAAACTAAAGACCTGTAATCTTCTTAAAATCTGCAATGCAATTGATCTTCAACTCCACTATGTAAATCTTCAATCTCAAATCAACCTACAATTCAAACTAAAATTGCAACTAAAACAAAGTATCAACCTGAAATTTATCTTCAATCTGCAACTTAAATATGCAATTGAAGATCTGCATTCAAAAGAAAAGCTTCAACCTGCAGTGAAGCTCAACTGCATGTCATCTGCAGTTTAACACCTTTTAAGCAACAGCAATTTGGAAGCATGAGAAAGGATTTTCTACTAAAAGAAAAATCAAAGCAAATGCAGTAATTCAAAGCCTGGAACAAGTATTAAACCCTCCTCTGTTATGCTCTGCTTATTATATACAAGTGAGTAAATTATATTTTAAAAACAGATTTGATTTAGTTTTAATTGAATGTTGCATGAAAATGTGTTTAATTTAGATGGAGCATATTTGTTTACCTGCATGCAAGTTATAAAATAAATAAAATAAAGAAGATAAAAAATGGTGAATGCTGTATATGTATACTGTTGTATACAGATTTGTTTTCTTTCTGTTTAAATCAACAACTTGATTTTGGATGCAAATTGGACAATGACTTGTAGATGAAATTTGTTTATAAACAAATGATTTATCATCTAAAAATATATATAGGAATTTGAACGAATTGGTTATTCATTTTTTTTTATTTACAGTAAAACTTAAAGTTTGGTCAAAAATTAACTGCTTTAAAATCGAATTTGGATTGCATGCATGGAATTGTGATGAAAAATCATGATTTTAGATGTTACTATCATAATTTTTAATTGAGTAATTATGATGAATTTGGAGTTTATATGAAATTGGGAATTTTGTAGATTGCTGATTATCTGTACATTAATTTGATTTGGACCTTGGATCGTAGCTTGTATGTAAGCTATTGATCATGGAAAAAAATACAGGATAATTTTTCAAATGGGTAAATTGAGTGAATTAGTTTAAACTAGGGTTTTATATAAGTTTCGGTTTGTCTTGACTGTAATGTCTTTTGCGAGATAATTAATGAACCGAGTTCAATCGCATTTGGGGAGGACGATGACATTGGGTATGGCATCACGATGGAGAGGTTGGCGAGGACCATCGTTGCCGTGATGATCGGCAATGGGAAGATTTTGGGTCGGCGTCTTTTGCAGTTGCTCGTGAGATTGGTCGAAATTCGTTTCGAGCATGGTTGGATGGATCTGGGTGTTCGGTCGAGTTCGTGTGCGTACGAGGGGACGTCGACGATAGTTGCTTTCGCCAACGGCAGCCGGCAACGTTTGTACACGTGCACCGTGTTGGGTTTGTGCATTGGGTAGGTGAGTTTTGGGAAAGACGAGTGGTACTTGAAGATTTTCTCGCGTTGCTTCGAAGGTCGACTCGATGAGCTCCTCGTGTATACCTGTAGTTGACTCGAAGATTGGTGGAGGTAGTTCGGTTTTGCTTCGGGGCAGGCATGGTTGTGTATTCTGTTTGTCTCGAGTTGGTTTGCAAGGTGATTTGTAGTAAAATCTGTAGTAATGTTAAGAGCAGATTCGATTTGTGTTTGAATAATAGAAATAAACATTATAGAGTAGACAAGTTTATAAAGTGAAACAAGTTAAAACATAAATCAAACTTTTAAAAAGTATTAACCAAAGTTATTTTAAATTTTACAAGTGTTTAAAAGAATTCTTTCAAGATAATTAACTTCATTTAGTATCAACTTTAAAGGAAATGTTTGAATTTAAATATAAATCAAGTTTTAAGTAAGTTGTTAAGTAAGTTTTTCAAAATTATTTTGGGAATTTATAAGTTTAAAATTAGATGTTTAAAGTGTTTTAAATTTTAAATTTGATTTCTAAATACTTTATTTCAAATTTAGCTTAAGTTATAATTTTATAAACCAAGTTGGATAATTTGTTATTAAAAATTCGATCAATTTCAAATAATTTAATTATGTAGATAAATATGGTTAATTTATCTTTGATTATGATCTTAAGAATATTTGATTATATGACTTGTTAATAAGTAAAGAAATTAATTAAGATTAATGTTTTCTTAATTAATTAAGGATTTTAAAATAGTAGAAGTTAAATAAATAAATTGTTTAATTAATTTTAAATAATTAGTTAATTATTTATTTAAATTTTTTTAATAATCACTTAATTATGAATTAATTAAGTGTAATTACTTAATAAAGTAATTAATGGTTAATAATTGAATGTAATTAAGAAGGTAATTACTTATGGAAGTAATTAAAGTGGAAGTGATTTATGGGTAACCACATAAGGTTATTAATTAAGGATTAATTAATATAATTGTTTTGAGGTTAATTAATTAATTATGGAGTAATTAATTAATTTAAGGATTAAGAATTATTTAGTGATGGAATTAATTATTTGTTAAGTAATCAATTAAGAAAGTGATTAATATTTATTAATGAAAGTAATTAGAAATAATTACTTATTAAGCAATTAAGAATTAATTACTTAGTTAATTTTGGTTAATTAAGTAATGTGATTAATTAATTAATGCATGAGATTAATTTAAGATTAATTAAAAAGGTAATTAATTAAAAATGTAATTAATTAATAAGGTAATTAATTAAGGATTTATTTATTAATTAAATTGATTAATAATTACTTAATGAAGTAATTAAAGATTAATTAATTAAAGTAATTAATCAAGGATTAAGATAATTAATTAAGAAGTTAATTAATTAAGATAAGTAATTACAAATTGTTAATTACCGTTTAAGATTAAAGAGATGATTAATTGCAAGTTAATTATTTAATTAATTTAAGTAGTTATTAATTAATAAGGATCATTAGTTAATGTAATTAATGAAATTAATCAAGGTTGAAAAATAAAGGTAATTAATTTAAATGTGATTAATTAATGGTAATTAATTAAGGTTTAATGTAATTAATTATAGTTAATTAATTAATGTATGATCATTAATTATTGATAGTAATTAAATGGTTAATTACTGAATATGGATAGGATAATTACTGGAATGTAATCGAATTTAATTAATCAAGGAAGATCAATTAAAGAAGATCATTAGAGATGATTAATTTATTTATTTGGAATAAATAAATGAAAAGGATTTAGGTAATCCAGGTGATTAAGAGTAAATCAATTCTGTTTTGATATGGATGATGGATATTAGATGATTGATTGATATTGGATGTTGAATGATATTTGATGATTGGTTGATATTGGGTGTTTGATGTTTGGTTGATACTAGTTAATGCTGGATACCTTTGATATGTGATATGCTGCTTTGTGAAGATGAATATTGATATGAATTACTTCTTGTAATAATATGATTCATCTATTTGTTCATATCATCCTGAATATAAGTTTAAACTGTTTAAACCCTTAAGTACAACTTGGACATTAAAATGGCGTTTGGTTTCGGTGAGACCGGGATCGGGTTTCCATATTTGGATATTCGAAAACCACATCGATTCCAAATAAACGTTAGTTCGTTAATCCAAGAGGAGCAAGTGAAGACTCGAGGTGTAAGGGCTATACGTCAGTATAACTCTGTGGGTGATTCCGTAATGAGTTTGACGGAATAGAGCTTATAGATTCGAGATGGCGAATCAGAGTGCAAGGGCTATGGTCGTTGACTTTGAGGGTGATTCCAATAATGAGTGCAACGAGATAATGCCTTCGGTTTCGTTCGAACCCGGAACGAACTTGTATGGATTGAATGCTTTCAGCGCATCGTCAGGCGGACGATGAGCATTCTAAGTGATGTGTCCTATAAAGGTAATCGTAACCTCAAGCCTCATCAACCGGGAATGGCTAAAACAGGGGAGGTGCAGCAAGGCTTTGTGGGTAGCCCCCACTTGAGAGCAAGATTTACCCCTGTCTAGAAGTCCCTTTATATTCGGCTGTGTGGGGCAGTGGTTCGCGACAACTGCCGGGGTTGTCTTGTTCGGAACTATTCAGTAAGGAACGGGTCCGGCCTTGTGTTGCAGGGGAGTTAGGGTGGCTCCTCGGTACGGTGATCTAGGCCACGTACTGTGACGGGCGGTACCTCAGTAGCCCTACCATTGTATGGAATCCAAAATCCAATAAGTGCCTGTACGGTTTTGATTGTGCCCAACTATGTTGGAACGTGAGATGTAAGCATTCCAGCTATTTCTGTATTTTATTTTGAAAACCCTAGACACTATTATAATATCACTGGATTTCCTATCAAATGTTTTGGTTAGCGTAAGGTAAAAACTTTTTCATGTTTATTTTTGGGAAGTCTTACGTGATACCTTTTCTTTCAAAGGTTTTCTAAAGTTAAGCAATTTTAACCCGTTTACTCACACCAGACCCCTGTCTGACCCGAGTGTTTATTTTCTGTTTTATTAAACTCTTGGGTACTCATATTACGTATGAGTAGTCAAGTGGTTCAGGTTTGCTTGACGAATTCTGGAGGAGATATGGAGCAGGAGGCTTCGACGTGTAGATTTATATATTGATTCCGCTGTGTATGTTATATCTGTTTCTCTTGTATACTTGAGTTGTATGAATTAGACAGATGTTTATAACTATCTAATAAGTGTTGAATAAGTTGTGTACTTTGATATAATGAGATATTATGTAATATTTTATGTGATATATTATATTTTATTCGTTCCGCTGTGAGTTCTCTGATGTTGTTTGTGTTCTTCTTTCTCTTTCTTTCCCTTTTCTATCCCTTTCTTTCTTATTAGCAATGCGACTTCCTGGATATAGGAAGTTGGGTCGCTACAGTAGGCATAGTACGAAATGTCTATGCTGGCTAAGATTAATATTATACTTTCAAAATGTTTTCCACAATATGCACTAATGATAATGTTAAAAACGATTTTGCGTATCAAGCATGTTTGACTATCATAAGGATAAATCTCCTCCAATTCTGCGCTTGCATTATGTGTGTGGCAGGAGGCCTTATGGTAGTTTCATTTTCCGAAAGCATAGCGGATTTCTATTCCTTTCTTTGTGAAAATAACTGTTTTCAAGATCTCACACCAGTCTCATGACTGACCTGGAGTTTTGTTCCCTTTCTAAACTCTCGGTGCCCACAATTTTCTACACGGGCATCCTGGAGTCAGGTTATCATTATTCTGAAGCGTAGTCGGGAAAGTATGCTGTGGAGATCTAGAGGCAAGCTGGATGGCGAGCCGTATCACTAGTATATAATATTTCTTTTCCGTTGTTATGTTGTTGTAAACTCTGATAATGTGATGTATGAACTGATATAGTGCTTTTGTTTTAAAGATTATTCATTTATCTATTATATTTGTTCCGCTGCGAAATGTGAGATTCTGTTATTGTTTCTGTTTCTTCTTCTATCTTCTTCTTTTTTAACCCTAACGGTTCGGTTTTTGGGCATTTGATACAGTGGATGTATTGATGTCGACTTTCAGGCGTCGAAAAATTAGGTCGTTGCATTTATCTTAAGTTAATTAAGGCCTTGGATAATTGAAGACTAATTAATTTGTTAATAATTAAAGGTTAAGTTAATTATGAAATCAATTTAAAAATTTTATTTATTTATTAATGTGAATGTTTAAATGATAATTGCTTAATGAAGTAATTAAATGATAATTGGTTAATGAAAGTAATTAAAGGATAATTACTTGATGTAATTAAGAAAGGATGACCACTTAATGGAATTAATTAAGTATGATAACTTAATGTAATTAATAAAGTGTAAATTACATAATAGTTAGAGAATAATTAAATAATTGAAGATTAATTATTAATAATCAAGGTTAATAATTTAATAATTAAAGGTTAATAAATTTAATGATTAAGATTAATTTAATGTGAGATGTTAATTAATTTAATCAAATCATAATAATTAAAGGTTAATTAATTAATAATTAAGGATTAATTAATTAATAATAAAGGATAATTAATGAAAGCAATTATGTGACAACTAATTTAATAATTGATTAAAATAATTTGTTGTTAATTAATGATTAAGCAGGATCATAAGAGATTAATTTATTTGGTTGAAATTAAATCAAGATCATGTGATTAAGTAATCTTGCTTATGGATGTTTAAATGCTTGAATTGATTGTTATCTCTGATCTTTAATATTTTGTGATGTAAATTTTTTGAATTGAGATGTGTGTAAATTATTTATCCGTGTTGAATTTACATACTTGTCTATGAATCCGTGAATGAAGATAAGCATTATAAGATTATACCGCTTATCGATATTGTTGTGCTTGGATTTGTGATGATTGATGATACCGTATTGTTGTGTATAAAACCCATGGACTACACCACACATGCACAAATATGGATTTCACGAGAAATTGGTTAAGTCACAGATATTTTGAATTTAATATTATTTTATTCAAATGGTGAAAAGTTTAAAAGTTGAATTTTGAATCCAAATGGTTTTGGAAATGGAATTGGGTTAAATATAAAAAGCTTTTGAAAAGGAAGTTATGAAATTTAGTTTGAATAAAATATGTCTTGTTTAAGTTTTGAAATTATTTTGGGAAATATGTTTTGAAAGGGGTATACAAGTTATACAATATATATATATATATATATATATATATATGGATTTTAAACCATTTTTGAAGTATATTAAATGCACTATTTTGGGGTTTTAAATGGAACTTGCTGAGTAAGTTCGCTGATTTTCCAGTTTAAATTTTAAAAGGTTATAACTTGTGCATATTTGATTGAATTTCCCAAAATGAAAACTCTTTGTTTTCAAAAGATAATTGCTTTCATATAAAGAAAGAATTTCCAGTCTTGTTGACAGGATTTCAAATTTGAAATTGAAATAGTTTTGAAAGCTATGAGTGAATCTTTGTTAAAGATTTGGTGAACACTGTTTCAAATTGAAGAGAATCTTAAAGGTGTATCTTTTGTTTAAAATATTAAAAGTAGAAATTTTTTTAAACCATTGAAAAAGAAAGGTTATGGGAAACAAGTGTTGTAAGTTGTGACTTAACTAAGATCCCAATATGTCCATATGGTTTTTAAAATTAGCGCTCATTACTCGGTTTAGCCGGGAGAGGACTTTGTGTCATGAAACCCATTCTGAATTAATGATACGGTGAAATGGATAGCATTTGAAGACGGTGGTGAATACAAGGTATTTTCGAAAACGAAAGGATTATCTGTCGAATGACTTTGCACTGAATTGCTCCGGTATAGAGATCTCCGTATGTGATGAGGAGTCCAATCGGGATTGTGAATACCTGGATTTGCAAGGGCTTCTTTTGAAGTGCCTTTAGTTCTATTCAGACCCAGGATGGACTTGTATGGTTGTATGTCTGACATTACATTTTGAGATATAAAGCTGATTTCTATCAAATACATTTCTTTTTGGTGGCGGAGAATTTATTCTCTGAGCTTAACACCCTTCTCTGGAACACACGAGCTCAGAGGTTATGTCGTTGATGGTTAATAATGATATACATTCAATTTGGTATTGTGGCATGCTGAGTGCTGATCATTTGTTAATCGAAGCAAGACTTTTGTGAAAAGCGTAGCTTTGTGGACTAGACTTCGACGAATCTCACAACCCGGAAATGGTCGAAACAGGAAGGATGCGGCAAGGTTATGAGGGTCGTGCCCTTTAAGGTATGTGCATTTTCCTTCTGGATAAAAAGTGGTATCATGGTATGGAGCCCAGATACATAACTTATGTAGTTATTGGAATTTGTTGGTGTTGAGCGCTTGGAATGGTTGGTTACGACCAGGGGATGGCATACTCGTGTCAGTAGTTACCTAGTTACAGAGGTAACCCGGCCTTGTGTTGGCATAGAGCTAGTTAAGTTCTTGGGGCGTCCCTCTAGAGGCGTACCCATTCGGTGAGGAAGTTCCTTAGCCTGACCATTTGTTGGAAATCCAATCACCCAATACGCGCCTTGTACGGTTTTAGTTGTAGAACCTGCCATTTAACATGGTAGCTATAGTAGGCATACTATAATGGTACATATGCTAACTAAGATTAATATTATACTTTCGAAATGTTTTCTGCACTATGCACTAATAATAATATCAAAAGGACTTTTCATATCAAGCATGTTTAACTATCATAAGGAGAAATCTCCCCCAACTATGCGATTGCATTGTGTGTGCGCCGGAAGGCCTTATGGTAGTTTCATTTTCCAAAAAGCATTGAAAATTTCTTTTTATTTCCTTTTGTTTTGTTTTTGTTCAAAATAAACTGTTTTTTGTTTGCTCATTCTAGTTCCATGGCTTACCTGGAGTTTATTGTTCCATTTCTAAACTCTGGGTGCCCACAATTTTCCACACGAGCCGCCTAAAGTCAGGTTATCAGATAGTCATCCAGTAGGTGTAGCTTTTGGCAATTTTTGGAGTCTTTGGTTTGGCGATCACATTGTGTTTCAGTTCAGCTTAATGGTGGTTCGAGCTTCTGGATTGGAGTCTTTGGAGCTTTGGCATTGAAGATGTTGTCTTTTCGCTGTTGTTGCTCCTTTGTTTTTCCGCTGTGTATCTATCTCTGATAGTATTGGTCATTTCATTTGTATCATTATTATATCAAATGTTGTGTATCAATAAAATTATTCATTCTGTTTCCGCTGTGTTGTTATCACCTAATGTTGTTATAAGCTCTGGCGAACCAGACTCAGCGTTTGAATCTGCGGCATTCAAATATGGGTGATGTATTTGAATGTTGATTTTCGAAGGTCGAGTCCGGGTCGTTACATGGTTGGTATCAGAGCATAGGCTCAACACTCGGACCAAGTAGACTAGTTTGAGTTAATCAATTTGGTCAAAGGAGATAAGTTGAGAGAGCGTACTCGTATTTTTCTACTATATAATACTATATACACCACTTATCTTCTGGATTTGATTTGTTTCTGCCACTAATTGATAAGGTATTTCGTCAAGCTATTTGTGTGATCAGACGGAATACTGAAGCGACTGAAGATAAGAGTCTGAGATGCCTAATTAGTTCGGAGACTATTTAGCCTCTGTGAAAGATGCTCCGTCACCCATGAACATTTCCAGTTGTTGCGGTTAGCGCCAGAAGTGGTGTGGCCCTTTGGGCATTGGTATTTTTAGCTCCACTAGCTTTAGACTCTTCGATGTAATGGTATAATTTTCTTGGCCTTGGAGGGGAGCCATATTTGGGTCGTAAGACTATTGTTGAGACATGGTCCTTGACACATGCATGAGAAGGATTTTATCTATATTAGTCTTGGGAATGTTCTCATAAGTGAGATTGTTTCATGGCATTTGGAGAGCAAGACTTTGGCTGGGTAGGATGTAGTGTTTTTATGGCTGATAAGCATACCTGTGATTCGAAATTTGTTCAAGCATCGCTTTAAGTTCTCAGTTCATTTTTGAGATCGAGAAGAGTGTGTAGCTTGAGTATTCCATCCACTATGAGTAGGATATTTATTAACGATGGACCGTAGACCTGTTTAACCTTTTTTTAGGGTTTGAGTTGGTTGGTACACCATTGTTGTTGGCAAAGAGGTTTGCCTTGGGTCTTAAGCTTTGGTTAAGGGTTCATTGCTTAGCCTTAATCCCTATTAGCTTCCACTTTTGAATATCTCATTAGGACGGTTCTCCTTTGAGAGAATGCCCATGAGGTACCATCAAGGTAATGAAAATGGAAAACAACCGAAATTCTAATCGAGGCGTAATGACCTTGATACGTGGAAGCTCGAGCTTGTTCGAAAAAGAAAAGCTGGCCTAGTATGTTACTCATGTGGCATACAAGAAGCATTTCACTATGAAATGTCGTCCAACTAGAGTGAAGCGTAAATGCTTTATTTGTGAGTGACTTGATCACTTGAAGATGGACTGTCCTACATTTTCAAATAGTGCATAAGTGATGATGACTTGTGTCTCCCAGGCATTACTGGGTCCTAGCGGGCTTACAACTCAGAAAAATCGAAAGGAGCTTATGTAGTAAGGTATGCTCTATTTTTGGGAACTCGCTTCTGTTCCATTTGACACTTGAGAAATATAATTTATCTGTTGCTAGTTACTTGGTAGATAGGCTAAACTTGAAAACTTTCATAGCAGGTAGATCGTTCAGCAGAGATAAACCTTGTATGCATCACCTAAGTTGCAAAGCTGAGGTGAAGCGATCAAAGTGTTACCATTCCAACTTGATGCATGAGCTAGACTTGGATTCGTGTTCGGGTAGAGCTCGTTGGATGCCTAGTAATGAGTAGAGTCCGAGGGAATGACTTATAGGCATTTGTGTAGAGTCGTTCATGCTATAATTTTTTTCCTTTGTGTTAGTAAACCTCATATGATGGGGCTAATCCCATGTGCCGAAAGGGATATTTTTTGAAGATTGGTCCAGTCACATACCAGTTCTTAACCTAAAGTTCGAGCATATATTTTCTGGATGATCTACACCAGTTAGGATAGGGTTTCACTTGATTATGATAGACGAGCACTTAAGTTGAATTTTTGAGATGACTAGTAATGTTTCGAAGCATGATCTTAGTCGTGCAAAGGGATTTCTATAGTCCGATCAAGGAACTAGATCAGAGTTTGCACGGATGGAGTCAGGTGGCCGACCATAATTTAACAAAAAAATTATGCGAGCAAATGAAGGGTTGGAACAGGTATCGTGTCATTTTATGTGACAACCAGCCTTTCCTAGAACGATATAAGTTGACAGATAACCATGCATGTGCAACTTAGACCATTCTAAAACGATGGATTATCAATGGGGTTTTATAATAGGAATCAATACATAGAATCACAGACAAAAAACAACATAGATTCTCATAGCGAAATTTAAAATAATTTACATATGTAGTTTATGAAGCTACTAAATAGGTTTACATTAGAGTTTAACATTTAGTATATAGAACTAGAAATTCATAGGTATTCATTACTACATGTCCAAACTGAAATAGGAAATAATATGATAAAAGTGAAGTCTCCACTAAGTCTTCATCTCTAGAAAGCTGTCTTTAAAGACTGTAATACTTAGACTGGCTCGAGCATAAAGTAAAACAACACACTCGAGTAAGAATTTAAATATCTCATGTAAGTTAACTCAAAATTAGGTGCAATATGGTGCCATAACTTAAGAAATGCTACAGGATTTTCCATTTTCTAAGGATGTGTTAAACTATTTAAATATAGTAAGGTACGCTAGATATGTAATGTCTATCAGTAAAGTAAATATTTTTCTTAGTGTTTAGGCTTTACAATGATCCCCCTTAACACTTTTTAAGCATTTTCATACAGTTTGCATGTAACATAACCAGTAGAACGTCGGTAGCCTATGATGTGCTGTGATATGACAACACTAAACCAAACTTGTAGTGGTCTTGTATAAGGATAATCGTATGACAAGGAATGTGAGGCAATGCCCAAGATATGATACTACTAGTTTACCCTTCCCGGCTAGTCGTAACCCTTAATGGTCGACCGCAAACATCAATCCCATAATCCGGGGACGCCCATCAATCAAGTTTCAAAGTCAAGAAGGTAATACGAAGAAATGTTCGCTAGAGGTTACTAGCCTCAATGGTAGGTATGGCTCTTGTTATAGTCATTTCAAATTGACATAAGTATTGGGGTCATCCATCATCATTCTCTTTCTTCAAATCTAGCGATGTAACGAACCGCCTTTCTTGCGTTTGAAAGACGAATCATTATGGGTTGAAGAAATAAGAAAGATAAGAGAAAGATAATCAAACATAGAATCTTGCCACACATGGAGCAACATATAATAGATAATGTAGTATATTACATAGTCAAGCCAAAATATTATATTAGAGTTCAATGATACAAGTTCTAGACTAGGATAATTACAACTGTTTGTTCATAAAAGATGTAAGCCATACATACATACACAACGGAATATTTAATAATATTAATAACTATCCATGAAGCCACCTGCTCCAGCCCTTCCCTCATACTTTCAAGAGATACCTAGGTGATAACTCTTAAAAATTGAGTACCCAAGAGTTTAGGGAAAAGAAAATAAACTTCAGATCAGACATGGGTCAGGTGTGAGTAAACCAAATAATAGAATATTGATTTGAAAACTCTTTTGGATACAAGATTATCTCATAAGACCAAGTTGCACACAGACACAGACGGGTTTTACCTTACGATAACTAAAACACCTTCTATATGAAATTGATGATATTATTATAATGTCTAAGGGTTTAAAATAAATAGAGAACATAACTGAAGTGCTTGCTTCTCACATTCCAACGTATTAGGTTTCAATCAAAACCATAAAGCTCATATTGGAAAATGGATTCCAACTAATGACTAGGCTACTAGGGTACTTCCCGCCACAGTACATCTTTAGAAAATGTACCGAGATCGTACCTAACGACCCCTGCTAACATAGGACTGGCCTACTCCTTACTAGAAAGTACCGAATATGATCATCCCCTTGGATGGGATCGGCAACCATTATGGGACTTAATTATGAGAATAGGGACTCATTCTAGATGGGATGATCAATACCCTAATCGATGCAACCCACATGGCCTTGCTTCATATCTCATGTTTTAGCATTCTTGGTTGACGAGGCTTGAGGCTATGTTTTACCTTTCAATATCGCTTCCCTTTTGGAATGTTAACATTGCCTTCCAATGTTGATACAATGTCAGCATTCGTCCATACAAGTCATTCAGGAGATGAACGAATCGAAGGTACTATTTCCAGTACACCCGTTTTGGAATCACCCTCAGGGTTAGAAGCAAATAGCCATTGCATTTGAAGTCTTGAATCTTGATTGTGACTTCAGTACTTCCAATTCAAATGTTTAGGTTGGTTTGAAGTGGTTTTCGGATAACAGCTTTTCATCCGATCCTGGTCTCTTTAAACCAACATTAGATAATTTAGAAGGGTCAAGTTATTGATAATGAACAACTTCACTATCAGGTAGGAGATTAAAGTATGGAAACATATTCCATACTTAGGTTATCATGACCCGCTTACCGAAATTAACCTCCTTATTTTTATCATAATTTCAATATCTAATATTCATGCTAAACACAAGTCGCTTACTTTCCAAAAACGAGGCAAAATTTTCAATCACTACTTCAATTCATTTGGCTACTTAATGGTCCGGACATGAGATCATTTAGTTTGGAATTAATTCGCCTTGAGAAGAATATTGGTTTAAAATACATTTAGTTTAATTTAAAATCACCTTTGAAAAATATTTAAATAAATAAATAAATCAGTTTAAACCCTAATTAAATCTTAATTAATCCAAATTAAATCAAGATTAAATTATAATTAAACTCTAGTTAGACTTAATGAACTTAGACAGGCTATAATTAACTTCCTAACGCATCTTGATTAATGTTAAATCAAATCATTATTTGTTAAAACCTAATTAACTAAATAATCACTTAATTAAATAATAATTAATTAAATAATTAACTTAATTAAATAATAACCATCAATTACTTCTTAACCAAGTTAAATACCAACTAAAACTTAATTAATCAAACAATAGTCATTAACTTAACTTAAGTGTTGATTAATTACTAATTACCTTCTTAATTCCTAATTAAGGCTAATTGCCTTTTTATTTAACTAATTAATCAAATAATTAAATTACAAAATTTAGTTACTTTTAATTTCTAATTAAGTTTGTTTTGAAAACTTTTACAAAAAAATTTCTAAGTAAAACTACTTGAAACTAAAATTGATAAATTTCTTCAAACTACATTCACAGCGACTATCGCTATGGGCGTAATTCGCTGTAACATATTCTTAACAAACCACTTCATAACCCTTACTTTTTTTTCATGGTTTGAACGTTCTTTAGACATCGACGAATATTCTTTAGACCTTTGAAACTAAAGCTACAAACTTTAGTCTGTTTCAAAACTTTAAACTTTGAAAAACAACTTCGATTCCAACCGAATCTCAAATTCGTTGCAATTACACAAAGTAGCTTACTTTGTTTACCAAAACTCATATCATAGCTCATGTTTTACAATCAACACATTACTAACACAAACCATCTTCATCATAGATTGCTAGGATACATCCATATATACATGCTTACTAAATTTATAATACAACGTCGATTTCCATAACCAAATCAAGCTATAACAAACCATCCAAATCATAATCAAACCACATGGTTACCATTCAACTTCTGTACTATATTATCATTATAATAATGACTTGATGATAAAGTAAAAATCTTTTCCAAAATAAGGTAATTCATGTAACATCCCTGTACTTGGAGACCCAAAAATAACGGCTGTGAATGATGCAGTCATCCATAGTTATTAATCCACGACGACCAAATACAGCGATGTTCGATACATTGATACAAAGAAACACACGAATATGGAAAAAAATTAAAATATCAAACAAGGTCGCATTTCATTTCAAAATATTTCCAAATTCATTACATAATTCCACCATCTTTAACCATGTTCATAGAAGATATATTTATTACAATATACGCCAAGAGTGACACATGAAGATGCTCCTTTAGATGATTAGAGTATGTAAAAGAGAACTTTGCCATTACAAACAACACAGCGGAATCAAATAAAAGAGAACTATATGTATATATATATATATCATGCCTCATGCATGTCTCCAGAAGCTTTATTCTTCTAATGAGGTACCTAAAATCCTCAACTCTCAATCTACTTAAAATCAATTGAGTACCCGAGAGTTTAAGTGGAAAATATAAACTTCGAGTCAGACACAAAGCCTAGTATGAATAATAATATGCCATCTCAAATCATTTAGATATTTAGTGAGATCACGCCGCTTAGCGGAACGGGTTTCCCCTCAATAATATCCTAAAACCTTTTTGTAAAACCATATGTTGTTCTCCTGCAACCACAATGGTTAAAACATCTCAAAATAATATGAAATGATGTTATGCAAAACAAATGAATCAATTCTGGATTATCCATCCCCACTCATTTTGACCATCTGCCATATTTATAGTTTTTAGGATTACTATTGACCCAATAGTTTTCTTGGGCTGACTAATAACCAATTAAATGTTCAACGACTCCCTATCCAATTTTACATATATTAATTCCAATAGATTTTCTTTTATCCTAGTTTCATGGGTTGACTAGGAACCTATTGGCTATCTGTCAATATCTTAATTTCTTATTCGGATATAGTTTTCGTGAGCTAACTATTAACCTATGGGCCCCTGCCAATATCAAGTCATAGTTTTCATAGGCTTACTATGAACCTGTCTTACTGACATCTTCGTTTTTACATAGTTTTCATGGGCTTAATATGAACCCATTGGCCCCTGCCAATATCTTTTCTTATACACAACTTTCTTGGGCTTACTATGAACTTTAATTTATATTCACTACTGGATCAACCTAGCTGGTTATTTTGCCCTTCCCTAAGGTACCGTTAGGGGTTCATTTTAATGTGAATATAATATATATACTTGTGAAGAAACAAACATAATAATTTGGTTAATCACTTTATAACCTACTAAGGCTTCTTCAAAAACTCCATTTCAAAATACTTTATTTATTAATATGATATGGTTTTCCTTTAAAATGAGATTGGGTTATTTGCTTTGAAAGTTAAGGCTTTCAGAACCTTAAAACATCACTTTTGAAAACCCTAGATAACCTCCTTCGAAAGCATAGAAAATTTCTTTTCAAAATGTTACATATATACCTTTCGAAGCTCTTTAAATCATCTCTTTCAAAACTAGAATATACCCTTTGAAAGTATTAAAAAATTCGTTATTAATCTTTAGAAACATAGCTTCAAACCAATGAAAATACCCCTTTCGAAACCTTAGGAAGCATACCTCCCTAAACCATTGGGTTATATTTAAAATATCATTTGGGTCAAAGAGAACATAAAGAAAATATCTCTTTCGAAATCATTCTTTATCATACAAAAGTATTGGGGAAAACTTGATGGCATCGGCATTTTTCCTTTCGAAAGCTTCAAAACATTTAAGCAAAATACTGAAGGATAGCTTTGAAACACATAAAACCTTTCGAAAGCATTTAGGATGTGGCTTAATACATCTTTAAAACAAACACTACCCTTCGAAAGCATTGATAACTTCAATAAACTCAAAAGGCAAAATAATGGTAGCAAGGCTCCGATTAGGTCGAAATCCCTTCTTTCAAAAACATTTATCTACAAGAAAGAAACTCATTCGAAAGCCCTTATTTTCAAAACAGAAAAGAAAAACCCCTTCAAAAGCTATTAGAAAACTCCTTTCGAAAACATATGTTGACTATGTCGAGTTCAGGCGCTTAACTTTTTAAAACAAACTAAGGTATCGACTGCATTGGAAGGACCGCTTTTGTCACATTACCTTCCGCCTTTTGTCCAATCCATTACTTACCATCTATGTGATACCTTGTGTATTGGTTTAGACTAGTAGGGTTTCGACTTGATCGGAGGCGAAAGGTAAGAGTTGAAAGGTATCTCTAATAGAGGCGAATCCTATTTTTTTATATAAAGGCTAACTAAAGCCATTTAAAACAAGTTATATCTAACTAACATGCATACATGTAAATACATGATTGGTTTCCTCACTTTTTTACATGCTTTACAAAATTTACCGCCTCTTAATTTTTGGAAAAGTATCAAGATTTATTTTTGCAGATAATCCCTTTCATTAAAATACAATTAAATCCTTTAAATCCTCTTCTCCAAATAATTTAATTCATGTAATAAATCACCAAAGAAAAATTTCAAAAATTACTGAAATTCAGTTTCATCATATTATCTAACACATCAAAATTTCATACACAAATTCTTTAAATAATTTCTGAAATAAATTTATAAACCCAACTGACTATATTTTCATTTGAAAATTTGTATTAATCTTTTCATATCTTGGAAAATTATCACAATTAGAATCCACTCTAAAATCTTGTTTATCATAACATATAATTTTTTCATGGCACTTAAGCATCAATTTCTATCTATTTTGATCTAAAACTATATTAATCTTAATTTAAACAATTTAGTTTAAATTAAACAAACTCTAATTCAAGCATATCATCATCCAACCATCATATATATGAATTATATCTTAAATTTGCAACATATATTCATAAAATAGAGATGGAATCATTATTCACCTTGATTATGATAAGGAAAGTGGATTGAGTTTGAGATTGATTCCTCTTCTTTAATTTCTTTAACTTTTCTTTAAATTTCTCCTTTCTTTTCTTGTTAATGGCCTACTCCACTTTATGTTTTAATTTTTTGGGAGAAATGAGGTATGAACGTGCATGGCCTATATATATATATATATATATATATATATATATATATATATATAAGAGTAAAGATTATGTATGTCAAATACCTAATATACCCTTGTGTAGATTAATTATCCTATAAACCATCCTTAAGTCCACTAAGTAATTGATTAAGCATGGCCATTTAATATTTATTCAAATCTCAATCCTCTTATCACATAACATTTTCATTGTTCTATTTAATTGATCTAATTTAATCTCCTGAATAATATTGTTAAAAATTAGGGGTGTTACAATTACTCACCGAAATTCCACGGGTCCGACTCTAACTTCCACTAGACCTTGCTAATGACCCTAGAGCTCGAAAAGGAAGTTGCTTTCTTAAACTTATGGCTACTAATGGGCTCGCCTGATGGTCTTTTTGCTCGGCCTGGGGTGTAGGGTGGGAATGTGGGCAGTTACTTGACGGAGGAGGCTGTGTAAGGCGGTAGAGAAGGGTTTTAGCTAAAGAAAATGTGTTTTGAAGTGGAAAAAATTAATTTTTTACTAACTTTTGAAAGCTATGAAAGCCATGGATATTTTGAAGAGAAAGTTTTGGAAAGTGAAGAGGAGAAAGCAAATGAGTGTGTGTAGATATATATTTATAGGCAAAAAGATTTAGAGAAAATTACTAAATTGCCCTTTAATGATTTAACATAATATGTCTTGATATTTGAAAAATCACACCGCCTTCCTACCCATCACTCTTGTCACACCCCCCTCCTTCTCTAGCCAAATCCTTAAGCTCATGATGAGTAATGATGTCTAATTATGAAAATATTAAGATATGACAACACTTAATAATATATCTTTATGTATAATGGTTATTATTTTTAAAGTTATGAATTGTCACATCACCTATTAATTATAATTAACATAACATAATATATTCCTAAGTGTATTATTATTTAATTAATTATCCACTATATATATGTATATATGGTGCACAAAGATGAACAACATTCCCGATAACTTTCGAATGTCGAAAGGTCGAAATTTCGGAAAACGTTCTTCGGTCACATTTTCTATTTTTCTATGAACTATTTAATTTGTTAAAAAAAATTTAAAAAAGATTTTTCCCTCATTATTAATTAATTAAAATGATCTTATTTATTAATAAAATCTCTATCGACTATATAAAATATACACGATTGCCTAATCAAAGCGACCAAACCCCGGGTCTTTACAAGCAACGTTCACCAATCCAACAACTACATTCTGGAACATCATCTGCATACATAGTTATTAAAGTGGTTCTGGTATAGATAGAGAGTCAATCTGTATCCGGCTCCGGTCACTTTAATAACCAATCATTTAATTTTTTACACATCGTTTGGTCATTTTAAATTTAAATAAAACACATCGTATTTTAAAAAAATATCATTATTTAAATTAAACAATTTAAATAAAATAAAAATTTTGAAATTTAAAATGGTTCTTTCTCTTCATTCTTCCTTAACATATTTAAATTCAATTTCAAATTTCAATTTAAACAATTCTGAATTTCACATTTCAATTTAAACAATTCCAAATTCACATTTCAATTTAAGAAAATTTCAAATTTCACTCTCAATTTACATCAAATTTTTTCTAAAATTCGATTTAAACGAAAAAAAATTCGATTTCAATTCAATAATTTTACTTTAATAAGTAATCATAAATTTAATTTAAATTCTCATTTTAATAATTTTAATTTTCAATTTAAATATATTGAATTCAAATTTCAATTTAACCAAACTTAATTTCAATTTAATAAAATTTAATTTAAATTAACACAATTCCATATCTTAAATTCAAATTTCGAAATCTAACTTCCCAAACAATTTAATTTAAATAACTTCAAATTTGGAAATCTAACTTCGCAAATAATTTAGTTTAAATAAATTCAAATTTCGAAATCTAACTTCGCAAATAATTCAATTTAAACAAATTAAAATTAAATTTCAAATTCAAACATTAACCTTAAATTTAATAAATTTAAATTTAAAATTTTAAACCATTTCATTTGACCAAATTCGGTGTTTATCATTTAATTTTCTACTCCAGCCAAATGATTATTTTATAAATTTCAATTTCATGGGCATATATGATTTCAAACCATTATTAATTCAGTTATTCAATATTCAAAGCGTTCATATGAACATTCAACAATATACAAAATGGTGACAAGGTTATTTCACAATCAATAACTAAACATGCAGCTAATCACAATATCATTAATTTATGAGTTTACACATGCAATCGGGGTATGTCACAAAATCATTTGTTATCACATATCACGGAGTCAACTAGCCGTTTGTCCTATTTAAATTCACAAACAAAAATCAATGTAATTTATTGGTTTAACTTGCATAATAATTTTAGTACTGTGTGAGAGGATTAATCACTCACCTAACCTACGGACTGAAATGCATGAAGGAACACGAGACAACATAGATACAGATATGCATACGAATAAGAAAGTAGATTAAAGAATGGAACTAAAGCAACAAGTTGAACGGAAAAAATGAACTTCGGACTTGACGACTGGGAAGCGGTTCTGGGAAGCTAGGCGAAATATGCGAAGGCGAGGAGGCAGTGATGTGGATAGTTGGAGGGTGGATGGTGACTGGGAATGTGTGGGTGGACAATAGTCTCAGCGTGGCAGCGGTGTGGGACGCCGGTTGGTGATGAAGGAGCTTAGGTGGAAGAGGAAGGTAGCAGTTTTTGGGCGTACGGTAGTTTGGCGAAGGACTGGTGATGGACCAAATTGGAGTTCTAGGGAGGCGGATATGGTAGGCGAGATGGGTTTGTATGGAGATGACAGGTGAATGGAGGTAAGAAGCTTCGGTGAAGAAGAGACTGGCCGAGGCTGGGTGACGGACGGAGGGAGGGCGGTGGTGGTTGGCGAACGGCTGAAGTGTAGGCAGTGAGGTAACTGACGTTGGTGGAGGTAATGACGAGCGGAGGATGATCTAAAGGTCTGGAAACGAAGATGGGAGGATGACTGAAGTATGAAAATGCAGAGGGAGAGAGATATTTTTTTTCATTTCTTATGAACCGTTTGTTTGCAAAAAAAAAAAGTAGAGGAAGCCAAAGCAGTTTGGCCTTGTAAAGGAAGTGAACAGTGAATAATTTTTGTAAACTATCGATATTTCCGATGTACGCAGCCGAGCATTAAATGTGGCGAGATATTGGGTGCAAATATTTAATGCAGGTGAGATATTATCTGCATGGAAGACGAGGCAAGCAGGGTACCGCTGTGCACTTCCACGTCGGAAGTCAAAATACAGAAACAAATACAAGAAGAACCATATGGTGTAAGGAAATATGTTCTACGACAGTCGTGTCACAACTCCAATGTTGTTGCCAACTACCCGGATGCGAAACGTACGACAACCTTCAAATCAAAATAGATGGAGCTAGAAAAATCAGAATTGCATGAAACAAAATATGACATTTTAATCAAAAAAATTTCTAGATCATTTTCTTGTACAAGTATTTATATTTTGAAGACTCTTTCAAAAAAAAAAAAAAGAAGCTTATCAATAAAAACTCTTTCAAAAAAAAAAAAGTTTTGAAGAATAATATTTCATTACAATATTAATTGATTTTCAAATTTAGAATTTAAAATCGTTTAGATTTTCATATTTCTCAACAATGACTTACTTTACATTTTTATCTCATTAGATGCATTTTCAATGTGAATTTTCATTGTTAAATTTATTATCTATTTTAATTTTAAAAGTATTATTAAATTTACTATTTTAGTTCGTTGAAAAATCCAGGTCGTTAGAATTTTCGGCACTCAAAATTTTCTTCCTTAAAAAGGAATGAGATAAAATAATAGAACAAACAAGCAGAAAAATAGAAGAGATTAAAGGCATGAATTGCATACCTGATACTATATAAATTCGGGATTTGAAGCACGGATGTTATCTTTTGTCTCTCCTGTGCAAGCTCGATCATCACTACTCCACTGGACCTTGACCAAATTGACTAATTTCCTTCTTAGCTGCTTCATACTTCTATCTACTACACGAACTGGCCTTCTCTTAACGGTAAGTTTTTGGCTCAACATCTAATTCTTCAAACTGGGTGGTTGGAACTATCACTGATGGGTCGTGTATATATTTGCGGAGAAGTGAGATATAAAATATATTATGCATGCTTGATAATTTCTCTGGTTATTCAACTCTATATGCCAAAGTATCGATCCTTTCTGTGATGTGAAAATGACCTACAATTCTTGGATTTAGCTTTCCTTCTCTCTTGAATCAAATTACATTCTTAAAAGGTGAAATTCTGAGAAATACTTAAGCCCCTATTGCAAATTCCATGTCTCTTCTCCTTTTATCAACATTTTTCTTTCGCCTGTTCTAAGCAGTCTTCATTTTTCTCTTCGAATTTCTCAAATGCTTCAAGAATCATTTTAGGCCCAAGAACAAGTCGATCCCTTGACTCAACCCAACAAGATGAAGGTTTACACGATCGTCCATAAAGAGCTTCGAACGGTCCCATGTCAATTCTTGCCTAATCACTATTATTGCAGGTAAATTCGAAGAGATAAAGATGGTCTTCTCAAGGTCCACCAAAATCTAGAATACAAGCTCGAAGAAGTTCTTCCAGAATCTGATTTACTCTTTTAGTTTGGCCATCCGTTCGAGGGTAATAGGCTGTGTCAGATTCAATTGAGTACCCATTGTATCCTGAAAAGCTTTCCAAAAGTTGCTAGTGAATATGGAGTCTTTATCACATACTATACTTGTCGGAACTCCATGAAGTCGAACAATTTCTTTCATATAAATCTCAGCCAGACTCGAAGTAGTTCGAGTTGTCTTTACGTGAATAAAATGAGCAGATTTGGTCAATCTATCAACAATTACCCAAATGCTCTCATTACCTTTCCGTGTCTTCGGTAGTCCATCGATAAAATCCATATAGATTTGATCACATTTTCAATTAGAAATCTCAAAAGGTTGTAAGAGTCCTTCTAACTTCCGACGATCAGCTTCTATTCTTTGACAATTTGCATATCTGTTGACATGGATAGAGATGTCCTGCTTCTTTTCATCCCACCAATACAACTTCTTCATATTCTGATACATTTTTGTGACTCTAGGATGAATAGAAAGTCTGGACTTATGATTCTTTCCAAGCACTTGTTGTTCAAACCATCTACATTTGGTACATAAATTTTGTTATTAATTCTTAAAATTATAGGTCTATCAATTTCTGCACCCTACCCGCTTCTTGAATTTTCTTTTTTTAGAACAGCTTCCTTAATACGCCTTAGCATTATATCTTCATCCTTTTTGGTAACAATGCGATCCATAAGAGTTGGAGAAGCAATAAGTTGATACAACACGGCTTTGTTTCAACTTATAGCACAACCACTACATTAGCTTTTCGGGAGTGTAGTTAATGTCGAGGTCATAAGAAGCTAAGAATTTGAGCCATCTAACTTTCCTTTGGTTCAGATCCTTTTGAGAAAGGATATACTTCAATGATTAGTGATCAGTAAAGAGTTCAAATTTTATTCCCAATAGGTGATGTCTCCATAATTTCATAGCAAACACTACTGCAAGTAACTCCAGATCATGCGTTGCATGATTAACTTCATAAATCTTCAACCGTCTACTAGCATAAGAAAATTACTTTGCCAACTTGCATTAAAACAACATCTAATCCATCTCTACATGCATCTATATATACAGTCAAACTTCATTTCCATTTGGAACAGTAAGAACAGGAGTAGTGGTTAACTTCTATTTTAATTCATTGAATGCTTCCTTACATTTGTCATTCCAATCAAACGCAGCATCCTTCCTAGTCAAAGCTATAAGTGGTGAAGAAATTCGAGATAAATGCTCGATAAATCTTCGGTAATAACTAGCTAAGCCTAACAAACTTCGAATGTCTGTTGGAGTTTTAGGAATTTCCCAATCATTGATCATGAAAATCTTAGTTGGATCAACCGAAATCCTATTCTTAAAAACCATACGCCCAAGGAATCTGACTTCATCTTGCAAGAAATGGCAGTTAGTAAATTTAACTTTCAATTAGTGGTTTCTCAGTGTCCCTAGTCAAAATTTAAGACGTGTTTCATGCTCTTCCTTAGTTTTGGAAAAGACCAGAATATCATCCATGAAAAATTAATGAATTTGTTCAGAACTTCCCAAAATACTATGTTCATAAGATCAAACAAAGTATGTCGAGGCATTAATTAAACCGAAAGGTGTAGCTAACTATTCGTAGAAACCATCTTTGGTATGGAAAGTTGTCTTGTGAATTCTATCCTCTGCAATTCTAAGTTGGTGGAAACCTGTGGCAAGGTATAGTTGAGAAAACACCTGTAACATATCATTAATACAACACATTGGGTACGTGTTCTTGTAAGTAAGCTTGTTTAGCTCTCTGTAATCTACACACATCCTTAGGGAACCGTCGGATTTAGTAACAAACCCACTGCAGCTCCCCACTCATAATGACTATGTCTAATCAGACCTTTAGAAAATAAATCTTCGATTTGAATCTTTAACTCTATCCTCTCCTTAGAAGACATTGTCCTTGGAGCAAGTACTATAGGTCCAGCTTCAGGGACAGGATCAATTCAGAATTCTATTTCGCGTTGAGGTGGTAAATAAGTTACTTCACCAAAAACATCAAGAAAATGTTGGATAACCAGAGTGGTGCTAGGATTACTAAGATGTGAATAAAGTGAGAAATCAAAACAAAACTCTTAGTAAGAGTCAGAGGCATTTTACATTCTATTATCAAGTGGGTTCTATTATCATCAATTAATGGGATCATTCGAGTTTTGCTAGAAATATTAGCATCAAATTTTGTTAACTGGTTCATTCCTAATAATATATGGAACTCTTTGAAGCCCGGAACATTAAAGTCTCCTATGAACCGACATCTGTCTTTAAGGATTTTTACCCTTGTACAAATCATTCCTAGGTTTGCAGGACCACCAATGGAGTTTGATACACATAAAGATTTATACGCAGGTTCAAGTTTTAAAACATGTTTAAGTTGGTCACATAAGTCAACAGATATAGAGCTATGAGATGCTTTAGTATCAAATAAAACACGAACAAGCATATCTTGCAATATAATGGTACCTTAAAGCACTGGGTTAGATTCCACTACCTTAGGAGTAGAAGTTGTAGTTGCAAAGATGCCAGATGGGGTACCCTTCTTCTGAGTGGGATAGTCATTCTTAAAGTGGCCTGGCTGCAAACAAATATGGCATAAATTTGTCCTAGTCATCTGGCTGGGGGTACAGATGCTCCTGCAGTAAATAGGCAACTATGGAATAATGTCCTTTCTAATCACATCTGAAACATGTGATGGGGGATAGATCCGTAGGCCTCTTTTGAACATATCCAACTCCGCTCTTGCTTTGCCAATTCTTATTTTATTGATTAAAACTCGTCTTTCTCTTTCTTGGGTTGTTGGAGGTTGGTTAAGCAGTTTGGGCTTTTGCTGCTTGTGCTCTCTTCAAAATTAGATTTTCATATCTAAGGGCCATATCCATAAGAGCTGTAAAAGTGTCACGTATATGCGCTATAATGCGATCCTAAAAATCCTCACACATGCCTTTTATGAATTTCTTGTTTTTCTTTAGTGGGGTGTCAATCAGACTGGGTACGAACTTGGATAACTCGTTGATTTTTCTCTAATACTCTGAAACTATTATATCCCCCTGTTTAAGGTCCATAAAGTTTCTATATAATTGAGTCCTCCCAGCCTCAGGCATCCATTGAGCTATAAGGGCTTCCCTGAATTAAGGCCAAGTGATATTTTCTTTAGGCACGTGGGCTGTGACAGATTCCCACCAATCTTGAGCGGCTTCTTGCGGTTGCCAAGCGACTAGCTGACGCTTCTGCGCCATAGTAATCTCTAATCTGGTGAAAATCCTCTCTATGCCCTTTAGCCATTGTTGTGCTTCAATGATATTATTGGCTCCTGTGAACTTTATACCTCCAAATTGTGTATACTCTTTGCTTAGAGTAGTGAATCTTACCGGAGGAACAACTGGTCTAACAGGTGCTACAACTTCACCAATAGGGCTATTTCCACTTATCTTACCTCTAACATTCCTTCTGTTACTCATTCTAAAAAGTAAAGGATGGTTTTAAAACACAGATTAGAAACTAAACTTAAGAAAATTCTAATCAAAGAGAAATCTAGTAAGGAAATTTTTTTTCTTCTGAAAACAGGAATTTTAAAACATTTTATTTTATAAAAATACACTCTCTCAAGAAAGACACTACTCGTTCTAAGGTATTGCTAATCTTATCTCTAACGAGTTTACCCAATAGGCTCAGGAGTTCGCTTAACCTGGATCTGATACTAACTATGACCACCAACCTTTTCTAGAACAATATAAGTAGACACTAAACCATACATGTACGACTCAGACCGTTTCAAAATGATAGATTATCAATAGGGTTTTATAATATGAATCAATACACAGGATCACAAACATAGAACAACACAGAATCTCATAACGAAATTTAAAATAATTTACATAAGTAGTTCGTAAAGCTACTAAGTAGATTTACATCATAGATTAACATTTAATATACAAAACTATAAATTCATAGGATTTTATTACTACATGTCTAAACTGAAATAGGGAAATAATACTAAATAGAAGTGAAGTCTCCACTAAGTTTTCATCTCCAGAAAGGTGTCCTCAAACACTGTAATACGCAGGATGACCCTAGCATAAAGTAAAAACAATACACTCGAGTCAGAATTTAAATTTCTCATGTAAGTTAACTCAGAATCAAGTGCAATATGGTGCCAATAACTTAAGAGATGTTACATGATTTTCCATCACCTAAGGATCCGTTAAATTATCTATATGTAGTAAGATACACTACATGTAATTTCTATCAGTAAAGTAAATATTTTTCTTAGCATTAAGGCTTTACATTGATCCCTCTTAACGCTTTTTAAGCATTGTCATACAGTTTGCATGTAACAACTACTACAACTTCGATGGCCAATGATGCGCCATGATATGACAACACTAAACCAAACTTGCAGTGGTCTTGTACAAGGATAATCGTATGAAAAGTCACGTGAGACAATGCCCAAGGTAGGATACTAACAGTTTACCCTTCTCAGCTGGTCGTAACCCCTAACGGTCGACTGCATAATCCGAGGGTGCGCACCAATCAAGTTTCAAAGTCAAGATAATAATACAAAGAAATGTGTTCACTAGAGGTAGCTAGCCTCGATGGTCGGTACGGTTGCTATTTTAGTCACCTCAAATTAACACAAGTATCAAGGTCATCGATCATCGTTCTCCTTCTTCAAAACCAGCAACATTCCCCAATCCCAACCACTTCATTTTGGAACATCCTACGCGTACATAGTTATTAAAGTGGTTTCGGTATCGATAGAGAGTATGTTCGTATCCAGCTCTAGTCTCTCTAATAACCAATCGTTCATTTTTTATACACTGTTTGGTCATTTTAAATTTAAATAAACACATCATATTTTCATGTATTAAAAAATTCTCATTATCTACATTAAGCAATTGAAATAAGAATAAAGTTTTCGAAATTTAAAACAGTTCTTTCACTTCTTTCTTTCTCAAAATATTTAAATTCAAGTTCAAATTTCAATTTAAATAATTCCAAATTTCACATTTCAATTTAAGAAAATTTCAAATTACACTTTCAGTTTACATCAATTTTTTCCCAAAATTCAATTTAAACGAATTAGATTCAATTTCAATTTAACAATTTTACGTTAAAACAATCAACCACAAATTTAATTTAATTTCCATTTTAACAATTTTAATTTTAATTTTAAATAGATTCAATTAAATTTCAATTTAAACAAATTTAGTTCCAAATTAACAAATTTTAATTTAAATTAACACAATTCCATATCATAAATTCAAATTCCAAAATCTAACTTCCCAAATAATTCAATTTAAACAACTTCAAATTTCAAAATCTAACTTCGTAAATAATTCAATTTAAATAAATACAAATTTCAAAATCTAACTTTGCAAATTATTCAATGTAAATAAATTCAATTTCAAAATCTAACTTCTTAAATAATTCAATTTAAATAAATTCAAATTAAATTTCAAATTCGAACATCAACCTTAAATTTAATCAGTTCAAATTTAAAATTTTAACCGTTTCATTTGACTAAATTTGGTGTTTATCGTTTAATTTTCCATCTTAGCCAAATGATTATTTTATAAATTTCAATTTCATGGGTATATATCATTTCAAACAACTATTAATTTAGTTATTCAATGTTCAGATGATTTATATGAACATTCATACAATGTCATAATATGCAGAATGGTGATAGGATTATTTCACAATCAGTGACCAAACATACAGCTAATCACAATATCATCAATTTATGGGTTTACACATGCAATCGGGATCTCAATCAGTTTAATTAGCATATGTCACAATATTCATTTGTTATCACATATCGCAGTGTCAACTAGCCATGATGTCCCATTTAAATTTCCAAATAGCAAGCAATATAATTTATCAGTTCGTGATTTTGGATTAACTTGCGTAATAATTTTTAGTATTATGTAATAATTTTTAGTATTACTAAACTTTGGACTGAAACAAATGAAGGAACATGAGAAAACACAGATACGGATATGCACACGAACAAGCAATTAGATTAAAGAATGGAACTGAAGCAACTACTTGAACGGAACAAATGAACTTCGGGCTTGGACATTGGGAAGTGGGTCTGGGCAGCAAGGTGAAATAAGCGAAGGCGGGGAGTCAGTGACATTGGCAGCTAGAGGATAAACAGTTACTGGAAACGTGTGGGTGGACTATAGGCTTTTCGTCGCGGCAGTGTGGGAGGTTTGACGCTGATGGAGGAGCTTAGGTGGAAGTGGAAAGCAGCAGTTTCTGGGCGTATGGCAGTTTGGCGTAAGAATGGCGAGGGACCGAACTAGAGTTTTGGGGAGCGGATATGGTTTGCGGGATGGGTTTGTACGGTGCTAACAGGTGAAAGGAGGTAGGAAGCTTCGGTGGAGGAGAGGGTAGCCGAGGTTGGGTGACGAACGGAGGGAGGGCGGTGGTGGTTGGCAAATAGCTGCAAGGCGGGCAGCGAGGTGACTGACGTTGGCGAAGGCAGTGACGAGCGGAGTGGAGGACGAACTAAAGCTCTGGAAACGAAGATGGAAGGATGGCTGAAGTATTAAAATGAGGAGGGAGATATATATATATATATATATATATATATATATATATATATATATATATATATATTGTTTTTTCCTTTTCTTAAGAACTGTTCGTTTGGCGAAAAAAACAAAAAATAAAGAAAGCTGAGTAGGCCAGAGCAGTTTGGGCTTATAAAGGAGAGTGAACAGTGAATTATTTTTATAAAATATTGATATGTCTGATGCGCGCAACCGAGCATTAAATATGGCGAGATATGCCGTGCAAATATTTAATTCAGGTGAGATACTTTGTGCATGGAAGATGAGCAAGTGGGGTACCCCATGCACTATTATTCGACCATTGGGAATAAAAGCCAAAATACATAAATAAGTATACTGCGAAGATAAGTGCGACGAGATGAATAATATGTTGTAGTAAAATATGTGCTACGACGGTCATGTCATAGCTCCACTGTTGCTGCCAATTTCACCGATTCGAAACGTATGACAACCTTCAAATCACGATAGACAGAGCTAGAAAGATTAGAATTGGACGTAACAAACACTGACGTTTTAATCAGAAAATTTTCTAAATCATTTTCATGTAAAAATATTTACATTTTGAAGAATAATATTTCACTAGAAGTTTAACTGATTTTCGAATTTAAAATTTAAAATTGATTAGATTTTCATATTTCTCAACAATGGCTTACTTTACATTTTTCTCATCACACGCATTTTCAATATGAATTTTCATTGTTAAATTTATTATCTATTTTAGTTTTAAAATTATCGTTAAATTTACTATTTTAATTCGTTGAAAAATCCAGGTCGTTACATTTGGAATGACCTTTGGGAATTATAAATTTTTATTGTAGTATAATTATTACGTGGGATAGTTCTAGGAATGATTTCTCGACTAGTTTTGTGATGATTCGGATAATCTTCCAAGTGATGAGATGATGCTCGCCTAGGTGAGTGTCATAGTGCACCTAGTATATTATCCTTCTTAACATTGTGCGGTCGAGGTGGATTTGAATCTGAGCAACCCCAGGCAATTGTAAATCTTCATTTAATGATCATTTAACTAGTATAATTTTCTCCTTTGGAGAATGGTTTTGTTCAAAAGAAAAGGAAACTAAAGGAATTAATTGATGGATCTATTCTAGAGTTTAGACACTCGATGATCTTGCATACCGTTTAGGTTTTCCTCTTTGTAGCCGAGAGGTGTAGTAGTCATTTGTGTGTTATATTCACGAAAGGAGCTGCACCACTTAGGCATTTATTCCTCAATGTCGAATGGACTCATTGGAGTTTATGGTTCAACATGCATGTTTGACTCTTGATGGTTACCGAGCATGTTGGTGTAGACCCTTTTAAATATTTGATTATTTGTATTCTTGTTTTGTTGCTTGCTATTACTTGTTATTTGTTATTTGTTATTTGTTATTGCATGTTGCTTGCTATTGTTGCTACTTCATATGTCTACTTGCTATTATTTGCTGCTTACTATCGTTTGTTGTTTGCTATTGTTTTGCATACTTGCTTGTTGCTTTCTATTGTTTGTTACTGTTGTTACTACTATTTGATCTTGTTTGTTATCGCTATTGGTTTACTTTGATGTTGGATGATTTTATTGTTGTCGATTGCTTGATTTCATGTTTACCAGTTTGGAATCAATACCGGTCGGGCACGAGGTACGTATGGTTAGATAAATCATATCGGTCATATATTAGTGACTGTATATAGTATTAATCTTATATCAGTGATCGTACATTGTATTGGCCATATACCGGTGGCCTTGTAGATCATGGGCCTTATATTAGTTGCCATGCCTAATATTGGATCGAGATAGATGTTTGAATACGTTAGTGTACTGGCCCTATTTATTTGAAATTGTTGGATCGTGATAAGTGTCCATTTGTTGAACCCACCCATCAGTAATGATGGTATTGTTTTGTATTCCTTAGCTATCTGGAATAGATTGCATATCATCCATGCCTACTATGGGGAGAGATAAGATCTATATGAGTCCACTGCCATTTAATGTGACTTGGAGTCTGGTATATTTTGAAACTGACTCGCTTGAGCTTAATCTCCAATTGATTGTCATGTATGACTGTGGTAATATCGATTCCTACATTATGGTTATACATGTTTGAATAATGTGTTAGTGCACAATCCACTTTTTGTAGTACAGTTAGGTACTTGAGAGCTAATGTATAGTTGTTTAAATGCTTATTTGCTTAAATTGGCATTTAAATATTGAGCAGCTTTCTTAAGGAGGTATGAATTTTTATGAAATTTAGGATGACGTAGGTCATCGCATATTTCATAGTGTGTGATGCATTCTAATTTGGGAGCTCCATAGTGCTAATAGCACATGAGAAGGTACTATTGGAATTTTTCGAAACTAAGATTTGTGAAATTTGGTCAATCCTGTTTCTTTCTCATACTCTTGTGAATTTCGAGGACGAAATTCTTTTAAAGAGGGAAGAATGTAACACCCCGTAATTTTAACAATCGAATATTTAATGATTAATTTAAATATTTGATCGCTAAGTGACAGAACGCATCTTATACTCGATTTTTGTAAATGAGCAAATTAGGACTCGATACACCCATGGTTGAGTTTTTTTCAATGCGAGCAAAATGAGCATAAACTATCTATGTTTGGAGTCGATAATTTTTGGGATGAATGGTGCCAGATGGAGAGAGTTTGGGCGAAGCCCATTTACTAGCCTATATGTGACTCCTCTCATTTCCTTTCATTTACTCTTCATCCACGTGAATTCTTCTTCCTCCTCACTAATGCCTTCGTTAATCACCCCTTAATCATCTTCTAATTACCAAGCCCTAAACCCAGTAAATAAAATCAAATAAAAACCACTATATTCCTCTCTTCCAATTCTCTACAACAGCTATGAAGGGATTTGTGTGAATCAGAGCTTTGTTGTTGATTTCAAAAACTAAAGAAAGCAAAGATTGGGTTTTTGGTGATTAGAGCTTAGCTTGGTTTAATCAAGGTAAGTGGAATGATTCTCCTACTTAATTTACTTGTTACACTTCATACAATTGTTTATTTATGACTATGAAGTGATATACATTGATGTGAGATTATCGTGTTACGGTTTAAATTTGTATTCATCTTATAAACATGTTTCATTTAGCCAATTAATCGTTTAAACCCTAATTACCATGTTTCGAAAATAGTTAGTAAGCCCTAGATTTGATTTGGGCTAATTGGGTGATTTCTTGTGATGTAATTGTTGATTTGGGATTAATTCAGTAGCGTAATGATGTGCATGTCAATAGCAATAACTATTTAATCCACTTGAATTACAAAAACGTTAGTAAACTAATTAAGGGGTTTAGGAGTTCTACACCCCTCATTAATGATTAGAGACCCTATAAACCTTAATTACTATATACAAAACGGTTTCATGATTTTACAAATGAAGTATATATTTTGTAAAATGGTTTCATGATTTTGTAAATAAAGTATATATTTTATAAAATAGTGAAAAAATAAATATTTGATTAAGTGATTAAGTATTTTAAAGGCTATAATGTTATTATAGGCTAGTATGATATTTCATAAAATGACTTATAATTTTATAAAATGACATAAAGAGGCGTTTCACTTTTATTAGAAAGATTACTGAAATAAGTATATTTGGTTGAGTAATAGTTTATTGTCTATTTGAGTATACATGTCTGTGTGCGTGCATGCACGAGCATGTATATGCATACGTCTATTCGGAATTAGACAACAAGAAAAACAACTCTAGTGCTGTGACTAGAATTATTATGGAAGTTGTGTTGGTAAAGATATATGAACATTTGTGTTTTAATCTATATATGCATATAGGAATGACCGTATGTGTATATAGGCATGTTATGAGTGATCTCGTGTAACCATAGCAACCATCTGGTACGTTAAGATACATAGGAGAGTGCTAGGTGGAGTGATCGCCATGTAAAGATTGAATGTATTTGTGTTGTGATGTGTGTTTAAGTATATGTGTGTGCTTAGGCGTGTACAAATGAGTGCATCAATGCACATATAGGTTATGCATAAGGTGTGGAGACCGAGTCTATTGTTTTAGCGTGTTAGAGGAAGTCTGGTCGCTACAATTGCCTGGTGAACTCTACTGGTGCAAAGAGTGGATTTTGTTATACAAACCGATCTTCATATACCTAAGAAGAAACTTCTAAAATGTTAATAAATGATATTCGATAGATGTCAGATGGGATGGAGGTAAGCTCTAGCAACAAGGCGACTCATCAATCGAAGCGTTGGCGGAAACGGCATGTGGATCGACGTCCGTTCGGAGAATCTACTCCCTACCCATGCAGCTCATTGCTTGGAACGTATTAGTTTATTTGACTAAATAGGTCCATTCAGTTAACTGGTCAAGAGGAAACAGGTCATCTCTGCCCTGGTTCAATCGATTGAATGGAACCTTAATCGACTGACCTATTATGTATTGAGCAAAAATTAAAACGATATAACTTTTGCATACAAAATTGGATTGAGGTGAGGTTTAGACCATTTTTGAGGGGTATAATCTATGAAATTTTGGTAGGTTTTGGAGTACCTTGATTTTAGGGCCCATATGGAATTCACCCGACACGTATTCCGAAATCATAGATTTTAAGGTAGATCGGGAAGGATACCTAAAAAGTACTATGACATTGAGGTCATGTGTTTTATTTGAAATGGGATTTGGGTTAGTATAGGGTTTTGTTAGAGTTTTCCGATGGGTTTTTAGGCCGTGGCGATTGGAACCGTGCATGGCGATTTCACATGTTATATATGGAGTGAGTCCATACTCTAAGATTTCAACCTTAGAGTAATGTACGATTTGTTTGGTGTTGACTTGTTATGACACACTCAGGTATGGAATTATGTGACCTATCTGGGTATCGACCTTGTTGTAGTGTACCTAGGGTGTTGTTGATGGCCAAAACACACTCGACACGGTCTTAGAGGGACCGTTTATAGCTTTATCTTATTTTGATTGCTTAGATGTTTTCGGTTCCTACGTTTGTAATTTTACGAACATTTAGTGTTAGCAGCAGTGATCATATGCACTATGGCATACCTATTCGGTTTTAACAGTGGCAACCATACGCATAGCGGCGTAACTGTTTGGCCTTAACAATAGTGACCTAACGCATTGTGGCATACCTATTCGGTCTTAGCAGTAGTGACCATACACGTTCGACGTATCTTATAAATCTTAGCAGTAGTGATTTTTATTTTGGGATCACGATTTGATCATGGTATACTATATTATTAGTAGTTTCGGGCTAGCATAGGGCATGGAAGATATTATGCTAACTTATTATTATGGGAGAAGAGTAGGTTATGGTATGATCCCCTACTTTTGTGATGGATTTACTATACTTGTGTATGTAGGCTGTCCAGATTACCCTTGAGCCATGTTTGTGGAGAGGGTAGACTGTGATTTAGTAGTTCTAGTTTATTTGTATATACTTGTAATATATAGTATTCTGAGATACTTCCCCTCACACTAGACTTTGTATTTGACCCGTGTTTTGTCTTTGTCTTCTTATGCATGGCAACTCTGAAGTACTCAATTGAGTAATTCGGGAGTTGGGTGTTTTGGGGATACGCTACTAGAGTGCATGGCTAGAGCATTTTAGAGGCATAGCATCGATATTTTGAGGTATATATACTTGTTATTTCATTTTTATATGATAAACCTATTATTTGTGTACGAGACTGTTGTATCAGATATTTATTCAGAACTCCATGTTTATTTCAAGGTTAATGTATTCTAATTATTCTGTACTGATATTTACTTGTTGGTTGCTTCAGCTAGTGTGGTCTATTGTATATCCTTAGTTTAGTCTGTTCATGTATATCCGGTATCTTATATGTTGTCCTTCTATAGTGAGATCTTATCGATGTCTTGGTTTAGTGTTTTGTTCAAATTTTACCCCAATGATCTATCTTTTATGGTATTCAGAAGTTGTATGACGATGTAAGGTGCATACTTTTGAATATTATGAAGGGTGTGTTGTTATAGGACTGTTAGGTTACTACAACCATTGGAGTTTCCGAATTGGAAATAGAAACAAGTATCAATGGATTTTGTTGATTATTTGCCCATATCAAGGAAAGGTAATGAACATTTTTGGTTTATTGTGGATTGGCAAGCCAAGAGAGCTCATATTATTCCAGTAAAGCTAACTAGGACTGCAGAAACTTTGTTAGAGGTTTATATGAAGGAGATCGTCTGATTCCATGGAGTTCTAGTTAGCATTGTAAGTGATCGAGATCCAATCTTTACCAATTAATTTTGGAAAGCAGTACGAGTAGCTTTGGAAACAAAGCTAAGTTTGAGCACAGCATATCATCCTCAAATGGACAAGCAAACAAAAAGGGTTAACCGAGTCTTAAAAGATCTTTTAAGAGCATGTATCTTGGATTTTGGAGGATCCTGGGAGGTTTATCTTCACTTGGTGGAATTCTCATATAACAGTAGTTATCAATCAGCCACTGGCATGGCACCTGATAAGCCTCTTTATGGAAGGCCGCATAATCACCATCGTGTTTGGTAGAGATCGGGGATGATTGGTGCTTGGACCTGATATGATTTGGGAGGCCATAGAGAAGGTAGTTGTGATCAAAAGGAAGATGAAGGAAGCTCGGGATAGACCGAAAAGCTATGCCAATTGAAGGCGTAGGGATTTATAATTTTCAATCGAAGACTGTGTTTGTGAAGATTTACCCGATTAGAAGAGTTGTTCGATTTAGAAGAGCAGGGAAGTTGGCATCTTGATATGTAGGACCTTTTCAGATTCTTGAAAGGATTAGGTTGCTTTCCTATTGAGTTGAGTTGCCAAAAAGATTGTCGGGAGTCCATAATGTTAAGTGTGTACACGATCCATCTCTTACTATTGAGCCATATTTTCAAGAAGAGTGACCATGATAAGACATCCAGTTCGCATTGTGGATTGAGATGTGAAACAATTGTGTTATAAGGTCATGAGATTTGTTGAAGTTCAGTGGGGTGAAGACTCTAGAGAATGGACTTAGGAGATTGAAGATAGCGTGAGAGAGGCTTATTATGACGACCCAGGATTTTGGCAATTATTTTAATAATTATTTAATCCAATTAAATAAAATGTAAAAACGAATAAGACCTTTGGGAATAATGGCCATTTATTTATTTACGTAAGTATTTTGAAAGAAAGCTATGATTTGAAAATTTAAAATTAAGTCATTTAAAATATTTAAAATAAAATCTATCTTATTTAATATAATTTAAAATGCTCTACCTTATTAACATTTAATCTAAATATGTGTACATGGATGTAATATAGATGATAATGTTTAAAATAAAATCAATCCTATCAATATTAAATATAAGTGCAAAATAAATTATAGGATATATATTAAATGTTTGGATAGCTTAAGCTTAAAATAAATAAATAAATAATAGTAGGAATTTATGTTAGGAATAAGTATTTAAATGATTATTTTGTGAAGCAACATAAGATAAACACATAAAAATAACTACAATAATTTTTATAGTAAGCACAAAGGCAAAGGAAAACCAGAAAAAATGTATGTATGTGAATGCAAGGCAAATACAAATATCTATGTACATAAGAAAACAAAAATATCTACATGAAAAAAAGGGAAGAGGCTGTAAGCTTATAGGGGAACCTATACATTAAATAACATCATCTCAGCATAAACAAAAATCATATCGAATGTGTAAATATCATTTCATTTTCAGGAAAAAAGAAAATCTTTGACCAAAGTTTTAGGAAAAAAAACAAGGAAGCTTGTACCAGAAGCTCTTTCACCTGTAAAACTGTTATCTTTATATACACATCTATTTTTAGTCCAGTTCGTTTAAAAGAAAAATATAAGCAGCTACATCTTACAACTGAATCTAAATTAACAACTCAAAAATAACTCAAACTAAACACTAGCAGGAAGATTCAAAAGAGAAACTTAAGTTAGCAGCATCCAGGATTGTTCTCTGCTCAAATTTTTACATGCGAGTAAACAGTTAACTTTAAACTTAGGCAGGTTAATAATTGTTGGTTGAATAATTGATGTGAGATGATGCTTGCATATGTATATAGGAGTACAAAATATGTGAATATGAATGTTTCTGAATACATATGACTGATATCTGCGCTACTTTGTATTTTTAGATTACAGAGATGTTAAAATGAACTAGATTTCAAAACTTTCCATCTAATCTCTTTGAAGCCGTGAGTTTCAAACAAATCAAGTTAGTTGGAACATTATCTAGAATTTGAAAATAAGTTTAAGTATTTTAGGTATGGGAATCTCCTGTAAACAAGAAAATACAGTTGAAACTTAAAATGGAATAAATCAATTGTTGTAATGTATTGATTCAGGAATATATCTCGAATCATCTTTGGAAGTTATGATTTTTAAAACAAAAATCCAAATTTTGAATATTAAATTGAATGTAAATTTTGGGTTTGGCTGGAAAATGAGTTTTGGACAAATTCTAAAGGCTAGAACATTTGGGTGGTCAGGAATGTTGCTGGAGGTGGAGGAGTGATCGCAGATGGAAGAAAAATAATCAGAATAGTGATCATAGCACTGTGAAGGTGGCGATTGTGGAATTTGGTCTGTAGCCCTAGTTTCTTTTGGGTTGAATGTTTTGGATCGGCACGTCTTCCACAGTTGATCGAGTGCTACCAAACTCGAGGGGATGAAAGTTTGGTGGATGGCGGAGGGTTGGCCTAAGTTGCAGACTAGCTGATGGTCGGAGCTTCGAGAGTGAGGCGTTGACAGGTTTGGATGTGGTGTTCTTGGTTTTGTTCCAGGTCTGGGTTAATTCTCAAATTGGATTTCAAACTTTGAGATGGATATCTGATGAGAAAGTTAGAGTTTGGGGATGATTGTCGCTGTGGGAAGATGGTCTCTGATGACCGGAGGCAAACTAAGCCACAATGCATGTGCACGGTGTGTTGTGTTCCGGTGAAGCCTGATGGGTTGCTAGGATTGAAATACTCGAGTTTGTCTCGAGTGATTCGAGTATTTTACTCGAAGATTGTTAGTTTTGACTCGAAGCACTTTTAGGGTAGCTCGGGTAAATTGGTGTTACAGTTTTTTTTTTCAAAGAAACCTGTTCTGTTTTGTTGAATTTAAAACTAAAATTTTAATTATAAAGTAAGGATTTAAAATAAGTTTAAATCTAAGTTTAATTATCGATTCACTTAAAATTTGAATCTTAATTTGGAATTAAATAAAGTTTTTAAATTCAAATTTGTTTAAATCACCTTAAAGTGTTTAAGTAATTGGAAATTTATTTAAGTGAATTTGAATTTAAATGGAATTTTAAATGTAAGGAAGGATTTAAACAAAGTTTAAATCAGAATTTTTAATCTAGATTCAAACCTAAATTTGAATCCCAAGCTTTGAAATAAAATGAAGTTATATAAATTTGAATGTTTTAGTAAGTCTAAATGTTAAGGTACATTTAAAATGTTTGAATTTAAAAAGAAAATTTGTTTTAACCCTTCTAAAATCTCTTTTACAAGATAAATGCTATTTTTGACATGTGAATTTAAAGGTTTAAATTGGTTTCAAACCATGTTAAAGATAAATGGGTTTCATTTCAAATCTTGAATTTAAAATGAAATCTAAAAGTAAACTTAGAAATCAATATTTACAAATGTACGTGTGAATGATAATTTAACCATAGATAAAAAAAAGGTTTTATCCCAAAGTTAAAGTACAATTTAACGATTATAATTCATTTAATTATTAAGATAATATATATATATATATATATATATATATATATATATATATATAATTTATGGAAGCAATTAGAGAAACATAAACTAATAAATGAGGTGAATTACTTAATGTAAGTAAAAAGGATAATTAAGGGATGATTAATTAATGGTTTGTAATAATCAATGTTAAGTAAGCAGAATTAAAAGTGATTGAGATAATTAATTTATTTAAATTGGAAATGGTATCAAAGTTGTTTTGCTTATGAATGATTGAATGATATTATATGTCTTAGATCAGTTGATACCACTGATGAGTGATTTGTGATGCTATGTGATATGATGGGTTTAATTAAACTGTGATAATGTGGATATCTATTGATGATGAATTACTATGTACAGGTGACACCCTGTATTTAATTGTATTTTACATGAATGACTTGGTTTAAGATGACTTGGGATTCGAAGAGGCCGGAGTCGGGTACTAGTAATTACCTGAAACCACTTCGATCTATTATAGATTGACATGTGAAATAAATAAGCTGGAACGAAAGAATTTAAGTGAATTGGACTATTTAATCTAAGTTTTAGTACTTAGAAATTTGTGAGTGGAATAAGTAATGTCTATAATAATTTGTGAATTTGTAAATTGATACGAGTTACCCCGGGTTTATATAAGTTGTATGCTTTGTATTCCATGTTAGATGGGTTTACTCACGCTGGTTTCCAGCCTGACTCGGGTGTTACTTTGACGTAAGGCTTGTGTCAGACCGAGTATTACAGATTTTCAGGTAAGGACGTTCTAGAGCTCAGGAGGCGAGCTAGATGGCAAGAACGTATAGAGTATTTCCGCTGTATTATATTATTGTATATCGAGACTTGATAATTTTGTTTATCCAGTGTCTGTATAAATGTGTAACTCTGATGTATTAAAATATAATTAGAAGATATAGGATTCTTTGTAAACTGTTATTACTTGATATTATATTTTGATCCGCTGCGAATGTGAGATGTTGATGTTTTCTGTTTCTTCTTCTACCTCTTTCTTCTTTTTCCTAACTATTTGGAATTATCGAGACTGAAAATTTCGGGTCGTTACAGTTGGTATCGGAGCTGAAAGGTTAAGCGAGAACCTTGACTCTATTGGGATTACTCATTAAGGATAGGATCAATGGTACCCTAGAATGAGTTGAGTGTGTGTGTGTGTGTGTGTATATATGAGAGGTTACTTGTTATTTTCTTATATAAGGATTTTAAATGATTTTATATAAGAATATATTTTGATATATAAAGCAATATTTCATTTTAATAAATACTAAGGAAATTGCCTGTTAAATTATTAGAATTAAATTAAGAAGTAATACAACCAAACTGAAGTTAAATAAAGGTAAGTTTGAAATGGATTCAAACCGAAGTTGAAATCTTGGAATGGGAGAAGTATTTCAGAATAAGATGATAATGAATGGTTTTAGATATGATAATCTTGGTTATTATCCTAAATGATAGTTGTGTTTAATAATTAATGAGTAAGAAAAATGAAAAGTTTTAAAAAAGTAAAACATTTAGGCAAGTATGATTTAAAAATTGGAGCTAAGGTTGATCTGAATTGTGGAGTTTTAAATCTGGGTCCAGAATTTGAAAATTTTGTTTTAAAGTAATGAAGAAATAATAAATAATTTTATTTAAAATTATTTGAATGATAGAACTTGATTAAACAAGTGTCGTTTGAAAATCTTAAAAGAATTTGTTTGAATTTAAAACCAAAGGTAGTTTAAAATTTAAAAGTAACGTCGTGTGTAAAGGAAATAAATATGAAATAAACCTTAAGGTTGGATTTTGAATTTTCCTTGGAATGTGATGTAAAACCCAAAGTGAAGTAAGTATTAAACTCAAGTGGGAAGATTATGAATCTGAAGTATAAAATTTGAATGGAAAATTCAAATTGTGTAAATTTGATTGGATTAGGTAAACTGAATTTAACTTAGAGGAAGTTAAATAAGTTTAAATGGACATCCTGATTTGGAAATTTTAATATGAAATTGGAATTTAACTTGGGAAGTTAAAGGGTTAATTTAATTGGGAGTTTGGGTGATCTCAAAATGGGTTTGAGGTCTGTAAATTTGAAATGTATGGGGTTTAAAAATAATTTGGATAATATTATCCTATTGTTATTAATAATCTTTAAATTGCGAATTGGATTTGTTTAAATGAATGAGAAATAAAGTGTGGTATATATCCATTGTTGAGATAAAAGGGAAATTAAACTTTAATTAAGGATATGGAATTACTTTGAACTGAAAATTTGAATAATTGAATTTGTAAATTAAACTTGTTTGAGAATTGGTTTCAAAACTGGAAGATAAAATTGGGTAATAAGTTGAATTTTTAAGATAAAAAAATTGTTTTGAATTCTTATTTGAACTTTGAAATAAGTAAGTAAAGATAATTTAAATGGAATTTTTGAGAATTGGACTCAAAATTAAATTGTTTAGAGATTTGGATTATTGATTTTAAAAAAATAGGGTTAATTTAATTTAAAGGGTTAAATCAACATTTGGAAATTCAACTCGAATTTATATAATTCGAGATGGTTTAAATTTAGAAATTTGAATTGAATCAGTTCAAATTAAATTTGGTTTAATTTAATTAGAATTGTGATTGAAGACGAATAAGTTTAAAAATTCAAATGGAAAATTTAAATTGGATTAATTTGAAAAAAATTCAAAGATTTAATGTGTTCAAATTCAAATGGGAATTGGGACTAATTCATAAAATTTGAAATGATTTGAAATTGAAGTATGTTCAATTGATATTAGTCCAAATTGGTTGGAATAACTTGGAATTGTAATTAAAGTTGAATAGGTTTAAAATCAAATGGAATTTGATTTGAATTTGGAAAGAAATCAAGATTGATTTAACTTGAATTGGGGTTAAATCAATTTCAATGGAAATTGAAGTTATTCAAATTGCAATTGGGTCAATTTAAAAGGAAGTGGAAATTTAAATTGAATTGGTGGGGAAGTGAATAGTTTTGACTCTGGACTATTTTCAATATAAATTGTTTTAATATAAACATGTTTTTCCAAGATATTTAATATATCCAACCTTTCTTTTTAAAGCCAAATAATTTTATACTTGTTTTGCAATTATTTTTGGAACTATTTAACAATTTTCAACTGTTTTATAAACTAATTACTATTTTTTTAACTACCTTACGAATTAATTACTATTTTACAACTATTTTGCAAATATCTAAATTCTCTATAACTATTTAACTATTTTCCAACTATTTTACAATTAGTTAACTATTTTACAGCTATTTGCAAACTAATAATTATTTTTCAACTACTTATCTATTTTTAAAATTTCCAAGCTATTTTCTAAAAATAAACTGGTCGGAGTTCAAACTGTTATTGATTAAATACCCGACTGAGGTAAAAAAAATTGAAGTGATAATCTAAATGGGGATTAAGGCAAATGTGATTAAGTGAATAAAGTTCAAATCGAGGATGAATAGAAAGGAAATTGATTTGGCTAATAATCAATGAAGTAAAATACGTAGAATGTCCGTATATTATTCTATTCGCGTAGTGATTTGATCCAGATTCGAGCACAGAATTTCGAGATAGTTATATCAATCCGAGTTGGGATTTTTCACTCGATTTTCGATGGAAAACCTGGATATGGATTGTTGATTGGTTCTGGATATTCTCTATCATAGTTATGGCTATGCAAGGAGAATGATGGTTCCTGATCAAGAAATCAGATCCGAGTCTGTAACGATAGCGATTTTTCGTTGCCGAAAAACCGAATACTTATGGGTTTAAGAAAGAAGAAAAGAAAAAAAGAAGAAGAGAGAAGATAGAAAAGATAGAGAGAAAAGAAAATAGAACGGAACAGAAAACAACAGAACAACATCAGAATCTCACAATTCGCAGCGGAACAACATATAATAAATAAATGAATAATCTTTAAACAAAGAACTATATCAGTTATTACATTACATCACATTTCATCATATCATCAGAGTATACAACAACAACAAACAGTGCAGCGGAAAAAGAAATACTATATACTAGTAATACGCCATGCCATCCAGCTTGCCTCCAGCCACTCCAGAATATCCAAAATATCCTGATAAACCTAACTCTTGACTGCCCGTGTGAAAATTGGTGGGCACCCAGAGTTTAGGAAGGAAAACAATAAACTCCGAGTCAGTCATGTGACTGGTGCGAGAACTAAAACAGTTTATTTTTCTTTAAAATCAAAATAGAGGGATATTTTTAAATTTAATTCGCAATGCTTTTAAAAATGAGACTACCATAAGACCTCCCGCCACACACACAATGCAAACGCAGACTTGGAGGAGATTTCTTCTTATGTTAGTCAAAGATGCTTGATACGCATTAAAATCAAATCAATTTTGATATTATTATTAGTGCATAGTGTAGAAGATATTTCGCAAGTAGAATATAAATCTTAGCCAGCATAGGTACCATTATATTATGCCTACTATAGCTACTTCCTGAGGAAGCAGGTTCTACAACTAAAACCGTACAAGATCGTATTGTTTCTTTGAATTTCCAACGAATGATCAGGCCAAGGAACTTCCCATTGCCACATGAGAACGCCTCTGGATGGACATCCCCGAGAACCAAACCGGATCTCTACCAACACAAGGCCGGGTTACCCCTAACTGAGTAACAACTGACCGAATATGCCATCCCCCGGTCCTTTGGGACCTTTCACCGAGCGCTCGCAATCAATTCACACAATCATAAAGTGTTTTCAACATGAGTAAGTATCTGGGCTCCATACCATGATACCACCCTTTTCCAGAAGGAAATGCACATATCCTAAAGGGCGCTACCCCTCATAACCTTGCTGCTTCTTTCCTGTTTTGACCATTCTGGGGTGTGAGGCTCGACGAAGTTTCATCCACAAAAACATACTTTATACAAAAGCCATGCTTTGGGTCAACAAATGATCACAGAAATGATCACCAAGATAGACGATCAAATAAATGATCCTATCTCAAATAATCAACACAATGATCATTTCACAGCAACACTCAGTATGTCACATTACCAAATTGGGAATATATTGCGAATAACCTTCAACTATATAACCTCTGAGCTCGTACGTCTCAGAAAAGGGTGTTAAGCTAAAAGAATAAATTCTCCGCCACCAACAGAAATATATTTGAATGAAATCGGCTTTATATCTCAATTTGTAAGGTCAGACATACAATCCATACAAGTCTGTTCCGGGATCGAATAGAACCGAAGGCACTTACAAAGAAGTCCTTGCAATCCGAATAACCTCTAATCACGTTCGGATTTCCCATCACATATGGAGATCTCAATACCAGGGATCAGCCAGTGCAGAGACAATCAACAAGAAACCCTTACGTTTTTGAAAATATCCAGTCTTCAACACCGATCTTCAAATGCAATTCATAACGACGTATCACATATTCGGAATGGGTTATACGACCCCAAGGTCCTTTCCCGGTTAACCCGAATAGTGAGCGCTTATTTAAAAAAAATAAGTGTGGCATTCAAATTCAAGCAAATCACAACAAATACCTATTTAAAGGTAAATATTGATAGTCGGTTATTGAACTATCAATAGATATGCCAACATCACCAGATTCCAAATAATTTTCCAAATTATTTATTTCCCAAAAATATCCTTACAAGATATATACATAATTTCCATACTTCAAAAATAAATCAATATTTATTTTTAAACCCAATTTCCAATTTCATTTACAAATTCCATATGGAATTTATATTTCCAAAAATATTTATGAATATACGATTTCCATTCGTTTTCAAATATTCATTTTCAATTTATCTTCAAAATGATAAATTCAAAATATTCGCTTAATATTGGAAAAGCATTTCTATACTTATTTATTTATAAGTAATTCACAAGCCTTTTTATTTTCTACACTTAGAAAATATTTAATATACTCTAATCGAAATTAAGTATATATTTCATTCTTTAAGGAAATCATTCACTTAACCATATTTATTTGGGCCAAAACGAATGTTGCGTAAAACATCGTTACGACAACCCAAAATCACCAGTATAGGGATTCGAAATTAAAATAGATATATAAATCCCAATACTACACAAAACATTTCCTTTCGAAAATCATCTATTATAACAACAGTGTTATAATCTACTATTTCCTTCCATTTCTCGAAAACGTCTATTTCAACAATAAATGTTGAAATCTATGGTTTCGAATCTCAACACATTTTAAAACATCTTTAGATTGTTTTAATTCTATTTAAAACATCACATTCAAAACATTTTCTTTAACATATTATTCACTATTCAAAAACGTGAATATACCTTGTTAATAAATTTCATCACTTCTATTCATTTTATTTTAAAGGATTATTCACTGTCTAAAACATGAATATAATTCCATTAACAAATTACAACAATTCCTTATCAAAATAAGTCGTTGCGGATTTATAAAACAACGTTTATAAATTCTATTTCTATTTATTTTATATCAACTCCTTTTTATAAATTCCTTTATTAACCTATCTCAATTCATATCACAATGATATACTAAAAATTCATATTATAAGTCAAACACTTATAATTTATTTGTTTACAAAATTGTTTCTTTAAACTCCCCAAATTTATAAATCTTATAACTTATAAGATTCTTTTATTTATCCAAAATCTATTCTTTTAAATAACTTTACAAATTTTATAAACTTACTGTTTATAAAATTCCATTTATAACTTCACCGTTATAATTCTATAATTCCAATTTATGAAATTTATTTACAATTCATTCTAATACTTGTAAAAGCTCGTTTTATAATTCAAAATATTCTAGTTTATAATTATCCATTTTATAAATCTTTTATATGGATCAATTTATATTATTCTTTTAAAAACGTCTTTGAACTCCTTTATAATTCATCATTTTGATTTATAAAATGATCAAATTTCATAAATCCTATATTTAAACTTTTTATAATGAATTCAGAAATCCCAGTTTAAACTATTTTATAAAATCGTTAATCTCATATTTTCAAAAATCAACTTTTAACTGAATTTCTCAAAAATCATAATTTTTATACATTAAAATTATAACGTTTATTTATTTAAGATGAATCAATTTCAAAAATATTTTATAAACGTATACTTTCAAAAAATCACTTTAGAAATTCCTTAAAATAAAAATCGTTATTTTTAAACTTCAAAATTGGATTCGATGATGCAACACATCAAATAGTCAATCACGACTTTTAAACATCATATATCATCCATGATAAACAATCAAACATCACAATATCTAAAATCAAATAAATATTTGTGAGGAATCCAGTTGGATCCCTCCAACCTGTTTCCCTGCATCCACAGACATTAGCACAATACCATTCCACTTCGAGGTGGAATATTGCGGTATATGGGATTTTATAAAATATTATCCGCTTACTAACGGCACAATAGGGTCTCATCCGCTAAATAATGCGGGAAATCAATCAACTGCAATATATACATATGCCAATATATATATATATTGCTATATATATATATATAATATAATACCAATTCCACTTCAAGGTGGAATATCGCGGTATATGTGTGTAATAAATAACCTCCGCTTACTAACGGCGTATAGGGTCTATTCACATCCAATATATATATATATATATATATATATATATATATATATAACAATCATCATACAAGCATTCAATCAACACAACTAACAATTTTAAATCTAACTATTTAAAATTTAAATAAATCCTTTAGAGTGAGAAGTTCTCACCTTTGCTTTTATTAGCAATCCATTTCCCATCTTGACTCGATTTTCTTGATTTATACCTTGTATAAATATTTACACAATTTATTAATATTCGAAATAATCGAATAATAAATTTTTTTCATTTTATAATTTTAATTCATCGGTTTTGTTCTAAACCAATTCCTTTAATAATTTTATTCAACTAATTATTTCAATCTCAAGTTAATGATTTTTATTTTAAACTAAAAATTAAAAATTCAAACTGATTTTCTTTAAATTAAATTTGGTTAACTAAAGGTTACAATTTTAAAACTAAATTCTTTTTTAATAAATTGTTTTTGGCTTTCAAACAATTTCTTTTTAATACTTTGATTTAACAAAAATTAAATTCAAACTATTCTTTATAAATTCAATTTTTGTCGAACAAATTTAATTTCTATTTAAATAAATTTTATTAACTAACTATTTAATTTAAACAACATTTTCTTTTATAAAATATCCTTTAGTCCTTAATTACCCATTTTCCAATAATAAATAATATTTTCTTTTGATAAATCATTTTATCAAATAAGTAAAATTTCTAACTAATTTTCCCTTTACAAAATATTTTTCATTTGAAACTAAAATTTCTATTCAACTAATAATTTAGTTTTAAACTAAATTTTCTTTAAAAATTTATTTAACTAATTTTCCTTTTACAAAATTAATTTAGATTAACCAATGATTTTCTTTTAAACTAATTTTCTTCTTTTAAAAATAATTTCTAACTAGAAATTTCCAATTGAACTAAATTTCTTCAATATTGTAAAATTCCTATATTATATTTTCAAAATATCTCAGTAAATAAAAAAAAAATCAATTTTTTCCAAGATCTCATATATCTATATATATATAATTTAAAAACTGCTTATGTATATTTTTACTGTATATATATATTTATATATATCAATTTTATATATTTCTCTTTTGAATACAAATTATATTAATAATTAAAACTACCTCACTGATTATCTACATATGTTTAAATTAATTTAAAATTAGCTTCCTCATTTTATTTTTTCTGTACATTCTCACATATATAGTTTTCAAATTTAAATTGAGATTAAAATTTGTGCAATGTACCTGCTGCTCACCACACTCGCCGCAACGCCCCACTCGATCGAACCCAGTCGCGACTTCATCCACGCGACGCCTCACTGCCACTTCTCCACGTCGCCATCGAATCGCGCCTCCTAACTGCATCTGCCTCGCGCGAGCGCGTTCGCGAGTCGTCGCCGTGCCCTAGCCTCCATCATCTCACGCTCGCGTTGCTTCGAGAATCCCAGATCCATCGCGACCCTCGCGTCGAAACCCACTACAGCGTGCTCCTTCGAATCGCGCGCCGTGCCCTAGCGCCGCCGCTACCTCTCTGACTCACGCGCCACAGTCCCCAATCACTCGCGACCCCCAATCGACGCCGCCACTTGGTTACAAGCTCACGCTACTTAACTCGGCTGCGGCCATTGTTTTGTTTGTTTTTTTTTTCTGAATTGTGGAATGGAAGGAGAGTTAAGAAGTAGAACGAGAGAAAGGGAAAGGAATGTCGCCATTGTCGTTTGAACGAGAGGCCATCGATTTTGTTTTGATTTGCCTTTTGAAACTGAAGGGGCTTCGGTATTTTAAAAGAAAGTGGGAGGCATGGGTTACACGATCTTTCTTCATGAATTTAGGCATGAATTTAGGGAAGAGAACGTGTGTTAGTTTGACCAATTTAAATTTTAAATTTAAACTGAATTCGATTTGATTTCGACGCGTTTACGTGTCGTATGCTCACATATAAACTCAGAAAAATAGGAAATTTGAAATCCAGTAATAATTCAATATTACGGACCCAATGGAACTGGTTTCGTCGAATTCCGAGACTGTGCCTCGGACGGCTATTTTTAAATATCGATTCAAACGATTTAATTTCAAAACTGAACAATTCACTTCCAAATTCAATTCTGAAGCTCCTAATAACTTCAGTATTATCAATATGAATTTTACAAGCTTTTAAAATATTTTTAATTGGCTTAAAATTGAAGATTCAAATTGTTATCCAACTTTCAATAGATTAAATTCTATAATTTAATCGCCAAATTCATTCTGATAATTTGAAATTCAATTCAAACCATCATTCAAATATTTAAAATTAATTAAATATTTCCAAATTAAATTATTTAAAATTCTAGGTCGTTACAATCTTCCCCCCTTAAAAGAATTTCGTCCCGAAATTACAAGTTAAGAAGAATGCCCTTATCCCGTCTATCATTTTTCACAATTCAAATAGTTTTATCAACTTACTAACCTAAATCTTTTTACTAGAGATTCAGTATCATTTCAACTAGCTTTCTAATTTCACTTATAAGTTTCAACCAACATTGTTTACCTTTAAAATTCAAATTTAAATTCAAATTTAAATTTCAAACTTTCAAAATTTCTCAAAATTTTTCTAACACCCTAAATTTTCGAAAAATTTCGCCAGCGTCTCCTTTGCGCGGCTAGCTCGGTACGACTACAAAATGGCACCACGGCCCCTCAGAATCAAAAAGAAAAGAGAAAGCCAAGTGGCTGGAGAAGAAAATCATCAAATTTCATACTGAAATTGAAATACGTACCTTTTTGTCGAGCAATTCAATTTTTAACTATGAAATCAAAATCCAATCCCTTTATATACCTGTATAACCTGCTAGTAGTAGTATCCAATTCCAACATACAAACCATTTTGCCAATTCTACTATAAATTTTTTCCAACATATGCTTCTTTTACATTTTTACTTCACTATTGAAGTTACATGTTCATTTTCATTGAATTTTACATTTCAATTCAATTCACAAATTCAATTCCATTTGAATTCAATTCACAATTTAAATTTCATTCGAATTCAATTCTCAATTCTAAATATTGAATTCTATCGATTAACTTTCATTAGCTAATTCATTTTAAATTTCAATTTCCCTATTCAATTCATCTCGAATTTACTTAATTACTAACAAAGGGAATTGCAATTCATTTCTTTTACTTACTTGAATTTATATACAAATTCAAATTTATCTTCAAATTTAGCTCAGGGTTAAACTTTAATTTTAACCAATTCAAATTCCAATTCATTAGTCCAAGAATTAATAATTTATCAAGTTATTTTACTTGAATTCAATCCATTTTATTTCTTATTTAATTCCATATACTAATGATAATAATTCAATATTATCACTTCCTAACAATCATGCAACCATATACTATAATAATTCATAGAAAATCATTTCTTTTCCTATACAAAAATAGTTTTGGGCAAAATTATCTTATTTACCCGATTCAAAAACAATTTTATATTCACTAACAAATACGCGCTCATATCTATTATTACACTCAAACTCATTCTAGAGTACTGCTGACTCTATCTCTAATGAGTAATACCCAACAGAACCATGGTTATCGCTTAACCATAAGCTCTGATACCAAATGTAACGATAGCGATTTTTCGTTGCCGAAAAACCGAATAGTTATGGGTTTAAGAAAGAAGAAAAGAAAAAAAAGAAGAGAGAAGATAGAAAAGATAGAGAGAAAAGAAAATAGAACGGAATAGAAAACAACAGAACAACATCAGAATCTCACAATTCGCAGCGGAACAACATATAATAAATAAATGAATAATCTTTAAACAAAGAACTATATCAGTTATTACATTACATCACATCACATTTCATCATATCATCAGAGTATACAACAACAACAAACAGTGCAGCGGAAAAAGAAATACTATATACTAGTAATACGCCATGCCATCCAGCTTGCCTCCAGCCACTCCAGAATATCCAAAATATCCTGATAAACCTAACTCTTGACTGCCCGTGTGAAAATTGGTGGGCACCCAGAGTTTAAAAAGGAAAACAATAAACTCCGAGTCAGTCATGTGACTGGTGCGAGAACTAAAACAGTTTATTTTTCTTTAAAATCAAAATAGAGGGATATTTTTAAATTTAATTCGCAATGCTTTTAAAAATGAGACTACCATAAGACCTCCCACCACACACACAATGCAAACGCAGACTTGGAGGAGATTTCTTCTTATGTTAGTCAAAGATGCTTGATACGCATTAAAATCAAATCAATTTTGATATTATTATTAGTGCATAGTGTAGAAGATATTTCGAAAGTAGAATATAAATCTTAGCCAGCATAGGTACCATTATATTATGCCTACTATAGCTACTTCCTGAGGAAGCAGGTTCTACAACTAAAACCGTACAAGATCGTATTGTTTCTTTGGATTTCCAACGAATGATCAGGCCAAGGAACTTCCCATTGCCACATGAGAACGCCTCTGGATGGACATCCCCGAGAACCAAACCGGATCTCTACCAACACAAGGCCGGGTTACCCCTAACTGAGTAACAACTGACCGAATATGCCATCCCCCGGTCCTTTGGGACCTTTCACCGAGCGCTCGCAATCAATTCACACAATCATAAAGTGTTTTCAACATGAGTAAGTATCTGGGCTCCATACCATGATACCACCCTTTTCCAGAAGGAAATGCACATATCCTAAAGGGCGCTACCCCTCATAACCTTGCTGCTTCTTTCCTGTTTTGACCATTCCGGGGTGTGAGGCCCGACGAAGTTTCGTCCACAAAAACATACTTTATACAAAAGCCATGCTTTGGGTCAACAAATGATCATAGAAATGATCACCAAGATAGACGATCAAATAAATGATCCTATCTCAAATAATCAACACAATGATCATTTCACAGCAACACTCAGTATGTCACATTATCAAATTGGGAATATATTGCTAATAACCTTCAACTATATAACCTCTGAGCTCGTACGTCTCAGAGAAGGGTGTTAAGCTAAAAGAATAAATTCTCCGCCACCAACAGAAATATATTTGAATGAAATCGGCTTTATATCTCAATTTGTAAGGTCAGACATACAATCCATACAAGTCTGTTCCGGGATCGAACAGAACCGAAGGCACTTACAAAGAAGTCCTTGCAATCCGAATAACCTCTAATCACGTTCGGATTTCCCATCACATATGGAGATCTCAATACCGGGGATCAGCCAGTGCAGAGACAATCAACAAGAAACCCTTACGTTTTTGAAAATATCCGGTCTTCAACACCGATCTTCAAATGCAATTCATAACGACGTATCACATATTCGGAATGGGTTATACGACCCCAAGGTCCTTTCCCGGTTAACCCGAATAGTGAGCGCTTATTTAAAAAAAATAAGTGTGGCATTCAAATTCAAGCAAATCACAACAAATACCTATTTAAAGGTAAATATTGATAGTCGGTTATTGAACTATCAATAGATATGCCAACATCACCAGATTCCAAATAATTTTCCAAATTATTTATTTCCCAAAAATATCCTTACAAGATATATACATGATTTCCATACTTCAAAAATAAATCAATATTTATTTTTAAACCCAATTTCCAATTTCATTTATAAATTCCATATGGAATTTATATTTCCAAAAATATTTATGAATATACGATTTCCATTCGTTTTCAAATATTCATTTTCAATTTATCTTCAAAAAGATAAATTCAAAATATTCGCTTAATATTGGAAAAGCATTTCTATACTTATTTATTTATAAGTAATTCACAAGCCTTTTTATTTTCTACACTTAGAAAATATTTAATATACTCTAATCGAAATTAAGTATATATTTCATTCTTTAAGGAAATCATTCACTTAACCATATTTATTTGGGCCAAAACGAATGTTGCGTAAAACATCGTTACGACAACCCAAAATCACTAGTATAGGGATTCGAAATTAAAATAGATATATAAATCCCAATACTACACAAAACATTTCCTTTCAAAAATCATCTATTATAACAACAGTGTTATAATCTACTATTTCCTTCCATTTCTCGAAAACGTCTATTTCAACAATAAATGTTGAAATCTATGGTTTCGAATCTCAACACATTTTAAAACATCTTTAGATTGTTTTAATTCTATTTAAAACATCACATTCAAAACATTTTCTTTAACATATTATTCACTATTCAAAAACGTGAATATACCTTGTTAATAAATTTCATCACTTCTATTCATTTTATTTTAAAGGATTATTCACTGTCTAAAACATGAATATAATTCCATTAACAAATTACAACAATTCCTTATCAAAATAAGTCGTTGCGGATTTATAAAACAACGTTTATAAATTCTATTTCTATTTATTTTATATTAACTCCTTTTTATAAATTCCTTTATTAACCTATCTCAATTCATATCACAATGATATACTAAAAATTCATATTATAAGTCAAACACTTATAATTTATTTGTTTACAAAATTGTTTCTTTAAACTCCCCAAATTTATAAATCTTATAACTTATAAGATTCTTTTATTTATCCAAAATCTATTCTTTTAAATAACTTTACAAATTTTATAAACTTACTGTTTATAAAATTTCATTTATAACTTCACCGTTATAATTCTATAATTCCAATTTATGAAATTTATTTACAATTCATTCTAATACTTGTAAAAGCTCGTTTTATAATTCAAAATATTCTAGTTTATAATTATCCATTTTATAAATCTTTTATATGGATCAATTTATATTATTCTTTTAAAAACGTCTTTGAACTCCTTTATAATTCATCATTTTGATTTATAAAATGATCAAATTTCATAAATCCTATATTTAAACTTTTTATAATGAATTCAGAAATCCCAGTTTAAACTATTTTATAAAATCGTTAATCTCATATTTTCAAAAATCAACTTTTAACTGAATTTCTCAAAAATCATAATTTTTATACATTAAAATTATAACGTTTATTTATTTAAGATGAATCAATTTCAAAAATATTTTATAAACGTATACTTTCAAAAAATCACTTTAGAAATTCCTTAAAATAAAAATCGTTATTTTTAAACTTCAAAATTGGATTCGATGATGCAACACATCAAATAGTCAATCACGACTTTTAAACATCATATATCATCCATGATAAACAATCAAACATCACAATATCTAAAATCAAATAAATATTTGTGAGGAATCCAGTTGGATCCCTCCAACCTGTTTCCCTGCATCCACAGACATTAGCACAATACCATTCCACTTCGAGGTGGAATATTGCGGTATATGGGATTTTATAAATTATTATCCGCTTACTAACGGCACAATAGGGTCTCATCCGCTAAACAATGCGGGAAATCAATCAACTGCAATATATACATATGCCAATATATATATATTGCTATATATATAATATAATACCAATTCCACTTCAAGGTGGAATATCGCGGTATATGTGTGTAATAAATAACCTCTGCTTACTAACGGCGTATAGGGTCTATTCACATCCAATATATATATATATATATATATATATATATATATATATATATATATAACAATCATCATACAAGCATTCAATCAACACAACTAACAATTTTAAATCTAACTATTTAAAATTTAAATAAATCCTTTAGAGTGAGAAGTTCTCACCTTTGCTTTTATTAGCAATCCATTTCCCATCTTGACTCGATTTTCTTGATTTATACCTTGTATAAATATTTACACAATTTATTAATATTCGAAATAATCGAATAATAAATTTTTTTCATTTTATAATTTTAATTCATCGGTTTTGTTCTAAACCAATTCCTTTAATAATTTTATTCAACTAATTATTTCAATCTCAAGTTAATGATTTTTATTTTAAACTAAAAATTAAAAATTCAAACTGATTTCCTTTAAATTAAATTTGTTTAACTAAATGTTACAATTTTAAAACTAAATTCCTTTTTAATAAATTGTTTTTGGCTTTCAAACAATTTCTTTTTAATACTTTGATTTAACAAAAATTAAATTCAAACTATTCTTTATAAATTCAATTTTTGTCGAACAAATTTAATTTCTATTTAAATAAATTTTATTAACTAACTATTTAATTTAAACAACATTTTCTTTTATAAAATATCCTTTAGTCCTTAATTACCCATTTTCCAATAATAAATAATATTTTCTTTTGATAAATCATTTTATCAAATAAGTAAAATTTCTAACTAATTTTCCCTTTACAAAATATTTTTCATTTGAAACTAAAATTTCTATTCAACTAATAATTTAGTTTTAAACTAAATTTTCTTTAAAAATTTATTTAACTAATTTTCCTTTTACAAAATTAATTTAGATTAACCAATGATTTTCTTTTAAACTAATTTTCTTCTTTTAAAAATAATTTCTAACTAGAAATTTCCAATTGAACTAAATTTCTTCAATATTGTAAAATTCCTATATTATATTTTCAAAATATCTCAGTAAATAAAAAAAAAATCAATTTTTTCCAAGATCTCATATATCTATATATATAAAATTTAAAAACTGCTTATGTATATTTTTACTGTATATATATATTTATATATATCAATTTTATATATTTCTCTTTTGAATACAAATTATATTAATAATTAAAACTACCTCACTGATTATCTACATATGTTTAAATTAATTTAAAATTAGCTTCCTCATTTTATTTTTTCTGTACATTCTCACATATATAGTTTTCAAATTTAAATTGAGATTAAAATTTGTGCAATGTACCTGCTGCTCACCACACTCGCCGCAACGCCCCACTCGATCGAACCCAGTCGCGACTTCATCCACGCGACGCCTCACTGCCACTTCTCCACGTCGCCATCGAATCGCGCCTCCTAACTGCATCTGCCTCGCGCGAGCGCGTTCGCGAGTCGTCGCCGTGCCCTAGCCTCCATCATCTCACGCTCGCGTTGCTTCGAGAATCCCAGATCCATCGCGACCCTCGCGTCGAAACCCACTGCAGCGTGCTCCTTCGAATCGCGCGCCGTGCCCTAGCGCCGCCGCTACCTCTCTGACTCACGCGCCACAGTCCCCAATCACTCGCGACCCCCAATCGACGCCGCCACTTGGTTACAAGCTCACGCTACTTAACTCGGCTGCGGCCATTGTTTTGTTTGTTTTTTTCTTCTGAATTGTGGAATGGAAGGAGAGTTAAGAGGTAGAACGAGAGAAAGGGAAAGGAATGTCGCCATTGTCGTTTGAACGAGAGGCCATCGATTTTGTTTTGATTTGCCTTTTGAAACTGAAGGGGCTTCGGTATTTTAAAAGAAAGTGGGAGGCATGGGTTACACGATCTTTCTTCATGAATTTAGGCATGAATTTAGGGAAGAGAACGTGTGTTAGTTTGACCAATTTAAATTTTAAATTTAAACTGAATTCGATTTGATTTCGACGCGTTTACGTGTCGTATGCTCACATATAAACTCAGAAAAATAGGAAATTTGAAATCCAGTAATAATTCAATATTACGGACCCAATGGAACTGGTTTCGTCGAATTCCGAGACTGTGCCTCGGACGGCTATTTTTAAATATCGATTCAAACGATTTAATTTCAAAACTGAACAATTCACTTCCAAATTCAATTCTGAAGCTCCTAATAACTTCAGCATTATCAATATGAATTTTACAAGCTTTTAAAATATTTTTAATTGGCTTAAAATTGAAGATTCAAATTGTTATCCAACTTTCAATAGATTAAATTCTATAATTTAATCGCCAAATTCATTCTGATAATTTGAAATTCAATTCAAACCATCATTCAAATATTTAAAATTAATTAAGTATTTCCAAATTAAATTATTCAAAATTCTGGGTCGTTACAGAGTCTGCACTAGGAAGTCGGGTGGACGATACTAGTTCGGAAGTGAAATTGTGTGATCGAGTGAGAGATCAGATTGGTATAGCGTACGGATGATAGTGTACATCGTACGGATTTGAATGAAATTGATATTGAAAAGAGTAATCAAATTTGAATATTTGATTTTGAATAAACAAAGTTATATATCTTTGTTATATAAGATAAATCTCCCCTTGTTGAATCTATTGCCGTAAGGAAAGGATTTTGAAAGTGTCTGAAGTATAAAAGGAGTTTTATACCAGTTAGAAATGATCCGAAGTTTTAATTTTTTTTAATATATCTGTGTATATATATATGTAAAGGATCTGATGAGGATTTTGGAAAAATATTTTGGGAACCTTTTGATTTGGAAAGGCTTTTGATTTTTGGGCAAAATCAATAATGGAATTTGGAAAGCCTAGTCTGAGAATTATCGATTTTGAAATAATCGATTTGTGTAAAGAAGCTTGTATGAGATCATACTAGGTGTATGATTTGAAAGATACTATATGTGTATAGTATAAAGTGTTTGATGATGGCTCTGGGGAAAAAGGCGCTCCCTTGAAATGAACTTCTCAAGAGTGCCACCGGGTTGTGCTGCCTTGAACCCTAAGGTGGTTTCTTAGGTTGATCCTGTGAGGAGTCCGGACAAAACTAGTTCCTAAGGATTATGAGTGTAGCGAAAGTCGAGGGGCGCTGATTCCTACAGAGGCATTTGGGTTATGTTGTGACGACGGTGTAACTCGATGTCACTACGATCTACTGCAGACCATAGCGAAAGTCATGTGTGTTGCTGAGGGCCAACAGTGTACGTTTCATTTTATATCGGTACACTGCGACCTATGGTAACATAGCGAAAGTCGTGTGTGCTGCTAAGAGCCAACAGTCTACGTTTGATTTTATATCGGTAGAGTGCGACCTATGTAGGAGTGGAGAAGTTTCATTTTGACAGCGAAAATTGAGGGCGCTGATGCCTACAGTTACATGGACTTTTGCTGCGATGGCAACGTAACCCTGGAATGTAACCGCGATCTGTTGTGGGTTCCATGGCGTAATCGAGGAGCGCGGAGTGCCTACAGTTACATGGACTTTTGCTGCGATGGCAACGTAACCCAGGATGTAGTTGCGACCATGGATGGGGGTGATGATTTCCAAAGCATTCTCACCAAATATATTTCCTCTATTTTCAAAAACTATTATCTATATTTTCAATAAAATAATTTTTCCAAGTATTTTCACTAGGTGTTGAAACGAGTCTACCAAGCACTTATAGATTTTCAGTCATACGCTTGATCAACGTATGGCCGAATTTCTGTAAGAACAAGGATGGACTTGTCGAAACATCGAGTTATAAAAGTATTTTTATAAAAAATATTTTAGTAATATTATATATATTTTTAAAGTAGTTTAAAAATGATCAAAGAAATTTATCTTATTTTAAGCATTTTAATAATTCTGGCTTCATTCCTTTCAGAGGACGAAAAGATTCAAAGGGGGAAGAATGTGATGACCTGGGATTTTGGCAATATTATTTGAATAATTATTTAATCCAATTAAATAAAATGTAAACTTATCATTTTAAAAACGAATAAGACCTTTGGGAATAATTGCCATTTATTTATATACATATGTATTTTGAAAGAAAGCTATGATTTGAAAATTTAAAATTAAGTCTTTTAAAATATTTAAAATAAAATCTATCTTATTTAATATAATTTAAAATGCTCTGCCTTATTAACATCTAATCTAGATATATGTATATGGATGTAATATGGATGATAATGTTTAAAATAAAATCAATCCTATCAATATTAAATATAAGTGCAAAATAAATTATAAGATATAAATTAAATGTTTGGATAGCTTAAGCTTAAAAAAAATAATAGTAGGAATTTATGTTAGAAATAAATATTTAAATGATTATTGTGTGAAGCAACATAAGATAAACACATAAAAATAACTATAATAATTTTTATAGTAAGCACAAAGGCAAAGCAAAACCAGACAAAATGTATGTATGTGAATGCAAGGCAAATACAAATATCTATGTACATAAGAAAACAAAAATATCTACATGAAAAAAAGGGAAGAGGCTGTAAGCTTATAGGGGAACCTATACATTAAATAACATCATCTCAGCACAAAAAAAAATCATATCAAATGTGTAAATATCATTTCATTTTCAGGAAAAAAGAAAATATTTGACCAAAGTTTAAGAAAAAAAACAAGGAAGCTTGTACCAGAAGCTCTTTCACCTGTAAAATTGTTATCTTTATATACACATCTATTTTTAGTCCAGTTCGTTCAAAAGAAAAATATAAGCAGCTCCATCTTACAACTAAATCTAAATTAACAACTCAAAAATAACTCAAACTAAACACTAGCAGGAAGATTCAAAAGAGAAACTTAAGTTAGCAGCATCCAGGATTGTTCTGTGCTCAATTTTTTTACATGTGAGTAAACAGTTAACTTTAAACTTAGCAAGGTTACTAATTGTTGGTTGAATAATGGTTGCGAGATGATGCTTGCATATGTATATAGGAGTATAAAATCTGTGAATATGAATGTTTCTGAATACATATGACTGATGTCTGTGCTACTCTGTATTTTTAGATTACAGAGATGTTAAAATGAACTAGATTTCAAAACTTTCCATCTAATCTCTTTGAAGCCATGAGTTCCAAACAAATCAAGTTAGTTGGAACATTATCTAAAATTTGAAAACAAGTTTAAGTATTTTAGGTATGGGAATCTCCTAAAACAAGCAAATACAGTTGAAACTTAAATAATGGAATAAATCAATTGTTGTAATTTATTGATTTAGGAATATATCTCGAATCATCTTTGGAAGTTATGATTTTTAAAACAAAATTCCAAATTTTAAATATTAAATTGAATGTAAATTTTGGGTTTGGCTGGAAAATGAGTTTTGGACAAATTCTGAAGGCTGGAAGATTTGGGGTGGTCAGGAATGTTGTTGGAGGTGGAGGAGTGATCGTAGATGGAAGAAAAATAATCAGAATAGTGATCATAGCACTGTGGAGGTGGCGATGGTGGAATTTGGTCTGTAGCCCTAGTTTGTTTGGGTTGAATGTTTTGGATCGGCACGTCTTCCACAGTTGATCGAGTGCCACCAAACTCAAGGGGATGAAAGTATGGTGGATGGCGAAGGGTTGGCCGAAGTTGCAGACTAGCTGATGGTTGGAGCTTCGAGAGTGAGGCGTTGACAGGTTTGGATGTGGTTTTCTTGGTTTTGTTCCAGGTCTGGATTAATTCTCGAATTGGATTTCGAACTTTGAGATGGAGATCTAATGAGCAAGTTAGAGTTTGGGGATGATTGTCAATGTGAGAAGATGGTCCCTAATGACCGGAGGCAAACCAAGCCACCGTGCCTATGCACGGTGTGTTGTTTTCTGGTGAAGCCTGATGGGTTGCTGGGGATTGAAATACTCGAGTTTGTCTCGAGTGATTCGAGTATTTTACTCGAAGATTGTTAGTTTTGACTCGAAGCACTTTTAGGGTAGCTCGGGTTAATTGGCGTTACATTTTTTTTTCAAAGAAACCTGTTCTGTTTTGTTAAATTTAAAACTGCAATTTTAATTATAAAGTAAGCATTTAAAATGAGTTTAAATCTAAGTTTAATTATGGATTCAAATAAAATTTGAATCCTAGTTTGGAATTAAATAAAGTTTTTAAATTCAAATTTGTTTAAATAACCTTAAAGTGTTTAAGTAATTGGAAATTTATTTAAGCGAATTTGAATTTAAATGGAATTTTAAATGTAAGGAAGGATTTAAACAAAGTTTAAATCAGAATTTTTAATCTGGATTCATTCAAACCTAAATTTGAATCCTAGGCTTTGAAATAAAATGAAGTTATATAAATTTGAATGTTTTAGTAAGTCTAAATGTTAATGTACATTTAAAATGTTTGAATTTAAAAAGAAATTTGGTTTGAACCCTTCTAAAATCTCTTTTACAAGATAAGTATTGTTTTTGACATGTGAATTTAAAGGTTTTAAATTGGTTTCAAACCATGTTAAATTATTAAGGTAATAATATATATATATATATATATATATATATATATAAAATTTATGGAAGCAATTAGAGAAACATAAATTAATTAATGAGGTGAATTACTTAATGTAATTAAAAAGGATAATTAAGGGATAATTAATTAATGATTTGTAATTAATCAATGTTAAGTAAGCAGGATTAAAAGTGATTGAGATAATTAATTTATTTAAATAGGAAACGGTATGACAAAGTTGTTTTTCTTATGAATGATTGAATGATATTATATGTCTTAGATCAGTTGATACCTCTGATGAGTGATTTGTGATGCTATGTGATATGAGGGGTTAAACTAAACTGTGATAATGTGGATATCTGTTGATGATGAATTACTGTGTATAGGTGACACCCTGTATTTAATACTTTGAAATGTATTTTACATGAATGACTTGGTATAAGATGGCTTGGGATTCGATGAGGCTGGAGTCGGGTATTAGTAAATACCCGAAACCACTTCGATTTATTATAGATTGACATGTGAAATAAATAAACTAGAATGAAAGAATTTAAGTGAACTGGACTATTTAATCTAAGCTTTAGTACTTAGAAATTTGTGAGTGGAATAAGTAGTGTCTATAATAATTTGTGAATTTGTAAATTGATACGAGTTAGCCCGGGTTTATATAAGTTGTATGCCTTGTATTCCATGTTAGATGGGTTTACTCACGCTGGTTTCCAGCCTGACCCAGGTGTTACTTTGATGTAATGCTCGGGTCAGACCGAGTATTACGAATTTTCAGGAAAGGAGATCTCAGGAGGCGAGCTGGATCGCAAGAACGTATAGAGTATTTCCACTGTATTACATTATTGTATATCTGAGACTTGATAATTGTGTATATCCAGTGTCTGTATAAATGCGTAACTCTGATGTATTAAAATATAATTGGTATATATAGGATTCTTTGTAAACTGTTGTTATTTGATATTATATTTTGATCCGCTGCGAATGTGAGATGTTGGTGTTTTCTGTTTCTTCTTCTACCTCTTTCTTCTTTTCCTAACTATCTGGATTTTTCGGGACCGAAAATTTCGGGTCGTTACACTTATCCTGAGTTGATGATAGGATATTAGCTTTCTTGTTGTGTGGATTGTGTACTCACCATTTATAGTGTAGTTCCTTAGTATGTATCTTTTGTATGGTTTCACCATATATAATATATGCCCTTTTTGAGTTACTTTGAGCTATCCTTTTTCTATGTTAATTTTGGGACGAAATTCTTTTGAGGGGGAAGAATGTAACGACCCGTTATTTAATCACTTTAAATAAATATAATTAAATAATTAATTAATGGATTTTATAACCGAAATAGATCTCTTTTAAGTAATAACTAGTGATGGTGAAGTTGTTTAAAAATTTGGTTTACATAAATAGTTAATTCGGAGAAAAATCGAAAATGTAAACAAAAATCGTTTTTCAAATTTTCGACTTTTATCATCTAAAAGTTGTCGGAACATCTTATGTACACTAGAGTATATATACACACGCATATATAAATAACATATGTTTTGGTTAAGGAAGTGGTTAGAGTTAAATAAGTTTAAATTTGTACTTAAGTGAACAGAGTGAGTTTTGACTTTTCTTTTATAATTTAAAAAGAAAATTGTACTAAAGATAATACATCAAGTGTATTATTCAAGAGATGGAGTGATGGTGATATGAGGGAGGGGATGGGTGGCATGAGCGAAGGAAAAAGAGAGGGTAATGTGGCAGCATGTTATCACTACAACAAAAATGCCATATTACAACGCCCTTTTTACAACGGGCATTTGCTGCCCGTTGTAATAGAAGGCTATTACAACGGTCGATTCAGGACCGTTGTAATAGATGCCCCCTTTTACAACGGGCATTTGCTGCCCGTTGTAATAGATAGCTATTACAACGGTCCATTCAGGACCGTTGTAATATATGCCCTATACAAGACTCTTTTTACAACGGTCCATTCAGGACCGTTGTAATAGATGCCCCTTTTTACAACGGGCATTTGCTGCCCGTTGTAATAGATCTCTATTACAACGGTCCATTCAGGACCGTTGTAATATATTTATTAATTACACTTAATATTTAATTATTATAATTAATATTCAATTATTTAGTAATTACATTTAATATTCAGTATTTAATATTCAATATTAGATAATTAAATTAGTAAAATTCTAAACTAAATTCATAAATACATTTGAAATTTTCATAAAATTCAAGAATTAAAGAGTAAAATTTTAAGATAACTTAAAATTTTAGAAAGTTTCTGAAATCTTAGAATATTTAATATTTCAAATAATTTAAAATTTGGAAATTTTGTAAAATAAACTTAAAAACATTTGTAAAATTTATAAACAAAAATTTGAAATTTTCATAAAATTATAAAATAAAGAGATTAAAATTTTATAAAATATTTAAAATTTCAAAATATTAAAATAATTCAGAATTTGAGAAATATAAATTTTACTGTAAAATTTTTAGAAACTAATGCCCCTTTTAGTTTCAAATGCATTAGTAATTACATTTAATATTCAGTATTTTACTGTAATATTTTAAAACCCTAAATAACTAAATAACTAAAATCCCTTTTTAAATAAACAAGGCCGGCCCACTTGAAGTTCACCGTCCCCTTCTTTTGTTTGTGAAAAATGTCGGCCTCTCTTTGTCGAATTAGGGCTTCGGCTTCTTTCTCGAATTAGGGCTTCGTTCTGATGATTGATGCTCTTGCTTCTCTGATGTTCGATTGTTGCCCTTGCTCACTGCTTCGCTTATGATTGTTTGCTCCTCTGTTGATCGATTGTGAAATTAGGGCTTCGGCTTCAATTTGGTATGTAACTTTCCTTTTTGCTTGAATGCTTGAATTTGATTGTTGCTCTGCTTGCCGATGATGAACTTGGGTTTGTGATTGATAGTTTGATTGTGAATTTTAGCTCATATTCGATGATGATACCTTCGGGTTGAATTTATATGAACTCGTTACACTTGAAATCCTTCGTATCAATTTAATATTTTCTTAATTCTCAATTTTTTGTTACCTGTTGTGCACGGCTTCTATTCTGTAGCGTTCGATCATCTTGATTAACGCGGCATTAAAACTTTTCCCTTTTTCATTTCTGACTTTTTCAAAGGCGTATTTGATGCACTGTCATCAATTCGAATTCTCTGGTTCTTCCATGATTTCGACTTCACTGTGAATTATTGTTGCATTCCGTATTTGTTTTCGAATTAATTAATTCGAAGATTTCTTCCTATATATGTTTTCTCGGCCCTTATTTGTATTAATACTGACCATATGTAGTCAAGAAATTTGATGCAGAGATTTCTTTCCAAATTAATTTTCTTTGACTTAATTAAAAATACGATTTTGATCTTTAACTTCGGCTTGATTTCTGCACTGACTTGTACTTGCCACTGTCTTGTGTTTTCTACTGCACATTCACCTGTTTACAATATATGTGCATACATACATATGTATGTGTGTATGCATATATTCTTGGGTTTGTGCTTGGACTTCAACTGCTTCATGTTCTGTTGATCTTGATTTTGTTTCTCAGTCATGTATTCACCTGCATGTAGTTGTGCACTGATTCTTTCGAATTGCATACTTCATCCATTTGTTCATGTTGCTGGACTTGTTTCACTGGTATCTTCCCTGTGTTGATTTGAGTTGCTGTCGTCTGCACTTGCACTTGATATTGTAACCTCTTATAATCATTCTGGCCTTGCTTATCACGGTTTGATTTTGCTGGTTCGACTTGGCATTGACTGTTTCAATTTGTCTCAACTTGATTTCTGATTTGTGAATTATTCAACCTTGTTCATCACGTTGCTGACATTTGCTTTGACCAGTTGATTTACTTTGGCCATACTGTTGAAATAGTGTTCTCTGACCATCTCTTCTATCATTTGGTACTGCCTTGCATTTTCATAGTACCATAGCTTCTTTGTTGCACTCGAGTTAGTTCAAACATGAACTTGTTGCTTGGTTCACTGTGTTACTCATTGATTAGTTTGCATTGTCATATTTTATTCCTATTGCCTTCATTTGCCATTGAGTTTTGTAGCTTGGTGTCATGTTTGCTGGACTTGTTGTTGGCATGTGCATTGTGTTTATTTGTGTCCACACGATGCTTTGAGTCTGCAACTTGTAGCTGGACTTGATTTGTGCCTTGTCCATTCTCATGTGTTCATCCCTGTAGTATATGTTAGTGATACATTTTGGAGTTGGTTCATGTTGCTCTGCACTTTGATGTTGTAGTCTCTGACTTTGCTGTATTCATGCTTTTATGCTTGTGACATTCCTCTGCCTTGTTGACTGCATCACCATACTCTATTGAGACCTGTAGTCTTATTTCATGTTGCTGTGCAGTAGCTATGCCTTACTTGTCTCTGCTCCATCCTGGTTGCTTCCCTGACCTTGTATCACTTGATTCAGAAAAAAAATTGGAACTGGATTAGTGCAGTTTTCATTCTAGTTTGTAACTGCAGCCATGTTTCATTTTGAGTTGCAGTGTTGGTCTGACTTGCTTGAGTTTCACTGCCATAAGTCGTGCATGTGTGTTGCAGTTGTTTATATGCACTTCATCACTTCAGTATTGTATTGTTTTATGTAGTAGCCTGGACTGGTGCATACTGTTTCTTTACTATGTTGTATTATTCACTGATGCACTCGTATCACTGGTATTTGTGGTCGTCTGCACCTCTGGCATGCAGCTTGAATTGAGTTGAGTCGAGATAGCTTGCATGATTTACTTGCATTGTGGCATTGTGTTCTGGTCATTTGCACTTGCAGTTATACTGCAGTTATCTTCGAGTCTTCTGTATATTTTGTAGCATGTCACTGGACGCATTCCTGTAGTAGCTTTGTTGTTGCTGTGTTCACTGTCACTACGCATTGTTGTGAGTAGTTGGAATCACTGTCATTTGTTTCTTCACTTGTGCATTGTTGTGTCTGGTTCGTTGAGTTCTTGGTTGTGACAGCTCTATATAGTTTGGAACTGTGTCATGGTGATGCATTCTTGAGTCTTGGATATTGAACAGTATTATGTTGGTTTGGTTGTTTTAATGAAGAGGTTGAACTTGCACACTTCATGTAGCCTTCATGTTTGGTCTGACCTTTGCACATATGACTTTCTTCATGTTGCAGCTGATTTTTTTATTTTTTTATTTTGATGTTGCCACTATCTTCTTTGTACTCCAGCATACAGTTGGTAGTTTGCATTCTCTCATGGTTAAATTCATTGCTGAGTTGATCATGTTTCTGGATTTGATCAATGCTCGGTCATGTTGCATTGTGTTGAATCCAGTTTGTTATTTGGGTTTGACACTGTGCTGAATTGTTAGCAGTGCTTTTGTTTGATTTGTGCACACGAGTTGGCGGGGCAGTGCACACGTGTACAAATGTATACGTGTGTACTGCAGCCACTTATGTACAACCTGTCCCTGATAAAATGCTGATATGCACAGATACAATCAATGACGAATAACCCAAATAACTGAGGCAAACAATGTTTTCAAAATCATGTTTCATTTTATATTGCAAAGCGCATATTCAACAAAACTCGGGTTTGACCTTGTGCTCGTGTCGTGATTTTAAATATATTGCATGTGAGTTGAACCCGGCTTTGCATTTGGGTTTGACCTGTGCTCACTTGTCCCTGTAGCATTATCAAGTGTATATCGGTGTGCACGGCCTTGTGGCATATACAGTGATACACTGTGTATGTCACAAGTTGTTCGTGTATGATGAATTCAAAATTCAAATTTAAATGATGACGAACAACCCAAATAACTGAGGCAAATATTCTTTTCAAAAAATTCACATTTTATTTTATATTGCAAAAATATTTCTTTTTCAATTTTACTGCGTTAGTAAATATTTTTGCAGATTGCTCAGATGCTGGATTCTAACTGGAAAGAAGTTGAAGATAACAATACGAGTGTGAGTGATATGTAGTGAGGTTCTGAATGTAAAATAGTGATGTAATGAAATTTGTATCAAAATTGTATAGTTAATAGTGAGAGTTTGAATTTGTACTATTTAAAAATTGTAATAAATATTTGTTTGAATAAAATATTCATTTGAATTCAAAATCTGTGCTGTAATTTTTTTTAAAATTTGCATTCATTTTGCAACGGTCAGAAACCGTTGCAATATCATGTATTACAACGGGCATTGCCCGTTGTAAAAATATGTATTACAACGGGCTTTGCCCGTTGTAAAAATATGTATTACAACGGGCATTACCCGTTGTAAAATATGGTCGACCTATTACAACTAGGCCTAATACAACGGGCGCATGCCCGTTGCGAAATGCATATTACAACGGGCATTGCCCGTTGTAAAATGCCTGTTTTGTTGCAGTGTATGGAGGGTAATGGCTAAGGGTAATTTCGTAATTTCCTATGCTTCATTTCATATAAAAGTAATTAAACTTTTCCCTTTCTAACTTTACTTTACTTTTCTTCATTTTTCTAATTCTTACTTCTTCCTTTCCATGCTATTCTCCACTTCATCCATGTTTTCTCTAAAATTTCCAACGTAAAAATCCTCTCTTTTTCATTTTTTAATCCTTAAACCTTTTTAAAAACACTTCCATTCTTCTTTACGTCTCCTATCTTCTTAAAAAAAAAAAATCCAAAAACCCATTTTTTTATCAAGGTTGTACCTCTTCAAGCAAGGCCAAGCCTTACTCCACCTAGGCCGAACCCATCTCCACCTCTTATGGTCCTAAAAATCATGTTTTTAAAATAAAGAGCTAAGTTCGGGTGTTGGTGCAAAGTTGTGGTTGTTTGTTTTGAAGCTGTGTTGATTTTGGTGAGTAATCTCACTTTTAAAAACCAAGATTTAAACTTTAATATTTGTGATAATAATATTTATTAGTTAATTATGTTCAAAAGTGTTTGATAGTAACATTGTTTAGTTTGGTTCCCGCTTGAAGCAGATGGCATATGTGATGATTTGTTGATGACTTGAACTATGGTCGAAGTGCTTAAGTAAAAATTACAAATGATAGTCTTTCCTTGCTTTATGCATGTCATTTACATTTGTATATGTATATATGTGCTTATGTATATGAATGGTTATATGTTGATTGAAAAGTTAACACGCTTTAATTGGTTTATGTCTTGACATCCAGACCCCGTGTTCTTTTAAAACTAGTTCACTTCCTTGTTTTCTATAAATGTTCTTAAAAAGTTTTCCGAACTTTGCTTTTTTTTAACCCTTTTACAAAGTTATTTAAGTTATTTAAATATAAAATGAAAAGTATGAAAAACTATTTTTGGTTTATAAAATAAGTTTAAAACTTATGGTCTATATAGCGATAGTTGTTATGGATGTAGTTAGTGAATCGATAATTTCTGCGTAAAATAAAAAGAGTTCCTACTTTAGATATTAAGAAAAAAGTCTTTTGAAATTTATTATAATTATTAAAAAGGACGTTTAAATATTAAAAATATTTTTAAAACATCATTTAATTTTTTAAATGAAAGATTTTAATTTTTAAAATGCTTTATTTCCCAAAGTCGAGTTTTATTTAAAAGCAACTATCTTTTACAAAGGATGTTTTTAAATACAAGGGATCTCTTTATCTGTGCCATTAAGTAGCCAAACAAATATGAAAAGTTGTGCTAAGACATTGACACATTTTATGGAAAGCAAGTCATCTTATATTTAGCATAAAAAGCTGGTGCGTAGACTTTCCTCTATCTGTATGGTCTAGAAACAGATCTTAATGCGAGTGATAGTGTAACGACCGAGATTTTTGAACCAGTCAAAACCACCAAAAAACCCATCTATTCTAAAATTACTAATGAAAACTACTAACTTAATACATAATATTTGATAAATATCCAACATTACTAAATGTATAGTATAAAACTTTCAATTATATAAGTTGTCAGAGTAATCATTTATTATACATGGTATTTCAATACAAACCGAAAATCAAATACTATAAATAAACTATAAATCTACTGTTGCACAACTCTGATGAGAAACATCAATATCTTTACTTGCAAACTCAATAAACAATGTAAATATGGAATAAAATAGTAAGCTAGAACGATACAACAATACACGATATATGGCAAACAACGAACACAAAAATGTTATTTTATTATTGAGACTGCATCACTACCACATATGACTGCCTACGTAGCCATATCAATTGGATACCCAATTAGATGCAGGATCAAGCCAACATAGTCCCTACCACAAATAGGACTCATGGAGCCTACGATACATAAACAATATGCAATTCCCAAAACTACCCACTTAGGTTTGATCTTCAATTCTAGATTTAAAATCTAATTAACTTTATAAAATTATCTCTTTGGACTTTATTCCCGAATCTTATATCAAAACCTTTGAAATATGTATATGTATATCTTTTATATTCAAACTAGTCTTTTACTTCGAAATCTGAAAACAAATCACCTTTCTGAAATGATATTAATATACAAACATACAAAACTATATGCTACATGATCAGGAGGTCTCTAGCGATATTAAGGCAACCGAGTCCTAGCATTTCAAAAATAAATATAGAGATGTATATCCCTCTATAACTAAAGCAGACTATACTGGCATATAGAACATCTGCACCTCCCTTGCCCACATTTTAGTTCTGGGTTACCAGAATTATCAATGACATAACACATCACTTTATATCTCGAAGTGGAAAAATCATTTACAATAATAATTACAAATACTTCAAATCTATAATACTTTCCATTTCTAAATCCTTTCGAAAATCATTTTAAAACCATCGAGTTTAGTCCTCAATATTCTTTCCGTTTTATAAAACCATTATATAAATCAACTTTTATATAATATAACTTCAAAATATTCATTTTCAAATATTTCTAATTATTTAACATTTCATAAACTTTTATTTAGGAAAACCAACATCGAAAATAATTCGATTGACGTCAAATGGTTATAACTAATTATAACAATTTAAATGAACTAATATTATCGCTAAACACCTTATAGTCAAATCGTGAAATAAATCACAAGGTGTTAGCCTACAATTATTTTCTAGTTCTAATCTCTTTCAAACTATTTTAATAGATTTATCAAATTTTATTCATATTTTTAATCATTTAAAAATATCATTTATAAAGAGATCCCTTCTTGGATTCCGAATTACAAAACCGCGATGTTTTTAGAAAATTGTTTTGGACATATTTCAAAATCTACTTAATAAAATCTTGATTTTCTTTCTTCGTTGGAAAACTATGTATATCACAGTCTGGAAAATTCTTATCTCGAAAGATTCTGAGCCGTATTCCACTTTGTATACTTATTTAACTTTTATGGCGAGAAATCGCGAACTACCATTACGCGACACGCCTACTTTTGACTTGATTTTTATTTCTCTTCAAACTTCATTGAAACACTTTTAAATGTTTATAAAACATTTCTAAATCATTTTAAAATCATTCTAATTGATATTCATATTTCAAATCCATTTTCCATTTCATTTCATGCTATAATATTATATTGTTATAATATCATTTCCAACCTTATTAGATATTTTAAAATCATTAAGAGTCTAAGTAATTTTCATACACACATTTATATGGATTTAAATTCTCTTTTAATTAACTATGATTAATTTCTAACCATTTCGCTTATTATTTATCAAACCAAGTAATCATACATATTAATAATCAAGTAAACAACCAACTTTGCATCCAAGTTATCAAACATATTAATCATCTAAGATATTTAACTTTTATATTATTAAACTTGGAATTATTAGTTAATTCAAAAATGAGTACTCCCATCTTTAACTAAATTGATTAACATCCTACCAACATTCTTATCCAACCACACTTCACTAAACTAACATATATTTCACTAATACATCCATAAACAACTCCACCACCTTGCCCATGCTCACAACCATCCTTCCTCCTCCATAGCTCACGGCCATAGCCTCCCCATCCCAATACTCATGGCTTAAGGCCATTTAAAAAAGCGAAGAATGAATTAAAAAGAGGTTTGTGAGTAATTAGTAGATTGGTGCTCAAGCACTCTACTATTTTTAACCCTTCTACATCTCTTAAAGAAATGAAGCCATTAATGAGCAAAAGTAAGCTCAGAAATAAAGAAGTAGAATGAAAAGTGTGAAGAAAATGACAAGAATGGATGGGTATTTTAGGAAAAGTAAGGAGTGGTGAATTACAAAATGAACCCTCTATAAAGTTACCAAAGTATCCTTACTTTATCTTACTTTTTCGACACTTAACATCACTTTGTCATATCACTACTTTATGTCTTAATCACTTAAATGCATAAGGAAAATAAAGTAAAGATTTTATTTGATTTGACATGATTTTGTCCTTTTACGTACTTTTTCATAATAATTTCCTAAAAATTTCTAACTTTAGTTAGCAAAAGTAAACTTGATTAGTTAAAGGTTAATACTTAACATATTTAAAAATGTCTACGTATATATATATATATATATATATATATATATATATATGTGTGTGTGTGTGTGTGTGTGTGTGTGTACATAAAGGTGCAACATTGTTGTGACAACTTTTATTCGACAAAACGTTGCTTTTCGACAAAATGCTTTAGGATCACATTTTGACGTTATTGTTAAATTATTTATATATGTAAACCAAATTTAAAAAAATAAATTTTTATAATGTTATTTAAAAATATAAACACTCATAAATTAATTAAAATAATTTATTTAACCATTGTAATTTATTTTTCTGAAATCAGGATTTGTCACTTTTGTCGATATAAGCAATTATTCCTATTTTTATGTATAGTTCTCTTTGCAAATCCTATTTAATATTATTTAAATCATAAAATGTTATATATTTTATATTTAAAATCACTTGAAATAGTATATTTTAAAGTGTTCAAATTCTGGGTCGTTGTAGATAGAGAAACCGAAATATCGGAAACGTGATAAATATAAAAAGGTTAATTTCGATAAATGGGTCATGTTAATTATGTATATTGATGGTACTTCATTGTATGCTTAACACTAAATTCTAAGTTATGGAAACTCGTCTTTATCCCAAAAAGCAAGATTGTACGTTAGACAAGGGTAATTTTCTAACCTGTCCGATTTCATTGTTAATCAGGGGATAATACTGTATGAAATCAGAAATTAGGGATAACTATAAGATGTCTTAATTTCCATATGCAAATATATACTTGCACCTAGATAGTGGATTTTTCCACTATCGATAATTTGATTAGTTTAAAATTATCAATTGTTAGTTTGAAAAGACCGGGATCGAATAAGCATGAGTTATCCCACTTTTGTAACGACCCGCTATTTTGGACTATTCGCATCTGCACATGTCGGACTTGAATAATTTAAAATACCGAATTGTTAATTTAAATTTAGCAAAACTGAACATATACAGTAAATAAATAATCACAGAATCACTGATACAGAGTAATAATATGCAGCGGAAGCAAAAGATAGTAGTTCATGAAGCTACTATATATATAATAGAGTTAAATAAGTTACAACAGAAGTCTTGAATACAATAGTCAAATACAATATCAGTATACATCACTGGAATCAACTGAATATCTGAAAGCTGGATAAATAGCTGGATCTCCAAGCGAAGCTCTAACTCCAAAGGTGAGTCTCGAAAGCTGGTACTCTCAGTCTGACCCGAGCGTAAAACAAAATACAAAACACTCGAGTCAGGATTAACATTCTTATATCAATAAATCAAACTCAAGTGAAATAATAATTGAAATACAAGTAACTCAAAGGATGTTGGAATCACCATCCTCTAAGGATCCGTTAAACTATCTACTATGCAGTAATATACGCTAAATAGATAATGCCTATAAGTTATATAAATATTAAAATAGTGTTAAGGCGTTACCATTATCCCCCTTAACACATTTTTATATAAATGTCATAGTCTATACAGCACTGTAAACTCCACCGTAAACTAGTGGCCTATCAGGGAGTACTCCATAGGTATGACACAAAACAAAATCGTAGTGGTCGCGTATATAGGGATACAAGTATGACAATGCACATGAGGCAATACCCAAGGTAGTGAAACTACCGTTTGCCGGATCCAGACTGGTGAAAACGCATCGCCGCAACGATCGCATCACCGCGAAACAACACTCCCAAAAGTACGAGGGTGCACCAATCAATAACAAGTAATGAGTAGTTTATGAAGAAGTGTGTTCGCTCGAGGTGGCTAACCCCATTTGGCCCGACACGACTCCTGTTTTAGTCATTTCCAATTTGACACAAGTGTCAAGGCTATCCATTATCGTTCTCTTTCTTCAGTCATCACGTACATCTTTCCAACCACTTCATTCTGGATCACGCTACGCGTATAGTTATTAAAGTGGTTTTCGATTTAGACAGAGAGTATGTCAATAACTGATTCCGGTTTCTTTAATAACTTTCGTAACTATTACACCGATTGGTCGTTTAATAAATTTCAAAACCAAGTCAAATTCAATTCCAATTAAAATTTACAAATCAACATTTCATTTGTCTTACTAAATCAAATTTCATATTTTACATTTCATAACTTCCAAATTTACCATTTCAAAACTCTATAATTCAATTTCAATTTTTATTTAGAGCAATTCAAATATACATTCAAATTCGTATATAAGTTCATTCCATAATCATTTAAAATAATTTAACGTTCAAATCAACTTAAACTCATTCATCGATTTCATTCAATACTCGTTAAATTAATTTATCATTAAACAATTTCAATTAAATTTCCACTTCATTAAATCACTTTCTTAGGTTTAACTTATTACATCAAGCTTACAAATTTAATTGGAATTAAATTTGTCAAATCCAATTCTTTAAATTACAAGTCTTTCATTTGTTTCGATAAAACGCATTTTTATTTATGGTTAGAGAAATCCAATTTCATATACTTATTTACTTAGTTACCAATTTCAATAGTCAGACAATAAAGAACTTAGTTTCACTTATTTAAAAATTCAATTTCACTTAATAAAGAATTTTCAATTTAATTCAATCATTAAATAATTCAATCTTATTAAATTATCAATAATTTTAAATCTTAATTATTAATCATTTCGAAACTCATTCGTTAATAATTCCAAACTTAATTATTTATTATTTCAAAACTTAGTTATTAATAATTTCAAAACTTAATTATTAATAATTTCAACTTAGTTATTAATAATTCCAAAACTTAAATATTAATCAACTAAAATTTAAACAAGGTTCTTTCGTCAATTACTACGTTAATATTTGTTTCAAATTTTAAATATTCACATTTTCCTTTCATTTAAATTTAAATTCCAATTTTATTTCACAGCCTTATTATTATTCAAATAAAATCTTTATTTTATTTAAATCAAACTTATTGACCAATCGGGTTTATATTTAATTATCTATCCTAGGTCAAGTTCATTTGGGTATTTATCATTTCAAACCAATTCCATTCAATTCAAAATTAAAACATAGCAAATGAAACTTGTAGTGTGATAACTGGGATGGTGTCAAAGTAAATAAATAAGCAATAGCAACAATCAATAACAATCCAATAATTTATTCAAATAATCCCGAAATAATTGTATTAATTTACATTGTTGTTTGTGCAAATTAATATAATTATTTCTAGAATCTACACTATCATTTCATGTAGATTAAAGATTATTAATAAAATTTCAAACTACATCAATTATACAACATACAATCAACTGTTCAAGGTGTAATTAACCAATTTCTACGTGTCAATTTAATTTAACACTTAAAGGGGTCATATTATACAAATTTAAATAGTCAAATTCATCACATATAAATTATTAACTATCCTATATCAAATTCAGTTGCATATTTTTTCACTTTAAACAATTACCAATTTAACATCTAATGTCAATATCAAACAATCAATCATTTATCAACCAAATTGGATTATCATTACACAAATAACAGATAATGGTGTCAGATGTCATAGGTGAAGTGATACAGGTAACTGCATATATATATAATAGTGTAAATAACTAACAGCAGCATATTTCAATTGTTGTTTCAATTGAAATCATATTTAATAAATAGAAGAACATTAATCGTGAGTGATTTGCTCACCTTTTGAGGCTAGAGAAAACAGACAATGAAGTGAGTTACGAATCCGATCACGAACTACAAAGCAAAGCTAGATTGGCACGAATTCGATGATCAAAGCTGATAACAAGATTTGATAAAACGAATCAGAACCTGATTGGTGAAGATAAAAGGTATAAATGACCTTATATGTATAACTATATATAAATTGTTTATATAAAATCATATTTTAAATTTTCGAACACATATCGAATAAAATATATATATACGAATAACTTAAATCAAACAAAATTTTATAACTTGAATAGGCCTGAAGTAACATATATATATACACACACACACACACACACACACATATACACACACACAGAAACGGAACATATATGGTATATGTAATTCTTCCTTAATATATACTCCCTTATAATATATAATACTGTATAGTATAAAATAAATACAAAAAATTTTAGCAATACAAAACAAACAAGGCAAATAGATGTAGAAACCTGACCGACCCTATATATAAACAAATATATATAGACATAGAGCTATAACTAATACTTATGTAGTTTAGCAACATATAAAATGTCATACAAATCTTACAAACAGATATGTATATATAAAATATAGATCTTATAAACAGAACGCTGAAACTAATATATATATATATAAACCTATATATATATATATATTTATACCATCAAAAACTAGTAAAATATATATACATCTAAACTGCTATACACAAATCTGATATAGAACTTAAATAAACATCTTGATATACTGTATTCAATATTATAACTGTAAAATGCGAGTGCACAGGCCAAAGAGATTATATACTCATGTATATACATCAAATAACAGATTACAATATGTATAACATATATACTATATGCAGACCGTACCATATATTAATACTATCCAAACGCAGACTTGCTATACGTATATATGCAGATTATAATTTAACCCACTTATATATATACCATGAATATAATATATACAACATAAAACTCACGACATACTAACATAACCCCAATAATATATATATAAATCCATAATCATCCTACTAACTTACTGATTATACAAAATCAGGTTACAAGCAAAGTTAAAAAACAATATATATATATACTTTATCTTTCCAACGAAATATATACAATAGCATCCCTTGAAACATTTAACTGTAGAAATTAGACTATAAAGAAATGAACCAAAATATGAATGCGCGCATATATCTTTCATATATACTAAAAAAAAATTTCAAATAAACTTTTATAGATTTATACATTAAAACTCTACATCGTTTATACAAAAATTTATATATTTACTGTAACCTATACATATATAGTTATATAACCCACATCTACAACAGACTAACTTATACAAATATAAATAACAACAATAGAAATAAACAACAATTACTTTTAAAGTTCCATATATATATATATATATATATATATATATATATGCAAATACATATATACAGCCGTTACATATACATATAAAAATGATTATATTGTAGAATATAAGACAAAAGAACATACATACGTATACTACAGAGAAAGGCAAGGTGGATGAGGACGGCGCGGGCTACAAGGTGAGCGGTTTTCGTCGGCATGAAGTTGTCTGGCTTGCAACGTGGGATCTGGGCAGACATGTAGGTTGTTCGGCCATGCGTGAGCCATGGCGGCTGTGATGCAAGCAAGGGCGGGAGGCGGAGGTTGCGGGTGAGGTAGCCGTAGCGGTGACAAGGGTGATGGTATGGCTGTGAAATGGCGGAGGCAAGTGGAATACGTGCAAGGTGGAGATGAAGGCGGACGCGGAGGAAGGCTCCGAGTTGCTTGAGCCGGCCGAGATGATGGTGAGGGCGGAGGTTCTTCATGCAGGAAAGGAACGGTGATGGGTTTGATTGGAGTGGGGAGGAATAATTGACGGTGGATCAGGATTTTCATGCAAATATACATGGACGTGAGTAACATAGCTCAAAGACAAAGAAAAAGTGCAGCCACCCACTTATAAAAGCTTCAGCGAGTTTAATTTAGCATTTGTTCTCTATCCTTTTTTTTCTCGAAGCATAGGTGAATAAGATGAAGAGAAAATAAAGATAGGGGAAGAAAGGCAACGTTATATTATAATATTTTAGAAGTACGGAAAAATAAGGGCAGAGAGAAACGTACTGAAATGTTATAAATTGCCAAGGGAAAATAATATAAGTTAGCAATAAATTTTGGGAATAGTAAAAGGCATGCACGATAATTTAGGAAATATTTATTGCAAGTAGCAGATGGATGTTGGTTTGATATGGTGGGAACTGAATGATCAAAAGAAATTTGAAATGTTCAATACTGTACCGATAATATAAATAGTTTCATCGATCTCGCAGCGAAACGGACTTCAAAATACAGAAACGAATATACTGTGGAGATCAATACGACGAGACGATCAAAACGGTATAGAAATATCAGTGGTACGATTGAATTATAAAAATTTGAATTTTCTACCAGCGAAAAATGCAAGAAAAACACAGAAAAATAAGATCGACGGAGCTAAAGATGTCCGAATTTGGAAAAACGGAAAATAGCGTATGCTTAGAAGATGGTTTAGAATTTTTCTATGTAAAAATATTTAGGTTCCGAAAACATTTTCTTTTCATCGCTTTTTAACTGATTAAATTGAAGTAAATTTACGCACGAAATAAACTTTTATATTTTCGGACGAAAATTTACCAGTTGCTATGTTTAACTAGATGCATTCCAAATATCAAATTTATATTTCAAAATTTTATCGTTTAAAATTCTACAAACTTTCCGTTAAATTCGTTACTAAAACCGTCAAAATTTACGGGTCGTTAAAACTTTGAACCAATGTAAACGAAACATCTTAAAGATGATGGAATCAAAGATGAAGACCTTTGAAGTGCAGGGGCTACTTGATACTAATCGTAAGGGCGATTCCAGAAAGGATGTAGCAGAAGTAGCGCCTTCAGTTTGTTCATATCTTGAATAAGTTGTATGGATGAATGCTGGCATTGAATTGTTGCTTGGAAGGTAGTGTTAGCATTCTATGTTGGATTGCTAAAAAAAGGTAAATCGTTACCTCAAGCCTCACACCCAATAATGACTAAAATGTGGAATATTCTTTAAGGCTATATGGTTTGCTACTATTAGGGTGTGATCATCCCTGATCTAGATCGATATTATTCCATTTGATGTATGCGTTGGACCCAGTACAGTTGTTTGTCGCAACTGAGGGATGACCATATTATATATTATCTAGGAAGAGGTAGGCCAATCTTGACTCGTAGGGGTTGAAAGGTTTTGGACCTCGCTACATTTTTCTAGATGTGTATTGTGACGGGGGTACTGCAAATAGCCCTATCATTGATGGAATCCATTTTTCAATACATATCATTACAAATTTAGTTGTATACCTATTATGTCATAACTAATGTAACCATTTGGCTATGATTCAAAATTTATATTGAACCCTAGACATTAGTATAATATCGTTGGATTTTCTATAGACATGTTTTGGTTATTGTAAGGCAAAAACCCCTCCTGTTTATTTGCGACGTGGTCTTACGAGATACCTTCATTTTAAAGGATTTTTATAAGTATAACAATTCAGTTGCTTGGAGTTTGCTCTCACCAGGTCCATGTCTGACCCGAATTTTTCCTTTCTTTCCTTAAAACTCTTAGGTACTCAAATTTGTATGAGTAGTCAAGTAGTCCATGTTCTTACAAATGAATTTTAGAGTAGCATGAAGTAGGTGGCTTCGACGTTCTCTAATTATTTATTTATTTCCGATGTGTGTATAGTTACGTATCAGTAATTATGGAGGCGTGCAATTATAACTGTCCCTGGCTGAAGTTAGTGCCTATTGTAACTCTGATGTTTCATTTTGGAATTGACCATATGTACTACCTTATGTTCTATTATATATGATTCCCTTGCATTGTGAGATTTTATGTTTCTTTCTTCTCATCATTTTCTTTCCCTTTACCCCAACGGCCTATCTTTTGGACACCTAGATGATCGACATATGAATGTGGATGTATCGAGTGTCGTCTTAGAGTAAGAAAGGCGGACTGTTACAAGACTGATGATAGTACTCAAATTAGTCACTCTGAAATGCTATGTATATTGGAGCAACACTGTGGACTGTTTTTTGATATTATATGTTTTCATTTCGTTATGAGATTCAAATGTCTTTGCTCTCCTCTTTCTTGTTCCTTTTCTTTTATCTTATCTTTTACCATAAAAATAAGTCTTTCCAGCACTTGGGTGTGTGGCATATGAATACCATGGGTGTATTAATGTCGACATTCAAGAGTCAAAAGGCCGATCATTACAGCTGGTATCAGAGCTGAAGGTTAATCGAGAACCTTGTCTTTGGTTTGGTATAAATCATTAAGAGATATGGTAATGGAATGCCCTAGCAGGAGTTGGGTGTATTATATATATGAGGGCATATGTGTATTTGTTATATATTAGTATAAGTCTATAGTATCGCTGATTAATAAAGGGATTAAGGAAGTTTCATTATTATCCCTTATTTGTTAGCTTAGTTATGCTCAACCAGTTTATGAGCATTTACTATTGTTTGTTGATTTATAAGTAATTGTACGTAGGCTAAGTGGATAGTAATTAATGGGGAACACCTTGTGAATTAAGTTTCACAGTTTGACTATAAGGTGTTCGATAATAATGTTAGATTAAATAGATAACTTTAACAAAAGCTGTGTATTATAAGATAAAAAAGGTAAGATATTTTGGAATAAATAGTTTTGAAGGGTTTTATATAAGAAAGTGGCCTTATGTAAAAATGGTTTATAAAATATTGTTTATAAATAAAAAGGATTTAAACTGAGAGTTTGAGAACATAAATCTCGTTGTCTTGAAAATATTTTTTTAAGATTGTTGAGGAAATTATAATAGTATCAATTGGAAGTATTTGTGAATAGAAATATTTTAGAAAGGATTTCGAAGGAGGTAAAAAGTACCGACTCACTTTTGTTACTAGAAAATAATTCCGGTGATGACTACAACATCATCGGTATTCATTTTCGAGTTTCAAAGTGGGGGAATGTGACTTGAATAGTTTGCTACATGTTGTTTTGGTAAAATAGATTTTGATTTAAAATCTCGAAAGTACGATTTAATATACAAAAGTTATAAGTATATATTATTATTTCGAAATGATTTTGAATAAAATCCGATGTTTAGTTCTAAAGTTTTTTCGTTAAGTTATTTTATAACTGAATATAGCCTATGCATTAAGACTGTTTGGTTTGTGCACCATTATATGATATCTTGTTTGGTAGTTTTCATTTTTAAGTTAAAATGGAATTTTCGGCAATTTTAGATGGTTGGAAACTTTCGAATTGACATAGAAATTCAAAATGAAGTAATTTTGCAAAAATATAAAAGATGGGTTTTTGTAACTCCTAAATTGGAAAGAAAGTAAAGAAATTTTTTTAGACAAGTTTTAAATTTATTGAGCATTCACGTTAAGTAGAACAAATATGAGATAGTACATATACTGTTAGTGTGTAGTAAAGTATTATACGAATATGAACTTAAGGTATGGAATGGTTTTAAATAAAAGTTTGCCTTTATAAAATGTTTAAAAACTTAGGTAATGTTTTATGAAATGATTTATAAATAATTTAAGTATGAAGAATACTGTATGTGAAAACAAATGTCAATTAAAAAGAAATTGGTGTAGTTAAGAAACCAATGGAATAAAGTATGTAAGTTATACATAGATCATTTCATTCGCATGATAGTTCTTGATCTAGAATTCGAGTACATGATTTCGGGGTGATATACACCGATCCGAAAAGGATTATTCACTTGATTGTTAATAGTGAACATTTTATACAGATTCTTGATATGATTCTAATGTTTTCTATCATAGTTTATGGCTATGTAAGAAAAATTGAGGTTTCTTATCAAGGAACCAGATTGTAGTCCGAACCAGAGAGGTCAAGGAGTATTAATTAATAAAGGCGGTTTTAATTAATAAAAGAGTATTAATTAATAAAGAAAGTTCTCATTGTTATTAAATATGACCAATAATTAACTTAGTAAATATCTTGAAGAAACACAAGGAATAGACTTGTAACAACCGAGGGTTTTCGATACTCCAAAATCGACATAAACACGTCCACTGTATAGAATGCCGAGCAACCGAGTGTCGGAAATACTAGGTCATTACGGTTAAGAAGAAAAATATAAGAAAATAAGAAGGAACAAACACAGAATCTCACAACGAAATGATAAAATATAATAATCAAATAACAGTACATGAAGCTGTTTCTATTATACATTTGATTATATCCAATATAACATTTATCAGAGTTATATACATACATCAGGGATAAATAAAGTAATGCAGCAAACAATATGATGCAGGGATAATAATAGTAATAGTATACCAAATATTTGTCTTTGTCCTCTAGAACAAATGTTTAATAAGCTGAAAAACTCAGGACTGACCCAAGCGTAATGAAAAGATAAAACCACTCGAGTCAGGGCTAAAATATCCTTATGTAAGTCAAATCGATATCACATATAACATGCGTGTCATGGCGTCAGAGATGTTTACAATTTTTCACATCTCCTATCCAGTGTATAACATGCGTGTAATAACTCAAGAGACGTTATGGGATTTTCCATCTCTTAAGGATCCGTCAAAAAATTTATATATAGTAGAATACGCTATATATATAATGTCTAGTCAGTAAAATAAATATTTTTCTTAGCGTTAAGGCTTTACATTGATCCCCTTAACGTGTTTTCAAGCATTGTAGTATAGTTTGCATATAAAACATCAGTAATGGTCGGTGGATAGGGATGTGCCGTGGTACGACAATACTAAACCCAAATCGTATGGGTCTCGTATAGGGATAAAAGTATGACAAGGCATGTTAGGCAATGCCCAAAGTAGGATACTACCAGTTTACCCTTCCCTGTCGGTGGTCATGCATCTTAGCTATGATTGCCCCCACAAAATCCAACACTCCCATAGTTCAGAGGATGTGCACCAATCGATCATAATGTAAATGACGGTAATATGAAGAAGTGCGTTCGCTTGGGGTAGCCAACCCACTTGGCCGGTACGGCTCCTGTTTTAATCATTTCAAATTGGCACAAGTGCCAGGCTAATCCATCATCGTTCTCTTTCTTCAGATCCAACAAACAACGCCAAATCCAACCACTTCGTTCTTTATTATCACTCCACGTACACAGCTGTCAAAGTGATTCCGGTGTCGACAGAGAGTATGCCCATATCCGGCCCTGGTCTCTTTAACAACCAAACGTCGCTTTACAGACCGGTTGGTACTTTTACATTTCGAAAATTGTTCATACTTGATATCAAAATATCATATTCACTTCAAAATCAAATCCATTTTGAAATCATCATATTTACCCGAAATATGCTATTTTAGTTCAAAATCATTTTCGACTTAGTATCTCGATTTCGCTTCCAAAATCATTTCGAATTTCAATTTGGATTATAACTTCATTTAACCCAATTCATATTTAAATCCATGGTTTAAATATAAAAATTTCACCCTATTGACCAACTTGAATTTTTAGAAAATAGTTTGAATAGTTTTAAAATAGTTTAAATAATTAAAATAGTTATAAATAGTTTAAATGGTTAAAATAGTTAAAAATAGTTTAAATGGTGAAAATAGTTAAAAATAGTTTAAATATTAAAATGGTTCATACAGTAAAGTAATTTGGAAAACCAAAATGATTTGTATATTTAAGAAGGTAGATTTTAAACAGTTTGTATTAAAATAATTTTGTTGAAAATAACTTCAAAGTCAAACCGATTCAATTCCAACTTCCCAATCCGAATCGATTCCAATTTCCATTCAATCGATTCGATTTCGATTTCAGTTCAAATCAATTTCAATTTTGATTTCAAATTAGTTCAATTTCGTTCTCAATTCCGATTAATTCAATTCAATTCCACATTGAATTAATTTCAATTCAGTTCTCAATTTTAAACCATTTCGATTTATATAATTTTGAGTTCTATTTTACAAAATATCAATTAAAATCATTGAATTAAAATTAAAATTAAATCTTCGAATTAAGATTCAGAACATAAAACAAATTCCATTCTTGGGTCCAAAATCTATATATCCATTAAATCACCTTTACCTAGCAAAATTCAAAGTTTGAATGAAATTTCAAAACCTTTTAAAACAAATCAATTTTCGAAATTCAAATCATTTTTCGATCATAACTTCAAAACCTCACCTCGATTATTTAAACCCCTTACCAAATTTAAATTTCAACATTCAGGGCTTAAGTGTGAAAATAATTTAATTTCTATAAATTCAACTTTTATTTCTTTTAAATCAAAATCATTTAAATAAATTTCAAATCAAAATTTTTAAAATCATTTAATTTAACCAATCCGGTGCCTGTATATAATTTTATATCCTATGGCCAAGTGACTGTCAATTTAATTTTAGGGATGAATATATATCATTTCAATCCAAATCATAGTGTTATAGGTATATATCATTTCAACTATTTCTTAATTTATTTGAAATAATTCAATTTACAGTTTATATACTGTAAATGATATACATGGTGATAATAGGATATATCTGAATAAATAAACATCCAAATCATCCAAAATATCAACCAATAGCATCCATCGCAATCAATCATCCAAATAGTCAATATAATTCACAATAATTTCATAGTTATTAATATCATGTAATTTACTGGCAGTTGGATTCCAATTTCAAATCTAACGGTCAAATTTAACTTTTAATAGTTAATTCGAATGTCAATTAAATTTATCAAACAACGATTAATAAGTTATATCACTGCATAATTCTAAATTTAACTAGCACAAAATATTTTAGTACGTCGTGAGCGTTATAAAACACTCACCTTGAGTTTTCGGTTTTAAATCAAATTGAACGACGTTTGATTTAACCTAAAATTTTGGTTAGCTCCAAACGTCTCCAAATCAGTTCTAGAATGTAGCTCCCATTGCCATCGCCGTTTGTTTCGTCTCAATCGGTCCTCACATATGAAAGTTATTTAATTGTTAGTTCATCGGCTAAATATGATTAAATTTAAAACATTAATTAACTTTTATTGCAACCCATATCCAGTTGTTTCATGACCTAGTCCACTAAACCCTTCTTCACTAAAAGCTTCTCCTCCCTGTGCACGCTCAACACCACCAGGCTGTGCACGTTTTCACCGATACGACCACAAATTTAACGAAATCACGAACCAACCCCGCCAACACAATCCCCTCATAACTCTTGACTCGACTATACAAACAATGCCTCCTTCACCTCGACGACGCAAAACGCATTCTTGGCCACGCATGCACGACATTGTCAGGTCGCGACCTCCAAATCACCACCGAGTGCCATGAATCGATGAGTAGATACGCCTTCCCCTAAGAAACCCTCCACCACCCTCGGAATCGCCTAAAATGACCTCGATTTCAAAGAAAATAGAACCCTAGTTTCAAACTCTTGCATATCTTCATGTCGATTATCATGGAATGAAATCGCAACCCTCAAAAAGCATTCGAGGTTGAAGCTATTGGCAAATCATGATTTTACAAACTTGATTCATGAATTTCAATTGAGTAGAATTCAAGTATTTAAATTTTGAAGTTTTGGTTTCTTTTTTTTCTTCCTTATGAAACTGCTATGCTATTTAAAAAAGAAGAGGGAGGGGACGCATGATTTAAAAGGGATGAGCAGGTCAGGGTATAGGGTGGTTGATGGTGAAAGAATTTGGCTGATGTGAAGGTAGGGTCAAATCAATGTATATATTATTATTATTTTAAATTCAAATATCTAGATATTTATTTCAAACTCCTATCAAGGCATGGCGCTAGCCATTCGTAATGTTATACCCCTCTTTCGAATGCAATAGAACAAGTTTCGAGTCCCAATTTGATCGTATGGAGAAGATAGCTTTTTGGACCCAATTATTAAATTGAATTTTCGATATTAATTTCAACGCTTTTTTAATCTGTATGAAAAAAATAACTCCAAACTTTATGAAATTTGAAATTCGATAATAATTCACTATTACGGATCCAATGGAACTTGTTTCATCGAATTCCGAGACTGTGCCCTGGAAGGCTATTTTTATACGTTAATTTAAACGAGTTACTTTTAAAATCGAGTAAGTCACTTTTAAAGTTGAATTAAAAAGTTCTATTACCTTCAATCTTATGAATATAAACTTAACAAGCCTTTAAACTATTTTTTCCAAATAAAAATCCAAGATTAAAATTATTATCACGATTTCAATTATTCAACTCAACACTTAAATTATCAATAAATCATTATATTTGAAACTCAACCTATTAAAATCGATAAAATTTTACTTTCCAATATTTAAAATTGATTAAATAAACAAGTGCAAACAACCAAAAATTCTAGGTCACTACATTCCTTCCCCTTAAAAGAATTTCGTCCCCGAAATTGCCAAGGTATGAAAAATGGCTTAAAACCCATTAACTTTTCCAAAACAAATTAGTTGAAATAACTTCTCAAAATCAATTTTGTAACGGCCTGCCTTTTTGGATGTTTTAAGCTAACACGGATGTTAGACTCAAGCCATTCGGGAGGGCAGATTGTTATGGCTTATATAAAAGAAGGAGAAAGGAATAAAACAAATATAGAATCTCACAGCGGAATGAAAAAATAATAATCAAATAAAAGTTCATGAAGTTGTTTTACAAAACATTTGATTATACTTATACAACATAGAATCAGAGTTACATACAACAGAGATAAATAACAGTGCAGCAGAATACTATGATACAGTAGGAATAATATAATAATAGTAGTACAAAATCTCTGTCTTCGTTCTCCAAAACTAAGGTCTTCATGTAACATCCCAAATTTTATCAATTTAAATTAGTAACTTGTTTGAATTTTTGGAATTTAATTTGAAAAGTTTCAAAACCAATAAAATAAGTGTTAATTTGTATGAATAAGATTTTAATTTCTTTTGAGTTTAAAATTTGAGATAATAAATGTTTTAAAATCATTTGAATTTAAATTTTATATATGTACGTATATACATATTTGTGTGTATATATGAGTACATTTGAATTTGACTTTGAATTTGAGTTTAAATTTTAAATAAATGCTTTAGTAAAATAATTTGGATTTACAAATATATATATATATGTAATTTATTTAATGTGCATTTAATTTCAAAAATTATCTTTTAAATAGTATTTATTAAAATAAAGCAAATGCCTTTAGAAGATGGAAAGTGTAAATTTAAATACAATTTAAACAATGCAAAGATATTATTCTAATGAAAATTTACAAATGTTAAGTAAGTAATAAATATTAAGACAAGTGTTTAACATTTAGTAAATGAATTAACAAGTGTAATTCATGTAGAAAGAAACTAATGAGTGTCATTACATTATTTTCATTTTTTGAGAAATTCAAAAAACAAAAAGAGGGAAATAAAGCTACTTTATCTCCTCCCTCTTATCTCTTTTATTCATTCCTAAGCCCTGTACAAATCTTTGAACCAGAAAGAAAGAATCATCTGCAATAAGTAATCAAACTAACAACTTCCTTAACATTTAAATCAAGACCAAATTCCAGTAAAACAAAATTTGTAACCACTTTATCAAAATCTCAATCCAGAAAAGAAATTTCAACAAAAACAACTTCAGCACTTCAACAAATAGTTCAACATCAAAGCAGGATTCAACTTCAACAATTAAACAAAAGCTAGGATCATCACATAAACAACAAAAATCAGGATCAACTCAAGATTTTCAAATTCCAGTTTTCAAGTTGCAGACCAGTGTTCTTTTTTCTATGTCTTCATAAAAATAGACTGTAAATAAATCTTTTAAAGAATTTGAATTTGAATTTGTGGTTAAAGAAATTAAGCAAGTTAATCCATCAGTGATTAAGCAAATTTACATCAATTAGCCGCAGAAAAAAAATTCAAGATCAATTTAAAAACAGCTTCCAGACTTTCAACTTTTAAAACACAGACAGATCCTCTGCCTTCAAATTCAAGGTGAGTAAACCCTTTTAAAACTATGGAATTTGATCTGCTATTGAGATCATGCTTAAAGTAAACTGAAAATTTTGTTTGCATGTGAAGGAATCCATGTATGTATGTGTGGATATAGCTGTGCATGTTTGAGAACAGATACGTTGTCTCTGTTTTAAACATTACAGGTTTCAAACCTGTCTAAAAATCAAAATCTCACTCCTCGATCCTCTATTTCCCTTGATATCTGAAGATAACAAGTTAGGATTGGCAAGATCCCCATCCTAGAAATATTTTTAAGCATTAAAACTAAATGGATTTACTGGAGATTATAAAAACACAGTGCAACCTAAATTGTATAGAAATTTTAATTGATAAAAATTTAAGTTTTGATTTCATGATCCTATTCACTTTCACAAATCATGATTTTTAAGATAAAATTCCAGATTTTTAATTCATTATCAAGTGAGAAATTGTGAGATGAACGGAATCGCCATTTTTACTAAGTTCTGGCAATCGATAAGGTGATGGACTTCGTGATCGTGACCATAGCTAGCTGGAAGGTCGTAAAGTTAGGGAAAAATGCTTGATTAAATTCTAGATCAACGTGGATGATGATCTTGATCGATTTAGGGTTTAAGACTTAAAATGGGTTGAGGTCAGAAACGTGGTCACTGCGTCGTCTTTAGGCCATCGGAGATCATCGGACTTGGGCCATCGAAAGCGTGGGTGGCTGGCAGAGCTTAGGATGGAGTTTCGCGATCTCTAATGATCAGAGGTGGGAGAACGAGGCGATTAACTGGGGATCAGTTTTGTTATAGATTTGGGTCTAATGGCTCGATTAAAATCACCATCGTTTCAGAATAGTGGGTGTTTGTGTGGTTCGGGAACATCATCGTAGACTCGTCGATGGCCAGAGATTCAATCTGAGGTAGCCGGATCGATTGTGCATGTGCACATGGCCTAGGATGTTTCAGGAAGCAGCATTTTAGGAAGAAAGGGGAAACTAGAAGTAGCCTTTGGGAAATAAGAGTGCGAGCTCGGGTATAGGCTCGAAGTAAATTTTGGGTTGCACGGGTTTGTACTTAAACAAAATTTTAGTTAAAAAATTATAAGGCATATAGTTGGGTTTTGTAAACGACTCGAAGTAAGTGGTATATTTCTTCGGGGGAGACTCGAAGTGGTCTCTGGGTTGATATACAAAACAGTTTTACTTTAAAAATAAAATTCAAACTTTTAAATAATTTTTAAGTCCATGTTTTAAATGATGATTTCGATTTAAGTTTAAACAAATTAAGGTTTTAGGTAAGATATTCTAAAGTAATTAAATTTAATTTAATTTTGTTACATTATTTTATAAAATTATTTACATTAATTGAATAATGTAATTAAGAAGGGTAATTAAGATAAAATGTTATTTAAACTAATCTTAATCCTTTAAGTTAAATTGCGTGATGAGGATGATTCATTAAACAAGGGTTATAAAGTAATTAAAGTAATCAACAAATATAAAAAGATTTATTTTTAATTTATTAAGTAATTAATTATTTTTCAATATAATTACTTAAAGAATAACTATTTAATTTATTACTTAATATAAAAGATTAATTAAGTAAATAATTAAGGTTAATTTATTTGTAATTAATAATTAATTAATTAAGGAATAATTAATTAATAGAAGTAATTAAGATTAATTAATTTACTATTAAGGATTATTAATTAAGGTTATTAATTAAGGAATAATTAATTAATGAAAGTAATTAAGATTAATTAATTTACAATTAAGGATTAATTAATTAAGGTAATTAATTAAGGAATGATTAATTAATAAAAGTAATTAAGATTTAACTAATTAACAGTTATGGATTAATCAATAAAGGTAATTAATTAAGGAATAATTAATTAATAAAGGTGATTAAGATTTAATTAATATATAATTAAGGTTAACTAACCCTTGATTAAAAATAATTAATAAAAATAATTATGTGATTGATTAAATTTAAATCACACGATTAATTCATCTTAATTATAGATGATTGATTATTATTGAATGTATTGAATTGATACCTCTAATATGTGATTGTGATGTTATGTAATATGAGTTACTTGTGCTGAGCTGTGATATCTGTGATTTATTTCTGTGAATGTGAAAATCCATTGGCCCATAAAGCGGAAATTGAATTTCGATGTGGTAGGGAGTCGGAATCCAGTTGGTTATCTAAAACCCACATTGAAGCTGTGAATCTTTGAGAATGGTGTATCCACATGTTTTTAAAATTAAGCGCTCACTATTCGAGTTAGCTGAGAGAGGACCTTTGTGTCATATAACCTATTCCAAATTGTGTTACGATGAAATGGATGGCATTTGAAGACGGTGGTGTAGACCGGGTGTCTTTACGAATGATAAGATAACCTGTCGAATGACTCTGCACTGAGTTGCTCCGGTATAGAGATCTCCATATGTGATGGGGAGTCAGATCGGGATTGTGGATGCCCGGAATACAAGGGTTACTTTGGAAGTGCCTTCGGTTCTGTTCGAACCCAGAATAGTCTTGTATGGTGTATGTCTGACATTACACTTTGAGATATAAAGCAGATTTCATTCAAATACATTTCTGTTGGTGGCGGAGAATTTATTCTCTTAGCTTAACACCCATATCTGAGACGTACGAGCTCAGAGGTTGTGTAATTGATGGTTATTAGTGATATACTCCTAACTTGGTAGTGTGGCATGCTGATCATTTGTAGATCAAAGTATGGCTTTTGTGAAAAGCATAGCTTTGTGGACGAGACTTCGTCAAACCTCATAACCTGAAAATGGTCAGCATAGGAAGGATGCAGCAAAGTTATTGGGGGTAGCGCCACTTAGTGTATGTGCATTTCCTTCTGGATATAAGTGGTATCATGGTATGGAGCCCGCATACTTAACTTATGTTGATATTGCAATTATGTTGCTTTGTGGTTGTTGTTGTTGGGGCCCCAGATAAAGGTTGGTTACGACCGGGGGATGGCATACTCGTATAGCAGTTACCTAGTTATAGAGGTAACCCGACCTTGTGTTGGCAGAGAGCTGGTTAAGTTCTTGGGGCGTCCCTTCAGAGGCGTACCCATGTGGCCCAGGAAGTTCCTTAGTCTGGCCATTGTTGGAAATCCAATCACCAATACACGCCCAGTATGGTTTTAGTTGTAGAACCTGCCATTTAACATGGTAGCTATAGTAGGCATACTATAATGGTACATATGTTGGCTAAGATTAATATTATACTTTCGAAAATGTTTTCTATACTATGCACTAATAATAATATTAAAGAGTTTCTCGTATAAAGCATATTCGACTATCCTAAGGAGAAATCTCCCCCAAGTGTGCGATTGCATTGAGTGTGTGCCGGGAGGCCTTATGGTAGTTTCATTTTCCAAAAGCATGAACGGTTTTCTTTTATAAATTTGTTTTTATTCAAAACAACTGTTTTCTTACTCATACCAGTCCCATGACTGACCCGGATTTTATTGTTCCTTCCTAAACTCTGGGTGCCCATAATTTCCACATGGGCAGCCTAGAAGCAGGTTATCCGTGTTTTAGAGCCAGCCTGGATTTTGAAGTCTTGTGGTTTGGAAGCTATTGGATTTTGAAGGTTTTTTTACTTGGGGATCTTTTGGAAGCTTTTTGGATCTAAGGTGCTTAGTTGAGATTCTCGCTTTCTTTCTTTGGAGACCTTCTTAAAATAGTGATAACTTTGTTATTCCGATGTGGTGTTTCTATTTTGAAGTTATGTTGTATGTATTCAATGCTCTGATGTGGGAAATGGATGTTGTAATGAATATTGTGTCAGTGATGTATCTGTGTTGTGATTAATGGAATCAATTTTTGTTTTTGCTGTCTATATTCATCTAATGTTGTTATAAGCTCCATCCGAACTGGAGTTCAACGTTTGAATCTTCAACAGTCGAATACAAGTGAGGTATTTAATGTCAATTTCCGAATGTTGGATTTCAGGTCATGACAAGTGGTATTAGAGCTAAAGGTTGAGTAAGAACTTTAGCTACGGAGTATAACACATTAGGTGGCTCGTTAGAGATAGGGTAAAGTATACCCTAGAATGAGTATAAATCGAGAGACCGAAACCCTAAATTTTCTTGGTCTATTTCTTTAAACTGCTGATATTTCCTAAGATATCTCGTTCGTATACCTAAATCAAGTTTTCTTACTAATTACAGATAGTAAGAATGAGCGGGCGAAGAGGAAGAGCTAGGAGACAGGGAAATACCGCAACTGGTCAAATCCCCACAACAACAGAAGCAGCTATGCCTACTCAAACTCAGCCGAACCTGGCTAATTTGTATAAAAGCTTATCGAGACTTGGTGGTAAGCCGTTTACTGGCAAGGAATCTATTATTGAAGCCTAAGCCTAGATCAGATCATGTGAAAGAATTTTTAGAGGGCTAAAGTTTGAAGACGATCAAATGCGACTAATAGCTTCTTGGCAACTCCAAGAAGAAGCCCCAACCTGGTGGGAGACAGTTACTGTAGATGAACCAAAAGAAGAGTTTACTTGGATTCAATTTAAGGAGGTGTTTGAGAAACGCTATATGCCGTTGGCTGCTATATGTCGAATGTACCAGGAATTTATGGACTTGAAGCAGGGGAGTTTGTCATTTGAAGAGTACTTAAAAAAATTCAACGAATTATCCCGCTTCGATCTAGAATTGGTGAACACGCCTCTAAAGAAAAATGAAAGATTCATTCATGGGATGAATAAGAAATTCCATGATAGGATGACAGCTCACGTCAAAGAATCTTTTTCAAATTTGATCGATATGGGGTATATGTATGCTACCCTGGATATGCAGGAAGTCCCGAGTGAAAAAGGAAATACGAGCATTCAAAATTTGAAAAAAGAGAGTTTGGGGGAAAGAAACCATATCAAAGCAAGGATAAGAAAAGCAATCAGGGAAACCCGGCTAGAGATACAACTTGTTACAATTGCCAAGAAAAGGACCATTACTTTGGTAGATGTGAGAATCCAAAGAAACAAGATAAGAAAGAAAAACCCATGAAGACTGGTGAGGGAGTTAGAGAATGTTATTACTGTCAAAAGCCCGGGCACGTAGTCAAAAATTGCCTCACAATGAAGCAAGCACAAGTGGAGAATGTCTATGCGATAAAGGATGACCCTTAAACTTCAAAGGCTAATAAAGGAAAAGGTGTTTTAGAAGGTAACCTTACTATTTATGATAAAATTGTTAGAGTTTTGTTTGACATGGGTACTACACATAGCTTTATCTCCCAACAAACCATAAATGAATTAAAACTTAAAACTGATTTTGTCGACGAGCCCATTTATGTGAAAAACCCAGTTGGTAGCCCTACAAACCTTTGTCTACGATGTGGAGACATTCCTATCTCGTATTCTTATTACCAATTTCCTATCAGTATCTTTTTCATTGATTTTAATGAATTCGAAATCTTACTCGGAATGGATTGGCTAACAAAATATGAAGCCAAATTAGATTGTAACAATCGAACGATCTCGATCAAAAAAAACCTTGGGAATTTTATTGAAATCTCTTGTGAGAATCCGGGTCCTAAGAGAGATAAACTGATGTATACTTTGGGATATCCTGAACCTAGTCTGGAGTCCATACCTGTTTTTGGGAATTTCCAGACGTGTTCGAAGAAGTGAAATCCTTACACAGAGAAATTGAATTCAGAATTGACTTAGTTCCAAATGCCCATCCTGTCGTTCATGCAAGTCGTAGGATGGCACCCAGGGAAAGAATTCAACTAGTCAAGAAAACCGGTGATTTTCTAGAAAAAGGGTTGATACGTCCTAGTGTTTCCGAATGGGGTTCAGCTGTGGTGTTTATGGCTAAATCTGACGGATCCTTGAGATTGTGTGTATATTACTACGATCTCAATAAAAAAACTCTGAAAAACAAATTTCCTTTACCTAGAATTGATAATCTGTTTGATCAACTACACGGCGCTCGTTTCTTTTCAAAGATGGATCTAGCTTAAGGATTCCATCAGCTACGAATTGCCAAGACCGTGTTTACTTGACTGCTTTCAGGGGTCCAGACATTTACTACGAATGGTTAGTCATGCCTTTCGTACTAACCAATGCTCCTGCATACTTCATAGACTTAATGACCCGTGTATTCCGAGAAGCACTGAATAAATTTGTTTTGGTGTTTATTGACGATATTCTAATCTATTCCAAAAAGAAGAGAAGCATGCTGAGCGCCTTAGAATTGTTTTGGAGATATTAAGGTAGAACATTCTGTTTGCAAAATTTTCTAAATTCCATTTTTGGGTTAAGGAAGTCAGATTTCTTGGGTACATTGTTAATGAAGAGGGAATCTTTGTTGATCCGGGCAAGATTTCTGCTATCCTAGACTGGAAGTGACCCACTACCCCAAAAGAAGTTTGAAGTTTTCTGGGTTTAGCGGGATATTATAGAAAATTTGTCCAAGATTTCTCCAAGTTGTCCAGTCCATTGACTAAGCTAATGATGAAGAATGCTAAATTCGATTGGACTCCAAAATGTGATGAAGCTTTCTAGGAGTTGATAAGGAGATGAACTACCGCTCCCGTTCTCGCTATCATTAACGGGAACCAAGGTTTGTCTGTCTATATTGACACTTGTGGAGATGGTTAGGGTGCGGTGCTAATGCAGAATAGGAAAGTAATTGCCTATGCGAGTAGACAATTACGTCCGCATGAGAAAAACTACCCAACACATGATCTCGAACTTCTTACAGTTATTTTTGCTTTAAAATCTGGTGACACTATCTTCTGGGTAAGAATCTCTTTCAGCTTTACTAAAATTTAAAATTTTAACTTAACTTAAAATATATACTTAATAAATCCTTTTGGCTTTAGGTGAAAATTTTGAATTATTCACCGATCACAAATCTTTGAAGTATCTCTTCACCCAGAAAGATTTAAATCTAAGGCAACAACGATGGCTAGAATTTCTAGCGTCATATGACCTAGATATTCTATATACGCCCGGAAAGGCCAATGTGATAGCTAATGCCTTGAGTAGGAAACATGCTATTCTTGCTCACCTTGTTGTCACTCCTACTCTTCTTGAGAAAATCGCCAACAAGCAAAATGAAGACAAGTTTCTTCAGGAAATATATGGGAGGATTCGTCGAAGTGAGGATTCCATCTTTGGAATCGATAATAATGGGATTATAAGATTAAAAGGCAGGATGTGTGTCCTAGACATCCCTGATCTGAAACGTGAATTTTTAGATGAGTGTCACAAGTTTAAACTCAATATCCATCCAGGAGTTAATAAGATGTATAGATATATCAAAAGAACTTTCTGGTGGAAGACAATGAAGAGGAATATATATATATATGTGAGTCACCGTGCTACTTGTCAACAAATTAAAAGCGATCAGAAGAAGATGGCAGGTTTACTCCAGCCTTTGGAGGTACCCAGGTGGAAATGGGATCAAGTATCGATGGATTTCATCGACGGGTTGCCGTTCACTCGAAAGGGGAATGAAGCAATTTGGGTTATTGTGGACCGTTTGACCAAAACTGCCCACTTCATCCCAGCGAAATCCACCCGGACAGCGACAAGTTTGGCAGAGCTATATATAAAAGAGATTGTTCGTCTCCACGGTATACCCAGCAGTATAGTGAGTGATTGTTATTCGATCTTCACAAGTAGATTTTGGGAGGCATTTCAAGCCGCATTGGGAACAAAACTGAATTTCAACACTGCTTATCACCCACAGCCTGATGGGCAGACTGAAAGAATAAATCGAACATTAGAAGACCTTTTGCTAGCTTGTATTCTCGACTTTGGTTGTTCATGGAAGAACTATTTACATCTGGTCGAATTTTCATATGACAATAGCTATCAAGCCAGTATCGATATGGCTCCATTTGAAGCTTTATATGGTCGTCTATGTCGATCACCGGCATGCTGGATTGAGTTATAGACTCGTTCTTGGACCAGATATGATTAAAGAAGCTACGGAAAAAGTTGATTTTATTTGAAAGAAGTTAATAACTGCTCAAAGTCGTCAGAAGAGTTATTACGACTACAGGGGAAGAGATTTAGAATTTCATGTTGGAGATTCCATTTTCTTGAAAGTGTCTCCAATGTGTGGTGTGTTAAGATATGGGAAGACTGGTAAGCTGGCACCACGATACATTAGTCCTTTTCATATACTGGAAAGGATCGATCATCTGGCACATCGAGTGCAGCTACCTAGCTAGTTATCTGGCATACACGATGTGTTTCACGTTTCACATCTTCGGAAGTATGTGCACGATCTGGATTGTATTATTGAAGAAGCCGCTCAGAAGGATTTGGAGATCACACCAAATCTAACGGCTAAAAGAGATCCAATAAAGATTATAGATCGTGATGAAAAACAATTGAGGAATAAAGTTGTGAAATTAGTTAAAGTGCAGCGAAGCGGTGATTTAAATGAATGTACTTGGAAAACAAAGGACAGCATGCAAAAGTCCTATCCCAATTGCAGAGTGGATATTCCGGCTTAACCTGGTAAGCCATTTCTCTATCTTTCTCTGAATTCGTATATTCTCTATTTCTCTTTCTCTTTCTTTCAAATTTCGAGGATGAAATTTTCTTAAGGGGGGAATCTGTAGCATCCCAAATTTTATCAATTTAAATTAGTAATTTATTTGAATTTTTGGAATTTAATTTGAAAAGTTTCAAAACAAATAAAATAAGTGTTAATTTGTATGAATGAGATTTCAATTTCTTTTGAGTTTAAAATTTAAGATAATAAATGTTTTTAAATTCATTTGAATTTAAATTTTATATATGTATGTGTGTGTATGTGTGTGTGTATTGTATGTATATATGAGTACATTTGAATTTGACTTTGAATTTGAGTTTAAATTTTAAATAAATGCTTCAGTAAAATAATTTGGATTTACAAATATATATATATATATATAATTTATTTATTGTGTATTTAATTTCAAAAATTATCTTTTAAATAGTATTTATTAAAATAAAGCAAATGTCGTCAGAAAATGGAAAGTGTAAATTTAAATACAATTTAAATAATGTAAAGATATTATTCTAATAAAAATTTACAAATGTTAAGTAAGTAATAAATATAAAGACAAGTGTTTAACATTTAGTATATGAATTAACAAGTGTAATTCATGTAGAAAGAAACAAATAAGTGTCATTACATTATTTTCATTTTTTGAGAAATTCAAAAAAAAGAGAAATAAAGCTATATAAGCCATTTTATCTCCTCCCTCTTATCTCTTTATTCATTCCTAAGCCCTGTACAAATCTTTAAACCAGAAAGAAAGAATCATTAGCAACAAGTAATCGAACTAACAACTTCCTTAACATTTAAATCAAGACCAAATTCCAGTAAACAAAAATCTGTAACCACTTTCTCAAAATCTCAAGCCAGAAAAGAAATTTCAACAAAAACAACTTCAGCTCTCCAACAAATAGTTCAACATCAGAGCAGCATTCAACTTCAACAATTAAAAAAAAGCTAGGATCATCACATAAACAACAAAAATCAGGATCAACTCAAGATTTGCAAATTCTAGTTTTCAAGTTGCAGACCAGAGTTCTTTTTTCTGTGTCTTCATAAAAATAGAACTGTAAGTAAATCATTTAAAAAATTTGAATTTGAATTTGTTGTTAAAGAAATTAAGCAAGTTAATCCATCAGTGACTAAGCAAGATCTCCATCCTAAAAATATTTTTAAGCATTAAGACTAAATGGATTTACCGGAGATTATAAAAACACAGTGGAACCCAAATTTTATAGAAATTTTAATTGATAAAAATTTAAGTTTTGATTCCATGATCCTATTCACTTTCACAAATCATGATTTTTAAGATAAAATTCCAGATTTTTAATTCAATATCAAGTGTGAAATTGTGAGATGAACAAAATTGCCATTTTTACTAAGTTTTGGCAATCGATAAGGTGATGGACTTCATGATCGTGACCATAGCTAGCTGGAAGGTCGTAGAGTTAGGGAAAAATGCTTGATTAAATTCTAGATCAACGTGGATGATGATATTGATCGATTTTGGGTTTAAGACTTAAAATGGGTTGAGGTTAGAAACGTGGTCACTGCGTCGTCTTTAGGCCAACGGAGATCATCAGACTTGGGCCATCGGAAGCGTGGGAGGCTGGCGGAGCTTAGGATGGAGTTTCGTGATCTCTGATGATCAAAGGTGGGAGAACGTGGCGATTAACTGGGGCTCAGTTTTGTTATAGATTTAGGTCTAATGGCTCGATTACAAAATCACCATCGTTTCAGAATACTGGGTGTTCGTGTGATTCGGGAACATCATCGTGGACTCGTCGATGGCCAGAGATTCAACCCGAGGTGGCCGAATCGATTGTGCATGTGCACATGGCCTGGGATGTGTCAACAAGTAGCAGTTTGGGAATAAAGGGGAAACTCGAAGTAGCCTTTGGGAAATAAGAGTACGAGCTCGGGTATAGGCTTGAAGTAAATTTTGGGTTGCACGGGTTCGTACTTAAACAATATTTTAGTTTAAAAATTATAGGGCATGCGGATGGGTTTTGTAAACGATTCGAAGTAAGTGGTATTTTTGTTTGAGGGAGACTCGAAGTGGTCTCAGGGTTGATATACAAAATAGTTTTACTTTAAAAATAAAATTCAAACTTTTAAATAATTTTTAAATCCATGTTTAAATGATGATTTTGATTTAAGTTTAAACAAATTAAGGTTTTGGGTAAAATATTCTAAAGTAACTAAATTTAATTTAATTTTGTTACATTATTTTATAAAATTATTTACATTAATTGAATAATGTAATTAAGAAGGGTAATTAAGATAAAATGTTATTTAAAATAATCTTAATCCTTTAAGTTAAATTGTGTGATAATGATGATTCATTAAACAAGGGTTATAAAGTAATTAAAGTAAGTAACGAGAATAAAAAGATTTATCTTTTAATTTATTAAGTAATTAATGATTTGTTAATATAATTACTTAAAAAATGACTATTTAATTTATTACTTAATATTAAAGATTCATTAAGTAAATAATTAAGGTTAATTTATTTGTAATCAATAATTAATTATTCAAGGAATAATTAATTAATAAAAGTAATTAAAATTAATTAATTTACAATTAAGGATTAATTAATTAATGTAATTAATTAAGGAATAATTAATTAATAAATGTAATCAAGATTAATTAATTTACAATTAAGGATTAATTAATTAAGGTAATTAATTAAGGAATAATTAATTAATTAAAGTAATTAAGATTTAATTAATTAAAAATTTAAGATTAATTAATTAAGGTAATTAATTGAGAAATAATTAATTAATAATGGTGATTAAGATTTAATTATTTTATAATTAAGGATAACTAACCCTTGATTAAAAATAATTAATGAAAATAGTTATGTGATTAATTAAATTTAAATCACACGATTAATTCATCTTAATTATAGATGATTGATTATTATTGAACGTTGTGTATTGAATTGATACCTCTGATATGTGATTGTGATGTTATGTAATACGAGTTACTTTGTGCCGAGCCATGATATCTGTGATTTATTTCTGTGAATGTGAAAATCCATTGGCCCGTAAAACGACAGTTGAATTTCGTTGCGACAGGCAGTCGGATTCCAGTTGGCTATCCGAAACCCACATCGAACCTGTGAATCTTTAAGAATGATATATCCATATGTTTTTATAATTAAGTCCTCACTATTCGGTTTAGCCAGGAGAGGGCCTTTGTGTCATATAACCCATTCTGAATAGTGTTACGACGAAATGGATGGCATTTGAAGACGGTGGTGAAAACCGGGTGTCTTCGGGAACAATAGGATAACCTGTCGAATGACTCTGCAATGAGTTGCTCCGGTATAGAGATCTCCATATGTGATGGGGGGACAGATCGGGATTGTGGATGCCCGGATTACAAGGGCTTCTTTGAAAGTGCCTTCGGTTCTGTTTGAACCCAAAACAGACTTGTATGATTGTATGTCTGACATTACACTTTGAGATATAAAGCAGAGACTTGTATGATTGTATGTCTGACATTACACTTTGAGATATAAAGCAGATTTCTTTCAAATACATTTCTGTTGGTGGAGGAAAATTTATTCTCTTAGCTTAACACCCTTCTTTGAGACGTACGAGCTCAGAGGTTATGTAATTTTAGGTTATCAGTGATGTACTCCCAACTTGGAAGTGTGGCATGCCGAGTGCTGCTGATCATTTGTTGATCAAAGCATGGGTTTTGTTAAAACCGTATCTTTGTGGACGAGACTTCGTCGAACCCCACAACCCGAAAATGGTCAAAACAGGAAGGATGCAGCAAGGTTATTGGGGTAGCGCCCCTTAGAGTATGTGCATTTCCTTCTGGATAGAAGTGGTATCATGGTATGGTGCCCGGATACTTAACTTATGTTGATATTGCAATTATATTTCTTTGTGGTTGTTGTTGTTGGGGCCCCAGATAAAGGTTGGTTATGACCGAGGGATGACATACTCGTGTAGTAGTTACCTAGTTACAGAGGTAACCCGACCTTATGTTAGCAGAGAGCTAGTTAAGTTCTCAGGGCATCCCTCCACATACCCATGTGGCCCAGGAAGTTCCTTAGCATGACCATTGTTGGAAATCCAATCACCAATACGCCCCCGGTATGGTTTTAGTTGTAGAACCTGCCATTTAACACGGTAGCTATAGTAGGCATACTATAATGGTATGTATGCTGGCTAAGATTAGTATTATACTTTCGAAAATATTTTCTACACTATGCACTAATAATAATAATATCAAAGAGTTTTCTCGTATAAAACATATTTGACTATCATAAGGAGAAATCTCCCTCAAGTGTGCGATTGCATTGAGTGTGTGCCGGGAGGCCTTATGGTAGTTTCATTTTCCAAAAGCATGAATGGTTTTCTTTTATAAATTTGTTTTTATTAAAAACAACTATTTTTGTTTACTCATACCAGTCCCATGACTAATCCAGAGTTTGTTGTTTTCTTCCTAAACTCGGGGTGCCCATAATTTCCATAGGGCAACCTAGAAGCGGTTATTGTTTTGGAGCTAGCCTGGATTTTGAAGTCTTTTGGTTGGAAGCTATTGGATTTTGAAGGTTTTTTGACTTGGGGATCTTTTGGAAGCTTTTTGGATCTAAGGTGCTTAGTTGAGATTCTTGCTCTCTTTCTTTGGAGGCCTTCTTGAAATAGTGATAAATTTGTTGTTCCGCTGTGGTGTTTCTATTTTGAAGTTGTGTTATATGTATTCAATGCTCTGATGTGGGAAATGGATGTTGTGATGAATAATGTATCAGTGATGTATCTGTATTGTGATTAATGGAATTAACTTTTGTTTTCGCTGTTTATATTCATCTAATATTGTTATGAGCTCCATCCAAACTGGAGTTCGATGTTTGAATCTCCAGCAGTCGAATACAAGTGAGGTATTTGATGTCGATTTTCGAACGTTGGATTTCAGGTCGTGATACTCCAAATCATGAAATGCTCAGGCTGACCCGAGCGAATTGAAAAGACAAAACATTCGAGTCAGAACTAAAAGATCTTATGTAAGTTAAATCAATGGTAAATATGCGTGTGACGGCGTCAGAGATATTTACACGGTTTGACATCTCCTATCCAGTATCTAACGTGAGTGCAGTAACTTAAGAGATGTTCAAGATTCACATCTCCTAAGGATCCATGAAACTATTTACTATGTATTACAATACGCTATTATGATAGTGTCTACAGTAAAGTATTAAAATAGCGTTACGGCGTTACCCATATCTAATGTCGTAGTCTATACAGATACTGTAAACTCCACCCGCAAGTGAGCTATCAAGGAGCATTCCATAGGTACGATACAAAACAAACTCGTAGAAGGCTCGATAGGACATGCGCCATGGCACACGAGAAAATGCCAAGGTAGGTAACCATTTGCATATCCAGACTAGTGGTAACGCATAGCAGCTATTACCGCCCACCTTGGAACATACTCCCAAATCAAAATCAAGGGTGTCCACCAAATCAAATCACAAAGTTAGAATATAGTATCAAAGAAATGTACCCGATCGAAGGAATGACCTCACTTGGCCCAACGAGGCTCCTGATTTTAGCCGCATCAGGCTGACTCACGGGAGTCAGGGTCACGTAAATACCTCATGTAGAATCGCTCGCCAAACCATCCTACTTCATTTCTGGAATCTCCACTATGTGCACAGTTGTTAAAAAGGTTTTCGGTATTAGCAGAGAGTATGACAATATCTGATCCCAGTCTCTTTAACAACCAAACACTTATTTCACACCGGATGGTTCTTTTACATTTCAAAAAGTCAATTTACAACTGATATCAAAATATCATATTCTCAAACCATATCACTTTCAAATCATATTCACATTCAAATCATATCCACTTTCAAATCATATCTTCTTCGAAATCACAATTCTTTCAAAATTATATTTTCGAATTTGGTTAAATCCTCATTTCAAAATCATCATATTCAATCGATTATGTCATTTAAGTCCCAACTTAAATTATAACATTATTTAGTCGATTCGCTTTAAACTAGTGAATTTGAATGTAACCACCTCCCCTTTACTTAGTCTGAAAATTTAGAAAATAGTTTAAATAGCTATAAATAGTAAAAATACTCTAAAATAGTTTAATGTATATAATAAATATTTTTCTTCATTTAAGATAGTTAAATAGATTTAAAATGGATTAGATAAAATTAAAATAAATTAAATAGCTTTAAAATAGATTAATTAGATTTAAAATAAGTTAAATGGGTTAATTAGTTTTAAAATAAATTAAATTAATTTGCTTAAAATAGGTTAAAATGATTAAATTGAGTTAATATGAGATAAAGTAGTTTAATAATTTGAAAATCTTAATAATTAGAAATCTAAAACAATATTTTTCAAACAATTTATAATAAAATATGAATTTGGAATTGGTATCAATTTAAACTATTTATTTCATTTTAAAACATTTGAACCATTTCAATTTACAAATCAACAAATCCAATTGCAAATCTTTCAATTCAAATTTTAAATAAGATATTAAATTCTATATTGATTTCAATCCATGTTAGAAATATCAATTTAAATTATTCCAATTTTAATACATTTCAGAGTTATATTTCAAACAATCCAAATAACTCAATTCTGACAAATTTCACTTATGTCTTAAATTCGACTTAAAAATCTCAATTTAATTTCTTAAGCAATTCCTTTAAACAAATTCACATTTCAACACAATACTTGATTTTTTTCAATAATAACTCAATTTATATAAATAAACTTTTATTTCAAAGATATCACTTGATTAAATCCAAAACTAAGAATTTTAAAATCTAATTTAACCAATCCGGTGTCCATATATAATTCTCTACCCTAGGGTTAAGTGATATGGATACTTATCATTTCAATCCGTAATTTAATATTTATGGTTGTATATCATTTCAAACCGCAATCCAAAAGTAAATAACATCCATAAAATCGCTCGAGTCCATCATTCCAACCCATAACGATTTTCCCCTAATCTATAAATCATTCGGGTATGTATCATTTCAACCCATAGTGATTTTTCCTAACCAATAACTAAAGGAACTTGCAGAATGATAGCGGTATATAAATCAACATAACATCCAATCATCCAATATCAACCATCAAACATCCATCAAAATCGTTATCCAATTCAATTAATAAATTGCAACAAATAACTAAGTATTAATAATAGGAAATTAACTGGCAATTTAAATTCAATAATAAATTAAATGATAATAAATTCAAATTAATTGGAATGATGATTTGAATATGTCAAATAGCTAATAAATTCCTAATCACATAACAAATTTAATTTAACTAACATAAGAATTTTAAAAGTTGTGAGTGGGTTAAAACACCCACCTTTGATTTTAATTGATTTGAAATTCATATAAAGGCCCAAATTTTAACAGTCTCAGGACTCGTCCAAACCCATGTCAAATGTCTGGAATTCCGATACGATCCCAGCGGATCAAAGCGAACTTGAATTAGACCTCGTATGTAAAAGTTATGGTGATTCGAAGTTTTAAATTTTCAAATTTAAATAAAAATATAAAACAAAACTGGACAAACCAAATTACGCCATGTGCTCATGAAGAATCCATCGTGCTAAATCCTAGCTACAAGCCTAATATCTCGACTCTATAAACTGCAGCTAGTTCAGATCGACAACCACCACCGAAGCTACGACTCAGCCAAGATCACCTGCCACCATCAAGTTGCACGTCTCCGGCTGCTTCCTTTCCCCTAGGCACGATCGCCTCTCGACCCAAATAGCCACTTCGCCGTCGCCCTCTTTAAGATAAATTTCTAGCGAACTCGATGACCATGTTGACCAACGTATATCATCACCGTGGCCTGTTGGACGCCACCTTCCCAACGACACCTTCCACTCGTCCTATAGCCGTAGATCCGCCGTTCGATCAAAACCCTAACCAATGGATGACTGAAGTTCATTCCCGATTTCTGTACAAACGGTGCTTCGATTGCAAAAATGAATTACTCCAGTAGATTACGCTCGTTGAGAGCTTCGATCGATATAGAATTCGATAGGGTTTGAGAAGACTGATTTTTAGATTTAGTTTTGAAATTGAATCTGAGGGTTTGGGAATTGGAATTTGTTTCTGCCATTGGAAAGGAGAAGCCACGGAGAAATGTACGTACATAAATAAGAAATAGAAAGGCTGCTAGGTTATATAATAGGTTATTTATAGGCAGATCTGAAATAAAATGAATGGATAAGATTTAATTGAAAGTTGAACGATAAACGATCCGAAAAGCTCGTTTCGTTTCCAAAACAAAAACGGGTCATCCCATATATCAAAATAGATGCTTTCGATAATTTTAAACTCAATGGAATAGGTTTCAAGTCCTAATTCTATCGTATGAAGAAGTTATGTTAAAATTAGCTTATTTCAAATTGATTTCAATTAAATTGATTTCTAGGTGTTTTGAGCCCGTGTAGTCAACCGACAGGTTCGATCGATACGAAACTTGAAATCCAACTATAATTCACCGTTACGGATCCGTTGAAACTTGTTTCATCGAAATCTTAAATTAATTAAATCAATCTTGATTGCTAGCACCATTACAATAATTTAAAACAGGTTTACATATCAGTTCAGTGTTTCAAATTTCACTGACTATAGCGTTCAATTTCAATTTGTAATAAAATCCAATTTAATTATAATTTAATTTCAACAAATTGCTTTAATTTGATTTCAACCTTTATATTCAACCAATTATAAATGTAATAAAATGGTTAACATTTTTTTTTACATTTCGTTACATTAATATACTTAAATTTCCATCTTTTATTTGTATTAACTATTATATTTTGATTGTATTGAATTTTGGTCCATTTCACACATTAATTAATATTTAAAATCCCAAATGATTTATTTATCTTGATTTCACTATTCTATTAAATAAACTATTACATTATGAATATAATTAACATTTCTATTCATTTTGTTACACTCACAATTTACGGTTATATCCTTAACTCCCATTTATGTAACATTTATTCACATTTAATTTTAATTGATTTCCAATTAAAATTTATAGACAAATTAAATAGGCAACTTATAATAATTGTTACCATTAACTTTCAATCACATTATAATATTATTCAAAAACAGATGTTACCATTGCTTACATAACACGGATTTTATTCAATTATCATTAACTACATATTATTTCATTGGTTAATTCAATATTTATTTATTTTTTCATATATTCCCTTTATAATCAAGTAATACATTTTAGTCATTTCAATTGATTGGAATTTCATTCAATTTATCAATAATTAACTTTAATTAACATTGTTATGTTTCATCTTAGTTATTATCTCATTAATAAATCTCAAATTTTTTCCTTTCAATATTAAACTACCAAAATCTTATTAAATTAACTAATTTAAATGATCGAAAATTATGGGTCGTTACAAATTTGTTGAAATCACATTGTTATTTTTACTAATTCCAAATTCATCCGTAGATTCCAAATAATATTATTTACTCAATCATTTCAAATTATATTCCAAAACCAAATTTCAGTTGTTAAAAATTTTCAAAATTTTATAACTCCTTAAATTTTCGAAAAATTTCGCCAACATCTCATTTGCACGGCTAGATCGAAAGAACTAAAAAACGCCACTATGGGCCCCAAACCAACAAAAGCTAAGTGGCTCAATCATAAAACCATCAACTCCAATGACAAAATAAACATGTACCTTTTTGTAGAGCAATTCAAAATTTTCTTGATTTTAAATACCTGCATCTTATTTACCAGTGATATCCAATCATATAATTTAAAATCATTTCATATTTTGCATTTTCAATTTCCAATATTTGTTTTACTTAAGCCCGTACGATGTACATATATCATCAGTACGTAATATCAAATTTGATCGCTCACCCCATCACACAATTTCACTTCCAAACTAGTATCGTTCACACGACTCTCTAGTGCGGACTTTGATTTGGTTCCTTGATCAAAAGCCGTTATTCTCCTTGCATAGCCATATACTATGATAGAGTATTCTAGAAACAAATCAAAAATCCATATCTAGGGTTCGCCGCCGAGAATTGAGTGAAAACCCCTAACTCCGATCTATATAAATTACCTTGAAATTCTGTAATCGAATCTAGATCAAATCATTATGGGAATAAAATAATATACATACAACTTACGTATTTATTTATGTCGATTCTTAGCTATACCAGATTCCTTTTATTCAATTTATTACATTTGTAACATTCTCGAATTTGGAACAAGATTAATATGACAATTAATTTAATTTTTGGAATCAAATTGAGAAAAATGTGAATTTTTCTAAATTTAATCAGATATTTGTATATATATAATTTATTTTAAATTGAATTGTGAGATTGAAAATTCAGAAATAAATATTTTGAATAATATATTAATTATAAATCTAATTGTGAATTAAATTGAGAATTTCCTAAACAAAAAATGTATTTTTTTGTATATGTAAATAGATGTAAAGGATTGTGACATTTCAAAGTTGAATAGGATATGTGTTTGTTATAAATAAGAATTTGATTTGAACTTTAAAAGAAATAGATAATAAATGGAATATAAAAATATTTTAGAAAATAAAATTGGATTTATTGATTTTATATTTCCAAAAGACTAATATATATGGATATATATATAATTATTTATTTGTAATGAATAACTTTTCAAATCATTTGTTTTAAACTTGTATTAGAACAAAATAGATAAATATATCATATAATTACAATAGAGTAAGGATGTAAAATTAAAAATATACATATATAAAATATTAAAATGAAAAGATTTTAAAGTAAAAATTATAAATTGAATTCAAACAAGGTTTAAAAAACACAATGTGTAAATAAATTAATGGAAAAGGACTAAACATAAAACATGTTGCATGTTAACAAATGTGAAGAGAATAAACTCAAAATTGAAAAAGTGTAAAAATTTTAAGCTATGTGTTTACAAGTGTTAATACAAAACAACAAGTGGCATTTAAATTCATTTTCTTTTAAAATTAAATTGTAAATAACATACAAAAGAGTAAAATTTTCTTTTAATTAAATTTTATACATAAGAGAAAGTTAAAATCAGATTTCTCAAGCTTTTTCAAGAAAAAAAAACAGGAGCAAAACAAAACCAAAATCAGTAGCAAAACCAAAACCTAGATTCATTTTAAAAACAAAGAGCAAGATGCAAATCAAAGTTTAAAAATCTGGAAGTCAAACTTCAAATAAATGCAAAGTTCAGATCAAACTGGATTAAAAGCACGCAAATGCATCTCAATCAATCAAAGCCTAACTTTAACAAAACAAGCTTCAGGAATCAAGTAAACCTGGACAGCAAGCACATAATCAAACTTGAAAAACAAATGGACATCAGATAAGCAAGCATTCAATGGATCAACATCAAACTTCAGGAAACAAAAAGGCCAAGAATTTTCAGAAGTAAAATACAGATTTAGGTTAATTCCAGAATTTCAAAATATAGGCTATCTTCTCTGCCTCTCTCTATTCTTTCTAAACTTCAGGTGAGCAAATCCTTAAACGTACATACATCCTGGTTTGCATGCAAGTAGAATTGATGTTTTTCTGTGAATGAGTTTGCATATGCTATGATATGTGTTTGAATGTTGATATGGATATACTTGTGCATGTAAGAATACAGACATATGGTTCTATTTTCTAGTTCCAGGTTTTCAAAACCAGTCCAAAACCAAATGCTTCTTCTCTGTCTTTAATTCAAATCATCAAAATCCCTTTTCCCAAACCTTTTTTAGCTTTAATCCTTGAAAGGAAATTGACTACAACAATCAATGCTATTTTTAAAAATAGTGTCAAATGAAAATATTTAGGAATTATTTAGAGAACAAGTGACTATAGTGGAAATCATATGCAAGTTGAAAATTAATGTTCGAGTTTTCGAATTTGGAATTCATAATACGACTTGTGATAGGAAAAAATGATTTTTAATGATAAAATCAGGATTTTAAAGTTGTTATTTGAAGAGAAATCACAAGTTGAACAAATTTGACATTTTTATAAAAATCTGATTATCGGCATGGAGTTAGTAGTCAAGATTTATGGTGGAGATGGCTTCGATGTTGTAGAATCGTGGAAAAATACTCGTAAATTTTCTTGACGATCGTGGCGATGGCAAAATGATGAGATAGGGTTTAAGGTTTCGTTGTAGTCATGTCGTTTTTCGTGATGGGTTCTTCATCACCGTGGCGTCGATTTGCACTGGACCAAGGGGGATAGGAGCATGAGGTTATGGCTCGGCTCTGACCAGAAGCATGCGACCTTTGGTGGTCTACAATGGAGTAGCGAGGCGATTTCGTCTGAGGGTTTTTTGTTCAAATTCGATCGAGTTATTCATTTTTCGAGCCATGGCGAGTTTGGGGATTTGGTTGGTTGGGGTTGACGAGGGGGTCATCAGGGAGTTGCCGAGGGTTTTCGCGATGATCGGAGTCACCCCTATCATCTGTGCACGTGTATGTGCATACGTGGTGTGTCAGTGAGCGAGGAAGAAGATAGGTCTCGGGTTCAAACACGAGGGGACTCGAAGTTGGGGTCGAGGAAGAACAGGGTTTATCTCGGGCTTGTTAATCTGTTACCCGATTTTAATTTAAAAAGAAAAAGAAAACTACTTCCAGTTTTATAACACAACAGTTTCTTTTAAGTTGCAAAGTAATTTTTTTTGATTTAAACAAAGTTTCAAAGTATGTTTAAATTAAATAAGTTTTCAAAAAAAAAATCAAGTCTCAGATTGAAAACGAGTTTTAAACAAGTTAACAAGTTAAAATTTAAAATAAACAAAGTTATAAGGTAAATGTATTTAATAAGATTTTCAAGCGAATTTAAAAAAAAAATTTGGTTTAGATTCTTTAAAATTTGTTTATAAAGGTATGTATTTCTTTAACATAATATTTAAAAGGTTTTAAAATGGTTTTAAACATTGTTCAAATTAAATTTGTATTCATTTTAAATCTTAAATATAAAATGAAATTTAAAGTAAATTTGAAAGTAAATTGTTTTTAAGTACTTTGTAAATGGTAACTTAATTATTAATAAGAACAAAATTTTGTCTTAAAGTAAATTAGAATTTAATGATTTGTAATTCATTAAATTATTAAGGTAGTTAAAATGGATAATTAATTTAATTTATTAATTAATGAAATGGATAATTAATTAAAGTAATTAAGGGTTTTAAATTTGATTAATTAAAGTTTAAGATTAATTATTCGTAGAATAATTAATTTGTAATTAAGAAATAATTAACTGAATAAGATTAGCATTTTAAATTATTGATTAAATATTTATTAATTAAATAATTAAGGATTAATAAATTCAATAATAAAGATTAATCGATTTGTAATTAATATTGATTAGTGTAAGTATAATTACTTAAGTAAAGTAATTAAAAGATTGTTAATAGTTAATGAAGGTCATTAACTTAAGATTATTTAATAATTAATTTATGTGATTAATTTTAATAATTAATTAGATTAATTAATTAATGAAAATCATTTGTGAAATTATTTAAGTGCAATTACGTAATGGAAGTAATTAAGGACTTAATTACTAAATGTCATTAATTGAGTTAATGTGATCTGTTGAGTTAATTAATTAAGTTTAATTAATTTAAATCAATGGATGATTTAATATAATTACTTAATGTGATTAATCAAGAATGATTAATAAGTATGGTTTAAATAAAGATTAACTACTTAATGTAATTAAATTAAATTGTAATATTAGTTAATCAAGTTAGTCAATTTATTTTTTTATGATTAATTAATAAATGATTTAAGGATAATTAGTTAAGATGATTTTAATTAATTTATATTAATTAACCAGGATTGGTAATCAATCTGATTTGAAATTATCAGATAACTAATTTATCTTCTCGATGGAAGACTGTACTCTACTGAGCTGTTGTGAATTGTTTGATATCTCTACTATGTAATGTTGTGTGATGGATTGATATATTGATATGTGATGTGATGCTATGTAATATAAAATGCTTTGTGTTGAGCTGTTATATCTGTGATGAATATACGGTTGTATGAATAGGCAAAACCCCTTGTCCCGTAAAATGACATTTGGATTTCGATGCAACAGGGAGTCGGATTCCAGTTGGTTATCCGAAACCCACACCGAATCGTAATGGTGAACCTTTGTGATTGATAAATTAACTTATCCGTGAATCTGTGAATAAGTATAAGCGTTATAGATTATGTCGCTTATCGAGATTGATATGATTGTATCTGTGATGGTTGATGTTGCACTATTGTGTAAAACCCCTGGACCACACTTATACACACACAAATATGGATTTCACGAGGAAATCAGTCGACTCACAAATATTTGAATCTAATGAAATGGTTTTAAAAAAAATTGAATTTTTAAATTCAAATAAATGTTGGAAATGGAATTGGGTTGAATTTGAAAAGACTTTTGAAAAGGAATTTTCAAATATAAAAGTCATTTTTTAATAACTTGATTTAGTTTTGAAATTTGATTCAAATTTGAATTCAAAAATTTGAAACTGAATTCTATGTTGAGAATTTATGATGTAAAAAGGTTATACAAACTATAAATGTGTTTATATGGATTTTTAAACCCTTTTAAAAGTATGATTTTGAGAATTTGAATTTAATCCAAGTTCATATTTGAAAGGCCTTAACTCATACAAATATAATCGGGTTTGCCGAAACGGAAACAAGTGGTTTTAAATAATAGTAGCTTTTATATAAGGAAAGATTTTCCAAATTATGATGAAAAGATTTCAAATTTGAAATAGAATGGCTTTGAAAGTTATAAACGAATCTTTGGAAATTGTTTTAAAAGCTATAAAAAAATGAGTCTTTGATCTAAAGACCGGATGAGTTAATCCAATTTGAAATAGCAATTGTTTTAGAAGGCTATGAATAAATCTTTGATAAAGATTGGTGAACCTTGTTTTAAATTGAAAGGGGCCTTAAAGGTGAACCTTTTGTTTAAAAGATTTAAGTGTGGGAATCGTTAAAACCATTGAAAGGTTTCTAGAAGTAAATCTTTTTGGTTAAAAAGATTTATAAATAGTAATTTGAAGAAAAATTTTGGGTTTTAAAGTTGTGACTTAACTGAAATCACATTATCCATATGTTTTTAAATGTTGCGCTCATTATTCGGTTTAGCCAGGAGAGGACCTTTGTGTCATATAACCCTTTACGAATAATGATACAATGATATGGATAGCATTTGAAGACCGGTGGTGAAGACCGGATACTTTCGAAAGCAAAAGGATGACCTATCGAATGTCACTGCACCGACTGGTCCCCGGTATAGAGATTTGATCACCCATTGTGATGGGGAATCCGGACGTGATTAGGAATTATCCGGATTGCAAGAGCTTCTTCGGAAGTGCCTTCGGTTCCGTTCGACCCTGGAACGGACTTGTATGGATGTGTGTCTGACGTTACACTTTGAGATGTAAAACCGGTTTCTATCAAATACATTTCTGTTTTGTAGCGGAGATTTATTCTCTTAGCTTAACACCCTTCTCTGAGACATACGAGCTCAGAGGTTATGTAGTTGATGGTTACTAGTGATACATTCCCAATTTGGTAATATGGCATATGAAGTGCTGCTGATCATTTGTTGATCAAAGCAAGTCTTCGTGAAAAGCGTAGCTTTGTGTACGAGACTGCATCAGGACCTCACACCCCGGAAATGGTCGAAACAGGAAAGATGCAGCAAGGTTTCAGGGGTCGTGCCCCTAGGGTATGTCCATTTCTTCTGGATAAAGGTGATATCATGGTATGGAGCCCAGATATTTAACCTATGTGGTTATTGCAAATACATTACTTTGTGGTTGTTGGTATTGAGCGCTCAGATAAAGGTTGGTTACGACCGTGGATGGAATATCTTAGGTGATACTCCTGGGCAGGGGGTACACCGGCCTTGTGTTGGCAGAGAACTGAGGGATGGTTCTCGGGGCGTCCCTCTAGAGGCGTTCCCATGTGGCCCAGGAAGTTCCTTAGCCTGACCATTTGTTGGAAATCCAATCATCCAATACGCGCCTTGTACGGTTTTAGTTCTATAACCTGCCATCTACTTATGGTGGCGCCCCACTGTTTTGATGGTAGCTATAGTAGGCATAGTTCGGAATGTCTATGCTGGCTAAGATTAATATTATACTTTCGAAATGTTTCCCCTATGCACAAATAATAATATCAAAATGGTTTTTGCGTATCAACCATTTTTGACTATCATAAGGAGAAATCTCCTCCAATTTTGCATTTGCATGGGTGTATGTGGCGGGAGGCCTTATGGTAGTTTCATTTTTCAAAAAGCATTGCAGATTTCAAATTTTAATTCTTTTATTTGTTCTTAAAGATAAAAATGATTTTTTGCTCATACCAGTCCCATGACTGACATGGAGTTTATTGTTCCCTTCCTAAACTCTGAGTGCCCACAATTTTCCACACGGGCAGTATAGAGTTGGGTTTTTCAGATAGTAGATATAAATATCGATTCGGTAGCTTTTAGCTTTCTCTTTGGTATTCTTTGGAGATCTTGGATATTGGAGTCTTTGGATTCATGGACGAGACTTGCTTAGCTGGGTGAAACGTGATGGTGGTTTGAGCTAGTGGTTTGGGGTTTTGGCTTTGAGCATTGGATTGGAGTTGCAGTCTGATCGTTGGAGTTATCTCTTTTGGCTATTCGTTTTCCGCTGTTGTTTATTGTCTATGATATTCTTGTATTATTTTGATATTATTGTTGTATCATTGGATATTGTATTCATTAGAGTTGTATATGATATTCATTTTTTTCCGCTGTGTTGTTTTACTTAATTGTGTTATAAGCTCCGGCGAACCAGATTCGACGTTTGGATCTGCGGCATTTGAATACGAGTGTCGTATTCGGTGCCGATTTTTCAAAGGTCGAGTCAGGGTCGTTTCAACATTTGCATTCAATTATTCACAATTGCATTGCTTAGTTTCTTAGTATATTTTTCAATACCATTTATCTCTTAGGATTTTTTATTCTCATCAAATTTGTCTAAAGCCGGTTATAAACAATTTATACAACTCTTAGATTAATTACCACTTCACCACTTTAGTTCATGTCCATTTCCAATCAAATTCAATTTTTACTTCCACTTAACTCAATTTATCTCCCAATTTAAAATATTGAGTTCAACCGTATCCCAAACCATATTTAACCCACCAATTAAATTGGTTTGTTTACTTAGCCCATTCCTTTATTACTTTAAATCTCAATAAATTCCATTCCCAAAATTTTGTTTTATTTAGCCCCACTTAGGCTAGATTTCCAATTTCACTTTATTAGTTCAATCAAATTCACTTAATTTGTTCACTTCACTAATTTATTCTACTACCACAATCTCTTCATTTAACTTTTCTTAAGTTAAATTTATTCTCTTATCTCAATTTCACAATTCTTTTTTATCTATATCATTCCACCAATTTATAAGTTCAAAAATTATCTTTATTTATTTCACAACACTTAGATAGCAAATTTCAGAATCTAAACACCCGGTTTAATTTCTAATCAATTTGAAATCATATATATATATACATATCTCACTTTTATATAAAACCAAAATTTTAACTTTCTTAAAATCAAAAAAATGTTTATCAAAACAATAATCCATTAGCTAATTATTACGAAGTAATCCATCACTTAGAAACTCGAAAATGAACGCTGGTGATGCTGCAGTCATCCCTAGGATTATTTTCGAACGTCCAAAGCGAGTTCAACGCTTTATTTCCTTCAAAAATATTTTCGAAATATATATTTCTCATCAAAACACTTTAAAATAATAATATTGTTATTTTTTAAAGGCTTTGAAAACAGATTTTGAAAGCAAAAGGATTTAAATTTCAAAATTCTCAACTTTTAAATCCTTCTATTTATGGCTAGCTTATACAATTCATTTTTCTTTATTATGAATATATTTCACTACTTTACATTTTTGTTATTTAAAAAAAATTTATTTTAATTTGAATTCAATTTAATTTAATTATCAAATGCTTCGTAAAATAAAATTCATTAAGTATTCGTTTTATTTTAATTTAACCAATAATCAATGATAACTAAATATAATCATCTCCTAACAATAAATTTATTAATAATAATTAAATATATACAATTTAATTTAAGTAAAATTATTTCATTTTTCCTATTAAAACAATATTATGTTGGCTTGTCTCGTTTAAGCACTTAGCAATCCCTATAAATAACACGGCGTCCCATGCATCGACCATAATTTATAAACAACTCAACGAATGAACAAACACAATGTAAAACATTTTTTAACACTAACAAATACATGCTCATATTTATTAATACATTCGAACTCATTCTAAGGTGCTACTGATCCTATCTCTAATGAGTTACCTCACAATGCTAAGGCTATCGCTAACCAAAGTTTGGATACCACATGTAACGACCGGGGATTTTCGATCCTCGAAAATTGATGTAAATACGTCCACTGTATAGAATGCCGAGCAAACGAGTGCCTGAAATACCTGGACATTAGGGTTAAAAAAATGATAAGAAAAGAAGAAGGAACAAACATAGAATTTCACAGTAGAATGATGAAATGTAATAATCAAATAACAGTTTATGAAGCTATTTCTATTATACATTTGTTTATATCCAATACAACATTTGTCAGAGTTATATATACATTAGAGATAAAAAAAGTAATGCATTAGATAACATGATGTAGAGATAATAACAATATACCAAATCTTCGTCTTCGTCTCTAGAATAAATCTTCAATAAATTGAAAAACTCAGGACTGACCCGAGCGTAATGAAAAGACAAAACACTCAAGTCAGGGCTAAAATATCCTTATGTTGGTCAAATTGGTATCACATATAACATGTGTGTCATGGCGTCAGAGATGTTTATGGGTTTTTACATCTCCTATCCAGTGTATAACATGCGTGCAATAATTCAAGAGATGTTATGGTATTTTCCATCTCTTAAGGATCCATTAAAATATTTATATGTAGTAGAATACGCTACAAACATAATGTCTAGTTGGTAAAATAAATATTTTCTTAGCATTAGGGCTTTACATTGATCCCCCTTAACATGTTTTTAAGCATTATCATATAGTTTTCATCTGAAACACCAGTAACAGTTAGTGGATAGGGATGTGCCATGATACGACAACACTAAACCAAAATCGTATGGGTCTCGTATAGGGATAAAAGTATAACAAGGCACGTTAGGAAATGCCTAAGGTAGCATACTACCAGTTTACCATTCCTGGCTGGCAGTTACGCATCATAGCTATGATCGCCCCACCACGTCCAATACTCCCATAATTCGAAGGGTGCGCTCCAATCAATCACAATGTAAATGATGGTAATACAAAGAAGTGCATCCGCATGGGGTAGCTAACCCACTTGGCCGGCACGGCTCCTGTTTTAGTCATTTCAAATTGGCATAAGTGCCAGGCTAATCCATCATCGTTCTCTTTCTTCAAATGCAGCAAATGGCACCAAATCCAACTACTTTGCTTAGATCATTACTCCACATACATAGTTGTTAAAGTGATTCCGGCATCGACAGAGAATATGCCCATATCCGGCCCGGGTGTCTTTAACAACCAAACGTTGTTTTACACATCGATTGGTACTTTTACGTTTCAAAAATAGTTCATACTTGATATCAAAATATCATATTTTCTTCAAAATCAAATTCATTTTGAAATCATCATATTTACCTAGAATATACTTCAAAATCATTTTTGCCTTAATAGCTCGATTTCACTTCCAAAATCGTTTCGAAATCCAATTTAGGTTATAACTTCATTTAACCAAATTCATATTTAAATCCATGATTTAAAGATAAACATTTCATCCTATTGACCAACTTGAATTTTTACAAATTTTTTTGAAAAGTTTTAAAACAGTTTGAATACTTAAAATAGTTAAAAGTAGTTTAAATGGTTAAAATAGTAAAATAGTTATATGGTTAAAGTAGTCAAAAATAGTTTAAATATTAAAATGGTTTATATAGTAAAGTAATTTGGAAAACCAAAATGATTTGTATATTTAAGAAGATGGATTTTAAACAGTTTCTATCAAAATAATTTTATTTAAAATTAACTTCAAAGTCAAACCAATTCAATTCCAACTTCCCAATTCTACTTAATTCCAATTTTCATTCAATCGATTTAATTTTGATTTCAATTCAAATCAATTTCAATTTTGATTTCAAATTAATTCAATTTCGATCTTAATTCCAATTAATTCAATTTAATTCCACTTTGAATTAATTTCAATTCAATTCTCAATTTTAAACCATTTCGATTTATATAATTTTGAGTTCTATTTTATAAAATATCGATTAAAATCACTAAATTCAAATTAAATTTAAATCTTCGAATTAAGATTCAAAACATAAAGCAAATTCCATTCTTCCCCAAATGCTTAATTAACTTTTATTACAACCCATACCCAAATGTTTCAAGACCAGCCCACTAAACCCTTCTTCCCCAAAAGCTTCTCCTCCCTATGCACACTCACTCCACCAGGCCGTGCCTCCTCCGCCTTGATGATGCAAAACGCATTCTTCGCTAGGCACGCATGACCCTGTCAGGTCACGACCTCCAAATCACCACCGAGTGCCATGAAAATTGACGAGTAAATGCGCCTTCCCCTAAGAAACACTCCACTATCCTTGGAATCTTCTAACAATGCCTTGATTTCAAAAAAATGGAACCCTAGTTTCGAACTCTTTCTCTTTCACTATCGATTATCAGGGAATGAAATCGCGACCTTTAAAAGCATTACAAGTTGAAGCTTTTGGAAAATCATTATTTTACAAACTTGTTTCATGAATTTTAGTTGAGTAGAATTCGAGTACTAAATTTTTGATGTTTTGATTTATTTTTTCCTCTCTATGAAACTACTGTTCAATTTAAGAAAGAAGAGGGAGGGGGCACACGATTTAAAAGGGACGAGTAGGTCAGGGTATAGGGTAGTTGATGGTGAAAGAATTTAGGCTGACATGAAGGTAGTTTCAAATCAATGTATATATTATTGTTATTTTAAATTCAAATATCTAGGTATTTATTTTCAACTCCTATCAAAGCGTGTCGCTAGGCATTCATAATGTTATACACTATTTGCAACGCAATGGAACAAGTTTCAAGTCCCAATTCGATCGTATGAGGAACATAGCTTTTTGGACCCAATTATTATATTGAATTTTTTATATTAATTTAAACGCGTTTTTACTCCGTACGACCAAACGGTAACTCCAAACTTTATGAAATTTAAAATCCGATAATAATTCACTATTATGGATCCAATAGAACTAGTTTCGTCGAATCCAAGACCGTGCCTCGGAAGACTATTTTTATACGTTAATTTAAAATGAGTTATTTTTAAAATCGAGTAAATCACTTAAGTTCAAATTTAAAAGTTCTATTACTTCGCTCTTATGAATATAAATTTAATAAGCCTTTAAAATATTTTTTCCAAATAAAAATCCAAGATTTAAATTATTATCACGATTTCAATTATTCAGTTCAACGCTTAAATTATCAATAAACCATTATATTTGAAATTCAACCTATTAAATCGATAAAATTTTGCTTTCTGATATTTAAAATCGATTAAATAAACAATTTAAAATAACCAAAAATTCTGGGTCATTACAATACGGTACAATTATTCACTCAGTGATGATATAACCCATGTATAAACTCGTCATTCTCTTTAAGGTCAAATGATAAGGAAACTCGTCAAGATAGGAGATGATCTCCACCCTTATGTATTGTTTATTTATTTCTAAAAGCGAAAATCTATCAATTGGTTTTGGAGCACCCGATAAGCGGAGGAGTGTACTTATATGAGATGACTCGAAACCATAACCACTTCAAAACAATATACGTGATCTATGCTTTGAAAGAGGTTTGTGATCTGTTTAAGATGTTGGAATCTATATGGAGATTTGTGATCTATTTGAGACGTTCGAATTGATATGGAGACTCGAGATCTGTTGGAGATGCTAGAATCCACTTGGGGATTCTGCTCTGATCGAGTGATGATAGCTCGTGTGTTGAGATGCTGAATATGATTTCACCGTCGAAAATGATAGAAACCAGAGATAGGATGCATAGCCAAGGGGTTTAGCTTATACAAGGGTGAAGGGGACTTCCTTCTAGTGTTGCATATTGATATGCATATGGAAGTGTGTACTCGGTTCCACGCGACAAGTATGGGTCAGCTATGTATTTTCTATGGTGCATTCTGTAGAGATATACAATGCTTTAGAGGATATCTGATCCTTGTCAAGAGGACCGTTCTTGATGTATTAAAGACGCCTCCATGGAAACTCCTGCACAATTATGCGAATACGCCTAAGCAATTTTGATGGTATAACTATTATTGTTGTTTTGTACACGTAGCATAATTATTTCTTATTTTTATTCTATATGACATTATCTATTATATTGAAATATGTACTTAATAGATGGTTGGCTCTTTTGAGTGGAAAACCAATTTGGTGATTCAGTTGGTCTCAAAAGGTGCTGTTATATTCGTAAGTATTTCTTGAGTTTCTCAACCTAGACTTTTGTCTGACCTATGGTTTTGTTTTTCTCTTATTTCCATGGGTGCTCTTTCGAGCAGTTTGAGAAAAGTAGGTTTTCGTTGATGTTCATTCGGTCTTGGAGACAAGTTGGATGTCTTATCTACCGTAGCATTTATTTTAGCTGCATTACTTATATATACTAGCAGTTGTACGGACGAGCCGTTATAACTATCCAGGCTGACGATGGTACTCGGATTAGTAACTCTGAAATGTTTTGTATATTAGAGTAACATTATGTGCTATCTTTTGATATTATATGTTATCATTCTGTTATAAGATTCTGATGTTTTTTGTTCTTCTTTTTCTTGTTCATTTTCTTTTCTTCGTTTTCTTTTTTTTATCAATCATCTTTCCAGCACTTAGGTGTTTGACATACGAATACCATGGATGTACTAGTGTCGGCGTTCGACGTTCGAAAAGGGAGGTCTTTACTTATTCCCTCTTGAAATGTTAGTCGATAGATCGTTGTATTAGCATGTTATATTGTATTTCTATTATATAGTTTGAGTCTGCTTGCTATGTTGTTCCATAACTCTTAGGGCCACATGGCCAAAAATATTATCTCTCATCAGGGCTAGTGGTCGGGGTATACATTATTGAGTGTTATATTTGTATTGTAGTTTGGTTTTTATGGATGATATTTCACCCATATTAGTTGTGACATTTGATGAGTTATTTGACTATTATTTACTATGGGCGAGGTTTTGCATGCATCGTTTTATTTGACATTGGTTTACCTAAGACATTTATATTCCCCTTGTGATACTCTATTTTGACCATGTCAGTTGTAATTATATATTGACATCTACATTTTAGACATAGTCCGATCCATATGTTATCTATATAATACTCAGTTCAGTCCAAGACATTATAGGTTTGGGGATAAAGAGACAGGCTGTTATTGTTGGGCATATACGGAGGCTAGCTTATTAACTGACTTATGTACCATTATCTATTTTTTGGTCTCATGTGTACTAATAATGTTGAGATGTATGTACTGGATTTATACATTGTATATTTTTAAGATAGTGGGAGTTTGACCTATTTTATATCCCCTTCAAACTCATACACTTTTTATATTATATGTTATCTCCACATTGATGACTTTATGTTCTCTTTAGTTTATTTTATATTATGTGTTGTTCTATCCTGGAGACGCGTATGTTTATTGCTTTGTGCTATTTCTGTGTACATATAAGTGAGTGGTTTATGATCTTTTTGAATATGTACTAGTATTAGCCTAAGAGAATATTCATATGTGGCAACCTAATAGTGCCCCATTCTCCATAATATCATATAATATTACCTAGTAATACTCTTTGTAGTACGCGTATAGGCTGTTATAGTTGGTATCGGAGTAGGTTTAAAACAATACAGAGTAAAAGAGAAACAAATCTTGGCCTTTGAGGAGAGGTAGAGTCCCCTTCTCCATAAGTGAGTGGTAGATTATTGTTATACTTAAGTATAGCACGAGTATACGACTATTACTGGGGTAATCATCTAGGGATGTATTTATATTTTTCATATTATATTATATATTTCTTCTATCTTTTCTGAGTGTAAGTCTCGTTATGAGAAGCAAATAAATTGATGGAGGTAGGAGTAAATCGTTCAACCAGTAGTTGTCAGCATGGATGATAAGTATTAGACCTTTGTGTGGCTTTGAAGTAAAAATGGAGTTGTTCAATTAGGAAAGCTATAATAGACCTGTATTTGAATCTCATTTTGAATACTTTATGATTCCAAATTTTGATGAAGCGAGTTGAGTAAGACGATCAAGTAGTGATTAGAGTGGCATTGCGAAAGTATATAGATTATTTTCCACTGAGCATCTTATTTGTTTTGTTGTTCTAACTGGATGATTGATTTGGATTTCTTTGTATGATTGCACTGAATAATGGATGCCTTGGTTAGGGAAATCCATCTTGAGTGTGGTATTTGGTAGGAATTATCACTCAAGGTGTGTATTCACTTAAGTTTTATATATGTAACCTAGTGGTGTCTTTGGTAGTGAAATTACCACAAGAGATAATTGAAATTCTATTAACTTAAAATATGACTATGTATTTTTATGTAGTACTTAAAATATGTATAATAGACGTGAAAATGAAAATTTTCTTATTTATTTGTATGGATGGTTGATTAGTGATGTTTGGATTTTTGCAAGTAAAATATTTTTTATTGTATTCTTATAAATAATTTTTTAATGTTTTAAACAAAGCAAGCATATTTTGTAACTAGATCCTTTTCAGTTAAAAGTGTGCATGTAATATATATACGTATGTATGTATAATTTATATATATTATGTTAGAAAATGTATTAATTTTGCAAATGATTGTTTTATATAGAGAGTGTCTTAAAGTATATAAATGCCTCCGGTATTAAACATAGCCCCTTTGATTTTGGTGATGCCATTACTGATGCATGGAATTAGTTTCCCTGTTGGTCTTTTTTATTTTTCTTTTGTTGTCTTTTTTTTGTTTTCTCCCTCCTTTCTTGCTTTTGTCTCGTAGCTTGTTACGGTTCATATCCACCTTCATTGTTCTTGCAATAAACTGGTAAGGGACCAGTTTAGCCCTCTTAGCTTTGCTAAAAATAAATAAATTTAAAAGGGTATTTTGAAAGTGATTTCGTATTAGTTTATCTATTGAGTGCTTAAGAATTCTTCCTGATACCGCCTGATCCAAGTTATTGGTAGGGGTTCCTAAACATGAGGACAAGGCATATGGACATATATTTTTGAAAAGTGATATAATATTTTGGAAAAAAAGTAAAATATTTTATGCCAGATAGAAGTAAATGTTTTAAAATAATATTTCAAGGAAAATATATTTAAAGTTTTGAAAAGATTGCAATATTTTGGAAAATGGAGAACTATTATTTTGAAAAGAATACATATGATAATTTAAGAAATGATATAAAACATTTTGATGAGGAATGTATATGTATATTTTGGCAAATATACTACATTTAAGAAAAGATATTTTAATAAATAATTTGACATGAGACATTTTAATAAGAGAAATACTATTTGAGATGGAGATTTAATAAAGTATGTGATATGGAAATATGTATAATATTTTGAGTATTAGAAAATGTTTTGACATGAGAGAATATACATACATACATACATACATACATACATACATACATACATACATATATATAAGTGTATGTTTTATTGTGGTAAAATAATAAATTGATTTGCAAGTGATAAAACAATTTTCATATGTTAAATATTTTATATGATGATTACGGCCACTGAGCATTAGTGGATAGATGAAGTCAATGATAAGGTAACGTTGATCACATAGTCAACACTACAGCTAATCGATAATATAAGCTACTAGTAATTCATGGCAAGGCATCGTCATTATATTTGTAGAAATATTGGAATTTGAAATTATATGGCGAGCAGTGTTATGATTGTATGCCTACCATGTAGTATGTTTGATTGTGATGTGGATAAGTGTTATGAATATATACTTATGACATAATGTGTTGCGATATGTAAGTTTATGTATATACAAGTTTCAACTGAAATATATATATTTGAAAATAATAGTGTTATAAAGTTTAAGTCAAATGTTGATTTATAATGATCCGTAGTTTTCGATAATTAAAAATATTAAATTTAATAAGATTTTTTGAATGTAATATTGGAAGAAATTAAAATTTATGATTTATTAATAAGAAAAATAATTATAATATGATATAATATTATTATTTGAATGTTATTAACAACTATTTTAATGTAATCTCAATCAATTGAAATAATTGTAAAGTTAATTTGGCTATAATTTGTAAATAAGGAAATAAATTAAATGTTGTATCTAATGGTGAGATGTTATAAAATTAATTAAAATTGGTTAACATAGGTTGAAATCTAGAACGTATATTATTGTGTATTTTAATGGCATTTTTTCAAATGTAATTAATGGATGGGAATACCAAAGGCTAATTGTAGTAAGGAGTATAATTTTGGAATATAAGTGGTAGAAAAATAAAAATTTATGATTTTATTTGTGTTAACTATGTTAGGAGATATGTTTATGACATTAGTTTGAATTTCTACTAATAACATGTATTATAGTAAGATGAAAAAATGATAACATATGTTAGGTGTATGTAATAACATTGTTTGAATGTAATTAATAATGGTGATTGTAATAATAAATGTTAATGAAGAATAAAATGAATAATTTATTAAAGGAGAAAAACATATGATTATTTATTTGAAATGTGTTTTAGCATAGAGTGAGAAATTAATTATGTGTAAATAAATTTTTAACTCATGTTTGTAACTCATAATGTTAATAGATATGTTTGAATTACAATTTAAAGGAAAACAATTGGATACTATCTTCCCAGTAATCATCGTATGTTTTGATGATTATTGGAATTACTAGGAATTAAAATCTTTCCATCAATAAGAAATAGAAGTGAATTTTAGATAATCAGTGATATGTGCAACTTATGTTTTGTGTTAAAAATATAATAAGTATTTTAATGAGAAATATTAAGTTAATTGGTGTATTCAATATTATTAATAATGGTTAAATTAACATATATTTATGTGTATATTTGGATTTAATGGAAGGTATTGAAGGGAAGATACATTTTAAAATTGAATTTCAAAAGTTGTTTGCAGTATACTAATTCTTCCATTTTTAATATTTTATTACCTTACTTTATTCTACTGCCATCTCACGTTTTCGTTAACCCCTCTCTTTTGCATATTTTATTCCATTTGCTCTTGCACTTCTTGCCATAAATTGTATTCTTAATGAGGCATTGCTTTACATTTGAAATGAAATGTGTATGTGCAATAATTCATGAATTCATTTACATAAACTATTCACTCATGCATGCATTCATTTCCCTTCAGAAGAAAAATTAAAAACTTTTTACCTAGCACATCAGTCTAACCTGAATTAAATGCTTTGTTCTTTCTTTATGTAATGAATAGCCTTAAATATATTAGAATTTCATATACCTCTATTCACGTTCATTAATCATTTCATTTATTTATCTTCTTAGATTTAAATAGCCCTTTTCATTTATTTATTTCTATTATTATTTTCTTTTATTAATACATGCCTCTTTTGGTTATCTTATAAGTTTCGTTTATTTACATGTGAGTCACACCATGAAACGTTTCATGTTAATGAAATTAATTGAGGTAGCACACGTTTTGAAATTTTATACCAAAAGTTTTGCTTCCTTCGTAAACATATTTTTTTAAAATTCAAATGTGTATCTTTCATTCTTTATTTAATATCTGCCTCGTTCTTGTTTGTTTCTTCATTTCCGATTGTTTGGTATTTCTTTTCTCTGAAGCTACATTTTTTCAAACTTGAGTTTCATTTTATATTATATATATAAATTTTTTTAACCTTTCTTTACCTCCCTTTTTCCTCCCTCCTTCTTCTTCGTTTTCTTCTCTTTTCCAAACAAAAAATTTCTTCAAATCTACATTTTTTTCTTCTTCTCCTTTTCAAAATTTGTCCTTCAAATTTAGATTATACAAACTTCTCTGTCTCCTCCAAGACCTTAAAATATAAAAAAACAAGAAAGAAAATCAAAGTTAAAAGAAAGAAAGCAGTGGTGGATCCAAACCTAATTAGAGGAAGGAAAGATAAAAAGGTGAGTGATTCAAGCAACTCACACAACATTAATTTTTTTATTGCAAGTTAAATAAAATTTATAATGAGATACATAAATTTTTGATTGCTATTTGTTGGTTTAAATTGGCATTTAAACTGATATTGAATCCGAATTGACATTAAATTAAATTGACATTTAATTTTATATTGGAATTTAATGGATAGTTAAAACCTCGATACTGACAACTATTAACTGTTGTAATATAATGGTTGATTTGGATGTTGCCTGAAATGGATGCTTTTTGATTGATATGTTGGATTTATGGTTTTTTATTAATTTTATATGTCCCTGTTATCACCGTGTATATTGTTGACATTATTTAAATGGTCATCTAAATCATTTTAGAATTGGATAACTAAGACATTTAAACTATGGGTTTAAATGATGTATATCCGTACAATTTCTTGAATTTGGATTATGTATTGGAATTGAATTGTTTGAAAGGTTTAAGTTTTAATTTAAATTTCGGATTTATTTTAATTAAAGTGATCAAAATTAGGACTTCGAATTATTTGAAATCTCATAAATAATTATATTCATGTTGTACACCTGATAGGAGATGGAAAATCCCGTAACATCTTTGAAGCCATTGCAATCTTATTTTATTTGAGATTGATTTGACTTACATAGGATTTTTTTAGTTCTAACTCGAGTGTATTGTTTTTCATTATGCTCGGGTCAGCTTGAGTTTTTCAGTGTTGAAGACATTATTCTAGAGGACGAAGATGTAGTTTAGTATTATTTTATTATTTTATCCCACTGCATCATGTCATAATTATTAGCATTCCTACTGTATGTATAACTCTGATATATTGTAAAAGTGTAATCAAATGTTATTTGTAAAATAGCTTCATGAACTATTTATTTGATTGTTATATTTTATCATTCCGCTGTGAGATTCTATGTTTTTTTCCTTCTTTTCTCTTATTCTCTTATTTACCCCGTTAAAAATCCTTACTTTTGAATGGTTTAAGTTAACATGTGTGGTTTATTGTCAATTTAAACCGTCCAAAAAGGTGGTTCGCTACATGTTTGTTTTGAAATATATTGAAATTGTATTGTGTTGAAGTTGAGAATCACTTCAAAAAATATTTGAAGGGCATTTTCTAGGCTGGAAAAAATAAAAAATATACACACACATCATCCTTTCCATGTTATGCTCCTCTAAATTTTGGTCAAGTTGTCTTCTCGTTTTGACTTGGTCGTGCCAGCTGCAATTTCGATTAAAGCAACAGTTGACACTGAAGTTCATCCCGCCCTCATCATGTTTTGTTCTTACAACATGAAAATTTAAGACTTCTGCAGTATTCTCTTTACCTCATTAGGAATCAACTAGTAGAAGCACATTCTTTCCCCATCCTTATTTTGCATGCACTTGTCATTATGTAAACGCATCATGCCAACAATCACATTAGGACTAATTTTCAATTTAGACTTGGATAAATTTTTAATATAAGTTTGAAAATTTTGCATTTTCGTATTATATATATATATATATATAATAATTATAAAATTTGGAATATGTTATTGAAAGTGTGTTTAGAGTATATAAAAGATTTTAGACAATATATATAAATTTTCTAAGTTAAGCAGCGATTTGGTTTGACCATAAATCTTAAACTACTGATATATTTGCGACGATCCTAAATTCATTAAAATGCTATGTTATTAGAGAACTATTTTTATTTGAAATGCAATGTAAAATTTTGTAGTTAACTATGGTTAAAACATGTATTGAAATGAATATATATTGTTGTCCCGAAAACGAAAACTCCACATATCAGCGCTAAACTGTTTTGATCGTAACTTTCAAACAGTTTGTGTGAGTTTGACAATTTTTCCCATTTTGAAAATCTAAGAACATAAGAGACAATTTTTTTAAGTGTTTTGCAAAATTTTATCATTTTTAGGCTAAAAATGTACATTTAAAGACTAGACCTACACTTGTTTTACCATTTCAGATTTTGCTACCTTTGGATAAACTTTTATAGCTTAAGTCATACATGACATTTTGATGATCCAAAAGTTGTTTTAGGAAGCTAGTACACCATACAACAATTCACTTTTTGACATCATTTTTCTAATTTTGTGTTTTTGACTATTGAAAGTTCGTCGAAATGTGGTAAAAGTAGACACTATGTTGCTTTGAAATAAAATGAATACATACCAAATATATTTCTTTATATAAAGCTAATGTTTAAACTAGAGTTATGGTTAGGTATTCACAATGCATATTTGGACTAATAGACAGTGATAGCTTTTTTTTACTCGCATTTGCAAGAAAATTTGCTTTAAATGTTAATATGTTTTACGCTATATCGATATATGATATGATATTATATTATTTCTCCATGTTTAGGGATGCCCGATGTTGGGATGTATATATATTGTGATTATATTATGTTTTGATTTTTCGAAATGCTCTCTGTACAAAGGAGATTGGAGAAATTTTCTGAAAAATTCGGCAAAGGTAACTAGCTGATGCCAAGAGGAGTGGGTTCATGCCCGACCGATGGTGAAAGATACATGCGACTTAGGCTTTATTGGTAACATCACGCGTATGTTGGTGATGAAGCGATCGAGGTTTGGCAATTTAGGGCGTGCATTTGGTTAGGCGTCGGAGAATAAGGGCTGAAGTTATTGTATAACCCATGCTTGCTTTCATTATTTTGGTGAGTGAACTTTATTTACTCACTACTATATCTAGTATAAAATTCCCTATGAAAGTTACCATTGTCTCGGTGATTAGGCGCTCCAAATTTGAAGCGAACAATTACAAGTTCAAAATTTGTGTAGCATGATTAGAACTGCATATATTGATATGTAGTATGTTATATACAACCTAAGACTTATAGTACTAATATATACTATATGTAAGTACCCAATTTCAAAAAAAAAATCAATTTGATATTTATTAGGATGAAATTGATTATTTGATGATATTGATTGAAAGAGTGATGTGTACCTTGGTTAAATTATATTATGTGTGTATTGTTGAATTTGACGATGGTATTAGTCAAACACAACACTTGAAATTGATCGAAAATTGGGTAAATGGATTAAAAGATGAAGGTTTGAATAAATAAATTATTTTGGAAATAAATAATGAATTTTGGGACGATGTTCTTATTTAATATTGAAGATATTATAATTAATGGGAAATTTTGGAAAATATAAAAGTAGAATAATTTTTTAGAATTGTAGGAATAGAAATTATTTGGAAAGTGATGATTTGCGGGATTTGATTAGGTATATGATTTTTCGAATGTTTTTATTTTTATTCATTTATCATTGGTTATAAATGATGTTTATAAAATGGTATTTAAAATCTATATTTTTAAATGATTATTTAGTTCTGTTGGAATTTAATAAAGTGGAAATTTCTAACATAATATTCTGAAAGTAATATGCTTAATTTTTTATTACCATTATTTATAATAAAAAGGAAATCATTCAAAAAGCCTTTGGGTATTTATGTATAAAGTAATTCGAATTAAGCTATTATGGAAAGTGTAATTTTAAGAGATCTGAAATTGAATTAAGTTTAATTTTTATATTTTTTCAATTAATTAGGAGGACGGAAAATATTTATTTTTGAAACTAAAAATGGATTATGAAGAAAGAATGGAAATTTTGTAATTTAATTTCCTACAATTGAATATTAATATTTGAAATTGTTTTGAACATTTTGGGAAAAGTGTATTTTGTGATAAAACACCATTCTGAATCAATAAATAGTACTAACGTGTGTTTGAATGATTTATATTTATTTTAACAAGAAACTAGAATAAACTAGTTATAGTACCATCTGGTATGTGACTTTCGGTAATATTTCTCCGATTATTGTTTGGACTTGTCATATAGAGTAATATTATGTGAAATCCTATAGCGGGAGAATGTTGAGTAAAAGGATTAGTAATACCAAGCGGTATGAGACATTTGGAAATATTATTTAGACTACTCTTTTGACTCATTGTATAAAATAATTATGCGATGATGAGTGTAATTTACGAGCATTGAGTAAACAGGCGAGTAACACTAGGTGATATGGGACGCTTGAGCTGATATCTGTTTGATTACTTTTTGTAAGTAAACATCAATTTCATTTATGGTTAAGAATTTCATATTATCATCTAGAGGTGACTCTTTAGAGCTTAGTAGTTGAGAGTTTTATTACTCTCCATGGGCTAAAAGTTGAAATTATGTTGGGTTTTATGGATTCATCTTCTTAGAACTAATTAGTTGAGTAATATTATTTATACTCTTAGGGCTAGTAGTCAAGGAATTAGTATGTTATGACGCTCTCATGGGAACTTTTGGATTTGAAAGTATTTGATGTGGCTCTCATTAGGACTCATCGGGTCGAGAGTATCAATTATCACTCTCATTAGTACTTTTTGAGTCAAGAGATTCATTGGGAATCTACGTCGTAGGGTTCACATCATTAAGGAGAGAAAGTAATTATGACCCACCAGATAGGCTAATATCCATCCTAGCAGTTTGATTAAGGGGTCGCACCCCAGATTCGTGATGTCAATTTGATGAGTTGATGAGTTCAAGGATGAAATATATTACTCTTATCAGAGTCATTACCCAGACATCACATAAGGACCAACAGCTCGTTACTAAGGGCAAGTAGGAGTCATTACCAGTGCATAGCATACACTTTTAGCATGTTTATGACATGCAATGGATATGAGTGTCATGATTATGGGAGTAACTAAGGGATTGTAGGAAATGTGTTATGGTCATTAGCGTTTCGAGGATCAATGCTACCGTACATCAGCCACCCATCTAGATGGCTTTGGTAGATCCATTTCTTATGAGTTATTTAATATTATCACCTCGTCAGGGACAATGATATTATGACATTAGAGACTTGTTGCGTGTTAACCTATCATTTGAGGTAGCCTGACCCTATACATCTACATGTTGTCTTCTTATGGCATTAAAGACTAGTTGTGTATTCGTCTGTCATTATCTCATAGAGTTTTCGGTTGAGAGATATATTGATGTATTGTGGATATATCTCCTAGGGCCATTCAGTTGAGAGTATCCCCTCATATAAGAAATGTTGGTCGAGACAGGTCATTGTATTGTATTGGTGTGCTATATTATATTTTTGTTATGTAGTTTAAGTCTGCATGCTATGTTGTTCCATATCTCTTAGGGCCACATGGTCGAGAGTATTGTCTCTCATTAGGACTGGTAATCTAGACTGTTGAGAATTGTATTTATATAGTAGTTTTGTTTTTCTGGAGATATTTCACCCATACTGTTCTTATAACATTTGATGAGTTATTTGAATGTTATTTAATATAGGTGTGGTTTCATGCACATGGCTTTAATTGACATTAATTTACCTAAGATATTTATATTCCTCTTGTGATACTTTATTTCACCATGCCAGCTGTTATTATATATTGAATCTACATTTCAGACATAGTCTGACCTATGTGATATCTATATAATACTCGGGTCGGTCCGAGACATTATAGATTCAGGGACTAAGAGACCAAGTTGTTATTATTAGGTGAAGATAGAGGCTAGTTTATTAACTGACAAGTGTACCAATATCTATTTTTGTAGTCTCATGTATATTGAAGATGTTGAGATGCACGTACTTAAATTTATACATTGTATATATTTGAGATAGTGGGAGTTTTACCTATTATATATCCCACTGGACTCATGTACATTTTATATTATATGTTACCGCTGGGTTGATGATACTATGTGTATCATCCCAAAAAATATAAATAACTTATATTCAATTATAAGGATTATTTAAATATTTGAATGGTGAATTAAATGGATTCAATAACGTTATTTAACTTCTTTTGATTGATAAATAAAAAAGGTTAACTCATTTTGTGAATTTATTTAAAATAATAAATTGTTCAAATAAATAACAAGAAAATCAATTGTTAATAAAACGAATTGATTTTTATTGATATATTTTTAAATGAATTTATAAGAATTTCCCATGATTTTTAATTTGAAAATATTTAAATTTTCATTTGACGTATATTTCGGCAAACGATGTTATTTTTGAAATTTCATAGAATGAGATGACCAATATATTTTATTGTTATTTTGTGATCGTATTGCATTTTGTGCGCGATCATATTTTTAATTCTATCATTCGTTGTTCGTACGCGAATGAAATACTATGTAGCGAAGTGTCGAAAATTGAAAAATAAACAAAACCCTACATTTAAACTATCTTTACCTTTTTCACTTTTCCCTCTTACCTTTTTCTATTTCCCTCTTCTAACATTTATAGTGAAAAGAAAAGTAGGATCCTCTTTAAAATCAAAATGAAAAGCTGCACTTAACGAAAAAAATATAAAACCAGATATGTTGAGTTCGTGTAGTAGAGAGCATTAAATCCATGTTAGTTTGGTCGAGTGCGGTTGTGATCGAGGAGCGTCGAAGTAATGAGCAACAACTAAACTTTTGGTAGCAAGAGGGAGCGATTGTTGAAATGGAGATCGCCGTTGCATTTCTCATATCAAAAACCACGTTCCCGCCAAAGTTCGTCAACTCTGGTCATGTATTGATGAACGCGACATTTCAATGTTGACTGTCAAAACCATATAGTTATGCTCACCATAGTGAGGACGAGCTCAAAGTGAGGGGTTAATCGTGAAGCTCGCGGTTAGAGTAGATTATCGAGGCGGACGGGAGGCAATTTCATTAGGAGATGGCCGAGTTTGGGCATGCGTACACTGGTGAATAGGGTCGTGTGTGTAAAGGGGATCGATTTGGGGAAGATGATGGTTTAGGTGTGTAATTAAAATGATTAAGGAATTAATTATTTTAATTAATTCAAAAACTTATAAAATCAACATCTTCTTCATACGAGGTCAGATTTGGACATAGTCTTTTATTTTGGACTCGTATCGATGTTGTCTACTCATTGGAGTTTGATTTGTCGAGTTTGGAGCTAGTGGAATTTTGAAGCTAAAATTGAACGACGTTCGATTTTGGACCATTCATGAATGCGTCAGCATCACTGGACTTTTGATGAGTTAACTTACCTGTAAATAATATGATATCTGTGTCGCTATATATTATTGTTGAATGCTTGTATGATAGTTTATATATTTTTGTTTGATTGTTTGTTTGGATTAGATTCCTGCTTGGAAGAAAATGGCGTAAATAACCTTTGTTTTGCGAGGAATAAAAGCAAGAGAGAGTCAAAATGTGTTAGCACCAAATTTGGTCACTAACACCCTTGAATAGGATTGTGTAGAGAGATTAATGAAGAAAATAATTAAAACCGAGGAATATCACGTTAGAATGCAATAAGAACCGTAAAAAACGAGAACACCAGAATTATAGTGGTTCGGCGTAACTGCCTACGTCCACTTTAATCGTAATCTTTATTACTTCTTTAAATAATTGAATACAAATACAATCCGTACACCAACAACTTAAGTACAAGTTTTAACAGAAAAGAAACGAGTCTTGAAAAATGGCAGAATCTTCCTAGAATTCTCGAAAATGGTCCCCTCTACACTGCGCCCTTCCCACTCTATTTGTAGATGAAGATAGACTTCCTACGCAGGCCTAAGGACAAGGTACCTCGACTCACAATAGACAACTTCTGTATGCCGAACTTGGCATACCGAATGGCGGTTGCCGAGCGAGTCTTGTTGAGAAATGCCCTGCCGAACAGTGCTTTCTGAGCCGAAAGGGACAAGGTGTCCATGTCGAATGCCCCACAGCCGAGCCGCTTAATCTTCTCTTCATGGCCGATCGAGAGGTCACCGAGCCACGTATCCTTCTCTTCATGGCTGATCGAGGGGTCACTGAGCCACACAGCCTTCCTTAATGGCCGAGTGGTTGGGCATAGAGCCACATAGCTATCCCTTCATGGTGGAGCGGCATGTGACTAAGGCATTCATGCCGAATGCTCCAATGCCGAGCCACATAATACCGAGCCAAATGTGTCAATTCTGCTGAGGCCGGTCCACCAATTGCGGAGCCACCCTTGCCGAGCGACATGTACTGTGCTCCTATAGCTTCTTTCCTTTAGCCGAGAAACCTACGCCAGCTCTTTCTTGGCAGAACCGCATTTGAAAGTCGAACCCTATATATAAGCCGAATCATGTATAAAGGCCGAACCATGCATAAAGGCCGAACCATGCATACAGGCCGAACCATGTATGCAGGCCGAACAATGTATGCAGCCGAACTACTATATTCGATTAAATATTCTACATTTCTAACCTTCACTGGCTCGAGTTTCATTTTGATTCAATTAAAATCTCTGTAATTATCACTTTCTAGCCAGGCCAAGCAGTCGGGTAACATTTTCCCCCCAAAGTGCGTTGTGTGAACCAACATGACGCGCTTTGAATTAGCGGTTAGTCTTTGCTCATAGGTGTGTACATGTGTGTACCTATATTAATATTAGTATATGTGTTACTTCACTGATTCTCTATTGTCCCAAGATAAAATGCAGTTCGGCATATCAAAACCGAACCACACGGTCGGTTTGAACCTCGCCCTCCTTCTTTGTCCTATTTTGATATGTTGACCGGTTCTATCGGTTAAGGACTGTTGGCCTACCCTACTTATCATATAAAAAAACCCCGGCCTTTGCTTCTTTCCCTTCTTCTTACTACCATTCCACTTTCCCAAGTCAGTGAACATTTTTCTCCCAATTGCCGTCTACTATTTAATCCATCCTCCTCTTTTCCAAACCTAGTCCTCTAACATCGATACTCCGGTAGCCGACTAATTCGAACAACTTCCAACTCTTAGCCCCACAACCACGACGAGTTTCAAGACTTTCACATAGGTATGAATCCTTCATCTAGTCCACTCATTTAGGTCCAGGGTCTCGTTCTGAGCACGAGTTTACAAGTTCGGTCCGAGATGGCGAAGAGGAAAGAACCACGGTGGAGGTCGTGTTTTAGGACCGCAACTCGTTTAAGGATTACGAAGAGAAATAGTGTAGCCTTGGTCTTGAGGTTGAGGACGTGAAGAGTTAGGGAGCAGAAACAGCAAGTCTTTGGAGTAGGGCTAGGTCGGCAAACCCTTTTTGGGGATAAGGGTTGGTATTTCTGAGGGGGGCCGGTTTTAGTACCGAGAGAAAGAGGGCGGTTCAGTCACATTGAGAGAGTGAAAGTCTGGTCCGGTAATATTGCACATCACTGTGAGTCAGTCAAAGTCTAGTGGAGTGGATCGGTATTCTGAATGAGGGAGTCACTCGGTACTGAGGGAGAGAGCATCGTTGAGGAAAGTGAGTGGATCGATGAGTTGATCTAAGGGGTCGTTCGGTAGCTTGTAGATGAGTTGTTCGGTATGTAGGCTTAGAGATACGGTCGGCCTTAGGCCTTGGTTCGACATTGATATTCAAGACCATCTTCACTTGAACACAGCATACATCAAGATCACATACTCCCATGCCTAACCATATACCAATTAAAAATGATAAGAATTTAAGCACATGAGCATATATAGCTGATTTGGACTGATAACTTCACGGTTTTAACAAAATGTAAACATGTATTTAACTTAGCCAAAGTAAGTAACAGTCTTCAACGTATGATGTCAATGCCCAATTCCAGGATCCCTATTACCAATCATAGGACAAGCTCTCAAGGACGGTCATGATGGTCTTCGAAGATAATAGTTTAAGGCTCAATCGCACTTCACAACTCTTTAAATCTTTAATTCTTTTAAAGTCATGCTTGAATGATTGCACTAGTCTACACACCACTCCGCGGGAATATTTTTGTTGTTATATCTAATACTGATTGTCTTTCAAGTATAGTCCAGACAATATCTACCCATAGTCGTCACTCATTAAAGATGTCCAAAAAATCGAGCTATACTACGGTTTACGACAATCCCGATCCAGGCTCTCAGCTGGAAGTAGTAGGTACTTCGGACCCACCGACAACCTCCATGCAGAGTATTCCAAATCCATCCGCTGTAGTTATTAGCCCGGCACCTAATGCTATAGATGGAGCAATTATCCTGGACAATCTGACTGATTCTTAAGCTTCAAAAATCAGTGAAACCGCTCTTCGTTGGCAATGTTCGGCCCATGGAATCCCTTTCGATGACGTAATTGTACCATCGGGACAAGATCTTCCTCACATGCCCCGAGCTGGATATACAACTTGCAACAAATTCAGGTGCTGGGTCGGTAGCATGCTACCATTCAACTCCTTTCTCCGCGAAGTGCTATAGTATATCGGGATCTCCCCGACACAACTACATCCCAATAGTCATGCATTCATCTATGGCACTTGTATTCTCTTTTTGAGCATTTTATTCAGGCTCCCTACTCCCGGTGATATCCGCTACATCTATCGCTTCAAAAGACAATTTGATAGTCCATCTTTCATATCCCTCGAGCAACACTCCATGTGTCAGATACTGACGGGGGCATGGAGTAAATTTACCCAATATAAGCAGGAATGGTTCTATGTACGCTGCCCTCCTCGGGATTTGCGAGAAGATGGCTGGAAGGAAGTAAGTTCCTTTCCCGGATTAGTATTTGTCTATGGCAGAAAGTGCATTCTTTTTAAACTTCTTTTGATTTTTACAGGTATCAGCCCATGTGCTGAAGGCACCGGGTATTCTTAAGCCGTCGAGACCATTCAGGCTATTCCCATGGGAGATTGGGAAGTCAAATCCGTCATTCCTATGAATTGCTTTCAAAGTTCGTATTGTTAACGGAACGTCGTCGAACAAGTCTCCCTCATAGCGCCATTACAATTGGACCTACCTTGGAAAAAGGTAGGCTGGGCCTTCGATGCCTTCCACAGGAGGGTTCCCCGATGTATCTAAAGAGTGTGAAATAAAGGAGGATGAGGCGCCAAAAATTATCGATGAGAACTTGGGCTCTAATATTGCGCCTATAACTGACATACCTGACGTCACCAAATCGCTTCCCCTATTAAGAGGCAAAAAAGCTTAGCCTATAAATTAAAGAAGAAAACAGTTGGCGGGACTTCTAAAGTACCATCACCTCGGTCGAGAAAAAAAATCCTCTCCCCAACATCTAGAGGGTTCACTTAAAGGTCTAAAAAGACCTGACTATCCTCAATGACCTGTTGAATTATGGTTTTAACGACCCAGGAGATATGGGCTTAATCTGGCCTCGAGAGGTAATGTAGATGATTCGGCCGATCGACATGGAGAGTCAACCCTAATTAGTAAAGAGAAAGAAACTAGTCCGTCAAGGGGAATCACTAGGACACGCGCGAACACTTACATTTCACCTTTCACTTAAACTTCAGCCATCACGTTATTCTTGCTAACTTGTCCTCACTTAATTTCTATGCAGGTGATATGAGGCGTACTCACGGATTCGACCATCTTCATGGGTCTTCTATCTTTTATCACTCTAACCGAGATTTGAGGTCCGGTAAATGCCAAGATAGAGACGACAACAGTGATAGAGACTATCGTCCTCGAGATTCGTCGTCATCTCGAAGGAAAATTTACAACCATTCTTTGTACACCAGTGATCCTCCTCCTCAACCACAACAAAGCAGAGAGAAATCTGCTCAAAGGGGATCTCAATCTGAAGCTCCTTACGAACAATACTATGGTTCATCAAGCATTATGCAATCTCATGAGCCTCACAAGAAGTCCGTGGTTTAGCCTAAAAAACTTCCTCAGCCCCTACACACGATCCATCGATAGCAGAAATGCTAGCTGAGCTTAAAGCCACATTTCAAAAAATATGCTTTGATGGATTAAAATTCCTTCCTGCGATCCATCCTATTCTAGGACACGTTAAACAAAGTTCCATTGCTTGCAAAAATGATGTCTACATTTAATATGACTTGTTTGTTCACTTGGCCGAAAAAGTTTCATATGTTTCCATGGAACCTCAATATGAGATCAATCGTCTGAAACTTGAAGCCATTCATGATAATGACGTCATCAAAGCCCAGGATGAAGAGCTTTCCTCGTATAAATCTCAAATTGAAGCCGCTCAGAAGAATGCTAAATATACTGCTGAGGCGGTCAATCGCCTGGAGGCAGCCTAAAAAAAGAAATTGACAAAGCAGTTCAATGCTGTGGCGCCTTAGCCTTAGAGAAACAGTCCGTTCAAAAGGAGAAAGATGTCCTCGCTCAACGAGTCTAAGAACTAAAGGAGCTACTCCTGAAAGAAAAGGAAGAAAATACTGCCGCTCAAGAGAAGTCGCAACGATATTGTGACGAGATAGTCGCTACACGACTCTTAAAAACAAAGCTTGATGAGTCTCCATGACTGAAGCGCTGAAGGACGAAGCCCGTGAGGAGGGCAAAAGAATGGCGCTCTCGAAAATCGATTCTTTCCTAGATGCGGCTACCGAGGCTGGTAGAGATGAGATTAAGTGCATGTTTGATCCACTCATAGCCGAGTACAATGCTCGGTTCTCATGCATTGCGACCTAACATTTCTTGGCGAGGGTTACCACGAATCTTTGGCCGAAGCATGTCACACTTTAATAAAAATTAAAAAGGTTGAGTTGGGAACTAAAGAGGTTGATGAATATTCCCTTTGAAGGAAGTGCTTCGCGAGAATGAGTGCACTGACCTGTCTGTGGAGAAGGCTCTTTACGGAAGAGACTCCTCCTCATCGAAAAGAAAGAATGACACTATCGGTCCATCCGAAACAGAGTCCTCGGTTCCTTCTCCTAACCATCCGACTGGTTGCCCATCCCTCAATCCCTTCAAGCAGCATATTGGATATGACCTAGAGGAGCCTAGACTTGATATTCACAGTCCATCTCCTATTCCAAAAGGTGACAATCCCCGAACAGTTGAGAGTCGGCCAGAAACTGGTGCATAACTTTTCTTCCTAAAGTTCAAAGGGCCATCGTTTTTGGCATTTAGTAAATGTATTCTAACATTTGTCTCTTATGATTTCATATAGGCCATTCAAGGCCTCGAACCTACTCCAAGGAGCGATGTCGCCACAAAGAGGAAGGAGAAAGTGGGAGAGGCAATTCAAATGGGGGAGACTCCCGCACCTGAAGCTCAAGTGATCGAGGCGCTTGACGAAGAAAAAAACTGAAAATCCATTGCCCATCAAAGAATATGATGAAGTTGAAATTACGGGTGCCTTCGAACACACTTCAAAACCGAGCATGAAGGAACAAATCATCGAAGAAGGGAAGAAGAAAACTGAAATTAAGGTTGAGCCTCAGGTGGTGGAACTTGACGATCCACTGAACAGGCCCCTGAAGGTTATTCTCCCCGGTGGGACCTCTCCGCTGGAAGTTCCTCTCCCTTCCTCGGGCATCGGTTCCCAGCAAGCAAGGCTTCCAAGAGAAAAAGCCTAGGGGAGGAGTCTTTAGAGAAATCGAAGAAGGAAAAGAAGTCAAAAAAGTAGCTATCGTGTCTCATTTAACGCGAATAAGCTTGGATCATGTAATTATTTCTATTTATTTTCATATTCATTGTAAATAGACTTTTTGCTTCGAGTTTGGGAGAAGTTATAGTGGAACTTGATTTTGAACTAGTGAATAAAACTTTGTTTCTTTGCTTTCGATGATTTTCGTTGTTCAGCTTACTGTATAACTTATAGCCGAAATTCAAAATCTTGTGAGTTACACAAGCTCCAGTTCACTTCCATACGACTCGGAAATTTTTGGAGTCGTAGATCCTCTAGTCCACGCTTTGGGGATTTAGGATACTTCTAGTCCGCATTCCGGGGACTTATAGATCTTTAAGCCGTTTATACTCTAATTCGCGCTCTGGTGACTCGGTGTACTACGGTCCGCACTACGGGGACTAAGAGATTTTTAAGTCATTTATACTCTCGTCCGCACTTTGGAGACTCATAGTACTCCAATCCACACTCTAGGGACTTAGAGACTTTTTAGTCGTTTATAATCTAGTCTGCCCTCTTTGGACTCCAGTACTCCTGTCCGCACTCTGGGGACCTAGAGATTTTTAAGTCGTTTATACTCCAGTCTGCACTCTAGTGCTCCAGTTCACACTCTGAGGACTTGGAGACTTAGAGATTTTTATGTCGTTTATACTCTAGTCTACGCTCCGGGGACTCAGAGTACTCCAGTTCGCACTTTGGAGACTTAGAGATTTTTAATTTCGCGCATGCGTTCATACGCCGGATAGAATAATGTGATTTAATTTTTTTTCCATAGAATTACAACACACGGAACATCGATAGTTGATAAAAAAAAGTGCCTTCAAGCCTTTATTATCAATAATCAAATAGGAACAACTGAATTTCCTTATTAGATGCCGAAAATAAGGAAAACATACTGAAAACAATTACTACTAAAATGTGAAGAAACAACTAAGTGTAATAAAGTCGTAGATGCTCGCTATTCCATGCTTGAGGGAGTGTCGCACCATCGACGATTTCTAGTTTGAAAGTTCCCTCTCTAAGCTTTCATTCGATGACATATGGTCCTTCCTGTGTGGGATTCATATACGATAGGATCGGGAAAACTTGCTTCAAAACGAGATCGTCTAAGTTGAAGATTCTTGATCGGACTTTTTCATTATAATATCGAGCGACTAGATGCCTATATGCAGCCGCTCTTAAATCAGCTTCTTCACACTTTTCGTCAACAAAGTCCAGTGATTCGAGCAAGAGATCCCGATTCATCTTAGGGTCATAATGCATTACCCAATGTGAAGGAATTTCAAGTTCCACGTGTATAACAGCTTCCGTGCCATATGCCAAGTTGAATGGGGTGTGGCCAGTCGTGGACTTGTGGATGGTTCTGCAAGCCCAAAGTGATTGGAAGCACACCCACCCACTTGCCTCTAGCCTTCTCCAAATGTTTTTCCAATATGGATTTGATTATTTTGTTTACGGTTTCTACCTATCCATTAGCTTTTGGTTGAGAAACTGCTGCAAACCTTTTCTCAATGCCATACTCTACGGACTTGAAGATTTTTAAGTCCTTTATACTCTAGTCCGCACTCTCGGGACTCAGAGTACTCCTTATAGATTTTTAAGCCGTTTATACTCTAGTCTGTACTCTGGTGACTCAGAATACTCCAGTCCGCACTTTGGGGACTTACAGATTTTTAAGTCGTTTACACTCTATTCCGCACTCTAGGGACTTAGAGTACTCCAGTCCACACTTTGGGGACTTAAATTTTTTTAAGTCATTTATAATCTAGTCTGCGCTTTGGGAACTTAGAGTACCCCATTCCGCACTCTGGAGACTTAGAGATTTTTAAGTCGTTTATACTCTAGTCCACGCTCTAGGGACTCAGAATACTCCAGTCCGCACTCTTGGGACCTGGAGATTTTTAATTTCGTGCATGTGTTCATACGCCGGACAGAATAACGTGATTCAATTTTTTGCTATGGAAGTACAACACATGGAACATCGATATTTGATAGAAAAGTGGCTTTAAGCCTTTATTACCAATAATCAATTAGGAACAACTGAATTGTCTTGTTCATGCTGAAAACAAAAGAAAAAATATTGAAAACAATTGCTACTAAAATGTGAAGGAAACAACTAAGTGTAATAATGTCGTAGATGCTTGCTATTCCATGCTCGGGGGAGTGTCGCGCCATCGAAAGTCGCTAGCTTGAAAGTTCCCTCTCCAAGCTTCCGTTCGATGACATATGAACCTTACCATGTAGGATTCATATGCGATGGGACCGGGAAAACTCGCTTCAAAACGATATCGCCAACGTCGAAGATTCTTGATTGGACTTTTTTATTATAATATCGAGCGACTCGATGCCTATATGCAACCGCTCTTAAATCAGCTTCTTCTTGCTTTTCGTCAATAATGTCCAGTGCTTCCAACAAGAGATCCCGATTCGTCTTAGGGTCATAATGAGTTACCTGATGTGAAGGAATTTCAAGTTCCTCAGGTATAACAGCTTCGGTGTCATATGCCAATGTGAATGGAGTGTGGCTAGTCGCAGACTTGTCGGTGGTTCTGTAAGCCTAAAGTGCCGTCGAAAGCTTATCCACCCACTTGCCTCTAGCCTTCTCCAAATGTTTTTCCAATTTGGATTTGATTATTTTGTTTACGGCTTCTACCTGTCCATTACATTTTGGATGAGCAACTGCTGCAAACCTTTTCTCAATGCCATACTCTAAGGACTTAGAGATTTTTTAGTCATTTATACTCTAGTCCACATTTTGGGGACTTAGAGTACTCTAGTCCGCACTTTGGAGACTTATAAATTTTTAAGTCGTTTGTAATCTAGTCTGCACTCTGGGGACTCAGAGTACTCCAGTCCCCACTTTGGGGACTTAGAGATTTTTAAGTCGTTTATACTCTAGTCCACACTTTGGGGACTCAGGGTACTATAGTCCACACTTTGGGGACTTAGAGATTTTTAAGTCGTTTATACTCTAGTCCACGCTCTGCGGACTCAAAGTACTCCAGTCCACACTCTAGGGACTTAGAGATTTCTAAGTTATTTATACTCTAGTCCATGCTCTAGGGACTCAAAGTACTCCAATCTGCACTCTAGGGACTTAGAGATTTTTATTTTCGTGCATGTGTTCATACATCAGACAGAATAATGTGATTTTTTTTTTCATGGAATTACAACACATGGAACATCGATAGTTGATAGAAAAGTGGCTTCAAGCCTTCATTATCAATAATCAATTAGGAACAACTGAATTGTCTTATTGCATGCCAAAAACAAAAGAAAAACATACTGAAAACAATAGCTACTAAAACGTGAAGGAAACAACTAAAGTGTAATAACGTTGTAGATGCTCGCTTTTCCATGCTCGGGGGAGTGTCACACCATCGACGGTCGCTAGCTAGAAAGTTCCCTCTCCAAGCTTTCGTTCGATGACGTATGGACCTTCCCATGTGGGATTTATATGCGACGGGATTGGAAAAACTCGCTTCAAAACGAGATCGCCTACATCGAAGATTCTTGGTCGGACTTTTTCATTATAATATCGAACGACTCGATGCCTATATGCAGCCACTCTTAAATCAGCTTCTTCATGCTTTTCGTCAAACAAGTCCAGTGATTCCAGCAAGAGATCCTTATTCGTCTTAAGGTCATAATGAGTTACCCGATGTGAAGGAACTTCAAGTTCCACGGGTATAACAGCTTCCGTGCCATTTGCCAATATGAATGGAGTGTGGCCAATCGCGGACTTATGGGTGGATCTGTGAGCCCAAAGGGCTATCGAAAGTTCATCCACCCACTTGCCTCTAGCCTTCTCCAAATGTTTTTTCAATATGGATTTGATTATTTTGTTTACGGCTTCTACCAATCCATTGGCTATTGGATGAGCAACTGCTGCAAACCTTTTCTCAATGCCATACTTTTGACAAAATTCTTTAAACTCCCTACTTTCGAACCGAGTTTCATTGTCCGTAATAATAGTTCGTGGGAGGCTAAAGCGGCATATGATGTTTTGCACAACGAAATTAATAACCCTTTTGGTGGTGATAGTAGCTAAGGGCTCTGCTTCTGCCACTTGGTAAAGTAATCAACTTCAACTATTGCGTATTTGGCACCACCTTTGGAGATTGGCAAGAGCCGATTATATCGATTCCCTATATTGCAAACAGCCAGGGGCTAACCATTTGTGTGAGTTCCGTCGATGGAGCTCTTGGGATTTTCGCATATTTTTGACATTTGTTGCATCTTCACACATAGTCCACGACGTCTCGATTCATAATTAGCCAATAGTATCCATAGAGGAGGATCTTTTTCGCTAGTGCCTGCCCCCCAGTATGGTCGCTACATTCTCTTTCATGAACTTCTTTTAAAACCCATTTTATCTCATCGTGGGCAGTGCACTGAAATAAGGGGATCGAGAATCCCTTCCGATACATTATTCCATCCCGCATTACATACCGCGAAGCTTTGCGAATGACTTATCGTCTTTAGTTCTTTCTTTCAGGCAAAACCCCATGTAGCAGGTACTGCTTGAATGGGGTTGTCCATGACTCCTTCTCGATTTTTGTTTCTAACACAAAATCTACTTCCATCTCATTTATACTCGAAGCCTGTAAGATTTCGATGGGAACTAATCCCATCTGCTGTGCATCAACATTACTCGCGAATTTCGCCAATGAATCGGCTTCCCCATTTTGCTCACATGGGATGTGTGAAATATCGTAATATTCGAGGTCTGCCAACAGCTCTTGAACCCGAGCAAGGTATGGGGAAAGTCTATGCTCCTTTGCTTAATAGTCTCCTCGTACCTGGTACACCACCAATTGTGAGTCACAAAAGATTTTTAATCGATCTTACTCCAAGTTCCCTGATATGTTTCAAGCCAGCAATCAATTCTTCTTACTCGACTTCGTTATTTGTAGTTGGAAAATCGAGCTTCAAAGCATAACAAATCAATCGGTTTTCGAGGGTCACAAGAATAACATCAGCCCTAGAACAATGGTCGTTGGATGCCCCATTGGTGTACTGTTTCTATCGAATGGGTGGAATAACATGCTCACTGCTTGGGTCATCTGATATGGTGAATTCTGCAATGAAGTCCGCTAGCACCTGCCCTTGGACAGCCTCCGTGGCAGGTATGCGATATCAAATTGACTCAACTCAGTGTTCCACTTCAGCAACCTTCCAGAAGCTTTGGGTCGTTGGAGCACCTATCGCAGAGGTTGATCAGTATAAACATTGATCGGGTGTGTTTGAAAGTACGGACGAAGCTTGTGTGATGCAATCACCAAGCAGTAGGCTAACTTCTCAATTTTAGGATAATTTCTCTCTGCTCTCGTTAGATGTTTACTGACATAGTATAATGGCTATGACAGAATTAGGGGACTTTCCAAATGTCTTACCAGAGTTTGGAATGCATCCTCACAGTCGGGCGTCAATTCAAAATTTCTATTCCCTTTCTTTATCACGTTGAAGAAGGGAATACACTTGTCAATCACTCTGGTTATGAATCAACTTAATGCGACCACTTTTTCATTTAGGCTCTGAACTTGTTTTATAGTCCTGGTATGTGTATGTCTCGAATAGCCTGAATCCTTTCTAGGTTAGCCTCAATTCCCCATGAATTAACAACAAAACCCAAAAACTTTCCCGACGCAACGCCAAAGGAACACTTTTGTGGATTGATTTTCATTATGTAGTACCTGAGTATATCAAACATTTCCGCCAAGTCTCGAATGTGGTCATTTGACTGCAATTACTTCACGAGCATGTCATCCACATAAACTTCCATTGTTCCACCAATTTGGTCTTTAAACATCCGATTTACCAAGCGTTGATAAGTCGCTCCTGCATTCTTCAGCCCAAAGGGCATTACCACATTACAATATAGTCCAACGTCTGTGACAAAACTAATATGTTCCTATCTGGAATGTGCATCAGGATCTGATTATATCATGAAAACTAGTATGTTCCTGACCTGGATGTGGACAGAGTTGTCCACATCCTTTCACTTTTCTCTCCTTTAGGCCTCTCTCAGCACAGCCACATAACACGTACGACCTGCCGCCTAATCGCCATGTACAACTCCAACTTATCTATCCTTTGAAAACTTCAAAGTCAAACACCACGGGGCCAAAGCTGCCCGAAACTCTACCAGGGCCGGTCGGCCCAGAAAAACATTATATGGGGAATGAACATCCAACACAACGAACGGTAGGATCTGTACCCTCCTACATTCACTTTCTCCTAATTCAACTGGTAACTCAACAAAACCTATCACGTTAATGGCTTCATTATTAAAACCGTGAATGCGGGCCTTTAGTTGGTTTTAGATCTTTTGCCTCTGTCTTCTGTTGGTCGTACGCCTTTCTGAATACAATGTTGATAGAACTCCCGCAATCAGTCAATATCCATCTCACAAATGCTGGCCCAATTTTTGCCGAGGTGACCATCGGGTCAATGGTAGGTGCCTCCACCCGATCACCATCTCTACTTTTGGACAATATATCATCAGTCATCATTCGTTGCTGTTTCATTGGAATCCCATCTTCTGAGTTCGAGCAGCATTCAAAGTCTGCGTGTTTTAAGGAATTAGCATTGCGTTCCATTTCTTGCCAACTTTTGTCTGCTAAATTGGGCCCACCAACTATCGTTTTTATGATTAGTCCACCTACTGTACGAGCAGGTTCCTCAGGATGGCATGGTGATTGCCCGCGATCGGGGTTTGAAATTTCTTGTCCGCCTTCCTACGGATTCTTGACAAACTCTTGTAACTTCCTCTATCAAATCATCTATTCTATAGCATCGTGGATGTGCCTACAATCCTCGGTATTATGCCCGTAAGTCTCATAGAAGTGGCAATACTTCCCAGTCCGCCTTTTTTCCTCACTATACTCTTTTAGGGCGGCTTTCGCTATTGAAAAGTGTTATGAGTCGTTAGGTAAATATTTTCCGGAGATGCATTCAGAGGAGTGTATTCGTTGTAAGTTAGGATCCTTGATTTCCACTTTCCTGCTTCCCTTTTCTTTTTGAGATTTCCTCCTCCGGATCTTTTAGATTACTCTGGCTTGTTTTAAACATTGACCTATACCTTTCCAGAGTTATCATTGGATTATTTTACAACAATGTTGCTTTGCACAGTCTCCTTGCCAGGCCCTGATGCATTATCTCACTTCGTCCACCTGGCTTCCTCTCTTCTTATAAATTGACGCGCCTTTGAATAAAAATGTTCCAGTGTAGCCGGAGGTTTTCCTGCCAACAAATCACCAAACTTCGAATCTGGATCTACTCCTCACATCACGACCATTAGAATAGTATGGTCATTTGGATTGCTAACTTCAGTAGCAGCAAAGTTAAATCTCTGTAAGTACTCCTTTAACGACTCTCCTGGAGCCTGATTCACACTGGACAAGACATCTTTCGGACGAGTGGCATGAATCATGAACTGCTCCACAAATTTCGTCGCTAACTTATCAAAGTTGGATGTAGACCATGGAGGAAGTTGGGTGAACCATATGATAGCGATTTCAGATAAAGTTATTGGGAAGCATCTACATTTAGTTGCATCATTTGCCCTAGCTGAATCCATCATCCACTTATATCTCATTACATGCTGTCGGGGATCGGTCTTCCCATCATAGGCCGAAATAGTCAGCATATTAAACTTGCTGGGGTACTCAGCCTGTCGGGTTGCATCTGTGAGTGGGGTGTGGCTCCTAGATATGCCCCAATCATCATTAGATAAGCCTTGATTTTTCCTCGTCAGCTGTTTGACCATAGCTGATAGGTCTGGGGTTTGTATGGAAGGTGGCAAGTTGGAATCTGTCCTGAGGGACCATTTCGATTGATGCCTCCACGGTTGGCGATATACCAAATGTGTGTCCTGGGGACCTGCTTCATTGTGACCTTGGTGAGTCTGTCATTGTGACCTTGGTGAGTCTAGGAAAGGAACCTGGACCATCCATTATGGATCGTTCTGCTACACCTATTTGTGTGTTTCAGTTCTACGACGTCTATGCCTAGTTGGTTCATCATACGAGGCAGAGCTGTCGGATGATGAGTAGGCAGTGGGACTTCCTCCAGCATTCTGATGCTGTTGTTGAATAAGCTGAGTCATGAGGTTGGCGTTCGATTGAATTTTCTCATTAAGTTGTCTCTTTTTTTCCATGAGTTCTCTCATCAGCTCATTGAACTCCAATCCGGTGACAACTTCTATTTGGTTTAAGACGACGGTGGTCCCTGCACCTGGAGTTGCTTGTTGATTGTTGGGTTCTACTTATTGGACGCTAGCGGTCTCATTGACATCCACAATGTGGGAGGCTGATTTGGTACGTGGTCTTCCCATTGTAGAGTTATTGGTAGGAACTCCGAGTAGAATCTATGAACTTCTTGTGAACGAACTTGGATCTTCTATGGGGGATTTCTTTATTCCAGTAGCGGCAATGTAGATTCTAACAGCCTGCGTATACAGTTCTCAGTGAAAGCACCAAAATGTTAGCACCAAAATTGGTCACTAACACCTTTGAATAGGATTGTGTAGAGAGATTAATAAAGAAAATAAGTTAAAACTAAGGAATATTAGAATGTAATAAGAACTTTAAAAAAATGAGAACACCAGAACATAGTAGTTCGGCGTAACTGCCTACGTCCACTTTGATCGTAATCTTTATTACTTCTTTAAATAACTGAATACAGATACAATTTGTACACCAACAACTTTAGTACAAGTTTTAACATAAAATAAACGAGTCTTGAAATTGGCAAAGTCTCCCCAAAGTTCTCGAAAAAGATCTCTCTACACCGCGCCCCTGCCCCTCTATTTATAGATGAAGATAGACTGGACTTCCATTGCAGACCTAAGGACAAGGTACCTCGGCCCACAATAGAAAACTTTTGTATGCCGAACCAGGCATATTGAACGGTGGTTGCCGAGCGATTCTTGCCGAGTGATGTCTTGCCGAACGGTGCTTGCCGTGTTGAAATGGCAAAGGTGTCCATGCCGAACGCCCCACGGCCAAGTCGCCTAATCTTCTCTTTATGGCCGATCGAGTGGTAACCGTGCCATGTAGTCTTCTCTTTATGGCTGATCGAGGGGTCACCGAGCCACGTAGCCTTCTCTTCATGGTCGATCGTGGGGTCACCAAGCCACACAGCCTTCCCTTCATGGCCGAGTGGTAGGTGGCCGAGCCACATTGCCGTCCCTTCATGGCCAAGTGGCATATGACTAAGGCATTCATGTCGAACGCTCCAATGCCGAGCCACCTAATACCGAGCCAAATGTGTCAATTCCACTGGGGCCAGTCCGCCAATTGCCGAGCAACATGCATTGTGCTCCTATAGCTTCTATCCTTTAGCCGAGCGACCGACGCCAGCTCTTCATTGGCCAAACCGTGTTTCAAGGCCGAACCCTATATATAAGCCAAACCATGTATAAAGGACGAACCATGCATACATGCCGAACCATGTGTGTAGGCCAAACCATGTATGCAAGCCGAACTACTAGAATCGAGTAAATCTTCTACATTTCCAACCTCTCACTGGCTCGAGTTTCATCTTGATTCAGTTAAAATCTTTGTAATTATCACCTTCTTGCCGGGCCAAGCAGCCAGGTAACAAAGTGTGTGCCTAGCGACTAGGTCGCTACAAAACACTTCCAAATACACATACATATGTGTAATTTGTAGGGGATTTTGTATAGAGACCCTTCTTTCCAATATTGATTTTTTTATATTCATTTGTTGCTTATATTGATGTTTGGCTGAAATATGTGTGACTTACTGTTTGATTTGTGTAAGTGTCATTATAGTGATTATCGCTATACTGACACTTATGAAATATAATCTCCTTAAATTTTTATGTGTCAAACCAGTGCTTGTGTTTTTACAAAATAAAAATTTGGTTGCCTTTTTAGGTTCGAAAGTCATGTCTTTAAACGATTTCTAAACAAGTTTTACTGACCTCAAAATTCTATATGTTTTTGGGAATATATACTAGACCCATAATATGTTGCTGTAAAAAGAAATTATAGTATTTATCTTTGTAGCTGTTTTTAATGGGATTTTCCCTACTCTTTTCGTGGCACTACTTTCAATTTTTATAAAATGGTTTCAAACTTGGTTTTTGTTCTTCAATCTTTCTAGTGAACCTTCCTAACACGTATTTAAGTGTTTTAAAAAGCGGCTTGGAATTTATATATATTTTTAAGGATTTCTTTTAAATTATTGAAGAAAAGGTTATTGAAATAAAGAAAGGAAACAATTTTGGAGTTTTGAATAAAAATTTAATCTTGGGTTTTTTAAAGTATTATTGGAAATGAATATTCAACTATATTTTAAGGTATTTTTGAGAATTTTTAAGTGGAAAGGAAGTGTGGGTTACAGCACCATTGTTGTGATAAATGCTTCTGAGAATCAAGGAAGAAGTCATGGATTATAACACTAGTTATAGTAAATGATCTCGAAAGGTTGATTTGAGAAAAAAAGTATTGCTTGACTTAAGAAGTGTTGATAGTCTTAAATTTGGAGGAGCTTTCTTTTAAAGATTAAACTAAGTGTAGTTGTTTTAGGTTTATAGTAAACAATGTTTTATTAACATTTATTTTTAAATCTTCTTTTCGATACACTTATAAATATAAATTAGCTTTTTAAAAGAATATTTTAAAGAGTGTTTATAAATTTATAAATATTTGACATGAAAATCAACCACAAGTGTGAGTCAAATTTTTTAAAAGTTCGATTCATTTATAGAAAATATTTAGTCTTACACTTGGCACTAAATGTTGAAGGAACTCTTGCTATTCTTAAAGTTAAGAATGTTGTCGTAACAAGGTGGGAAGAAACATTGCCTTTACTTGTACGGCTTCACTTTTTCCCATGGGTTAGTACTAGTTTGGGATTGATGAGTTAAGACTAGTGTAAGAGATTTAATTTCTATATATGAACATGTGGTTATTCTCGATAGTTGATTTATTGACCACCGATCGTGGTATCTTCTTTGTGTTCGTCATTTCAAAACGATTTGTTGCTTGTTTGGGGGCATTTAAACTCTTTCTATTCTTAAAGTTAAGAAGTTTTTCGAGTCAAGATTGGAAGCAACACTGCCCTAACTAGTCTGGCTTCATTGTTTTCCCTAGGGTAGTATTGGTTTTTTTCCGATGGTGGATTTCTTAACTATCATTATTGATATGCTTCTTTGTGCTTTGTCAATCTAAGATGATTTGTGGCTCGTTTTGAGTGTTGGTATCTAATAGCAGAGATAATTAAAACTAAAGAGCAAGTGTGAGCCAAGCCATGGGGGTCGCACCCATTAGGGTATATTTACATCTATTTGGAGGAGTATCAATTGCATGCATACGTGGATGTCGATATATTCGGATTCTCGAAAGTTGATTCATAGGGCCTAGCTTGGAAGTTTCTAAGAGTGTTGCATGTTTGGCATAGGCTCTCAGGTGTATTTTATTCAGATGTATATTTTTGGTATAGAGGGTGCACCATCTTAGTCATGTTGGATGAATTTAATTCTCTTCAATTTGATTTGAACCTTAGATTAATGCTTTCTTAATTGCATTGAGAAATGCCTTATGCTCTTCTATATGTTTAATTCTTTGTGTCCTTTCTTTAAGTTTGGATTTTGATCTTGTTGGTGCCTATTCTTTCAAACTTGGATTTTTTTCTGATTTATTTTCATTATCTCATGTATCGATGATGTTCTTATGAGAGAAAACCAGTTCCATGTTTAGTGACATGGTCTAATAGATTTTTATATGTCCATCATATTTCTTGAGTTTTCTCATGCTAGTTTCTAGATTGACCCAGAATCAAACCATGTTTTTCTAAGTTGTCATGTTTTTTCTAAGTTGTCATTGGTGGGACATGGAGCTCAAAGAGTAGAGCTAAATGTTCACCTACCATGGTATTTTTATTTTCCGCTCTATTATTATATATACCCATTAGAAATTGTAAGGTCCGGATTATAACTATCTGAGCTAGTGAGGATTGTTTTTAACTCTGCTATACCATGTATCTTAGAGGTATAACTTTTACTGTCATTTTTATATTATATTTTATCGTTTCTCTGTGAGATTTTGTCCCCCTCGTTCTTTTTATTTTACCCTAACAATCTACCATTTCGGCACTTGGATGCTTGGTATTTTAATACTGTGGGTGTATTAAGTGCCGACTTCCTAAGGTCAAAATGGTGGGGTCATTACAGAATGGTATTAGAGCTGAAGGTTAAGCAAGAACCTTGGCCTTGGTAGGGTATGGGTTATTAGAAATAGGATAAGTGACAATGTAGAATGAGTTGAGAGTAATATATATATGAGAGTGTATTTGTTATTGCTATAGAAACATATTGTGTTAATTTGTCTGTTACGTTGTTTATGAATTTTTGTCGAGACGTAGGATGCCATAGTGTTAATAGAAATTTCTAAACACTTGAATAATGCAAACAGACACAATACTGAATTTTGAAAATTTGGTAAATGAAATATTATAACTAGGATTATATATTATATATATATATAAGAAATAAATTTTCAAATTTATATAGTTAATTATGGTGTGCTGGTTTGTTACAAAGCAATAATATTTCTTTATTATCATTATTGTTTGATATGTCACGCTCGAGTACTTTAGGAGCATTGACTATTGTTTGTTGATTGTTAATGCACACATAAATATTTTATGATCCTTTATTGTTTGATAATTGTGAGTACATTAAAATGAACCCTTTGCGCACTGAGTCTTATAATTTGACCATAAGATGTTCGGTGAAAATGTTAAGTTAAAAGTCGTCTTTTAATAAATTTGTTTAATACAATCTAAATGGTAAGATAAGACATTTAGAGGATAAATATTTGTGAAAAATTATTACAATAAAGGAAAGTTATACGATATAAGATAATTCTAAAGGTGCATTTTATACGAGTATGGTGTATAAAATGATTTATATGATTTATGAATGGCATATTATAAGTAAAATGTGTTTCTGAGAATTTAAAATTCCTATATTGTTTGTAATGATTTCCAAAAGATTTTGAGAAAAGTAATTGCAAAAACCCATTTCTTTGAACTTTGAAAATTGACACTAATGCATCCTCGATATTCACATGCCACAAATTCAATTGCCGGAGAAGCGGTTCTTCAAAGGTAAGAAAGAAAATAAATAGAAAAAAACCTTGCATGAATGGAATAACATATATTATTCAATGTATAATCCTTACAGTGGAAATTTAAATACATTTAATAGAGTCTATCCTAAGCTCAGCTAGGATAGTAATAAATGTATGTCCTCACAAATGCTGAAAACAACAAAACATAAATGTAATGGGGATGGAAATGGCTATTTATAGGAAATCTTCAGCACCAACCTCCATCCAATTAGTCAAACCTAAACTACTTGGATGACTGAGAAAATTAGGGCACCTAGAATTAAGGGTAAAGAAAAATGAACTACGGGTCAATCATGGGACTGGTATAAGAAACTCAAAATATACATTTTTGAAAAAAAATGTATCTCATAAGACCATGATGCACATAAACACGGAACGGGGTTTTACCTTATGATAACAAAAACATTTGCTATGCAAAATATGGGGATATTATTTTTAATGACATTATTTTGAAAAAATTTTGCAATTAAACCTATTAATCTTAGCCGAAATTGTTACCGTTATTAAATTATGGATATGTTAGGCTCTACAAACGAGTCTGAAGGCGCTTATTGAGGAATAGATTCCATAGTGGGAAGGTAAGGGACTATCTTTTGTATAGTACATCACTAAAGGGATGTACCGGGGATACATAAACAACCCTCCACATCTGGCAAGGCCGGCCTATCCCTTTTTGACACTCAGACATGGCCTGAATAAAAACCAGATATGTCATCATCCTGGTCATTATCGACTATTCGAGATGTCTCATAGAATACACAATATACCCTAAATATAGAGGGTTATCTACAAATGCGACGATCATACCCTAATGCTTGCGAACCACATAGCCTTAGGTGTACCATGTTTTAGCCATTACTGGGTGATGAGGCCTAAGATAACGATTACCTTTCACCTAGCACGTTCCACTTTGAATGCCACATTGCAAATTTCATCACACACCATGATTTCCACAAACGTACTACCTCTAAGCTCGTATGTCTCAGAGAAGGGTGTTAAGCTAAATGAAGTTTCCTTTTCCGCTACCAAACAGATGTACGTTTGTAAAAATTAATGTACATGCATTTTAGAAATGCAATGTCAAACATTCATCCATACAAATTATCCAGGAAAAGGATAAACCGAAGGTACTTTACTACAATATCATGTTGGGAATTACCCCTAAGATTAGTAGCGAGAAGTCCCTGCATCGAAGATCTTAGATAGAGAACTCCTGTCGCTAATAAGTGATATGGGAAAATTCCCTCGAGGGTCAGTGAAAAGCAGCCCTACACTCCATCTTCCAAATCATATCATCCCATGTCTTTTATTTTTAAACACAATTGGTTCGAAGTGGTCTTCGGATAGGAATATCCCAAATCCAACCTTGGTTCCTTCGAACCAATCATCGATAAAAGCATGTAAAGTGAACAAGGAATTATTTTTTGATTTATTAATCAAAATATCTTGTAGAGATATATATCTTTAAAACATTCTCTTTGGTATATATGGAATCATTAAACGTCTCTTTAACTTTATAATTACAAAATCATTTTCATAAATCAATTTAGAAAACATTATTGAGTAAATATGATCATGGAAATAATACTGATTCCACTCAATATCAATTTTTGTATTCAACCTTTATTATCCATCGAATAACGGTGAGATTACCTTTTAAATTCAAAGGGATGGTACAGGTTGCCTCTTCGAAATTTCATATCAAGTATAAGAAGATTATTTCTTGCAATCCAAGTTGTTTGAGTTTGGAAATTTATATCTTTTATACTATGGGAAATTTTGATCTGAGTAAATAAAATTTATTATTCCCTCTTTTGGGCCAGCTCTGGTAGCTAGGGAGGGGATACAACTGGTTTTCCAGACCCTAAAGACTACATTTATGTCACCCATAAGACGGTTAAGTAATTTGATAAACTCTAAATCTTTTAACATATTTAGTTTAATTTTAATTATTTTAGAGCATCTTGGTTTTCCCTTCGATCTGTTCCATTCCTCATTCGGATTTTCTATGGTACTCACAAATGGAGTAAATGGAACAAATGCACTAGTCTTTCTTTATACTCATTTTTAAAGCTCTTAATCATATTTAAATTACTTAACTTTTTATTTGAAGAGGTTTACAAAAGATTCGGAAAAGAATAATTAAGTTAAAACTATTTTTGCAAAAGTTACTAAAAAGTGCTCGGAGAAGTGTTGCGAATAGTGTTGCAAATAGTGTTTTCGAAGCTTATTAGGTAAAAACAACTTTTCGATTATTTAAAAATCTATTTTTATAACTCAGATCTCTTTCAAAACTTTTTAAAATATTTATAAAACTTATTTCATATTTTTAAAGAATGAAAAACACCATTTACAAAGAATTTGTCACTTTAATTTCTGAACTGCCAAACCGTGATTATTTTGAAAACTTGTTTTGCTCATATTTCAAAATATACTAAACAAAATCTCTATTTTCAATCCTCAATTGAAAATTATGATTATAAGATTTGGAAAATTCTAATTGCAAGGAATTCTGACTCCGAATCCATCGTTTAGTTGAATTTAACTTTCTACGATGCGAAATCGCGAACTACGACGCACCTATTTTTGACTTAATTTTCATAACTTGTCAAAAATATTACGAACTTTTATTTCAGTGTTACCACTTTAAACCAGTTTCAAGATGTTTAACAATCTCTTGTTTACCATTTCATTTATTAAAGGAAAGTGATTTCCTTTGTGATTTCCAATGTGTATTAAACGTGACTTGTTAATACAATCAAACAACATATAATAATAATTCAAACTTGATAAACAATCATCACAACCAAGCATAACAAAAAATTTATATCATCTAATATATAATATTATAAATAGTGTTTCCCACCTTCATTTTGACTTGAACTAGTTTTAAATGGTTATAACTTCACTAGGATTGCTTTAAACTCTACGGAATTGAGCTCCAAAGCTTTGAATGAGCTCGGCCTTGGCCTCAGGTGCTCACTGTCGTTGGTTGTATATGGCTCACCCTAGGTGAAGGAAAGTGTGACCCTGGGTTTTGATGGGAGAACGGAGTGATTTGAAGTGGTTTTAAGGTGTTTATACTAATAAGCACACACACTAATAATTTAATTTCTTTATGTAATTATTTCCTCCATAATTTTGCTAACATGGGAAGTTATTAAAGTAGCTTGAAGGAGGAGGAAGAAGACAAAGAATAAGTGTTATGAATTTATGAAGAAAAAGGTGGGTATTTATAGGAAAAACTTAAAAAATATCTAAACACATAATTACCTTTTCACTCTCAACCCACACCCCTCATCACATCATTTTACACGACCACCTCATCTCATGTCCTCTCTTCCATGTGCTAGCCCATATGTGTGTACTTTAGTGTGTAAGAAGAGTTGAGGTTGTTTTAGTCTTAAGTTTTTAATATTTTGCAATATATATATGTTTAAGTGTATGTATATTTGTGTGTATGTGTGTGTATATATGTTCTTGTGTATGTTAGGGTTTGCATATGTAAGTTATATATGTCATATTACATATAAATAAAGTTGCAACAACTTTGAACAACTTCTATTCGTTAAACTGTTGAAAATCGGATAACTAATTCCACGTCACATCTTTACTTATAAATTAATTTACATATAAATGTAAACAAAATTTGAAAACTAATTTCTTATCATTTTTATCTAATTAAAATGATCCCATTTTATTTATAAAACCATATGAATTAATTTTAAGAATTATTTATAAATATTGTTTTTATATCGATAAAGTGATACGAATTTTCTTATATTTTAAAATCAATTATATATCTTCATAAAATTATTACAAATGATTTATTATCACTTTATAACTATTTAAAATGAATTTTTATCATCTAAAAATAATTATTTGAATAATTATAATAATTATTAAATCAATAAATCTCAATTTAAATTCACACATCAATATTTATATTTAAGGGCACCATTGATGATGTCATAAATGCATTTAATTTTTGAAAAATAAAATAACTAATTTTATTTCATATTCTTGTACAATTATAAAAATAAGTGTGTGTATCCAGCTCTGTGCGTGATATTTTATAATTATAGAGCTGTTTATTGATAAAACGGTTGTCGGCCAATTTATTGGCATATCTTTCCAAAAGAACTATATTTTGGAATATTCTTCCAAAATAAGTTCTTATTATTGATTATTACTTAAAACTTGATTATTTACCAAAAACAATATATATTTGGATATTTAAAATAATTTAAATATCTTTAATTAAAGTGATCAAATTATCGGTCATTATATATGCCCCTTAAAAGAATTTCGTCCTCGAAATTACACCAAAACAAAAACTCGATAATTCTTATCCAAAACATTATTTTATAGACAATTCTATATGATATACATAGATCATCCATAACAACTGATTCGATCTTTCATTCTAATCCACAACTTTACTTTCAAATTAGTATTGGTCTCCCAATCCTCTAGTGCGGACACCAATCAGGCCTTCCGAGTAGAATTTTTAATTTTCTTTACATAGCTCTCAACTATGATAGAGAACTTAAGTATACAACCGCAAATCCTAATCATTGTTCATCGCCAAGAATCGAGGGATAAATTCTTCATCGAGGGATAAATCGCCAAGTTCCGTACTAGAATCTTAGATCAAAATCATGTGATGAAATGATTTACACACCTTAAAAGTACTTAGTAACCTTTCCAAAATATTTATGAAAACTTTTCATAATAGTTTATTCACCAAGAATTTCTGTCTTCTTTCCAAAGAAACCATTTAAGTTAAATAGATGAATTGCCTTTTGTTATAATAAACCCTTTTAGTTCTTTTTAAATAAATATCAATTGTAATACTTTTGTATTTAATATAACATCTTTGTTAGTCAAAAATTACTTATTTATTTTTTATTAATCAAAAATTCCTTTACATGTACATATAAATATTTCTTTTTCATAAATTTTTAGAAGATTTTTCCACTTAAAATTTTCTTCTTTAATCAAGAATTCTTATTGATTTGTTTTAAGAGATCAATGCAACTACAATCAACAAAGTTGAAAACAAAATAGCATACCATACACTTTATAATATTACATCAATGTTCCAATTCCGACATAAGTCATACCTAAACACACGATTCCCATTTAAGCACATAATGGTAATATTATTCATCACCAACCATCCCCAGTCTCATCTCATTCCATACATAAGCTATATATATGGATACTAAATTGATAGAAAGAAAACTGCCCCCACCATCAAACTCCTCATCTTTCTCACTCCTCTGAATCATAGGTCGATGGGGCATCCCAATATCCAAAATCAATCATAACTTCTCAAATCCCTTCATCGTCACTTTCATGCTTGTCGTCAGCATCATTTCCATTTTCCATATGTTGCACTCTCCTTTAACATAAAGTACCTATGGCTGGTTCCATGGAACGTGACCGAGACTAACCGGTGCATCCCATATTTCCCCACCTTATGTTATTTCTTGCATTTCAACCTCCCATGGGTTTTGAAACACTACAACTTCATCCTCGGATACTTCCTCATTATCTCCTTCCATTTCATTCCAGTTGATGCGAGAACTAGATGATTCTTCTTGCAGATGTTGTTTTCTCCTTCCATCTCCCAAATCACATTGTTGTCTACGCTACTGTGGTTTGATATTATTGTTTTTGGGACCACCATAGCGAGGCTTGTGCAGCCCTATCATCGCTGTCTATAATGATCATTTCCAAAGTAGTTGGTGGGATGAGCATTTATACCATTGGGTTCCCGTCTTCATCCCTTTTGGTGTGCAGGATACACCACTCATTAATCCGAGGACAAACATTGTTTGGTGACTGCTTTGGTGTTTCTTCCTCATCATTGGAGAGGATAATGAGATTATCCTTTTCTCCCCGATTTTCTCATGAGGACTCCTCTTAAAATACTTTCTTCCATATGGTTTCTACAAATGTAAATGCAACTGCTTAAATATAGACACTAGGAATTTTACTTACTCTAACTCATTCAAATGTCAAGTTGTTAATATCTTATTTACATAGGCATATCCTAATATAAATCGGTCTCAACTATAATCTTTAAGGGAAAGGATTTTTTCATGCACTTGGTGTTATTTTCGCTAAACCAACCTTCGAAAATAAATTGAGATTTCTATCAATTTTTTTTTATCTCCTTCGTAATCCTTTTGAAATCCTTTGTCAAGAAAAACATCCCTAGTTAATCCATTTAGTGTTATTACAAACATTTTATAGTCAAACTGTGAAATTCTAATCACAAGATGTTTATACTCGGTTTTAACTAACCCGATTTTAATCATCCAAAACTAAAATTTCAATGGTATCCTTTTTATTAAAAATATAATCCTAGGTATAACTATTTCATTTACAAATTTTCAAAACCAAAATCATTTGTATATATCATTAATAAATACGCGCTCATATATAATACTCTCAAACTCATTCTAGGGTGTTACTAACCCTATCTCTAATGAGTTACTCATCCTAGGTCATTACCAACCCTATCTCTGATGGGACTTTACCCCTACCAAAGCCTAAGTGTTCGCTCTACCTAAGCTCTGATGCTAAATGTAAAGATCCATTTCTTTGACCTTCGGAAATCGATAATAAAACATTATCGGTATTCACATGTTGCAAATTCAAGTGCTGGAGAGGTAGTTCTTTGAAGGTAAGAAAGAAAAATAAACAGAACATAATCTTACATGAACGGAATAATATATATTATTTTAATGTATAATCATTATAGCGGAAATTCAAATACATTTAGCAAAGTCTATCCTAAGCTCGGCTTGGACAATTATGAATGTCCGTCCTCAGAAATGCTGAAAACAACAAAACGCAATTGTAGTGGGGATGGAAATAGGTAACTATCTATAGGAAATCTTTAGCTCCAAGATCCATCCAATTATTCCAAGTGAACCTGAACTACTTAGCTACCCGAGAAAATTAGGGCACTTAGAGTTTAAGGGAAAAGAAAAATAAACTCTGGGTCAGTCATGCGATTGGTGTGAGAAACACAAAATATGTATTTTTGAAAACAAAGGTATCTCATAAGACCATGCTGCACATAAACACGAACGAGTTTTTTACCTTATGATAACCAAAAAATTTGCTATGTAAAACATGGGATAGTATTTTTATTGACATTCTTTTGAAAACACTTTGCAAAATTAAACTTATTAATCTTAGCCGAAATTGTTACATTATTAAATTCCGAATATGTTTGTCTCTACAAACAAGTCCGAATGCACTTATTGAGGAATGGATTACATACAATGGTAAGGTAAGGGACTAACTTCTATACAGTACGTCACTAGTGGGATGTACCGAGGATACCCAAACAACCCTCCGCATCTGGCAAGACAGGTCTATCCCTTTGGCACTCAGACATGGCCTGGATAGAAACTGAATATGTCATCACTCTGGTCATTACCGACCTGTTCGAGATTTATCATAGCATACACCACATGCCCAAAATATAGAGGTTTGTCTAGAAAGGTGATGATCATACCCTAATGGCTGCAAACCACATAGTCTTATGGCGTACCCTGTTTTAGCCATTACGGAGTGATGATTCCTAAGGTAACGATTACCTTTCACTTAGCACATTCCACTTTGAATACCACATTGCTAATTCTATCACACACTATTGATTTCAACAAATGTACAACCACTGAGCTTGTATGTCTCAGAGAAGGGTGTTAAGCTAGGAGAAGTTGCCTCTCCACCACTAAATAGATGTTGGTTTGTAACAATCAATTTACGTTCGTTTTAGAAATGCAGTGTTAGACATTCATACATATAAGTTATCCAAGAACAGGATAAACCGAAGGTATTCTCCGACCATATCCTATCAGGAAGTACCCCTAGGATTGGTAACGAGAAATCCTCGAATCGAAGATCTCAAATGGAGAACTACCATCACTAATAAGTGATATGGAAAAATTCCCCCGAGGGTCAGTGAGAAGCAGAGCTACATTCCATCTTCCAAATCATATCATCCCATGTATTTTACTTTTGAACACGTAAATTGGTTCGAAGTGGTCTTGGATAGGAATCACCCAAATCTGACCTTGGTTCTTTTGAACCAGACGTCGATAAAAATGTGTTAAGTGAATAGGGTATTAAATCTTTAACTAATTAATCAAAATATCTTCTAGAGATATGTATCTTTAAAACATTCTCTTTAGTATATAGAATCATTAAAACTTTCTTTAACTTTGGAATTACAAATAATTTTCATAAAACATTTTAGAAAACATTATTGAGTAAATAGGATCATAGAAATTATACTAATTCTATGCAATATCAATTTTTATATTCAACCTTTACCATCTGTCGAATAATAGTGAGATCGCCTTTTAAATTCACACGGTTAGTACGGGTTCCCTCTTCGGAATATAATACCAAGTATAAGAATATTATTTCTATGAAATCCAAGTTATTTGAATTTGGAAATTATATCTTTTATACTTTGCTAAATTTTGATCCGAGTAAATCAAATTTACTATCCTCTCCGTCAGGCCAATTCAGTTGGCTAGAGAGGGTAGGTAACTGGTTTCCCAAACCCAAGCTTAGAGATTACCTCTCTATCACCCATAAGGTGATCAAGTTATTTGATCGACTCTAAATATTTTAACATATTTAATTTACCATTAATTATTTTAGAGCTTTCGGGCTTTCCCTTCGATCTATTCCATTCCTCTATTGGATTTTCTATGACACCCACAAATGAAACAAATGTACTAATCATCTTCACATACTCATTATTAAACCTCTTAACAATTTTTAAATTACTTAAAAACTTATCTAAAAAGGTTCAGAAAAGATTCGAGAAAGAAAAATTAAGTTAAAACCAATGTCTGCAAAAGTTATTAAAAAGTGCTACGAAATGTTCTGTGAATAGCGCAACAAATAGGGTTTTCAAAGCTTATTTGGTCAAAAAAACTTTTCGATTATTTAGAAGTCCATTTTTACAACTCAAATCTCTTTTAAAACTTTTTAAAAGATTTACAGAATTTATTTCATATTTCTAAAGAATTAAAAATATCATTTATGAAGAATTTGTCGCTTTGGTTTCTGAACTGCCAAACCGCGATTATTTTAAAAACTTGTTTTGCTCATTTTTAAAAATATATTAAACGAATCTCAATTTCCTTTCTTCATTCGAAAATTATGATTTAAGGATTTGAAAAATTCTTATTACAAGCAATTTTGACTCGGAGTCCATTGCGTAAATGAATTTAACTTTCTACGGTGCGAAATAGCGAACTACCGTTATGTGACGAAGCCAATTTTTGACTCAATTTTCATAACTTGTCAAAATTTACCAAATTTTATTTTAGTGTTTATATAACATTGTAAACCACTAAAACCATTTTCAAGAGGTTTAACAATCTCATATACACCATTTTATTTATTAAAGGAATGTGATTTCCTTTATGATTTTCAATGTGCATTAAACGTTACTTGTTAATACAATCAAATAAATTATAATCAACATGCAAACTTGATAAACAATCATCAAAATAAAGCATAACGAAACATATATATCATCTAATATATCATATTATAAATAGAGTTTCTCACCTTCATTTTGACTTGAACTAGTTTGAATCGGCTATAGCTTCGCTACGATTGCATTAAACTCTATGGAATCAAGCTTCTAAGCTTTGAATGTGCTCGGCCTTGGCCTTAGGTGCCTACAGCCATGGGTTTGGGTGGTGGATGGCTCGTCATAGGGTGAAGGAAAGTGTGACTGGGTTTTGATGGGAGAATGAAGCGAGTTGAAGTGGTATAGGGTGCTTATACTAATACACACACACGCACTAATAAATTAATTTCTTTTTGTAATTATTTTTTCCATAATTTTGCTACCATAGAAAGCCATTAAATTAGCTTGAAGAAGGAGGAAGAAGATGAAGAAAAAGGGGTAGTAATTTATGAAGAAAGGGGTGGGTATTTATAGGAAAAACTTAGGAAAAAAATCTAAACACCTAATTACATTTTTACCTTCAACCCACACCCCACCCCATCACTTCAGTTTACTCGGCCGCCCCTCCTTATGTCCTCTCTTCCATGTTCTAGCTCATGTGTGTGTACTTTAATGTGTAAGACGTGGTGATTGTTTATTTTTGGTTGCTTAAGTCTTTAGTTTTTAATATTTTGAAATATATATAAATCTCTGTGTGTGTGTGTTTAAATGTATATGTATATTTGTATGTGTGTGTGTGTTCATGTATATGTTAGGTTGCGCATATGTATGTCATATATGTGCACATGGCATATAAATAAGGTAGCAACAATTTTGAACAACTTCCATTCGTTAAACCATTGATAATTGGGAAACCGATTCACAATCACATTTTTACTTATAAGTTAATTTACATATAAATGTAAAATAAATTCGAAAACTAATTTCTTATCATTTTTAAATAATTTAAAATGATCACATTTTATATATAAATCTATATAAATTAATATTAACAATTATTTACAAAAATTGCTATTATATAGATAAAGTGATACAAGTTTTGTTATATTTTCAAATCAAATATATGTATATATATATATATATATTCATAAAATTATTGCAAATGATTTATTATCACTTTATAACTAATTAAAATGAATTATTATAATATAAAAACAATTATTTGAATAACTATAATAATTATTAAATCATTAAATCTCAATTTAAATTCGTACATCAGTGTATAAATATAAGGGCATCACTAATGATGTCATAAATACATTTAATTTTCAAAAAATAAAATAATTGATTTTATTACATATTCTTGTTCAATTATAAAAATAAGTGTATGTATCTAGTTTCTTGCGCGATGTTTACGATTATAGGCTGTTTATTGATAAAATGATTTTTGACCATTTTATTGGTATGTCTTTCCAAAGGAATTATATTTTGGAACATTCTCCAAAAATAAGTTCATTATTATTGATTATCGCTTTAAACTTGATTATTTATGAAAAGTAATGTATATTTGAATATTTAATATAATTTAAACATCTTTAAGTAAAGTGATCAAATTACGGGTCACTACAGCAATGGTAATATTACTTGGAAGTATTTACAAATATAATTACTTTGAAGAGAAACCTTAATAAAGGTACATTTTCTTTGGATAGATTAGGGAAAACATCTCAAATAGTCAAGTACCATCTTTTTTATCAACGGATTTGTTTTCCTCTTCTTCCATTTATAGAAAAAGGAAAAAATGGCCTTCTCTTTTAAAACTAAAATTAAAAGGCTACACTTAATGAAAGAGTATAAAACTGGATCTGATGAGATCGTGTAACGAAGAGCTTTAAACCCATGTGAATTTGGTCAAGAAAGGACGTGTTCGAGGAGGATCGACAGAATGAACACTATGGTTTTGGATTATGGTGGCCAGAGGCATCGATTGGTGAAACATAGATCGTCGTTGCATTTCTCATATCAAATACCACATTTCTGCTAAAGCTCGTCAAAGATTTTGGACACTATGGTTTTGGATTTTGATGGCTATAGGCATCGCTTGGTGAAACGGAGATCGTCATTGCATTCCTCATATCGAATACCACCTTTCTGCCAAAGCTCGTCAAAGCCGATCGTGTATTGATGAATGTGACATGTCAATGTTGACTGTCAAAACCCTATAGTCGTGTTCACCATGGTAAGTTGATCCCAAAGCGAGGGGGTTGGTCACGAAGCTCACGTGTAGGGAAGCTTGTCGGAGCTAACGGGAGGCGATTTCGTTGAGAGATGACCAAGTTTGGGCATGCATGCATGGGCGAGGAGGGGCATGCGTGTATGGGGGATTGATTTATGAAAAATAATGGCTTAGGTAAGTAATTTAATTTAATTAAAGTGTTAAGGAATTAATCGTTTTAAATAATTCAAAAACTTATGAAATCAATATCTTCTTTATAAGAGATTGGATTTGGACACGATCTTTTGTATTAGACTCGTACCAATGTTATCTATGCATTGGAGTTGGATTTGTTGAGTTTGAAGTTAATGGAATTTTGAAGCTAAAATTGAACGGCGTTCGATTTTAGAATATTTGTAAACGCATAAACATCAACTGGAATTTTGGTCAGTTAACTCACCTCTAAATATAATATATGATATCGGTGTTGCTACATATTATTGTTGAATGCTTAGGTGATAGTTTATATATTGATGTTTAATTATTTGTTTGCATTTGATTCCCGCTTGGAAGCGGATGACATAAATAATCATTGTTTTGAAGGGAATAAAAGCACGAGAAAGTCAAACTACATACATAGAGAATAGGTCGCCACGGAACACTTTGAAACACACATACATATGTCTGATTTACAGAGGAATTTTGTAGAGAGATCGTAGGGAGTTTCACATCAATATTGATTTAGTTATATTCGTATGTTACTTATATCGATGTTTATTTGAAATATATGTGACATATTGTTTGATTTGTCTAAGTGTCGTCATAGTGATTATCGCTATACCGTCACTTACGAAATATCATATCCTTAAATTTTATATGCTGAATTGGTGTTAGTGTTTTTACAAAAATAAATATTTGGCCGCATTTTTTAAAATTTGAAAGTCAAGTTTTTAAATGATTTTAAATGTTTTTTACTAACCTCAAAATTCTCTAAGTTTTTGGGAATACATACTAGACCCATAGTATGTTGTTCTAAAAAGAAAATATATCGTAATCATTTGGCATTTTGCGTATTCTTTTAGCAGCACTGTTTCCAACTTTTATAAAATGGTTTCAAACTTGGTGTTTTCTTCTTCGATCTTTCTGCTGTACATTTCTAACACGTATTTAAGATTTTAAAAAGTGGTTTGGAATTTATATATATTTGAAAGGATTTATATTAAATTATTAAGAAGAGGTTTCAGAAATAAAAAGAAATAAATTTGGAGTTTTGAATATAATTTTAAGCTTGAGATTTTTAAAGTATTATTAGAAATGAATATTTAAACTATATTTTCAAGTATTTTTTTTAGAATTTTAAAGTGGAAAGGAAGCATGCATTACAACACCATTGTGGAGATAAACGTTTTCCAGAATCGAGGAAGAATTCATGCAATATAATACTTCTATTATAATAAATGATTTTGAAAGGTTGGTTTGAAAAAAGTATTACTTGACTTAGTAAGTGTCGGTAGACATAAATCTTAGAGGAGTTGTGTATTAAAGCTAAAACTAAGTGTAATTATTTTGGGTTTATAGTAAACAATATTTTAATGACATTCGTTTTTTTATATACACCTAGAAATAAAATTTGCTCTTTGAAAGAATATTTTAAAGAGTGTTTTTGAAGTTTTTAAAAATATTTGTGATGTGAAAATCAAGCATAAGTCTAAGTCAAATGTTTTAAAAGTTTGATTCATTTATAGAAATATTTAGACCTACACTTAGCACTAAACTTTGAAGGAATTCTTTCTGTTTTTAAAGTTAGGAATATTTTCGTGACAAAGTGGGAAGCAACACCTCCCTTACTTGTTTAGCTTCATTGATTTCCCCAAGATTTGGGATCGACGATTTGTGATAAGTGTAAGAGATTTAATTTCTGTATACGAACATTTTGTAATTCCCGACAGCTGATTTATTGACTATCGATCCTGCTATTTTCTTTGTGTACGTCGATTGAAAGATGATTTTGTTTCTCATTTGGAGCATTTAAACTCTTGCTATTCTTGAAGTTAATGATGGCATCGAGTCAAGAAATGAAGCAACACTGCCTTAACTTGTCTGGCTTCATTTTTTTTCCTTGGGTTAGTACTAGTTTATCTCTGATAGTGGATTCCTTAACTATTGATATTGATATCCTTCTTTATGCTTCATCAATCTAGAATGATTTATGGCTTGTTTTGAGCATTGGTATCCAACACCAAGGTAACTAAAAACAAAGAGTGAGGGCCAAGCCAATGTGGGTCGCGCTCATTAAGCTATATTTACATCTATCTAAAGGGTTCTAGTTGCATCGTGCATGGATGTAGACATATTCGAATTCTCCAAAGTTGATTTGTAGGTTATAGCTTAGAAGATTCCAAGAGTGTCGCGGGTTTGTTATGGGCTCTTAATTATATTTTGTCTAATGGTATACTTCTGGTACAGGTGGGGACAACCTCATAGTCATGTAGGATGAATTTAATTCTCCTCATTTTTATTCAAATCTTGGAGTTATTCCTTTCTTACTCGCATCGAGAAGTGCTTTATGCTCTTCTCTATGTTTAATTTTTTATATCTATTATTTAAGTTTAGATTTTGACTTTGTTGGTGCCCGTTCTTTCAAACTTGGATTTTGTTCTGATTTAGTTCCATTCTCTCATGCAGGGATAATGTTCTCACGAGGTAAAACCCGTTTTATGTTTACCATCATGGTCTCATAAATTTTTATATGTTGATCGTATTTCCTGATTTTGTTCATGATGATTTCTAGACCGATCTGGATGTTGTTTTATTATAATACTCGGATAAAACCAATTTTTTTCCAGGTTGTAAATTGACTTGTAGACTTATAAAAGTGTTTTATAAATTAACTTTGAAAATTGGTAAGTTGTTTAAATCATGCAGCGAGCTTTTAAAAAGGGAATTATTATTAAGGATAAGAGGTTTGCTTTATAGTAAGTAATGTTTTCAAAAGGAACTTTAAAAGAGAGAATTTTCCAAATTTTTGATAGTATACTTATAATGCTAAGATAAGTATAAATGTTTTCCAAGTATAAAAGGGAAGTAAGGGGGTTGGGAATAGTGTTTTGTAAAGATCTTATAATCGAATATTTATAAAGTGATTTTAATTAATTAAAGATTAATTAATAAAGGTTTAGTGGATCCCATATGAAATTGAATCAACGTTTGAACGATTGTTTACTTGATAGTTAAATAACCAACTATCAAAAATATAGACCAAAACGTAACTTTAAAAATATCTAGGACCAACACGTGAGTTATACGGCATAGTCATCCCTAATGATGTTGCACCATGCCTATAAATCTCATTTCATTCTTCTAGGGTAAAAGATTAGGAAATCCGTCCATAAACGGTTAGGAGGCGAACTCCGCTCTTATCTTTTATCTGCTTATTTCCTAAAGAACCGGTGTTGATTTAATGGACAATTATCGAAAGTTGTTTCGAAGAGACCGAGATTGAATATGTTAACCGAAAACCACTTCGATCCAACTCAAGCGTCTCAAAATGAAGATATCTTAAAGAGTATGGAACTAAAGACGGAGCCATTGAAGTAGAAGTAGTGCCTTCGGTTTGTCCTCATCCTGGACAACTCATATGGATGAATGATGGCACTACATTGATACCTGGAACGCAGTGTTAGCATTCCAAGTGGGATTGATATTTAAAAAGGTAAAGAATTAGCCTTAGGCCTCATCAACCAGTAATGACTAAAACATGGGGATGTAGCAGCGCCATTTGGGTTGCACCAATTATGGTATGTCATCACCAAATCTAGAATCAATATTTGACCCATTTTTTATGCTTTGGTATGCTTGCTGATCCCAACCATGGTGGTGATGTATTCGGTACTATCCAGTCAGGCGTAGGCCAGTCTTGCGTTGGGCGGGAATCCAGGCAAGGTTCTCGTTGTGTTTATCAAGGGATGCACTATGGTGGACAGTACTATAGTAGCCTAGTCAGTGTATGGATTCCATTCACTAATATGTGCCTTTACAGTTTTAGTTATATACCTATCATGCTGGAATTTAATTGATGCAACAATTTCGGCTATGATTAATAAGTATTTGTATCTTAGACACTATTGTACTATCAGAGAATTTCAGATGAAATGGTTTGGTTATCGTAAGGTAAAAACACATCTGTGTTTATGTGCGATGTGGTCTTACGAGATACCTTTGATTTTAAAAGGGTTTTAAACATAATAATTCGTTTGTTTAAGTTTACTCACACCAGACCCATGTCTGACCTAGAGTTTTCTTTTCTTTTCCTAAAACTCTTGGGTACTCAAATTTTTATGGGTAGCAAGTAGTTCAGGTTTCCTACGGATGAATTTAGGAGGCGCTTGGAGCAGGAGGCTTCCTCGATAGCTAGTTATTATCTTGTTTCTGATGTGTTATACGTATCTTGCATAAGTTAGGTAGGGATAGGCTGTTATTACCGTCCAAGAGTAGAATAGTATTAGCATGACTCTGAATTATCATTTTTGAAATGACTTTGTAAAGTATTATGTTGATTCATATATGTTATTCCCTTGCATTGTGAGATTCGATGATTGTTTAGTTTCTTCTTATCTTCCCTCTAACAATCTGTCTTTTTGATACTTAGTTGTTCGGCATGTGAATATCGTAGATATAATAGTGTCGACTGTTTGGGGTTTGGACAGGCGAATCGTTACAGCGTCGTATTAGAGTGTAAGGTTAAGCGAGAACCTTGGCTTTGGTAGGGCAACTCACTAATAGATAAGGTAGTGGAATGCCTTATTATGAGTTGGATTATATAAGGGCGCATATATATTAGTGATAAAAAAATGTTTTATATTGTGTTGATTGATCTGTTGAGTGGCTTATGTATTCTTGTCAATACGAGTCTAACGTTATTGGTAGGGATCTTTAAACACCTGTACAAAGCCATCTGACGCAGTATTGTTTTGAAATTGGGTAAACGGAATAAACTTACCCAGGATATATTTTATATATAAAGATTGGTTTCCAAAATAGTATAGTATAGTATATTATAGTTAGTTGAGGTGTTGTTTGTTAGAAGATAAAAATACTCTATTATTATCAATTAGGATTTTTTTAGTCATGTTTGTCCAGTTGGTCATTGCCTATTATTGGTGTGTGTCGATAGCTTCCCTTTTTAAACTTTGGATAGGCAAATAGAAATTAGGAAAACATTCAAAAAACATCTTGTGAATTAAGTTTCATAATTTGACTATAAGACGTTCAATATTAATGTGAGGGTAAAATTTGATTTAATAAAAGATGTTTATTAAAAGTTAGTATATTTTGAAATAAATATTTGAAATAGTTTTATAAAAGTAGATCTTAAAAAAAGGATTTATAAGAATATGTCATTTGATTAAAAAGAATTAAGGTTGAAACTTAAGGAACTAAATCCGGTGCTTTTGGAAAATGTTCAAGGTTTTAAAAATATAATAGTATTTTAAAGTAATTTTGTAACGATCTAGAATTTTGAATATTTGAAATTGAAATATTTAATTGATTTTAAATATTTAAAAGTAAAATTTTAACTTCAATTTCAAATATAACTAATGTTTGGACAATTTAATTAGTGAATTAAACAATTAGAAATTGGGTAGATTGCTGAATCCGGAGTTTTAAGCTTGTTAAAAATAATTAAGAGGCTTATAAAATTTATATTAATAATACTGAAGGTAATAGAACTTTTAAAATTGAATTTGAAAGTGGTTTGTTCAGTTTTAAAAATTTATAGTTTAAATTGACATTTAAAAATAGCCTTCCGAGGCACATTCTCGGAATTCGATAAAACTAGTTCCATTAGGTCCGTATTAGCATATTATTATCGGATTTCAAAATTTGTAGTGTTTGGGATTATCATTTGGCCGAATGAAATATAAATGCGCTGAAATTTTAATTGAAAATTCAATATAATAATTACCAAAAATCTATCTTCTCCATACTATCGAATCAGGACTTGAAACCTATTCCTTTCCATTCGAAATAGGGGTATAACATTATAAATGCCAATCGGCATACCATGATAAAAGATCAAGATTATAAGCTATAGATTCGAGACGATTTAAAGATTTAAATAAGTCTATATTTAAATTGATTGACATTTATATTCACCTCAGTCATTATCTCTCAAACTCAAATCAGTGTAGAAAATTGATTTAGGCACGTTAACATCTCATCTTGTTTCCCCTCATTCCTATTTTGAAAACACATGCAAATAGATCAATTCAAAAACAAAGAAACAAAACATTTTGAAATATACATACATACATACATACATACATATATATATATATATGTGTGTGTGTGTGTGTATGTATATAATATATGCCTGCAGTAAAATCATCGGCCTTCCTCACTTTCTTTTTCTTCCCAGTTGCTGGAATTAAACCATTGCCGATACTTCAAGAAAAAAATTCAAAATCAATTTTCTAAAATCCTATATCATCATAATCTTCAATTTGTTAATGCACTTGTGGGTTGCGATCGAGATTTGGTGTAACGACCCGATTTTTCGACACCTAAAAATTTGACATCAATACGTCCACTGTATTAAATGCTGAACAATCGAATGCCGAAAAACGGAACGTTAGGGTTAGAGAATAAGGAGGTGGAGGAAGAAAATGGAAAACAATATCAAAATCTCACATACGCGACGGAACAATATATAATAGATAAATGACTAATCTTTAAACAATGAATTATATTTGTTTATGTATATTACATCATCAGAATACAAATACAAATCAACAATTCAATTTAGGACAGTTATAATATCATGTCCTCCAAAGCTGAATATACAGCTTACACTACACATCGGAAATATAAATCTATGGAAATACGCCTCGTCATCCAGCTCGTCTCCTGAGCCCCACGGTAGCCCATCCCGAATCTGTACTCTATAATACTTGGTCTGACCCAAGCATTACAGCGAAATAATACCCAAGTCAGTCTGGAATACAAGAGTGAGAAAACACACTCAATTGGATTATTAAAGTTTCCAATATCCTTTGAAATCAAAGGTATCTCGTAAGACCACGTGACAAATAAACATGACGGATTTTTACCTTATGATAACCAAACATTTTTTTTCAAATCCATCTGATATCATAATAGTGTCTATAGAAAGTAAAATAGAATCTAGCTGAAATGCTTGCATCTCACATTTCAGCGTAGTTGGGCATAATCAAAATCATACAGGCGCTTATTGGAGATTGGATTCCATATAATGACAGGGCTACTGGGGTACCGCCCGTCACAGTACGTGGTCTAGATCACCGTACGGAGGATCCACCCTGATCCCCTACATCACAAGACCGGAGCTACCTATTACTGGATAGTCCGAATAAGTTCACCCTACGGTTGGGATCAGCAATCGCTCACACAACCGAATAAAAGGGACCTCTAGACAGGGGACTTACCCTAATTGGTTGCTAATCACTTAGCCTTGTGTGCACCTCCCATGTTTAAGCCATTCCCGGTTGATGATGCTCGAGGTTAAGCGTTACCTTTTTAGCACACATTCACTTAGAATCCTCATCGTCCTGCTGACGATGTTCTGATAGCATTCATCCATACAAGTCCATTCCGGATTCGAACAGAACCTAAGGCACTACTCCTACTAAGTCCATTTTGGAATCACCCTCAGGATTAGTAGCAATTAGCCCTTGCACTTCACTGCTCCATCTTCAACTCCTACCTCTTGTCTTCCTCACAAAAACGTTCAAACCGGATCGATGTGGTTTTTGAGAAAATTAATCCCGACCCGGTCTCTTTGAAAAGATCAGTGCATTGACCAATATTGGTAGTCGGTTATTTAACTATAAAATAACATTCACAAACAATCATCAGACTTTAAATAATTTCCCAAATTATTTATTCAAAAATATCTTCGCAAGATATCTTTCTACATTTCAATCTTTTGAAAACAGTGTCCAAATCACTTTTCCTCTTGCAGAATAAATTCACAAATACAGTTTATTTCCATTGAAAAATAGCAAGTCTAAATACTTTAGATTTAAAATTTAAAAACACTTTATCCAAAAATATATATTTTAAAACATTTAAAATAAAAACTATTTAAAACACTTTATCTAAAATACTAATTATGAAATTTTATAATAATTTCTCATGTAAAACTTAAGCCAAAACAAATCTTAAATCAAAGTTATGAAATTCTATACAAGCTTTTCAGATAAAAACTTTAGCCAACTATCTCTAAAATAAAACTACTTTATAAAATATAAATATTGATAATTATGTTTTTAAATCATAATACCAATTAACCTTCTTAAAATAATTACTACTTGAAAACAACTTAAACAATATTAATTTCTCCAAACATTCCTTTAAAACAACTTAAGAACTTTAACTTATACTAGAGAATATGCTTCGAAAACGTACTTGGCTTTTCTGGTAAATACACCATCCTTTCATCTTTAAAAAAACAACTATTTATTTTTAAAACAATTTACCCATTCCTTTATAAATTCCCACCCTGAATTTATACTTCCAAATATCCACTGATATCCTATTTTACTTTATAAACCCAGTTTATAAATTCCATAGTCTCATCCTTCTTTTAGAACACAATATCAAACACTAAATCAATTTCCAACTTGATTTTCAAAATTACTCCACTTTAAAAATAACATCTTTTACTTACTAAATTTTATTTATCATAAACCCATTATTTTCAGATTTAACTTCTAAATTATGATTTAAAATCTAATTTTACTGAAAATACCAATTCATATTTATTTCAAAATTCTTCTTTTATTTCTTCCTAAACCATTTAAATTCTGAATTTTTAAAAATAGATCTTTTTGGTATTAGAGCTTAATATCACTTAAGTTTAAAAATCCACTTATTCCCATTTATTCAAAAATCTCCTTTCCCATACTTAGAATTTATTTATTAGAATTTAAAAAACAACTGTTGTCATTTTCCAATTCATTTATCCAAAACTCTATAATTATTTACTTAAGAATTCTCCCTTTTCATTTCCCTTTAAAAATACAATCTATATATTTTTGATAACTCAGTATACCTAAATATATTTAATCAAACCACAGCATCCAATATTTCCAATTATCAATATAATTTATCACAAATTATTAAATAAACCATATCAAAAAATATTAAGCGAACTAAATAATTTTAAGGAATCCAGTTGGATCCCTCCAACCTGCTTCGCTGCATCCATAGATATTAGCACAATATAAAAATACCAATCCCACTTCAAGGTGAGATATCGTGGTATAAAGGGTTATCCGCTATTATGCAGGACGCATAGGGTCTTATCCGCTATATAATGTGGGAAATCTATCACTCCAACATATATACTATATAGTATACCACATCCAATCAATTCAATCATTCAACCCAAAAATTTAAATTTAACTATTTAAATAATAATCCAGATGAGTGAGATTAACTCACCTTTGATTTGTTTGAAATCCAATCCAATTTCGACATGGTTTCACGGTTTTGACCTTGTATGAACAATTCACAATTTATTACTATTTGAATTAACCAAACAATAAATTTTCCATTCAATAATTTAATTTAAAATTTTCCTTTAATAAATTACTCAGTAACTGAAATAATTAAATGAGCAAATTAATTTCCAAATATATTATTACAAAAAATCTCGTACCTTTAAAGTGTATATGTATATTTATTCTTCCTTTGAAACCACATATATATACTAAAAAATAATTTAGATGATTTCCAAAAATCTAATTTTATATAATCATTCAACATTTTAAAATTTCCTTGGAAACTACATATACTAAAAATATAAATCTAACCTTTAGATAACTTTCAGCATTTAAAATTCTTATGTATATAAAATTTCAAAAATCTACCTGTATAAAATTTCCTCTATTTAACCTACAATTTAAAATAGGTAGGCATATCAACATTTATATTATAAATCTTTTATGTATCAAAATCAGTAAAATAAATCAAGAATACTTACAACACAGAACATCACTCGAGCTAGAAGATTCCCCCAGTCACGATTCGATGGTCACACTCGCCGATTCCCACGTGCCCAAGCGAGCCCATGCGAACCTTGAAGATAGTCGATCTTCACATCGCAGCCCAAATTCGAACGAAAATTTGTCGAATCGTGACTCCAGTAGCCGCCGTGAGTCACTTGCAAACGCACCGCTCTATAGCCACTACACGCAATTCGATACAATGCAGATCCCATAATTTGCTGGGTCGCCTTCGCCTTCGCGATCTCATCGCTGCCAATCCTTTGGAAAGGTCGAGAATCGAGCAAAAAGAAGGGTTCGAACAGATACGCGATGATCTTGATTTAAGGTCAGAAAGGAGGAGGCCGTATCGTTATTCATATTATTATTATTATTTCTGATCTGAACGAAATGGTTTTTGTTCTTCTTATATATATATATTAATGGAAATGAATTCGATCCTTTATAAAATGCTCGACTATTTCTTTTTAAAGAAATTGAAGAGAGAGAAACGGGAAACATGATGGGATGGAGGAGGAAACATGGCTTTGATAAAAGGGAAAATATGTCGCATGGTGAATCAACAGTGACTGAAAGGAGAAAACAAAATGTTATGATGTGGATTTATTGGTCAAATCAATTTCATAAATATTTTTTAAAATTTTAAATTTAAACCGTCTCGATTCCCACAACTCACAATCTCGATCTCCTATCAAGGCATGCCGCTAGGCGTTTATAATGTTATACCCCTATTACGAACACAATGGAAAAGGTTTCGAGCCCTAATTCGATCGTATAGAGAAGATAGCTTTTGGACCCAGTTATTTATATTAAATTTTCGATATAACTTCTAGTGCATTTTTATATCGTACGGCTACACGACAACTTCAAATACTATGAAAATTAAAATCCGATAATAATACACTGTTACGGATCCAATGGAACTAGTTTCGTCAAATTCAAGGCTGTGCCTCGGAAGGCTATTTTTAAGTATCGATTTAAACGATATATTTTTAAAACTGAACAAAACACTTCAAATTTAAATTTTAAAGCTTTCATTATCTTCAATATTATTAATATAGATTTTACAGGCCTTTAAATTATTTTTAAAAAGCTCAAAACTAAAGATGCAATATTTTACCCAATTTCATATTATTAAATTTAATAATTTAATTTCCAAACAAACGGTGATATTTGAAATTCAAATTAACTGACTTTCAATAATTAAAATCAATTAAATATTTCAATTTTAATTATCCAGGAATTCCGAGTCGTCACATTCCTCCCCCTTAAAAGAATTACGTCCCCGAAATTACTAGTTAAGAAGAATGATCCATAACCCGTTCACTATTTTTTCCCAATCCAAATAGTTTTTAACAACTTCCCAAAACCCAATAGTTTCAACTTTCCAAAACAATTTTATTAAAGATACAATCACTTTTACTAACTTCCCAAACTCAACCATAACTTCCAAACAATATTATTTACTCAACAATTCAAATTTAAATTTAAAACAAAATTTTAAGTTATCAAAATTTCTCAAAAATTTTCTAACTCTCTAAATTTCTAATTTTTTGCCAACGTCTGTTAGTCCTCGAGATAATGGTTTTGATGACGACAACCTTAGAATAGATTATAAAATATAAATACTAAGGGTATAAGTTTAGATATATATGTATATTCAAGATTTAACCATGCAGGTACCAAGAATGAAGACTGTACAGTATAGAGATTCAAGATATTAAGATTGAAAACTCATGAGTATCAAGAGTATCAAGAGCTCAAGATTTCAAGTAATTTATCTTTTAATTAGAAATTTTGTTAAAACTCCTAGAAAAGCACTGGCATCTTAAAATCCAATTTATTCGTGGAATGGAATCCACTTTGAGTCTGTTAAGGGGATGGAACCCTAAGTAGGATGGAACCTACAAAAAATCTAGTGGAACATTGTTTTGTATCCGCTAATTTTTATTCAAAATGATTTTTACAAAATTATATCTAGTTTTCAAAATGTTTTCAAAACCTTCCTTTTAAAAGCATCAAAAACATCTATCCTACTTTCAAAATATTTTTAGCCTCAAAATAATCTTTCATTTCAAAATCAAATTATCCGTGGTTTTAACTATCTTTAATAATAATATATTTAATTTTTAAATATTTGTACTTAGATTTAAATATAAAATTATAGTAAAATTTTGTATATATTATTCTATATATTTATTTGTGTATTTTAACTATAGTCAAGTATATTTATAAAGTCTAAAATTGTTTTAATATAAGATATAAGTTATTTTCAAAAAAAAATCAAATCACCAAAATATCCTTTGGGACGTCGACATGCCCATGTACCCAATGTCGACATAGTGTCCCTATGTCGACATAGTGTCAGTTGAATTGAAAATTTAAATTGCAAAAGAAGTGTCTATTCGTCATATCTCTTCACGAATGGACATGGCTGTTGTTCTTCTATAAATAGGGGATGTTTTCAACGAATTTATAAACATATTTTCTAGTTTTTCACTCCTCCTCTTCTTCCACATTTCTATGTACATATTCTTACCATTACTCTGCCGAAATCAACATTGAATCTAACTAGATTATCTCTGGTTTGATTCTCTATTACTATCTCAACAAGATCCTCAGTGCTATTCAGAGTTATAGGCTTGTTGTAATCAACTTAGCGAGAAAAGGTGTGATTGTAGCCTTGAAAATCAATCAAGCGAAATAAGGTGTGATTATAACTTGGAAATCAATTGGGTGAACTTGTTGCTTAGGAAATCAAGTATCTCTACCCAGAGGATTGTGAATCTGGAGGGTGTACCTCGTTGCCTCGAAATCGAGGGTGTAATTATAAAGATTGTTTTTGAAAGGAAATCCGTACTTGTGTGCGGGACTGGATGTAGGGTAATTCCGAACCAATATAAAATCCGGTGTGTTCTTTCCTTTACTACTTTTACTTTATATTTGCATCTGTTTTTGATTCCGTGATCATATCTGTGTCCGAATATTGCATACATTTGTGTTCAAATTAACAAAAATTCAAAAAGATTTAATAATTTTTTTAAAACACTATTCACCCTCCTTTAGTGTTTATCCTAGCCTTAAGATCCTTAATCCTCATTTCTCACAGCTTCTCCTTTACGCGGCTAGATCGGTATAACTACAAAATGCCTCTATGGGATCCCAGATTTCAAAAGAAAACCATCAAATTTCATACAGAAATTTAAATACAAACCTTTTTGTTGAGCAATTCAATTTATCTTCTGAAATCAAAACACCAATTCCCTTTTCCTTTATAACACTTGTATATCCTTCTTAACAACAATATCCAACCATAGAATTCCAAATCATTTTATTCACTCCCTTTTACAAATTTTCAATATTTGCTTTACTTAAGTCCGTACGATGCACATATATCATACGTATGCAATACCAAATTCGATCGCATACTCGATCGCACCATTTCACTTCCGAACTAGTATCGTCCACCCGACTTTCTAATGCGGACTCGGATCTGGTTTCTTGATTAGAAACCGTCATTCTCCTTGCATAGCCATTTACTATGATAGAGATTTTTCAGAATCAATCAAAAATCCATTTCAATGGTTCACCTTCAAAAATCGAGTGAAAAATTCCAACTCGGATCGTTATCACTATCTTGAAATTCTGTGTTCGAATCTGGATCAAATCGCTATGCGAATAAAATATATACGTACATCCTACGTATTTTTTTCCAATTGATTATTAGCTATATCAATTTCCTTTTTATTCACATTTATTTTGATTTCTATTTACTTATCCACACTTATTCCATTTCACACTTTACTTATCCTTCATTCAACATTCACTTAGAACATTTTGCAGTACCAAATTTTACTTAAGAATTTTCCATTTCTTCTTAAGTTCAATATATGTAACGTTCGGGATTTTCGACTTTCGAAACTCGACATTAATTGTCCACTGTATCAACTGCCAAACAATCAAAGGTCGAAAAACCGAATTGTTAGGGTTAAAGAAGAAGAAAAAGATAGAAGAAGTAAGAACGAAGAAGCAACAGAACAATATCAGAATCTCACAATCGCAACGGAACAACATATAATAGATAAATGAATAATCTTTAAAACAAAGAACTATATCAGTTATTATATTACATCACATTACATTACATTATCAGAGTTTACAACAACAAATAGCGGAAAAGAAATACTATATACTAGTTGATACGCCACGCCATCCAGCTCGCCTCTTGAGCTTCGCAGCACCTCCTGAATTCCAGAATATCCTGATAACCTGACTCTAGACTGCCCGTGTGGAAAATGATGGGCACCTAGAGTTTAGGAAGGGAACAACAAACTCCAGGTCAGTCATGGGACTGGTGTGAGAACTTTAAAACAGTTTATCTTTAAAAAAAAAACAAAGAAATATAAAAATTACAAATATTTATTTATTTTCCAAAAATATCTTTACAAGATATATTTTTCCACACTTCAACCATTTGAAAACAAATTTCAAATTACTTTTCACCTTTACAACTTTTGAAAACAAATTTCAAATCATTTTCCTTACGCGGAAACACTTCCAAATATTTGTTCATTTTCACTGGAAATCTGCCGAGTTCAAATACTTTAAAATAATTTATAACACTCATCCAAAAGATATCGGGAAAACATTTTGAAATAAAACTATTTTTCTTTAAAACACTTTACTTAAAATATTGGTTATAAAAATATTATACCAATATTACATATAACTTAAGTCCAAACAAATTTTCAAAGTAAAATTAGTGGATAGATTATACTATTTAAATAACTATTTTCTAAAACAATTATTGATTAAATCTTAGAAATAATCATTTCTATATCAACTTAATAAATCTTTACTTAAAGGATTTAAAACAATTTAAGAAGTTAATTTCTCCAAAGTATCCTTTTCAAAACCAATTCTAGAATTATATATATATATATATATATATATATATATATATATATATATAAACGTATATATTTTTCAAAGCTATTAAGAAATTTTATTCGGCTTTCCAGGGAGAATACACTTTCATTTCAAAATGGTTCATTTAAATCAATTAAATAAATCCTTACCGATTTACTTTAAATTTACGTTCCAAATCCGTAAATTTATTTCCACGCTTCAAAAATAATCAATGTTTATTTTTAAAAGAAATTCCCTTTTCTTTATAAAATCCATGTGAATTCACATTTCCAAAATATCTATTGATATACGATTTTCAAATCGATTTCAAATATTCACTTTCAACACCAATTTCATTTTTCAATTGATTTCAAAAACAACCAAATCAAATTCCATATTGATTTCCCAAAAAATTAAACACCAAGTGAATTTCATTCAAATCTCAAATTGAATTAATTTCTACTAAACCCTAAATCAATTTTCAAATTGATTCCAAATTCATTTCAAAACACCGACTAAATTTCCAAATGGATTTTTAAAAGATTTAAATTCAATCACCAAAAATCAATTCCCAAATGGATTTCAAATTTTATTTCCTTTAAAAAAATCCTTTTAAAGAAAACAAATTCTTTTATTTTTCAAACTCTTTAAAATCCGTATTTTGAATAAATTCTTCAACCTTTGAATAATATTACCCGAAATCCATTTATTAAAGTTTTTCCCATATTTTGAAATTTTATTCAATAAGATTAAAAATAAAACTTTATTATTTTAGAATTCCTTCTTTTAAATTTTATCCAATTCTCAAAAATAATTTTTAATATAAACTTTCAACCTGAATGTTCAAAAATCAATTTTTTTTCTCCGGCATCTAACGATACCAAAATTATATTCGGCTAATTTTTAGACTTCAACGATTTCAATCACAAAGATAATCACACCGAGATTATAAATAATCAACATACAACATTGAAACAAATTCAATTATTTGAGGAATCCAGTTGGATCCCTCCAACCTGTTTCCCTGCATCCATAGATATTAGCACAATACCAATCCCGTTTCAAGACGGAATATCGCGGTACATGGGTTTATATAAAATATTATCCGCTATTATGCCGCGTAATAGGGTCTCGTCCGCTATATAATGCGGGAAATCAACTCCAAGTACATATATAATACCAATTCCACTTCAAGGTGGAATATCGCGGTATATGTGTTTAATATAATAACCTCCGCTTAATATGCGGCGTAAAGGGTCTGTTTCAATGCAAAAAATAGCAACCGTCATTCAATCACACAATCAAGCAATTTTAAATCTAACTATTTAAAATTTAAATCGAAACACAATTCGATTGAGTGAGAAGTTCTCACCTTGCTTCCAATACCAGTTGCAGTATTTTATTTCGAATAAAAATAAACACGCATTTAATTTTACCCAAAATTATCACTAGCTCCAATCAACTCCCATCCAGCTCCATTGCGTAGTGCTCGACAATACGATTCCAATGCAAGTCGTTTCGTGTGAAACGGACCTCGTATCAAAAAGTTACAATGTTTTAAAGTTCGTACTAATTTAAATAAATCAATTTACATTCTTATTTTTTATTTTTTATAACCTCACTGAATCACTGCCGTTCGTTCTCAGCAAGCAAATCCAGGCCATGACTTTTGCTTCTTCTCCCCAGGTCAAAATCACGTTCGACAAAACCCATTTGGCCGCCTCCATCTTCGAATTATCGTGTGCACCTCCAACCACTAGGAGATGATCAGAGGACATCGACGAATAGAGCCCCACACGAATCTCGCCCACGCCCTGATTTGCTCGAAGCTCGGTCGTTTGCATGCATAGAAAAGCGTGCTCGAACTGTTGATGAACGCGGCGCCATAGCCATCGATCTACAGCTCGAAATCCAATCTCGACCGTTGGATATGTCGATCGTGCCGAGCTCTACCACTTTGCAGTTGGAAACTTTTCGAATCGTTTAATAGATTCGAAAAAAATTGAGGAAGAAGAAGAGAGTTTTTCGGCCATTGATTATAAACTGGCGGCTAGGGCTTAGAACTAGGGTTTGGTTGAAAATAATGAATTATGAAGTCCTTTTATAGAAAATTCTCAAAACACTATTCATCCGAAATTTTTTCGAACTCCAAATGAAGCGTGCCGCCTGGAATTTATAATGTTTTACGCCTATTCCGAACACAATGGAATATATATCGGGAGCCATTCGATCATATTTAGAAGATAGGTTTTCAAATCGACAAATTTAAATTTAAAATTCACTCAAACCGATTTTCTACGCGTTTTAGCTTGCCCCGGACAAAACGTAAATCCAATTGACACGAAATTTGAAATCTTACAATGATTTAACATTACGGATCTAAACTGGTTTCGTCGAAATCCGAGACTGTTTGAAAAATGACTATTTTTACTCGTCAATTAAATATTAAAATATTAAATTTCCACAAATTAACTTTTAATTCAATTTTAAAAGTTCTATAACATCATTCTAACTCCAATATGATTTAATACAACTTTATAAATCAATTTTAATCACATTAAACCGAATTTCCAATTATTTTTGTAATTTCAAAAATTAAATTATCGATTTAATTATCCAATTAAATCTAGATATTCGAAATAAAATTTATTCGAATTACAAATTTTACTTGTTAATATTTAAAATCAATTAAATACACGAATTTCAAATGACAGAAATTCTGGGTCGTTACAATATAAATATTTCATTCACTTCTTATATTCATTTTTACTTCACTACTGAAGATATATTCATTTCTACTCACTTTGCCTTTACAATTTCCATTTGAATTCAATTTACCTTCCAATTTTAAATATTGAATTCTATTCGTCTTATCTCAATCCATTTTTATTTCCAACTTATATTATTTTTAGTCAACTTCAAATTAACTCTATAACTTTACATTACTTTGCACAACTAAAATTAAATATCATTCCCATATTTAATTTCAATTTATTGGATTAACATTTAAATCGATGAGTTTACTTACAAATTTTAATTTCGATACTTTGTTTTGTTTAGTCCAACATGACTAATTTTTCCATTTCACTTTATTTAACATAATTCAAATTTAAGTCTAGTATTCAACTTCCATTTTACTTACTTACAAATGTAAATTCCTTTGTTACTCTATTCGTTTGTTTACAATCTCAATAAACATCTTTTCAAAAATCATTTCCCTCATAGATCACTTTTACTTAACTAGATTCACTTACATTCCGATTCAATTTAATTTTAACTTCTATAAGTTTCCCACTTATTTAAATTCCATTTGCTAGCTTCTTTTAATTCACTTCAATTAATTAGCTTACCTTCCAACTTATTTTGTTTTTATACTCATTTTAATTTAATTCTTCTTAAGTTAAATTTTATTCTAAACAAATTTCAAATTGTTATAAGTTTTTCAAACCCATTTATTATTCCATAAACATTTTAAATAAGATTCTAGAGTCTTTTAAACAATTACTCAACATTTCAAAATCATTTTTGAAATCAGTTATATACATAATTCATTTGCAAGTCAAATTATCGTTTGAATTTTAAAACCAAACCCAATTTTGCAATAGCTCCAATATAAACCATTTTGGCAGCATTTCCTCCCTTAGAAACTTGAAAATGAACATCGATGATGCTGCACTCATCACTATAGTTATTTTCCAGGGACCAAAGTGAGTTCAATCTTTTGTTCTTTTCAAAAAACCTCCCCAATTATTTTTAAATTCCAAATCTCACCAGATTTCAAATCAAATTCAAAAATATTTCTGAAATAATATCACCATTATTTCTTCAAAACCTTTGAAAATCAATTCCAAACTCAAAAGGAATTAAAATTTCAGAGTCCAAATCCTTTCAACTCATATTCAAACATTACTCTGGAATTTTATCTCATTTTAATTATAAATCACACTATAATTCGCATTTATAAATTTCATTTGTTAATGAATTTATCTCCAAATATTTGGTTATACCATTATTTCCTTATCTTAATTACCATAACAACAACGATAATAATTTAATATTATCACTTCCTAACAACCAAGCAACCATTTACTATAAAAATTTACAAAATTATTTCCTTTGTATACAAAAGTAATTTGGACAAAATTATTTCATTTACCCTATTTTTAAACAATACTGTGTCGGTTTATCTTGTTTAAGAGTTTAGAAATTCCTATCGATTCAGTTGACCAGTGTGATGACCCGGAATTTTAAGCAGTATCAATTTAATAATCTGAATTAAAAAATTAAATTGATTTGATAATCTTTGTTAATAAGATTGGAATTAATTTAATAATCCAATTAAAATAAATAATTAATTTATCTTTTAAAAGCTAATAATTTTTTCTATTTATAATGTATATAGAATTTGTGTATATTGTAAATAGATAAACCTTGTTTTAAATTTAATAAATAAATAAATCTTGTTTTCTAAATAATATATATATTTGGTAAAATTGGGTATAATTTTAAAGTTAAACTTTTAAAAGCTATTGAATAAATAAAATATGGTTTTAAATTGTTAAGATAGAAATTTAATTTATTTAAATTGATTTATTTGATATTAAGTTTTTAAAAGTATATAATAAATAACTATATGATTTTAAATACATAAGGTAAATATTTCAATGGTTTTAACTTAAGTTTAAATTTAAATAAAATTGACAATAAAGTTTATTTTGATTTCCTTTTTAAATATAGTGTGATAAAATAAATAATTTATTAACAAAGAAACAACTTCTTTTATAAATTATTTAAAGTTATCAAATTTGTTATTTTCAAAATATAATAATGCATTGTTTTTAACAAATAGGTTTTAATAAAAATAATTGTTTTTTTAAGTTTAATTATGTAGTTATATATGTATATATATAACTTGATTTCTAAATTTAATTTTAGAATTTGATTTGAATTTGAATTTAAAGCTTTGAAATTTGAAGTATAAATATTTTTAATTGTTTTGATTTTAAAATATTTGTATAAACTTTATTTTATAGTTATAATTGGATTTATTCATTTGAAAATTATCTACATATAAATAAGCACATATTAACTAATTAATTAAACATAGATTTAAATTTATCTTATATTAACATATTAACTAAATAACTAATTAACATTTAATTATAACAAATTAACTTTTAAAGACAAGTGTAATCATTTTAGGCCTTATAATAACATGTGTTAGGTGATTAACATACCTACATGATAAATGTTTAAATTTGAGACAAGTGTCTTTTATTTTATTTTATTTTTCTTTTATTTTAATAAATCAAATTTCACCTTTATAAATACATATGTTTCTTATCTTTTTTTTCTTCTATTTTCATTTTTCAAGGGCAAGTATGAATCAATACTTCATAAAAACAAATTACCTCAAAAACTAAAATCTGTAAACACCTCCACTAAATCAATTCATGAAATCAAATTCCTATAGTCTATCTCAAAAATCTGTAGCATGCATAGTTTTAAAACACAAGCAAATCTGTTTTAAAACCTACATATTCAGTCAAAGCCTACATGTTCAATTAAGGCAGCTGCATCATTTCAAATCTGGAATTTTAAAGCTGCTGCATGTATGTAATTCTTATTTGAAGATCAGTTTTAAAGCTTCAGTAACACAAGTTTTAAAAGAGCATTCAAGTACAAGTTTTCAAGTTTTTCAAAAAAAAATTCCAAATGAAACCTGGAAGCTCTGCCTCCATTTTAATTAGGTGAGTAACTTATAAACTTAAAGTAAATAATGGTTGCATGTTATTGTTGTGGAAAATATTGCAATTGTGTATATTTACATGTATGTTTGTGTAGATATATTGATGATTTTCTACTGTATGAAGTATACATCTGAATATCTAGGACATCTCTGTTCCCAAATTAAAATTCTGTTTTTTTTTTGATTTTAAATTCAAACCTCTTAGTTTGGTCACTGATAAAACTAAAGTTTCAAAGGAAACTTGTGTGTTCCATCAAAAATGTAGTTAGAAATTCGCTTAAGTTAAATAATTGGATATGTCACTGGGTATCAAGAAGGAAACTGAACAAACTTAATATAAGTAAAATTCAAACATCTAAATTTATAAATTCAAGAATGTAAACTGTATTCTTATCCTAAAACATGATTTTTGAAGCTTAATTCATAATTTAAAAAGATGGGATGAGGGTGCAGTTCTGTAATGAACAGAAAATGGAAAATTTATGATTTCTGCTGATCTATTGATTTTGGAAGTCGGGCTTTCTTCCTGGAGGTGGAAGAGTAACCGGTGATGGTGGGAAAAATAGTTGGACAGTGATCGTAGCTCGAGGTTAAGTATGATTTAACCTTGAAGTTTAGAACCCTAAATATTATCTGGGTAGGTTTTTTAATTGGTTCGACCTATTCAGTGGATCGAGTGCTACTTAACTCAGGGAATTGGAAGTAGATGAGACGACGATGGAGTGACGGGAGGCGCAGGCGTTCAGATGGTCGGAATTTCTTGGATGAAGTGTTGACAGGTTTGGGGTTTATTTCGTTCTGCTGTTCCAGGTTTTAGATTAGCTGACTCGAATTCGATTTCGAGTTACTGTTGGATTTCCGGCGGTCGTGATTAAGTCTGGTGATGGTCGGCGATGTAGGGAAGGCCTGGAGGGTGGCCGGAGTTGGCCAGAGCCACGGTGCATGTGCACCGTGCACTTTGAAAGTCCTGATGAACTTGATTGTGCAGGAATTTTTGAATTCGAATTTACTCGAGTAAATGTAAGGGTTTACTCGAAGCAACAAGGGTTTTGACCCGAAGCAAATTTTGGGTTCCCTCGGGTTGATTCTGTTTTGTTACAGGTTTATAAAACCTGTCTATAATTTAAATTTAAAGGAAATTTAAATGAATTTAAAGGTTGTGATGATAAATTTAAACAAGTTTAAATTTAGTATGAAGTATAAATTCAAATGACTTTGAAATCTTAAAAGTTTTGAAATATTTAAAGTGGGTTTTCAGTTCTTAAAAACCTGACTGTTTTTGGATTTTCAATTTTATTTTAAAATCCGAAACATAATTTAAACAGTGGTTTAAATTCAAAGGCTAAGTTTAGTTTTCAAATAGCCTTTGAATTATAAGGTTTTAAAATGAAATTTGGATTTTTAATAAGGGTTTTAAATCAAGGTTTAAAACAAGTTTAAATCAAAGTTTAAAATCAAATGTTTAAAATAAATAGTGAATGCAAGTTTCTTGAGTTCAGATCTGGGTATTTGAATAAATTTTCAAATTCTGAATGTTTTTAAAAACAAGTTTAAATTAAAGTAGTTTTTTTAGAAAAATTATATTCGTTTTCAAACAAATATATAAACTTGATCTTTGAATAAAGTTCTTTTATAAATGGTTTTTAAAATGGAAGTTAAATGATTTGTTAACTTGAATTTGCAAGTTAAATAGTAATGTATTTAAAAGCTTAATTTTTAAATAAAATTAAGTAAATTAGTTTAAAGGCTTATCTTATATAAGTTTCAAATGTAATTACTAAATGTTATTTACATTTAGTTAAAGGATTATAAATTGAATTTAAATTTAGTTAAAGTTTAAATAAATAATCATTTTGAATCTAAAATTCAAAATGGAATTTGAATTTAAATTTAAAATGTAATGTTCTAAATACAGATTAATACTAATGAAGTCATTAATAAAGAAATGGATTATCTTAGAAATTAAGGTATTAAATGATTAAATGAAAAAGATAATTAAGGAATGACTTATTTAATTAATTTATAAATTAATAATTTAGATTAATTTATAATCAGAGATTAATTAAGAAGTAAATTAAGAAAAGTAATTAAGGAATGATTAATAGTTAGTGAAAGTCATTAACTAAGGATTATTTAACAATTAATTAATATGATTAGTTCTAATAAATTAATTATATTAATTAATTTAAGATAATCATTTGAAAATTGGTTAAATATAATTACTTAATGGAAGTAATTAAGGAATTAATTACTTAATGTAATTAATGGAGTTTAATGTGATTGGTTTAAATTAATTAATTAAGTTTAATTAAATTTAAACACTGAATGATTTAATAATAATTACTTAATGTAATTAATTGAGTTTAAATGTAATTTTTTAAGTTAATTAATTAGGTTTAATTAAGTTAAACACTAGATGCTTTGGTGAATAATTACTTAATGTAATTAATGGAATGTAATTACTCAGTAAAGTAATTAGGTGATAATTACCGGATGTAATTAATGGAAGATTGGTTAATAATGAAAGTAATTTGGATTTGAATTACTTGTATAATTAATCAAGAGATTAATTAAAGAAATTAATTAAGGATTAATTAATTTGATGAAGTAATTAAGATAGTTAATTACAGAATGAGATTAATCAAAGGTGATTAATAATTATGGTTTAATTGAGATTAATTACTGAATGTAATTAATTTAAATAAGATAATTAATTAAATTCTTGTTAGGGATCATTAATTAATATAATTAATGATGTAATTAAGATTGATTAATTAAGATTAATTAATCAATGATTAGTGATTAAGGGTAATTAATTAATTGTAATTAATTAAGGTTTAATGTAATTAATTATAGTTAATTAATTAATGAAGTAATTGAAGGTTAATTACTGTATTTGGTTTAGAATAATTTAATTTGTGAAATTAATTGAAGGATAATTACTAGAATGTAATTAAAGAATAATTAATCAAGGGTGATTAATTAAGTTGTTTAACTAGAGGATAATTAATTAATTTGTAATTAATTAATGGATATGTAAGCAAGATTTATATTGATGTAAGTAATTTATGTAATTCACTTTAAATTAATTAGGAGATGGAATTGATTAATTTAACTCATTTTAAATTAATTATAGATGGTGTGATTATAGATCATTGCTTATGTATGGATGGATGATATTACTTGCCTTGAATGGTTTGAAATCTCAAATATGAGATATGTAGTGTTAAGTGATATGGATGCATTGGTTGCATTGTGATGATGATTTGGATTATCTTTGATAATGATAATATGCATTATCTGTTATGATGATAATGTTGATTATCTATTGTGAATCTGTGAATTTTCTATCTGTGTGTATATAGATAATGAAATTTAATTGTTTTAAACTTTAAAACAACTTGGACCTAAAAGATGGCGTTTTGGATTTCGATGAGACCGGGATCGGGTTTCCAGATTTGGATATCCAAAAACCACATCGATCTAAATTAACGATAGGTCGTGAATCTCAAGTGAATATGAAGATTCAGAGTGCAAGGGTTATCGTCGTTAATTCTGAGGGTGATTCCAAAATGACTGTAATGAGATAATGCCTTCGGTTTCGTTCGATCCGGAATGAACTTGTATGGATTGAATGCTTTCAGAACATCGTCAAGTGGACGATGAGCATTCTAAGATAAATGTGTCCTATAAAGGTAATCGTAGCCTCAAGCCTCATCAACCGGAAATGGCTAAAACATGGGAGGTGCAGCAAGGCTAAGTAGGTCATGCCCAAGTAGGATGAGATTTTCCCCTGTATAGAGGTCCCTTTTTATTCGGTTGTGTGGGCAGTTGGAATGCGCACCAACTGCGGGGTTGTCTTGTTCGGGACTGTCCAGTAAGGGATGGTTCCGGCCTTGTGTTGCAGGGGAGTTAGGGTGGCTCCTCGGTACGGTGATCTAGGCCACGTACTGTGACGGACGGTACCCCAGTAGTCCTGCCATTGTATGGAATCCAAAATCCAATAAGTGCCGTACGTTTTAGATGTGCCCAATTATGTTGGAACGTGAGATGTAAGCATTCCAGCTATTTCTGTATTTTACTTGAAAACCCTAGACCCTATTATTATATCACCGTATTTCCTATCAAATGTTTTGGTTAGCGTAAGGTAAACACTTTTCCATGTTTATGTGTAGGAAGTCTTACGTGATACCTTTCCTTTCAAAAGGTTTTTCAAAGTTAAGAAAACTTAGCCTGTTACTCATACCAGACCCATGTCTGACCCGGAGTTTATTTCTGTTTTTCTTAAACTCTTGGTACTCAAATTTTTTTACGTGTAGCGAAGGGATTCAGGTTAGCTTTGACGAATTATGGAGGAGCAATGGAGCAGAAGGCTTCAGCATTGTAGATATGTTTAGTGTTCCGCTGTTTTGGTATCTCTGTGTTTTCTCTGAGTTGTAATAACTAGACAGGTGTTTATAACTGTCTAGTATGTGTTGTATTATCTGTATAACTCTGATGGATGTTGTATATGATACTATGTAATATCTTATATTATTAATATAATTTATTCGTTCCGCTGTTTAGATTCTGATGTGTTGTTTCTTCTTTTTTCTCTTTCTTTCTCTTTCATATCCCTTTCTTTCTTATTAATGATGCGTCATTCTGTGGAGATGAATGGCGGTCGTTACAACCAGACTACACCGACCAGAATTCATAAACTCTCAACAGGTAAGTCAACACAATATAAAAATAATTTTTATATTCACAAACAAATACGCGCTCATATCTAGTAATACACTCAAATCATTCTAGAGTACTATTGACTCTATCCTAATGGGTAATCCCCACCAGATCCAAAGTTCTCGCTTAAACTTTAGCTCTGATACCAAATATAACGACCCAATTTTTCGAAGCTCGAAAATTTTACATCAATATGTCCACTATATTAAATGTCAAACAATCAAATGCTGGAAAGCAGACCGTTAGGATTAGAGAAGAAGGAGGTAGATGAAGAAAATGGAAAACAATATTAGAATCTCATATACGCAATGGAACAATATATAATAAATAAATGAATAATTTTAAGCAAAGAATTATATTTGTTTATATATTACATCATTAGAGTACAAATACAAATCAACAACTCAATTCAAGATAATTATAATATCATGTCCTCCAAAGGTGAGTATACAGCTAACATTACACGGCGGAAATATAAATCTACAGAAATACACCTCGTCATCCAACTCGTCTCATGAGCTCCACAGTAGTCCATCCAGAATCTGTACTCTATAATACTCGGTCCGACCCGAGTATTGTAGCAAATAACATCCGAGTCAGTCTGGACTACCAGAGTGAGAAAACACACTCAATTGGATTATTAAATTTTCCAACTTTGAAATCAAACGTATCTCGTAATACCACACCACAAATAAACATGTTGGGTTTTACCTTACGTAACCAAAACATTTATCAAATCCATCTGATATTATAATAGTGCCTATAAAAAGTAAAATAGAATCTAGCTGAAATGCTTGCATCTCATGTTTCAGCATAGTTGGGCACAATCAAAAACCGTACAGAGGCTTATTGGAGATTGGATTCCATACAATGGCAGGGCTACTAGGGTACCGCCCGTCATAGTACATGGTGTAGATCACTATACCGAGGATCCACCCTGATCCCTGCATCACAAGACCGAAGCTACCCCTTACTTGATAGTCCGAATAAGTTCAGCCCACGGTTGGAATCAGCAACCGCCCACACAGCCGAATAAAAGGGACCTCTAGACATGGGTGACCTTACCCTAATTGGTTGCTAGTCACATAGCCTTATGTGCACCTCCCTTGTTTAATCCATTCCCGTTTGATGAGGCTCCAGGTTAAGCGTTACCTTTTTAGCACACATTCACTTAGAATGCTCATCGTCCTCTTGATGATGTTCTGATAGCATTCATCCATATAAGTCTGTTTCGGGTTCGAACGGAATTGAAAGCACTACTCCTACTACATCCATTTTGGAATTACCCTCAAGATTAGTAGTGATTAGCCCTTGCACTTCACTGCTCCATCTTCGACTCCCAGTTCTTGTCTTCCTTATGAAAATGTTCAAACCGGATAGAAGTGGTTTTCGAGAAATTAATCCGGATCCCGGTCTCTTTGAAACGATCAGCGCTTGGCCAATATTGATAGTCGGTTATTTAACTATCAAATAACATTCACAAACAATCATCAGACTTTAAATAATTTTCCAAATTATTTATTCAAAAATACCTTCACAAGATATCTTTCTACATTTCAATCTTTTGAAAATAGTTTCCAATTCACTTTTCCTCTCGCAGAATAAATTCACAAATATTGTTTATTTCCACTTAAAATTACCAAGTCTAAATACTTTATATTTAAAATAATTTAAAAACACTTTATCTAAAAAAATATACTTTAAAACATTTATAATAAAAACTATTTAAAACACTTTATTTAAAATACTAATTATGAAATTTTATAATAATTTCTCATGTAAAACTTAAGCCAAAACAAATCATAAAATAAAGTTATGAAATTCTATACAAGCTTTTCAGATAAAAACTTTAGCCGGCCATCTTCAAAATAAAACAACTTTATAAAATATAAATATTAATAATCATGTTTTTAAATCATAATACCAATTAAATTTTTTATAATAATTACTACTATAACTAATTTAATAAATATTTACCTTTAAAATTTTAACAACTTAAATAATAATAATTTCTCAAAACATTCCTTTAAAAAATTAACTTATACTTAAGAATCTGCTTCGAAAACGTACTTGACTTTTCAGAGAAATACACCATCCTTTCATCTTTAAAAATTAAACATTATTTATTTTTGATACAATTTACCCATTCCTTTATAGATTATCACCCTGAATTTATACTTCCAAATATCCACTGATATTCTATTTTACTTTATAAACCCAGTTTATAAATCCATAGTCTCGTCATTCTTTTAATACACAGTTTCAAACATTAAATCAATTTCCAACTCGATTTCCAAAATTACTCCATTTTAAAAATAACTTCTTTTACTTACTAAATTTTATTTATCCTAAAACCCATTAAATTCAGATTTAACTTCTAAATTATGATTTAAAATCTTATTTTACTGAAAATACCAATTTCATATTTATTTCAAAATTCTTCTTTTCTTTCTTCCTAAACCATTTAAATTCTAAATTTTTAACAATAGATATTTTTGGTATCAGAGCTTAATGTCACTTAAGTTTCAAAATACACTTATTCCCATTTATTAAAAAATCTCCTTTCCCATACTTGGAATTTATTTATTAGAATTAAAAAAACAACTTTTATCCTTTTCTAATTCATTTATCAAACCTCTATAATTATTTAATTAAGAATTCTCCCTTTTTATTTCCCTTTAAAAATCCAATCTATATATTTTTGATAACTCAGTATATCCAAATATATTTAATCAAGCCATAGCATCCAATATTTCCAATTACCAATATAATTTATCACAAGTTATTAAATAAACCATATCACAGAATATTAAGTAATCTAAATATTTTGAGGAATCCAGTTGGATCCCTCCAACTTGGTTTCCCGTATCCACAGATATTAGCAAAATATAAAAATACCAATCCTGCTTCGAGGTGGGATATCGCCGTATAAAGGGTCGTTCGCTATTATGCGTAGCGCATAGGGTCTCATCCGCTATATAATGCGAGAAATCAATCACTCCAACATATATACTATATAATATACCACATCCAATCAATTCAGTCATTCAACCCAAAATTTTAAATTTAACTATTTAAATTTAAATAATAATCCAGATGAGTGAGATTAACTCACTTTTGATTTGTTTGCAATCCAATCCAATTCTGACCTTGCTTCACGGTTTTGACCTTGTATAAATAATTCATGATTTATTACTATTTGAGTTAACCAAACAATTAATTTTCCGTTCAATGATTTAATTGCCAAATCTATTATTACAAAATAAGCTCGTACCTTTAAAATGTATATGTATATTTATTCTTCCTTTGAAACCACATATATATACTAAAAAATAATTTATAGATTTCCAAAAATCTAATTTTATATAAACATTCAACATTTTAAATTTTCCTTGGAAACAACATATACTAAAAATATAAATCTAATCTTTACATAACTTTCAGCATTTAATATTCTTGTATATATAAAATTTCAAAATCTATCCGTATAAAATTTCCTCTATTTAACCTACAATTTAAAATAGGCAGGCATATCAACATTTATACTATAAATCTGTTATGTATCAAAATCAGTAAAATAAACCGAGAATACTTACAACACAGAACAACACTCGAGCTCGAAGATTCGCCCCAGTCACGATTCGTTGGTCACACTCGCCGATTCCTACGTGCCCAAGCGATCCCACGCGAACCTCGAAGATCGTCGAACTTCACATCGCGGCCCAAATCCCAACAAAATTTTGTCGAGTCCCAACTCCAGTAGCCGCTGTCAGTCACTTGCGAATGCGGCGCTCCGTAGCCATTGCACGCAATACGATAAGACGCAGATCCCATTATTTGCTGAGTTGCCTCCGCCTTCGCGATCTAATCGCTACAATCCTTTGGAAAGGTCGAGACTCGAGCAAAAAGAAGGGTTCGAACAGATATGAGATGATCTTTATTTAAGGTCAGAAAGGAGGAGGCCATATCGTTATTCATATTATTATTTTTTTCCGATTTGAACGAAATGGCTTTCGTTCTTCTTATATACATATATTTTTTTAACGGAAATGAATTCGATCCTTAATAAAATGCTCGGCTGTTTCTTCTTAAAGAAATTGAAGAGAGAGAGAGAACGGGAAACAAGAGATGGAGAAGGAAACGTGGCTTTGATAAAGGGGAAAATACGTCACATGGTGAATCAACAGTGGCTAAAAGGAAAAAAACAAAAAGTTATGATGTGGAATTATTGGTCAAATCAACTTTACAAATATTTTTTAAAATTTAAATCGTCTCAATTCCCACAACTCACAATCTTGATCTCCTATCGAGGCATGCCGCTAGGCGTTTACAATGTTTTACCCCCATTACGAACGCAATGGAAAAGGTTTCGAGTCCTAATTCGATCGTATGGAGAAGATAGCTTTTGGACCCAGTTATTTATATTTAATTTTTGGTATAAAGTCTAGCGCTTCTATATATTGTATGACCACACGACAACTCCAAATACTACTAAAATTGAAATCCGATAATAATACACTATTACGGATCCAATGGAACTAGTTTCACCAAATTCCAAGACTGTGCCTCGGAAGGCTATTTTTAAGTATCGATTTAAATGATATATTCTTAAAACTAAACAAAACACTTCAAATTTCAATTTTAAAGATTTCATTATCTTCAGTATTATTAATATAGATTTTACAAGCCTTCAAATGATTTTTAACAAGCTCAAAACTGAAGATGCAATATTTTACCCAATTTCATATTATTAAATTCAATAATTTAATTGCCAAACAAACAGTGATATTTGAAATTCAAGTTAAACTAACTTTCAAATATTTAAAATCAATTAAATATTTTAATTTCAAATATCCAGGAATTCTGGGTGTCACCCTTGGGTCTCCCGACTTGGTACAGTGGAGCTAAGGTTGCGGCTTTCGATGAATTTAAGGCCAAATCCTTCGATTTGGATATGGATTCGTGATCACACGATGGAGGAGAGGCAGGACATAGAGTTTCATTGTAATGGCATGGTATTTTGTGCCATTCGCATCCGCACCTGTCGGACTTGAATTGCTCAAAATATCAGATTGTTAATTTATGTTTGGCAAAACTCAGCATATACAGTAAATAAATCGATCACAGAATCACAGACATGGAGTAATATAATAATAATGTAGTGGAATAGATAAATATTAGTTCATGAAGCTACTATACAAACAACAGAGTTTGAAATAAAATACAACAGAATATCTCAATACATACTAATGACATCTCTGAACAAATCGACTGGAAAGCTGAAAGCTGAATCGATAGTTGTCTCCAAGCGAAGCTCCAAACTCCAAAAATGAGTCTCAAATGCTGTATCACTCAGTCTGACCTAAGCGTAAAGAAAAACACAAACACTTGAGTCAGGATTAACATTCCTACATCAATAATCCAACTCAAGTGAAATATCAACTGAAATACAAGTAACTCAAAGGATGTTGGGATAACCATCCTCTAAGGATCTGTGGAACTATCTACTATGAAGAAATATATGATATTAACAACCAAACATCATTATAACACCGTGGTCATTTCAAAATAATTTATACTTCAAAACCAAAATATCATTCCATTTCAAATATATCTATTTCCAAATTAAAGCACTTTCAAAGTTACAACACCTTCGTAACCCAAAATACTTTGAAATCATAATTCTTCGGAAAACCATAACTTAGAAATCATAACTTCTACCACTTAAACAGTTTAGGTATTAATAATAGTATATAAAATAAAATAGTTTATATATAAATAATTAGTGTATTAAAATAGTTTGTATTAAAAATAGTTTTATATTAAAATAGTGTGTGTGTATATATATATATATATATATATATGTATATATTAAATAATTTATAAAGTAAAATATTTATAATTTCCTCAAATTTCACTAAATCGATTCAAATCAATTCGAATTCCACATTCAAAATTAATTAAATCTCAATTCATCAATTTCAGTTCAATTCAGTTTCTAAATAAACAATTTTAAATTATATCGATTTCAAATACAGATTTGAACCACAAAATAAACCATTTAATATTCAATATTTTTTAAAGCTTTAAATATTCATCATTTTCAAAACTAAATTTATGGTTTCATATAGATCTTGATTTAACTTCATTATTATTTAGTCTTGTAATAGTCACTTAATAAATTCAATATCATTTAAATAACCTTAAATTACATTTTACTAAATATTTCCTTCAATTTATTTAAACGTGAAATATTCACTAGATTACTTAAATAAAAAATCAAGTTATAAAATCATATTTTAACTCTCAATCTCAATAAGTTTCAAATCGATTTAATTAAATAAAATTCTTAATTAAATACAATTTCAAATAAATTTCAAACTTATCTTCCCATTCTTAACTTATAAAATCATTATAAAAATATATTTTTAAAATAAAATTTCAAATCTAACTTATAACCTTAAAATTTAAACTTATAAATTTCAAATTTAAAATCCTTGTAAAGTAACATATATATGTATATATAATGTCCTAAAATCAATAATTATTAAAACCAAGATATTCATTTCAAAACCTTGGAAATCATCTTTAATATATATATATATATATGTATGTATGTATGTATGTATGTATATATATATATGTATATACACACACACACCAACGGTGTCTGTATATAATTTTCTATCCTATGGTCAAGTGATACGGATATTTATCATTTCAATCCGCAATTCAAAATTCGTACGGGTAATATCATTTCAACCCGCAATCCCAAATTCAATTCAGTGAAAATCACTTGGGTTTACATTTCAACACATAATGATTTTCTCATATTCTACCGTTCGTTCGGTTATGTATCATTTCAACCCATAGGAAATTCTATACTAACAAGGAACTTGCAGAGTGATAACAGATATGATAATAATAACAACAGGCATATATCATCAATAACAATATAAATAAACAACAAGATATGGTGTCATATCCCATAGGTGAACAATTACATATAAATGCATATCATATATGACAATTTAAACAATAAACAGTTCAATTTAGCAGTATATTTCAGTTGTTGTTTCAATTGAAATCAAATTTAACAGATATAAGAATGTTAATCATGAGTGATTGCTCACCTTTCAAGCCCGAGAGTTTTGTCAAAGAAATGAGCTACGAATTCCAAAACAGGCTTGATGGACACGATTCAACGAACAAAGCTGATAAATAAGGAATAGATGAAATCAAATTAGAACTGGATCGATGCAGATATATGGTATAAGCGGACTTATAAGTATATATGAGCATATATAACTCTACGTATAAATATCCAGTCATATTCTAAATTTAAACATATGTCAAATTAAATATATATATATATATATATATATCTTTCAAAATCATTATTTTAAACTAAACTAAAATATTAAAGTCAAGTATATATATAACAATAAATTTTGAATTAATATGTTTAAAACTTAACAGTTTACCGTGTGTATATATATATATATATATATATATATATATATATATAAAACTTATGAAATCAACCAACAGACCAAAAGTTTAAAACTGATAAAATATAACACTATATGTTATATTTAAAACAATTCTTATTATAAGCTTAGTATTTATAAAATCATCTTAAATCCAAAGTAGTATAAATATAATACTGTAACGGACGAGAAATTTTCGACTTTCGAAAATTCAACATCGATACTCACTTTATCGACTGCCGAGAAATCGAAGGCCGGAAAAACCGAAATGTTATGGGTTTTAGAAAGAAGAAAAGAAAAAGAAGAAGAGAGAAAGAAGATACTAAGATAGAAAATAGAGGGAAAAGAAACAGAAAATTTTAAAATAGAACTGACAGAAAGGAAACAACAACACAACAACATCAGAATCTCACAATTCGCAGCGGAACAACATATAATAATAAATGAATAATCTTTAAACAAAGAACTATATCAGTTATTACATTTCATAATCTTACATTACATCATATCATCAGAGTGTTCAACAACATACAATAACAACAATGCAGCGGAAAAAGAAATACTATGTAAACCAGTAATACGCCATGCCATCCATCATGCCTCCAGCAACTCCAGAATATCCAGAATATCCTGATAAACCTTAACTCTTGACTGCCCGTGTGGAAATTGGTGGGCACCCAGAGTTTAGGAAGGAAAACAATAAACTCCGAGTCAGTCATGTGACTGGTGCGAGAACTAAAACAGTTTATTTTTCTTTAAAATCAAAATAGAGGAATATTTTTAAATTCAATTCGCAATGCTTTTAAAAATGAGACTACCATAAAGCCTCCCGCACACACACACATGCAAACGCAGAATCGGAGGAGATTTCTCCTTATGATAGTCAAAGATGCTTGATACGCATTTAAAATAACATTTGATATTATTATTAGTGCATAGTGTAGAGGAAAATCATTTCGAAAATAAAGATATAAATCTTAGCCAGCATAGACATTCCGCACTTATGCCTACTATAGCTACCATGTTCAATAGCAGGTTACCGCCACATTCCATAGCAGGTTATACAACTAATACCGTACAAGTCTCGTATTGTTTCTTTGGATTTCCAACAAATGGTCAGGCCAAGGAACTTCCCATTGCCACATGGAAACGCCTCTGGCTGGACGTCCCCGAGAACTTAACCAGCTCTCTGCCAACACAAGGCCGGGTTACCTTTATCACTAGGTAACTACTACACGAATATGGCATCCCCCGGTCCCATTGGACCTTTAATCGAGCGCTCGTCACCAACAACACCACACAGTAATAAATATAGTGTATCAACATGAGTAAGTATCTGGGCTCCATACCATGATACCACCCTTTCCAGAAGGAAATGCACATACCCTAAAGGGCGCTACCCCTCATAACCTTGCCGCATCTTTCCTGTTTTGACCATTCCGGGATGTGAGGCTCGACGAAGTCACGTCCACAAAAACATACTTTATACAAAAGCCATGCTTTGGGTAAACAAATGATCATAGAAATGATCACCAGGATAGACGATCAAACAAATGATCCTATCACAAATAATCAACACAATGATCATTTCACAGCAACACTCAGTATGTCACATTACCAAATTGGGAATATATTGCCGATAACTTCAACTATATAACCTCTGAGTTCGTACGTCTCAGAGAAGGGTGTTAAGCTAAAAGAATAAATTCTCCGCCACCACAGAAATATATTTGAAAGAAATCAGCTTTATATCTCAATTTGTAATGTCAGACATACAATCCATACAAGTCTGTTCCGGGCTCGAACAGAACCGAAGGCACTTACAAAGAAGTCCTTGCAATCCGAATAATCTCTAATCACGTTCGGATTTCCCATCACTTATGGAGATCTCTATACCGGGGATCAGCCAGTGCAGAGACAATCAACAAGAAACCCTTTCGCTTTCGAAAATATCCGGTCTTCAACACCGATCTTCGAATGCAATTCATACGGCGTATCACGTATTCGGAATGGGTTATACGACCCCAAGGTCCTTTCCCGGTTAACCCGAATAGTGAGCGCTTATTTAAAAAAAATAAGTGTGGCATTCAATTTCAAATAAATCACAACAAATACCATTCAAAGGTAAATATCGATAGTCGGTTATTGAACTATCAATGGATATGCCAACATCACCAGATTCCAAATAATTTTCCAAATTATTTATTTCCCAAAAATATCTTTACTAGATATAAACTTTATTTCCATACTTTAAAAATAAATCAATATTTATTTTTAAAACCCATTTTCCAAATTTCCTTTATAAATTCCATATTGAATTTATATTCCAAAATATTCATGAATATACAATTTCTATTATTCATTTTCAATTTATCTTCAAAAAGATAAATTCTCTAAACTTTCCATTTCTCATTGGAAAAACAATTTCCATACTTATTTATTTAATAAGTAATTCACAAATTTTATTTATTTTCAACCTTCTGAAAATATTCAATATGCTTAATTCAAAATTAAGCATATATTTCATTCCTTAAGGAAATCATTCTCTTAAACATATTTATTTAGGCCAAAACGAATGTTGCGTAAAACATCGTTACGACAACCCAAAATCACTAGTATAGGGATTCGAAATTAAAATAGATATATAAATCCCAATACTATACAAAACATTTCCTTTCGGAAATCATTTATTATAACAACAGTGTTATAATCCACTATTTCCTTTTATTTCTCGAAAACATCTATTTCAACAATAAATGTTGAAATCTATGGTTTCGAATCTCAACATATTTTAAAACATCGTTAGATCGTTTTAATTCTATTTCAAACATCACTTCCAAAATAATTTTTTTAACATAATATTCACTATTTAAAAACGTGAATATACCTTGTTAATAAATTCCATCACTTCTATTCCTTTTATTTTAAAGGATTATTCACTATTCAAAACGTGAATATAACTCTATTAACAAGTTACAACTATTTACTTATCAAAATAAGTCGTTTCGAATTTATAAAACAACGTTTATAAATTCTATTCTATTTATTTTATATCAACTCCTTTTTATAAATTTCTTTATTAACCTATCTCAATTCATATCACAATGATATACTAAAAATTCATATTATAAGTCAAATACTTATAATTTATTTATTTACAAAATCATTCTTTCAAACTTCCCAAATCTATAAATCTTATAACTTCTAAGATTCATTTATTTATCCAAATCCATTCCTTTAATAACTTTATAAATTTTATAAACCTACTATTTACAAAATTTCATTTATAACTTCACTGTTTATAATTCTATAAATTTCATTCATTTATGAAATTCATTTACAATTCATTCTAACACTTATAAAAGCTCGTTTTATAATTCCAATATTTTAATTTACAAATATCAATTTATAAATCTTTTAATACAAATGAATTTGTATTATTATTTTAAACATCTTTTAAACTCTTTTAGAATTCCATCATTTTGATTTATAAAATAATCAAATTTCATAAATCCTATTTTAAACTTTTCTTATAATAAATTTAGAAATCCCAATTTAACTATTTTATAAAGTCATAAATCCCATATTTTCTAAAATCAACCTTTAACTATATTTCTCAAAAATATAATTTTTATAACATTAAGATTATAACGTTTATTTATTTATAATGAATCAATTCCAAAAATATTTTATAAACGTATATTTCCAAAAATCACTTTAGAAATTCCTTAAAAATCAAAATTATTATTTTTAAACTTCCAAAAATTGGATCTGATGATGCAACGCATCAATAGTCAATCACGACTTTCAAACATCATATATCATCCATGATAAACAATTAAATATCACAATATCTGAAATAAATTAAATACGGGTGAGGAATCCAGTTGGATCCCTCCAACCTGTTTCCCTGCATCCACAGACATTAGCACAATACCAATTCCGTTTCAAGACGGAATATCGCGGTATATGGGATTTTATAAATATATATCCGCTTACTAACGGCGCATAGGGTCTCATCCGCTAAAAGAAAATGCGGGAAATCAATCAACTGCAATATATACATATGCCAATATATATATATTGCTATATATATAATATAATACCAATTCCACTTCAAGGTGGAATATCGCGGTATATGTGTGTAATAAATAACCTCCGCTTACTAACGGTGTATAGGGTCTATTCACATCCAATATATATAATAATCATCATTCAATCATCCAATCATTCAATCAACACAGTCATCAATTTTAAATCTAACTATTTAAAATTTAAATAAACAACAAAATTCCTTTTTGAGTGAGAAGTTCTCACCTTTATTCCCGTTTGCCATCCCCTTCCAATTCAACTTGTTTTCTTCATTTATACCTTGTATAAATATTTATACAATTCATTAATATTCGAAATAATCGAATAATAAATTTTTCATTTTATAATTTTAATTCATCGGTTTTGTTCTAAACCAATTTCTTTAATAATTTTATTCAACTAATTATTTCATCTCAAGTTAATGATTTTTTTATTTTAAGCTAAAAATTAAAGATTCAAACTAATTTTCTTTTTAAAATAATTCTAACATTTTGCTTATATAATTTTCTTCAATCTTTTAAAATTCCTTTGTTTAATAAATTATTTTAACTAAAAATTTAGTTTAATTAACCAAACTCACTTTTAATAAAATTATCTAATTGAAGATTTAAATCCTAAACTAGAATTCCTTTAATTTATTTATCCAATAAATTAAATTCCTATTAGGTAAATTAAATTAGCCAATGATTTTATTAATATTCGAATTAAATCGAACTATTCAATTTTCGTTCTTGATTGTTTAATTAATCAATTGTTTTATTTAAACCAGTTTCTTCTTTAAATAAATTTATTAAAACTAATTTTCTTTTTTATACATTCTTTTCACATTCTAAAAATAATATTCCTGTCTTTAAAATTTTAACTTCAACAATTTATCAAATCCACTTGAATATTTATTTTCATTTAACAGATTATTTTTAGTGACTTAAAATAGATTAACTAAATAAATCTATTACCTTATTATTTTAGTTTTAACATAACTTTTAAAATATTCAACCTTGTATAACAATTTTATAAAATTCTTTAGTATCCGAAATAAATCGAATAACCAATTTCCCCTATTCCAATCTAATTAACCGATGGTTTTGCTTTTAAACCAGTTTCTTTTAATAAAATTTGTTAAATTAAAAATTTACTCTAAAACTAAATTTTCTGCTAATATACCTACTTACTTCTTTTTAAATTAAAATAGATATTTCTTAACTTAAATTAGTACTTTTAATTTTAAAACTAAATTCTCTTTAACATATTTATTTTTAACCACTAAAAATTAAATAAGTTAATTTAAATCAATTTGTAATCCTCACTGACTGCATTTTCTTTATTTATATCGATTTAAATTATTTACACATAATCTACATATATATATATATCTGATAAAAAAAAAAAATTATACCTCACAGACGAGATCGTGCACCATCGAAGCCTCGCAGTCACCACCGTCCATCGATGTCGCGCGACACTCAATCGATCGTGACCCCTCCCCTACGCGCGCGCCGCTCCACCTCTTCCCTAGCTCGCGCACGCACCCCCAAATCATCGCGACGTCGCCGTCTCTGCTACCACTTGCCAACCCCGATGCCACGCGCACGCGCGCCAGTAGCTACGCCTTCCCCCTCGCGTCTGATTGAATCAAATCGTCGCCGCATCGAACCGCGTGAACCCACGCGACTTCAACGTCGCCGCAGCCAATTGTCGCCGCTCTCCCCTACGCGCGCGAAACCCTAGACTACTCCCGAGCGCCGCCTACGCCAACTAACCGAGTCCTCCCCCTCGTCGTGGTTGACCCCCCCTGACGCGATGTGAGATCCCCTTTTATATATATATTTTTATTTTTATTTCATTTGAACGAACAAAGGATTTAGGGAGGAATTGAGCAGCGTGGCCATTGTTTTTTATTTGCGTGACTCCTGGATTATTTACTGAAGAAGATTATCTCGGCTTCGATTTAGAAAGTGAGGGAGAAGGAGACGTGATATTCTTATAATCAAATGAAGTATGGTTTGCACGATCTTTTCTTCGGGATCGTAGGCGTGATTCTAGGCGTAAGCGAAGGAAAGAGAACGTGCTGTGTTTGTTTATAAATTTAAATTTAAATTTAAATTCGTTTAAAATCTTCAACGCGTTTATGTGTCGTGTGCTCACATATTAACTCCAAAAAATACGAAATTTGAAATCCTAGAATAATTCAATATTCCGGACCCAATGGAACTGGTTTCGTCGAATTCCGAGACTGTGCCTCGGACAGCTATTTTAAATATCGATTCGAACGATTAAATTTCAAAACTGAACAATTCACTTTCAAATTCAATTCTGAAGCTTCTATAATCTTCAATATTATCAATATGAATTTTACAAGCCTTTGAAATATTTTTAATTGGCTTAAAATTGAAGATTCAAATTTTTATTCAACTCTCAATAGATTAAATTCTATAATTTAATCGTCAAATTCAAAGTTATATTGAAAATTCAATCCAACCCATCATTTAAATATTTAAAATAAATTAAATATTCTCAATTTAAATTGTTAAAAATTCTGGGTCGTTACAATCTTTCCCCCTTAAAAGAATTTCGTCCCGAAATTACAAGTTAAGAAGAATGCCCTTATCTCGACTATTATTTTTCACAATCCAAATAGTTTTATCAACTTACTAGCCTAAATCTTTTTACTAGAGATTCACTATCATTTCAACTAGCTTTCTAACTTCAATTATAGGTTTCAAACAACATTGTTTACTTCCAATTCAAATTTAAATTCAAATTTAAATTTCAAACTTTCAAATTTTTCTCAAAAATTTTCTAACACCCTAAATTTTCGAAAAATTTCGCCAGCGTTTCCTTTGCGCGGCTCGATCGGTACGACTACAAAATGGCACCACGGCCCCTCAAAATCAAAAAGAAAAGAGAAAAGCCAAGTGGCTAGAGAAGAAAGTCATCAAATCTCATACTGAAATTGAAATACGTACCTTTTTGTCGAGCAATTCAATTTTTATCTTTGAAATCAAAATCTCAATTCCATTTCTTTTTATATACCTGTATAACCTGCTAGTAGTAGTATCCAAATCCAACATTCAAACCATTTTGCATATTCTATTACAAAATTTCCAACATATACTTCTTATACGTTTCTACTTCACTATTGAAGTTACATATTCATTCTCATTCATTTTCATTTCAGTTTAATTCACAATTTTAAATTTCATTCGAATTCAATTCACAATTTGAATATTGAATTCTAATGATTAACTTTCATTTAGTAATTCATTTCAATTTTCAATCCATCTCGATTTTTACTTAATTTCTAACAAAGAGAATTTCAATTTATTTCTTTTACTTACTTGAATTTATATACAAATTCAAATTTATCTTCAAATTTAGCTTACGACTAAACGTTAATTTAACCAATTCAAATTCCAATTCATTAGTCCATGAATTAATAAATTATCAAGTTAGTTCACTTGAATTCAATCCATTTTATTTAATTCCATATACTAATGATAATAATTCTATATTATCACTTCCTAACAATTATGCAACCATATACTATAATAATTCATAGAAAATAATTTCTTTCTATACAAAAATAGTTTTGGGCAAAATTTATTTTATTTATCTGATTCAAAACAATTTTATATTCACTAACAAATACGCGCTCATATCTATTATTACACTCAAACTCATTCTAGAGTACTGCTGACTCTATCTCTAACGAGTAATACCCAACAGAACCATGGTTGTCGCTTAACCATAAGCTCTGATACCAAATGTAACAGATGAGAAATTTCGACTTTCGAAAATTCAACATCGATACTCACTTTATCGATTGCCGAGAAATCGAAGGCCGGAAAAACCGAAATGTTATGGGTTTTAGAAAGAAGAAAAGAAAAAGAAGAAGAGAGAAAGAAGATACTAAGATAGAAAATAGAGGGAAAAGAAACAGAAAATTTTAAAATAGAACGGACAGAAAGGAAACAACAACACAACAACATCAGAATCTCACAATTCATAGCGGAACAACATATAATAATAAATGAATAATCTTTAAATAAAGAACTATATCAGTTATTACATTTCATCATCTTACATTACATCATATCATCAGAGTGTTCAACAACATACAATAACAACAATGCAGAGGAAAAAGAAATACTATGTAAACCAGTAATACGCCATGCCATCCATCTTGCCTCCAGCAACTCCAGAATATCCAGAATATCCTGATAAACCTTAATTCTTGACTGCCCGTGTGGAAATTGGTGGGCACCCAGAGTTTAGGAAGGAAAACAATAAACTCCGAGTCAGTCATGTGACTGGTGCGAGAACTAAAACAATTTATTTTTCTTTAAAATCAAAATAGAGGAATATTTTTAAATTCAATTCGCAATGCTTTTAAAAATGAGACTACCATAAAGCCTCCCGCACACACACACATGTAAACGCAGAATCGGAGGAGATTTCTCCTTATGATAGTCAAAGATGCTTGATACGCATTTAAAATAACATTTGATATTATTATTAGTGCATAGTGTAGAGGAAAATCATTTCGAAAATAAAGATATAAATCTTAGCCAGCATAGGCATTCCGCACTTATGCCTACTATAGCTACCATGTTCAATAGAAGGTTACCGCCACATTCCATAGCAGGTTATACAACTAATACCGTACAAGTCTCGTATTGTTTCTTTGGATTTCCAACAAATGGTCAGGCCAAGGAACTTCCCATTGCCACATGGAAACGCCTCTGGCTGGACGTCCCCGAGAACTTAACCAGCTCTCTGCCAACACAAGGCCAGGTTACCTTTATCACTAGGTAACTACTACACGAATATGGCATCCCCCGGTCCCATTGGACCTTTAACCGAGCGCTCGTCACCAACAACACCACACAGTAATAAATATAGTGTATCAACATGAGTAAGTATCTGGGCTCCATACCATGATACCACCCTTTCCAAAAGGAAATGCACATACCCTAAAGGGCGCTACCCCTCATAACCTTGCTGCATCTTTCCTGTTTTGACCATTCCGGGATGTGAGGCTCGACGAAGTCACCTCCACAAAAACATACTTTATACAAAAGCCATGCTTTGGGTAAACAAATGATCATAGAAATGATCACCAGGATAGACGATAAAACAAATGATCCTATCACAAATAATCAACACAATGATCATTTCACAGCAACACTCAGTATGTCACATTACCAAATTGGGAATATATTGCTGATAACTTCAACTATATAACCTCTGAGCTCGTACGTCTCAGAGAAGGGTGTTAAGCTAAGAGAATAAATTCTCCGCCACCATAGAAATATATTTGAAAGAAATCAGCTTTATATCTCAATTTGTAATGTCAGACATACAACCCATACAAGTCTGTTCCGGGCTCGAACAGAACCGATGGCACTTACAAAGAAGTCCTTGCAATCCGAATAATCTCTAATCACGTTCGGATTTCCCATCACTTATGGAGATCTCTATACCGAGGATCAGCCAGTGCAGAGACAATCAACAAGAAACCCTTTCGCTTTCGAAAATATCCGGTCTTCAACACCGATCTTCGAATGCAATTCATACGGCGTATCACGTATTCGGAATGGGTTATACGACCCCAAGGTCCTTTCCCGGTTAACCCGAATAGTGAGCGCTTATTTAAAAAAAATAAGTGTGGCATTCAATTTCAAATAAATCACAACAAATACCATTCAAAGGTAAATATCGATAGTCGGTTATTGAACTATCAATGGATATGCCAACATCACCAGATTCCAAATAATTTTCCAAATTATTTATTTCCCAAAAATATCTTTACTAGATATAAACTTTATTTCCATACTTTAAAAATAAATCAATATTTATTTTTAAAACCCATTTTCCAAATTTCCTTTATAAATTCCATATTGAATTTATATTCCAAAATATTCATGAATATACAATTTCTATTATTCATTTTCAATTTATCTTCAAAAAGATAAATTCTCTAAACTTTTCATTTCTCATTGGAAAAACAATTTCCATACTTATTTATTTAATAAGTAATTCACAAATTTTATTTATTTTCAACCTTCTGAAAATATTCAATATGCTTAATTCAAAATTAAGCATATATTTCATTCCTTAAGGAAATCATTCTCTTAAACATATTTATTTGGGCCAAAACGAATGTTGCGTAAAACATCGTTACGACAACCCAAAATCACTAGTATAGGGATTCGAAATTAAAATAGATATATAAATCCCAATACTATACAAAACATTTCCTTTCGGAAATCATTTATTATAACAACAGTGTTATAATCTACTATTTCCTTTTATTTCTCGAAAACATCTATTTCAACAATAAATGTTGAAATCTATGGTTTCAAATCTCAACATATTTTAAAACATCGTTAGATCGTTTTAATTCTATTTCAAACATCACTTCCAAAATAATTTTTTTAACATAATATTCACTATTTAAAAACGTGAATATACATTGTTAATAAATTCCATCACTTCTATTCCTTTTATTTTAAAGGATTATTCACTATTCAAAACGTGAATATAACTCTATTAACAAGTTACAACTATTTACTTATCAAAATAAGTCGTTTCGAATTTATAAAACAACGTTTATAAATTCTATTCTATTTATTTTATATCAACTCCTTTTTATAAGTTTCTTTATTAACCTATCTCAATTCATATCACAATGATATACTAAAAATTCATATTATAAGTCAAATACTTATAATTTATTTATTTACAAAATCATTCTTTCAAACTTCCCAAATCTATAAATCTTGTAACTTCTAAGATTCATTTATTTATCCAAATCCATTCCTTTAATAACTTTATAAATTTTATAAACCTACTGTTTACAAAATTTCATTTATAACTTCACTGTTTATAATTCTATAAATTTCATTCATTTATGAAATTCATTTACAATTCATTCTAACACTTATAAAAGCTCGTTTTATAATTCCAATATTTTAATTTACAAATATCAATTTATAAATCTTTTAATACAAATGAATTTGTATTATTATTTTAAACATCTTTTAAACTCTTTTAGAATTCCATCATTTTGATTTATAAAATAATCAAATTTCATAAATCCTATTTTAAACTTTTCTTATAATAAATTTAGAAATCCCAATTTAACTATTTTATAAAGTCATAAATCCCATATTTTCTAAAATCAACCTTTAACTATATTTCTCAAAAATATAATTTTTATAACATTAAGATTATAACGTTTATTTATTTATAATGAATCAATTCCAAAAATATTTTATAAACGTATATTTCCAAAAATCACTTTAGAAATTCCTTAAAAATCAAAATTATTATTTTTAAACTTCCAAAAATTGGATCTGATGATGCAACGCATCAATAGTCAATCACGACTTTCAAACATCATATATCATCCATGATAAACAATCAAATATCACAATATCTGAAATAAATTAAATACGGGTGAGGAATCCAGTTGGATCCCTCCAACCTGTTTCCCTTCATCCACAGACATTAGCACAATACCAATTCCGTTTCAAGACGGAATATCGCGGTATATGGGATTTTATAAATATATATCCGCTTATTAACGGCGCATAGGGTCTCATCCGCTAAAAGAAAATGCGGAAAATCAATCAACTGCAATATATACATATGCCAATATATATATATATTGCTATATATATATAATATAATACCAATTCCACTTCAAGGTGGAATATCGCGGTATATGTGTGTAATAAATAACCTCCTCTTACTAACGGCGTATAGGGTCTATTCACATCCAATATATATAACAATCATCATTCAATCATCCAATCATTCAATCAACACAGTCATCAATTTTAAATCTAACTATTTAAAATTTAAATAAACAACAAAATTCCTTTTTGAGTGAGAAGTTCTCACCTTTATTCCCGTTTGCCATCCCCTTCCAATTCAACTTGTTTTCTTCATTTATACCTTGTATAAATATTTATACAATTCATTAATATTCGAAATAATCGAATAATAAATTTTTCATTTTATAATTTTAATTCATCGGTTTTGTTCTAAACCAATTTCTTTAATAATTTTATTCAACTAATTATTTCATCTCAAGTTAATGATTTTTTTATTTTAAGCTAAAAATTAAAGATTCAAACTAATTTTCTTTTTAAAATAATTCTAACATTTTGCTTATATAATTTTCTTCAATCTTTTAAAATTCCTTTGTTTAATAAATTATTTTAACTAAAAATTTAGTTTAATTAACCAAACTCACTTTTAATAAAATTATCTAATTGAAGATTTAAATCCTAAACTAGAATTCCTTTAATTTATTTATCCAATAAATTAAATTCCTATTAGGTAAATTAAATTAGCCAATGATTTTATTAATATTCGAATTAAATCGAACTATTCAATTTTCGTTCTTGATTGTTTAATTAATCAATTGTTTTATTTAAACCAGTTTCTTCTTTAAATAAATTTATTAAAACTAATTTTCTTTTTTATACATACTTTTCACATTCTAAAAATAATATTCCTGTCTTTAAAATTTTAACTTCAACAATTTATCAAATCCACTTGAATATTTATTTTCATTTAACAGATTATTTTTAGTGACTTAAAATAGATTAACTAAATAAATCTATTACCTTATTATTTTAGTTTTAACATAACTTTTAAAATATTCAACCTTGTATAACAATTTTATAAAATTCTTTAGTATCCGAAATAAATCGAATAACCAATTTCCCCTATTCCAATCTAATTAACCGATGGTTTTGCTTTTAAACCAGTTTCTTTTAATAAAATTTGTTAAATTAAAAATTTACTCTAAAACTAAATTTTCTGCTAATATACCTACTTACTTCTTTTTAAATTAAAATAGATATTTCTTAACTTAAATTAGTACTTTTAATTTTAAAACTAAATTCTCTTTAACATATTTATTTTTAACCACTAAAAATTAAATAAGTTAATTTAAATCAATTTGTAATCCTCACTGACTGCATTTTCTTTATTTATATCGATTTAAATTATTTACACATAATCTACATATATATATATATATCTGATAAAAAAAAATTATACCTCACAGACGAGATCGTGCACCATCGAAGCCTCGCAGTCACCACCGTCCATCGATGTCGCGCGACACTCAATCGATCGTGACCCCTCCCCTACGCGCGCGCCGCTCCACCTCTTCCCTAGCTCGCGCACGCACCCCCAAATCATCGCGACGTCGCCGTCTCTGCTACCACTTGCCAACCCCGATGCCACGCGCACGCGCGCCAGTAGCTACGCCTTCCCCCTCGCGTCTGATTGAATCAAATCGTCGCCGCATCGAACCGCGTGAACCCACGCGACTTCAACGTCGCCGCATCCAATTGTCGCCGCTCTCCCCTACGCGCGCGAAACCCTAGACTACTCGCGAGCGCCGCCTACGCCAACTAACCGAGTCCTCCCCCTCGTCGTGGTTGACCCCCCCCCCCCCTGACGCGATGTGAGATCCCCTTTTATATATATATTTTTATTTTATTTTCATTTGAACGAACAAAGGATTTAGGGAGGAATTGAGCAGCGTGGCCATTGTTTTTTATTTGCGTGACTCTTGGATTATTTACTGAAGAAGATTATCTCGGCTTCGATTTAGAAAGTGAGGGAGAAGGAGACGTGATATTCTTATAATCGAATGAAGCATGGTTTGCACGATCTTTTCTTCGGGATCGTAGGCGTGATTCTAGGCGTAAGCGAAGGAAAGAGAACGTGCTGTGTTTGTTTATAAATTTAAATTTAAATTTAAATTCGTTTAAAATCTTCAATGCGTTTATGTGTCGTGTGCTCACATATTAACTCCAAAAAATACGAAATTTGAAATCCTAGAATAATTCAATATTCCGGACCCAATGGAACTGGTTTCGTCGAATTCCGAGACTGTGCCTCGGACGGCTATTTTAAATATCGATTCGAACGATTAAATTTCAAAACTGAACAATTCACTTTCAAATTCAATTCTGAAGCTTCTATAATCTTCAATATTATCAATATGAATTTTACAAGCCTTTGAAATATTTTTAATTGGCTTAAAATTGAAGATTCAAATTTTTATTCAACTCTCAATAGATTAAATTCTATAATTTAATCGTCAAATTCAAAGTTATATTGAAAATTCAATCCAAACCATCATTTAAATATTTAAAATAAATTAAATATTCTCAATTTAAATTGTTAAAAATTCTGGGTCGTTACAAATACTATATAACATCATATTATGTGAACCGCAAGACAAAACCCAAACAATATAAGTTGTAGTAAAACATAACCAATATATATATTTAAACAATATAAGGTAAAGAAGGTTATAACAACATTTACATAGGAACACATATAATACAGCAGTTCCAAAATGACTAATACCAACATACAAGCTCTGCAACACTCGTATAAAGCAAATTTATATACACCAAATCTAAACATATCAAAAACGCAAGAGCTTGTAAAATGAACTTTTATAAATTACTATAATAAAGATCACTGGATATTATATAAACTATATAATTGATTTATAACTTAAATTAATGCACATTAAAATCAAAATCAATGTATAAAGCGTAACTAATATAATATTCCTAACATATTACATACGTATAAACCGCAAAGTATCTGCACTTATAAAATATTTGTAAAACACAATTTAGACTCAGTTATATACTTACTGTAACCACTTATATATATATAACACTAACAATATTATAAACAAAAAGATAACTAGGCAGAATATATAACTAAATATATATATATATATATACACATACACAAAGAAACCAAAGTGGTTGATGGTGGCTCAGCCTGAGCTCGGCAAGGAGTTGCGGGATGATTTAAGCGGTGTTCTTCGACACCACGACAAGTTCGATTGCATGGAAAGACACAAAGGAAGATGGAGGCTTGCAGTTCTTCAGTTGCTCTCAGCCTAGGGATGTGGCGGGAGGAGTGGTTGTGGCCGAGGTGTTTGCTGTGTGGTGGCCGGTGATGGTATGGAACTGGGTCGGCCTCAAGTGGAGGCTATGCCGATGGGCGAGGTTATTGAGGCGGATGGCGATGCAGGGGAGGGCAATGAGGGGAAAGGGGGCTGATAACCATTCTCGGGCATAAGTTTCATATATAACCAAATTATTAATTTTTATGACAGAAAGAGCAGGTTTCAAAAAATACAGACATATATAATAAAATACAAAAGAATGGAACAGGCCCGCAATGAAGAAACGAAAGTAGTAACTAATGTATAAGCTTCGTAAAGTAGTAAATAATATACAACCTTTGTAAAATAACATACTTCTCTCTGGAAAAAAATTAGGAAGAAGAGAAAGTGGAAAGAGTGAATAGAGGTAAAAGGTAGTGAGGAAGACAATAAACGAAGGGGTAGAAGAAATATATGTTGAAACCAGTGTGGAAAAGCAAAAGTCACCATAAATTCTGCAAATAATGATGGCTAGTGGCTATTGATTTTGTACGTAGGAATTTGGATAGTAACGGAAAACAAATGGGCTTGAACGGGTGCAGATACGGTTGACCATTTCTATGATGACTCGAACTCGATGCCCGACAAACTACATTAAATCCGTATCGTCGGAGCTTGCAACAACATTAGATGATAAACAACACATCAGAAACAAAAGATGATAACATTGATATACGACATAGACACAATGTTAGATACATCATGATAAAACTTATCCAACACCATCAGAGAATAATTACAACATAACATCACAGCAAAAATATATCGACATGAACAAAGTCTTCAACAGAATCCAATACTGCAACTCCAATCCAAAACTCCAAAGCCAAAGCTCTAAACTTCAAGCTCGAACCACCATCAAGCTGAACTTGTAGCAAATACAATCCCAAATGCGATTGCCAATTAAAAACTTCAAAGATCCAAAAGTTGAAGAAGATTTCCAAATGCTACCAAACCAAAGACCTCGAAGGCTATTGAATCTACATCTACAATTGGATTATCTGAAAAACACAACTCCAGACTGCCTGTGTGGAAAATTGTGGGCACCCAGAGTTTAAGAAGGGAACAATAAACTCCGGTTTAGTCATGGGACTGTTATGAGCAAACAAAAACATTTTTATCTTTAAAACAAATAGCAAAAAGAATTTAAAACATTGAAATCCGCAATGCTTTTTGGAAAATGAAACTACCATAAGACCTCCCGGCACACACACCATGCAATCGCACACTTGGGGGAGATTTATCCTTATGATAGTCAAACATGCTTACTACGCAAAAAGCTTTTTGATATTATTATTAGTGCATAGTGGAAAATATTTCGAAAGTATAATATTAATCTTAACCAGCATAGGCGCCATTATATTATGCTAGCTATAGCTACCACCTAAGGTGGTAGGTTATACAACTGCAATCGTAAAGGGTGCATATTGGTGATTGGATTTCCATCAAATGTTTAGGCTAAGGAACTTCCTATTTCCACATGGGTACGCCTCTGGAGGGACGTCCCGAGAACCTACCCGGATCTCTGCCAACACAAGGTCGGTTTACTCCCTGCCCGGGAGTAACACCTAAGATATGCCATCCCCGGTCGTTTGCGACCTTTATCCGAGGATCCTTAACCACAAAGCAACATCATACAGTAATAAATTTACAGTGTCCACATGAGTTAAGCATCTAGGCTCCATACCATGATACCACCCTTTTCCAGAAGAAATGAACATACCCTAGGGGTGCGACCCCTGCCACCTTGCTGCATCTTTCCTATTTTGACCATTTCCGGGGTGCGGTTCCTGATGCAGTCTCGTCCACAAAGCTACGCTTTTTGACGAAGCCATGCTTCGATCAACAAACGATCAGCAGCACTTCGTATGCCACATTACCAAATTAGGAATGTATCACTAGTATCCATCAACTACATAACCTCTGAGCTCGTACGTCTCAAAGAAGGGTGTTAAGCTAAGGGAATAAATCTCCGCCACCAAATAGAAATGTATTTGATAGAAACCAGCTTTACATCTCAAAGTGTAACATCAGACACACATCTATACAAGTCTGTTTCGGGTTCGAACAGAACCGAAGGCACTTCCAAAGAAGCCCTTGCAATCTGGGTATTCACAATCCCGATCGGACTCCCCATCACATATGGAGATCTCTATACTGTAGCTACTCAGTGCAGATTCATTCGAAGGGTAATCCTTTCGTTCTCGAGAACACACGGTCTTCACCACCGGACTTCAATTGCTATCCATAACGTCGTATCATTATTCAAAATGGGTTATATGACACAAGGTCCTCTTCCGGTTTAACCGAATAATGAGCGCAATATTTAAAAATATATGGATATTGGGATTTTAGTTAAGTCACAAGTTAAAACCCAAAACTTCCTTTCAAATGGTTTAAACAAATTACCATTTTCAAATCTTCAAACAAAAAGATTCACTTCACAAAGTTCATCTATTTTTCACAAAGATCCATTCACAGATTTCAAAACAATTTCCATCCAAATTGGATTAACTCATCCAATCTTTAAATCAAATACTCAATTTATTGCTTTCAAAATCATTTCCAAAGATTCATTCATAACTTGGAAGACCATTTTCATTTAAAACTTGAAATCCCTTTAACACAAATTGTAAATTCTTTCCTTATATGAAGGTTTTTATTATTTTAAAATAAATAATTTTCGTTTCGAAAAAATCCGATTACATTTATACAAGTCAAAGTTTCTGGGTTAAAATCAAATTCTCAAAACAATACTTTAAAATGGTTAAAAACCATATAAACACATTTATAACTTGTATAACATTTTTAGACCAAATTTTCCAATCATAGAATTCAATTTCAAATTTTGAATTCAAATTCAAATCAAATTATTTATATTTCAAAACTTTATCAAGTTATTCAAAATAACATTTGTCTTTGAAACTCCTTTTCAAACTTTTCACATTAAACCCAATTCCATTTCCAAAACCATTTGGATTCAAAACAATTCAACTTTTAAAACCATTTTAAAAATTCGTGACTTAGCCAATTTCCTCGTGCAATCCATATTAGTGTGTGTATGGTATAGTCCAGGGGTTTTACCCAATAGTGCAACATTAACAATTATCACAGATTCAATCATATCATTATCGATAAGCGGTATATTCATATAACGCTTATCTTCCATACACAGATTCAAAGATAAATAATATACATTTATCATAGATAAAATAAACTACATTCATTAAGGATTGAATTAAAACAATTCATATAACACAGCATCACACAGCAGAGATATCAAACAATTCACAGCATTCAATAGAATACAGTCATCCATAAGGAAGATTAATCGATCAACTGATTAATTGAAACCAGATTAATCACTAACCTAGTTTAATTAACATTAATTAATTACAATTTAATTAATTATTCTTTAATTAATAAGTGATTATCCTTAGTCACTTGATTAATCAATCATAAATCATCAAATTATTATCCTCAATTACTTTTATTAAGTAATTAATTCTAAGTAATTAAGTACCCTTAATTACCTTCCATTTATTAATTTATTTAATTAATTAACCTTTAATTATTAAATAATCAACCTTTAATTACTTATGTAACAGATGCGATTTTTTCGGGATCCGAAGGTCGGCATTCTTACATCCACTGTATCCAATGTCGCATAATTAAATGCCGAAAAATCGAATTGTTAGGGTTAAAAAGAAGAGGTAGAAGAAAAAGATAGAAGAAATAAGAAAACTGAACGGAAACAATATCAGGATTTCACATATCGCAACGGAACAACATATAATAGATAAATGAATATCTTTAAAACAAAGAACTATATAAGTTATTACATTACATCACATCATCATCAGAGTATACAACAACAATATACAACACAACAAAACAATGGACAATATATAAACATGTCCCTACAAGTGAAATACACAGCGGAAAGATAATATCATATACAAGTAATACGTCTCGCCATCCAGCTCGCCACTTGAGCTCCATAGCACTCCTGAATCCAGAATGACCTGATAACCTGACTCTAGACTGCCCGTGTGGAAAATTATGGGCACCCAGAGTTTAGGAAGAGAACAATAAACTCCAGGTCAGTCATGAGACTGGTGTGAGAACTTAAAACAGTTATTTATCTTTTAAAACAATAACAACAAGGGAAGTGGAAAAATATCCGCAATGCTTTTGGAAAATGAAACTACCATAAGGCCTCCCTGCACATACATAATGCAAATGCAGAATTAGAGGAGATTTCTCCTTATGATAGTCAAAGATGCTTACTACGAAAAAACAAATCATTTTTGATATTATTATTAGTGCATAGTGATGAAAGCATTTCGAAAATAGAATATAAATCTTAGCCAGCATAGGTACCATTATATTATGCCAGCTATAGCTACCATATTAAATGGCAGCTTCTACAACTAAAACCGTACAAGGCTCGTATTGTTTCTTTGGATTTTCCAACAAATGGTCGGGCTAAGGAACTTCCTACTGTCAATTGGATCGCCTCTAGCGGGACATCCCTAGAACCTAACGTTACGGTTAGATCTCTGCCAACACAAGGCCGGGTTACCTTTGTAACTAGGAAACTACTACACGAATATGTCATCCCCCAGTCCCTTTGGACCTTTATCCGAGCGCTCGATAACCAACATTACACAGTAATAAATGTAGTGTGTCAACATGAGTAAGTATCTGGGCTCCATACCATGATACCACCCTTTCCAGAAGGAAATGACATACCCTAAAGGGCGCGACCCTCATAACCTTGCCGCATATTCCTGTTTCGACCATTTCTAGGGTGTGAGGTCTGACGAAGTCTCGTCCACAAAGCTACGCTTTTTTACAAAGCCACGCTTTGATTAACAAATGATCAATAAATAATCATCACACAGCAACACTCAGCATGCCACATTACCAAATTGGGAATATATCACTGATAACCTTCAACTACATAACCTCTAAGGGTGTTAAGCTAAGAGAATAAATTCTCCTCCACCAACGGAAATGTATTTGAAAGAAATCTGCTTTATATCTGAAAATGTAACGTCAGCCATGTAACCATACAAGTCTGTTCCGGGTTCGAATAAAACCGAAGGCACTTCAAAAGAAGCCCTTGCAATCCGGGTATTCATAATCCCGATCGAATTTCCCATCACAAAGGAAATCTCCATACCGTAGCTAACGGTGCAGAGATAATCGATAGGTCATCCTATCATTTTCACAAATACCCGGTCTTCAACACCGATCTTCAATGCTATCCATTACGTCGTATCACTATTCAGAATGGGTAATCCGAATAACGTGCACAATAATTTAAAAATAAGTATAGCATTCAATTTCAACCAATTCACAACCAATAACCAATTATGGGTTAATATTGATAGTCGATTATTTAACTATCAATCAATATTCACAACATAACCCGATTTCAAATAATTTTCCAAATTATTTATTTTCAAAACTATCTTTACAAGATATAATTTCCACACTACAACCATTTGAAAACCAATTTACACCCTTACAACTTTCATTTCAAAATGGTTCGTTTAAACCAATCAAATAAATCCTTACCGATTTATTAAATTTACGTCTCAAATCCGTAAATTTATTCCCACACTTTTAAAAATAAATCAATGTTTATTTTTAAAACAAATTTCCCTTATAAATTTCCATTGTGAATTTACATTTCCAATTATTCACCTTTTATACGATTTTTCAAACCGATTTCAATATTCACTTGCTATTTATCTTTAAAAGATATAATCTCAAAACATTCACTTCATATTGGAAAACATATCCATACTTATTTAATAATAAGTAATTCACAAATCCATTTATTTTCAACATTTGGAAAATATTCAATATACTTAAATACAAATTAAGTATATATTTTATTCTTTAAGGAAAACTTCCCTTAAACACATTTATTTGGGTCAAAACGAATGTTACGTAACACATCGTTACGACAACCCAAAATCACTAGTATAAGGATTCGAAATTAAGATAGGTATAAAACCCCCAATACTATACAAACTTTTCCTTTCGGAAATCATTTACTATAATAACAGTGTTATAGTCCACCATTTCCTTCTATTTCTCGAAAACGTCTATTTCAACAATGAATATTGAAATCTATGATTTCGATACTTAATACATTTTAAAACATTTTTGAATCGTTTTAATTCTATTTAAAATATCACTTCCCCAAAATATTTCTTTAATATATTCTTCACCGTCCAAAATCGTGAATATGCTTCGTTAACCAAATTCAATTTTTTTTACATATTTTATTTAAAGGATTATTCACTGTCCAAAATCATGAATATATCTCCTTTAATAAGCTATAAAAATTAAACTTGTCAAAATAAGTCGATTTCGGATTTATAAAACAACGTTTATAAATTCTATTTATACTTTATAATAACTTCAACTTATAAAATCACTTTATTAACAAATTCTATCCATATTCCATTTACACGCCAAAATCCCATTTGTAAGTTAATTACTTATAAATTTTTTATTTTACAAAATCTATTCATTTTATAACTTCACAATATATAAATCTATAGATTTCATCCACTTATTTAATCCATTTATACTTCATTTTAACACTTATAAAAACTCGTTTTATAATTCCAACATTTTTAATTTATAAATATCAATTTTATAAATCTTTTATATAAATCATTTATAATAATTCAAAAATCCCAATTTAAACCATTTTATAAATTAATCAACTACTTCTTTCAAAAATCACATTTCAGTTATATTTCAGAAAAATCATAATTTTTATAACATAAAAATTTCACGTTTATTTATTTAAAATGAATCAATTCCAAAATTAAATTTTATTATGAGTTCTCAACCTAAATTTTTAGAAATCCAGTTTTATTTATTTTCGGCATCTAACGATACCAAAAATATATTCGGCTAAATTTTAGCCTTTAAAGATTTCAATCACAAAGATAATCACGTAGATTATAAATAGATCAATAAATAGATCAACACACAACATTGAAACCAATTCAATCATTTGAGGAATCCAATTAGATCCCTCCAACCTGTTTCCCTACATCCAAAGATGTTAGCACAATACCAATTCCGCTTCAAGACGGAATATCGCGGTATATGGGATTTATAAAATACTATCCGCTATTATGCGGCGCAATAGGGTGGGAAATCAACTCCAAGTACATATATAATACCAATTCCATACAAGTTGGAATTATCGCGGTATATGTTTTTAATATATAACATCCGCTTAATATACTGCGTATATGGTCTATTTCAATACAACAGACAATTTATCATCCAATCACACAATCAAGAAATTTTAAATTTAACTATTTAAAATTTAAATCGAAACAATTTGATTGAGTGAGAATTTCTCACCTTGAGTTTCCGATAACAGTTGTAGCGTTTTATTTCGAATAAAATTAAACGAGCGTTTAATTTTACCCAAAACTCTCGCTAGCTCCAATCAATTCCAAACTAGCTTCATTGCGTAGTGTTGGTCAAAACGAAGCCAACGCAATTCGTTTCAGGAATTTTCGACCTCGTATCAAAAGGATACATCAATTTAAACTTTGAACGAATTATAATATAATAATTTTACAAATTCTTTTTCTAATTTTCAACCTTAACTAATCAGAGCCGTAGATCTCAATGCCTTAGATCCAGGCCGCACGAACGTTTCTTCTCCAGGCAACAAAATTTCGTTCGAACCCATAGTCCACGTTCAAACCCTAGATGACGTGACAAATTTGAGCCACTTGACGACGATCAGCTAGCGCCACTTCAAAGAGAAACTTGAACTCTACCTTCGGCCGCCATATCCTGAAGCTCGGCTACCATATTGCTTTGAAAAACGTGAACAAAGGCCGGCCAAACGCGCGCAATTTCTGGACAATCCACAGCTCCATTCACGATCTTGACCGTTGGTTGTGAAGATCTCTCGATGCTCTACATGTTTGTAGTTGGAAGTTTGTTGAATCGTTGTGTAGATTTGAAGAAATTAAGGGAAGAAGATGATAACATTTCGACCATTGATGTTAGAACTGGCGGCCACAAACCCTAGGGTTTTCTTTGTTGCAAATTTGTGAATAAGCCGTCCTTTTATAGAAAATTTACGCAAACACAATTCACTCTAAATTTTCCGAACTCCAAACGAAGCGTGGTGACCGGAGTTTCTAGGGTTTACCCCGCGTTACGGACACAATGGAATATGTTTCGGAAGCTAATTCGATTATATGTGCGAGTTATAGAAATAAACGATCAAATTTAAATTAAATCGACTAAACCAATTTCTATGCGTTTTGGCTTGCCCCGGACAAACCGTAAATCCGATTGACACGAAATTTGAAACCTTACGATAATATAATATTACGGATCCGATGAAACTAGTTTCATCGAAATCCGAGACTGTTTGAAAAATGGCTATTTTAACTCGTCAATTAAATATTAAAATATTCAATTTTACAAATTAACCCTTAATTCAATTTTAAAAGTTATCAAACATTGTTCTAACTTCAATATGATTTAATACAGCATTATAAATCATTTTTAATCACATTAAACCCCATTTTTCATTGTCTACGCAATTTCAAATATTAAATTACCGATTTAATTATCCAATTAAATCCAGATATTCGAAAAAATAAATTGTTCGACTCATAAATTTTGTACTTGTTGATATTTAAAATCAATTAAATATCTGAATTTCAAATGACAGAAATTCTGGGTCATTACAACTTAATCTATCTTTAATTAAGAAATTATTCATTAACTAATTAACCTTTGACCATTTAAATTAATAATTAATTGTCTTTTAATTAATTAACCTTAATTACTTATATCATAAAAAATTTAATTAATTAAAAGATAAACTATTTTATCTTTATTTTTGTTACATCACTTAATTTGATTAAATTCAATGCTTAGTATTTATTTGAGAAATCCTAGGCAAAACATTTCTTGGCTTCACCAATAAATTACACTTTGGAAACACTTGGAATTTATCTAATCATCTCGATACGAGTATTTCAAAAACATATTAGCAAGTTTTTTAAAAAAACACTTAACCTTATGAAAATAAATATTGGAAATTTATTTAAAAATCTTATAAATAAATTTATTTTGAAAACTTGATCTATAGTCACTTTAAAACTTATTTACTTAATAACCTAAAATTAAAACTAACATTGTTTCTTCAAAGGACCCGAGACACACTTATTAAAATCCTGAGCCAAAATGATATTTCCCCGAGTGCCACTTCGAGTTTCCTCCCAATCTCACCCGTATGCCTTTTAAACTTTAAAATTTTGGTTAAGTTTTTAAAAAGACCCGATACAACGCAAATACACTCGAGTCATCACACGAGCCAATCCATCATCTCCCCGAAAATTACTACGAGTAACATCCTTCTTCCCCAGCAACCCAGACCAAAATGCACAGGTGCACGCATTCACGTGCACCGATGATCGCCAACCTTCTGACCGACGTCGAACTCTTCAACAAGTTGCTGACGATACTCACGAGCCTCTCGACCATCCAATTTGACACGATCATCAGAGAATTAAAATCGAACCTTTTTCAACCCCTACTAGCACCAATACGACCAACTCAAATGACTCACGCCACTACGTGACACCGCCAGTAGCTTCGTAGCTCTGACTGAAGCTTCCCTGATCATCCATGAGTTGTCTCCCCGCGACCGATGCAGCCCGATGCCTTGATAAAATCACAATAAACAGTTTTCACCCCTCTACTAAAAACTAGGGTTAAATCCAAAATCAACTTCGTTCACCTTCCACGATGAACTAAAAAAATCATCTCGCATTTTTCTCGAGATCAACGATCATTCCAGCACCACCAAAAACAAACCCGATACCCAATCATGCGCCGATCGCCAGAATGTCATAAGAAACCATATTCCGTTTATTTAGCAAATACGACCTAAATTCGAAATTAAATGTCGTGATTTTTGTTTTAAAAATCATTATTTTCGAAATGGATTTGGATGATGTAAATGAATCTTCAATCCATGCAGTTTGAAAATTTGATAAATTTTGAATTTATATTGTTTTCTCTTCTTCCAAAAAACAACCTTCCATATTATCTTGAAAACATATTTTTAAAATTAAGTTTTTATGAATTTGAGCACAATTTCTTTTGACACCCTAATCTAACAACAATTAGAAGCAGTGTTTTAGGATCTTTTTCTTTTTGGATAGGTTTCTGGAAACCTGGAATTTGCAAACAGGGATAAATGTCCCTGTATATCAATATGCACATCCATATTATCACACAAATACAAACATTCATGCATATTTCAAACATTATCATAACACCTTCACCTATTTGTCACATGCAAAGAGATTTAAGCTTTTTAAAATGAGAGTTTTTTCTCACCTTGGATTAAAGATGGAGGACAGTGATCAGGAAACTGAAATTCTGGAAACTCTAAATTGGCCCAGCTATGATCTGCTTGCTTAATTTATTTGATCTTACTTTTTTTTGATGCTCCGATCCTTTAGTTTGATTCCAGAACTTGATTGATGTCAAGTTGCCATTTGAATCTGCATGCTTGATTCAGGTTTGCTGAAGATTTAATATAGTTGATAGCTTTGATACTATCTGGTTTTGTTGTTGAAGATAAGAAAAAAATTGAATGTATTTTATAAAATTTTAACTTATTTCAAGAAGAGATTAATGTCACTTGTAATTATTGTCAACACTTGTAATTGCATATTTTAATTTTCTTACAAATGTCCTACATAAACTAAATTGTGTTTATATCCTTAATTCAAATTATTTTATAAATTATGTTTTAACCCTTTATGCATTTATATTTTCATATCTTAACATATGATTTTGTTTTAAATGTTTATGTTTTTCTCTTCTTATATTTTTGTATTTGCACAACTTTAAAAGAGAATGATTTAACACTAATGTATATATTTATACTTTCAAGGAATTGATTTTTAAAAATCTAATTATACTTTAAATAAATAACCACACATATGTAAATTATAAAATTTAGCTTTTAAACAACTTTTAAACTTTTACTGTACTTTAAACACTACAAATAATATTTTAAATATAACTTTATATCATACTTCCTTTTTAAATAAATACATTTCCTTTATTAATCATTTGTATAATCTTTTAAAGCAAAATGGTTTTAAAAATTTAATTTCACATGAAAAAATATATTAGAATTTCATTCTTAATTAGCCTTTGGAAAAAAATTATTATATCAAATTCAAAATATCATTCTCAAATCAAAAAAGCATATTAAATAAATTTAGAAACAAATTCTTATTAAATTAAAAATAAATTGTTAAATGCAATTGATTTCAAATATATTTATTTTTGAGTTTCCAAATTCAATTTTCTATTATAATATATATATAAACAACTAATATTTTATTTTATTTTGGAAAAAATCGATTTAGTTCATAATTTAATTTCAAAAATTAAATTAATTATCTAATTTACCTTGACTAAAATCCGAGAATGTTACAGTTTCACGGTTTTCACCATGTAACGGACACCAAAATGCACGAATGAATATACTATGAAGATCAGCACGATGAGATGATAAAATGGTATGTATACCTCAATGGTACGATCATCCAATCAAAACACGATAATCATTACCGAAAATGCTGCAAAAATGTCAAAAATAAGATAAACTGAGCAATAGCAGTCGAAATGTGAAGAAACGAAATATGATGTTTCACCCAGAAGATGATTTACAAATTTACATTGTAAAAATATTCAAGTTTTAATTTTTTTTTTATTATCATCAAATATTAACTCATTTAAATTGAAATAAAATTACACAATAAAATAAAATTCAATATTTTCAAATAAAAATTTACCGATTGCTATGTAAAAATAAACGTATACCAAATATTAATTTTTATTTTCAAATTTAATTATTTAAAAATTCACAAAATTTCAATTTAATTACATTATTAAAACCATTAAAATTTAAGGGTCATTACATTCGTGGTGTCCGATGGCGTATTGGGTGGTGTGACCTGCAGCAAGTCGAGAGAGAGCTGAGATCATCGCGTTCGATTAAGGGGGTGCGGGGTTGTGCCGAAGGGTACAGTCAAGACTGGGAGGAGGAGAGCGGCGTGGGCGTAGGTTTGGAAGCGGTGGTGGCAGTCGGGAAGTCGCATGCATGTCCATGCTTGCACGCCACCGAAGGCTTGCGGAGGAATTCGTTTGGGGAAGAAGGGGATTTCTTTTTAGGCTGGGCCTCTTTTCTTTGGTATGTGGTTTTTGTCTAATGAAATTTAAATTTGTATTATAAAATTTAAAATTGTTACCGATGAACTTATAAAATTGTATCTCATGCGTATGAGGTCCGTTTTGGGCGATTCAAGAGGCGTTAGGACCGTGATGTCGTCATCTAAGCTTAGGGAATGGTTGGGTCGAATTTGGGGCTATTGAAATTTTTAGATAAATTAAAACGCGTCTGGATTCAAATTGAAAATGGAACACGAAAACGGCAGAAAATCAAAGTGAGTTAACCTCACTCAATTTTAAATTACTAGTTAATTTTAAATAATTGAAATTAATAATTGGATGTCTGGTTGAATTTGATAATTTTTATTATCGATTGAATATTATATATATATATATATATATATATATATTAGTAGTTGGATATTACTCTTGTCGGTTGGAGCGGATGAGACCTATGCTCCTCGTATAATAGCGATGACTATATATACCGCGATATCCCGTCTCAAAACGGGATTGTTATTTTTATATTATACTAACATTTGTGGATGTAAGGAAAATAGGTTGGAGGGATCCAACTGGATTCCTAAAAAATGTTGAATTTATTTCATATTCAGTGATATGATTTATTTGAATAATCTATGATAGATTATATGGGAAATTGAATTTTAATGGATGATATGATATTGTTGGATAGAGTTTTGGCATTTTAAAATATCAAAAATATAAATATTGAGTCTGTAAAGGAAAATAAAAAGGGAAAATTAAAGGTAAAATAATTATAGTGAAAACTGGAGAAACTGAAAGAAGTGGATTTAGAAAAAATAAATAGTTTGATTTTAAAATCCTATTTAATAATTCCAGAATATGGAAAAATAGAGAATTTTTGAATAAGTGTGAGCAAAAGGGTTTTTAAAATAAGGATTTAAGCGATATGGTTTTAGTACAAAGGAATTTATTTTTAAATTTGAGAGTCTAAATAGTTTGGGAAAAATAAAGAGGAAAAATTGAAAATAAAATAAGGAATTTATGTTCTAATTTTAAATAAGGTTTTAAATCATTAAAAGAAAGAGAATCTAGAATTGGCATGTTTTGATAAATTTTACTTAACCCGATAAGATAAGTACATAAATTTGAATAAAAAGATTTAACGTATTTAAAATTAAATTATAAAGAAATTTAATGTTTTTTAGGGGAAAATGAAGTGCTTGATTGAATTGATTGTTTATTTGATAGTTAAATAACCGACTATCAAATTTGGACCAAATATAACTTTGAAAATATCTAGAAGAGGTATAGGAATTATATGGTACAATTACCATTCAAGGTGCTATACTGTACGTATAACTCTTTTCGTTCTTCTAGGACGTTTATAAGGAAATCCGTCTACCAACGGTTAGGAGGTGATCTCCAACCTTATCTTCATTTGTGTATTTTCCAAAGAACCGGGGTTGAGTTTTACCAGAAAGAGCGAATTTGTTTCAAAGAGATCAGGATCAGATAAGTTATCCAAAAAATGCTTCGATCCAATGAGTACATTTTCAAAAGGAAAATAAGTGCATGGAGTTGAAGATGGAGAAGTGAAGTGCATGGGCTAATCGCTACTAATCCTAAGGGTGATTCCAAAATGGATGTAGTAGGAATAGTGTCTTCGGTTCCGTTCGAGCCAGGAAGGGACTTGTATGGATGAATGCTATCAGAACATTGTCATTAGAGGACAATGAGCATTCTACGTGAGTTCTCTATATAGGTAATCGTAGCATCTACCCTCATCAACCGAGAATGACTAAAATTCAGGCGAGATGCCAGGCTAAGTTGGTAGCGCCCAAGTATGGTATATCTATCACCTTTCTAGATAACCTCGGATATTATCACTATGTGTGAAAGGAGCTCGGAAAAGGTGGGAACGCTTGGGGTGATAGCATATCCGGTCTATTCAGGTTAGGAATAGTCCTGTCTTGTGTAGCAGGGGTCCTGGAGTGGTCATCAGTATAGTGTTTCTAATCATGTACTGTGGTAGGGTTGTACCGTAGTGCCTAGTCATTCAGTTAGAATCCATTCTCCAATAAGCACCGTACGGTTTTGATTATGCCCAATTATTCCAAAATGTGAGATGCAAGCATTTCAGGTATTTGAATAAGTATTTTACTTAGACATATTATAATATCAAAGGATTTTGATATAAAATGTTTTGGTTATCTAAGGTGAAAACCCGACATGTTAATTTATGGTGTGGTCTTACGAGATACCTTCAAAGGATTTACAAACTTTGATAATTTAATTTGAGTGTGATTTCTCACGCTGGTTTTCCAGACTAACTCGGGTGTTATTTTATTATAATGCTTGATTCAGACAGAGTATTACAGATACAGGATATGATATTATGGAGCTTAGGGGGTGAGCTGGATGACGAAGACGTATCATGCGTATTTGATTTTATTTCGCTGTGTATGGTATGATATATATAACTGCCCAGTACTATGCTATTTATTTGTGTTATACTCTGATGAGGTAATGTATGAAAACAGCTATAGTTCTTTTTGTATAAAGATTAGTTGTTATCTATTATATATTATTCCGCTACGATTGTGAGATTCTGTGTTGTTATTTCTATTTTCTTCTTCTACCTCTTTCTTGTTTACCCTAACGATCTGGTATTTTCAGCATTCGATTGTTCGTCATGTAATATAGTGGATATATTGATATCGGTTTTCGAGCGTCGAAAATCCTGACCGACAAATTTTGGTTCATTTATAAAATTTTAGGAGTGAAAATGTTAAGTAAGAAATGTTTTCTTTGGATTGATTCAAGGGGACGAGTCTAAATTTATTTTGTGGTGATCTGAATAATCTTCTAAGTGATGATAAGATGTTTGCATAGATGAACGTTGTGATGCACTTGGTAAATTATTCTCTCTATCATTGTATAATTGAAGCAAGTTCAAATCCGAATGAACCCAGCGAGTTGATAATAAATATTTTGTTGGAAATATGAGAAGTATTGTTACAAAAATGGGACTTTGAAATAAAAACAATATTTTTAAGTTAACTAGTTCGAGTGGCTCAAAAATAACTAAAAATTGGGGAAGATATGTGTTCGGATGATAAACACTTCTCTTAAGTATTATCTTCTTAGTAAGGGAATGTATGATACTGTTTTCTAGTACCCAGTTTCTTAGTATCATTTTGGAGTTACACGAGCTATATATATATTCCATGATTAATATATAAAAGTATCATTTCAAAAGTTTTTGAAATAGGACCAGGTATTTGAATCTTGAGTTTTCATAGGAAAATAAATGTAAAATGGAATACTTGAATCAGATAATGGTATGTACTCTCAGGATGTAATGGAATGTTATCCCAGTTGAACCTAAGTTTAGTTTTATGAAATGTTTTCGTAAATAATTTAGTGGGAATAGAGTTGGTATTAGTGAGAACCAATTAAATAAGTTCATAGGTTGGATGTAGATCATCTCTCATTTCCATATAGTTTGATCAAAGATTCGAGTACATGGCTTTGAGGTGTTTCACACCATTTCGGATAAAGATCTATCACTCGATTTTTGATGGGGAGCACTTGATGAGCATTTTTGGTATGGGACTAGAGTTTTCTAACATAGTATATGACTATGTTTGGAGAATGGAGGTTCCTAATTAAGGAACCTAATCAGAGTCTGCAATAGAGAATCGGGTGAGCGATACCTGTTGAAAATAATGTATTCGAGTAGAGGTCAAATAAGATTTTTGTATAAGAATGATCTATGTACACCATGCTAATTAGTATATAGTGTTAAGTGTTTTCTAGAATGGGTTGAGGTGTAATTTTGAGAATGTAATTCTTCCGGAGGGAGAACGTAACGACCCGAAATTTCACTCTTTGATTTGTGAATACTTAATTAATTTTAAATATTCAATATATAGGTTTTATAATGAAAATAAAACTACTTTAAGTGATAAATAATGATGCCAAAATAGTTTTTCAAATTTGTTTACAAAATATTTAGTTCGACGAAAAATAGAAAATGTGTCCGGAAATCATTTTTCGAATTTTCAACGTTTCATCGTACAAAAGTTGTTTGAAATGTTATGAGCTTTATTTATATTCGAAACAACATTTAAATGGTTAAGAATGTAAATTACTTAGTATATATTGGTATATACAAAGGTATATATGCTTAAGTATATACTTGTACATACTAAAAGTTGCCTTAAGAGACATGATGTGACACTTCGGTGACTCAAGAACAAACAAGTTTTCTTTGTCATGATGTGGGAAGAACAAGGTGGTGGGCTGTAATGGCATGTGTGGTAGAGGGTGTTGAGGTGGCAAGATCATGTGGAGGGTAGAAGTACAAGGGTAGATAGGTAATTTTTTTTTCTCGTGTTTATAAATAGCCTTTCGTTCCTTCATTTTTCCTCCTCTTCCTCCTATAAAATTTTCCTCATCTCAACCCAAATGGAGGTTTTTTTTAAAATCATGTAAAATTTCAGTGGCTACAACTTTTATTTGTACCACTTCGTCAAATTTTGATCTTATCTACGTCAAAAATGCATTTCTTTCAGACTTATTTTTGGGCTCAGATTTTCTAAGCAAAAAGAGTTTCCTAAAACTTTTCTTTACTACTTTTTCCAAATTTTGAGAGAAACATTATCAAAAATCAGTGGGAAGATGACATATTTTCAAGTGGATTTTTGTGGTTTCCAAACTTTGCAAGACTGAAGAATTTCATGTTCTAAAAGGTTTTAGTGAGTGAACTATTTTTTCTAAGTTTAAAAGTTAAAATTTTGTATGTTGAATATATTGCGAAATGATATGTGCTTTTTGTGGATTATTATATGTCTTGGTTGTTTATGGTATTGTTGATATGAGGTGATGTTGTAGTAACATTGTTTGGAAATTTGGATCTAAGTATGATATTGTATATAGCTTTGAGTATTATGTTGTATGTAACTTCGATATTATGTGGTATGAAACTTTGAGTATGTTATAATGTGTAAATCATGAATATTGGTTAGGGGAAGTTTAGCACTTGAATTTGTATTGTGCGACCTAGAATTCCATGAGTTAAAAACTAGTTTACTTAAAAAGGATTTTGAAAGTGGTTTTCAAGTTTTAAACTTTGATTTAGTTTCCAATTTTTGGTTATAAACCCTTTGGCAAATTAAAAGTAAAGGGTTCAAAGAGAGTTGGATTGTAAACCAATTTCTAGATTACGGGTACCCATAGCGATAGTCGCTATGGATGTAGTTTAGCATAAGAATCTGATTTTTGCAAAGTTTTTTAACTTAAAGTGTTTTGAAATTGTTTTATAACCTTAATAATGATGTTTTATAAAGTTAATTAAGTTTTAATGATTAAATTTTTATTAATTAATTTAAATGATTAATAATTATTAAGATTAAATAGGGTTTATTAATTATAATTAAGTAAAGATTGGTTATTAATTAATTATATCTTAAAGATAAGACTATTTTTAATTAATTATTAATTAAGCAATATTAATTTTTATTTAAATATAATTTAAGTATATGATTTATTTTTATATAATTGTTGATTAAGTATAAGGTTAATTATTTAAATAAATCAATTATTTATTTATTTTTAATTAATTAAGGCTTAATTTAAAATAAATTTATTATTTAAGTTTAATTAAAGATTATTTAATTAATTAAATGAGATTAATTAATATTTATTATTAATGAAGGTTTAAATTATTGTTTAATAATTAATAAAAGATAAATTATGGTTTAAATTATTTATATAATAGTTGATTTTTGTTTAATTAGTTATTAAAGGTATAGTTATTTAATAATTTACAATTAAATTAAGTTTAAATTTAATAAAGATTCAATTAGGATTAATTATGATTTAATAAAGGGTTTAACATGTAATTGATTATTTTAAAAGATGTTCAAGTTTAAATTGCTTTGTTTTTCCAAGAATTGATTTGTTTAAAAAGGAACTTTCTTTTACAAAGGATAGTGTTGAACATAAGGAATTCAAGTGTTAATACCAACTAGTAGCCAACCTTTATGAATTAGTTATGTAAATAGTTGATTGTTGTGGACATGGATTAGTAGAATAAATCCCCGTTCTGCTATAGATTGGTTGGTTGATTGTATGGACATATGTATTAGCAGAATAAATCATTGTTCTACTATAGGTTAATTGTTTGATTGTTGGACATTTATTTAGAAGGACAAATCACCATCTTGCTATTGTGTTATTTGGACATGTATATCCCAATTAGTTTATATTTACATATTATTTCCTGATTGGATATAAAGTGTATGTACATATATATTGACTTATGTAAATAAATTGTTGAATGGCTTGAAAGTGAAATTGAAATTAAATGGTAAATTAAATAAGTATCAATGGGATCGCTAAGCCTCCTTTTGAAATTAAAAAGTATGATTTTGAATTAACTTCAATTTTTTGATCAATTTTAGGGTTTAAAGTTTATAAATGCTTTTCAGGTTATATAATTAGGTAATAAAGGTATTTATAAATAATAACTTGTTTATAAAAACTGGTTTTACTAAGTAAAAAGGTTTATTTAAAGTGATTTAAAAGGATGAGTTGCAAAAGATATTTTGTAAAGGATTTTTCATAAAGAAGAGTTATCAAAGGAATTTTAAATGGGAAAGCATTTTATAAATGATTTTCGAGGTTTGCAAAGAGGTTTTGTAAATTGACTACAAGACTTATAAGAATGTTTCAAAAATTGACTTTGGAAAATTGTAAGTTATCTCAATCACGAAGTGAGATTTTAAAAAGGGAATTGTTATAAAGGATAAGAGGCTTGGTTTATAGTAAGTAACGTTATCAAAAGAAATTTGAAAAGAGAGAATTTTCCAATCGTTTCGATAAGATACTTATACTGCTAAGATAAGTATAAATATTTCCCAAGTATAAAAGGAAAGTAAGAGGTTTAGGAACAGTGCTTTTAAAAGATCTTTTGGTCAAATGTTTACAAAGTGATTTTAGGTAAGTAAGATTATTTAATAAAGGCTTAGTGGATCCAATGTGGAATTAAATCAATGTTTGAACGATTGTTTATTTGGTAGTTAAATAACCGACTATTAAAAATCTGGACCAAAATGTAACTTTGGAAATATCTAGAAGAAACATGTGAGTTATATGGCATAGTCATCCCCAATGATGTTATACTACACATATATTATTTTATTTCTCTCTTCTAGGGTAAACGATAAGGAAATCCATCCACAAACGGTCAGGAGGTGAACTCCACTCTTATTTTAATATTACTTATTTCCCAAAGAACCAGAGTTGAGTTTACTGGAAATTATCAGACGTTGTTTTGAAGAGACCAGGATCAGATATGTTATCCAAAAACCACTTCGATCCAACTCAAGCATTACAAAATGAAGACATCTTGAAGAGTATGGAACTAAAGGCGGAGCTATTGAAGTGCAAGGAGTGCTTAATATCAATCCCGAGGATTTTCCAAATTAAATGTAATGGAAGTTGTGCCTTCGGTTTCTCCTCATCTTGGACAACTTGTATGGGTGATTGTTGGCACTGATTTCTACCTCGAAAGCAGTGTTAGCATTTAAGTGGGATTGCTATTTAAAAAGGTAAAGAAGTAGCCTCAGGCCTCAGCAACTAGGAATGACTAAAACATGGGAGATGTTGTAGGGCTATGTGGGTCGCACCCATTAGGGTATGTCATCACCAAATCTAGTATCGATATTTGATCCATTATTGTATGCATCGATACAGTTACTGATCCCGACCATGGTAGCGATGTGTTCGGTACTATCTAGTAAGAGGTAGGCCAGTCCTATGTCGCAGGCTCTCAAAGCGTTTTATAGATTCATTATAGCGGGTGGTACCCTAGTAGCCCAGTTATTGTATGGAATCCATTCTCCAATACGTGCCCTTACGGTTTTATTGGTATATCTATTATGCTGGAATTTAATTAATGTAACAATTTCGACCATGGTTAATAAATATTTGTATCTTAGACACTATTATAATATCAGAGAATTCCATATTAAATCGTTTGGTTATCGTAAGGTGAAAACCCGTCCTTCGATCTTACGAGATACCTTTGGTTTTAAAAGGGTTTTAAACATAATAATTCGGCTGTTTGAGTTTACTCACACCAGACATATATCTGACCTGGAGTTTTATTTTCTTTTCCTAAACTCTTAGGTGGTCAAATTTTTGTGGCCAGCCAAGTAGTTCATGTTTCACACAGATGCATTTTGGAGGATCTTGGAGAAGGAGGCTTCATCAATAGCAAGTTATTATCTTATTTTTGCTGTATTTTATGTATCTTTTATTAGTTAGGTAGGGACAAGCTGTTACAATTGTATACGGGTAGAATTTTATAGTATGACTCCGATGTATCATTTATGAAATGACTTCGTAAAGTATTATCTTGATTGATATATGTTATTCCATTGCGTTGTGAGATTCTGTGATTGTTTTGTTTCTTGTTATATTTTATCTCCTTTCTTTCACCTAACAAAATGCGTTTTTGGCACTTAGTTATTCGACATATGAATACCATGGATGTATTACTGTCAACTGATAGGGTTTGGAAAGACGGGTCGTCATAGGTAATTTCAATGAGCGCTTTAGAAAATTCAAAACAGCCCTTATGCTTAGTATTTTCATCAAAACTAATCAATTGCCAATATTACTAACCAACTAGCCCAAGCCTTTAAGAGATTGAAGCAAGAAGGGAATACAAGAGAACTTTGCCCAGATTGGAATGGATATAATATGCTCACGGGCTGCATCGACCAAGGGACTTCAACAAGTGATAATGAACAATTTTCCACCAATAACACATGGGTCCGCTTCCAAAACCATTCAACGCTCTACCTCATTTCCAAAGTCAAAAAAATACATATCCTTATCAAAGGGCACCTTTAATGATCCTTTGAGTTTCCATAGATTAGATAAGAATCTTTTATAACACTATACAGGGGCCCAACATCAAAAAAGAATCCTATATGGATGTTTTTCCAAAGCTTGGCTCTAGCTAAAACAACTTCTTGAGGAGGCACAAGAATTTCATCCACATTTCCAGCAATTTTAAACTATTTAGGAGTGTACCTTCTTGCATTCATTGGTATATCCAAAAAAAGGGAAGTCTATTTTTTGAAACAAGGATCATTGCTTATAGGAACAGAATCGCCAACTTGGTAATGCATACTAGCATCAGGGTCGGTTCTATGCTCTAGTGGGATGGAAGGAATGAGACTATGAACCAGAGGAGCAACAGCTCGAGTTGACATGGAAGTTCTACTGATAAGGGCACATAAAGCTTGGGAAAACAGCAAAGGTTTCGGTTTAGGGGATATGTCACTTACAGGAGCACTCCTAGCAAAAACAACAGAAGTTGACTTGGAAGTGCCATTTCTAGAGCACGCGGCATAAATGGAGGTTGGCAGCGTGATATGGGTAGAAGGATCTGTAAAAGGAGGAGATTTTTTATGCTTAGGCTGCGAATGAGCAATGACCACGATAGGGTAGATGATAGGATCCGACAACGACGGAGGCTTGTGGATTTTCCCAGATCGTGTCATCGGAGAACCCAATATCAGCGGTGGCATAATTTGAGGTTCAAAGATACCCTTTCTCATTGTTAGATCTGCAAGCGGCCAGATGGGAGTTAAGCGGAAGGATACGGATGATGGAGATTGATGTGAAGGAGAGTTCAGAGCAGAGATAGGGGTGAAAGCGTGGCGATTAAGTAAACCCTAGAAATGATCACTATTAAAAATTTGATTCATGATTTTAGATTAAATAAAAATGGTACTTGAGTGAAAATAAGACTAAATAAAAAAGGACAATTAAGTCAATCTGATTGTAACTTTATGAAGGGGTTGATCTTATTAGTACGCCGCAGAGTAAACAAAATTATTTAAAGAAATTGGCCCCATCATATCCAAAACTGGAGTTCCAATAATAATCCATAAGATTTATCTTTGTGTTTTCTCCCATGTTTGTTGTGGTTTAATATTTTTATTCAATGAAGTTTTATATAAATGAGTGTAGAAACAATAAATATAAAGAAATGTATATTCATTTGCTTTCTAAAAACATTTTCATCTACAGTGTAAGGGAAGATCATCATCATTTTACACACTATAGTATAATTTTCATGTAAATTTACCATTAAATTTTATATCATACGCAATTTTTTACCAAATATCTTCAAAACCGTATGTGCCTTCTTATTTATGACATTTTCATACAAGGCTTTTGTTGCCCATAAAAAAGCATATTCAAAATAGTTTCGACTACTTTTCTTATGTTTTATTAATTCATTTGAATAGATTATATTAAAAAGATTCAAAGAATATTAGTTTTGCTTTGTATATGGATGGACAAAAGCCTTTAACCTAATCCAATATTAAAAAACTTAATTTACTTTAATTCTGTTGGTTTTTAATGAATTATGTTTATGTTACGTTTCTTATAATTGCTAGCATAAATGTAGAGTTTATTAGTTACAATGCATAAGCCAATACAATACATATTGTTATTATATTAAATTTTTAAACATTATTTTCATCATAATAATAGTTACGAGGAGTATTCAATTACATGTTAGATGTAACAATTTTTTTAAGTTGTTGTCATCGCACAAATAATTACTATATTGATGATCTTCAATAATGAAGATGTAATAGTTTGATGACACTATTAGCAAAGAATACAAATGACGTCTCATAATATAGTAGTCCATGGATATAGCTTCAAATTTAAAAAAAGGATATAACTAAAAAATTGTTTTTTATGAGACGAATATTTAGCCATGTTGTTATATTTTTGGAAAGTATTTACACGTTGCAATAAACGTTATGCAACATATATATAGGTTTTACTTTATTGACATGATGCTATCATTATATTTATTTTTAATATTCTGAAATTGAGTCAAATGTTTATCTTTACTGCAATATCTAACATACTTAAAGTCGCTGGAAATTTTGAACCAAGAATCATTTGGTATTATTTTGAAATGAACTTATGATAAACAAAATGATTAAATCATAAAAAATAATTTCTCCTTTTCTTAAATCATATAATGTCATTACATGCATATTTATGACATGGAATAAGAATAATAAACCTATTTAATGATAGAATGTCTATTTGTTGATCAAATCCACAACTTATAAAATTTAATGTATAAATAAATTTTGTCTATTGGGTGACAAAGAATAACTGACATAGTTACTCAACGAAAAAAATGTGTAAACAATCTTTTCATAACCATACAACTGTTAGTTCAAAAATAATGATAATTACATAATATTGTTGTAATCATTATTAATGCATTATAAATTGGGTTTAGTATTCAATAAAAATAAAGTTTTGTAATCTATGATGTATAATAAGTGTATACTAATAATTTGCTAATATTCTAACCTAATCAGGTTAAGAATTTTCATAAAATGTAAATTTCATATGTTAGTGTAAAAAAAATTAGACTCTATTAGTCCATAAAGAATTTTTCCATTGTTGAGCTTTGAAAAAAGAAGGTACTACTCATTTAAGGACAAAAATGGTACTACTGTAAGGGATAAAAGTATATCGCTTTTGTTGATTTTTGAAAAACATTCAAAGCAATAAACGCCATGTTGTTATATACATACGTACATATATATATCACAACTTTTGTGGCATGAATTTTAAATTGCGTGCCATTTTTGTTGTTGTTGTCCGCGGTTTTAACCCATCAAGATCCAGGAGAATATGGAACGACTTGATGGAGTCAAAACAACTCAGAACTCAACCAAAAAGGGCTAAAGCAATGATGGAGTATGACTAAACCAAGAGACCAGCGTCCATCTAGTACAATCACCATCTAAATACAAATAGCTAGTAAATCATCATCAAAACAAAGCGACATGCAATGACACTACCTGAACAACGTCGATACAAAGCAACAAAAGCATGCCAGACATCAAAGTCCGAAAAAAGTCCAAGTACATGAATCGCTAGCGATCCATACACTATGGATCGCCAGCAATCCATACTTCATCATTACATCGCTAAGGCACACGGAAAGCGAAGAAAGCCAAAATATGCAAGGTGTATGGATCGTCAGCGATCCATATTTTTTCATGGACTCTTGGCGAGCTAACTAGGCGAAGAAGGGAAAAGAGGAGCTAAGTGATCGGCTCGCACGCGAACTAAATCTGTGGATCACTGGAGATCCATGGTTTTTGCTCAGTCGTGAGCCGAGCTTCGTTGCATCTTCCTGAGTCCATCTGCAAGCGGTCAGTGAACATGCTGGCCTAGAAACTCTCCAATCTATATAAGTACCATCCTAACTGCGACACAAACGGGATCTTCTTCTCCGGATTGGTTGCTGAAGCTCTGTTGAAAACTTTCTTCACTCTTCACCTCCCTCATAATAATCTGTAAAGGGATTCACTATGATTCTCCAATGGATTCCAACTCTGTGGATTCAATCCAGCTAAGGATAATGAAAAGCCTTGTAATCAAACACTACTTGTAACAGCAATCAGTCATAATAAAACAATAAAGTGGACGTTGGCTTCGTTAACAGTTGAATCATTATAAAACTCTTATTGTCTTCTTTCTTTTACTTATCTTTTCTAAACTTATTATCTATACTATTCCTCTATAAGAACATGGCTAGTGCTTTCACACTCAAACCAGGGTGTTGATCCATTTTTTGGGTTAACATTTTAGTGCTTTCACTGAGAACTCCAACTCATGGTTTAGATCTAGCTATCTACGTTGGATCACGTAGGTCTCGAAGTTAGATCCTCATCTCTTTTTAGAAGATCTGCTGTTGAGAACAAAAGAACCGATCAAGAAGGACCAGAGAAAAAGCAAGTAAACGCAAGCTAAGATGATGGGTCGCTAGCGATCCATATGGTTAGCTCGTGGGTCCACCAATCCTGTTGCATCATGATCCAATAATAGTCCAATGCAACCAGCATATGGATCATCATCAAAAAAGGCAACAAGTTATGAAATCAGATGGAGAAGATCAACATGAGATAGTAGATGCGATCCAAAATGCAAAGCTTAGAAATCAACTAAGTACATGGATCGCTAGCGATCCATGCCTTTTCACCAGACCGCTATAAACTCCAGATAGCAAAGTCCAATAATATTTTAAGTATATGGATCGCCAGCGATCTATACCGTTTCATTGTTTTGCAGCAATGTACATGAAATAAGATGGGAGATGGATGCTAAGGGGTTGGATCGCTTCCTAGCATACTTTCTGGGCCGCTAGCGATTCATAAGCTATGGATCGCTAGCGATTCATTGAATTGTCTCAGGTTGCAATGCATTCTCTAATGAATTAGCTTATCGGAAGTGTTGTAACATATACCGTGAACTTCAAGGGCGTTGTCCCCGAACCCCTAAACCAGGGTGCTTTGCCCGTGGACCTCGACTCGCTGACTGGTCAATGACACCGTCGTTTATGTCTTTCGAAAGGGATATAATCGATTACAAGGCCAAGTTCCCATAGGAGATCGTGACCACTCTCGGCTGACCAGCTTCGAATCCCATCATGGAGCTCCTATTAAGAATGGTCATCGTAAAAAAATCATCAAAAATCGTCAAAATGGTCTTAGAAAACTCACCTCAGGATTGACTCGAACTCAAACTCGAGGTAATCGCCCATTTGACTCGAAATGAATTCTGGAAGTCCCGACTTGAAGTCGAACTCGGGTAAACACCCATTTGACTCGAAGTAAACCTAGGAAATTCTGGCCCGAAATCAGACTCAGGTAAAATCAATATTTTCTCCAAGAAAACATGCAAATGAGTCCAATCAATATTTGTCACCCACCAAGCACTTCAAAGTCTGTGACTCTAAGAAAATGGAAAATTTTCTTGAGTCGGACCCTAAGTAAAATACCTCCAATCCATCAATGCCGATCCATCTTCTTTTGCCCATAACTCGAACAAGCGAACTTTAAATACATTGAAATTTGGAATGCAACCTTATAGGGCCTTCTTTGTCACCCTCGACCGATCTGACCTAGTTTAAAAATTTTTGAGGATCGTCATTGATCCATGACACCATCATAAGTGATTCGCCATTCAGTCGGCATTTCCAATCATTCAAGCATGGACAATCATGCATCTATCATTCTCAAGCATTATAAACTTTTATGACTTGAAAATGGACCGGTCTAACAATGATTAGAGCACCTTCCCCAATTGAAACTCATTCACCGAAGTCGTTCAACATGCAGAATATCCAAAGATGTTTATCATGCCAACTACACCCTTTGTACAAATGTACAGCTGATTCAAAGAAAATTTGTTACAGGTATAACTAGCATATGGATGACGCAAGGGCGACGGATGCATTATACTGCAAGGCCCTAAGGAATTATTAAAGGATGAAACAACCTGCTACCCTGGAAGAATTCTATGGAAGGGAAAACTGGTTCTAAAGACTAAAAATAGTGCAATTAGAAGAAGACAAACCCGACAATGTGCCAAAGAACATACTAAACGGTAAAGGAGCTACAGGACTTTAAGGACCTTCTGCCCAAGCAAGGCTACTAAGACCCGGTAGAAAATCAACCTAGCCAACTGACAAATTTAGACGAAGAGATGATTATCAAATAAAATTCTAGCAAGATTGCAACTAAGGAATGGGACAACAACCTAAAGCGATGCCTTCTCATCCATCCTTGATTACTCTCTGTTTTCAAATGAGCCGTAGCGGTACACTAGGGGCATTATAGATGGCGCAGCGAAAGAAATTCTTCTATGCCCTCGATGAGTCATATCAATCCCCTTCTGCGAACCAGCATTACTGGTGGCGTCGAGAAGTCTTGTCCAAAGGATCATCAAACAAACAGATCCAACACCACAGCCAACAAAAACTGATAAAAATATGTTCTCTCAGGCTGAATCCGAAAAATCCTCTTGTAGTTGATGAATCATTGCTTTAAGACCATCGGGCCATCGGGTACACAGCCCAAAACTCCTCCCAGAATCGATAAATTATCATTCCAAGGTCGTCTGGTCACCAGACATCCGACCATAAAAAATCCTTCGCGAATGTGAGCATCTTTCATGAACTAAAGCATCGTGAAGGTGAAACGATAGATCAGCGATCATTTGATCCAAAAAACCTTCGATAACATGAAGGTATTTCAACGAACTAACGCATCGTGAAGGTGAACTGGTAGATCATCGGTCATTTGATACAAAAAACCATTTGCGATTGCGAAGGTCTTTCATGAACGAAAGAGTCGTGAAGGTAAACTGGTAGATCAACGGTCGTCTAATCCAAAAAACCCTTCGCGAACGGAAAGGTCTTTCATGAGCTAAAGCATCATGAAGGCAAACCGATAGATCAGAAAAGTTTATGTATGACTGATATCCATGAAAGTTAAGTGGAAGATCAGTAATCATCTGATCTAGAGCTCCTCGAAATGAACGAAGTTATGCTCCGGGGCCACAAATCGACAATCATACCAATCACTCTGCAAAATTAATGGAATCACTTTCAATGACCAATTAAAAAAACAGTGCTAAATTCCAGAGCTTTAAAGTCACTCAAAGAAACTAAACCAAAACTAAATGACCTTGTAATCAATCGGAGGCCAACTCGAATCAAGCCAAGATTCGACACCTAGAGAAAGCTCCCCCACTAGGTCGAGGGAAACCAAATCAGTTGTGAAGAGACCATGGATATAGTTCAAGCGCGCCAATAGCCCTATGGCATGGGGGCACCGCACACATTTGAATATCCATAAGAAGGCCGAGACTCATCATACCACAGTTCTGTTATGCCCTATCAAAAATTCTGGCATTCTGACAACCACGGACTTAATGACCTACAGAGTGCTACAAATGAAATACTAGCATAATACTTGCCCACTTCTTTCCGACTACTATTTTACCACTCATAGTGACAAATTCCTCTTCCTCTTAGACTATATACCAGTCAAAGACCCATTCCCTAAAGGCAGTTTGGACCAAGAGCTAAGAGTCATGCCCTGAACTCCCATAGGCCCTTTCTTCGATCCATCTTCATGTGGTCAGCTATAGATCTCTCCACTATGGCAGCCTAATATATTTGGACGTGTACATCTTCCAGAAACATGAAAGGATCATCCAAGCCATGGTTACCCAAACCAAAAATTATTTAGCTTCTTGAACCAATAAAACCGTGTTTATGTAAGCAACCTGTTGAGTTGATGGGGTCGAATCGACCCAAACCGCTGGATCGACGGAACCCGATCTTTGCCTTTTAAAAACTAGTGTTGCTCCGACAATATCAAAAAGGCCCAAATTACACTACTTACGTCGCCCAAAGATAGGCAACACCAAGGAGTACCAAAAGCCGCACATTTCATAAGCCAAGCCAAAACATACGCTCCTCATGTTGCCCAAAGGTAGGCAACACAAAGGAGTACCAAAAGCCGTGCATTTCATAAGTCGTGCCAAAACATACGCTCCTCACGTTGCCCGAAGATAGGCAATACCGAGGAGTACCAAAAGCTATGCATTTCATAAACCGCGCCAAAAAAAATGCTCCGCACGTTGCCCGAAGATAGGAAACACCGAGGAGTATAAAAAGCCATGCATTGCATAAGTTGCGCCAAAACATATGCTTCTCGTGTTGCTCGAAGACAGGCAACACCAAGGAGTACTAAAAGCCACGTCAAAATTACACTCCTCACGTCACCCGAAGATAGGCAACACCGAGGAGTACCAAAAGCCATGCCAAAACATTCATTCCTCGCATTGCCCAAAGATAGGCAACTCTGAGGAGTATGAAAAGCCATGCATTTCGTAAGCAGTGCCAAAACATACGCTCCTCAGGTCGCCCGATGATAGACAACATCGAGGAGTACCAAAAGCCGCGCATTTCATAAGCCGTGCCAAATCATACGCTCCTCACATTTCCCAAAGATTGGAAATACCTAGGAGTACCAAGTCTTTCCAAACATACACTCCTCATGTTTCCCGAAGATAAGCAACACCGAGGAGTACGAAAAGCCACGCATTTCATAAGCTGTGCACTAACACCTAAAACGTACGCTCCTCACGTTGCCCAATGATAAGCAACACCGAGGAGCATGAAAAGCCGTGCGTTTCATAAGCCGCGCCACCTATAAACTACGCACTACCATAAGTCGCACATCTTGTAAGCCGCACACTCTCATGAAACACGCATCTCGTAAAATGTGCAAACACTGCTTAATCTCGCTCCGACATCATTACCGGACCATCAAAATTCTCTAAGTATCGATGTTGTCTTGACAGCACCAGGAAACATGTTTATTTCAGGATTAATAGGAACCAATACCTACCACCCAAAAGGACCGACATTGCTTCCGGCAATCTCACAAAGTTCGCAAACCAAGATTTCAACAAAGAATTTCGGTCTTTAATCAAAACGTCTAAAGTTGAGACATTCAAATCACATACTCCCAAATATAGAAACTGTGACACAACTTTGACGGGGCATCCAGAGAGCTGCCCAATACATCAAGTTTCGCATCAACTGTTCAAAGTAATTGGCCCTATGGACCGAAGAAACATAACAGACTAACACTTGGTCAGGTCAAAAAATCTTTCCATGGTTCTGTTACACTGAATAGAGAGTTTCGGCAATCGCAACAAAACTAAGCAGTATAGTAGGCTGGACGAATGTGGAATTAAAAAGGAAACTGGTCCAACCTGCTAGACATCAATATTGCCTCAGCAACATCAAGAACTCCATATTGCCATATCGATAAGAAAATCGAAACCCTTAAAATTCACCATCGCTTGAAAATAAGCAATGATACAAGGGACTTACTGTAACAACCCGCATATTTTACGATTGTATATTTAAACATTTTATTTAAATATAGCATCATTAATCAGATTTAAATCCGAAAATTTACTTTGTGCAAACAGTCAAATTAGGACTCGAGACCACTTCCATTGAGTTCAAAATGATGTTTGCGACTTTTTTGAGCATAAACATTGATATGTTTGGAGTTAGATAGAATTTCGACCTTTTCACTTAGGGCTTTGGGTTTGGATTTGGGTTTCATCCCACTAACCCAACTCATCTTATATCTTAACTCCACCCCCTCTCCTCTTCATTCATTCTAATATTTATTAACACATCAAGCTTTAGAAAAATGAGGGAACAGAAAAGAGATTAGAAAATCCTAAGCCCTAGTTTCTTTGCAAATTCAAGTTCTAGCTCCAAAATCAAAGAGAAGCTTAGGTAAGCATCTCCTTCTTCTTCTCCACCTCAATCTCTCTTTGAAGAGAAATTTTCTATAACCTAATTTGGGAAATTATTGCTTCTAGACTTAGATTGGAGTTTCTAGAGTTGAAGTTGAAGAGTAGTTGATCTTCCTTTGCTTTCAAGCTTCCCCTTCATTGTTTTTAGGCTTAAAGGTTGAACTCACATCTATGTCTATATCTTTGATAGTTGTTTGGTAGTGATTCTTAACATCTATTCCTTGTCCATTTTCTTTGGATTGCATTGATTTTATGAATATTCCAATTTTTGGTGTTTTTAAGTTAAATCTTTAAAAATCTTAGCTTTGATGTTTGATCATGTTTTTGGTGGCGTATCGAAGAGCCTATAGGGCTGGGTTGTCAATTGGCGTAAACCCCTAGTGCCCATCGCTCAACCGATCGCAAATTGTTTAGGATTTTGCCCCTTGGGGGCTAGGTTGAGAAAACTGGAATTTCAGTTCAGTCGACTGAACCAGAAGGTCATTCGACTGAACCGAACCCAGGAAATTTCCCGGGCCAGAATCAGTCGACTGACCACTCTAGGTCAGTCGATTGAGCTTGGAAACCGAAAGTTTCCAGGCATGTTTCAGTCGACTGACCACTTTGGTTCAGTCGATTGAACCTGAAAACAGAAAGTTTCCAGGATTTATGTCAGTCGACTGAACCCCTGGTCCAGTCGACTGAATCTGCTGTCTCTGCTATTTTTCCTTTTGTGTTTGAATTTCCCACTTTTAATCGGTTCTTGTTTCTCTAATTTGTTGTTATCACCTTTGTTGACTTTGATAACTTCTTTTTGGGATTTTTGGGGAATATCCATTTTTGATGGATTTGGAATCGATTTCTTTGGATTTAATTCACGTCTTCGAATGTGAATTTTTGGTGATTGATTGTTTTTACAATCAATTTTGTGATTTGTCACTTTAAAATACAAAGCTTTCGATACTAATAGTAAATATTCAAACTCTTTCTCAAATATGATTTCAACTCTATTTTTTAATACAAAGCTTGTTTGTAAAATCCTTTTCCAATCTATTAGTATACAAAAACCTTTATCTCATTCGTTTGAGAAATCTAATTAAACGGCTTAGTAAAACTAATGGTATGAAACGCTTGCGTTTACATCGTCGGTTAATTTTTGGACTTGTTCGATTGAAACTCTTGTGACAACTTTCGAGTGGAGATCTACAATTTGTTCGTAAATATTTAAGTTAAGCCAGTGGTTATGGGACATGAGGCTAAACTCATTTATTTACTAGCTTAATGTAATTGACACTTCTTGATGATCGATAATGATCATTTTTGTGGTTTAGACTAGCGATATGCGGTGTCTTTTTGTCCACGTGGGGGACTGTACCCTGTTTGTGGAGTTATGGCTCAAATTGGTAGGGTAGGGACCCACGGTCTTCGGGCCATTTGTGGAGCTTCGGCTCAAAGGTCTTCAGGCCTTTTGTGGAGCTTCGGCTCAAATTGATGGTTAGCGACCATGGAATAACGTTCTGTTTGTGATGCACTTGTTGGTGAGTTTTCATGCTCCCGTTTGTGATAGGCCTCCCCCTCTTTCTTTGTGATTTTTGGATTTCTAGTTGATGATTTCTAGAATTTGTGATTCACCAATTTTGTCATTCGCATTGATATAATTGTCAATATTTGTGGTTTGGTGAATAAATTAAAGAATATGACATTCTTTTCTGTGTTTTGAAATTTCTTGAGATATTGTATGATGTTTTTGTTGTCTAATGTATACTTTTCATAGTATGGCATTATTGTTATCATACATTCTTGTCATATCTCTTATTCAATCCCATTTTATCTGATATTTATAGCTAGACTGATCCGTTTATTATTTTCTTATTAAATAATACTCAGTTCAGACCGAGATGTTACAGGTGCTTCTGCTTGACTCCTCTTTTGGGAACATTATCTGACTTTTGACTAACTACTCTAGTTTAGCAGTTTTTGTTGTTATACATACAAGATAGAGACTCCTTGATGTATACTTATTCTTTTGTCTAGAACTTATATCTATTCTTTTGTGATATTGTAGATCTTGTTTGACTACTACTCTGATGTACACTTCTATGTGTTTTATTCATATCTGTTTCCGCCTTTGTGATATGGATATCATATCAGTGACTGATTTGTGTTATGCTTATTTCTATATTTGTTTTCGAAGCACATATAGCCACTGTGTAGTAGCTTTGAGTTTGTATCGGTATGTCGGATTTCCTCTTGAATGAAATGCATGTTATACTATCTGCCATATTGGTGCTCACACAAAGCAATTACACGGATGGTTGCTCCTCAACAGCCTTATTCTTCGTGCTCGTTGACGGCATTGCTCCGTAGTGTCTTTGGCTAGCGTGAGTATATAGGTGGGGCGTCACAGCTTGGCATTGGAGCCAAACTTCGGAAGAATGTAGAATAATCTAACAAGGATCATTGTCCTAAGTCCTTCTTAGAAGTCGTGCCTTAGAATTTAATTCGAGTCTTCTTACCGTCTTATCCTATTTTCTTTTATGATGCTTTGTCTTATCAATCAAGATTGTTTGATATTCATTCTGAGAATAACCTTTTTCTCCTTCTTTCTTTCTTCCTTAAAGAAGAGAAATGGTTAGACCAGGCCGTTCCAGCGACGGTCAATCCTGTGCTACTACTCAGGATGGAGTACTTATGTCTGCTCAACAGCTTCTAGATCTTGTAAAGAATGCTCAAGCTGTCGGACCCATTCCAGAGCCTACTCATCCAAAATCCTGATTTGCACGCCTTTGTAGTGATTATACAAATTTGGGTGGAAAGTCGTTCATGGGTTTCGAGAGCGTTATCGAAGTCCAAGCTTGGCTTAGAACATGCGATCGCATCTTTTCTCACATGGATCTTATTGATTTGCACCGTATCCAAGTGGATTCTAGTATGCTCCAAGCAAAAGCATTAGATTGGTATAAGCTTCTGATTTTTGAAATTAATGAAGTGGATCTTACTTGGGAGCAATTCTGGGAAAGATTTGAATCGAAGTTTGTACCAGAAGCTGAAAAAATGACTCTGGCCGTCGTTTTTATTGACCTTGTTTAAGGTGAATCTTCTGTGGCAAATTATGTCGCATCTTTTGAATCCCTCTCTAAATATGGGGTCGAATATTTATATACCCCATTGAAGAAAAATTAGAGGTTCGTCTATGGTTGAATAAGAATCTCAAAAAGCCTTTTCTTCTAAAACTGGAAGTTTCTTTTGATCAACTTGTTGATATCGCTCTTCGACTTGAAGAGGCAGACAAAGAGAGTGATGTTGAAGTTAAGAGTGCCAAACTGAACTTCGACAACAACAAGAAGAGGCCTAATAAGTTCAAAGGTCCTTATCCCAACAAGAAAGGGAAACATGTAGCAAAGACTCCTACTTCTAGCCGTGGAGAATGCTACAATTGTGGTTCTAAGGACCATTATGCAAATAAGTGTTCAAAGCCCTTTACTTGTCGCTATTGCCAAAAGTTCGGGCCATTATATATCTTCCTGTCCCAAACTTTAAAGCAAGAAGGAGGGAAAGCTAATTGTGGTGCAAGCCCCCAGTAACACTTCTCGTGGTCAAGGTATTTCTCATTCTATTCTTGATGGCATTATTATGTTTCATGATCATCCAATTCGGGTTCTTTTTGATACGGGTGCATCCCATTCTCTTATATCCAAAGAACTTGTTGATACTTTTTCTTTAAGTGTTATGGATTTGATGATTTCTTTGAGAATTGCGAATCCGATTAGTGGATCAGCAACACTTAGTTTACTTTGTAAAGGTATCGAGATTATTTTATGTGATTATTCTTTCCAAGCTGATTTGCATGTCACGCGTTACTTAGGCTTCAGAATGATTTTGGGAATGGATTGGTTTGACCGTTATGAAGCCCATATCCTATGTCTTGAGCGGACTATTCATCTTCGACATCCTCAATCTATTAAGCAGATCTCTATTGTCCTAAAAAATTTGGATTCTAAATTGGCAGCACCCTTGTATTCTCTAAATCCTCATGATCACGATAATGATGATGTGGAAGATGTCATTTCTCCCATTCACGTTGTTCGTGAATTTCACGACATATTTGAGCCCGTTTTAGGATTACCACCAAAGCGAGCAATTGAGTTTAGAATTAATCTAATCCTTGGAGCTCTACCTATCACTCGTCCTCCTTATCGTATGTCCAATAAAGAAAATGAGGAGATGCGTAAGCAATTATCCGAATTAGAAGAGAAGAAATTTATTTGTTCTAGTTCCTCTCCTTAGGGAGCTTCAGCTATTTTTGTACAGAAATCTGATGGTAAACTTAGGCTTTGCGTTGACTACCACAAGCTTAATGATCTTACCATTAAGAATAAATATCCTTTACCTTGGATTGATGATTTATTTGACCAACTTTGTGGTGCTAGAATCTTTTCACAATTAGACTTAGCAACCGGTTTTCATCAGCTTCGTATTGCAGAGGATAGCATTCCTTTGACATCGTTCCTTACTCGTTATGGATCTTATGAATGGCTTGTTATGCCATTTGGTTTAACGAACGCCCCAGCTTATTTCGTTGACCTTATGAATCGAGTTTTCAAGGACTTCCTTGATCAATTTGTTCTCATCTTTATAGTCGATATTCTTGTATATTCTAAAACCGAGGAAGAGCTTGAAAAGCGTCTTTGGATTGTGTTGGAAACTCTTAGAAGCAATCAATTGAAATAAAAAATTTCTAGCTGCCACTTTTGGCAATCTCGTGTGAAATTTCTCGGTCATATTATTTCAGAATCCGAAATTTCCGTGGATCCTTCAAAGATCAAAGTGATTCAAAATTGTAAGAGACCGGAAAGTGTGATGGAAATCCGTTGTTTTCGTGGATTGGCGGGTTATTACCGTCGTTTTAAAAAAGACTTTTCAAAAATTTTCGTGCCTCTTACTAGTTTGACCAAGAAGGGAGTTTGGTCGGACAAATGTGAAACTTCTTTTCAAAAATTAAAAGAACTCCTTTCCGATGCTTCTATTCTTGTGATTCCCGAAGGGAACCAAGATTTTATTGTTTATAACAATGCTAGTCGTGTTAGTTTGGAAGCCATTCTTATGCAAAGGGAACGTGTTATTGCTTATGCTTCTAGGCAATTGAAGCCAACCGAGACTAGATATGCCACTCATGATTTAGAGCTTGCGACTATTATTTTCGCCCTTCGAATTTTGCGTCATTATATTTTGGGGGAAAATTAGTTCTCTACACCGATCATAAATCTTTGAAGTATTTGTTTTCTCAAAAGGAACTTAATTTGCGTCAACAACGTTGGTTCGAGTTCCTTGCATCTTATGATCTAGATATTCTTTATACTCTCGGAAAGGGAAATCGTGTTGCCGATGTCCTTAGTCGTAAGCAGCAAGCGGTTGTTTCTATGATAATATCTGAATGGAATGATCTCGAGACTTTGTCCACTTATGAGATTCGAGATGGTGAATCTAATTTATGTTTATCTCTTGTTTTGTGTAGCCTTGAGGCATATCCTTCTCTTTTAGACCGCATTCTTAAAGCTCAAAAGCTAGATCCCGAATTGGCCCTTCTTAGCCAAAGTTGTAGGGATAAAATCGATATTGAAGGATTGAAAGACTTTGATATTGATGCTCGTGGCGGTATTCGAAAATTTGGTAGACTCATCGTGCCAAATATTAGTGATCTTCGTAAAGACATTTTAGAAGATTCTCATCATTCTAAATTCACCATTCATCCCGATAGTAGTAGTAAAATGGACACGGATATGAAGCGACTTTATTATTGGTATGAAATGAAATTCGATATTGCTAACTTTGTTAAGCGTTGTATGACTTGCCAACTCATTAAGGCCGAACATCAAAAGCCCGGTGGGTTATTGCAACCTTTGGACATCCCAATTTGGAAGTGGGACAAAATTACCATGGAGTTTATTGACGTTCTTCCCCGTTCTCGTTCAGGTCATGATAGCCTATGGGTGATAGTTGATAGACTTACAAAATCCGTCCATTTTATTCCTGTTCGGTCCAATTGGACCGTACCTCTTTTGGCCAAGCACTTTATTGAAGAAATTGTTAAATTGCATGGAGTTTGTACTTCTATTGTTAGCGATCGCGATCCATTGTTTACTAGTGGATTTTGGAAGAGTCTTCAAAAAGCTTTAGGAACGAAGCTTAATTTTAGCACCGCTTATCATCCTCAGTTCGATGGACAAACTGGGCATGTGAATCAAACTCTTGAAGATCTTCTTCATGCATGTGTTCTTGATTTTGGTGGAAGTTGGGAAGATCATATTTCTCTTGTTGAGTTTTTATATAATAATAGCTTCTAATCTAGTATTGACATGGCACCTTTCGAGGCACTCTATGGAAGGCCATGCCGATCTCCTTCTTGTTGGCTTGAGGCCGGCGAGAAGCTGGTTTTAGGTCTAGAATTTATTCGTGATTCCACAGAAAAAATTGACCTTATTCGCCAAAGGTTGAAAGGAGCTCAAAGTAGACAAAAAACCTATGTCGATAACCCAAGAAAGAAATTAGAATTTTTCTGTGGGAGATTTTGTGTTTATTCGTGTTTCACCTATGAAGGGTGCAGTGCGTTTCAGTCGATCGGGAAAGTTAGCACCTCGATATATTGGTCCATTTTCCATCACCGAACGTATTGGTTCCGCGGCTTATCGTCTTTTATTACCGACTTAGTTTTCTGCTATTCATGATGTATTCCACGTCTCTCAATTACGGAAATGCCTTCGATATTCCGATTCTATTCTTGAGCCCGATATTGTGGAAGAAATTGAAATTTTGCCTAATTTGACTTATGAGCAACATCTTATTCGTATTATTGCTTTGGAGGTAAAACTCCTTCGAAATAAAGATGTCCCGCTTGTGAAAGTCCAATGGTCCTCAATTCCTGAGGATTGCTCTTGGGAATCCAGAGAATTCATCGAGCGATCCCATCCGGACTTACTCACCCATGCTCCTTAGAGGTGAACTTCTTACTTCAAATTTCTTTTGTGTTGATATGCTTTTATGGTTGTTAATTTTTATTTTCTTCTTAAGTATTATGAGGACGCAATTTCTTTAGGCAAGGGAGTCTGCAACAACCCGCATATTTTACGATTGTATATTTAAATATTTTATTTAAATATAGCATCGTTAGTCAGATTTATGCCCGAAAAGTTACTTTTTACAAACAGTCAAATTAGGACTCGAGAACAATTCGATTGAGTTCAAAATGACATTTGCGACCTTTTTGAGTATAAACATCGATATGCTTGGAGTTAGCTAAAATTTCGACCTTTTCACTTAGGGCTTTGGGTTTGGGTTTGGGTTTCAGCCCACTAACCCAACTCATTTTATATCCTAACTTCATCCCTTCTTCATTCATTTTAATATTTCCTAACACTTCAAGCTTTAGAGAAATGGAGGAAGGAAAAAGAGATTAGAATATCCTAAGCCCTAGTTTCTTTGAAAATTCAAGTTCTAGCTCCAAAATCAAAGAAAAGCTTAGGTAAGCATCTCCTTCTTCTCCTTCTCAATCTCTCTCTAATTTTAGAAATTTCCTATAACCTAATTTGGGAAATTATTGCGTCTAGACTTAGATTGAAGTTTCTAGAGTTGAAGTTGAAGAGTAGCTGACTTCCTTTGCTTTCAAGCTTCTCCTTCATTGTTTTTGAGTTTAAAGGTGAGTTTTTTTTGAACTCACATCTATGTCTATATCTTTGATAGTTGTTAGGTAGTGATTCCTAACATCTATTCCTTGTCCATTTACTTTGGATTGAATTGGTTTTATTTCAATTTTGGTGTTTTGAAGTTAAATCTTTAAAAATCTTAGCTTTGATGTTTGATCATGTTTTTGGTGGCGTATCGAAGAGCCTATAGGGCTGGGTTGCTGATTGGCGTAAACCCCTAGCGCCCATCGCTCGACCGATCGTAAATTGTTTAGGATTTCTCCCCTTGGGGGATAGGCTGAGAATACTAGAATTTCCAATTCAGTCGACTGAAGCAAAAGGTCAGTCGACTGAACCGAAACCAAGAAATTTCCTGGGCCAGTATCAGTCGACTGACCACTCTGGGTCAGTCGACTGAGCCTGGAATCTGAAAGTGTCCAGGCATGTTTCAGTCGACTGGCCACCTTGGTTCAGTCGACTGAACCTGGAAATAGAAAGTTTCCAGGATTTGTGTCAGTCAACTGACCATCCTGGTCCAGTCGACTGAATCTGCTGTCTTTGCCTTTTATGTTTGAATTTCCCACTTTTAATCGATTCTTGTTTCTCTAATTTGTTGTTATCACCTTTGTTGACTTTGATAACTTCTTTTTCGGGATTATTGGGGGATATCCATTTTTGATGGATTTGGTATCGATTTCTTTAGATTTAATTCACGTCTTCGAATGTGAATTTTTGGTGATTGATTGTTTTTACAATCAATTTTGTGATTTGTCACTTTAAAATACAAAGGTTTCTATACTAATAGTAAATATTCAAACTCTTTCTCAAATATGATTTCAACTCTATTTTTAATACAAAGCTTGTTTATAAAACCATTTTCCAATCTATTAATATACACAAACCTTTACCTCATTCGTTTGAGAAATCTAATTAAATGGCTTAGTAAAACTAGTGGTATGAAATTCTTGCGTTTATTTCATCGATTAATTTTTGGACTTGTTCGATTGAAACTCTTGTGACAACTTTCGAATGGAGATCTACAATTTGTTCATAAATATTTAAGTTAAGCCAGCGGTTATGGGACATGAGGCTAAACTCATTTATTTACTAGCTTAGTGTAATTGACACTTCTTGATGATAGATAATGATCATTTTTGTGGTTTAGACTAGCGATGTGCGGTGTCTCTTTGTCCGCATGGGGGACTGTACCCCGTTTGTGGAGTTTCGGCTCATATTGGTGGGGTACCGACCCATGGTTTTCGGGCCATTTGTGGAGCTTCGGCTCAAAGGTCTTTGGGCCATTTGTGTAGCTTCGGCTCTAATTGATGGTTAGCGACCATGAAATAGTATTTCATTTGTGATGCATGTGTTGGTGTGTTTTCATGCTCCCGTTTGTGATAGGCCTCCCCGTCTTTGTGATTTCTGGATTTCTAGTTGATGATTTCTAAAATTTGTGATTCACCAATTTTGGAATTGGCATTGATATAATTGTCAATATTTGTGGTTTGGTGAATAAATTAAAGAATACGACATTCTTTTCTGTGTTTTGAGATTTCTTGAGATGGTGTATGGTTTTTGTGTTGTCTAATGTATACTTTTCATAGTATGGCATTATTGTTATCATATGTTTTTGTCATATCTCTTATTCAATCTCATTTTATCCGATATTTATAGCTAGACTGATCCGTTTATTATTTTCGTATTAAATAATACTCGAGTCAGACCGAGATGCTACAGGTGCTTCTGCTTGACTCCTCTTTTGGGAACATTATCTGACTTTTGACTAACTACTCTAGTTTAGTAGTTTTTGTTGTTATACATACAATATAGAGACTCCCTGATGTATACTTATTCTTTTGTCTAGCACTTGTATCTATTCTTTTGTGATATTGTGGATCTTGTTTGACCACTACTCTGATGTACACTTCTATGTGTTATATTTATATCTGTTTCCTCCTTTGTGATATGGATATCTGTGACTGATTTGTGTTATGCTTATTTCTATATTTGTTTCCGAAGGACATATAGCCACTGTGTAGTATCTTTGAGTTTGTATCGGTATGTCGTTTTTCCTCTTGAAATGAAATGCATGTTATACTATTTGGCATATCGGTGCTCGCTTAAAGCAATTACACGGATGGTCGCTCCTTCTTCGTGCTAGTTGACGGCATTACTTCGTAGTGTCCTTGGCTAGTGTGAGTATAGAGGTGGGGCATCACACTTACCGTCGACCAGAGTTATATAATAATGGAAGACGTTTCTACAATCAAGTCATCAACCCATCAGCTTCCAAAGACAAAAGCAGGTGCTCGAATGAGGTCTCAAATCCTAACTTGCAAAAAAAACCAGATGTTTTCCAAGGCAGACAATGGTAAGGAGAGAACGGTCAAAATCGAGCAGCTAAACCATTGATTCCTAAAGAATGGAACCAACCAATGAGGTTGGTATCCACAACAATGCTCTTAGTCCAGAATAATGCATATGGCCTTAATGAAGCACGGTTAAGTGTCACAGATTCAAGACAAACACTACCGAACCCTATTGGTCCACGATCGGTAGAGGAATGAACGTGACCTTACATGGGGCAGTGTGATGACTTACTCCATAATTTCATATTTTCTATAAGAACCTAGAATTTGACACCTAGAAGTGAAGGGTTTCGCCTAGAAATGAAGGATTCCATAGATAGTCATCAGATGATAACAAAAAATGGTGAAAGGAAGTTCGATTTTTCATGAATAAGAATTAACTATTGAATTGGTTAAGCAATAGCCTTGCATCTCCAAGGGTAATACTTGACAGTTATAAAAAAAGCTAGGCATCTGAAATGCTTGGGACTCTCATCCTTCCAGGACATGGCATCACTCAAATTTAAGCAACATTGAGAAAACAACCACACTGGTTAAACGGTATCTAGTCCACTTTACAGGATTGGTTGAATGATTCAACCCTTACCAACATGACTTTAACACTGCCAGAAGAAAGGCAACACTAGGAAAATACTTCCATAATCCAATCATCAACGCGCTAGTTTTCGAAGACCGAAATTATTACCCAACTGGACAAAAAGTACCGTCGAATCAACGGGGAAAATCGATCCCAACCTGCTGAGAGTCGGTGTTGCCTCGCCAACACCAAGGCCTTCTTTTATCTTTTAAGTATCGGTTGCCTCGTAGCAACGCTGGGAAAATTTTCTATTTCCTAACTACCGATGTTGCTCCGGCAATACTAGAAAACTTTCTATTTCATAAGTACCGGTGTTGCCCAGGCAACTTTGGGAAACATTCTACTCACTAAGTAACGGTATTGCTCCGGCAATGCTAGGAAAATTTAATCTACATGGATGATGAGAAACACTCTACGAAGTGAACCATCGATGCACTAGCTTCTAGAGATGAAAGTTGGTCCTTAATTGAGTTTCTACATTCTCTTTAGAAAACTACTATTGCTGAATGACAAGTAACAACAAGAAGGCGTATCCTTTCGTAGGTCGGCCGGATGGCTTGATCTTTCATCATAGGAATCAAACACTGCACAGGAATAAAGCAGCATCGAAAGGAAACCTCAGGATTGAATTGCTCATGTACTAATTTATAGGGATGAAAAATGGTGCACAAGTGAATTTCCTAAATTCAACTTAGAAAGAATTTAGACACAGCCGAAAGATAGGCAGCCTCGAGTAAATGTTGCTTAGAACCAAGCAGCTAGGTCATCATTCTCAAAGGCAGAAGATGACATATGAACAAAAACTTTCATGAAAAGGTTAGTAACTAAGAAGAGCATGCATGGCCAAGGACAAGTGGAAGCAATCATGGAAGGTCGCGAATAAAATCTCCGAACTTCCTCAATTCCATAATGGGATTGAGAGCCAGATTGGGGGTAATTGAGGAATTCTCCCCATAGATTTCCACCTCTCACAATCGCCCAAATACAGGCATTCGAAATAGCTAGCCCCTCAAGAAGGGATAGAAGCATGGATACTTGATCGAAAGAAATGTTTCAAATGTCCAAACACGAATAACTGCGAGGTTGGTTATGTAACGATCTTGTATCACAAAATAGAGCATTCTAGCAACAAAATTGCCAACAAAGGAAATGAAGGATTTAAAGTTCAGAAACAACCATCGCTCATATTCTGGCAATGACAAGAAGGATCGATGTCCTACTTACGGTCTAATATGATCATTTGGTTCCAACTTGTAGGAATATGCCATTACCCGAAGTTTGGTGATGCTAGGAAGAAAGCCCAAAATGAAACTATCAATACATCGGCTTTTAAAAACGGAAGCAAGAGTTTGACTGAATCTTCAGCCCTACCTTCTGGCATCTCATGCAAGCTGAAGATTCACAACATGAAGGAAAAATCCACAAAGTTGAGTCATCCGTATATATGTTTCCAAAGATAGAAACCTGCACATGATTAGTATCCCAACTTCAGACTTAGAAGAATTTACTTTAGCAAAAGATGCCAGAAACGCATCTTTCTAATATATACCAACATCGCTACAAAACTCATATCTTGGGATCAAGCAACAAAGTCTCTAATTCTCAAAGATAGGAGCTATCGTGTCAATCGAATTGGAGCAATCGAACTTATTTCTTAGGAGACATAGTCTCCCAAAACATGTTCGTTCAGTAGTTAAAGTAATCAGCTATATGGACTAAGGCATTTACACCAACACTTTGTTGAAACGAACTCAATTGAGCATAAGTAGGGATTAGCTATAGAACTGGCTAGACCAAGCTACTTCATAGTTCTGAACAAAGCTTTGAAATAGAATATTCCAGAATGACCATAGAAGCATTACTTTCATGTATAGAATTACAGTATGAATATGCTGCACATGAACATAAGAGGTGCAACAGCAAGAAAAAGTAATGCTCGGAATTGAGCAATTGAACCAGTTGTCCCTGAAGACAGAAATAGTGCCTTCTAATTTGGCCGTAATCAATCATCCTAATATGATATGAATAATAAGCGAAGCCTAAATTGCGAAGGATCCAGCTTCTGGAGGAGTGGAAGTTCCTCCTCCAGAATAAATATTAGATGACCGAAAAGTCATTTTCAACAAAAACTTGGCATTCAACCCCACCAGGTATGTTCTACTTTAAATAATATCCTCGTATAACCTACGCTCAGAATCTGAGGGAAATCGACGTATGTTGATAAGTTGGGTTCTGAACGATGACCGAGGCAGATGCAGTGTGTTATCTACATGAGAAGAGTTCAGTATCCCGAATACTGCAACAAACAATCTAGTGTAGATAGCTTGCTAACATTTAAAAAAAATCCATATCGTCCTTTGAAATTATCTCTTCCACGCTTACCTATTATCGATCAACGATCGAAAACGGAGCCGCCCGAAGTGATGCGAGAAGCTTTTCTTTTCCGGATCACTGGAGCATAGAAATGAGAAGAGAGATACGATCGAATCATCCACTATATCCGATTTTGAAATAAATCGTCGCATTGGGATTCAAAAACGTCGATAGGAACTTAACCAAGTTCTCAAAAAGGAGAAATTAAGGACAAAGAGCAATACTTTGCTCTAAGACAGCATACAATTGCTTAAGACAAAACTTAGATTCAATACTGGTTGAGATAAAACTACATAGGTCGACTCCAAACCTACGAAATTGCAGCCACTTACCGACCTAAATCCTTGTGTAAACTATGGGGCAAAGATTTCGTCATTAATACTAGGAATTGAAATTCAGATTGAAATTAGACAACGAACAGCTGTCAGAAGTTAGTCAATTGAGAACAATGTCTTGAGGTAGACTCTGACAATTCACCTCGAAAATTCAACAGTCAAAGCCAAATTCGCATGATAACCTCAACCCGATCAACTAGATTTCACAAAATTAAGACTCAAAAGAAGTTACTTCCAAAGCATGCCTTGTTTTCAACGAAGGCATACTCTTGGGGGAAAATATTATCCGGGTTTTTAACCCATCAGGATCTAGGAGAATATGGAACAGCTTGATGGAGTTAGAATGGCTCAGAACTCAACCAAAAAGGACTAAAGTAATGATTTACTAAGAGACCTGCATTCGTCTAGTCCAATCAATAGTTAAATACAACTAGCTAGTAAAACTTAAATACAATAAAAGCAAGCCAGACATCAAAGTCCATAAAAAGTCTAAGTGCATGGATCGCTAGCAATCCATACACTATGGATCACCAGCAATCCATACACTATGGATCGCCAGCAATCTATACTTCATCATTGGGTCACTAAGGCACACAGGAAGCAAAGAAACCCAAAATATGCTATACACCATGGATCACCAACGATCCATAATTGTTGATGGACTCTTGGCGAACTAACTAGACGAAGAAGGGAAAAGAGGAGCTAAGTGATCGGCTCACACACGAGCTAAATCTATGGGTCGCTAGCAATCCATAAACAATGGATCACTAGTGATCTATGGTTTTGGCATGGCTCGTGAGCTGAGCTTCTTTGCATCTTCCTGAGTCCATATGCAAGCGGTCAGTGAACAAGCATGGCCCATTAACTATCCTATCTCTATAAATACCATCCTACCTGCAATATGAACGGGATCTATGTCTTCGGACTGGTTGCTGAAGCTCTACTGGAAACTTTCTTCACTCTTCATCTCCATCACAATAATCTCCAAAGGGATTCACTGTGGTTCTCTAGTGGATTCCAACTCTGGGGATTCAATCTAGCTAAGGATAATCAAATGCCTTGTAATTAAACACTATTTGTGAAAGCAATCACTCACAATAAGAATATAAAGTGGACGTAGACTTTGTTAATAGCCGAACCACTATAAAAATCTTGTCTTCTTTCTTTTACACTTCTTTTCTATACATATTATCTATATTATTGCTTTGAAGAACAGGGTTGATGCTTTCATACTCAAACCAGGGCGTTGATCCCTTTTTTGGATTAATAGTTTTTTTACGCTTGAACCAAATATTATCTATTATGAAATATCGAATCACGTATTTAAATTAGCTATGAATAAAATCATGGTAAAAGATAATATATCTAAAAAATCTCTCTTTTCTTTTTGTTTCACTTCTTCCTACATCAAATAAGTTGAGTATATATACATTTATTCCACGAGTAAATACATGGTTAATTTATTTAGTCGTATAATGGATAATCAACCTATTTGATGTCCAAATGCATAAAAAGAGAATTGAATGCAATGATAGATTCTATAAATAACTTTTCCATTAATATACGACTTGTAATATTCAAATGATGATTAATGTGAATGTTAATTAGAATCTTCACTATACATAACCATTAATGTGTCATGGTTGGTTTTAGAATTAAAATGTAAAATTATAATCAATTTTCATACACTAAATCATTGATAATAATAAGTTTATACTTTTAATTTAGGTTATCATTATATGAACTTTCATAAATGCATATTGTATTATTCTATCATCTAGCAATTATTAGTGAATTTTTTGTCCTAAACATTATATGACTAACGATTGTGCAATGTCAATTATGATATAGGATATCTCGATGCTTACTCTTATTTTATTCAACATATATGACAACTGAAAATATATTACTAGTTGTTTTCAAGTACATGATTCAACTTATATCTCAAAGCTTACACTTCTATTACTCAGCGTATATGTCAACTGCAAAAGTAGTAGGATTTTTTATTAAGCCCATCGTCGTTGCATGTATTTTTAGTTTGACTATCACGAATGTAAGACCTTTGAAGGTACAAACCAAAAGACTAATTGGGAAAGAAATGAAAGAGAGATACATATAAGAAGTTGATAGTCAAAAGAAAGAAAATATTTAAGTTAATATTTATAAAAATATGATATTTTCATATGCTTTTATAAAAATACTCCATACTCCATATTCGGTATTCATTATATACATAAGCTTTTATAAAAATTTATAAAAATATGATATTTTCATAATTTAGGAGTTTGCTTACCTGAAATCCTTGCATACATCTATCCATAAGTTATTAATTCCTAATGTAAGTTCAATTTATTTTTAATAACCTTTTTTATCCATATGCAAAAATTATAAACATTTTTAGTCCGAATATGCCTTGCGTAATCCATGAGATTATGCTTGAAATTCTTTGAAGAATTGGCTTCCCTCAATGAAAATTTTAATTTGTCAGTAGCATAAATTGTTGTTAACATTTATCCTCTTTAATTCTTTTTTTCAAAAGAAGTGATATGTAACATCCACCTTTTTATACGCTTTAAATCGACGATAAACCACACATGACAGACTTAAACCATACAGAAGGGAGGATTGTTGTGCGGTAAGTAAGAAAAATAGATAGAGAAAAAAACAAAATAGAATCTTGCAGCGGAACGATAAAATATAATAATCAAATAAACAGTTCATGAAGCTATTTACAAATATTCGATTATATTTATACAATACATATCAGAGTTACACATACCAGAGAATAATAATTAATGCAACAGAAACAGTATGAATGTAGTGGTATACCATAATAAATTATAATAAATCTACGCCTTCGTCCTCCAGAATACGGTCTTCCAAATCCTGAAATGCTCAGGCTGACCCGAGCGAATTGAAAACACAAAACACTCGAGTCAGAACTAAAAGATCCTATGTAAGTTAAATCAACATGAATAAATATGAGTGGAACGGTGTCAGAGATATTTACGGGATTTGACATCCCCTATCCAATGTCTAACGTGAGTGCAGTAACTTAAGTGATGCTCGGGATTCACATCTTCTAAGGACCCGTTAAACTATTTACTATGTAGTAATATACGCTACTAGAATAATGAATATAGTAAAGTAAACTTACTTTTAAGTAGCGTTAAAGCTTTACATTTTCCACCTTAACACGTAATAGTCCCAGTAGTCCATCCAGTATCATGGTTCCTCCTAATCGGAAAGCCATCAAAGGATACCACACGGGCTACGGGAGAAAACCAAACTCGTACAAGGTGCGTTAGGGTAGGTGACACGGCACAACTAGGCAATGCCAGGGTAGATATACCAATTACGCTTCCAGGCCGATGGTAACGCTTAGCGCACAGCTACCGTCCACCTCGAGCCACACCCCCAAATCAAAAAAATAAAGTGGCCACCGAATCAATCCAAAAGTCAAAGTATAATATCGAAGGGATGTGTCCGATCAAAGGTGCTACCTCATTAGCCCGTCAGTCGCACCTGTTTTAGCCACCTTATGCCAACTCACGGGAGTCGGGTCGACGTATTTACCTTAAAGGAAACGCCGCCACCATGCTACTTCATTCTGCAATCTCCACCACGTACACGGTTGTTAAAGTGGTTTTCGGAGTTGGCACAGAGTATGACAACTTTCGATCCCGTTCTCTTTAACAACCAAACGTTATTATAACACCGCGGTCATTTCAAAAGAGTTATACTTCAAAACCAAAATATACTATCCATTTCAAAACCATATAAATACGATATCATTTCCCTTTCAAAAACCAAATAAATATGATATCATTTTTATGAAACCCACATCAATATAATATCATTTTATTTAAAATATATCCTTTCTAAAATCATAGCATTTTTAAAATAATAATATTTCGAAACCAAACGCTTGAAATATAACCTTTCAAAACATAATACTTCGAATTTCATAACTTCTAAACCATAGCTTCCAAACCTTAAATGGTTTGGATATCCAAACAATATATAAAATAAAATAGTTTTAACTTAAAATCACTTTATAAAGTAAAATAATTTTCTCGACTTCACAATTTTATTCACTTAAATTAAATCTCAATTCATAACTTTCAACTCACTTTCAATTTCAATAAACCATTTCAATTTCAATATATTTCAAACTTTGAGTATTAAATAATTTCAAACTAAGGTTGATAATTACGATTCAACAATTCAATGTTCTATTTTTAGTTTCGAAATATTTTCATAATAAATCCATTTTCATTTAAATAAAATTCCAATTACAAATAACTAAATATTTCCTTCAATTTATTCATACTAGAAATATCTGTTTAATTCATCTTCAACCAAAATCCAGTTATAAAAATCATGCCTTTAAAATCTCAATTTTATTAAATCCCAAATCAATTTCATATTTATCTTCCCACCTTGTTCTTATTTAAGTCATTATAAACTCCAGAATATAATTAAATAGATACTTAACCATATCATATCTTACTAAAAACTTATTATTAAACTTATTTTATACTTTAAATCAATTTTATACATAGCTTAAAACCAAGAATTTAACTATATATAAAATAATCTTTATAAAATATTCAAATAAATATCTCATAAAACCATATACTTCTTTACAAAACATAGATATCATTTCAAAATATTTTTATATATATTTACCGTGGTGTCTATATAAAATTTTCTAGCCTATGGTCAAGTGATACGGATATTTATCATTTCAAATCCGTAATTTAAAATAAAAATACGGTTATATATCATTTCAAACCGCAATCCCGAATGAAATAAAAATGCTTAACAACTTGCAGTTTATAACAATATAAAATACAACATCCATTCATCCAATATCAATCATCAAAATTTATTACAATCATCATCCAATTCAAACAATAACATTAATGTATAACAGATAATAAATCCTAGGCATTTACTGGTAGTTTATATTCAATAATAAAATAACTAACTATTTAACTGGCAGTTTATATGCAACAATAAATTAAATAACAATTTAATTTAAATAAATTAAATTTAACTGAGACGATGATTAAAAATATGTCTAATGGTCATAAATAAATTTCTAATCACATCAGAATTAAATTTAACATACATAAGAAATTTTAGAAGTTGTGAGTGGGTTAAAACACTCACCTTTTGAATTTAAATTGAATTTAAATCCAAAATTTGAACAGTCTCAGAATTCATCCAAACCAGCGCCAAAATGTCCGAAATTCCAATACGAACCTAGTGGAGAAAACCGCGCCTAAAAAGGACCTTGTATGAGAAAGTTACGCGTGTTAGAACACTTGAATTCAAGTTTAAATAAAATAAAATAAAAACAAAACACTCACGTTTCGCAGGGCCACGTCAGCATCTCTCTTCCCACACCTAATTCACGCACAACCCAGTTGTACCCTACGCCGCCTGACATGAAACAATCAACGCGTGCTCCATATCCAATTGCTAGGCCTATGGTCGTGTGCTTCCAGCCAGATCGACACGCCACCACGACCGAGACCTCCTCGACCTCGCGAACCACCACCATCCTCGAGCGATGCCCAAAACTCCATCGGTCGCCTTAAAAAACCAAACCCTACTCGAATTTTAGCGTGAGATCTAGCCGTCATCTTGATGCACAAACCACTCCGATGAGTTACGCTCAGTCTCCTCTATGCCATGGTACCAACGATTTGCCGATCCATCGAACTTGATCGTCGCGTGATGAACGGCCATAAATTGTTCATCAATTTCTGGACAAATAATGCATCGAACTGAAAAATGAATCACAGAACTGAGATGCGCTCTTCGAGAGCTTTCCGACAATATAAAATATGCTACAGTTTGTGGAGTTTGAAATTTTGGCTTTGGATTTGATTTGGAATTGTATTTGGGAATTAGGGTTTGCTGCCATTGGAAAGAGGAGCTAATAGAACTGAATTACAGAAATGAGGAATAAGAAATGAATTATGGTTTATAACAGGGTATATATAGGCAAGCTGAAATTAGAATGGACCGGATCGATTGGATATACGCGTTGAACGATAAAATGGCCCGAAAAGCCCATTCTGACTCCGGAACGAAATTTGGTCAACGCATATATCAAAATAGATGTTTTAAAATATTTTAAAAGCAATGAAATAGGTTTTAAATTAAATTCCATCGTATGAAGAAGTTATGCTGAAATCAAGTTATTTTAAATTAATTTCAATTGATTTCAATTATCGATTTCAAGGCGTTTCAAGTCCTTACGATCAAAGGACAAGCCTGATCGGTATGAAACTTGAAATCCTACAATAATTCACCCTTACGGATCCGATGAAACTGGTTTCTGCAAAATCCGGGTAAGTGGCCAAAATGCCTATTTCCCAGTCAATTAAATAAATTAATATTTATTAATTAAATCACCCTTCAATTTAAATTCTATAATCCATAAATTTTACCATCTTGTATTACATTAGAAATTATAATCCCTTATAACAAATTTCCATATCGATTTAAAGTTAATCAATTTACCAATTATAGTATTAAATTCCGATTCCAATAAATTCATAAATCATTGATTGAAATACTAATGAAATCTATTTATTTGATTTATAGATTTTGTTATTGAATCAATTATCATTTTCTAGGAAGAATTATTATTGGCTTACTTTTATTACATTAATCATTCCCATTTCCTCCTAGTTTCAATTAATATTGAATTTAATTCCAGTTACTTACCATTGAATTCATTTATTATTGATTACATTACAATTAAATGAAAATTGATTCCAAAAATTGATTTGATTTAATTGCCATCTTTACTAGGTCCACTATTACTTAATTTACCTAATTACACTAATATACGCCTATTTACGTCTTAATTTGTATAAATATTACCTTAATATATTCAAATCCCTAACTCCTTTGTATTGACTACCCTATTTCCAATTATTATGTTTTTGCCAAATATATACATTAATTACAATTAATATTCTCAATAAATTTATTTATTTAGTCTCATGCTTTCTATTACACCAATTACTACCTTATAAATAAATTTACGTTTTTATTAAATTTACATTCACACTTTCCATTATTATATTAATTATCATTAAAGTGCATTTAATTGTCTTTATTTGTAATTGGTGAATTAACTGGTAACAACCATTTGTCACCATTATACCCTTACTTACATTTACAAGTTTATTACTTACCATTGACATTGTATTATTTCATTAATTACCAAAATCTTATTAAATTAACAAATTTAATTATCGAGATTTACGGGTCGTTACATGATAAGTAAATAGAGCAGTTTTAAACTAAAAATAAATGTATAACTAAGAGCGAAATTAAAAAAAATCTTATATAAGATCAACTTGTACATTTAAAAGATTGAAGGTCTGAAAATACTTTCACATGCATTATTTGATTAGGAATATTTGTTATAATGATTTAATAAGTTATTTTTCGTTAAACGACATATAAACTATTAGTTTTAAACATAAAATAATTTAATGGTTGTGAAATGAGAGTTTCCAACCTTGCATATTAATATTCTATCATTCCTCCATAGTAATAATGCATTAACTACGCTAAATCTGGACCGCTTATGAATATTCTTAATATTTAAAATTTATCATATTATTTTTAAAGCTTGGGTTATATAATGTTGACGGTTTGAAGTTCTACCATAACCAGGCCTATGTGATTTTTATTATTATTGATAGTTATATTATTCTTTTCTAAAGAAAAATTCAATTTTTAATATTCTACCTTTTTTATAATCGAGTTTTATAAAACCGTAAAATTAGTTTATATAGATTAGTCTCTTAAATATTTAACAAGGAAAATAAATTCATTCCCTCGTTTTGGCATAAAGCAAGAATGAGCTATTAAGAAACCTTTTATTGTATAAACCTTACAAAAATACCATATAAGAAGATTTTGTACAGTAAAGCAAAACATTATTTCATTTATAGGGTTTTCATCATATTTAATTGGTTGAACAAACATGATGACACAAAATTTGCTGGTGCATAAAAGAGAAGGCATGAAGTCATGATCCATCTTGAGTAGAAATGTATTCTTTATCAAACGAATTGGACATTGGACCGGTTCCTCAAAAAAAGAAAATTATAATATCACTTTATTTTAGTGAGACAAATACAAAGTTTGATATGTAGGAAATACATAGCTATATGCTTCAATTAGTATTAGTTTTGTTGTTATGTAATTCATCTCACTTGAAGCAAGTTTGAGTCCATTCTATTTAACACTAACCAAGTAATTATTACCATTTTTACGAATATCGTGTGCGTAGCACGAATTCACGCTAGAGTGTGTGTGCGTAAGCATATAATTATGTATACGTACATAATTTTCTTTGTAATTGTGTATATGATTATGCATATGATATGTACTCATTATCATTCATACATAACACTCTTCTATGTGCACAAACTTAGGTATTTTATTTCACGCATTATCGAGTTTAACTTTTGTATGTTATGCGGATCTCACTATTCGATATAATCATGACTTCTTTAATTGATAAATACAACTATTCTCAATTTATTGGATATTCACCATCATTTACCAGTTGTTATGTAACAACAAATCATAATATCTATATTTTATCACAATAGTAGGTGATGACTATAATGGTTAGCCTTTTCGACGCCCAAATGTCGACACTAATACGTCCACAATATTCATGTGTTGAGCACCCAGTGCCGAAAAGATAGAATGTTAGGTTAAAAGAAAAGGAAAACGAAGACAGAACAAGAAAGAACACAATATTAGAATCTCACGTGCGAAACGATAACATATATCAAAAGGCCTTCACCAAAAGAAAACTTTGATATACATACATCATTCAGAAAAAACTAACATATCATCGGCCTGGACAGTTATAACTACCTGTCCTCGCAATTGCTAATAGTTGCAAATCAAGTAATGCAGCCAAAAATATGTACACTAAGAAATCATCTAGATCCTCTCCGAGATCTCTAATGAATCACTACTAAATCTACAAACATATTTAAACTGACCCGAGCATTAAGAAACTAACAACTGCATCAGTCTGGTAAACCAATGTGAGAAACTTAAATCATATAGATTTTTATGTATCTTGAAACCATTTAAAATAAGGGTATCTCGTAAGACCACGCTGCCAATAAACATGGACGGGTTTTACCTTACGATAACCAAATCATTTCTATTATAAAATTTAGTGATAATATAATAATTTCTAAGGTGTGAAATATAAAAATTAAAATGGCTACAATGCATGCGAGCATACATCACAACAGTAATAGGCATACAATCACAACCACTATGGTGCATTCGCTAATTGTGTAAGATTTCCATGTAGATCTCCTAGGATCAAAGGTGACTCTGATCTACTGCATAAGGATCATAAATATCCTTCCAAAGCAATATAATTCCCTATTGAATGTATCAGGAAATATATAGCTGACCAAACTAGCCGAGTGCATCACCCCCGCATGCATTTCTGTAAGTAACTCTACGATGAAGCCACATGCATCCTTGTGGGAACCCTACGGTTATGCATCCTATCTCTAATTTCAGTCATATCCGTGGATGAGGCTACGTTTGGCATCCCAACACACGATTCACAACTCGAATAGATCTCGACACACGAGTTCCTAACCTTAACAGATCTTAGAACCACATATTGATTCCCATATCTCTACAGATCTCGAAATCAAACATGGATGCCTCAATAAATCTTAGAATCACACATGGATTCCTATACCTCAACAGCTCTTAGAATTACACTATAACGACCCGAAATTTCACTACTTTCATTTGCAAATATCATTTAAATATTCAAATAATATGTTTTATAATGAAAATAAAGCTCTTTTAAATAGCAATTAATGATGGTGAGACCATTTTAAACTTTTGTTTAAAAAAATATTTAGTTCGATGAAAAATAAAAAATGTGACTGGAAACCGTTTTCCGAATTTTCGACGTTCCATCCTATAAAAGTTGTTTGAAATGTTGTGAGCCTATTTTATATTTGAAACAACATTTAAATAGTTAAGAATGTAAATTAGTTAGTATATATTGGTATATACATAGGTATATATACTTAAGTATATACATGTATGTACTAATAGAAGGCTTAAGAGACTTGTTTTGACACTTTGGCGACTCGAGTACAAAACATGTTTAAACATGTTTTCTTTTACATAACGAGAGCGAGGACAAGGTGGAAGATGAAATAGCATATGTGGTGTAGAGTGTTGAGGTGGAAAAACAATGTGGAGGGTAGAAGTACAGGAGTAGTTTAGTAGTTTACCTTTTCTATTGATTATAAGTAACCTTTCACTTCTTTAATGTTTCATTCTCTTCCTTCCATCATATTTTACTCATATCCGAACTAAATGGATATTTTCTTTTTTTTAACCATGTAAAATTTCAATGGATACAACTTTTATTGGTATGACTTCTTGAAATTTTGAGCTTTGATATATCCAAATCTCATTTCTTTCAGACCCATTTTCGGACCCATATTTTCAAGTCAGAAAATACCTCTTCTTCTTTTGACAATATCTTCCTCAAAACAAAACCTAATTGAGTAATAATGTTTTTGAAATGATAGGGAAAAGAATTCTCAAGAACTTTTATTGCGACCACTTTTTTAAAATTTTGATACTAACACGGCCTAAAATCAAAGGGAAGATGACTCATTTACGAATTGCTTTTCATGATTTTCCAAGCTTTGCAAGTTTTAAAGTATTTCAAGTTTTCAAAATAGTTTTGAAAAATTTTGGTGAGTAGATTCTAACTTTTTATGGAAAGATTCAACCTTTATTATGTTTCCTATTTGGTTATATAATATATTATTTGGATGGTTGAATTATCGTATGGTTTGGATGTACATAGGTCGCAATTTTATGGTTTGGCGTAGTTTGTGAATCGAATGTTAAAGTGGTATATTTGGTTATAAAGTTATGATCTTTGTCTTGTGGTTGGAAGTGATACAAAAATTAGTAAGTAAAGTTAGTAAATGGAAAAGTTAGTAAGCAAGATTAGTACTTGAAAGGTGTTTGTTATTGACATAACAAATCCTTTGAGTTTTTAAATTTGAGCACTTACTTTGTTTTAAACCAAAAGTTTTATAAAGTTTCTAACCTTTTGTTTTTCTTCCAAAAGTTTATGTTAACTTCATAAAGTAAGTTAAAGTTAAAAATCAAGTATTTCAAAAGGCTATTTGTGATGTTAATTAAGTTTGGAAGTTATGGTATCCATAGCGATAGTCGCTATGGATATAGTTCAATAAAAAGTCCAATTTTTAAAAACTTAATAATAATGACTGAGTAAAGTTAATTAAGAATTTAATAATTAATTACTAATTAATTAGTTTTGATATAATAACTAACTATGTACTAAACAAGGTTCGTTAAATTTTATTTAATTAAAGATTAGTACCAATTAATTCTTTTAAAAGTAAGATTAATATTTAATTAATTAAGAGTTAAGTATATGATGTATTTTTTAATTAATTATCAAACAAATATAAGGTCAATTATTTATTTAATCAAGTGTTTAACTCTTTTAATGATAAATTAATTAAGGTTTAATTTTAAATTAATTATTTATCAAAGGTTTAATTTATTATTTAAGTTTTAATTAATTAATTAATTGAGGTTAATTAATAGTTAATTATTATTATTATTGGCAAGACCAACGGGGTTGGATGGACCCCGACCATTTTATTGCAGCACCAAATGGATTACAACAGAAACAACATAGTGCTAGGCTCAGAGAAAATAGAGGAGAACTAAGTGCTACAAATAAATTGGAGACCAAAGAAGAAAAAAGAAAAAAAAAATATAACACAAAGGAAACACTCAGAATGAATGATAAATGCCTAGATCGAAGGCAAAAGTAAGCATTCCCAGAGAGCTTCTGATCTCATGCATAACCCATTGCTTGAACATTAGGTCAGATTTTTCGTTGCTGTTATCAAACACACGGGTGTTTCGTTCTCTCCAAACCACAGCAATAAAACTCTTCAGAACAGAGAGAAAAATTCTCCTTTCTTCTTTCTTGTGCCCTGTTTTCGCATGAATTATGTTCCACTCATTCTGATTGTCATGTGATATATTAAATCTACCTAGCTTTGCCATAACCGAAGTCCAAACTTGATTAATATCAGTACATTCAAAGAACAAATGTTCAGCTGTTTCCACCTGTTCGTGGCAGAATGTACACAAAACGTCAACAATCATACCAATGCTCGCTAGTTTGGCTTTAGTTAGGATAGCACGATTAAGCACTTTCCACAGTAATAGGTTCTCTCTCATACTATTATCCCTATTCCATGCTCTCGTACTCCATTTCCATTTAGGCTGAGCAGTGGTCGTCATCATATATTCATAAACGTTGCCAATTTTATACTTAGTCTTTTGCTCACCCCAAACAAGCTTATCTGAGGTGGAGGAGAGTGGCGAAAAGCTTCTGATCATATTCTAAATATGATGTATTCGCTGATTGGATGAAAACGTATAAGTACTTTGTATATTAAATAGAACATCCCTAACCTTTGCTGCATGGTGAATGCCTGTCTGCAGAATTTCATTGTACTCAAGTTGTCTCCGTAGTATCATCCCTTTCCCGAGCCACGGATCATCCCAGAAACTCACAGTGTATGTGGGGTTGGTATTCATTTGGCTGAGAGGGAGAACTTCCTCCTTTATATTGAAAATACACTGCCACGTCCAACTAAGGTTCTGTGGCTTAGTCATATTCCAAAAACTATTTCGTTTTACAACATTTTGACGAGACCATTCAGCCCATAAGCTATCAGTACTGTTGATGAAGGTGTCAATGTTTTTAGCAAACGCCGCCTTATTCCGTTGCTTTACATTGATGATACCAAGACCAACGTTGTTCATGGGTTGTTCAACTCTGCTAAACCTGATAGGGTAAATATACCTTCCTGCTGTCCTTCCCATCCAAAAAATGGCATAAATGCACTTCTTATCATTTTCATTAACTTAAAGGGTAGCACATATGTCCTTGCCCAGTAAACTTGCATTGCAAAAATAACAGATTTGATTAAAGTAAACCTACCAGCTTGACTCAACTTCCCAGTGGTCCAGCAGTTAAGTCTCGCTGTAATCCTCTCAAATAGCGGAAGACATTGATTAGTTGTTATTTTAGATGTTGCCAGAGGTAGGCCCAAGTAGGAAACAGTGGTAGGGGAAGGAGATAGGCCAGTAGCAAGAGATATTTCGGCCACTTGTTCCATGTTGACTCCAACTAAAATGATCTCAGACTTTTGGATATTAACCTTTAGCCCAGTCATCACATAAAACTGATCTAGGGTGTTCATTATATTGTTGACAGTTGTGATGTCTGGCGAACAGAACACAACAAGGTCATCAGCAAACATCAACGAAGAGATCTGAGGATTACTGCACGTCTGATGGAGTTTAAACTTTCCTTGGTTTATTAGATTGTCTATCATTCTTGTCAGAAGTTCCATAACCACGATAAAGACATAAGCTGATATCGGGTCTCCCTGCCTTATACCCTGCTTACTTCTAAAGAATCCAACAGCTATACCATTGACAATGATTGAATATGTTGGTGTAGAGATACATTCATATATCCAAGCAATAAAGTGGGGTGGGAAGTTCATATAACCCATGATACGTATGATATTATCCCATTGTAACATATCAAAAGCTTTCATGATATCAAGTTTTAACATAGCTTTCGGGGTAGCATTCTTACGATTATATCCTTTAAGGAGCTCATGAGTGAGAAGGATATGATCAAGTATGTTTCTGCCTGGTAGGAATGCTGCTTGGTTGTTGGAAACCAGTGAAGGAAGTACATGCTTGAGTCTGGTAGCAATAACTTTGAGATGCATTTATATATGGTGTTACAGCAAGATATAGGACGATATTCATTAACATGATGAGCATTTTTAATTTTGGGGATTAAAGCTATATTGGTGTAATTGAAAGACCTGAAAAGCTTGGACTTCCTGAAGAACAGCTTAATGGCATTGATGACATCAGTAGAGACAAATGACCAGCATGAAGTATAGAACTTTGCGTTCAACCCATCAGGGCCACCGCATGAGTTGCTGTTCAAAGGAAACATCGCTTTCTCAATTTCTTCAGAGGAAACTTCAGAGCATAGCATGATATAGTCGTCATCTGTTAATCTAGGAAGAATGTCAGTTGGGATGTCGTCAATTTTTGGTATGAAGTTGTTCTCGTTGCCATAAATGGATGAGAAGTTTTGTATAAAAGCATTCTGCACTTCATCGATAGTAGAATGAAGCACTCCATTCCTATCTTTGATAGTGGTAATATTTTCTCTATGCTGTTTGTTCTTGAGGCTAGCATGAAAGAACTCACTATTTCTATCTCCTTGTTCACACCATTTTATTCTGGTTTTTTGCCTTACCATCTCATTCTCTTTAGATAATGCTTCATAGTATTGTTGGGCCAAGTTATACTCAGCAGAAGATAGGTCAGTGTTATTAACATTAGTCATCATCTCAGTTTGAACCTCAGCAAGTTTATCTCCAATTGTAGTGCTTAGTTTGTCTCCTTTGCCAAATCTCTTATACGACCACTGCTTCAAGTCTTCTTTAACCTCTTTAATTTTTTCCTGCAAAATAAATAAGTGTTTACCATTCTTAGTTTTAGTCCATGCATTGAAAGCAGTATTCTTAAAGTCTGGTTCGTTAACCCAAGAGTTAAAAATTTTAAAATTTGTTTTTCCTCTCTCGTCCGCTCCACAAAGATGGATAATTTGAGGAGAGTGGTCCGATATTAGAGGAGGAGGAAGAAGGCTGTATAATAGAGGCCATTTGGTGAGAGCAGCATGGTTAGAGAAAGTGTGATCGATTCTAGAAAAGGTCCTACTACCAAGCCTTCTTTTATTATTCCAAGAATATTGCATTCCAACAGATCTAACAGTGATTAAATCGGCTTGGTTGAGAGTTTCAGCAAGATGTTGAATTTCATTTAGGGATAGGGGATTACCACCAGTTCTATCAGAGAGCGAATAACAGCAGTTGAAGTCACCGAGTATTATCCAAGGATGAGTGGACTGCCTTAAAGCAGGGATGGCATCAAACAAGGCTGCTCTGGTTGCAGATGAGTTAGAGGCATAAACAAAGGTTATATAAAAGGAAGAATTATCAGAGGATGATTGGGCATGACAGTGTATCATTTGAGCATTCGAGAGGATAGGTATAAGATGGACATGTAGGGGATTAAACAGAATCAATATTTTTCCGTGTGGGGCTTCAATCAGATTGTGTATTAATTTCCAGTCAGATTTAATATATTTGGCAGCCTTTTCGGTTAATGCAAGATTTAACTTATTCTCCAGAATCGCTAGGATTGATAACTTATGGGAACTTATAAGTTTTTTACATTGATCAAGTTTGATGACGTGGTGACCCCCACGTATGTTCCATGCTCCAAAGTGTGTCATCATTGATGAGCACTGGCATTGATCATTTCTATTTTCATTCTCCTAGTCACTGCTTGAGAAGAGATTAAGTAGTTAGGAATTACAACAGATAGTGGTGTTATTTCACAATTGGATGTACCTTCTTTTGATGGGGGGGTGGCTTGACTGGAGTGTACAGGTAAAGGAGGAGAGGAAGGAAGTGAGGTTAGAGAAGTGTATGACGTAGGAGGAGGTAATTTGTAAGCAGTTGGAGGTTTGATTTTGGAGTAAACATTATGTGGTGGTGGAACTTGAGAACTGCCAGTCACTTGTTTGGGTATATTCCGGGTTTGGTTAGAACCTGGTGTGCGTGTATCATCGTGCATGTGTGTATCATGACACATATCAGTATCCTTCCTCAGATAAGCACTAATTTTTTTATTCTTCTTATTTTTCTTATCACTTGCATTTTGCCCCTCTTTACTTTTACCTTCATAGCTAGACCAGTTGTCTTTATTTTCAGTTTCACTTGTTATATTGGCTTCTAGAATGTCTACTTCTTCATGCATTTGCACTGAGTGTTCAGCCTCATCTTGCTTTGGATTTTTGCTTCTAGTTTTCCTTTGCACTTCACTTTCTGCAGCTTCTATTTTACTTACCTCTTCGATATTTTCATTTATACCTTTACTTTTCTCATTCACTTTCAGTTCTGTGTCATACATTTTACTTGTATTATCCTCATCATCCAGTTCATGGAGAACATCAAATTTATTGTATTTCAAAATATTATCAATTAATTCTTCAACTTCATTATTCACCTCTTTCGTTTTTGGTTTCTCCACATCCATTTTATTTACAGTTTCCTGATTGTTGGCTGACACATTTCCACTCCATTCTTCATCACCCCGATCATCAGTTGTACATTGTACGATTTCTTTCCCTACTTGTTCTATCTTCTTATCCTTCTCTTTACCATGAATATCATCACTAACTTCTTCTTTCTTACATTCACCGGTCTTTTCTCCTGTCTGTTCCAAATTAGCTTCCAACGTAGTATTTTCGTTTTTCTTTCTCTTCACACGTTGCCATTTTCTAATGATCTGGTTATTGTTTGGTCTCACATTTTTAAGGACTTGAACTTTCTCAGTGTTTCCTTCTTTGTCTTCCTCTTTACCAATTATTTTATTTTCTTTATCATCCTTTGTTTTATAGTTATCTTTAATATCACAGTCTACAGTTTTGTGTCCAAACTTCTTGCACATGACGCAGACATCTGGCCTCCATAGATATTCAACATAATTTTCTGATAACCTCCTTCAACCAGTTTAACTGAAAACTCATCAACCAGCTCCTTTTCTGGCCTTACTTCAATCAAGCACTTTTCATAGCTCAGCCTTTCTTGCTTCTCTGTCATTTCATCCATACATAACAATTTACCCAAGTGACTACTTAGCCACTTAATTCCTAGGGGCGACCATGCAAATAAAGGGAGATTATACAAGTGAACCCATACCGGAACAGTTGTGGCAGAGCCTGTAACGTTACTCACTGCTGCATCATACGGTTTTATTATAAATAGTTTATTATTCATAACTATAGGGTCACTCTGCAGTATTGTTTTCCTGTCTTCGCCACAAGAGAAGTTGAATAAGAAGATGATACCATCCGATTTAACCGAGACAGCACCTTTTAGTTTCCATATATACTTTAGCTTCTGAACAACAGCTGTGTACGATAATGGTTTGTCAAGGAAAAGACCAACTATCGTATCATTCCAGATAGCAGCTCCAGCTTCAATAACTTCCACAGGTGGAACTAAAGCTTCATCTTCATACGTTGGAGTTAGGTCAACGGGGATGTACTTCCCAGCGTTTCTCGGTTTGCGCTTAAACAAAGAAGTTCATTTCCATTCTCCTATATCAAAGGGGAGGGGGATGACGACCTGAGCTGGTAGTGTCTTGCTAACTGGAGGTAGAGGATCAAGGGGGTCGAGGTGGGGGAAGACTGGTGGAATAGTGACAAGGACAGGCTTGGAAGGGAGAGGAGATTGTACTGAGACACGAGGAACTGGTGTGATTGGAGGATAGGGCGATTGTACGTTGTGTACAGAGGAGTGGGGAGAAACGGCTGAGTTGACTGAAGGTAAGGTAGGAACAGTTGAGGTGACGAGAGTGGAAAGGAGAGGGACAGTAGGAGAAGACATGAGAGGATTACTTATCAGAAATTGATTAATAGTTAATTATTAATAAAGGCTTTAAATTATTATTTAATAATTGATAAAAGATTAATTAAGGGTTTAACTTATTAATAAAATATTTATTAAAGGTTTATTTATTTATTCATTTATAATTAAATTAAGTTCAAACTTAATAAAGATCAATTATGATTAAATAAAGAGTTTAACTTATAATTAATCATTTTAAAAGGGAGTTTTAAATTTTAAATCCTTTGTTTCGAGAATCAAATTGCTTTAAAGGTAATTCTTTTCTAAAGATGGTTTTGAATAAAAGAGATTCAAATGTCAATACGATTAAGTCGACAAACAATTATGAATGAGTTATGTAAATGGTTTGATTATGTGGATATGTGTTAGTAGAATAAATCCCCGTTCTACTATAAGTTGATTGTTTGGACATATGATGGTAGAATAAATTTCCATTTTAATATAAGTAGCAAATTTTTTAGACATCTATTTAGCAGGACAAATCACCATCGTGCTATTAAGTTATTTGGACACATATATGCTGGTTGAGTTGTATTGACATGTGATTTCTTGATTTGGATATCAATTGCATTTACATATATGTTGACTTATGTAAATAAATCGTTTAGTGACTTGAAAGTGAAATTAATGTTAAGTGGTAACTTAAATTACTACAATTTGGATTGCTAAGCCTCCTTTTGAAATTATAAAGTATGGTTTTAGTTTGGGGTTTAAATGTTTATAAATGATTTTTCAAGTTATATAATTATTTTATATAGGTATTTATAAATAATAACTTGTTTTAATAAAAAGGGTTTCAATAAAAAAAGGTTTATTTAGATGATTTAAAATGAGATTTTGTAAATGAGATTTTGTAATGTCAAAGATATTTTACAAAGAGTTTTTGTACATTGAAAGAGATTTTATAAATTATTTAAGAGATTTTATAAAGAAGTTTAAACCTAATTTGGAGATTTATAAGGAGGTTTGAAATACGAAGTGAACTTATAAAAAGAATTTTTATAAGGAATAAGTGAATGTGTTTTATAACAAGCGATGTTTTGAAAAAGGAATTTCTTATCCATTTAATATGGAATTTGAGAAAAGGGAGTTATCCAAATGTTTTTTTGGTAAATACTTATATTTTTGAGATAAGTAAAAATGTTTTCCACGTATAAAAGGGATGTAAAGGGTTTTGGGAACAGTGTTTTAAAAGTTCCTTTGATCAAGTTTTTCAAAACATGTTTTAATTAATTAAAGATTAATTAATAAAGACTTTGTGGATCTCATATGGAATCAAATCAATGTTGAATGATTGTTTATTTGATAGTAAAATAACCGACTATCAAATCTGGACCTAAACTTAACTTTGGAGATATCTAGGAGAATCAAGTCGGTGTAATGGCATAGTGATCCCTAATGATGATGTACTGTATGTATAAATCTCATTTCGCTCTTCTAGGATAAATGATAAGAAAATCCATTTATAAATGGTTAGGAGATGAACTCCGCTCTTATCTTTGTCTCTTTATTTCCTAAAGAATCGGTGTTGTGTTTACTTGTAACGTTCGAGATTTTTAGCCACCTATCATTGAAATAATTAACTAATTTTAAATATTGAAATATTAATTTTTATAAGTCGAATAAATAATTTTTTTTGATATTGGAGATATCTGAATATACAAATTAGATTGTATAAATTTCTTAACATTAATTTATGAATATGATAATATATATATATATTTATATGTATGTATATATGTATGTATTTCACTATTTCAAACTTATAATAATAAGTGTATAGATAAGTATATACATATATATGTGTGTGTGTGTTTATATAATAATGTATATGTAACTATGTAAGTATGTATATAGTAAAAATACATGTATAGGAATTTTTGTGTGTGTGTGTATATATACATATACATATACACATGCAAGCTTCATGATGAGAAAATCAAATCAAGCCACAAAATGTCAAATCACTTATAAAATCAAATCAAACATAATAAATCAAATCACTTAAAAGACCAAATCAGCATACACGAAAATCAAATCAGCCCACATATAAGAAAAAGAAAAAAGAAAAAAAAGAGGAAGATGGAAACTTGTACATGTACAAATTCTCAATCACCCTGTGCAATGTGTACTCTAGCCACTCTATTGCTTGTACCGTTCCACTTCCATCCTCTATATATATGGTTGGGCTTGTTTACTTATTCATACACTTTTAAAAAAATCTCTACCATTAAATATAAAAAATCAAGTTGTTCCAGAGCTTGGAGGGAAAAAAATTAACAACAGTGTTCACCTATTTTGGAAACCGGTGAGTAAAACGATCGTTATGTTTGCTTACTAGATGTTATATATATATAGATAACAATGATTTTGGATGAATCATTGATTTTAACAAATGTACATGTACTTGTTGTGTGTTAATGGCTTTGTATATGTGCATTAAACATAGTAGATCATCCTGCGACTCAGCATTGTGCTCCTTCTATTCTTCTCTGTTCATGTTACTTTGATAAAACAATTAAACTTCTCACTTCAAGAAAATCATTATCTCTTCAACCACTTAGTTTTAACTCTTGATTCCAAAAGGAAAGTTGCTTTTTTCGGATATACATTGTTTCAAAAATTATTTCATCAAGTTTCATCAGGTAGAGAGGGAGGAAATCTCAGATAATAGTAAGTGGTATGGTTATGGACGGGTTGCGACCATCATAATTTAAAAAATGGATTATACAATCGAGATCATGGTTGGAAAACTCAATTTTTAAAGGTGGTTTGTGGGTTTTTAGTGGCTCGTGGGAAGAGAAAGGCGTAGTTGATCAAAATTGGGCATTTGGTCGAATTAGGGTAACATGGTCGATTTCATGGCAAAGCAGTTAGCGTGTAGGGGTGTTGGACGATGGGGAATTGGGGAAAAATGGAGCAAGATTTTAAGGTCTCGTGGTTGCTTGACAAGGTGGAAGTACAGTTAGTGGTGGTTTGTGTTTGGATTTTTGCGTTTGTGGCAATGGCGGTGATGAAGGGAGGAGATAGCCGCGGGTACCAAGGAGAAAGGTAGAGGAGGTTGTGGTGATGCTCTAGATGAAGTTGGGTGGTGGATGGTGAACCGGGGAGGCATGGCGAGGCATTGGGTTGGTTTTGGTTTATTCCAGGTTTGGGTTGAGGCATTCGAATTTTCAAACTGAAGTTCGATTTGTTTCTAGGTAAAGGGACGAAATGAGGAGGTCGAAGGCGCCTTGCAAGCATGGTCGGCGGCATGGTTGATCGACCGGAGTGGGTGTGCACGTATACATGTGAGTGCATGCATCCAGGTGAATGAAGAAAGGGAGGATAAAAACTAAGAGAAGTAGAAGGTAGGAATTTTTGGTTTGGGTCATTTTTGGATTGATGGGCCGAGTTCGAATTCGTTTGGGCAAGGTGTTTGTTACAAAAGTAAATTTAATTTAATTATTTAATTTAAATATCTATAAAATTGAGACACTATTTCTCATTCATTTTTAATCCTATCGATGCATAGGATTTTGCATCGCTATCTTATCGTCTAGCATTTTCATCTGGAACAATATGGTCAAGTTTTATGTAATGTAAAAATTTAATGATTTAAACAACTAAAAATAAATAAATAAATAAATAAATAAGAAGTTTCTTATTTAATGAATTCTACATTAATTAATCGGTCAATTGAAACCATTCGAGTTCTGATTTGTAAATTGATTTAATATTAATTTCAAGTCGTTGATTGTAGTTAATGATCTATGCTGGACTTTTATTTATTGACCGTGCCATTGAGTAGCCAAATAATACTGTTAAGTTAAATTAAATTGAATGTGGTTAATTGGATATTTGTTAGCGGAATAAATCAATTTTCCGCTAATTAAATTAATTGGACCTTGTTTAGCAAAATAAATCACCGTTCTGCTAGTATTAATTGGATACGTTAATTTGGACATTTATTTAGCATAAATAAACCCAGTTCGCTATTACATTAGTGTGGACACTTAATTACATTCCAATTGGTTAGTATTGGATAAGTGTCGTATTAATGATTAATTGTTAATTGTGAGTTTAATTTACATATTTGATGTTATGTAAATACTGGGATTATAACCTAGATAGTCATTGGAATTAATGGTGACTTGATTAAGCTCTATTGAAGTTAATAAGCCTCTTTCCAAATTGGAAATTGATTTTTGAACTACGGTTATTTTAAGAATGATTATTATTTATTAATGATATTTTAAGGATAATTAATAATTATTTGATAATGAGTTAAAGTTAAATATTTTATGATTCTTAAAAGTTATTTCAAATTATTTAAATTATTGTTTTCAAAGTTATTTAATTATTTAAAATGTTTAAAAGTATAGCTTAATTATAAATTAAAGTTATTTTATAATATTTCATTTAAAGGTTAACTATTATTTAAGAATTAATCAGTGTTCAAATATTAGTATTTCAAGGATAATTTGTTCAAAAATATTAATTTCGTTTTAAAAATAATATCTTTTAGTAAAACGTTATAAAAGGGTATTTTCCTAAATTAAACTTGGAAATTATTGTAGAACCTTTATAAGCATTATTTTGAGGCAATTATTAAAATAAAAGATTTCGGGAAGTAATGGTATATTTTAATAGCGTAATTCAAGGGCAGAGAATGTCTACATTTTGGGATGTTTTCATTGGGATAGCGGGATAACCATTGTGCAAACTGCGATCTATGATTGATTGCACAACATAAATCGAGAGGCACAGACTGCCTAAGTTAATTTTGGTTTCTTTGGGATAGTGACGTACCATTGAGCTGCCATCCATGGTTGATACCGAATAGTGCTTTCTATATTTATTTTAAAAGGTTTTCAAGTATTTTTAGAAGATATGATTTGCTAATATATCTATTCCGCTGAGATAAGAATATGCCTGTTTTTAATAAAGAGATTTAATTTATAGAGGCTTAGTGATTTCAGTGGGAAATGAAATCTTTGGTTGAGTGTTTGTTTATTTGATAGTTAAATAACTGACTATCAAATCTTGCCCTAAATATGTAATCCTTCTTAATTTTGGTGGTATACAATTATTCCTTACTTAACACCGAATGATTTTAAATATAGAAATATTTAGGAGAAATGCGCGAATTATATGGTATGGTTACCATTGGGTTGCTATATTGTACGTATAGACTTGTGGATTTTCTAGGACGACTGATGAGGAGATCCGTCCACTTAAACGGTTAGAGGGTGATACTCGATCTTATGTATTGTTTGATTATTTCCTAAAGAAACGGTCTTGAGCATTCTCAAAGCAACGAATGGTTTTTGAAGCACCCAGGAAATGGAGGGTGTACTCATAAGAGATGACTCGGAACTCATGACCTACTACGAAACCAAATACGGTTAAATGGAGGAGATGTGTTATATTTGGGAGGTTGAAATCCAAATGTGGTTACATGACTCGTTGGAATGTGAGAATCTGTATGAGATTCCAAGATTTATTGAGATGTGGAATTCATGTATGATTCTGTTACCTGTTAATGTGGAAGTCTATGTGGGATTCCATAATTTATTTTGAAGACGGTGCATAACCTGGAACGTCAGACGTAGCCTCATCAGCGGAGATAACTAAAACCAGAGATAGGATGCATAGCTCGGGGGCCTAGCTAACCCATGAGGATGTAGTCGTCTCTCTTTCTAGAAAGTCCCTATCACTTATTTTATGCATGCTCGGAGTGATTCACTCGGCCTAGGTGGCCAGTTATGTATTTCCTATATACCTCGGCTAGACAGGTACTGATCCTTGGAATGAAAACTCTGATCCTTATGTAGGAGGACTGTTCTCGAAGTACTGAAGGCATCTCTGTGGGAATCCTACACAATTAGCGAACGAGCTTTCGGATTTTTGTTTTATGACCAGTATCATTGTGATGTACACAACACATGCATCACAGCTACTTGTTTTTATTACTTTGGCGATAAGACACTATTATAATATCAGATGATTTTCTACAAAGAAGTTTTGGTTAGCGTAAGGTAAAAACCCATCCATGTTTATTTACTGTAAAGTCTTATGAGATACCTTTGTTTTTAAAAAGGTTATTAAACTATTAGAATTAGTTTGATTGTGTTTCTCACGCTGGTTTTACCAGACTGACCCAGGCATGGTTTTTTCTATATGCTCAGGTCAGACTAAGCATATTTTCTAGGTTTAGATGGATATTTGGAGCTTCGGGAGAGGAGTTGGAGGCCCAGATACGTATTCATGTAGTTGATTAGGTTCCATTGCATACATTTGTTGTATTTATTCAGCAAATTGTGAGGACAGACTGTTGTATTTACATATTTGTTTTTGTGTAAAGGGTTGTTATATATATAAATAATTCGTTCCGTTGTGACATTCTGTTTTGTTTAGTTCCTCTGTCTTCTTTCTTATTTCTTTTCTCTAACTATCCGCCTTTCCGAAAGATTTGGGCTGGATATGTGCGATTTATTTTCAGTTTAAATTGTATGAAAAAGCGGGTGATACAGCGTGGTATCAGAGCTGAAGGTTGAACGAAAATCTTGGCTTTGGTGGGGTACTAACTCATGATCAGAATAATCTTCTAAGTAATGATTGGATGTTTTCTTAGGCGAACGGTATTGTGCACTTAGTGAATTATTCTCTTTGTCATTATACGGTCGGGACGAGTTTGAACCCTAACGAATTCAAAGAAAAATGGAATTGGATATTTCATTAAAATATTTTGCTGGAAATATATTTATGATATTGTTTCAGAAAAGGGATTTAAAAATTTGAAGTTTTGCTTTAAGTTAACTAGTTCAAGGTGCTCGAAAATAACTAAAATGGGTAAGAGGCGCGTTCAGATGGTAAATGTTTCCCTTAAGTATTATTCTTCTTGTAAGGAAGTATGTAATACTATTTGGTAGCACCCACTTCCTTGGTATAATTTTGGGGTTACTCAGGCTAACTATATATATATATATATATATATATATATTTCTATGTATTAAATATACAGTATCGTTTCAAAAAGTGTTTTGAATGAAAATCGGGTATTTAAAAATCTTAAGTGAATTTAGAATAAGGATTTAAATATAATGGTTGGGTATATCCTTAGGGTATGTTGAATAATTTTATAATTTTTACAACTTAAGCATTGTTTTATGAAAATGTTTTTCATAAATAAATTACTAATAATATAACAGGTATTAAGGATAACCAATTAAATAAGTGTGTAAGATGGACGTAGATCATTTCCCTTTCCCTTATAGTTTTGATCTAATATTCGAGTTCAAGCTTGGAGGTGTTTCCCACCATTTAAATTAAGGATCTATTACTCGATTTTTCACGGCGAACAATTGATGAGGGTTCTAGATATGGAACCAAGGTTTTCTAACATAGCTACAGCTATGCAAGGAGAGCATAGGTTCCTAATCAAGGAGCCTGATCAAAGTCTTCACTAGAAAATCGGGTGAACGATACGGGTTTAGAAGAGGAGTCATGTATCCGAGTAGTGATCGAATCAGATTCTGTATATGTATGATCTATGGACATCCTGCAGACTTATGAATAATATTGAGTATTCTTATGCTGGAATTTTGGGGACGAAATTCTTTTCAAGAGGGAAGGAATGTGACCACCCGGATTTTTAGCCATCTGTTATTAAGATAATTAGCTAATTTTAAATATTGAGATATTAATATTTACAAGTCGAATAAATAAATTTTTCTGATATTGGAGATATCTAAATATATAAATTATAATGTATAAATTTTTAAATGTTAATTTCTGAATATGATAATATATATATATATATATATATATATATATATATATCACACCATTTCAAACTTATGATAACAAGGATATATATATATATATGTATGTATGTATATGTATACATGTATATATGTTTACATAGTAATGTGTATGTAAATATGTAAGTATGTAAATATGTATATGGTAAAATTATATGTATATGCATATGTGTGTGTGTATGTATATAACACATGCAAGCTTCATGATGACAAAATCAAATCAAGCCATAAAATGTCAAATCACTTATAAAACCAAATAAAACACATAATAAATTGAATCATTTAAAAGATCAAATCAGCATACATGAAAATCAATTCATCCCACATATAAGCAAAAGCAAAAGAAACAAAGAAGATGAACTTGTACATGTACAATTTCTCAGCCACCCTGTGCGGTGTGTACTTTGGCCATCCTATTGCTTGTACTGTTCCACTTCCGTCCTCTATATATGTGCTCGGGCTTGCTTACTTGTTCATACATTTAAACAAAAATCTCTACCATTAAAAATAAAAGATCAAGTTGTTCCAAAGCTTGGAGGGAAAAAGTTTTAACAACGGTGTTCACCTATTTTGGAAACTGGTGAGTAAAACAATCCTTATGTTTGCTTACTGGATGTTTTATATATATAATAACAGTGATTTTGGATGAATCTTAGATTTTGACAAATGTACATGTACCTGTTGTGTGTTTATGCCTTTGTATATGTGTGTTAAACATAGTAGATCATCCTACAACTCAGCAATGTGCTCCATCTATTCTTTTTTGTTCATGTTACTTTGATAAAACAATTAAACATCTAACTTCAAAGAAATCATTATCTCATCGATCACTTAGTTTTAATACTTGATTCCAACAAGAAAAGTTGCTTATATTTGGATATATACTAGTTTAAAAATTACTTCATCAAGTTTCTTCAAGTAAAGAGGGAGGAAAACTCAGATAAAAGTAAGTGGTTTGGTTATGGATGAGTTTCGACCATCATAATTTAAATAATGGTTTATACATTCGAGATCGTGGTTGGAAAACTCAATTTTTAAAGGTGGTTTGAGGGTTTTTAGTGGCGTATGGGAAGAGAAAGACGGAGTTGATCAGAATTGGGCATTTGGTCAAATTACGGTGACGTGGTCGATTTCATGGCAAGGCAGTTGGCATGTAGAGGCGTTGGATGATAGGGGATTGATGAAAATGGATAAATGACTTTTAAAGTCTCCTGGTTTCTTGACAAGGTGGGAGTAGGGTTTTAGCGGTTTGTGCTTGGATTTTCGGGTTTGTGGCAGTGACGATGACAAGAGGAGGAAGTAGCCATGCGCACTAGGGGAGAAAGGTCGTGGAAGTTGTGGCGATGCTCTGGATGAAGTTGGGTGGTGGATGGTGGACCAAGGAAGCATGGTGAGGCGTTGGGTTGGTTTGTTCTAGGTTTGGGTTGAGACATTCGAATTTTCGAACCGAAGTTCGATCATGTTTCCAAGTGGAGGGACGAAAGGAGGAGGTCGAAGGCACCTAGCAAGGGTGGTCACGGTGTTGTTGATCGACTGGAGTGGGTATGCATGTATACATGTGCGTGCACTTTTTCCTGCATTCAGATAAATGAAGAAGAGGAGAATAAAAACTAGGAGAAAAAGGCAGGAATTTTTGGTTTGGGTCGTTTTTGGAACGATGGGCTAGGTTCGAATTTGTTTGGGCTGGGTGTTTGTTTATAAAAGTAAATTGAATTTAATGATTTAATTTAAATATCTATAAAACCGAGACATTATTTCTCATTCATTTTTAATCCAATCGATGCGTAGATTTTTGCATCGTGATCTTATCGTCTAGTATTTTCATCCGAACCAATGTGATCAAGTTTTCTATAAGGTAAATTTTTATAATTTAAACGATTGAAAGTAAAAAAAATAAGAAGTTTCTTATGTAATTAATTCTACATTAATTAATCAATTAATTGAAACCATTCCAGTTCTGATTTGTAAATTGATTAAATATTAATTTTAAATCATTGATTGTAGTGAATGATCTATGCTTGACTTTTATTTATTGACTATGTCGTTGAATAGCCAAATAATACTGTTAAGTTAAATTAAATTGAATGTGGTTAATTGGACATTTGTTAGGGGAAATAAGTCGATGTTCCGCTAATTAAATTAATTGGACCTTGTTTAGCAGAATAAATCACCATTCTGCTATTATTAATTGGATACGTTAATTCGGACAATTATTTAACAGAAATAAACCTCATTCTGCTATTAGATTAGTGTGGACACTTAATTACATTCCAATTGGTTGGTATTGGATAAGTGATGTATTAATGATTAATTGTTAATTAAGAGTTTAATTTACATATTTGATGTTATGTAAATACTAGGATTATAACTTAGATAGTTATTGGAATTAGTGGTGACTTGATTAAGCTCCACTGAAGTTAATAAGCTTCTTTCCAAATTGGAAATTAATTTTTGAATCAAAGTTATTTTAAGACTGATTATTATTTATTAATGATATTTTAAAGAAATTTAATAATTATTTGATAATGAATTAAAGTTAATTATTTTATGATTCTTAAAAGTTATTTCAAAGTATTTAATTATTATTTTCAAAGTTATTTAATTATTTAAAATGTTTAAAAGTATATCTTAATTATAAATTAAAATTATTTTACAATGATTTGATTTAAAGGTTAGTTATTATTTAACAATTAATCAGTATTAAAATATTATTTTTACAAGGATAATTTATGCAAATATTAGTATCGTTTTAAAAATAATATATTATATAGTAAAATGTAATAAAAAGGTATTTTCCTAAATAAAACTTGGAAATTATTATAGAACCTTTATAAGCATTATTTTAAGGCAATTATTAAAATAAAAGATTTTGGGAAGTAATGGCATATTTTCATAGCGTAATTTGAGGGCACAGATTACTTACAGTTTGGTAAGTTCTCGCTGGGATAGCAACGTAACCATTATGCAAACTACGATCTACGACTGATTGAATGGCGTAAATCGAGAGGCAGAGATTGCGTATGTTAAGTTTGGTTTCTCTGGGATAGAGACGTAACAATTGAGCTGCGATCCATGATCGATACCGAATGGTGCTTTCCATATTTATTTTAAAAGGTTTTCAAGTATTTTTGGAAGATACGATTTGTTAATATATTTATTCCGGTGAGATAAGTATATGACTGTTTTCGATAAACAGATTTAATTCATTGAAATTAAATAAAATGAGGCTTAGTGATTTCAGTGGGAAGCGAAATCTTTGGTTGAATGTTTGTCTATTTGATAGTTAAATATTCGACTATCAAATCTTGCCCTAAATATTTAATCCTTCTTAATTTTGGTGGTATGGAATTATTCCCTACTTAACACCGAAGGATTTTAACTCTGGAAATATCTAGGAGAAATGCGAGAATTATATGATACAGTTACCATTGGTTTGCTATAGTGTACGTATAGATTTATATATTTTCTAGGATGAATGATAAGGAGATCCGTCCACTTAAACGGTTAGGGGTGATCCCCGATCTTATGTATTGTCTGATTATTTCCTAAAGAACCAGTCTTGAGCATTCCAGAAAGCAATGAATGGTTTTTGGAGCACCAAGAAAATGGAGAGTGTACCCGTAAAAGATGACTCGGAACCCATAACATACTCTGAAACCATATATGGTTAAATAGAGGAGATGTGTTATATTTGAGAGGTTGAAATCCATAGGTGGTCCCGTGACTCGTTGGAGTGTGGGTGTTTGTGTGGGATTACAAGATCTATTGAGATGTGGAATTCAGGTGTGATTCCATGACTTGTTAAGGCATGGAACGAAAGGTGACTTTGCTATAGGATCATGTAATATGGATAAACTATTTGTGTGGAATATAAACTAAATAAATAATTAAAGCGGTAAAAAATAAATGACATCGGAGATTTTTATATTGGTCCAAATTCCCGTTCTACGTTCAGTCCTAGACTCCTTTTGCAATAAACAGCAACCCTCGCTTAATCTGAAGGAATTGGTTTACACCGCCTAAGCAACCGAACATGACTTCTACCACTTAAGCAACCGAATAGGACTTCTATCGCCTAAGCAACCGAACAGGACTTCTTTTACAAGTAAACAAAAGTATCTGTCTGTACTATGCCCTTTAAATATCACTGATAAGTCAATTAAGTACAATCTTCCTGTAATCTTCTCCTTTATGATATATCGTGTAATGTTCTTAAGAAATGTGCAAAATAGAGTGATCAACGATCAGAGATTATATGTAGTTTGAGTGTGTATTGAAAATAGAGAATAAGATATAAGAACTCAAGAATACTAAAATCAGTTAGGTTAATTGTTTACTGAATTCTGAAATCTATTTATAGAGATCTATAAGTTGCAATCATTCATGAAAGATAACATTAAAAACAAATAAGTGCAACTGTTGATCAGAGGATGTTTCTCTTGAATGAAGAGGTGTCTTTTCATAAGAAATAGCCATTATAAATAATCAACCGAATGAAATAATAATCCAACCTTTTGAATTTGTTAAATTCGAAACTAGCAATGAAATAGGCAAAATAGGCCCAATTCAGATGGCTGACAAACATATTCGACTGACTGAATATTGTGAAACACTAAAAATGTTTCAATAAACAGACGGCTGAATGAGTCCTTTCAGCCAGCTATTTTTAGCCTCTTATGCATGTGTGTGCATGTATGTGTATGTTTATATATATATATATATATATATCATTCAGGAGAAATTTTAACATATTTTTAAATAGTATATAGACTCTAACTGATAGACAATCATCTTCAAAACATTCTGAATCCAAATCTGCGACGAATATCCTGCATAAATGAATAGTATACAGAAATATGGATTTATATTGTTGTCACAATCAAAATGATGAAAATCGAGATTCTAACATTCTTCCTCTATTTGATGATGACAACTATATAAGTATAAATAATCTACTACTTTGAAACTTACATGAATTCTCCCCTGTCAATATGCACACTTATTTAAACAAAATTATACTAAATTTCTTCCTGTTTGTCATCGATGAAAAGGAAAGATATTAAAAAGCATGTAGAGATAAATTGGTAGAGTGGTAGTGCACCTGACTTACAAGTAAGAGACCTGATTTTTATTCTTGGAGGCCAAATTTTTGAAAAAACAAATATTTTTGGAGAAATATATCAAAAGTATAAATCTTTTAATAATAAAATTCCTAATTATCTTCTTAGTTTTATAAAAATATTTTCATTTAAAGGTGTTGTAAATATATCTGCCAGCCCGTTTTCTGAGGATACAAATGCTAATCTGATAGAATCCTTTTCAATATTACCACGAAGAAAATGATAACGAATGTCGATATGTTTTGTTCGTGAATGATTTATAGGATTTTTAGATAAGTTTATAGCACTTGTGTTATCACAAAATAGTTGATTTAGATAAATTTATACCAAAATCTTAAAGTGATTGTTGTATGTAAATGTCTTACGCACATGCGAAAGCAGCATAAATGTATTTTGCTTCACACGTCGATAGTGAAACACAATTTTGTTTCTTACTAAACCAGGAGACTAAGGATTGTCCAATGAAGTGACAAGTTCGGCTCGTATTTTTCCGATCCGTCCGACATCCTCTAAAGTCAGCATCACTATATGATACTAACTTGAAAGGTCATCCTTTCGGATAGAAAAGTCCGAAATCTTTGGTTTTTCTTAAATACGTAATATTCGTTTCACTACTTGCATATGTGATTCTTTAGGATTTGCTTAAAATCGAGCACATAAACAAACACTCATCATTATGTCAGGTCTACTAGCAGTTAGATACAGTAATGATCCAATTATACTTTGATGTAATTTTTGGTCAACACTCTTGCCATCTTCATCTTTATCGAGATGTATTATTATACTCATTGGAGTTGGTTTGGTAGAAGTTTTTTCCATACGAAAGCGTTTAATTAGCTTATTAAAATATTTTTCTTGATTAATAAAAATTCCATTTTCCGATTGTTTAATTTGTAGACAAAGAAAGTAAGATAATTCTCCCATATGTGATATTTCAAACTCTTTGGTCATTATAGTAGAAAATTCCTGACAAAAATTTTCATTTGTAGAATCAAAAATAATATCATCTACATAAATTTGAATAATTAAAATATCCTTTTTAGTTCATTTAATAAAAAGAGTTTGGTAAACCTTCCCAATTTCAAAACAAGAATCTATAAGATAGCTCTTTGGACGTTCGTACCAAGCACAGGGTGCTTGTTTTAGACCGTATAAAGCTTTCTTAAGTTTATAGACATGGTTCGGAAATTTTTCATGTTCGAATAAAGGAGGTTGTTCAACGTAAACATTTTCTTTTATATATCCATTTAAAATTGCACTTTTAACACCAATTTGACAAAGTTGGGAATTATGAAAACATGCAAAGGGCAGTAAGATACGTATTACTTCTAGTCGTACGACTGGAGCAAACATTTCTTCATAGTCAACTCCATCTTCTTGATTATATCATTGTGCAAATAATCTAGCTTTATTCCTAGTTATATTTCCTTATTCATTTGTTTTATTTTTGAAGATCCATTTAGTACCAATGACTGTTTTATCACTTGGTCTGGGAACTAAATACCAAACTTTGTTACGTTCGAATTGGTTTAGCTCTTCTTGCATAGCTATAATCCAATAGTCATCAGTGGAAGCTTCTTTTGCATTTTGAGTAACCATATTTGTGACTGTCTTAGTAATAATCTTAACACCCTCAAATTTTTTATTAAATTAAACTTTTTTGCCGAAGGAAACATGTAGTGTTTCTTCGATTGTTTTAATTCTTTTATTAAAAATTCGATAAGCCTTACTTCGTTCTGAGCATCCTAGGAAAATTCCATCATCGAATTTTGGATCAAATTTACCAGGATGATCTTTTGTGTTTAGAATAAAACATTTTGAACCAAAAACATTAAAATAAGAAATATTTGGTTTTCTTTGATGAAATTATTCATATGAAGTGTGTTTAGTTAGTGGTCGGATGGAAACATGATTTAGAACATAGCAAGCAGTTGCCACAGCTTCTACCCAAAAACATGATTTAGAACATAGCAAGCATTTGCCACAGCTTCTACCCAAAAATGTTTTGGTAAAATGCTTCCATTTAATAAAGTTCTTGCACATTCTTGTAAAGTTCTATTTTTCATTTCTACAAGTCTATTTTATTGTGGTGTTCTAGGAGAAAAATTATGGAAAATTCCTTTTTTATTACAAAAATAGTCAAAAGCTTCATTTTTGAATTCACCTCCATGATCACTTTTAATATTTTAAATTTCTAAATTTTTGAGATTTGAATTCTTTTAGCAAAAATTTTGAAATTTCAAAAGTATCACTTTTAATTTTCATAAAAATAGTCCAACTATATCTTGAAAAATCATCTACTATAATAGACACATATTTTCTATGGTTTATAGATTGAACTTGTATTGGACCAAAGAGATCCAAATTCAATAGTTCGTGTGGTTGTACATAAGAAATATTTTTCTTTGATTTAAAGGATGATTTTCATAATTTACCTAATTAACAAGCATTATACATATTGTTTACTTTAAAATTCATTTTTGGTAAACCTTTTACTAATTCATTTTTAGATAATTTGTTTATAGCTTTAAAATTAATATGACTAAATCTCTTGTGCCACAACCAAGGATCATTTTCTTTGGCTATTAAACACATGTTAATATTGTAATTTATATTCATATTTAAAACATATATATTTTTATCTCTAAAACCTTTAAAAATAAGATTTTTATTTTGATCAAAAATGCTACACTTATTTTCAGAAAAAGAAATATTGAATCCTTTATCGCACAGTTGGCTAATGCTAATTAAATTATGTTTTAAATTTTTAACTATTAAAACATTTGTAATAAGAGGTAAATTGGATATAACGTTATTGCTCACATCGCCTTTGTCAATGACATATCATTTGGAATTGTCTCCAAATGTGACAGAACCTCCATCTGTGTAAATAATGTTCATTAGCATCCCTTTGTTTCCTGTCATGTGTTTCGAGCAAACACTTCCTAATATCCATTTTTCTCTCCTTTTAGGTGATACTTGCAAAATACAGAAGTTGTTACCCACCATTTTATTTTGGTCCTAAGAGTTAGGTCTTAGGAAACCAAACCTAAGAGGTTTCAGAATTTCTTTTAAAAATAAAATCTTTGTTTTTATGAGCAGTTTTTATAAAAGATTTTATATATTTATCTCCAATTACAAAATATTTTTTTAGGAACCCAAATCTTAATTGTTTTAGAATAATCTACAAATTTTGAACTAGGTTTTTAAATTTTATTATTATTCCTTTTAAAATTGTTATATAATGAATTCTTTTTCTTTGGAATAACTTTAGAAGCTATCTTTTATCCTAGTCCTCCTTTATTTGACACAGTCTGAGAATTTTCTATAATTTTAGAAAGATTTTCACTACCTTTTGTAACAGCTTGCAAACCCATACCCCTTGAGTCAACATTATTCTCCATCATATCAACTCAAAGTGAACGGAAATACGAACTATTAGGGTTAAAGAAAAAGAAGGTAGAAGAAGAAAATAGAAAACAATATCAGAATCTCACTAACACAGCGGAATAATATATAATAGATAAATGACAGATCTTTATACAAAAAAGAACTATATCTGTTTTATACGTAACATCATCAGAGTACAGCACAATCCATAGCAAATACTGGACAATTATATTAACTCGTCCTCACAAAGCTGACTATACATCTTACACTGCACAACGGATTTATACATCAAGTACATATGATACATCTCGCCATCCAGCTCGTCTCCTAAGTTCCACAGCATCCTATCCTGTATTCTATAATACTCGGTCTGACCCGCGCATTATGATAAACAACACCCGAGTCAGTCTGGAAAACCAGCTTGAGAAAAACACACTCAATTGGATTATTAAAGTTTTCAAAATCCTTTTGAAATCAAAGGCATCTCGTAAGACCACGCCACAAATAAACACGCCAGGTTTTTACCTTACGATAACCAAAATATTTTTATCAAATTCGTCTGATATTATAATAGTGTCTATAGAAAGTAAAATAAAATCTAGCCGAAATGCTTGCATCTCATGTTTCGGCAATAGTTGGGCACAATCAAAACCATACATGCGCTTATTGGAGATTGGATTCCACACATTGGCAGGGCTACTAGGGTGCCTCCCATCATAGTACATGGTCTAGATCACCGTACCGAGGATCCACCCTGATTCCCTGCAACAAAATACCGGAGCTACCCCTTACTAGATAGTCTGAATAAGATCACCCTGCGGTTAGGATCAGCAACCGCCCACACGACCGAAAAAAGGGACATCTAGATAGAGGTGACCTTACCCTAATTGGTTGATAGCCACTTAGCCTTGCGTGCACCTCCCCTGTTTTAGCCATTCCCGGTTGATGAATCTCGAGGCTATGCGTTACCTTTTTAGAACACATTCACTTAGAATGCTCATCGTCCTGCTAATGATGTTCTGATAGCATTCATCCATACAAGTCCGTTCAAGGTTCGAACGGAACCGAAGGCACTACTCCTACTACATCCATTTTGGAATCACCCACATAATTTGTAGTGATTAGCCCTTGCACTTCACTGCTCCATCTTTGACTCCAAGCTCTTGTCTTTCTCACGAAAAATTTCGGATCAAAGTGGTTTTCGAGATATTAATCCCAATCTCGGTCTCTTCGAAACGATCAGCGCATTGGCCACTATTGATAGTCGGTTGTTTAACTATCATATAACATCCATGAATAATCATCAGGCCTTAATAATTTTCCCAAATTATTTATTTCAAAATATCTTCGCAAGATATTTTCTACTCTTCTACCTTGAAAATAGTTTTCAAATCACTTTTCTCTCGTGGAATAATTCCCACCCTATTGTTTTATTTTCACTGAAAATCACCGAGTCTTAATAATTCAGATTTTTAAATAGTTTAAATCACTTATTCAAAAATATATTCTTTAAAATACTTACAATAAAAAAACCACTTAAGACACTTAATTTAAAACATTAGTTATAAAATTTTATAATAATTTCTCATGTAAAACTTAAGCCAAAACTAAATTTAAAATAAACTTTTAGATAGAATATAAATATTTAATAACCAACTTTTAAAATCAAATACTAGTTAAACCTTTGAAATAACTTACTTACGTAATTAACTCAATGAATATTTACTTTTAAAATTTTTAAAAACCACTAAATAATAATTTCTTGTAACATTCTTTTAAAACCACTTTTAAAACCCTAACTTATACTTGGAAATCTTTTTTCGAAAATAAACTTGGCTTTTCAGGGAAATACACTTTCCTTTCCACACCTTTAATAATAAACCACTATTTATTTTTAAACAAATCACCCTTCCCTTACAAATTCCCATCCTTACTTTATACTTCCAAATTATCTTCTGATAAATATTTCACTTTATTTATAAACCCTAATATAAATTTCACAATCTCATCATCATTTATTCACTGTTTCAACACTTAGTCCATTTTCAAATTGATAACCAAACCAACTCCATTTCAAAATAAATTCCTTTACTTATCCAAATTTATTTCAGAACCCATTTATCCTGTATTCACCTTTATTTATGATTTAAATTCTTATTTAATTCGAAAATACCAATTTCATATTTTATTTCAAAATTCTCCTTTTATTTCCTAAACTCATTCAAATCCTGAATTTAAAAAAAAATCTTCGTACTTACAAACCAATATTGCTTAAGTCCTTATTTAAAATAAAATCTTTTTTTTTCATTCACTCAAATTCCCTATTTTCCTACCCTTGAATTTTATGTATAGGATTTAAAATCAAACCTTTATCCCTTTCCCAAATTTATCCCTTTAATTTATTTGAATTCACTATAAATATTTTACTTAAATATTTCCCTTTTTATTTCCAAAAAATCCAAACTTTATATATTTCATTTTTCTCAATATCAATATATATTTAGCTAAGCCATAGCATATCATAATTTCAATTTCCAATATAATCAATATAATCCATAATAGATTATCACATAAATCACATTCCGAATACAAAATAAACTGAATATTTGAGGAATACAGTTGGATCCCTCCTGCCTGTTTCCCTACATCCACAGATATTAGCATAACAATTTAAAACACCAATCCCGATTCAAGGCGGAATATCATGGTATAAAAGGGTCATCCGCTATTATGCGGGGCGCGTAGGGTCTCATCCGCTATATAATGATCATTCCAATATATATATACACATTATATATAATATACCACATCCAGAATGAAAATAAATCATTAATTCATGTAACGACCCACTATTTTGGACCATTCAAATCGACAATAAAACCACACATGTCGGACTTGAATAATTCAAAACAATAGATTGTTAATATAATTTGGAGCAAATAAAATCATCCATAGAATCACAGACACAGAAATATCAGAATGACTCGCTGCGGAAATAAAATCACTATTGTAGTTCATGAAGCTACTACAAACATAGTCTCAAAACAAATACAACATACTAGAGTCTGAATACAATAGAAGTCCACTAATACATAAGCTGAATAGAAACAACTGAATAGAAATAGATAAGTAACTAGATGATAGATAATCTCTAGCAAATCCCTAGCCCCTGAAGATGAAATCCAAAGCTGATACTCAGGCAAACCCGAGCGTAAGGCAAAACACAAAACTCTCGAGTTAGGACATACATACTTATATAATGTAAATCAGCTCAAGTGAACTGAAATAGAAATGCACAAGTAAATTAAAGGATGCTTAGGACCACCCATCTTTTAAGGATCCGTTGAACTATCTACTATGTAGTAATATGCGCTATTATAATAATGTCTAAAGTAAAGTATAATATATTTAAAAATAGCACTAAAGCGTTACCCATATTTCCTTAACACATTTTATAGTGCCAATAGTCTATACAGTACCATCGTATGTCCAGATTGGGAGGCTACCATAAATACTCCATAGGTACGACGCAAATCAAACTCGTAGTAAAGCACGCAAGGGTAGGTGACACCCCACAACTAGGAAATGCCATGATAGATATACTAATTACGCATCTAGACTGGTGATAACGCATAGCAGCCACTACCGCCCACCTCGAGCCACACTCCATAAAATCAAAGGGTGCACCCAATCAATCACAAAGTAATAGAATGGTATCGAAGGAGTGTGTCCGATCAGAGGAGCTACCTCATTGACCCGAGAATCGCTCCTGTTTTAGCCACCTTATGCCAACTCACGGGAGTCGAGTCTACGTATATACCTCAATAGGATCATCGCCGCCATCCTACTTCATTCTGAAGTCTCCACCGCGTACACGGTTGTTAAAGTGGTTTTCGAAGTTGGCAGAGAGTATGACAACTTCTGATCCCGGTCTCTTTAACAAACAATCGTTATTATAACCCATGGTTATTATTTCAAAAGGTTTATTCTTTCAAATCAAACTTATACATTTAAAACCATTTAAGTTCAGTGCTATTATACCATCAAAATAATATCCAATTTTCCAAAGTTTTAACACTTCAAAAAACTATACACTTATTATAGCACTTTAAAAATATGTAATAAGTTAGAAACCATAACACATTGAAAATATTACCCTTATATAATAGCACTTTGGAAAATATTATATTTTTGAAATGGTAGCATCATTAAAACATAACCTAAAGTAACATAGCATTTTGAAAACATAACTAAAATGCTATAGCATTTTGAGAATGCTACAAATTCTACTACAATGTAATATTTCAATTTTAACATAGTTTTAAAATCTGTTTAATTATTCAAAACAAATCCTTTTCATAAATAAAATATATCACTATTACTAGGTTAGATTTAAATTAAATTATTAAGTTATTAAATTATTAAGTTAAATTTTATATCATATATAAAATCTTTATATTTAATTTGAACAAAGATTTATTTACTTATAAAATCTTAACTTATTTAAAAATCAATATACATATATATATATATATATTATTTAATTTATAAAATTCCATATGCTTAAAATTTTAAAATACTTAAAAAAAATTACAAAATTATTATTTAAAAGTTTAACCATGGGTCTGTATAATATTTTCTAACTAGGTCAAGTGACACGGATATGTATCATTTCAATCCGTAAAATATAAAATTCCGAGTTTTATCATTTCAAACCTACAATCCCAAGTAAAATAAAATAAAAATCTCTTGAGCCTATCATTTTAGCTCATAACGATTTTTTCCTATTCTAAAGTCCATTCAGGTATGTATCATTTCAACTCATAGTGATTCTATACTAATAGGGAATTGCAGTGTGAGAAGCAAAAAAATAAAATGAACAATATAGCATAACATATCATATCATATCAGGCGATGCAATAAGTATAACATCAGGTTATAACATCATGAAATATCATCTCACAGGCATGTATGAACTAATATCAACATAGCATATCACTACTACAATTCACATGTCATTGTTTCACTGGTATATAAGTACGAATGTCGAGAGTGATTTTATCACCTTCTAAAGATAGAGATGAAAATTCAAGACACACTGTAACGACCCTAAATTTTCGATCCCGAAAATTTCAGATAGTTATGAAAAAGAAGAAAGAGATAGAAGAAGAAGAAGAACAAAAACAACATCTCACATTCGCAGCAGATAAAATATAATAATAAATAATAACAGTTTACAAAAGAATATTATATCTGCCAATTACATTTAATATACATAAGAGTTTCACATATATATATATAGTCACTGAATATATATACAATAATTATATCTCAGATTAACAATAATACAAACACAGCGGAAACACTCTATACGTACTTGCCTTCCAGTTAGCCTCCTGATCTCCAAAACGCCCTACCTGAAATCCTGTAATACTCGGTCTGACCCGAGCATTACACCAATGTAACACCCGGGTCAGGCTGGAAACCAGCGTGAGTAAACCCAACTAACATGGAATACCAAGCAATCAATCAACTTATATAAAACCCGGGTAACTCGATTCAATTCACACAGCTACAATTAGTTATAGACATCTTTCATCCCATACATCCATTAACTAAGTACCAAGGTTTAAATTTAAATAGTCCAACTTCCTTTAAATCACTTCACTCTAGCATATAGATTTCACATATCAATCTATAAAATATTCGAAGTGGTTTCGGGTATTTCCTAATACCCGATCCGGCCTCTTCGAAACTCATGTTATTCTAACACAAGTTATTCAAATGAAATACTCAACATTTCATATCAGAGATATCTACTTATTCAAACATCCAATACCATCCAATCGTCCATAAGCAAAACTTAATCACATACAACCCACTTCAATTGATTCTAACTGAATTTCTAACCACATTCACTTAGATTCCTTCATTTAATATTAATTAATTCCAAATCAATTAATTAATCAACCCTCCGTTATTCATCTTAATCAATCACCTTGGATTAATTAATTTTCAATTACGTTCAAGTAATTACCTTTAATTCATTTCACGATATTGATTGTTCTTGACCCCAAATCAATAAGAAATCTTAATTACCCTCAGGAATTAATTAACTATTTTAATTACATTAGCCCATAATTATTTATATTAATTAACTTCTCATAAGTCACTTGTATTGATTTATTTTCTTAACTAATCAATCTCTATTTACATCATTGATTATATAGATTTATGATTTCTCATTTACATTTCTAATCTAATTTTAATTATATTAAATAATTAATCATTGATTAAACCATATATATATATATATGTCATTCTTGATTTATCTCAACCGATGATTAACTATCTTTTATTTACTTTATTATATAAATCAATTACTCCTTAAATAATCATTTTAATTAATCTCTTGATTTATTCCAAAAAGTAATTATATTTTATTAATTCCATTAAGCAACTATTTATCAACCCACCCAATGATCATTCCAATTAATTTAGACCCAATTATTTAATCCAAATCATAAATTAATTTAATTATTTATTTCTTAAATTATCCTATTTATTTAATGAATCACTGGTCATTAAACCCTTATTGATTTTAAACCGAACCATATTCTTATCTATGACTTAAGTTCAAAACCATTAAAATCCAATACCTCGGGTCATACCAGAATTAACTCAAGAACCAACCAAATCTAAAATCACTAAATCACCAGTACACATCCAAATAATTCAATCATTCATCCAATTATTTAAATTTAACTGTTTAAATTTTAATAAATCCAACAGAGTAAGGTTTACTCACCTTTTCTTTTTATTTGCTATCCACTTCAAAATTGCCTGGACTTCCCCATGATTTTAGACCTTGTACAATATGTACAGTTCAGTACTTATTTGAAACAGTCGAACAATAAATTTTCATTCTAACAATTTAAACTCAACAAATTTTCCTTTTAATAATTTCTTAGTAGCTAAATAACTAAATAAGTTAAATTTAACAAATTAATCTTCATTAATTTAAAACTAGACGGTAAGTGAAAATAGGTATATATATATATTTATATATTTATTTAAAAACTGTTTTGTCTTTTCTTTCTTTCTTTCTTTTTTCCAGAAAACACAATAAAACAAATTGCTTTACTGTATATAAAATTTCTGAGTATAAATATTATATATAAATTTAGGAGAATCCTTTCTTGAAACCTTACTGTAACCTTCTGTATATACATACTTATATCTGTAGATGTATATATAAATTTAGGAAACCCAAAATAAAACAAAGCATTTACCTCACTGGCTATAGACGTGAAATCCCACCCACGGCCACGTCGAACTGCCACCAGAACACGCTGCAACTTCGACTTCTCCTTGACATCGATGAACCCAAACCGCTGTCCCTTTCTCACACAATCCTCAAATCGAATCAAGCCCTAACCAAGCCTTGAACCTCTCGTCGCCTCCGCGAACCAACCATGCAGCCTCGAGTTCTAACTTCGGTCCTCCATCGCGCACCTCCCCTCTTGCGTATGAATTCGAGTTCGAGCTGAGACGAACCCTACCTGCTCACGCAATTAGAACTTGCCGCCACCACTACTCGATTTCGATTCGACAAACGACCTCACGCGAGCTCGAGCAAGAAAATGGAAGCCCCCAAATTCAAAGTGAGATGAGGCTAAGAGAAGAAGATAGAATCGGTCATCCCAATTTTTGAACGAAGGAAATATCAAGATGAGAGCGGTTTCGATTCCACTGGCTTCGGCCATTTTTTATTTATTTTGAACGTTCGATTTCCTGTTGAAGGTTAGAGAGAAAGATCAGGGATAATGTATAGGGTTGGAGAGGCTTCGTAAAAACGATTGGGTAAAAATATCTTTGATTATTTATTATATTATATTATAAAACTTTCAAACCATCCCGTTAATTGCTATTAAATTTTCGAACTCCTCTTGAGGAATGCCGCTAGACGATTTTAGGGTTTTACCCGCGTCCCGAACTCAATGGAACGTGTTTCGAAGGCTAATATAGTTGTATGCGCGAGTTACGGAAGTAAACGATAAATTTTAAATTAAATCGATTAAATAGTTCTAAGCGTTTTGAGTTGCCAGGGTCAAACGACAACTCCGATAGCTTCGGAAATTGAAATCCCATAATAACTAACTATTACGGATCCAATGAAACTAGTTTCGTCGACTTCCGAGACTGTACCTCGGAAGGCTATTTTTAAATGTCAATTTAAACGATATATTATTAAAATTGAACAAATCATCTTTAAATTAAATTTCAACCATTCTATTATCTTCAGTATCGTCATTATAAATTTTATAAGCCTTCAAATTATTTAAACAGGCTTAAAAATTTCAGATTCAACAATTTACCCAATTTTCAATTATTAAATTCAATATTTAAACTATATAATTCAATGATTTAATTACCCAGTAAATATTGTTACCTGGAATTCAAGTTAAAATTAACTTTTAAATATTTTAAAATCAATTAATTATTCTAATTTAATTCGTTAAAATTTCCGGGTCGTCACATTCCTCCCCCCTTAAAAGAATTTCGTCCCCGAAATTACTAGTTAGGAAGAATGGACCAATACTCGTTTACCTCTTTCCAAAACTCACTATTTAATATCCTACCAACTATCTTTTATTAAAAACCTATTATCAAATCAACCAACTTCTCAAAACCTTTCATAGTTTCAAATCATATCCCTTTGCTCAATTATCAAAATTTCAAACTTTAAATCAAATTTTGAATTATTAAAATTTTCTCAAAATTTTTCTAGCTCTCTAAATTTTCGATTTTTTTTGCCAGCGTCTCCTTTGCGCGGCTAGCTCGATACAACTACAAAAGGCCTCTACGGGCTCCCAAATTCCAAAAGAAAACAAAAGCCAAGTGGCTACATCAAAAACCCAATCCAATTTCATCTAGAAATTTAAATACGTACCTTTTTGTCGGGCAATACAAATTTATCCTTTGGAATCAAATCCAATTCCTTTTTCCTTTAATACCTGCATATCTTGTTTAGCAACAATATTCAATCGAAACTTTACAAATCATTTTATACATTTTCTTATGTAGGTTTTCATATTCACTTCTATTCAAATTTGTTTTTCCCGTTTTAATATGAATTCAACTTATTTCAATTTTGAATATTAATTTTTTTTTTCATTTACAACTGAGTCTTATCAGTTCCATCTACTAATCTATTTCAGTTTCATATTTAAAATCATTTAATTGCTTAACAAAAATTTTATCAAAAACTTTCTAACTCCCAAAATTTTTGGAAAATTTTGGCAGAGTCTCCTTTGTACGGAGGAGCTTTTGCAACTTCACAAGAGATATAAATATATATACATCGACCCACCCGGTCGGAAAAAGCAAAAACAGTTCATATTTTCTAGTTTTATTGCGTAGGCGTACCTTATTTAGCGTTTTAAGCATGCGGCTTATTTATTTTAGCAATTTGTGCAATCCAAATCCAGCCAAATGGCCTTCAGGTACCTGTACTTACTCAATTTAAGTATGTAAGTGTTATATATAGAGAATTTATTAGCATTTCACTAACTTTATTAGAAAAACACAAGCATTACAAAAGCATCAAACACCAAACGCTTACCATAAGCAATTTATATAACTTTTAAAGCTAACACAGTTGCTTTCAACCAATTCATAAGCCATTTTATTCAATTTTAATGGTTTGGAACTCAATCTCTTACATTCCATTGATTTTTAACCCAAACAAGCTCATATTCACTTCAAATGATTCATAACCAATTTTGTTTAATCGCTATTGACTCATAGCATTTTAATTACTTTCATTTACGTCGGACGACAACCATTTTTATGCAATTTCGACGATATTCGTTTAATAGAGTATCTATTTCAATTCATAACTACTTTAAATTAATTTCAACTCACTCAGAATTTAATTCCATTTCATTTCTAATTTATTACCCAACCATTTATTTAGCTCGTCGCATTCCATACTTGTATACTTCTACCCATTCCCAAATTAATTCAATCCAGGCTTTTATTTAATGGGCTTTCACTTTTATTCAAAACCAAACTTCCCTAAATTTTAAACTTAAGTGAATTTACTTTAGTTTATCCCAACATCAAACTTAAGTTTGCTTATATTTTATTCTCATTTAAGCAACTTCTATTAAATTCAGTTAGCCCATTCATTTATTATTTTAATTTTAAATCCACCTTCTCAATTTATCAAAATAATATCCAAGCACATACTTAATTCATTTATACTTCAAATTAATATGCCACCAAATTTAAGTTCAGTCTGATAATCCAATTCCAATTACAACTTTGATTCAGTTTATTCAATCAGACTTCATTCATTTATTATTTAACTCAATCAATCCAATTTAAAGTTTTTATTTACTTACTTAATTCGTTATTGAATTTATTTTATTAACATAAGGTCATCCTCAGTTTATTTCTATTCTCTTGGGCTTTGTTTTGCAACTCAAACCATTTCTATTGTAATCACTTCTCTTATATCCAATTTACTTGCAAATTTCATTAAATATTATTCAAATCACCTTTGAATTTTATTTATAATTCAACCATCACATTTTCAATCCAACTCTATTTTATTTCCATTTTATAGCATCTTCACTTATTCAATTCATTATCAAATCCAAGTTGAATTCTATTTACAATTCTAATTCATTTTTCAAACTCTATTATTAATTTACAATCCATTTGTTTAACCAAGTTAAATTTTCATTAACATACTCTATCAAATAATTATTTATTAACTTACTTCCAACCTTTAATTCAATATTCGATTTTAATTACAAAATCACTTCATTTAAAATTCTAGTTTGGATTTCCTTTTTATTTCCCAAAATTCCAACACTTCTATTTAAAAAATTTAGAAGTGCTTTTAAATTTATATCATACTATTAAAATATCTCTTTATCAAAATATTTCTTATAACTCGATGTCTCAACCAGTCCATCCTTGTTCTCATAGAAATTCAGCTATACGTTAATCAGGCGTAGGACTGAAAATCTACAAGTACTTAGTAAACCCGTTTTCATCACCTAGTTAAAATACTTGGAAAATAATTTTATTTAAAATGTTGAAAGTATTTTGAAATAGAGGAAATATCTTTGGTGAGAATGCTCTGGAAATCATCACCCCCATCCATGGTCACAGTTACATCCAGGGTTACGTTGCCGTCACAGCAAAAGTCCATGTAACTGCAGGCTCTCCGCGGCCTCTGATTTTCGCTGCCAAAATGAAACCTCTCTACTCCTACATAGGTCGATGTCTGCCGATATAAAATCAAACGCAGACCGTTGGCTCTCAGCGGCACACACGACTTTCGCTATGTTATACCATAGGTCGCAGTCTATCGATATAAAATCAAACGCAGACCGTTGGCTCTCAGCGGCACACACGACTTCCGCTGTGGTATACACTACTCATAATCTCCAAGAACTAGTTTTGTCCGGACTCCTCACGGGATCAACTTTAGAACCCCCCCTGGGGCTTAAGGCAGCACCACCCGGTGGTACTCCTGAGAAGTTCATTTCAAGGGAGCGCCTTTTCCCCCAGAGCCATCATCAAAACATTTTATACTATACACATATATAGTATCTTTCAAATCATACACCTAGTATGATCTCATACAAATCTCATTTATACAAAATCGATTATTCCAAAATCGATAATTCTCAAACTGGGCTTTCCAAATTCTCATATTGATTTTACCCCAAAAATCAAAAGCCTTTCCAAACCCAAAGGTTCCCAAAACCTTTTCAAAATCCTCATAAGATCCTTCATATATATTCAAAAATATATAAAAAAAAATTTAATTTTTTTTTTAAACTTTGGATCATTTCAAACTTGTATAAACTTCCTTTTATACTTCAAACACATTCAAAAATCCTTTTCCTTCCAGCAATAGATTCAACAAGGGGGTTTCATCTTAAATAAAATAATGATATATAACTTTGTTTATTCAAAATCAAATATTCCAATTTGACTACTCTTTTCAATATCAATTTCTTTCCCATTCACTTATCCACCTTTACATTAATCCCCATTTGGATTATCACTTCAATTCCTATCTCAGTTGGGTATTAAATCCATACAGTTTGAACTCCGACCAGTTTATATTTAGAAAATAGCTTGAAGATTTTAAAAATAGATAAGTAGTTGAAAAATAATTATTAGTTTACCAAATAGCTATAAAATAGTTAACTAATTGTAAAATAGTTGAAAAATAGTTGGATAGTTTCAGGAATTTTAAATAATTGCAAAATAGTTGTAAAATAGAAATTAGTTTGCGAAATAGTTGTAAAATAGTAATTAATTTTAGGAAACAGTTGAAAAATGGTTAAATAGATCCAAAAAAAATTGTAAACCAAGTATAAAATAATTTGGCTTTAAGAAAGAAAAGTTGTATATATTAAATAGCCTAGAAAAATAAGTTTATATTAAAACAATTTATACTGAAAATAGTCAAGAGTCAAACTATTCACTTCCCCAACCATTCAATGTACACTTCCATTTGATTTTAAACCTGTTCAACTTTAATTAAATTTTCAAATTATTCCAATCAATTTGAATTATTATCAATTTAATTTCAGAATCTAAATCATTTCAATTTAATCCAATCCAATTACTTTAAACCAAATTCAATTTTGAACTAATTCAATTCAGACTTGAATTTAAACTATCTCGAATTATAGAAATTCGAGTTAAATTTTCAAAGGTTGGTTTAACTCTTTAAACCAAATTAATCTTTAAATCAAAGTGTTTAATCATTTTAATTTCTGAACCCAATTCCTCAAAATTTCCATTTTAAATATTTTTTTTTACTGATGTATTTCAAGGTTCAATACAATTTTATTTTAAAATTTTAATTTATTATTTAATTTAATTTTCCAGTTTGAAGCCAGTTCTTAAACAAGTTTATTTTACAATTCAATTATTCAACTTATTTTATTTTATTCATACAATTCCATTCTCAATTTAAAGATTTTTATTTACAATAGGACGATATCATCCAATTTATTTTAAAACGTCCATCCATTTTAAATTTTTAGATCTCAAACCCTTTCGAGATCACACAAATTCCCAATTCAAATCAATCATTTAACTTTCCAAGTTAAATTTCAATTTCATCTTGAAATTTCAAATTCTGGTTTCTTTTCCTACAATTATTTAACTTTTCCAAAGTTAAATTCCAATTTACTTAATCTAATCAACCTTACTCAATTTGAATTTCCGCTTCAAACTTCAAAATTCTTTCCCCCTTATAAGTTCAAAACTTATATCACTTTGGGTTTTTTTTTTTACATTACTTCAGAGAAAATTCAAAACACAACCTCTTAGAGTTTATTTCAAATTATCTTTGATACCATGTATATCCATACATATATATATTTATTTCTTGGCCCTCCCATCCTTGTTTTAAAAATTTAAACCACCTTTGGTTTTAAATTCAAATCAATTTCCAAACAACCCATTGTTTGCAATAAGTCTCATTTCAAACTTTCCTTTATTTAAAGCTTTTAAATAATTTAATTCCTGAATTCTAATTTTAGAATTTCATTTTCAATTAATTAAATTCTGCTTTGGTTGTATTTTCGTTTTTACTTAATTTTAATTCCAATTCAGGGTTTCAGTTTGGTTGTATTATATTACTTCTTAGTATTCATTTCAATAAATTTAGCCACCAATCGCTTTAATATTTATTAGAAGGAAATATTGCTTTATATATCAAAATATACTTTTATATAAAATCAAAAATTTATGTAAGAAAATAACAAGTACGCTCTCATATATATATACACTCAACTCATTCTAGAGTACTTCAGACTCTATTTAACGAGTAATCCCCACCAGAGCCAAGGTTCTCGCTTAACCTTTCCGCTCTGATACCAAATGTAATGACCCTAAATTTTCGATCCCGAAAATTTCAGATAGTTATGAAAAAGAAGAAAGACATAGAAGAAGAAGAAGAACAGAAACAACATCTCATATTCGCAGCGGATAAAATCTAATAATAAATAATAACAGTTTACAAAAGAATATTATATCTGTCAATTACATTTAATATACATCAGAGTTTCACATATATATACAGTCACTGAATAATAATTATATCTAAGATTAACAATAATACAAACATAGTGGAAACACTCTATACGTAATTGCCTTCCAGTTAGCCTCCTGAGCTCCAGATCGCCCTACCTGAAATCCTGTAATACTCGGTCTGACCCGAGCATTGCACCAAAGTAACACCCGGGTCAGGCTGGAAACCAGCGTGAGTAAACCCAACTAACATGGAATACCAAGCAATCAATCAACTTATATAAAACCCGGGTAACTCGATTCAATTCACACAGCTACAATTAGTTATAGACATCTTTCATCCCATACATCCATTTACTAAGTACCAAGGTTTAAATTTAAATAGTCCAACTTCCTTTAAATCACTTCACTCTAGAATATAGATTTCATATATCAATCTATAAAATATTCGAAGTGGTTTCGGGTATTTCCTAATACCAGACTCCGGCCTCTTCGAAACTCATGTTATTCTAACACAAGTTATTCAAATGAAATACTCAACATTTCATATCAGAGATATCTACTTATTCAAACATCCAATACCATCCAATCATCCATAAGCAAAACTTAATCACATACAACCCACTTTAATTGATTCTAACTGAATTTCTAACCACATTCACTTAGATTCCTTCATTTAATATTAATTAATTCCAAATCAATTAATTATCAACCCTCCGTTATTCATCTTAATCAATCACCTTGGATTAATTAATTTTCAATTACGTTCAAGTAATTACCTTTAATTCATTTCACGATATTGATTGTTCTTGACCCCAAATCAATAAGAAATCTTAATTACCCTCAGGAATTAATTAACTATTTTAATTACATTAGCCCATAATTATTTATATTAATTAACTTCTCATAAGTCACTTGTATTGATTTATTTTCTTAACTAATCAATCTCTATTTACATCATTGATTATATAGATTTATGATTTCTCATTTACATTTCTAATCTAATTTTAATTATATTAAATAATTAATCATTGATTAAACCATATATATATGTCATTCTTGATTTATCTCAACCGATGATTAACTATCTTTTATTTACTTTATTATATAAATCAATTACTCCTTACTTAATCATTTTAATCAATCTCTTGATTTATTCCACAAAGTAATTATATTTTATTAATTCCATTAAGCAATTATCTATCAACCCACCCAATGATCATTCCAATTAATTTAGACCTAATTATTTAACCCAAATCATAAATTATTTTAATTAATTATTTCTTAAATTATCCTATTTATTTAATGAATCGCTGATCATTAAACCCTTATTGATTTTAAACCGAACCATATTCTTATTTATGACTTAAGTTCAAAACCATTAAAATCCAATACCTCGGGTCAGACCAGAATTAACTCAAGAAACAACCAAATCTAAAATCACTAAATCACCAGTACACATCCAAATAATTCAATCATTCATCTAATTATTTAAATTTAACCTTTTAAATTTAAATAAATCCAACAGAGTGAGGTTTACTCACCTTTGCTTTTTATTTGCTATCCACTTCAAAATTGCCTGGGCTTCCCCATAATTTTAGACCTTGTACAATATGTACATTTCAGTACTTATTTGAAACAGTCGAACAGTAAATTTTCATTCTAACAATTTAAACTCAACAAATTTTCCTTTTAATAATTTCTTAGTAGCTAAATAAATAAATAAGTTAAATTTAACAAATTAATCTTCATTAATTTAAAACTAGACGGTAAGTGAAAATAGGTATATATGTATTTATATATTTATTTAAAAACTGTTTTCTCTTTTCTTTCTTTCTTTCTTTTTCCAGAAAACACAATAAAACAAATTGCTTTACTGTATATAAAATTTTTGAGTATAAATATTATATATAAATTTAGCAGAATCCTTTCTTTAAACCTTACTGTAACCTTCTGTATATACATACTTATATCTGTAGATGTATATATAAATTTAGGAAACCCAAAATAAAACAAAGCATTTACCTCACTGGCTATAGACGTGAACTCCCACCCACGGCCACGTCGAACTGCCACCAGAACACGCTGCAACTTCGACTTCTCCTTGAAATCGATGAACCCAAACCGCTGTCCCTTTCTCACACAATCCTCAAATCGAATCAAGCCCTAACCAAGCCTTGAACCTCTCGTCGCCTCCGCGAACCAACCACGCGGCCTCGAGTTCTAACTTCGGTCCTCCATCGCGCACCTCCCTTCTTGCGTATGAATTCGAGTTCGAGCCGAGACGAACCCTACCTGCTCACGCAATTAGAACTTGCCGCCGCCACTACTCGATTTCGATTCGACAAACGACCTCACGCGAGCTCGAGCAAGAAAATGGAAGCCCCCAAATTCAAAGTGAGATGAGGCTAAGAGAAGAAGATAGAATCGGTCATCCCAATTTTTGAACGAAGGAAATATCAAGATGAGAGCGGTTTCGATTCCACTGGCTTCGGCCATTTTTTATTTATTTTGAACGTTCGATTTCCTGTTGAAGGTTAGAGAGAAAGATCAGGGATAATGTATAGGGTTGGAGAGGCTTCGTAAAAACGATTGGGTAAAAATATCTTTGATTATTTATTATATTATATTATAAAACTTTCAAACCATCCCGTTAATTGCTATTAAATTTTCGAACTCCTTTTGAGGAATGCCGCTAGACGATTTTAGGGTTTCACCCGCGTCCCGAACTCAATGGAACGTGTTTCGAAGGCTAATATAGTTGTATGCGCGAGTTACGGAAGTAAACAATAAATTTTAAATTAAATCGATTAAATAGTTCTAAGCGTTTTGAGTTGCCAGGGTCAAACGACAACTCCGATAGCTTCGGAAATTGAAATCCGATAATAACTAACTATTACGGATCCAATGAAACTGGTTTCGTCGACTTCCGAGACTGTCCCTCGGAAGGCTATTTTTAAATGTCAATTTAAATGATATATTATTAAAATTGAACAAATCATCTTTAAATTAAATATCAACCATTCTATTATCTTCAGTATCGTCATTATAAATTTTATAAGCCTTCAAATTATTTAAACAGGCTTAAAAATTCAGATTCAACAATTTACCCAATTTTCAATTATTAAATTCAATATTTAAACTATATAATTCAATGATTTAATTACCCAGTATATATTGTTACCTGGAATTCAAGTTAAAATTAACTTTTAAATATTTTAAAATCAATTAATTATTCCAACTTAATTCGTTAAAATTTCCGGGTTGTCACACACACGACCAAACTTCGAAAAGCACGACAAAGCACGAACTAGATTTGAATGGAAGTAAAGCCTAGAACCAAATCTTGTACACAAAAAATACAAATACAACATATATAAATATAAACAACACATTAAAATGTGAAATAAGATAAAGTAAAAATGGGCTAATACGACCTAGTGGGCTCGGCCACTTAGAAAATATGCTCGGCCACACCACTTTGTTCTCGACCATCATCAAACAAAGGTCGGCCATGACTTGTTTGAAGCATGTATGCTCGGCCAAGGTTAGTGAAAGGCACTGCAAATTCTGGAATGTGAAGAGATGGCGTGAAAAAAGTCATATGGAAGGCAAAAAGGTCAAGGCAAGTGAAAGGTCAAGTGCACTATGGTTCGACCCTATGGCTAATGCACTCGGCCTAGGTTGCTTGGACTTGGTCAAGTTGTGAGGCATCATCTAGTCACAGCTATGAAGTAGGGTGTGGTCATGGAAAAGCATAGGAGATGGAAGAATTGTGGTAGCCGAGGCTAACAAAGAAGAAGTGGAACAATGTGTGGTGCTCGGCTAGGGTTTGTGAAGCGTTGGTGATAGGGTTTTGATCAAGGAGGGTCACGGCCTGGGTAGTGATGGTAATTAGGTGATGGTCGGTCATAGGTGATGGTCGGTGAAGGAGATAAGGTCGGTAGAAAGAGGAGCATGGCCGAACATGCTTGTGAATAAAAGAGAAAAGAAAGAAAATGAAAAAGAGGAAGAAGAAGAAGAAATAACTTACTGTAAAATTATTTTTTCAGGAAAGCAAATGAGAAAGAGATGGAGAAGCGAAGAATTTTGTACGGCTATCACAAATGAATGGGTACCTTTTCACTTTGATAGACAATGATATGTCCATTAGGAAAAGCAAGGCCCAACTACAAAGCCCATTCCACAAACAAGCTTAAAAACCCAATAGAAAATCAAAGCCCAAAACAAAAGTAGAAAATAGAGTAGAAAATAGAAGATAGAAATATTGAAAATATTTGCTTGTAAAACGCTGAAATTTAACAGATTTAAAAGTTTAAAACAGAATTTGACGAAACGAAAAGCAGAACGAATATCAGAATCATACAGTTTCAAAGAAAAGGATTGGAAATTAAAAATTCAAATTTAAAAATTTCAACTGAAAGTCAAAGTTTGACCAGACTGACCAAAATATAAAATTTTCAGAAATTTTTTATTTTATTATATTTGGAAAAATAATTCCTCAACAAACCCAGAAATCCATTGAAAAATTCCAAATTTTCAAATTTCAAATGATTTAAAACCAAAGTTTCAAATTAACTATATTAAAATATTTGTTAAAATCTATGGCCGTTACAATTCAAGCAATCAATCCATAATTTAAATTTTAACTATTTAACTTTAATGGTAATCCAAATGAGTGAGATTAACCCACCTTTGATTTTTGTTTGCCACCAATTTCCATCTCGACAATTTCCTTCCTGATTTTGGACCTTGCACAAACATTATACGGTTTATTAATATTTGAGTTGATTGAACAATTAATTGCTATTTATCAATTTAAACTAATAATTTGGTTTTTAAACTAATAATTTAATTTAAACAAATAATTGAATTTTTAAGCTAACTTCCTTTTTAAAAAATCTTTTAGTGACTAAAAGAAATTAAATAAGCTAATTGAACAATTTAAGCACCAATCCATTATATATTATTATTATTGTTATTATTATTTTTAAGTAAATATTAAAATATGTATGTGTTTATATAGGTGTGCTTATACTCATATTATACCATTCAGTACATAATAAAACAGAAATTTCTTTACTGAACATTTTAAAACTCCTATTATTATTATTCTTCTGTAATATGTATACAAATAAACTTAATGAAATAATTTAAAATAAAATATCCTTACTGTCTCTATTTTTCTCTGCATGTATGTTAAATTAAATGAATTTTAAATTACTGCACATATACCTCGCTGACGACCAGAAAGCCGTCGACACCCAGGTCGTGGTTCCATTTCATCCCACGGCCGACCATCACATGCAGCCACATCTAGTATCGCACACGGTTGGAAACCTCGTCAAACTTCGATATTTTTGATCGGAACTTGAGCTTCAGACCGCGCCTCCCTTCTCGCTGTCCATGCACCTTCCTCGAGATTTTAGCCCTGAATTCCCTCGATGCTTCGACCTCCAACTTCCATGCGCTTGCAATATCTAGTCGACACTGCGAAGCTCTCAAGCTCGACGAATGAGTCGCACTCATTTTCCTTTCGAAATCGAGTCGATTCGATATCGAATTCGATTTCATACCCCTTTTTTAATAATATCGAATGGATTCGATTTGAAAAAAAAATGAAGAAGAGGAGAAAAGGGACGGGAAGAGAAAACTGAATTTCGAGGATTGATTTCAAAGCTTTGTTCATTTCTTCCTCGATTAGGCTCGGCCATGATTTTGTTCTATTTTTTTTATATCGATTGTTTTACTTTTTTTTTAAAAGTGCAAAAGGAACAAAAAAATAAAAATTGCACGTGGCAGACAATGCAGGAGACGTGTCCTCAGGGTGGACAAATGTTGTATGTGTCCGCAGTGATAAGAAGGGAAAGCAAATATATTATATTTAAATTTAAATTTAAATTTAAATTATCTTGATTTTCTCAATTCATAATCTCAATCTCCAATCGAGGTGTGCCGCTAGGCATTTTAATGTTATACCCCTATTTCAAACACAAAGGAAAAGGTTTCGAGTCCTAGTTCGATTGTATGGAGAAGATAGCTTTTTGGACTCGGATATAATTAAATTTTCGATATAAATTTCAACGCGTTTACTTACCGTTTGATCTCACAACAACTCCAAACTCTACGAAATTTGAAATCCGATAATAATACAATATTATGGATCCAATGAAATTAGTTTCGTCAAATTCCGAGACTGTGCCTTAGAAGGCTATTTTTAAATGTCAATTTAAATGATAAATTTTCAAAACTAAACAAAACATGCTAAAATTAAATTTTAAAACTTCTATTATCTTCAGTATTATCAATACAAATTTTATAAGCCATTAGTTTATTTTTAACAAGCTTGAAACTCCAGATTCCATATTTTACTAATCTCTAATTATTAAATTCAATAAATTAATTGTTAAATAAACAGTGATATTTGAAATCCAAGTTAAACTAACTTCCAAATATTTGAAATCAACTAAATATTTCAATTTTCAATATCCAGAAATTCTGGGTCATCATACCTTTGTTAAAATGTAACGATCCCGATTTTTAATTAAATTTAAATTGATAATTAAAGTGAATTTTGGAATAAAATTGTAGATTAATTTGAATTTTTTCAAATTAAAATAGGATATTTATTTATTTGGACATTGACTTTACAATTTAATTAAGGATCTGAGATTTGCATATTTAACATCTTATAAATAGAGAATAACATCCTAAAATTTGTCAATATAAATTAATAATATATTTTAAACTTTTGGAATTTAATTTGAGAATAAATGAAGAAATTTTAAGTAGCATTTAAAAAGGAAAAATTAGTACACTCATTTTCAAAATGTTATTTTTAAGTTAAATTTTCATATATGAATAAATGTGACTATTGTTAATATGAAATCAAAATTTCGAAATCGTTCTTTTTAATAAAAGTTGTACAAAAATAAATAAATAAATAAATAAATAAATAAATGTATGAATGTAAATTGTATAGATATATTTGTTTATAAACATGTTGAACAAAAAAAAATGTAAGAAATCAATTGGGGTAAAAATTTTGTTTGTATAAATATAAATATAAGTGAAAACATAACACATACAAATGAATAAAGAAGTACCTTTAATTTTAAAATGAATATGATAATTTTTTTAAATTCTTTTATCTTTGTATAATCACAAATGTAAACATACATAATGGAGATAAGTAAGCAAATCAACATGCCTTTAGGTTTCATAATCAATTCTCTACACATGGCATTCAAATTATTTAATTGAATAAAATAATGGAATTTAAAATTATGAAAAACTTTTCAGTTTCCCATAAGAGATTATCAAGTATCTCAGTAAAATCTGTAACTACAGTAACAAGAGATTGTATATCTCAAAATCTCAACACATAAAGAAGAAAATAAAGCAGAAAGAAAAAAAACCAGAAAGAAAAAAAAAGGCTGTCACATCTGTTCAAAAGGTTTTTAGCAAGCAAAAGAAATCAACCTGAAGCAATTTAAAACCATGATTAACTTTGGTATTTTCAACTTGAGGGAAATGATGATCAACTGAAACAAAATCAGAAGCAGATTAACAAGTAAAGCAAAAATTCCAAAACATCTTAAAATAAATCTGGAAAAAAATAAAGGCTTGAGCAAGCAACCACTGTTCTCTGTCAACATGATATTCAGGTGAGCAAATTTAATTTTTAAAACAATTTCTTTGAATCCAATGCTTGAAGAACCTGTAAGTAAGCCTGCATCTTTTTTTTTAAATCTTATATGCCTGGTTGATGCTAACTGGCTCCTCTGTCTTCAATCTACTGTGAGCAAACCTTCTTTTAAACCAGCCTTCTTTGTTTCTGTGGATTATCTTGATATGATTGCTTGTTGATATTGATAAATGCTTGCCTGCCTATATGTTTTGTGTGTATACAGGTATGTATATCTCTGTTTATACATAATTGGGATTGAATAAAACCTGTTCTAAAATTTAAAACATCCCAACAAAAACACTGCATGCTTTGATTACTGAATGAACTGCTGGAAAATGTTTATATGAGAGTAACATTACTTATAAAAATGGAACTGAGTGCATATGCTTGTATATACATATATAAGAAAAAAGAGATAGATCCTGTTCTTAATAACAGATTTCCAAATTTAAGTCCTAAATTTAAATTCTCGTTGTAAACTCAATATTAGACTTAAATCTTTGAAGTAGAAATGTTTAGAACAACATAAACTATTTTTTTGAAAAATAATGTTAAGTACAAAATATAGATGGGTTTACTGAAAGGAAGGAAACCAAAGTAAGACTTCAAGGTACGAAAATATTCGACTTAAATGGTTTATTGATTCAATTATAGAATATGTTTTGTAATGAAAATTGATGAATTTTAATGCAAATTTCAACATTTTCAGTTCAGTAATTTGTGGGAAAAAAAAGATGAACGAAAACGGGTTTATAGCCAAATTCTGGCGCTTGATGGATCTGGAATCATCGGGGTCGGTGGAGAAGATAGTTAAGGGGATGCTAATCACCAGAAAAATCTTCATTGATTTTTTAATTCATCGTGGAAGTCAGTGGAGGACGATTTGGGGTTTAACCCTAGTTTTGAGTTGAGGTGTGAAAATCTGGTCGCCACGACTTCGTCACGGCGTCGGACTGCATCAGCGCGGGGAGACCCCTCATGGGTGATCAAGGAAGCTTCAGTCGAGGTTACGAAGCCACTGGTGGTTTCACGAGGTGGCGCAAGTCAAATTGAGTTGTTCGTATTTGGGCTAGTGGGGGTTGAAGAATGTTCGATTTTGATTTCCAGTTAAATTTGGAAATATGTATGCTCGTGATGCTTGGGGACGTCATCGATGACGTGTTGGTGATCGGAACGACGATCGAAACGGTGGCGGTCAACGGTGCACGTGCACGCGTTTCATTTGGGCATTTGGGTTGTTGAAGTTAGGAAGAAGGTGTCATCTCGGGGTTGTCTCGAAGTAAATAAGGGTTTGGCTCGGGGGAAAACTTGCTTTGGCTCGTGTTCGATATCGAGGCATTGCGTGAGTTAAATCAGTGCATCAGGTTTTGAAAAAGAAAAAAAAAGGGAGGCTCGAAGCTAACTCCGGGGAAAGTGGTACCTGGCTCGGGTAAGAACTCGAGTCTTCTCGGGGTTGAAGTTTTTACCGTTCAAAATTTAAAAATAAAACAAGCTTTTATCCAAATTTAATTAAATCAAGCTGAAACTTTTTCCGATCCGTCCTTGGGGAAAAATAAATGTTTTGACTTAGTTGTGGGATCAAGTTTGGAGTAAATTATTTTAAAGCTAATTGAGTTCAAGTTTAATTAAGAAATTAAATAAATTTAAAAGATGGAGAAAATGATGAGGTTTAAAAATTTGTTATTCGACTTTAAAGTCTCAAGTTGATTTATAAAAAAAATATACTTTGTTTCAAAGAGTAAAGATTTGAGGATTAAATGCTTTAAAGTAATTGATTTAAAGAGATAATCACTTTTTGGTAATTCAATTAAGATTAATAAATTTGAGGTTAATAAAATAAAATATAGTTAATTAATTCCTTAATTGATGTTTGCAAATAATAATTGATTACTTAAGGATAGTTACTTAATAAAAGTAATCAAGGATAATTGATTAAAATCGAATAATAACTCAATGTAATTAAATTAGTAATTACAAATTATAATTGATTTAGATGATCACTTATAAATTAAAAGATAATTAATCATTAATGTAAGGTAATTAATTGCTTAGAGGTAAATTACTTAATTAAAAGTAATAAATTGATAACTTAAAGTTGATTAACCAAGTGAGCAAACAATAATTCATTTAAGGATAACTAATTAATATGATTAATTGGAAGATGATAAATGAAATGATGAAAATAAGTTAAGATAAATTATTTAATAATTTAAGGTTGATGAATTAAAATTAAAGGTTAATTAATTTATTATAAATTGTAAATTAGTAAATGATTAAAGAATAATTGATCAAATGATTGTAATTTATTAATATTAAGTAACCAGTATTAGTAATTCATAGGCAATTAAATCTGATTTGAATTAATCAGACAATTAACTAATTTTACTTATGCATGTTTGGATTCCATTATTGGATGATTGTTTGATATCCCTGATTGTGATGCTCTGTTTTGATTTGAGCTATGTTTACTGTAATTTATTATTTGTGATACATACCTGTGATCGGTGAATGAAAGATAAGCGTTACAATTGGTTGGTACCGCTTATCAAATATAAGCGTTATAGTTTATACCGCTTATTAAATATATTGTTGTATTTGAATCTGTGCTGATTGATGATGTGGCACTTTTATTGTGTAAAACCCCTGGACCACACTTATACACACACAATATGGATTGCACGTGGAAATGGGTTAAGTCACAGATTTTGAAATAGTTTTAAAGATTGAAATTTTGAATCCAAAATAGTTTTGGAATTAAAAGCTTTTGAAAAGTAAATTTCAAAAATAAAAGTTAATTTTGAATAACTTGATTGAATTTCGAAATTTAAATAATTTGATTAAAATTTGAATTCAATATTTGAAATTGAATTCTATGATTTGGAAATTATGGTTTAAAAAGTTATTCAACTTATAAATGTGTTTATATGGGTTTTTAAACCATTTTTTTTAAAGGTGTTGGTTTGGGAATTTAAATTTAACCCAAGATTTTAACTTGTATAAATGAAATCGGATTTTTCCAGAATGAAAACTATTTGTTTTCAAATAAGAAAAGCTTTCACATAAGAAATGAACTTCCAATTAGTGTTAAAAGGAATTCAAGTTTGAAATGAAAATAATTTTCCAAGTTATGAATAAATCTTTGGAAACGAGTTTGAAAGCTATAAATTAAATCTTTGATTTAAAGATTTAATTGAGTTAATCCAATTGAAATGGAAATTGTTTTGAAATCTATGGATAGATCTTTGTGAAACTAGGTGAAACTTTGTGAAATAATTTTTTTTTTTAATATTTAGAATGGTAATTTGTTTAACCATTTAAAAGAAAGGTTTTTGGGTTTTATAAGTTGTGACTTAACTGAAATCCCATACCCATATGTTTTTAAATATTGCGCTCACTATTCGGTTCAGCCGGCAGAGGACCTTGTGTCATATAACCCATTCCAAATAGTGATACGTCATTATGGATTGCATTTGAAGACCGGTGTTGAAGACCGGGTGTCTTTAAGAACGTTAGGATAACCTATCGATTGTCTCTGCACCGAGTAGCTACGGTATAGAGATTCCCTAAGTGACGGGAAGTCCGATCGGGATTGTGGATACCCGGATTGGTAAGGGCTTCTTCGAAAGTACCTTCGGTTCTGTTCGAACCCGGAAAAGACTTGTATGGTTGTACGTCCGACATTATACTTTGAGATATTAAACTGATCTCTATCAAATACATTTCTGCTTGGTGGCGGAGAATTTATTCTCTTAGCTTAACACCCTTCTCTGAGACGTACGAGCTCAGAGGTTATGTAGTTGATATTTATCAGTGATATATTCCCAATTTGGTAGTGTGGCATGCTGAGTGCTGCTGTGTGTTGATGATCATTCGTTGATCATTTGTGATCAAAGCATGGCTTTTGTATAAAGCGTAGCTTTGTGGACGAGACTGCATCAGGACCTCACACCCCGAAAATGGTCGAAACAGGAAAGATGCGGCAAGGTTATGAGGGTCGCGCCCTTTAGGGTTTGTCATCCCCTTCTGGTAAAGGGTGGTATCATGGTATGGAGCCCAGATGCTTACTCATGTGGATACTACAGATCTATTACTTTGTGATTGCTTTGTGGTTGTTGGATTAGAGGTACCTCGGATAAAGGTCCCAAACGACCGGGGGATGGCACGCTCGTGTAGTAGTTACCTAGTTACAGTGGTAACCCGGCCTTGTGTTGGTAGAGATCTAACCGTAACGTTAGTTTCTCGGGACGTCCCGCCAGAGGCGATCCCATGTGGCAGTAGGAAGTTCCTTAGCATGACCATTTGTTGGAAATCCATTCTTCAATACGCGCCTTGTACGGTTTTAGTTGTATTACCTGCCATCTAGTTATGGTGGCGCCCCACTGTTTGGATGGTAGCTATAGTAGGCATACGATACTGGTCGTATGTTGGCTAGGATTTATATCTTACTTTCGAAAGATTTTCCTACACTTTGCACTTATAGTAATAATATCAAAGAAATTTCTCGTATCAAGCATATTTGACTATCATAGGAAGAAATCTCCTCCAATTCTGCGTTTGCATTGTGTGTGTGGCGGGAGGCCTTATGGTAGTTTCATTTTCCAAAAAGCATTGCGAATTTCAAATTCAAATTCTTTTGTTTGTTTTAAAGACCAAATATTTTTGTTTGCTCACGCCAGTCTTGCTCTCTTAGTGAATGTGATAGGGGGTTTTCGCTTCGCGGTTTGGTGGCGAACGGGAGACTCTTACCCTTACATGTCCTCTCTTAGTGAATGGGGGTTGGTTTGGCGTAAGCTGAGACAGTCGAAAGGCTGGCCGTAAAAGCAAGGTCTGGGGTACCATTGTTATGCCACGGTGGGTCTGGGATGGTTGTAAAGCCTGCCGGTCGCCATTGCCTCGTGCCCTGACATATTGGCATCAGAGCCGAGGGTTAAAACTTTAGCTCAGGAGTATAACACATTAAGTAACTCATTAGAGATAGGGTGAAGTATACCTTAGAATGAGTAATCCCTAAGATATCCGTTCGAATGCCTCAGTAAATTCTCTTACTATCCACTAATAGTAAGTATGAGTGCGAGAAGAGGACGAGATAGGGGACGGGGAAATACCAGTACAAATGGTCAATACCCTGCAATAGCGGAATAACTTTCTTCTCAATCTCCTTTGGTTCGATTCCAAAATTCTTTTCATTGTTTCGTGACAGCTCCAGAAAGAAGTTTTGGTGTGATGGTGGCCCTACGAATCGTTATAGAAATTCTTACTTCGTATCTTCATCGGTTTCTTATCATCTTTTCGACCTAAACATTAATGAATTTGAGTTTGAAAATTAAAAATATTGAATAAATTGGAAATTTTAAATTGAGTTAAATTGGTTAATAGAATATAGGGCAAAATTTGAATTGAATCAATAAAACGATTTCGTTTAAAACCAAATTGGAAATTCTATTGTAATTTCTTGTGTATATCAAAGTCCAAAGAGGGACAAATTGGTATATACTTTGGAGTATTCCAACTTGAATTTGGAATCCATACCTAGCATTTGAGAAATTGCAGAAGATTAAATCCATCCATCTATCTATCTATTCTATGGGATCCGATATATTCTACGAACAATTAGTTATCCCTTCGAACTAATCAATGCCCTTGCATATTCGTAGACCGATGAACCCGAGAATCTTGTGAAATAATTGTATGAGTTTGTTCTCATATTGTTGATATTCTGATTTGGTAAGCCAAATACAGAATTGATATCCAGTTTGATTTGGAAAGACATTTCTCTATCTTTCATCTTTTCTTTCCCGTCTTCCTTGCAAATTTCGAGGACGAAATTTATTTAAGGGGGGGATCTGTAACGATCCCGATTTTTAATTAAATTTAAATTGATAATTAAAGTGAATTTTGGAATAAAATTGTAGATTAATTTGAATTTTTTCAAATTAAAATAGGATATTTATTTATTTGGACATTGACTTTACAATTTAATTAAGGATCTGAGATTTGCATATTTAACATCTCATAAATAGAGAATAACATCCTAAAATTTGTCAATATAAATTAATAATATATTTTAAACTTTTGGAATTTAATTTGAAAATAAATGAAGAAATTTTAAGTAGGATTTAGAAAGAAAAAATTAGTATACTCATTTTCAAAATGTTATTTTTAAGTTAAATTTTCATATATGAATAAATGTGACTATTGTTAATATGAAATCAAAATTTCGAAATCATTCTTTTGAATAAAAGTTGTACAAAAATAAATAAATAAATAATGTATGAATGTAAATTGTATAGATATATTTGTGTATAAACATGTTGAACAAAAAAAATGTAAGAAATCAATTGGGGTAAAAAATTTGTTTGTATAAATATAAATATAAGTGGAAACACAACACATACAAATGAATAAAGAAGTACCTTTAATTTTAAAATGAATATGATATAAAATTTAATTTTTTTAAATTCTTTTATCTTTGTATAATCACAAATGTAAACATACATAATGGAGATAAGTAAGCAAATCAACATGCCTTTAGGTTTCATAATCAATTCTCTACACATGGCATTCAAATTATTTAATTGAATAAAATAATGGAATTTAAAATTATGAAAAACTTTTCAGTTTCCCATAAGAGATTATCAAGTATCTCAGTAAAATCTGTAACTACAGTAACAAGAGATTGTATATCTCAAAATCTCAACACATAAAGAAGAAAATAAAGCAGAAAGAAAAAAACCAGAAAGAAAAAAAAAGGCTGTCACATCTGTTCAAAAGGTTTTTAGCAAGCAAAAGAAATCAACCTGAAGCAATTTAAAACCATGATTAACTTTGGTATTTTCAACTTGAGGGAAATGATGATCAACTGAAACAAAATCAGAAGCAGATTAACAAGTAAAGCAAAAATTCCAAAACATCTTAAAATAAATCTGGAAAAAAATAATGGCTTGAGCAAGCAACCACTGTTCTCTGTCAACATGATATTCAGGTGAGCAAATTTAATTTTTAAAACAATTTCTTTGAATCCAATGCTTGAAGAACCTGTAAGTAAGCCTGCATCTTTTTTTTTTTAAATCTTATATGCCTGGTTGATGCTAACTGGCTCCTCTGTCTTCAATCTACTGTGAGCAAACCTTCTTTTAAACCAGCCTTCTTTGTTTCTGTGGATTATCTTGATATGATTGCTTGTTGATATTGATAAATGCTTGCCTGCCTATATGTTTTGTGCGTATACAGGTATGTATATCTCTGTTTATACATAACTGGGACTGAATAAAACCTGTTCTAAAAATTTAAAACATCCCAACAAAAACACTGCATGCTTTGATTACTGAATGAACTGCTGGAAAATGTTTATATGAGAGTAACATTACTTATAAAAATGGAACTGAGTGCATATGCTTGTATATACATATATAAGAAAAAAGAGATAGATCCTGTTCTTAATAATAGATTTCCAAATTTAAGTCCTAAATTTAAATTCTCTTTGTAAACTCAATATTAGACTTAAATCTTTGAAGTAGAAATGTTTAGAACAACATAAACTATTTTTTTGAAAAATACTGTTAAGTACAAAATATAGATGGGTTTACTGAAAGGAAGGAAACCAAAGTAAGACTTCAAGGTACGAAAATATTCGACTTAAATGGTTTATTGATTCAATTATAGAATCTGTTTTGTAATCAAAATTGATGAATTTTAATGCAAATTTCAACATTTTCAGTTCAGTAATTCGTGGGAAAAAAAAGATGAACGAAAACAGGTTTATAGCCAAATTCTGGCGCTTGATGGATCTGGAATCATCGGGGTTGGTGGAGAAGATAGTTAAGGGGATGCTGATCATTAGAAAAATCTTCATTGATTTTTTAATTCATCGTGGAAGTCAGTGGAGGACGATTTGGGGTTTAACCCTAGTTTTGAGTTGAGGTGTGAAAATCTGGTCGCCACGACTTCGTCATGGCGTCGGACTGCATCAGCCGCGGGGAGACCCCTCATGGGTGATCAAGGAAGCTTCAGTCGAGGTTACGAAGCCACTGGTGGTTTCACGAGGTGGCGCAAGTCAAATTGATTTGTTCGTATTTGGGCTAATGGGGGTTGAAGAATGTTCGATTTTGATTTCCAGTTAAATTTGGAAATCTGTATGCTCGTGATGCTTGGGGACGTCATCGATGACGTGTTGGCGATCGAAACGACGATCGAAACGGTGGCGGTCAATGGTGCACGTGCACGCGTTTCATTTAGGCATCTGGGTTGTTGAAGTTGGGGAAGAAGGTGTCATCTCGGGGTTGTCTCGAAGTAAATAAGGGTTTGGCTCGGGGGAAAACTTGCTTTGGCTCGTGTTCGATATCGAGGCGTTGCGTGAGTTAAATCAGTGCATCAGGTTTTGAAAAAAAAAGGGAGGCTCGAAGCTAACTCCGGGGAAAGTGGTACCTGGCTCGGGTAAGAACTTGAGTCTTCTCGGGGTTGAAGTTTTTACCGTTCAAAATTTAAAAATAAAACAAGCTTTTATCCAAATTTAATTAAATCAAGCTGAAACTTTTTCCGATCCATCCTTGGGGAAAAATAAATGTTTTGACTTAGTTGTGGGATCAAGTTTGGAGTAAATTATTTTAAAGCTAATTGAGTTCAAGTTTAATTAATAAATTAAATAAATTTAAAAGAAGGATAAAATGATGAGGTTTAAAAATTTGTTACTCGACTTTAAAGTCTCAAGTTGATTTATAAGAAAAATATACTTTGTTTCAAAGAGTAAAGATTTAAGGATTAAATGTTTTAAAGTAATCGATTTAAAGAGATAATCACTTTTTGGTAATTCAACTAAGATTAATAAATTTAAGGTTAATAAAATAAAATATAGTTAATTAATTCCTTAATTGATGTTTGCAAATAATAATTGATTACTTAAGGATAGTTACTTAATAAAAGTAATCAAGGATAATTGATTAAAATAGTATAATAACTCAATGTAATTAAATTAGTAATTACAAATTATAATTGATTTAGATGATCACTTATAAATTAAAAGATAATTAATCATTAATGTAAGGTAATTAATTGTTTAGAGGTAAATTACTTAATTAAAAGTAATAAATTGATAACTTAAAGTTGATTAACCAAGTGATCAAACAATAATTCATTTAAGGATAACTAATTAATATGATTAATTGGAAGATGATAAATGAAATGATGAATTAAATAAGTTAAGATAAATTATTTAATAATTTAAGGTTGATGAATTAAAATTAAAGGTTAATTAATTTATTATAAATTGTAAATTAGTAAATGATTAAAGAATAATTGATCAAATGATTGTAATTTATTAATATTAAGTAACCAGTATTAGTAATTCATAGGCAATTAAATCTGATTTGAATTAATCAGACAATTAACTAATTTTACTTATGCATGTTTGGATTCCATTATTGGATGATTGTTTGATATCCCTGATTGTGATGCTCTGTTTTGATTTGAGCTATGTTTACTGTAATTTATTATCTGTGATACATACCTGTGATCGGTGAATGAAAGATAAGCGTTACAATTGGTTGGTACCGCTTATCAAATATAAGCGTTATAGTTTATACCGCTTATTAAATATATTGTTGTATTCGAATCTGTGCTGATTGATGATGTGGCACTTTTATTGTGTAAAACCCCTGGACCACACTTATACACACACACAAATATGGATTGCACGTGGAAATGGGTTAAGTCACAGATTTTGAAATAGTTTTAAAGATTGAATTTTTGAATTCAAAATAGTTTTGGAATTAAAAGCTTTTGAAAAGTAAATTTCAAAAATAAAAGTTAATTTTGAATAACTTGATTGAGTTTTGAAATTTAAATAATTTGATTAAAATTTGAATTCAATATTTGAAATTGAATTCTATGATTTGGAAATTATGGTTTAAAAAGTTATTCTACTTATAAATGTGTTTATATGGGTTTTTAAACCATTTTTTTTAAAGGTGTTGGTTTGGGAATTTAAATTTAACCCAAGATTTTAACTTGTATAAATGAAATCGGATTTTTCCAGAATGAAAACTATTTGTTTTCAAATAAGAAAAGCTTTCACATAAGAAATGAACTTCCAATTAGTGTTAAAAGGAATTCAAGTTTGAAATGAAAATAATTTTCCAAGTTATGAATAAATCTTTGGAAACGAGTTTGAAAGCTATAAATTAAATCTTTGATTTAAAGATTTAATTGAGTTAATCCAATTGAAATAGAAATTGTTTTGAAATCTATGGATAGATCTTTGTGAAACTAGGTGAAACTTTGTGAAATAAATCTTTTTGTTTAAAGATTTAGAATGGTAATTTGTTTAACCATTTAAAAGAAAGGTTTTTGGGTTTTATAAGTTGTGACTTAACTGAAATCCCATACCCATATGTTTTTAAATATTGCGCTCACTATTCGGTTTAGCCGGGAGAGGACCTTGTGTCATATAACCCATTCTGAATAGTGATACGTCGTTATGGATTGCATTTGAAGACCGGGTGTCTTTAAGAACGTTAGGATAACCTATCGATTGTCTCTGCACCGAGTAGCTACGGTATAGAGATTCCCTAAGTGATGGGAAGTCCGATCGGGATTGTGGATACCCGGATTGGCAAGGGCTTCTTCGGAAGTACCTTCGGTTCTGTTCGAACCCGGAACAGACTTGTATTGTTGTATGTCCGACATTACACTTTGAGATATTAAACTGATCTCTATCAAATACATCTCTGCTTGGTGGCGGATAATTTATTCTCTTAGCTTAACACCCTTCTCTGAGACGTACGAGCTCAGAGGTTATGTAGTTGATATTTATCAGTGATATATTCCCAATTTGGTAGTGTGGCATGCTGAGTGCTGCTGTGTGTTGATGATCATTCGTTGATCATTTGTGATCAAAGCATGGCTTTTGTATAAAGCGTAGCTTTGTGGACGAGACTGCATCAGGACCTCATACCCCGGAAATGGACGAAACAGGAAAGATGTGGCAAGGTTATGAGGGTCGCGCCCTTTAGGGTTTGTCATCCCCTTCTGGTAAAGGGTGGTATCATGGTATGGATCCCAGATGCTTACTCATGTGGATACTGCAGATCTATTACTTTGTGATTGCTTTGTGGTTGTTGGATTAGAGGTACCTCGGATAAAGGTCCCAAAGGACCGGGGGATGGCACTCTCGTGTAGTAGTTACCTAGTTACAGAGGTAACCCGGCCTTGTGTTGGAAGAGATCTAACCGTAATGTTAGTTTCTCGGGACGTCCCGCCAGAGGCGATCCCATGTGGCAGTAGGAAGTTCCTTAGCCTGACCATTTTTTGGAAATCCATTCTTTAATACGCGCCTTGTACGGTTTTAGTTGTATTACCTGCCATCTACTTATGGTGGCGCCCCACTGTTTGGATGGTAGCTATAGTAGGCATACGATACTGGTCGTATGTTGGCTAGGATTTATATCTTACTTTCGAAAGATTTTCCTACACTTTGCACTTATAGTAATAATATCAAAGAAATTTCTCGTATCAAGCATATTTGACTATCATAAGGAGAAATCTCCTCCAATTCTGCGTTTGTATTATGTGTGTGGCGGGAGGCCTTATGGTAGTTTCATTTTCCAAAAAGCATTGCGAATTTCAAATTCAAATTCTTTTGTTTGTTTTAAAGACCAAATATTTTTGTTTGCTCACACCAGTCCCATGACTGACCTGGAGTTTATTGTTCCTTTCCTGAATTCTGGGTGCCCACTATTTTCCCACACGGGCAGTCTAGAGTTGGGGTTTTCAGATAATCAATAGTAGGTGTAGATTCGATAGCTTTCAGCCTAGGATTTGGCAATCCTTTGCAGACGAGACTTGCTTATCTTTGTGCATTGTGATTGGGAGTTCGAGCTAGCTTTGGATTAAAGATGGAGTTTGGCATTGAAGACACTATCTTTCCGCTGCTATCTTCTGTATCTCTGATAGTATTGTTATCCATTGTACCATTCTATTGTATTCTGTTATATCAGATATTGTATCAAATGTTATATATATGAAATGTATCATGCATATTTCTTCCGCTGTGTTGTACTTATTGTGTTATAAGCTCCGGCACGACTCGAATTTCAACGTTTGAATCTGCGGCATTCAAGTACAGTGGAGTACGGATTTCGATTCTCGAACGATGGAATTTGGATCGTGACATAAAATTAGTGACATTTTTATTAATATCATCCAATTTTATTTTAAGACTAGAGATATCTAATTCCAAAATTTTAATATTAGCTTTAAGATCATGATTTTCAATTAATAGAGCATCAGTCTTTTCTTTTTGAGTTTATATCTCTCGATTTAGCATAGTGAGTTGAGATGTCATATTAGAACAAGACTTTTGAGTAACTTTAAGTTTCTCTTCCAAAATTTGTTTCTTATCTCTTAACATATCTACTTCAATTTCAGTTCTATTTAATTATTCAGAAGTTTCTTTATATTTTCTTTTGATGTCTCTTAGTTTGTCAACTAATTCAAAGTTTATTTCCAATAAATCATCAAAAGTCAGATCACTAGCCTCGTTATATGTGGTCATAAAACATATATTGGCTTGTTCCGTATCACTGTCTGAGTCACTATCTGATGATGAAGATGATTCTGAATCATCCCAACTGACAGAGAAGCTTTGTTTTTGAATCTGTCATTCTTGTGCTTATATTTGTCTTTCTGTTTATCAGGACAGTCTTTTTTAATGTGACCTTTCTTGTAACACTCATAACATCCTAGGGCAGATGATGAAGGTTTGTTGTTGTTATTGTTGTTCGAGTTGTTCTTATTGTTTCTGAATTTGTTGCCCTTTTTAAACTTCAAAAACTTTTTGAAATTTTTAGCAATGAACGCCATATCTTCCTCATCTAAATCTGGTTCATCCTTTTTTGCTTGAAATTCTATATTCTTCTTATTTTGAGCCTATAATCATTTTGCCTGGAGATTAACATCATAAGACATCAGATTTCCTATCAAATCTTCTGGTTTAATGGTTGAAATGTTGTTAGCTTCTTCGATTTCTAAGACCTTTCGTTCCCACTCATCCTTTAGAGATTTGAGGATTTTTGAAACAATATCAAAGTCTGTATATGTTTCTCCTTATGATAAAAGAGAATGATATATATCTTGGAATCTAGAGTACATTTCATTTATTGTCTCTTCCTGCTTCATTTTGAAATTCTAGAACTAATTTTTGAGCATGGATATTTTACTCTACTTTGCTTTATTATTGTCTTCATGTGTAACTTTAAGTGTACACCAAATTTCATACCCGTTACACATGCTTACTCTATTAAACTCATTCTTGTTTAATGCACAGTATAACATATTCATAGCTTTAGCATATTCAGTAGCATCCAGTTTTGTGTGTTAGACCATTGTGAATATTATGTAGTAGGTATGTTATATTCAGTTGGGTAACATTCCAGGTTTCGTAATTATTATCTTGTACATAAATTCTCATCCTAATAGCCCAATAGTTATAGTTCATCCCATTAAATAGAGGTGCTCGAGCAGTAGATTGACCTTCAGAAAAGCTAGTGTTAGTTACAGTGCCGGTGTTGTTTACCATATTAAAATATCAGATAGCTATGTTATGGTTATAAGATGACCTTGCTCTGATACCAAATGAAAGGTAACTGTGCTATAGAATCGTGTAATATGGATAAACTATTTGTGCAGAATATAAACTAAGTAAGCAAATAATTAAAGAAGTAAAAATAAATGACACCAGAGATTTTTATACTAGTTCGAACTCCCATTCTACGTCAAGTCGTAGACTCCTTCTGGAATTAAACTAGCAACCTTCACTTAACCTAGAGGAGTAGGTTTACACCGCCTAAGCAACCAAACGGACTTCTATTGCCTTAGCAACCGAATACGACTCTTACCGCCTGAGCGATCAAACAGGACTTCTTTTGCAAGTAAACAAAAGTATCTGACTGTAATATGCTCTTTAGATAGCACTGATATGTCAATTAAGTACAATCTTCCTATAATTTTCTCCTTTACGATATAGTTTGTAACGTGCTTGAGAAACGTGGAAGATAGAGTTATCAACGATATGAGATTATATGCAGTTTGAGTGCGTATTGAAAATAGAGAATAAGATATAAGAATTCAAGAATACTAAATTAAGTTAGGTTAATTGTTTTCTGAATTATGAAATCTATTTATAGAGGTTTAAAAGTTGAAATTATTCATGAAAGATAACATTGAAAAGAAACAAGTGCAACTGTTGATTTGAAGTTATTTCTCTTCGATGAAGAGAAGTGTCTTTTCATAAAAAAATAGCCGTTATAAACAATCAGCCGGCTGAAATAATAATTCAGCCTTATGAATTTGTTAAATTCGAAACAAGCAAGGAAATAGGCAAAAATAATCCCAATTTGGACGGCTGAATGAACACATTCAACCGGCTGAATATTGTGAAATATTAAAAATATTTCAACAAATAGACGGCTGAATGAGTCCTTTCAACCGGTTGTTTTCATCCTCTTGTGCATGTGTGTATATGTTTATATATATTCCATTCGGGAGAGATTTTAACATATTTCTAAATAGTATACTGACTCTAACTAATAGACAATCATCTTTAAAAAATTCTGGATTCGAATCTGCAACGAATCTCCTGCATAAATGATTAATATAAAGAAATATTGATTTATATTGTTGTCACAATCAAAACGATGAAAATTGGGATTCTAACATGGAAGTCCATGTGGGATTCCTTAATTTATTTTGGAGACGGTGCATAAGCTGGAATGTCGGACGTAGCCTTATCTGCGGAGGTGACTAAAACCAGAGATAGGATGCAAAGTCCGGGGGGCTAGCTAACCCATGATGGTGTAGTCCTCTCTTTTTAGCAAGTCCCTATCACTTATTTTATACATGTTGGGAGAGATTCACTCGGCCTAGGTGGACAGTTATGTATTTCCTATGTAGTCGACTAGACAGGTACTTACCCTTGGAAGGATAACTCCGATCCTTGTGCAGGAGGACCGTACTCGAAGTATTGAGGGCACCTCTGTGGAAATCCTATACAATTAGCGAACGAATTTTATCAGATTTTGATTTTGCGACTAGTATCATTGTGATGTACACAAGACATGCATCGCACCTACTTGTTATTATTACTTTGGCGGTTAGAAGCTATTATAATATCATATGAATTTCTACAAAGAAGTTCTTGTTATCGTAAGGTAAAAACCCATCTGTATTTATTTGTAGTAAGGTCTTACGAGATACCTTTGTTTTGAAAAAAGTTATTATACTTTAAGAATCGATTTGATTGTGTTTCTCACGCTGGTTTAACCAGACTGACCTAGGCGCGGTTTTTCCTATATGATCGGGTCAGACCGAGCATATTTTCCAAGTTTATATGGATATTTGTAGCTTCAGGAGAGGAGTTAGAGGCCCAGAGATGTATTCACATAGATGATTATATTCTGTTGCATACATTTCTTATATTTATTCCACAAATTGTGATGCCAGGTTGTTATAACTGTCCGTGCTGAAATAGGTTAGTGTTCTCCAATTGCTGTCTATTATATACTTATATTACAGATTTGTTTTTGTGTAAAGGATTGTTATATATTATAAATTATTCGTTCCACAATGAGATTCTATGTTGTTTATTTCTTCTGTCTTCTTTCTTATTTCTTTTCCTTAGTTATCTGTCTTTCCGTACAATTTGGGCTGGACATGTGTGGTTTATTGTCAGTTAAATTGTATGGAAAAGTGGGTCATTACAGCGTGGAATCAAAGCTGAAGTTGAGCAAGAACCTTGGCTTTGGTGGGGTAGTAACTCATTAGAGATAGGGTAAGCGGCACCATAGAATGAGTTTGAGGGTGTGTGTGTGTATAAGAGCACGTATTTGTTTGTGATATAAAATGTTTTATATTGTGTTGTTTGATCTGTTGAGTGGGTTAAGAATACTGATTGGTGCATTTGGCTAACTTTATCGATAAGGATTTCCTAAACACTCAAGCAAGGCCAATTGACACAATATTGATTTTAAAAATGGTTAAATGAAATAATTTACCTGAAAATATATTTTGTTTATAAAATAATAATTTTTCAAAAGAATTTAACATAGTTATTCTTGGTTATGTTGGTTGTTAAGAGTGATAATATTCCATCATTATCATCTAGGATGTGATCGGTCATGTTCGTCCATTTTTGAGCATTGAGCATTATCCATAAATCTATCTTGAATCTTCCTTTTTAAACATCGATTGGATTGATAGGAATTTTGGGAACATTGAAACTAATATCGTGTCAAATAAGTTTCACAATTTGAATATAAGGCATTCGTTGATAATGCTGAACATTTAATTTCTAAGGGCGTTTATTTAAAAAGAGAAAATTTAATATTCTAGAATGAATATTTTAGGAATATAAGGATTGATTTGATTAAGTTTAAATAAATATTATTTTATTAAAAGGAAATTGGGAATATTTTGAAATAATATTTTGGAAATAAGTTCCGATTCGTTTTGTGATGATCAGAATAATCTTCTAAGTGACGATCAGATGTTTGCTTAGGCGAAAGTTATTGTGCACTTAGTAAATTATTCTCTTTGTCATTGTACGGTCGGGACGAGTTTGAACCCAAACGAATTCAAAACAATTTGGAATTGGACATTTCTTTGAAATATTTTGCTGGAAATATATTTATGATATTGTTTCAAAAAGGGGATTTTGAAAATTTAAAGTTTATTTTAAGTTAACTGGTTCGAGGGGCTAAAAAATAACTAAAATGGGTAAGAGACGCGTTAAGATGGTAAACGTGTCTCTTGAGTATTATTCTTCTTGTATGAAAGTATGTAATACTATTTGGTTGCACCTAGTTCCTTGGTATAATTTAGGGTTACTCAGGCTAACTATATATGTATGTATGTATGTATGTATGTATGTATGTATGTATGTATGTATGTATGTATGTATGTATATTTCTATGGATTAAATATATAGTATCTTTTCAGAAAGCATTTGGAATGAAAATCGGGTATTTAAAACTCTTAAGTGAATTTAGAATAAGGATTTAAATATAATGGTAGGGTATACACTTAGGGTATGTTAAATAATTTTATAAGTTTTACAACTGAAGCATATAGTTGTATATAAGGATTTCAAAAAATGTTTTTCATAAATAATTTACTAATAATATATTATTATTAAGGATAACTAATTAAATAAGTGTGTGAGATGAATGTGGATCATTTCCCTTTCCTACATAGTTTTTATCTAATATTCGAGTTCAAGGCTTTGAGATGTTTACCACCGTTCCAAATAAGGATCTATTACTTGATTTTTGACGACGACATTTGATAAGGGTTCTTGATATGAAACCAAGGTTTTCTATCATAGCTACAGCAATGCAAGAAGAGCAGAGGTTCCTAATCAAGGAGCCTGACCAGAGTTTGCACTAGAGAATTGGGTGAATGATACTGGTTTAGAAGTGGAGTTATGTATTCAAGTAGTGACTGAATCGAATTTTGTGTATGTATGACCTATGGATGCGACGACTCATAATTTTCAATAATTAAATTTAATTAATTAAATAAATTTTGAAATTTATGTTGTGAAAATTAAAATTTTAAGATTAAATAATGAGAAAAATAAATAGAATGTAATTGTAATAATGTTAATGTAAGGTAATGGATAACTAACTTAATGCAATTCCAATTTATTTAAATGATTGTAGATATAAAATTTGGGTATAAATTGACAATTAAATAAATAAACCAAATGTGGCAATAAAAGGTGAAATTGTATGTAATTAATTGAAATTGATTAATATTGAATAATCAATCAATATGTGAATTTATTTTGTTTTGTTCTTAAATAATAAACTTGGAAATGAGTTTGAATTGTTTGTAACAATGGCTTAATTATCAATTCGCTAATTATTTTGTTGAAATTAAATTGGAAATCAATTGCAATCAATCTATTCAAATATTGCAGTTAATGTGAATTAAGACGGTCACTGTAGAATATTGAGAAAATAAATGGTAAACCAATGTTAACTATATCCATTAGATAATGATTGATTGGATAAAAAGATTGAAATCAAATTTAATCAATTTATTAGAATTTAAATTATAATTAATAGGGTTTATTGCATTTGAAATTAAATACTATAATTAATGTAATAATTAACGTTGAATTTGGCATGGGAAATTGGTTTTAAAAGGATAGTAAATTTCCGTGAAATTAAAAATGATGAAATTTGTAAATTATAAAAATTAAACTGAAAGATGATTTAATTAATACAATAATAATTTATTTAACTAACGTGAAAATAACCAGTTTGGCCACTTTATCGGATTTCGACGAAACGATAACGGAGAGTTATTGTAGGATTTTAAGTTTCGTATCATTCGGACATGTCGTTTGATCGTGCGGACTCGAAACACATAGAAATCAATTTAATGAATTCAATTTGAAACAAGTTGTTTTTAAAACCTAACTTCTTCATACGATGGAATTAGAACTTGAAACCTATTCCATTGAGTTTAAAAATATCGAAAACATCTATTTTGATATATGGGATGACCCACTTCCATTTTGGAGACGAAACGGACATTGCAGGTCGTTATTGTCAATTCAAATTAATTCGGGTGTTATTCATTCTTATCTGGCTTTGTTCATGTAAATAGATCTTTCTAAAACCTAGCAGCCATTCTATTTCCGATAACAGCACATACAATTTTATTTGTCTATCTTCTCATTCTAACGGCAGAAACATGTTCCAATTTCAATACCCTATTCCAATTTCAAATTCAATTTCAAAATCAAACTCCTCCAAACCCTATGATATTATATGTCGTTGGAAAGCCCTCGACGAGCGAAATGCAAATCTATGATTTGTTTTTAATATTGGCGCATCGTTTGACCAAAATTAGTCGAAGAACCTCGGTCGTCCATTTGTAGGGTTTTCGATTCAACGGCGGATCGTCGACTATAGGACGATCGAAGGGTTGTGTTGCATAAAGAAGGACCGAAGCCGTTGATCAATGGTGTTTGTTTGTTTCAAAGGGACGTGATTTCTCTACGAATGACGATCTAAGGCGCGACGACCATGAACAGGTGGAGGCGATCGGAGTTAGGCACGTGGGCCATAGAGGGGCGGCGGAGCATGAGCATGGCATTGGCGACCTCCGATCTAGTCTCAGGCGAATGTGGGCAGCACGAAATGAACATGATTGGGTGGTAACTGATAGGTTTCACGATTATGGACTGTCTAGAGATTAGGGTTTCGCATGTGTAAACGTTGATGATATGCAAGCTTCGTTTATTTTATTTAATTAAATTTTAAATTGTTCAATCGTTCTAATGTCATAGCTTTTGCATATGAGGTTGGATTTATGTGCGATTTTCTCCACTGCAATCACATCGAAATTCCAAACATTTTGAAACAGGTTTGAACGAATTCTGAGAATGTCGAATTTTGGGCCTTTATTTAGATTTCAAATCAATTTGAAATCTAAGGTGAGTGTTTTGACCCACTCACAACTACTAGGTTATTTTATGTTAGTTAAATTTTACTTATGATGCAATTAGAAATTGATTAGTTGATGTTTGGTAAATTTAAATTGTCATTCTAGTTAAATCTAACTTCTATTAAATTTTGTCGCCATTAATTTAATATTAAATTCCAAATGCCAGTTAAAACCCGTTATTGATAATCAGTCACTTGTTATTGTATATTGATTGGTTTGAATGGTTATTGTGATGGATGTTGATTGTTGACATTGGATAACCGGATGTTATATTCTTATATTGTTTTAACATTGCAAGTTCAATATGGGTTGAAATAATAAACAGGCGAATGATCAGATAAATTAAGGGAAATCATTATGAGTTGAAATGATATACTCAAGTGATTTCATGGATTTGTAATTAAATTCGAGATTGCGAGTTGAAATGATATATATCCGTAAATATAAAATAATTGCAGATTGAAATGATAAATATCTGTATCATTTGACGATAGGGTAGAGAATTATATATGGACACCAGATTAGTTAAATTAAACGATTTTAAAACCTTAAAATTTTGAATTCAGTTAAACGATATTTTGAAATAAAATTTGATTTGCATAAACTAAATTATTTCGAAATCCAAGATTTAAATATTTAAATTTGGAATTGATTTAATGAATTGTTTAAAGAATTAAAATGGAAATTTCACATTTGAATTTTAAAGCATAAAAATTTATAGAAATAGAGTTATTGAAAATATTTGAATATAACTTTAAAGTCTATTTAATTTATTGTGTTTTAAATTGCTAATTCAAACATGTATTTGAAATCGATATTGATTAAATGGTTTAATGAGGGTTTAAATTTAAAAACCAGTTTTAGTTAGTTAAATTGAAAGCTGGACATGGTCCACATGTGTTGAAATGGAAGAAATGGTTTAATTTTGATATTAATTCCAAATTAATTATTTTAATATAAACTATTTAAAGATTTATTAATTTAAAATCCTTATTTTAAGGTTTTCAAACTATTAAACTAATTTAAATCGATTTTCAACTATTTTTAATCAATTTAAATTATTTTAATCTATTTAACCTATTTTTACCCATTTAAAACTAGTTAACTTATTTTAATCAATTTTAAATCAATTTTAAATATATTTTAAATCTATTCCAACTATTTTAAATCCATTTAAACTATTCTTAATCTATTTTAATCTATTTTAGAGTATTTTAAACTACTTAAAAAATTCATTTTAAACTATTTTTAACTATTTAAACTATCTATAACTATCTAAACTATTTTCTAAATTTTAGACTGTGTAAAGTGGAAATGCTTATATTTAAATCCTTGATTTTTAAAGTGAATATGGTTAAATGATGTTGTAACCTAAGTTGGGAATTGAAATGATATTTTCTAGTGCAATGACATATTTTGAGTAAATATAGTGATTTTGAAATGAAGGTTTAACCTCTTTTGAGAATATGGTTCCGAAAGTGAATATAAGTTCGAAAGTGATATGGTTTTTAAGAATATGATATTTTGATATCAATTTGAAATTGTTTTGGAAGTGTAAAAGAACCATCTGGTGTGTAATAAGCATTTGGTTGTTAAAGAGACCGAGATTGGATATTGTCATACTCTCTGCCAATACCGAAAACCACTTTAACAACTATGTATGTGGTGGAGATTCCAGAATGAAGTAGGATGGTTTGACAAACGATTCTATATGAGGTATTAACATAGCCCTGATTCCCGCGAGTCAGCTTGATGTGACTACAACAGGGGTCATGCCAAAGCAAGTGAGGTCGCACCTTCGATAGGACATGCTTCTTCGACACCATATTATGACTTGTGATTGATTTGGTGGCCACCCCTCAATTTGATTTGGGAGTGTGTTCCGAGGTGGGCGATAGTGGATGCTACGCATTACCACCAGTCCAGATCTGCAAAACGGTAGTTGTAACGACCTAATTTTTCGATGCCCGAAAGTTGACATCAACGCGTTCACTATATCAAATGCCGAACAATTGAATGTCGGAAAACCAAACTTTTAGGGTTAAAGAAGAAGTGTAACGATCCGCCTTTTTGGACAGTTTGAACCGACGATCCAATACACCAGCCGATTCCAAACCATTAAAAAGGGCAGATGGTTATTGGGGTAAATAAGAAAAGAAAAGAAAGAGAAACAACACAGGATCTCACAGCGGAACGATAAAATATAATGGTCAAATAAACAGTTCATGAAGCTGTTTACTATACTTTGACAATTATTTATACAACATTTATCAGAGTTATACATATACAACAAAACAATTAAAATAATGCAGCAGATAACATGATGCAAGGGTAATAATAGTAATAGTATACCAAATCTTCGTCTTCATCCTCCAGAATAGATCTTCAAAAATCTGAAAAACTCAGGACTGACCCGAGCGTAATGAAAAGACAAAACACTCGAGTCAGGACTAGAATATCCTTATGAAAGTTAAATTAATCGTAAATAAATATGAGTGTAACGGCGCCAGAGATGCTTACGGGGTTTGACATCTCATATCCAGTGCCAACGTGCGTGCAATAACTCAAGAGATGTTACGGGATTTTCCATCTGTTAAGGATCCGTTAAACTATCTACTATGTAGTAATGTACGCTAAGTAGATAATGCCTATCAGTAATATAAAGTATCAAAATAGCGTTAAGCGTTACCATAATCCCCCTTAACACATTTTTATAATTCTATAGTCTATACAGCACCGTAAGCCCCACCGTAAACTAGTGGTTATCAGAGGGTACCCCATAGGTATAACACAAAACAAAACGTAGTGGTCGTGAATAGGATAATCAGTATGACAAGGTACATGAGGCGATACAAACTAGGATACTAGTAGTTGCGTGATCCGGACTGATGTTGAGCATAGCCAGCAGCTACCCCAACACCGCGAAACAACACTCCCAAATCAAGGGGTGCACCCAAATCAAATCACAAATGTAATAGATATGGTATCGAAGAAGTGTGTCCGCTAGAGGTGGCGAACCTCAATGGCCCGGTGCGACTCCTGTTTTAGCCATGTCAGGGGTCATCCAATATCGTTCTCTTTCTTCAGTCAACGCGTTCACCAAACCATCCACTTCGTTCTGGATCAACACTCTGCGTATAATAGTTATTAAAGTGGTTTTCGGTATCGACAAAGAGTATGTCCAAATCCGATCCCGGTCTCTTTAATAACTACGTATTATTACATCGTTGGCTCTTTTGCATTTCAAATCGATTCATAATTGATATCAAAATATCATATTCGCTTCAAAAATCAAATCCATTTCAAATATCATCGTATCTATTAAAATGTCAGATTCCATTTCAAAAATCATTTGTCGTCTCAATATCTTATTTCGGTTTCAAAATCAATTCGGATTTCAATTTAGGTTGCAACTTCATTTAACTCAATTCGTATTTAAATTCAAGATTAAATATAAACATTACACCTTATTGACCAGCTTAGAATTTTAGAAAAATAGTTTTAAGTAGTTTAAAAGTAGTTTTAAATAATTAAAATAGTTAAAATAGTTAAAATCTTAAAATGGATTTGAAATAGATAAATTAGTTTAAAATAATTTAAATTGGGTTAACTAGATTTAAAATAGATTAAAATAGTTTAAGTATTCAAAAATGGTTTATATAGCAGAGTAATTTGGAAAACAAAATAAAACAGCTTCAAAACCAATTCATTTCAATTTATAACTTCCCAATTCAAATCAATTTCAATTTCCATTCTACCGATTCAGTTTCGATTTCAATTCAAATCAATGTCAACTTTGACTTCAAATTTATTCAATTTTATATTCACTTTCAATTAATTCAATTTCAATTTATATCGATTTAGAGCTGGATTTTCAAAATATCAATTTATAACACTTAACAAAATTTTCCTTCAATATTCAAATTTAAATCCAAATCTCAAATATGATTCAATTCCAAGCTCATTTCAAAACATCATTTTTATGTCACTTTTACTTAGTAATATTCAAAGCTCAAATTTAATGTTCAATCTTTAAAACAAATAAATTTCCGAAATTCAGTCATATCCAAATTTTAAATCTCAAAGTCTCCACTTAAATTTATTCAACAATTTCTTTTAACCAAAATTTTATTTCAACATTCCAAACTCAATTTTTCGATAAATTCGATTCCTATAAATTGATTTCTATTTATAACTTTTAAATCAAAACATTTAAATAAATCTCAAATCGACGATTTTAAAAATTATCAATTTAGCCAATTCGGTGTCCGTATATAATTTTCTATCCTATGGCCAGGTAATTATTTATTTTAATTAAATGTCAGGGATGAGTATATATTACTTAAACCAATCACAGTGTCATATGTATGCATAACGGTGTATATATAAGCAAATAAACATCCAAACATTTAAATATCAACCAATAACATCCATCAAAATACATCATCCAATAGACAATACAATTCATGGCAGTTTCATATTTATCAATGTTAGGTAATTTAATCGCAATTCAATTTTAATTTCAATTTAACTATCAATTTAATTTTTCAACGGTTAATTCAAATGACAAGCTATATGACAATTAAATTTTTATCAAACAACGACAAATAAAATCATAACACTTTATAATGTCAAATTTAACTAGCATAAAGATATTTAGTATGTTGTGAGCGTTATAAAACACTCACCTTGATTTCAACGTAGTTCCAGCGTTTTATTTCGAATAAAATTAAACGAGCGTTTAATTTTACCCGAAATTTTCACTAGCTCCAAATGACTCCAAAACAGCTCCATTGCATAGTGCTCGACAAAACGAAGCCAACGCAATTCGTTTCGTGCGTTTTCGACCTCGTATGAAAGAGTTATGCATTTTAGAAGTTTACACGAATTATAAAATAATTAAATTTTCAATCTCTAACCCTAATACCATCAGGCCGCACATTTCAAAACTGCAGATCAGGGCCGTTGATTTCCACCTCTCCTCTTTCACGTTGCTACCAGGTTTTGTACGCATACCACTACCCATGAGCCGCCCATCTTCATCAATTAACGCGACCACCACGCTCCACTTGAAGACGATCAGGTTACACCACTTCGAAGCCACCACCTTACTCCACCTTCACCCCAAATAGCTCCAAGCTCGGCCTCATCCTCGGCCTCGAATTGCGTGAAAAACACAGCTGCTTCCATCGCGTTTTGCCGTCAATCCGTGGCTCTGTTTCCGATCTCCACCGTTGGATAACTAAATCTTGATGCCCTCTACAACTTTGTAGTTGAGAGTTTTTGCTAATTGTTGATGGATTGAGAGGAAAATGAGGAAGAAGTTTCGAAATTTTCTTGCCATTGAAATGAAAGTGGCGGGTAAGGGCTGAAACCCTAGGGTTTATGCAAAACAAAGAAAGTGGGGGTCCTTTTGTAGAAAATCGCCAAAACACTATTCATCGAAAAATTTTCGAACTCCAAACGAACCGTGCCAGCTGACATTTCTAGGGTTTACCCCACGTTTCGGACACAATGGAACAGGTTTCGGAAGCTAATTCGATCGTATGTGTAAGTTACGGCAATAAACGATCGATTTGAAATTAAATCAGTTAATCAAATTTCAGTGCATTTGGGCTCGCCCCGGACAAACGGTAAATCCGATTGACTCGAAATTTGAAACCCTATAATAAAATGACATTACGGATCCGATGAAACTGGTTTCGTCGAAATCCAAGACCGTTTGAAAAATGACTATTTTAACTCGCCAAATTAATATTAAAACAATTTCGATGCGTTTCGAGCTGCCACGGTCAAACGAAAACTCCGATTGATACGAAAATTGAAATATGGTAATAACAAACTATTACGGATCTAATGGAACTAGTTTCGTCCAATTCTGAGACTGTTTGAAAAATGGCTATTTTAACTCGTCAATTTAATATTAAAATATTTAATTTTCACAAATTTTCTTTTAATTCGATTTTAAAAGTTCCACAACATCATTCTAACTTTAATATGATAAAATAAAATTTTACAAATCATTTTTAATCATAATAAACTCGTTATTCAATTTATCCAACAATTCCAATTTTAAAATCTTATTAACTCTATTATAATCCCAATATAACTTACATTCACTTTGGAAACCAATTTGAATCATATTAAATCAAATTTCAATTATTCACTCTAATTTCATATATTAAATTTTCAATATCAAATTAATCATATCAAATTCGGAATTTAATTATTCAACCATTTGTAATATTAAATTTGGTTATTCTCAAGTCACTATCTTTTAAGATATTCAAACGAACTTATAAGATTTAACCTTTAAAACTAATTCAAATTATAGAACAACCATTTCCATTAATTAGTTATCCAATTTCCATTATTCAATTATTCAATAAGTTTTAAATATTTACTTTAAACAATTTACCTGTTCAACATTCAATATTTGATTTAAATAGATTTTACTTATCAATCAATTACTCTATTATATTCAATGAATTCAACATTTATTATCATACTCAACTATTGATTGCAAAGGCATTTACTAAGTAGCATTTATTTTTCATTACTTGGATAATTATTGTTGCAATTCATTCCAGTTATTATTATTCCAAACGAATTACAACAATTTTTTTTTTTACAATAAATCACGAAATCTTATTAAATTAGCTATTTTAATTATCGAAAATTTACGGGTCGTTACACTCTCCCATACTCAAAACTTTTCGTCCCCGAAAAGGAAAAAGAAGGAAAAAGGAACTAAGTATAGAATTCAACATTAGATGTATTTTATTCAAAGTTACCAACTTTTAACAATGAAATTCCATTTGTAAAGTCATTACTACACTTTCACTAAGTTATTCCAAATGGCTTTCTAACTTTAAAAGCTACTTATCAAAACAAGTTATAAAAAATTTTAAAACTTGAAAAATTTTCTAACACCCGAATTTATGGAAAATTTCGGCAGAGTCTCCTTTGCGCGGCTCGATCGGAAAAAAAAGACAGTATATATATCACAAATATACATCTCATCAAGTGATGAGGCATCCCGCAGGGAAAAAGTGTAAAAGTACAGTATGTAATCCGAGATATGTACCTTATATATTGTTAGCGAGCATATACGGCTAATATAGCGCGAAAGCGAGCTCCAAATGCGAAGCAAGCGCAATCCGCACCTACTAAAATGCTCAATAACTAAGTTAGAACCATGCATCTAAAGATAGATCGATATACTTAGCCTACACAACATATATATAACATATTTAGCTTCAAAACTGAGATTCCAATTTCAGGACAGCAAACAAATCTTAGTTTTAGGTCACCGAAACGATAAAATTCGGCAACAGAATCTAAGAAAAAGTTGTTTCATTCATTTCAGGCTTTCCGGAATGTCCAAAATCATCGAATTCGGAACACACATTCAAAAATTATGGCCGTTTTACTTAGAGGATACGCCTCAGCCTGGGCAATGAATTGTGCAGGTCAGCGACGTTCACCCGCGTTTTCGATCTTCCAAACGACATCAAAACGCAAAACAGTTAAAACAAAAGTTTTAGCTTAAGTTCTTATCTTTCGATAAAGTGCAAGATCATAAAAATCTGATAAACCATCAAAAGGTATGGCGAAATTACTAAGGGTATATACTACTGATTTTACTTATTTTTGCATAGGACAGCGAGTAACATTCAAGTTTTTAACCTAGTAGACGAAGGAATTTTCTCAAGACACTCTAAATAAAAGTTGTGCTATAGCTTCTAAGCTTTTCTAAAAGTCCAAGATCGTCGAATTCCGTTCAGCCATTAAAAGTTAAGGTTGTTTTCGTTTCAGCATACATTGGTCAATTTTGGATTTTTCCCAAAATTTGCTTTTATTATTTCAAAGTACAAACCATCAAAACTTCAAATTTTCTAAAGAACAATCATAAGCACAAAGTCATAATTTTCGTATTCATCCATGCAATAGGTTTACATTCAATTTGTTTCCGATTTATTCAAGTTTGTTTCATTCTCATTTTAAATTCAAGTCAATTTGCTTCAATTTAAATTGAATTCAATTGTATTTAATTTCACTTTGCTTCAAATTTGAATTTAATTATTTTAAAATTTTATTCCGTTTATTCAATTCCATTAACACTAATGAATTCTACTTAGTCCATTATCATCCATCTAACAACCAATGCATATCAAACATTAACATCCATCCAAAATCTACACTAAATCAATTATACATTTCCAAGTCAATTTTAATTTCATATATTTCCAAGTTTATTGACATTTAGTTTTATTCAAATTTAATTAGTTTCCATTTACCAATTTTATATTTCATTAAATTTAAATTTTATTCATTCACTTATATATATCATTCATTTTACAGCTTAAATTTCTTTTATATTTACAACTATCAATAGATCTTCACATTTTATTATTCACTCTCACACTGGTATATTATTTCTCTACTTATCCTTATTAGCATTTTTAAACCTTTTAAGTATTTGGTAAGTTATAGTTATGCAAATAGAATGTAGTTAAACAACATACAACTTCTTTTTATTTAAAGTCGAATTTTCAATTAATTAATTCTTAAGTCATTACTTAAATTTCACTATAATTTAATTTCACATTTTCATTCACATATAGTATTTCCATTTTATATTAACATAATTGTGAATCACCTTTAAATGTTAATTTAAATTCCAATTATTTACTAACAATTTTATTTATATTTGCAAACCATTAACTAAATGCATATTTCATTATTCAAACCTGTACTTGTATATTATCCAATTAACAATTCATATAACATTTTTGAACTTCTTAAATATTTTGGTAAGTTATATCTATGCTATAGAATGAAATTTAATACTATGCGAGTTTTACAGTTTCAATTTTATTTTAAGTTCATAATTTCCTAATTCTAAGGATTTCTACTTCAATTGATATTTTCACTTAGCTCTTAGGTTCATTTCTCATTTCACAATTCAGAAGTTCCTTAATGATTCAAGTCTAAATTCATTTCAATCATTTAAAAAAATCATTAATTATTAAAGGACTTAAGAATTCCAATCCCAATTTCATTTCAAATCAAGTTTTGAAATAATATATATACTTATATAATTTATATATCAAATCATACTATAGAGAATACAAAATAAAATAAAATTTGAATCAAAACAAGGTTTAGACAAGCTATTAAGTGGCCTCCCCCACTCGGACTCTCGAAAATAAACGCCGATGATGCGTGCACTCATCACCGAAATCATTTTCTAGCGTCAAGAGAAGGGAATATAACACTTATCATAAAAAAATCCTTCGAAAACAATTTCAACTCAATTATACTATCATATAATACTCATATTATATTTTTCAAATTCTTGTAAGTCAATTTCAAACACCGGAATTTAAGTTCCCAAATCCAAGTTAAAATTCATTTATATTCAATATCAATTGTGTTTACAAGATTTCATTTTCCTAAATCCATTGTTATTTAATCAATTGTTGTAAATATTGACTGATCAAACAATAACGATAATAATCTAATATTATCATCTCCTAACAATCAATTCAATCAAAATGAATAAATATTCAAATAATTCTTTTATATAAAATATATTACAAAACGATATTGTGACAACCCAAACTCGATGTCCAAAAAACGACATCAAATTCGCATCGTCGGAGCTTATAACAACAATTAGATGTATATAAAACAGCGGAACAGAATCAATATCATAAATAACATCACTGTTACCACATCAACATAATATCCATACTGCAACAGAGTACATAGTACATACACTACAACTCCAATCTACAACATCATGATAATACAACAGTGAACATATATCCAAAAGTTCTCAAATGAGAGAGATGCTAACGAACTCCCAAAAGCTAACACCTGAAATCTCCAAAAGCTCCTAAGCTATCCCCAAGATAAGAGCTCCAAAATACTGCTACTCCAAAATACAGGAACCTGCTACTAGGCTGCCCGTGTGAAAATAATGGGCACCCAGAGTTTAGGAAAGAAAACAATAAACTCCGGATCAGTCATGGGACTGGTATGAGTAAACAAAACAGCAGTTACTTTTAAATAAAACAAGATTTATAAAAGAATTTTCGGAATGCTTTTAAAAATGGAACTACCATAAGACCTCCCGCCACACACACAATGCAAACGCAGAATTGGAGGAGATTTCTTCTTATGACAGTTAAATATGCTTGATACGAGAAAAGAATTCTTTGATATTATTACTAGTGCATAGTGAAGAAAACATTTCAAAAATAGAATATTAATCTTAGCCAACATAGACATTCCGAACTATGCCTACTATAACTATCATGTTTTGTGGCAGGTTACCGCCACGCTGCATGACAGGTTTTACAACTAAAACCGTACAGGGTTTCGTATTGTTTCTTTGGATTTCCAACAAATGGTCAGGCCAAGGAACTTCCCATTGCCACATGAGAACGCCTCTGGAAGGACGTCCCCGAGAACCAAACCGGATCTCTGCCAACACAAGGCCGGGTTACCCCTAACTGGGTAACTACTGACACGAGTATGCCATCTCCCGGTCGTAACCAACCTTTAACCAGGGCCCCAGCAACAAATCACAAAATCATATATATCTGCGATATCAACATAAGTTAAGTATCTGGGCTCCATACCATGATACCACTTCTATCCAGAAGGAAATGTACATACCCTAAGGGGTGCTACCCCCAATAACCTTGCCGCATCTTTCCTGTTTCGACCATTTCAGGGTGTGAGGTCCGACGAAGTCACGTCCACAAAAACACGCTTTATACAAAGTCATGCTTTGGGTCAACAAATGATCATAGAAATGATCACAAAGATAGACGATCAAATAAATGATCCTATCACGAATAATCAACACAATGATCATTTCACAGCAACACTCAGCATGTCACATTACCAAATTGGGAATATATCGCTGATAACTTCAACTATATTACCTCTGAGCTCGTACGTCTCAGAGAAGGGTGTTAAGCTAAAAGAATAAAGTCTCCGCCACCAACAGAAATATATTTGAATGAAATCTGCTTTATATCTCAACTTGTAATGTCAGACATACAATCCATACAAGTCTGTTCCGGGCTCGAACAAAACCGAAGGCACTTACAAAGATGTCCTTGCAATCCGGATATTCACAATCCTGATCGGATTCACCATCACATATGGAGAACTCTATACCGGAGCAACTCGGTGCAGAGTCAATCGACAGATCATCCTATCGCTCTTGCAAATACCCGGTCTTCAACACCGGTCTTCACATTCTATCCATAACGTCGAATCACATATTCGAAATGGGTTATATGACACACAGGTCCTTTCCCGGCTAATTCGAATAGTGAGTGTCAAATTTTAAAACATGTGGATGTCATTCACAAATATTCACAGGTTCGATGTGGGTTTCGGATAACCAACTGAAATCCGATTTCCTGTCGCATCGAAGTTTAAATGCCGTTTTACGGCAACAGGGTTTTCATATCAATATAGAACAAATCATAATCACAGTGCAATAACATGGCAATTACATCATACAGAATTACAAACAGAACAGAGATATCAATGTAAGTTAACAACAATAGTTAATTACTTTCCAATGTGATTTAAATACATTTGCCACTTAATTAATTAAATTTAATGATAAGAATCTGGATAAATAAATTACATTTTGATTACTCAATTTATTGTTTCAAAATTTACAAATTCTTACTTACAAATTTATTTAAACACTTAATTGTTTATAAATCAATTTAATTACAAGTTTGTAAATCATTCTTAAATTTCTTTTCAAAATCATTGATAAATGACAATTATTTACTTTAATTATCATTTTAAACTACAATTCAATTAGATCTCAATTGAATATATTAATTTATTATTCCTTAATAAATTATTTTAATGTAACTATCAATTTTGAATCAATCAACTTCAATTATCAAATTAACGATGCTTAATTTACAACTTTAAATTTTTTTTTTTTTGCTTTTATTTATTTATTATTATAAATTACAAAGTAATTATAAATCATAAATTATTTAATCATTGTTTAATTTAACTTCACATTTCATTAACAATCATCATTTCATAAAGAATGCTTATCAAAATAGTTTAAACTTAAATTGTCCACAAATTGTCATACTGGAAATATGGTTCAGGTGGTCAACCCGAGACTTCCCCCGAGTCACGCTCGAGTTCAAACACTTCCTGCTTCGAGTTCCCTCCCAAAGCTACCCGTGAAAACAAAAATTTTCAAAATTTGTTTAAGTCCAAACTTTTACACGACTCAAAGCTGAAACCCCCCCGAGTCTCCCTTCGAGTCATGCTCAGTTTTCCCCGATCCATGCTTCGAGTCTTCCTCCATGCCACTTCTTCTTCCACACCCCACCATTTTCAGACACGCGATGATACGCGTATATGTGTACGCCTGAACGGTGACGTTCTGACCCTCCGCGCGACCATCGGCAAGTCAACGAAGACTACCTCAACCTAGCCGACCACCCAGAAGTTTTAATATCGCCGTGGTTCAACTTCCGGTGGTTCAATCGAATAAACCCATCAACACATCACCACTAAAACATCTCGTCTTCTCACGTATGGCCATCAGACGCCACTAAAATCATACTGAAGCTTCATCAAGATGTGACGCCTCGATTGGCACCGACGACGTGGATTCCGATCACCCCTAGGTGGAGCGGCGATCCCATTTTCAACGCGAACTGGAAATAGTTCTTAAACCCTAGTTTTCATTCGAATTCAAAATTTATGCAATAGAAATTTTTTTTACATTTTTCCCGAACTCAACGATGAACAATCTTGCTTTAACCAAAATCTTAGCATCTAAAATTTGTTCGATGATTGGCAATCGATCAAAATGCATGTCTCGTTCAACATTGGACTGCACGTAATCTAGGCAATTAAAAATTCCCATATTTGTCTTAAAAATCATCATTTTAAAAATGGATTCACTTAAAGTTATGGAAGTTACAATTCATGAAATTTGGGTTTCCTTGAGATTTTGAATTTTGTCACTGTGTTTCATCTTTCCAGGAAGAAGAACTCTGTAACTGTTTTAATCCTTTACTGATATGTAATGTGAGTTTAAAATAATATTTAACTTGTTTAAAAATCTCTGTTATAATCAAAGAAAGAATGAGATTTAAATTTTTCTTTGATATGGGTTGACCTGCAACCAAAAATTACTGTGTTTGTTTAGTTTCTAGGAAAAAAGAAAGTTTTCAAACTGCTTTGCTTGATCACTGAAACTTAGTGCAGGTTTAAACATATACTCCATTTTTCTTTTTCTTTTCCTTTCAAATTCAATAGAAAATGGAAACAGGGGGAAAGAAGAAAAAGAAAGGTTCATCAGGTTTTCATTTTTGTTTTCCTGAAACTAAAACAGAGAATGAAATTTGTAAAATCAACATGCACAACCCTACATTCATCATACACTCAATATTTTTGTGAGCAAACCAAGGACTAACTTCACTACAGGGTCCAAGCATACACAGCAACAAAGAAAAATTAAAAGAAACAGGGGTTTACTCACTTGAACAATATAGAAACAGAGACTATTTTTGTTTCTTTTTAACTGCAGTTTGCTTCTTCTTCTCTGGTTTGGTTTTTAACTTCTTTTTACTTTCTGTTTTGATCACCTGAATGCTTTTGAATTTATGAAATATGATGTTTTCTTTTTCAGGTTTGCAGAAGTTTGTTGAATGAAATAACTAAGGCAATTGATGTTTCTTTATAACAGATTTTTTTTACTGAAGTTTATTAAAACAAGTACAGGATAAACCATGCTGGAAGTAAAGGCATTGAATGCAGGTATGTTCTTTGTAGATGCTTGCATTTAATGAAAGTATGTAGTGTTTCATGCTTTGTATATTCTCAGCATGCTGTCTTGTTTATTTTGCTAATGTAAGAGTTTGTTTTATTTTCTTTTACTTACATATTTTAGTTGACTAGTTTGTAGTTACTTTGCTAATTTCAGCATATTTTGTTTTGATTTTAGGTTCTTAGACTTACCTGATTTGATTTAGTAACATGTTTATTTGTTTGAATGTTTTACTTTCTTGCATTTTCTTTTATAGGTACAGTTCATATGTTTTTATATTTTTTTTATAAGTGTTATTTTGTTTGATTTGTTTAGATGTTTATATTGCTTAAATGTTAGATTATTTGTTTATTTGTTTAAATGTTTACTTGTTAGATTATAATTATGTGATTTGAATTTTTATAAATTTATCATAACTTACTTTAACAATTTTAAATTCTATTAAAAGTTTTAACTAAAAACACTAAACTTTGTTCATATTTTATTTCTTTATAACTTTTCAATTTAAATTTCAAAAAAAATTTCAAATATATTACTAAATTTTAAATTCAAAATTTTCGGGATGTTACAATATCCCCTCCTTAAGAATATTTCGTCCTCGAAATTGAAAGAGAGAGAAACTTAAACAAAGAATATACGAATTCAGAAATAAGGAAATGACTTACAGATTTAAGTCGAGATGTCAATTCTGCATTTGGGATATGACTTCTTCATATTCTCTTCAGTCTCCCAAGTACAGTCCTTTGGATCGCCACTCCATTTAACTTTGACCAATTTCACAATTTTGTTCCTCAATCGCTTCTCATCACGATCAACAATTTTCATCGGTTCCCTTCTAACTGCCAAGTTGGGAGTGATTTCTAGATCCTGCTGAGCAGCTTCTTCAATAATATCATCTGGATCGTGCACATATTTTCGAAGATTAGAAATATGGAACACATCATGTACGCCAGACAACCAGCTGGGTAACTGCACTCTATATGCTAGAGAACCAATCCTTTCCAGAATAGGAAAAGGACCAATATATCGCGGTGCCAACTTTCCAGTTTTCCCGAATCTCAACACTCCCCGCATCGGAGATACTTTCAGAAATACAGAATCTCCAACTTGAAATTCCAAATTTCTCCTTCGACGGTCATAGTAGCTCTTCTGACGGCTTTGGGCAGTTAATAACTTCTTTCGAATAAAATTTACCTTCTCAGTGGCTTCTTTTATCATATCCGGTCCAAGAACAAGTCTGTCACCTGATTCGATCCAGCATGTAGGTGATCGACAAGCTTCGAAAGGAGCCATTTCTAAACTGGCCTGATAACTGTTATTATAAGAGAATTCAACCAGATGCAAATGGTCCTCCCAAGTACCACCAAAATCATGAACACAAGCACGCAGTAGGTCTTCTAAAATTCGGTTAACTCTCTCAGTCTGTCCATCAGATTGCGGATGATAAGCAGTACTGAAATTTAATTTTGTTCCCAATGCGTCCTGAAATGCTTCCCAAAATCTACTAGTGAAGATCGGGTCACGATCACTCACTATACTACTGGGAATACCATGGAGGCGAACAATTTCCTTTATATAAATACCTGCCAAGCTTGCTGCAGTCCGAGTAGATTTAACTGGAATGAAATGAGCATTTTTGGTTAGACGATCCACAATAACCCAAATCGCTTCATTGCCTTTCTTGGTACGAGGCAATCCATCAATGAAATCCATCGATACCTGATCCCACTTCCATTTCGGTACTTCTAAAGGTTGAAGTAAACCGGCCACTTTCTTTTGGTCACTCTTTATTTGCTGACAAGTAGCACAACGACTAACATAAATAGATATGTCTCTCTTCATCGTTTTCCACCAGAATGTTCTTTTAACATCTCGATACATTTTGTTGACTCCGGGATGGATGCTGAATTTGGACTTGTGGCATTCGTCCAAAACTTCACGTTTCAGATCAGGGAAGTCTGGAACACAAATCCTGCCTTTTAATCTTATTACTCCTCTATTATCCATCTCGAAACTAGTGCCTTCTCCTTGGCAAATTCTTTTATAAATTCCCCGAAGAAACTCATCTTCATATTGCTTATTTGCGATCTTCTCAAAGAGAGTAGGAGTGATAACAAGATATGCAAGAACAGCATGTCTCCTACTTAAAGCATCGGCAACCACATTGGCTTTTCCCGGCGTATATTGGATATCTAAGTCATAAGATGCCAGAAATTCCAACCAACGTTGTTGTCGCAAATTCAAATCCTTCTAGGTGAAAACATATTTCAAGTTTTTATGATCGGTGAATAATTCGAATTTTTCACCTAAAACAAAGAGAGTTTATTAGGTATATTTCTTTAATCAAGTTAGTTTCATCAATTGTTAAGAAAGCTGAAAAGATTCTTACCCAGAAGATAGTGTCGCCATATTTTCAAAGCGAAAACAACAGCCAAAAGTTCCAAATCATGCGTTGGGTAGTTCTTCTCATGCGGACGTAATTGTCTACTTGCGTAGGCAACCACCTTTCCATTTTGCATTAATACTGCACCTACCCCTTCACCACATGCATCAGTATAGACAGATAAGCCTTGGTTCCCGTTAACAATAGTGAGAACAGGAGCAGTGGTCATCTCTTTTTCAACTCTTGAAAAACTTCCTCACATCTTGAAGTCCAAATGAACTTTGCATTTTTCATTGTTAACTTAGTCAGCGGACTAGCTAACTTAGAAAAATCTTGAACGAATTTCCGATAATAGCCTGCTAAACCCAAAAAGCTTCGAACTTCTCTTGGAGTAGTGGGTTGTTTCCAATCAAGAATAGCGGAAATTTTGCTAGGATCTACTGAAATTCCTTCTTCATTAACAATATGGCCAAGGAATTTTACTTCATTGACCCAGAAATGGCATTTGGAAAATTTTGCATATAGAACATTTCTCCTTAAAATTTCTAAGACAATTCTAAGATGCTCGGCATGCTCATCTTCAGTTTTGGAGAAAATTAAGATGTCATCAATGAATACAAGCACAAATTTATTCAGAACTTCCCGAAACACACGAGTCATGAGATCTACGAAGTATGCTGGAGCATTGGTTAGCCCAAAAGGCATAACTAACCATTCATAGAACATATTAGGACCTCTGAAAGCAGTCAGATGTACACAATCTTCGGCGATTCGTAACTGATGGAATCCCTGAGCTAGATCCATTTTTGAAAAGAAACGAGCGCCATGCAACTGATCAAATAAATCATCAATCCTGGGCAGTGGAAATTTATTCTTGAGAGTTTGTTTATTTAGATCGCGGTAATCTACACACAATCTCAAGGATCTGTCTGATTTAGCAACAAATACGACGGCTGAACCCCATTCAGAAACACTGGGTCGAATTAATCCTTTTGCTAGTAGCTCATTAGTTTGATGAACCAATTCAATCTTTTCCCTAGGTGCCATCCTGCGACTTGCGTGAACAACAGGACGAGTATTAGGTACAAGATCGATTCGGAATTCTATTTCTCGATGAGGAGGTAAAGATTTCACTTCTTCAAATACGTCGGAAAAATCCCGAACAACAGGTATAGACTGTAAAGTGGGTTCAAGATTTCCCAAAGTATATATCAATCTGTCGCTCCTTGGACTTGGATTCTCACAAGAGATTTCAATAAAATTTCCAAAACTTGTTTTGATTAAAACTGTCCGATTACTACACTCCAATCTAGCATCGTATCTCGTTAACCAGTTCATACCGAGTAAGATTTCAAATTCATCAAATTCGAGGACATAAAGGTTGATAGGAAATTTATAGCTAGCATATGAAATAGGAACTCTCTTACAATATGAACAAAGATTTGCGGGACCTCCAACCGGATTTTTCACGCAAATAAGATCGTCAGCAAATTTAGTTTCAAGTCCTAATTCATTTATGGTTTGTTGGGAGATAAAGCTATGTGAAGCTCCTGTATCAAATAAAACTTTAACAGTTCTATTATTAATAGTAAGGTTACCTTCCAAAACGCTTTTCCCTTTATCAGCTTTTGAAGATGAGGGGTCCTCCTTTATCGTGTAAACCTTTGCCACTTGTGCTGGCTTCATCACTGGGCAATCTTTAACTAAATGTCCCCGTTTATGACAATTGTAACATTCTCTAGCTGGTTTCTTCGGTTTTGGGCAGTCATTTGAATAGTGGCCTTCCTCTTTGCAGTTGTAACAAGTGACATTTTCTGTTGCTCTTCCTTGAGTGTTCCTCTTCTTCTCATTGCCTTGCCAAGGTTTCTTGCCTCCGAATTTACGCTTTTTATAATTCTGACTACCTGAATTACCTTTCTCCATAGTTGCTTCTTGTATATCAAGAGTAGCGTACCTGTACCCCATATCTACCAAATCTGAAAAAGATTCTTTAACATGACCCGTCATTCTTCCATGATATTTCTGGTTCATTCCCCGGATAAACCTTTCGTTTTTCTTCAGAGGTGTATTTAGCAATTCCGGACCAAACCGAGATAGTTCACTGAATTTATTCAAGTATTCTTCAAACGACAAACTCCCTTGCTTCAAATCCAGAAATTCCTGATACATTCTGGAAACTCCCGCCGATGGCATGTAACATTTCTCAAACACTTCTTTAAAACGATCCCAAGTAAATTCTTCCTCGGGTTCATCTATAATGATGGTTTCCCACCAAGCTGAAGCTTCTTCTTGGAGTTGCCGAGAAGCTATAAGTCTTTTCTGCTCATCCTGCAATTTTAGCCCTTTAAAAATCTTTTCACACGATCTTACCCAAGCTTGAGCGTCAATAATTGACTCCTTGCCAATAAATGGTTTGCCACCAAGCTTTTCAAATTTCTTATATAATTCAGCCAAGTCCGGCTGCTGCTGAATTTCTATTACTGCTTCTGCAGCTGCGGGAATCTGATTGGGTGCTGCAGCATTGCCTAGACCCCTAGTTCTTCCTCTGCGTCCACTCATTTTCACTATCTGAGATTAGTAAGAAAATTGATTTAGATATACAGGCGAAATATCTTAAGGAATATCAGCAGTAAAAAGAAATAGACTAAGAAATTTCAAGGTTTCAATTTTGATTATACTCATTCTAGGGTATACTTCACCCTATCTCTAATGAGCCATCTAATGTGTTATACTCCGTAGCTAAAGTTCTTACTCAACCAACAGCTCTGATACCACTTTGTGACGACCCAAACTCGATGTCCAATAAACGACATCAAATTCGCATCGTCGGAGCTTATAACAACAATTAGATGTATATAAAACAGCGGAACAGAATCAATATCATAAATAACATCACTGTTACCACATCAACATAATATCCATACTGCAACAGAGTACATAATACATACACTACAACTCCAATCTACAACATCATGATAATACAACAGTGAACATATATCCAAAAGTTCTCAAATGAGAGAGATGCTAACGAACTCCCAAAAGCTAACACCTGAAATCTCCAAAAGCTCCTAAGCTATCCCCAAGATAAGAGCTCCAAAATACTGCTACTCCAAAATACAGGAACCTGCTACTAGGCTGCCCGTGTGAAAATAATGGGCACCCAGAGTTTAGGAAAGAAAACAATAAACTCCGGATCAGTCATGGGACTGGTATGAGTAAACAAAACAGCAGTTACTTTTAAATAAAACAAGATTTATAAAAGAATTTTCGGAATGCTTTTAAAAATGGAACTACCATAAGACCTCCCGCCACACACACAATGCAAACGCAGAATTGGAGGAGATTTCTTCTTATGACAGTTAAATATGCTTGATACGAGAAAAGAATTCTTTGATATTATTACTAGTGCATAGTGAAGAAAACATTTCAAAAATAGAATATTAATCTTAGCCAACATAGACATTCCGAACTATGCCTACTATAACTATCATGTTTTGTGGCAGGTTACCGCCACGCTGCATGACAGGTTTTACAACTAAAACCGTACAGGGTTTCGTATTGTTTCTTTGGATTTCCAACAAATGGTCAGGCCAAGGAACTTCCCATTGCCACATGAGAACGCCTCTGGAAGGACGTCCCCGAGAACCAAACCGGATCTCTGCCAACACAAGGCCGGGTTACCCCTAACTGGGTAACTACTGACACGAGTATGCCATCTCCCGGTCGTAACCAACCTTTAACCGGGGCCCCAGCAACAAATCACAAAATCATATATATATGCGATATCAACATAAGTTAAGTATCTGGGCTCCATACCATGATACCACTTCTATCCAGAAGGAAATGTACATACCCTAAGGGGTGCTACCCCCAATAACCTTGCCGCATCTTTCCTGTTTCGACCATTTCGGGGTGTGAGGTCCGACGAAGTCACGTCCACAAAAACACGCTTTATACAAAGTCATGCTTTGGGTCAACAAATGATCATAGAAATGATCACAAAGATAGACGATCAAATAAATGATCCTATCACGAATAATCAACACAATGATCATTTCACAGCAACACTCAGCATGTCACATTACCAAATTGGGAATATATCGCTGATAACTTCAACTATATTACCTCTGAGCTCGTACGTCTCAGAGAAGGGTGTTAAGCTAAAAGAATAAAGTCTCCGCCACCAACAGAAATATATTTGAATGAAATCTGCTTTATATCTCAACTTGTAATGTCAGACATACAATCCATACAAGTCTGTTCCGGGCTTGAACAAAACCGAAGGCACTTACAAAGAAGTCCTTGCAATCCGGATATTCACAATCCTGATCGGATTCACCATCACATATGGAGAACTCTATACCGGAGCAACTCGGTGCAGAGTCAATCGACAGATCATCCTATCGCTCTTGCAAATACCCGGTCTTCAACACCGGTCTTCACATTCTATCCATAACGTCGAATCACATATTCGAAATGGGTTATATGACACACAGGTCCTTTCCCGGCTAATTCGAATAGTGAGTGTCAAATTTTAAAACATGTGGATGTCATTCACAAATATTCACAGGTTCGATGTGGGTTTCGGATAACCAACTGAAATCCGATTTCCTGTCGCATCGAAGTTTAAATGCCGTTTTACGGCAACAGGGTTTTCATATCAATATAGAACAAATCATAATCACAGTGCAATAACATGGCAATTACATCATACAGAATTACAAACAGAACAGAGATATCAATGTAAGTTAACAACAATAGTTAATTACTTTCCAATGTGATTTAAATACATTTGCCACTTAATTAATTAAATTTAATGATAAGAATCTGGATAAATAAATTACATTTTGATTACTCAATTTATTGTTTCAAAATTTACAAATTCTTACTTACAAATTTATTTAAACACTTAATTGTTTATAAATCAATTTAATTACAAGTTTGTAAATCATTCTTAAATTTCTTTTCAAAATCATTGATAAATGACAATTATTTACTTTAATTATCATTTTAAACTACAATTCAATTAGATCTCAATTGAAATATTAATTTATTATTCCTTAATAAATTATTTTAATGTAACTATCAATTTTGAATCAATCAACTTCAATTATCAAATTAACGATGCTTAATTTACAACTTTAATTTTTTTTTTTGCTTTTATTTATTTATTATTATAAATTACAAAGTAATTATAAATCATAAATTATTTAATCATTGTTTAATTTAACTTCACATTTCATTAACAATCATCATTTCATAAAGAATGCTTATCAAAATAGTTTAAACTTAAATTGTCAACAAATTGTCATACTGGAAATATGGTTCAGGTGGTCAACCCGAGACTTCCCCCGAGTCACGCTCGAGTTCAAACACTTCCTGCTTCGAGTTCCCTCCCAAAGCTACCCGTGAAAACAAAAATTTTCAAAATTGTTTAAGTCCAAACTTTTACACGACTCAACGCTGAAACCCCCCCCCCCCCCCCCCGAGTCTCCCTTCGAGTTATGCTCAGTTTTCCCCGATCCATGCTTCGAGTCTCCTCCATGCCACTTCTTCTTCCACACCCCACCATTTTCAGACACGCGATGATACGCGTATACGTGTACGCCTGAACGGTGACGTTCTGACCCTCCGCGCGACCATCGGCAAGTCAACGAAGACTACCTCAACCTAGCCGACCACCCAGAAGTTTTAATATCGCCGTGGTTCAACTTCCGGTGGTTCAATCGAATAAACCCATCAACACATCACCACTAAAACATCTCGTATTCTCACGTATGGCCATCAGAAGCCACTAAAATCATACTGAAGCTTCATCAAGATGTGACGCCTCGATTGGCACCGGCGACGTGGATTCCGATCACCCCTAGGTGGAGCGGCGATCCCATTTTCAACGCGAACTGGAAACAGTTCCTAAACCCTAGTTTTCATTCGAATTCAAAATTTATGCAATAGAAATTTTTTTTTACATTTTTCCCGAACTCAACGATGAACAATCTTGCTTTAACCAAAATCTTAGCATCTAAAATTTGTTCGATGATTGGCAATCGATCAAAATGCATGTCTCGTTCAACATTGGACTGCACGTAATCTAGGCAATTAAAAATTCCCATATTTGTCTTAAAAATCATCATTTTAAAAATGGATTCACTTAAAGTTATGGAAGTTACAATTCGTGAAATTTGGGTTTCCTTGAGATTTTGAATTTTGTCACTGTGTTTCATCTTTCCAGGAAGAAGAACTCTGTAACTGTTTTAATCCTTTACTGATACGTAATGTGAGTTTAAAATAATATTTAACTTGTTTAAAAATCTCTGTTATAATCAAAGAAAGAATGAGATTTAAATTTTTCTTTGATATGGGTTGACCTGCAACCAAAAATTACTGTGTTTGTTTAGTTTCTAGGAAAAAAGAAAGTTTTCAAACTGCTTTGCTTGATCACTGAAACTTAGTGCAGGTTTAAACATATACTCCATTTTTCTTTTTCTTTTCCTTTCAAATTCAATAGAAAATGGAAACAGGGGGAAAGAAGAAAAAGAAAGGTTCATCAGGTTTTCATTTTTGTTTTCCTGAAACTAAAACAGAGAATGAAATTTGTAAAATCAACATGCACAACCCTACATTCATCATACACTCAATATTTTTGTGAGCAAACCAAGGACTAACTTCACTACAGGGTCCAAGCATACACAGCAACAAAGAAAAATTAAAAGAAACAGGGGTTTACTCACTTGAACAATATAGAAACAGAGACTATTTTTGTTTCTTTTTAACTGCAGTTTGCTTCTTCTTCTCTGGTTTGGTTTTTAACTTCTTTTTACTTTCTGTTTTGATCACCTGAATGCTTTTGAATTTATGAAATATGATGTTTTCTTTTTCAGGTTTGCAGAAGTTTGTTGAATGAAATAACTAAGGCAATTGATGTTTCTTTATAACAGATTTTTTTTACTGAAGTTTATTAAAACAAGTACAGGATAAACCATGCTGGAAGTAAAGGCATTGAATGCAGGTATGTTCTTTGTAGATGCTTGCATTTAATGAAAGTATGTAGTGTTTCATGCTTTGTATATTCTCAGCATGCTGTCTTGTTTATTTTGCTAATGTAAGAGTTTGTTTTATTTTCTTTTACTTACATATTTTAGTTGACTAGTTTGTAGTTACTTTGCTAATTTCAGCATATTTTGTTTTGTTTTTAGGTTCTTAGACTTACCTGATTTGATTTAGTAACATGTTTATTTGTTTGAATGTTTTACTTTCTTGCATTTTCTTTTATAGGTACAGTTCATATGTTTTTATATTTTTTTATAAGTGTTATTTTGTTTGATTTGTTTAGATGTTTATATTGCTTAAATGTTAGATTATTTGTTTATTTGTTTAAATGTTTACTTGTTAGATTATAATTATGTGATTTGAATTTTTATAAATTTATCATAACTTACTTTAACAATTTTAAATTCTATTAAAAGTTTTAACTAAAAACACTAAACTTTGTTCATATTTTATTTCTTTATAACTTTTCAATTTAAATTTCAAAAAAAATTTCAAATATATTACTAAATTTTAAATTCAAAATTTTCGGGATGTTAAGATATTGTGTTGGTTTGTCCTATTCGAGTGTTTAGAAATTCCTATCGACGCCTTTGCGTCCCAAGTATCGACCATAATTCATAAATACTCAAGGGAACAAAGTTAACACAATATAAAACCATTTTATATCAAATAACAAGTACGCTCTCTCATATACACTCAACTCATTCATATAGTTTACCTCTATTTCAATGAGTTATTCCCCACTAGAGCCAAGGTTTATCGCTAAACCAAGGCTCTGATACCAACTGTAACGACCCACCTTTTTGGACAGTTTGAACCGACGATCCAATACACCTGCCGATTCCAAACCATTCAAAAGGGCAGATGGTTATTAGGGTAAATAAGAAAAGAAAAGAAAGAGAAATAAAGGAAAAGAAACAACACAGAATCTCGCAGCGGAACGATAAAATATAATAGTCAAATAAACAGTTCATGAAGCTGTTTACTATACTTTGACAATTATTCATACAACATTTATCAGAGTTATACATATACAACAGAACAATTAAAATAATGCAGTAGATAGCATGATGCAAGGGTAATAATAGTAATAGTATACCAAATCTTCGTCTTCATCCTCCAGAATAGATCTTCAAAAATCTGAAAAACTCAGGACTGACCCGAGCATAATGAAAAGACAAAACACTCGAGTCAGGACTAAAATATCCTTATGAAAGTTAAATCAATCGTAAATAAATATGAGTGTAACGGCGTCAGAGATGCTTACGGGGTTTGACATCTCATATCCAATGTCAACGTGCGTGCAATAACTCAAGAGATGTTATGGGATTTTCCATCTCTTAAGGATCCGTTAAACTATCTACTATGTAGTAATGTACACTAAGTAGATAATGCCTATCAGTAATATAAAGTATCAAAATAGCGTTAAGGCGTTACCATAATCCCCCTTAACACATTTTTATAATTCTATAGTCTATACAGCACCGTAAGCCCCACCGTAAACTGGTGGTTATCAGAGGGTACCCCATAGGTATAACACAAAACAAAACGTAGTGGTCGCGAATAGGATAATCAGTATGACAAGGTACATGAGGCGATACCAACTAGGATACTAGTAGTTGCATGATCCGGACTGATGTTGAGCATAGGGAGCAGCTACCCCAACACCGCGAAACAACACTCCCAAATCAAGGGGTGCACCCAAATCGAATCACAAATGTAATAGATATGGTATCGAAGAAGTGTGTCTGCTAGAGGTGGCGAACCTCAATGGCCCGGCGCGGCTCCTGTTTTAGTCATGTCAGGGGTCATCCAATATCGTTCTCTTTCTTCAGCCAACGCGTTCACCAAACCATCCACTTCATTCTGGATCAACACTCCGCGTATAATAGTTATTAAAGTGGTTTTCAGTATCGACAGAGAGTATGTCCATATCTGATCCTGGTCTCTTTAATAACTACGTATTATTACACCGTTGGCTCTTTTACATTTCAAATCGATTCATAATTGATATCAAAATATCATATTCGCTTCAAAAATCAAATCCATTTCAAATATCATCGTATCTATTAAAATGTCAGATTCCGTTTCAAAAATCATTTTTCGTCTCAATATCTTATTTCGGTTTCAAAATCAATTCGGATTTTAATTTAGGTTGCAACTTCATTTAACTCAATTCGTATTTAAATTCAAGATTTAAATATAAACATTGCACCTTATTGACCAGCTTAGAATTTTAGAAAAATAGTTTTAAGTAGTTTAAAAGTAGTTTTAAATAATTAAAATACTTAAAATACTTAAAATCTTAAAATGGATTTGAAATAGATAAATTAGTTTAAAATAATTTAAATTGGGTTAAGTAGATTTAAAATAGATTAAAATAGTTTAAGTATTCAAAAATGGTTTATATAGCAGAGTAATTTGGAAAACAAAATAAAACAGCTTCAAAACCAAATCTATTTCAATTTATAACTTCCCAATACAAATCAATTTCAATTTCCATTCTACCGATTCAATTTCGATTTCAATTCAAATCAATGTCAACTTTGACTTCAAATTTATTCAATTTTATATTCACTTTCAATTAATTCAATTTCAATTTATATCGATTTAGAGCTGGATTTTCAAAATATCAATTTATAACACTTAACAAAATTTTCCTTCAATATTCAAATTTAAATCCAAATCTCAAATATGATTCAATTCCAAGCTCATTTCAAAACATCATTTTTATGTCACTCTTACTTAGTAATATTCAAAGCTAAAATTTAATGTTCAATCTTTAAAACAAATAAATTTTCGAAATTCAATCATATCCAAATTTTAAATCTCAAAGTCTCCACTTAAATTTATTCAACAATTTCTTTTAACCAAAATTTTATTTCAACATTCCAAACTCATTTTTTCGATAAATTCGATTCCTATAAATTGATTTCTATTTATAACTTTTAAATCAAAACATTTAAATAAATCTCAAATCGACGATTTTAAAATTTATCAATTTAGCCAATTCGGTGTCCGTATATAATTTTATATCCTATGGCCAGGTAATTATTTATTTTAATTAAATGTGAGGGCTGAGTATATATTACTTAAACCAATCACAGTGTCATATGTATGCATAACGGTATATATATAAGCAAATAAACATCCAAACATTTAAATATCAACCAATAACATCCATCAAAATACATCATCCAATAGACAATACAATTTGTGGCAGTTTCATAGTTATCAATGTCAGGTAATTTAATCGCAATTCAATTTTAATTTCAATTTAACTGTCAATTTAATTTTTCAACGGTTAATTCAAATGACAAGCTATACGACAATTAAATTTTTATCAAACAACGACAAATAAAATCATAACACTTCATAATGTCAAATTTAACTAGCATAAAGATATTTAGTACGTTGTGAGCGTTATAAAACACTCACCTTGATTTAAATGTAGTTCCAGCGTTTTATTTCGAATAAAATTAAACGAGCGTTTAATTTTACCCGAAATTTTCACTGGCTCCAAATGACTTCAATCCAGCTCCGTTGCGTAGTGCTCGACAAAACGAAGCCAACGCAATTCGTTTCGTGCGTTTTCGACCTCGTATGAAAGAGTTATGCATTTTAGAAGTTTACACGAATTATAAAATAATTAAATTTTCAATCTCTAACCCTAATACCATCAAGCCGCACAGTTCAAAACTGCAGATCAGGGCCGTTGATTTCCACCTCTCCTCTTTCACGTTACCACCAGGTTTTGTACGCATATCACTACCCATGAGCCGCCCATCTTCATCGATTAATGCGACCACCACGCTCCACTTGAAGACGATCAGGTTACACCACTTCGAAGCCACTGCCTTACTCCACCTTCACCCCAAATAGCTCCAAGCTCGTCCTCATCTTCTGCCTCGAATTGCATGAAAAACGCAGCTACTTCCATCGCGTTTTGCCGTCAGTCCGTGGCTCCGTTTCCGATCTCCACCGTTGGATAGCTAGATCTTGATGCCCTCTACAACTTTGTAGTTGAGAGTTTTTGCTAATTGTTGATGGATTGAGAGGAAAATGAGGAAGAAGTTTCAAAATTTTCTGGCCATTGAAATGAAAGTGGCGGCTAAGGGCTGAAACCCTAGGGTTTATGCAAAACAAAGAAAGTGGGGGTCTTTTTATAGAAAATCGCTAAAACACTATTCATCGAAAATTTTCCGAACTCCAAACGAAGCATGCCGGCTGGCGTTTCTAGGGTTTACCCCACGTTTCGGACACAATGGAACAGGTTTCGGAAGCTAATTCGATCGTATGTGTGAGTTACGGCAATAAACGATCGATTTGAAATTAAATCGGTTAATCAAATTTCTATGCGTTTGGGCTCGCCCCGGACAAACGGTAAATCCGATTGACTCGAAATTTGAAACCTTACAATAATATAACATTATGGATCCGATGAAACTGGTTTCGTCGAAATCCGAGACCGTTTGAAAAATGACTATTTTAACTCGCCAAATTAATATTAAAACAATTTCGATGCGTTTCGAGCTGCCACGGTCAAACGAAAACTCCAATTGCTACGAAAATTGAAATCCGATAATAAAAAACTATTACGGATCTAATGGAACTAGTTTCGTCCAATTCTGAGACTGTTTGAAAAATGGCTATTTTAACTCGTCAATTTAATATTAAAATATTCAATTTTCACAAATTTTCTTTTAGTTCGATTTTAAAAGTTCCACAACATCATTCTAACTTTAATACGATAAAATAAAACTTTACAAATCATTTTTAATCATAATAAACTCATTATTCAATTTATCCAACAATTCCAATTTTAAAATCTTATTAACTCTATTATAATCCCAATATAACTTACATTCACTTTGGAAACCAATTGGAATCATATTAAATCAAATTTCAATTATTCACTCTAATTTCATATATTAAATTTTCAATATCAAATTAATCATATCAAATTCGGAATTTAATTATTCAACCATTTGTAATATTAAATTTAGTTAAATTTGGTTATTCTCAAGTCACTATCTTTTAGGATATTCAAACGAACTTATAAGATTTAACCTTTAAAACTAATTCAAATTATAGAACAACCATTTCCATTAATCAGTTATCCAATTTCCGTTATTCAATTATTCATAAGTTTTAAATATTTACTTTAAACAATTTACCTATTCAATATTCAATATTTGATTTAAATAGATTTTACTTATCAATCAATTACTCTATTATACCCAATGAATTCAACATTTATTATCCTATTCAACTATTGATTGCAAAGGAATTCACTAAGTAGCATTTATTTTTCATTACTTGGATAATGATTGTTGCAATTCATTCCAGTTATTATTATTCCAAACGAATTACAACAATTTTTTTTAACAATAAATCACGAAATCTTATTAAATTAGCTATTTTAATTATCGAAAATTTACGGGTCATTACAAGAAGATGGAAGAAGAAACAGAGACAATAACAGAATCTCACATTCCATAGTGGACAATATATAATAGATAAATGAATAATCTTTAAACAAAAGAACTATATCAGTTTATACATACATCATCAGAGTATTACAACACAGCAGCAGAAAAGAATATCATATACTAGTGACACGTCTCACCATCCAGCTTGCTCCTGATCTCCACAGCATATCTTTTCTGGCTTCACTCCAAAACAAATGATAACCTGACTCTAGGCTGCCCATGTGGAAAATTGTGGGCACCTAGAGTTTAGAAAGAGAACAATAAACTCCAGGTCAGTCATGGGACTGGTGTGAGATCTTAAAACAGTTATTTGCACAAAAGGAAATAAAAAGAAATCCGTTATGTTTTGAAAAATGAAACTACCATGAGGCCTCCCCGCACACACACAATGCAAGCGCATAATTAGAGGAGATTTATGCTTATGATAGTTAAATATGCTTGATACGCAAAAACCTTCTGATATTATTTTTAGCGCATAGTGTATAAAAACTTTCGAAAGTATAATATAAATATTAGCCAGCGTACCACCACTATGGTACACCTACTATAGCTACCATGTTCAATAGCAGGTTACCACCACATTCCATGGCAGGTTATACAACTAAAACCGTACAGGGCTCATATTGTTTGATTGGATTTCCAACAAATATCAGGCTAAGGAACTTCCTCACCGAATGGGTACGCCTTTGGAGGGACGCCCCGAGAACTTAACCAGCTCTCTGCCAACACAAGGCCGGGTTTACCTCTGTAACTAGGTAACTAACTGTCAAGAGTATGCCACCCCCCGGTCTAGACCGACCTTTATCCGAGGCACCTCTCAACCAACAACCACTAAGTAAATAAACTGGGCTCCATGCCAGAAAACCACTTTTAAATCCACACAAGTTAAATATCTAGACTCCATACCGGATACCACTTTTTATCCAAAAGGACATGTATAAACCCTAAGGGGCACGTCCCCTATAACCTTGCGGCATCCTTCTTGTTTTGACCATTTCCGTGGTGTGAGGTTCGACGAAGTCTCTTCCACAAAGCTACGCTGTTCACGAAAGCCATGCTTCGATCAACAAATGATCAGCACTCAGCACTAAGCATGCGACATTACCAAATTGGGAATATATCACTAGTAACAATCAACCACATAACCTCTGAGCTCGTATGTCTTAGAGAAGGGTGTTAGGCTAATAGAATAAATTCTTCGCCACCAACATAAATGTATTTGATAGAAACCAATTTTATATCTCAAAGTGTAATGTCAGACACACATCCGTACAAGTCCATCACAGGTTCGAACAAAATCGAGGGCACTTCCTCCAATTAAAAAAGAAGCCCTTGCAATCCGAATATTCACTAATCACGTCTGGACTCCCTATCACAAAGGGTGGTATAATCTCTATACCGGAGCAACTCAGTGCAGAGACATTCGACAGGTAATCCTTTCATTTTCGAAAATACCCTGTCTTCAACACCATCTTCAAATGCAATCCAATTCATCGTATCATTATTCGGAATGTGTTTTATGAACAAGTAAATCACGGCAAATTTCCACTTTGATCTTTTAAACAACAGATCTATCACAAAGATTTGATGTGGTTTACGGATAACCATTTAGAATCCGACCCCTGGTCGCATCAAAATTCAAATGTCGTTTAAAGGCCAATATTGATAGTCCGTTATTTAACTATCAACCAATATTTACAACAATCGCCAGATTTTAAATAATTTTCCCCCAGTTATTTATTTTCAAAATATCTTCGCAAGATATATTTTTTACAGTTCAAACTTTGAAAACAAATTTCAAATCGCTTTCTTCACGCGTAATAGATTTCCAAATATCATTTATTTCCATTGAAAATTTGCCAAGTCTGAATAATTTAAAATAATTTAAATCACTTAGACAAAAACATAATTGGAAACACTTAAAATAGAAATTACTTTAAATACTTTATTTTAAATATTAGTTATGAAATTTTTATACCAATATCTCATATAAAAACTCAAGTCCAAACTAATTTTAAAAATAAAATTATTAGATAGAGTATAATTATTTAAATAATCATTTTCTAAATCAAATATCAATTAAATCTTTAAATAATCACTTCTAAAATTAACTTAAAAATATTTACTTTAAAGATTAAAAATAATTTACAAAATTAATTTCTCCACAAATATTCTTTTTAAACCAACTTTGGAGCTTATAAATTTATAATTTAAAAGTTACTTTTGAAAACATACTCAGTTTTTCAGAGAAAATACACTTTTCAGTCTAAAATGGTTCATTTAAATCAATTAATAAACCCTTCTTGATTTATTTCAATTTACATCCCAAATTCGTAAATTTCTTTCCACACTTTTGAAAATAAAACAATATTTATTTTTAAAACAAATTTCCCTTACCTTTATAAATTCCATCGTGAATTTAAATTTCCAAATATCCACGGATATACGATTTTCAAATATTCACTTTCAAACACCAAATCAAATTCCAAATTTATTTTCAAATTTATTTCAAACACCAAATCAAATCCGAAAATGATTTCCAAATTTATTACATTTTAAAATAAATTCCTTTATTTCTTCCAAACTATTTAAAATTCGAATTTTAAATAATTTATTCAACTTTTAAACAGTATTACTCAAAATCCATTTATTTCCATTTATTAAAATCTTTTCCCATAATTTGGAATTTATTCGATAGAATTACAAAATTCAACTTTTATACTTTTTAAATTTCTTCTTTTAAATTTATTCAATTCTCTAAAATTAATTTACTTAAAAGTTTCTACTTTAATTTCCAAAAATTAAATTATATATTTCTGGTATCCTACGATACCAAAAATACGTTCGGTCAAACCATAGCCTTCAACAATTTCAATCATCAATATAATCATTCACAGATTTTCAATAATCACATCACAACATATAAAAATAAATTCAACAATTTGAGCAATCCAGTTGGATCTCTCCAACCTGTTTCCCTACATCTATAGATGTTAGCACGATAATTAAATACAATTCCACTTCGAGGTGGAATATCGCAGTATATGAGATTATATAATATCATCTGCTATTATGCGGCACATACGGTCAAATCCGCTATATAATGCGGGAAATCAATCACTTCAATATATATATACACACATATAACCAAACAATCAACCAATAATTGAAATTTTAATTATTCCAATTGAGTGAGAAGATCTCACCTTTGCTTTTATTTTGCAATCCATTTCCATTCCGACTTGTTTCCTCGATTTTTTTGACCTTGTATAAACAATTATATGGTTTTTATTAATATTCGAAGTAATCGAACAATTCAATTACCATTTTATAATTTTAATTCAACTAATAATTTAATTTTTAAATTAGTGATTTAACTAATGATTCAATTTTAATCAAAGAATTAAATTTTATACTAATTTCCTTTTAATTTTTTTCTAACATAACTAAAATGATTTACGTAAATTATATAAATAATTTATCACCTTAATAAATTATTTTAACATAGCTGAATAAATCAACAATATATACATGCATATTAATTTTCTTTAGAATTACATATATATATATATATATATATATATATTTGTGTGTGTGTTTGTGTGTGTGTGTATTTGTAAAATAATCCATATAGATTTTAAAAATCTAATTTATATAAACTCTGTATTACATTTTTGTCTGCATATATATATACACACATGCAACATTTAAACTAAAAATTGATTTATACTTTACTGTAGATTTCCTGATAACCTAATCAATCAGGTAAATTAAAATTTTCGCTTAACAACAAAATTAAAACATAGAATCGTGATCACCTCAGTATCTAAATCTCATGTTCGAGTATGAGTCCACCCTGCTCGCTGTTGCCACCAGGAACCCAAAGCCCTAGCTGCCAGAGACTCGAGCCTTCCTTCAATTTCCATACCCATCGATATTGCGCCTTGATTGATTGCGATCTTCGCGATCCCTCCCTTCAATTGCTTCACGATCTCGAGCTCTATCCAAGACGAACGCCATGCCAAAGCCAGTCGTGAAGCCCAAATCGCTTCGCCGACCTCGTCACCGCCATCCTTGCATCGCGCGCGCGCAGGTGTCATAGCTCGAGCCTGTCCGTGTCGAGCTCTGCATACTCGTAATTTCGATACGAAATCGATTTCGACTATTTCAATTTGAGGGAGGTTAAGCTCGTGGCTATTTCTTTTGAAAAAATTATTTAGAGGAGAAGAGGAAGAAAATGAGCGGCTTGGTTTTATAATTTCCTGATTTTGAATGAAATAAGGAGAAGAAGGAAATCGATTATGTTGTTGCTCGACTATTACCCTTTTGATTTTTGAACGAAAATGATTTCGTTTTTACAAATGAATTTTATACGAGTTGAACTTGTTATCCCATTTTTTGGTCAAAACTAGGATATCCATGTTGTGTGCGTTTCCACCACGACCGGAGCAAAAAGAAGCAAGCAAGCATACATAAGTCAAGGGTTTCACTCAAAGTTCACATATAAAAGTTCATTCGGCGCTCCAACACTCAAGCTCATTCGGCGTCTACAACATATGGTTCATTCGGTAATCATCACCAGAGTCATTCGGCATATCTAGAATAAGGCTTCATTCGGCAGCGTCATCCGGCATTCCCAGTGCCAAAGTACATTCGGTATTCATTCATTCGGCAGTATGAAGCAGAGCCTCATTCGGCATTTAGAGTTCCGGATCTCATTCGGCCAAACATGCCTCCAAACTCACCACCGAACCAAGCTCTACCGGTCCACTCCTTTCCTACCACCGAACCATCCCCTACCTATCACTACCGAGCCATGCTATCACCGGACCAAACCCACCATCACCGGTCCAAAATCCACCGAACCATCTCATCCTTCATCCTCCTACCAAATCCAAGCTCCACCGGTCCACTCCTTTCCTACCACCGAACCAGGTGACCACCGAACCGAAGCTTCTCCATCCTTCTCTCCAAGCATAGCCGAACCAAGGAATGCCGAACCAATGTTGCCAGTCCAGATTGCTTTAGCCCAAGCCCACCAGCAGCTATAAACATCCAAGACCTCTGCCCCCAGCCTCACTCTATAAATAGAGGGGCATGGGTACAACAATGGCAGAAAAATTTGAGAGCTCAAGCCTGGAAGGAACTCTCAAACAACTTTAGATACTTGTAATCAAAGCTTTGTACTTGTAATCTAAAGAAAAAAGGAGAATAACATATAAAGTGGACGTAGGCACGTTTTGGCCGAACCACTATAAATCTGTGTGTCTTTTACAGTTTAGTCCCTGCTTTTTATATATTTGCATAAATCACCCAAATCACTAAATACAACATAAAATCAACCAACTCATACGACTTTGGGTGTTTGCGGCCATTTTTTACGCAAACATTTTGGTGCTTTCATTGAGAGGAACCAGCTCCCGCTACATCGGATAGAAGTTGAATATGAAAATCTAAGAGTTCAGATCTAAGAGTTATGACGAGACAAACAAGTAGAAGGCAAAGGCCAGAGAGAAGTGAACACTAAGGAAGTCAAGAGGCTTCCTCAGGAGGGAATCAAGCGTCGATCTTCATCACTAGGGATGAGATGGAGGCCATGATGAGAAGACAAGAAGAGATGATCTAGAACTTACTTCAACAAATTGGGCAAATTGGAGCACAAATCCAAGGAGCAACTGGGGTTCAGAACGGGGCAGGACCATCTGGCGCAGCACCAGAGCTAGGGGGCACTCACGCAGAGCATGTTGATCCGACCCCGGGAAGTGAGATGGGGGCATCCGAACCACCTGGTAGCAATAGTGGAATGAACGTTCAGCCAGGGAGGCATACACATGAAAACTCCCGCGGACTTGGGGGGCAGGTCGAAGACAGTGAACGAGAACTACAACTTGGAGACAATGACAGATTAGCAGAGATGGTTAGAAGATCTATGAGAGGCGGTTTAGTAAACAGAGACTTGGAAGATGTAAACAGGAGTCCTTTTTCTTCTGCGATTAGGATGGCTAGGAACCCACCAGAATTCAAGCTACCATCATTGGACATGTACAACGGGAAAACGGACCCCACGGTCCATCTAACGAAGTATATGAGACATATGGAAGTGCTGGGGGCATCAGAGGAGGTTATGGCCCGGTGCTTTCCACTGTATTTGACGGACATTGCAGCGTTATGGTTTAGGCAACTGGAGAGCGGCTCCATAGGAACATGGGCAGATTTAACTGAGAGATTCATGAGGCAATTCAGGGTTCATATTGCGAGACCCAAGAATGTGATGACTTTGGAAACCTTGAAACAGAAAACTGGAGAGACTTTGAGGAGCTTTCTAACGCAATTTAATGCGGCGGCAGCATCAGTGGATCGACCAGATCCATCTATGGTCATGATGGCGGCTGTATCTGGAATAGCTGGTGATACAGAGTTCAAGAATTCATTAACCAAGGACCCGCCTATGAATCTGGGAGAGTTCTATCATGAGGCTGAAAAGTTTCTGCGTTTGGAAGATGCTAGTGCAGAAAGAGAGGAAGAAGATGACGTTTACGTAATCAAGAGCGGAAACCCACCTGGAAAGGGTGCGGAGACTAGCAAAGGAAAAAGAAAGGCTGAGGATAATGATGACAGGACAAAGTGGCTACGAAGAGAACCACGCTTCACCACCTATTCAGAGCTGAATGAGAGTTTGGAACGGATTTATCAGGATACCAAGGGGCAGGTTCCGTATCGTAGACCAATGCGAAGGGATCCAACCTCTGACGAAAGAAAATCAGATAAGTTTTGTGTATTTCATGAATTGAATGGTCATAACACTAATGATTGTAGGCATTTGAAGGACGAGGTAGAAGGGCATATCAGGAACGGTATGCTCCTTCAGTATGTGAGGAGGCGAACTCCAGCGGTGGAACCAGAGCGACCGCCCTCTACGTCAGCTAGAGGTGACCCTGAATCAAGGCACCATTTGATTATCCATTGATTGCTTGATTAAAATAACGATGAACAGGTCGTAAGCTTCCACTAATGCAATTAAATCGTTTACACATGTACGAGATCGCGAACGATCTCCAGGCATGCTCTGAATGATCATTGACTGCTTCGGAGTGGGAACTTACACTTTGACATCCTTGCTTTGCTTTTGTTTCGATTCGAACATTTGAATTCTTCCTGTTTGGACATTTCTGCTGTAAGGTACTATTGCTTTAACATTTACAATTCTATGAAAAAATTATTTACTTGTATGCCCGTTGGATCGCGAACGGTCCACGAGCACCTATTGCATGGCAACGAACTGCCGAAGTCTTTGATTCGAAAAATTCCCCCAAACAATGACTCCAACACTGATAATATTAAGTCCCCCCCCCCCCCCCGGGCACACTCATTCGCCTCGAACGGCACCCGACTTTGAACAGTCACAACTCGCCTCGAACGGCACCCGACCGCGAACGGTCACAAACTCGCCTCGAACGGCACAACTCGCCTCGAACGGCACAACTCACCTTACCTCAAATGGCTCGATCGCGAACGGTCGTCATTTGAGATCCGCCACCTGATCACTGACTGTTACGCCTTACCTCAAATGGCTTGGTCGCGTACGTTCGTCATTTGAGGACCACCACTTGACCGCGCACTATCGCACTTTACCTCGAATGATTCGATCACGAACGATCGTCATTTGAAGTTAAGCGCTTGACCTTGAACGGTCCCCACTCGACCGCGCACTGTCGCACTTTACCTCGAATGACTCGATCCCGAATGGTCGTCATTTGAAGTAAAGCGCTTGACCTTGAACGGTCACATTTCACTGCAGATGACTCGATCCCGAACGATCGACGCATGGATTTATGCGCTTGACCGCGCACGGTCGCACTTCACCTCAAATGACTTGATCACGAGCGATCGCCATTTGAAGTTAGGCGCTTGACCATGAACGGCCGCGCTTCATCCCAAATAGCTCGATCCCGAACGGTCGTCATTTGGGGCCATATAAAATATCAAGCTCTTTACAGGTTGTCAACAGGATACGAACATCCAGCTCATGGCATTACAAAACATGCCTTCCTACCGCAAGGCATATTTTGGGGGGCAAAGTGTTATCCCATTTTTTGGTCAAAACTAGGATATCCATGTTGTGTGCGTTTCCACCACGACCGGAGCAAAAAGAAGCAAGCAAGCATACATAAGTCAAGGGTTTCACTCAAAGTTCACATATAAAAGTTCATTCGGCGCTCCAACACTCAAGCCCATTCGGCGTCTACAACATATGGTTCATTCGGTAATCATCACCAGAGTCATTCGGCATATCTAGAATAAGGCTTCATTCGGCAGCGTCATCCGGCATTCCCAGTGCCAAAGTACATTCGGTATTCATTCATTCGGCAGTATGAAGCAGAGCCTCATTCGACATTTAGAGTTCCGGATCTCATTCGGCCAAACATGCCTCCAAACTCACCACTGAACCAAGCTCCACCGGTCCACTCCTTTCCTACCACCGAACCATCCCCTACCTATCACTACCGAGCCGTGCTATCACCGGACCAAACCCACCATCACCGGTCCAAAATCCACCGAACCATCTCATCCTTCATCCTCCTACCAAATCCAAGCTCCACCGGTCCACTCCTTTCCTACCACCGAGCCAGGTGACCACCGAACCGAAGCTTCTCCATCCTTCTTTCCAAGCATAGCCGAACCAAGGAATGCCGAACCAAAGTTGCCAGTCCAGATTGCTTCAGCCCAAGCCCACCAGCAGCTATAAACATCCAAGACCCCTGCCCCCAGCCTCACTCTATAAATAGAGGGGCAGGGGTACAACAATGGCAGAAAAATTTGAGAGCTCAAGCCTGGAAGGAACTCTCAAACAACTTTAGATACTTGTAATCAAAGCTTTGTACTTGTAATCTAAAGAAAAAAGGAGAATAACATATAAAGTGGACGTAGGCACGTTCTGGCCGAACCACTATAAATCTGTGTGTCTTTTACAGTTTAGTCCCTGCTTTTTATATATTTGCATAAATCACCCAAATCACTAAATACAACATAAAATCAACCAACTCATACGATTTTGGGTGTTTGCGGCCATTTTTTACGCAAACAGAACTATAATTTTATTTTTGAGAATGAAGATGAACGTGTGTGAAATTTATCAGAAATAAAGAAACACATGGTCAAAATTTTCTTTACATGTTGATGAGCAGAATGAGGGCTTGCAATGCAACAATTATTATTTATTTTTAAATTTCAAATTCAAATTAAAAACGTCTCGATTTCCGCAGCTCAAAATCTCGATCTCCAATCGAGATGTGTCGTCAGGCGTTTATAATGTTAAACCCCTATTCTGAACGCAATGGAAGAGGTTTCGGGTCCAAATTCGATCGTACTAAGAAGATAGCTTTTTGGACCGAACTATTAAATTTAATTTTCGATTTTATTTCAGCGCATTTGCTTATCGTACGGCCCAACGATTACTCCATACAGTATGAAAATTGAAATCCAATAATAATAAAATATTATGGATCCAATGGAACTGGTTTCGTCAAAATCCGAGACTGTGCCTCGAAAGGCTATTTTTAAATATCAAATTAAACGATATAAATTCAAAACTGAACCAAAACACTTTCAAATTCAATTATGAAGCTTTCATTATCTTCAATATTATCAATATATATTTTACAAGACTTCAAATTATTTTTAACAGGCTCAAAATTTCAGATTTCATATTTTACCCTATTCCATATTATTAAATTCAATAATTTAATTACCAAACAAGCAGATATTTTTGAAATTCAAGTTAAATTAACTTCCAAATATCTAAAATCAATTAAATATTTCAATTTCAAATGTCAAAAATTCTGGGTCATCACAGTAGTATCCTACCATGGACACTGCCTCACATGCCTTTTCACATGCCTTATCATTCATACTACGAGTTTTTTTGCAATGTACCTTTGGAGTGCCCTCTGGGTAAACCATCGGTTTGGTGGAGCTTAAGGTATTATATGGACTATGGGAATATATAAAATGTGTTAAGGGTGATAAGGGTAATGCCTTAACGCTATTTTTATACTTTGCTCTACTGTAGACATATTGTAATAGTGTATTATACTACATAATAGATAGTTTAACGGAACTTCCGGGGATGATAATCCCAAACATTTCTTAAGTTATTGCATGCACGATAGACGTTGGATAGAAGGTGTAAAAATCCTATAAACAACTCTGACGTTGTTACACTAATATTTATTTATTATTGATTTAACTTACATAAGATCTTTTTGTCCTAACTTGAGTGTTTTGTCTTTTCATTATGCTCAGGTCAGTTTGAGATTTTCAGTGTATCGAAGACTGCTTTTCTAGAGGATGAAGATGGAAATATATATACTATATTATTTATTTTATTTATTCCGCTGCATCATGTTGTTTCGCTGCATTATTTAGTTATTACTAATGTATGTACTCTGATTCTATATTGTAAAAGTGTAATCAAATGTTTTTTTAGGATAGCTTCATAAACTATTCACTTAATTATCATTTTTATCATTCCGCTGTGAGATTCTGTGTTTGTTTTCTTTCTTTCTATGGTTTTTCTTATTTACACCATAACAACCCTCCCTTTTGAATGTTTTGAGTCTGACGTGCGTGGTTTGTCAATGATTTAAACAGTCCAAAAAGGTGGGTCGTTACATTTGTTATCAGAGCTTTGGTTTAGCGATAACCTTAGCTTTGTGGGGTCTGACTCATTAAATATAGGGTAGTAATATCTAGAACGAGTCGTTGAGTGTGTATATATGAGACAGCGTATTTATTAGTGTTATAAAATGTTTTGCACTGTGTTAATTTGTTTTGTTTAGTATTTATAAATTTCAGTAGGTACATAGCATGCAATGGCATTGATAGGGATTTCTAAACACTTAATAGGGCAGATCGACACAATATTGTTTTGAAATATGGGTAAATGATATAATTTTACGTATTATTATATTTTTTACATAAAAGAATAGTCTCTATAAATGTATATAATTGCATGTGATATGTTTGGTTGTTTGTTAGGAATTGAAATTTTATAAATATTGGTTCCAAAAATAAAATTTACAAATAAAATAAATATAAATTGAAAATTTGAGAACTTAAGTTCTGGAATTTTTGAAATTAGTTTTCAAAAGATATTGGAATATAATATTAGAATTATTTTATTTACGTATTCTCTGATATAAATATTTTGATATGATTCGAAGAAATGTTGAAAGGAATTTTGGAAGGAAATAAGTTATGTACTCGCTTCTCTACTGCTGGAAAATAATTTTGGTGATGAGTAGACGCATCTTCGACATTCATTTTTGAGTTTCAAAGTAGGAAGAGGCTATAGTAGTTTTACTGCGTATTTTTTTTGATAAAAAAAAAATCTTAGTTTTAGTTTCTAAATATGATTGGATATATATAAGTTATGAGTGTGTATGTATTACAATATTTGAAAATGGAACCCTCTACTTAGTTCTTAAGTTTCTGTAAATTATTAGTTTTAATTATTATAATGATGAAATCTTAACCTTTTAATAATTTGAAACTTCTAAAAGCAGAAAATAAGAAATCTGATGCTAAGTGATTAATGAAATATATAAGAAATTGAAAATCTGTAATTTGTGGATGTGATAATTTAGAAGATTAGCGAACTTTTTGTTAACTAAAATGAATAAGATGAACTTGTGCAACATTCAATTACATTCTAAAAAACATATATAACTTATCAAAATATAAAAAATTTGAAATGTTAAATAATAATATGTAATAGAATATTATGCAAGTAAAACTTAAGTTTAATAAAGGTGTTCAATGGAATTACTTCTATAAATACAAATTCTTATGTCATAAATTGTTATAAACTTAAGTTAATAATTTGAAATGTTACTAAGTAAATTTATAGAAAGAATGAATACTGTAAGTAAATGATTATAAACTTAAGTAATGTTGAAACCATCTATAATTAAAGTGAACACTATATTAATTGAATGATTATAACTTTAGAAAATGCAAAATGATTCAAAAATAGATTAAATGTTCAATAATATTATATATGAAAGAAATGAATGTGAAAAAGAAACAATATATTAATGGTGAATTAAATCGTAAAGAGATTTACATAATAATGGATAATCTAAATAATTGAAATGGAAATAACTTATGGAAGCAATGAATGTAAAGCAATAAAAAGAGAAAATGTCATTGTATAAATGAATGGGAAATAAATTTTTGTTGGTAATAAATGTAAACTAAAGAAAATAATCATTGTATGAATGAAGAAAAATGAAATGAATAGTACATGATTTGAAACAAGATTAATAAGAACAAACTTAAATAATAGTTGGAATTCTTGGTCGTTTGGCTTAAGGAATGTTTGGAAAGTGATTTATATTATTTAAGATGTATAAATAATCTATTAAGTTTTATCTAAGACTGCTAAGTGTATGATATACTTGGTAGTTTATTAATCATTTCATACGATTAATAGTTTCTAAACTCAAACAAACCATTTATTTTGGTTGTTATGGATGGATGGCAGATTTCTTTGATTGCATGCGATGGTTGTATGGTTTTATTGCAAGTGACCATTGTTATGTTGTGATGATCCGTTTTGTTATTAATTGAAACAACTTAATATTTCTCTTTTACAAAATTATTAACTTCTTTGGATTTTATAGGTGAAATACACGTTTATGGAAGCAATAGCTACTGATTTTGGTTTCATAAATAATCGTTGTTTGTCCGACAAACAGGTACGTTTTCAGATCACGGTTTTATAGCAATATTTTATTATTTTCTCATGGTTTGGGACAGTTATTTTAAAATATGATATATATATATATAGTTGATATAGTTGATATTATAATTTTTCCCGGACCTCACCGTATTAAGTTGACTCTATCGAAATTTTCCGTGAAATTTAACATAACAAATTTTATGAAAGTGAAATGTTTTCAGACTTTTATTGAATTTGAATAAAAGGGATTTAATTTTTTATAAATTGATATGTTTTATTTAAATTATTTGATTATGTAAATTAGTTGTTTTATGAATTTAATATTTGGAATAAAATATATTAATTTCAAAATCATTTTTTTCATTTTGGGGGACGAAAAGTTTTGAGTTGGGGAGAGTGTAACGACCTATAATTTTCAATAATTAACTTAAATAAATTTGGAATTTAATGTTGTGAAAATTAAAAATTTAAGATTTAATAATGAGAAAATTAACTAGAATGTAATTGTAATAATGTTAATGTAGGTAATGGATAACTAATTTAATGCAATTCCGTTTTATTGAAATGATTGTAAATATAAAATTTTGGTATAAATTAAGAATAAATGTAACACCCTGACATTTCAGGGGAAAAATAATTAAAAAGGAATTAAAATAGAAGAATTTATTATTAAAAGAAAATTTAAAGGAAACATGTAAATTAAATTACACTTCATGTTTTTTACACTAATTAATTAATCGGAATATAGTTAATAAATTTAGACAACTGTGAAAATGTATATTTTACAAATATTGAAATTTGGCCAAGAAACGTATCCATTGTGTTCGTGGCAATTTTCTGATTGATTTTCATATATAATGTTTTCCAAACTGATTTCAAACGAAGAAGTTATGACCGTTTGATGTTTTGGCATAAAAAACAATTACACGTATGAAATTGTTAGCTTACATTAAGTATAATTGATTGATTGATTATTGATGTGTGTTAAATTACATATATACATAGTCAATAATGAGTCGGTGGAATTTATTAAAAAGGGAAACATATTATATACACAAAGTTTGGAATTTTTTCAATAGCTTACGCGTTAATGCGCACATTTAGACATTTGAATTTGATTAATGAAATTAATTGGAAACAAGAGTATTGTATTAAAACACACACATACACACACATACATATGCATAAAGAGAGAAATGGTAAAAAGATTTATTGACAATAGATGCACATTATTAGTAATTAATGTACGTTATAATTGTAATTAACATGCGTTACAACATTTACTAATGTACGTTAATTGGAAATTAACGTAGGTTATAAACATGTAAGATGAGGAAACTAAATTTGTTTATAAAATATTCTTGAAGTTTAAATCTTTAATGTTTGTAAATAGAAGATTTAGAAAGGAGGATAAAACGTTAACAAATAAATGCAAGAATCAATGGAGAATAGTTACAAATAGTAAGCAATCAATTAAGAAGATTAACTATGAATGAATAAAATTAACCAAGGGATTGATTAGTTTAAATTGTATATGTGTATATATATGCATATCCTAATTAATTATACAAATTCAAAAGTGTAAATAAATGTGTAACATGCCCAATTGATGAATAGATAAGGATTGGGAATAAATTTATTTGTTGAATTAATTACATAATTGACATTAATTAGAATGTATATGTAACGACCTGATTTTTCGACGTCCAAAAATCGACACAAATACGCAACAGTATAATATGCCGACGATCGAGTGCCAGAAAAACAAATCGTAAGGGAAAGGAAGAAGGACGTAAAAGAAGAGAAAACAAAACAACAACAGAATCTCACAATCCGAGCAGAGCAAAATATAACTGATCTCTACACAAAAAGAAACTATATATGTTTTATACGTTACATCATCATCGTACAAAATGCTCAAAACAATTACTGGACAGTTATATTAACTTGTCCACATAGAAACTGATTATGTAGTAAACCATACACAGCGGATGATACATCAAATACGTGTGGTACATCTCGCCATCCAGCTCATCTCCTTAGCTCCACAGCATCCTTTCCTGTATCTATAATACTCGGTCTGACCCGAACATTATAGTAAAATAATACCCGAGTTAGTCTAGAAAACCAACGTGAGAAAACACACCCAATTGGATTATTAAAGTTCCCAAAATCCTTTGAAATCAAAGGTATCTCGTAAGACCTCGCCACAAATAAACATGCCAGGTTTTTACCTTACGTTAATCAAAACATTTTTATCAAATTCGTCTAATATTATAGTAGCATCTATAGAAAGTAAAATAAAATCTAGCTGAAATTCTTGCATCTCACGTTCCAGCAATAGTTGGGCATAATCAAAACCGTACACGCGCTTATTGGAGATTGGATTCCATACAATGGCAGGGCTACTAGGGTACCGCCCGTCACAGTCACTGGTCGAAATCAGAGTACCGAGGATCCATCCTGATCCCCTGCAACACAAGACCTGAGCTACCCCTTACTGGATAGTCCGAATAAGATCACCACCGCGGTTGGGATCAACAACCGCCCACACAGCCGATATAAAGGGACATCTAGACAAGGATGACCTTACCCTAATTGGTTGCTAGCCACTTAGCCTCGCTGCACCTCCCTTGTTTTAGCCATTCCCAGTTGATGAGGCTCGAGGCTATGCGCTACCTTTTTGGCACTCATTCACTTTGAATGTCATCATCCTCCTGAAGATGTTATGAAAGAATTCATCCATACAAGTCCATTCCGGGTCCGAACGAAACCGAGGGCACTACTCCTACTACATACATTTTAGAATCACCCTCAGGATTAGTAGCGATTAGCCCTTGCACTTCACTGCTTCATCTTTGACTCCAAGCTCTTGTCTTCCTCACGAAAACGCTCAAACCGGATCGAAATGGTTTTCGAAAAATTAATCTCGATCCCGGTCTCTTCAAAACGATCAGCACATTGGCCAATATTGATAGTCGGTTATTTATTTATTTATTTATTTATTGGCAAAGCCAGCAGGGTTAACTGGTCCCCTACCAGATTTACAGCAAAACAATAAATGTTACATAAGTGAAGAAAAGAAAGAAGGAGAAAAAAAACTAAAATGCATAAACAACATCATGCCCAGACACTCTGCATAACATAAGAGAAAGTATAATGACTGTTCACCAATTGGCAATATGTACCATTCTTAATTTCTTTCCACGGCACCTCCCAATTCTTACTTTTGCCTTCAAAAACTCTTGCATTCCTTTCTCTCCATATCACAGACATGTATATCTTCAAACAGACAACAAGAATTCTGCCACAATCAGTTTTCTTCCTAGTTGCTTTGAATAAATAATCCCAGACAGGCCTAGTTTTAGCAGAAGTTAGATTGATCACAAGAGTGGAACCAATCCTAGCCAAAAGAATAAGCAGTGCAAGACAATCAAAGAATATATGCTGAGTAGTTTCTTCATGCATATTACAAAACAGACAGGTAGAAGAACGGCTCAATCCATAATTATTCAAAACACTTCTAATAAGCATAGCTTGATTAATAACTTTCCAAAACATTAGATTTTCTTTAGGCTATGAATCTCTAGTCCAGATCATAGCAAACCGTTTTGCAGTGGCTAGAGGGGCGGTAACAGTGACAAAGTTATAAACACCTTTGATAGAGTGAGGTTTCATATCCCATGTAACATTTTCAAGTTGTCTATCAGGTAAATAATTCTGCTACATATCAAACCACAGTTGCCTGATTTGTTGATTGCTATTGTATGGTAGCACAATTTTGCCATCAAAAATATAATCATTTGCCTTAGCATCAATATGTATCCCAAACTGCAGAATAGCATTATAATCACAAAAGTTGGACAAAATCCTCCTTTTACTTACCCAAGGTTCATGCCAGAAACTAACTGGGAAGTTAGCAGTAACTGAATATTTGATCATGGGTAAGACGACTTCTCTCAGTTTCAACAAATTTCTCCATAACCAACTGCTGTTTAGAGGAATGGCCATACACCGAAAGTTCTTTTCCTTAATATTGAAATGCCATGTCCATTTAACCCATATACTGTCTCTCTTGTTGATGAGATCATGAAAATGCTTGCTAGTTGCTGCAATATTCCACTTCCTAACATTTAACACTCCAAGACCACCAAGTTTTTTAGGAATTTCAAATTTAGCAAAGGAACATGGCAACAACTTCCTATTGTGAATACTACCAGTCCAAAAGAATCTATTCATAGCAGACCTAACTAGATGCACTAATTTGACTGGGAGAATCATTGAACGAGCCCAATACACAAGAGAGGAGAATACTACAGATTTTATAAGCACTAATCTTCCACTTTGGGTCAAGTGCCTAGTATCCCAAGCAGTCATTGTGGAAGTAATCTTATTTAAAAGAGGAATACAGTCTGCTTTGGTAATTCTTTTAGAAATTAAAGGTAGACCAAGATACTTCATGTCAGAGTCGATACAAGGGAAACCAGTGTAATGATGTAATGCTGCATCATGAACTGCACTAACACCAGAAAATAACATGGATGATTTATCATGATTAATAGATAGGCCAATCATATTATAGAAATCTTTCAATGCATCAGTTATTCCAATCATGGAAGGTAACTTAGGTTTAGTAAACAGCATGACATCATCAGCAAACATGATAGATGTTATATAATGATGTGCACACTTAGGATGATACTTTATAATATTCTGAGAGTATCTTGACCTCAGAATAACTGTAATACTTCCATCACCAACAAAAATAAGTAAGAAGAAATTGGATCACCTTGTCTAATGCCTTTTCTACTTCTGGAATTACCCACTGGTCTACCATTAATTACAACAGGGAAAGAGGGAGTGGAGATGCACACATAAATCCATGATACAAAATTTTTGGGAAAACCCATCTCAGCCATAATCCTCACAATAGAATCCCACTGAATAGAATCATATGCTTTGGAAATGTTGATTTTGATAGCAGTTGCCGGAGTCACCTTACTTCTACCATAACCTTTCAATAATTCCTGAGAAAGTAGAATGTTATCAAGTATGCTCCTAGTAGGAATAAAGGCAGCCTGGTTGCTGGATACTACAGAGGGGAGAACAGTTACTAAATGTGAAGCAATAATTTTAGAGATACATTTGTATAGTACATTACAGCATGAAATAGGCCTGAAGGAGGTGACACTAGTTGTTGGGATGAATTTAGGTATAAGGGCAATGTTAGTGCTATTAACTTCACCAAGTAACCTGCAGTGTTTGAAGAAATTATGAATTGCTTTACAGAACTCACTACCAAGCACACTCCAAGTAGAACTAAAGAAAATCACATTTAACCCATCAGGCCCACCAGAAACTTGCTGATTCATGGAGAAAAGAGTGGACTTAATTTCATCCCCAGTAACTGGTCTAATAAGGTTTGCTGCTTGCTGACAAGATATGGAAGGAAGAGCAAGAGATGAAATTTGTTTGATATCAGGGATGAAACCATCATTATTACCAAGAAATTTAGTGAAATGGTCAACAAAGGCTTTATCAATAGAATCTGGAGTGGTAAATAAGGTACCATGTACATCAAAAATACTGAATATATTCTCTCTAGCTTGCTTGACCTTTAAAGAATCATGATAGAACTATGTCGGTTATTTAGCTATCATATAACATGCACAAACAACTATCAGGCCTTAATAATTTCCTAAATTATTTATTTCAAAATATCTTCACACGATATTTTCTACATTTCAACCCTTTGAAAATAGTCTTCAAATCACTTTCTCTCTCGCAGACTAAATTTCCACCAATTGTTTTATTTCCACTGAAAATCACCAAGTCTTAATACTTTAGATTTTTAAATAATTTTAAATTAGTTTATCCAAAAATATATACTTTCAAACACTTAAAATAAAAACTACTTAACACTTTATTAAAAATACTAGTTATGAAATTTTATAATAACTTCTCATGTAGAACTTAAGCCAAAACTAAATTAAAAATAAAAGTTATTCTATAAGATACAAATATAAAACAATTATCTTTTAAATCATAATACTAGCTAAACCTTTAAAATACTTTACTTATATAATTAACTTAATAAATATTTACTTTTAAGAATTTTAAAACCACTAAATAATAATTTCTTTCTAAAACATTCTTTTAAAACCACTTTAAAACCTTTAACTTATACTTGGAAATCTTTCTTTGAAAATATACTTGGCTTTTCAGGGAAATACACTTTACTTTCCACACCTTTAAAAATAAACCACTATTTATTCTTAAGCAAATCACCATTTCCTTATAAATTCCCATCCTGAATTTATACTTTAAAATTATCCTCTGATAAATATTTCACTTTATTTATAAACCCTGTTTATAAATTTCACAATCTCATTCTTCTTTATTCACAGTTTCAAAACTTAGTCGGTTTTCAAATCGATTTCCAAAACCAACTTCCATTTTAAAATAAATTCCTTTACTTATCCAAATTTATATCATAACCCATTTATCCCATATTCACACCTTTATTTATGATTTAAATTCTTATTTAAATCGGAAATACCAATTTCATACTTTATTTCAAAATTCTCCTTTTATTTTTCCAAACTCATTTAAATCTTGAATTTTAAAAATATATTTCTTCATACTTACAAAACAATATTGCTTAAGTCCTTATTTTAAAAAACCCTTTTCCCCGTTTATTCAAAATCCCTATTTTTCCCATCCTTGAATTTATTATATAAGATTTAAAATTAAACCTTTATCCCTTTCCCAAATTCATTCTTTTAATTTATTTGAATTCACTATAATTATTTTACTTAAAAATTTCCCTTTTTGTTTCCATTAAAAATCCAAACCTTATATATTTCATTTTTCTCAAATACCAATATTTATTCAACCAAGCCATAGCATTCAATAATTTCAGTTCCCAATAAAATCAATATAATCCATCACATATTATCACATAAATCACACTACTGAATATAAAATAAATTCAACATTTTGAGGAATCCGGTTGAATCCCTCCAACCCGTTTCCCTGCATCCACAGATATTAGCACAATATAAAATAACAATCCCACTTCAAGGTGGGATATCGCGGTATATAGCATCATCCGTTATTATGTGGGTGCATAGGGTCTCATCCGCTATATAATGCTGGAAATCAGTCACTCCAAAATATATACACACTACTATACATAATATCACATCCAAACTGATAATAAATTATCAATTCAACCAATCAACCAATAATTAAATTTAACAATTTAAATTTAAATGGTAAGAGATTAGCTCACCTTTGATTTTTAATAGCAAATCCGATCCAATCCAGCTTGTTCCCACGATTTTAGACCTTGTATAAACATTATACATTTTATTAACATTTTAAATAATCGAACCATCAATTACTACTTATAGATTTTAATTAACTAATTTAATTTAACTAATAATTTAATTTTAAACTAGTTTCATCTAATAAATATTTTAGTGACTAAATGGCTAAATAAGTTCACTAAATAAATTAATCACCCTAAAAACATATCTTTAAAATAAACTAGCAAGTTAAAATGCATTTGTATTGTTTTTCATTTTTGAAATTACATGTACATATTTATAAAATATCTATAAAAATCCAATCTTATATAAACTCTTCAACATTCAAAATTTCATTTTCAAAATCTTATACATATATTTTCTGTTTGACTATTTAAAAGAGGTATGTGAATATATATATATAAATCCTTAACTAAAAAGAATAAATAGTAAACAGACCTTACTGTAAAACCAAATACTGTGTTATATATATGTGTATATGTATATGTATATGTATTTTGTTCCTGACCTATACAAATTTTAGTTAAAAATAAATTATCTTATACTTACAGAAAAGATACGAACCCAGCCTCGATTTGAACCCAAAACGTCTGCACTACAACAATAACATGACAATTTACACCACCGCGAACCCTTCGCCGCATCGTCGGCCTCATTTCTTCCCAATCAACGCCGACCTGCCGCGACTCGAATAACTGCTCCACCGCGACCCCTAGAGGTCGCGACCTTCAACCCTCACTTCGTGCGACCCTGCCGAACTGCTACTGATTGTACGAGATGTCGCTCTCCACCTCAGGTCGACTCTTTGCCGCGCTCAGTATTTTTTTTGATTGAATGATTTCTCGATTTATTTTGTTTTGTGATCGATTTTGATTTTATTTCAAGAGAGGGGTTCGGCCGCGTAGTTAAAGGAGAGGGGATGAGGAAGAAGGTAGCGTGTTGAATTTGATTTTGAATTCCTATAGTTCAACCATTAAAATGTTGAACTGCGAATTTTGATTTGTGAATGAATCTTGAATTGGGGATGGAAGACGCGATTTTAAACAAGACAAGTTTTATTTTATTTTAAATCTGCAGCATGCTTTGAACAGAAAAGGGAAACACGTGTCCTTAGGGTGGACAAGTGTTGGGTGTGGTCACAGTGCATTGAAGGAAAACATATATATTATATTTAAATTCAAATTTAAATTGATTTCAATTCGAAGCTTGAAATTTTCACATCCTATCGAGGTATGCCACCAAACGTTCATAATGTTATACTCCTATTCCGAATGCAATGGAAAAGGTCTCGAGTCCAAATTCGATTGTATGAAGAAGATAACTTTTGGACCCAGTTATTATATTGAATTTTTGATATAGATTTCAGCGCATTTACCTATCGTACGATCACACGATAACTCTAAACACTACGAAATTTGAAATCTAATAGTAACATAATATTATGGATCTAATGGGACTAGTTTCGTCGAATTCTGAGATTGTTCCTCGGAAGGCTATTTTTAAATATCGATATGTTTTCAAAACTTAACAAAACACTTCCAAATTCAAATCTAAAGCTTTCATTATCTTCAGTGCTATTAATATAAATTTTTCAAGTCGTTGAAATATTTTTAGCCAGCTTGAAAACAGAGATTTACTATTTTAACCACTTTCTAATTATTAAATTCAATAATTTAATTGTCAAATAAACAGTGATATTGGAAATTCAAGTTAAACTAACTTCCAAATAAATAAAATCAATTAAATATTCAAATTTCAAATATCCAAAAATTCTAGGTCATCACATTCCTCGCTACCTTAAAAGAATTTCGTCCCTGAAATTACTAGTCAAGAAGAATGGTCCACAACCCGTTAGCTATTTCCCCAATCGAAATAGTTTTTAAACATCTTCTCGAAACAATTTTTCATTAAAGTCACATTATCACTCCTACTACTTTCCAAACTCTTCCATAATTCCCAAACAACATTACTTATTTATATCATAATTCAAATTCAAAATTTAAATTATCCAAATTTTCTTAAAAAATTTCTGACTCCTTAAATATTCGAAAAATGTCGCTAGCGCCTCCTTTGCGCTGCTAGCTCGGTATGACTACAAAATGCCTCTACGGGCTTCCAAATTTCAAAATAAAACAAAATGCCAAATGGCTAGATCAGAAAACCATCAAATTTCATATAACAATTTAAATACGTATCTTTTGTCGAGCAACTCCATTTATCTTATGAAATTAAAAATCCCAATTTCCTTTTGCTTTTAAAACACCTATATCCTACTTAGCAATAATGTCCAATTACAACATTCAAAATCATTTTATTTATTTCTTCTAAAAGTTTCCACGTCTATTTCATTCAAGCCCATACGATGCACACATATCATCCGTATGCAATACCGAATTCGATCGCTTACTCGACACACAATTTCACTTTCGGATGTTCACCGATCCCGTATTGTGGACTCGGATCTGCTTTCTTGATAAGAAACCGGCATTCTCCTTGCATAGTCCTAAATTATGATAGAGAATTTCAGAACCAAACAAAAATCCATATTCAGGGTTCGCCATTGAAAATCGAGTGAAAAATCCAAACTCGGATCGATATATCTATCTCAAAATTATGTGATCGAATTTGGATCAAATTGCTATGTGAATAAAATAATATACGTACATCCTACGTATTTATCCCAATTGATAATTAATTATATCAATTCTTTTTTTATTCACGTTTATTTTGATTTCTATCCACTTATCTACACTTATCATTTCACATACCTTTATTAAACCTTCATTCAAATATTAACTTAGAATATTTTTCCCAAAACCAAATTTACTTAAGAATTTCACCATCCCTTCTTAAGTTCAATGTGAATAGTTTATGCACTTCTTATTTCCAAATCTTTATTATTCTTCCTCCACATCGAACTAATTCTACAACTTCACTTTACTTTACGCTATTTAAATTAAATATCATCCCAATATTCAATTTCCATTCATTTGCTTACCATTTAAATTAATTAGTTTACTTACTAATTTAATTTCAATACTTTGATTTATTTAGTTCAACTTGACTAATTTCCCATTTCACATAATATAATTTAAATTCCAATATTCAGTTTCAATTCAATATATTTACCAATTAAATTAGTTTGTTCATTCACCAATTTATTCCAATACTCTTTAGGCTTATTTTCCTCAAAGTTCACTTTTATGTAACGTAATCCGGTTAAATTTCATTACCATTCAAAATTTTAAGCTCTATAGGTTCTCCAACTTATTTGTATTCCATTTACCAATCTCTTTAGATTTACTTCATTTAATTGGCTTACCTTTCTAACTTATCTCGTTTTCATACTTATTTTAATTTAACTCTTCTTAACTTAAATTTTATTCTAAACAAATTTCAAATTTTTATAAGTTTTTCAAACCCATTTATTATTCCATAAACATTTTTAATAAGATTCCAGGGTCTTTTAACAATTACTCAACATGTCAAAATCATTTTTGGAATCAATTATATAAATAATTCATTCGCATATCACATTTTCTTTTGATTTTTAAAACCTGGCCCACTTTTGCAAACAACTCCAACTTAAAACATTTTGATAGCAATTCCTCTTTGGAAACTCGAAAATGAACATCGATGATGCTGCAGTCATCATCGAAGTTATTTTCCAACGACCAAAAAGAGTTTAATTCTCTTATCTTTTTAAAAAACCCTTTCAAATATTTTTAAATTCCAAATATCACCAGATTTCAAATCTAATTAAAAATATTTCCAAAACAATATCACTATTATTTCTCCAAAACTTTGAAAAATCATTTCCAAATCAAAGGAATTAAATTTCTAAACTTTCAAATTCCAAATCCTTTCAATCCCTATTCAAAAATTACTCTGGCATCTTATTTCGATTTATAAATCACATTTATAATTTACATTTCAAATTCCACTCTATTAATGAATTTATTTCCTTATCCTTTGGTTATTACCTTAATTCCTTATTCAATTTCCGTACAACAATTATAATAATTAATATTATCACTTCGTAACAACCAAGCAACCATATATACTATAATAATTTTCTGAAAATTACTCCTTTTATATATAAAAATAATTTGGGCAAAATTATTTCATTTACCCTAATTTAAAACAATACCGTGTCGAGTAGTTCTATTCAAGTGTTTAGAGATCCCTATCAATAAGGTTAATTACTCGTATTGACGAGAACCCATAAGCCACTCAACAAACCAATCAACACAGTATAAATCAATTTTATATTCACTAACAAATGCGCACTCATATCTATTAATACACTCAAACTAATTTTAGAGTACTACGGACTCTATTTCAAATGAGTAATCCCCGCCAGAGCCAAGATTCTTGCTTAACTTTCAGCTTTGATACCACAATGTAATGACCCGATTTTTCGACGCTCAAAAATCGACACAAATACGCCACTGTATAGCATGCCAACATCGAGTGCCGGAAAAACAGACCGTAAGGGAAAGAAAGAAGGAGCTAGAAGAAGAGAAAACATAACAACAACAGAATCTCACAACCGCAGTGGAACAAAATATAATAGTTAATAACTGATCTTTACACAAAAAGAAACTATAATTAGAGTACATCATGCTCAAAACAATTAATGGACAGTTATATTAACTTGTCCACATAGAAACTGATTATGCAGCAAACCATAAACAGCGGATAATACATCAAATATGTGTGATACGTCTCGCCATCCAGCTCGTCTATTGAGCTCCATAGTGTCCTTTCCTGTATCTATAATACTCGGTCTGACCCAAGCATTATAGTAAAATAATACCCGAGTCAGTCTGGAAAACCAACGTGAGAAAACATACCCAATTGGATTATTAAAGTTTTCCAAAATTCTTTGAAATCAAAGGTATCTCGTAAGACCACACCACAAATAAACATGCCTGGTTTTTACCTTGCAATAACCAAAATATTTTTATCAAATTTGTCTGATATTATAATAGTGTCTATAGAAAGTAAAATAGAATCGAGCTGAAATGCTTCTCACGTTCCAGCAATATTTGGGCACAATCAAAACCATACACGCGCTTGTTGGAGATTGGATTTCATACAATGGCAGGGCTACTGGGGTACCACTGGTCACAGTACCTGGTCTAAATCAGAGTATCGAGGATCCACCATGATCCCCTGCAAAACAAGACCGAAGCTACCCCTTACTGGATAGTCCGAATCAGATCATCCTGAAGTTGGGATCAGCAACCGCCCACACAGCCAAAATAAAGGGACATCATGATAGGGATAACGTTACCTTAATTGGTTACTAGCCACTTAGCCTTGCTGTACCTCCCCTGTTTTAGCCATTCCCAATTGATGAGGCTTGAGGCTATGCATTACCTTTTTAGCACACATTCACTTAGAATGCTCATCGTTCTTTTGACGATGTTCTGAAAGCATTCATCCATACAAGTCTGTTCCGAGTCCGAACAGAACCAATCGCACTACTCCTAGTACATCCATTTTGGAATCACCCTTAGGATTAGTAGCGATTAGCCCTTGCACTTCACTGCTTCATCTTCGAATCCAACCTCTTGTCTTCCTCACAAAAACGTTCAAACCGGATCGGTGGTTTTTGGGAAATTAATCCTAATCCCGGTCTCTTCGCAACAATCAGCGCAATTGCCAATATTGACAGTCGGTTATTTAAGTATCATATACCATCCACAAACAACCATCTGGTCTTAATAATTTCCCAAATTATTTATTTCAAAATATCTTCGCAAGATATTTTTCTACATTTCAACCCTTTGAAAACGGTCTTCAAATCACTTTCTCTCTCGTGGAATAAATTTCCACCAATTGTTTTATTTCCACTGAAAATCACCAAGTCTTAATACTTTAGATTTTTAAATAATTTTAAATCACCTTATCCAAAAATATGTACTTTAAAACACTTAAATAAAAACTACTTGCACTTTATTTAAAATACTAGTTATGAAATTTTATAATAACTTCTCATGTAGAACTTAAGCCCAAACTAAATTAAAAATAAAAGATATTCTACAAGGTACAAATATAAAATAATTATCTTTTAATCATAATACTAGTTAAACCTTTAAAATACATTACTTATATAATTAACTTAATAAATATTTACTTTTAAAAATTTTAAAACTACTAAACAATAATTTATTTCTAAAACATTCTTTTAAAACCACTTTAAAACCTTTAACTTATACTTGGAAATCTTTCTTTGAAAATATACCTAGCTTTTTAGGTAAATACACTTTCCTTTCCACACCTTTAAAAATAAACCGCTATTTATTTTTAAACAAATCACCATTTCCTTATAAATTCCCATCCTGAATTTATACTTTCAAATTATCCTCTAATAAATATTTCACTTTATTTATAAACCCTGTTTATAAATTTCACAATCTCATTCTTCTTTATTCACAGTTTCAAAACTTAGTCGGTTTTCAAATCGATTTCCAAAACCAACTTCCGTTTTAAAATAAATTCCTTTACTTATCCAAATTTATTTCATAACCCATTTATCCCATATTCACACCTTTATTTATGATTTAAATTCTTATTTAAATCGGAAATACCAATTTCATACTTTATTTCAAAATTCTCCTTTTATTTTTCCAAACTCATTTAAATCTTGAATTTTAAAAATATATTTCTTCATACTTACAAAACAATATTGCTTAAGTCCTTATTTTAAAAAACCCTTTTTCCCGTTTATTCAAAATCCCTATTTTTCCCATCCTTGAATTTATTATATAAGATTTAAAATTAAACCTTTATCCCTTTCCCAAATTCATTCTTTTAATTTATTTTAATTCACTATAATTATTTTACTTAAAAATTTCCCTCTTTGTTTCCATTAAAAATCTAAACCTTATATATTTCATTTTTCTCAAATACCAATATATATTCAACCAAGCCATAGCATTCAATAATTTCAGTTCCCAATAAAATCAATATAATCCATCACATATTATCACATAAATCACATTACTGAATATAAGATAAATTTAACATTTTGAGGAATCCGATTAAATCCTCCAACCTGTTTCCCTGCATCCACAAACAACCATCAGGCCTTAATAACTTCCCAAATTATTTATTTCAAAATATCTTCGCAGGATGTTTTTCTACATGTCAACCCTTTGAAAATAGTTTTCAAATCACTTTCTCTCTCGCGGAATATGTAACAACCCACATATTTATCGAGTTTATATTTAAATATTAAATCATTAATCGGATTTTGATCCGAAAAGCTACTTTTTGCAAACGGACATATTAGGACTCGAGACCACTTCCATTGAGTTTGAAATGCTATTTACAACATTTTTAAGTATAAACATTGATATGATTGGAGATAGTAGAATTTCACTACTTTTTCACTTGAGACTTTGGGTTGGGCTTTTAGCCTATTAGACCCAACCTCCACCCCTCCTCTTCATAAATTCATTTCTTTTTGCCTAAGTCTTCAAGCTTCTTCAAAAATGGTGGAGGGAATGGGAAATTAAAATTCCAAAACTCAAATTCAATTGCAATCCATCTTTCTACTCCAAATTCAAGAAGAAGACATTGGATTCAAGCTTCTTGTGCTTAGATAGAAGAGGGATTGATTCTTGCTTGCTTAAAACTTCATTTTCATTGATATTTGGTGCAACGGTGAGATTTTTATCTCATAATTCTAGTCTATAACTATATTGGACTGTTGGAAATGATTCCCTATCACTTTAGCATGCACATTTGCCTTTGGTTTGGATTGGATTGGCGAAAAACTCGAATTTTTAGCATTTTTGGAAATTTCCTGCACTTAGCTCGTTCTGGCCACTTGACTCGTTCGGTGATAGGTCGCAAGGTCACTGGGTCGTAGGTCGCAGGGCTTGAGGTCATTCTGGAAGTATTGGCACTTCGGAGTTTGGTCGCTCGCGAGTTAAGCCTTAAGCCGTAGGTCGGTCACGAGTTAAGCCTTAAGCCGTAGGTCGCTCACGAGTTAAGCCTTAAGCCGTAGGTCGCTCACGAGTTAAGCCTTACCATAGGTCGCTCGCGAGTTAAGCCTTAAGCAGTAGGACGTTCGCGAATTAAGCCTTAGGTCGTGAATTAAGTCACGAATACCTTAGGTCGTGAACCCTGTTAGGTCGTTAGGCCTATAACCCGTTAATTCGCGAATACCTTAGGTCGTTAGACCCTTGAGTCGTTAGGTCGTTGCCCTCGCACCTCCACCTTGGGGGGTTGCCACCCCCCCCCCCCCTGGACCCCCCCTCCGTAGGGTATCTTATATGAAAAACATTCAACAGAACTTGCTGCGCTGATTTCCTAGGATTTTTATCACATCTCCGAATGTGATCTTTGTGATTGATTGTTTCTACAATCGCTTCTGTGATTGGTCACTTTAAAATATAAAGGTTTCAAAACTAGTAGTAAATATCAAAACTCTTTCAATAAAAGGATTTCAACTTTATTTTTAATAACAAAGCTCTTTTCAGAACCCGTTTTCCAATCTATTAGTATATACAAACCTTTACCTCACTCGGATGAGAAATCTAATTAAACGGCTTAGTAAAACAAGTGGTATGAAATGCTTGTGTTTGCTTCGTCGGTTAATTCTTGGACTTGTTCGATTGAACCTCTTGTGACAATTTTCTAGTGAAGATTTACAGTTTATTCGTAAATATTTAAGTTAAGCAAGTGGTTATGGGACATGAAGCTAAACTTTTATATTTACTAGCTTAGTGTAATTGACACTTCTCGTTGATCATGACGATCATTCTTATGATTTAGACTAGCAATTGTGCGATGTCTCTTGTTTGCTTGGTTAGACTAGACACCACTTGTGTGATTTCATTCACACATACCTTTTTACCTTCTTGGTTAGTCTAGACACCACTTGTGTGATTTCACTCACACATACGTTTTTGTTTGCGAGGTTAGACTAGACAACACTTGTGTGATTTCACTCACACATACCTTTTTTATTTTTGGTTAGTCTAGACCTCATCTGTGTGATTTCGACTCACACATATAGGGTACCTCCCCATGGTCTTCGGACCGTCATGTGATAGGCCTCTTTCCCCTTTTCTGTGATTTCTGGATTTCTTGTGTTGATTTCTGAAATTTATGTCATTGACTTTTTATGAGTACAAGTTTAGGGTATGATGCCCTCTTTGGATCTTTGAGAAGATTCTTGTGATATCGATTTATCTCTTATTGATTAATCTTCTGTTGGTCATCATTTGCATACTTATAGTAGTATGTCAGTATGGATATTTTATGTTATGCCATATCTTTTATTTTATACCATGTCATCTGATATTTATAGCTAGATTGATCCGTTTATTATTTTATTAAATAATACTCGGGTCAGACCGAGATGTTACAGGTGCTTCTGCTTGACTTCTTCCCGGGATTTGCTACTCTGACTTTTGGCTAACTATTTAGATTAGCAGTTTTTGTTGTATACACTTGAGACATAGACTCATAGTTGTATTCTTTTGTATAGCACGTGTTGCTATTCTTTTGTATTATTGTGGATCTCTTTGACCACTACTCTGATGTACACTTTCATGTGTTAGTTATACATTCATATCTTCTTCCGCCTCTGTGATATGGATGCTGTGACTGATTTGTGTTATGATTATTTCTATGTTTGTTTCCAAAGATTATTTATAGCCACCGTGTGATCAGCAATTACATGGATGGTCGCTCCTCAACAGCCTTATTCTCCGCGCTAGTTGACAGCACTACTCCGTGGTGTTCTTGGCTAGCGTGGGTATAGAGGTGGGGCGTCACAGAATAAATTTCCACCAATTATTTTATTTCCATTGAAAATCACCAAGTCTTAATACTTTAGATTTTTAAATAATTTTAAATCACTTTATCCAAAAATATATACTTTAAAACACTTAAAAGAAAAACAACTTAATACTTTATTTAAAATACTAGTTATGAAATTTTATAATAACTTCTCATGTAAAACTTAAGCCACAACTAAATTTAAAATAAAAGTTATTCTATAAGGTACAAATATTAAATAATTATCTTTTAAATCATAATACTATTTAAATCTTTAAAATACTTTACTTATATAATTAACTTAATAAATATTTACTTTTAAAAATTTTAAAACCACTAAATAATAATTTCTTTCTAAAACATTCTTTTGAAAACCACTTTAAAACCTTTAACTTATACTTGGCTTTTCAGGGAAATACACTTTCCTTTCCATACGTTTAAAAATAAACCACTATTTATGTTTAAAGAAATCACTCTTTCCTTATAAATTCCTATCCTGAATTTATACTTCCAAATTATCCTTTGATAAATATTTCACTTTATTTATAAACCCTGTTTATAAATTTCACAATCTCATTCTCCTTTATTCACAATTTCAATACTTAGTCGGTTTTCAAATTGATTTCCAAAACCAACTCCATTTTAAAATAAATTCCTTTACTTATCCAAATTTATTTCAAAACCCAATATCCCATACTCACACTTTTATTTATGATTTAAATTCTTATTTAAATCGAAAATACCAATTTCATACTTTATTTCAAAATTCTCCAAACTCTTTCAAATCTTGAATTTTAAAAATATATTTCTTCGTACTTACAAAACAATATTGCTTAAGTCCTTATTTTAAAAAATCCTTTTTCCCATTTATTCAAAATCCTTGTTTTTCCATCCTTTGATTTATTACATAGGATTTAAAATCAAACCTTTATCCCTTTCCCAAATTCATTCTTTTAATTTATTTGAATTCACTGTAATTATTTTACTTAAAAATTTCCATTTTTGTTTCCTTTAAAAATCCAAATCTTGCATATATTTCATTTTTCTCAAATACCAATATATATTCAACCAAGCCATAGCATTCAATAATTTCGATTCCTAATAAAATCAATATAATCCATCATAAATTATCACATAAATCACATTACTGAATATAAAATAAATTCCACATTTTGAGGAATCCAGTTGGATCCCTCTAACCTGTTTCCCTACATCCACAGATGTTAACACAATATAAAATACCAATCCCACTTCGAGGGTGGATATCTCTGTGTATAAGGTCATCCGCTATTATGCGGGGGGCATAGAGTCTCATCTGCTATATAATACGGGAAATCGATCACTCCAATATATATCTAATATATCACATCCAAACTGATAATAAATTATCAATTCAAGCAATCAATAAATAATTTAAATTTTAAATTTAAATGGCAATCCAAATGAGTGAGATTAACTCATCTTTGATTTTTAATAGCAAATCTGATCCAATCCAGCTTGTTCCCATGATTTTAGACCTTGTATAAACATTATACATTTTATTAACATTTTAAATAATCGAACCATCAATTACTACTTATAGATTTTAATTAACTAATTTAATTTAACTAATAACTAATTTCATCTAATAAAATATTTTAGTGACTAAATGGCTAAATAAGTTCACTAAATAAATTAATCATCCTAAAAACATATCTTTAAAATAAACTAGCAAGTTAAAAGATGCATATTTATTGTTTTTCATTTTTGAAATTACATGTATATATTTATAAAATATCTATAAAACCCAGCTTTATATAAACTCTTCAACATTCAAAATTTTATTTTCAAAATCTTATACATTTATTTTTTGCTTAACTATTTAAAAGTGGTATGTGAATATATATATATATATATATATATATATATCCTTAATTGAAAATAATAAAGGGTAGATAGACCTTGTTGTAAAACCAAGTGTTGTGCTATATACATATATATACATATATATATATATATATATATGTATATATATTTTTCTATTCCTAACCTATACAAATTTTAGTAGAAACTAAATTATCTTAAACTTACAGAAAAGACACGAACCCAGCTTCGATTCGAACCCAAAACATCTGCACTGCAACAATGACACGATAATTTACACTATTGCGAACCCTTCGCCACATCATCGGCCTCATTTCTTACCAATCAACGCCGACCTGTCGTGGCTCGACGAACTAGCCTACCGTGACCCCTAGCAGTCGCGGCCTTGAACACTCACTTTACGCGACCCTGCCGAACTGCTACTGATTGTACGAGGTGTCGCTCTTTACCTCAGGTCAACTCGTCGCCGCGCTCAGTATTTTTTTATTGAAAAATTTCTCGATTAATTTCGCTTTGTGATCGATTTAGATTTTATTTCAAGAGAGGGGTTCAGCCGCGTAGTAAAAAGAGAGGGGAAGTGGAAGAAGGTAGCGTGTTGAATTTGATTTTGAATTCCTATAGTTCAACCATTAAAATGTTGAACTACGAATTTTGATCTATGAATGAATCTTGAATTGAGGATGGAAGATGCGATTTTAAACAAGACAAATTTTATTTTATTTTAAATCTGTAGCGTGCTTTGAATAGAAAAGGGAAACACGTGTCCTAAGGGTGGACAAGTGTTGGGTGTGGTTACAGTGCATTAAAGGAAAACATATGTATTATATTTAAATTCAAATTTAAATTGACTTCAATTCGAAACTTGAAATTTTTACATTGTATCGAGGCGTGCCTCCAAGCATTCATAATATTATACCCCTATTCCGAACGCAATGGAAAAGGTCTCGAGTCCTAATTCGATTGTGTAAAGAAGATAGCTTTTTGGACCCGGTTATTATATTGAATTTTCGATATAGATTTCAGCACGTTTACCTATCGTACGATCACATGACAACTCTAAACACTAAGAAATTTGAAATTCAATAATAACACAATGTTACGGATCCAATGGAACTAGTTTCGTCGAATTCCGAGACTGTGCCTCGGAAGGCTATTTTTAAATATTGAATTAAACGATATATTTTCAAAACTTTACAAAAACACATTCGAATTCAATTCTAAAGCTTTCATTGTCTTCATTACTATTAATATAAATTTTCCAAGCCTTTTTAATATTTTTAACCAACTTAAAAACCAAGATTTACTATTTTAACCTATTTCCAATTATTAAATTCAACAATTTAATTGTCAAATAAATAGTGATATTTGAAATTCAAGTTAAACTAATTTTCAAATATTTAAAATCAATTAAATACTCAAATTTCAATTATCCAAAAATTCCGGGTTGTCAAAGTATAACAAAGGAAATTATTATGGACGTAAATTTGGCAAATTAAGATGGATTGATTGCTAACAAACGCAAATATTTAAAATAAAGATCTAATAAGATTTATTAAATGGGAAACAATTTGTAAAATCAATTTAGAGGGAGGGTATAATCTCTCAAAAAGTGTAACGTATACACAAAAGCAACAAAAATGGAAATTTTGCAATGTAATCAATTAATGAACGCTAATTTATTTTCTGACGTGGGGTTTCCTGTTGGACTGAGTGACGTGATTTTTGATTTCCTAGCGTTCTATTGGTCCAGTGACGTACATGAGCCAGAGTGGTTAACCATGAGGTGTTTGGATGAAAATGATTTAACCTAGGAAAATCTAGTGGATTATATGCACTCACACTATCTATAAATAAACCATCCAACCTAAAACCTAATCTTTTATTCAGTCATCGCCATGAGTCTACAGGAAAATTTGTGTGTATTCTACTTCCTCCTTTTCTCCACCAAATAAATAATTCTTTCCAAATCAAGTTAAAAATATATATGATTTATTTGAAGAATTCCAAAGAATTTAACAGGAGGAAGATAAGATGAAGAAAAGCTTTTCAAATTTATACAAGCTCAAGTGCTAGGTGAGTGAGAATTAATATGAAATAGAAAAATAAAGTAGTTTAATTTTAGTTCTTTTCTGGCAAGTTAATATGAATTAATTTCTGTTAATAATTTAGGTTTGATGAAAATTATTGTAATTTCTTCTTCTACCACTTCTCAACACTAATTCATGTTTGGTTTAAAATATGGAACGCATAAATTGCTTATTCACATTTTATGGCGTAAATGAAATTGGTTTAATTAAATTGATTTAGAATGTTGTTTAATTTTTAATGACATAACTGGTTAGCCGAATATGTTTTTTGAATAAAATCGCAAATTTGGTTGGTATAATTACATAATTCTAAATATGGTCATGGAACAAAATTGGGAATTTTAATTGGTATATGTGTTTATTCCATATGCGGCCTTAAACAAAAAGTGGAATTTTGTGTAATTAATTGGTTTGTGGCTATTGGATAAAAAATTTCTACAAATTAAATCTCTAAAAGGAGAACGTAAATTAGGGTGAAAAAATGTAAACTAAATGGACCCTAAAGACTAGTGTAAATCTATAACAAAATGGTATAAAAATTACGAACAAACCATATGGACTGAATGGACGTGAAATTGAAACACCATTTATGTAAGAAATTGTGCAATAACCAAATCAAAATGTAAAAATGGCCTAAAGCAGATTAATAGAAATAAATAGTATGTAAACTGTAACGGTAAAATTGATTAACCTAGAAGCGATTTGGTAGGCAGATGTGACGGTCTGGCCCCTCGGCCATCCGACAGCGGCCTCAATACCATCGTGGCACACACTGGTACCTAGCATTTTCTTTTACGACCAACCTCTCGACTCGTAACCAATCCACCCTGGGACATGTAGGGGTAAGATTCTCCTGCTTGCCACCAATCCTGAAGCGATAACCCCCTATCATGCTGCAATATAACAAATGCGATCCCCATCCTTCCAGCTACCACCAGACTCAAGCTCGACGAACATCACCTCTTCGATCGTCGGAATTTGATGAAAAATCAAAAACTAATCATCTCAAGATATCTCAACATATACAAACTCCAAAATCATAAAACCATTTTCTAAAATCATTATTTTCTAATACGAACTCGATTATGAAATCCAAACATGAATTTATGATCATCGAATTTTGACTTATATTTGATTTCTACTATAATTTATCATTTTTGAAATAGTTACTTAATATAAATTCTTGAAACCATTTTTACAATTGATGTTATAGTCTTACAATCAAATTTCATTTAGAGATCAAAGCCTAAAAGGAATTAGAGGAAGAGCTTTTGGATTTTGAATATATTTTAAAACCTGTAATCAATAGCAGAGACATACTTGCCTTTTCCTAGACATGCACACTCAATTTTTTTGCACATTTATAAGCATACAAGCATAATATATATTCATACAAACATTTTCCACAACTAAACTTCAAGTATTAATCATATGCATCGGGTATTTTAAAAAAATTAGGGGTTTTAAAAGAAATAGTTTACTCACCTGGAATAGAGAACAGAGAAGGCTTTTTGAAAATTTGAATACTGAAAATTTGTTTTTGAGATAATCTGCTTGTTGATGATGAAACTGAAACTTAATCTTGATTTGAATCTTTGAATTATTTGAGTTGAATCTGAACACTAGCTTCAGGTTGAATTTTGATCTGAACTTTGCTTTAATTTTGAACTAATCTTTGAAATGCTTTTCGGGTTTTTCAGATTTTTGAAAGATTGTTTATTTTGAATCTAATCTTTGGTTTAGTTTTCTTTTCTAGGATTATGTTTTTGAATTATGAAAGAAAATAAGAAAGGAAGGATATAGAGTGGTATATATAACTTTGTTCTTCATTTTATTCATTAATTTCAAAATTGAAAAGAAACTTTTAAAAATAAGACACTTGTTATATTTGCATGCTAATTTATCTACACTTGTTAATCTCATATGTTAAAATAGTTACGCATGTAATAATTATCTTACACTTGTAAATCTTCATGTTAAGATGATTACACTTGTATTTATATGTTTTTTTATAATGTTTTATATTATATTTTCAAATTTAATTAATGCATTTCTATTTATATTAACATATGTTAAAATAAATTATATATTTTCTTATGTTTTAATATTTATTTATATCCAAACTATATTTATTTTATTTATAAAGTTAAAAGAAAGTACTTTAAACCTTTTTATTAAATCCTATTTTAATTAAAGCTATTATACTTTTAAATAAATAAATATTTATCAATACACGTTTCCTTTTATTTATATAACCTTAAAGAAAATGATTTTAAAATTCTAATTAATCATTAATAAATAAACATATATATATATATATATATTAGAATTTAACCATTTGAATATTATTAAATTCAAAACATAACTTTCAAATCACAATGTATATATATGCATACATATTATAATTACAAAACAAATTAATTTTAAAATATAGAGTTTAAATCCAATTAGATTCCAATTTATTTTTTTAAATTTTTATTCTTGAATTCAAATAAATATATATATATAAACAAACACTTATGTCATTTATTTTGAAAATTTTCAAATTAATTCACAATTTAATCCAAAAATCTATATTAATTAATAAATTAAATTCATCTTAAAAACGAGATCGTTATAGATTCCCCCCTTAAGAAAATTTCATCCCCGAAATTTGCTAGACAGTGAGACAAACAAAGAAAAGATGAACATATCAAAGATAGAGAAATGGCTTACCAGATCGAGCTGAAATTTCAATTCTATATTTGGCTTACCAAATCAGAATATCATCAATAAATTCAAGAACGAACTTTTTCGATATTCACGAAATATGCAGGAGCATTGGTTAGTCCGAAAGGATAACTAACCATTTGTAGTATGGATCAGGACCCCTAAAAACAGACAAATGGATTCTAAACTAAGGTCAGAATACCCTAAAGTATATACTAGCTTGTCTCTCTTCGGACTTGGATCCTCACAAGAAATCACAACAAAATTCTCAAATTTGGTTTTAACCTAAATCGTTTTATTAATACAATCTAATTTAGCTTCAATTTTGTTAATCAGTTTATTCCAATTAAAATTTCAAATTCGTTAAAGTTAAGAACGAAAAGACTGATAGGAAACTGATGATTAAAATACGAAATAGGAACCTTTCTACAACATAAAAAAAGATTCACAGGGCCATCACGACACCAAAGCTTCTTCTTGGAGCTACCACGAAGCCATCAAAGAAAGCTATCATCAAAAGATTTGAAATTGGATGATGATCAAAAGAGACTGATGGAAAAAATTGTTCCTTGTTGTTACAGGGTATCGACCGTAGTGGTACTCCCCTGTCCCCTACCTCGTCTTCTTCTTGCGCTCATTCTCACTATCAGTGAATAGTAAAAGAATTGATTGAGGCATAAAGACAAGATATCTTAGGGATATACTCATTATAGGGCATTTATAACCCTATCTCTAATGAGTCACCTAATGTGTTATACTCCAAAGCTAAAGTTCTTATTCAACCTTTAGCTTTGATACCAAATGTGACAGCCAGGCCCCTCGGCCATCCAACAACGGCCTCAATACTACCTGGCATACATTGGTACCTTGCATTTGCTTTTACGGCTAGCCTCTCGACTCGTAAGCAACCCACCTTAGGACATGTAGGGGTAAGAGTCTCCTGCTCGCCACCAAACCCAAAGCGAGAACCCCCTATCATGGTGTAATATAACAAATGCGATCCTCATCCTTCCAGCTGCCACCAGACTCAAGCTCGACGAACATCACCTCGTCGATGGTCGGAATTTGACGAAAAACTAAAAACCGATCATCTCAAGATATCTTGACATATACAAACTTAAAAATCATGGAACCATTTTCTAATACGAAACATGAATTTATGATCAACGAAATTTGACTTATATTTGATTTCTACTGTAATTTATCATTTTTGAAATAGTCACTTAATATAAATTCTTGAAACCATTTTTAGAATTGATGTTATAGTCTTACAATCAAATTTCATTTAGAGATCAAAAACTAAAAGGAATTAGAGGAAGAGTTTTTGGATTTTGAATATATTTTGAAACCTGTGATCAATAGCGAAAGCATATTTGCCTGTTTCCATACATGCACACTCAAATTTTTTTTTTTTTTGCACATTTATAGACATACAAGCATAATATATGTTCATACAAACATTTTCCATAACTAAACTTCAAGTATTAATCACATGCATCAAGTATTTAAAACAAATTAAGGGTTTTAAAAGAAATAGTTTACTCGCCTAGAACAGAGAATAGAGAAGGCTTTTTGAAAATTTGAATACTGGAAATTTGTTTTTCAAATAATCTGCTTGTTGATGATGAAACTAAAGCTTAATGTTGATTTGAATCTTTGAATTGTTTGAGTTGAATCTAAACACTAGCTTCAGGTTGAAGTTTGATCTGAACTTTTCTTTAATTATGAACTGATCTTTGAAATGCTTTTCAGGTTTTTTAGATTTTTTAAAGATTGTTTGTTTTGAATCTTAATCTTCGGTTTAGTTTTCTTTTCCAAGTTTATATTTTTGAATTATGAGAGAAAATGAGAAAGGAAGGATATATAGTGGTATATATAACTTTGTTCTTCATTTTATTCATTAAATTTAAAAATGAAAGAAAATTTTAAAAATAAGACACTTATTATATTTGCATGCTAATTTATCTACACCTGTTAACATCATATATTAAAAGAGTTACACATGTAATAATTATCTTACACTTGTAAATCTTCATGTTAAGATGATCACACTTGTATTTATATGTTTTTTTATAATATTTTATATTATATTTTCAAGAATTAATGCATTTCTTTTTATATTAACATATGTTAAAATCAATTATATATATTCTTATGTTTTAATATTTACTTTATCCAAACTATATTTATCTTATGTTTAAATTTAAAAGAAAGTATTTTAAACCTTATTAAATCCTAAGCTATTGTACTTTTAAATTAATAAATATTTATCTATATACATTTTCTTTTATTTATATAACCTTAAAGAAAATGATTTTAAAATTCTAACTAATCATTAATAAATAAACATATATATATATAATATATATATTAGAATTTAACCTTTTGAAAATTATTGAATTCAAAACATAACTTTCAAATCACAATTTATATATATATATACATGCATATTATAATTACAAAAAAAAATTAATTTTAAAATATGGAGTTTAAATCTAATTTAATTGCAATTTATTTTTTTAAAATATTTATTCTCGAAATTTGTTAGACAGTGAGACAAACAAAGAACAGATGAACATATCAAAGATAGAGAAATGGCTTACCCGATCAAGCTGAAATATCAATTCTACATTTGGCTTACCAAATCAGAATATCATCAGTAAATTCAAGAATGAACTTTCTCGATACTTCACGAAATACTCGGGTCACCAAGTCTATGAAATATGCAGGGGCATTGGTTAGTCCAAAGGGATAACTAACCATTGTAGAATGAATCAGGACCCCTAAAAACAGACAAAGGGATTCTAAACTCAGGTCGGAATACCCTAAAGTACATACTAGCTTGTCCCGCTTCGGACTTGAATCCTTACAAGAAATCACAACAAAAATCTCAAATTTAGTTTTAACCGAAATCGTTTTATTAATACAATCTAATTTAGCTTCATATTTTGTTAATATATTTATTCCAATTAAAATATCAAATTCATTAAAGTTAAGAACGAAAAGACTAATAGGAAACTGATGATTAGAATACAAAATAGGAATCTTTCTACAACGTAAACAAAGATTCACAGGGCCACTACCACACCAAAGCTTCTTCTTAGAGTTTCCACGAAGCCATCAAAGAAAGCTATCATTAAAGGATTTGAAGTTGGATGATGATCAAAAGAGATTGATGGAAAAAATTGTTCCTTGTTATTACAGGGTATCGACTATTTGTAGTGGTACTCCCTTGTCCCCTACCTCGTCCTCTTCTTGCACTCATTCTCACTATCAGTGAATAGTAAGAGAATTGACTTAGGCATGCGAAGAAGATATCTTAGAGATGTACTCATTCTAGGGCATTTATAACCCTATCTCTAATGAGTCACTTATTGTGTTATACTCCAAAGCTAAAGTTCTTACTCAACCTTTAGCTTTGATACCAAATGTGACGGTCGGACCCCTCGGCCATCCGACAGCGGCCTCAATACTGCTATGGCACACGTTGGTACCTCGCATTTGCTTTTACGGCCAGCCTCTCGACTCGCAACCAACCCACCCTGGGACATGTAGGGGTAAGAGTCTCCTCCTCGCCACCAAACCCGAAGCGAGAACCCATCATGCTATAATGTAACGAATGTGATCCACATCCTTCTAGCTACCACTAGTCGACTCAAGCTCGACGAACATCACCTCGCCGATCGTCGGAATTTGACAAAAAACCAAAAAGTGATCATCTCAAGATACCACGACATATAAAAACTTAAAAATCATGAAACTATTTTCTAAAATTATTGTTTTCTAATACTAACTCGATTATGAAATCCAAACATGAATTTATGATCATTGAATTTTGACTTATATTTATTTCTACTGTAATTTATCATTTTTGAAATAGTTACTTAACATAAATTCTTGAACCCATTTTTACAATTGATATTATATTCTTACAATCAAATTTCATTTAGAGATCAAAACTTAAAAGGAATTAGAGGAAGAGTTTTTGGATTTTGAATATATTTTGAAACCTGTAATCAATAACAGAGGCATATTTGCCTGTTCCCAAGCATGCACACTAATTTTTTTTTTTGCACATTTATATACATACAAGCATAATATATATTCATACAAACATTTTCCACAACTTAACTTCAAGTATTAATTACATGCATCGGGTATTTAAAACAAACTAAGGGTTTTAAAAGAAATAGTTTACTCACGTGGAACAGAGAACAGAGAAGGCTTATTGAAAATTGGAATAATGGAAATTTGTTTTTGAGATAATCTGCTTGTTGATATGAAACTTAAGCTTAATGTTGATTTGAATCTTTGAATATTTTGAGTTGAATCTGAACACTAGCTTCAGGTTGAAGTTTGATCTGAACTTTGCTTTAATTTTGAACTGATCTTTGAAATGCTTTTCAGGTTTTCAAATTTTTGAAAGATTGTTTGTTTTGAATCTTAATCGTTGGTTTAGTTTGCTTTTCCAGCTTTTTGTTTTTGAATTATGAAAGAAAATGAGAAAGGAAGGATATAGAGTGGTATCATAACTTTGTTCTTCATTTTATCCATTAATTTTAAAATTGGAAAGAAAATTTTAAAAATAAGACACTTGTTATATTGGCATGCTAATTTATCTACACTTGTTAATCTCATATATTAATATAGTTACACATGTAATAATTATCGTACACTTGTAAATCTTTATGTTAAGATGATTACACTTGTATTTATATGTTTTTTAATAATATTTTATGTTATATTTTCAAATTTAACTAATGCATTTCTTTTTATATTAACATATGTTAAAATCAATTATATATATTCTCATGTTTTAATATTTATTTATATCCAAACTATATTTATTTTATGTATAAATTTAAAAGAAAGTATTTTAAACCTTTTTATTAAATGCTATTTTAACTAAAGCTATTATACTTTTAAATAAATAAATATTTATCTATATACATTTCCTTTTATTTATATAACCTTAAAGAAAATGATTTTAAAATTCTAATTAAATATATATATATATATATATATATATTAGAATTTAACCTTTTGAAAATTATTGAATTCAAAATATAACTTTCAAATCACAAGTATATATATACATACATATTATAATTACAAAACAAATTAATTTTAAAATATAGAGTTTAAATCCAATTTAATTCCAATTTATTTTTATTTTTAAAATATTTATTCTTGAATTTCAAATAAATATATAAACATAAACAAACACTTATCTAGCTTATTTTGGAAATTTTCAAATTAAATCACAATTTAATCCAAAAATTTATAATAATTACTAAATTAAATTCGGCTTAAAAACGGGATCGTTACAGCAGACCTTGTAAAGGTTTGGATAGGTGTCGGTTAAGACCAAAATATAGTTTTGGATGTACGTATTAAGAGCGGGAAAGTAGGTTCGCAAGGATGTTTGTTACGTTTCATAGGTTGGTAGTATATAGAATAGATAGCATCTGCAATCGTAGGCTTCTTCAAGCGGATCGACGTGGATGGAACATGACAAGTGTGCTCCGACATAGGCTTCTTTAGGTAGATCGTTGGAGGAGTTTGTGCAGCTCACCTAGCTGCCGGCGCTCTTTTGGAGGACCAACACTTTGGATAGGGGCAAGTCCACGTTGGTGACAGAGGAGACAGGTGGATAAGAGTCTAGTTTGGCGGAGCCTGAGCGCAACATCGAGGTCCTATGACGTTATTTGAGTCGGCGCTGGTCAGACGTAAGAGGCATTTAATCATTGTACACTGGTGAAGTGCATGACTTTCATGCTGTAGCATATGGATAGACAATCACGGTGCATAGGTGAAGTGCATGAGTTTCACGCTGTAGCATGTGGATAGGTAAGGATAGCGGGTCCGACAGGCAGATTAACGTTTAGTACTACTCCATGGTTGACTTACCTAGAGTGACCATGGACTTTGGCATTTTAGGAACTGTATCTAAGAAGGATTCAATGCGTTATATTATTCACCTTCTGGGATATCTGGAGAAGACTTCGAATTAAACTATTTTATTTTTTTCTGCTCCATTTTATTTCTCATTCACCAGACTTTATGTCTGACCCATTCCTATTTTTCTTATTTTCCCCAAATCACAAGAAGGCAGTTTAGCAACTATTGGGATTTAGTAAAAAGGCAAGTTTCACTCCTAGTTTCAACACTGTTAGAGAAAGTAGCCTAATCCTAGTTAGTAACCATATGTTGAATACTTTAACATTATTCCGCTGTGAGATTTTAAACATTACTCTGACTTGCCTTTGCTATTTACAGGATACCAAATCAACAGTTCGTGCTTTAGTGGACATGGATTTTCGGTTCATCGAAAATTTAAGCCTACTAGGGTGCGGGTTGTTACAATAAAAGAAATAAACCAAATGCTGTAATAATGGTGAAATTGTATGTAATTAATTGAAATTGATTGATATTGAATAATACATCAATATGTGAATTTATTTTGTTTTGTTTATAAATAATAAACTTGGAAATTAGTTTTAATTAGTAAGTTGTAACAATGGATTAATTATCAATTCACTAATTAATTTTTTGAAATTAAATTGGAAATCAATTGCAATTAATCTATCCAAATATTACAATTAATGTGAATTAAGATGGTAATAGTAGAATATTAAGGAAATAAATGGTAAACCAATGTTAACTATATCCATTAGATAATGATTAATTGAATAAAAAGACTGAAATCAAATTTAATCAATTTATCGTAATTTTAATTATAATTGATAAGGTTTATTACAATTGAAATTAAATTCTGTAATTAGTGCAATAATGAACATTGAATTTGACCTGAGAAATTGGTATTAAAAAGAATTGTTAATTTCTGTGAAATTAAAAATGATGAAATTTGTTAATTATAAAAATTGAATTGAAAGGTGATTTAATTAATATAATAATAATTTATTTAATTAACATGAAAATAGCCAGTTTGGCCACTGTCTTGAATTTCGATGAAACCAATTTCATAGGATCCATAACGGTGAATTATTATATAATTTCAATTTTCATATCGCTCGAACGTGTCATTTGATTGTGCAAATTCGAAACGCATAGAAATCAATTTAATGAATTCAATTTGAAATAAGTTGATTTTAAAAGCTAACTTCTTCATACGACGGAATTAGGACTTGAAACCTATTCTATTTAGTTTAAAAATATTGAAAACATCTATTTTGATATATGGGAAGACCCAGTTTCGATTTGGAGACGGAACGGGATTTTCGGGTCGTTATTGTCAATTTAAATCAATTCAGGTGTTATTCATTCTTATCGGGCTTTGTTCATATAAATAAATCTTTCTAAACCCTAGCAGCCTTTCTATTTCTGATTATAATACCTACGGTTCTATCTGTCTATCTTCTCCTTCTAATGGTAGAAACATATTCGAATTTCAAAACTCTATTCCAATTTCAATTTCAATTTCAAAATCAAACTCCTTCAGACCCTATCATATTATATATTATTGGAAAGCTCTCGACGAGCAAACCCAAATCTGGAATTCATTTTCCATATTGGTGCACCTATTGACCAGAATTCATCGAAGAACTTCGACCTCTATTTGTAGGGTTTCCAATCCAACGGCGGATCATCAACCATATGACGATCGAAGGGTTGTGTTGCGTAAAGAAGGACCAGAGCTGTTGATCGGTGGTGTTCGTTTGTTTCGAGGGGTCGTGATTTCACCATGAATGACGATCTAAGGCGCGGCAGCCATGAACAGGCGGAGGCGGCCGAAGTTAGGTGTGTGGGCATAGAGGGACGGTTGAGCATGAACATGGCATTGGCGATCTCCGGTATGGTCTCAATCGAATGTGGGCAGCGCGAAATGGATGTGATTGGGTGGCAGCTGATGGTTTTCACAATCGTGGACTACCTGGAGATTAGAGTTTTGCGTGGGCAAACGTTGATAACGTGTAAGCTTCGTTCATTTCATTTTATTTAATTAAATTTTAAATTGTTCAATCATTCTAATGTCATAACTTTTGCATATGAAGCGGACGTGTAGTTTTCTCCGCTGTGATTGGACATTTTGAAACTGGTTTTGAGAATTGTGAGACTGTCGAATTTTGGGCCTTTATTTGGATTTCAAATTGATTTGAAATCAACGGTGGGTGTTTTGACCCACTTAATACTACTAGGTTATTTTACGTTAGTTGAATTTAATTTATGATGCAATTTGAAATTGATTGGTTGATGTTTGGTGTATCTAAATTATCACTCCGGTTAAATCTGACTTTTATTGAATATTATTGCCATTAGTTTAATATTAAATTCTAAATTGCCAGTTAATACCCGTTATTGATAATCAGTCACTTGTTATTGTTTATTGATTGGTTTGAATGGTTATTGTGATGGATGCTGACTACTGATATTGGATGGATGGATGTTATATTCTTACATTGATTTAACACCGCAAATTCCCTATGGGTTGAAATGATACATACCCGAACGATCTGATAGGTTAAGGGAAATCGTTACAAGTTGAAATGATAGACTCAAGCGATTTTATGGATTTGTAATTAAATTTGGGATTACGGGTCGAAATGGTATATATCCGTAAATATAAAATAATTGCTGGAACGACCCAGAAATTTTAACTGTTTTAATAATGTGATTAATTGAACTTTTCATGAAATTTTAAAATAAAATTTTGAAATAAAAATTTAATATTTGGAATACGTCTAATTGAACATAGCAAACTATAAATTTTCATTTGAAAATATGAAAGTTTATTTTATTGTGTAATTCTATTTCAACTTATATCAATTAATAATTGTTGATAATAAAATATTTTCCAAACCTGAATATTTTTACCTAGAACAATTCTAAATCATCTTCTGACTAAGTCTCATTTTTCGTTTTTCCAAATTCGGGCTTTTTTTAGCTCCGTTGATCTTATTTTTCTGCGTTTTTGCTGCATTTTTCACCAGTAGAAAATTCAAATTTTTATAATTCAATCGTACCATCGATATTTGTACACCATTTTGATCGTCTCGTTGTGTGGATCTCTGCGGTACATTCATTTCTGTGTTTTGATATCTGGTGCACAGCAAAATCGATGAAACAGATAATCGTATCGGAGTCGTTTGTGCCTTTGACATTCCCTATCTATTCAAACTTTCAAACGGCTAACTTTACCAACCACTGTCATTTATTATGCATTTATTTTGGTAGAATAAATGGCCAGCTGTTGGCTTTTACTGTTCTGTTGATATTTATGATCTGTCAATTCACGTGAAATGGTTCGTTCTCTCTTCAATTGCTCGTTCTTCTTCTTCTTCTTTGTTTTCATTTTTCTGGAAAAAAATGGACAAAACAAAAACGCTTTGCCTATCTCCTTGCTTGAGCCACAGAGCCCCTCACCTATGCAGCCACTGCCTTCCTCCATCGTTCCCTCGCCTAAGCTCGCAACACCCTTGGCCGCATCGATCAACCGCCTCCACTTCACGCCAGCGAGGCCACCCATCACCGAGCCAAGTCCCGCCGACCATCACGACCCGCACCTCCTCCACTCCGTAACCCAGATTCCCAGCGCCTTCACTTGCCTCGTCACCCGCCTTCTGAGCCTCCACTGCCACCTCCTAGAGTGTCGATCCCCTCCTTCCAGCCATCCCTTTCGATCTCCTACCTCTTTCACTTCTATTCTTCTAGGTATTTATGTTGTTGTTTATCTTTATATATAATATATATCTGAGATAAAGTAATGGTGTTATATGATTTTATTAGTTTTATATCTATATGCTTATAGGTATTATAGTTTTCCGTAAGTAATATATATAAGTCTGTGAACTATATATTTGTTATATAAAAAGAAAAATCCGTTGCTTTCGTATGTAAGAATTTATTCAAGTCTATATCGCTTAGTTGGTCATGTATAGATTTAAATAGGTCATACATCATCTGGTAGTTGTATACATAACATATATTAATTTATATGTTATATTTTATAAGTTTCCATATATCAGTTACCGAGTCGTGATTTAGGATAGTGTTATGTTCATTTATGTATGTATTTTGTATACTGGGTCTCAACATTTTATTATAGTACAGTATGATATATAGGTAAGTCATATGCGTTACACCTTAATTTACAAATTTGGGTTTGTAGCTTTTGTTTTAAAAATATGTCAGCAGTGTAAGATCTAAGAGGTGTGTTATATACATATATTTTACTCTGTTGTAATTTATATAAAACTTTATAAGTGATATAGCTGTTGCTCACATGTATAAGTGTATATAAATATAAACTGGTACTGTCAAGTTCATATATTAGTTATGTATATATTATGTTTTCTGAGTAACATGATTTTTCAGCTGAGCATAATTTTAATATATTTGTTGTAGTGTCTGCATATTTTATTTGGCTCTTTGTAACATGTGAATTTGGTTTTCAATTATATGAATGTCTTTATGGGTTGGGATTTAATATTTATTTGAAAATAAATAAATATATCTAAATATATTGGTTTTAATATATGTATTTGATTTGGAAACAAGGACGTTTTAAATGCATATATATATATATATATATATATATATATATATTAAATTTTATTGGTGTTTGAGTTTAGACTATATATATATATATATATATATATATATGAATAGTTATATATATAGTTATACCATATATCTTCATCGACACAATCCTGATTCAATTTCATCAATCTCTATTCATCAGCTTTGTTTTTCGAACTCAAGTGCATCGTGCTTCACATCGAAATCCGTACTTGGATCCATAACTCATCCCGTTGTTTTTCTCTAGCCTCGAAAGATGAGCAATCACTCACGATTAATGTTCTTTTATTTATTCAATTTAATTTCAATTGAAATGACAATTGAAATATGCTGCTTTTAGTTATTTACACCGTTATATATATGCTATCACCTGTATCAGTTCACCTGTGACATGTGACACCATTATCAGTTATTTATATTGATGATATATGCCTGTTATATTATGGTCATATCTGTTATCACTCTGCACGTTCCCTATTAGTATAGAATTCACTATGGGTTGAAATGATACATACCCGAACAGACTTTAGAATAGGAGAAGATCGTTATGGGTTGAAATGATAGAACCAAGCGATTTTCATTGACATTGAATTTGGGATTACGGGTTGAAATGATATATATATACGCACCCGTATATATATATATATATATTTAAATTATGGATTGAAATGATAAATATCTGTATCACTTGACCATAGGATAGAAAATTATATATAGACACCGTTGGTCTATATAAATAAATATTTTGAAAATGATTTCTATGGTTTAGGAGAGAAATATATGATTTTTTTTATAAATATCAATTTTTAATATTATATAAATGATTATTTTATATATAGTAAAAAAAATTATTTTAAGCTATATATAAATTTGTTTTAATATGAAATAAGTTTAATAATAAAGTTTGATTTTATTAAAATATAATATGGTTAAGTATTTATTTAAATTATATTTTAATATAGAGTTTATAATGATTTAATAAATGAAGGTTGAGAAGATAGATTTGAAATTGATTTGAAATTGACTTTAATTAAGAAATATATTTAATTAGAAATCGATTTGGAACTTATTGAATTTAAGATTTTTAAAAGGATATGATTTTTATAACTTGATTTAGTTTAAGGTGATTTAACGAATATTTCAAGTTTAAATGAATTAAAGGAAATATTCAGTCATTTGAAATTTGGGGTTTTATTTAAATGATAATGGATTTAGTAATTAAATATTTCAAAATAAATAATAGTAAAGTGAATTTGATATATATATATATATATATGGAATTATCAAATCTTGTTTTGAAATGTTTGAATATTTGAAGCTTTGAAAATATTGAAATTGAAATGGTTTATTTTATGGTTAAAAATCTGTATTTAAAATAGATATAATGTGAAATAGTTTATTGAGAAACTAAAATAAATTAGAATGGATGATTTGAGATTTGATTAAATTTAAATTTTGGAATTTGAATCGATTTGTGAAATTTGAGGAAGCTATTTAATTATATAAAGTATTTTTAAAATTATATTAAAACTATTTATATATGTTACTTTATAAATTTATTTCGTATAAACTATTTTAATTTAAATTATTTTTATATAAACTACTTTAAATTATAAACTATTTTATTATATATACTATTATTTATATTTAAATAGTTAAGTGGGAAGTGTTATAATTCCAAGCATTATGATTTCTAAATTTTGATTTCCAAAGTATTATGATTAACAAAGTGTTTGGTGAAAGAATGTTGTTTAAATTTAAGTGAATTATTAAATTAAGTTTTGAAATTATTTAATAATTAAATAAAATTGAATTCTAATAAGTGAAATTGAATTCTTTAATAAGTGAAATTGAGTTTCTTTAATAATTAAGTTTTGAAATTTGTTTAAATTAAATAAGTAAATAAGTGAAATTGAATTCTTTAATAAGAAATAAAATGTGATTGATGAAAATTATTATGAGACTTGTAATTTAAAGAATTTAATTTAACGAATTTAATTCAATTCAATTCAATTCATAAGTTTTGATATAATGTACGTCAACTTAAGTGATTGATTTAATGAATTGGAATTTAATTGAAATTATTTTGAAATGATAAATTTACTTAATTTAAATGATTACTGAATGAATCCATCAATGAATTTAAATCGTTTTGAATGTTAAATTAACATAATTTAAATGATTATGGAATGAAACCTATATATGAATTTAAATCAATATTTGAATTGTTTTAAATAAAAATTGAAGTTGAATTATAGAGTTTTGAAATGGTAAATATGGAAATTTTGAAACGTAAATTATAGAAATTGATATATAAAGATGAATGAAATGTTGGCTTTCAAATTCTAAGTGAGATTGAAATTGATTTGGTTTTGAAATTTATTAAACGACCAATCAGTGTAATAATTACGAAAGTTATTAAAGAAACCGGGATCGGTTAGGGACATACTCACTGTCTAAACCGAATACAACTTTAATCATTATACGCGGAGTGTGATCCAGAATGAAGTGGTTGGAATGATGTACGTTGATGATTGAAGAAAAAGAACGATAATGGATAGCCTTGACACTTGTATCAAATTTGAAATGACTAAAACAGGAGCCATGTCGGGCTAATGAGGTTAGCCACCTCTAAGCGAACACACTTCTTCATATACTACTCATTACTTGTTTTTGATTGGTGCGCACCCTTGAATTGGGAGTGTTGTTTCGCGGTGTTGCGATCGTTGCGGCGATGCATTCTCACCAGTCCGGATCAAGCAAACGGTAGTTTCACTATCTTGGATATTTCCTCATGTGCCTTGTCATACTCGTATCCCTATACGCGACCACTATGATTTATTTTGTGTTATACCTATGGAGTACTCCCTGATAGCCCACTAGTTTACGGTGGAGTTTACAGTGCTATATAGACTATAACACTTATATAAAAGGTATTAAGGGGGATAATGGTAACGCCTTAATGCTATTTTAATAGTTCACTTTACTTTAGACATTAGTATAATAGCGTATATTACTACATAGTAGATAGTTTAGCAGATCCTTAAAGGATGGTTATTCCAAACATCTTTTGAGTTATTTGTATTTCCAGTTGTTATTTCACTTGAGTTGGATTTATTGATATGAGAATGTTAATTCTGAATTGAGTGTTTTGTGTTTTGCTTTACGCTCGGGTCAGACTGAGTGTACCATTATTCGAGACCCACCTTTGGAGTTGGAGCTTCGCTTGGAGATCTGACTATCTATCCAGCTTTCAGATATTCGGTTGATTCTAGTGATGTATTCTGATTCTTGTATTTGACTATTGTATTCGAGACTTTTATTGTAACTTTTTTAACTCTTTTATATATATAGTAGCTTCATGAACTACTATTCATTTTGTTTCCGCTGCATATTGTTATATTACTCTGTGTCTGTGATTCTATGATTATTTATTTACCGTATATGCTGAGTTTTGCCAAATATAAACTTACAATCTAGTATTTTGAGCAATTCATTTCCGACATGTTTGGATGCGAATGGTTGAAAATACCAAGTCGTTACAATTGCCGATTGAAATGTTAAATACCTGTATCACTTGACCATAGGGTAGAGAATTATATATGGACACCGGATTGGACAAATTAAATGATTTTAAATCCTTAAAAATTTGAATTCAATTAAACGATATTTTGAAATAAAATTTTATTTGCATAAACTGAATTATTTCAAAATCCAAGCTTTAAATATTTAAATTTGGAATTGATTTAATGAATCGTTTAAAGAATTAAAATGGAAATTTCAAAGTTGAATTTTGAAGCATAAATCAAATTTGTTGAAATTGAGTAATTGAAATTGTTTGAATATATTCAAAGTGTTTTAAATTGATAATTGAAACATGGATTTGAAATCGATATTGATTAAATGGTTTAATGAGAGTCTGAATTTAAAAACCAGTTTTAGTTAGTTAAATTGAAAGCTGGACATGTCCAGATGTGTCGAAATGGAAGAAATGGTTTCAGTTTGATATTAATTCCAAATTAATTATTTTAACATAAACTATTTAAAGATTTATTATTTTAAAATCCTGATTTTTAGGTTTTTAAACTATTAAACTAATTTAAATCTACTTTCAACTATTTTCAACTATTTTTAATTAATTTAAATTATTTTAATCAATTTAACATAATTTAATATATTTTAACATATATTAAAACTAATTAACCCATTTTAATCTATTTAATCTATTTTAAATCAATTTAATCTATTTTAAATCAATTAATCTATTTTATATCTATCTAAACTATTTTAACTCTATTTAAACCATCTAAAATCCATTCAAACTATTCTTAATCTATTTTAGAGCATTTTAAACTATTTAAAAAATTCATTTTGAACTATTTTAAACTATATTATTTATAACTATCTAATCTATTTTCCAAATTTCAAACTGTGCAAAGTGGAAATGTTTATATTTAAATCCTTAATTTTTAAAGCGAATATGGTTAAATGATGTTATAACCTAAGTTGGGATTTGAAATGATATTTCCTAATGAAATGACATATCTTGAGTAAAAATGATGATTTTGAAATGAAGGTTTAACCTCTTTTGAGAATATGACTTCGAAAGTGAACATGATTTCGAAAGTGTTATGATTTTTGAGAATATGATATTTTGATATCAATATGAAATGGTTTTGGAAGTGTAAAAGAACCATCCGGTATGTAATAAGCATTTGGTTGTTAAAGAGATCGGGATCGGATATTGTCATACTCTCTGCCAATACCAAAAACCACTTTAACAACTCTGTACAGGGTAGAGATCCAGAATGAAGTAGGATGGTTTGACGAACGATTCTGTATGAGGTATTAACGTAGCACTGACTCCCGTGAGTCATGTTGATGTGACTAAAACAGGAGTAACGCCAGGCCAAGTGAGATCGCACCTCCGATCGGAGATGCTTCTTCGATACCATATTATGACTTATGATTGATTTGGTGGTCACCCCTCGATTTGATTTGGGAGTGTGTTTCAAGGTGGACGATAGTGGATGTTATGCGTTACCACAAGTCCGGATATGCAAAACGGTAGTATCCTATCCTGGGCATTGCCTCGCATGCCTTATCGCGCCCACTACAAGTTTGCTTTGTACCGTACCTATGGAGTGCCCTCTGGATAAGCCACTGGTTTGGTGGAGCTTACGGTATTGTATAGACTATGGAAATATATAAAATGTGCTAAGGGGGATACGTGTAACGTCTTAATGCTATTTTAATACTTTACTATAGACATATTATAATTGCATATTGTACTACATAGTAGATAGTTTAACAAATCCTTAGGAGATGGTAATCCTGAACATCTCTTAAGTTATTACAAGCACGATAAACACTGGATAGGAGATGTAAAAATCTCATAAACATCTCCGACGCCGTTACACTCATACTTATTTGTTGTTGATTAAACTTACATAAGATCTTTTAGTTTGGACTCGAGCATTTTGTCTTTTCATTACGCTCGAGTCAGTCTGAGCTTTTCAGTGCATCGAAGATTGCTTTTCTGGAGGACAAAGACAGAAATTTGTACACTATATTATTTATTTTATTTATTCCGCTGCATCATGTTGTTCCATTGTATTATTTAGTTATTACTACTATATGTACTCTGATTCTATATTGAAAAGGTGTAATCAAATGTTATTTGTAAAGCAGCTTCATGAACTATTTATTTCATTATTATATTTTGTCATTTCGATGTGAAATTTTGTGTTTGTTTTCTTTCTTTCTTTGGTTTTTCTTATTTACCCCATAACAATCCTCCCTTTTAAATGGTTTGAGTCTGACATGTATGGTTTACCGTTGATTTAAACCATCCAAAAAGGTGTGTCATCACATTGGACATCATGCGAACTTATGAACAATATTGAGTGTTCTTATGATGGAATTTTGGGGACGAAATTCTTTTTAAGGGGGAAGGAATGTGACGACTCGGATTTTTAGCTATCTGTTATTGAAATAATCAACTAATTTTAAATATTAAAATATTAATTTTTATAAGTCGAATAAATAAATTCTTCTGATATTGGAGATATCGAAATATGTAAATTAGATTGTATAAATTTTTAAACGTTCTGAATATGATAATATATATGTATGTATCTCACCATTTCAAACTAATGATAACAAGGATATATATAAGCGTGCATATGTATGTATGTATGTATGTTTATATAATAATGTATATGGTAGAAATATACGTATATGTATTTGTGTGTGTGTGTGTATGTATATAAACACATGCAACCTTCATGATGACAAAATCAAATCAAGCCACAAAATGTCAAATCACTTATAAAATCAAATCATAACATAATAAATCAAATCACTTAAAATATCAAATCATCATATAAGAAAATCAAATTAGCCCGCATGTAAGCAAAAGTAAAAGAAAAAAAAGAAGATGGAAGCCTGCACATGTACAAGTTCTCAGCCACCCTATGCAGTGTATACTCTAGCTACCCTATTGCTTGTATTGTTCCACTTCCATCCTCTATACATATGGCTGGGCTTGTTTACTTGTTCATACACTTTAAAAAAATCTCTACCATTAAAAATAAAAGACCAAGTTGTTCCAGAGCTTGGAGGGAAAAGGTTTTAACAGCAATGTTTACCTATTTTGAAAATCGGTTAGTAAAACAATCCTTATGTTTGCTTACTGGATGTTTTATATATATAGATAACAGTGATTTTTGGATGAATCTTTGATTTTGAAAAATGTACATGTACCTGTTGTCTGTTAATGCCATTAAGTAGCCAACTATTAAGTTAAATTAAATTGAATGTGGTTAATTGGACATCGGTTAGCGGAAATAAATAATTATTTCGCTAATTAAATTAATTAGACCTTATTTAGCAGAATAAATAACGGTTCCGCTATTATTAATTGGACATGTTAGTTTGGACATTTATTTAGCAGAAATAAACATCGTTCTGCTATTAGATTAGTGTGGACACTTAATTACATTCCAATTTTTTAGTATTGGATAAGTGTTGTACTAACGATTAATTATTAATTGTGAGTTTTATTTACATATTTGATGTTATGTAAATACTGGGATTATAACTTAGATATTTATTGGAATTAATGGTGACTTGATTAGGCTCCATTGACGTTACTAAGCCTCTTTTCAAATTGGAAATTTATTTTTGAACCAAAGTAATTTTAAGAATTATTATTATTTATTAATGATATTTAAAAGATAATTAATAATTATTTGATAATGAATTAAAGTTAATTATTTTATGATTCTTAAAAGTTATTTCAAAGTATTTAATTATTGTTTTCAAAGTTATTTAATTATTTAAAATGTTTAAAAGTATATCTTAATTATAAGTTAAAGTTATTTTATAATGATTTGATTTAAAGGTTAATTATTATTTAAGAATTAATCAGTATTGAAATATTATTATTTCAAGGATAATTTGTTTAAATATTAATTTTTAAAAAAAAAATAATATATTACATAATAAAATGTTACAAAAGGGTATTTTCCTATATTAAACTTGGAAATTATTATAGAACTTTCATAAGCATTATTTTGAGGCAATTATTAAAATAAAAGATTTCAGGAAGTAATCGTATATTTTCATAGCGTAATTCGAGGGAAGAGATTGCCTACAATTTGGGATGTTTTCGCTGGGATAGCGACGTAACCATTATGCAAACTACGATCTATGATTGATTGCATGACATAAATCGAGAGGCAGAGATTTCCCAAGTTAAGTTTGGTTTCTCTGGGATAGAGATGTAACCATTGAGCTCCGATCCTTGTCGATACCGAATGGTGTTTTCCATATTTATTTTAAATGGTTTTCAATTAGAAGATATGATTTTTTAATATATTTATTCCAGGGAGATAAGTATATGGCTGTTTTTGATAAAGATATTTACTTTATTGAAATTAAATAAAATGAGGCTTAATGATTTCAGTGGGAATGAAATCTTTGGTTCAATATTGTTTATTTGATATTTAAATAATCGACTATTAAGTCTTGCTCTAAATATGCAATCCTTCTTAATTTTGGTGGTACAGAATTATTCCCTACATAACACCGAAGGATTTTAACTCTGGAAATATCTAAGAGAAATGCGAGAATTATATGGTACGGTTACCATCGGGTTGCTATACTGAACGTATAGACTTGTGGATTTTTCTAGGACGAATGATAAGAAGATCCGTCCACTTGAACGGTTAGGGGTTGATCCCTGATCTTATGTATTGTCTGATTATTTTCTAAAGATGTAACATCCTGATATTTTCAACCATTCGCATCCACACAAGCCGGATTTGAATTGCTCAAAATACCAGATTGTTAATTTATATTTGGAAAAACTCAACATATATAGTAAATAAAGATCACAAAATCATAGACACAGAGTAATATAACAATAATGCAGCGGAAACAAAATGAATAGTAGTTCATGAAGCTACTATATATATCAGAGTTAAATAAGATACAATAGAATTTTTCAAATACAATAGTCAAATACAAGATCAGAATACATCACTGGAATCAATTGAATAACTGCAAGCTGAATGGATGTAGATGGATCTCCAAAAGAAGCTCCAACTCCAAAGGTGAGTCTCAAAAGCTGTACCACTCAGTCTGTCCAGAGCGTAAAGCAAAACACAAAACACTTGAGTCAGGATTAACATTTTATCTCAATAAACCCAATTCAAGTGAAATATCAACTGAAATACAAGTAACTCAAAGGATGTTTGGGATAACCATCCTCTAAGGATCCGTTAAACTATCTACTATATAGTAATATACGCTATTATAATAATGTCTATGGTAAAGTATACTATTTAAAAATAGTGTTAAGGCGTTACCCATATCTCCCTTAACACATTTTATAGTGTCAATAGTCTATACAGTCCATCGTACCTCCAGATCGGGAGGCCACCATAAATACTCCATAGGTACGACATAGGTCAAACTCGTAGAAAGCATGATAAAGTAGGTGACATGGCACAACTAGGCAATGCCACGGTAGATATACCAATTACACTTCTGGGCTGGTGGTAATGCGTAGCAGCCACTACCGCCCGCCTCGATCCACACTCCCAAAAAAAAATCAAAGGGTGCACCCAATCAATCATAAAATAATAGAATAGTATCGAAGGAGTGTGTCCGATTAGAGGAGCTACCTCATTGTCCCGTCAATTGCTCCTGTTTTAGCCACCTTATGCCAACTTACGGGAGTCAGGTCCACATATATACCTCAATAGGATCATCGTCGCCATCCTACTTCATTCTGGAATCTCCACCGCATACACAGTTTTTAAAGTGGTTTTCGGAGCTGGCAGAGTGTAATATCTCGGAATTTTTAACAATATCAATTTAATAATCTGTATAAAAATTAAATTGATATTGATATTCTATTAATAATTATTCAGATAAATTTGATAATCTTCTTCAATATATATTTAAATTGGTTATTTTATCTTTTAAATAATAAATGGATTTCTATTTACAATACAAATATTTGGTTTATATTTTAAATAGATTGGTTTTGTTTTAATTTTAATAAATAAAACATATTTTCTAGTTTTATTATTCGTAGTAATTTTGGAAAATTTGTTTTATTTAATATTTAAGTTTTTCAAAGTTAAATAAATGATTTTTGGTTTAAACTTAATAATTGAATCATGTTCTAAAATTCTAATGTGTACATTATAAATTGGAAATTTTGTTTTAATTAGCATTGAGTTTTTATAATTATTTCAAAAATAAATATATGATTTTAAAATTGATAGGAAAATATTAAATGTTTTAAATTAAATTGGATTTAGTTTTAAATTTAGAATAAATTTAACAAAAGGTTTTATGGTTTAATAAAATGGATATTTTATTGATAAAAATATAATTTCTTGTAAAATAATTTTAATTTAATAATAAGAGAGTTATAAAAATAATATTGATATTTTAATGACTTTTTAAATAAGCTTTAAATAAGATTTGTAATTTTTATTTCAAAATTGAATTTATATTTATAACTTGATTTGAAACATTTGATTTTGGATTTAGTTTGAATTTAAATTCAAACTATAAAATCTTAATTGTTTAATTGTATTAATCTTTAATATGTATAAGTTTATTTATAAACATAGTTTGTTCTTATTTCTTTTGTAAATTTATATCCGTATTTAAAATATAAACTAACAATTTAAACTAAGCTAATATAACATACATTTGTAAATTCAATTACTAATTATTTTAAAAGAGACATGTGTTTAAATACTAATTTAACAATTTGACAAGTGTTCAAATTTTACATTAAAAATGGACAAGTGTTAATTTTTGTTTTTATTTTTCTTTTCTTTCATTAAAACTGAAAATTCATTTGTTTAAGTTTGCATCTTTCATATTGCATTTTCATTCTTCCTTAATCAAAAGAAAAACTTCAAACCACCTTTTAAAAATTCTTCATGTCTAAAATCAGTAACACCCTCCACAAATCTGCATTCACAAATTCATTAAAATCCAAAAATCTGCATTTCTTAAATGTCAGAAACCTGCATACTTAAACACTGTTCAAATTTGCATTGATTCACCTCTTCAAACATGCAAATCAAACCCCTATGAAATCAAACCCTCTTCAAATCTGAAATGCATGTAAACATGAAAAACAAAATTTGCAACTTCATCAAAAAAAAGGCCTGCAGACCTTTTCTGCCTGCATGCATTTTTGGGAAGCCTGCAAATGAAAACTGGGATCAAACATTTGCAGTTGATCCAGATGGAAGTTTTTAAAAGTAATTAAAGTTAAAAAAAAAAGAGCAAAAGCAATCTAAGGCTTTAAAGAAAACAAAACTGGAAGCAACTCAAGTTTTGGAAATGGTGACAATTCAGTTTCATGTCTTCTTCAAGCAAGGACTCTGCTCTTTAAAAAAAAAATAGGTGAGTAACTCCTTTTAACTTAAAGATTTAATATGCTTGCCTGATCTATGCTTTAATAAGTGGTAATTGATATATATATATATGTTGGAATTTCTTGTGTACCTGTGATATGTGATGCTAGTATGATTTGAAAAAAAAATCTGTAGAACATCTCTGTTCTATATGTTAAGCCAGTTCTCCTATTTAATTCATTTTCTTTTGATTCATAGATTCTTAAGACTAAGATCTAATAAACATTGTTTTTGATTTTAAGCTAAACTTTAAGAATTTATTTAACTTAAAATTTAACTATAATGGCTCTGGAAATTAAACTTTAACAGGAAAACTCTAATCACTGTAATTTTCAAACATGTTAATTTATAAACTCAGAATCCAAAACCAAAAGCATCTGCTAAAACTTGATTTATAAATCAAGAATCAAGATTTTTAGAATTAGGATGAGGTTGCAGTTTGGCTTTGACTGCAAAAAGGGTTTATTTGGATTTGCTAATGATCTATGTATAATGGAGGCTTGGTGTTCTTCCTGGTGATGGAAGAGAGGTAGGTGAAGCCAGGAAAAATACTAATTGGTGATAAAATTCATCAGAATAGTTGCGGTAGAGAAAATTCAGATGGAACCCTAGTTTTTAGGATGTTTTGATGAATCGAACTTTTCGATCTGTTCAAGCGACCGAGTGCTTTGATATTTTGGATATAGGTAGTTTGATTTTAGTTGAAGCCGTGGACGAAGTTGTTGACCCGCTGATGGACGGTGGCCTGTGCTCTCGCTGTTGACAGGTTTGAAGAGTGGCTTGGTTGTTGTTTCCAGGTTAGGGAATTTCGCGTTGGATTCTATTTTCAGGAATGATTGTACGATATGATGATCGCATCTGAATGTTGGGGTGTTTTTGGATGTAGGAGGATCACCTCTGATGGTCAACGGTGGCCGTAATCACCGTGCATATGCACTGTGACGAGATATATCTGGTGATGTTGGGTTGCTAGTGGAAACATGGGGGGTTCTGGTGAGTTGCTCAAAGTAGGTTGGTTGTTGACTCGGAGTAGGGGTGCATTTGTCTAGAAGTAGTTTTGTGGGAGTTTAGGTATTATGTTTTACAGGTTTTAATAATCTGTAGCATCAGGGTTTAAATTTGTAAACCCTGAATCTTTTAAATGATTAAGAGAATTTAAATCATATTTGAATTCAAGTTTTGAATTTATTTGAATTCAAGCTAATTTAAAATTTTCAGTTTAAATAAAATGAAGTTTAAAAGAAAATTTAGCCTAAGTTACTACTTTAGTTTGATGAAGTAGTTTAATCTTCTCAAAATGAAACTCTGTAAAAAAAATTGAGAAAGATTTGGAATCCAATTTAAAATCTGGAAATGAATTGCAGTTTTTAAAAAATTTAAAGAAGGTTTAAATTTGACAGAAATTTAACTAAATATAAATTAAGGTTTTGAAAGATTAAAAGTTATAAATAGTTTATACTTTGATAAGTTTAAAATTATTTTCATTTTAAACTTATATTTAAATTGAAATTTGAAGATAATTTCAAAGGTATCTTGTTTCAGAACAAAATTTGTGTTTTAAGCATAATTTTGAAATGTTTATTTTAAAATTAAGTAAAATTGAATGTTTTGAAATGAATTTATTATAAAGGTAATTAGGAAAATATTTAATTAATTAATTAAGATTTAATGAATAGTGATTAGGGGTTAATCAATTTTGAAATTTAGATCATTAATTAGATTATTAATTAATGATTAATAAATTATTACTTAAGTAATTAAGTTTTAATCAAGGTTAATTTATTTAAATAATCAGACTTTAAATTATAGATAATTAAAGATAATTAAATTTGTAAGTAATCTCAGTTAATTACCTAATAAAAATAATTAGAGAAGGGTTAATGATGGTCATTAACCAGGATTATTTAAACAATTAATTAATATGGTTAATTTTCATAATTAATTATATTAATTAATTTAATAATAATCAATTGTGAATTGTAGAGAATAATTACTTAATAAAGTAATTAAGGAATTAATTACTTAATGTAATTAATTTAATGGGATTGTTTAATTTAATTAATTAAGTTTAATTAATTTTAAACATTTAGGTTTTATAAATAATTACTTTATGTAATTAATGATTTGGAAATTTACTTAGTAAAGTAATTAATTAATTATTACATGGTTGTAATTAAGTGGAGATGTTTAAGTATGAAGTAATTTGGTTTAATTACTTATTAATTAATCAAGGGATTAATTAAGAAATTAATTAATGATAATTAATTTGTTTTAATATGGTAATTAAGTTAGTTAATTACTAAATGTAATTAATTTGTGATGATTAATAATAATAAGTTAATTACTTAAGGTAATTAATAAAAGGGAATCATTAATTATTTTAATTAATGATGTAATTAAAGTTGATTAATTTAGATTAATTAATCAATAATAAGTAATTAAAGGAAATTAATTAATGTAATTAATTAAGGATAAATGTAATTAATTATGATTAATTAATTAATTGAAGTAATTAAAGGTTAATTACTGTTTGTTTGAGAATAATTAATTTGTGAAATTAATTAAGGATAATTACATGAATGTAATTAAGGGTAATTAATCAAAGGTGATTAATTAAGGTAATTAATAATGAATCATTACCTGATTGTAATCAATTAAATGATTGAGTAAGCAAGATATATTTTGATGAAGTAATTAATTTAATTTATTTTAAATTAATTATAGATAAAGTAATTAATTTAATTCATTTTAAATTAATTAGAAATAGAGATAGTTAATTTAATTCATTTTAAATTAATTATATTGAGATAAGTAAATCTTTGCTTATGTATGAATGAGTGACATTGATTGCCTTGGATGCTTGTTGATCTCAGTAATGAGATAAATGATATTGTGTGGTATGAATGGCTTGATTGTATTCTGATGATAACATAGGTTATCTATTGTGATGGTAGTATATGGATTATCTATTTTGATATTGATAATGTGGATTACCTGTTATGTGATAATGTTGATTATCAATTGTGAATGTGTGATTATCTATCTGTGTATATAGATACTGTATTAAATTGTTTTAAATCTTTAAAACAACTTGGCCCTAAAAGACACGCTTTGGATTTCGATGAGACCGGGATCGGGTTTCCATATTTGGATATCCGAAATCCACATCGATTCCAAATAACGTTAGGTCGTGAATCAAAGTGGAGCTTTGTGAAGACTCGAGGTGTAAGTACTATACGTCAGTATAACTCTGTGGGTGATTCCGTAATGAGTTTGACGGAATAGCACTTATAGATTCGAGATGGTGGTTTAGAGTGCAAGGGTTATCGTCGTTAACTCTGAGGGTGATTCCAAAACGAGTGTAACAAGATAATGCCTTCGGTTTCGTTCGAACCCGGAACGAACTTGTATGGATTGAATGCTTTCAGAACATTGTCAGGTGGACGATGAGCATTCTAAGTGATATGTCCTATAAAGGTAATCGTAGCCTCAAGCCTCAGCAATCAGGAATGGCTAAAACAGGGGAGGTGCAGCAAGGCTTCGTGGGTAGCCCCCACTTGAGAGTAAGATTTACCCCTGTCTAGAGGTCCCTTTTATTTCGGTTGTGTGGACGGTCTTTTGAGCTCTAACCATCGGGGTTATCTTGTTCGGAACTATTCAGTAAGGAATGGGTCCGGCTTTATGTTGCAGGGGAGTGGGAGTACTCCTCGGTACGGTGATCTAGGCCACGTACTGTGACGGGCGGTACCCCAGTAGCCCTGCCATTGTATGGAATCCAAAATCCAATAAGTGCCAACGGTTTTGATTGTATTACCCACTTTTGTGGCTAGTAGCTGGAATTTAATAATGTAACAATTTCGGCTATTTCGTATTTATTTGAAAACCCTAGACCCTATTATAATATCATCAGATTTCCTATCAATTGTTTTGGTTAGCGTAAGGTAAAAACTTTTCCATGTTTATGTGTGGGAAGTCTTACGTGATACCTTTCTTTCAAAAGGTTTTGAAAATTAAGAAACTTTAACCTGTGACTCACACCAGACCCATGTCTGACCCAGTGTTTATTTTTGTTTTTCATAAACTCTTGGGTACTCAAATTTTTACAAGTAGCCAAGGGATTCAGGTTTGCTTTGACGAATTGTGGAGGAGCAAATGGAGCAGGAGGCTTCTGCGTTGTAGTTATCTAGTTTCCGCTATGTTGGTATCTCTGAGTCATTTCTCTGAGTTGTTTTTGTACTGTATAGAGTTGTATAACTAGACGGGTGTTTATAACTGTCTAGTATGTGATGTTTATCTGTGTACTCTGATATGGTTGTAAACTATGCAACATTTATGTTATTAATATAGTTTATTCGTTCCGTTGTTAGATTTTGAAGTTGTTTCTTTCTTCTCTTTTTTCTATTCTCTTTTCTATCTCTTTCTTTCTTAAAAATGATGCGATTTTATGTGGTAAGAAAGTCGGGTCGTTTCACAGAGTGTATGACAACTTCCGTCCCGGTCTCTTTAATAACCAATCGTTATTATAACACCGCAGTCATTTCAAAATAGTATACACTTCAAAACCAAAATATCATTGCCGTTTCAAAACCATATCAAAACGATATCATTTCTTTTTCGAAACCAAATACAGTATCATTTCCAAAAATCATAGCATTCCAAAGTTATAACACTTTCAAAACCAAACACTTGAAATTATAACACTTTCAAAACATAATACTTTGAAATTCCACTTCGAAAACCTAATTTCCACCACTTAAACAGCTTATATTTTTAAAATAGTATATAAAATAAAATAGTTTATAAAGTAAAATAGTTTATATAAAAAGAGTCATAAGTTAAAATGGTTTATATCAAAAATAGTTTATATTAAAAATAGTTAGTATATTAAAATAGTTTATATTGTATAATTTATAAAGTAAAACATAAAATAGTTTAAATATAATTTAAAAATACTTTATGTAATAAAATAGTTTCCTTAAATTTCACAAATTGATTCCAAATCAACTCGAAACAACTCAAATTCCAAAATTTCAAATTTTACCAAACCTCAAATCATCAATTCAATTTATTTTAGTTTCTTAATAAACCGTTTCAATTTATATCAATTTCTAATACAGATTTGGACCACAAAATAAGCCATTTCAATTTCAACATATATTTCAAAGCTTTAAGTATTCAACATTTTCAAGACTAAATTTTGATAATTTCATACATATATCAAATTCAATTTACTATTATATAGTTTTTTTTCAATATTCACTAAATAAATCCACTATCTTTTGAATAAACACCAAATTTCGAATCACTAAATATTTCTTTCAATTTTTTTAAACTTGAAATATTCATTTTAAATCATCTTAAACCAAAATCAAGTTATCAAATCGTATCCTTTAAAACCTCAAATTCTATAAGTTTTAGATCGATTTAATTACATATCATTCTTAATTAAATACAATTTCAAATCTATCCTCTAACCTTACTTTATTCAATCATTATAAACTGTAACGACCCATAATTTTCGATAATTTAAAAAATGTTAATTTAATCAGAAATTGTGGGTAAATAGCGGAAGATATAAAAAAACTGTAATTTATTTAACGAAATAATAACTAAAGTGAAACGTAACAATGGATTGAATGGTAGGATGAATGGTCAATTAAATAAAATTATTGAAAATTTAATTTATAATTTTTGAATTTAATGAAATTGAAATTAAACATTGAAATTGATGGATTAATCAACTTTAATTTGACATCTAAATTTGTTTGAATTATTATAAATGATTAAGAAATCAAAAATGATAGGAATGGTAAATAATTAAATTTAAACTGAAAAGGTGATTTAATTAGGTAATTATTAATTTAATTTAATAACTGGAAATTAGCCATTTTGGCCGCCGACTCGGATTTCGACGAAACCAATTTCATCGGATCTGTAATGGTGAATTATTGTAGGATTTCAAGTTTCATAGCGATCAGACTTGTCGTTTGATCGCACGTGCTCGAAATGCCTAGAAATCAATGAAATTGAAATCAATTGAAAACAATTTGAAATAACTTGATTTTAGCATAACTTCATACGATGGAATTTGGACTTGAAACCTATTCCATTGACTTCAAAATATTTTAAAATATCTAATTTTATATATGGGTTGACTCAATTTCGTTCCAGAGCCAGAACGGGCTTTTTGGGCCATTTATCGTTCAACTTTTGATCCAAATCAATCCGGTCCATTCTAATTTCAGCTTCACATATATATATATACACACACCTCGTTATAAACCCTAGCCTATTTCTTATGTTTGTTTTTCTGAACGTACAATTCCAATTTCTCCTCTTTCTCAATGGCAGACAAACTCTAAAATTTATAGTCAATGCAAATCAAAATTTCTACTTCAAATTCCTCAATATAATCAAATTATATATCAATTCGAAGCACTTGAGGAGCGCAAGTCAATTCTACAATTAGTTTTTCAACTTGAGCTTCTGCATGGCCAGAAATTATTGTTTTGTTTTCGACCGTCGACATTTGGGATTGTCGTTTGACGATGGATCTTCAATTTGGAGACAATCAGGTGATGCTGTGGTGTAGAGCATGATGTGTGGAGCCAATCCATACGGTTGTTTGGTCGAGGAAGTTGGCAATTTCGCCAGAATTGGGGGGTGCTTGTCAACGACAGCGGTGTTTGAAAGGCTGGCCGGAGTCGACCACGACCTCGAGGAGGGGGCGCCTGGATGTGGTGAGCACGGTGGTCACGCTGGATCGGGTTGTAGATCAACCTAGTGATGAAAAAAATTGGGACGAGGCGGCAGCTTCAGTACAGTTTCGAACTGAAGAGCGATTTTCGCGTGTGGTGGAAGAGGCACGGTGACGTGGCCGGTAACAGTGTATTTTGTTTTCGTTTTTTTTGTTTATTTATTTTAATTATAATTTTCCAATGTTCTACTTTACATAACTTTAACACACGAGGTCTGTTTAACGTGCGGTTTTCTCCGTTAGCATCGTTTTCAAATTATGGACATTTTGGCGTCGATTTAGGCAAATTCTGAGACTGTTCAAATTTTTGGTTTAAATTGGATTTAAATTCAATTTAAATTCAAAAGCTGAGTGTTTTAACCCACTCACAACTTCTGAATTTCTTATGTTTGTTAAATTGATTTATGATACGATTAGAAATTTATTTATGACTATTTGGAACATTTTTAATCATCATCTCAGTTAAATTGAATTTATTGAATTAAATTGTTATTTAATTATTATTGCATATAAACTGCCAGTTAAATTTTTATTTAATTTATTATTGGATATAAACTGCCAGCAAATACCTGTTATTTATTATCTGTTCTATATTGATGTTATTGATTGAATTAGATGATAATTGTGATAAATGTTTGATGATTGATATTGGATGAATGGATGTTGTATTTTATACTCATATAAATTGCAAGTTGTTATGGACTTTTATTTCATTCGGGATTGCGGTTTGAAATGATATATAACCGTATTTATATTTTAAATTACGGATTGAAATGATAAATATCTGTATCACTTGACCATAGGATAGAAAATTATATACAGACACCGTGGTCTATATATAAAAATATTTTGAAATGATTTCTATAGTTTTATGAAGAAATATTTGGTTTTAGATAAATATTGATTTCAGATATTATATAAATGTTACGTTATATATATATAGTTAAATTCTTGATTTTTAGCTATGTATAAATTTGTTTGGTATAAAACAAGTTTAAAAATAAAGATTGATTTTATTAAAAATGTAACATGGTTAAGTATTTATATAGATTTTACCATATACAGAGTTTATAATGATTTTAATAAAATTAAAGTTGAGAAGATAGATTTGAAATTGATGTGAAATTGTATTAGATATAGAAATTTATTAAATGAAACTGATTTGGAACTTATGGAATTTGAGATCTGTAAAGGATATGATTATAACTTGATCTTGTTTAAGGTGAATTAAATAAATATTTAAAGTATAAATAAATTGAAGGAAACATTTAGTTACTTGAAATCTGGGTTTTATTTAAATGTAAATGGATTTATTAAGTAAATATTTCAAAACTAAATAATAGAAAATTGAATTTGATATATATATATATATATATATATATGAAATTATCAAACTTAGTTTTGAAATTGTTGAATACTTAAAGTTTTAAAATATATTGAATTTGAAATGGTTTATTTTGTAGATCAAATCTGCTATGAAATCGATATAATTTGGAATAGTTTATTTGGAAACTGAATTGAACTGAAATTTATGATTTGGGGATTTGGTTAAATATAAAATCTAGAAATTCTAGTTGTTTTGGAATTGATTTATGAAATTTAAGAAGCTATTTTATTATATAAAGTATTTTAATATTTAAACCATTTAAGTGATAGAAGTTATGTTTCAAAGTTACGAGTTTCAAAGTATTATGATTTAAAAGTGTTATAATTTCAAGTGTTTGGTTTCGATGTGTGTAACTTATAAAGTGCTATGATTTTGGAAAAGGATATATTTGAAATAAAATGATATTATATTGATTTGGGTTTTATGAAAATGATATCGTGTTGATTTGGTTTTTAAAATGGAAATGACATTGTATTTATATGGTTTTAAAATGGATATTATATTCTGGTTTTGAAGTATAAATTATTTTTAAATGACCACGGTGTTATAATAACATTTGGTTGTTAAAGAGACCGGGATCGGAAGTTGTCATACTCTCTGCTAACTTCGAAAACCACTTTAACAACCGTATACATGGTGGAGATTCCAGAATGAAGTAGGATGGTGGCGGCGTTCCTTTGTGGTATATACGTGAACCCGACTCCCGCGAGTTGGCATAAGGTGGCTAAAACAGGGGCGGTCAACGGGCTAAGAAGGTAGCACCTTTTATCGGATACACTCCTTCGATATCGTTCTATTACTTTGTGATTGATTGGGGCCCTTTTGATTTTGGGGTGTGGCTCGAGGTGGGCAGTAATAGCTGCTACGCGTTACCACCGGTCCGGAAGCGTAATTGGTATATCTACCCTGGCATTGCCTAGTTGTGCCGTGTCACCTACCCTGGCGCGCCTTGTACGAGTTTGGTTTTCTCCCGTAGCCCGTGGAGTATTTAGGATAGTCTCCCGATGTGGAGATGCGCTGATACTGGATGGACTACTGGGACTATTATTGTGATAAAGGGGAGATTGGGTAACTCCTTAACGCTATTTAAAGGTAATTTTATTTTACTATAGACATTATTATAATAGCGAAATATTATTACATAGTAAATAGTTTAACGGATCCTTAGGAGATGTGAATCCCGAGCATCTCTTAAGTTGTTGCACTCACGTTTGACACTGGATAGGAGATGTCAAATCCTGTAAACATCTCTGACGCCATTCCACTCATATGTATTTATGTTGATTTAACTCACATAAGATCTTTTAGTTCTGACTCGAGTGTTTTTTTTTCAATTCGCTCGGGTCAGTCTGAGCATTTCAGGATTTGAAGACTTTATTTTGGAAGACGAAGATGAAGACGTTCTTATTATTATATACTATGTTGTTCCACTACATTCATACTATTCCACTGCATTGTTATTTATTTTTCTTTGGTATGTGTAACTCTGATTCTGCGTTGTTTAAGTATAATCAAATATTTTGTAAAACAGCTTCATGAAATGTTATTTGATTATTATATTTTGCCATTCCATTGTGAGATTCTGTTTTATTTTATTTTTTTCTCTATTTTTCTTATTGACCCCAATAACAATACGCTGTTTTGTATGGTTTGAGTCTGACGTGTGTGGTTTATCATCGATTTAAAGCGTACAAAAACATGGGATGTTACAACGTGGTATTAGAGCTTTGGTTTAGCGATAAACCTAAGGTTTTTGGGGTCTGACTCTTTATTAATAGAGTAGTAATACCCTATGATGGGTCATCGAGTGTATATATATAAGAGAGCATATTTGTTAGTGTTATAAAAAGGTTTTGATATTGTATTAATTTATTCTGTTTTGTATTTATAAATTCTGGTTGGTGAGTAGGACGCTATGACATCAATAGGTATTTCTACACACTTAATAGGACAGACCAACATAATATTTATTTCGAATATAGTTGAACGAAATAATTTTGCCTATTATATTTTCTATATATATAAAATAATTTTTTTATAAATGATATATATTTGGCTGTTAGGTAGTGTAATTTATAAATATTGGTTAGAAATAAGATTTAAAATAAAAGTAACTGAAGTTGGAAATTTTAGAACTTAAGTTTCAGGATTTTGAAAATTTCTTTGAAAGGATTTGGAATATGATAATATTGTTTATAAGTATTTTCTGATATACATATTTCAATATAAATTGAAAGAATTGTTTTAAAGAAATTTTGAAAGGAAATAAGTTTTGTACTCCCCTCTCTGTCGTTGAAAAATAATTTCAGCGATGAGTGCACGCATCACCGACATTCATTTTCGAGTTTCAAAGCGGGAAGGCCACCATAGTAGTTTTACTACAGATTTATTTTGATAAAAAATATAAATTTCAATTTTTTTAAAATATAATTGGATATATAAGCTGTAAGTATATATATTTATCTATTATTTTAAATGATTTGAAATTTAACCCGATATCTAGTTCTTAAGTTTCCGTTGATTAATAGTTTCAATTATTGTAGTGAAATTGAATGTAACTAATTAATAATTGGAACCTCTAAATGAAAATAAGAAATTTAATGATAAAATATAAATGGAATTAAGGAAATTTGAAATATGTAACTATAAGACAAGGGATATTGTTATTGAACATTAAGTTAATTTAAAAGAGATAAAATAAACTTGTGTAACTTTCAATTACCTCCTTAAAAAGCATATATATATATATATATATATATATATATATATATATATAACTTACCGAATAGTAAAAGTTCTAATGTTTAATAAGGAAATGTAATAGGATATTATACTAGTAAACTTGAAGTAATGAAAAGTATTCAATGAAATTCCTTAATAAATAAGAATTTGATGTTGTAGTTCCTATAAACTTATGTTATAATTGAAATATTACTATAATAAATTATGATAGAAAGTAATTAAAAACTTAAGTACATGAACTGATATGCTAAGAAATTGAATTGAACATAAATACTATAAATAAATGAATTTGAATAAATGAAGTTATGCAATAATGAACGAATGAAAAAATCTAATGCAATAAAAAGAAACTGACAGGACCTGAATAAATGAATAATTGTAAGTAATAAATGAAAATAAATGAAATAAACACAGAATGAGTGAATGGAAATAAAAGTTTGTAAGAAATAAATGTAAATTAAAGGATGAATCATTATATGAATGAAAAGGAGTTTAAACAGTAGATGCTATGAAATGAAATTAATAAGAATGAACTTGATCTATTGTTTGAAATTGTTGTTTGTTTGGTTTATGGTTGTTTGGGAAAAGATAACTTAAAATTGTTTGGATGCATGAACAATCTATTCAGTTTCATCTAAGACTGTTGAGTAAATGATATACTTAATAGTTTTTTTGGTCATTCTATGCAATTTAAAAGTGTCTAAGCCTGAACTAACTATTTGTTTTAGCTGATATGGATGGATAATTGATTATGTGATTTTTTATGATGATTGTATATTAGTTGCAAGTGATTGTTGTCTATATTAGTTTGTTTGTTAGTGGTTGAAACAACCTTAACTATTTCATTTTATATAATTATTAACCCTTTTTAGATAATATAAGTGAAATACAGGTTATGGAAGCAATTGCTACTGCTTTTGGTTTCATAATTAAGCATTGTTTGCCCGACAAATAGGTATGTTCTCGGATTACGGTTTTATTGCGTTATTATATTATTTTCTCGTGTTGGAATATATTATTTTGGAAAATATATGTTATATATTGTTGTATTTGATATCATAATTTCTCCCGAGCCTCTCCGTACAAAGTAAACTCTGCCGAAATTTTCCGTAAATTTTGGACTTAGAAAAATATGGAAACATGTTTTTCGAACTTTATTAATTTGAGTATAAAAAGATTTAATGGTTATAAATTGGTATATTTTACATAAATTAATTAATTTTGTAAATTTATTTGTTTATAAAGCTAATATTTTGAATAAGATGTATTGTTTATTTAATTCTTTCTTTTCCCTTCTTTTCCTTTTCGGGGACGAAAAGTTTTGAGTAGGAGAGAGTGTAACGACCCGTAATTTTCGATAATTTAAAAAATGTTAATTTAATCAGAAATTTTGGATAAATAGTGGAAGATATAAAAAAATGTAATTTATTTAACGAAATAATAATGAAAGTGAAACGCAACAATGGATTGAATGGTAGGATGAAAGGTCAATTAAATGGAATTATTCAAAATTTAATTTATAATTTCTGAATTTAATGAAATTGAAATTAAACACTGAAATTGATGGATTAATCAACTTTAATTTGACATCTAAATTTTTTTGAATTATTGTAAATGATTAAGAAATCAAAAATGATAGGAATGGTAAATAATTAAATTTAAACTGTAAAGGTGATTTAATTAAGTAATTATTAATTTTATTTAATAATAGGAAATTAGCCATTTTGGCCACTCGACTCGGATTTCGACAAAACTAGTTTCATCGGATCCGTAACGGTGAATTATTATAGGATTTCAAGTTTCGTAGCGATCGGACTTGTCGTTTGATCGTACGGGCTCGAAATTCCTAGAAATTAATGAAATTGAAATCAATTTGAAATAACTTGATTTTAGCATAACTTCTTCATACTATAGAACATGGACTTGAAACCTGTTCCTGTGACAGCCCGCAAATCCGTACCCCTTGAATCAACATTATTCTACCCTAATTGACTCAAGTGGAACAGAAATACGAACCATTGAGGTTAAAAGAAAAGAGATAGAAGAAGAAGAAACTAAACAATATCAGAATCTCACAGTCGCAGCGGAATAAAATATAATAACAACTATATATCCTTACACAAAATGAAATCTATAACTGTTTATACAACATATCATCAGAGTAACTCATACATCAATCATCACATAACAGACATACCATACAACATAGCAGCGGATATATATATAGGTACATATAATACGTCTCGAACTCCAGCTCCTCTCCTGCTCCATAGCAACCTATCCTGAACATATAATACTCGGTCTGACCCGAGCATTATAATGAAATAACACCCGAGTCAGTCTGGCATACCAGCTGATAATAATGCACACAATTGATTATTAAAGTTTCAAAAATCCTTTTGAAAACAAAAGCATCTCGTAAGACCACGCCACAAATAAACATGTCGGGTTTTTACCTTACGATAGCTAAAACACTTTTTATAGAAATCCTCTGATATTATAATAGGGTCTATTTACAAATACTTATAAAATAGCCGAAATTGTTACATTCATTAAATTCCAGCTACTAGCCACCGAAGTGGGTAATACAAACAAAACTCGTAAAAGGTTCGTAGGGAAAAATGGATTCCAACTAATGACTAGGCACTGGGGTACCACCTGTCACAGTACGTGGTCTAGATCACAGTACCGAGGACTACTCCCTTCGTCCCCTGCAACACAAGACCGGAATCACCTATGGGCAATTCCGAATAAGATCACCCCGCGGTTGGGATCAGCAACCGCACCACTAAGCCGAAATAAAAAGGAACCTCTAGACAGGGATGACCTTACTCTCCAGTGGGGGCTACCCACGAAGCCTTGCTGCATATCCCCTGATTTTCAGTCATTCCCGGTTGGTGAGGCTTGAGGCTAAACGATACCTTTATAGCACATATCCCTTAGAATGCCCATCGTCCGCTGACGATGTCACGAAGCATTCGTCCATACAAGTCCGTCCCGGGTTCGAACGGAACCGAAGGCACTATTCCTACTACATCCATTTTGGAAATATCCTCAGGATTAGTAGCGACTAGCCCTTGCACTTCACTGCTCCATCTTCGACTCCGAAAACGTTTTATCGCACGAAAACGTACAAACCGGATCGAAGTGGTTTTCGAGAAATAAATCTCGTTCCCGGTCTCTTCGAAACGATCAACGCATTTGTCCAATATTGATAGTCGGTGATTTAACTATCAATTAATATTCAAAAACATCCATAGCATCCATCACACAATAAATAATTCCCAAATTATTTATTTACCTCAAATATCTTTAAAAGATATATTACCAAATTTCCAAATCTCATTTGAAAACATTTCTCAAAATTCCTCCTTTACAAGGTAAATCATTTACCATATATTCTCATTGGAAATATCCAAGTTCAAAACAGTTTAGATTTAAAACAGTTAAAAACATTTTAATTTAAAATATACTTTAAATAGATAAATTTACTACTAATTATTTAATCAAAATATAATTCCAAAATATTTAAAGCAAAACTGTTTAAAAGATATAGCTTAATTTAAATTAAGGTTAAGTTATACTATATATTAAAATAAAGTGGTAAAAAGATTAACTCTTATTTCAATATACTTAGGTCAAAACTAGCTTTTAAAACAAATCCATTTGTAAACATAATTATTAAAATATTTATAAAATTTTACTATTGCTAATTTATAAAAAAATCACTTTAAAATAATAATTTTTAAAACATTCTTTAAAATTAGTTTAGATTTTAAAACTTTCTTTTTATAAAATTAATTTAAAACTCGAACTTGGATTTTCCCTAGGAAATCTCATTTCTACTAAATCATCACAGAAATCCTTCTCACGATTTCTGTCCATTTATTCAATTAAGTTTTAGGGTTTTATAACATAAATTTATTTCCCAAAACTTCAACTAATAACATTTATCTTAATTATCATTCCAAATTTTAAAACTTCCAATTTACATTTTAAAATAGATTTCAGATTTTAATCCCTTTTAAATCCATTATTTAACAATACCTTTATTTCTCTAAATTCAATTTATCAAATATAATTAATTTTGGATTTATAATTTATCCAGTAATATTTCTATACAAATTTATTTCAGTATCCATCCAAATCAGGTTTCAAATATTTATATTCTTTTAATTTCTTATTTAACCATTTCTCAATTTCTTTGAAACCAAATTTAATTTCTTTATAATTAAAACTGCAATTTCTTTTATAATTAATATCCTGGGTTTATAGTTTAAACCACAATATCACAATGCAATTCAACTCCAAATTTATCAATCTCAATATATAAACAGGTATCATAATCAAATAAGTACTATATTGTGAGGAATCCCGTTGGATCCCTCCAACCTGTTTTCCCCTGCATCCACAAATATTAGCACAACAGTGTATATATCAATTCAATTTGATAATAACTAACATATTCAGCTAAACATCCAAACAAACAATCAATACTAGCTATCTACTTTACTAGTATCCAGATGTGAGTGAGAATAACTCACATTGAGTTTCGGCGAGCGTTCGAAATTTAAATTAAACCGAACGACGTTCGATTTAACCCAAATTTCTACTTGCCCGGAATGGATCCGGATCTGTTCCACTGCATAGTACGCGCTTCTGCGATTCCTGCGCCGCAAATTTCGTTCGAATCTGATTACAAACGCGTGAGATATTCAATTTTAAAGTTTTCAATTGAATTTTTAAAACAATTTCCATTTTTATATTAAATTTCCAATACCATCACAAAGCAAAACACGGCCCGCTCCTGTTTCTCATCATCCTCACGCGAGCACGCAAGTTCCAGTACAACAAAACCCATCAACGTGCTCCTAGGGCTTGCAACCGCGACCCCCACACCCAACGATAAATCGATCAGCTACCCTCCCGAGAACCGTCTCAGCAACCTCTACCTACGGCCCAAAGCGCAAGACATGCGGTTCGTCCTAGAGCTCGAACACGGAGCACGAACGGCCGGCCTTCGAGTGGCACATGCCGACAATCCATACCACTCCACACGATCACCACCGTCAGATTTCAAGAGTGCATCGACCTCTACGTTTCTCTAGTTGAACCTTTTTACTAAAAGCGAGCGGATGGAGAGAAATCGAGGGGAAAAGGAGGTTGATTTTCGGCCATGAAAGGCCTCAAGTGGCGGCTGGGAAGAATGATGCTAGGGTTTTGAAGATATTAGGTTAATATATATATATAATTTAATAATATTTTATTTATAAAATTCTCCGTTTAACAACTTATGCAAACGAACTCCAATTCTCATGTTCCGATAGGCGATTCTAAGGTTTTTCAACGTTCCGGACGCAATGGAACAGGTTTCGTAAGCTAATTCGATCGTATGCGCGAGATACGGAATTAAACGATCAATTTAAAATTAAACCGATTAAAATGATTTCGATGCGTTTCGAGCTACCGGGGTCAAACGACAACTCCGATTGCTACGAAAATTGAAATCCGATAATAACTAACTATTACGGATCCAATGAAACTGGTTTCGTCGAATTCCGAGACTGTGCCCCGGAAGGCTATCTTAACTCGTCTATTTAATTAAGCGATTTTTGAAATTATCGAAATCACTCCAAATCTTCACTTTTAAAATTTTATTAACTTAACAATAATTCATATAAAATTTATAAACACATTAAAAATCGTTTTGGCTCATTCCGGACCAAAATCTGATTAATTGCATTTTTAATAATATTAAATTCATTTTAAATTCATAAAAAAAATCCAAATAATAATCTATTAACATAACCTATGGAACTTAAAAATGCATTTAAACATCAATTTTATAACAATTACCATTCAATTTCCAATTTATTCTCAGTTCTAATAATTATTATTATTACTCCAATTCAAATGGAATCACCATATTTTGAAACTATAACTCATCTTATTAACTCAACCAGTCTTCTATTATCAAGATTCAAATTAGAATCCATATCCAACATTTAAAATGAATTAAATGTTAAATTTTGGCGACCCAAAATTCCGGGTCGTTACATTCCTCCCCCCTTATAAAAATTTCGTCCCCGAAATTTGTATAAGGTAGAACATACACTTAAACCCATTTATTTATCCCATTAGCTTAGTTAAAAGCTTATATACACTTCACAAAATCCTTTTTGCTCAATTCCCAACCCTATCTGCTTTACTTATCTCTAAAGCTTAAATTTTTAACTTATAACTTTCCAAGTTAATTAACTTTTCCCAAAAACCCAAAAATTTTCTAACTCCCAAAATTTCCGGAAAATTTTGGCAGAGTCTCCCCTGTACGGAGGAGCTTCTGCAATATCGCAGGATACACAAATATATATACATCGGCCCACACGGCCGGAAACCAAAATATAACAGAAGATATATATCTTTTCCAATTTTATTAGCGTAGGCGTACCTTTTAGCAATTTTAATAGCAAGTAGCTAATATATAATGCATACACGCGCTTCAAACCCTCTCGAACGCCTCGCATTCCTGCACTTACTCAACATACTCATTAGTTACAAGATCTGTGCATTTTAATCAACATTTTCCAATATAAAAGCAATCCAACATATCTATGGCATAATCCAAACCAAGCAAATTTCAAAATTTACTAATATTAACCATCCTTTACCAACAATTCAAGATTTCAAATCATCCTTCCAATTATCTATTCAAGTCCAACAATATTTACTTTCACTTGAATGATTTATACTCAAATCAACCATATACAATTCATATTTATTTCAACCAATTCATTGTTATTTAACATATAATAAACATGTGCTTCACTAACATCTTTCTATATCATTTCAATATCAAGTTTGATTCACAAACCAAATTCTTATTTCAGATTTTGAAGCATTTACATTTCTTTTATACCTATGCCCATTCATATGCAAAATCACTATATTTGATTGCATTTATATATACAACTCTTAGAATTGGATTCTAATCCATATCAATTTATTCAAGAATCAATTCAATTGCATAATATCTCAATTCTTTCTTGCATACCAAATTTAGTTTCATTTTAATTTGACTTCACTTAATCAAATTCCAATTTATCCAAAACCAATTTAGTTGTTTAAACAACTCAATTCTAAATACATTCAAATATTCAAGTCATTCAAGCAAAACAATTGCCACTTAAGCTTATAACCATTTAAAATTAATTTCAACTTAGATTTATATTAATCTTACTCCATTACCAGGTTCACAACTCAAACATTTTTTTTTCTTCTTTCCAATGTAATTGTTAAATTACATTTCCTTACATCTTTATTTCTTTAACCAATCCCAGTTTATATTAATATCATTTCATCCTGGATTATTTACGTCTCTTATATCCATATCTCAATATTAATTAAAACCATTTCCACTTGCACTTCAACTTTTTTTTTTTTTACCCAAACAAAATTTATACAAGACAACATTATAAAGCTTAATCACAATTATTATTTAATTTGCTTAAATGCTTTCACAATATTTTCATTATCTTCTTATATCATCTTTATTTTATTTCCATTTGATTCTCATTCAATCAAATTTTCAATTCATATACACATTTAATGCTCTTTGTTTAGTTATCCAATCCATTTTAGATTTATTTTATTAACAAAGAGACCATTTAAATTATTCCACTCATTTGAATTTTACTTACAATTCAAATCATCATTAATACATTCAAATTCCATTATTCATTCGCCCTTCCCATAATTATTACCAAAATTAAATCCCAATTCAAACTGGATTTTATTTACCTTCAAATTTTGACTGATTATCAAATTCTATCCATATTAGTTTTCAATCCACTTTCTTAATTTACTCTGAATTCATTCATAATATCACCATTTTCCAATTATTTCATTTGGCACATTTAAATTTTCTACCTTTCCCTTTTACTCCTTTAAATAGAATCTAAATTTCTTTCAATATTATTTATTACACAACTGAAATTCAATTTCAATTTCATTACCAAACAAACCTTATTCTCCCCATACATAAGTTCAAGACTTATTTTCCACTTAAGAACATTCACATTTATGTTCTCATTTTGCTTCATTAGACTTTGCATCTCATTTATGGTCAAAATTTAAATTTGCCACACCCTTCAACTCTTTCCATTAATGAATTCCAATTTCACTTCCATTCAAGAGTTTAAGTTGCTCATTTACGTCCATTCTCATTTTATAATCTCCAATTTAAATTACTTAATAACTAAAGAATGTGAATTCCTTAATGCAATTATAAGCAATTTACATTTCACCTTTTATATCCAATTCATTTAGATTGGATTCATTTCAAATTCCCAAATTTAATTCTCCATATACAAGTTCAAAACTTGTTTACTAACTGAAGTTCATTCACTTCTTTATATCCCGCTTTACCTTATCTCAATTCACATTTCATTTGAGATTAGATTTTTAAATTCACCATTCCATTTCATTATTTTTCATTGTGATTATAAGTTCTATTTCTATTTTATAAGTTCACCAACTTATTATTTTAAAGCTCATATTGCTCATTTTAATTCCTTTACAACTTATAATCACAAATTTCAAATTCCATATGCAAATGTATATACATCTGAATTCTTAAGGATACAAATTCCCTTAATTTATTTCTTTGCAACTTCAAATCCACAACCTCAAATTATAAGTACTATACTTAATAGCTCATGTGTACCATTCATTTCACAATGACCCACATTTCAATGTCATTTTACATTTTAATTTAATTCAAATTAACTTTATTTCAAGTCCAATTTATTTCCTTATCCAAGTAAAATTCAAATTTCAATTCACTTCAACACATTTTATTTACTTAAGTTAAATTTAATTCCCAGATTAAAATTTCTCATTTCCTTCTTATTAGCATTAGCTTCACTTAACAAATTCAATAGTTGATTCATTTCAACTTTACACATTATTTAAATAGAATTTTCCAGAATTCAATATTCCCGGTTTTTATTTCAAAATCATTTTGAAATATATCAAATATCTATACCCATGTGGTATATTAAATCAAATCTCCAGAATTTCCAAAACAATTTGGTTATACCAAAACAAATTTCCATTTTCGAAATATCCAAAAACAACTGTTATACCCAACAAATCCAACAATACCATAACCAATTACTAGGGAAGCAATCCATCACTTTAGAAACTCGAAAATGAATTCTAATGATGTGGCCAGCATCATCAGGATTATTTTCCAGCGACTAAAGTGAGTTCAGTGCTTCTTACTTTCCCAAATTCATTTCAAAACAGTTTCCCATTCAAAAATTCTTCTCAAATCAATATCCCATTATTGCCTTCAATACATTGGAAAACATTTCAAACTTCCCAGGATTTTAAATTTCCAAAATTTTATTTTCAATACATTTAAAATCCTTTCCAAAACTTCCGGGTTAAAATTCTGTTTTAAATTCAATTTTAATTTCACTTTCTCTTATTGCAACTTATTTAACTAATTCTATCTGGTTATAACCATTTCAGATTTAAGATTTACATTTTAGATTCACTTTTAGAGTCTTATTTGATTTTTAATATTAGCAACCAACCATCCAAATATATATATAATTACTTTAGAAAATTATTTCTTTTATATCAAAATATAATTTTGGGTAAAATTATTTCACTTACCCACTTTAAAAACAATACTATGTCGGTTTATCTTGTTTAAGAGTTTAGAAACCCCTATCGATACGGTTGTACTTCCCGCACCGACCAGAATTCATAAACACTCAACCGATAAGTCAACACAGTACAAAAACAATTTTATAAGCACTAACAAGTACGCTCTCATAGCTATTAATACGCTCAACTCATTATAGAGTCCTATTGACTCTATTTAATGAGAAATTTTTCCCACCAAAGCCTAGGTTGTCGCCAACCTAAGCTCTGATACCAAGTGTGACAGCCCGCAAATCCGTACCCCTTGAATCAACATTATTCTACCCTAATTGACTCAAGTGGAACAGAAATACGAACCATTGAGGTTAAAAGAAAAGAGATAGAAGAAGAAGAAACTAAACAATATCAGAATCTCACAGTCGCAGCGGAATAAAATATAATAACAACTATATATCCTTACACAAAATGAAATCTATAACTGTTTATACAACATATCATCAGAGTAACTCATACATCAATCATCACATAACAGACATACCATACAACATAGCAGCGGATATATATATAGGTACATATAATACGTCTCGAACTCCAGCTCCTCTCCTGCTCCATAGCAACCTATCCTGAACATATAATACTCGGTCTGACCCGAGCATTATAATGAAATAACACCCGAGTCAGTCTGGCATACCAGCTGATAATAATGCACACAATTGATTATTAAAGTTTCAAAAATCCTTTTGAAAACAAAAGCATCTCGTAAGACCACGCCACAAATAAACATGTCGGGTTTTTACCTTACGATAGCTAAAACACTTTTTATAGAAATCCTCTGATATTATAATAGGGTCTATTTACAAATACTTATAAAATAGCCGAAATTGTTACATTCATTAAATTCCAGCTACTAGCCACCGAAGTGGGTAATACAAACAAAACTCGTAAAAGGTTCGTAGGGAAAAATGGATTCCAACTAATGACTAGGCACTGGGGTACCACCTGTCACAGTACGTGGTCTAGATCACAGTACCGAGGACTACTCCCTTCGTCCCCTGCAACACAAGACCGGAATCACCTATGGGCAATTCCGAATAAGATCACCCCGCGGTTGGGATCAGCAACCGCACCACTAAGCCGAAATAAAAAGGAACCTCTAGACAGGGATGACCTTACTCTCCAGTGGGGGCTACCCACGAAGCCTTGCTGCATATCCCCTGATTTTCAGTCATTCCCGGTTGGTGAGGCTTGAGGCTAAACGATACCTTTATAGCACATATCCCTTAGAATGCCCATCGTCCGCTGACGATGTCACGAAGCATTCGTCCATACAAGTCCGTCCCGGGTTCGAACGGAACCGAAGGCACTATTCCTACTACATCCATTTTGGAAATATCCTCAGGATTAGTAGCGACTAGCCCTTGCACTTCACTGCTCCATCTTCGACTCCGAAAACGTTTTATCGCACGAAAACGTACAAACCGGATCGAAGTGGTTTTCGAGAAATAAATCTCGTTCCCGGTCTCTTCGAAACGATCAACGCATTTGTCCAATATTGATAGTCGGTGATTTAACTATCAATTAATATTCAAAAACATCCATAGCATCCATCACACAATAAATAATTCCCAAATTATTTATTTACCTCAAATATCTTTAAAAGATATATTACCAAATTTCCAAATCTCATTTGAAAACATTTCTCAAAATTCCTCCTTTACAAGGTAAATCATTTACCATATATTCTCATTGGAAATATCCAAGTTCAAAACAGTTTAGATTTAAAACAGTTAAAAACATTTTAATTTAAAATATACTTTAAATAGATAAATTTACTACTAATTATTTAATCAAAATATAATTCCAAAATATTTAAAGCAAAACTGTTTAAAAGATATAGCTTAATTTAAATTAAGGTTAAGTTATACTATATATTAAAATAAAGTGGTAAAAAGATTAACTCTTATTTCAATATACTTAGGTCAAAACTAGCTTTTAAAACAAATCCATTTGTAAACATAATTATTAAAATATTTATAAAATTTTACTATTGCTAATTTATAAAAAAATCACTTTAAAATAATAATTTTTAAAACATTCTTTAAAATTAGTTTAGATTTTAAAACTTTCTTTTTATAAAATTAATTTAAAACTCGAACTTGGATTTTCCCTAGGAAATCTCATTTCTACTAAATCATCACAGAAATCCTTCTCACGATTTCTGTCCATTTATTCAATTAAGTTTTAGGGTTTTATAACATAAATTTATTTCCCAAAACTTCAACTAATAACATTTATCTTAATTATCATTCCAAATTTTAAAACTTCCAATTTACATTTTAAAATAGATTTCAGATTTTAATCCCTTTTAAATCCATTATTTAACAATACCTTTATTTCTCTAAATTCAATTTATCAAATATAATTAATTTTGGATTTATAATTTATCCAGTAATATTTCTATACAAATTTATTTCAGTATCCATCCAAATCAGGTTTCAAATATTTATATTCTTTTAATTTCTTATTTAACCATTTCTCAATTTCTTTGAAACCCAATTTAATTTCTTTATAATTAAAACTGCAATTTCTTTTATAATTAATATCCTGGGTTTATAGTTTAAACCACAATATCACAATGCAATTCAACTCCAAATTTATCAATCTCAATATATAAACAGGTATCATAATCAAATAAGTACTATATTGTGAGGAATCCCGTTGGATCCCTCCAACCTGTTTTCCCCTGCATCCACAAATATTAGCACAACAGTGTATATATCAATTCAATTTGATAATAACTAACATATTCAGCTAAACATCCAAACAAACAATCAATACTAGCTATCTACTTTACTAGTATCCAGATGTGAGTGAGAATAACTCACATTGAGTTTCGGCGAGCGTTCGAAATTTAAATTAAACCGAACGACGTTCGATTTAACCCAAATTTCTACTTGCCCGGAATGGATCCGGATCTGTTCCACTGCATAGTACGCGCTTCTGCGATTCCTGCGCCGCAAATTTCGTTCGAATCTGATTACAAACGCGTGAGATATTCAATTTTAAAGTTTTCAATTGAATTTTTAAAACAATTTCCATTTTTATATTAAATTTCCAATACCATCACAAAGCAAAACACGGCCCGCTCCTGTTTCTCATCATCCTCACGCGAGCACGCAAGTTCCAGTACAACAAAACCCATCAACGTGCTCCTAGGGCTTGCAACCGCGACCCCCACACCCAACGATAAATCGATCAGCTACCCTCCCGAGAACCGTCTCAGCAACCTCTACCTACGGCCCAAAGCGCAAGACATGCGGTTCGTCCTAGAGCTCGAACACGGAGCACGAACGGCCGGCCTTCGAGTGGCACATGCCGACAATCCATACCACTCCACACGATCACCACCGTCAGATTTCAAGAGTGCATCGACCTCTACGTTTCTCTAGTTGAACCTTTTTACTAAAAGCGAGCGGATGGAGAGAAATCGAGGGGAAAAGGAGGTTGATTTTCGGCCATGAAAGGCCTCAAGTGGCGGCTGGGAAGAATGATGCTAGGGTTTTGAAGATATTAGGTTAATATATATATATAATTTAATAATATTTTATTTATAAAATTCTCCGTTTAACAACTTATGCAAACGAACTCCAATTCTCATGTTCCGATAGGCGATTCTAAGGTTTTTCAACGTTCCGGACGCAATGGAACAGGTTTCGTAAGCTAATTCGATCGTATGCGCGAGATACGGAATTAAACGATCAATTTAAAATTAAACCGATTAAAATGATTTCGATGCGTTTCGAGCTACCGGGGTCAAACGACAACTCCGATTGCTACGAAAATTGAAATCCGATAATAACTAACTATTACGGATCCAATGAAACTGGTTTCGTCGAATTCCGAGACTGTGCCCCGGAAGGCTATCTTAACTCGTCTATTTAATTAAGCGATTTTTGAAATTATCGAAATCACTCCAAATCTTCACTTTTAAAATTTTATTAACTTAACAATAATTCATATAAAATTTATAAACACATTAAAAATCGTTTTGGCTCATTCCGGACCAAAATCTGATTAATTGCATTTTTAATAATATTAAATTCATTTTAAATTCATAAAAAAAATCCAAATAATAATCTATTAACATAACCTATGGAACTTAAAAATGCATTTAAACATCAATTTTATAACAATTACCATTCAATTTCCAATTTATTCTCAGTTCTAATAATTATTATTATTACTCCAATTCAAATGGAATCACCATATTTTGAAACTATAACTCATCTTATTAACTCAACCAGTCTTCTATTATCAAGATTCAAATTAGAATCCATATCCAACATTTAAAATGAATTAAATGTTAAATTTTGGCGACCCAAAATTCCGGGTCGTTACAGTTCCATTGACTTTAAAATGTTTTAAAACATCTATTTTGATAAATGGGTTGACCCAATTTCGTTCCGGAGTCAAAAATGGGCTTTTTGGGCCATTTATCGTTCAACTTTCGATCCAAATCAATCCGGTCCATTCTAATTACAGCTTTGCATATATATATATATATATATATATATATATATATATATATATATAGACACACACACACACCCCTCATTATAAACCCTAGCCTATTTCTTATGTTCATTTTTCTATACGTACAATTCAAATTGCTCCTCTTTCTCAATGGCAGACAAACTCTAAACTTTACATTCAATTGCAAATCAGAATTTCTACTTCAAATTTCAAATTCCTTAATATATATCAAATTATATATCAATTCGAAGCTCTTGACGAGCGCAAGTCAATTCCGCAGTTAGTTTTTTAATTTGAGCTTCTACGTGGAAAGAAATTATTGATTTATTTTCAGCCATCGATGTTTGGGATTGTCGTTTGACGGTGGATCTTCAATTTGGAGACAAAACAGGTGATGCTACGGTGTAGAGCGTGATGTGTGGAGTCGATCTATACGGTTGTTTGGTCGAGGAAGTTGGCAATTTCGCTAGAATTGGAGGGTACTCGTCGGCGGCGGTGTTGGAGAGGCCGACCGGAGTCAACCACGACCTCGAGGAGGAGGCGCCTGGATGTGGCGAGCGCGGTGGTCACGCTGGATCGAGTCGTAGATCAACCTAGTAGCGGCGAAAATTGGGACGAGGCGGCGGCTTCAGTAGGGTTTCGAACTGATGAGCGATTTTCGCATGTGGTGGAAGACGCGTGGTGATGTGGCCGATAACAGTGTATTTTGTTTTCCTTTTTTTGTTTATTTATTTTAATTATAATTGTCCAATGCTCTAATTTACATAACTTTCACACACGAGGTCTGTTTAATGTGCAGTTTTCTCCATTAGGATCGCTTTTAAATTCCGAACATTTTGACGTAGGTTTAGGCAAATTCAGGGACTGGTCAAATTTTGGGTTTAAACTGGATTTAAATTCAATTTAAATTCAAAAGGTGAGTGTTTTAACCCACTCACAACTTCTAAATTTCTTATGTTTGTTAAATTGATTTATGATGTGATTAGAAATTTATTTATGACTGTTTGGCATATTTTTAATCATCATCTCGGTTAAATTGAATTTATTGAATTAAATTATTATTTAATTTATTATTGCGTATAAACTGCCAGTTAAATTTTTATTGAATATAAATTGCCAGTAAATACCTGTTATTTATTATCTGTTCTATATTGATGTTATTGATTGAATTGGATGATAATTGTGACAAATGTTTGATGATTGATATTGGATGAATGGATGTTGATTTTACACTGTCATAAACTGCAAGTTGTTATGGACTTTTATTTCATTCGGGATTGCCGTTTGAAATGATATATAACCGTATTTATATTTTAAATTATGGATTGAAATGATAAATATCCATATCACTTGACCATTGGATAGAAAATTACATACAGACACCGTGGTCTATATATAAAATAATTTTGAAATGATTTCTATGGTTTTGCAAAGAAATATATGGTTTTAGATAAATATTGATTTCAGATATTATATAAATGTTACATTATATATATATATAGTTAAATTCTTGATTTTTAGCTATGTATAAATTTGTTTGGTATAAAAGAAGTTTAAAAATAAAGATTGATTTTATTATAAATGTAATATGGTTAAGTATTTATATAAATTTTACTCTATATAGAGTTTATAATGATTTTAATAAAATTAAGGCCGAGAAGATATATTTGAAATTGATTGGAAATTGTATTAAATGTAGAAATTTATTAAATGAAACTGATTTGGAACTTATGGAATTTGAGATCTGTAAAGGATATGATTATAACTTGATCTTGTTTAAGGTGAATTAAATAAATATTTCAAGTATAAATAAATTGAAAAAAACATTTAGTTATTTGAAATATGGGTTTTATTTAAATGAAAATGGATTTATTAAGTAAATATTTCGAAACTAAATAATAGAAAATTGAATTTGATATATATATATATATATATATATATGAAATTATCAAACTTAATTTTGAAATTGTTGAATACTTAAAGTTTTGAAATATATTGAATTTGAAATGGTTTATTTTGTGGATCAAATCTGCTATGAAATCGATATAATTTAGAATAGTTTATTTGAAAACTGAATTGAATTGAAATTTATGATTTGGGGATTTGGTTAAATATAAAATCTAGAAATTCTAGTTGTTTTGGAATTGATTTGTGAAATTTAAGTAGCTATTTTATATATAAAGTATTTTAATACTTAAACCATTTAAGTGATAGAAGTTATGTTTCAAAGTTACGAGTTTCAAAATATTATGATTTTAAAGTGTTATAATTTCAAGTGTTTTGTTTCGAAGTGTGTAACTTAGAAAGTGCTATGATTTTGGAAAAGGATATATATGAAATAAAATGATATTATATTGATTTGGGTTTTATAAAAATGATATCGTATTGATTTGGTTTTTAAAATGGAAATGACATCGTATTTATATGGTTTTGAAATGGATATTATATTCTGGTTTTGAAGTATAAATTATTTTGAAATGATCTCGGTGTTATAAAAACGTTTGGTTGTTAAATAGACCGGGATCGGAAGTTGTCATACTCTCTGCCAACTCCGAAAACCACTTTAACAACCGTGTACGCGATGGAGATTCCAGAATGAAGTAGGATGGTGGCGGCGTTCCTTTGAGGTATATATGTGGACCCGACTCCCAGTTGGCATAAGGTGGCTAAAAGAGGAGCGATCAACGGGATAAGAAGGTAGCACCTTTTATCGGACACACTCCTTCGATGCCGTTCTATTACTTTGTGATTGATTGGGGCCCTTTTGATTTTTAGGGTGTGGCTTGAGGTGGGCAGTAGTAGCTGCTACGCGTTACCACCGGTCCGGAAGCGTAATTGGTATATCTACCCTGGCATTGCCTAGTTGTGCCATGTCACCTACCCTAGCGCGCCTTGTACGAGTTTCGCTTTCTCCCATAGCCCGTAGAGTATTTCGGGTAGTCTCCCGATCTGGAGATGCACTGATACGGATGGACTACTGGACTATTATTGTGTTAAGGGGGAGATTGGGTAACTCCTTAACGCTATTTAAAAGTAAGTTTATTTTACTATAAAAATTACTATAATAGCGAAATATTATTACATAGTAAATAGCTTAACGAAGGAAATGTGAATCTTGAGCATCTCTTAAGTTACTGCACTCATGTTTGACACTGGATAGGAGATGTCAAATCCCGTAAACATCTTTGATGTCGTTCCACTCATATGTATTTCTGTTGATTTAACTCACATAAGATCTTTTAGTTCTGACTCAAGTGTTTTGTCTTTTCAATTCGCTTGGGTCACTTTGAGCATTTCAGGATTTGAAGACTTTATTTTGGAGGACGTAGACGAAGATATTATTATTATATACTATATTGTTCCACTACATTCATATTGTTCCGCTGCATTGTTATTTATTTTTCTCTGGTATGTGCAACTCTGATTCTTTGTTGTATAAGTATAATCAAATGTTTTGTATAACAGCTTCATGAACTATTATTTGATTATTATATTTTTTCATTCCGCTGTGAGATTCTATTTTGTTTTATTTCTTTCTCTTTTTTTCTTATTTACCCCCAATAACAATCCACCCTTCTGTATGGTTTGAGTCTGACGTGTGTTGTATCGTCAATTTAAAGCGTATAAAAAGGCGGGATGCTACATAAACTCTATATCAAAATATAATTTAAGTAAATACTTAACCATATTATATTTTAATAAAATCAAACTTTGTTACTAAACTTATGTTATATCAAAAGAAATTCATACATAGCTCAAATCAAGAATTTAACTATATATAAGATAACATTTATATAATATCAACAATCAACATTTATATAAAACCATGTATTTCTTTCCAAAAACCATAGAAATCAATTTCAAAATATTTATATATATAATATACATAGACCAACGATGTCTGTATATAATTTTCTATCCTATGGTTAAGTTATATGGATATTTATCATTTCAATAAATTTAAATATATACGGTTATATATCATTTCAACACGCAATCCCAAATTCAATTTTAATGAAAATCGCTTGGGTTTATCATTTCAACCCATAACAATTTTCTCCTATTCTACAGATCGTTGGGGGTATGTATCATTTCAACCCATAGTGATTTCTATACTAATAGGAAACTTGTAGAGTCATAACAGATATGATGACAAAATAACAGGCATATATCATCAATATAAATAACAGATAATGGTGTCACATGTCACAGGTGAACAGATACAGATAACAACATATATATAGCAATGTAAATAACTAACAGCAGCATATTTCAATTATCATTTCAATTGAAATCAAATTTAAATAATATAATAACATTAATCGTGAGTGATTGCTCACCTTTTGAGGCTAGAGATGAACAAAATACGATGAGTTACGAATCCAAAGTTAGGTGAAATGGGCACGAATTTGACGATCAAAGCTAGTAGATGGAATCGTCGAAATGAATCAGAATCCGAATTAATGAAGCTAATTGGTATAAGCAAACTTGTATATAAATATATATAACTATATTTATAAAACCATATTCTAAATTTTAAATGCATATAAAATTAAAACATACATATTTATTATCAATTTAATAATTTAACTTTAATATAAAACATCTATATAAATACGAAAACCAAATTCCTATATACTCACACACTGTATATTTAGAACTAACATAAATATACTTTAATATCTGTATTATTATAAAACACATATTTAAATATATGTATACTGTAAATAGTCAGATCCTCATATCTATGTCCTACCAGATATATTTATATGGTGCTAAATTTATATGCAAACTATTATACAAACACAACACATACATACAAACTGACATATTATAGCTTGGATTGAAAAGCGAATTATAATATAACTTTCTGTCAACAAGAACACATTTTCAACAGGAAATTATGTCTATATATTTGTAGGTTGTCATATATTTTTGGTAAAATAGAAATCAATAAAGCACATATAAAATCAATATATACGCCGGTTTAAAAGCTACTGCTTGTATTTCGAAACTTTAACTACTAACCATATAAATATAAATACACTATATATAATAAATTGTTTCAAAAAAATCCATAATACTGTCACAACATGTAAATAAAACAGACCTTATATACAAATAGAACCATTGTAGGCATATACAAAAATCCAGCAGCCTTTATATAAACAAGAAATATAAACTAACACACAAATAACAAAATTTGTAAATATATATATATATATATAACAATCATATAAAGTATGTAAAACTGCAGTAAACATTTACATTTTATAATTGAATACATAAAATATTACAAGTAGATGTAAAAGATTATATACATTGCTTCATTTTATCAGCACATACTTATAAACCCAATGATACGCATATAACTCACACACACACACACACACACACACACACACACACACACACATATATATATATATGTATGTATAAACAACTCATCCAACATTCATTCAACATGCTTTATATATAACTCATTATACTCTATATATACATACATACATACATATATATATATTAAACCAAGTGTTTCGGCTGAAGGCTAAAGAGATGATGAGGTTAAATGAAGAGATGGAGCATGGGAAAGATGGTGGTCGGATAGGCTAGGGACGGGTCAATATTGTGGGGTCGGAGGGTGTGCGATGCCTGGGGTCGCGTGTCAAAGTAGGTGGAGGTAAAGATTTGGCTGAGGAAGAAGCTCAAGTGGTGGTTGCATGGGTTCACATGGGCACGGCTAGATAAGGAGGGAGGCAGGAAGGGGTCGAGTTGTTGGTCGGTGTGGCAGGTGAGGAGCTTGGCTTGCATGTTGCTGAGAAAAATGGGAGATGAAGACAAGTAGGTTCCAAAGCCAAAGTGAGCGGGCAAAACCAATATAAGAGCAACAGAAGTTATTTTATCCTCAAAGCAACCATATGAAGAAGGAAACGAACCATCAAAATAAATTGTACCGGTTGAATAACAAAATTTAGAACCTGAATTCAAGGAATAGATTAACTTGGGAATAGCAAGAGGTTGGCGCGAATTCAAGGAAATAATAAAAGCTATTGGCTAAATAGATACAAGGAATTCCAAAAGTTAAAACGTGTACCGGTACGGAAATCATTTTATTGATATCATTGAGTACCGGACATTGAACTACACAAACGAATATACCTTAGAGATCAGCACGACGAGACGACCAAAACGGTATATAGATATCTGTGGTACGACCATCCTATCAAAAGTCGATAATCGATACCTAAAATGCTGCTATTTTGCCAAAAATAAGATAAACGGAGCAACAACAGTCAAATTTGACGAAACGAAATATAACGTCTCACTCAGAAGATGATTTACAAATTTATTGAATAAAAATATTCCGGTTTGTAAATTATTTTTTTATCATTAAATGTTAACTGATTGAAATAGAATTACACAAATAAAGTAAACTTCCATATCAGCTGATGAAAATTTACCATATGTTATGTTTAATTAGACGTATTTCAAATATTAAATTTATATTTTCAAAGTTTATTATTTAAAATTTCACAAAATTCAATTAATTAGATTAATAAACCACTAAAATTTACGGGTCGTTACACTCTCCCCCATTCAAAACTTTTCGTCCTCGAAAAGGAAGGAAGTAGGAGAATGTAAACAACCAGAAAGGAAAATAGATTGAAAATAAAATAAAAAAATTAATTTAAAACTATATAAATTTCAATTTAAACAAATTAATATTCAATAATTGATTTTCAAATTGAAGGTATTTCATTGAGTTGATTTAATTTTAATTTATTAATATTTGATACCATAAAGGTTTCTTTCAAAACAGTATTTTCTTTAATTTTCCTTATTTACTATCCAATCAACTTATTATTCTATTATCTCTATTAACATTTATAACTAAAATCTAACTGTATAACATTTGTCATATCCACTCAAATTTTATATATAAAATCATTAATCATCGTTTCACATTGTAAATTATTCAATTACATATTCAACTTCTGAATGATTAGGGTAAGTTATATATTGGAAAGTAATTGAGTATTATACAAGTAAAATTTAAAATTTCCCAATTCAATTATATATTCAAAATTTTAGCTTTATTTATAATTCAAAATCATCCTTTAATAAAAATTTAAGAATTAAATTTTCGATTCACTTCAAACAATTTAAGGAGAAATATATATATATATATATATATATATATATATATATATATATATATATATATATATATACACACACTAAATATATCAAATCAATTATATATATTCATATACCTTTATATATATACATTATAAATCAAGTCATACTTTTAGAAATTCAAATCAATTTTTTTTCAAAACAAAAATGTAGCAAAGCACTGAATGGTCTCTCCACTTCATAACTCAAAAACGAATGTCGATGATGCGGCTGCCATCACAGAAATTATTTCCAACGACAAAAGAGGAGAGCACTGATTTGAACATTGAAAAATTCTTTAGATATGATTTCTATTCAAAAATACTTTAAATAATAAGCCTTTTAAATTCAAAACCAAAGTTTGAAATCATCGGAAATTAAATTCTCAAATTCTAAATTTAATTCAAATCAATTCATAAACCATGTTTATAAATTCATTTATTTATATCATGTGGAAATAGTTATTGGTTTTACAAACAACAAATAAAAATCAATATTACCATTTGTGACGACCAATTCATTTAAAATTAACCTTTCGGAAAAAATATGCTCGAATATATAATATAATTATACAGAATTTATTTTATTATTAAATTTGGAAACAATATTGTGTCGGTTTGCTCTATTCAAATGTTTTGTAAATCCTATTGATAGCGTTGATCAGACGAATCGATCGGAAACCCAAATCAAATTCAACAACTCAAACAGCACAATATGTATATAAATCATTTTTAATATTAATTTATTAATACACTTTCTCGCTCGATGATACAAGAATGGATTTCAAAGCAAGGATAGAGATTCAAATTTGATGGACTCAAATCAAAGAGAATTTTGATTTGAAGATATGTTCGAAACAATGATAAGATGATTAAATAAAAAAATAGGAAGACAGATAAGTTAAATCACGAGCAACCTTAACCGGGTTGACCGTGACTTTAAGAATAAGATCGATGCTTATTGTAAAGGAGTTTCACCTCTTTACAAATCATTCAAGATTAGAGAGACTGCCGATTTATTATGGAGGTCATTCGAAGTGGAGTTATGGAATACTCCAAAATCAAGAAACACGAATGAGGAGAGATAAGGATGGATTTTGGAACCGAGGGGAACGTTCCAAAAATTCAAAGGAAATTCGAATTAAAGAGGAAGAAATTCAAACTCGAACAAAAGTGATTCTGTGATTAAATTTACTTTATATGCTAAGTTTTGCCTTAAACCAAAGCTCTGATACCAAATGTAACATCCTGATATTTTCAACCATTCGCATCTACACATGCCGGATTCGAATTGCACAAAATACCAGATTGTTAATTCATATTTGGCAAAACTCAACATATACAGTAAATAAAGATCACAAAATCACGGACACAGAGTAATATAACAATAATGCAGCAGAAACAAAATGAATAATAGTTCATGAAGCTACTATATATATCAGAGTTAAGTAAGATATAATAGAAGTTTTCAAATACAATAGTCAAATACAAGATCAGAATACATCACTAGAATCAACTGAATAACTACAAACTGAATGGATGTAGATGGATCTCCAAAGGAAGCTCTAACTCCAAAGGTGAGTCTCAAAAGCTGTACCACGTTGTCTGACCCGAGCGTAAAGAAAAACACAAAACACTCGAGTCGGGATTAACATTCTTATCTCAATATATCCAACTCAAGTGAAATATCAACTAAAATACAAGTAACTCAAAGGATGTTTAGGATAACCATCCTCTAAGGATCCATTAAACTATCTACTATGTAGTAATATACGCTATTATAATAATGTCTATGGTAAAGTATGCTATTTAAAAATAGTGTTAAGGCGTTACCCATATCCCTCTTAACATATTTTATAGGGTCAATAGTCTATACAGTACCATCGTACCTTCAGAACGGGAGGCTACCATAAATACTCCATAGGTACGACACAAATCAAACTCGTAGAAAGCATGATAGGGTAGGTGACATGGCACAACTAGGCAATGCCAGTGTAGATATACCAATTACACTTTCGGACTAGTGGTAACGCGTAGCAGCCACTACCGCACACCTCGATCCACACTCCTAAAAAAAATCAAAGGGTGCACTCAGTCAATCAAAAAGTAATAGAATGGTATTGAAGGAGTGTGTCCGATTAGAGGAGCTACCTCATTGGCCCGTCAATTGCTCCTGTTTTAGCCACCTTATGCCAACTCACGGGAGTCAGGTCCATGTATATACCTCAATAGGATCGTCGCTGCCATCCTACTTCATTCTGGAATCTCCACCATGTACACAGTTGTTAAAGTGGTTTGCGGAGTTGGCAGAGATTATGACAACTTATGATTCCGGTCTCTTTAACAACCAATCGTTATTATAACACCGCGGTCATCTCAAAATAGTACATATTTCAAAACCAGAATATCATTGCTATTTCAAAACCATATCAATACGATATCATTTCTATTTCAGAACGAAAAACAATATCATTTTCAAAAATCATAGCATTTTCAAAGTTATAACACTTTCGAAACCAAGCACTTGAAATTATAACACTTTCAAAACATAATACTTTGAAATTCATAACTTTATAAACCTAACTTCCACCACTTAAACAGTTTAGATTTTTAAAATAGTATATAAAATAAAATAGTTTATAAAGTAAAATAGTTTATATAAAAAGAGTTATAAGTTAAAAAAATTATATTAAAAATAGTTTATATAAAAAGAGTTATAAGTTAAAAAAATTATATTAAAAATAGTTTATATAAAAAGGGTTATAAGTTAAAAAAATTATATTAAAAATAGTTTATATTAAAAATATTTAATATATTAAAATAGTTTATATTAAAATAATTTATAAAGCAAAATACAAAATAGCTTTAAATATAATTTAAAAATACTTTATATAATAAAATATTTTCCTCAAATTTCACAAATCGATTCCAAATCAACTCGAAACAACACAAATTCTAAAATTTCAAATTTAACCAAATCTCAAATCGTCAATTCAATTTATTTCAGTTTCTTAATAAACTATTTCAAATTTATATCGATTTCTAATACAGATTTGAACCACAAAATAAGCCATTTCAATTTCAACATATATTTCAAAGCTTTAAGTATTCAACATTTTCAAAACTAATTTTTGATAATTTCTTATATATATATATATATATATATATATCAAATTCAATTTTTTTTCAATATTCACTAAATAAATCCTATATCTTTTAAATAAAACCCAAATTTCAAATCACTAAGTATTTCTTTTAATTTATTTAAACTTGAAATATTCATTTTAAATCATCTTAAACCAAAATTAAGTTATCAAATCATATCCTTTAAAACATCAAATTCTATAAGTTTCAGATCGATTTAATTAAATATCATTCTTAATTAAATGCAATTTCAAATCATTTTCAAATTTATCCTCTCAACCTTAATTTATTAAATCATTATAAACTCTACATTAAAATATAATTTAAATAAATACTTAACCATATTATCTTTATCTTTACTACTAATAATGATAGTTTGTTGAATAAGCATCAACCATGTCTTTATGAGATGACCAAAATACCCTTTTGTTTTACGTTCTTTCCAACGTGCTGCTCCTCTCGCTTCTACAGGGGAAAAAAATCCGCCCTCTAACGTTAATGGTGATTATCACTGATTTTCAACAACTGCTTACGAGTATGGTCCGCGCTCTAATCTCTTCTGCTTTCTGCCTTTACGTATTCGTCCAAATATAGTACTGATACCATTTCTCTTTTGGTTATTCATCATCCTAGATCCTAGATCGGCGATTATCGAAAACCTTAGATTGGCGATTATCGAAAACCTAGATAGTCGATTATCGACCACCATGTAAACTGTTAAGCTCAAGCATCCCCAACCGATATCCATCAAACTTCAGGCTCATGTAATAATTTGTTGATTTTCATTAACTGCTTAAATTTTGATTACTGCGATTATCGATTAGAATCTGCAATGCCAATTTTCTTAGGACTTGGGAGAAAGAAATAGTTCGTTTGTGCTGCGGGTTCGACAGTTGATTCGAATTGGGTTTTTGTTTTCACGAATTCGGTTTGGAAAGGTGTGGTCGCAAAGTTCAATGGCAAAGAGGATGGCCACGAGTGGTGCTGGTTGACTTATATGAAGCTTCTGTCCTCTCACACAAGGTATGTCGTTGATTTCATCTTTGAATGGTTAATTACTAATGTTGCAATTCATTTTTAAATGACAGAGTTAATTATGACTTTATTACACAATTGAATGAGAAATTAAGAAAAGAAGGCACATATATATATAACATACACAATTTCATTTTAAAAAAATATCTATATTGCATTTCTGCATAGTTGTTTTCTGTTTTCTATCTAGCTTTGTTTTGTTCTTGATTTCAAGCTGTTCATTATCTGTTCATTTAGTTACACATTTGCAAGTTGAACAATTTTCAGTTCTAATTTCCCTATTCTAAGTAAATTTCTGTTCGTAGTTTGTTGTTTGCTATATTCATTTGTTTTGTTACATTCGGTTTTCTTCTGTTACATTTTTTAGTTCACAACATACTGTTCAAATATGTTCTCATTTCTATGGTCTGTTTCAACCACTGCAACAGTATCAACACACAAACAACATTCATTAAAACTGTCTCACCGGCATTTTACAATTTGTATTTCATTTTAAATAAAACAACTACAAACTTTTAGTTAAAGGCATTTTGAAAAAAAATCATTACATTTGCTCTATTCTCTGTTACATTATGTCTCTCTATGCACTATCATCAACCAACCTTCACTTTCAAATTCTAACCTTTGCCCAGCACTTCTTGCAAAACTACAACTTTCCTTTCTTCTGAAAATCCAAGATAATTGGCTTTTCTTTTTTGTGCAGAAACATCAGTTTTGGAAATAGTCATGGAATGAAGTACAGTTGAAGTTGCTATGAAGATAGACTTATAGACAAATGGACATCAGGTATGTCATTATTTAACTAAATTCTTTTTATGTCAATAGCCTGTTGTATACAACTCAACCTAATAAGCTTGAGTTCATGAGTTTTAGGCTGAGTTTATGTCAATAGCCTGGTGTATATAACCAAAATTCTTTTTTTGTCGATAAAGTTATAAGCTTGAGTTCATGAGCTTTACATTTAGTTTCATAGTGTACACAACTCAATAAGCCTAAAACTTTTCAGGAGTAATGCACCAGAAAGGTACACAACTCGATAAGCCTAAAAACCTTTTCAGGAGTTTTGTTGTTTCACTATTTTATTTTCTTAAACTTAGTTTGGTTCTTAGTTTTGAGTTCAGGAGTTTAGAAGGTTGTATACATTGTGCAAACAGCTAGCATCAGGCAAGTACATAATGTGTTTTTGTTTTGACTATGTTTGTGCTCATCAATTCTCATAGTGGGAGGCTACACTCTTGAGATGACAGTCTTCTTACAATATTCAAATAAGTAACAACAAATATCATAATCCTTATCTAACTACAAGCGTTTATTGAACATGAAATAAATTCTAACGGTTATTGTAACGACCGGCCTTTTTGGACAGTTTAAACCGACGATCAAATACACATGCCGATTCCAAACCATTCAAAAGGGCAGATGGTTATTGGGGTAAATAAGAAAAGAAAAGAAAAAGAAATAAAGGAAATGAAACAACACAGAATCTCGCAGCGGAACGATAAAATATAATAGTCAAATAAACAGTTCATGAAGCTGTTTACTATACTTTGACAATTATTTATACAACATTTATCAGAGTTATACATATACAACAGAACAATTAAAATAATGCAGCAGATAGCATGATGCAAGGGTAATAATAATAATAGTATACCAAATCTTTGTCTTCATCCTCCAGAATAGATCTTCAAAAATCTGAAAAACTCAGGGCTGACCCGAGCGTAATGAAAAGACAAAACACTCAAGTCAGGACTAAAATATCCTTATGAAAGTTAAATCAATCGTAAATAAATATGAGTGTAACAGCGTCAAAGATGTTTACGGGGTTTGACATCTCATATCCAGTGTCAACGTGCGTGCAATAACTCAAGAGATGTTACGGGATTTTCCATCTCTTAAGGATCCGTTAAACTATCTACTATGTAGTAATGTACGCTAAGTAGATAATTCCTATCAGTAATATAAAGTATCAAAATAGCGTTAAGGCGTTACCATAATCCCCCTTAACACAATTTTATAATGCCATAGTCTATACAGCACCGTAAGCCCTACCGTAAACTGGTGGTTATCAGAATGTACCCCATAGGTATAACACAAAACAAAACGTAGTGGTCACGAATAGGATAATCAGTATGATAAGGTACATGAGGCGATACCAACTAGGATACTAGTAGTTGCGTGATCCGGACTGATGTTGAGCATAGCCAGCAGCTACCCCAATACCGCGAAACAACACTGCCAAATCAAGGGGTGCACCCAAATCGAATCACAAATGTAATAGATATGGTATCGAAGAAGTGTGTCCGCTAGAGATGGCGAACCTCAATGGCCCGGCGCGGCTCTTGTTTTAGTCATGTCAGGGGTCATCCAATATCGTTCTCTTTCTTCAGTCAACGCGTTCACCAAACCATCCACTTCATTCTGGATCAACACTCCACGTATAATAGTTATTAAAGTGGTTTTCGGTATCGACAGAGAGTATGTCCATATCTGATCCCGGTCTCTTTAATAACTACGTATTATTGCACCGATGGCTCTTTTACATTTCAAATCGATTCATAATTGATATCAAAATATCATATTCGCTTCAAAAATCAAATCCCTTTAAAATATCATCATAGCTATTCAAAATGTAAGATTCTGTTTCAAAAATCATTTTTCGTCTCAATATCTCATTTCGATTCCAAAATCATTTTGAATTTCAATTTAGGTTGCAACTTCATTTAACCCAATTCGTATTTAAATTCAAGATTTAAACATAAACATTTCACCTTATTAACCAGCTTGAAATTTTAGAAAATAGTTTTAAGTAGTTTAAATGAATAAAATAGTTAAAAATACTTAAAATCTTTAAATGGATTTCAAATAGATAAATTATTTTAAAATAATTTAAATTGGGTTAAGTAGATTTAAAATAGATTAAAATAGTTTAAGTATTCAAAAATGGTTTATATAACTGAGTAATTTGGAAAACAAAATAAAACAGTTTCAAAACCAAACCATTTCAATTATAACTTCCCAATTCAAAACAATTTCAATTTCCACTCTACCAATTCAATTTCGATTTCAATTCAAATCAATGTCAACTTTGACTTCAAATTAATTCAATTCTACATTCACCTTCAATTAATTCAATTTCAATTTATATCGATTTAGAGCCTGATTTTTCAAAATATCAATTTATAACACTTACCAAATTATCCTTCAATATTCAAATTTAAATCCAAATTTCAAATATGATTCAATTCCAAGCTCGATTTCAAAATATCATTTTTATATCACTTTTACTTAGTAATATTCAAAGCTCGAATTAAGGTTTAATCTGTAAACAAACCAATTTTCGAAATTCAATCATATCCCGATTTTAAATTCCAAAGTCTTCACTTTAATTATTTAACAATTTCTTTTAACCAAAATTTATTTCAACATTCCAAACTCAATTTTTCGATAAATTCGATTTCTATAAATTGATTTCTATTTATAACTTTTAAATCAAAACATTTAAATAAATTTCAAATCGACGATTTTAAAAATTATTAATTTAGCCAATTAGGTGTCCGTATATAATTTTCTATCCTATGGCCAAGTAATTATTTATTTCAACTAAATGTCAGGGATGAATATATATCACTTAAATCAAATCATAGTTTCATATGTATGCATAACAGGATATATATAAGCAAATAAACATCCAAACGTTTAAGTATTAACCAATAGCATCCATCGAAATACATCGTCCAATAGACAATACAATTCATGACAATTTCATAGTTATCAATGTCAGGTAATTTACTTGCCATTCAATTTTAATTTCAATTTAACCGTCAATTTAGTTTTCAACGGTTAATTCAAATGACAATCTATATGACAATTAAATTTTATCAAACAATGACAAATAAATTCATATCACTTCATAATGTCAAATTTAACTAGCATAAAGATATTCAGTACGTTGTGAGCGTTATAAAACACTCACCTTGATTTCAACGTTGTTCCACCGCTTTATTTCGAATAAAATTAAACGAGCGTTTAATTTTACCCGAAATTTTCACTATCTCCAAACGATTCCAATCCAGCTCCATTACATAGTATTCGACAAAACGATCGCAACGTAAAAAGTTTCGTTCCAATCGGACCTGGTATGTGAGAGTTATACATTTTAAAGTTATCGACATTCGAATTTATAAAACAATTTATATAGATATTAAAAAAATTATCCATACCCAAGCAAAAAAAGGCCCAGCCCACTCAAGCTTCTTCCCCAAACTCCCTGTAGCCATTCCCTGTACACGAACCCATGGCCATGCACCCTTCATCGATGATACGGAGCTACGCTACATAACTCAACGAACCGACAATACCATCCAACTTCTCTCCGAAATCTCCACCATCCCGCACCACCAACTTCGAGCTCGACCACCCCCAGGAAAACGCGACCCAGCCCTACCTAAGCATGCGACCAGGTCGCAACCCCTAAGATGCTGCCGAGCACTCCAAAAATCTAGCCGCAGATGGCATCTTCAATGGTAAACTCGAATTTAGGCTCCATTTCACGAATCAAAGCCTATAACCTTAACAATTCCTAACCCTAGTTTGTCCCCATGCTCTGACAGCAATTCGAGTATCACAGAAGAAGGCCACACCCCACACGACATAGGATGAAGAGAATTCAAAAATAGGATTTTTAGAGGAAGTTTGGGAATTTTTCACTGAGTATAATTGGAGAAATAAATTTTTGAAAGTTCCATTGTTGTTTTTTTTTCTCTGCGACTATGCATGAGGCTTAAAATGAAAGAGGGTTGCGTGATGAAGAGGAAAAAAGCACAATCAACTAGTTTTGACTATAATACGGCTGATGTGAATAAGATATACAGCTGTGATTGACTTAAAACAATTTAAAATATTATTTAATTTCAAATATCTCATTTAAAGGTAGCTTAAAATTTCGAACTCCTATCGAGCCGTGCCGCTAGGCGTTCATAATGTTGTACCCCTATTCCGGACGCAATGGAAAAGGTTTAAAGCCCGAATTCGATCGTATGCACGAGTTACGGAAATAAACGATCAATTTTAAATTAAATCGATTAAATCAATTTCTATGCGTTTCGGCTTGCCCCGGACAAACGGTAAATCAGATTCACACGAAATTTGAAACCTTACAATAATATGACATTACGGATCCGATAAAACTAGTTTCGTCGAAATCCGAGACTGTTTGAAAATTGGCTATTTTAACTCGTCAATTTAATATTAAAATATTCAATTTTCACAAATTTACTATTAATATAATTTTAAAATTTCTACAACATCATTCTAACTTTAATATGGTAAAATAAAATTTTACAAATTATTTTTAATCATATTAAACCCGTTATTCAATTATCCAATAAATTCCAATTTTAAAATCTAATTAACTCTATTATAATCCCGATATAACTTACATTCACTTTGCAAACCAATTTGAATCATATTAAATCAAATTTCAATTATTCACTCTATTTTCATATATTAAATTTCAATATCAAATTAATCATATCAAATTCGGAATTTAATTATTCAAACATTGATTTCAAAGGCATTCACTAAGTAGCATTTATTTTTCAATACTTATTACTATTCAAATCTTCGAAACCAATCTATTAAAATTTGTATTACTACCTAAATAATTCACAATTGTTATTCACTTATTTACATTTGGTTTTCCATATATTCCCTTATAACTAAGTTATAACATTTGAGTCAATTCAATTAGATTGGAACTCCATTCAATCTATAAATAATTATTTGGATAATTATTGTTGCAATTCATTCCAGCTTATCATTCCAAACGACTTACAATTTTTTTCCTAACACTAAATCACGAAATCTTATTAAATTAGCTATTTTAATTATCGAAAATTTACGGGTCATTACACTCTCCCCCGCTCAAAACTTTTCGTCCTCGAAAAGGAAAAAGAAGGGAAAAGGAACTAAGTATAGAATTCAACATTAGATATATTTTATTCAAAGTTACCAACTTATAAAACAATGAAATTCCATTTATAAAGTCATAACTACGCTTCCACTAAGTTACTCCGAACGGCTTTCTAAATTTAAAAGTTAGTTATCAAAACAAGTTATAAAATTTTAAATCTCGAAAATTTTCTAACACCCAGATTTACGAAAAATTTAGGCAGAGTCTCCTTTGCGCGGCTCGATCCGAAAAAAAATGACAGTACATATATCACAAATATACATCTCATCAAGTGATGAGGCATCCCGCAGGGAAAAAAGTGTAAAAGTACGGTATGTAATCCGAGATATGTACCTTATATATTGTTAGCGAGCATATACGGCTAATATAGCGCGAAAGCGAGCTCCAAATGTGAAGCAAGCGCAATCCGCAAATATTAAACACTCAACAAACCATGAGAAACATGCATATATGAAAATAATATCAATATACATCATATAGCAACATAACAACTACATGTGCCAATATAGCAGATGCAACAAAACAACAAATGCATCCACCAAATCAATTATTGTTTGCGTAAAAAATGGGCAAACACCCCAAAGTCGTACGATTTAGTTGATTATATGTTGTTCTTAGCGATTTGGGTGATTTATGCAAATATGTAAAAAGCAGGGACTAAACTGTAAAAGACACACAGATTTATAGTGGTTCGGCCAGAACGTGCCTACGTCCACTTTATATGTTATTCTCCTTTTCTCTTCAGATTACAAGTACAAAGCTTCGTATACAAGTATATGAAAGTTGTTTGAAAGTTCCTTTCGTGCTTGAGCTCTCAAACTTGTCTGCCATTGTTGTACCTCTGCCCCTCTATTTATAGAGTGAGGCTGGGGGCAGGGGTCCTGGATGTATATAGCTGCTGGTGGGCCTGGGCTGAACCAATCTGGTCTGGCGATGTTGGTTCGGTATCCACTTGGTCCGGTAGTGGTTGGAGTGAGTTGGTTCGGTTATGGCGGAGAGGGGATCTGGTTCGGTGTGGGTTGGTTCGGTGATGGAGGAGAGGGGATCTGGTTCGGTGTGGGTTGGTTCGGTGTGGGCCGGTCCGGTGGTTGTTGAAGGTGAGGCTTGGTTCGGTAGGAGGTGGCCTGGATCGGTAGTTGTGGAGGTGAGGCTTGGTTCGGCTATGAGTTGGGAATGCCGAATGAGCTCTTATATTTGGGAGTGCCGAATGAGCTCTTGTATTGGGAACGCCGGGTGAACCAAGGCATCTTGAATGCCGAATGAGATTTCGTTTCATACTGCCGAATGGGCTTGAGTGTTGGAGTGCCGAATGGACTCTCGCATTGTTTCACCGAATGAACTTTTATATTTGAACCTTGAGTGAAATCCTAGACTTATATACGCTTGCTGGCTGCTTCTTCTTGGTTCGGTCGTGGTGGAAATGCACACAACATTGATATTCCAGTTTTGACCAAAAATGGGATAACACTTTGCCCCCAAAACATGCCTTGCGATAGGAAGACGTGTTTTGTAATGCCATGAGCTGGTGTTCATATCCTGTTGATGTCCTTGCGGTAGGAAGGCGTGTTTTGTAATGCCATGAGCTAGATGTTCATATCCTGTTGACAATCTGTAAAGAGCTTGATATTTTATATGGCCCCAAATGACGACCGTTCGGGATCGAGCTATTTGGGATGAAGCGCGGCCGTTCATGGTCAAGCGCCTAACTTCAAATGACGACCGTTCGCGATCGAGTCATCTAAGGTGAAGTGCGACTGTTCGTGGTCAAGCGTCTAAATCCATGCGACGATCGTTCGAGATCGAGTCATTTGCGGTGGAACGTGATCGTTCACGGTCAAGCGCTTTACTTCAAATGACGACCGTTCGGGATCGAGCCATTCGAGGTAAAGTGCGACCGAGCCCGGTCAGAGGGCGGACCTCAAATGGCGACCGTTCGTGATCAAGCCACTTGGGGTGAAATGTGACTGTTCACGGCCGGTGCCGTTCGCGGCAAAAGATGAAATGGGACCGTTCGCGGTCAAGCGCCTTACTTCGGATGACGATCGTTTGAGATCGAGCCATTCGTGGTAAGGTGCGACTGTTGGCGGTCAGGAGGTGGACCTCAAATGGCGACCTTTCGCGATCGAGCCATTTGTGGCGAGATGAGTTGTGCCGTTCGAGGCGAGTTTGTGACTGTTCGAAGTCGGGTACCGTTCGAGGCGAATTGTGACCGTTCGAGGTCGGGTGCCGTTCGAGGCGAGTTGTGAGCGTTCGCGATCGGGTGCCGTTCGAGGCGAATTGTGACTGTTCGAAGTCGGGTGCCGTTCGAGGCGAGTTGTGACCGTTCGAGGTCGGGTGCCGTTCGAGGCGAGTTGTGACCGTTCGAGGTCGGGTGCCGTTCGAGGAGAATGAGTGTGCCCGGGGGGGCTTAATAATATCAGTGTCGGAGTTATTGTTTGGGGGAGTTTCCGAATCAAAGGCTTCGGCAGTTCGCTGCCATGCAAGAGGTGCTCGTGGACCGTTCGCGATCCAACGGGCATACAAGTAAAGTTTTCCATAGAATTGTAAATGTTAAAGCAATAATCATATGAATCTTACAGCAGAAATGTCCAAACAGGAAGAATTTAAATGTTCAAATCAAAATCAAAGCAAGAGCAAGACGAGGATGTCAAAGTGTAAACTCTTACTATGGTGCGGTCAGTAGTCATTCAGAGCATGCCTATGGATCGTGCGCGATCGCTTACATGTGTAAATGATCTAACCGTGTTAGTGAGAGGTTTGCGACTTGTTCATCTCTTTCGACCTGCCCCCCACCACCCCCCCCCCCCCCCCCCGAGTTCAGGAGGGAATTTTACCTGCCCCCTAGATGAGCATTCATTCCTTACCAGGTTGCTCAGAGGCCCCTATCTCTCTCTCTGGGATTGGATCAACATGCTCCAAGTTTGGTGCCCCCATGCAGGATCGATGCCTGATTAGCTTCTGAAGAAGCCTCTTGATTTTCCTTCATGTTCACATCTCTCTGGCCTTGGCCTTCTGCTTGATTGTCTCGCCATGACTCTTCCAATCTGAATCTCTAAACTCTCAAATTCAACTTCTAAGCGGTAGGTCCTTGAGTTCAATCTCTCAGTGAAAGCACCAAAATGTTTGCGCAAAAAATGGGCGAACACCCCAAAGTCGTACGATTTAGTTGATTATATGTTGTTCTTAGCGATTTGGGTGATTTATGCAAATATGTAAAAAGCAGGGACTAAACTGTAAAAGACACACAGATTTATAGTGGTTCGGCCAGAACGTGCCTACGTCCACTTTATATGTTATTCTCCTTTTCTCTTCAGATTACAAGTACAAAGCTTCGTAAACAAGTATATGAAAGATGTTTGAAAGTTCCTTCCGTGCTTGAGCTCTCAAACTTGTCTGCCATTGTTGTACCCCTGCCCCTCTATTTATAGAGTGAGGCTGGGGGCAGGGGTCCTGGATGTATATAGCTGCTGGTGGGCCTGGGCTGAAGCAATCTGGTCTGGCGATGTTGGTTCGGTATCCACTTGGTCCGGTAGTGGTTGGAGTGAGTTGGTTCGGTTATGGTGGAGAGGGGATCTGGTTCGGTGTGGGTTGGTTCGGTGATGGAGGAGAGGGGATCTGGTTCGGTGTGGGTTGGTTCGGTGTGGGCCGGTCCGGTGGTTGTTGAAGGTGAGGCTTGGTTCGGTAGGAGGTGGCCTGGATCGGTAGTTGTGGAGGTGAGGCTTGGTTCGGCTATGAGTTGGGAATGCCGAATGAGCTCTTATATTTGGGAGTGCCGAATGAGCTCTTGTAGTGGGAACGCCGGGTGAACCAAGGCATCTTGAATGCCGAATGAGATTTCGTTTCATACTGCCGAATGGGCTTGAGTGTTGGAGTGCCGAATGGACTCTCGCATTGTTTCACCAAATGAACTTTTATATTTGAACCTTGAGTGAAATCCTAGACTTATATACGCTTGCTGGCTGCTTCTTCTTGGTTCGGTCGTGGTGGAAATGCACACAACATTGATATTTCAGTTTTGACCAAAAATGTGATAACAATTATCATCCAACTATCATCCAACAAATCCATAACTAATCAATATAAATTCACTTCTCTTTAATATTTATTGACTTGGTTTTCAATTTTAATCACAGTTGATTCATTAGCGTTGGATTTTACTAACATTCATTCTCAATTCAATTCGTTAACATTCACTAATTTATATTTACATTAGTTCACTTCCAATTTGAATCAAATTAAATTAACTTCCAATTTGATTTCAACGATTTATAGCTTTTAATTTCATTAACCCTTAATGAATTATATACAATCAACTAACAATCATATAATAACCAAATCATATAATTTTAAAAGAATCATTTTATATTTGGCATCATAAATTTCCAATATTAACTTTAATTAAGTCTGTAAGCCGTACATATATCATCCGTGAGCAATATCAATCTAAACGCTTATTCGATCACACAATTTCACTTCCAAACTTGTATCGTTCACACGACTCTCTAGTGCGAACTCAGATTTGGTTCCTTGATTGGAAACTGTTACTCTCCTTGCATAGCCATATACTATGATAGAGAATTCCAGAATCAAATTAAAATCCATATCCAGGGTTCGCCGTCGAAAATCGAGTCAAAATTCCTAACTTGGATCGATATAAATCATCTCGAAATTTTGTGCTCTAATTTAGATCAAATCGTTATGCGAATAAAATAATATACGTACAACTTATGTATCACCTTTCAATAGATTTCTATACAATTTATCTATATTAAATTATTTTATTGGCTTTCATTTTATTTACAATTAATTATTCACAATCCATTATTCAGTTAATATATCCATTTCTTTACATAGCATATTCTTCAACATTATCTTTTCTTAAACATCATATCATAGAATTTGCCTACTCAAGTTCATTTTAAACATTCTATATAATTTAATTTAATTCAATTTCATTTTCCAATTGATTCTTAGCTATACCAAATTTTTTTGTTTACATTTACTTCATATTCATAGTTTCAGTTAATACAAATTTATTTGTGGAACATTTTTAATCAGCACTTTAGTTTATTAATCATCCTATAAAAGTCTAACCTCTCATAAATGACTTTTCTTAGTTTACAGTTATCTTAAAGGTTACAAATTCAGAAATTTTTTACAACTCCTTTGCAATTTATATTTATTTTCTATAACCAATTTACAAAGATATAATACGATTCATTTATCTTCTTTCTTAAGTTCACTTACTTGTTCTATTTATCCATTCATCATTTCATGTTATATTTAAGTATATAACATTTTTATCACAACCAAATTTTCATTTATATACATTTTAATTCCTTTTGAGTTTTCCTTACTTGTATACTTCAATTATTTTCAGGTTCTATTTATTTGTACAACATCTCATTACATATCAAAAACATCATTTCAACTTCTTAATATTTGGTAAGTCATATTATATGTTATTAGAATGCAAATTTGGTACTATACAAATTTATAGAATTTCATTTTACTAATCTAGAATGTTCACAATTTAATTTGTTTAAATCCTCTTTACCTTTCAACTTTAAAGTTTTCCCAAACAATAGCTTAGATATCTTAATCCTCTTATTTTATAAATTCTGGTTATTCACATTTCATTCAAATAATTTGAAAATTATTAATTAACAGAACTTAGAAATTTAAATGCCCAGTTCTTTTCAAATCATTTGAAATAAACATATACACTTATATCTTTAATATATCAAATCATACCTTTGGAGTTTAAACCAAAACTCATTTACCCAAAATAATTTCAAAGAAAAGCAAAGCTTCTTAGAAGTCTCCCCCACTTTGAGACTCGAAAATGAACGTCGATGATGCTGCGCAGTCATCACCAAAATTATTTTCCAGCGACATAAGAAAGGAGTACTGAATTCATTCTTTCCTTTAAAAATCCTTTCAAAATATTTCCATAAACAATTTCCAACTAATATCACAACATATTTTCTACAAAGCTTTGAAAACCATTCTTCAAGATCTCCGGGTCTTAAATTCAAAATTTTCCAATTTAAATCTATTTTAATTTATAAGTCACTTTTATAAAACATTCTTATAGGATTTTCTTTCTTAAAACATTTCACAAGTGTTTTATCATTGTTCATTTTGTAATTCACCTTATTTATTAAATTACCATATCCAATTAATGATAATAACCAATAATATTATCATTCCTAACAACCAGGCAAGCTAGATAAGTCACAATAATTTCTGAAATTTTCTTTATATACAAAATATAATTAGAGTAAAATTATTTCATTTACCCAATTTCAAAACAGTACTATGTCGAATTGTTCTGTTTAAGTGTTTAGAGATCCCTATCAATGACGTTAATTACTCGTATTGACCAGAATCCATAAGCCACTCAACAAATCAACCGACACAATATAAAACATTTTATATCACTAACAAATACGCTCTCTCATATATATACACTCAGCGACTCATCATAGGGTATTGCTACCCTATTTATAAAGAGTCAGACCCCATAAAGCTAAGGTTATCGCTAAACCAAAGCTCTGATACCAACTGTAACGACCCGCCTTTTTGGACAGTTTAAACCGACGATCAAATACACGTGCCGATTCCAAACCATTCAAAAGGGCAGATGGTTATTGAGGTAAATAAGAAAAGAAAAGAAAGAGAAATAAAGGAAATGAAACAACACAGAATCTCGCAGCGGAACGATAAAATATAATAGTCAAATAAACAGTTCATGAATCTGTTTACTATACTTTGACAATTATTTATACAACATTTATCAGAGTTATACATATACAACAGAACAATTAAAATAATGCAGCAGATAGCATGATGCAAGTGTACTAATAATAATAGTATACCAAATCTTCATCTTCATCCTCCAGAATAGATATTCAAAAATCTGAAAAACTCAGGACTGACCCGAGCGTAATGAAAAGACAAAACACTCGAGTCAGGACTAAAATATCCTTATGAAAGTTAAATCAATCGTAAATAAATATGAGTATAACGGCGTCAGAGATGTTTACAGGGTTTGACATCTCATATCCAGTGTCAACGTGCGTGCAATAACTCAAGAGATGTTACGGGATTTTCCATCTCTTAAGGATCCGTTAAACTATCTACTATGTAGTAATGTACGCTAAGTAGATAATGCCTATCAGTAATATAAAGTATCAAAATAGCATTAAGGCGTTACCATAATCCCCATTAACACACTTTTATAATGCCATAGTCTATACAGCACCGTAAACCCCACCGTAAACTGGTGGTTATCAGAGGGTACCCCATAGGTATAACACAAAACAAAACGTAGTCGTCGCAAATAGGATAATCAGTATGACAAGGTACATGAGGCGATACCAACTAGGATACTAGTAGTTGCGTGATCCGGACTGATGTTGAGCATAGCCAGCAGCTACCCCAACACCGCGAAACAACACTCCCAAATCAAGGGGTGCACCCAAATCGAATCACAAATGTAATAGATATGGTATCGAAGAAGTGTGTCCGCTAGAGATGGCGAACCTCAATGGCCCGGCGCGGCTCCTATTTTAGTCATGTCAGGGGTCATCCAATATCGTTCTCTTTCTTCAGTCAACGCGTTCACCAAACCATCCACTTCATTCTGGATCAACACTCCATGTATAATAGTTATTAAAGTGGTTTTCGGTATCGACAAAGAGTATGTCCATATCCGATCCCGGTCTCTTTAATAACTACGTATTATTACACCGATGGCTCTTTTACATTTCAAATCGATTCATAATTGATATCAAAATATCATATTCGCTTCCAAAATCAAATCCCTTTCAAATATCATCATAGCTATTCAAAATGTAAGATTCCGTTTCAAAAATCATTTTTCGTCTCAATATCTCATTTCGATTCCAAAATCATTTCGAATTTCAATTTAGGTTGCAACTTCATTTAACCCAATTCGTTTTTAAATTCAAGATTTAAACATAAACATTTCACCTTATTAACCAGCTTGAAATTTTAGAAAATAGTTTTAAGTAGTTTAAATAATTAAAATAGTTAAAAATACTTAAAATCTTTAAATGGATTTCAAATAGATAAATTAGTTTAAAATAATTTAAATTGGGTTAAGTAGATTTAAAATAGATTAAAATAGTTTAAGTATTCAAAAATGGTTTATATAATTGAGTAATTTGGAAAACAAAATAAAACAGCTTCAAAACCAAACCATTTCAATTATAACTTCCCAATTCAAAACAATTTCAATTTCCACTCTACCGATTCAATTTCGATTTCAATTCAAATCAATGTCAACTTTGACTTCAAATTAATTCAATTCTACATTCACCTTCAATTAATTCAATTTCAATTTATATCGATTTAGAGCTTGATTTTTCAAAATATCAATTTATAACACTTACCAAATTATCCTTCAATATTCAAATTTAAATCCAAATTTCAAATATGATTCAATTCCAAGATCGATTTCAAAATATCATTTTTATATCACTTTTACTTAGTAATATTCAAAGCTCGAATTAAGGTTTAGTCTTTAAACAAATCAATTTTCGAAATTCAATCATATCCCGATTTTAAATTCCAAAGTCTTCACTTTAATTATTTAACAATTTCTTTTAACCAAAATTTATTTCAACATTCCAAACTCAATTTTTCGATAAATTTGATTTCTATAAATTGATTTCTATTTATAACTTTTAAATCAAAACATTTAAATAAATTTCAAATCGACGATTTTAGAAATTATTAATTTAGCCAATTCGGTGTCCGTATATAATTTTCTATCCTATGGCCAAGTAATTATTTATTTCAATAAAATGTCAGGGATGAATATATATCACTTAAATCAAATCATAGTTTCATATGTATGCATAACAGGATATATATATATATATATAAGCAAATAAACATCCAAACATTTAAGTATCAACCAATAGCATCCATCGAAATACATCATCTACTAGACAATACAATTCACGACAATTTCATAGTTATCAATGTCAGGTAATTTAATTGCAATTCAATTTTAATTTCAATTTAACCGTCAATTTAATTTTCAACGGTTAATTCAAATGACAATCTATATGACAATTAAATTTTATCAAACAACGACAAATAAATTCATATCACTTCGTAATGTCAAATTTAACTAGCATAAAGATATTCAGTACGTTGTGAGCGTTATAAAACACTCACCTTGATTTCAATGTAGTTCTAGCGCTTTATTTCGAATAAAATTAAACGAACGTTTAATTTTACCCAAAATTTTCACTAGCTCCAAACGATTCCAATTCAGCTACATTGCGTAGTATTCGACAAAACGATCGCAATGCAAAAAGTTTCGTTCCAATCGGACCTCGTATGTGAGAGTTATACATTTTAAAGTTATCGACATTCGAATTTTTAAATTTTTTATATAGATATTAAAAATATTATCCATACCCAAGCAAAAAAAGGCCCAGCCCACTCAAGCTTCTTCCCCAAACTCCCTGTAGCCATTCCCTGTACACGATCCCATGGCCGTGCACCCTTTATCGATGATACGGAGCTACGCTACATAACTCAACAAACCGACAATACCATCCAACTTCTCTCCGAAATCTCCACCATCCCGCACCACCAACTTCGAGCTTGACCACCCTCAGGAAAACGCGACCCACACCTTACCATAAGCACGCGATCAGGTCGCAACCCCCAAGATGCTGCCGAGCACTCCAAAAATCTAGCCGCAGATGGTATCTTCGATGGTAAACTCGAATTTAGGCTCCATTTCACGAATCAAAGCCTATAACCTTAACAATTCCTAACCCTAGTTTGTCCCCACGCTCTGACAGCAATTCGAGTATCACAGAAGAAGGCCGCACCCCACACGACATATATCAGGATGAAGAGAATTCAAAAATAGGATTTTTAGAGGAAGTTTGGGAATTTTTCACTGAGTATAATGGAGAAATAAATTTTTGAAAGTTCCATTGTTGTTTTTTTTTTCTCAGTGACTATGCCTGAGGCTTAAAATGAAAGAGGGTTGCGTGATGAAGAGGGAAAAAGCACAATCAACTTGTTCTGACTATAATACGGCTGAGTGAATAAGATATACAGCTGTGGTTGACTTAAAACAATTTAAAATATTATTTAATTTCAAATATCTCATTTAAAGGTAGCTTAAAATTTCAAACTCCTATCGAGGCGTGCCGCTAGGCGTTCATAATGTTGTACCCCTATTCCGGACGCAACGGAAAAGGTTTCAAGCCCGAATTCGATCGTATGCGCGAGTTACGGAAATAAACGATCAGTTTTAAATTAAATCGATTAAATCAATTTCTATGCGTTTCGGCTTGCCCCGGACAAACGGTAAATCCGATTCACACGAAATTTGATACCTTACAATAATATGACATTACGGATCCGATGAAACTGGTTTCGTCGAAATCCGAGACTATTTGAAAAATGGCTATTTTAACTCATCAATTTAATACTAAAATATTCAATTTTCACAAATTTACTTTTAATTCAATTTTAAAAGTTCTACAACATCATTCTAACTTTAATATGATAAAATAAAATGTTACAATTCATTTTAATCATATTAAACCTGTTATTCACTTATCCAATAAATTCCAATTTTAAAATCTAATTAACTCTATTATAACCCCGATATAACTTACATTCACTTTGGAAACCAATTTGAATCATATTAAATCAAATTTCAATTATTCACTCTATTTTCATATATTAAATTTCAATATCAAATTAATCATATCAAATTCGGAATTTAATTATTCAAATATTGATTTCAAAGGCATTCACTAAGTAGCATTTATTTTTCAATACTTATTACTATTCAAATCTTCGAAACCAATCAATTAAAGTTATTATTACTACCTAAATAATTCACAATTATTATTCACTTATTTACATTTGTTTTTCCATATATTTCCTTATAACCAAGTTATAACATTTGAGTCAATTCAATTAGATTGGAACTCCATTCAATCTATAAATAATTATTTGGATAATTATTGTTGCAATTCATTCCAGTTTATTACTCCAAACGACTTACAAACTTTTTCCTAAAACTAAATCACAAAATCTTATTAAATTAGCTATTTTAATTATCGGAAATTTACGGGTCGTTACAGTTATACACTGATTGTGGTACACAAATAGAAGTCGATATAAATAAAGTATTGCCAAAAGGAGAATTATCTATGCATCTGTAAGAAAAGGCAAAAGAAATGGACAAGAACATAATAAATTTATAAAAAATAACAAGAACCGATTTTCTCACTGTCATTGGTATTAAGAAACATTGAAAAGCATGACATGGCTATGAGTGGAAAACAAAAAATAAATAGCACCACACAAATTTTCATGAATACAAATATATTAAACTACCCTATTTGCGTAAACAAAGTGTGTGTACATATATGTAATTGGACGTGTGTATACAGTATATAGAGATAGGAGGGATCCACATCCTCAATCTATGAATATCAGGATTAAACAGGCTTTTGTGTTTTTAGTAAGGGTAGAATTATTTAAATGATCTAATTTTTGCAAAGACGACATTTATACAGCATGTCAGATTACATATACAAAAAATCTAATTTCAATAGTAAAACCAAAATATGATTTGGAAATGCAAATTGTTGGGATGCATATCCCTCATCGCATGCATATGTGTATCTTCCTGTGTTTTCCCCAATTGAACGTATAATTGATGGTTAATTTAAGGAAATATAAACTTATCTTATGGATTAACAGGAACATATTTATCTCAAAATTAAATACACAATCTAATCTTTATCTTTACTACTAATAATGATACTTTGTTAAATAAGAATCAACCGTGTCTTTCTGAGATGACCAAAATACCATTTTGTTTTACGTTCTTTTCAACGCGATGCTCCCTCTCGCTTTTACAGGGAAAAAACTAAATCCGAGCTCTAATGTCTAATGGCGATTATATCTTATGAGAGGTTATACTGAAAATTAACAATACATATCTAAGTTATGGATATATTTTCTGAAGTTGGAAACAAGTGTAGGAATTATGCAATCACTGTTCATTCTTTACATCCGAATATCGAATACGAGAAGAAAACGAATATATATGGTATTGTTTTATTAGTTTCTCAAAACTTTGAGATATGTTTAATATTTTTGGATTTTTCTTCAAAGTTTATTTCGAATATAATATATATTGCTATTTATATAATTGAATAGTAATTTTAATTTTCTACCAGAATTTATGAGCTTACAAATGTAAAGAAGTAAATATTGAGGAGAAGTATAAGATATATTTTCTAAAGTTGGAAACAAGTATTGCAAACGAATTTGTATAAGAAATTGCAAAGAACGCAGAAAATTACATTTGGTTAAATTACGAAATAAATATATTTTTTATTTGAAAATAAACTTTAAATACTATTTTAAAAATATAACAACAAATTAAGGTCTTTAGTCCCAAAATGCTTTAATTTATTTTAGAAAATACAACGACAACACACTCCTTGGATGCAAAGTTATGCGTACAAGAGAAAGAAGTGAAGTGCTGTCAAAATTAAAGCATTTAGTCCCAAAATGCTTTAATTTGTTTTAGACAGAAGTGAGGTATTATACACATTTTTGCAAAGGTGTTTGGACATCAGCAGACAAGGCAACCAAATATCTTTCATTCATTGAAAACAACTATAATTATTTTAACATACATCCTTTTTTACACTCGACTATATAATACATGGGTCGAGATTAAAAACTCTAGAATAGTACTTACATTTGATATATCTACTGATACATGCACTAAAAAGGATATTTATTTGTAACTGAAAACAAAAAATATCTACAAACTTACGCATGGATTATTACCTTAAAAAAATTTCACATAAATATATAATCACAACAATACTTTAGAAATACTTTATATAAAAATACAACATTTTGTTCAATACTAATTGGAATAAAAACTTTTGAACCAAACATAAGTGGTATTATTTGTAGAATAGGTTGAAATTTGAGAGATTATTAAAGATATTTTTCTACGCCGCTTTTAACTCCTACTGTATGCTAAAAATTTGAAAATACTTTGAAGTAGTATTTATAAACATGATATAAATATATTTTTTCTTACCAGGAATGGTTGTGTTATTATCGCAAATTAAGTAAACAACATAATTTACTTAACAATTAAGTATTTTATTATTATTTTTTTATATACCTTAGTTCTTGCACAATAATGGTTTATAATCTTTACTTCTTCCTAAATCCTAAATTAATTAAACATGGTAAATGTTCTATTTTTAGGGTCAAACAATTTCAATCTTGAATCTGTGCATTTCACTACCAAACTATGGAAGTTAATCAACTTTCCGAATCAAAACCACGTAGAAGTCCTAGAATAATCGAAAAAGCTCAACTTCAAGCAGTGGAAGCCAACGAAGTTGTTCACTTACAAAGGACAATGAATACCAATAGAATTCAACACAACCCAATGGAATCAAATTGCAGTTCTCAATTACCACCCCGTAGAAGTCCAAGAATCCTTGAGAGAAACCAACGTCAAGCAGGAACATCTAATCAATCACCATCTTTGATACTTCGTAGAAGCCCTAGAATCATTGAGAAAGCTCAAAAAAAAGCATTATTAGATGCTCAAATCAAGGCAGAAATAAAAAGACAACGTCGATCTGAATTAAATACAGAACAAAGGGCTCAGGAATTAGAGCGTCGTACCATTTATGACAGAACGAAAAGAAATTCAATGACAGAAGCTGAAAAAGAAGCAAAAAGAAAGCAAGTTCGCTCTAATTATCATATTAGAAAATCCAGAAGATGTGAAAAAAATATCAATGATTACGAATCACAAACAAGCACAAATAGTTCCTTTTCTTTACCTTGCACTAGAAATATTGAAGGTATTACTAAGAAAACCATTTACTATATTCTTTATTATATATATATATTATATAATATATATATATTAAATATAATAAAGAATATATTTGAATTTCATGTTAATAAATACTTATAAATTTTATTTATCAGTAATTTGTGTAGATCAACATATCGATGGGTCAGTGGACAATGAAGATGAACAAAACACTAATACACCATCTTTTGAACAAAGAAACATCAATAGAAACACAATACATAGAGTTACTCAACCATGTCGAAGTGCTACAGCAAGACATAATTGTGCAAGAAACTTTATAGATCATTCTGGTTTTCAAAGATTCTATTTGCCACAATCAAGAATATGCAGACATTGTCAAGCAAAACTCTTTCACCGAGAATCAAATAACTTCTGCTGTCTAAATGGAAAAATCATTTTACAATCAATTTCTTCACCCGATGAGATCTTCAATTTGTACAATGACCAATCAAATGAAGGAAAAGAATTCAGAAAAAACATACGAGCTTATAACCACATGTTTGCATTTACATCGATGGGAGTTCATGTTGATGAGAACTTGGCTACGGGTAAAGATGGAGTATACAATTTTGAGCTCAAGGAAGTATCTATCATAAAATAGGCAATTTGGTACCTACATCTGATAATCGTCCAAGATTTCTACAACTTTATATTTCCGATACAGAGAACAAAATTGATAACCGATTGGCTGAAAATAATACTTTGAGTCGAGATATCGTAGAGAAATTACAAAAAACTCTTAGTACACATAATGGATTTGGAGTTGTATTTCGACAACTTGGACAAAAACCAAATATTCAACATTGTAAATTGGTCATAAAAGAACAATCTTCAAATCAAAAACAATATACTCCCCCAACTTCTTCACAATTTGCTGGAATTTGGGTAGAAGGAGCTGAAAATGAAGAAATCCATGAAAGAGATATTGTAGTTGAGACAAACTATGGATAACTCATAACTGTTCCTGAAACAGCTGGTTATTATGATCCATTGCAATACCCACTTTTATTACCATATGGAAGTTACGGATGGGATATAAATTGTTAGGATGAAAATGGCAATAAATTTTCATGTCGTGAGTATTATGCTAATATTCTACAGGTATATACAATTTAATATATAACACATTTTATATATTTATATTTTTTACTTCTTAATATTCATCAATATGTAATGTTCTTTTATAGATTCGAGAAAATGATAAATCGCTTTTTCTTCGAGGTGGACGATTGTTTCAACAATACGTGGTTGATAACTATGTTAAGATAGATACCAGCAGGCTAAGATGGTATAGGAGTAATCAAAAAACCATCAGAGCTGAAATGTGTCAAGGATTACAAGATGCTTTAAACGCTGGGGAAAATGATGCAAGTGCGTAGTTTGTGAATTTGAAAACCCGCTGTTATATTAAGTACATTTTTATACCTTTACATAATTAAATTTCATATTTATGAAGTTTTTAACAAATTCTCTTATTTAGGTAATGTTGGAACACGAACAATACTACCTTCTTCTTATATTGGTTGTCTACGTGATATGTATCTACGATATCAAGATGCAATCGCTTTAGTACATAAGTATGGCAAACCCGATTTATTCATTACAATGACATGCAATCCACTTTGGGATGAAATTGTTAGCGAATTGCTACCTGGTCAAGACCCTTAGGACAGACCAGATTTGACGACAAGGATATTTCGTGCAAAATACGAGGAATTAAAAAAAGATATTTTTACCGAAGGAGCACTTGGAAAAGTAGCTACTCATGTCCATGTAATTGAATTTCAAAAAAGAGGTTTACTACATGTTCATATGCTAATTATCTTCAAAGATGAAGACAAATTGACTAACCCAGATGAATATGATGAAATTGTTAGAGCAAAATACCCGATTCTAACGAAGAATCAGAATTACATGTGGCAGTAATGAAGTGGATGATTCATGGACCATGTGGTACTCAAAATCGAAATTGTCCTTGCATGAAAAATGGTAGTTGCAAAAGAGAGTATTCAAAACAATTTTCAAATGTGACTATTCAAGGCACAGATTCATACCCAATTTACAGAAGACGCGATACTGGAAAATTTATTCCTATTGATAGAAATGAAAAGTTGATGGTAGATAACAGATGGGTTGTACCTTACAATCCTTGGTTACTACGCAAATATAACTGTCACATTAATGTAGAGATATGTAGTAATATAAAAAGTGTTAAATTTTTTACAAATATGTCTACAAAGGTCCAGACCGCGTTTCAATGCAAGTTCGACCTGGACCTAACTATGATGAGATACAACAATTTATAGATGCAAGGTGGATTTCTGCTCCATAAGCATTATGGAAGATTTTTAGGTTCTCTCTTACCAAGATATATCCATCAGTTGAACGTCTTCAAATACATCTTCCAAATAAACAAAGTGTTATGTTTTCCAATGATCAAACCATCAATGAAGTTTTGGCCGATGAAAGCAACCTACACACAATGCTGACAGAGTTTTTCTTTACAAATTCAATTGATGAACAAGCAAGGAAACTTTTATATCGTGAATTTCCAGAGCACTATTGTTGGATAAAAATGAAAAATAAATGGAAAAGAAGAGTATCTAATGTAAGGGTGATTGGTAGAATATACACAGTCCTACCTACGGAAGGAGAACATTTTTTCTTGAGAATACTTTTGAATCGTATTAGAGGACCGACTTCTTTTAATGATTTACTTACAATTGACGAAGTTAGAAGTCGAACATTTAAAGAAGCTGCTGAGAAAAGAGGGCTTTTAGAAAACGATGACAGCATTAAAGAATGTTTGACTGAAGCCTCAAGTACAAAGATGCCAGTTTCTTTAAGAGCATTATTTGTTACTATCTTGGTTTTCTGCAATCCATCAGCTGTGCGAAGGTTATGGGATGAGTTTTTCGATCATATGGTAGAAGATTACCGAAATTCAGGTATTACTAATCAAATACTTCTAACAAATCGTCTTTTGAAAGATCTAGACATGTTACTTCTCCGACACAATAAAAGCACAACGAATTATGATTTTCCAAATATTTCAAGAGCATATGATTGTGATAAAATTTCAGAGCTAATAAAAGAAGAGTTAGCAATTCCTATTTTCGAGGATGATTTACTAGCTATTGAAAAATTAAATGAGGAATAATTGAAGGCCTACAGTACAATTATGAATGCAATTGTAAAAAAAGAAAAATGTTTGTTTTTTATAGATGGTCCTGGAGGGATGGGAAAAACATATTTATACTATGCTATCTGTCAACACTTAGAAAAGATGGTGGTATTGCAATTGCAACAGCTACATCTGGTATCGCTGCAACTATACTATCTGGTGGAAGAACTGCACATTTAAGATTTAAACTTCCATTACAACCAAAACCGACATCAACATGCTCAATAAGCAAACAGTCAAAATTAGCAGATTTTTTAAAACAATCGACTGTTCTTATGTGGGATGAAGCTACAATGGTACATCGTTATGATTTTGAGGCATTTGATAGAACTATTAGAGATATAATGTATGTAGATGAACTGTTTGGAGGTAAAATCCTTATTATAGGAGGAGATTTTCGACAAGTATTGTCGGTTGTGCCTAAAGAAATAAGAAATGAAGCGATTAATGCATGCATCATTAAATCACTTTTATGGGAAAATTTTAAAATTTTGCATTTAGAAAAAACATGCGAGCAGCAAATGATATCGCATATTCAAAATTTCTAATTCAAATTGGAGATGGTACCGAACCTTCAACCAATGAAGAAATGATTCAACTACTAACAAATATGGTCATAACATCAAAAAATGATGTTAATCTACTGTCAAAGTTGATAGATACAATTTTTCCCAACTTATCAGAAAATGCATTTGACAAAGAGTACATAGTTAATAGAGCATTAATTACATCACTAAATGAATATGTCGACAAGCTCAATGAACATGTGCTAAATATATTTCCTGGAAATGAAATCATTTACTATTCATATGATGCTGTAGAAGACGATGCTCGCAATTTATACCAACAAGAATTTCTAAACTCAATCACTCCTGGCGGGCTACCTCCACATTGTTTAAAATTGAAGCTTGGAGCACCTATATTGTTGTTAAGAAATTTGAATCCGAAAATTGGATTATGCAATGGAACGAGGCTTATATGTAAGTAACTCAATAAAAATTGCATTGATGCTGAAATCATCACTGGACATTATGTTGGTACTAGAGTTTTCATCCCAAGAATCCCACCAAAGCCACCTGAAAATTTGAATTTACCATTTGTGTTAATACGGAAACAATTTCCAATTCGTTTGTGTTTTGCCTTCACTATAAATAAGGCACAAGGGCAAACGATAAAAAATACCGGTATTTTTCTACCTGAGCATGTATTTGGTCATGGACAACTATATGTGGCACTTTCACGAGGAGTTTCAAGCGCTAACACCAAAGTGTTGGTAGAAAAGGGACATGTTGTTGGACAAACCAGAACTTTCACTAAAAATGTTGTCTACAAAGAAGTTTTACTGACTGGTTAGGAATAAAGGTACTTAATTTGATCTTCATCTACATACGACATCAACTTTTCAAGGTACATCCTCAATGTATTCACCTCTTCTTTTATGCTACCTACAGGTGAATCTATAGTATATGGAATAGAGAAATTTCATTTAAACATTTCCACAGCTTCTAGGATTTTCTGTGCCTTTTGAATCTGTAGTATATGCAATGGAGAAGTTGTGGACATGTCATCAACTTTCCTTTCTGATTACAGTAAAAGGTTCATTCATGATTATAGTAAAATGTTTTATCTTCATTGTTTTAGATACTCTTATGGGGACCATATTGAATTTTATCATCAATGGCTTCTTATATTGAATCCTCTAAACATATGTTTCCAAAAAAATTTAATAGAAATAATATATTTTAAGCAATTGCTGTATTAACTTCATTAATAGCAACCAATTGTTGAGTTGCCTAGCAGAATTTTAAAATAGTGAAAAACCCCTTAATTGCCGAGTTGCCCCTGTCGCCAAAAAAATCCAAAATTACTCTCCCATGCGGTGGCACCACTTGATGCCTTTAAGGCACCATGCAAAGACAATTCAAATTTTATTTTCCATCATTTTTTTTTCAATGTTACAATTTCAAAATATTTTTAGTTTAAGATACAAGGAGTGAATTTTTTACCGTGGTGATATTTTTCGATTTGCAAAAAGTAATTGTTCTTATAAACTATATATATTGAGATTCATGGACTATGGGTTTTGTAGTGAAACTATATATTTATTTTCCCTCAAATCTTGTTATCAGACATGGACTGTTCATCAGCTTATACAATATATGTACATATATAACTGAATTGATTCTGTTCATCAACTTATGTCATATATTTTTAATGAAATAAAATGTATACATATGTGACAATTCTCTTTTGCTTACCTATTTAGGTAATGCTCTTCAGTGTTTGAATGGTTCACATGTTATCATAGTGTACTAGATTGTAGAATGGTAGCATTTGTTGTTTGGATTCCATGATGACAGCTTATTACAAAATCCTAGATTAGGACTTGCTCTTTCACTAAACCTTAGTGTAATTTTTTGCAATTTCCATATTTTTTGTTTTGTTTACCACCCAAGAGATTTAAAAAAAAGTTAAGAAAAACTTAATGTAGTTAACCATATATACATTTAAATACATATTTTACGATATGCTAAGATATATTTTGATTTACTTGCTTTTTATATACCGATTGCTGTTTCATTTATGTTATGTACATTCAAATATATATAGGTTTTGTATTTTTGTTATAACTAAAGACAATATATGTAAAATTATAAATAATATGAGCATAGAGCAATTTGTTTTGTTTGCACATAGACAATGATTCACTTACAAAATAATAGCATATATTTATACATGCATATTGATTGAATATAGAATTTGAGCCACCTAATTTGATTGTTTAAAAATACTTAGTACTATATTAAATATAAATAGTGTATGGATTTGGTTAATTGTCTGATTATAGGATCAAAGATACATCACTTAATGAATTTTGGTTTTAATCACCTATAAATATATATAGTTTTGATGCAGTTAGTTACTTTAGTGATGGTTCCTGTTATGAATGAAGAACTTTTGCTTTTGTCGAGGTAGTTTAATATGTGTAATTGGATTACATTGTCGGAAAATTGTAAATTTCATTTTGAAATAAACTGATATTTTGAATACTTCTGTTTCAGTTTGAAATAAACTGATATTCCATTCAAAATATACTTCTGTTTGTTTATATTTACTAATTTGAAACCTGTATATTCGATAGTCACTTTACTTGCACTATTTTAGTATAGTAGCTCCTGATTTAGAAGTCACCTTTTCTTGCATCATAACCTTGCCCGTTAAAACTTATGAGCTAGATTTTACAAATCAATTTTTAGTCATCATTTTATTTGCATATTTTAATTTAGTGACGATAATATTATTGTTTTGAATGATATATGAGTTATTTCGTTGCTACCTACAATAATATACGAGGTAATTCCATTCATTCAATTTAAATTTCAGTTTCTAACAGATGCTTTTAAGTATTGGGTCATTGAAATGGATCAGCTCACCACCTACAAACGAATTTATGCTATAAGGTAAAGTAGTTCATTCTGTCTTTTTTTCCTTTCTCCTCCCGTTTTCTTTCTTTTTCATGCATTGAAAATTTGTAGCACTGACATCTTCTCTTTCCATCTTTCATAGGTTATAATAAATAGCAGCGACAACTTCACATTCTCAACAAGTTTCACATGAGTTTATTGTCACATATTTTACTCAACTTGGTTTGTATGCCATGTAAACAAATATATGCCCGTTGATATCTATGTTGAGTCTATTATGTGTTTGATTGGAAATTTACATGTTTTAAATTCTCCAATGTCGAGTGTATTGAGTTGATTGATGATTTATATTGTTAAAAGAAGTTATGAATAACAAGTTCTCATTATTGACTGAAGTAAATTACCATATCATAGAACATTATAGACTATTATTGTTGTGTTTTGTCATAACTTTTCAACTATTGCTTACGCGGATTGTGGTTGATAAAGGTAAAACTTAATGCATGTTTTTTCATTCTACTGTTGAGATTGAAATTCAGAAAAATACTTCAAATGTAATAATTCAATTGTTAAACAATTGTAATATTTTATAATTAGCAATTAGCAATATGGTTCGATCAAATGCAGGTCCACCTGGACGTGCGTAGTATTTTAATAAAATCAAACTTTATTACTAAACTTGTTTTATATCAAAACAAATTTATACATAGCTCAAATCAAGAATTTAACTATATATAAAATAACATTTATATAATATCAAAAATCAATATTTATATAAAGTCATATATTCCTTTCAAAAAACCATAGAAATCAATTTCAAAATATATATGTGTGTGTGTGTGTGTGTATATACAAATGGTGTCTGTATATAATTTTTTATCATATGGTCAAGTGATACGAATATTTATCATTTCAATCTACAATTTAAATATATACGGGCATATATCATTTCAACCCGCAATCCCAAATTCAATTTCAATGAAAATCGCTTGGGTTTATCATTTTAACCCATAACAATTTTCTCTTATTATATAGATCGTTCGAGTATGTATGATTTCAACTCATAGTGATTTCTATACTAATAGGGAACTTGCAAAGTGATAATAGATATGATAACAATATAACAGGCATATATCATCAATATAAATAATGGATAATGGTGTTAAATGTCACAGGTGAACGGATACAGATAACATCATATATTGCAATGTAAATAACTAACGGCAACATATTTCAATTGTCATTTCAATTGAAATCAAATTTAATTACTATAAGAACATTAATCGTGAGTGATTGCTCACCTTTCGATGCTAGGATGAACAAAATACGATGAGTTACGAATCCAAAGTAAGGCGAAATGGGCACGAATTTGACGACCAAAGCTGGTAGATAGAATTGATGAAACGAATCAGAATCTGAATCAATGAAGATAATTGGTATAAGCAAACTTGTGTGTGTGTGTGTATAAAACCATATTCTAAATTTTAAATGCATATTAAATTAAAACATACATATTTATTTTTATACTAATAATTTAACTTTAATATATAATAACATCTGTATAAATATGAAAACTAAATTACTATATACTTACACACTGTATATTTATAATTAACAAAAATATACTTTAATATCCATATTATTTATAAGTCAAATATATATATATATATATATATATATATATATATACTGTAAATAGTCAGACCTCATCTCTATGAACTACTAGATATATTTATATGGTGCTAAATTTATATGCAACTATTATACAAACACAATACATACATAAAAACTGACATATTATAGCTTGGATTGAAAAGCAAAATATAATATAACTTTCTGTCAACAAGTACACATTTTCAACAACAAGCTATGTCTATATATTGTAGGCTGTCATATACTTTTGGTAAAATAGAAATCAATAAAGCACATATCAAATCAACACATATACATACGTCGGTTTAAAAGCAACCTACTTATATTTTGAACTTTAACGACTGACCGTATAAATATAAATATACTATATATAATAAATTGTTTCAAACAAATCCATAATACTGTCACAACGGTGTAAATAAAACAGACCTTATATACAAATAGAACCATTATAGGCATATACAAAAATCCAACAGCCTTTATATAAACAACAAATAAAAACTAACACATATATAACTAACTTTACAAATATATATATATAACAATCATATAAAGTAAGTAAAACTACAGTAAACATTTATATTTTATAACCGAATACATAAAATATAACAAATATATGTAAAAGATTATATATGTTGTTTCATTTTATCAGCACATACTTATAAACCCAATGCATACGCATATAACTCACATATATATATATAAACAACTCATCCAACATTCATTCAACTGGCTTTATATATATATATACTCTATATATATAACTTACTTTTTAAATAGAGAGTCTCGGCTGAAGGCTGAAGAGATGATGAGGTTAACGTGTGTTGAATGAAGAGGCGGAGCATGGGAAAGATGGTGGTTGAAGGGGCAAGGGACGGGACAAGATTGTGGGGCCGGAGGGTGTGTGAGGCCTTGGCTTGCGTGTCAAAGTAGGTGGAGGTAAAGATTTGGCTGATAAAGAATTTCAAGTAGTGGTTGCATGGGTTCACATGGACACGGCTAGATAAGGAGGGAGGCACGGCGGGGTCGAGTTGTTGGTGGACGTGGGAGGTGAGGAGCTCGGCTTGCATGTTGCTGAGAAAAATGGAAGATGAAGACGTATAGGTTCTAAAGCCAAAGTGAGCAGGAAAAACCAATATAAGAGCAACAGAAGTTATTATATCCTCAATGCAACCAGATGAAGAAGGAAATGAACCATCAAAATAAATTGACCGGTTGAATAATACAAGTTAGAACCTGAATTCAAGGAATAGATTATGTAGCGACCCGACTTTCCACTCTCGGAAAATCGCATCACTAATTAAGAAAGAAAGGGATAGAAGAAGAAAAGAAAGAGAAGAAAAAGAAACAACACACCAGAATCTCACAGTGGAACGATTTAAATATAATATAGAACATATACATAGTATCATATATATCAGAGTACACAACTAAACATCTCAATTTAGACAATTATAACATTTCTGTCTAATACAATACAAGACATCATACAGAATACAACACAGCGGAAACTCTAACTATATCTACACGCTGAAGCCTCCTGCTCCAAAGCTCCTCTAGAATTCGTCAAGAGATAACCTGAATCACTTGACTACTCATACATAATATGAGTACCTAAGAGTTTAATAAAACAGAAAATAAACACTCGGGTCAGACAGGGGTCAGGTGTGAGTAAACGGTTTAAGATTGCTTAACTTTATAAAATCCTTTGAAAAGAAAGGTATCACGTAAGACTTCCCACACATAAACATGGAAAAGTTTTTACCTTACGCTAACCAAAACATTTGATAGGAAATCATGTGATATTATAATAGTGTCTAGGGTTTTCAAATAAATATGAAATAGTCGAAATTGTTACATTCATTAAATTCCAGCTACTAGCCACAAAAGTGGGTAATACAAACAAAACCGTAGGGTCTCATAGGAAAAATGGGTTTCCATCAATGGCAGGGCTACTGGGGTACCGCCCGTCACAGTACGTGGCCTAGATCACCGTACCGAGGAGTACTCCCACTCCCCTACAACACAAGGCCGGGACCATTCCTTACTGAACAGTCCTGAACAAGACCACCCCGCAGTTGGCTGCAGACCAACTACCCACAAAGCCGAAATAAAAAGGGACATCCAGACAGGGATGTATCTTGCTCTCCAGTGGGAGCGACCCACGAAGCCTTGCTGCACCTCCCCTGTTTTAGCCATTCCCGGTTGATGAGGCTTGAGGCTGCAATTACCTTTATAGGACCAATTATCTTAGAATGCTCATCGTCCACCTGACGATGTTCTGAAAGCATTCAATCCATACAAGTTCGTTCTGGGTTCGAACGAAACCGAAGGCACTATCTCGTTGCACTCATTTTGGAATCACCCTCAGAGTCAACGACCATAGCCCTTGCACTCTAAATCACCATCTCGAATCTATAAGCACTATTCCGTCAAACTCATTACGGAATCACCCACAGAGTTATACTGACGTATAACCCTTACACCTCGAGTCTTCACTCGCTCCACTTGGATTAACGACCTACGTTTAATTGGAATCGATGTGGTTTTCGGATATCCAAATATGGAAACCCGATCCCGGTCTCATCGAAACCAAACGATTTTAATGTCCAAGTTATACTTAGGGGATTTAAACAATAGATATTTCAAAAATATCACTTAACATAAATGGATGTATTCACAACACAGATAGATAAGCATCTATTATCACATACATCTATACATATCACAAAGCAGCATATGTATCACATTCAGATATAGCATATTCACATCATCACCCATCAATCAATGTCATCCAACAACAACCAATATCATTAACTCATCCAATGATATATATCATCCAATCATTAATCATTCATAAACAAGTTTGATTCAAACCTAATTAATTTAATTAATTCTTAAATTAAATTAATTCTTAATTAAACACTTGGATTATCTTCAATCCAACTTCTTATTCATTAATTAATTACAAATTAATTAACTAACATCACTTAATTATCCACATCAATTAATCTTCCTTGATTAATTATCACTTAATTACTATAAGTGATTATTACTTAATTACCATATTAATTAATCATCCTGATTAATTACTTTAAAATTATACTAAGTAATTACCTCTTAATTACCTTTTGAAATTAATCATACTTGATTAACTATTCTTTAATTATCCTGATAATTATTCCTTAATTATCCTTTAATTAATTACACCTGATTAATCACTTTTAATTAATCACATTTGATTAATTACTTTTAATTAATCGTATTTAATTAATTACTTCTAATTAATCACCTTTGATTAATTAATTTAATTGCATTTAGTAATTAAAACTTAATTAATTATCCTTAAATTATTAATTAACAATTAATTAATTATTTTCATTAATTAATGATTAATTCCATTAATTAAATTTCTTCTTAATTAATTACTTTAACAAGTAATTAATCACATAATTACAACTCTAAATCCTTTCATTAATTAACCATTAATCAAATAATTTAAATCTTTAACTAATTATTAATTAATTCTTTAATTAATAACTAAAGTGATTAACTCTTAATCACATTACTTAATTACTTTTCATAAAGTAATTATCTTTTACTTAATTACCTTCTGTAATTAATCACTTAATTACTTCACCAAGGAATTATAATAAATTAACTCATAAGTGATTATCTTAATTAATCACTAATTAATTATTTAATTAATTTATTTATTTAACTTAATCATTTAAATTAATTAAATGATTCTTGATCTACTATATTAAAATATTCTTAATTAAGAAACCATTACCTTAATTAAATCATTTATTAACAAATAAAACTTGATAATTAAAAATAATTTAATTATCTCAATTATCTTTACAATGTATTTATCTTTAATTAATTCAAATTCTAGATTACTAAAGATAATCCTTATTTTTAATTGATCTCTAAATCTTAATTATTTAACTTAATTAAAATAAAATACTTTAGAAATCAATTTTAATTAAAACCATTGAAACATTCAAATTAAAATGTTTGGACTTTCCAAAGTGATTAATTAAAATATAATACTTATTATTAAAATCCACTTATTTCATTTTTTAAAACCTTAATGTTTCAGAATATAAAAATTTATTAAAACTTAACTTTGAAACCAAATTAGTTTATAAGAGAAAACTTGTTTATATTTTTATAAACTTTAATTAAATCTAAAAATCAAATTCCTCTTGCTTTCAAAGTCTTTAAACATTACTTTTATTTTAAAACTCTGCAGCAAACCAAAACTGCATTACAAACTCGAGTAAATCCACTGGAATCCCCGCGAATACCCCAAGTTAACACACGTTACTCCAAACTAATCCACCCCAACTTGCTTCGAGCTCTACCCACAACAAACACGAGGCCACCTCCGAGTTTCCCCCTTCTTCCCAGAACCCATTCCTCCTGATGCACGCAACCATGCACGTCAACGTGCACGCCCACGTTCGGCCAACGTTGAACTTCCTCCGGCATCCACTAAGTCGCAAATGAACTCGACAACCCATCGCAAAACCCAGAAAACGCAAGTTCGATCGAGAACGAAATCTCGACCTTCAACCCAAAATCGTTCGAAAGCCCTAACCTTAAATTCAACCACCGCCGGCCATCCCCCTCACCGGAGACCACGCCACCACCACCGTAGCTTCACCACCACCCCCAGATCCTACTGCACAAGAGTGGTCAACTCCGATAGCTTCATGACGTCGCGAATCCCCTGGAAATACTCACGATAAAAACAGCACTCAAAACCCTACTACCTCAAACAACGATCACCACTCACCTCAATAAAATACAACAGTAATTTTCTGATGACCACCATTATCCCCTCCACCTTCGAGCATAGTCCCGTTCACCACCTTGCCGTCATTTACCTCAAATTGGTCGAAATGCTCAAAACACTCAAACTCCAAATTCCCACAATTTACTGGTCTAAAATTTGTGATTCAAGCTTCTAAAATCATGATTTCATATTTGCATTATGATTATAAAATCAAAACTCAGGTTTGAATTCAAAACTTTTGACCCAAATCAAGATTTTACTGTAAATTCAAAAATTTATAACAAATTATTCAATTCAAAAACTTGTAATAATTTTTAGATGATAGCTTTCTTGATTACAATCAACATCTATTTACAATTCAAAGTCTAATTCGAATTCAAATCCAAGTTATTGAATTTATTTGAAAACCTGTTATAGTTTACAGAGCATATTTATGATTACAGGCATCACAATATCATCAATCCCTCATACTCAATCACGCAACAGTTTAAATCCAAGAATCCAGTCAATTCAACAAGATTTCATACACAAGAACAAGATGAAATTTAAGATTTAAAACTGTTTTTAAAATTTTATTTACTCACCTGGAATTTTCAGAAGACAGAATAACTTTCCAGGCTTTTGATTTCACTGCATGTTGATTTTATTGCTTGATGAACCTAAATTGCATGTTGAAATCAATCTACTTGCAGTTGATTACTGAGTTGCTTGATAAATTTGAAGATGATCTTGCATTGTTGATTTGAATATCCAGATTTTACAGATTCCAGTATTTACTTCATTTGAACTTTGTTTTGTATTTTTGTTTGAGTTTATATCTTTGTTTTTATTTGCATTCATTTTGTTTTTGGGATGAAGATGAAGAAAAATATATTTTAGCTGAAAATAAACTCTTCTTCTTGTTTTACAAATTTAAGGTTTTAAATTAAAATATCAAGAGGATTGACATTTGTTCCCTATATGTTCTAATTAGCTTACACATGTCTCTAATATATATTAAAAGGTTTACAAGTGTTTTATTGTTTTATCAATTTTTTCTTTTAAATGTTATCTTAATGTTTAATTAATGTTTTTAAATGTTATTTTATCTTCAATAATTTATTTAAGCCTTATATACATATATTTATGTAATATTCATATGAATTATAAAATGTACATACTTATACTTTAATAAATATTCATATGAAATCAAGTAACTTACATTTTAATTCAATTTAATGTTTATATGTTTGAAACATCTATTCTAATTCAACTCTTAAAATTTTAAAACAAATTTATCTTGTGTTAAAATTAAAATGAAAAGATATTAAGCAAATGAAATTTAAAATTTAAATCTTATCTAACTCAAGTTAAACTATATGTTTATAATAATAAGCTATTAACTTTGTTATAAAAATTTAAACTTCAAATATCATTTCAAAAATATTAAATCAAATTAACATTTCAAATTTCAAAACTATATATATTAAAGTTTGAAAAACTCTTGTTAAATTTAAATTAATAATTTTCCTATTTCAAATATATATACAAATATATATATATACACATTTCAAATAGAAAAGCAATTTAACATTAAATTTGAAATTTACTGTATTAAATTTTAAAACAAATCTCAAATCATAATAGATACATTTATATATTACAATTTGAATATAAAGTTTTATTACATCAAACTTTCCCTATTAACAAGGTATGTCAATATATATATTATAAATAGAAAATAAAATAAGTCTTACCAATTTTAAATTGCCAAAATAAATATTTTGAAATCAAAATATTATTAACTTTCAAAAGAATTAAATTTGCCAATTCATATTGCAAAGAAAAATATTAATAGATATTAACAAATCATTATTATCAGCCTTTAAAAGAATTTTAACTTATCAATTTAAAATATAAATGATCAAATCAATTTAATTATTAACAAAGATTATTAAATTGATATTGCTCAAAATTCTGGGTCGTCACAGATTAACTAGGGAATAACAAGAGGTTGGCACGAATTCAAGGAAATTATAAAAGTTATCGGCTGAATAGAAACAAGGAAGCCTAAAAGTTTAAAAAGTGTGCCGATACAGAAATCATTTTATTGATATCATTGCGTACCAGACATCGAACTGCATAAAAGAATATACCATAGAGATCAGCACGATGAGATGATCAAAATGGTATGTAGATATCATTGGTACGATCATCCTATCAAAAGTCGATAATCGGTACCGAAATGCTGCTATTTCTTTCAAAATAAGATAAACGGAGCAACAGTCAAATTTGATGAAACGAAATATGACGTCTCACTCAGAAGATGATTTACAAATTTACTGAATAAAAATATTTAGGTTTGAAAATTATTTTATTATCATCAAATGTTAACTGATTGAAATAGAATTACACAAATAAAATAAACTTCCATATTAGCTGATGAAAATTTACCATATGCTATAGATGTACTTCAAATAATAAATTTTTATTTTCAAATTTTATTATTTAAAATTTCACAAAATTCAACTAGTTAGATTAATAAACCACTAAAATTTATGGGTCGCTGCAAAAAATCGGTCTTGAGTATTCCGAAAAGCGACGAATGTTTTTTGGAGCACCCAAGAAATAAAGAGTATACTCGTAAGAGATGACTTGGAACCCATGACCTACTTCAAAACCATGTACGGTCAAATGGAGGAGTTATGTTATATTTGAGCGGTTGAAATCCATATGTGGTTCCATGACTCTTTGGAGTGTGGGAATCCGTGTGAGATTCCAAGATCTATTGAGATGTGGAATTTAGGTGTGATTCCTGACCTATTAAGGTGCGGAAGTCCATGTGGGATTCCATAATTTATTTTGGAGACGGTGCATAAGCTGGAACACCGGATATAGCCTCACCGCTGGAGACGACCAAAACTAGGGATAGGATGCATAGCCCATGGGCATCGCTAACCCATGAGGGTGCAGTCATCTATTTTCTAGAAAGTCCCTATCATTTATTTTATGCGTGCTATGAGCGATTCACTCAGCCTAGGTGGCTAGTTATGTATTTTCTATGTACCTCGGCCAGATAGGTACTGACCCTCGAAAGGATAACTCTGATCCTTGTGCAGAAGGACCATTCTCGAAGTACTAAGGGCATCTCCATGGAAATCTTACATAATTAGCAAATGAGCTTTATCGGATTTTGAATTTATGACTAGTATCGTTATGATGTACACAACATATGTGTGACGACCCGAAATTTTTGAGCATTTAAAATTGAAATATTTAATTGATTTTAAATATTTAAAAGTTAGTTATTAACTTGAATTTCAAATATCGCTATTTATTTGATAATTAAATTATTAAAATTAAACCATTTGAAGATCGTAAAAATGCTAAATCTGGAATTTTAAGCCTATAAAAAATAATTTGAAGACCTATAAAATTTGTATTGATAATACTGAAGAGAATAGAAGTGTTGAAATCAAATTTAAGGATGATTTGTTAAGTTTTGGAATTTAATATCGCTTAAAATGAATTTAAAGATAGCCTTCCGAGGCGCAGTCTCGGAATTCAACGAAACCAGTTCTGTTGGGTCCGTAATATTGAATTATTATCGGATTTCAAATTTCGCATTGATTGGAGTTAATGTGTGAGCATACGATATATAAACGCGTCGAAATTTACAACGATAATTTAATTTAAATTTTATAAGTATATTATCACATAAGCCATCACCAGTCGAAATCTTTCCTGATCAAGCCGACTTCCTTTCCTATCATGTTCCCTTTCTTCCCTACCCAGCACGCAAACATTTCCTGCATCAAATTTTATATCAGCCGAACCCTTCTTTTCAAATCTAAAAGAAAAAGAAAAAGAGAATCACTTCATTCAAGATCAATAATGGCTGAGAGTTTTAAAGCATCATCTCATCCTTCAATTGAAGTTACATCGCGTGTTTGCTTTCCCAACCCACAGCCGCGTATTCTTCTCGGAGCTAAAAAAAAAATCGCGGGCGAACTGCAAGCGTAGTAGGATGGCGACTTCGTTCGAAATCGAAGTCGATTCGATCCTTATCAATAGCAGTGAGAGGGGGGGCACAGCCGAAGCGAGGCACGAATCGCCTTGAGGAGCTCAAAGGTAGCGACCCCTAGAGCATGGCCGCGAGGCAGGATGATTCGCGTGATGGGAATCTCGGTGCAGTTGATCGCGTGGGCAAGGGGACGTCTTGAGCATCGCGTGTGGCCGAGAAGAGGCTAGGGTTCGTCGTCTCCGACCTCTGATTGAGGTATTTCCATTTTCTGAGGCTTTTTGCAATTGTCTTATCTTTACGATATACATTATATGGTTTTAGGAAATAATAAATAGACAATAAGGATATGTATATACGTACATGCAGAGAACTGGAAAAGATTAAATTGCATAATTATAGTAAGAGTTTATATAATCATATATATATTAGAAATTTCTATTTACACACAAGATAATAAGTACAGTAAGATAAAAGTTAAGTTATGTTTTAATTTAATAAATATATACCTTGTTTTTGAATTTATTTACAGAAGGAAGAACAACAGAAATATTTATATTCTTTACTGAGGGAAGAGAAAAAAATAAATATACACGTTTTAAAATTTGCAATTACATTTGAAATAATGTATAGGTGATAAGCGGTTTAAGTAACTCATTTAAATTTTTGGTTACTGGAAAATTAGTTATCATGGAAGAATTTATTTAAACTTTAAATTATTGGTCTAAATTTAAATAACTAGTTGATTTAAATTTATTTGGAAGGATAATTGATGGGTCGGTTATTTAAGAATGTTAATCAAAATCATCTAGAATGTTAATCAAAATCATCTAATGTTATTCAAGGTCTAAATCGGGAAGAAATCAAGCTGGATTGAAATGGATGCTAATAAAAAGCAAAGGTGAGTTAATCTCACTCAGTTAAAATTTAAATTTAAAATGATTAAATTTAAGTAATTAGATTTGTGTTTGAATTGATTGATGTGATAGTATGGTATATTTGGGGATTGATATTTATGTTGTGCTAACGTCTGTGGATGCAGGGGAAACAAGTTTGAGGGATCCAACTGGATCCCTCAACATTTATTTAAATTGTTTAATACCCTTTGTTGTGATTAATTGATATTCTATGATGAATGATATTGGAATATTGAATGCTATGTTCGATTGGATATAATTGGGTATAATGAGTTACTAAAAATAAATAAATTGAATCTTGGAAAGGAAATAAAATAAGTAAATTTGTAAGTAAAATAATTATGTAAACTTGAATAAATTTAAGAATGAATTGGGAAAGAAATAAAGTGACTTTTAAATTCTAATAAATAAATTTTGAATATAGAAAGGGAAATTTTGAATAAATCATAAGATTAATGGATTTTAAACTTCAGAGTTATTATTTAAAAGGACAAAACATTTATTTAAAATTAAGATTTAGATTATTTAAGAAGGAATTGGGAATAACCTGGAATTGGTATATTTCAGATAAAAGAAATTAAAATCAAACGGAAAATAATAACATTGATAATAAGGTCCATAATTTATAAATTTTGGAATGAACTGAGTAAGTAAAGAGATTTATTTTGAATGGAATAAATTGGAAATCAATTTGAAAAAATGATTTAAGTGATTGAGATTGGGAATTCTCCCTAGATAACCAAGTACCTTTGCAAAGTTAATTTTTAAATATAAGTTAAAGGTTTTAAAGTTGTTTTAAAAAGTATGTTTTGAAAAATTTATTGTTTCTAAATATTTAAATTCTAAAGTAAGTATTTCCTTTTAATCTATTATAGTAGTAATTATTTTAAGAATGACCTAGTATAATGGTATTTAAAAAGTGAAAGCCTAGTTTTATATTTTATAAAGTAGCCTTATTTTTAAATATTCATATAGAATCTATCTTAGCCAATTATTGAAATAGTCTTAACTTAAATGTTCTAAAGTAAATTCCAAAGTAAGTATTTTATTTTAATCTATTATCGTAATAATTATATAAAGAATGATTTGGTAATTTAAAGAAGAAAATCTAATGTATAGTTATAAAGTAACATTATTTTAGTATTCCTAGAGCATTGTTTTAAATTAAGTAATAAAGCAAGTTTTTATAATATATTTTACAATAAAGTGTTTTTAAATTATTTTTATAAAAATCTAGTTTTGTGCTTGGTGATTTCAGTGGAGATAGAAATATATTTGGGAAGTTTATTTTGAAGAGAAAGATGATTTGAAACTGTTTTCAAAAGGATTGGAAATAGAAATATATCTTGTGAAGATATTTTTGAGATTAATAAATAATTTGGAAAATTATTTATTGTTTGATGGATGCTTGTGAAAATAAGTTGATAGTTAAATAACCGATATCAATATTGGCCAACTGTGTTGATCGTTTCGAAGAGACCGGGATCGAGATTTATTTCTTGAAAACCACTTCGATCCAGTTTGTACGTTTTCGTGAAAACGAGTTTGGATTCGAAGATGGAGCAGTGAAGTGCAAGGACTAGTCGCTACTAATCCTGAGGATATTTCCAAAATGGATGTAGTAGGAATAGTGCCTTCGGTTTCGTTCGAACCCGGGATGGACTTGTATGGACGAATGCTTGCGAAACATCGTCAGGTGGACGATGGGCATTCTAAGGGATATGTTCTATAAAAGGTAACGCTTAGCCTCAAGCCTCATCAAATGGGAATGACTGAAAATCAGGGGTTATGCAGCAAGGCTAGGTGGGTAGCACCCAAGCAGGGTGGGGTCATTCCTGTCTAGATGTCCCTTTTTATTTTCGTCTTAGTGGGCGGTTGCTGATCCCAACCGCGGAGTGATCTCACTCGGGATTATCCAGTAAGGGGTAGTTCCGGCCTTGTGTTGCAGGGGAGCGGGCGTACTCCTCGGTACGATGATCTAGGCCCCGTACTGTGACAGGTGGTACCCCAGTGCCTAGTCATTAGTTCGAAATCCATTCTCCCTACGAGCCTTGTACGAGTTTTGTTTGTATTACCCACTTTGTGGCTAGTAGCTGGAATTTAATAATGTAACAATTTCGGCTATTTTATAAGTATTTGTATATAGTCCCTATTATAATATCAGAGGATTTCTATAAAAATTGTTTTAGCTATCGTAAGGTAAAAACCCGACATGTTTATTTGTGGTGTGGTCTTACGAGATGCTTTTGTTTTTCAAAGGATTATTGAAACTTTAATAATCAATTGGGTGTGATTTTTTCACGCTGGTATTCCAGACTGACTCGGGTATTATTTAACTATAATACTCGGGTCAGACCGAGTATTATAGGATACAGGAGGTGCTGTGGAGCTGAGGTGACGAGCAGGATGGCGATACGTACTCTCGTACTTGTATATATATATATATTCTGCAGTGTTGAGTTGTTGTGCACCCATTTGTATGATATTGATGTTGAGTTGTGATTGATGTACTCTGATTGATGTAATATATAAACAGAGATATATTTGATTGAGTAAAGATTATTTATTATTTATTATATTTTATTCCGCTGCGATGGTTAGATTCTGATGTTGATTTTGTTTTCTCTTCTTCTACCTCTTCTTCTTAAAACCCAAATGGTTCGTGTTTCTGTACAACTTGAGTTGGTTGTTGTAGAATAGTGTTAACTCAAGGGGTACGGATTTGCGGGCTGTTACAACATGCATCACAACTACTTGTTATTATTACTTTGGCAATTAGACACTATTATAATATCAGATGATTTTCTATATAGAAGTTTTGGCTATCGTAAGGTAAAACTTGTTCGCGTTTATTTGCGATAAGGTCTTAGGAGATAACTTTGTTTTTAAAAAGGTTATTAAACTTTAAGAATTAGTTTGATATTGTTTGTTCCACGGGTTTAACCAGACTGACCTGGGCGTGGTTTTTCCTATTTGCGCGGGTCAAACCGAGCATATTTTCTAGGTTTAGATGGATATTTAGAGCTTCAAGAGAGGAGTTGGAGGCCTAAAGACATATTCACGTAGATGATTGTATTTCGTTGCATACATTTGTTGTATTTATTCAGCAAATTATGACGATAGCTTGTTATAACTGTCTATGCTAAAATAGGTTAGTGTGCTCTGGATGACGTCTGTATATACTTATACTACATATTTGTTTTTGTATAAAGGATTGTTATATATTATAAATTGTTCCTTCCGCTGTGAGATTCTATGCTATTTAGTTCTTCTATCTTCTTTCTTATTCCTTTTCCCTAACTATCTGCCTTTTTTTACGATTCGGGCTGGACATGTGTGGTTTATTGTCAGTTTAAATTGTACGAAAAAGTGGGTCTTTACATTACTGGTAATTTTCGAAGTTGTTTCAAAGTGACCAGGATCGGATATGTTATCCGAAAACCACTTCAATCCAACTCAAGCATTTCGACTTGAGGATATCTTGAAGAATATGGGATGGTAGATGGAGCTATTGAAATGCAAGGGCTGCTTGCTACTAGTCCTGAGGGTGATTTCAAAATGGATGTAATAGAAGTAGTGCCTTCGGCTTGTCCTTATCCCAGACAACTTGTATGAATGAATGCTGGCACTACATTACTGCCTGGAAGGCAGTGTTAGCATTCCAAGTAGGATTGCTATTCAAAAGGTAAGCGTAGTCTCAAACCTCATCAACCGAGAATGGCTAAAATTATGGGAGATGTAGCAAGGCTAAGTAAGTCACTCCCATTAGGATGTCTCGTCACCTTTCTATATACATCTACATATTTATGGATTGGTTGTGTGTAACGATCCTGGATTTTAATTTAATTTAAATTGATAATTAAATGAAATTTTGAATAAAAATTTATAAAATTAATTATAAATGGAAGCGAGTTTCCCCGATTCAAATAGAAGATATGTAAAGTCATATGGATTTGAAAATTTGTATATATGAGTCAATTTGAAATTTTAAAATCTTGTGTGTATATATATATATTTTGATTTGAATTTAAATCTTATATTAATGGTTTGAAAAATAAATATTAAAGTATATACATTGACACAAGTACGAAATGAATAAATAAGTGAATTGTTAATTTATTATTGATGGTTAAAATATATATAATAAATACAAGACAATAAATAAGAAGTAAATAAAATATAAGATATAACAATATAAAGTAAATATATATATATATCTTAATCTCATATTAATAAATCAATACAAGATAATACAAATGGAGTAGGCTACAAAAGTAATAAGAGTAAAATAAAAATAGAAGTTCACTTATTTTGTAAAGTAAAATAATTCATATTTAAGCTATGAATAAAAATAAGAACAATTATATATAAAACAAAAACAATAAGTAAACATATATAGGAAGTATTACAAAACAAAAATACATACAAGTATGTACACTTGTAAATGAAAACAAAGCAAGCATGGAAAACAAAAATATAAATAAAAGAATTAAGGCATAAGCTTATAAAAAATAAAAATAAAAACAAAGTACAAATAGGCAGCCTGTAAATAAGTAGGCAATATTATAAGCACAAAAGAAATACCTCTCTGTACAAACCTGTTCCTTTATTTATACATTCATATAGGTACATACCCATCCATATACACTTGTTCTTCAAACCAAACAAAAGCAACCTGTATAAACAAGTACAAGCAAGCATATTCACCCATACCCTATTGTATAAATAAAATAAAGATAGCCTGTAAACTTCACATTTTATACACCAGCCTTCCTCTTCACTTCAGCTAGTTCCATCAAACTAAGCAAAGTAACTAAAATGAATATCAACTAAAACTTAAACAAAAGCTTCAACTCAAACAAGAATTCAAGACTGGAAACTAATGTCTGAAGGCAAGCAACAGATCTGAAAGTAATTTAAAGTCTTCAAACCTGGAAAACTTTTCAAAACCTAGAGATGAAGATCTAAAATCAAATGCAAAGCAACTCTGTCTTTCTTCTTCAAACAGGTGAGTAACAACAGCCATTTAGATTTAAATCTATGATGCCAGTTGCTCTGTGTACATGTAAAGATTAGCAGTATTCTTTCTCTGTTATGTCACAAGGTATCAGACAACAAGAAATAAATTTAGTTTCTTTTTACCTAATCAATATTAGACTTTGATGTTAAATAAAAGTTGTTGTGTTTAAGTACGAGTAGTAACTTAAAAATAGTTTCTTGACATAATAATGCATATAGAAAAAAAATCGAATTTTTACAGTAGTAACTTCTTTTTCTGGAGAATTCAAATGTTACGAAATATTGATTCAAGTATGTATTTGGAATCTATACTCAAAGATAGGAATTTTAAAACTAATATGAGAATTTTTAGTTGACAATCTTGGCTGTAGTTAATAATTGAACAAAATGGGCATCTCTATCTTTTTCTGGTGATTGGATAACTCGAGTTGATTGGGGTTGTTCGGGGTGGTAGACGAGCCTATGGGGTTGCTTGGAAAAATGGTCGGAGTTGGTGGAAGCGACTGTGGAGTCGGCGGCGAGGAGTTTTGTTTTTAAACCCTAGTTTTGGAGTGTTGAAAACTTTCGATTCGTTCTCCCTATTGGATGCATCGAGTTCGATGCCGTTTGGAGGAATGGGGGATGGGTCGAAGGTGAAGCTTCTGCCAGAGTTTGGTGACTTCAGATGGTCGAGGCGCCGCACACGAGGCGATGTTGACAGGTTTTGGGTCGTGGACCTGATCGTGTTCCAGGTTTCAAATATGGGGCTCGAATTCACTCGATTGTGATTTGGTCAAGTTTGGATATAATAGGTTGATCGAATTGATATGGGGAGTCGATGATGACGTTTAGGTGGCTGCGGCGTTGGCCGGAGGTGGCGAACGAAGGCGTACACGTGCACGGTGCAATTTTTCCTGGTGATGTTGTTTGGGTAGAAGCAGTGTTCCAGGGGGTTTTTACCCGAAGTGGTACTCGAGTAATCGAGTAAGTGACTCGAGGCAAGTCGAGTCTGGGCTCGGGTCAAGTTCATGTTCCAGGCTTCAAACCTGAAACTGTTTTGGTTTGAAAATTTTTAAAACCCAAATTTAATTTTAAACCAAGATTTTTAAAGCTAAGTTCAAATTGAAATGTAAATATAAATTCAAGTTGAATGTAGAGTTTAGTTTGAACCTAAATAAGTTTTATATTTAAATTGTTTTAATAACTTAAAAGCAATTCAAAATATATTAAAGAAATTTGAAATGGAGTTAAAATTTTAAATGAAAAATTTAAGCAAGTTGAAACTAAAAGTTTAAATTTAAATTTAAATCTGAATTAAAGAAAATTTGAATCCTAGTCTGAAATCAAAGAAGTTTTAATATTTAAATTGTTTAAATTTGTTTTGTAATGATAATTAAAACATTAGTTAGAAAATGTTTTAAAAATTGAATTAGGAAAGATAAAAATGATATGCACTCATTTAATTAGTTCAAGGGAATAATTGATTAATTTATTTTATCAAGAAATTAAGATTTGAGTTAAATTAATTAAGATAAATTAATTTGTAAATAAGATTCATTAATTTAATAAAGAGTTGTCTTTTAAACAAATGATAAAGGTTATTTAATCAAATAATTAAGATCTCTTAAGTTACAGTTTAGAACTTAATTAATTAAATAAGCAGTGATTAAATATATGATTTTAAAGGTTAATTAAATGTTAATTAACAATAATTAAATTGAGTTTAATTACTTAAGAATAGAAATTAAATAATTATGAATAGTTAATGAGAATCATTTACTTGAAATTTATTTGATAATAAATGTGAAAAGAATTATTCATAGAAATTTAATCTGATTTAAATTTATCAGATGATTAAATTGATCCTACTTAGGGATGTTTGGATTTTATTGGATGTTGAATTGTTGATATCCCTGATATATGATGCTTTATGATTATCCTGATTTGTGTTGTGATCTGTGATATAGTTTATTATTTGTGATATATATATCTGCGAATATGTGTATGAAAGATAAGCGTTATGGTTATATCGCTTATCGAATATATTGTTGTATTTAAATCTGTGATGATTGAAATGATGTTGCACTATTGTGTTAAACCCCTGGACCACACTTATACACACACAATTATGGATTTCACAAGGAAATCGATTAAGTCGCAGATTTTTGAAATAGTTAAATTTGAATTTTTAAATTCAAAAGTTTTGGAAATGGAATCGGAATAAATGTGAAAAGCTTTTGGAATGGAATTTCAAAATAGAATTTATTATTTTTAAATTACTTGATTAAGTTTTGGAATTTAAATAAGTTGATTTAAATTTAAATTCAATACTTGAAATTGAATTCAGTTATTTGAAATTAGGGATTAATGATATTATACTAGTCATTATGAGTTAAACCATTTTTAAAGTATTATTTTTGGGAATTTGAATTTAACTCAAGGATTTCAACTCGTATAAATGAATCAGATTTCCAAAATGAAAACTGTTGTTTTCAAATGATAAACACTTTTGGATAAGAACTGAGATTCCAGTTAATTAGGGGAATTTCAAGATTGAATAGAGAAATGATTTTCCTAAGTTATGAATGAATTCTTTTTGAAAGCTATGAATTAAATCTGTTTATTTTTAACAGATTTAAATTGATGATTTGTTTAAATCAAATTGAAATGAAATTGTTTTGAAGGCTATAAGTTAAATCTTTGATTTAAAGATTTAACGAGTTAAATCAAATTGAAATGAAAATTGATTTGGAAAATATGTGAATGAATCTTTTGTTTAAAAGATTTAAATGTGAAAATTGTTTAAACCGTTAAAGGTTGTGAAAATAAATCTTTTTGTTTAAAGATTGAAAATGGTAATTTGTTAAACCATTTGAAAGAAAGTTTGAATTATTAAGTTGTGACTTAATTGAAATCCCATATCCATATGTTTTGAAAATATTTTTCGCTCACTATTCGGTTTAACCGAGAAAGGACCTTTGTGTCGTATAACCCATTCCGAATATGTGATACGTCGTTATGGATAGCATTTGAAGACCGGTGATGAAGACCGGGTATTTGTGAAAGCGATAGGATGACCTATCGATTGTTTCTGCACCGAGTCGCGCCGGTATAGAAACTCCCTAAGTGATGGGAAAATCCGATCAGGATTGTGAATATCCGGATTGCAAGGACTTCTTTGTAAGTGCCTTCGGTTCTGTTCGAACCCAGAACAGACTTGTATGGATAGTATGTCTGACATTACAAATTGAGATATAAAGCCGATTTCTTTCAAATATATTTTTGTTGGTGGCGGAGAATTTATTCTTTTAGCTTAACACCCTTCTCTGAGACGTACGAGCTCAGAGGTTATATGGTTGAAGGTTATCAGCGATATATTCCCAATTTGGTAATTTGACATACCGAGTGTTGCTGTGAAATGATCATTGTGTTGATTATTTATGATAGGATCATTTATTTGATCGTCTATCTTGGTGATCATTGTGTTGATCATTTGTTGACCCAAAGCATGGCTTTTGTATAAAGTATGTTTTTGTGGATGTGACTTCGTCGAGCCTCACACCCCGGAAATGGTCAAAACAGGAAAGATGCGGCAAGGTTATGAGGGGTAGCTCCCTTTAGGGTATGTACATTTCCTTCTGGATAGAGGTGGTATCATGGTATGGAGCCCAGATATTTAACCTATGTGGTTACTACGAATTTATTACTTTGTGGTTGTTGGTTTTCGGGATCCCGTGAGAAAGGTCGTTTATGATCGGGGAATGGCGTGCTCGTGTCAGTAGTTACCCAGTTAGGGGTAACCCGGCCTTGTGTTGGCAGAGTTCCGGTTTGGTTCTCGGGGATGTCTTTCCAGAGGCATTCTCATGTGGCAATGAGAAGTTCCTTGGCCTGACCATTTGTTGGAAATCCAATTCCCAATACGAAACTTGTACGGTATTAGTTGTAGAACCTATCATTCACTTATGGTGTCGCAACACTGTTTGGATGGTAGCTATAGTAGGCATAGTTCGAAATGTCTATGTTGGCTAAGATTTATATTCTACTTTCGAAATGAATTTTTCTCTACACTATGCACTAGTAATAATATCAAATGTTCTTTTAATGCGTATCAAGCATCTTTGACTATCATAAGGAGAAATCTCCTCCGATTCTGCGTTTGCATTGTGTGTGTGTGCGGGAGGCCTTATGGTAGTCTCATTTTTCGAAAGCATTGCGAATTGACTTTAAAATCTTTTGTTGATTGTTTAAAGATAAACTGTTTTGTTGCTCACACCAGTCCCACGACTGATCCGGAGTTTATTGTTTCCTTCCTAAACTCTGGGTGCTCATTATTTTCTACACGAGCAGTCTAGAGTTGGGTTTTACAGATAGTTAGATATAGTGGATTATCTGGAGTTAGTTCAGTCTTTAGACCGCACCAGTCTTGCCTAGCTTGGTGATATGTTATTGGGAGTTCGAGCTATTGCTGGATTGATTCTTGGAGATGGAGTTCAGATTTGGAGTTCTTCGTTGAAGACTGTTTTAGAGTTATTTGTTCCACTGCTAGATGTTATCTATTTTCTTTTCCGCTGCTATTTTATTGTATCATATCTCTGATGTATATTGATATTCATTGTATCGTTCTGTTGTATCAGATATTGTATATCAGTGTATTATTCTTTTTATTCCACTGTGTTGTATACATAATGTTGTTATAAGCTCCGGGGAATCGGGTTTGAACGGTCGAATCTATGGCATTCGAATACGATTTGAAGTATGGATGTTGATTTTCGAGCGGGCAAAATCCGACTCGTCACATTTGGTATAAGAGCTAAGGTTAAACTTTAGCTCAGGAGTGTAACACATTAAGTAACTCATTAGAGATAGGGTGAAGTAAATCCTAGAATGAGTAATCCTTAAGATATCCGTTTGAATGCCTCAGTAAATTCTTTTACTATCCACTGATAGTAAGTATGAGTGCAAAAAGAGAACGAGATAGAGGACAGGGAAATACGACTATAAATGGTCGATACTCTGTAACAATAGTGGAAACAACTTTCTCTATCAATTTTCTTTGATTCGTTTCTAAATTCTTTTGAATTGCTTCGTGACAGCTCCAGAGAAAGAAGTTTCGGTGTAATGGCAGCCCTACGAATCGTTGTGGGAAATCTTTACTTCGTATCTTCATCGGTTTCTTATCGGTTTTTGATTTTAAACCTTAATGAATATGAATTGGAAATTTGGAATTGAAAATTTTAAATAAATTGAAATTTTAATTTGAGTTAAATTGATTAGTAGAATATGAAGAATAAATTGAATTGTATCGATAAAACGACATCGTTTAAAACCGAATTTGAAATTCTATTATAATTTCTTGTATCTATTGTTGATATTCTGATTTGATGAGCCAAATTCAGAATCGATATCCAGTTTGATCTGAAAAGATATTTCTTCTATCTTTCGTCTATCTCTGTATTGTTTTCGTGCCTGCGAATTTCGAGGACGAAATTCTTTTAAGGGGGGAGGTCTGTAACGATCCTGGATTTTAATTTAATTTAAATTGATAATTAAATGAAATTTTGAATAAAAATTTATAAAATTAATTATAAATGGAAGCGAGTTTCCCCGATTCAAATAGAAGATATGTAAAGTCATATGGATTTGAAAATTTGTATATATGAGTCAATTTGAAATTTTAAAATCTTGTGTGTATATATATATATTTTGATTTGAATTTAAATCTTATATTAATGGTTTGAAAAATAAATATTAAAGTATATACATTGACACAAGTACGAAATGAATAAATAAGTGAATTGTTAATTTATTATTGATGGTTAAAATATATATAATAAATACAAGACAATAAATAAGAAGTAAATAAAATATAAGATATAACAATATAAAGTAAATATATATATATATATCTTAATCTCATATTAATAAATCAATACAAGATAATACAAATGGAGTAGGCTACAAAAGTAATAAGAGTAAAATAAAAATAGAAGTTCACTTATTTTGTAAAGTAAAATAATTCATATTTAAGCTATGAATAAAAATAAGAACAATTATATATAAAACAAAAACAATAAGTAAACATATATAGGAAGTATTACAAAACAAAAATACATACAAGTATGTACACTTGTAAATGAAAACAAAGCAAGCATGGAAAACAAAAATATAAATAAAAGAATTAAGGCATAAGCTTATAAAAAAAAACAAAAACAAAGTACAAATAGGCAGCCTGTAAATAAGTAGGCAATATTATAAGCACAAAAGAAATACCTCTCTGTACAAACCTGTTCCTTTATTTATACATTCATATAGGTACATACCCATCCATATACACTTGTTCTTCAAACCAAACAAAAGCAACCTGTATAAACAAGTACAAGCAAGCATATTCACCCATACCCTATTGTATAAATAAAATAAAGATAGCCTGTAAACTTCACATTTTATACACCAGCCTTCCTCTTCACTTCAGGTAGTTCCATCAAACTAAGCAAAGTAACTAAAATGAATATCAACTAAAACTTAAACAAAAGCTTCAACTCAAACAAGAATTCAAGACTGGAAACTAATGTCTGAAGGCAAGCAACAGATCTGAAAGTAATTTAAAGTCTTCAAACCTGGAAAACTTTTCAAAACCTAGAGATGAAGATCTAAAATCAAATGCAAAGCAACTCTGTCTTTCTTCTTCAAACAGGTGAGTAACAACAGCCATTTAGATTTAAATCTATGATGCCAGTTGCTCTGTGTACATGTAAAGATTAGCAGTATTCTTTCTCTGTTATGTCACAAGGTATCAGACAACAAGAAATAAATTTAGTTTCTTTTTACCTAATCAATATTAGACTTTGATGTTAAATAAAAGTTGTTGTGTTTAAGTACGAGTAGTAACTTAAAAATAGTTTCTTGACATAATAATGCATATAGAAAAAAAATCGAATTTTTACAGTAGTAACTTCTTTTTCTGGAAAATTCAAATGTTACGAAATATTGATTCAAGTATGTATTTGGAATCTATACTCAAAGATAGGAATTTTAAAACTAATATGAGAATTTTTAGTTGACAATCTTGGCTGTAGTTAATAATTGAACAAAATGGGCATCTCTATCTTTTTCTGGTGATTGGATAACTCGGGTTGATTGGGGTTGTTCGGGGTGGTAGACGAGCCTATGGGGTTGCTTGGAAAAATGGTCGGAGTTGGTGGAAGCGACTGTGGAGTCGGCGGCGAGGAGTTTTGTTTTTAAACCCTAGTTTTGGAGTGTTGAAAACTTTCGATTCGTTCTCCCTATTGGATGCATCGAGTTCGATGCCGTTTGGAGGAATGGGGGATGGGTCGAAGGTGAAGCTTCTGCCGGAGTTTGGTGACTTCAGATGGTCGAGGCGCCGCACACGAGGCGATGTTGACAGGTTTTGGGGCGTGGACCTGATCGTGTTCCAGGTTTCAAATATGGGGCTCGAATTCACTCGATTGTGATTTGGTCAAGTTTGGGTATAATAGGTTGATCGAATTGATATGGGGAGTCGATGATGACGTTTAGGTGGCTGCGGCGTTGGCCGGAGGTGGCGAACGAAGGCGTACACGTGCACGGTGCAATTTTTCCTGGTGATGTTGTTTGGGTAGAAGCAGTGTTCCAGGGGGTTTTTACCCGAAGTGGTACTCGAGTAATCGAGTAAGTGACTCGAGGCAAGTCGAGTCTGGGCTCGGGTCAAGTTCATGTTCCAGGCTTCAAACCTGAAACTGTTTTGGTTTGAAAATTTTTAAAACCCAAATTTAATTTTAAACCAAGATTTTTAAAGCTAAGTTCAAATTGAAATGTAAATATAAATTCAAGTTGAATGTAGAGTTTAGTTTGAACCTAAATAAGTTTTATATTTAAATTGTTTTAATAACTTAAAAGCAATTCAAAATATATTAAAGAAATTTGAAATGGAGTTAAAATTTTAAATGAAAAATTTAAGCAAGTTGAAACTAAAAGTTTAAATTTAAATTTAAATCTGAATTAAAGAAAATTTGAATCCTAGTCTGAAATCAAAGAAGTTTTAATATTTAAATTGTTTAAATTTGTTTTGTAATGATAATTAAAACATTAGTTAGAAAATGTTTTAAAAATTGAATTAGGAAAGATAAAAATGATATGCACTCATTTAATTAGTTCAAGGGAATAATTGATTAATTTATTTTATCAAGAAATTAAGATTTGAGTTAAATTAATTAAGATAAATTAATTTGTAAATAAGATTCATTAATTTAATAAAGAGTTGTCTTTTAAACAAATGATAAAGGTTATTTAATCAAATAATTAAGATCTCTTAAGTTACAGTTTAGAACTTAATTAATTAAATAAGCAGTGATTAAATATATGATTTTAAAGGTTAATTAAATGTTAATTAACAATAATTAAATTGAGTTTAATTACTTAAGAATAGAAATTAAATAATTATGAATAGTTAATGATAATCATTTACTTGAAATTTATTTGATAATAAATGTGAAAAGAATTATTCATAGAAATTTAATCTGATTTAAATTTATCAGATGATTAAATTGATCCTACTTAGGGATGTTTGGATTTTATTGGATGTTGAATTGTTGATATCCCTGATATATGATGCTTTATGATTATCCTGATTTGTGTTGTGATCTGTGATATAGTTTATTATTTGTGATATATATATATCTGCGAATATGTGTATGAAAGATAAGCGTTATGGTTATATCGCTTATCGAATATATTGTTGTATTTAAATCTGTGATGATTGAAATGATGTTGCACTATTGTGTTAAACCCCTGGACCACACTTATACACACAAAATTATGGATTTCACGAGGAAATCGATTAAGTCGCAGATTTTTGAAATAGTTAAATTTGAATTTTTAAATTCAAAAGTTTTGGAAATGGAATCGGAATAAATGTGAAAAGCTTTTGGAATGGAATTTCAAAATAGAATTTATTATTTTTAAATTACTTGATTAAGTTTTGGAATTTAAATAAGTTGATTTAAATTTAAATTCAATACTTGAAATTGAATTCAGTTATTTGAAATTAGGGATTAATGATATTATACTAGTCATTATGAGTTAAACCATTTTTAAAGTATTATTTTTGGGAATTTGAATTTAACTCAAGGATTTCAACTCGTATAAATGAATCAGATTTCCAAAATGAAAACTGTTGTTTTCAAATGATAAACACTTTTGGATAAGAACTGAGATTCCAGTTAATTAGGGGAATTTCAAGATTGAATAGAGAAATGATTTTCCTAAGTTATGAATGAATTCTTTTTGAAAGCTATGAATTAAATCTGTTTATTTTTAACAGATTTAAATTGATGATTTGTTTAAATCAAATTGAAATGAAATTGTTTTGAAGGCTATAAGTTAAATCTTTGATTTAAAGATTTAACGAGTTAAATCAAATTGAAATGAAAATTGATTTGGAAAATATGTGAATGAATCTTTTGTTTAAAAGATTTAAATGTGAAAATTGTTTAAACCGTTAAAGGTTGTGAAAATAAATCTTTTTGTTTAAAGATTGAAAATGGTAATTTGTTAAACCATTTGAAAGAAAGTTTGAATTATTAAGTTGTGACTTAATTGAAATCCCATATCCATATGTTTTGAAAATATTTTTCGCTCACTATTCGGTTTAACCGAGAAAGGACCTTTGTGTCGTATAACCCATTCCGAATATGTGATACGTCGTTATGGATAGCATTTGAAGACCGGTGATGAAGACCGGGTATTTGTGAAAGCGATAGGATGACCTATCGATTGTTTCTGCACCGAGTCGCGCCGGTATAGAAACCCCCTAAGTGATGGGAAAATCCGATCAGGATTGTGAATATCCGGATTGCAAGGACTTCTTTGTAAGTGCCTTCGGTTCTGTTCGAACCCAGAACAGACTTGTATGGATAGTATGTCTGACATTACAAATTGAGATATAAAGCCGATTTCTTTCAAATATATTTCTGTTGGTGGCGGAGAATTTATTCTTTTAGCTTAACACCCTTCTCTGAGACGTACGAGCTCAGAGGTTATATGGTTGAAGGTTATCAGCGATATATTCCCAATTTGGTAATGTGACATACTGAGTGTTGCTGTGAAATGATCATTGTGTTGATTATTTATGATAGGATCATTTATTTGATCGTCTATCTTGGTGATCATTGTGTTGATCATTTGTTGACCCAAAGCATGGCTTTTGTATAAAGTATGTTTTTGTGGACGTGACTTCGTCGAGCCTCACACCCCGGAAATGGTCAAAACAGGAAAGATGCGGCAAGGTTATGAGGGGTAGCTCCCTTTAGGGTATGTACATTTCCTTCTGGATAGAGGTGGTATCATGGTATGGAGCCCAGATATTTAACCTATGTGGTTACTACGAATTTATTACTTTGTGGTTGTTGGTTTTCGGGATCCCGTGAGAAAGGTCGTTTACGATCGGGGAATGGCGTGCTCGTGTCAGTAGTTACCCAGTTAGGGGTAACCCGGCCTTGTGTTGGCAGAGTTACGGTTTGGTTCTCGGGGATGTCTTTCCAGAGGCATTCTCATGTGGCAATGGGAAGTTCCTTGGCCTGACCATTTGTTGGAAATCCAATTCCCAATACGAAACTTGTACGGTATTAGTTGTAGAACCTATCATTCACTTATGGTGTCGCAACACTGTTTGGATGGTAGCTATAGTAGGCATAGTTCGAAATGTCTATGTTGGCTAAGATTTATATTCTACTTTCGAAATGAATTTTTCTCTACACTATGCACTAGTAATAATATCAAATGTTCTTTTAATGCGTATCAAGCATCTTTGACTATCATAAGGAGAAATCTCCTCCGATTCTGCGTTTGCATTGTGTGTGTGTGCGGGAGGCCTTATGGTAGTCTCATTTTTCGAAAGCATTGCGAATTGACTTTAAAATCTTTTGTTGATTGTTTAAAGATAAACTGTTTTGTTGCTCACACCAGTCCCACGACTGATCCGGAGTTTATTGTTTCCTTCCTAAACTCTGGGTGCTCATTATTTTCTACACGAGCAGTCTAGAGTTGGGTTTTACAGATAGTTAGATATAGTGGATTATCTGGAGTTAGTTCAGTCTTTAGACCGCACCAGTCTTGCCTAGCTTGGTGATATGTTATTGGGAGTTCGAGCTATTGCTGGATTGATTCTTGGAGATGGAGTTCAGATTTGGAGTTCTTCGTTGAAGACTGTTTTAGAGTTATTTGTTCCACTGCTAGATGTTATCTATTTTCTTTTCCGCTGCTATTTTATTGTATCATATCTCTGATGTATATTGATATTCATTGTATCGTTCTGTTGTATCAGATATTGTATATCAGTGTATTATTCTTTTTATTCCACTGTGTTGTATACTTAATGTTGTTATAAGCTCCGGGGAATCGGGTTTGAACGGTCGAATCTATGGCATTCGAATACGATTTGAAGTATGGATGTTGATTTTCGAGCGGGCAAAATCCGACTCGTCACATTGTGCATGAAATCTCAATAAAAAAGGGTTGCAAAGCAACCAAGGTGGCGACATATTGGTACTATCCAGGAAGGGGTAGGCCGATCTTGTGTTGGCAAGGGATCCTGGCGAGTTTCTCTGTACATTTTCTAGACATGTACTATGATTGGTGATACCCCGGTGCCTTGTCATATTATGTAATCCAATCTCCAATACGTGCCTTTGCGGTTTTGATTGTAGAGCCTAGTATGCTAGAGTTTAATAATGGTAACAATTTCGGCTATTTTCAAATATTTTTTTTGAACACTTAGACATTATTATAATATTACTGGATTTTCTATTTTTCGTAACGTAAAATCGATCCGTGTTTATGTGCGACGTAGTCTTACGAGATACCTTTGATTTTAAAAGGGCTTTAAACATAATAATTCAGTTTTTTGAGCTTACCCATACCAAACCCATGTCTGACTCGAGTTTTATTTTCTTTCCTAAAACTTTTGAGTGCTTAAATTTTTAGGCAGCAAGTAGTTCAGGTTTTCCCACAGATGCATTTTGGAGGAGCTTGGAGTAGGAGGCTTCATCGATAGCTAATAATTATCTTGTTTTCGTTGTATTATATGTATCTTATATCAGTTAAGTAGGGACAGGCTGTTATAACTGTCCTATGGTAGAATTTGTATTAGTATGAGCCTGACGTATCATTTTTGAAATGACTTTGTAAAGTATTATGCTAAATAATATATGTTATTCCGTTGCATTATTAATTCTATGATTGTTTAGTTTATTCGATCTTCTATCTCCTTTCTTTCCCCCATAATATTTCTTTCTCCCAACAATCTTTCTTTCTGGCACTTAGTATTAGGCACATAAATACCGTGGATGTTATTGTGTCAACTTTTGGGGTTCGAAAAGGCGGGTTGTTACACACACATGGATCCCAACATCCTGAATAGATCACAGACAACTACATATGTTCGAGCATCTCAAATAGATCTCAAATCTCCACATAGAATCCAACATCATGAACCAATCACTAACCAATCACAAATCTTTTCCAAAACATAGAACACATATATAGTTTTGCAGTAGTTATGGTTTCAAGTCATCGCATAAAAGTACACTCCCCCTTATACCGGATGCTCGAAAATCAATCAATGGTTTCTGGTAATCTCTACCTCGGTTCTGTGGAAAATAAACACACATGCATAATAGCGACAATCACCTCCTAACCATTTAGAAAACAGAATTCCTTATCATTGCCTTAGAAGAGCAAACAAGTTTATATGTACAGTATAGCATCACAGAAGATAACAGTACTATATAATTCCCGTGTTTCTTCTAGATATTTCTAGATTATGTTTGGTCGAATCAAATAACAATGAGAATAACCGAACATGAAAAACTAAGTCTTGTATATTGTCCATAAGCAAGTAATACACAAAACACGATCAAAACACACAAGCATGATCAAATCTATAAACAACTTCTAATTCCTTTTTTAATTAATCTTCCTTTATTAATTAAAATCCTCTTTTATTAGTAAAACTCATTTTACTCAATAAACTCTTTATAAATAAAATCCATTTATTAATTAAACTTCGCTATTTAATTAAAATCTCATTATTCATTTCAACACATTTTGATGCTTTAAAACTATTTATATACTTATCTTAATCGTATAAGTATATTCATAAACCAATTTTCCAGGACTTAAGACAAATGTTGCTCAAACACTGTCACTTTAAACCCAAAACCATTTCACTTATGATTATCTTTAAAACATTATTTTCAAAGATCTATTTATATTCATAAGTATAATCAAAATAGGTTAAAGGTGAATGTTACTAACACATTTCCATAATAAACCCAAAAGCAATCCATTCTCTATATTCTCTTTACAATTCATTGTTAAAGATCTAAGTAATTTCCAAGCACATTTAACAATATTTTACCACTTCAAAATATTATATAAGGGTTTAAAAACAAATGTTACTAAAACATTATTTACGACAAACCCAAAATCACTCCAATATTCCATTATCTTCAAAACTCCATTTTAAAGATCCAATCACTTTTCAAAAGTATGGTTAAATAGGCTAAAACAAATGTTGCACAAACATCATTATTATAAATCCAAAATCACCTCCATATTTGTTATTTACTTAGAAACATCCATTTAATGCTCTAAATACTCTCCACTTTTTAAATAAGGTAACACACCTTTTTAATCAATTTATAAAACAATCCATTATAACATAAGTACTATAATCTAAAAACTCCTTTTAAATCCCTTTACAATATATTAAACTTCCTTTTTAAATTTTGAAATATACTATAATACCTTTAAAAAGACACACACACGCACACACAGATATACACACACACACACACACTAATTTATCTGTAAATCCAAGATAATTAATAAAATACTTTAAACCATTTTTGAAATACAATAATGTAAAACCTTTTAATTATTTAATAAAATCTTTAAAAGTTTCTAAAAAGCATTTATATGCTAAAAACATACTTATACATACTTTTAAAGCATTTATTTAAAAACAATAAAAACCTATTTTATAATTTAAAATCATCACTTCATAAATCCATAAATGATTTTAGAAATATATTTAAACCTGGATATTTTTCGATAATAAATACGCTTATGGTATTTATTAAAAATATGAAGAAGCCCTAGGATGTCTTCCAGAGTTAACATTAAAATTATCGATCATAGGGATTTCAAAGTACATCCACCGCGACCTTTTCGCGTCTACAGTTTACAACTTTCATTTTCAATTTCAAACCAATTCCCCTATGTTAAACACACAACAATGTGTGTAGAACAAACCTGTATATATATTCTTCAGTATATCATAATTTATCCAATTTAACATATGTCAAATATTATGGATTTCAAAGCATGTTTAATATGGTTATATCATTTCAAACATTTATAATGCACTACCACTTTTCATAAAGAATTATCAAACATGTAAACTCGTAGTCTGGACCACGATACATGTTACGGATGACCAAAATAGATATTATACTCCATAATAATGATATCACTTGTTTTAGAAAACAAGGCAGGGTTTAAAAGTAATAACTTGCATTGTTCGTTGTACAATTTATATTTTAATGCAAAAACAATTATATACACAATAATATTCAATCACTGGTGAGTAAAACTTACCTAAGTTCCAACCAATACTTATGCATTTCGGAATAGTCCAAAATGACTAAAATTTCCGCAAGATCCAAACTCTACGAATCGAGCTTCAATGTATCATTGATACGAGTGCAACGGTGAAAACGTCACCTCAATTAGACCTTGTATGAACAAGATATGATTTATACAACTTTGTGCATTTTAAAACACTAATTAATGAATTAATTAACTTAGTAAATTACCTTCCTTCCTTTAATAAATCATCTTTCTCAATTCCCAATTCCTCATTACAATGCATGAAACATACACCACCCAAATTTTGGCACACACTATAACACTAAACATGACTCTACCGACCACGAAACGATGAACGACGAATACTCCCAAAATCAACTTCGCACGAGCTTTGTGACCTTCCAAAATTCATTCAACTCGATCATCCCATGTGGAAAGCGACCGTTCCTCCATAAGTGATAATGTACTGTCGCGACTTGCACTGGTTGATCGGAGTCCACCAACTCACCACCAAATGACTCCCCACGCCTCCACAAACTCGATGATGACCTCGTTTTTCCATCCCCCAACGCCTCGCCATTCATCGTGACCAAATGCTCTTCCTATGACAATAAATGTTGCGTTTGAATATAGGTTGTCGTGTTGCCCTAGAACACCACCACAAGCTCTCCTACACTCCAGCAATCCAACGTGCCCAACGCCTTCGACAATCATTGCCCTAAACAACAATCAAACCCAACAACCTAACTTAAACGTCGAGCATAGGAAACAATGAACACACCTAAAACTACACATATTGAAATAGAGCTCTTGACCATATGAAGCCATCAAATCCAAAATTGATTGATTTCGTTGCCTATATCTCTCTAAACAATTGAACGAAGAAGAGATTTGGGTGAGGGCTATTTAATAACCTACAGGAAGAGGGATGACAGAATTAGGTTGAGAGATGGGATATTTATAAAAAAAAAATTGTATTTAATTCTCCTTCATTTTCATTGTGTGTTACGAGCCCGCTTGATCAAACATGTCCGATCGTCGCCGAACTCATCGATGTATAAAAATTCATTATTCCGAATCCAATGACACTAGTTTCATCAAAATTCAAGATAGTGCCCTGTAATGATAATTTCATATGTTAGTTAAAATGAATTATTTTAAAAAAATTAATCACTTAAATTATGAATTAAAACATTCAATAACCATTTATTATTTAAGTAGAATTTAAATAAGTTTTTGAAATCATTTTTTTTCCGTATTAAATCCATGTTTTAAATATTTAAATAATTTCGATATTTAAATATAAACTATTTGAAAATCCAGCCTGTTACATTCTACCCCTTAAAAGAACTTTGCCCTTAAAATTCCAACACAAGCAACAAAAGCAACAATCTCCCATCAACACCTTAAGGTATTACAATCATTAATGGCCACAGAAATAATCACATAACAATACTGTACAGTACTGCAATCACTACAAAAAAACTCACAGTTTGCCCAGGTTCAGAAATCATCTCATCGCACAAGGATGACAAACAATTTACCATGTGTACCTTATGCTCAACAGCCTCAGGTATCACTTAGTTGATCACTCATGTTACCAAAACAATTCAAAGATTCATTCCTCAAACTCTCCATAAGCTAATACACATAGCATATAATTATACTAAAGCCCATAAGATGTATATATACCATCCATACACAATACCAAATCTAATCGCTAGCTTAATCACATAAATTCCACTTCTGAACCAGTATAGATCACTTAACCTCTCTAGCGTGGATTTCGATTAGGTTTCTTGATCAAAAACCTCCATTCTCCTTACATAGCCCTATATTATGATCGAAAACTTCAGGATCGTACCAAAAATCTGTATCAAGTGCTCGCTGTCAAGAATTGAGTTTTCACTAAAACACTCAACTTCAATTTCTTATAAAATTTTGATGTCTTCGACTATCCGAAATTATCAAAATTTCCATTTTATTTCAAAAAATGAAAACTACCGATCAACAGATCAAACAAGATGCAAAATTATACTTATCCTACTATATAGAATACATGAGTCCATAAAATATAGCTTAACATAAAACTTAAGAATTAAACACCCAATGTTATCTCAAATAATTTTGAAATATATATACTTATAACCTTTGTATATAGAATCACACTTCGGAGAATTAAATGAAAATCTGTTTGCTAAATCAACTTGATAGAAATTACTATGGTAGCATCCCCACTTTGAAACTCGAAAATAAACGTCGATGATGTTGCTGTCATCGCCAGAATTATTTTCTAGCGACTATAGTGAGTTCAATACTTCAAAACCATGCCTTTAAGACTTAACCAAAATTATTTCCAAAACTGTAGCAAATACTTTACAAATATTATCTAGTACTATGATATCAATTGCATAAACATATTTTCCAAATATTTACTTTCAAATAATACAAGTATTATTCTCCAAAACCTTACAAAACTAATTTCTAAAACACCAGGATTTCGGTTCTCAAATTCTTAGTTCAAATACTTTTCATATTCATGAATCATATTTATAAACCATACTTATATAAGTCACTTTCTTATGTAAAACTATTACACATGTGTTTATCTTTAAAATATCTTTCTTTTCTCGAAGTCTATAATAAACAACTTCCATTAAAGTCAAACTTTTTACCCAACGTTATCGTCGAATGCCTTATCGTCAAATTGTGAAACTTAATTCACAAGTTGTTTATTTCAATGTTCCATCAGGTTACTGTCTACCAAACCCATGTAGTGAAAAGGTAAAACTGCTCATAAACTGGTCATGTATAATAATTAAACAATAAATGATAATAATCAAAGAGTATCATTTCCTTATAAATAAACATATCATAAAAAACTATATCAGTTTATTAAAAGTATTCTATTTATATATATAATATATTCCTAGGTAAAATTATTTCATTTACCAATTTTGAAAACAATACTATGTCGGTTTGCTTTGTTCAAGTGTTTAGAGATCCCTGTCAATAACGATAGCAACTCATATTGATAAGAACCCATAAGCCCTCTACAAACCAATCAACGCAATACAAAACATTTTTATAACAATAACATATATACACTCTCGTATATATACACTCAACACATAATAAGGCATTCCATTACCCTATCTCTCAATGAGTTTTATCCACCAAAGCCAAGGTTCTCGCTTAACCATCAGCTCTAATACCACATATAATGGTCTGCCTTTTCAACCCCGAATGCCAACACTAATACATCCATGGTATTCACGTTCCGAGCACCCAAGTGTCGGGAAGATAGAACGTTAAGGTAAAAGTGTAACGACCCGGAATTTGACCACTTTAAAATATACTATTTAAAGTGATTTTAAATATAAAATAAGTAAGGTTATATAATTCAAATAATATTAGATAGAATTTGGAAAGAGAAGTATACACAAAAATAGTAACATTTGGCTATAACAACAAAAGTGACAAAATGCTGATTTTAGAAAAGTAAGTTTCAATGGTTAAATAAATTATTTTAATTTATTTATGAGTGTTTATATTTTTAAATATCATTATACAAATTTATTTTTAAATTTGGTTTACATAAATAAATAGTTTAACAAAAACATCAAAATGTGATCGTAAAATATTTTGTCGAAAAACGATATTTTGTCGATTAAAAGTTGTCGCAACGTCGTCGCACCTTTATTTTCTAATCTAGGAACATGTATTCAAATAGTATAAGTATTAATTAATTCACTAATAAAGTTCACTTTCACTAAACATACTTAGAAAATTCTAGAATATAATTAAGAAAAAGTAAGCACAAAAAGACAAAAATGTCATTTCAAAGCATAAAGTAAACATCAAATCAAAGAAACATAATTACTACTTTCTTTACTTAATATCTAAGTGAAAATGGCATAAATTAATGGTTTGACATGTGATGTTAAGTGTTTAAAAAAATAAGGTTACTTAAAAAGTAAGTAAGGTAATTTTGGTAATTTTTAAAGGGATATTTTGGTAACTTACCACTTTCATTTCTTTTTCTATAAATACCAACCACTTCGTCACTTTTTTCACATTATTTCTACCTTTTTCTTCCTCTTCTTGAAGCTCTCTTTAATGACTTCTTCTTCTCTTCCATTTCCTTACAAACTTTTTCAAAATCATATCAAATCAACTCCAAACACCACCAAACTTTGCCAAAGACCTTAGGACACCATTAAAACATGGTTTAGCATCTAAAAAATGAAGAAATGATGGAGGAAGGGGATGATCAAGACAAGGCCACCTCTATGGGAAGGAGGAAAGCAAGTCCTGAAGTTCCGAAGCAAGAAAAAGAGAAAGAAGTGCCGGCAATTTCATTTCAAGGAGCTAGAAGCAAATTCAAGACGTTGCGGAAGCTACACGGAATTTTCCAAAGTTAGTTAAAGTTGAAAACAATAGTGAAGTATTATTTGAAAAGAATGTTGGTAGGAAGTGAACAATTTGGTTAAAAGGTGAGTACTCATATTTACTAATTAATCCATAAGTTATTTCAAATATAATGATTGAAAAGTTTAAATATGTTGAATGATTAAATGTTTGATAACTTGGTTGCAAAATTGGTTGATTATATGATTATTTATGTGGTTGATAATTTGCTTGATAAATGATAAGAGAAATGATTAAAAATTAATCATAGTTAATTCAATAGAAATTAAATCCATATAAATGTGTGTATGGAAGTTATTTATCCTCTTAATGATTTTAAATGAGTTAAAATAGTTTAAATATGATTTAAACAAATTTGAAGTGTTTCGAACAAGTTTCGAAGCAATCCACAAAATTGGTCAAAATCGAGCTTGTCGCGTAGCGGTAGTCTGTAAATTTCAACCCGTAACTTTAAATTAACGTAGAGATGATTTATAAGTCGGATTTCTTTGAAATTAAAATTCTTTGGTCCAAAATAATACTAGTTTTCAAAGGAAGAAAAAAAATCAAGATTTCTTTAAGTAGATTTTGAAATATCTCCAAAACAATTTTCTAAAAACATTATGGTTTTGTAGTTCGGAATCCAAAAATGGATTTCTTTATAAATGATATTTTTAAATGATTAAAAATATGAAATAAATTTGATAAATATAGTAAATGGTTTAAAAAAGATTTGAAATGGAAAATATGAATTTTCAAATATTAAAAAGTTGTTTAAATCAAATAAGCTTATATAGCACTTTCCGCAACACTTTTATGCTGCGAATTCTATAACCTTTTGAATATGAGTTTAAACATAATGATATTTCCTAGAAATTTTTTATGAATGTTTTAAAGGAATAATTAAGTAATGTAAAGATAATTTGAAAGTTTTAATAAGAGTTTGAATAAATGGTTAAGATGAATTTTTTATACCACTTAAACAAAAAGTGAAAAAGATTGAATATAATAACAAACCGAGTATGCGGAAACGACTAGTACATTTGTCCCACCTATAAGATCTGGGAAGATAAAACAAGGTGTTTAACTAAGGTTAGCCATGGATTAACCAGTGCGCTGAACTTACATGGCATATGTTTTCTCTTTTTAGGCGAGGGGTGGAATAGATCGAAAGGAAAGTCCGGATGCTCTAAAAGATCATATTAAAATTTTTTCCAAGACAAAAGAAAAGAAACAAATTCTTTGAATGTTAATTAACCCCGAACATCGTGTTATCGATGATTAATACGAAGGAACCGGGATAGGATTTGGGTGATTCCTGTCCGAAGAACCGGGATCGGATTTGGGTGATTCCTATCCGAAAATCACTTCAAACAAATTTTCGAAACCCCTTATGAAATTAACATCTTTTTATCGACGATTAGCAAGAAGGAACCGGGATCGGATTTGGGTGATTCCTATCTAAAAAACCGAGATCGGATTTAGGTGATTCATATCCGAAAACCCCTTCAAACTAATTTTCGAAATAAAACGTTTTGAAGACAAAGATCATTGATGAAAAAGATCTTCATGATGTAAACTAGTCCCCCTAGATGTGAAATTTACCATATTTAAAGTGGCGATAGTGCTCTGTTACGAAAATCTTCGATTTGCAAGAATATGACTTGAAGTTAAGGAAGAAATCTTTAATTAAGGTTAATGAATGATTTGGGAACATTTTCCAAAGTTAAAAGTTATAACTTGAATATAAGAAATTTTTGATTAAGATTTAATGAATGATTTGAAAAGGTTTTTCTACGTAAAAGAAAATAGTTTGGAATTATTCCAGGATTTAAGAAAGGTTAAATAAATCAAATGATTTGATAAATGAGGCTTAATGGTTCCAGATACATTTGGGAAGAAAATGGAATATATTGAAAAGAATATATCTAAGAAAGATATTTGATTTAAATAAAAGATGAAGTAATTGATTGATGATTGATATCCACTTATGAACTTAACATCTTTTTAAGCGATGATTGGCTACGAAGAAACCGGAGTCGGATTTGGGTGATTTCTATCCGAAAACCACTTCGAACAAATGTATACGTTCGAAAGTGAAGACATATTAAAGATGATGTGTCACGACCCGCCATTCACTCCACAGAAAGTCGCGTCATCTTAAAGAAAGAAAGGGATAGAAAAGAGAAAAGATAGAGAAGAAAGAAAGAACAACATCAGAATCTCAACAGCATAACGAATAAATTATATTAATCACATAAGTATTACATAGTATACAACATCTATCAGAGTTACACAGCTTATACAACACATACTAGAAAGTTATAAACACCTGTTTAGTTATTACAACTCAAAATACAATTCAAACAAACGACTCAGAGATCAACACAGCGGAACCACCTATATATCTACAAACGCTTAAGCCTCTTGCTCCATACCTCCTCCAGAGTTCGTCAAAGATAACCTGAATCCCTTGGCTACTAGTAAAAATTTGAGTATTCAAGAGTTTAATAAAACAGAAAATAAACACTTGGGTCAGACATGGATCTGCTGTGAGTAAACGGGTTAAAGTTGCTTAATTTTGAAAAACCTTTGAAAACAAAGGGTATCACGTAAGACTCCCCACACATAAACATCGGTAAGTTTTTACCTTACGCTAACTAAAACATTTGATAAGAAATCCAATGATATTATAATAGGGTCTAGGGTTTTCAAATAAATAAGAAACAGCTGAAATTGTTACATGATTAAATTCCAACATACTATCCACAAAGTGGGTAATAAAATCAAAACCGTAAAGGGAACGTAGGAAGAATGAGTTTCCATCAATGGCAGAGCTACTGGGGTACCGCCCGTCACAGTACGGGGCCTAGATCACCGTACCGAGGATCCCTCCCGATTTCCTGCAACACAAGGACGAAACCATTCCTTACTGGATAGTCCCGAACAAGACAACCCCGGTAGTTGTCGCGAATCAACTGCCCAACACAGCCGAATAAAAAGGGACTTCTAGACAGGGGAAAATCTTGTCCTACTTAGGTGCTACCCACTTAGCCTTGCTGCACCTCCCATGTTTTAGCCATTCCTGGTTGATGAGGCTTGAGGCTACAATTACCTTTATAGAACACATCTATCTTAGAATGCTCATCGTCCACGTGACGATGTTATGAAAGCATTCAATCCATGCAAGTTCGTTCCGAGTTCGGACGAAACCGAAGGCATTATCTCATTACACTCATTTTAGAATCACCCTCAGAGTTAACGACAATAACCCTTGCACTCTGAATTTTCATCTTCACTTGAGATTCACGACCTAACCTTAATATGGATCAATGTGGTTTACGGATATCCAAGTTTGAAAACTCGGTCCCGGTCTCATCGAAATCCAAAACGCCGTCTTTTAAAGCCAAGTTGTTTTAAAGTTAAAACAATTTGATTCATTATCTATATTCACACAGATAGATAATTCACATTATCACAAATAGATAATCCATATCATCACAATTCAACCAAAGCACCCAATATCACAAATCAACACATATCTCATACCAGAGATAAACAATTCAAGGCATTCAATAACATTCAGCCATCCATAAGAAAAGATCTATTAATCGCACCATCTATAATTAATTTAAAATGAATTAAATTAATTACTTCCATCTCTAATTAATTTAATATAAATTAAATTAATTACTTTCATCACTATAATCTTGCTTACTTAACATTAATTAATTGTAAATCGATTAATTAATTAATCATTCTCTAACTATCCATCTTAATTAATCACCCTTGATTAATTATCCTCTAATTACATTAAGTAATTAGATTTTAATTAATTAAAAAAATTAGTTATCCTTAACCATTACAGCAATTAACCTTTAATTACTTCATTAATTAATTAACTACAATTAATTACAATTAATTAATTACTTTATAATCACATATTATTGATTAATTATCCTTTAATTAATCATCCCTTAACTACACCATTAATTACATTAATTAATGATTTTCTAATTATTTATTTAATTATTAATCATATTGAATAATTAATTTTTAATTAATCCATTCATTAATTCCCCTTGATCAATCATATTAAGTAATTAATTACCCTTAATTAATTACATTACTTAATTATTTACATTACTTAATTAACCTCAAATAACTTTATTAATCAATTCTTAAATTAATTACACTAAGTAATTAATTCTTAATTACTTCCATTAAGTAATTATCCTCCCTTATTAATTAAACTAAGTAATTAAACCCAAAACATCTTCCATTCTTTAATTAATTACATCCTGTAATTATCCACTAATTACTTCACTAAGTAATAATACTCTATAAATTACAGTAAGTAATTATACTTAACAAATCATCAGGTGATTATTTAATTAATTAAACTAATTAATTAACTTAAAGTAATCACATTAATTTAATTACATTGAGTAATTAATCCCTTACTTTCATTAAGTAATTAACTCCATAAATGATTATCCTTAAATAATTAATCTAATTAATTTAATTGATCACATTAATTAATTTAATTAATTGCATTAATTAATTATTCATAATCCCTAGTTAATGATTTTTACATTTACTATTAACAATACTTTAAGTAACTATTATTAATTACAAATTAGTTAATTACTAATCACAAATTAATTAATCTCTAATTACTTAATTAATTAAGTGCTTTACTGAAACTTAATTAATCTTTAATTACTTGATTAATTAATTTACTAATTATAATTAATAATCCTCACTTATCTAATTAATGATTCTAAATTACAAATTAATTAACCTTAATTAATTAACTTACATCCTTAATTAATTTAAGATAAATTCTTTTATCCTAATTTAAATACTTAATTACATCATTATGTTTTATTAGAAAACCCTTTTGAAATCAATTATATAATTGAAAGTGTATAACTTCTTTAAAATAAAACAATTTAAACAACTAATTTTAATATTTAAAACCTTTCAAACTTGTCTAAATAGATTTTCTTGAAAATTATTTACCATATTTTTTAGAACCTTTTAAAATATAAAATTTTGCTAAACAATTATCCTTGAAACTATTTAAAACTTTAAAACCTTAAACTCATTTAACACATTGCATTTAAAACTTGTTTTGTAAACTTCCTTTTGAAAATCATTCATTTTATTTCTTTGAAAACAAATTTTATTTTGATTCACCCTTTAAACTTGTTTTAGTCTAGTTTCTAAACTTATACTACTATGATTTCCTTTTCCAAAAGAAAACCTAGGTCCTGCTTATCTGAACTAACAATCCTGGACAACAAGACGGAGCCGAGTTCTAACACTAGAATTTCTGAGACAACTCACGGGTTTCCCCCAACCTCAACTACTTCGAGCCAATCACAGAAAACACTCAAACTCGACACCAGATAAAAGCCTCCTTCCCCAAACCCAGTTTCTCCTGTCACCACTATGCATGTATACATGACTATCGCTGATCCAGACACTTCTGACGATGCCCACTAGTCGCTAACGACTCCTACACTACACCAAAACAGGCAAATTCTAACATTTATAAGTGTTACAAATAATTTCAGTAACACTTTTTAAGTGTTACTAATGGACTGTGAGGAATGCAACGACCAAATTTGTAACACTTATAAGTGTTACAAACATACGTATTACTAACACTTATAAGTGTTGGTATATAAATATACAGTAACGCTTATAAGTGTTGATAACAAAATATACGGTAACACTTATAAGTGTTGGTACAGAAATATATGGTAACGCTTATAAGTGTTGGTACAAAAATATACCGTAACACTTATAAGTGTTGGTACAAAAATATATGGTAACGCTATAAGTGTTAGTGACGAAATATACGGCAACACTTATAAATGTTGGTACCGAAATATACAGTAACGCTTATAAGTGTTGGTACAGAAATATACGGTAACGCTTATAAGTGTTGAAAAATGATTATTTAGTAACACACACACCCCAAAACTTAAACGCAAAGTTTAAATACAAACACTCTGCAAATAATGGTTTCCATATCATAAATAATTCATCATACATATTCAATGCAAAGTTTAAACGCTCTAGAAATGTAGTATAATATATCATAAACAATTATTTACATATCTAAAATACCATAATGTCATATATTCGGATATTATTACAACATAAGCTTCAAAAAAATCAAAATAAACTTAAAGTTTAACTTACGGTTAACCTAACCATCCCTGATCATCCACTCCAAACTCTAATAGTTTTGAATATTCTTCAACGTCCAATACAACAATCCAAAGCATCCTTCTTCAAGTTCCTGCATTTAATATAAACATTCGATAAAAACTTATACCTTCAAAATCAAAAGGTTAAAGACCGAGACTTGTATTGACTACAGGTTAGACTATGGTAATAAATAATTAAAAAAAAAATTAAAAAAAATATTAGTCAAAATCATTTGAAGCTACGGTCCAGCCTATAAATTTAGTGATGCTAATGCATATAATAAGCAATTTTTAATATATCAATTTAAGAGAACGTAAGCCTTTCATGTTTACGTTACAAGTTCTAAATTAGTGATTCATGTTAACCAGTTGTTTGAAATTATACTTGGTTAAGTTAGTTAATAAGTTAAATCTGATTTATTTAAACAAGTTTACTAAATGAAACTATAATAATGATAGAACTCAACATTGTACACGATTATGTCAACTGAATTCAAGATTATAAATACTTGTGCTGCTCTTGGTACAATCTGAACAAGCATTCATACGACATAACATAGGAATATCTAAACTAAGCCAAGGACCTTCCATGATAATTTCTCATTGGCATCTTTCTTCATTGATCATTCAACCATTATCATGATCAATACTTGTGTCGTAATAAAAAGAAGAGAAAAGGATGTAAAAAAAATGGAGAATCAGGAAGATTTACATACAAAACCTGGGCAAAGCTTGAGTCCTCCAGCACCAGATTTCTTTCAGTTCAGAGCATACTAGACATACAGATATCCGTTGAAGAATTTCTTTCACTATTGACCATACCTGGAAATAATCATGTGATTTATGTTGATAGCTCCAACCATTTGTAAGCGAATGCGCACAGATTTTCTGTTGAACGTATAATAATAAAATAATTCAAAAATAAAATTAAGAAAAAGATATGATAATAATTCAAAAATAAAAATTAAATTGAGTACTTCCGTGATTTGGTGGCATCGGCCGACATAAAATATCGATCCAGTATTGCAACCGGTTCTGAGATCCAGTGCAATTTCTGAACCTTTAAAGGAATAATAAAAGGAAGATTTGAGTATGGAACCCACTGCACATAATTCAGACATCAACATCAACCTTCATCGGACTATAAAATTGAGAGAGCTGTGCAGTTCTATTTGCTTCATACTTTCAAGATTTAATATGGGTTTCTGCATCACTAAATTCCCAATCTGAATATGCATCCAGCCATGCGGAAGCAATAACATGAGGAACATAGAGATAAACTGAGGAAAAAATTATGAAGATGGTGAGAAAAAATGATTTAAATTGGGTAGGAAAATAATGGTGGTTGTTGATTCTAATAAAGAAACAAAGGTTGCATTGAGATGGGCATTATCTCATGTTGTGCAAAGCTATGATAAACTTATTCTTCTTAATGTTATCAAGTCATCTTCAAAACATGGTAAGAATTGTTAGTTTACTTCAATATTTTGTTGTTTCTCTCTTCTCATGGTTTTGAATTTGAATTTATTGTTTGATATTAGGTAAGACTTCTCCAAAAAGGAGAGATACTAGGAGCAATGCACTACTGTATTCACTGAAAATTTTCTGCCAAGCAAGAAACCCTGAGGTAAATCAGGCACTTTTCAGTTCAAAACGAAGTTCTAGTTATTATTTTTTTCATGCTGCATAAACTACTAGTCAAAATTAAGAAACGGTATGGGCTCTGAATATAATATGTATGAAATAAACAAAGTATATGTATCTAAGACTCGGGACTACTATGATTTCATTAAAGCATATTGATATGTAAGATCATCTACACAGACAATGCCAATCCATATTATAAGCAATAAACATATATACAGATTGAGGTCGAGCTAAGTACAGTAGAAGGTAAAGAGACAGGTCCTATAATAGTTCAAGAGGCCAAAAGGCAAGGGGTCTCCTTACTAGTTCTCGGACATAAAAAGATATTCACGGCATGGAGATTTTTTATAACATGGGCACGTCATTTTAAAAATGCAAAGGCAGGTGTCTTTGACTACTGTATAAAAAATTCAAGTTGTTTGACGCTGGGAGTGCCAAAGAAGAGGAGAGGTGGTGGATATCTTATAACAAGCAGGCAGCACAAGGATTTTTGGCTTTTAGCTTAACCTTTCGGGATAAAATTTTGACGATGATACTCTAGTTAAGATAAAGGATTTACGAATGCGTTTTCACCTTGTTATTTATAATGGGAAAAAGTAATGGGACTATGAAACCAATTGATTGCTTCATAATTAAGGTATAATGAGGCACACATTTCAATGTTATGAATCCATCTAGGCATCTCAATTCATGGACGACCGGTATTGTAGCTAGTAGGAGAAACCTGCACATAAGGATACAAGTGTGGTAGTAAATGTAATTGTGAGAATTGAAATATGTTATAGCAAAAGTTATTACAATTTTTATTTTACATGATTCGGTATTTTAGAAATAATTTAAGTTATAACATAGTGAGTTTCAAACATTCACAAACGGTGCTAATTTCTATTGTGAAGATTGCTGGTATATAACTTTGATCATGAGCACATTTGAAACATTATATTGCTTACTAATAATCTAACATCTATACCTTTATAACTGTATTTTAGCAATTGCACAGATGAAATAATATTCATAACAATTGACAACTATTCCACATGAGCATGAATCAAGGGAAATATTATTAGCGCTGGTCCTAGCTAGTAGCCTAGTACCATTAATGTTTCAATACTTCTGAAGCAAACGATGAGATTTCAAGCCCTAAGATTGTTCATGTATCCAATTCATTACATTGATCCCTTTTATTCCAGTTTTGTAACGACCCAGGATTTTTATAAATTTAAATTTAAATATTTAATTAATTTTAAATATTAATAGATGAATTTATAAGTCGAATAAATTTTTATTTGATTTATTGGATTTAATTGAATAATTAAATCGATAATTTAATAAGTTAAATTATGGAAATAATTGAAAATTGGGTTAAATATGATTGAAAATGATTTGTAAAATTTTATTTTATCATATTGAAGTTAGAATGATATTTAGAACTTTTAAAATCGAATTAAAAGTTAATTTGTGAAAATTGAATATTTTAATATTTAATAATCGACTGTAAAATAGCCAATTTTTGAACAGTCTCAGAATTGAACGAAACCAGTTCCATTGGATCCGTAATAGTTAGTTATTACCGGATTTCAAATTTCGTGTCAATCGGAGTTACCGTTTGAGCGTGGCAGCTCGAAACGCATCGAATCGTTTTTTAATTTTAATTTGGCGAGCTAAAATAGCCATTTTTCAAAAAGTCTCGGATTTCGACAAAACCAGTTTCATCGGATCCGTAATGTGATATTATTGTAAGGTTTCAAATTTCAAGTCAATTGGATTTACCATTTGTCCGGTACAAATTAAAACGCCTAGAAATCGACTTAAATCGGTTTAATTCAAATTGAGCGTTTACAGCCATAACTTGCACAGATGTCCGAATTAGCTTCCGAAACCTGTTCCATTGCGTCCGGAACGCGGGATAAACCCTAGGTACGTCAGTTTCGGCGCCTAAATCGGAGTTCGGAATTTCCGGGTGAATAGTGCCGATCGGTTCTCTATAAATACACACCCACACCCTTCATAAATTAAAAAAAAATATCAAAACCCTAATTTTATAACCCTAGCCGCCTATGCTAAGACCAATGGCCAGAATTGTCTCTCACTTCTTCATCAATCTCTCTCAATCCGTAAAGAATTACGCGAAGTGCTCAACTATAAAGTCGAAGAGCTCGACGAGAGCTTCGATTCCATACGGTGATGATCGGAAATGGTGCAACGGAGAGGGAGCTATGGGGGGCCGTTCCCTACAGGTCACGCACGACTTTCCATGCAAGGTTGGAGGCCGAGCTTGCTCTCCTTGGGGCCGAAGGTGGAGGAGGGGGTGAGCTAGAAGTTGCAAGTCCCTGATCGAGTTCTAGGTGTATGGATTGGTCGTATAATTTAACCCTAGTCATGAGCTTATGGGTTTGAACGGCCTGTGCGTGCGTGAAGGAAGAAACGTGAGGGAGAGGGAGAGTGAGGGGACGGCCAGATTTGCATGATGAAGGATCCAATGGCTTTGATTAAAGTTAGGTTTATTTAAGTTGTAATTATTAAGTTTAAATTCGTATAAACTTCAAATATTAATATCTTTTTCATACGAGGTCGAAAAAATGCAAACTCAGTTGCGTTGGAATCGTATGGACGACCACTACGCGATGGAGTTGGTTTGGAGTCGTTTGGAGTTAGTGAGAATTTTGGGTAAAATTAAACGTACGTTTAATTTTATTCGAAATAAATCGCTAAAACGGAAAATGAAATCAAGGTGAGAACTTCTCACTCAATCGAATCAGTTTCGATTTTATTTTAAATAGTTAGATTTAAAATATTTGATTGCATGTTTGAATGATGATTGATATCTATTGATTGTTAAAATAGACATTATACGCCGTTAGTAAGCGGATGTTATTTAATAAAAACATATACCGCGAATATTTCATAAACAGTGAAATTGGTATTATAAATAATATCAATATATATATATTGGCATATGTATATATTGCAGTTGATTGATTTCCCGTATTTTTTAGCGGATGAGACCCTATTGCGCCGTTATTAAGCGGATAATATCTAATAAGAACATATACCGCGATAATTTCGTACTGGAGCGAAATTGGTATTGTGCTAATGTTTTTGGATGCAGGAAAACAGATTGGAGGGATCCAACTGGATTCCTCAACAGTATTTATTTGATTTCAGATATTTTGATATTTGATGGATTATCATATTGATATATGATATCGTTGTTGTCGTGATTGACTATTTGGTATGTAGCATCATTGGACCAAATTTTGGAATTTTAAAAATGATTTATAAAGTGATTTTTGAAATATACTATATTTTTGGAATTGATCCGTTTTAAATAAATAAACGTTATAATTTTTAAAGTTATAAAAATTATGATTTTGTGAAATATAGTTAAAAGCTGATTTTTGAGAAATATGAACCAATGATTTTATAAAATAGTTTAAACTGGATTTTTGAGTTTATTATTAAAAGTTTGAATATAAGATTTATAAAATTTGATTAGTTTATAAATCAGAATGGTGGAATTATAAAGGAATTTAAAGATGTTTTTAAAGAATAATATAAATTGATTTATATTAAGAGATTTATAAATGGATATTTATAAATTGAAATATTGACATTATAAAACGAGTTTTTATAAGTGTTTGAATGAAGTAAAAATGAATTTCATTAATGAATGAAGTTTATAGGATTATAAACAGTGAAGTTATAAATGAAATTTTATAAACAGTAGGTTTATAAAATTTATAAAGTTATTGAAAGAATGGAGTTTTGATAAATAAACGAATCTTATAAGTTATAAGATTTATAATTATGAAGTTCAAAGGAACGATTTTAGTAACGAATAAATTATAAGTATTTAACTTATAATATGAACGTTTAGTTTATAATTTAGTTATAAACTGGAATAGGTTAATAAAAGGATTTATAAAAAAGGAAGTTTTTATAAATAAATAGAAATGGAATTTATAAACGTTGTTTTATAAATCCGCAAACAACTTATTTTGATAAGTTAATTGTCATAACTTATTTAATGGAGTTATATTCACATTTTTGAATAGTGAATAATCCTTTGAATTGAAATGAATAAAAGGATGAAATTTGTTAACGAAGTTTATTCACGTTTTTGAATAGTGAATAACACGTTAAAGAAATTGTTTTAGATTTGGTGTTTTAAACAGAATTAAAACGATCTAACGATGTTTTAAAAGATGTTGAGATTCGAAACCATAGATTTCAACATTTATTTTTGAAATAGACGTTTTCGAGAAATAAAAGGAAATGATGGACTATAACACTGTTGTTATAGTAAATAATTTCCGAAAGGAAATGTTTTGAATAGTATTGGGATTTATATATCTATTTAAATTCGAATCCCTATACTAGTGATTTTGGGTTGTCGTAACGATGTTTTACGCAACATTCGTTTTGACCCAAATAAATATGTTTAAGTGAATGATTTCCTTAAAGAATGAAATATATACTTAATCTCGATTAAAGTATATTGAATATTTTCTAAGTGTGAAAATAAATAAAAATTTGTGAATTACTTATGAATAAATAAGTATGGAAATGTTTTCCAATATGAAGTGAATATTTAGAATTTATCTTTTTGAAGATAAATTGAAAAGAATAATTGGAATCATATATGCATGAATATTTTGGAATATAAATTCACTAAGGAATTTATAAAAGAAAGTGGAAATTGTTAAAAATAAATATTGATTTATTTTTGAAGTGTTGAAATTTTATATCTTGTAAAGATATTTTGGAAGATAAATAATTTGGAAAATTATTTGGAATCTGGTGATGTGTGCATATCCATTGATAGTTCAATAACCGACTATCAATATTTCCCTTTGAATGGGTATTTGATGTGATTTGTTTGAATGTGAATGCTACACTTATTTTTGAATAAGCGCTCACTATTCGGGTTAACCGGGAAAGGACCATGGGGTCGTATAACCCATTCCGAATATGTGATACGTCGTTGTGAATTGCATTTGAAGATCGGTGTTGAAGACCGGATATTTGCGAGAGCGATAGGATGAACTATCGATTGACTCTGCACCGAGTAGCTACGGTATTGAGTTCTCCATATGTGATGGTGAATCCGATCAGGATTGTGGATATCCGGATTGCAAGGACTTCTTTGTAAGTGCCTTCGGTTTTGTTCGAGCCCGGAACAGACTTGTATGGATTGTATGTCTGACATTACAAGTTGAGATATAAAGCCGATTTCATTCAAATATATTTCTGTTGGTGGCGGAGAATTTATTCTTTTAGCTTAACACCCTTCTCTGAGACGTACGAGCTCAGAGGTTATGTAGTTGAATGTTATCAGCGATATATTCCCAATTTGGTAATGTGACATGCTGAGTGATGCTGAAATGATCATTGTGTTGATTATTTGTGATAGGATCGTTTATTTGATCGTCTATCCTTGTGATCATTGTGTTGATCATTTATTGACCCAAAGCATGTCTTTGGTATAAAGTATGTTTTTGTGGACGTGACTTCGTCGAGCCTCACATCCCGGAATGGTCAAAACAGGAAAGATGCGGCAAGGTTATGAGGGGTAGCTCCCTTTAGGGTATGTGCATTTCCTTCTGGAAAGGGTGGTATCATGGTATGGAGCCCAGATACTTACTCATGTTGAAACACTATATTTTATTACTATGTGGTGTTGTTGGTGACGAGCGCTCGGTTAAAGGTCCAATGGGACCGGGGGATGCCATATTCGTGTAGTAGTTACCTAGTGATAAAGGTAACCCGGCCTTGTGTTGGCAGAGAGCTGGTTAAGTTCTCGGGGACGTCCAGCCAGAGGCGTTTCCATGTGGCAATGGGAAGTTCCTTGGCCTGACCATTTGTTGGAAATCCAAAGAAACAATACGAGACTTATACGGTATTAGTTGTATAACCTGCTATGGAATGTGGCGGTAACCTGCTATTGAACATAGTTAGCTATAGTAGGCATACGATAATGGTCGTATGTTGGCTAAGATTTATATTCTACTTTCGAAATGAATTTTCCACTACACTATGCACTAATAATAATATCAAATGTTCTTTTAAAGGCGTATCAAGCATCTTTGACTATCATAAGGAGAAATCTCCTCCGATTCTGCGTTTGCATTGTGTGTGTGTGGGAGGCCTTATGGTAGTCTCATTTTTAAAAGCATTGCGAATTGAAATAAAAATATTCCTCTATTTTGATTTTAAAGATAAATAAACTGTTTTGAGTTCTCACACCAGTCACATGACTGACTTGGAGTTTATTGTTTTCCTTCCTAAACTCTGGGTGCCCACCAATTTCCATACGGGCAGTCAAGAGTAAGGTTTATCAGGATATTCTGGATATTCTGGAGTTGCTGGAGGCAAGCTGGATGGCATGGCGTACTAGTTTATATAGTATTTCTTTTTCCGCTGCACTGTTTGTTGTTGTTGTTGTACACTCTGATGATATGATGTAATGTAATGTGATGTAATGTAATAACCGATATAGTTCTTTGTTTAAAGATTATTCATTTATTATTATATGTTGTTCCGCTGCGAATTGTGAGATTCTGATGTTGTTCTGTGGTTTTCTGTTCCGTCCTATTTTCTTCTGTTTTTCTTTTTCCTCTATTCTCTTTTCTTTCTATTTTAAAATTTTCTACCTTCTTTTCCCTATCTATGTTCTCTCTTCTCTTCTGTTTTCTTTTCCCTCTCCATCTTCTCTCTTCTTCTTCCCTTTTCTTTTCTTAAATTCTTTTTAAAATCCATAACATTTCGGGTTTTCGGCCTTCGATTTCTCGGCAGTCGATAAAGTGAGTGTCGATGTTGAATTTTCGAAAGTCGAGAATTTTCCGTTTGTTACATTTGGTATCAGAGCTTATGGTTAAGCGACAACCATGGTTCTGTTGGGTATTACTCATTAGAGATAGAGTCAGCAGTACTCTAGATTGAGTTTGAGTGTAATAATAGCTATGAGAGCGTATTTGTTAGTGAATATAAAATTGTTTTATATTGTGATGGTTGGTTTGTTGAGTGGTATATGAACCTTCGTCAGCACGGTATGTACAACTATGCCGAAGGGGTTTCTAAACACTTGAATAGAACAATTCGACATAATATTGATTTTAAAAAATTGGGTAAATGAAATAATTTTACCTTGATTATATTTTATATATAAAGGAATAATTTTCAGAATTATTAAAGTGTATATAAGTTGATTGTTTAGTTGTTTGAATAATCTAAATAAAAGAATAATTGTATAAGAAAATGAATTATAAGAATTGAATTATAATTAAAGTAATTTACAATTGTGAAATAAAACGTATATATATAAGAAGTGAAACTATATGAATATATTTATGAATATGAGTTATAAATGAAAGTGAATTCAAAGATAAATGAAATTCAACTTTTGAAATTGAATTGAATTAATGAAATGAATGTTAATCAATTAAATGTGAATGAAGTTGATATGAAAAAAATGAATATAAGTGTTAATTCATTAAAATCTAATGTTATTAGAAAGTTGAATAATTGAATGAAAATCAATTAAATTAAACCAATTGATAAGTAAAGGAATTTGGTTGTAATTAATATACATTGATTGTTATATGATTGTTAGTTGATTGTATATAATTCATTAAGTGTTAATGAAAGTGAATTAGTGAAATTTAAAGCTATGTAATTAAATTCAAATTAGAAGTAAATAAATTTGAATAGAATTGAATTTGATTTGGAAGTGAACCAACTTGAATATAAATTAGTGAATATAAACTAATTGAGAATGAATGTTAGTAAACATCCACTGTTAATGAATCAAATGTGATTAAATTGAAAAACCAATTCATTGTATATAATGAGAATATGAATGAATATTATTAGTTATGAATGATAATTGGTTGATGGTTGAATATATGTTGTTTTACTACATGTGCTATGTTGACATATAAGTTGTTATGTTGCTATATGTTGTATATTGAGATTATTGTCTATATGCATGATTCTCATGTTGTTTGTTGAGTGATTAGTAGGTGCGGATCGCGTTTGCTTCGCATTTGGAGCTCGCTTTCGCGCTATATTAGCCGTATATGCTCGCTAATAAAATATAAGGTACATATCTCGGATTAAATATCGTACTTTTATACTTTTTTCCCTGCGGGATGCCTCATTACTTGATGAGATGTATATTTGTGATATATATACTGTCATTTTTTTTTTCGGATCGAGCCGCGCAAAGGAGACTATGGCGAATTTTTCCGGAAATTTAAGGCGTTAGAAAATTTTGAGAAAATTGGAAAATTTTGAAAACTTTAACTTTGATTTTGGAATTGAAAGTTAAACAATAGTAATTGTTTTTGAAAAGATAACTAAGTATAATTTGAAAACTTAGTAAAGTATTATAAGAAGTTTAACTATGAATTATGGAAAATTAATAGCTTCTGTAACTTTTCTTACTTATAATTTCGAGGACGAAATTCTTTTAAGTGGGGAAGATTGTAACGACCCAGGATTTTTATAAATTTAAATTTAAATATTTAATTAATTTTAAATATTAATAGGTGAATTTATAAGTCGAATAAATTTTTATATGATTTATTGGATTTAATTGAATAATTAAATCGATAATTTAATAAGTTAAATTATGGAAATAATTGAAAATCGGGTTAAATATGATTGAAAATGATTTGTAAAATTTTATTTTATCATATTGAAGTTAGAATGATATTTTAGAACTTTTAAAATCGAATTAAAAGTTAATTTGTGAAAATTGAATATTTTAATATCTAATAATCGACTGCAAAATAGCCAATTTTTGAACAGTCTCAGAATTGAACGAAACCAGTTCCATTGGATCCATAATAGTTAGTTATTACCGGATTTCAAATTTCATGTCAATCGGAGTTACCGTTTGAGCGTGGCAGCTCGAAACGCATCGAATCGTTTTTTAATTTTAATTTGGCGACCTAAAATAGCCATTTTTCAAAAAGTCTCGGATTTCGATGAAACCAGTTTCATCGGATCCGTAATGTGATATTATTGTAAGGTTTCAAATTTCAAGTCAATTGGATTTACCGTTTGTCCGGTACAAATTAAAACGCCTATAAATCGACTTAAATCGATTTAATTCAAATTGAGCATTTATAGCCATAACTTGCACAGATGTCCGAATTAGCTTCCGAAACCTGTTCCATAGCGTCCGGAATGCGGGATAAACCCTAGTACGTCAGTTTCGGCGCCTAAATCGGAGTTCGGAATTTCCGGGTGAATAGTGTCGATCGGTTCTCTATAAATACACACCCACACCCTTCATAAATTAAAAAAAAAATATCAAAACCCTAATTTTATAACCCTAGCCGCCTATGCTAAGACCAATGGCCAGAATTGTCTCTCACTTCTTCATCAATCTCTCTCAATCCGTAAAGAATTACGCGAAGGGCTCAACTACAAAGTCGAAGAGCTCGACGAGAGCTTCGATTCCATACGGTGATGATCGGAAATGGTGCAACGGAGAGGGAGCTATGGGGGGCCGTTCCCTACAGGTCACGCACGACTTTCCATGCAAGGTTGGAGGCCGAGCTTGCTCTCCTTGGGGCCGAAGGTGGAGGAGGGGGTGAGCTAGAAGTTGCAAGTCCCTGATCGAGTTCTAGGTGTATGGATTGGTCGTATAATTTAACCCTAGTCATGAGCTTATGGGTTTGAACGGCCTGTGCGTGCGTGAAGGAAGAAACGTGAGGGAGAGGGAGAGTGAGGGGACGTCCAGATTTGCATGATGAAGGATCCAATGGCTTTGATTAAAGTTAGGTTTATTTAAGTTGTAATTATTAAGTTTAAATTCGTATAAACTTCAAATATTAATATCTTTTTCATACGAGGTCGAAAAAATGCAAACTCGGTTGCGTTGGAATCGTATGGACGAGCACTACGCGATGGATTTGGTTTGGAGTCGTTTGGAGTTAGTGAGAGTTTTGGGTAAAATTAAACGTACGTTTAATTTTATTCGAAATAAATCGCTAAAACGGAAAATGAAATCAAGGTGAGAACTTCTCACTCAATCGAATCAGTTTCGATTTTATTTTAAATAGTTAGATTTAAAATATTTGAATGCATGTTTGAATGATGATTGATATCTATTGATTGTTAAAATAGACATTATACGCCGTTAGTAAGCGGATGTTATTTAATAAAAACATATACCGCGAATATTTCATAAACAGTGAAATTGGTATTATAAATAATATCAATATATATATATTGGCATATGTATATATTGCAGTTGATTGATTTCCCGTATTTTTTAGCGGATGAGACCCTATTGCGCCGTTATTAAGCGGATAATATTTAATAAGAACATATACCGCGATAATTTCGTACTGGAGCGAAATTGGTATTGTGCTAATGTTTTTGGATGCAGGAAAACAGATTGGAGGGATCCAACTGGATTCCTCAACAGTATTTATTTGATTTCAGATATTTTGATATTTGATGGATTATCATATTGATATATGATATCGTTGTTGTCGTGATTGACTATTTGGTATGTAGCATCATTGGACCAAATTTTGGAATTTTAAAAATGATTTATAAAGTGATTTTTGAAATATACTATATTTTTGGAATTGTTCCGTTTTAAATAAATAAACGTTATAATTTTTAAAGTTATAAAAATTATGATTTTGTGAAATATAGTTAAAAGCTGATTTTTGAGAAATATGAACCAATGATTTTATAAAATAGTTTAAACTGGATTTTTGAGTTTATTATTAAAAGTTTGAATATAAGATTTATAAAATTTGATTAGTTTATAAATCAGAATGGTGGAATTATAAAGGAATTTAAAGATGTTTTTAAAGAATAATATAAATTGATTTATATTAAGAGATTTATAAATGGATATTTATAAATTGAAATATTGACATTATAAAACGAGTTTTTATAAGTGTTTGAATGAAGTAAAAATGAATTTCATTAATGAATGAAGTTTATAGGATTATAAACAGTGAAGTTATAAATGAAATTTTATAAACAGTAGGTTTATAAAATTTATAAAGTTAATGAAAGAATGGAGTTTTGATAAATAAACGAATCTTATAAGTTATAAGATTTATAATTATGAAGTTCAAAGGAACGATTTTAGTAACGAATAAATTATAAGTATTTAACTTATAATATGAACGTTTAGTTTATAATTTAGTTATAAACTGGAATAGGTTAATAAAAGGATTTATAAAAAAGGAAGTTTTTATAAATAAATAGAAATGGAATTTATAAACGTTGTTTTATAAATCCGCAAACAGCTTATTTTGATAAGTTAATTGTCATAACTTATTTAATGGAGTTATATTCACATTTTTGAATAGTGAATAATCCTTTGAATTGAAATGAATAAAAGGATGAAATTTGTTAACGAAGTTTATTCACGTTTTTGAATAGTGAATAACACGTTAAAGAAATTGTTTTAGATTTGGTGTTTTAAACAGAATTAAAACGATCTAACGATGTTTTAAAAGATGTTGAGATTCGAAACCATAGATTTCAACATTTATTGTTGAAATAGACGTTTTCGAGAAATAAAAGGAAATGATGGACTATAACACTGTTGTTATAGTAAATAATTTCCGAAAGGAAATGTTTTGAATAGTATTGGGATTTATATATCTATTTAAATTCGAATCCCTATACTAGTGATTTTGGGTTGTCGTAACGATGTTTTACGCAACATTCGTTTTGACCCAAATAAATATGTTTAAGTGAATGATTTCCTTAAAGAATGAAATATATACTTAATCTCGATTAAAGTATATTGAATATTTTTTAAGTGTGAAAATAAATAAAAATTTGTGAATTACTTATGAATAAATAAGTATGGAAATGTTTTCCAATATGAAGTGAATATTTAGAATTTATCTTTTTGAAGATAAATTGAAAAGAATAATTGGAATCATATATGCATGAATATTTTGGAATATAAATTCACTAAGGAATTTATAAAAGAAAGTGGAAATTGTTAAAAATAAATATTGATTTATTTTTGAAGTGTTGAAATTTTATATCTTGTAAAGATATTTTGGAAGATAAATAATTTGGAAAATTATTCGGAATCTGGTGATGTGTGCATATCCATTGATAGTTCAATAACCGACTATCAATATTTCCCTTTGAATGGGTATTTGATGTGATTTGTTTGAATGTGAATGCTACACTTATTTTTGAATAAGCGCTCACTATTCGGGTTAACGGGGAAAGGACCATGGGGTCGTATAACCCATTCCGAATATGTGATACGTCGTTGTGAATTGCATTTGAAGATCGGTGTTGAAGACCGGATATTTGCGAGAGCGATAGGACGAACTATCGATTGACTCTGCACCGAGTAGCTACGGTATTGAGTTCTCCATATGTGATGGTGAATCCGATCAGGATTGTGGATATCCGGATTGCAAGGACTTCTTTGTAAGTGCCTTCAGTTTTGTTCGAGCCCGGAACAGACTTGTATGGATTGTATGTCTGACATTACAAGTTGAGATATAAAGCCGATTTCATTCAAATATATTTCTGTTGGTGGCGGAGAATTTATTCTTTTAGCTTAACACCCTTCTCTGAGACGTACGAGCTCAGAGGTTATGTAGTTGAATGTTATCAGCGATATATTCCCAATTTGGTAATGTGAAATGCTGAGTGATGCTGAAATGATCATTGTGTTGATTATTTGTGATAGGATCGTTTATTTGATCGTCTATCCTTGTGATCATTGTGTTGATCATTTATTGACCCAAAGCATGGCTTTGGTATAAAGTATGTTTTTGTGGACGTGACTTCGTCGAGCCTCACATCCCGGAATGGTCAAAACAGGAAAGATGCGGCAAGGTTATGAGGGGTAGCTCCCTTTAGGGTATGTGCATTTCCTTCTGGAAAGGGTGGTATCATGGTATGGAGCCCAGATACTTACTCATGTTGAAACACTATATTTTATTACTGTGTGGTGTTGTTGGTGACGAGCGCTCGGTTAAAGGTCCAATTGGACCGGGGGATGCCATATTCGTGTAGTAGTTACCTAGTGATAAAGGTAACCCGGCCTTGTGTTGGCAGAGAGCTGGTTAAGTTCTCGGGGACGTCCAGCCAGAGGCGTTTCCATGTGGCAATGGGAAGTTCCTTAGCCTGACCATTTGTTGGAAATCCAAAGAAACAATACGAGACTTGTACGGTATTAGTTGTATAACCTGCTATGGAATGCGGCGGTAACCTGCTATTGAACATAGTTAGCTATAGTAGGCATACGATAATGGTCGTATGTTGGCTAAGATTTATATTCTACTTTCGAAATGAATTTTCCACTACACTATGCACTAATAATAATATCAAATGTTCTTTTAAAGGCGTATCAAGCATCTTTGACTATCATAAGGAGAAATCTCCTCCGATTCTGCGTTTGCATTGTGTGTGTGTGCGGGAGGCCTTATGGTAGTCTCATTTTTAAAAGCATTGCGAATTGAAATAAAAATATTCCTCTATTTTGATTTTAAAGATAAATAAACTGTTTTGAGTTCTCAAACCAGTCACATGACTGACTTGGAGTTTATTGTTTTCCTTCCTAAACTCTGGGTGCCCACCAATTTCCACACGGGCAGTCAAGAGTAAGGTTTATCAGGATATTCTGGATATTCTGGAGTTGCTGGAGGCAAGCTGGATGGCATGGCGTACTAGTTTATATAGTATTTCTTTTTTCCGCTGCACTGTTTGTTGTTGTTGTTGTACACTCTGATGATATGATGTAATGTAATGTGATGTAATGTAATAACTGATATAGTTCTTTGTTTAAAGATTATTCATTTATTATTATATGTTGTTCCGCTGCGAATTGTGAGATTCTGATGTTGTTCTGTGGTTTTCTGTTCCGTCCTATTTTCTTCTGTTTTTCTTTTTCCTCTATTCTCTTTTCTTTCTATTTTAAAATTTTCTACCTTCTTTTCCCTATCTATGTTCTCTCTTCTCTTCTGTTTTCTTTTCCCTCTCCATCTTCTCTCTTCTTCTTCCCTTTTCTTTTCTTAAATTCTTTTTAAAATCCATAACATTTCGGGTTTTCGGCCTTCGATTTCTCGGCAGTCGATAAAGTGAGTGTCGATGTTGAATTTTCGAAAGTCGAGAATTTTCCGTTTGTTACAAGTTTACTCACAAAATGAATTGTTAAGATGGGATTAGACACACAGATGGACAACATTTTTGAAGACACCAGGTATATGCTGCTTCTAAAGCAATATTCAACAAGTTTAAGGTAGTAAACTACCAAAGCAAAAGGTTTATCAATAAACCTGAACCATTTGATCATATATCTAGTAGCATAAATCAATTGGTGCATTTTAGCATATTCAATTATGAAACACACAAATTAACCTGTACCATTATAATTTTGATCCAGAAGCTCAGATCAAAGGGTGATTCTTTGCTCTGCTTTCAGATCAGGATAAGGTCATTTTACTCAAAGATCAACTATCCGTTTGTGTTATAACACTTTCACATCGTTAATCTCATCATCTTGTTATTTTAGATATGTTACATAAGAAAAATAAAGAAGTGTTGATGAACAAGATATTTTACAAGGTGTGTGAAATTGCAAAAGCATGGTCAAATATCAATATTCTAAAGATACTAACCTTCTTCCAGCAATATCCATGAATCTTATGGCTATTCCAATTGACGGAAGCATAAGCAAGGTAACCAGTGAACTCAAGAGAATAGACGCAGATGTAGGACTGATCCCAAGATTTGCTAAAAGGATACCAACACCTGCTTGCTCGAGAATTTGTGGAGTATAATAAAGTACTCCCTTGATTCCCGAAAACTATGAAACAAAAAGATAATTCAATAGTATAAGATAGTTTCCAACATAAGAGTTTTTGGACGATAAATCTCTTAATATAACCGAATTCAAAGCAAGATGAAGTATTACCTGCTGAAGGATTTGGATGCTACATCACCGAACCACGTGATAGCAGAATTCAACTCAACAACACAATCGAACAATCGAACTCCCACAATTTCCACAGCCCCAATCTCCAACTCTCCAAACTCCAAACAACCTGCTGTTTCAATTTCGAGTTTAAAATCGATTTTAATTTCTGGAATTGTTTGCGAACATAGTTCAAATTGACTTCTGAGAATGAATTGTTTGCGGGGACTACATCGTCGCGCCTATGATTTGTCGCAAGCATATCAATGTTGGTTTCTAGAAAACCTAGAAGAAAGGAAGATAGAAATTAGAAAAAGAAGCGGCCGGTGAATAAGAAAGCGTGGGAAACGAAATCTATTGTAAAATTACAAAACACTCCAAACTATCATGACTTATTTACAGATTCCTCAAGTATTCTAACATATATTTGTGTTGCAAAAATTATTAATAAAATTCTCTATTTTTGCCAACACTTTTCTTAGTATTCTCACTCTTTTTTACTGCTAGTCGCTTGTAACACTTAAAAGTGTTAGAAATTAAGAAATATAAAATGTTACAAAATCACTGTTTTGGTGTAGTGCTACCAACGTTCCGACCAACCAGATATCAAGATTCCTTCATGACACAAAAACGAGCCTTCGGACGATGACAGAACCCAAACCACAATGACAAAACTGGATCGCCATGACTATCTCGACAGCTGGAAACTCCAGCCCTCCTCCTAGAGCAGCACCACGTCTCCTCGCCTCGATCCCTTGCCTTGCGATCGAACTCGACGCTACGATTTAGACGAGATCGCCTCGCCATTACACTCGACAGAACCCCCTCCCAAAATCCTAGTCCACCTCATTCTGGCCACCGCGGCCCAATATAAAATACAACCACATTTTTCCCGTGGTCGTCAGACCTCCAGTCAACTTCGACCACGACCCCGATGAAGTTCACCATGCTGATCGCCAGATATAGGTGATAAACCAAAATTCATATAATTTCGTTTATCACAGAGGATACTAAACTAAAAATTATGATTCTGTTTTCTAAATCAACGTTTGCGAATTTGGATCAGATTCTAAAATCAAAACTTGAAAATAACACATTGATTTTTCACCTATTTCTGATTACCACTATATCTCTTTGTTTTTGAATTAATTATAAAAATTAAAATTCTTATAATCCTTATTAGATTTGTTATGGTGCAATAGTAATCATACTTTGTTCAAAGATCTAAACTTTAATTTTCTTGAAAGAAGAGATATGAAATTTCTTTAGATAATTAAACTATGTAAGTAAGAACAGAGATGTATATATATATATAGAAAACTTATATAAATACACAAACATTTTATATTTCAACATGCATTCACAATCAACATATAAACAAATACACATCATCACAATTTGTCACAAACATCAAGTTAATCATAGATTTTTAAAAACTATTTTTAAAATAAAATTTACTCACCTGTAAAAATGATGAACAAAGGCTTCTTATTTTGAAAAAACTTGAAACTGTGAAACTTAAATTGCTAGAAAAATGTGCTTCTTTGATTTGAAAACTTGGATGTTGTAAAATAAATGCTTCTCTGATCTTAAAACTTGAATTGCTGGAAATGTTTGTTACTGGATTTGTTGAAGATGAGACTGCTTTGATTTATCTCAGGTTTGTATAAAAGTGCAGGCTTTTGAATTGATTCCAGATTGAAGAAAAATATTTGCAGGCCTTGATTTACATTTTGGTTTGAGGAGGATGTTAATTACAGATTGGTCTTGAGAGAAGTTTGTACAGGGTATTGTTTTTGAGAAATTTGCAGGCTTTAATTTTTTACAGGCTGAAGTTCTTTGCCTTTGGAATGAAGAGGATAGAAAAAGTATAGAAGGGAAGAAGCGTACGTTTATATAAGTGTAAAATGTAATTTAAAAAAATAAAAGAAAATGAAAATTAATAAGGACACTTGTAAAAAAACTTCAACATTTGTCATAAGCAGTATCTTATTACTTAACACTTGTTAAAAAAAGCCTTTAGATATTAACACTTGTCCTTTATGTATTTTCCTATTTATTTTAAATATTAATAAAGAGATTTTACTTAATTTATCAATTTATAAATACTTATCTATATATATATAAATTCCTTTAAAGAAGATAAAGCCAATTATATATATATATATATATATAAAAGCTTATACTCATAATTTTAAATCTAAAACATTTTAAAATATCTATCTTTTGAATCTCAATTTTAAATTCAATTTCAAACTAAATTTGAAAATCCAAATTAAAGTCTATTTATGACTATACATATATAACAATACATTAAATTGAAAATAACAATTCCATTTTCTAAAAAATCTATTTATATTTACATATAAAAAGACAATACATTATTATTATTGTTTGAGGATAACAATCTTCCAATTTTAAATAATTTTAAAGAAATGATCTCATTATTTACAAATTACTTATATTACATAAATGAATTAATGTTTTATATGTAAATTATATTTTAAACTTTTATATAATTTCAAATCATATTTATCAAGTAATATTTAAAAAGGAAATAAAACAAATCTTTTTGTTAATTTCATTTAAATTTAAACTTAAGCTAAATATAATTTAAAAAAAAATAATATTTAAGTATTTTAAAATCATATGGTTGACTATTTAAATAATCTTTGAAAATTTTTATATTATTTCAAATCAAAATTTCCAAATTAACAAAATATATTAGAATTTGAAATCATGATTTTATTTATTAAATTTTAAACCAAAGCTTTCTGTTTACAATATATATATATATATATACATTATAAATAGAAAATATTTTGCTCGCTTCAAAAGATAAAATTCACTAATTAAATAATTATAAAAGAATAATTTTCTCCAATTTAAATTAAAATTTAAAAGACAATAATCAAATCAATTTAATTATTAATACAGATTATTAAATTGATATTGCTCAAAATTTAAAAGATTTCGTCCCCAAAATTCAAAAGAAAAGATAATTTAATAACCCATCAAAGATTTTAGTTTTAAACCACAAGCATATTTTATTAACCATATGTTAATAACCATATCAACCAATTCAATCAATCAAGCAAATCTAATAATCCTGACATAAATCAGGATAGACTTCTTAACACTATCTAGAGTCTCCCAGGTATCAATACTAGGATACTCAGTCTACTGAATCCAAACAATCTACACCACTAAGCTATAGGGTTCCTACTCATCTACAATCTGAACAGGATATCAGACCATAGACAAGTCCTGCTCAACAACCAAATCCTCCTGAACTGCTGGTTCCAAAACCAAAGATGGGTCACACACATACTCCCTCAGAGATACGTGAAATACATTGAATCCCAGTCATCCAAACTGGCAATTCAACCCTATAGACCAAAGCACTTGTCCTTATCAGAACACAGAAAGATCCAATATATTTCGGAGCTAGCTTCTCAATCTTACCAAATCTTATAACTCCTTTGATCGAAGAAAACTTATCCAAAATCAAATCTCCGACCTCGAAATCCAAATTCCTTCGCCTCATATCCAAAAAACTCTTCTGACAATTCCTAGGCGACCTCTATCCTTCCTGATCAGCTCAACCCTCGCTGGTGCCTATAGAATCAAACTGGACCAAAAACAAACCAACAGAATGATCCTCTCACGATCAGTCCAAAATCAAGAACTCAAATTCTACTCCACAAACGTCAGAAGACTTCAAACTTACTTCTCTTATCCGGAAAAAACAAAACAGGTGCACTTGCCAATCTCGGCATCAGATCCTGAAAAATTCCTATAGAAATCCTCTAATCTAAAACACTGCAACTTCTCGGTTGCTTTCCCTCCAAAACTGCTGCTACCTTGCTTTCGCTACACAACTCTGATTCGAAGCAAACAAGAATGCCGATGATGAACACGAGCACAAACTTGTCCGACACATCCTGAAAAATACGGTTCATCAGATCCATAAGGAGAAAACTCAGAAGTTCCATAATATTCTGAGCTACTTCACCAATCTCTCTCTCTCTCTAGAAACCATCCTTCAACTAGCTGAACCACCGGTATCACTCCTGGAATCCTAGTTGATACAAAAACTCAATCTCCAAATGTTATGGCAGACCTTGACCTCAACGAAGAGATCCAAAAAAAAATTCTGACAACTTCCATACCCTAGAGGAGCCTTGATCCAAGCAAAGATAACTCAAGAGAACACCCAACTATCACAAGTAACTTTTGCGATCAACCCAGACTAATATCCAAAGAAACTGTTCTCTCTTTACCAATAAGAACAGCTTATGCTTATCTAGCTAATCCATCGACGAAATGGATCCACTCAACTGCTTCTGGACTTCATCTCTAGAAAACTGCTTAACCAGATGACCTTCTTGCTGGCACCCATAACACTTCGAGCCGCACTGTTGACACAGATGCCAAAGACTTCTTATCCAAAGCTATTCGAACCCCAAATCCACATCATCCAATCTCACACAGAGCCTAGAGATAGGCAGACATCTCTTCAAGAAACTCGGGCTTCAACCCAACACAAACACCCTGCTAAACCTAGTCTCATCACCGATGCAAACACACTTCCTTAAAGCTTGCTCCAAAGAAACATCTTCGAAAACATCCATAGTCACTGCGTCTCACCATGCAGTTGCTCCATTCTGAAGTTGCCAAGATATCATCACTAGCTTCTGCTCATCCGACAGATCCAATCTCTCACATCCAAACTTGCACTTCAAAGATGGACTCTGAACCTCAAAAGGCTTCCTTCAGGGACTGTTGAAATCCTTACACCACTGCAAAGCTTACTCGAGACGATATTTGGTCTACAGTCTCGGCAAATACACTTCCAACCTCAATCACTCGGACCACTACCATTGGTAGTCGTGCTACACACTCTACTACCCTTCTACCTTTAGCACTTAAATTGGAAAACCCAAACAGGTAACCCAAAAAATAGGTAGAAATGTATATATATATATATATATATATATATATATACATACAAGTACGCTCTCTCAAGAAAGAAATCACTCCAAAATCTAGCTATTCACTCAACCTAGCTCTCTGATACCAACTTTCATGGCCCTTCAAAGTACGGGGCCTAGATCACCATACCGAGGATCCCTCCCGATCCCCTGCAACACAAGGCCGGAACCATCCCTTACTGGATAGTCCCGAACAAGACAACCCCGGCAGTTGTCGCGAATCAACTGCCCCACACAGCCCAATAAAAAGGGACTTCTAGACAGGGGAAAATCTTGTCCTGCTTGGGTGCTACCCACTTAGACTTGTTGTACCTCCCCTATTTTAGCCATTCCTGGTTGATTAGGCTTGAGGCTACGATTACCTTTGTAGAACACATCTATCTTGGAATGCTCATCGTCCACCTGACGATGTTCTGAAAGCATTCAATCCATGCAAGTTCGTTCTGGATTCGAACGAAACCGAAGGCATTATATCGTTACACACATTTTGGAATCACCCTCAGAATTAACGACAATAACCCTTGCACTCTGAATCTTCATCTTCACTTGAGATTCACGACCTAACGTTAATTTGGATCGATGTGGTTTTCAGATATCCAAATTTGGAAAGCCGATCCCGGTCTCATCGAAATCCAAAACACCGTCTTTTAAAGCCAAGTTGTTTTAAAGTTAAAACAATTTGATTCGTTATCTATATTCACACAGATAGATAATTCATATTATCACAAATAGATAATCAATATCACCACAATTCAACCGAAGTGCCCAATATCACAAATCAACACATATCTCAATCTAGAGATAAACAATTCAAGGCATTCAGTAACATTCAGCCATCCATAAGCAAAGATTTATTAATCAAGCCATCTATAATTAATTTAAAATGAATTAAATTAATTACTTCCATCTCTAATTAATTTAATATAAATTAAATTAATTACTTTCATCACTATAATCTTGCTTACTTAACGATTAATTAATTATAAATCAATTAATTAATCATTATCTAACTATCCATCTTAATTAATCATCCTTGATAATTATCCTCTGATTGCATTAAGTAATTAGCCTTTAATTAATTATAAAAATTGATTATCCTTAACCATTACAGTAATTAACCTTTAATTACTTCATTAATTAATTAACTATAATTAATTACATTAATCTTTAATTAATTACAATTAATTAATTACTTCATAATCACGTATTATTGATTAATTATCCTTTAATTAATCATCCCTTAATTACACCATTAATTACATTAATTAATTATTTTCTAATTGTTTCTTTAATTATTAATCATATTTAATAACTAATTTTTAATTAATCCATTCATTAATTCCCCTTGATTAATCACAATAAGTAATTAATTACCCTTAATTAATTACATTACTTAATTAACCTCAAATAACTTTATTAATCAATTCTTAAATTAATTACACTAAGTAATTAATTCTTAATTACTTCCATTAAATAATTATCCTCCCTTATTAATTACACTAAGTAATTAAACCCAAAACATCTTCCATTCTTCAATCAATTACATCCTATAATTATCCACTAATTACTTCACTAAGTAATTATACTCTATAAATAACACTAAGTAATTATACTTAACAAATCATCAGGTGATTATTTAAATTAATTAAACTAATTAACTAACTTAAACTAATCACATTAATTTAATTACATTGAGTAATTAATTCCTTACTTTCATTAAGTAATTAACTCCACAAATGATTATCCTTCATTAATTAGATTAATTAATTTAATTGATCACATTAATTAATTTAATTAATCACATTAATTAATTATTCATAATCCCTAGATAATAATTTTTACATTAACTATTAACAATACTTTAATTAACCATTATTAATTATAAATTAATTTATTATTAATCACAAATTAATTAATTATTAATCACAAATTAATTAATTATTAATCACAAATTAATTAATTATTAACCACAAATTAATTAATCTCTAATTACTTAATTAATTAAGTGTTTTACTGAAACTTAATTAGTCTTTAATTACTTGATTAATTAATTTACTAATTATAATTAATAATCTTCACTTATCTAATTAATGATTCTCAATTACAAATTAATTAACCTTAATTAATTTAAGATAAATTCTTTTATCTTAATTTAAATACTTAATTACATCATTATATTTTGTTAGAAAACACTTTTGATATCAATTATATAATTGAAAGTGTATAACTTCTTTAAAACAAAACAATTTAAACATTTAATTTTAATATTTAAAACCTTTCAAACTTGTCTAAATAAATTTTGATAAATAGATATTCTTGAAACTTATTTACCATATCTTTTAGAACCTTTTAAAATATAAAAAATTTGTTAAACAATTATCCTTGAAACTATTTAAAACTTTAAAACCTTAAACTCATTTAACACGTTGCATTTAGAACTTGTTTGTAAACTTCCTTTTGAAAATCATTCATTTTATTTCTTTGAAAACAAATTTTATTTTGATTCGCCTTTTAAACTTATTTTAGTCTAGTTTATAAACTTGTACTACTATGATTTCCTTTGCCAAAAGAAAATCTAGGTCCTGCTTATCTGAACTAACAATCCTCGACAATAAGACCGACCCGAGTTCTAATACCAGAATTTACGAGACAACTCACAAGTTTCCCCCAACCTCAACTTCTTTGAGCCAACACAGAAAACACTCGAACTCGACACGAGATAATGCCTCCTTCCCCAAACCCAGTTTATCGTGTCACCACTGTGCACGTGTACATATAACTACCGCCGATCCAATCACCTCTGACGATGCCCACTAGTCGCTAACAACCCCTACCAACGTTCTGACCACCCAGATATCAAGATTCCTTCGCAACATGAAAACGAGCCTTCAGACGACGACAGAACCCAAACCACAATGACAAAACTAGATCGCCACGACTATCTTGACAGTTGGAAACTCCGGCCCTCCTCCCAAAGCAGGACCACATCCCCTCGTCTCGACCCCTTGCCTTGCATCAAACTCAACACTACGATTTAGACGAGATCACCTCGCCATTACACTTGACAGAACCCCCTCCCAAAATCCTAGTTCACCTCTTTCCGTCCACCATGGCCAAAAATAAAATACAACCACATTTTTCCCGTGGTCATCAGACCTCCAGTCAACTTCAACCACGATCCCGATGAAGTTCACCATGCCGATCGCCAAATATAGGTGATAAACCAAAATTCATACAATTTTGATTATCACAGAGGATACTAAACTAAAAATTATGATTCTGTTTTCTAAATTCATCATTTGCGAATTTGGATTAGATTCTAAAATCAAATCTTGAAAATAACAACATTGATTCACATATTTCTGATTATCACTATATCTCATTGTTTTTGAATTAATTGTAAAAATTAAAATTCTTATAACCCTTATTAAATTTGTTATTATGTAGTAATAATCATACTTTTTTCGAAGATCTAAAATTTAATTTTCTTGAACGAAGAGATGAAATTTCTTTAGAAAATTAAATTCTGTAAGTAAGAACGGAGAGGATGTATATATATACATATATATATACAGAAAACTTATATAAATACACAGACATTTCATATTTCAACATGCATTCACAGTCGACATATAAACAAATACACATCATCACAATTTGTCCCATACATCAGGTTAATCATAGACTTTTAAAAACTATTTTTAAAATAAAATTTACTCACCTGTAAAAATGATGAACAGAGGCTTCTTATTTTGAAAAAACTTGAAACTGTGAAACTTGAATTGCTGGAAAAATGTGCTTCTTTGATTTGGAAACTTAGATGTTGAAAAATAAATGCTTCTCTGATCTTAAAACTTGAATTGCTGGAAATGTTTGTTGCTGGATTTGTTGAAGAATGAGACTGCTTTGATTTATCTCAGATTTGAATAAAGGGGCAGGCTTTTGAATTGTTTCCAGATTGAAGAAAAATATTTGCAGGCCTTGATTTACATTTTGGTTTGAGGAGGATGTTAATTACAGATTGGTCTTGAGAGAAGTTTGTATAGGGTATTATTTTTGAGAAATTTGCAGGCTTTAATTTTTTACAGGCTGAAGTTCTTAGCCTTTGGAATGAAGAGGATAGCAAAAGTATAGAAGGGAAGAAGCATATGTTTATATAAATATAAAATGTAATTTAAAAAATAAAAGAAAATGAAATTAATAAGGACACTTGTAAAAAAAACTTTAACATTTGTCATAAGCATTATCTTATTACATAACACTTGTTAAAACAAGCCTTTAGATATTAACACTTGTCCTTTATGTATTTTCCTATTTATTTTAAATATTAATAAAGAGATTTTACTTAATTTATCAACTTATAAATACTTATCTATATATATATATATTACTTTAAAGAAGATAAAACCAATTATATATATAAATAAAAGCTTATACTCATAATTTTAAATCTAAAACATTTTAAAATATCTATCTTTTGAATTTCAATTTTAAATTCAAATTCAAATTAAATTTGAAAATCCAAATTAAAGTCCATTTATAACTATATGTATATAACAATACACTAAATTGAAATTAACAATTCCATTTCCTAAAAAATCTGTTTATATTTGTATATAAAAACACAATACATTATTATTATTGTTTGAAAATAACAATCTGCCAATTTTAAATAATTTTAAAGAAATGATCTCATTATTTACAAATTGCTTATATTACTTAAATGAATTAATGTTTTATATGTAAATCATATTTTAAGCTTTTATATAATTTCGAATCATATTTATCAAGTAATATTTGAAAAGGAAATAAAACAAATCTTTTTGTTAATTTCATTTAAATTTAAACTTAAGCTAAATATAAATTTTAAACAAATAATATTTAAGTATTTTAAAATCATATGGATGACTATTTAAATAATCTTTGAAAAGTTTTATATTATTTCAAATCAAAATTTCCAAATTACCAAAATATATTAGAATTTGAAATCATGATTTTGTTTATTTAATTTTAAACCAAAGCTTTTCTATTTACAATATATATACACATTAGATAAAAATATTTTATTAGCTTCAAAAGATAAAATTCACGGATTAAATAATTATAAAAGAATAATTTTTTCCAATATAAATTAAAATTTAAAAGACAATAATCAAGTCAACTTAATTATTAGTCCAGATTATTAAATTGATATTGCTCAAAATTCCAGGTCATCACATGATGATTAATGAAGACCGTGGATCTTCACAGCGTGAGGACTGCTTGTTGAACATGCTATAGGTTGCTTCCATTATAGAGTTATATATAGCAGTGGTCTTCTCGTTGTGGAGATTTTTCGGACTGCCCAGACTACTCGCTACTAGTGGTAGTAGGAGAGTGTCTTTGGTTTCGTTCAATCCCAGAATGAGCTTGTATGGACGAATGTGTGATTGCATTTCTGAGACACAACGTTTGCCTTTTACAAATGTACATCTGCTTGGTGGCGGGGTAGGCAACTTCTCTTAGCTTAACACCCTTCTCCGAGACATACGAGCTCAGAGGTTGTATGTTTATTGGAGTTAAATGTGATCAAAGGAATGACAGTGTGGCATTCAAAGTGGAACCTACTATGATCAAAGCATGGTTTTGTATAGAAAGCATGGCTTTGAAGAAATTGAGTGTAGCCTCGCGAGCCTTACACCCTGGTTATGATGGGATACTATGTGGTCTGACAGATGCAAATTTGGAATAAGTGAGTGTGTTTGGTGGTGTCCAATACGTTGGGCCCTTTAGGGGATACGTCCCTTAAGGCATTTATTGCCCCATTTGGATAAAGTGGTTAGCTTGAGAAAAACAGGGAACTATCGATTATCAGTAGTAGTGTAGCAAGTATAGTTCCAAGTGAATATTTTGAGAAAAGCGATTGAGGCACCATGAGAACTATGTTTATTATGTGTGGATCAGAGAAAAGGCCACAAGTTCCCTATCATGTTGGAAATCCAATTCCAATACGAGTTTTACGGTTTTGATTGTATTCCCAAAATAGCTGTAATGACTTGCAAACATTACAGCTACTCCCTTTCTGGTATCACATATTTCGTTCGATATATTTCGTTGACCTAGTCCAGATATATTACCTTAGACTTAGTCCAGATATTGGTACCTTATTTGAATAAGTTCATTTGAAAAGTGTTTTCAAAAGAATGTCATTAAAAATAATATCAAGTGTATTTTGGTATGAAGTGTTTTGGTTATCATAAGATAAAAACCCATCCATGTTTATGTGTGGGCATGGTCTTATGAGATACCCTTCTTTTCAAAGGTTTTAATAACATCATCATGATCTATACATCTTAAATTTTGAGTATCTCACGTTGGTTTATCAAGCCTGATCCAGGTATTTCTAATACTCGGGTCAGATCTGAGTAGTTTCAGATTGAGTTGAAGACAGTTGGAGTTTCCAGAGAGGAGAGCTGGCGATCTTCATCATCGTATGGACGTATTCTATTATTCGCTAGATTCATTCCATTTGTTTTGTTGTTTTCAGCATTTATAAGGGCGGGTGTTATAACTGTTCAAGATGAATCTAGGTTAGACTCTGATATTGTATTATAAAATTTTCCGTTGTAAAGATCATTATTGAAATAATATATGTTATTCCATTCGTGTGAGATTCTGTTCGGTCTTTATTTTCTTTCTACCCTTAATGATCCACCTTTTCGTGCAATTTGAGTTAGACATGTGTGGTTTATTGTCGATTCAAAGGGTATGGAAAAATAGGCCATTACCAAAAGAAAAAGAAAATGAAGACAGAACAAGAAAGAAGAACATGGTATCAGAATCTCACATGCCATATAATATCTCAAGAGGCCTTTACCAGAAGAAAACTTTGATATACATACATCAATTAGAGAAAACTAACATATCATTGGAAAATTATAACTACTTGTCCTCATAATTGCTGATAGATACAAATCAAGTAATGCTGTAGAAAATAAATACAGTAAGAAATCATCTAGCTCCTCTCCAAAAGCACCACTGAATCACAGCTAAATCTGAAAATCGAGCATTAAGAAAATAACACTTAGATTAGTCTGGTAAACCGGCGTGGGAAACTCAAATCAAATAGTAGGCACTAAGATATAGTGGTTGGACTGATGTTTTGGTATGTATATATAGACCTCAGGTATAGTACATGCTCAGGTCAGATAATGAGTTATGTGGTGGTATTCGTTTATCTTGATATAGTATCAATGTGGTTGTTTTGGATGCATAGTCTTATTTGGTTGTTGTATATATTTTCTTCAATGTGCAATATACATTAGGATGGGTAGGATAGAAGTTTGACTTGATGTATGTACATATAACCGTAAGTACGTGATATATACTCAGGTTAATATGGGGAATCTTTATATGTATGTTTGGCATCATTTGTTTTAGTTTTGTTATGATATCAACCTTCTTCTTTTCTATCATCAGTATAATTAAGTCAAATTATTTGAGGATATGAGTATAAGATAGATTCCTTTATCTAACTTTTATTTCGAGGACTAAATGCTTTTAAGTATGGGAGAATGTAACGATCCGTAATTTCGCTACTTCGAAAATGAGAGATTTCGTTCGTTTTAAATTTAAAAAAGGAGTTTAAATCTTAAAATAAATATGTTATATATAATAAATAATTATCTATTCTTATAATTAATAATTAAAAAGTAAAAATATGGATTTTAGAACAAATCGACAAAAGTTAAGTTTTGTTAATAATAAATAAAGGCTTAAATAAATAGATTTAAATATTTATTTAAAAAGGTAAATCTTATTTAAAACATCGAATAAAGATAATAAAAGTATATTTATATATTTAAAAATACGTTAATAATCGTTTTACAAAAATAACCAAAATCTGTAACATTCTGTCAGTTTTCCATACGCTGTAAAATTAGATATTTTGATATTAATTTAAGATAATTTTAAAATATAAAGAGACATGTTTTAATTTATTTAAAGAATTAAAAAGTTCATTCTAAAGTTTGGTTTACTTCAATATGTTGCTTAACAAAAACGTCAAATTTTGACAGTAAAATTTGTCGACAAAAACACCGTTTTCAACCAAAACAAGTTGTCAAGTTGTTACAACTTGATATATTTTCTAACACATAAAAACAAGTTTACAAACTATTTAAACACTTTACACTTAGCGCTAAAAGTCAAAAAGATTTTACTTTTGAAAAGTTTACATAAAAGAGTATAAAAATTGAAAAGACATGATTTGACTAATTAAAACTTTATTTTTAATCTTTATAAACAATACATTACTTTACATCTTGTCTCATTAATGAGATGTTACTAATTTACATGGAAAAAGAGTAAATGTTATTTTAACATTTTTAAAATGTAAGAAAAAGAGAAGAGATCATGTCATAAGTACAAAATCAAATCAATACATCAATTCCATATTAATATACTACATTTCAACATTAATAACAAATCAAAAACATGCATTGGAAAGTATGAAAGGGGAGACAAAGTTTGATTTGATATAGAGGGTATTTTGGTCTTTTGGTTAAGGATAAAATGGTAATTTGGTTGTAAAATTTCAACTATAAATAAGCACATCCACTCCTTCATTTTTGCACACTTTATTCCTTATTTTTTCTTCACTTTCTCCTTCTTCTTCACCTCCATTTTCATGGCTTCCACCTCTTCATCCTCTTCTACCTTCAAGCTACCACCTCCAAAATTACCACACCATCACCTTTCACCACCAAAACCAAGCCTAGCATCCACCTACCCACCTCCTACACCCACCTACCCTTGGCTACACACCAGCCCAAGCCATACCCCCTACACACCAAGGTTGTACCCTCCTATACCTATGGCCGAGCCCTCCAAACCACCTAACCACGTCAAAACATACACACACCCCACATATCCTCCTCCCTAGGCCATGCACCCCCTAGTTGAGCCATACACCCTCCTCTCTAATAAAAAAAGAACAAAAGAAAAGAAAAAAAGGAGAAGGAAAGGAAAGCGGCAAAAGGCGAGACGTTGGAAATAGCACGTTAGTGAGAGACGCGTATCTCACGTTAAAATTTGATGGAGTGGATATAATGGTGAGAAATTGTCATCGCTTTTAAATTTATATTTTTGATTATGTTAAACAATCACCTTTACACAATTATGACATATGAACGCTTATATTGATTGTTAATATGGATGATTTGATAGTTAGTTAATTAATTGAATTATGATAATCTGTCCCGTTATGATATTTATTTTGAGTGTTGGATTCAAAATCACATATGTGATTGGTTGAATGAATGTTGTGTTAGTGATAAATAATGAATATTGGATATGTTCATTTTGATTTAAATAATCACTTTGTTAATAAGACCATATTTTAGTGATATGAGATATTTTGAAAAAATAAGTCTCTTTTTATTTAGAAGTGAAATTAAAGTTAAAATAAAAGAGAATTTGAAATTTGAAGTGAAGCGGATTTGAAAAGGATAGTTAATTTGAAATTGAAATTGAGATGAATAGTGGAATTGAAATTGAAATCGATTTTGAAAATTGAAGTTTAGTTTGTGATTAAATTGAAGTTTAAATTGAAATTAGATTTGAAATCTAACTTTTAAATGTGTTTAATTTGAAGTTAGAACTAAAATTGAATTGAAATTGGAATTTAATATTTAATATTAAAATAATAGAAATAAAATAATATTATAATATGGTAATAGTGAAAATATATTTTTATTACTTTAAAAAGTGAAGATACTGATTTTAAATGATTTGTAATGATTTTGTAAGTAATATAATTCAATTTGAATAAATTATTTCAAGTATTGAAAAATAAGTTAAAACTAGGTGCGTCGCACAATGGTAGTTCGCGATTTCGCACCGAAAAATTCAAATGAATGTGTAGAGTGAAATATAGCTCGGAATTCTTCGAGATAAGAAAATTCCAAACCATTATATCCATATCTTCTAAACGAAGAAAGAAAATCAAAGTTTCGTTGAGTAGATATTGAAATAAGTCCAAATCAATTTTTCAGAAAAATCGCGCTAGTGCAGTTAAGTGACCATAACAGAAAATTTGTTTAAATGGATGTTTTTAATTATGAAATAAATTTGATCAATCTATTTAAATGATTTAAAGAGATTTGGATTGGAAAATATGAATTATCAAATGTTTTGTTTAAATCAAATAGGCTTTATAGCACTCTCCGCGGCACTTTTCTGCTACGAATTCTATAACTTTTGGAATATGAGTTTAAATGTAACGACGTTTTCCAGAATCAATTGTTAATGTTTTAAAAAGGATAATTAAGCGTTTTTGAAAGATGATTTGGAATATTTATAAGCAATACCAAAATAAAGTTGAAAATCTGAGTATGCGAAAACGAGTAGTACATTTGTCCCGCCTATGAGATCTAGGACGATAAAACAAGGTGTTTAACTAAGGTTAGGGATGGAGCAATCAGTGCCCTGAACTTACCAAGCCTATGTTTTCTTTTCTTAGGCAAGGGGTGGAACAGATTGAAAGGAAAACCCCGATGTTCTTAAATAAAATAAATTCTGTTAAGTTTTCCAAAATAAAATAAGATCGGTATTATCCAGAATTTAAGAAATCTCAAGAATGGATGATTTCTATTATTCAATTTACTCAAAAATGTTTGCTAAGATTTATTTTAGGTTTTATCGTAAATGATGTCTTAAATAAAATTGTTTTTGACCCGCATAAAAGAAAAGAATTTGATTGAAAGTCAAGTAAGGAATTTTGAGATATTTTCCAATGCAAAAGAATGGATTTCTTAGAAATTATCCTAAGCCAAAAGGAAGAGATTTCGAAATCATCTGAGAAGAATACAAGTGAAAAGAGTCTTAATAGATCATGTATACTCATATTCACTTTTTATAGATAATTGGATTTCGAAGGAACCAGGGTTAGATTTAGGTAATTCCTATCTGAAACCACCTCAAACCAATATATACATTCGAACGTGAAGATTGAAGATGATTGAAGACCGTGGATCTTTATAGCGTGAGGACTGCTTGTTGACTTGCTCTGGGTAGCTCCCGAGTTATACATAGCAGTGGTCTCATTATGGAGATTTTGTGGACTGCAAGGACTACTCGCTACTAGTGGTAGTAGGAGAGTGCCTTCCGTTTGTGCTGTTCCTGGACAACTTGTATGGACGTTTGTCTGACATTTCATTTCTAAAGATTATGTACATTGGTTTTTACAAACGTACATTAGTCGTGGTGAAGAAGGCAACTTCTCTTAGCTTAACACCCTCCTTGAGACGTACGAGCTCAAGGGTTGTATTTTTATGGAAGGCAATTAGTAGTCAACGGAAATGGAAATGTGGCATTCAAAGATGTGATATAGGCTTTGTGAAAAGGTAATCGTAGCCTCAAGCCTCATCAAACCGGAAATGACTGAAACAGGATTAGATACAGCAAGGCTAAGTGGGTCATTCCCAAGTAGGGTATGGTCATCCCCTTCTAGATATATTTCCTCTTGCTATGACGTTCGGGATGTAAATTAATGTGGTGTATGGAAAACGAGCGCTCGGTTAAAGGTTGGTAATGACCGGGGGATGACATATTCGGTACTATCTAGTTATAGAGGTAGGTCGTTCTTGTGTTGGTAAAGGGCAGATATTTTGTGCCTCGGGACATCCATCTAGAGATGTACCCATTTCGGAAGGTAGATCCTCCGCCTGGTCATTTGTATGGAACCCATTCTCCAATAAAAACCTACGGTTTTGTTTGTAGAGCCTAATATGCTGGAATTTAATAATGGTAACAATTTCAGCTAAGATTTAAGTTTATTTGCAAATGTTTTCAAAAAGATGTCATTAAGAATAATATCGAAGGTTTTGATATAAAAGTGTTTTAGTTATCATTAGGTAAAAACCCATCCGTGTTTATGTGTGGGCGTGGTCTTATGAGATACTCTTTATTTTTAAAAGGATTTTGTCCAAAGACTTATTTATGACACTATCATTTATTATTGAGTTTTTCTCACGCTGGTTTATCAAGCCTGATCCGGGTATTTTCAATACTCGGATCAGATCCAAGTAGTTTCAGGTTAATCGAAGACGGTTGGAGCTTCCAGAGGAGAGCTGGAGATATTCATCATACATATGAGCATATTCTATTATCTGTTGTACTTAGTGTATTTTGTTTGATGTTTGTCAGCAATTGTAAGGGCAGATGCTTATAACTGTCCAGGCTAAATTTAGGTTAGACTCTGATATATGTATTAAAAGTTTTCCACTATAAAGATATTTGTTTAATATTATATGTTATTCCATTCGAGTGAGATTATGTTCTGTCTATTTTTCTTTATTACCCTTCGTGTTCCGCATTTTCGTGCAATTTGAGTTGGACATGTGTATTTTATTGTCGATTCAAAGGGTACAGAAAAACGGGTCATGACATTTGGTATCAGAGCTTTTGGTTGAGCGAATACCGAAGCCTGATAGGGGTAAGTCTCATCAGAGATAGGATTAGTAATATCCTAGGATGAGTAACTCATTAGAGATAGGGTTAATAACACCCTAGAATGAGTTATGAGAGTATTATATATATGAGCGCGTATTTGTTAATTTTATAAAATTGATTTTGTGTTATAGATAGTAATGAAATAATTTTACCTTGTGTTTATATTATAAATATCAAAGGGGATGCTATTATTTTTTGGGTTAGAAATTAAGGATTGTTTGTAATTTAGATTAGCAAAACCAAAATATGAATACCTTGTGATTAGAATTGCACAATTTGACTAAAAGATATTTCATATAAAATCAAGTGTTTGAGAACTAGAATTTAGAACATTAATCATATAACCTTAGATATATAGTATTAAGAAATAATAATGATTAAGTGATTATCATAATGGATGGATTTAAAAGCTAAGTACAAATATCTTGTGAAGTAAAATTCACATTTTGACTGTAAGATATTTGATGATAATGTTGAAGGTACAAGTTGTAATTGGAGAAAGTAAGAAAGAAAATGCATATTTAGAAAAAATTATTATCAACAAGATAGGAAAAAGATAACCCTAAGTTGAGACTTTTTACTAAATATAATATAAAAGGATAAGTTGTATAACTTGTAAAGGAGTTAAGATAATTTGTAACTTAGACATTTTGACTAAGTTAAAATAAAAGTGAAATTTAGGAACAAGAGGTATTAGAAATGCCATCCTAATATAAAAATTTGAATTAGTGATACATTTAGGGTAACATTTGTAATTCAAAATGAAGTAAGATTAGAAGTGGATATTGTTGAATAATATGGTTAGTAGGTTGATTGTTGGATGAAAATGTTTAAATAGAAAATACCTCATGAATTAAGTTTCACAATTTGACCATAAGATATTTTATGGATTTAAGGTTAAGAAATTTGATTTTAAAGAAAATGGATAGGCATATATACTCTTAGAAAGTAAAGGTATATTATACAAGTTTAAGTCATATTTGTATGCTTAAGTAATAATGGATCTAGTAAAAAGTGAATGGGTGTGAAATAAACTTGGATTAATAGAAATTTTGAAGGAATATGTTCGGTAAAAATGAATGTGAATAATTACATAAGTTAAACATAGATCATTTCGACGCATAAATTTTGATCTAAGATTTGAGTACAGAAGTTTGAGGTGTTTACACCAGTCCGTAAAAAGATTTATCACTCGATTCTTGACAGCAAGCATTATTGAGAGTTTATGATTATGTACACAAGTTTTATATCATAGTTGAGAGCTGTGCAAGGAAAGCAAGGGTTTGTGATCAAGAAGTCTGATCAAAGTCCGCACTAAAAAATCGAGGGATCGATACTAGTTCAAAACTAAAGTTATGAATTTGGATAATATATTGAATCAAATATCACATATAGTATGATGTTTTGGGATTGTCTACTTAGTAGTTGGATAGTTATCTCAAATAGTAGGCACTAAGATATAGTGGTTGGACTGATGTTTTGGTATGTATATATAGACCTCAGGTATAGTACATGCTCAGGTCAGATAATGAGTTATGTGGTGGTATTCGTTTATCTTGATATAGTATCAAAGTGGTTGTTTTGGATGCATAGTATTATTTGGTTGTTGTATATATTTTCTTCAATGTGCAATATACATTAGGATCGGTAGGATAGAAGTTTGACTTGATGTATGTACATATAACCGTAAGTACGTGATAGATACTCAGGTTAATATGGGGAATCTTTATATGTATGTTTGGCATCATTTGTTTTAGTTTTGTTATGATATCAACCTTCTTCTTTTCTATCATCGGTATAATTAAGTCAAATTATTTGAGGATATGAGTATAAGATAGATTCCTTTATCTAACTTTTATTTCGAGGACTAAATGCTTTTAAGTATGGGAGAATGTAACGACCCGTAATTTCGCTACTTCGGAAATGAGAGATTTCGTTCGTTTTAAATTTAAAAAAGGAGTTTAAATCTTAAAATAAATATGTTATATATAATAAATAATTATCTATTCTTATAATTAATAATTAAAAAGTATAAATATGGATTTTAGAACAAATCGACAAAAGTTAAGTTTTGTTAATAATAAATAAAGGCTTAAATAAATAGATTTAAATATTTATTTAAAAAGGTAAATCTTATTTAAAACATCTAATAAAGATAATAAAAGTATATTTATATATTTAAAAATACGTTAATAATTGTTTTACAAAAATAACCAAAATTTGTTGCATTCTGTCAGTTTTCCATACGCTATAAAATTAGATATTTTGATATTAATTTAAGATAATTTTAAAATATAAAGAGACATGTTTTAATTTATCTAAAGAAGTAAAAAGTTCATTTTAAAGTTTGGTTTACTTCAATATGTTGCTTAACAAAAACGTCAAATTTTGACAGTAAAATTTGTCGACAAAAACACCGTTTTCAACCAAAACAAGTTGTCAAGTTGTTACAACTTGATATATTTTCTAACACATAAAAACAAGTTTACAAACTATTTAAACACTTTACATTTAGCGCTAAAAGACAAAAAGAGTTCACTTTTGAAAAGTTTACATAAAAGAGTATAAAAAGTGAAAAGACATGATTTGACTAATTAAAACTTTATTTTAAATCTTTATAAACAACATCATTACTTTACATCTTGTCTCATTAATGAGATGTTACTAATTTACATTGAAAAAGAGCAAATGTTATTTTAACATAGTAAGAAAAGGAGAAGAAATCATGTCATAAGTACAAAATCAAATCAATACATCAATTCCACATTAATACACTACATTTCAATATTAATAACAAATCAAAATCATGCATTGGAAAGTATGAAAGGGGAGACAAAGTTTGATTTGATATAGAGGGTATTTTGATCTTTTTGGCTAAGGATAAAATGGTAATTTGGTTGTAAAATTTCAATTGTAGATAAGCACATCTACTCCTTCATTTTTTGCACACTTTATTACTTACTTTTTTCTTCACTTTCTCCTTCTTCTTCACCTCCATTTCCATAGCTTCCCACCTCTCCATTCTCTTCTACCTTCAAGCTACCACCTCCAAAATCACCACACCATCACCTTTCACCACCAAAAACAAGCCTAGCATCCACCTACCCACCTCCTACACCCACCTACCCTCGGCTACACACTAACCCAAGCCATACCCCACTACAGACCAAGGTCGTACCCTCCTACACCCATGGCCGAGCCTTCCAAACCACCAACCCACCTCAAAACACACACACCCAACATACCCTCCCCCTAGGCTATGCACCCCCTAGCCGAGCCATACACCCTCCTCTCTAACAAAAAAAGAACAAAAGAAAAGAAAGAAAAAAAGGGAGAAGGAATGGAAAGCGGCAAAAGGCAAGACATTGGAAATAGCACGTTAGCGAGAGACGCATATCTCACGTTAAAGTTTGACGGAGTGGATATAATGGCGAGAAACTATCATTGCTTTTGAATTTATATTTTTGATTATGTTAAAACAATCACATTTACACACATATGACATATGAATGTATAGATTGATTGTCAATATAGATGATTTGATAGTTATTTAATTAATTGAATTATGATAATTTGTCCCGTTATGATATTTATAGTGAATGTTGGATTTAAAATCATATGTTATATGATTGGTTGAATGGATGTTATGTTAGTGATAAATAATGAATATCGGATATGTTCATTTTGATTTAAATAATCACTTTGTTAATAAGACCATATTTTAGTGATATGAGATATTTTGAAAAAATAAGTTTTTTTCATTTAGAAGTGAAACTAAAGTTAAAATAAATGAGAATTTGAAATTTGAAGTGAAACGGATTTGAAAAGGATAGTTAATTTGAAATTGAAATTGAGATAACTAGTGGAATTGAAATTGAAATCGATTTTGAAAATTGATGTTTAGTTTGTGATTGAATTGAAGTTTAAATTGAAACTAGATTTGAAATCTAAGTTTTATATGTGTTTAATTTGAAGTTAGAATTAAAATTGAATTGAAATTGGAATTTAAATTTAATATTAAAATAATAGGGATAAAATAATATTATAATATGGTAATAGTGAAAATATATTTTAATTACATTAATAAGTGAAGATACTGATTTTAAATGATTTGTAATGAATTTATAAGTAATATAATTCAATTTGAATAAATTATTTCAAGTATTGAAAAATAACTTAATACTAGGTGCGTCGTACAACGGTAGTTTGCGATTTCGCGTCGAAAAGTTTAAATGAATGTGTAGAGTCAAATATAGCTCGGAATTCTTCGAGATAAGAAAATTCCGGACCATTATATCTATATCTTCTAAACGAAGAAAGAAAATCAAAGTTTCGTTGAGTAGATTTTGAAATAAGTCCAAATCAATTTTCTAGAAAAATCGTGCTAGTACAGTTAAGTGACCATAACAGGAAATTTGTTTAAATGGATGTTTTAATTATGAAAAAAATGAAATAAATTTGATAAATCTATTTAAATGATTTAACAGAGATTTGGATTGGAAAATATGAATTATCAAATGTTTTGTTTAAATCAAATAGGCTTATATAGCACTCTCCACAGCACCTTTCTGCTGCGAATTATATAACTTTTGGAATATGAGTTTAAATGTAACCACGTTTCCCAGAATCAATTGTTAATGTTTTAAAAAGGATAATTAAGTGTTTTTGAAAGATGATTTGGAATATTTATAAGCAATACCAAAATAAAGTTGAAAATCCATGTATGCGGAAACGACTAGTACATTTGTCCCGGCTGTGAGATCTAGGAAGATAAAACAAGGTGTTTAACTAAGGTTATAGATGGAGCAACCAACGCCCTGAACTTACCTAACCTATGTTTTCTTTTCGTAGGCGAAGGGTGGAACAGATCGAAAGGAAAGCTCGGATGCTCTTAAATAAAATAAATTCTGTTAAGTTTTCCAAAATAAAAGAAAATCAGTATTATCCAGAATTTAAGCAATCTCCAGGATGAATGATTTCTTTGACCCAATTTACTCAAAAATGTTTGCTAAGATTTATTTTAGGGTTTATCGTAACGATGTGTGACGCCCCACCTCTATTCCCATGCTAGCCAAGGACACTACGGTGTAATGCCGTCAACTAGCACGGAGAATAAGGCTGTTGAGGAGCGACCATCTGTATAATTGCTTTGTACGAGTACCGGTATGCCAGATAAAATATAACTTGCATTCTTTTCAAGAGGAAATCCGACATACCGACACAAACTCAAAGCTACTACATAGTGGCTATAATGTCTTCGGAAACAAATATAGAAATAAACATAGCACAAATCAGTCACAGATAATTCATATCACAAAGGCGGAAATAGACATGAATAAATATAACATATAAAAGTGTTCATCAGAGCAGTGGTCTAAAAGATCCACAATGACACAAAAGAATAGAAACATGTGCTATACAAAAGAATAAGTACACAACTGTGAGTCTACATCTCAAAAGTATACAAAAAAAACTACTAATCTAAGTAGTTAGCCAAAAGTCAGGATGATAATCCTAGAAGTGAAGTCAAGCAGAAGCACCTGTAACATCTCGGTCTGACCCGAGTATTATTTAATAAGAAAATAATAAACGGATCAATCTAGCTATAAATATCAGATGAAATGATATAGAATAAGAGATATGACTAAACGTATAATAATCACAATGCCAAGCTGTGATAAATAAGTAATTGAAAATCAACAAGGGATTAATCAATATCACAAGAATCTTCTCAAAGATCAAAAGGAATGTCATACTCCTTATTTCATTCACCAAGCCACAAGTATAGACAACATATAAATGCCAATCATAAAATTGGTGAAACACAAATTCTAGAAATCATCAATAGAAATCTAGAAATCACAAAAAGGGGGAGGCCTATCATAGAAATGGAGCACGAAAACTCACCAACACGTGTATCACAAACAGGACGCTATCCCATGGTCGCTAACCATAGAGCCGGTCCAACGACGTAGTGCAATATCGGTACGCCCGAGGGACCTGAAACTCGAATAGATCAGAACATCGACGTAGTACAACGGTACGTCCAATGAACCGAACTCCATAAAAGAATATGGGTCGCTAGCCCACAAGAATTCAGTCGAAACTCCAAAATAAATAGGTCGTTAGCCTATAATAGAAATGAGACGAATCTCCATAAAACGAGGTACCGTCCCCTCCGTGGACAAAGAAACATAGCATAGCGCTAGTCTAAAACACAAAAATGATCCTCAATGATCATCAAGAAAGTGTCAGTTACTCTAAGCTAGTTAATATATGAGCTTAGCATCATGTCCCTTAACCACTAGCATAACTTAAATATTTACGAGCAAATTGTGGATCTCCACTAGAAAATTGTCACATGAGATTCAATAGAACAAGTCCAAGAATTAACCGACGAAGCAAACACAAGCGTTTCATACCACTCGTTTTACTAAGTCGTTTAATTGGATTTCTCATACGAGTGAGGTAAAGGTTTGTATATACTAATAGATTGGAAAACGGTTTGAGAAAGGAGCTTTGTAATAAAATGTTGTTGAAATCGTTTTAATGAAAGGGTTTTGATATTTACTACTAGTATAGAAAACCTTTATATTTTGAAGTGGCAAATCATAGAAGTGATTGTAGAAACAATCAACCATAAAAATTCACATACGAAGACGTAAATAAAATCCAAAGAAATCGATATCAAATCCATCAAAATGGATATTTCTGAAAATTCCCGAAGAAAATGTCATCAAAGTCGATAATAAATGATAACGACAAAAGGGAAACAACACGAATCGATTAAAGTTGGAAATTCAAACAATTAGACAACATAGGCATAACTGGAAAATAGGAGCAGGTCGGTCAACCGGACTCCCTGAGTCGGTTAACCAAAGATGGAAGTGCCTGGATAGCAGGTCGGTCGACCGGGCCCTGAGCTCGGTCGGCCAGAACCTGAAACCAGCACTACCAAAACAGAGGCAGGAAGTGCTCGGGTAGCAGGTCGGTCGGCCGGCTACAGAGCTCGGTCGGCCTGACCTTGTTGCCAGCACTCCCATGCCTATCTAATGAATGCCAATCCCCTCCGAATTGCAATCGGTCGAGCAACGGCACTAAGGATTTGCGCCATCGACTACCCGGCCATAAAAGCTCTTCGGTTCATCACCAAAAACATGATCAAGACATCAAAGCTATGATTCTTAAAGAATTGAACCCAAAACACTAAAAATTGGAATATTCACCAAATCAATCCAAACCAAAAGCAATTGCACAAGAATAAGTGTTCGGAATTCATACCTAACAATCGAAGATAAATATAGGCATAGATGTGAGATAAAAATCTCACCTTTTCACAAAAACAATGAAGAAGAAGCTTGAAAGCAAAGGGAGAATCAACCACTCTTCAACACAACCCAAATGAGCTTGAATCTATGCTCAAAAAGAAGAACATTCCTAAAGTTAGGTTAAGGAATTTCTGAAATTGATAAAAGAATGAGTTGGAGAAGAAGAAGAGAGGCTTACCAAAGTTTCCTCTATTAGTTTGGATCTATAGCTTGATTTGCAAAAGAAAACTAGGGCTTGAGTTTCAATTTCCCATTCCACTCTCCATTGTTATAAAAGCTTGAGTATTAGGAAAATAGAAAGGAAGTAAATGAAGAGGAGAGGGTTGGGATTGAGTTAATAAGTGGGGTTATAGGGCTCAGCCCAAACCAAAGCCCTAAGTGAAAAGTGGCAAAATTCCACTAACTCCAAACATATCAAAGTTTATACTCAAAAAGATCGCAAACGGCATTTTGAACTCAATGGAAGTGGTCTCGAGTCCTAATTCGACTGTATACAAAAGGTAGATTTTCGGACTAAATTCCGAGTATCGATAAAATATTTAAATAAAATATTTAATATAAAATTGATAAATACGCGGGTTGTTACAGACTCCCCTCCTTAAAGAAATTGCGTCATCGCAATATTTAAGAAGAAGATATATAGTAACAACCATGAGAGCATATTCGTCACAAAAGAAATTTGAAATAAAAGGTTAACCTTAAAAAGCACGGGAAAGTAAGTCCGGATGTGTTCGCTCGATGAACTCTCTAGATTCCCAAGAGCAATCTTTAGGATTTGAGGACCATTGAACTTTAACAAGCGGAACATCTTTATTTCGAAGTCGTTTGACTTCCGAAGCAATAATACGAATAGGATGTTGTTCAAAATTTAGATTAGGCGAAACTTCAATTTCTTCCCCAACACCAGGCTCAATAATAGAATCGGAATCTCGAAGACATTTCCGTAATTGAGAAACGTGAAACACGTCATGAATAGCAGAAAACTGAGCCGGTAATAAAAGGCGATAAGCCACGGAATCAATACGTTCGGTGATGGGAAATGGACCAATATATCGAGGTGCTAACTTTCCCGATCGACTGAAACTTAGAACAACCTTCATAGGTGGAACACGGACAAACACAAGATCTCCCACATAAAATTCTGATTTCCTTCTCCGGTTATCGGCATAGGATTTTTGCCTACTTTGAGCTTCTTTCATCCTATGACGAATAAGGTCAATCTTTTCTGTGGAATCACGAATAAAGTCTGGACCTAAAACCAGCTTCTCACCGGCCTCAAGCCAACAAGAAGGAGAATGGCGTGGCCTTCCATAGAGTGCCTCAAAAGGTGCCATACCAATACTAGATTGGAAGCTATTATTATAGGAAAATTCAACAAGAGGAATATGATCTTCCCAACTTCCACCAAAATCAAGAACACATGCACGAAGAAGATCTTCAAGAGTTTGATTCACACGCTCGGTTTGTCCATCGGACTGAGGATGATAAGCGGTGCTAAAATTAAGCTTCGTTCCCAAAGCTTTTTGAAGACTCTTCCAAAATCCACTAGTAAATAATGGATCACGATCACTGACAATAGAAGTAGGAACTCCATGTAATTTAACAATTTCTTTAATAAAGAGTTTTTCCAAAAGAGGTACGGTCCGACTGGACCGAACGGGAATAAAATGGGAGGATTTAGTGAGTCTATCAACTATCACCCATAAGCTATCATGACCCGAACGAGAACGGGGAAGGCCGTCTATAAAATCCATGGAAATTTGATCCCACTTCCAAATTGGAATTTCTAAAGGTTGCAATAACCCACCGGGCCTTTGATGTTCGGCTTTGACAAGTTGGCAAGTCATGCAACACTTAACAAAGTTAACAATATCAGATTTCATTCCCTCCTAATAATAAAGTCGCTTCATATCCGCATACATTTTACTACTACCGGGATGAATGGTAAATTTAGAACGATGTGAATCTTCTAAAATGTCTTTACGAAGATCAATATTATTTGGCGTGATAAGTCTACCAAATCTCCGAATGCCGCCATGAGAATCGACATCAAAGTCTTTTAAATCTTCAATATAAATTTTACCCTTAATATTTTGGCCAAGAAGAGCCAATTCGGGATCTAGCCTTTGAGCTTCAAGAATGCGGTCTAAAAGAGAAGGATGAGCCTCAAGGCTACATAAAACAAGAGATGAACATAAATCGGAAATACGATCTCGAATCTCACAAGTGGATAAAACCCCGAGATCATTCCATTCGGATATCATCATAGAAACAACCGCTTGTTGCTTACGACTAAGTGCATCCGCGACACGATTTCCCCTTCCGGGAGTATAAAGAATATCAAGATCATAAGATGCAAGAAATTCGAGCCAACGTTGTTGACGCAAATTTAGTTCCTTTTGAGAAAATAGATACTTCAAAGATTTATGGTCGGCATAAAGAATAAACTTTTCTCCCAAAAGATAATGACGCCAAATACGAAGGGCGAAAACAATAGGTCCGAGTTCTAAATCATGAGTGGCATATCTAGTCTCAGCAGGCTTCAATTGCCTAGAAGCATAAGCAATAACACGTTCTCTTTACATAATAACGGCACCCAAACCAACGCGACTAGCATCGGTATAAACAATTAAATCTTGATTCCCCTCGGGAATAACAAGAATAGGAGCATCAGAAAGGAGTTCTTTTAATTTCTGAAAAGAAGTTTCACATTTGTCCGACCAAATGTATTTAACACCTTTCTTAGTTAAGCTAGTGAGAGGCACGACACTTTTTGAAAAGTCCTTGATAAAACGACGGTAATAACCCGCCAATCCAAGAAAACTACGAATCTCCGTCACACTCTCCGGTCTCTTCCAATCTTGAATCGCTTCAATCTTTGAAGGATCCACAGAAATTCCGGATTCGGAAATAATATGACCGAGAAACTTCACACGAGATTGCCAAAAGTGGCATTTATAAAACTTTGCCTTTAATTGATTACTCCTAAGAGTTTCCAACACAATCCAAAGATGCATTTCATGCTCCTCCTCGGTTTTAGAATACACAAGAATATCATCAATAAAGATGAGAACAAACCGATCGAGGAAGTCTTTGAAAACTCTATTCATAAGGTCAACGAAATAAGCCGGAGCGTTCGTTAAGCCAAATGGCATAACAAGCCATTCATAAGATCCATATCGAGTACGGAACGATGTCAAAGGAATGTTATCCTCTGCAATACGAAGCTGATGAAATCCGGTTTCCAAGTCCAATTGTGAAAAGACTCTAGCACCACTAAATTGATCGAATAGGTCACCAATCCGAGGTAAAGGATGTTTATTTTTGATAGTAAGATCATTAAGCTTGCGGTAGTCAACGCAAAGCCTAAGTGTGCCATCGGATTTCTTCACAAAAATAGCCGAAGCTCCCCAATGCGAGGAATTAGAGCGAATAAATTGCTTCGTTTCCAAATCGGATAATTGTATGTGCATCTCCTCATTTTCTTTATTGGACAAACGATAAGGAGGACGAGTAATAGGTTGAGCCCCAGGGGTAAGATTAATTCTGAACTCAATTTCTCGCTTAGGTGGTAATCCTAAAACGGGCTCAAAAATGTCGGAAAATTCACGAACAACGTGAATAAGAGAAATGACGTCTTCCTCATCATCATCATCATCATCACGAGGATTTAAAGAATATAAAGATGCAGATAAAGTGGAATCCGAATCTTTGGGAATAATAGAAATCTGCTTAATAGATTGAGGATGTCGAAGATGAATAGTCCTCTCAGGACATAGGATTTGGGCTTTATAGCGGTTAAGCCAACCATTCCCAAAATCATTCCAAAGCCTAAGTAGCGCATAACATGCAAGTCGGCACGGAAAGAAAGATCACGCAAAATAATCTCGACATCTTTACACAATAAACTGATTGTTGCGGATCCACCAACCGGATTCGCAATTCTCAAGGAAATCATTAAACACAAAACATCCAAAGAAAGAGTATCGACAAGTTCTTTTGAAATAAAAGAATGGGACACACCCGTATCAAAAAGAACTCGAATAGGATGATCACGAATAAAATAATGCCATCAAGGATAGAATGAGAAATACCTTGACCACGAGATGTGTTGCCAGGGGTTTGAACAACATTAAGCTTTCCCTCCTTCTTGCCTTGAAGTTTGGAGCATGAAGATAGAAGATGACCCGAACTTTTGCAATAGCGACAAAAGAGAGGTTTCGGACATCTATTGGCATAATGGTCTTTAGAACCACAGTTATAGCACTGCCCACTACTAGGGATAGGAGTCTTTGCTACAAGAGTTGCTTGTTTCCCTTTCTTGTTGGGATAAGACCCTTTGAACTTAATAGGCTTTTTCTTGTTGTTGTTGAATTTTGGTTTGGCACCCACAATTTCAACATCGCCTTCGTTATCCGCCTCTTCAAGACGAAGAGCGATATCAATCAGTTGATCAAAAGAAACTTCTAATTTTAGAAGTAATGGCTTCTTAAGACTCTTGTTCAAGCCATAAACAAATCTATGATTTTTCTTTAATGGGGTGTTAATATATTCAACCCCGTATTTGGAAAGAGATTCGAAAGATGCGACATAGTCTGTCACGGAAGATTCACCTTGAACAAGGTCAATAAAGTGGCGAGCCAATGTCACCTCCTCTGCTTCTGGTACGAATTTTAACTCGAAGCGCTCTCGGAATTTCTCCCAAGTAAGATCCGCTTCAATAATTTCAGAAATTAGAAGCTCGTACCAGTCTAATGCCCTCTCTTGGAGCATACTAGAAGCCACTTGAACACGGTGAAGATCAATAAGATTCATGCGAGAAAAGATTCGATCGCATGATCTCAGCCAAGTCTGGACTTCAATAATAGTTTCAGAACCCTTGAATGGTTTCCCACCCAAGTTGGTATAATCATTGCACAAGCATGCAAATCCAGACTTAGGATGAGTTGGTTCCGGATTAGAACCGGCTGCTTGAGCATTCTTTACTAGATCAAGAAGCTGCTGGGCAGACATAAAAACTCCATCTTGGGGAGTAGCACTAGATTGACTGGCGCTGGGACGGCCAGGTCTAACCATTTCTCTTCCTTAGAAAGAAAGAAAGAAGAAGAAGAAGGTTATTCACCAAATGAATATCAAGCAATCTTGATAGATAAAATAAGGAATCATAAAGAAAATAGGATGAATCGGTACGAAGACTCGAATTAAATCCTAAAGCACAACTCCTAAGAAGGACTTAGGACGATGATCTTTGTTAAATTATTCTACATTGTTCCGAAGTTTGGCTTTGATACCAAGCTGTGACGCCCCACCTCTATACCCACGCTAGCCAAGGACACTACGGTGTAATGCCGTCAACTAGCACGGAGAATAAGGCTGTTAAGGAGCGACCATCTGTATAATTGCTTTGTGCGAGTACCGGTACGCCAGATAAAATATAACTTGCATTCTTTCAAGAGGAAATCCGACATACCGACACAAACTAAAAGCTACTACACGGTGGCTATAATGTCTTCGGAAACAAATATAGAAATAAACATAACACAAATCAGTCACAGATAATTCATATCACAAAGGCGGAAATAGACATTAATAAATATAACACATAAAAGTGTTCATCAGAGTAGTGGTCTAAAAGATCCACAATGACACAAAAGAATAGCAACATGTGCTATACAAAAGAACAAGTAAACAACTATGAGTCTATATCTCAAAGGTATACAAAAAAACTACTAATCTAAGTAGTTAGCCAAAAGTCAGGATGATAATCCTAGAAGTGAAGTCAAGAAGAAGCACCTGTAACATCTCGGTCTGACCCGAGTATTATTTAATAAGAAAATAATAAACGGATCAGTATAGCTATAAATATCAGATGAAATGATATAGAATAAGAGATATGACTAAACGTATAATAATCACAATGCCAAGCTGTGATAAATAAGTAATTGAAAATCAACAAGGGATTAATCAATATCACAAGAATCTTCTCAAAGATTAAAAGGAATGTCATACTCCTTATTTCATTCACCAAGCCACAAGTATTGACAACATATAAATGCCAATCATAAAATTGGTGAAACACAAATTCTAGAAATCATCAATAGAAATCCAGAAATCACAAAAAGGGAGAGGCCTATCATAGAACGGGAGCATGAAAACTCACCAACACGTGTATCACAAACGGGACGCTATCCCATGGTCGCTAACCATAGAGCCGGTCCAATGACGTAGTACAATATCGGTACACCCGAGGGACCTGAAACTGGAATAGATCGGAACATCGACGTAGTACAACGGTACGTCCAATGAACCGAACTCCACAAAAGAATATGGGTCGCTAGCCCATAAGAATTGAGTCGAAACTCCAAAATAAATAGGTCGTTAGCCTATAATAGAAATGAGACGAAGCTCCATAAAACGAGGTACCGTCCCCTCCGTGGACAAAGAAACATAGCATAACGCTAGTCTAAAACACAAAAATGATCCTCAATGATCATCAAGAAAGTGTCAATTACTCTAAGCTAGTAAATATATGAGCTTAGCATCATGTCCTATAACCACTAGCTTAACTTAAATATTTATGAGAAAATTGTAGATCTCCACTAGAAAATTGTCACATGAGATTCAATCGAACAAGTCCAAGAATTAATCGACGAAGCAAACACAAGTGTTTCATACCACTCGTTTTACTAAGTCGTTTAATTGGATTTCTCATACGAGTGAGGTAAAGGTTTGCATATACTAATAGATTGGAAAATGGTTTGAGAAAGGAGCTTTGTAATAAAATGGGGTTGAAATCGTTTTAATGAAAGGGTTTTGATATTTACTACTAGTATAGAGAACCTTTATATTTTGAAGTGACAAATCATAGAAGTGATTGTAGAAACAATCAATCATAAAAATTCACATACGAAGACGTGAATAAAATCCAAAGAAATCGATATCAAATCCATCAAAATGGATATTTCCGAAAATTCTCGAAGAAAATGTCATCAAAGTCGATAATAAATGATAACAACTAAAAGGGAAACAATACGAATCGATTAAAGTTGGAAATTCAAACAATTAGACAACATAGGCATAATTGGCAAATAGGAGCAGGTCGGTCAACCGGACTCCCTGAGTCGGTTGACTGAACCGAAGATGGAAGTGCCAGGGTAGCAGGTCGGTCGACCGGGCCCTGAGCTCGGTCGGCCAGAGCCTGAAACCAGCACTACCAAAACAGAGGCAGGAAGTGCTCGGGTAGCAGGTCGGTCGACCGGCTACAGAGCTCGGTCGGCCGGACCCTGTTGCCAGCACTCCCATGCCTATCTAATGAATGTCAATCCCCTCCGAATCGAAATCGGTCGAGCAACAGCACTAAGGATTTACGCATGGACTACCCGGCCATAAAAGCTCTTCGGTTCATCACCAAAAACATGATCAAGACATCAAAGCTATGATTCTTAAAGAATTGAACCCAAAACACTAAAAATTGGAATATTCACCAAATCAATCCAAACCAAAAGCAATTTCAGAAGAATAAGTGTTAGGAATTCATACCTAAAAATCGAAGATAAATATAGGCATAGATGTGAGATAAAAATCTCATCTTTTCACAAAAACAATGAAGAAGAAGCTTGAAAGCAAAGGGAGAATCAACCACTCTTCAACACAACCCAAATGAGCTTGAATCTATGCTCAAAAAGAAGAACATTCCCAAAGTTAGGTTTAGAAATTTCTGAAATTGATAAAAGAATGAGTTGGAGAAGAAGAAGAGAGGCTTACCAAAGTTTCTTCTATTAGTTTGGAGCTAGAGCTTGATTTGCAAAAGAAAACTAGGGCTTGAGTTTCAATTTCCCATTCCACTCTCCATTGTTATAAAAGCTTGAGTATTAGGAAAATAGAAAGAAAGTAAATGAAGAGGAGAGGGTTGGGACCGAGTTAATAAGTGGGGTTATAGGGCTCAGCCCAAACCAAAGCCCTAAGCGAAAAGTGTCAAAATTCCACTAACTCCAAACATATCAAAGTTTATACTCAAAAAGATCGCAAACGGCGTTTTGAACTCAATGGAAGTGGTCTCGAGTCCTAATTCGATCGTATGCAAAAAGTAGCTTTTCGGAATAAATTCCGAGTATCGATAAAATATTTAAATAAAATATTTAAATATAAAATCGATAAATATGCGGGTTGTTGCACGTTGTCTTAAATAATATTGTTTTTGACCCGCATAAAAGAAAAGAATTTGATTGAAAGTTAAGTAAGGAATTTTGAGTTATTTTCCAAAGCGAAAGAATGAATTTCTTAGAAATTATCCTAAGTCAAAAGGAAGGGATTTCGAAATTGTCCGAAAAGAATTAAAGTGAAAAGCGACTTAATAAATCCTGTATACTCATATTCACTTTTTATCGGTAATTAGATTTTGAAGGAACCGGGGTCAGTTTTAGGTAATTCCTATCTGAAAACCACTTCGAACCAATGTATACGTTCGAATGTGAAGACATGTTGAAGATGATTGAAGACTGTGGATCTTTATAGCGTGAGGACTGCTTGTTGACTTGCTCTGGGTAGCTCCCGATTTATATATAGCGGTGGTCTCCTCGTTGTGGAGATTTTGCGGATTGCAAAGACTACTCGCTACTAGTGGTAGTAGGAGAGGGCATTCGGTTTGTCTTGTTCCTGGACAACTTGTATGGACGTTCGTCTAACATTGCATTTCTAAATATTATGCACATTGGTTTTTACAAACGTACATCAGTGGTGGCGAAGAAGGCAACTTCTCTTAGCTTAACACCCTCCTTGAACATACGAGCTCAAGGGTTGTATTTTTGTGGAAGGCAATTAGTAGTCAACAGAGATGGCAATAAGGCATTCAAAGATGTAATATGTGCTTTGTGAAAAGGTAATCGTAACCTCAAGCCTCATCAAACTGGAAACGACTGAAACAGGATTAGATGCAGCAAGGCTAAGTGGGTCATTCCCAAGTTGGGTATGGTCATCACCTTCTAGATATATTTCTTCCCGCTATGACGTTTGGAATGTAAATTAATGTGGTATATGGAAAACGAGCGCTCGGCTAAAGGTTGGTAACGATCGGGGGATGACATATTCGGTACTATCTAGTTACAGAGGTAGGTCGGTCTTGTGTTGGTAGAGGGCAGATGTTCTGTGCCTCGGGATATCCATCTAGAGGTGTACCCATTTCGGAAGGTAGATCCTTCGCATGGTCATTTGTATGGAAATCCATTCTCCAATAAGAACCTACGGTTTTGTTTATAGAGCCTAGTATGCTGGAATTTAATAGTGGTAACAATTTCAGCTAATACTAATAAGTTTATTTGCAAATGTTTTCAAAGAGATGTCATTAAGAATAATATCGTAGGTTTTGACATAAAAGTGTTTATTTATCATAAGGTAAAAACCCGTCCGTGTTTATGTATGGGCGTGGTCTTATGAGATACTCTTTATTTTTCAAAAGATTTTATCCAAAGGCTGATTTATGACACTGTCATTTATTATTGAGTTTTTCTAACGCTGGTTTATCAAGCCTAATCCGGGTATTTTCAATACTTGGGTCAGATCAGAGTAGTTTCAGGTTAGTCGAAGACAGTTGGAGTTTCTAGGTGAGAGCTGGAGATATTCATCATACGTATGAGCATATTCGATTATCCGCTGTACTTAGTGTATTTTGTTTGATGTTTGCCAGCAATTGTAAGGGCAGATGCTTATAACTGTACAGGCTAAATTTAGGTTAGACTCTGATATATGTATTTAAAAGTTTTCCGCTGTAAAGATATTTGTTTAATATTATATGTTATTCCATTCGAGTGAGATTATGTTCTGTCTATTTTTCTTTATTACCCTTCATGTTCCGTATTTTCGTGCAATTTGAGCTGGACATGTATGGTTTATTGTCGATTCAAAGGGTACAAAAAACGGGTCGTGACACATACAATCACAACTTTTGAGGTGCATTCGTTAATTTTGTAAGATTTCCATGTAGATCTCCTCAGATCAAAGCCAACTCTAGGCATCTGCATAAGAATCAGAGATATCCTTTTGAAATAACATAAATCCCCAGTGAATGTAGCATAGGAAATACATAGCTGGCCGAACAAGCCGGGTGCATCGCTTCCGCATGCATATCTGTAAGTAACTTTGGGACAAAGTCGCATGCACCCTCGTGGGTTGTTAACCCTATGGCTATGCATACTATCTCTAGTTTTAGTCATATAGGCTAGTGAGCTACGTTCGGCATCCTTGCACACGATTCACAACTCAAATAGATCTCGACAAATGAGTCCTTAACTCGAACAAATCTCGGAACCACACATGGTTTCCCAAATCTCAATATCTTTGAATCACACATGGATCCCTCGGAAGATCTCAGAATCGCATGTGGATTCCCATACCTCAGGAAGTCTTAAAATCACATATAGATCCTCACATCCCGAATAGATCATGGACCACGACGTGTGTTCAAGCATCTCAAACAGGTCTCTGATCTCCACATTGATTCCAACATCATGAACCAATCAGCAATCAATCACGAACCTCATCCAAAGCATATAATATGTATATGGTTTTGGATGGTTACGGTTTCAAGTGATCTCATATAAGTACACTTCCCTGCTTACCGGGTGCTCCAAAACCAATCGATGGTTTCCGGTAATCTCAACCCCAATTCCGTGGGAAATAAATAGAAAACATATGAGTGGAGATCATCCTAACTGTTTAAGTAGATGGATTTTGTTATCATTGTCCTAGAAGAGCAAAACGTGTTTATATGTACAGTATAACATCACTGAAGATAACTGTACTATATAATTCCTATGTTTTTCTAGATATTTCAAGAGTATATTTGGTCAAATAAAATAACAATGAGAATAATTGCATATGGGAAACTAAGTCCCCTATACTATCCATAAGCAAGTAGCACATAAAGCACGATCAAAACACACAAGTAGGATGAAGTCATATAAACGACTTCTAATCCCCTTTTTAATTAATCTTCCTTTATTAATTAAAAATCCTCTTTTATTAGTAAAACTTATTTTCCTCAATAAACTCTTTATAAATGAAACGTAATTTATTAATTAAACTATGCTATTTAATTAAACCATCACTATTCATTTCAACACATTTTGATACTCCTAAAAGTATTCATATGCTTATCTCTACCATATACGTATATTCACAAACCAGTTTCCCAGGGCTTAAGACTAATGTTAGTCTAACACTATCGCTACAAACCCAAAACCATTTCTCTTAAGATTATCTTTAGAACATTCATTTCAAAGATCTATTTACATTCATAATTATAATCAAAACGAGTTAAAGGCGAATGTTACTAACAAATTGCCATAACAAACCCAAAACCAATCCATACTCATAATTCTCTTTAAATTCCATTATTAAAGATCTAATTATTTTATGAACTCATTTAACATTATTTTACCACTTTAAATATTGTACAAGGGTTTAAAAACAAATGTTACTAGAACATTATTTACGACAAACCCAAAATCACTTCAATATTCTGTAATCTTTAAAACTCCATTTTAAAGATCCAATCACTTTCAAAAGTATAGTTAATGATTTAAAACAAATATTGCACAACATCACTCCTATAAACCCAAAATCACTTTTATACATGTCGTTTACTTTGAAGCATTCATTTTGCACTCTAAGTACTTCTCCACTTATTAAATAAGGTAATATACCTTTTTAATCAATTTATAGAGCAATCCATTATAACATAAGTGTTGTAATATAAGAACTCCTTTTAAATCCCTTTAAAAAATATTAAACTTCCTTTTTAAACTTCTAAATATAATAAAATACCTTTAAAACGATATATATGTATAAACATACATACATACATATATACAAACGTACTAATTTACTTGTAAATCTAAGGTATTTAATAAAATACTATAAACCATTTGTCAAATATTATAATATAAAAACCTTTTATTTATTTAATAAAATCTTTAAAAATTTCAAAAAAATATTATATACTAAAACATACTTATATATATTTTAAAACATTTATTTAAAAACAGTAAATACCTGTTTTATAAATTAAAACCATCACTTTATAAACCCATAAATGATTTTAGAAATATATTTAAACCTTGATATTTTTGATGATAAGTACGCTTAGAGTACTTATTAAAATATGAAGAATCCCTAGATGTATGTCAAGTTAACTTTAAAATTATCGATCATAGCGATTTCAAAGTGCATCCTTCGTGTCCTTTTCGCTTCTAATATTTACAACTTTCGTTTCTAATTTCCACAAATGTCCAAACTAGTTCCTCTATGTCAAACACACCAAAACGTATGTAGAACAATCCAATATATATTCTAAAATATATCCCAATTTATCTTATTTAATGTATGTCAAATATCAGGGATTTCAAAGCACGTTTAATACGAATATATCATTTCAATTACTTATAATGCACTATCGCTTTTCACAAAGTAGTATCAAACATGTAAACAAGTAGTCTAGGCCATAATATATGTTATAAATGATCAAAAGATATATTATACTCCATAATAATGTTGTCACTCATTTTACAAAACAAGGTGGGGTCCAAAAGTAATAACTTGCATTGTTCGTTGTAAATTTAATACAATAATAATTATATACGCAATAATATTCAATCAATTAATGAGTAAAACTCAACCAAGTTCTAGCTAATACTTACACATTTCTGAATAGTCAAAATCGAAAGTTGTTCATTTTTCACTAAAATTTCCATAAGCTTTAAACTCAACGAATCCAACTCCAATGCGTAGATATCATCGATACCAGCACGATGGTGAAAATGGCGCCTCAATCAGACCTCGTATGAACAAGATATGATTTATATAAGTTTATGAATTTTAAACACTAATTAATGAATTAATTAACTTGGTAAATTAACTTGCTTCCCTTAATAAATCATCTTCCTCAATTCTCAAATCCTCATTACCATGCATGAAACATGCACCATCCAAATTCTTGCACACACTATATCACTAACATCAAGCGGTAGTAGGTAGATTATTCCTTCACAGGAGAATTAATTGTGATCGAACTTAAGTAGTACCATTTCACTTATGACATCGCTTCTTTTAATTAGCGTCCACTTAATTCGAAACATCCTTCACAATTAAAAATCAATATTCGATCATACCTTTATTTAAACTCAAAAATTACATCTTTTATATATATAATTCTTCACCATTTTTATTTTACCGCTTTACGGATGGGAAAACACAATATGGGATGGTGACTTGCCATGTTAATCCAATAAACATAGTACTCAATAATATAAGTAGCATTATAACCCAAAATCATATATAAGAATATTGAAAAAGGATGATGTCCAGGACTAGTAAATATGATATACAACTCATATCATATCCAACCTAGATTGATACTTAAAGTATGTAACATACGCGATTTTTCGTTGCCGAAAAAACAATTAGTTAGGGTTTTAAGAAAAAGATAAAGGTAGAAGAAGAGAGAAAAAGATAGGAAATAGAGAGAAAAGAAAATAGAAAGAAATAGAAAGGAAACAACAGAACAACATCAGAATCTCACAATCGCAGCGGACAACATATAATAATAAATGAATAATCTTTAAACAAAGAACTATATCAGTTATTACATTACATCACATTACATTTCATTACATCATCAGAGTGTACAACAACAAACAACATCAAACAATGCAGCAGAAAAAGAAATACAATATACTAGTAATACACCATGCCATCCAGCTTACCTCCAGCAACTCCAGAATATCCTGATAAACCTAACTCTTGAATTCCCATGTGGAAATTGGTGGACACCCAGAGTTTAGGAAGGAAAAAAATAAACTCCGAGTCAGTCAGGTGACTGGTGTGAGAACTCAAAACAGTTATTTATCTTTAAAATCAAAATAGAGTAATATTTTTAAAGTCAATTCGAAATGCTTTTAAAAATGAGACTACCATAAGGCCTCCCGCACACACACACATGCAAACGCAGAATCGGAGGAGATTTCTCCTTATGATAGTCAAAGATGCTTGATACGCATTAAAAAGACATTTGATATTATTGCTAGTGCATAGTGTAGGAAATATTTCGAAAGTAGAATATAAATCTTAGCCAACATACGACCATTATCGTATGCCAACTATAGCTATCATCCAAACAGTGGGGCGCCACCATAAGTGAATGATAGGTTCTACAACTAATACCGTACAAGATCGTATTGTTTCTTTGGATTTCCAACGAATGGTCAGGCCAAGGAACTTCCCATTGCCACATGAGAATGCCTCTGGAAGGACGTCACCGAGAACCAAACCGGATCTCTGCCAACACAAGGCCGGGTTACCCCTAACTGGGTAACTACTGACACGAGTATGCCATCCCCCGGTCCTTTGGGACCTTTAACCGAGCGCTCGTAATCAACATCACACCAAATAATAAGTGTTTCAACATGAGTAAGTATCTGGGCTCCATACCATGATACCACCCTTTTCCAGAAGGAAATGCACATACCCTAAAGGGAGCTACCCCTCATAACCTTGCCGCATCTTTCCTGTTTTGACCATTCCGGGGTGTGAGGCTCGACGAAGTTTCGTCCACAAAGTCATGCTTTATAAAAAAGTTGTGCTTTGGGTCAACAAATGATCATAGAAATGATCACAAAGATAAACGATCAAACAAATGATCCTATCACAAATGATCAACACAATGATCATTTCACAGCAACACTCAGCATGTCACATTACCAAATTGGGAATACATCGCTGATAACCATCAACTACATAACCTCTGAGCTCGTACGTCTCAGAGAAGGGTGTTAAGCTAAGAGAATAAATTCTCCGCCACCAACAGAAATATATTTGAAAGAAATAAGCTTTATATCTCAATTTGTAATGTCAGACATACTATCCATACAAGTCTGTTCCGGGCTCGAACAGAACCGAAGGCACTTACGAAGAAGTCCTTGCAATCCGGATATCCACAATCCTAATCGGATTCCCCATCACATATGGAGAACTATATACCGGAGCAACTCGGTGCAGAGTCAATCGACAGGTCATCCTATCGCTCTCGCAAATACCCGATCTTCAACACCGGTCATCAATGTTATCCATTACGTCGTATCACTATTCGGAATGGGTAATCCGAATAACGCAATAATTTAAAAATAAGTGTGGCATTCAAATTCAGCAAATCACAACAAATACCTTTCAAAGGTAAATATTGATAGTCGGTTATTGAACTATCAATGGATATGCACAACATCACCAGATTCCAAATAATTTTCCAAATTATTTATTTCCCAAAAATATCTTTACAAGGTATATAATTTCAATACTTAAAAAATAAATCAATATTTATTTTTAAACAAATCCCCCTTTCTTTTATAAATTCCATAGTGAATTTACATTCCAAAATATCCATGCATATGCAATTTCAATTGTTCATTTCAATTTATCTTCAAAAAGATAAATTCTCAAAACGTTTCATTTCACATTGGAAAAACATTTCCATACTTATTTATTCATAAGTAATTCACAAATTTTATTTATTTTCAACCTTTAGGAAATATTCAATATACTTAAATCGAAATTAAGCATATATTTCATTCTTTAAGGAAATCATTCTCTTAAAAATATTTATCTGGGCCAAAACGAATGTTGCGTAAAACATCGTTACGACAACCCAAAATCACTAGTATAGGGATTCGAAATTAAAATAGATATATAAATCCCAATACTATGCAAAACATTTCCTTTCGGATATCATTTACTATAATAACAGTGTTATAGTCCACCATTTCCTTCTATTTCTCGAAAACGTCTATTTCAACAATGAATGTTGAAATCTATGGTTTCGAATCTTAACATATTTTTAAAACATCGTTAGATTGTTTTAATTCTACTTAAAACATCACATCCAATACATTTCCTTTAACATATTATTCGCTATTCAAAAACGTGAATATACTTCGTTAACAAATTTCATCATTTCTATTCATTTTATTTCAAAGGATTATTCACTGTCTAAAACGTGAATATAACTCCATAAATAAGTTACAACAATTTAATTATCCAAAATAAGTCGTTGCGGATTTATAAAACAATGTTTATAAATTCCATTTCTATTTATTTTACAACAACTTCCTTTTATAAATTTCCTTTATTAACCTATTCGATTTATAACTCAATTATATACCGAAAGTCCATTTTATAAGTTAAACACTTATAATTTATTTGTTTGCAAAAACCGTTCCTTTAACTTCCCAAATTATAAATCATATAACTTAAAAGATTCATTTATTTACCCAATCTATTTCTTCAAATAACTTTACAAATTTTATAAACCTACTGCTTATAAAATTCCATTTATAACTTCACCGTTTATAATTCTATAAATTTTATTCATTTATGAAATTCATTCACAATTCATTCTAACACTTATAAAAACTCGTTTTATAATTCAAATATTTTAATTTATAATATCAATTTATAAATTTCTTATATATTTTCATCATTTCTGATTTATAAAATAATCAAATTTCATAAATCCTATTTTTAAACTTTTTATAATAAATTCAAAAATCCCGATTAAACTATTTTATAAAATCATTAGCCTCATATTTTCAAAATCAACTTTTAACTATATTTCTCAAAAACCATAATTTTTATAATATTAAAATTATAACGTTATTTATTTATAATGGATCAATTCCAAAAATATTTTATAACGTATACTTTCAAAAATCAACTTTAAAATCCTTTTAAAATTCCAAAAATGGGTCAAATGATGCTACATACCAAATAGTCAATCACGACAACAACGACATCATATATCGATATGATCATCAACGAATATCAAAATATCCATAATCAAATAAATACTATTGAGGAATCCAGTTGGATCCCTCCAACCTGTTTTCCTGCATCCAAAGATGTTAGCACAATACCAATTCTATTCCAGTATGAAATTATCGCGGTATATGAGATTTAAAATATTATCCGTTTAACAGACGGCGCAATAGGGTCTCATCCGCTATATACTGCGGGAAATCAACAACTGCAATATATACATATGCCAATATATATATATATATATATTGCTATTATATATAATACCAATTTCACTGTTTATGAAATATTCGCGGTATATGTTTTTAATAAATAACCTCTGCTTACTAACGGCGCATAATGTCTATTTTAACAATCAATAGATAACAATTAGCATTCAAACATGCATTCAAGAATTTTAAATATAACTATTTAAAAATTAAAATCGAAACCAATTCGATTGAGTGAGAAGTTCTCACCTTGATTTCAATTTCGTTTTAGCGATTTATTTCGAATAAAATTAAACGGACGTTTAATTTTACCCGAAATTCTCACTAACTCCAAACGACTCCAATCCAACTCCATAACGTAGTGCTCGTCCATACGATTCCAACGCAACTGATTTCGCGCGTTTTCGACCTCGTATGAAAAAGATATGATTTTTACAAGTTTACACGATTTTTTAATAACTAATTTACAACATAATTTTATAATTTTAAACCTAAATTAGTCCAAGCCGTTGGATCCACTTCCTTGCAGCATCAAGTCCGTTCACTGCTTCCTCCTTCTTAATGCAACTCCATCCCCAGTAAAAACACGCGACTTGAACCCATTGCTCGACATTTAGGGTTAGATTTCTCGACCTCCACGCTTGCTTCTACTTCGATCAAAGACCACCACCACGCGCGCGCTCCCCGGCACCACCCACGGCCAAGCTGCGGCCCCACTCGGTCACGCCTATGGCACGAAATTCGAGAACGAATGCGCGACCTTTATATGCAATTTGCCGTTGAATCTCTGCTCCAAACACGATCATAGCCGTTCAGATTGAAGATCTCGTTGTCGTCTACAACTTTCATGTTGAAAGTTTCTTGTAATACTTCACGGATTTGAAGAGATTAGAGGAGAAAGGAGATGCATTTCTGTCCTTCGAAATTTTATATGGCAGCTAGGATTTTAAACCTAAATTTTTTTTTGTGAAGAGATGAGGGTCTATTTATAGAAAATCGAACGAAACACTATTCATTTTGGATTTTCCAAACTCCGATTTACGCGCGGTGACCAGCGTTTCTAGGGTTTATCCCGCATTCCGGACACAATGGAACGTGTTTCGGAAGTTAATTCGGTCATCTGTGCGAGTTATGGCAATAAACGTTCAATTTAAAATTAAACCGATTAAACGATTTTCTAGGCGTTTTAGCTTGCACCGGACAAACGGTAAATCCAATTGACACAAAATTTTAAACCATACAATAATATCATATTACGGATCCGATGAAACTAGTTTCGTCGAAATCCGAGACTTTTTGAAAAATGGCTATTTTAACTCGCCAAATTAATATTTAAAACAATTTCGATGCGTTTCGAGCTGCCACGGTCAAACGATAACTCCGATTGCTACGAAAATTGAAATCCGATAATAACAAACTATTACGGATCCAATGGAACTAGTTTCTTCCAATTCTGAGACTGTTCAAAAAAATGGCTAATTTCACTAGTCGATTAAATATTAAAATATTCAATTTTCACAAATAAACTTTTAATTCAAATTTAAAAGTTCTATAACATCATTCTAACTCCAATATGATATAATAAAATTTTACGAATCATTTTCAATCATATTTAACCCAATTTTCAATTATTTTCTGTATTTTCACATATTAAATTATCGATTTAATTATTCAATTAAATCCAATTATTCGAAATAAAATTTATTCGACTTATAAATTTCACTTATTTATATTTAAAATTAATTAAATATTTAAATTTTAATTAATAAAAATCCTGGGTCGTTACATACTTCCCCCCTTAAAAGAATTTCATCCTCGAAATTACAAAGTAAGAAAAGTTACAGAATCTATTAACTTTACTAAGTTTTCAAATCATACTTAGTTATCTTTTCAAAAACAACTACTATTGTTTGACTTTTAGTTCCAAATCAAAGTTATAGTTTTCAAAATTTTCTAATTTTTCTCAAATTTTTCTAACGCCTTAAATTTTCGGAAAAATTCGCCAGAGTCTCCTTTGCGCGGCTCGATCCGGAAAAAAATGACAGTATATATATCACAAATATACATCTCATCAAGTAATAAGGCATCCCGCAGGGAAAAAAGTGTAAAAGTATGATATTTAATCCAAGATATGTACCTTATGTTTTATTAGCAAGCATATACGGCTAATATAGCGCGAAAGCGAGCTCCAAATGCGAAGCAAACGCGATCCGCACCTACTAATCACTCAACAAATAGATGAGAAACATGTATATAGACAATAGTATCGATATACAACATATAGCAACATAATAACTATATATGCCAACATAGCAAATGCAAACAAACACCAAATGCAACCATCAACCAACTATCATCCAACTAGCATTCATAACCAATAAATATTCGTTCTTATTCTCATTAATATTCAATGAATGGTTTTCAATTTAGTCACATTTGATTTATTAACAGTGGATGTTTTTACTAACATTCATTTTCAATTAGTTTATATTTACTAATTCATATTCAAGTTGGTTCACTTCCAAATCAAATTCAATTCTATTTAAGATTCACTTAACTTCCAATTGAACTTCAATTACTTTAGCTTTCAATTTCATTAATACTTAATAAATTATATACAATCAACTAACAACCATATAACAACCAATGTATATTAATTACAACCAAATTCTTTTACTTATATTCATTCAGTTTGGTTTAACACCTTTACTTTCAATTGGTTTAATTAAATTGATTTTCATTCAATTATTCAACTTCCAATAACATTAGATTTTAATGAATTAACACTTACATTCATTATTTCATATCAACTTAATTTTATTAATTTACTTTGATACCAAAATCAACTTCATTCAACATCTCTTAAGTTATACTTCCATTTAACTTTAAATTCATTTTTATTTATTTACAACTCAAATTGATAAATATATTCTTATAGTTTCACTTCTTATATATATAAGTTTATTTCACAATTGTAAATCACATTAATTATAATTCAATTCTATAATTTATTTGCTTATACAATTATTCTTTTATTTAGATTATTCAAACATCTTATTCAACAACCAAACAACTAAACAATCAACTTATATACACTTTAATAATTCTGAAAAATTATTTCTTTATATATAAAATATAATCAAGGTAAAATTATTTCATTTACCCAATTTAAAACAATATTATGTCGAATTGTTCTATTCAAATGTTTATAAACCTCTTCGGCATAGTTGTCGAGACCGTGCTGACGAAGGTTCATATGCCACTCAATAAACCAATCATCACAATATAAAACAATTTTATATATTCACTAACAAATACGCTCTCATAGCTATTATTACACTCAAACTCATTCTAGAGTACTACTGACTCTATCTCTAATGAGTAATACCCAACAGAACCATGGTTGTCGCTTAACCATATGCTCTGATACCAAATGTAACATACGCGACGTTAGCGGTCACAACCGGTAGGCTTTTCAACCATCCCAGCCCCACCGTGTCTTACACTGGTATCCCAAACTTGCTTTTACGGCCAGCCTCTCGACTGTCTCAGCTTATGCTTAACCAACCCCCTAAAAGAGGACGTGTGGGGGCAAGAGTCTCCCATTCGCCACCAAACCGCGAAGCGAGAACCCCCCATCACATAGTCCTAAGCTCAGCAAGACTGGTGTGAGAACTCAAAACAGTTATTTATCTTTAAAATCAAAATAGAGTAATATTTTTAAAGTCAATTCGAAATGCTTTTAAAAATGAGACTACCATAACGTCTCCCGCACACACACACATGCAAACGCAGAATCGGAGGAGATTTCTCCTTATGATAGTCAAAGATGCTTGATACGCATTAAAAAGACATTTGATATTATTGCTAGTGCATAGTGTAGGAAATATTTCAAAAGTAGAATATAAATCTTAGCCAACATACGACCATTATCGTATGCCTACTATAGCTATCATCCAAACAGTGGGGCGCCACCATAAGTGAATGATAGGTTCTACAACTAATACCGTACAAGATCGTATTGTTTCTTTGGATTTCCAACGAATGGTCAGGCCAAGGAACTTCCCATTGCCACATGAGAACGCCTCTGGAAGGACGTCCCCGAGAACCAAACCGGATCTCTGCCAACACAAGGCCGGGTTACCCCTAACTGGGTAACTACTGACACGAGTATGCCATCCCCCGGTCCTTTGGGACCTTTAACCGAGCGCTTGTAATCAACATCACACCAAATAATAAGTGTTTCAACATGAGTAAGTATCTGGGCTCCATACCATGATATCACCCTTTTCCAGAAGGAAATGCACATACCCTAAAGGGAGCTACCCCTCATAACCTTGCCGCATCTTTCCTGTTTTGACCATTCCGGGGTGTGAGGCTCGACGAAGTTTCGTCCACAAAGCCACGCTTTATAAAAAAACTGTGCTTTGGGTCAACAAATGATCATAGAAATGATCACAAAGATAAACGATCAAACAAATGATCCTATCACAAATGATCAACACAATGATCATTTCACAGCAACACTCAGCATGTCACATTACCAAATTGGGAATATATCGCTGATAACCATCAACTACATAACCTCTGAGCTCGTACGTCTCAGAGAAGGGTGTTAAGCTAAGAGAATAAATTCTCCGCCACCAATAGAAACATATTTGAAAGAAATCAGCTTTATATCTCAATTTCTAATGTCATACATACTATCCATACAAGTCTGTTCCGGGCTCGAACAGAACCGAAGGCACTTACGAAGAAGTCCTTGCAATCCGGTTATCCACAATCCTGATCGGATTCGCCATCACATATGGAGAACTCTATACCGGAGCAACTCGGTGCAGAGTCAATCGACAGGTCATCCTATCGCTCTCGCAAATACCCGGTCTTCAACACCGGTCATCAATGCTATCCATTACATCGTATCACTATTCGGAATGGGTAATCCGAATAACGAGCGCAATAATTTAAAAATAAGTGTGGCATTCAAATTCAGCAAATCACAACAAATACCTTTCAAAGGTAAATATTGATAGTCGGTTATTGAACTATCAATGGATATGCACAACATCACCAGATTCCAAATAATTTTCCAAATTATTTATTTCCCAGAAATATCTTTACAAGGTATATAATTTCAATACTTCAAAAATAAATCAATATTTATTTTTAAACAAATCCCCCTTTCTTTTATAAATTCCATAGTGAATTTACATTCCAAAATATCCATGCATATACAATTTCAATTATTCATTTCAATTTATCTTCAAAAAGATAAATTCTCAAAACGTTTCATTTCACATTGGAAAAACATTTCCATACATATTTATTTATAAGTAATTCACAAATTTTATTTATTTTCAACCTTTGGGAAATATTCAATATACTTAAATCGAAATTAAGCATATATTTCATTCTTTAAGGAAATCATTCTCTTAAACATATTTATCTGGGCCAAAACGAATGTTGCGTAAAACATCGTTACGACAACCCAAAATCACTAGTATAGGGATTCGAAATTAAAATAGATATATAAATCCCAATACTATGCAAAAAAATTCCTTTCGGAAATCATTTACTATAATAACAGTGTTATAGTCCACCATTTCCTTCTATTTCTCGAAAACGTCTATTTCAACAATGAATGTTGAAATCTATGGTTTCGAATCTTAACATATTTTTAAAACATCGTTAGATCGTTTTAATTCTACTTAAAACATCACATCCAATACATTTCCTTTAACATATTATTCACTATTCAAAAACGTGAATATACTTCGTTAACAAATTTCATCATTTCTATTCATTTTATTTCAAAGGATTATTCACTGTCTAAAACGCTAATATAACTCCATAAATAAGTTACAACAATTTAATTATCCAAAATAAGTCGTTGCGGATTTATAAAACAATGTTTATAAATTCCATTTCTATTTATTTTACAACAACTTCCTTTTATAAATTTCCTTTATTAACCTATTCGATTTATAACTCAATTATATACCGAAAGTCCATTTTATAAGTTAAACACTTATAATTTATTTGTTTGCAAAAATCGTTCCTTTAACTTCCCAAATTATAAATCTTATAACTTATAAGATTCATTTATTTACCCAATCTATTTCTTCAAATAACTTTACAAATTTTATAAACCTACTGCTTATAAAATTCCATTTATAACTTCACCGTTTATAATTCTATAAATTTCATTCATTTATGAAATTCATTCACAATTCATTCTAACACTTATAAAAACTCGTTTTATAATTCAAATATTTTAATTTATAATATCAATTTATAAATTTCTTATATATTTTCATCATTTCTGATTTATAAAATAATCAAATTTCATAAATCCTATTTTTAAACTTTTTATAATAAATTCAAAAATCCCGATTAAACTATTTTATAAAATCATTAGCCTCATATTTTCAAAATCAACTTTTAACTATATTTCTCAAAAACCATAATTTTTATAATATTAAAATTATAACGTTATTTATTTATAATGGTTCAATTCCAAAAATATTTTATAACGTATACTTTCAAAAATCAACTTTAAAATCCTTTTAAAATTCCAAAAATGGGTCCAATGATGCTACACACCAAATAGTCAATCACGACAACAACGACATCATATATTGATACGATCATCAACGAATATCAAAATATCCATAATCAAATAAATACTGTTGAGGAATCCAGTTGGATTCCTCCAACCTGTTTTCCTGCATCCAAAGATGTTAGCACAATACCAATTCCGTTCCAGTATGAAATTATCGCGGTATATGGGATTTAAAATATTATTCGCTTAATAGGCGGCGCAATAGGGTCTCATCCTCTATATACTGCGGGAAATCAACAACTGCAATATATACATATGCCAATATATATATATTGCTATTATATATAATACCAATTTCACTGTTTATGAAATATTCGCGGTATATGTTTTTAATAAATAACCTCCGCTTACTAACGGCGCATAATGTCTATTTTAACAATCAATAGATAACAATTATCATTCAAACATGCATTCAAGAATTTTAAATATAACTATTTAAAAATTAAAATCGAAACCGATTCGATTGAGTGAGAAGTTCTCACCTTGATTTCAATTTCGTTTTAGCGATTTATTTCGAATAAAATTAAACGGACGTTTAATTTTACCCGAAATTCTCACTAACTCCAAACGACTCCAATCCAACTCCATAACGTAGTGCTCGTCCATACGATTCCAACGCAACTGGTTTTGCGCGTTTTCGACCTCGTATGAAAAAGATATGATTTTTACAAGTTTACACGATTTTTTAATAACTAATTTACAACATAATTTTATAATTTTAAACCTAAATTAGTCCAAGCCGTTGGATCCACTTCCTTGCAGCATCAAGTCCGTTCACTGCTTCCTCCTTCTTAATGCAACTCCATCCCCAGTAAAAACACGCGACTTGAACCCATTGCTCGACATTTAGGGTTAGATTTCTCGACCTCCACGCTTGCTTCTACTTCGATCAAAGACCACCACCACGCGCGCGCTCCCCGGCACCACCCACGGCCAAGCTGCGGCCCCACTCGGTCACGCCTATGGCACGAAATTCGAGAACGAATGCGCGACCTTTATATGCAATTTGCCGTTGAATCTCTGCTCCAAACACGATCATAGCCGTTCAGATTGAAGATCTCGTTGTCGTCTACAACTTTCATGTTGAAAGTTTCTTGTAATACTTCACGGATTTGAAGAGATTAGAGGAGAAAGGAGATGCATTTCTGGCCTTCGAAATTTTATATGGCGGCTAGGGTTTTAAACCTAATTTTTTTTTTGTGAAGAGAGGAGGGTCTATTTATAGAAAATCGAACGAAACACTATTCATTTTGGATTTTCCAAACTCCGATTTACGCGCGGTGACCAGCGTTTCTAGGGTTTATCCCACATTCCGGACACAATGGAATGTGTTTCGGAAGCTAATTCGGTCATCTGTGCGAGTTATGGCAATAAACGTTCAATTTAAAATTAAACCGATTAAACGATTTTCTAGGCGTTTTAGCTTGCACCGGACAAACGGTAAATCCAATTGACACGAAATTTTAAACCATACAATAATATCATATTACGGATCCGATGAAACTAGTTTCGTCGAAATCCGAGACTTTTTGAAAAATGGCTATTTTAACTCGCCAAATTAATATTTAAAACAATTTCGATGCGTTTCGAGCTGCCACGGTCAAACGATAACTCCGATTGCTACGAAAATTGAAATCCGATAATAACAAACTATTACGGATCCAATGGAACTAGTTTCTTCCAATTCTGAGACTGTTCAAAAAAATGGCTAATTTCACTAGTCGATTAAATATTAAAATATTCAATTTTCACAAATAAACTTTTAATTCAAATTTAAAAGTTCTATAACATCATTCTAACTCCAATATGATATAATAAAATTTTACGAATCATTTTCAATCATATTTAACCCAATTTTCAATTATTTTCTGTATTTTCACATATTAAATTATCGATTTAATTATTCAATTAAATCCAATTATTCGAAATAAAATTTATTCGACTTATAAATTTCACTTATTTATATTTAAAATTAATTAAATATTTAAATTTTAATTGATAAAAATCCTGGGTCGTTACATACTTCCCCCCTTAAAAGAATTTCATCCTCGAAATTACAAAGTAAGAAAAGTTACAGAATCTATTAACTTTACTAAGTTTTCAAATCATACTTAGTTATCTTTTCAAAAACAACTACTATTGTTTGACTTTTAGTTCCAAATCAAAGTTATAGTTTTCAAAATTTTCCAATTTTTCTCAAATTTTTCTAACGCCTTAAATTTTCGGAAAAATTCGCCAGAGTCTCCTTTGCGCGGCTCGATCCGGAAAAAAATGACAGTATATATATCACAAATATACATCTCATCAAGTAATGAGGCACCCCGCAGGGAAAAAAGTGTAAAAGTACGATATTTAATCCAAGATATGTACCTTATGTTTTATTAGCAAGCATATACGGCTAATATAGCGCGAAAGCGAGCTCCAAATGCGAAGCAAACGCGATCCGCACCTACTAATCACTCAACAAATAGATGAGAAACATGTATATAGACAATAGTATCGATATACAACATATAGCAACATAATAACTATATATGCCAACATAGCAAATGCAAACAAACACCAAATGCAACCATCAACCAACTATCATCCAACTAGCATTCATAACCAATAAATATTCGTTCTTATTCTCATTAATATTCAATGAATGGTTTTCAATTTAGTCACATTTGATTTATTAACAGTGGATGTTTTTACTAACATTCATTTTCAATTATTTTATATTTACTAATTCATATTCAAGTTGGTTCACTTCCAAATCAAATTCAATTCTATTTAAGATTCACTTAACTTCCAATTGAACTTCAATTACTTTAGCTTTCAATTTCATTAATACTTAATAAATTATATACAATCAACTAACAACCATATAACAACCAATGTATATTAATTACAACCAAATTCTTTTACTTATATTCATTCAGTTTGGTTTAACACCTTTACTTTCAATTGGTTTAATTAAATTGATTTTCATTCAATTATTCAACTTCCAATAACATTAGATTTTAATGAATTAACACTTACATTCATTATTTCATATCAACTTAATTTTATTAATTTACTTTGATACCAAAATCAACTTCATTCAACATCTCTTAAGTTATACTTCCATTTAACTTTAAATTCATTTTTATTTATTTACAACTCAAATTGATAAATATATTCATATAGTTTCACTTCTTATATATATAAGTTTATTTCACAATTGTAAATCACATTAATTATAATTCAATTCTATAATTTATTTGCTTATACAATTATTCTTTTATTTAGATTATTCAAACATCTTATTCAACAACCAAACAACTAAACAATCAACTTATATACACTTTAATAATTCTGAAAAATTATTTCTTTATATATAAAATATAATCAAGGTAAAATTATTTCATTTACCCAATTTAAAACAATATTATGTCGAATTGTTCTATTCAAATGTTTATAAACCTCTTCGGCATAGTTGTCGAGACCGTGCTGACGAAGGTTCATATGCCACTCAATAAACCAATCATCACAATATAAAACAATTTTATATATTCACTAACAAATACGCTCTCATAGCTATTATTACACTCAAACTCATTCTAGAGTACTACTGACTCTATCTCTAATGAGTAATACCCAACAGAACCATGGTTGTCGCTTAACCATATGCTCTGATACCAAATGTAACATACGCGACGTTAGCGGTCACAACCGGTAGGCTTTTCAACCATCCCAGCCCCACCGTGTCTTACACTGGTATCCCAAACTTGCTTTTACGGCCAGCCTCTCGACTGTCTCAGCTTATGCTTAACCAACCCCCTAAAAGAGGACGTGTGGGGGCAAGAGTCTCCCATTCGCCACCAAACCGCGAAGCGAGAACCCCCCATCACATAGTCCTAAGCTCAGCAAGACTGGTGTGAGAACTCAAAACAGTTATTTATCTTTAAAATCAAAATAGAGTAATATTTTTAAAGTCAATTCGAAATGCTTTTAAAAATGAGACTACCATAACGTCTCCCGCACACACACACATGCAAACGCAGAATCGGAGGAGATTTCTCCTTATGATAGTCAAAGATGCTTGATACGCATTAAAAAGACATTTGATATTATTGCTAGTGCAGGAAATATTTCGAAAGTAGAATATAAATCTTAGCCAACATACGACCATTATCGTATGCCTACTATAGCTATCATCCAAACAGTGGGGCGCCACCATAAGTGAATGATAGGTTCTACAACTAATACCGTACAAGATCGTATTGTTTCTTTGGATTTCCAACGAATGGTCAGGCCAAGGAACTTCCCATTGCCACATGAGAACGCCTCTGGAAGGACGTCCCCGAGAACCAAACCGGATCTCTGCCAACACAAGGCCGGGTTACCCCTAACTGGGTAACTACTGACACGAGTATGCCATCCCCCGGTCCTTTGGGACCTTTAACCGAGCGCTTGTAATCAACATCACACCAAATAATAAGTGTTTCAACATGAGTAAGTATCTGGGCTCCATACCATGATATCACCCTTTTCCAGAAGGAAATGCACATACCCTAAAGGGAGCTACCCCTCATAACCTTGCCGCATCTTTCCTGTTTTGACCATTCCGGGGTGTGAGGCTCGACGAAGTTTCGTCCACAAAGCCACGCTTTATAAAAAAACTGTGCTTTGGGTCAACAAATGATCATAGAAATGATCACAAAGATAAACGATCAAACAAATGATCCTATCACAAATGATCAACACAATGATCATTTCACAGCAACACTCAGCATGTCACATTACCAAATTGGGAATATATCGCTGATAACCATCAACTACATAACCTCTGAGCTCGTACGTCTCAGAGAAGGGTGTTAAGCTAAGAGAATAAATTCTCCGCCACCAACAGAAACATATTTGAAAGAAATCAGCTTTATATCTCAATTTCTAATGTCATACATACTATCCATACAAGTCTGTTCCGGGCTCGAACAGAACCGAAGGCACTTACGAAGAAGTCCTTGCAATCCGGTTATCCACAATCCTGATCGGATTCGCCATCACATATGGAGAACTCTATACCGGAGCAACTCGGTGCAGAGTCAATCGACAGGTCATCCTATCGCTCTCGCAAATACCCGGTCTTCAACACCGGTCATCAATGCTATCCATTACATCGTATCACTATTCGGAATGGGTAATCCGAATAACGAGCGCAATAATTTAAAAATAAGTGTGGCATTCAAATTCAGCAAATCACAACAAATACCTTTCAAAGGTAAATATTGATAGTCGGTTATTGAACTATCAATGGATATGCACAACATCACCAGATTCCAAATAATTTTCCAAATTATTTATTTCCCAGAAATATCTTTACAAGGTATATAATTTCAATACTTCAAAAATAAATCAATATTTATTTTTAAACAAATCCCCCTTTCTTTTATAAATTCCATAGTGAATTTACATTCCAAAATATTCATGCATATACAATTTCAATTATTCATTTCAATTTATCTTCAAAAAGATAAATTCTCAAAACGTTTCATTTCACATTGGAAAAACATTTCCATACATATTTATTTATAAGTAATTCACAAATTTTATTTATTTTCAACCTTTGGGAAATATTCAATATACTTAAATCGAAATTAAGCATATATTTCATTCTTTAAGGAAATCATTCTCTTAAACATATTTATCTGGGCCAAAACGAATGTTGCGTAAAACATCGTTACGACAACCCAAAATCACTAGTATAGGGATTCGAAATTAAAATAGATATATAAATCCCAATACTATGCAAAAAAATTCCTTTCGGAAATCATTTACTATAATAACAGTGTTATAGTCCACCATTTCCTTCTATTTCTCGAAAACGTCTATTTCAACAATGAATGTTGAAATCTATGGTTTCGAATCTTAACATATTTTTAAAACATCGTTAGATCGTTTTAATTCTACTTAAAACATCACATCCAATACATTTCCTTTAACATATTATTCACTATTCAAAAACGTGAATATACTTCGTTAACAAATTTCATCATTTCTATTCATTTTATTTCAAAGGATTATTCACTGTCTAAAACGCTAATATAACTCCATAAATAAGTTACAACAATTTAATTATCCAAAATAAGTCGTTGCGGATTTATAAAACAATGTTTATAAATTCCATTTCTATTTATTTTACAACAACTTCCTTTTATAAATTTCCTTTATTAACCTATTCGATTTATAACTCAATTATATACCGAAAGTCCATTTTATAAGTTAAACACTTATAATTTATTTGTTTGCAAAAATCGTTCCTTTAACTTCCCAAATTATAAATCTTATAACTTATAAGATTCATTTATTTACCCAATCTATTTCTTCAAATAACTTTACAAATTTTATAAACCTACTGCTTATAAAATTCCATTTATAACTTCACCGTTTATAATTCTATAAATTTCATTCATTTATGAAATTCATTCACAATTCATTCTAACACTTATAAAAACTCGTTTTATAATTCAAATATTTTAATTTATAATATCAATTTATAAATTTCTTATATATTTTCATCATTTCTGATTTATAAAATAATCAAATTTCATAAATCCTATTTTTAAACTTTTTATAATAAATTCAAAAATCCCGATTAAACTATTTTATAAAATCATTAGCCTCATATTTTCAAAATCAACTTTTAACTATATTTCTCAAAAACCATAATTTTTATAATATTAAAATTATAACGTTATTTATTTATAATGGTTCAATTCCAAAAATATTTTATAACGTATACTTTCAAAAATCAACTTTAAAATCCTTTTAAAATTCCAAAAATGGGTCCAATGATGCTACACACCAAATAGTCAATCACGACAACAACGACATCATATATTGATACAATCATCAACGAATATCAAAATATCCATAATCAAATAAATACTGTTGAGGAATCCAGTTGGATTCCTCCAACCTGTTTTCCTGCATCCAAAGATGTTAGCACAATACCAATTCCGTTCCAGTATGAAATTATCGCGGTATATGGGATTTAAAATATTATCCGCTTAATAGGCGGCGCAATAGGGTCTCATCCTCTATATACTGCGGGAAATCAACAACTGCAATATATACATATGCCAATATATATATATATTGCTATTATATATAATACCAATTTCACTGTTTATGAAATATTCGCGGTATATGTTTTTAATAAATAACCTCCGCTTACTAACGGCGCATAATGTCTATTTTAACAATCAATAGATAACAATTATCATTCAAACATGCATTCAAGAATTTTAAATATAACTATTTAAAAATTAAAATCGAAACCGATTCGATTGAGTGAGAAGTTCTCACCTTGATTTCAATTTCGTTTTAGCGATTTATTTCGAATAAAATTAAACGGACGTTTAATTTTACCCGAAATTCTCACTAACTCCAAATGACTCCAATCCAATTCCATAGCGTAGTGCTCGTCCATACGATTCCAACGCAACTGGTTTCGTGCGTTTTGACCTCGTATGAAAAAGATATGATTTTTACAAGTTTACACGATTTTTTAATAACTAATTTACAACATAATTTTATAATTTTAAACCTAAATTAGTCCAAGCCGTTGGATCCACTTCCTTGCAGCATCAAGACCGTTCACTGCTTCCTCCTTCTTCACGCAACTCCATCCCCAGTAACAACACGCGACTTGAACCCATTGCTCGACATTTAGGGTTAGATTTCTCGACCTCCACGCTTGCTTCTACCTTGATCAAAGACCACCACCACGCACGCGCTCCCCGGCACCACCCACGGCCAAGCTGCGGCCCCACTCGGTCGCGCCTATGGCACGAAATTCGAGAACGAACGCGCGACGTTTATATGCAATTTGCCGTTGAATCTCTGCTCCAAACACGATCATAGCCGTTCAGATTGAAGATCTCGTTGTCGTCTACAACTTTCATGTTGAAAGTTTCTTGTAATACTTCACGGATTTGAAGAGATTAGAGGAGAAAGGAGATGCATTTCTGGCCTTCGAAATTGTATACGGCGGCTAGGGTTTTAAACCTAATTTTTTTTTATTATTATTTTGTGAAGAGATAAGGGTCTATTTATAGAAATCGAAACACTATTCATTTTGGATTTTCCAAACTTCGATTTACGCACGGTGACCAGCGTTTCTAGGGTTTACCCCGCGTTTCGGACACAATGGAACGTGTTTCGAAAGCTAATTCGGTCATCTGTGCGAGTTATGGCAATAAACGTTCAATTTAAAATTAAACCGATTAAACGATTTTCTAGGCGTTTTAGCTTGCACCGGACAAACGGTAAATCCAATTGACACGAAATTTTAAACCATACAATAATATCACATTACGGATCCGATGAAACTAGTTTCGTCGAAATCTGAGACTTTTTGAAAAATGACTATTTTAACTCGCCAAATTAATATTTAAAACAATTTCGATGCGTTTCGAGCTGCCACGGTCAAACGATAACTCCGATTGCTACGAAAATTGAAATCCGATAATAACAAACTATTACGGATCCAATGGAACTAGTTTCGTCCAATTCTGAGACTGTTCAAAAAAATGGCTAATTTCACTAGTCGATTAAATATTAAAATATTCAATTTTCACAAATAAACTTTTAATTCAAATTTAAAAGTTCTATAACATCATTCTAACTCCAATATGATATAATAAAATTTTACGAATCATTTTCAATCATATTTAACCCAATTTTCAATTATTTTCTGTATTTTCACATATTAAATTATCGATTTAATTATTCAATTAAATCCAATTATTCGAAATAGAATTTATTCGACTTATAAATTTCACTTATTTATATTTAAAATTAATTAAATATTCAAATTTTAATTAATAAAAATCCTGGGTCGTTACAAAGTTACAACTACAACTCAAGTATCAACAGCCTATAACTATCGCGACATAACATATACAGTAAGACAAAAACCATTTTCTTGGCAAACTATATCATTCCAAGCAAAAACGAACATGTGTGGTGTAACGTTATCCGGAACATCGGATCAACGACATCCATCCATAAACCAATAAATCTATTCACCTTTACTATCATTAGCAAATAATAAATAATTAAAATGCTACTCGCTTCAAACACTGAACATTACCACAATGAAATGGTATGGAGAAATGTGAATTCTAACTATTTCAGAATTTATAATATGGACCAAACACCGATCAGTCACATAGAAATACTATTCGATCATTAGGACCCTACACACAATAATCTAGGCCCTTTATAAATAAGATTTCTAACCACGTCCTAGATGATTCTTAATCGATTGGTTAATGGGATCCAAGCAATTGAAATTTCAATACCACATGTACTTCTTTTACTATCCAACTTTCTGAATGAAACTCTACTTCAACTGAATCTTTTAAATTTCCAATATCATGTAAGTATAACTTGTAACACCACATAAAAACCTATAATTAATTAATTAAGATAATGTTAAAATGAAAATTTTGCAAAGTTGGAATTTGACACTAAAAGTTATGCCGTTGTGTTCCAGGCAGAATTTTAATCAAGTTCCATAAATAAAATGTTGAAACTGGAGCTCAAACTGAAATGTTTTTTACGTTTAAAATTTTTAGATTCACAATAATTTAAACGAATTCAAACTAAAATAATTGAATAATTCTTAAATTTGAAATTTGAAAGTTAACAATAATTAGACCTGGGGTTAAGTAATCATTAAAAATCAACGTAAACATTAAATTATAATTAAGGAAATAAATAAATTAACAACGGTAAAACAACATAATGTTCCTAAAATAGGGACTAGTAGACCCCTGACCCATGGCCGGTCAACCATTAGCAGTCGATCGATGGTAGAGGGCGATCGACCGATGAATACCGGTGGTGCATAGGCATTTACAGCAATGAACATATCGAATATTATATTATTTTGAACCGACTTAAATTTAGTGGTTCTAGTGCATTCCAACCACTATAAATAGGAGCCTAAACCCCTTACTTTTATTCACAAACTATTTAGTGATTATAGAGTAGCTCTATCAATTCTTCTTTTCAAAGATTCAGAAACCTCCATTAGGGTTTCAGATAAGAAATCCAATACATCTAATTTTTTATTGTTTATCTTCTCAAACTATTCTCCTCCAAACCTTTGATTTTCTAAATCTAATATATATACAAATCTCTTACTCCATATATACCAAAAAGAAGAGATCTGGAAGGGTTCATTGAAGGCATGTCAAATTTAAAAGAAGGCAAAGCTAAAGACCAACTGCGCTTTTATATTTTACTAATTGATTCGTATAGTCCGTATTTGGATATGCCTTAAGGAGTTTTGGTTTACGAAAACAATATACTATAAATCTCCAAAACTTCTCTAATGTGAAATGTTAATTCTAGGCTGAACTCTTAGTTGTTTATATTAAAATAATAGGAATTGTGTAGGTTTTCAATTTTGCTGATTTTACCTTCTATTCTACTTTTTATTCTTTTTCTTTAGATCTAATTAAGGGATTTGATTAGGAAGTTGTGTGTAAAGTATGAATTCTTATTTGTAGTTTACCATTGTCTATTTCTACAGTTGCATAGAGTTTTCCTTTGTTTATATTCCAAGAAAAGAACTTGAATAGAGCATTAAAATAACTGAAGTTGTAAGTTTCTGTTATTGGTTTACTTTATCATTTTAATATAATAGGTTGAGTTTGAATTTAATTTTGTATACAGGCCTGTTGATTGGATTTTTGTACATTGGTTATACGGTAAATGAATAATATGTGAATGTGACTTGTATGATTTTGAAAGAATTGATATTTAAACGTTAGTTTAGGGCAAAAACTCCGCATGCTTAGAAATTCCTAGGCGCATAAATATATATATATATATATAAGCATAAATAACATATAATTATACATATTAATAGCATAGTTAATTAGATTATTAATTATTGCTAAATCCCCCTTAGGAAAGTAATTAATGGCCGAGGAAAATAAGGAGTTTTCTTATACGGCCTTATTTATGGATATGGTGAGCTGTGTGATAATATATGTAGAGAGTTATAAATTATGACTAAGTTATAGAGATGCGAGGTTAGTCAAAAGTGCACAGAGGTCTACCCATCTAATATGGCTACCAACATTGTGACTTTAGGGCTGATGTAAGACATTGCCTATATTAAGTAACTACAGATGACGCAAGGTTTGTCCCAAATTTTGTAAGGTAAATCCTCCTAGCTAATCTAGCTACTACTACCTACAAAAAGTCAAACTAATATGAGATGTTACCATAGGGTATGGGTCATAGTACGAAGGACCTACTTCAGGGATTGAATGTATTATGTGGTTGTGTGAGGGTCTGCCTCTTTTATATGTAGTAAGCAATGAATGGTCTAGATTTTGGGTTAAGGAAAGTACAAGGTGCCTTTAGAAATGGCATGTTTCAATATGAAGTATTAAGTGGCTGAAGAGATTCTGTGCAATGTCAACTAGAAAATTACTAATGAGGAGTCTGCCTTGGGATAAGTATTAAATGATGGGGACCAGCCTCATATATGGTATTAAATGATCAAATTATGTCTGGTTCCCATTAAAAGGTGTTAAGTGGCTTGGGTATTATCTCTTACATTGATAAGACATTATGGACGATAGATAGGGTTATTGGGTTGATAGCAAATTGGTTATGGGCTTATATTTGGAAAACCTTTTTTATTTGGAAAAGCCTTTGAGCTTATATCTGGAAAGACTTATGATATAGGAAGAATGTGTATGAGAAATTCCTATTTAGATTATACTGTCCAAGTACTAAGATAATAAGCTCAAGATTTGCATTCACCTAACAAATGTTGATCTGACTCCTTCCTCGTTACAATATAGGTTAGGGAAGGAGGCAATGATCCAGATGGAGATGACGATGATAGGAGCTTATGGCAGTAGTCTATTTATGTTATTTTTTGATGTGTCCATTTTAAGATAACAATGTATTTTGAACATGTTGTATCCCAATTGCGTAATGATTATTATTGACATTGTGCTATGACTTTATGACATTTGGAATTTTAAATAAAATGGATATTGTTTATGTTATTATATATTATCCTTCCATTTTGAGATTCTGAATATGTAGATGAATAGCTTTGTATTGTTCTTTTTAACAACCAACACGCAACTTTGGAATATGTCTAAATTTCAATGGGTCTTTTTTGGCTCGAAATTTAGGTCCGTTTAAGTGTGGTTTGTTACATTTGTATTAAAGCCTAGGTTATCCGATCAATCGGGAAAATTATATGCATGAGAGACGCACTTATTATTTCTGAAATAATTTTTCCAAAAACCCATATTATATATATATATATATATGATGTGCACGTAAATGTGCATATTTTTACCATCATATTTAATCTATTTAAATTAGATAAATGATCATATTGGGTATTTTAACTTGTTTTAACTCAAAATCCATATTAATTCCAAATTATCACATATCCATCTTCATATAGGATCAAAACAGTCATTTGTGTGCATATATTTCTTTGAGAAAAATTAATTGAAAATTTATATATATTTGTGTAGGAATTTGATCTCAAATACGAGTGATTTCATGAAGACACATGCATGCACAAAATGAATACAAAGGAATGAAGATGGAAATAATTCAAAGTGAATAACATGGAGCACCCCACCAACCACCTACCTTAATGTATAAATTAGAGGCTAATGCACATGCTTATGGAATTAATGGCTTCATGTACATTTAAATGATGATTAGTAGATGCTAATGATTACTTGGCCTCCACACTTTCTAAATGGTAGTATGGACATTCCCCAAAATATGGATTAGGGTTCCAAGCTTGTATAAATAACCCATTATGTTCATGTAACCCTCTTCTACTTTTAGTCTCTCTTAGTTTTAGTTTAGGCTAAAAAATAAATCAAGCTCTCTTCTTTCTTTTGATGGCTACCTAGCCATTTATTCTTCTTTTCATGTAACTTTTTTATGCAATTTAATACATGCTCTTTTCCTTTTCTTGTTTATTTGCTTTCATGTTGTAGTGTAGATTTACATTCATGCAAAGTTGATTAGTTTTAATTTATGTTAATTAGCTTCTCTTTTCCATCGGCTTTCATTTTTCTTTCTTTTTGCTTTTATATTGCTAGCTTTGTTAATCAAATGACAAATATGAGAGGCTAAACCCCTACAATTTAGGGGTAATGAAGCTCTCTAATTATGTAGCTTCAACTATTTGTTAATTCATGCTCTTCTTTTGTGCTTAATGATAATCAATGAAGTGTTTTATTTTATTGTTCTTGCTTTGAATTTGATAGTCTATATTATTGATACCAAATTGGCTATGCTTAAACAATCACTAACACAAATGCCTCTTCATCAAAATATGAATATGGCAAAAGAAAGTGATTTGAAATTAAAATTTGATGGTCTGTATTTCTAATCAAAAGTTAAAAGGTCATACTTAAAATAGATTTCATTTTCTTTATCAAGTTTCAAGAAAGTTAGTAAGTGCTTTATAGTTTGATGGCTTATGTTGGCTAATCAATAGCACAAATATGTCATACTTATGATATGCACATCAATTAAAGCACTAATGACCATAAAGAGAGATCATGATTTCATATATGTTGAACTATGTGACCTAGAGAGTGGATTTATTCTCTAAATTGTCATTTAACTCTTATATTTGATCTCTTTTCTTTTAGTTAGTTAGCTAAATTTCTAATTCTCTAGCTTAACTTTTACTCGACTTTGGTATAATTTGATTGAATATAATTTTAAAATCATCAATTCCCTATGGATCGACCCGTATTCGCCATGTACTACAAGTGTACGTCGCGCGCTTGTGTAACAACCCAAAATTTTTAATAAATAATGTTAATTCATTTTATTTGAAACTTTGATTTTAATTATTTAAAATTTGAAATTTTGGAATTTTCCAATATAATTTTGGATTTTGTTTTCAATTTAATTTCCAAATACAATAAAATAAATATTTTCTGAAAATCTTATATTTTGGTCAACTGAAAATCAAAGTTCGACCACAGTTGAAAATATTAAATTTTTAATTTTGAATTTCTAATCTTTTTATTTGAAACTATATTTGATTCTGATGTTTATGCTGCTTTACGTTTCGTAAAATTCCGTTTTATACCTTGTAAATTTGATAACTTTCAGCGTTTAGCACACGATTATTTTCAGTAAATATTTTCTATTTTATATTTTAATTTTTCAACCGCATTTCTATCTTTCTATTTTCTATTTTATTTTATTTTTCCATCTCTTTTCTATTTGATTTTATTTGGATTTTTGGGCTTGGAAATTCAAAGAGTCTTCGGTTTCTTTTCTTGGAAATCAAGTAAGCTCTTCATTTTCTAGCCTTTACTTCATAGCCGTTCATTCTCTCTCTAACCCTAGCCGCCACTCCTCTTTGTAAATCATGTACAAAGTTTCTCATCCCATCTCATTTCTCATTTGCTTCCTGAGGGAAAAAAATACAGTAAGTTTTCCATGGCCTCCCCTTTCTCTTCTCTTTTCTCTTTTATTTTTCCTTTTGTTTTCTATTTGTTTGCTTGGCCGCCACCATCTCCATGTTCTAGCCGACCTCATCTCACCACTCCACCACCTCCATGATCGGCCACATCCCCTCTTCATCACCACCAAGCCATAGCCATGAGCACTAGATCCAAAATCCATTACCAAATCAAGTTAGAAACCCTAGCCGAGCCTATTGATCACCATCCCCTCCTTATTGCCTCGGCCATGACATGAAACACCATCATCTCCTATTGCTTTGCCACTCCATAGCCATGATTTGAGATGCATATGACCTAACAAAACATGGCCGAGCCATGCTAGACCATAGGTCGAACCATGGTGTGCTTGTGACCCCTCTTTTGCCTTGCTTTTTTACCTTCCATGCTTTGTAACTCCACCACTCTTCACATTCTAGCCATAGCCGTGCCTAGTTGACCCTATAACCAAGTTTAGTTGCCACAAACGCAACATGGTCGAGCCATGTAGGGGTGTGGCCGAGCCTATGTATGTGGTGGCCGAGCACTCTTGATGTTTAAAGCATGTCTATGTCATTTTATTTCACAAAACTTTCATTGTTTAAATTTATAATCTTATGAGTTGAGATATATATACTTATATTTATGATAATTATTTGTCTACAATATTTGGGTTTGGGTGTTACTTCTTCTCGAATCTAGTCGTGCCTTTTCGTGCTTTGCAGAGTTTGGATTTGTGTTTTGGATTTGATCTCTAGCTTTAGAAGGTGAGTTATTCACTCTCTACAAATCTTACTTATATAAATGTGAAACAATGTCACTTGAATTATAGTAGTTGATATTCCATGTTATATGTTCACATCTACCTGTTATCTGACATTATATGATGATATTACCTAATTATATATCTGTTGCATCACCTGACATCATATGATATGTTTTACTGTTTATTTATTTTCTGTTTCTCACACTGCTAGTTCCCTGTAAAATAGGATCATTATGGGTTGAAATGATACATACCCGAACGGACATTAGAATAAGGAAAAATCATTATGAGCTGAAATGATAGGCTCAAGCGATTTTTATTTAATTTATTTGACTTGGGATTGTGTGTTTGAAATGATAGAACCCGGATTTTTATTTTTAAATTACGGATTGAAATGATACATATCTGTATCACTTGACCTAGGTTAGAAAATATTATACAGACCCGTGGTTAATCTTTAATACTTTTTAAAAATTTATTAAGTATTTTCAATTGTAAAAATATGACATTTTAACTTAAATTGGATTTAAATGATTTAAATAAATTTTATAGTGATTTTCTGTAAGAAAAATGTATAAGTAAATAACTGGTTAAAATGTATTTGAAATATGACTTAACTAGATAATTGGAAATTTGGTTTTCAAATGAATTTTTTTAGTTAAGTAAATAAATGGAAATTCAGTTTTATTTTATGGAATGGGTATTTTGAAATAAAGAATTAAGTTATTTGCTAAAATAAAAGTTAAGTAAAATAGTGTACCTTTGACTTAATAAATGAATTATAGTTAATTTGGATATTTTAATTATAAAATTTATCTTATTTAAATCAAAAGTTAAATGATAACCAAATGAAAGCTTTTGAAGCGTGAGATACGTTTTTTTAAGTTAAAATGGCTAAAATTTGAACTTTTATTGTTTCTGAAATGTTATAATAAAATCTGGAATTAGTATTGGTAACATTTCCAAAATGTTGTGGTTTTAAGACAGCTTTTACTAAGTGCTATCATTTTTGGAAGTAAACTATATTATGAAATAATAAATAAGCTACTGTAGCACTTTGTAAGTGCTGCTGTTGATGAAAGTAAACTATATTCTGAAATAATAAATAAGCTACTGTAGCACTTTGTAAGTGCTGTTGTTGCTGAAAGTAAACTAGAAATAATAAATAAGCTACTATAGCACTTTGTAAGTGCTGCTGTTGTTGAAACTAAACTGTTTTGCAATAATTAAATACCTACTGTAGCACTTTGTAAGTGCTACTGTTTCTGAAACTGAACTGTTTTGAAATACTAAAATACCTACTGTAGCACTTTATAAGTGCCGTTGTTTTTGAAAATGACAATATTTTTGAAATATTGCTATATCTACTGTAACATTTTATAAGTTCTGTTGTAGCTAAAATTTACAATGTTTTGGAAATTTTATAATTGAATGAATGAACTTAGAAAGGCTACAACTTTGAAATGAATATTGTTTGACATTGAATTTAAATGGTTTAAATGAATATGTTTTGAAGTGAAATATAAATCATTTTTGAAAATTATAACCATGGGTTATAATAACGTTCGGTTGTTAAAGAGACCGGGATCGGATATGGGTATACTCTCTGTCGATACCGAAAACCACTTTAACAACTGTGTACAAGGTGGAGATACCAAAAAGAAGTAGGATGGTGGCGACGTTCTATTGAGGTATGTACGTGGACCTGAATCCCGTGAGTTGGTATAACGTGGCTAAAACAGGAGCGATTGACGGGCTAATGAGGTCGCTCCTCTTATTGGACACACTTCTTCGATTCCATTCTATTTCTTTTCGAGATTGGGGTACCCTTTGATTTTGGGAGTGTGGCTCGAGGTGGGCAATAGTGGCTGCTACGCGTTACCACTGGTTCGGAAGCGTAATTGGTATATCTGCCTTGGCATTGCCTAGTTGTGCCGTGTCACCTACCCTAGCGCGCCTTATACGATTTTGATTTTGTACCATACCTATGGAGTTCCCTTTGAAAAAGCCCAGTACGGGGGAGATTACGGTACTGTATAGACTACGGGAATATAAAAATGTGTTAAGGTGGAAAATGTAAAGCCTTAACGCTATTTTCAATTATATTATACTTTACTTTAGACATTATTATAATAGCGTATATTACTACATAGTAAATAATTTAACAGATCCTTAGAGGATGAGCGGTCCCAAGCATCCTTTAAGTTGCTTGTGCATTTATATTACAGTTCATTTGAGTTGGCTTACATTGTATAATTATGTATGTCCTGACTCGAGTGTTTGTGTTTATTTCGTACGCTCGGGTCAGCCTGAGTATTAGCTTTGGAATTCATCTTCTGGAGCTAGGATTTGCTGGAGATCATCAGTTACCTAGTTGCTACCTATTTCCATTCAGTATTTCTATTCAGCGGTTGTACTAGTGAACATTTATGTATTAGGATTTTTGTTGTATTTACTTTTCAGACTATGGTATTTTGTACTTGTTTTGAGACTGTGTTTGAACTGTATTTGTGATAGCTTCATGAACTACTACTGATGTTTTATTTCCGCTGCGAGTTATTCTGATTTATCTGTGTCTATGATTTTGTGATTTGGTTTTATTTGCTCCAAATTATATTACAATCTTTTATTTTGAATTATTCAAGTAAGACATTTGTGGTTTTATTGTCGATTTGAATGGTCCAAAATAGTGGGTCGTTACAGTTGGTATCAGAGTCAGGGTTTAGGCAAACCTTAGCCTGAGGGGAAAAAACTCATTAGAGATAGGGTAGAAATAGCCTAGAATGAGTGAAATCAATCTTGGAATCCTTTCTTTGTGAGAGAATGTATTTTAAAGTACAAAATGATTTTCCAAATGATTTTCAAAGGATTTTAAAAGATTATTTTTGATATAAAAACTTTTCTTGTTTTGAAATCAAATTTTCTTAACTTCCTTCTTTTCCTTATCCACCTTGTCAATAATTTCTTTGCTCAGGATATTCAATTCTCATTGCATCTTATCTTATCTAATCTTGTCTTCGTTTCTCAATTACCTCTATCCTAAAATTCATTCTTGATTTTTCAAGATGAGTCAAAGGAATGTTATAGGTAGTGGCTGTGTGTGTTACCCCAACTCTTGAACCTGTTGCACCAGTCAGGTTCACTAAACTCTGTAAGGAATACACTGAACTTGGGGGAACCAAGTTCATCGGATCTGAGAGCATTATTAAGGGCCAACGGTGGTTAAAGGATTTGGAGAGGATTTTCTCCGGTCTTGAGATCACTAATGCCCAGAAGCGTCAGTTAGTAGCTTGGCAGTTGAAGGGAGCAACCTTGGATTGGTGGGAGTCCATCACAGCCCACACAACTGAGGCTGATATTTCTTGGGACCAGATTAGGTGTCATCTCATGTTGTCTTGAATTTGGTTTAGTTTTCTCTTTTGAAATCTTTCTTATATTTCTTTATCGTGCTTTAGGGATGCTTTTGTTGTGAAGTGGATGCCCGAGGCAGTGAAATCTTTGCTGTATCAGGAATTCATAGATCTAAAACTGGGTGATATGTCTTTTGCTGAATATGAGATGAAGTTCGATGAACTTTCTAAGTTTGGCCCTAATCTGATTGACACTCCTCTCAATAAGAATGAGAAGTTCATTGTCGGTGCCCGTCTGGAGTACTATAATCGTCTCATCGCTCATGTGCATAGCCCTTTCACCACTCTGATGGACATGGCCATTAGATATAAGGATCCTACTTCTAAGGATCATCCAGCTGCTCGTTTTGCTTCATCTCTGTTTTTTCTGGTAATCCTAGGAAGAGGAAGCCCAACTTTCACCATCAGAAGAGGGATCAGAACAGGACTCCAGGGTTGGGATCATCTTCTTCGCAGAGGTAGTCTGTAGACCTATCTGCCATTACTTGTTTTTGATGTGATCAGAAGGGACACTATGCTAATAGTTGTCCTACTTTGGTTGGTGCTGCTATTTCAAGAAGGACTGCCCTACTCAACAGAAGGGCAAGTCTTCTGGTATTTTTGATGTTACCTCTGCATCTTCACCAGCTCTACCACCTGCACCTGTTCCTGCTTCTGCTCCTAGCGACAACTAAGGTACACTTCAGGGCACTTTTTCTCTGTTTTATTTTCCTGTTCGTGTTCTCTTTGATACTGGAGCTTCCCATAGCTTTATCTATGTGGACCTTTGTAATAAATTTGAGCATCTTCTTTCTCTTGAGTTTGCTCCTGAAATAATAAATAAGCTACTGTAGCACTTAGTAAGTGTTGCTGTTGCTGAAAGTAAACTATATTCTGAAATAGTAAATAAGCTAATGTAGCACGTTGTAAGTGCTGATGTTGCTGAAACTAAACTGTTTCGCAATAACTAAATACCTACTGTAGCACTTTGTAAGTGCTGTTGTTTCTGAAACCGAACTATTTGGAAATACTAAAATACCTACCATAGCACTTTAAAAGTGCTGCTGTTTCTGAAAATGACAATGATTTTGAAATATTGCTATATCTACCGTAACATTTTATAAGTGATGTTGTAGCTGAAATTTACAATGTTTTGGAAATTTTATAATTGAATTAATAAACTTAGGAAGGCTACAACTTTGAAATGAATATTATTTGACATTGGATTTAAATGGTTTAAATGAATACGTTTTGAAGTGAAATATAAACCATTTTTGAAATTTATAACCACGGGTTATAATAACGTTGGGCTGTTAAAGAGACCGGGATCGGATATGGGCATACTCTGTCGATACCGAAAACCACTTTAACAACCGTGTACTATGGAGATTCCAGAATGAAGTAGGATGGTGGCGACATTCTATTGAGGTATGTATGTGGACCCGACTCACGTGAGTTGGCATAAGGTGGCTAAAACAGAAGCGATTAACGGGATAATGAGGTAGCTCCTCTTATCGGACACACTTCTTCGATACCATTCTATTACTTTGTGATTGATTGGGGTACCCTTTGATTTTGAGAGTGTGGCTCGAGGTGGGCGGTAGTGGCTGCTACACGTTACCACCGGTCCGGAAGCGTAATTGGTATATCTACCCTGGCATTGTCTTGTTGTGCCGTGTCACCTACCCTAGCGCGTCTTATACAATTTTGGTTTTGTACCATACCTATGGAGTGTCCTCTGATGACGCCTAGTACGAGAGAGATTATGGTACTGTTTGGACTATGGGAATTTAGAAATGTGTTAAGGTGGAAAATGTAAATCCTTAATGCTATTTTCAAATATATTATACTTTACTTTAGACATTATTATAATAGCGTATATTACTATATAGTAAATCGTTTAACGGATCCTTAGAGAATGGGCGGTTCCAAGCATCCTTTAAGTTACTTTTGTATTTATATTACAGTTCACTTGAGTTGGTTTACATTGTATAAGAGTGTATGTCCAGACTCGAGTGTTTGTATTTATTTCTTACGCTCGGCTCAGCCTGAGTATCAGCTGTGGAATTCACCTTCTGGAGCTAGGATTTGCTGGAGATCATCAGTTATCTAGTTGTTATCTATTTCCATTCAGTATTCTATTCAGGGTTGTACTAGTGAACATTTATATATTGGGATTTCTGTTGTATTTACTTTTTAGACTATGGTATTTTGTACTTGTTTTGAGACTGTGTTTGAGACTGTATTTGTGGTAGCTTCATGAACTACTACTGATGTTTTATTTCCACTACGAGTTATTCTGATTATCTATGTCCGTGATTCTATGATTTGGTTTTATTTGCCTCAAATTATATTACAATCTTCTATTTTGAATTATTCAAGTCAGACATGTATGGTTTTATCGTCGATTTGAATGATCCAAAATAGTGGGTCGTTACGGGTATTTTTAATTTGAAATTTTTCGACGATTTTCTAATTGGATAGAATTTACGTTGAGTAATAAGTTTTTGGCGCCATTGCTGCGGAATTGTTTTGATTTTGATTTTCTATTCTTCGGATTAATTTTGTGTGATTTTATTTGTGTGCAATCAAAAAAAAAATTGTGTGTGTTGTTTGATTTTGCTGTTTGCATTTTGTTTGTTGTTGTTTTCTAGTGTGTTGTTCATTTGCATTTTTATATTAAAAGAAAATTGTATTTCATTTCATTTTCAATTACATTTTCCTTTTACAGTTTCCAATTTAAAAAAAAATACTTTTACATTGCACTGTTTTATGTTTGCATTTCCTTGGTCTCTGAATTCTGTTTGCAGTGCCACAAATTGCTGTCCACCTCTGTCAATTCCCAAATCCTCCTCTACAATCATCATACATTTCATCCCCTCCTACTTTGCATATAGCTATTGTATGCCCTCTGCCATAACAATCTCCTGCAACTCCATTCCCTCAACCACTTACCACTGCTGCTACCTTCCCCAACCAGTGACCACAATCCCCTCTGCCCTGCACAGTATCATCCCGCTTCACCAAAACTGCTATCAGCTCCTCCTCCTCTATTACTTCTCCTTCCTATACACTTATAAAGTTCTTCATCACCCTACCAAACAACTACTCTTCCACTTCATTACCCTTATCACACTGACCAACCACATACTGTCAACATTACTCTTCTCCTCTGCCAGTTCATACAACTTCCTTTATCTCACTCATTTCAATACATTACAAACAACAATTTCCTCTACCTCCCTCCAACCCATCAGCGCATCCCTGACCATACTGCCTCTATATCCAGTGCACTGTCTTGCTTGCTGCCACAAATATTGTTGCCTTATTCCTAAACCACACTGACATCTCCATAACACACCCATTAATTATTACCTTTCAACAATCTACAAATCTTCTGCCTCAACTACAACACTGCTCAAACACCAGAACCACATCCACCACTACCATAGTACACTTCATAGTGCTCAAAACCCTCTATCTTTCACTGTCTCCTTCTACAGCTACCAACATCTGCAACAACTTCTCCATCATCCTTACCACATCAAACTTCAACTTCACAAACTTCAACAAACCAAACTTCTGCACATCAACTATCATACATCCTTTCCCAGTTACAAACCTCTTCCCTTTTTCTTGCTGTTACATACATTTACATCACAAGAACTGCTACTCTGTCCATATTTACATCAACATCTTCACATCTTCATTGCATACAAACTCCACATCTCTACTGACTGTCTCCCTCTACCAACAAACACCACCATATCCATGCACATTCAAATCTGTGCAGTGATAACAACAAACAAACCACCCAGACCATCAAAACTCTCTGAACATCTCCACATACAAGCTCCCTCGTCATTATAGTCTTCTTGCTACAACGCGACACACTTTCTGTCAGTTGCAAATACCACCGCTTCCATTTCTGACTGCACTCGAACTCCTCACCGAAGACCGCGACTTCCAAAAGAACGCTTCACACTGCTAATTATCATCTCCCCACTTCCATAACATCATCATGAACCAACATACTGTTATACGTCTAGTATACCAAAACAGAGAATAATCAATTATAAACTCGTCGCACAAGTTTATAACTCAGATTTCCACTACACTGGAATTCTGTAGTAATTATTATAACAATATGAATGTTGTAAATAAATTACAACAATAGCGTTATACTATTTTGAATAAATAGTATAACCAGTATAACAGATAGAATATAGAATAATGTACATAAATATACAATCAGACTAGAATTCTAACCGGATTATGTCTGAGGCTCGTCGTAACGATTTCCTTAAGAATTTTATTTCAAAATTCTCCCAAGATACAACAGACGTATTCTGCTCGAGAATGTAATGAGTATATCACTCTGTGATTTGAATGTATAAGAACAGCAGTTAGAAGAGAGAAGATTCGAATCGGAAAAAATTTGTGAGGAAAGTGATCAGTTTTCCTCTTTATTTATAGTTGATTCGTATCCCTTCGAACGGTCGCGTCTGCACGCGTTTGTTCAAATGGTCGCACCCGTTTCTGCTGGTCGCATCCGTTCTCCAAAAACCGTATTTGTTTGCCAAAATTAAACTGCGCCTGCTAACGGTCGCATCCGTTCAGAAAAATGCCATAACGGGCCGCATTTGTCCAAACGGTCGCACCTCTTTAGTCCAAAACCCACGTCTGCTTCAGTCGGGTCGCACCCGCCTGTATTCGCGCCTATTCAACCCGCGTCCATCTTCCCAGGCCCAGCCCAGTTTCAGCCGAAGCCCAAAACCATTAAACAATAGCCTAGCAAAAAGAATGGTCATTTTAGACCCATAACCGAGCCCGGCCCGGCCCGGTTCGGTTCGGCCGGTCGGACGGGCGGCGGCGGCACGCGCGTGTGATGGTGAAGCATGGCCTCCCTCCTCACAACGAAGTATACATTTGGGTGCCCCTAGGCCCCAACCTCCTCATGAGAAGGCTATTGATATACTTCATTTCTATTTTGATTTTTGGCAATGTGGGACTAAAGGATATTTCATTCATTCTACCTTTAGGAATTCTAACAATCCCCCACATGAATGATAATATACATATCCCCCACACGAAGCGAAATATCACAGAGTACATATGGAATAATGCTTTATCGTGGATAAGTAGATATTTCACTTTGAACTTTCCCTAGTTAAAACTTATCGGATCTACTTGGATAATCGGTGAATTATTTCATCTTGAACCGTCGGCCTTTATTGTATATCCAGACAATAAGCTTTACGAAGCATTGATTCCCTTCCCATCCACTCTCTTGGTTGTGTTCATTTTAGTCCTGAACAATTTTTGGTTCTGCGAGTGTTTTAGAGAATAAAAGCCTTTTAGTATTCTCATAGAGCCGACCCAGCTCACACTAACATAGGTGATCACAACCATTAAGAGTATCCTACGTGTACCCCGCTTGTTATTTCCAAGATATGGTCATCATTGAAAAACATAGTTTTAACCTTTAAATACTTCTGTAGGCATGCATTTATGTTGTGCACCATAGGAATGGAGTTGGACTATGTCCATGCAAATGCATTACGTCTTAAGTTATTCAGAACTGGTTTGCCTATTGATCCTAGTCCGTGGGATCTCCAGTCGCTAGGATAGGTTTCCGTATAAGATAACTCTTTACGGTTTAGGCTTTTAAACCCATTCCCCTCGATGCGCAGTCAATTTTCTCTCTTGATAAACCTTTAGTAAATGGATCCGCCAGGTTATCATTTGTTCTCACATAGTCTATAGAAATTGTTCCATTTGAAAGTAACTGCCTAACCGTGTTATGGCGTCGACGAATATGTTGTGACTTTCCAGTATACACAAAGTTGTGCGCTCTACTTAGCGCAGCTTGGTTATCACAGTGTATACATATGGCCGGTACAGGTTTAGGCCAAAATGGAATATCTTCTAAAAAGTGACGAAGTCATTCTGCTTCTTCGCCTGCTTTATCTAATGCAATGAACTCTGATTCCATAGTGGATCGAGCTATGCATGTTTGTTTAGTAGATTTCCATGACACTGCTGCCCCTGCTAGGGTAAAGACATAACCACTTGTTGATTTTGATTCCTCTGAATCTGCAATCCAGTTTGCATCACTATATCCTTCTAAGACGGCAGGATATTTTCCATAGTGTAAGGAATACTTAGTGGTATTTTTTAAATATCCAAGCACTCTCATTAGTGCTTTCCAGTGTTCCTTCCCTGGATTGCTTGTATACCTGCTCAATCGACTTACTGCATAAGCTATATCTGGTCATGTGCAATTCATGAGATACATGAGACATCCTATTACACGAGAATATTCCAGTTGCATTACACTCTCATTAGTGTTTTTATGCAGTACTTCTGATGGATTAAAAGGTGTATTTACTCCTTTAATTCCAAAATTTTGAAATCTTTCAATCACTTTTTCTACATAATGTGATTGAGATAACTCAATTCCATTAGGTGTTCTTATTATTTTTATTCCCAAAATAACATCTGCAACACCCAAGTCTTTCATGTCGAAATTGTTGATCAACATTTTCTTTATGGTCTCAATTACCTGAGTATTTGGACCGAATATTAGCATATCGTCCACATATAGACAGATCATCACATATGATTGTCCACGTTGTTTATAATAAACACATTTGTCACATTCATTTATATGAAAACCATTTCTCATCATGACACTATCAAATTTTGTGTGTCATTGCTTTGGAGCTTGTTTCAGTCCGTATAATGATTTGACTAATCTACAGACTTTGTTTTCATTTCCTTTGGAAATAAATCCCTCAGGTTGCTCCATGTAAATCTTCTCATCGAGATTTCAATTTAAGAATGCTGTTTTTACATCCATCTGATGAATCTCTAGATTATAGATGGATGCAATTGCTATTAGCATTCTTATAGAGGTTATTCATGTTACCAGCGAATATGTATCAAAAAAGTCTACTCCTTCTTTTTGACGATATCCTTTGGCTACTAATCTGGCTTTATACTTGTCGATAGAGCCATCTGCTTTCATTTTCTTCTTGAAAATCCATTTGCAGCCAATCGGTTTTATTCCTGGTGGAATGTCAATAATTTCTCAAGTTTTATTACGTAGAATTGAATCAATCTCACTTTGGATTGCTTCTTTCCAACATGAGGATTCAGAAGATGACATTGCTTCCGTGTACGTTTGAGGTTCATGCTCTAATACATATGTAAAAAAGTCCGAACCAAATGTTTTGGAAGTTCTAGCCCTTACGCTTCTTCTTGGTCCAGCATCCTTAATTTGATGATGAGTTTCATCTTCATGTGAATCGTTTGATTCTTCTCTTGTCCTTTTTGGAACATTATTTCCTTCATTCCTTTTGTGTGGAAACACATCTTCAAAGAATGAGGCATCTCTTGATTCCATGATTGTATTTACATGAATATCAGTTATATCAGACTTGAATACCAAAAATCTGTAGGCACTACTATTTTGGGCTGGCCTAAGATAATAACAATCTACTGTTTTTGGTCCAAGTTTGACTCTCTTGGGAGGCAGAACTGGAACTTTTGCCAAGCACCCCCACACTTTGAGGTATTTAAAGCTTGGTTTATGTCCTTTCCATATCTCATATGGAACTGTTCCCGTTTTATTGTGAGGAAATTTTTTTAAAATGTGATTAGACATATTTAAGGCTTCCCCCCACACGTTTGTCGGTAGACCAGAAGTTAAAAGCATGGCAGTAATCATGTCTTTTAACGTTTGTTCTTCCTCTCGGCTACACCATTTTGTTGTGGTTAATATGGAGCTGTTGTTTGATGAATTATACCATTTTCGGCACAGAACTGTTCAAATGGTGATTCATATTCTCCACCTCGATCAGATCTTAGTATCTTGATCTTTTTATTTAACTGATTTTCTACCTCAGCCTTGTATTTTATAAACGCTGTTATTGCTTCATCTTTACTATTTAAAAGATATACATAGCAATATCGCGTATAATCGTCAATAAAAGTAATGAAATACTTTTTCCCACCTCTTATAGGTAAGGATTTAAAATCACATAAATCTGTATGTACCAAACCTAATGGTTCGGTGCTTCTGTTAACAGATTTAAATGGTTGTTTGACCATTTTTGCTTCTACACATGTCTCACATTTGTAGTTCTTATCTACTTGGAATTTTGGAATTAATCCCAAGTTTGATAATGTTTTCATTTTGCGGAAATTTATGTGTCCCAATCTATCATGCCATAGTAAAATTTCATGCTCAAGCAATTAAAAACTTCAATTTTATTAATAGCACAATCAGAATACATATTTTTGTTGCCGACAATGGCTACATTTGCCTTAAATAGGCCATCACATAAATATCCCCTTCCTATATATATTCCATCTTTGGACAGAACCATCTTGTCTGACTCGAACACCATCTTGAATCCCTTCTTTGATAGGACTGCAACAGAGATGAGATTCTTGCGTATGTCTGGAACGTGGAGCACGTTATTCAACTTAATAGTTTTTCCAGAAGTAAACCTGAGGATTACTGTGCCACTGCCTTCGATCATGGAAACTGTAGAATTACCCATGTAAAGTTTTTCTTCTTGATCGAATTTATGATATATAGAAAACATGGATTTGTCAGAACAAACATGACGAGTAGCGCCTGTATCTACCCACCATTGGTTAGGATTCTGAACCAGATTGCATTCAGATACCACCCCCGAGAAGTTGGACTCGTCTACTTCCATGTTATCCACTATATTTGCCTCTTTATTGCGTTCCTTCTTGAGTCTGCAATCTCTAGCGGCATGTCCAACTTTTCCACAAACCCAACATTCGCCATTAAACTTCTTGGTTCGTTTGTTGTCTTTCGGTTTGTTGTCTTGAGCTTTCCTTTTCTTCTGGAAATTCTTCTTTTTGTTTTTGGTCTTTGACCCTTCAGCCACAAATGTCTCATCTCTTGGTTTTGTAACTGCACGGTTGTCTGCATCAATTTTTAATCGGACAATGAGATCCTTTAAAGAGATTTCCTTCTTCTTATGCTTTAGATAGTTGCGGTAATCTCTCCATGACGGCAGCAGTTTTTCCGTGATGGCTTCAACCAAAAACGATTCTCCAACCATATGACCTTCCGCTTCGAGTTCATGAATGATGATTTGCAATTCATGCAGTTGAGCAGTCACCGGTTTGGAGTCAACCATCTTGCAGTCCATGAATTTGTCTACAATGAATTCTTAAGACTGATATTCTGCGTCTTGTACTTTGTGGTAAGTGCATTCCAGAGTTCTTTTGATGTCTTTGAAGGCTGATATACATTGTATAGCACCTTATCGAGACAATTCAGAATATAGTTTCTGCATAAAAAATTGGAATGTTTCCATGTATTCACATCTGCTTCCTTGCCTGGTGCAGGAATCGGTTCCTCCTCCTCGAGGTACTTTTGCAGACCGAGTGTGGTGAGATAAAACAACATCTGGTTCTGCCATGTCAAGAAATCATCACCATCTCCCTTGAACGGTTCAGATCTGTTGTGAGTAGTATTCTTTGAAAATTCCACTGTTGCCATCTCTGTTTTAGTAAGAAAACAGTAAAATTCTTAAGATGTTATACGTCTAGTATACCAAAACAGAGAATAATCAATTATAAACTTGTCGCACAAGTTTATAACTCAAATTTCCACTACAATGGAATTCTGTAGTAATTATTATAATAATATGAATGTTGTAAATAAATTACAACAACAGCGTTATACTATTTTGAATAAATAGTATAACCAGAATAACAGATAGAATATAGAATAATGTATATAAATATACAATCAGACTAGAATTCTAACCGGATTATGTCTGAGGCTCGTCCTAACGATTTCCTTAAGAATTTTATTTCAAAATTCTCCCAAGATACAACAGACGTATTCTGCTCGAGAATGTAATGAGTATATCATTCTGTGATTTGAATGTATAAGAACAGCAGTTAGAAGAGAGAAGATTCGAATCGGAAAAAATTAGTGAGGAAAGTGATCAGTTTTCCTCTTTATTTATAGTTGATTCGTATCCCTTCGAACGGTCGCGTCTGCACCCGTTTGTTCAAATGGTCGCGCCCGTTTCTGCTGGCCGCATCCGTTCGCCAAAAACCGTATCTGTTTGCCAAAATTAAACTGCGCCTGCTAACAGTCGCATCCGTTCAGAAAAATGCCATAACGGGCCGCATTTGTCCAAACGGTCGCACCTCTTTAGGCCAAAACCCGCATCTGCTTCAGTCGGGTCGCACCCGCCTGTATTTGCGCCTATTCAACCCGCGTCCATCTTTCCAGGCCCTGCCCAGTTTCAGCCGAAGCCCAAAACCATTAAACAATGGCCTAGCAAAAAGAATGTCATTTTAGACCGTACCCGAGCCCGGCCCGGTTCGGTCGGTCGGTCGGACGGACGGCGGCGACGCGCGCGTGTGATGGTGAAGCATGGCCTCCCTCCTCACAACGAAGTATACATTTGGGTGCCCCTAGGCCCCAACCTCCTCATGAGAAGGCTATTGATATACTTCATTTCTATTTTGATTTTTGGCAATGTGGGACTAAAGGATATTTCATTCATTCTACCTTTAGGAATTCTAACACATACAACAGTTTCGCAACCACCTGAACTACAAATAGCCAACGAATCCAACGATCGAATCACCCGTCTCCTTAAAGCCACAAATTTCCACCATCCTTCCCAACAACTCGCCTCAATCTTTAATTCGAACAAGCTTACGAAGTTAATAAATTGCGGAGTTTTTTATCTAATTGCAGATTGTTTGAAAGTTCGAAGTGATTTGTAGATTTTTTTTTTTTTTTGCGATTTGGGAGTCTGGAATTGATAAGTTGTTCGTTTGGGTGAATTAAAATAAAGTTGAAATTAGAAAAAAGTTGTGTTTCCTTCTTGGGCCGGGTTGGCTTTGAGAATTTAACAAAAAAGGTTTTGTTTTGTTTAATTTGTCTTATCTAATTTGTGTTTAGTTTAATCAAAATTTAAAAAAAAAGGTTTGCCTACATTTTTTTTTTACTTTAGTTTAGTTTTTCTATTTGAAAAAAAAAATTAGTTGTAAATTTGTTTTTCTTTGTTTCAATTTGTTAGAAGCTCCAACCATACATCGAAGAAAAAAATTGTATATATGTTGTTTTATTTCAGGTTGCCGAAGCAGAATTGCAGAAGTGCTTGCTAAAATAAATCGCTTGATTTGCAAATTTTGCCAAACAAATAACCGCTACTTATTTATAATTTTCTTTTTATTTGCCTTGCATTATATATATATATATATATATATAAACATCTACTATTTTTATTTGCCTTACATTGTTTTTTGTTTGCATTTATATTTCAAAAATTCAAAAAAAAATCAAAAAACAAAAACAAAAACAAAAATTCATTGTAGTTGCATTGTTAATTCACATTTAATTTCTGCTTTGCATTTCATCCTAGAATTGTGATTAATAATAACGGTTAGACATCAATAACACTTAATTGTATATTGACAAGCTGTCTTCTTTGAACAATTTAATTTCTTGGTGTCTAGGCTACGGCAGAGCAATAATCAGTTATAAATATTACAGTGGTTCGTAAATATTATACTGAATTGTTTCTCTGAAGGTACTTAAACCTCCGGCTGCATTGCTACGATGATTCGTGGTGCATCGATAAATCCTGCCCGTTACCTGGTTGAGAACTATCTTGTTGATTTAAGACAATTTTTGATTATACAATTTTGAGTTAACTTAGGATAAATCATTTTTAATTAGACCGTTGCATTCATATAGTTGCATTAGTTCATGCATATCCAAAACTAAAAAAATTGTAAATAGTCCTTTTCCTTTGAAATTTTTAAATCTTTTTCCTTTGAAGTTTCAAAAATCCAAAAATAATTGAAAAACCAAAATCCAAAAAAAATTATAAAACAAAGAAAAAAAATTTGAAAAACAAGAAAAAACAAATATCAATTTCCCTTTTAAAAAATAAATTTTATTTGTAAATATTTTTCTTTTATAAAAAAAGAAAAAAACAAAACATTTTAGAAAATGTCGGAGTTTCCTTTTCCCTACTCACTTGAATTTTACAATAGTTGTGAAAATCAATATAATCCATATGATTTCACTCAAAATTCGTATGGATATTTTAATGACAACTTTTGCATAAACAACTTGAATTTCGAACAACAAAGTTTTCAAAACGATGACCAACCCTCGAATTGAAAATAGCATTTCATCTCTACTTGAAATCTCTACACAACAAAATCAAATGATAAATGATTTACATAATTCATATTTGTGTAATAACTCGAGTCAAGGATTTCAAAATTTGAATTCAAATCAAAATTCAAACGATTTCGATGATAACCCATGCCAATTCAATTTTGAACTCCAAAATGAATTTCAAAATCAAAACGAAAATGTGATCCACTTTTCAAATAATTTTGGCAATGGGAATAATCTTGACTACAATAGGAGTGAAATTTTTTGTTCTCAACAAATCCAAATCTAAAATTCTCAAGTTAATAACTATAAATTGGATTTTGTTGAGCAAACGAACGAAATTTACGATGATCACATGGATTCGTTGTTTGAAACATATATGAAACAACGTGATAAACAAAAGCAAATCCTAACGTGTGACGGGTCAAATGATAATCCATCTTTTACCCAAATCGATGATTTTCAAATTACAACTTTTGAAATTGAAAACAATAGTCTTAATGAAGTTGTTGAAAACACGGTAATTGAGTTGGATTTCAATTCTTTTGAGGGTGTGGAACCAAATTTAAAATTCGATCTTTGTTTTCTCGATTTCGAAAATTTGAATACAAGAACTTTGGATTTTGAACTTGAGACATGTAATAAAGTTGTTGAAAATCCAATAAAGGAAGATGAATTTAATGAACACGAATTTTATGGAATTTTCGAAGACCAGTTGTTAAATTCCGAAGGGGTAGATTTAAATCACCATTTTGATTTTGAAATCAATAATTTTGAAGAAATTTTCAGTGACAAATTTGAAATTCAATTTGGTGAAAATAAACTTGAATTTCAACCAATTATTTTATCGACCCCAATAATCATCGACAATAAAACTACTCATATGATTTTCAATGAAACAACATTCGTTTTTCCAAGTCAACATTCAATTTTGAAATCTTTTACGATTTGGTTTTCTACGCTTAAAGTGTGTCTCGCATATTTGGCAAGACAAATGAATCGATTTTTGAAAGACCAATTCATTTACTCTTTAACGGCATACTTTCTAATGTCTTGTAAATAATCAACTTTTCATTTTTCATTTAAATAAAGGTTATGTTTTTATTTTTCTCCTTCCACTTGGGTTGACTGTGGAGACACAGTCAAAATCAAGTGTGGGAGGAGACTCACCTTTTTTTTGTTTTTTCATAGTTTATTTTACATTTTCTTTTCAAACCCCAAAATAAAAACAAAAAACAAAAAAAAATAAAAAAACTTAAAACAAAAAAATTAAGCATTTTGATTTATTTTTAAAGAAACACTATACGATAAATATGTGGTTTTGGTTTATTAAATTGAAATTATTGAAAATTTATTTGTCTTAACAAAAATGAAAAGGTTTGAATACAAATAACGATAGTTTAACTAATATATAAGGAGGTTCATACGTGATAATTATGAAATATATCCTAAATGAAAATCTTTGTTTTAAAAAATGGTTGATTTAAAGTAAAGGATACAATATTTTTTTGTCTTCTAAGTTAAGTGGTGCTAAGATTATTTTGCAAAACTCTCTCTTTCTAAAAAAATTAATAAAAAATAATAATAAACATATTAGAAAAACATTTGTATATATGTAAATATTTTCTATTAACATCTACAGTCGACAGGTGTTCACACTTGTGTGTACACTCGCCATGCTCTGTACCTTTCTCACATAAGCCCAAAAGACGACGCATGATCGGTATATCTGGCCTCAGTTTATCTGAGCTAGGTATATATATAAAAATTCTTTGTAATAACGCCTACAGTCAATAGGTGTTCACATTCGTGTATGCACTCGCCACGCTCTGTATTCCCCTCACATAAGCCCGAAACGCAGTGCATGGGTAATATATATGGCCTCAGTTTATCTGAGTTAGGCATATGCAAATATTGTTAATATAAATAATCAAATAAAAAATTAGAGAGAGTAAGCAAATGAAATCCAAGCACCATTTTAACTTATCTGATTTGACTTGTTATTGAAAAGAAATGAAAATACCACTTTGATAAGTTTTGATAATCAACTAAGGATCCATTTCATAATTACACTGTGTTATCAACCAAAACGAGTTAAACTATAGTCTATTTGTCATGATAACTTTTTTATTGAAAATTTTGACGAGTAAATGACTAAAAAATTTCAAGATAATAACCAAACCTATATTTAACTTATTTGTGTTGATTTAAAAGTAAATCCTTCATTGTAAATATTTTCAAAAAAAAACTTCACATTCATTTCTTTGTAAATAAATCTTGCAATTTGTAAATATTTTCATCCTGCATTTGGATTTTGTGGGTAGTATCCGCTGAAAACCCTCACGAGATAACACTCGTCTTACGAGGGACACCTAGAGGTTTAACGGCTTGTTACATATGCTCAATGCAATCGTGCTCCTTACGAAAGTGGATTTATCTTAGTTTTTCTTTATTCGAGGACGAATAAAAGGTAAGTGTGGGGGTGTTTGATGTGCACATAAATGTGCGTATTTTTACCACCATATTTAATCTATTTAAATTAAATAAATGGTCATATTGGGTATTTTAACTTGTTTTAACCCAAAATCCATATTAATTTCAAACTGTCACATATCCATCTTCATATAGGGGCAAAACAGTCATTTATGTGCATACGTTTCTTTGAGAAAGATTAATTGGAAATTTATATATATTTGTGTAGGAATTTGATCTCAAATATGAGTGGTTTCATGAAGAAACATGCATGCACAAAATGAATACAAAGGAATGAAGATGGAAATAATTCTAAGTGAAGATCATGGAAGACCCCACCAACCACCTACGCTAATGTACAAATTAGAGGCTAATGCACAAGCTTATGAAATTAATGGCTTCGTGTACACTTAAATGATGAATAGTAGAAGCTAATGATTAATTGGCCTCCACACTTTATCAAGGGTATTTTGGGCATTCCTCAAATTATGGATTAGAGTTTCATTATTGTGTAAATAATCCATTATGTTCATGTAACCCTCTTCTACTTTTAGTCTCTCTTAGTTTTAGTTTAGGCTCAAAAATAAATCAAGATCTCTTCTTTCTTTTCATGTCTACTTAGCCATTTATTTCTTCTTTTCATGTAACTTTTTTATGTAATTTAATATATGTTCTTTTTCTTTTCTTGTTTATTCCCTTTCATGTTGTAGTATAGGTTTACATTCATGCAAAGTAGAGTAGTTTTAATTTTTGTTAATTAGCTTCTCTTTTCCATTAGCTTTCGTTTTTTCTTTCTTTTTTCTTTTATATTGCTAGCTACATTTGTTAATCAAATGACAAATATGAAATACTAAACCCCTTCAATTTAGGGGTAATGAAGCTCTCTAATTATGTAGCTTCAACTATTTGTTAATTCATACTCTCTTTTTGTGCTTAATGATGATCAATGGAGTGTTTTATTTGTTGTTCTTGCTTTAAATTTGATAGCCTATATAGTTGACACCAAATTGACTATGCTTAAACAATCAGTAACACAAATGCCACTTCATCAAAATATGTTTATGGCAAAAGAAAGCGATTTGAAATTAAAATTTGATGGTCTATAATTCTAATCAATGGTTAAAAGGTCATACTCAAAATATATTTCATTTTCATTTTCTTTGTCAAGTTTCATGAAAGTTAGTAAGTGTTTTAAGGGATGTGTTAATTTGGTAGCTTATGTTGAGGAATTAATAGCACAAATATGCCACACTTATGATAAGCACATCAATTAAAGCACTAATAACCATAAAAGAGAGATCATGATTTCATATATGTTGAACTATGTGATCTAGAGAGTGAATTTATTCTTTATATTGTCATCTAACTCTTATATCTGCATCTCTTTTCTTTTAGTTAGTTGGCTAATTTTCTAATTCTCTAGCTTAACTTTGACTCGACTTTGGTATAATTTGATTGAATATGATTTTAAAATCATTAATTCCCTGTGGATCGACCCGTATTCGCTACGTACTACAAGAGTACACCGTGCGGTTGCGGTATTTTTAATTTGAAATTTTTCGACGGTTTTCTAACTCGATAAAATTTCTGTCGATTAACATGTTTTTAGCGCCGTTCGCAGGGAATTATTTTGACTTTGATTTTCTATTCTTTGGATTAATTTTGTATGATTTTATTTGTGTGCGAATAAAATAAAAATAAAAATTTGTGTGTGATGTTTGATTTTGTTGTTTGCATTTTGTTTGTTGTCGTTTTGTAGTGTTTGTTCATTAGCATTTGTATATTAAAGAAAAATTGTATTTCATTTCATTGTCAATTACATTTTCCTTTTACAATTTCCATTTTTTTTTTAAATTTTTTTTTTTTTTACATTGCACTATTTTATGTTTGCATTTCCTTCTTCTCTGAATTCTGTTTGAGTGCCACAAATTGCTGTCCACCTCTGTCAATTCCCTACTCCTCTACAATCATCATACATTTCATCCCCTTCTACTTGCATATAGCTGTTGTGTGCCCTCTTCCATAACAACCTCCTGCAACTCCATTCCCTCAACCACTTACCACTGCTGCTACCTTGCTCAACCAGTGACCACACTCCCCTCTAGGGCTGGTTATTTTTCCATTTTTCCGCTTTTCCGTCAAATTCCTTCCGACTATTTCCGAAATTTTCATTTTCCACTTTCTTCCGAAAAAATAATTTCGGAAGGAATTCCTTCAGATTAATAACGGAAAAAGACGGAAATTTTTCACAATTTCCACGGTATTCCTTTCCTTTCGAAATAACATCTATTGGGCCTCACCCGCAAGCCCAATACCTTTTTTCTAGCTAAATTCACTCATGTCGTCAACTTCAGAGTCAGGCCGAAATTCCCAAAAAGAAAAACTCTAACCCTAATTCCATCTTTTCTTCCTTCAACATACTACTAGCCCTAATTTTGTCGCTTAAGTTTGCTGTTAACCCACTCTACAGGTACATAACCAATTCAATTTCAGTTCTTTAGTTTTTTTTCTTTTTCATTTGTATCCAGATTCAAAGGATTTAACTGCACGTTTCTTTTTTAGCCTAGAATCCGAACAATTGATTCTATTTAGCCTAGAGTCAGACCGAAATTTCTACTCAAATCGCATAAAAATAGCTCGATTCTTCTTTCGGTTTCTAGATATTTACAACTTAAGCTTCATTCAGAATTGATGAGGTACTGAGAAGAAACAGCTAACTTTCGACTTTTGCTGGATCTAAAAGCAACAGAATGTCCCTTTTGCTAAGTAAATTAGTCGAGCCTTACAAAATAGTGATGCATCTACTTCCATATTGATTCTATTGTATGCTATATTGTATGAAATCAGTCGGAGAATCAGATAAGTCCCAAATTTCTAGATATTTACTAACTTTCATGATTTTCAGCATATACAGAGGATATAAATGTTTCAACATCCCCTTTGTTTTGTAACAAAACTGTAGTCTATCGTTGCTCCATCCTCTATAAGATTAACTGCAGTTTCAAATGATATGACCCTTGGTTCCTGCAAGACAATAGAATTATCATAAATATGGGTAATTTCGATTAATACCTTGTAAGTTAAAAAAAGAAATGACGGGGGATGATAAAAATTTTCCTCTACTTGATGATAAATTGAGTATGCATGTTTTTCTTTTGTTCATCCTATCATTGTTGTGAATGTAGCATCTGTAGATGTGAATGATGCAACATGCATTAAGTAAATTTTTGTTTCTTCTGATACTACACATGGCTGTTAAAACAGAAAATTTAACTGCACGTTTCTTTTTTCTTTTCAAACGAATTCGGCTGAAATGGAAACATGAATTAAAGATTTTGTTACTCAATGGCTAACTTCTTCAATTAGTTATATGCACCTTCTTCAATTAGTTACCAAAGTCAGTTAACCTGTATGTACATTCACTTTTTAAATGTCCTTTCCTGCTTCAAGTCAATATTATATACATCGTTGAGTTATTAATTATATAACTTTTCTGATCTGCCTTTTAACATAAACATTTTGTTGATACATGGTTTAACATTGTGTTGTACTGTATACAAACAACTTATCTGATATCCTCTTTTGCTCCTTGTCATAGGTAGATACAGTTGCACAATTTGGTGTAATCTTTCTTCCTTTTGCATTGAGACTTGAGTTCTCTATAGCAAAGGTAAATGCCAAGTTTTTATTACTGTGATTTTATCAACACCACTATGGTTATGGATATTACAAATCACTACTTTGCTAGCTGCTTACTTACCTTAAATATATTGACTCTGTTTCCACATCTTCGAATTGTTCCTCTGTTTCTACAACAAAGGTTTGGTACAAAAAATGGAAAAACTGCAAAAAAAATAATTATTACTCTGTTTCTACAGCAAAGGTTAAACCATTTTTGAGAATAATTGTTATTTTAAATTACCATTGGATCCAAATATTACTTGGCACAAATATTGTTTGGTACAAAAAATGAAAAAACTGCAAAAGAGGTTCTTAGGAAAACGAAATCATGACATTGGCAATGAAATATTTAAAATAATGCAAGGCTGTAAGATGAAAATGCATGTGTTGTTCTAACACGGGCTATTATGATGTGATTGGCACTCATAGTAAACTTTGATAAGTAGCACTAATTAAGAAAACTGAAATTAAATATGACTTGTCGCTCATAGTAAATCAATGGTACAATGTCAGCAAACATTTCTAAGGGAGAATCTGGTACTGAAACTCATAGTAAACTTGGCTCAGAACATGTTGATCATTGCTGAAAGGAACGATTTATTTCATTAAGCTGCTTGGATGATAGTATTGGCTATTTTGATGATCCATATAAGGTTGTTGTTATAGTAGATATGCACAGAGTTGCAGACATAAACAAAAGGTATGTGAGCAGGGTATTAAGCTTGGACGTGGTAACAGGATGTTGTTCATGCCATAGGTGATTGGACTGATTCAGATGGTTGCTTGGATGTTATAAATGTTTATTGTGCTTCAGGCGATTTTGGTGAGGATATTGTTTCTTTAAATATGCACAAGGATATTGAAGATATACGCAGGGTAAAAAATGAAGTGTCTGAAAATAATTTGATAAGATTTGTTGATGGCACTGTAGAGGATATCAGTTGGTACATAAGATGGCAATAAGAGGTTTACTATGAGCGACAAGTCATATTCAGTTGGTACAAAAAATGAAACAACTGCAAAAGAGGTTCTTAGCAAAACCTTTCGTATAATATATTTCATGCACATAACCTTGCTCTATCATCATCAACAAATTATTAGTGAATTGATTTGATTTGCACTCTAATATTTTTAAGTTGTGTATGTATATCTTCTAACATCTTATATTTTCATATAGGTTTCTTATGGACTCTAGTGGATCAAGTGCGGCGAATGAGTTAGGACAAACACAATCCGATTCACAAAGTCGGACCGAGATTCATCATAGGAAACCTTTAAGGCAACCTAGGTCGATAGTATGGGATCACATGACAAAGATTGTCAGAAAGAAAGACGATGGAGAAATGGAGACGATTGCATTGTGCAAATATTGCAAAATGGAGTGCCCAGCGGAGTCGAAGCAAGGGACAACTGGTTTACGGTATCATCTTTTCTATTTATGTCCAGAATCTCCTATATATAAGAAAAAAGACATAGACAAGGGTCAACCTCAAGATGGATTGGGTGGAGCTTTGGTTCCACATTCTTTTAATCAAAATAGATGTATGTTAGCACTAGCAAAATTCATTGTTAAAAATGAGATATCATTTAGGATGGTAGAAAGCGAAGGGTTTAAAGAATTATTTGCTGAACTTCAACCCAGATTCGTTGTACCTAATAGGAAGAAATGTGCCTTGGCTATTTGGGATTTATTTACAATAGAAAAGACTAAATTAAGAAGTGTGATAGGAGATCAAAGAGTTAGTATTACCACCGATACATGGACTTCAGTTCAAAATATTAATTACATGGTAATTACTGCACATTTTATGGATAACAATTGGAAATTACACAAAAGAATTATAGCTTTTACAAAAATCAATAGTCATAAAGGTGATGAAATTGGAAAAGTATTAGAGAATTGTTTGAATGAATGGGGAATAGATAAAATTTTTACCATCACCGTCGACAATGCTAGTGCTAATGATATTGCAATTGGTTATATAAAGAGAAGATTAGAATATTCTAATTCTTTATTGCTTAATGGGAAATATTTACATTTGAGATGTGTTTGTCATGTCTTAAACTTGATAGTTAAGGATGGACTAAAATTTTATTGTGAAGCCGTCGAAGGCGTTAGAAATTTAGTCAAGTACATTCACTCATCTCCTTCTAGATTGGACAAATTTAGATATTACTCCAACTTGATGAAAAAAGATAAAATGGCTATCGTTCCACTTGATTGTCCTACAAGATGGAATGCAACATTTAAAATGCTTGATGTTGCTTACAAGTTTAGAAAAGTGTTTGATAGGATGTGTATAGAAGATGAATCGATTAAAGCTTACTTTAATGAGATGGTTAAAGATAAGAAGAAAAATTTAGTAAAAAGAACGGGACCTCCAAAACAAGAGGATTGGGAAAGGGGTCGTATTTTAATTGAATTTTTGAATGTATTTTATGAAACTACAATGAAGCTTAGTGCAAGTAAGAATGTCACTTCTTCGTTAATTTTTGATGAGGTTATACTGATTCAAGAAGCGATCGAACAAGCTAGTGATAATATTCATGATTCTAATTTGCAAAGCGTGGCCAAAATGATGAAGGTTAAGTTTGACAAATATTGGGGCAACATCGAAGTAATTGATAAAGTTATTTTCATAGCGCATATTTTGGATCCCAGGTATAAATTCCAATCTTTGAAGATCAGTTTTCTGGATATAGGTTGGAGTGATGGTAAAATAAATGAGTTTCTCAATGTTATAAAATACGCTTTAAATGAGTTATACGATGAATATAGGAAGAGCATGAACATACCCATAATCGGATCTAATTTGGTGGTAAGAATTGAAGAGGTCGATGAACAAATTGATGATAACATTAGAAGTAAAAAGTTAAAAAGACTTCAACAAACAAGAAGAGAAGAACAATCGCTTGAGATAACTAATGAGGTTGATTGATATTTAAATGATCCATTTGAAAATCTTACGAGTAGAGATTTTAATTTGTTAGATTGGTGGAAAGGCAACCAAACAAAATATCCACTACTTTCCAAAATAGCTAAAGATATTCTAGCAATTCCTAGTTCAACCGTTGCTAGCGAAAGCGCATTTAGTCTTGGTCGAAGAGTCATTAATCCTTATAGGGCTTCATTGGCTCCTAGAATGGTTGAAGCATTAGTATGTCTTAGTGATTGGTTGAAAGCGGAGAACTTTAATTTTCATCAAGTGCAGGTTGAAGAAGACATTGAATTATTCATGGATACAGAGACAATATGTGAAGGTAAATAATTTTCAGTTGGTGTTGATATGTTAATAGCAAGAATATGTTAACATGATTCAACTATGTGAAAGAAAACTCTTGCTTGAGTTTTTAATTTCTATCACAATTTACATTATTGTTTATGAGTAAGATGACAAAGTGTATAAGTAGTTTCTCCTTTATCTTTACAAAATTAATGCTAGGATGTAAATGCTAATTAATATTTTGTATAGGGACTTCTTCTTTATCCTTGGGAGCATCGTCATCATCGCAACAAAATGAAGCAGAATGAAGATTGCTTTCATTTATTATCTCTCGTATATCCCAAATAAGGTAATATAATCTGTCATGCATATTGTGGTATAAATATTGTGAGGTTTGGTATAGTAAATTATTATTATTGTTTCCTACTTTAAATGGCGATAGGAAATTAACTCTGGGTACTTGTAGCAGCATCCTTTTCTATGTTGGTGTCTTCTATCCTAATTCCTAAGTAGTTAATATGAGCCTATTTTGGAATAGATAACGAAGAAACTATGAATATAGAATTTGAAAAATAATAAAGAAAATCAAATGAATGAAGAAAATCAAAAGGTGAACTTCGGAAAATGTTAAAATCTACCTTATCTGGAGTAAGCCAAAGACAAAAAAGCAGGACAGAACATTAAATCCCTATTTGTAGATAACAGTTTCTTTTGTCATCTAACATAACACATTTATAATTGCAGCTTGATAAAATGATATATGCCATGTATAAAATGTTGCTGAAAAATTTAACTTCTGAAGAGTTGCTTCCTTCATTATGGGAGAAATGCAAGGTATGTTTTGCCTACTGGAAAATCACATGCTGAGTTATGAAAAGTTTTGGTGGTTTATACGATCTTATAATATATTATCATCGACTTTTTTATGCAGAAGGGATAGAGTAAATTTAACATTCAAAGGACTATTGCATAAATGATTCATTCAAATAGTTTCTAAACATCCAAGGTCTGCATCAGTTGCTTCAAATAGTGAAAGTTATCAGTTGCTTCAAAAGAATGCACGTGATGGCAAACGTCTGTAAAATTTCTGTCTGTTTTAAGTGCAGGTTTGAGGAGAGCACTGCCAACTCAAATACAATCAAAACCAAGAGTCATGGTGAAAAGCTCGAGAAAGAAGCATAATTAGTTTAAAGTGCAGTGCTTGAAATTTTCTATCTGTTTTAAGTGCAGTGCTTGAATTTATTTTGCAGTTGTATTTCATTTCAAATTGTGAGCTTCGTTTTCTATTTGTACTTGATTAATTTGTTACTACCAGCACTCAGTAAACAGTCTGCAAAAATCATAAGTTTGTTGCACCTCATTGCCTTTGAAAAATTATTTTCTGCATATTTATCATGTCTCTGTTTTTTTACTTTCCAAAAAATTGAATGAAACTTTTATAACGCAACCTGCTTCATTATCTAATATGGATTGCACAGGTTTTGACTTTTATTTGTGATGCAATATCTGCAGTATTACTGTTATAATGGTTTTTAACATTCATCTACCATGTAATATTTTACACTCATCTTCCACAACCATCCTCCCACAGCCTGCATGGTATTTACTGTTAGTTTTCTTTACCGGAAAAGGTGGAATTTCCATCTTCCATCCCGCTTTTTCCAATTCCCGTGATTACCGATTATAGGAATTCCAGAGTTCACGAAACGGAAACTGGAACAAATATCATCTTTCCATCAGCGTTCGGAAGAAACGGAAAAATACCCGGTTGGTACGGAAATTTTCCAAACCCACCCCTAGAGCTGATAGCAGTTTTGGTGAAGCGGGATGATTCAGCTCCTCCTCTTCTATTACTTCTCCTTCCTATACACTTCTGAAGTTCTTCATCACCCTACCAAACAACTGCTCTTCCACTTCATTACCCCTATCACACTGACCAACCACATACTGTCAACATTACTCTTCTCCTCTGCCAGTTCATACAACTTCCTTTATCTCACTCACTTCAATACATTACAAACAACAATTTCCTCTACCTCCCTGCAACCCATAAGCGCATCCCTGACCATACTGCCTCTATATCCAATGCACTGTCTTGCTTGCTGCCACAAACATTATTGCCTTATTCCCAAACCACACTGACATCTCCATAACACACCCATTAATTATTACCTTTCAACAATCTACAACTCTTCTGCCTCAACTACAACACTGCTCGAACACCAAAACCACAGCCTCCACTACCATAGTACACTTCACAGTGCTCAAAACCCTCTATCTTTCACTGTCTCCTTCTACAGCTACCAACATCTGTAACAACTTCTCCATCATCCTTACCACATCAAACTTCAACTTCACACACTTCAACAAACCAAACTTCTGCACATAAACTATCATACATCCTTTCCCTGTTACAAACATCTTCCCTTCTCCTTGCTGTTACATACATTTACATCACAAGAACTGCTACTCTGTGCACATTTACATCAACATCTTCACATCTCCATTGCATACAAACTCCACATCTCTACTGACTGTCTCCCTCCACCAACAAACACCACCATATCCATGCACATTCAATCCTGCGCAGTGATAACAATAGACAAACCACCCAGACCATCAAAACTCTCTGAACATCTCCACATACAAGCTCCCTCATCATCATAATCTGCTTACTACAACACGACACACTTACTGTCAGCTGCAAATACCACCGCTTCCATTTCGGACTGCACTCGAACTGCTCACCGAAGACCGCGACTTCCAACAGAACGCGTCCACACTGCTAATTATCATCACCCTACTTCCATAGCATCATCATCAACCAACATACACAGTTCGCAACCACCTGAACTAAAATAGCCATCGAATCCAATAATCGAATCACCCCGTCGCCTTAAAGCCGCAAATTTCCACCATCCTTCCCAACACCTCGCCTCAATCTTCAATTCGAACAAGCTTATGAAATTAATAAATTGCGGAGTTGTTTGTTTGATTGTAGATTATTGGAAAGTTTGAAGTGATTTGTAGAATTTTTTTTTGCAATTTAGGAATCTGGAATTGGTAAGTCGTTCGTTTGGGTTAATTAAAATAAAGTTGAACTTCACAAAAACAGGGTTGTGTTTCCTTCTTGGGCCGGGTTGGCTTTGAGGATTTAATAAGAAAAGGTTTTGGGCTATATCTATTACCACCCCACTAATTGCCTTACCCACCCCATTATTTTACAAAATTTCATCAAACCCCGTTAATTCATCTTCACACCCCATCATTTCTAGTTGTACCCTTCTTCTCCATCTTCATGAACTTAACCCAAATGTTATGTTCTCATTCTTATTTATTTTTTCTTCTATATCTTATTCTTCATGTCATTTAACTTCTATTGAGTTGCAAGGTAGACCAGACTCAGTGATGATTTAACAAATTAATCTATTCACTTTCCTATTTGGTTCATAATTTAGAGTAAACTAATGTTTGTTATCTTTGCATCTATTGTTTTCTCATGAAGCAAACATGATTCCCCTAGCAACCATGTTGTGTGCTATTGTGCTAGCATTGTTCATCTTGGCAACATGCCTGCCAACTTGGCTTGCATATGCATCAAATTTCCATCGGTTGTCTAGGTTACTTCATATCGAACAATATCTTGTAATAAAGTTCCTCTTGATCATTGTTTTATTCCATAATTCCAAAGCAAATTGGAGGAGTGTCTACACATAACTGATTTAATCACTAATGGAGAAGGAGAGAAAGAAGAGAGACCATTAAGTGAACTTTTTTGATCTATAGAAAAGGCTAATTTCGTCCTTAAATTTTTTTGGTATTTTATCAGGGTGGGAAAGGACATTATCGGGGTGGTAATAGAATCAGCCAAGGTTTTGTTTTGTTTAATTTGTCTTTGTCTAATTTGTGTTTAGTTTAATCAAAAAAAAATTAAAAAAAGAAGAGGTTTGCCTAAATTTTTTTAGTTTAGTTTAGTTTTTCTATTTGAAAAAAAATTTAATTGTAAACTTGTTTTGCTTTGTTTCAATTTGTTATAAGTTCCAACCATACACCAAAAAAATAATTGTATATATGTTGTTTTTATGTCAGGTTGCCAAAGCATAATTGCAGAAGTGCTTGCTAAAATAAATCGCTTGATTTGCAGATCTTGCCAAAAAAAATAACTCCTACTTATTTATAATTTTCTTTTTATTTGTCTTGCATTGTATATATTTATTGTTTTTATTTGCCTTGCATTATTGTTTGTTCGCATTTATATTTTAAAATTCAAAAACAAATTTAGAAACCAAAAAAAAAAATCAAAAATTCTTTGTAGTTGCATTGTTAATACACATTTAATTTCTGCTTTGCATTTTATCCTAGAATTGTGATTAATAATAACGGTTAGACATCGATAACACTTAATTGTATATTGACAAGTTGTTTTCTTTGAACAATTTAATTTCTTGGTGTCTAGGCTACGATAGAGCAATAATCAGTTATAAATATTACGGTGATTCGTAAATATTATACTGAATTGTTTCTCTGAAGGTACTTAAACCTTCGGCTGAATTACTACGGTGATTCGTGGTGCACCGATAAATCTTTCCCGTTACCTCGCTGAAAACTACCTTGTTGATTTAAGACAATTTGTGATTATACAATTTTGGGTTAACTTAGGATAAATCATTTTTAATTAGACCCTTGCATTCATATAGTTGCATTAGTTCATGCATATTTAAAAAAAAATTCAAAATCCAAAATTTAAAAAAATTGTAAATAGTCCCTTCCCTTTGAAATTTTTAAATCCTTTTTATTTGAAATTTCAAAAATCCAAAAAAATAATAGAAAAACCAAAATTTTGTATACAAGTCTGTTGATTGGACTTTTTGATATTGGATTTATGGTATATGAATAATATGGAAATGAGACTTGTATAATTTTGAAAGAGCTGACATTTAAAAGTTAGTTTAGGGCGTAAACTCTGCATGCTTAGAAATTCCTAGGTGTGCATGTGTGTGTGTGTATTAATTTAAATAACGTACAAATATAATGTATTAATTGTGTAGTTAATTGGGTTATTAATTGTTGTTAAATGCACCATTAGGAATGTAATTAATGGTAGAGGCGAAATAAGAAATTTTTCTTATAAGACCTCAGTTATGGATATGGTGAGATGTGTGATAATATATGTAGAGAGTGTTATAAATTATGATCAAGTTATAGTGATGCGAGGTCGGTCAAAAGCACATAGAAGTCTGTCCAGCTAATATGGCTACCAATAGTGTGACTTTGAGGCTGTTATGAGACATCGCCTATAATAAGTAACTATATTAGACATAAGGTTATTCCCAAATTCTATAGGATAAAGCTGCCCAGCTAATCTGGCTACTAGTACCTACGACTGGTCGGACTAATGTAAGATGTCGTCATGGTGTACAGGTCATAATATGAAGGATGCAACGACCCAGAATTTCAGTCATTCAAATTTGAAATATTTAATTGATTTTAAATATTGAAAAATTATTTGTATAAGTTAAATAACTTGAATTTCGAATATAGCGATTTATTTGATGATTTAATTGTTGAATTTAATATTGAAGTTGTTTAAATAATTGAATCTTGAATTTAATATGAATGAAAATGATTTCAAAAGTTGATTTAAATTCTTTGTTAATAAGAATGAAGACAGTAAAGTTTTAATTTGGATTTAGAAGTGATTAAACGGATTTTTGAAATTACTTATTTCAATTAACATGTAAAAATAGCCTTTTGGGGGACTATTTTGGATTTCGACGAAACCAGTTTCATTGGATCCGTAATAGCAAATTATTGTATGCCGTCAAATTTTGAGACAATTGAACGCATCGTTTGGTCGTGCGAGTTCGAAACGCGTAGAGATTAATTAAAGGAATTTATATTAACATAATTCGATTTTGAAAAGCCATCTTCCGTATATAATGGAATTGGCTCCCAATATATATTCCATTGTGTTCGAAATAAAGGTATAACATATACAATGCCAGGCGGCATGCCTTGTTTGAAGTTTGGGGTTTTCAGATGTTTAAAGCTAGACATTTCTAAATTAAATAATATACATTATTTAGTCAACCATGCTTGGCCCATACCTTTCCTCATGCCTTACCCCATACCCCTTCAGCATATAACTACGTAATGTCAAAAAGGTTCGTTTATTTATTATTTTTTTAATTTTTCTCAAATTCAAAACAATGGCATCGAACGATCATCATTCGTTGGAGCCAATCGAGGCAATTTCGGCCCTCGAGTTCAATTGGGAAGATAACCGTGGGGATGACGTGAGCTCGACGGATGGTTGGATTTTAGTGCAGCAGCGCATGGGAACCAAGAGGAGGCTGCTATCGCAAGCAGCAATTAGTGGGTTTGATATGACTTTTCGATACGCACGCGCACATAGTTAGTTGTTGGCGAGGGGGCGGCGAGTCAAGGCGGAGCAGCGCGATGTGGTTGGGTTAGCGGCAGCTAGTTTGTGGTCATTGTCGTTCGATTACATAGAATAAATAAAATAAAAATAGGCGCTGAGTTGAAAACGGAAAGGAAAAAAGGTAATTTTAAAACATTAATTATTTTAGTTAATTTACAAATTAGTTATTCAAATATTCATTAATCAATATAAAACTCGTACGAGGTCCAAATTGAATAAGACAAGTCACGTTGCAGCCTTATTGACAAAAGCTACGCTATGAAGTTGGATTAGACGAAGTTGGAGCTAGTAGGAATTTGGGTTAAAGTTGGACGTTTATTCGATTTAATTCAAAATAAAACGTTTTTGAGACTACTAAAATCAAAGTGAGTTAATCTCATCATTTTGGTTCAGCGGAAAATTTATATAGTCTATATAATTATTTATCGGATGCGTGAATATTTTGTTATTGACTATTTGGATAATTTACTAATTATTATTAGTTGGATTGGATATATTCCTGTCTATTGGAGAAAATGAGACCCTACCATTTGTATACGAATCCCGCCTCAAAGCGGTTGATTTATATTTTTATAATTAGATACTGTATGTGATGCAGGGGGACGGGTTGGAGGGATCCAACGGCATTCTTCACCCTGTCAATTTAATTTTCATATATATAGTGATATATGATTTGTTGAATGCCATATTGATGACATGCATATGATTTTGCTCAATTAGTTCTTTAGTAGCACCAGGCCTCATTTTTTGTATTTTAAATTACTATAAAATAGTGATTTAATTCAAAGGGATTTAAAAGCGATTTTGGAAATTATATATGTTTTAAATAATTAGTCTCGAATTATTTAAAGGAGTAATTTATTTAAAAATCAAAGGTACAATTTTTTGATATTATAAGTTGATAGGTTTATAAAATATTTTATATAGAGATTTTCGAACTGTAAAATAAAGGTTTTTGAAAATCTTAAAATAAGTCCGTCTTTAATAATAAAGGGATATGGTTAAAAAAATTAGAAATATTTTTAAACTAATATTAATTAACCATTTTAGATAAAGTAATATATAAATATATATGTATGTATGTTACACATATGAAAGATTAATTTCAAATGTGAGAATTTGTAAATGTGATAATTTATAAAAGTAATATTTTACAAATAAAATAAAGATTTGTAAAATCGTATTTTGTTAATATAAGTATGCATTTTTAAACGGAGTTTATAAATTAAAGGAAACAATTATCGTTTAATAAATTGGAGAATGAATCAAACGGTGGATTTATTATAAGATTTGGAATGATATTTTAGAAATAGTTAACTCTATTTTGGAAATTGAAGGCGATAGTAAATTTGGAATGTTAAACAATATTTTTATAAATAGAAAGGAATTTATGGAAGTTATTTTAAAACGGATGGTGATTGATGTTTTAAATAAGATTTATGAATAAGTGAGATTCATAAAGAAAATAAGTTATAAATGGAATTCAAAAATAAATCAGTTTTATGAAAGGAAGTTTTTATAAAATGGAAAGAGGTTCTCAAGTTTAGTTTTATAAATATGGAAATGACTGGGTTGAAGATTTGATAGTGGATATTATCAAGGAAATATATTATGTTTAAAGCTAGTTATCATGTTGCTGTTGCTTAAAGTTGTTTATAAATATTTAAATAATTTTGAAAGTTAATTATCTAAATTATTAATATGGTTTGAAATATATAATAATGATTATTAATGATATTTTGGTGACTTATCATTATTATTTATATGGCAAAGATTAATGATGTTTTATCCATAATGGTTTGAATTATTAATTATTATTTTTAAGAGGTTAAAAGTTAATAATAAGTATTTATCTATGATGTTTTCGAGATTCATAAATAGAGTTTTGTAAACGGGCTTGGATTTTTATAAGAGGAGCTTATAAAATAGTTTGAAGATTTAAAGGAATATTATTTACAAAGTAAAGAGGTTTATAAATAAATGGATATTTGTAACGGATTTTAGAAATGGGTTTATAGATTTATAAAAATAATTTGTAAATAATTACATGGTTTTATAAGGGTTTAGAAATGACATAAGGAATAATTTATAAGTGGTTTGATAATTTATAATGGAATTTATAAATTATTTTATAATTTGGTAAAAAGGAGATCTTTTTTAGTGTTTGGCAAATATACTTTTACCACTGAGATAATTATATGGATATTTTCTAAGTACTGAAAGTATAAGGGTTGTGAATATGTCTTTGTAAAAGTATTGTGATACAACCATTTACAAGATGAATTAATTAATGAAAAGATTAATTAAGGAGGCTTAGCGTTGCTTGGTGCTCAACCAAACTTTGGTTTTTCCTATGGAATTAAATCCCTGATTGAATGTTTGCCATTCGATAGTTAAATAAAAGACTATCAGAATATGGACCAAAAGTAACTTTGGAAATATCTAGAAGAAACACATGAGTTATGTGGCGCAGTCATTTTTGATGATGTTGTATTGTGCGTGTAAATCTCATTTCGTTCTTCTACGACAATGATAAGGAAATTCGTCCACTAATGGTTAGGAGGTGATCTTCGATCTTATATTAGACTTTTTATTTCCTAAAGAACCAAGGTTGAGTTTATCAGGAAACCGTCGAATGTTGTTTCAAAGAGACAGTGATCAGATATGTAATTCGAAAACCACTTCAATCCAACTTAAGTGTTCATAGTGAAGACATCTTAAAGATGATGGAATTGAAGATGGAGCTCTCAATCATTTTGTTCAGTCCCAGAACGAACTTGTATGGATAAATGATGATATTTCATTGTTGCCTGGAGGGCAGTGTTAGTATTCCAAGTGGGAAGTGCTATGTAAATGGTAAGAACGTGGCCCCTTCGAGCCTCACACTCAGGAAATGAATAAAGTTGTGACAACCCGGGTTTTTGGTGGTGGATAATCGGGTGATTAACTGATTTAAATTTATCGTAATATTAATTTTAATGCGTCTAACCACTGAATTTCTGATAATTAAAAATAAAACTCTACCTTTTGAATAATAAATATAAGTATATATATATATACATAAGAATATAATCTAAGTGATGATACTTAAGCCTAAAATAAAAATAAAAATATATGATTAAGAAATAGGAGTAAAAGAATATAAGTGGTTATACATTGTTGTATGAAACATGAAGTAAAGTTTGTAAAAGTATGAATGTGAATATATATATATATATATATATATATAATAAAGCAATGTATAGATAAGCATAAAAAATAAATAAGAGTAAACATATTAAAGATATGTATATATATAAGTATATGAGTATACAAGTATATGGTTGTATGCCATATGAAATAATATATATGGAAGTTAAAAAAAATGTGAACATAATAACAAACTATACCTAAGAATTGCTTAGAAGATATGTATAAGTATATATAAGATGGAAAATACACATATACATAAGAATACACACACACACGCACACACACATATATATATACAAATTCATCTGAAGATAGGTGTAAGCAAAAGAGGGAACACACCATAAATGCCATTCAACTCAAACACATAAATCATCACATCCTAGCTTACAAAACATAATATCAAAACTTTTAATGAAATAAAATCAAGTCAAATGAAAATCAAGTCAAGGTTATAAAGCAAAACAAAAGAAATAGAAAAAAATATGAAAAGCCTGGAAACAAAAACCTTAGCGTGTAACTTACAAAACACATTTCCACTCCTTATAAATGTACCTATATCACTGCCTTTCTTCTTACACCATTTCATTCGAACCAAGTTAAAACAGAAACCATACCACCATGTCACAACTAATTAAAAAGAAGACTAAGATCAAAGAGCAGGATTAAAATCAAAGCAGAGAAAGCTAGCAGCAAATTTATTTGCAAAAGTAGTGCTCTGTTCAAGAAAGAAGGAGAGTAAACACATTTTTTTAAGCTTAAGTATAATTAAATCTGGGCATGTGGTTCATGGTTGATATTGTGCTTTGTATGTATATATTTTTTAGTAGCTCTGTGTGTGTGTGTGTGTGACTGTTCTGTGTATTTGGAATGACCATGTTCTTCTCTATTTTGGGTTACAGTGTGGAAAATGAACAAGAAGTTCAATACGTCTTCATCTAGCCATTATTAGGCTTAGAGTTCAAAACAAACAAGTTGTTTAAACATAAATCAAGATTTAAAAATTTGTTTAAAGCATGTTGGTGAAATATTACAGCTGGAAACTTAGTTTTACATAGCAAAGTGTAAATATATGTTAAATTCGAATGTTATAAATTGTTAATTCAATTATGTAACTTGAATCATCATCATAAAATAGGATTTTTAAGACCTAAATGGTAATTTTTAGTTGAGTATGCTAAGAGCAGTTTATAGTTGAACTGAAAATGAGTTTTAACCAATTTCCGGTGATCAGAGGTATGCTAGGTGTTAATATCTTGCACGAAGCTAGTGTGGCTGATGGCGAAGTCGGAAAAAATAGCCGGAGTCGTTCCAGTTCATCGTGGCATCGAGTATGGGCCGAGGTAGGGTTTCAGTGTGTTTTTGGGCAAGGTCGGGGAAATGGTGATCACGCCACCATGGAATCGCCGGAGTAGATCGGTCGTGGGGGGATCGAAAGATTGGTAGTGGCGATGTTGCAGGTGAAGTTTGGTGGCATCTGAAGGTCGACATTGTGTGAACGAGGAGAATCGATGGTCGGAGTATTGTTTTGTCTGGAAGCTCGAACTGTTGTTTTTTTCGTTCTCGTGTTTCATCAAGGTTTTTAGGATGATGTGATCGAATGAATGGTCGATAGGCGACTTCTTGGTGATCGTTTCAGGTGACGGAAGTTCGTCGGTGGTGGGTGCACGTGCACAGTTGGTCGCGTGCACGGGTTGATGTCTTGAAGCTTTGGGTTCTCGAGAGTATGCTCGGGGAAAGATGGGCTTTACTTGAGTTCTTCTGGTTTTCGCGCGAGTGTTATGTACCTTGTTTCTCAAAAAATTTAACAGACGTAAATATGAAGAAGAAGAGGGGAAACTCGGGGGAAATGGTGGGAAAACTCGGGTAGGACTCGAGTAAACCTGAGATTTTCTCGGGTATTTGGGTTTTCAAAACTTTTAGTCTAATAAAATTGAAGTTAATCATCTTAAACAATTTCAAGTATTGATGAAGTAACTAATGTTTGACAATTTTAAGTTAAGAGTTTATTTTAAGTTTTAATTAATTAAGTGAATACCTAAGGATGTTTTTAAATCCAATTAATACTTTAATTAAGTAGTTAATTTAAGATAAGTGTTTAAAATTAATTAACATTAAAGCTTTTTAAGTTAGTAATAATTTGATTTCAAGATTATTAGGGAAGATTTTTAAAATGTTAATTAAGATGAATGATTATTAATTAATTAATTGTTTTGGGAGGGAATTAAGAATGATTAATTAATTTATAATTGTAATTAACTAAGTGATTAGGGATTAATCAATTTGCAATTGAAGATTGGTATTAATAATTAGATGTTTGATTAATTTGTACTTAAGTTTTATTTATTGATAATTAAGGATTACCTACTTTGAGTAATCAGTAATAGAAAAGTTAATATAATTAATTAAGGAGTTAATTAATTAAGCTAGGTAATTACAGGATAGTAATTACTGTTTATGATTAATTAAGGATTGATTGATTTAGGAAACTAGTCAAGGGATTAGTTAATGAGTATGATTAATTAAAAGATAATTAATCAATGTAAGTAATTATAGAATAATTAATTTGAGTAATTAATTAAGGATAATTACTGTGAATAGTAAGGATAATTTGAGTGATTAAAATTAGAAATTAATTTAAATAGAGATTAATTAAATTAATTTTGGAAGCGATCAATCTTGCTTATGAATGATTGAATGATGTTAAATGCCTTGAATTAGTTGATATCTCTGATAGGAAATGCTTTATGTTATGTTTGGGTAAACAGTGATAATGAGGATATTTATCGATGGTGAATTGCTGTGTAAAAGTGACATCCAGTATTTAAATTTAAATTGTATTCACTTGAATAACTTGGGATAAGATGACATTGATTCGAAGAGACTGGAGTCGGGTATTAGTAAATAGCCGAAACCACTTTGTTTTTTTATAAATTGATACGTGGAATCAATAGGCTGGAATGGAATGATTTAAGCTGTAACAACACGCATATTTATCGATTTTTATATTTAAATATTTTATCGTTCGTCGGATTTTGGTCCGAAAATCTACTTTTTGCATACGGACGAATTAGGACTCGAGACCACCTCCATTGAGTTCAAAATGCCATTTGCGACCTTTTTGAGTATAAGCTTCGATATGTTTGGAGAAAGTTGAATTTTGCTACTTTTTGCTTTGGGCTTTGGTTTGGGCTGAACCCACTTACTAACTCAGTCCCAATCCCCCTCTCCTCTTCATTACTTCATTCCAACTCCTCAAACTCAAGCTCCAACTGAAAATGGTGGAGAGGAAAAAGAATTAAAACTCCAAGCCCTAACTTCCTTAGCAAATCCATCTCCTTGCTCCAAACTCAAGAAGAACCCCTTGGTAAGCATCTCCTTCTTCTTCTCCAACTCTTTCTCCATTCAATTTCAGAAATTTCCTAAACCTAATTTTGGGAATGTTTCTCTTTTAAGCTTAGATTCAAGCTTCTAGTGTTGAGATTGAAGAGTGCTTGTTCTTGCCATTGTTTTCAAGCTTCATCTTCATAAACTTAGTTCAAAGGTGAGATTTTTATCTCACATCTATGACTATAATTATCTTTGGTTGTTGGGAATGAATTCCCAACACTTCTTCATGTGCATTTGCTCTTGTTTTGGATTGATTTTGTCAATACTCCAATTTTTGGGTTTTTAAGTCAAATTTGTGTAAAATCCTTTTATGGATGTTTGATCATGCTTTTGGTGATGCATCGAGGAGCATATAGGGTCGGGTTGCCGATTGGCATAAACCCTTAGAGCCAATGTTCGTCCGATTGCATTTTGGAAGAGTTTGCTCTTCATTTGTATAAGGCTGAAAAACAGCCCAGGCATGATTCAGTCGACTGAAAAACTCTGTTCAGTCGACTGAACCTGAAACCCGAGAGTTTCCAGGCATGATTCAGTCGACTGAAAATCTCTGCACAGTCGACTGAAACTGGAAACAGAAAGTTTCCTGAACCTGAAAAATTTCCAGGTACAGGGTCAGTCGACTGAAAATCTCTGTTCAGTCGACTGAACCTGCTGTTTCAGTCCAATTTGCCTTTTTGGATTGGAATTCCAATTTAAATCGATTCGTGATAATCCTATTTGTTGTTATCATCTATTATGATTTTGATGACTCTTTTTAGGGATTTTTGAATTTCCATTTCGATGGATTCTTTATCGATTTCTTTGGATTTTATTCACGTCTTCGTATGTGAATTTTTGTGATTGATTGTTCTTACAATCTTCTTCGTGATTTGTCACTTTAAAAATATAAAGATTTTCTATACTAGTAGTAAATATCAAAACCCTTTCCTCAAACGATTTCAATACTATTTTAATACCAAACTCGTTTATAAAACCGTTTTCCAATCTATTAGTATATACAAACCTTTACCTCACTCGTATGAGAAATCTAATTAAACGGCTTAGTAAAACAAGTGGTATGAAACGCTTGCGTTTACTTTATCGGTTAATTCTTGGACTTGTTCGATTGAACCTCTTGTGACAATTTTCTAGTGGAGATTTACAGTTTGTTCGTAAATATTTAAGTTAAGCAAGTGGTTATGGGACATGAAGCTAAACTCATATATTTACTAGCTTAGTGTAATTGACACTTCTCGTTGATCATGACGATCATCTTTGTGATTTAGACTAGCAATGTGCGATGTCTCTTTGTCTGCGAGGGAGACTAAACCCCGTTTTGTGGAGTTTCGACTCAATTTGTGATGGGGTAGCAACCCATGGTCTTCGGGCCGTTTGTGGAGCTTCGGCTCAATTTGTGATGGTTAGCGACCATGGAATTAGCGTTCCGTTTGTGATACACGTGTTGGTGAGCTTTATGCTCCCGTTTGTGATAGGCCTTCCCCCCTTTTGTGATTTCTGGATTTCTTGTGTAGTCTTCTGGAATTTGTGCGTCTTTGATTTCGGTGATTGACATTGATATTATCGTCAATATTTGTGGTTTGATGAACGAAATAAAGAGTATGACACTTCTTTGATTCTTGTATAGATTTGGTGACATTGATTAATCTCTTGATGATTATCAACTAAGTATATATATATATATATATATATATATATATATATATATCACAGCTTGGCATTGTGATTATTACGTGTTTAGTCATATCTCTTATTCTATATCGTTTCATCTGATATTTATAGTTAGACTGATCCGTTTATTATTTTCTTATTAAATAATACTCGGGTCAGACCGAGATGTCACAGGTGCTTCTGCTTGACTTCTCATCCGGGATTAACTCCTTGACTTTTGGGTTAACTACTTAGATTAGTAGTTATTTTGTTGTATACATTTGAGATACAGACTCCTTAATGTATACTTATTCTTTTGTGTAGTTCGTGTAACTATTCTTTTGTGATATTGTGGATCTTTTTAGACCACTACTCTGATGTACACTTTCTAGTGTAATATTCATATCTTATTCCGCCTTTGTGATATGAATTGTCTGTGACTGATTTATGTTATGTTTATTTCTATATTTGTTTCCGAAGGATTTATATAGCCACCGTGTAGTAGCTTTGAGTTTGTGTTGGTATGTCGGATTTCCTCTTGAAATAGAATGCATGTAATATTATCTGACATATCGGTGCTCGCGCAAAGAAATTACACGGATGGTCGCTCCTCAACAGCCTTATTCTCCGTGCTAGTCGACAGCATTCACTGTAATGTTCTTGGCTAGCGTGGGTATAGAGGTGGGGCGTCACAGCTTGGTATCAGAGCCAAACTTCGGAACAATGTAGAATAATTTAGCAAGGATCATGTCCTAAGTCTTTCTTAGGAGTTGTGCTTTAGGATTTTATTTGGGTCTTCGTACCGTCCTATCCTATTTTCTTTTATGATTCCTTGTTTTATCAATCAAGTTTGATTGAAATTTATTCTGAGAATAACTTTTTCCTCTTCTTTCTTTCTTTCTTAAAGAAGAGAAATGGTTAGACCAGGCCGTCCCAGCACCGGTCAATCTAGTGCTACTCCCCAGGATGGAGTATTTATGTCTGCCCAGCAGCTTCTAGATCTTGTTAAGAACGCTCAAGCAGTCGGACCCAATCCAGTGCCTACTCATCCTAGATCCGGTTTTGCACGCATGTGCAAAGACTACACCGATTTGGGTGGAAGGCCATTCAAGGGATCCGAGAGTGTTATTGAAATTCAAGCTTGGCTCAAATCATGCGATCGCATCTTTTCTCGCATGAACCTTATTGATCTACATCGAGTCCAAGTGGCTTCTAGCATGCTCCAAGAAAGAGCATTAGATTGGTATGAGCTTTTAATTTCTGAAATCGTTGAGGCGGATCTCACTTGGGAGCAATTCCGGGAAAGATTCGAATCGAAATTTGTGCCGGAGGCTGAAAAAGTAACCTTAGCCCGGTGTTTCATAGACCTTGTTCAAGGTGAATCTTCTGTGACAGACTACGTCGCATCTTTCGAATCTCTCTCTAAGTACGGGGTCGAGTATATCAATACCCCGATGAAGAAAAATCAGAGATTTGTCTATGGCTTGAATAAGAATCTTAAGAAGCCATTACTCCTGAAACTTGAGGTTTCATTTGATCAGCTTATTGATATCGCTCTTCGTCTTGAAGAGGCCGATAATGAAGGTGATGTTGAAGTTGTGCGTGCCCAACAGAACTTCGACAATAACTTGAAGAGGCCTATCAAATTCAAAGGCCCCGATTCTAATAAGAAAGGAAAGCATCAAAATCTGGTAGCAAATGTTCCTACCTCTAGTCGTGGACGATGCTACAATTGTGGTTCCACAGACCACCATGTAAGGGAGTGCCCGAAACCCCTCTTTTGCCGTTATTGCAAAGGTTCGGGTCATCTTTTATCTTCGTGTCCTAAGCTTCCAAGCAAGTGAGAAGGAAAGCTGCAACTTTTGGTCAAGGTATTTTCATTCAATCCTCGATGGCATTGTTTTAATTCGTGAACTTTCTATTTGAGTTCTTTTTGATATAGTCTCACTATTTTATATCAAAAGAACTTGTCGATTCTTTTTCTTTGAATATTTTGGGCTTGATGACTTCTTTTAGGATTGTGAATCCGGATGGTAGATCCGCAACAATCAATTTGCTTTTGTTTAGATGTCGAGATTGTTTTATGTGACTTTTCTTTCCGAGCCGATATTTTTGCTTTGGCTTCGGAATTGACCTTTCTGTAAGGATTGGCTTAATCATTGTGAAGCCCATATCCTATTTTCCGTGTGGATTATTCATCTTCGACATTTTCAATCTGTTAAGCAGATTTCTGTTTTTCCTTTGTGATTTTGATTCCAAATTGGTGGAACTATTTTATTCCTTAAGCCCACTTATAAGGAAAGTGTTGTTTCTCTTATCTAAATAATTTGAGAATTTTCCGGTAGATTTGACTTGTCTTATGATTATCACCTAAGTAATCTTTTATGTGGTGCTAAGGTCTTTTTAGTTCAACTTTACCACCGTTTTCATTTGCTACAAGTTGCGGAAGTTAGCATTTCACTTATCGCATTCTGCACTTGTTATGATTCCTATGAATGGAATTATTTTTCTATCAAGTTCATCGGACGTTTTGGTATACTTCGTTTTATTGAACTTTATCTCATTCCTTTTAAGGACTAGCGTCCGATGTCCTTTTATTGTGTTCGGTTCATTGGACGTACCGTTTTTGTACTACGTCGGTGTTCCGAAAATCATTCGGGCTTCGGTTCATTGAACATACCATTTTTGTACTGCGTCAGTGTTCCGAATTATTTTGCTTTTGATTCATCGGATGTACCGTTTGTACTACATCGATGTCTTTGCTTTTGATTCATCGGATGTACCATTTGTACTACATCGATGTCTTTGCTTTTGATTCATCGGATGTACCGTTGTACTACATCGATGTCTTTGCTTTTGATTCATCGGATGTACCGTTTGTACTACATCGATGTCTTTGCTTTTGATTCATCGGATGTACCGTTGTACTACATCGATGTCTTTGCTATTTGATTCATCGGATGTACCGTTGTACTACATCGATGTCTTTGCTATTTGATTCATCGGATGTACCGTTTGTACTACATCGATGTCTTTGCTATTTGATTCATCGGATGTACCGTTTGTACTACATCGATGTCTTTGCTTTTGATTCATCGGATGTACCGTTGTACTACATCGATGTCTTTGCTATTTGATTCATCGGATGCACCGTTTGTACTACATCGATGTCTTTGCTATTTGATTCATCGGATGTACCGTTTGTACTACATCGATGTCTTTGCTTTTTGATTCATCGGATGTACCGTTTGTACTACATCGATGTCTTTGCTTTTGATTCATCGGATGTACCGTTTGTACTACATCGATGTCTTTGCTTTTGATTCATCGGATGTACCGTTGTACTACATCGATGTCTTTGCTTTTGATTCATCGGATGTACCGTTTGTACTACATCGATGTCTTTGCTATTTGATTCATCGGATGTACCGTTTGTACTACATCGATGTCTTTGCTTTTGATTCATCGGATGTACCGTTGTACTACATCGATGTCTTTGCTATTTGATTCATCGGATGTACCATTGTACTACATCGATGTCTTTGCTATTTGATTCATCGGATGTACCGTTTGTACTACATCGATGTCTTTGCTTTTGATTCATCGGATGTACCGTTGTACTACATCGATGTCTTTGCTATTTGATTCATCGGATGTACCGTTTGTACTACATCGATGTCTTTGCTATTTGATTCATCGGATGTACCGTTTGTACTACATCGATGTCTTTGCTATTTGATTCATCGGATGTACCGTTTGTACTACATATACCGTTTGTACTACATCGATGTCTTTGCTTTTGATTCATCGGATGTTCCGTTGTACTACATCGATGTCTTTGCTTTTTGATTCATCGGATGTACCGTTTGTACTACATCGATGTCTTTGCTTTTGATTCATCGGATGTACCGTTTGTACTACATCGATGTCTTTGCTATTGATACATCGGATGTATCGTTTGTACTACATCGATGTCTTTGCTATTTGATTCATCGGATGTACCGTTTGTACTACATCGATGTCTTTGCTATTTGATTCATCGGATGTACCGTTGTACTACATCGATGTCTTTGCTATTTGATTCATCGGATGTACCGTTGTACTACATCCATGTCTTTGCTATTTGATTCATCGGATGTACCGTTTGTACTACATCGATGTCTTTGCTTGGGTTCATTGGGTGTACCGTTTTTGTACTACGCTGATGTCCCAAATTGTTTGAGTTTCTAGTTTTTCGGGCGTACTGTTTTGGTACTACGCCGTTGCACCGGCTCAATTTTCTGCTAATCTTGACGTTCCCCGCGTCTTTTATCTATGGGAATGCCTTAGGGATTCCGGTTTTTATTCTTGAGCCCGGTGTTATTGTGGAAATTGAAGTTTCACCAGATTTCTTGCTAACTCTTTTGTGCACTTTATGGTGAACTTCCTATTTCAAATTTTCTTTTCTGTTAATATGCTTCTATGGTTGTTACTTCTTATATTTCCTTCTTACTTATTGCGAGGACGCAATTTCTTTAAGGAGGGGAGTCTGTAACAACCCGCATATTTATCGATTTTTATATTTAAATATTTTATCGTTCGTCGGATTTTGGTCCGAAAATCTACTTTTTGCATACGGACGAATTAGGACTCGAGACCACCTCCATTGAGTTCAAAATGCCGTTTGCGACCTTTTTGAGTATAAGCTTCGATATGTTTGGAGAAAGTTGAATTTTGCTACTTTTTGCTTTGGGCTTTGGTTTGGGCTGAACCCACTTACTAACTCAGTCCCAATCCCCCTCTCCTCTTCATTACTTCATTCCAACTCCTCAAACTCAAGCTCCAACTGAAAATGGTGGAGAGGAAAAAGAATTAAAACTCCAAGCCCTAACTTCCTTAGCAAATCCATCTCCTTGCTCCAAACTCAAGAAGAACCCCTTGGTAAGCATCTCCTTCTTCTTCTCCAACTCTTTCTCCATTCAATTTCAGAAATTTCCTAAACCTAATTTTGGGAATGTTTCTCTTTTAAGCTTAGATTCAAGCTTCTAGTGTTGAGATTGAAGAGTGCTTGTTCTTGCCATTGTTTTCAAGCTTCATCTTCATAAACTTAGTTCAAAGGTGAGATTTTTATCTCACATCTATGACTATAATTATCTTTGGTTGTTGGGAATGAATTCCCAACACTTCTTCATGTGCATTTGCTCTTGTTTTGGATTGATTTTGTGAATACTCCAATTTTTGGGTTTTTAAGTCAAATTTGTGTAAAATCCTTTTATGGATGTTTGATCATGCTTTTGGTGATGCATCGAGGAGCATATAGGGCCGGGTTGCCGATTGACATAAACCCTTAGAGCCAATGTTCGTCCGATTACATTTTGGAAGAGTTTGCTCTTCATTTGTATAAGGCTGAAAAACAGCCCAGGCATGATTCAGTCGACTGAAAAACTCTGTTCAGTCGACTGAACCTGAAACCCGAGAGTTTCCAGGCATGATTCAGTCGACTGAAAATCTGTGCACAGTCGACTGAAACTGGAAACAGAAAGTTTCCTGAACCTGAAAAATTTCCATGTACAGGGTCAGTCGACTGAAAATCTCTGTTCAGTCGACTGAACCTGCTGTTTGAGTCCAATTTGCCTTTTTGGATTGGAATTCCAATTTAAATCGATTCGTGATAATCCTATTTGTTGTTATCGTCTATTATGATTTTGATGACTCTTTTTAGGGATTTTTGAATATCCATTTCGATGGATTCTTTATCGATTTCTTTGGATTTTATTCACGTCTTCGTATGTGAATTTTTGTGATTGATTGTTCTTACAATCTTCTTCGTGATTTGGCACTTTAAAAATATAAAGGTTTTCTATACTAGTAGTAAATATCAAAACCCTTTCCTCAAACGATTTCAATACTATTTTAATACCAAACTCGTTTATAAAACCGTTTTCCAATCTATTAGTATATACAAACCTTTACCTCACTCGTATGAGAAATCTAATTAAACGGCTTAGTAAAACAAGTGGTATGAAACGCTTGCGTTTACTTTATCGGTTAATTCTTGGACTTGTTCGATTGAACCTCTTGTGACAATTTTCTAGTGGAGATTTACAGTTTGTTCGTAAATATTTAAGTTAAGCAAGTGGTTATGGGACATGAAGCTAAACTCATATATTTACTAGCTTAGTGTAATTGACACTTCTCGTTGATCATGACGATCATCTTTGTGATTTAGACTAGCAATGTGCGATGTCTCTTTGTCTGCGAGGGAGACTAAACCCCGTTTTGTGGAGTTTCGACTCAATTTGTGATGGGGTAGCAACCCATGGTCTTCGGGCCGTTTGTGGAGCTTCGGCTCAATTTGTGATGGTTAGCGACCATGGAATTAGCGTTCTGTTTGTGATACACGTGTTGGTGAGCTTTATGCTCCCGTTTGTGATAGGCCTTCCCCCCTTTTGTGATTTCTGGATTTCTTGTGTAGTCTTCTGGAATTTGTGCGTCTTTGAATTCGGTGATTGACATTGATATTATCGTCAATATTTGTGGTTTGATGAACGAAATAAAGAGTATGACACTTCTTTGATTCTTGTGTAGATTTGGTGACATTGATTAATCTCTTGATGATTATCAACTAAGTATATATATATATATCACAGCTTGGCATTGTGATTATTACGTGTTTAGTCATATCTCTTATTCTATATCGTTTCATCTGATATTTATAGTTAGACTGATCCGTTTATTATTTTCTTATTAAATAATACTCGGGTCAGACCGAGATGTTACAGGTGCTTCTGCTTGACTTCTCATCCGGGATTAACTCCTTGACTTTTGGGTTAACTACTTAGATTAGTAGTTATTTTGTTGTATACATTTGAGATACAGACTCCTTAATGTATACTTATTCTTTTGTGTATTTCGTGTAACTATTCTTTTGTGATATTGTGGATCTTTTTAGACCACTACTCTGATGTACACTTTCTAGTGTAATATTCATATCTTATTCCGCCTTTGTGATATGAATTGTCTGTGACTGATTTATGTTATGTTTATTTCTATATTTATTTCCGAAGGATTTATATAGCCACCGTGTAGTAGCTTTGAGTTTGTGTTGGTATGTCGGATTTCCTCTTGAAATAGAATGCATGTAATATTATCTGACATATCGGTGCCCGCGCAAAGAAATTACACGGATGGTCGCTCCTCAACAGCCTTATTCTCCGTGCTAGTCGACAGCATTCACTGTAATGTTCTTGGCTAGCGTGGGTATAGAGGTGGGGCGTCACATAAGTGAATTGGACCTTTTAATCTAAGTTTTTGGTACTTAGAAATTGATGTGATGTAAGTGATGTCTATAACGACTTGAGAAGTGATAAATTGATAAAAGATACCCGGGGTTTATATAAGTTGTATGCTTTTGTGTTCCATGTTAGATGGGTTTACTCACGCTGGTTTTCAGCCTGACCCGGTTGTTACTTTGATGTAATGCTCGGGTCAAACCGAGTATTACAGATTTTCAGGTAAGGACGTTCTGGAGCTCAGGAGACGAGCTGGATGGCAGGAAAGAATGGAGTGTTTCCGCTGTGATATATTTCTGTTTATCTAAGATATGTTGATTTGTATATGTCCAGTGGTTGTGTATGTGTGTAACTCTGATGTATTAAAATATAATTGATAGATACAGTATTCTTTATAAACTGGAATTACTTGATATTATATTTTGATCCGCTACGAATGTGAGAATCTGTGTTGTATTTCTGTTTCTTCTTCTTCTATCTCTTTCTTTTTTTCTAACTATCTGGAATTTTCGGGATCGAAAATTCCTGGTCGTTACAAAAGTAGAGACATCTGGCAGGGCTAAATAGGTCGCACCCAATAGGGCATGGTCATCCCAAATCTGGAGCGATATTCATGTATGCTTAGGGATCTCAGTGTGTGGTTATTCATTGCAACCAAGGGGCGATCATATTCGGTGCTACTAGAGAAGGGGGTAGTGCTGGTATTGAGTAGCAGAGGTGCAACGTGTTATAGCCTCTTATACATTTTATGTAGAGGTGTACAGATTCGGTTGGTAGACCCTTACCCTTTCATAGTTGGAAACCATTATCCACTACGAGCCTTCGGTTTTATTTGTATAACCCAGTAAGTTGGAATTTGATTAATGCAACAATTTTGGCTATGATTAATAAGTGCTTGTATATTACACTATTATAATATCAGATGATTTCATATGAAATGTTTTGGTTATCATAAGGTAAAAACTCATCCATATTTATATGCAGCGTGGTCTTATGAGATACCTTTGTTTACAAAGTTTTTATATCTTAAAAAATCTAGTTGGGTATGCTTTCTCACACTGGTTTTCCAGACTGACTCGAGTGTTATTTTATTATAATGCTCGGGTCAGACCGAACATATTACATATTGATTCGGATGCGTTGGAGCTCACGAAACAAGTTTGAGGTCTTCAAGGTGTGTACACATATACGTTTATTTCCACTGCTTTGAAATGGAAATTATCGGCAATGGGGAGGATAGGATGTTATAACTGTCAAGGATATGATGATTGTGATTGTGGTTATACTCTGATGGATGTATGTATAACACAATTTCTCCTTTGTAAAGATCGTTGATATTATATTATATATTGTTTCGCTACGATTGTGAGATTCTGTGTTGTTTTAGTTTCTTTTCTCTTCTTCTTTTCTTCTTCTTTCTTCTTTCTTTCCCTTAACTATCTGTATTTCCATTTGATTTGGGTTGGATATGGGTGGTTAATTGTTAGCTTGAATTATGCGGAAAAGCAAGTTGTTACATGTGGTATCAGAGCTTAGGTTGAGCAAACACGTAGGCTTTGTTGGGAGTTTACTCATTTGAGATAGGGTAAGCGAGACCTTAGGATGAGTTTGAGTGTATATATATAAGCGAGTATTTTTTTTAGTGATTACAAAAATATTTTATGTTGTGTTAATTTATCTGTTGAGTGGTTTATGAATTCTGGTCGATACGTGGGATACCACGATAAAGATAGAGTTTTCTAAATGCTTAAACAAGGCAAAACGACACAGTATTGTTTAAAAACTGGGTAAATGAAATAATTTTACCTAAATTATATCTTATATATAAAATAATAATTTTGAGAAATTATTATAGCTATATATGGTGTGTTTAGATGTTAATGAATGATATATTTGAGTATTATCATTTGTTGTTAGTTGTTATTGTTATAATCTAAAAATGACAAACATTTGGAAATAGGTTATATAAGAGACTAAATTTATAAGTATAAATTATAGAATATTTGTTATACTTAAAATAATCAACATTTGTGGAATAATATTACATAGGAAGTGATATTTTATAAATATGATTTATAAATGTGATTTATAAATGGAAAGGAAATGGAATTGCCTAAGTATATTTATAATATAATTTGCAAATAAAAATGATTTAAGCTAAGAATTTGGAAACCTATATCGCGTTAAGTTTAGAAAATTATTTTCAAAGGTTTGGAAAAATAATAATAGGATTATTTGGAAAATATTTTGGGTTAGAAATATTTTAAATGGAATTTAAGAGAAATAGAAAGCACTAAACTCACCTCAGTCACTGAAAAATAATTTCGATGATGAATGTAGCATCATCAACATTCATTTTCAAGTTTCTAAGTGAGGAATTGCTATAGATGAAGTTTTGTTTTGATAAAACAATTTTTTTATAGATTCTAGAGGTGTAATTTGATATATAAAGGAGTTATGTATAGATATGATTTCAAATGATTTGAAAATAAAACCAGGTGTTAAAAACTTGAAATTTTATCTAATTGTTTTGAGAAAATCTAAGATAATAAGTTCTTGAACTTATAATTTGGAAATAATATAGATAAGATAAAAAAAAATTGGAATCGAGATATGAAATTAAAACTTAACTTAGGTTAACTTAAATAAGTTGAGTAAAGGGTTAAATGAAATTGAAATGGGATTTAATTGAATTGGATAAAATAATGAAATGAATATAGGCTTAATTCGTAAAGTGACTATATAACTCTGAATTGTAGATATAGTATGAGAATAAACTTAAGTCATATAAATTTCAAGAAATTTCAAGTAAATAAATTGAATAACTCATAGATTTGATGAATATTAAGATAAAAACAAATTAAATTTGTTCGATATGAATGTTAAAGAATGAAACTCATAAATTGAGATAGGTAATTAAATTTAACTTAAGATAAGTTAAATAAATGAATTTTGAAATGAAATTTAATCAAAGCAAAGTTAAATGAAATTGAAATTGAAATTGATTTGTAAAGAATTAATGAAATGAACTATTAAAATAAATCAGTGAAATGGAAATGAACTTGAGATATAAAATGAAATTCAACTTAAGTTGTAAAATAAATTGAATTGAGCTAATGAAATGAATTAGTGAATTGAATATGGTTTAAAATGTTATTTAATAGAATTGAATATGAACTTAAGTTGCAAAAGTGAAATAAACAAAGGAAATGTTGTATAAAATATTTGTAATTAAAATAAAATTTTGTATGGAATGGTTCATAAGTAATATTAGTATTGAAGAAATATACTAAGTGAAAATAAAATAAATTTAACCAAGGAAGAGTTAAAATGAAATGATTTTATAAAATGATCCATAAATAAATTGAAATGGAACGGAATATTGTTAAACATAATGCGAATAATTGGATGGAACCAATAAATATAAATGGATTGAGCTTAAATAAAGTGAATGTAAATGATTGAATGTAAATCAATTGAATGAAAGTAAATTGAAATAAATACGTAAATTGTAACTGTATTATTTTATTCACATAACTATTAGATCCAGATTCGAATATACGATTTCGGGGTGATTTATACCGATCCGAGTTAGGATTTTACTCGATTATGATGGCGAAACTGGGCATGGATATTTGATGATTTTGATGCCTCTCTATCATAGTATATGGCCACGCACGGAGAATGATGGATTTACTCAAGGAATGGAACAAAGTCCAATCGAGTGGTGTGTAGCTTCTCTTTTCTCCTCTCGCTAGAAGATAAGATGGTTGTTGTTGATGAGAGCGCATACAGAACTACTGAGATTTTTGATATATGTACAACGTGCAAGCTTTAATAAATTAAATGTTGACATTGTAAAATGCAAGTTGATATGATTATGAATTAATTGGATGAACAAAAATTGTTTAATGGTTTCTCTAGTTGCATTTGTTACAATTGCATATAGTTAGTGTATATTCTATTGTTATACATTGATATTACTTTCCATGTACATGTTCCCATTGGTTATTGAGTGTTTAGTAGGTATGGATGGCGTATGCTTCGCATTTGGAGCTCGTTTTCGTGTTATATCGAGTGTACATGCTTGCTAATACTAAAATAAGGTACACATCTCGGATTACATATCGTATTTTTATATTTTTCCCTACGGGATGTCTCATCCTCAAAGATGAGATGTATATTTATGATTATGTGTGTGTGTGTATATATATATATATATATTATAAATTTTTATGATCGAGCCGTGCAAAGGAGACGCTAGAGAAATTTTCCATAAATTTAAGGTGCTTGAGCATTTTTAAGAATTTTGCGATGATTTTGATAACTAAAATTTGGATTTTGGTTTTATAACTCAGGGTGGTATTAATTGATTTTGGAAATTTTAGTTGTGAACTGAAAGATTAAGTGAAATTGATAACAAAGTTTCAACTAGTTGACTTCGGAAGGTTAAAAGGTTTTAAAGAGTTTGATAATCCATTTCATCTAATTGTTTTTGAAAAGTTAATGGGTTTGGGGCATTTTCTATACTTGCTAATTCTAGGGACGAAATTCATTTTAAGGGGAGAATGTAACGATCTAGAATTTTAGTCATTCAAATTTGAAATATTTAATTGATTTTAAATGATGAAATGTTATTTTTATAAGTTAAATAACTTGAATTTCAAATATAGCGATTTATTTGATAATTAAATTGTTGAATCTAATAATGGAATCATTTAAATAAATGAATCTTGAATATAATATGAATGAAAATGATTTCAAAAATTGATTTAAACTCTTTTTGAATAAGAATGAAGATGGTAAACTTTTAATTTGGATTTAAAAGTGATTAAACGGATTATTGAAATTACTCGTTTTAATTAAGCCTTTCGGGGGACTTTCGAACTTCGACGAAACCAGTTCCAATAGATCTGTAATAGTGAATTATTATATGCCTTCGAATTTCATGACGATTGGACATTCATTTGGTCGTGCTAGTTCAAAACGTGTAGAGACTAATTAAAGGAATTTATATTAATATAATTCAGTTTGAAAAGCTATCTTCTGTATATGATGGAATTGGCTCTCGATATATATTTCATTGTGTTCAAAATAGAGGTATAACATACTGAACGCCGGGTGGTATGCCTCGTTTGAAGTTTGGGGTTTTCTAACGTTTAAAACTAGACATTTCTAAAATAAATATATTACTTAATCAATCATGCTTAGCCCATACCTTTCTCCATGACTAAGCCTATACCCTTCAGCATATAACCGCATAACGTCAGAGATGTTCATTTATTTATTCTCAAATTTTAAACCATGGCATCGAATGGTCATCATTCATTGGAGCCAACCAATGAGATTTCGTGTAACGACCCGTATTTTACGTGTCGACTAATCGTAAAATAATGGCTACTAGGTTGTTAGTGTTGTTCATGTTGTTCAGAGCTTAAGTCATGAAAAGTTAACTCGTGTGGAAGCTAACTCGTGTAGGTGGATTTAGCTTAGGTCGTGTATTTTTAAGTCGTAGACGACTTAAGGGGTTTCGAGTTATAGGAATTACGACCTATAAAAGTTTCACGAGTTATTGTGTTAGAACGAGTTAAGGGGATAGGTCGGTTATACGACCTAAGGAAATGGTTTAGGACTTAGGGTGGTTGCCGAGTTAAGGGTTAACGACCTAAGGAACTGGACGAGTTAGTAGCTTAGGCGAGTTATCGGTTTTAGGGGTTAAGTGACTTACTAGACAACGACTTAAGAGTGTTTACGACCTATGGAAGTTGAGTCGTGAACGAGTTATAGTAGTTGACCGACCTATGGGGTTTACGACTTATTCGATGAGCGACCTAAGGAAGTTAGTCATGTTAGTTAGGTCGTAGACGACCTAAGTTAGGATGCTGAGGAATTAGGTCGTGTGAGTTTAGGTCGGTGGGGTATTTAGGTCGTAGGTCGTAACTCGTGAAGGCATTAGGTCGCGTAGGAGCTTAAACCATTAAGCCGTTAAGTCGTGTGACCCTGGGTTTGGTTAGGTCGTGACTAGGTTAGGTCGTTGAGTCACGATGTTAATAAGTCGCTAGGTCACAGGAGTGTTAGGTCGGCCATGACGATTAGGTCGCGTGAGTATGGTGATATTAGGTCGAGCATTGGTGTAAGGCTTAGGTCGTTGGGCAGCTAGGCCGCGCGTATCTGTTAGGTCGCGTGCATGTGTTTTAGGTCGGAGGTCTTTAGGTCGGCAATAGTTAGGTCGTGGGCGACCTAAGGGGGCGGACGACCTAAGGTTTCAGCCTATAAATAGAGGCGCCTATCTTCACTTTTTGGCACCGGTTTTTGAAGCGACGAAGTGCTGCCATTTTGAGAGCTCGATTACAACATTTCTTCATCTTCTTTTCTCCATTCCAATCTAGTTCTAACATCCATCCAAGATCGAAGATCGAGATTGAAGATCCAAGAGCTAAAGCTGAAGATCTTCATCCAACCAAGCTAGATTTCATCGTTTCAAGCGGGATTTCGACGAATCAAGCTTGAAGCTTCGCTGTCCAGATCTGAAGTTGATAGTTTTTGAAGTGTTTGGGTGATTTGGTGAGTGGTGGTTATCTCTCACGCGGACCCAAAGGAGTATATTGGATTGGTGGTTTGTTGGAGTGTTGTAGATAGTGATTTCATACATTTTCCTTAGATCCAAGTGTAGATCCATTACTTATGAAGATGTTTACTTATGCAAGTTCATTCATCAAGTTATAGAGACAAAACCCATGATTTATATTTGTTAGATCTATGCTAGAAACCCATGATTCATGTATGTTACATCTATGCTCATTTATTTACAAAATTGCCATTGTAGTTATAAATGCCTACTTAGACCATATTTGATTACTTGATTGCTTAAGTTAATGATTGATTTGATTGATTGCTATGTATGTTAGTTGATTGATAGTTAGATCTAGACAAGATGGTCGAAGATGATTCAAAAGCTAAGTGGAAAGGCTCTTGAAGGGTGAAAGCTGCTTGTGGCATATGAAGCGGATGTTGAAGCTCATATGTATGGATTAGATGAGGTTGAGATGGACTTTACCATAATGCGAGGAGGCAAAGTATGGTATTGAGATGGACTTTGCCATGATCCGAGGAGGCAAAGCATGATGATGAGATGGGACGGGTCATGAGGACGTTCCAAGCACGGGCTGCGACGACGTGCGAAGCTATGTTGATAACTCGGTGATGCGATCCGGGTTGATGATAATGGTTAGCTTGAGAGGCGCTTGAGCTAGTATGAAAATAGTCGTCAAGGAGGATGACTAGGAGGCTGAGATCTCATCGTTGTTGAAGGTTCTAGCATGCTCAAAGCAAGAGTACGTTGGAACGGGCTGCGACGACGTTCCAAGCACGGGCTGCGACGACGTGCTAGTACTCTGGGTAGTTGCGAAAATTCCTAGGCACGGGCTGCGACGACGTGCGGAGTTATGTCTAGAACCGGGGTTACCATTAGCCCTTGACAGATGGATAAGAGAATGAGTTGGTCATTCAATTAACGGTGAAATCAAGGCAATGATAACAGTGATAGCCAGAGTCATGGATGTTTGGCTGAACCATCATTCGGTCTCAAGGGCGGTGTTTTCTAGGTGCTTATCTGATCTTGGTTTAGGCCTTGGGGGTTTGTATTTGGAAAACATCGACCTTGACTCGAATGATTTTTGCTTTACTTTAATTGTCTGCCATGATATGCTTGCTTCTCCTTAGTGTGTGTCTGGCTATTACTGTAGAAAGAGGCTGAGTGGGATGGTTTGGTTCCTATTCCTTTTATTCTTTATGCTCTTTTGGTATGTTTGATAGTTTATTTACTGCTCATTAAGACTGTTGTCTGACTCAAGGTTTTATGTCTCCTCTTATTACCTTGGGCTGTTCATCCATGTTGGGATGGGCAGACTAGGTAGCAGGTGACAGGCGCTGTTCTTGAAGATCTACGTTGATGATGACGAAGACGAGCAGGAGGCTTTTGCATATTATTTTCATATTCTATGTACTGGATATTCCGCTAATTGTTGATTACTCTGAGTGCTATGTAGTGAGGCTTCTTGTATTCATGATTCCGACCATGTATAAAACTATTATGATTAGATGATGATATTTTATGCTATGAGAGCTTCACTATATTATATTTCTCTATTGTATTTTATCCATGCGCTGTGAGTTTTACGATAGAGTCTGCGATGTTTATTTTACCCTTGATGGTCACTCATGGTTGTCTGGCACACTTTCAGCGCACCATTCCCTTGTTTCCGTGCGGGAGTCATGGGAGATCGTCACATTTGGTATCAGAGCTTTGGTTAATCGATTTTAGCCAACGCTCGCTGACGTAACTACGTATGAGAGACGTAATTGTATTTTGATGAATGATTACTATATATATAATATAGTAGTTTAGAAGGATTTGAACTCCTTATGCAGTTGTTTCTCAAGGTGTTCTAAGTCATTCCTTTTTGTAGATATTAAGGATGAGTCGAAGGGGGAGACCAGCTGCTAGGGAAGGCCGTGCTGCTAGGGAAGCTGTTGATTATGCTCCTATGTTTGAGGCCATGATGACTTCGATCATGAGAAGGATACCAGCTTCAGGGCCATCAGTGGATGTTGGAGTTCAAGTTCAAGCTCCAAGACCAGTGGATTTTGCTAAGCTTTGCAAGGACTATACTTCTCTTGGAGGAAAGGTTTTCTTGGGAACGGAATCGACCATTGAAGTGCAGAGATGGATAGATGCTTGTAGAAGGATTTTTGGTGGCTTGGGAATTGAGGATGCAACTAAGAGGAAGCTCGCATCAAGGCAACTTCAAGGGAGAGCTTCGGATTGGTGGAATTCTATCACCAATGATACTCCGGAGGAGGAGATTACTTGGGAGCAATTCCAAGTTAGATTTGAAGCTAAGTTCATCTCTACGGCTCAGAAATCTGTTCTGTTTAAGAAGTTTGTGGAGCTCAAGCAAGATGGAAGACCCGTTCTTGAGTATGTTTCTGAGTTTGAAGCTTTGTCCAAGTATGTCAGATCGTATATTGATTCTCCCTATCAGAAGAATGAGAAGTTTGTGACCGGTTTGGATGCTTATCTTGGAAGACAGTTGGTGGATCATCTGGACGATCCGTTTGAGAAGCTTGTGGAGAAAGCTCTCAGGCATGAGAGTTTGTTTCCTATGGAGAGTTCTGTTGTTGCTGTAACCAAGGAAGGGTTTAAGTCACAGAAGGGTGGAAACAAGAAGAGGAAGCAACAGCAACAGAAGGGTAACGATGGCCAAAAGAAGCCGAGGGGCGAAATGACTTGCTATAATTGCCAGCAGAAGGGCCATCTCTCCAAGGATTGTAGGAATCCAAAGGCGCCGGCGAAATGCCACAACTGTGACAAGCCAGGGCATTTCAGGAAAGATTGTCCAGAACCGAGGAAGGACAGGCAGATTGTGCAAGCATATGCTTTGGGAGCTGTGCCGTCGTTTTCAAAAGCTCTCACTGCTGAAGAGAAGGGGAAGAGTGTGGTGGTTCAAGGTACTCTTTCCATTTGTGGTGTTCCAGTTAGAGTGTTGTTTGATAATGGAGCGTCTCATTCTTTTGTTTGTGATGATTTGGTAGGCCGGTTAGGTTTGAAACCGGATATTGTTGATAGACCACTGGTTGTGACAAATCCAGTTGGGGGTTCGTCATGTCTGTGTATGATATGCCGTGGTCTAGTTGTGATGAGTCATGATTGCTCTTTTGTTTGTGATTGTTTTGTTCTGAACTTTGCGGGGTTCGGAATTATTTTGGGTAAGGACTGGCTTAGGAAGTATGCGGCAAGGATTGATTGTGAGAGGCTAGAGGTGACAGTCGGGAATGTGGAAGGGCGAAAGGTTGTGATACGATGTAAGCATGAGGAAGGCGTCTTCATGAGCTTCATGTATTCGCTGGTTGTTCCACGGGATGGACTGTCATCGGTGCCTATTGTGAATGGATTTGAGGATGTCTTTGACGAAGTCAAAGGATTACCGCCGCATAGGGAGATCGAGTTTCGTATCGATCTAGTTGAGGGAGCCAGACCTGTTGTGATGCCTCTTAGGCGGATGGCGCCTAGGGAGCAACAAGAGTTGAAGGTGCAAGTTGATGACCTTTTTCGAAAAGGATTCATTCGGCGTAGTGTGTCCGAATCGGGTGCACCAGTTGTGTTCGCAACCAAAGCGGATGGATCGTTGAGGTTGTGTGTGGATTATCGTGAGCTGAATAAGGTGACTAAGAAGAACAAGTATCCATTGCCGAGAATAGATGACTTGTTTGATCAGCTTCACGAGGCTAAGGTGTTTTCTCAGATGGATTTGGCAACGGGATTTCACCAGTTAAGAGTGGCGAAGGATAGTGTGCCGAAGACTGCTTTTAGGACACCATCCGGTTTTTATGAGTGGCTGGTAATGCCGTTTGGATTGACTAACGCACCAGCATATTTTGTGGATCTTATGAATAGAGTATTCAGAGATCAGTTGAACAAGTTCGTACTTGTGTTCGTGGATGATATTCTGATTTATTCCAGAACTGAAGAAGAACACGAGACGCACTTGCGTATTGTTTTGGAAATCTTGCGGAAACATCAGCTGAAGGCTAAGTTTTCGAAGTGTCACTTCTGGAAGAGTGAAGTGAGATTCTTAGGCCATGTTATCTCTGGAAATGGAATAGCGGTTGATCCCGCTAAGGTGGCAGCGATCCAGGACTGGGTTAGACCTAAGAATGCATCCGATGTGAGGAGTTTTCTTGGATTAGCAGGATATTATCGTCGGTTTATCAAAGACTTTTCCAAGATAGCTGCACCATTGACAGAATTGACGAAAAAGAATCAAGTGTTTAGATGGGATGATAAGTGTGAGCAAGCTTTCGTAATCCTGAAAGAGCGACTGACAAGTGCTCCTGTTTTGACCATTCCTAGTGGGAATGATGAGATGGTGGTTTACACCGATGCATGTGGTACTGGACTTGGAGCAGTGCTAATGCAGAAAGATAAAGTTGTTGCGTATGCTAGTCGACAACTGAAGCCGCATGAAAGGAATTATCCGACACATGATTTGGAGTTAGCGGCGATTGTATTTGCTTTGAAGATGTGGAGACATTATCTTTTGGGGGTTCGATTCGGGTTGTTTACGGATCATAAGTCGTTGAAGTATCTGTTTTCCCAAAAGGATTTGAATCTTCGGCAGCAACGGTGGCTGGAGTTCTTAGCATCGTATGATTTTGGTATAGCTTATACTCCGGGAAAAGGTAACGCAGTAGCTGATGCATTGAGTCGAAGACATGCAGGATTGAGAGCCATGTTTTCGGAATGGAAGAGTCTCGAGTATTTAGCTGGATTTGACTTTAGGCCTAGATGTGAATTGGAACCTGAAATGTTGGCAAACTTATCGATAAGACCTACTCTTGTGGAAAGGATTGGCGAGAGCCAAAAGCGAGACGATAAGCTTGTCAAGATTATCCGTGATTTGGAATCTGGATTGGACCCAGAGAAGGATAAAAGATTCGAAGTCGACCGAGAGGGTTGGCTTCGGAAGCAAGGACGACTGGTTGTTCCCGATATCGATGGGTTGAGAGATGAAGTTTTGAAGGAAAGTCATCACTCGAAGTTGACAATTCATCCAGGAGGAAATAAGATGTATCGGGATATGAAGAGAACCTATTACTGGGAAGGTATGAAGAAGGACGTTGGAAATTTTATTTCCAAATGTATGAACTGTCAGTTGGTAAAAGCTGAACAGAAAAGGCCAAGTGGATTACTTCAGCCATTAGAGGTTCCTACATGGAAGTGGGAGCAAGTGTCGATGGATTTTATCGATGGCCTACCTAGAACCAAGGCGGGAAATGAAGGGATTTGGGTCATCGTAGATCGGTTGACCAAGAGTGCAAGGCTCATTCCTGTTCGATCGACTAGGACTGCATCGAAGTTGGCTGAGCTTTATGTTAAGTGGATAGTTCGATTCCATGGTGTTCCGAAGAAAATAGTGAGCGACCGAGATCCTTTGTTCACTAGTGGATTTTGGAAGAGCTTCCAGGAAGTTTTGGGAACCGAGTTGTGTTTGAGTACAGCTTATCATCCCCAAACAGATGGTCAGACTGAGAGAGTCAACCGAGTTTTGGAAGATCTCCTCAGGGCTTGTGTTTTGGATTTCGGAGGATCGTGGGAAGATCACCTTCATTTGGTGGAGTTTGCATATAACAACAGTTATCAATCTAGCATTGGTATGGCACCATATGAAGCACTGTATGGAAAACCGTGTAACTCTCCGACATGTTGGTTGGAAACTGGAGAAAAGCTGATACTTGGGCCTGAGATGATTCGTCAGACTTCGGATTGTATAGAGATCATTCGGCAACGAATGAAGGTAGCCCAAGACCGTCAGAAGAGTTATGCCGATAAGCGTCGAAAAGATTTGGAATTCGACGTAGGTGATATGGTTTTTGTGAAAATTTCTCCTCTGAAGAATGTTATTCGATTCGGGAAGAAAGGAAAGTTAACTCCAAGATTTGTTGGACCATTCCCGATTATTGAGCGAATTGGAAAGCTCGCTTATAGATTGGAGTTACCGGAAAAGATGGCGGGTGTGCACAATGTTTTTCATGTATCATATCTACGGAAGTATGTGCACGACTCGAATACGGTGGTTTCTGCCGATAGCTGTGAAGATTTGGAGGTTGATCCAGTGGTTACGAGACCTCGTAAGCCGCTTCGTGTTGTTGAAACCGACACGAAACAGCTTAGGAGGAAGACGATTACGTTGCTCAAGGTACAATGGAGTGATGATGTTAACGACTGTACATGGGAGGAGGAAGAAAGGATGAAGGCAGCTCATCCTGAACTCTTCGAGGTATGGCCCTAAGGTGTCGGGACATCTCATGAATTTGTAGCTTGTTCCAGTCTTAGAATTCTGCATGCTAGGTTAGAAATTGGATACATGGTTTGTTGATTGCTATGGATGGTAGGCATGCAGAATAGTTTTGATTGCTGTTGTTTGTTTGGAATTTCGGGGGCGAAATTCCTAAGGGGGAGAGAATGTAACGACCCGTATTTTACATGTCGACTAATCGTAAAATAATGGCTACTAGGTTGTTAGTGTTGTTCATGTTGTTCAGAGCTTAAGTCATGAAAAGTTAACTCGTGTGGAAGCTAACTCGTGTAGGTGGATTTAGCTTAGGTCGTGTATTTTTAAGTCGTAGATGACTTAAGGGGTTTCGAGTTATAGGAATTACGACCTATAAAAGTTTCACGAGTTATTGTGTTAGAACGAGTTAAGGGGATAGGTCGGTTATACGACCTAAGGAAATGGTTTAGGACTTAGGGTGGTTGCCGAGTTAAGGGTTAACGACCTAAGGAACTGGACGAGTTAGTAGCTTAGGCGAGTTATCGGTTTTAGGGGTTAAGTGACTTACTAGACAACGACTTAAGAGTGTTTACGACCTATGGAAGTTGAGTCGTGAACGAGTTATAGTAGTTGACCGACCTATGGGGTTTACGACTTATTCGATGAGCGACCTAAGGAAGTTATTCATGTTAGTTAGGTCGTAGACGACCTAAGTTAGGATGCTGAGGAATTAGGTCGTGTGAGTTTAGGTCGGTGGGGTATTTAGGTCGTAGGTCGTAACTCGTGAAGGCATTAGGTCGCGTAGGAGATTAAACCATTAAGCCGTTAAGTCGTGTGACCCTGGGTTTGGTTAGGTCGTGACTAGGTTAGGTCGTTGAGTCACGATGTTAATAAGTCGCTAGGTCACAGGAGTGTTAGGTCGGCCATGACGATTAGGTCGCGTGAGTATGGTGATATTAGGTCGAGCATTGGTGTAAGGCTTAGGTCGTTGGGCAGCTAGGCCGCGCGTATCTGTTAGGTCGCGTGCATGTGTTTTAGGTCGGAGGTCTTTAGGTCGGCAATAGTTAGGTCGTGGGCGACCTAAGGGGGCGGACGACCTAAGGTTTCAGCCTATAAATAGAGGCGCCTATCTTCACTTTTTGGCACCGGTTTTTGAAGCGACGAAGTGCTGCCATTTTGAGAGCTCGACTACAACATTTCTTCATCTTCTTTTCTCCATTCCAATCTAGTTCTAACATCCATCCAAGATCGAAGATCGAGATTGAAGATCCAAGAGCTAAAGTTGAAGATCTTCATCCAACCAAGATAGATTTCATCGTTTCAAGCGGGATTTCGACGAATCAAGCTTGAAGCTTCGCTGTCCAGATCTGAAGTTGATAGTTTTTGAAGTGTTTGGGTGATTTGGTGAGTGGTGGTTATCTTTCACGCGGACCTAAAGGAGTATATTGGATTGGTGGTTTGTTGGAGTGTTGTAGATAGTGATTTCATACATTTTCCTTAGATCCAAGTGTAGATCCATTACTTATGAAGATGTTTACTTATGCAAGTTCATTCATCAAGTTATAGAGACAAAACCCATGATTTATATTTGTTAGATCTATGCTAGAAACCCATGATTCATGTATGTTACATCTATGCTCATTTATTTACAAAATTGCCATTGTAGTTATAAATGCCTACTTAGACCATATTTGATTACTTGATTGCTTAAGTTAATGATTGATTTGATTGATTGCTATGTATGTTAGTTGATTGATAGTTAGATCTAGACAAGATGGTCGAAGATGATTCAAAAGCTAAGTGGAAAGGCTCTTGAAGGGTGAAAGCTGCTTGTGGCATATGAAGCGGATGTTGAAGCTCATATGTATGGATTAGATGAGGTTGAGATGGACTTTACCATAATGCGAGGAGGCAAAGTATGGTATTGAGATGGACTTTGCCATGATGCGAGGATGCAAAGCATGATGATGAGATGGGACGGGTCATGAGGACGTTCCAAGCACGGGCTGCGACGACGTGCGAAGCTATGTTGATAACTCGGTGATGCGATCCGGGTTGATGATAATGGTTAGCTTGAGAGGCGCTTGAGCTAGTATGAATATAGTCGTCAAGGAGGATGACTAGGAGGCTGAGATCTCATCGTTGTTGAAGGTTCTAGCATGCTCAAAGCAAGAGTACGTTGGAACGGGCTGCGACGACGTTCCAAGCACGGGCTGCGACGACGTGCTAGTACTCTGGGTAGTTGCGAAAATTCCTAGGCACGGGCTGCGACGACGTGCGGAGTTATGTCTAGAACCGGGGTTACCATTAGCCCTTGACAGATGGATAAGAGAATGAGTTGGTCATTCAATTAACGGTGAAATCAAGGCAATGATAACAGTGATAGCCAGAGTCATGGATGTTTGGCTGAACCATCATTCGGTCTCAAGAGCGGTGTTTTCTAGGTGCTTATCTGATCTTGGTTTAGGCCTTGGGGTTTTGTATTTGGAAAACATCGACCTTGACTCGAATGATTTTTGCTTTACTTTAATTGTCTGCCATGATATGCTTGCTTCTCCTTAGTGTGTGTTTGGGGCTATCACTGTAGAAAGAGGCTGAGTGGGATGGTTTGGTTCCTATTCCTTTTATTCTTTATGCTCTTTTGGTATGTTTGATAGTTGATTTACTGCTCATTAAGACTGTTGTCTGACTCAAGGTTTTATGTCTCCTCTTATTACCTTGGGCTGTTCATCCATGTTGGGATGGGCAGACTAGGTAGCAGGTGACAGGTGCCGTTCTTGAAGATCTACGTTGATGATGACGAAGACGAGCAGGAGGCTTTTGCATATTATTTTCATATTCTATGTACTGGATATTCCGCTAATTGTTGATTACTCTGAGTGCTATGTAGTGAGGCTTCTTGTATTCATGATTCCGACCATGTATAAAGCTATTATGATTAGATGATGATATTTTATGCTATGAGAGCTTCACTATATTATATTTCTCTATTGTATTTTATCCATGCGCTGTGAGTTTTACGATAGAGTCTGCGATGTTTATTTTACCCTTGATGGTCACTCATGGCTGTCTGGCACACTTTCAGCGCACCATTCCCTTGTTTCCGTGCGGGAGTCATGGGAGATCGTCACATTTCGGCCCTCGAGTTCAACTGGGAAGATGATCATGGGGATGACGTGAGCTCGATGGACTACTGGATTTTAGTGCGGCGGTGCATGGGGGCCAGGGGAAGGCTGCAGTCGCGAACAGAATTTGGTGGGTTTGATGCAATATTTCGATTCGCACGCACGTGGTTGGTTCTGGCAAGAAGGCGACGAGTCGAGGCAGAGCGGCACGACATGGATGGGTCGATGCCAGCTAGTTCGTGGTGATCGTCGTTCGATTTTAGAAGAAAAAATAGGCGCGCGCCTGGAGTTGAAAACGGAAAGAGGGAAGAAAGGTTAAATTTAAAACTTTATTTATTTAGTTAATTTATAATTTAGTTATTCAAATATTCATAAATCAATATCGTACTCGTACAAGGTCTAAATTGAATGAGACAAGTCGCATTGCAATCGTATTGACGAAGGCTACGCTATGGAGTTGGATTGGGCGAATTCGGAGCTATTTGGAATTTTAGGTTAAAATTGGACATTCGTTCAATTTTAATTCAAAACGAAACGTATAGGCGACTACTAAAATCAATGTGATTTAATCTTACCCTTTCGGTTAATCAAAAAAATTTATATAGTTAGTATAATTATTTAATGGATGCATGGATATTTATTACTGGCTGTTATTGACTATTTGGATAATTTACTAACTATTATTAGTTGGATTGGATATATTCCCACCTATTGAAGCAGATAAGACCCTATTACGGTTCCATGTATGAGTGGATGACCCTTTATATACGAATCCCGTCTTGAAGTGGTTGATTTATATTTTTATGATTATTTTCTGTATGTGATGGAGGAGGACAGGTTGGAGGGATCTAACGAGATTCCTCAAACTTTTGATTTTATTTTCATATATATGGTGATATATGATTTGTTGAATGTCATAGTAATGACATGCATATGATTTTTCTTAATTAGTGCTTTAGTAGCACTGGGCCTCATTTTTGGTATTTTAAAATATTATAAAATAGTGATTTGATTTAAAGGGATTTCAAAGCGATTTTAGAAATTATATGTTTTAAATAATTGGTCTTGAATTATTTGAAGAAGTAATTTATTTAAAAATCAAAGGTATGATTTTTGGATATTAAAAATTGATATATTTATAAAATATTTTACATATAGATTTTCAAACAGTAAAAGAAAGGTTTCTAAAAATCATAAAATAAGTTTGTCTTTTATAATGAAGGAATATGGTTAAATTAGAAATATTTTTACATTATTATTTATTAACCATTTTAGATAAAGTAATATATTTATATATGTATAGTTGTACATATATGAAAGTTTAGTTACAAATGTGAGAATTTGTAAATTTGATAATTTATAAAAGTAATATTTTACAAATGAAGTGAAGATCTGTAAAATCGTATTTTGCTAATATAAGTATGAATTTATAAACGGAGTTTATAAATTAAAGGAAACTATTATCGTTTAATAAATTGGAGAATAAATCAAATGGTGGATTTATTATAAGATTCGAATTGATATTTTAGAAATAGTTGACCCTATTTTGGAAATTGAAGGCGGTGATAAATTTGGAACGTTAAATGATATTTTAACAAATAGAAAGGAATTTATAAAAGGAATTTGTGGAAGTAATGTTAAAACGGATTGTGATTGATGTTTTAAATAAGATTTACGGATAAGTGGGATTCATAAAGGAAATAAGTTATAAATGGAATTCATAAATAAATGAGTTTTATGAAAGGAAGTTTTTATAAAATGGTAAGAGATTCTCAAGTATAGTTTTATCTGAAATCACTTCGATCCAACTTATCAGCAATGGTGAGGATGTGATGTTATAATTGTCTAGGTTGATGATTGTGATTGCAGTTATACTCTGATGGATGCATGTATATAACAGTTACTCTTTTGTAATGATCATTGATACTATATTATATATTGTTCCGTTGCGATTGTGAGAATCTGTGTTGTTTTAGTTTCTTTTCTCTTCTTCTTCTCTTCTCTTCTTCTTTCTTCTTCATTTCCCTTAAATATCCGTCTTTTCGTTCAATTTGGGTTGGATATGCGTGGTTTTTTGTCATCTTGAATTGTATAGAAAAGCATGTTGTTACAAAGGATGTAACATTCCCGGATTTTAGCCAAATTTAATTTGGTGATTCATTTAAATTTTGAAATTAAATTGTGAATTAACTGGTAATTAAAATAAATTTTCAGATTAAATTGTGAATTAAATTGAGTTTTTCCAAATTAAATAGAATATTTGTTTGTTTATTTATTTATAAATACAAATTGATTGTATATAAATTTTTGAATTTGAAATTTAAAAATAAATGTTTTGAATTATATATAGGATTTGGAAACTCTATACTAATAGGAAAATTTGTTTTGTATTTATAATTTGATGATTTGAAAATTGTTTTGAAATTGATTTACAAAAGCTATTTAAAGAGTTAAAATTCAAATATATATATATATATATATATATATGAATTTATATATTAGTGTTTAATTAATTATTAAATTATATTCTTTAAAGTTATAAATATATATAAATAGTATAAGAGAAAATGCAAATGTGAAAATTCTCAGAACAAATTAAAAGTTGTGTTTTGAATAATATTTTGATTTGGAATTCAAAATAAATGTCTTGAAAATAAATTGAGTTTAAATACTTTGTATTTTAAAGTTAATGAAAATTTGTTTTCTAATTTTAGTATATATATGTGTAATATATATATTGGAAATTATGATTTAGAATTTAATATAATTTTAAAGAGGATAAATTCTATCATATATAAAATATGCATTTATTTGTTAAAGTATAGTTAGATTATTAAAATAAATTCCTTGAAAGTTATATATATATATATATATATTATTTTAAACCATTCTCTCTTAAATTATATATATATAAAACAAGATTTATAAATTAATTAAGATAATGGTTTAAAAACATAATTTGTAAAAAAAAATTAACATAAGGATATAAACATAAAAATACAAGTTGATGACATTTGTAAATATATAAAAAATGTAAAATACATTTGTAAAAAATAAGAATACAAGCATAAACAAGCGTAAGCATTTTAATAAAGAAAATTCACAAGTGTAACATAAAGAATATAAGTGGCAAAAATAAATTATTTTTTTAAATTTAAATGATTAAAGAATAAAACCAGGCTGCATGTTTTCTTTCATTCATCTTCATTCTCAAATTTGAAACCTGAAATCAAAGAGAAAAACAACAAAAACAAATCCAAAATCTGTTTCAATTCTTCAACCTAGAAGCCAAGAATCAAAAGCAAACATCTTTAACCTGAGGAGATGAGGATCAAAACAAATTCTAGTCAGAAACCTGAAAATTTTAAAATGCAAAGATCAAAATCAAGTGCTGATCAACATCAAGGTTTTATTTTTTCAAAATTTAGCTCATATGAAAGCAAGCTTCAGATTCAAGTTCAAAGCTAAAGCAATCAAAGCAAAAAAACTCAAAAGCCTGAAACAAAACAAGATCTGAAGTAATCAAGCGCAACCTGACTTGATCCAGGACAAATCAGATCAAATAATCAAGTAAAGTTTTAAGGAGAACCTGAAAGACAAATATAAAGCAATCAAATATCAAATTTCCAGGAAAAAAACAATTCCAGACCTCTATCTTTATATCCAGATGAGCAAACTGTCTTTTTAAATCCTAACTTTGTTGATACCTTGTGATGTGTGATGAATGTTTGATGTTGATGTTGTGGAAATTTCTGATATGAATATGATATATGTCTGTATATATGGCTGTACATATACATATATATATATATATATATATGTTTATAGAGATACATACAATTTCTTTTATCTCTGTTCAACATTTCACAGACTAAAACCACAAGGAAATTCAAATACTTCTTCCTTAATTCGTTTTAGGTGATGATCTTTAAATAAAAATTGATCCTAACAACATAATTCTAATTCAAAAAAATGAATCCAACCATATTTGTTAAGAATTAATTTTTAAATAAATTATTACAGTGAACTTTTTGGAAATGATAAAAAATCAATCATGTTAATTTGGAATTTGGAATTCATAAACTAAATTGTATTATAGAATGATGAATTTAGATAATAAAATCGAGATTTTTTGTTTGTTAAACTATGGGAAATTATGAGTTGAACGGAATGACACTTTTGTCAAATTCCATCGAACGGCGAGATGAAGTTCATTGTGCTTTGGCTAGAAGGAGGTTCAAACAACGATGGTTAAAGGAAAAATATTGGCAGAAAATCCAGATCGTTGTGGAAGGAGAGCGACGAGGTTGTAGGGTTTTATTCCCAATATTGTTCGATGATGCTTGAAGGGGTGGTTCGTCATCGATGGGGCACCGAAAGGTATCGAACCTGGGGGAAACTCCGCGTGGGCCGGAGGCGAAGGCCTGGGTGATAGGGCATGGTCGATGATAGCCGAGATCGTCGGCAATGGTTGGTTTGGTCGATCGAACTTCGAATTCCATTAATGTCGAGATGCTAAATTGGGATAGCCGATGAAATTGAGAGTTTTGGGTGAGTAGACGATTATGGGGATATTCGGCGACTAGTGGGTGGTTACCGCGGTGGCTGGAGCGTCGCCGTGCGACTGTACACGTGCACGCGTGTCATTTTGTATCTAGGTGGTTTTGATGTTTGGAAGAAGAAGCTAACCTAGGGAGTATCTCGGGTAGAGGGGTAGTTGGCTCGGGGTAATTTCCAGTTGGGTTCGCAACAGTTTTTAACAATTAAATTTTTACAAAGTTTAAAACAGAGAAAAAAATAGGTAAGTTGAAGGGGGACTCGGGGAATTGGTTTCTTGACTCGGGTGAAGACCCTAAGTGGCTTTGGGTTGTTGTTAAAACAGTTTTAGTTTTAAAACAAATCTTTCCAAATTTAAAATTAAAACAAATTTAAACACTTTCTTGATTGTCCTTTTGATTTTGGGATTAGTAAAGTTTTAAAGGAATCATTCCAAAATAATTTAGTTTTTAAAGTGTTTTTATATCCATTTATAACCTTATTTTAAAACTTATTTCAAATAAATTTGATTCTTGTAATTTTGTAAGTAAATAAGTAAAATAAAATATTTTCAAATTATTAATTTAATTTACTTAAAAATATTGAGTTAATTAATGTATTGATGATGATTTATTTTCCACAAGTCATTAACGAGATTTTTAAAGATAATTAAAATAATTATTTAAGACAAAAGACTTTGAGAGATTAATTACCGAAGGTAATTAAAGGTCAATTACTTAATATAATTCCTTAAAAAGGTTGATTACTTTAATTAAAGGTTAACTAATTTATAATAAGTAATTTAAGGGTAATTAATTACTTAAAGATAATTACTTAATGAAGTAATTAAGGATAATTAATTAATGATTAGAGGTTAATTAATCAATTGATTAAGCAATAATTAATTAAGGATAATTAGTTATGTGATTAATTAATTAAAGTAATTACTTTGAGGATAATTAATTAACGAAGGATTAGTTAATTAATGAAAGTGATTAAGGTTAATCACTTATTGTAATTTTATTAATTAAATGACAATTAATTAAGGGTTAATTAATTTTGTAATTAACTTAAGGTTAATTAATTACTGTAATTAAATAAGGATAATTCATTTAATGGTAATTAATTTAGGGTTAATTTATTTATTCGTTAATTAAGGGAAATTACTTAAAGGATAATTAAATAATTAAAGGTTAATTATTTAATGAATAAGGTTGTTTAATCAACAATTAAAGGTTGATTAATTTATTTTTAAAGCTTAATTAATTAAGATGGTTTGTAATTAATAAATGTTAATTAACCAAGATTAATAATTTATTCATAAGTGATTAATCTTATTTAAATAATCAGATGAGTAATTAATCTTACTTACGGATGTTTGAATTGTATGAAATGCCTTGTATTTTTTGATATCCCTGATGTATGATGCTTTGTGACATGAATTTATTTTGTTTTGAGCTGTGATGAATGTAATTTATTTATCTATGATAAATTTATATTAATTACTTGTGAATTTGTGAATGAAGATAAGCGTTTTAGGAATATACCGCTTATCGGTATTGATGTGTTCGAATCTGTGATGATTGATGTTGTTGTACTATTGTGTAAAACCCTTGGACTACACCATACACACACAAATATGGATTGCATGAGGAAATTGGTTTTGTCATAGATTTTTCAAATGGTTTAGAAATTGAATACGAATTCAAATGGTTTTGGAAATGGAATTGGGATAAATATGAAAAGCTTTTTGAAAAGGAGTTTTTAAGATAAAAGTTATTTTGAATAACTTGATAATTTGATTTGAATTCAAGATTTGAAATTGAATTCTATGTTTGGAAATTTTGGTTTAAAAAGGGTATACAAGTTATAAATGTGTTTCAAACCATTTTAAATTTGAATTTAACCCAAGTTTTATATTTGAAAGGTTGTAACTTGAGCAAATGTAATTGGATTTTTCTGGAACGAAAACTCTTTGTTTTCAAATGATAACGGTTTTCAAATAAAGAAAAGATTTTCATCTTTGTTGAACGGGGTTTCAAATTTGAAAGTGAATTGTTTTGAAAGCCATAATTGAATCTTTGTGAAAGATGGTTGAACCTTGTTTTGAAGTTGAAGAGGATTTTAAATGGTGTATCTTTTGTATATAAAAGATTTGAAAAGAAAATTGTTTGGAAAAGCCATGAATGAATCTTTGTGGAAGATTGGTGAACTTTGTGAAGTGAATCTTTTTGTTTAAAGATTTGAAAATCGTAATTTGTTTAAACCATTTGAAAGAAAAGTTTTGGGTAATAAGTTGTGACTTAACTGATATCCCAATATCCATATGTTTTTAAGATATTGCGCTCATTATTCGATTTAGCCGGGAGTGGACCTTGTGTCATATAAACCATTCCGAATAATGATACGATGATATGGATAGCATTTGAAGACCGGTGGTGAAGACTGGATATTTTTGAAAGCGAAAGGATAACTCGTCGAATGTCTCTGCACCGGCTGATCCCCGGTATGGAGATTTGATCACCATTTGTGATAGGGAATCCGGACGTGATTATAGATTATCCGGATTTGCAATGGCTTCTTTGGAAGTGCCTTCGGTTCTGTTCGAACCCGAAATAGACTTGTATGGATGTGTGTCTGACATTACACTTTGAGATGTAAAGCTGGTTTCTATCAAATACACTTTTGTTTGGTGGCGGAGAATTCATTCTCTTAGCTTAACACACTTCTCTGAGAAGTACGAGCTCAAAGGTTATGTAGTTGATGGTTACTAGTGATACATTCCCAATTTGGTAATGTAGCATACGAAGTGCTGCTGGTCACTTGTTGATCGAAACATGGCTTTTGTGAAAAGCGTAGCTGTGTGGACGTGACCTCGTCGGACCTCACAACCCTAACTCAAATATTTGTTATTAGGCTAATATTACTTCTCTGTTACATTTAACAAAATAATTTGAACTCTCTTTATCAACTTGAAAACACTTGAATCTCCTCTAGAGTGTATTCCTAAGTGGCATGTCAATGGTCCTAATAAGTTTTATTTATATAAGGAGGAAGATTGGAATCTTCAACAAAGCTACATGGGATTCCTGTTCTATTAGATGTATAACAACTCGTCATTGTGGCACTATCGGGATCATGACATACAACAAGATTATGGCCAATCCACTACTCCTAACTTGAGCCACACTTTTATCTCCATATAGTATCATCCTATAAGGAGTCATCAAGTCTACTCCAAAATCAATTCATACCCAATAAACTTAGTACATACGTGTCACTAAAGGGCTTTACACCATGTTAACTCATTTCAAATCATGGCATACCACAATAAATGATTTGTACACAATATGAAATTTAAGGTCTAAATTACTAATCATAATGTTCTATACCCTAAAGTAATAACTTACCTTCCATCACGGTCTGCTTCCCTTTCTCTTAGGCAGATGGTATCATGTATACACTTGGGACCATTTCCAATGCATATGCTTTAACTATTCGACCTTCCTTTGAAAAGGTTGGGCATTCCCTCTTTATGCGGCCCAATTGGCTACAATTATAATACTTAATATGTGAAAGATCGACTCAACAGTCTTTCGCTGTATGTCCTTCCTTTGGGCATTTGTTACACCTTCTCCTTTCCGGCTTTTCGTAAGGCTCCTTATTTTTGTATTTCCCATATTACTAGTTTGCTTCCTTTTTAGTCGCTCTCTATCACTCATTAATCAAATTCAACAATGTTGCCTCAACTAATCCCTCGAACGTATCTCTGTATGGAATCAGATTCAGTGCTAACTCCTTGAGTGGTGAATTCGATTCTTTTACATACTTCATCACCTTTTTTCCGAGGTATAACCAAATTTCAAACCTTGTCAACTAAATAAACTAATTTACATATTCACCAATAGTCACTTCCACCTGCTTCAAATGAATGAATCTCTCAAATATCAACCCCTTCATTGCCCCAAAGAAGAACTTCACCTCGAAATTTCCCTTAAATATCATCCAAGAAATACCATCCTCCTTCACCTCTGTGTTGATTATCTCCCATCAGTTAGCCGCTTCACCATGCAATTGCCAGGATGCCAGTTGTCTCATAATAACATTACTTAAAACCCAAAAGATTACAAACTTTCTCATACATGCTCATGCATTCCTACCTCGTTGCATAGGGTTCAGTTCCAATACAGGGCTGACCACCCAAACTTGAGAAGCCCCTACATAAGTTTGGGAAATTCATAGTTGGTGATTTTCGAGATAAAACCTCCTATTGGGTCAAAACTACAAATTTAGTGGAGTTAACACTGGTTTGGCATGTCGCTTGCATATATTAGAAGAAACAAACACGAGTGTTCACATTCGGAATATCCATACCATCTACTCTAGTGCCATTTCCATTTCTAGTTTCAAGCCTGCTAGCATTAGATTTTATTCTAGTTTCGATCGAGTTACTTATTCTCAGCTATTTATAAATTGGATTTACTAGTAATTCCATAATAGATAGTTTCCGAAACTAGAACAATAAATGGTATGTACTTATGTACTCAACTTGTATTACACACACACACAAATATGCCCTCTCAATACATTCCTAGTCCTTAGAGCAGCGAAAGTTTAGCACTAACACCAAAGTACCAAGTCACCTTTTTGACCCTTTGATTTAACACTTGAATAGACATTCAAACCATATGAGCCGAAATTGGAAGTCGTGAAGAGATGGTAACAAGATTTAAAAATGGATTCTAGTTACATCCTTTTGAACTTACAACGGAACAAAACAACATAAAATATAAAATATCCATATATTCAAACAAGTTCAACTACAAAGTCATGTCTGCACAACAAATCCCAATCCACATATCATTATTATCCCTACCAATGACATCACCAACATCAGCTTGATACCATAATCTATCAACCAATCGATATCATATAAAAAATTATGGAGAATGGGTAAGAGACATATTAGAGTAAGTGTAAAAAGTCTATCTCACATATACTACAAAAGTACTGGTAAAACTTCATCAATATCTACAACACATTTATAGATACCTTAACTTAACCAACTATGACCTAGTTGACTACTCAATTAAGGTTATGTTACATCCTATTATATGTTATACAACAAACGTATGCCCAATCCATGGGAACAACAACTTTCGCATTACTGAGGGAACGCTAGTTTCCCCTCAAACAATTATTTCCTACATCGCTAAGGGAACAACCATTTCACTAAATAACTATTTCTTTTATGCTAAGGGAACAGCTATTTCCTTTAGAAAACTATTCCCCTCATTACACATGCCTCATAAACAACTACTAAATACATCAATAGAACAACAAACGTGCTTAAATATCCACTCTACATCAATACGAACTCAATATAGTATGACAACACTATTAAACCTATTGTACATCCAATTTCCTAAATAACAGGCATAAAAAAAACATTGGTATCTTATGCCTTGCCATGTCCAGGGTGACATTATTGTCTCCAAAGTAGCCCGAAGTGTCGCACGAAGTCTCGATTCCGCAACCCCTTCAAATTCAACACGGTCTAGTCAGGTTCAACCTTGCCCAACCCGAGTTCAACCAATCTATTAGTAAAGGAATACCGGTTGATCTATTGGTTGACTGGTCAATCGGTTGGGTGACTAGCCTATCAGTCAAGGGATGACCAGTATCAACCCGATATTGACCGATCTACTGGTTAAGGAATGATCGATCGATCAGTTGGTTGATTGGTCGACCAGTATTGATTGAGTGACCAGTCTTTAGGTAAAGGGATGACCGGTCGACCAATCATGCACTATGTGCTTGCATTCTATTCGTTGTTCATCATTTTTCCTATATGTTCTTCATTCCAAGGCCTCCATTTTGCCTCCTTTCAATTTTATTATATTCTAGCTTGGTCATATAATGACTATACTTTGAATTAAGGGTTTTGTTAACATCAATTTTATATGCAAAATCATTTGAAAGTTCATTGAATTATTATTTCTTCATTTTTATTAAACTTATTTACTATTAATTAAATTATCTCTTTAATTATCACTCTAACCATTTTAATTAATTAATTATTTTATGACTAATTCCTAAATAGACCTCTACTTATAGTTAAATCCCTACCATCGTATTATATTGCGAATTAGAGAAGATTGGCTCACAAGAATTTCTGAATTGCTTGATTGCAACTTTATCTACCACTATCCTGTCCATAGAGCCCTAAAACCTCATAACGTCGCCTCAAAATGATTTGGAATCATAGTTCTTATTGTCCCTTTTGTTTTGATAACAATTTCATGAAATCTATAGAGTATAATGTGAGGTAATCGAATTTGAATTGAGAAGCATAAGAGAGAAGAAGAAAATGGAACAAGAGAAAATGAATTCAAACTTCCCAAATGTATGTACTCCTCATATATATACTTGGAAGGAAAATTGAGATTGTGTTTTAAATTCAATTCAAACTTCCAAGAACAAGCCAGCTAAGCTCTAAAGCATGTTCCCTCTGTATCTCCTTCATGCGACTTCCAACGCAAACAAGCTTATAGTTGCAACCGATCAGGAAGACATGCTCTATGCACAACTCTTGTCATCAAATTCCAATGTTTGTAAAATTAATCATTTTGCCTTTATTAATAAATTAACCAAAATATCCTTATTAATTTATTACTAAAATACTAGACTATTACATGATGGATGGTGGTCGTAGCTGGAAACAATTGGCAGTCAAAGTTTTTAGGATAGGGGCATGACAATGGTTTCGGGCATGCGGTAGGGGTGATAATTTTTATTGAGAAATTTATAAATTTATCATTGCAATTTAAACCTATGATCTTCTAATCACCATATCTCTTTGATTCACAAGTAGTTTGTTATGTTGAATTTATGATGAGAATTTGAACATTTTGGCATATGGATTGTTGGGATTCAAAGGTTATAAGTATATTATCCCATCTTTTGCCAAGGCCATGACACCAAGAGCTTGATTAGAAACCAAGAAAAATCCATCCCGAAGATCGGTTATACACAGGTTCACTATGGACACTGGTGTATTTTATTCGAGTCTGGATCGAGTTACAATCGATAAGGTACAACAAGCAAAGTTGTAGAAGCCAACGTTCCAAATTTTACGTCAATCGGAGTACGTATGCCCAAGATATCGATCGATCAAGATCCACGGAGAAAACACAACCATCATATCTACACAATTTCGTATCCATCATATCTGATCTATTTCATGTCCATCACATCTGCTCTATTTCATGTCCATCACTTGAAGGCGCTTCGTATCGCTTCCACTTATAGAACTCGTATCGATCACCATTTATATAGTTCGTATCGATTGATCAACAATCGATACGAAATGGGATTTGGTCCATCGATACGAAAAACCTGAGTTTGTATCGATATGAGGGGGTTGTTTAGCTATCGACACGAAATGAATTCAAGAATCGATACAAAGTGTAGTGAAATGGAGCGATACGAAGGGGATGCTCTAGATTGATATGAACAAATCCTATAGAAGCAGAAGACTCAGTTGCTGGGCGTGAAATGTGGATCGCTCTTGGAACATTGCTCTACGTCACCCTGATCGATATGCAAGGCATCGATATGAACAGTCATCGAGGCGAACTGATCGATATGAACATGGCAGCCAACTGAAAATCCAAACTTGTATCCATCGTATCGCAAAATCTACAAGTGCAAATGCCACCAAATTTTCACATGAGCTTGCGTACTACCTTAAGAATGTGCCCGATCGGTCTCATCCCAAAATGATAATTTTTTAATCGATAAGAATTCCATACGTATCGGTCATGGATTAAGTCCAAATTTCTGAGGGTCAATCACGTGGGCCCACCCACGTGGGAGAAGGGGTCTTTCGAGATTGAAGCGAGATATTTGCTGCATGTGCCTATAAATAGTGACCCTAAACCTATAGAAAAGGGACTTTTTTGGCTTCTCTATGCTGATATTCTATGGAAATCATCACTAAACTTTAGTTATACTGTTGTAATCTCTTATATTTAGTGAGTGAAATTCAATAAACATCAATCATTTCATAGTGGATGTAGGAAATACGCAGAACCACTCTAAATTCGTGTTTTTCTTTACATTTTATTATCTATTGATTGGTGTATTTGTTAGATCTATCTCATTTTACATTTATTTACTTCATTTTATCTCTTTACACACATCCGAAAAGTGTTGTGTCCAATTTTGGTGCAAACACTTTGGTGCTTTCACTAAGAAAATCAGTTTTTCTTCTGCTGATTGGATCCACTACCGATATTGGATTGCAAGAATCTAAGGAGAAGATCCAGATCTCAAGCCTAGAAGTTCTTCCATCCTATTCAGATTTGCACCAAGACTATGAGAGAGCTTCACTGTTCACCATGGTTGCTACCAAAACTACCTCAACAGCTGCAGATCCAGAAGGATGGGATAGGCAGAACCCCATGCAACTTCCTCTTATAGACCAGAATGCTATCGGACCTTCGAATTCACAAGGCCCTGTCACCCGGGAAGAGTTTCAGCTACTAATGCAACAGCCGACTCGAAGCTGCCAACATCTTACCCAACAGCTCTGTGCCAACATGGAGTTAACCAATCGGTTGAACCATGAAAGATGAAGGAGATCTAGAAGGGATCGGGCTTCCTACTCATCCATCGAAAGTTCAGGTTCATCTGATTACAATCGTAGATCCACGCGCCCATGGCTGGATGGAAGCTATACATAGGCTATAGGACATCAGCGCACCCTGAATCTTGGGGAACCGAGAGTTGGCCCGTCAATCCGCCACCAGACCGGACCATCATCCCGAGCAGGGACAGCCCTTTATCATACTGCCAATAACTGTGCTGCTGCCGCTACTACTGAGTTCGGAGTTGACACTCGAAACCGAACGTGTTTGAACTATCATCAGCATGAGTATACTCCTAAGCCTTATGTACCTAAAGACCTAGATTTAAGGAGGCGAGATATGGACCGTCGACCGCGACCGGCCCATCCTCGCATTATGGATCCCGACCATACCTTGGCTTAGCATGTACAGAATGTCCAGATGCCAGACATCCCGACAATGGTTCATCAAATGATATGTGAAAGTCAGGTCCTCACAAATAACATCTAGGGAATCTGCCGAAATAGTACCCCTTTCATCGATTACATCCTCTACGCTGAACCACCTCGGTGATTCAGAATGCTAACTCTACTTGTTTATGAAGGATGCTCTGACCCTAACCAGCACACTTTAAAGTATGAATGGTTAATGAACGCTGCATGGGCTATGATGTGGTCAAATGCCGAAGTCTCCAAATTTCGCTAGGGGGATCACAACTATGTGGTTTATTCCCCTACCATCTCGTTCTATCTCAAGTTTCGACCAATTGGCAATGAAATTTGTTAAACAATTATGCATGCATGTCACAATGCCCAAAGTTGTTAATACCTTATCCAGTGTCACTTAAGCTCTTGGAGAGACATTCAGACGTTATCTGGAGAGGTTTCATGATGCATGCACTGAGATTAATAACCTGATGACAACTCAATTCTGATGGCACTAACTAAAGGGATCGATCCCGATTTTGAATTTGGCAACTGATTGGCCGAAAAACCCCCTAAGTCATTGGACGGTTTCTATTCCAAGGCAGCTCAGTTCTTAAGAAGTAAGGATGCGAAACAGTCTAGGAAAAAGGATGACGTAGGGTCTAGTGCGGAAGGAATCCAAAGCAATGTCGCTGTAAAACAAACCAGGGGGAGTTTCGGAAAGGTGCGGTTAAACATACGGAATAAACAGAATCAAGAAAAAGGCGATGGAAATCAGGACGGGAAACGGGATCAGAATCGTTAGGCCACGACGTAGAGCTCCCATGTTTGACACTTATACTTCTTTAAATACGTCTCTGGAAAATGTTTACTTGCAAACTGCAATACTATCCAATATAAGAAACCTGCTTCGAATCAAATGAGAAGTTTTGTAGATTTCACGATAGTTATGGCCACAACGCGAACAAGTATCGTCATTTACAGGATATTATTGTGAAGTTGATTCGAGAAATAAAGTTGGAGCAGTATGTTTGGGCGCCGTAGTCTGGAGGTGCAGGCCCATCGAATCAAAACCAAATACCAAATCAGGCTAGACCGGAGGAACCTTGTACCGATGGGAGGTTGGTGATTAATATTGTCAGTGGTGGTCCTCATCCAGCAGATCGGAGCTGGAAGGAAATGGAGTCGTATGCCAGATCTATTAGGCATGCGAGCTTCGAATGTTCTAGTAATTGGGAAGACGGGGCTCCGGCCAAACAACATAAAACGATGATAGACAACATCGTATTTCGAGATAAGGATGCCGATAGAGTCGAAGCCCCAACCATTGATCCACTTGTCATTTCAGCTCAAATAGGTCCTGCTTGGATGAAGAGGATCTTAGTGGATAATGGAAGTTCAGTGAACATACTCTTTAAGCAAGCCTATGACCAGATGAAAATGGAAGCAAAAGATTTGAAGCCTTGTCAGTCTAGTATTCATGGCTTCAATGAAAGTGCACTATACCCACTAGGATGGTGGAGCTAAAAGTGGAGTTAGGAGTTGGAGAACGCCGAAGAGTTCGGATATTATAGTTTGTTGTATTGGATATAGACTCATCGTACAACGCTTTCTTGGGCCGACCGGCCCTAGCTGAGTTCAGGGCCGCTATTGCCCCTTGGTGTCTAACTTTGAAATTCGCTACCAATAATGGAGTTGGATTCTTCTAGGGAGACCATGTTGTTGGACGAGCCTGTTATGTTGCTGAACTATGGAAAGCGTGGCGAAAAGAAAAGGGAAAGGGCATAGAGGAATTTCTCTATGTCCTCTTTGCGGAGAATTGACAGTTAAGCCTCGGCCAAGGCCCGGGCACCACAACCGATTCTCAAGAGATCTTGACCCGAGAGATAACGAAAGTGAAGATGAAGTCAAAGACAGTCAGGCTTCTCTGACAAAGATGACGATCGATGTTTGGATCGATGATAATGACGATTCTAAAATGATAAAGATCGAATCTCAACTATGCCAATAGATGAAGGAGGAATTGGTTGAATTTATTCGGGAAAACCTCGACGTGTTTGCCTGGACGCACTCCGACATGTGTGGAATCTCTCTGGACATCACGAGCCACACATTGAATATCGACCCACGGCATGTCCCGGTCAAGCAAAAAAGGTGTGGTATGGATCCAGAGAGATCTGTCGCCCTTAAGGAAGAGGTAGATAAACTCAGGTCGAGTGGGTTTATCCGAGATGCATTATATCCAGAATGGATGTCCAATCCTGTAGTTGTCAGGAAACCTAACGGGAAATGGAGAACATGAATTTACTACTCAGACTTGAATAAAGCTTGCCCTAAAGATAGTTTTCCACTTCCCCAAATTGATGAGCTTATAGATTCAATGTATGGACATGAACTCTTATCCTTCATGGATGCGTATACTGGCTACAACCAGATACCCATGCACTTGTCCGACCAGGAGCATACCAGCTTCATCAGCGGTCTTGGTTGCTACAAAGTCATGCTATTTGGACTCAAGAACATCGGAGCAACCTACCAACGGCTAGTTAATCGAATGTTCACTAACCAGTCGGAAAAACCATGAAGGTATATGTAGACGACATGCTTGTGAAGTCATGATTCTCCACCAATCATATCAAAGACCTGGAAACGATGTTCAACGTCCTTTGAGAGTAAGAATGAAACTCAACCTGTTGAAGTGTCACTTTGGGGTCGCGTCTGGAAAATTCCTTGGATTCATCATCAATCCTCGAGGAATCAAAGCCAATCTCGAGATGATATGGGCAATCAGAAATCTTGAGATTCCAAGAATTATAAAGTAAGTCCAGAGCCTCAACGAGAAAGTAGCAGCACTAAGCAGGTTCATTTCAAAATCCATCGACAAATACAATCCCTTCTTCGATCTGATCAGAAAAGGGAAGCGGAACTTTGGATGGACTATGGAATGCGAGGGAACATTCCAAGCACTGGTTCAACGTCCGTCCACACCATCCATTCTGTCAAAACCCATTGATCATGAGAGATTATACATCTACTTGGTGGTGTCAGAAAACACAATTAGTGTTGCCTTAATTTGAAAGGAGGACCAGATACAACATCTAGTCTATTACTTTAACAAACGACAAACCGGAGCAGAGAGAAATTATCCGAAGATGGAAAGTTGACTTATTGTCTTGTAATTGCCTCAAGGAAGCTCCATCCGCATTTTCAGGCTCATCTTATCACTGTATACATAGACCAGCTGTTATGATATGTCCTTACGTGGCCTGAGATGTCTGGTAGGTCACTCAAATGGAATATCGAGCCGAGTCAGTTCGAAATTGCTTACACACCGAGGCGAGATATTCAAGGACAAGTCCTAGAAGACTTCATTGCTGAATTCACTATCTCAGAGGACTTTCTCGAAACTAGTGAATCTCTCAAATATGTCTGGAAGCTACATATTTATGGTGCGTCAAATGATCGCTGCTTAGGCCCTGGAGCTGTACTTGAAACTCCTGAAGGCTGTTCTATTTGATGTGCTTTAAAATTTTATTTTTGTGTGACCAACAACAAGGCCGAATACGAAGCCCTGCTCGCTGAACTAAGGCTTGCCAGAGGTTTAGGAATTATTGTTGTGGAGATTTACTGCGATTCACAATTAGTCATGTGCCAAGTTTGGGGGGAGTACCAGGCCAAAGACCATAGGTTGGCTGCTTATCCCGCTTTGGTTCAAGAAATATTAAATTAGTTTGATTATTATGTTATATATTGTATACCCTGAGAATGAAATCAAAAGGCCGATTCCTTAGCAAAATTGGCCAGTACCGATGAGGCATAGCAAATGGGACTCGTTCCCAATGAGACATTATCTTCCCCAGGTATTGATCAAAAGGAGACCAACTGGGTATTTGAAGTCATTCCCGATAAGGAATCATGGGTGACTCCGTTTAGAAACTATCTTCAGCATGGGACCCTGCCAGAGTGCAGATGTGAAAAAGACAAGTTCTCAGAAAGGCTTTGCAGTTCACCATTCAATATGGAGTCATGTATAGAAGAGGACACTCTATTCCTTTACTCCGGTGTATCATCCACAATGAAATCAAACGAGTATTGCATGATGTACATGAAGGAGAATGTGGCGGTCACACCAAGGGGAAAGCTCTTACCAAGAAAGTGCTCCGGTATGGTTACTATTTCCCGACTGTAAATCGCGACGCATCGGATTATGCCAGGAGATGTGAGAAATGTCAGAAACATGCTCGAATTCCAAGAGCCCCACCTACCGAAATAACTCAGATGGTTAGTCCCTGGCCATTCGCAGTTTGGGGCGTCGACATTATTGGTTCTCTACCTCTAGCTAAAGGTGGCGCAAAGTACGCTGCCATTACAGTAGTGACTTTTAAAATGCGTTATACAACCATCGCCATGCACGGAGAGCTGAGTTCCACCATATATTGCGACATTCAAATAGAGGGTGACTGATCCGACCGGTCACTCGCTAAATGAAACCCGAGCTTGAGGACAAGTCATCACACCGAAACCAAAAAAAGGATTGATACACAATAATCCTTTAACTAACTCCGACTCCCAAAGTGCGAGTCAGAGTACAAACTTACAAATGCAGGTTCGAAGAGGGTGGATCCATCCATCTAATGACTTCGCTTGTGTTTAACCCAAGTCTAAGGAGGATGGACCATCCATCTAACGACCTCGCTTGTTAACTAAGGGTGGATGTGATCTAACCATCCACGATCCTAATACTTCTATCATTCCTGGAGTGCAAACGAAATCTTAAAACACATAACAAATGTGATTGACCATATGTTAACCGACTCCAAATTCCCAAAGTGTGAACTAGAGTATAAACATCAAAATTGGTGTAGTCAACCACCCATCGGCTAACTCCAAATTCCCAAGTGTGAGTTAGAGTATAAACACAAACCGGGTGTGAGACGACCACCTGTGAGACAACTCCAAGTCCTGGAGTGTGGGATGGAGTATAAACGCAAATTGGGTGTGATTGATCACCCATGAATCAATCTAAGTCCCTAGAGTGCGGATGAAATTCTAAATATCAAACGGGTGTGACTGGCCGCTCGTAAATAACTTAAGTCCCCAGAGCATGCACATATCTGTAAACCTTAAGCGGGCATGACCCCAGAGTGGGGATGCAATCACCAATAGATGAGCGAGTGTGATTCGACCACCCGAACTAGTCTTGTTTCAGCCTCGTTTCAACAAAGTTTAGCTCGATGTATTAAAGTCGAAAAGCAACTGCCGACCGATCTTTTCAATTTATCCTGAGGACTGGGGACAAAACTTAAGTATCAGCTATTAATCGAGACAATTCAGCATTGGAACTCGACTTAACGTTAGGTCATGACCCAAAGTCGTGGCTTCGAGACTTAACAACTAAACTCATGTCTGATTCAAAGATTAAAACTTTACAAGTACATTGAATTGAAGTTAGAGCGTTGAAATACTTAAACAAATAAATGCGAAACTGCGTTGAAGACAAAATGGAATTTTATTTCAACTATTCTTTGGAAAAGAAGGATAAGTACAAAAGTATTCCACAAAATCCTATTGGCAGAAGCCAAACTCCCATCTATACAGGGCTTACAAGAAACAAAAGTAAATCCCTGCCTGTCTACCAAAAATGAGGCAAGAAGACAAGTATATTCTCTCGTTTTCTTCTTCTTTGGATTTGACCCGCTGGAGCTACCACTCGGGTGCCTCTTTGAGCCTTTGCCTTTTGATGGTTGATCTCCAACCGAGGAAATTATGGTGACCTCTTCCTCCAAACTCATGGGAATTGGAATACTTTTCGAACATGAAGTCGGAGGGATCAGAACACTCCTGATGTTGGAAGGTGAGGGAGGCACACCGATGTCACAACCATTCCTCCTGGAGAAATCATTCGCAGAGGGGCTGGACTAGGACCCTCCATCCCACCTCCAATACCGCTGGCCCCCACGACCGCTTCCATCTCGGCATTGTTCTTAGCTATTATATCTTCTCCATGGATTGTTTGGGCATCCACGGAGATAGTGCGGGTTGGGCCCGAGGAGCTGACCACGGGTGCACCTCCGCCCATGACAAATGGTAGGTCGGCAAAAGGGTCGCTTTAATGACCAAGAAGTTCCTCCATCATCTGCTCATCAAAAGTAAAAGTGCTCCCCTGTGCTCCATCGGTTGGTGCAGCGGCCGTTGTTGTGGTCGCCTCTGTTATAAGGGCCTCCTTCTCTTGATGCAGCTCTTGGGTTGTAGGACACGACCGATGCATCTCCTGTTGTTAAATAGAAATAAGAAAAAAAGTGTTAGTGATTACTTTAAACAATGCTCCCGACTTCAAGTAAATGTGAGAAATGTTCAAAATACCTTCCTCGGAATGGCTCACGAGTAGAGCCGGAGCAGCTTCAGGAATATGCTCGCAAGATGGAGACGACTACGGCTGAACAGGATTGCATGTAGGCACTGATTGAGGATCAACCGTAGGAGTAGATTCAGGCTGGGTTGGCATAGGAATTTCGAGGCCCACATCATGAATCCCAATGCTAGATCCCTCTCTGGCCTCCGGATGCTGAGTACTGAGCCTCTCTTCCTCAGATGTGATAATGATGTCGTGGAGAACTCTTCTCTCATCCTCATTCATCACCCGGCTCTCCAATTCAAACTCAACAATGGTTCAATGTGGTGCTCCGCTTTTTCATCTTCAACCAAGAGGCACCGACATTGTATAAATGTGATGGATAATTTTCGAGCCAGCTTAGATTTCGATGCTTCAGAACATTGGCATTATATGTAATAAGGAGATCTTCAATGTCACCCTCCAACCTTGCCTTAGCCGTTCTCACTTCACCCCCAACCTTAGCTTCGGCTTCTTGAACCTTATGCGTTGCCACATCCCTCTCATCCCTGAGCACCATGGCCTGCTCGCATGCTTCCTAGGCCGCTTTATTTGCATTGTCTTTCTCTTTGATGACTTCAGTAAGTTTGTCTTTAAGATCCTCAAGCTCTTTAAGTGCCCCATCTCTTTTAGCCATAATTGTGGTGGTTTGATGTCCCATTTCCTCAACCAGGGCTAAGTGTCTTCACCTCATCTCTTCCATCATTCGGGTTGCCTCATCAACTCTTTTATTGGCCTCTGTTTCTGAATTTCTCATGGATTATTTTTCATCATTAAGCATCTAAATTATGCGGTCCTTTTGAGCAAGATCAGTTCCTAATTTCTCGATCGTCTTCCCCCACTCAAAGGCCACTACTGATACTTTGTCTGCAGTCTTCATCCATTCCCGGTATTGGCCATAAACATCATGAATGTAATCGTGCATTGTTTATTCTGGCTTGATGGGAATTCGCATTAAGTGTGGGGAAAGATGAAGCCATCAAAGCAGATATTTGGAAAATCTTTTTTCATCTTAGCGATTCTAGTTATTCCCTTTCCTATAGGCTCCGTAATGCTTGCTCAGTAGCAACGGGAGTTTCGCTTTCGGTCGTTTGACATTGTGGATCGAGCCTTAGTGCTTGAGAAAGTGGTATTTGATGCGAAGGTTCCATGGGTTGTCCAGCAGAACCAGAAGGTTGTATTGGACCTCGAGGTGGCGGAGAGCATTACCGGGAACATCACCTATACTCCCTCTCTCTCTCTCCATTCCTTTCCCTCTCGTAGCACTCCCTCTCCTTATTCGAATAGCCGCAATCGCGATCTCTATCGGCCTTACGTCTATGAGACTCGAAATATGAGCTAGATGAACGGCGAGCAGAGTACAGGCTACCATGCATAGATCCCCCATCGTTATCGTATCTGTAGAATAAAAAGAGAAGCAGAGTTGGTAATCTCCAGAGATGAATAGCTTGTGATTGGAGATTGTGTAGTGCCATGAAGTGTGTGTATGCATGTGCAAAACCCCCGACCAGTCGGTTATATCGGCCATAATCGAAGGAATTGACTCGCCTAGATCTAAAGCATTTTGAAGCCCTGACAATCCAGTATTTTGTTAGAGCGACACATAATCCCAAATTGGAATGTTTGCAAGCCCTTCGAAGGGATTCTCCATATGTGAGGAAGGAGCCTTCAAGATTATAACACCGATAGCTAGCAGGGACACGACCACAGATTTCCATCTCATAGGCTTACGAAGCTTATAAGCAACCGCCTTGACTTTTCTTTTTTCCTCTCAATGCCGAGGACTATCTGAGGGCTTGGCTATAGGTAAGTCTTCGGTGGGCATATCCTCTTCACTACCCTGCTCGGCGATTACAATCCTGGGTGCCCTATGCCTAGCTCATCTTATCGGAGCTGCCCTAAGCGATCCTTCAAGCCCTATGCTCTAGTCTTTGTCAATTAGCCCAACGACCCTCAAATTTTCATCCGTAAGCACCGCTTCGATCTCTCTAATTTCGCCCGGCACCTCTTGAAGAATTTCATACTAATTCCTTAAAGTGAGCAACTTTCTAGTTGTGGAATTGCAGATGTAAAAGAAAGAAAATGTTAGACCCGACATAGATAACAACTATCCCATTAATCGCCAAAGAAATTGCTGCACTTACGTCTAATTAACCGCCGTCTAGCGTATCCTGGCGGGCATCGAACATAGAACCATTCGGTTTTGAAGTAGCAAAGTTTGTTCCAAGTTCCCATCACAATTTGACAGTTTATGTCTCCCTCTAAGAATACGAAAGAGGGATTATCTCCCCGACTCTTAACGTTGAACAAGAATCTAACTTCCTTTGGAGTTGGGGGCCAAGAAAGGTGCTCTATGAAGATGATGAATAGGTTGTTCAGAAGAGCATACCCATTCAGATGCAAATGTGACGGGGAAATCCCTAAACAAGACAACACCTCTCGGATATACTGATTGAATGGTGGAAGCATCCTGGCTATGCAGGAAAATCGATTAAAAGCAGTGTACCCTTCTGGAGGGGTATGTGACTTGTTGTTCAGCCCTGGTAGCAGAACATCATTCAACGATAGCCCGTGCCTCAAACAAATTCTCCCCAACATATCTTCGAAAATATTGGATGAAACAGAATCTTGTGGGTTCCCAATGAAGGTTGCTCCTGGTGACTCATCTGGAGCTGGACTTATGACTTCATCCGCGATGGCCGACATCTCTATTATCGAAAGAGGTGGACTTTGAGCCTCCTATTGCTGTGAACTTCCGGGTTCCATCGCTAATCAACTTATCAAAAAACATCGTTAGGTGACAATAATCCCATGTGTTCCCCAATGTGAAATGCATGAGTGTGATGCAATGAAGCGCTATATATTACTTAGAAGATTCTATGGGATTAGAACGAGTTTGAACAACAAGCCCTTGAAATTCAACCGGAGTGACCGTCATCAGTGACCATCACAACCGTACCATCAAGACTTCAAAGATCGATTCAAGTTGAGATTCATTAAATGTTTTCAGGTTACAGATCCATCGATGAGCTTTGAAAGGTAGTCAAATATGCATTGAAACGGTCAAGTCCAATTATTCAAGATTGAAGCTCATCGGAGTCAGATGTTCAATTGTGCAAGATTTCGTATCCATCATGGTATGTATTTGGATCGATCACTAGGGATGAGTTCGTATTGGTCATGGCAGGTAGCAGTTCATATTGATCCTAGAACGGCGTTTCATATCGGTTACCTAAAACTCAGTTCGTATCGATCGAAGTCCTCTGATTCGCATCGATCGCCAGGTCCAACATTTGTATCGATCGTTAAGTATCGATACGAATGGCCATCGTTAATTTAATTGATCAATAGGAATACCCACCATCTATTGGTACAAAGTGATTCACTCATTCGGTACGATGTACTGTTGCATCCGGATCGATACAAACTCGCCCATCATCCATCATCGGTACAGATCTCTTCCTCGTATCCTTTCATACTTCATCTTCTCCAATCAACATAAACGCCACTGCAACTTTCATCAACCAAGCTCCAGCCTAATTCCAGCCTTGGCATCACCAGAATCGGCCATGAACATGGATGGATTGCTAGTTGAACTCGAATCTCATTGTTTTTAATGTGGATTTCATTGACTAATTACCTAAATTGAAGTGTAGATTCGAGGGATTAAGGAGTTGTATTGATTTGGACGAAGGGAATTTCTTTTTCTCAATTTCTCAATCGATACGAAGGCAAGCTGGAAAGTGAAAACGTATGAAAAATTGGCTATGTATGAAACGTATGTATATGGGCATGAAATTAGAAATTGATTCGTCTCCCAGTTGTCTTGACCGGTGAAAGGCAATCTCCCTCATCATCATACGAAAAAGACTTCTTCATAACCATCCACCATCGATCCATCACAACAGCTATTCGTACCCATCATTGATATAAAACAGCAATTTCGTGTCCATCTACTTGAAGACCACTAGAGTTCATATCCATCGATACAAAGAAATTTCAAAGAATGAACTAGAACGTATCGGTAGCCATCGTTACGAAATATCTATCCTAGATTCTAAAATCGATCCAAAAGAGGATCAACACGAAGGGATACTCTAAAACGACCATCAAGCATTGTTACTACTCAAATTTCACGTCAATTCAGAAGAGGATCGATATGAAACTTGATTTTTAAAAAAACTTGGCAACAACTCATGAATGTGCGAACTTTAACAGAAGTCAGATTAACGTACGTGCACGTATGACGGACTAACATTCAATTTTCAGATTCACATGAGTTGAATGCTCACCTGGCAACAATTACAACAATGAACAACAAATTATTAGCACTCGACACTTATTTACGACCATGCACTCCATAATCATTGGCAATCAATAATTCAGCATTTATATCACCAGATATCCATCGATGGTTACATATTTTGATGAAAAGACAACGACCGTTTAGAAAATCGGGTAGAACATTTCAAACTAAAGATTGCAACTTTTCAAAGCACGTCATGTTCACGAAAGACATACTTTAGGGGCAAATATTATCCCGCCTTTTGGCAAGGCCGTGACACCAAGAGCTTGATTAGAAACCAAGGAAAATCCATCCCCAAGATCGATTATACACAGGTTCACTATGGATATTGGTGAATTTTTTCCGTGTCTAGATCGAGCTACAATCGATAAGGTACAACAAACAAAGCTATAAAAACCAACGTTCCAAATTTCAAGTCAATCGAAGTTCGTATGCCTAAGATACCAATCGATCAAGATCCATGGAGAAAACATAATTTCATATTCATCATATCTGCACAATTTCGTGTCCATCATATCTGCTCTATTTCGTGTCCATCACTTGAAGGCACTTCGTATCGCTTCCACTTATGCAGACTCGTATCGATCACCATTTATATAGTTCGTATCGATTGATCAGCAACCGATACGAAATGGGATTTGGTCCATCGATACGAAAAACCTAGTTCGTATCGATATGAGGGGGTCGTTTAGCTATCGATACGAAATGAACTCAAGAATCGATACGAAGTGTAGTGAAATAAAGCGATATGAAGGGGATGCTCTAGATTTATATGAACAAAGCCTATAGAAGCGTAAGACTCGGTCGCTCAGCGTGAAATGTGGATCGCTCCTGGAACATCGCTCCACGACACCTTGATCGATGCGCAAGTCATTAATAGGAACAATCATCGAGGCGAACTGATCGATACAAACATGATAGCCAACTAATCCAAATTTGTATCGATCATATCTCAAAATCTACCAGTTCAAATGCCACAATTTTTCACAAGAGCCTGTGTACTATCTCAAGAATAAGCCTGATCGATCTCAGCCCAAAAAGATAATTTTTTGATCGATATGAATTCCATACATATCGATCATGGATCGAGTCCAAATGTTTGGGGGTCGATCACATGGTCCCACCCACATGGGAGAAGTGGTCTTCCGAGATTGAAGCGAGATATTTGCTGCCTACGCCTATAAATAGTGACCCCGTACCTATAGAAAATGGACTTTTTTGCCTTCTCTATGCTGATACTCTGCCGAAATCATCACTATACTTCAATTGTACTATTGTAATCTCTTGTAATCAGCGAGTGATATTCAATAAACATCAATCATTTCATAATGGACATAGGCAATACGGCGAAGCGCTCTAAATTCATGTGTTTCTATGCATTTTCTTATGTGTTGATTGGTGTTTTTATTAGATCTACCTCATTTTACATTTATTTTCTTTATTTTATCTCTTCAAAGAGTTTATGCCTAATTTTTGTGAAAATAAAGTATTTATATTTTAAAAATATTAAATGGATATTCACTTATATGTATGAATTTTTTTTGAATTCATTAATTATATCTCTTATGATCATCTGAATGTTATGACTATGGATGTAATGTATATTAAGATCTGATTGATTATCTAGTTGATTGCTACTTTGTTGGATGATGAATACTTTACAATAATTTCTTTCTGATTTAGAGAAAATGAACGATTAATAGAGGTTAAGTGTAAATGTATGACAAGGGATCATATAGGTTATTTAATAAACTATATAGGAGTATTTTGTAAGTAATCATAATTGATGCCTTGTATTTAAATTGATTTGTAGATTTTAATACGGTTATTATTTATGAATTTTTGATGAAACTCATAAATAATAAAGAAAAACCTCTTTAAAGAAAATTTGAAGAATTTATTATTATTTATAAAATAAAGTGGAATTTAAGAAATAATAATATGATTTTTAGTAGATTGTTATTATCATGAATTATACATCAATAAATAAAAGTATAGTAGTTCAAGATTAGTTAATACTATTTGAGATAAACAACAACATTGTTATATTTGAAGATTTTAACGAGTACTAGTACTAATTTTTGATAAATAATAGCATGACTGCTTTTATAAGGTATGGAAATGATATTATTATTTAAGGTACATAGTATCAAGGTATATTTATGGTAATAACAAAGAGATATTTGAAAAATATTTAAGTTAAATTATTATTATATAAGATAGATAACGATATCATTTGAATATTTAAAAAGAGGAATGCCATATTTCTAAAATAACTCGTTTTGATTATTACTGTTGTTGTTATTATGGGTTGAAAGGAACAAAGTGATTTAAAAAGGGGTTTTAAGCAAGGTTCACAATTTTGGGGAAATAATAATAGTATATTTTGAAAGAGAGCTCGGTAATTATTTCTACTATTTTTTGAAAATAGTAATACAATATTTTTAAGGTATTTAAAGTGAACTGATATTATTATTTAAAGCAAATAACTATATAATGACTTTGGATATTTGTAACATCCCATATCTTGAGGCCCGGAGCTAAGCGCTACAGATGCTGCAGTCATCAATAATATTGACTTCCGGTGACAAAATACGGTAATACTTATGGTATCCATAATATCAGAAGCACATGAATACGAAATAAAATCAATATGGATTTAAAACAACTTTTCCGATTACATTTCAAATCAATATTTCATATTTAGATACATAATCCCAATCAATTCCCAAGTTTTGATCAAATGTATAAATATTACAAATTACGCCTAGTGCAACATATGAAGATGCCCCCTTAGATGAACAGAGTACTAAATAGACATATCAGTCCTAATACATCACAACGGAAATAAAACTAAATAGCTCCTATATAGCTAGCTTTGCCTCTTGCACGTCTTCGGAAGCTTTATTCATCCAACCTATTTAACCTGAAAAACCTTAACCCTCAATCTACCCAAATTGAATTTTGAGCACCCATGAGTTTAAGTGGATAACATAAACTTTGATTCAAACATAAAGCCCGGTGTGAATAATACTATTACATCTCGGTTTATTGATATTAAGTGAGACCATGTCGCTTAGCGGAAAGAGTTTCCCTCACCACTATCCCTTTAAAACATATATTTTGCAAATCTGAACCCTACAATCAAACTGATTAAAACAATAATAACAATATCACATATGCTCATGAATCAGATAATAAATGGACTATCTGTCTGAACAATATAGTTTTGTTTGGCTAACTACTAACTGTTGGCTGACTCAGGCCTACCAGACACAATAAAATAATCTAACATCTGTTAGAAATACTTCCTGATGGTATGTCTTTAACTTACTCCTCCCAGGGTTAACTAATCCTAATGGTTTTGCGGGCTCACCAATAACCTTCTCTGTATGTTTCTTTTTGTGTGTAACATCATTTAAGTCTTACCTGTGACTAAGCTTTACACCCTATAATTTTGGACTAAATTAGCTAGGGGCTATAGCTAATGTATAGGATGCGACCCTATACTAGTCCCATTCGGTAATCAAATATCTAAGTCATTTACTTAGGGTTAACTACCCTTCAAACTTTTCTTGAAAAAATTTCTTTTAAATTGATTTAACCCTTTAAACCATACTTAAACAAGGAAAACATACTTTTGCTTTACTCAAATCTCTTTGCCATGATATATACTTTACACAAAACATTATTGATGAAAATGTTCGAAACCTTTGTTTAAAAGCTTTAAACAATCTTAAAAGCTTTAAACAATCTCTTTTGAAACCTTAGAAAGTAGCCCTTTCGAAACCATTCGACTATATTACCTTGAACTCTAGGCCGAAAGACCAAAACATACCTTTCGAAATCATTTATAATAGACCTTTCGAAACCACTGAAAGTGTCATTTTGAAAGCTTTATAAAACCATAGACATCCTCTTTTGAGAACATTTCAAACTTGCCTTTCGAAAACATTGGAGAATCACCCCTTCGAAACCTTTATTAGTTACCTTTCGAAAGTTTTAGGGTCCTTTACTTAAAACAAACCTTTCAAAAGCATTGGGTTCAAGCAAAAGTTTATGGAACATAGTTTCAAAACTAATTAAAATCATTCCTTTTCGAAACCTTTGGGTTTAACTTTCAATATATCAAAGGGACTTAAAAGAACTGGGACAAAAGCATTTTTTCGAAAGCATTTTCCTAAATAAAAGAAAGCGGGTGGTGTTGAAACCAGCCCCTTCGAAATCATGGAGAAGCGGCTTCAAGGTTTAAGACAAAAGGACCCTTTCAAAGGCATTACTTCGAAAGGTAGAAAGCGGCAGCTGGGGTTTCGACTTGTTCGAAAGCTTATTGTTTCAAGCAAAGGTAGCAAACTCTTTCAAAAGCTCTTTTCTTTAAAACATTTGACCAAGTCGAAATTTGTTTCCTTCAAATGCCTCATTTATAAACAAAATGGTTTTATGTTTACTAAAGCTACTTCAACCCATTCGAAAGCCTGTTTATACTCCATACCTTTCGTCTAACTCCAATCCACTACTCACCAAGACCGATACCATGTGCATTGGTTTCGACTTAGATGGAGGCGGCAGTATGAGGTCGAAAGGTGGCTGCTATAAGTGGCGAAGCAGTAAAACCTTATAAAACTGAATTTTAACCTTTTAAAGCAATTTCTTTCCAATTAGCTTGCTTTGTTTGTCAACATATGATTGGTTACCAATTGTTTTTCAAAATCTTTTCTAAAAGTGCTGCCGAAATTCAGAAATTAACAAATTAAAACATTTACAAATAGCCCCTTCTCCTTTTATAAACATATAAAACATTTAAGCTCATACCTTAAATAATTTTATATCTTTAATAAAATACTTAGGAAAGTTATCCAAAAATTCCCATAAATCACTTTTGATATGTTTTCTAACATATTTAAATTTCTGACCCATAGCTAACATATAACAGCCACAATTAATTTTAAACCCAATTTAACCATTTTATTCACTAGAAAATTCATAATAAATCCACGTTAATTCAGAAAATTATGAAACTTGAAACCCATCTATAAAATAATATTTCTTCATATCAAAATTACAAGGCATTTGGATGCCATTTGGTAGGTTTTTCAAATCATAACTTATTATAAAATCTATATGAACCAACAAAATTCATCAACAAGCATATATATATATATATTTAACATTCAAAACATGGCATAATACTTTGCAAAACATACTCGGATCAGATCTAGAACCGAAAACAAGAAATATGAGACGTAATCTATTATTCACCGTGGCTTGTTGTGAAAGAATTTGAGATTTGCTTTTGAATGAATTTGATTAAGCTTCTTCCTTTTGATTCTTGCTTTTTAATAGTGGCCGACCTTTCTTAAGTTTAATTTTTATTTATGAACGTGGAAAATGAAAGTGGCATGAGGGTTTATGGTATAAGAATATAACCTATTTCTATTTTGCCATTATCTTATTACCCTTACCTATTTAATTTAAATTCTCTTTTGTTCACTGTTTAACTGGGCACGGTTACCCTCTAATTAGAAAAACTCAATTCCCTTAACCATTTACATTATTTCATTTAATTTATCTAATTAAATGTCCTAATTAATGTTAATCAAAATTAAGGTTATTATAGACTTCCCTCCTTAAAGAATTTCATCCTCGAAATTATGATAAGGTACTCATCATAATCAATCATAATGGTAAAACTTACCATGAAACAAGTCAGGATAAGTATCTTGAATCTTGCTCTCAGTTACCCAAGCACGGTCTCTCTCGTCGTCACTCCACTAGACTTTGACTAATCTGACTGTCTTTTTCCTTAGCCTCTTCTCATCTCTCACGACTATACGAACTGGTTTTCTAACTTTAGTCAAATTCAGTTCCACTACTAAGTCATCTAATATAGTCGGTGCTATAGTATTTTCTGGATTTTGAATGCACTTCCTTAGATGAGAATTTGAGAAACATTATAGAATCCTACCAAACTACTTGGTAACTCCACTCTATATGCGAGTTTCCCAATCCTCCATACAATAGGAAATGATCCAACGAATCTCAGTGCCAATTTTCCAGATTTTCCAAATCATTTTACACCTTTCATCGGTGATACCTTGACGAAAACATGATCTCCGACTAAAAACTCTAAGTCTTTCCGTCTTTTATCTGCATAGCTCTTCTGCCTAGACTAAGTTTCCTTCATTCTGGTTCAAATGAAGTCAATCTTTTCTGTAGCTTCTCTAACCAAATACGGACCAAGAGCCAACCTATTTTCGGTTTCTAACCAACAAACACGAGATTTGCATGGCATTCCATACAAAGCTTCAAATAGTGCCATCCCTATACTAGCCTGACAACTATTGCTATACGAAAACTCGACTAAGTGTAGATGGTCTTCCCATGATCCTCCAAAAATCAAGCACATAAGCTCATAAAAAATCTTCTAGGACTTTGTTAATCTTTTCTATTGGCCCATCTCTCCACGAATGGTAAGCAGTAATCATCTTGAGCTTGGTATCCAAAGTCTTCTATAGACTCTTCCAGAATTTGCTAGTGAATAAGGAATCTTTATCACTTACTATACTACTAAGAATTCCATGCAGTTTAACTACATTCTTCATAAATAACTTAGCTAAAATAGGTGTTGTTCTGGTTGACTTAACCAGAATGAAATGGACACTCTTGGTCAACCTGTCCACTATGACCCATATGCTTTCATTTCCTCTATTTGACTGTTGCGATCCATTTATAAAATCCATTAAGATAGAATCCCATTTTCATACTGGAACATCTAAAGGCTGAAGTAATCCACTTGGCTTCTAATGTTTGGCTTTTACCTGTTGGCAGTTCAAACACTGTTTCACCCATAAGCCTACATCCCTCTTCATACCTTCCCAGAAGAAACTTCTTTCCATATTCTGATACATCTTAGTTCCTTCCAGATGAATGGTTAACTTTGAACGATGACATTCTTCAAGAACTTACTTTCTAATGTTTCCTACATTTGGACCACATAGTTGTCCTTTCTTCCTCAATTACCCATTCTGGTCAAGACTGAAATCTTTCAAGTCCATGCTCTCCGTTCCATTCCTTAACTTTCTGATCTGTTCAGGTAATAATGGATCCTTTCCTTATTTAGAAGCAATCCTTTTGATCATCACCGGCCGGACTTCTAACATAACAACATAGCAATTTCTGTGCCAAAACCACTCTGAGCTCTCCATTGTACTCTGTATGTAGTCAACACTTCCAAATCATTCCACTCAATTATCATTACCAATACTACATTCTAATGTTTTCTGCTAAATGCATCAGCAACCTTGTCGTCTTTTCCTCGTGCGTACTCAATATCAAATTCATAAGTGGCTAAAAGCTCTAACCACCTATGTTGTCTCATATTCAACTCTTCTGAGAGAATAAATACCTTAGAGAATTATGATTCATATGCAACTCGAATCTTTCTCCTAATAGGTAATGTCTTCACACCTTTAATGCAAAAATCACTGTAGCTAATTCCAAATCATGAGTCGGATATCTAATCTCATGCAGACCGAGCTATTAAGAAGCATAGGCAATCATTTTACCTCTTTGAATTAACACAGCTCCTAATCCTATCCCATAAGCATCTGTGTACATCACTAAGTCTCGATTCCCTTCTAGGACAACTAACACAGGTGCATTTGTCAGTAAGTGTTTCAACTTCTGGAATGCTTCCTCACACTTATCAGTCTAGACAAACTTCACATCCTTCCTCATTAGCTTAGTCATCAATGTCGCTATCCGCAAAAAAATCCTTAATGAATCTCCGATAGTAACCTACTAATCCAAGAAAGCTCTTTATCTCAGTCATTGTCTCGTGTCTCTTCCAATTATTCACCGCCTTAATCTTAGTCGGATCTACAGACAACCCTTTCTCTGAGACTACATGACCAAGAAACTTTACTTCTTTCTTCCAGAAATGACACTTCTAACATTTTGCTTTTAGTTGGTGCTGCCACAACATCTCAACCACCATTTTAGGATGAACCTCATGCTTTTTTTCATCTTTAGAGTATATCAAAATATCATCTATGACAACAAATATGAACCTATCAAAGTGCTCTCGAAAAAATTGGTTCATCAAATCTACAAAGGATGCTGGCACATTAGTTAGTCCAAACGGCATTACTAACCATTCGTACGATCCATATTTGGTTCTAAATACCATCAAAGGAATACTATCCTTTGCCACTATAAGCTAATGAAACCTTGTTGCTAAATGCAACTGGGAAAATACTTTGGCTCCACTTAACTGGTCGAACAAATCATCAATTCTAAGTAATGGATGTCGGTTCTTTATCGCCTTCTCATTCAACTTATGACAATCGATACATAATCTTAACGACCATCCAGTTTCTTGGTAAATACTGCGGTTGATCCCAAGGCAAACTATTTGGTCTGATAAAATTCTTGCCTTCCAATTCCACTGACTGCATCTTTAGCTCCCTCGTCTTGATAGGTGTCATTCTGCATGGTGATCTACTCACTAGTTCTGCTTCTAGTACTAAATCTATTCGAAACTCAATGGCTTGTTTCGACGGCAATCCTACTACAGGTTCAAAGACATCTGCAAATTTTCTAACAACAAAAACTTGATTCAACCCGTCTTCTACCTCCACAACACCCAACAAAGCATTAACCTCAAAAATAGGGTTTTCTACGGTCCAATCACTATAGTTAGGGTGTCTAAGTGATATTTTTCTATCATAGAAAAATATCCTACCATCGTATTTACTTAACCAATCCATACCCAAAATAATTCTGAACCTTACAAAATCAAACACATGCAAACTGCAAACAAATGTATGACCTAAAAATACTCTAACCAATCACACTTCATCCCAAGTGTTGCATACCCTCCTATTAGATTTGCAACCCTTTAGGAAGTAACTAGGTATGAGGGTTCTAGGTTAAGCTTATCTACAAAAGAATGAGATATAAAAGAATACGATGCACAAGTATCAAATAGAACTCTAACTAATACACCATGAATCAAAAGCATACCTCCCAACATAGCTTTTCCCTTCTCCTATGCTGTTGGTCTCGAGGTAGCTGGTTTTAATGCAAACATTATGCATTTTCCATTCTTAGCTTGCTCCTTGCACTGGTTCTTATAGTGTCCAATCTGATCACAATTGAAACACCTTACTCCTTTCTTCCCCGCAGCTTTCTTCCCTTTGCACGTTCAACACTAATGAGCATAGTGTCCATTCTTATCACATTTATATCATACAACTTCTGTCTTCCCCTTCTTAGCAGCTCCACTCTTCTGAGCTCCTTTCTTATGGAAAAACTTCCTTTTCTGGTTCCTCCCTCCTTGAGCTTACTTGCCTTGTTTCCTTCAAGAAAAGTAAGCATCTCTTCCTGCCTCAAAGCTATCTCAACAATAACATTGCATGGAACTCCAATATGCAATAAGGTGGCCTTAGCAAGCTCAGGCTTCAACCGTGAATGAACGTCTCATTCCTTTTAATGATAGTATCAACCGTAGCTTATCCGTACCTTGTTAGCTCCTTAAATATGGTTGCATACTCAAGCACTGTCATATCTCCCTACTCCAACTCAGAAAACTTCGTGAGAAGAGTAGATTTATCAATTTTCGACATAAATCTTTCTTCAAATCTCCTTCTGAACTCAGCCCAAGTCATAGTCTCCTCATTGACTCCAACCGTAAAATTATTCCACCATTATAGTGCTGCTCCTTGTAGCTGTCTAGAAGCGAGTCTCCTTTTCTGCATCTCATTAAGCCCCAAACCAGCAAAAATCCTCTCGCAACGAAGTAACCTGTTCTCCACTTCGATTGCGTCTTCGGTACCAATAAACGGCTTTCCTCCTAGGCGAGCATAATCTCTACTCAAAAGGGCATAGTTACTAACCACTGGAACTCCTTGATTTCCTCCTTAAGCATTTCCTCAAACTAACCCTGCAGGAACTCCTGCTTGGATCATGTTAATAAAAAACCGATACATTGCTCCTATAACGACCCGATTTTTCACACTCCGAAAACCCACCTGATACTCCTCATCCATAAATTCCCAAGACACAAAAGACCGACTCATTAGGGATGAAATAAAAGCAACAAGAACAAAACAGAACAACACAACGTAATAGAACAAAATCTCACAACGCACGGAGAAAATATAACATTGATCGATATTTTTACAGAGGAAAACATAAAAAAACATATCAATCAAAGTCTAACCTATGATCAGCTTGGACAGTTATAAACTCCACCCTTACAATTGCTGAAATTGATAAACAACAACAAACAAAGCATGCATAAGTAATATGATAACGCCCATACTTAGATGCAGATCTCCAGCACTCCTCCGGAAGGCTCGAACCTCCTATCATGTTGCACTATGCCAAAGCAAACGCGATCCCATATGATTTCTGTCCAAGAAACTCCCTAAGTCCATCCTTCTCACTTCTTGGCTTCCATAGCTAATCCTGAAATCACTCGGTACTGAGCCGAGTATTAAAACAACCGGATCACGCTTGGAAAAACTAACGTAAGAACACAATCCTATATGTGATAGAGTCACAATTGGATGCCAACAAGAAATTCGTATTTTGAGAACAAAGGGTTTCTCATAAGACCACGTAGGATAAAAACACTAAATGCTTTTTTTTTCATTATGATAACCATAAAATGATTATGCCAAAAATAAGGGATATTATTTTTAATGAAGTTATTTTGAAAGTGTTTTTCAAGTAAACTTATAAATCGTAGCTGAAATTGTTATATTTATTAAATTCCAGCATTTGGTCTACAATCAAAATTGTATAAGGTACTTAATGGATTATTGGATTCCATACTAGCAACCAAAATAAGGGACTTGTAACATTCGCCTTTTTGTGTGCTTTAAATCGACAATAAACCATACACGTCAGATTCAAACCCTACAAAAGGGCGAATTGTTATTGGTGTGAATAAGAAAAAGGAAGAAAGAAAGAAAAAAACAGAATCTTGCAATGGAATGACAAAATATAATAATCAAATCATTCATGAAGCTGTTTTACAAAACATTTGATTATACTTATACATCACATATCAGAGTTACACATACTAGAGAATAATAAATAATGTAGCAGAACAGTATGAATGCAGTAGAATAATATAATAAATAATAGTAATACAATCTTCGTCTTCATCCTCCAGAAATATGATCTTCAAACCCTGAAATGCCGAGACTGACCTGAGCGAATTGAAAAGACAAAACACTCGAGTCAGAACTAAAGATCTTATGTGAGTTAAATAAATGGTAAATAATATGAGTGGAACGACGTCAGAGATGTTTACGGGATTTGACATCTCCTATCCAGTATCAATCATGAGTGCAGTAACTTAAGAGATGCTCGGGATTCACATCTTCTAAGGATCCGTTAAACTATTTACTATGTAGTGATATTTCGCTATTATAATAATGTCTATAGTAAAATAAACTTACTTTTAAATAGCGTTAAGGCTTTGCGTTTTCCACCTTAACACGTAATAGTCCCAGTAGTCCATCCAGTATCAGCATATCTCCAGATCGGGAGACTACCCTAAATACTTCATGGGCTACGGGAGAAATCCAAAACCATACAAGGCGCGCTAGGGTAGGTGACACGGCACAACTAGGCAATGCCAGGGTAGATATACCAATTACGCTTCTAGACCAGTGATGACACGTAACAGCTACTACCGCCCACCTCGAGCCATACCCCCAAATTCAAAAGGGCCCCAATCAATCACAAAGTAATAGAATGGTATCGAAGGAGTGTGTCCGATAAAAGGTGCTACCTTCTTTGCCCGTCGGTCGCTCCTATTTTAGCCACCTTATGCCAACTCACGGGAATCGGGTCCACGTATATACCTCAAAGGAAATGCCACCACCATCCTACTTCATTCTAGCATCTCCACCGCATACACAGTTGTTAAAGTGGTTTTCGAAGTTGGCAGAGAGTATGGCAACTTCCAATCTCGGTCTCTTTAACAACCAAACGTTATTACAACACCGCAGTCTTTTCAAATTAGTTTATACTTCAAAACCAGAATATAATATCCATTTCAAAACCATATACATACGATATCATTTCTGTTTTAAAACCCAAATCAATATGATATAATTTTATAAAGACCCAATTCAATATAATATCATTTTTATTTCAAATATATCCTTTTTCCAAAATCATAGCACTTTCAAAGTTGTAACACTTCGAAATCAAAGCATTTAAGTATAACACTTTCAAATCATAATATTTTGAAACTCATAACCTTGAAACATAACTACACCACTTAAATGGCTTAAATATTAAATTACTTTACATAATAAAATAGTTTCTTCAATTTCACAATCAATCCCAAATACAGATTTGAATCTCCAAATAAACTATTTTAATTTTCGTATATTTCAAAGCTTTAAATATTCCGCCATTTCAAAACTAATTCTTTGATAATTTCATATATATCAAATTCAATTACTATTATTTAGATTTGGAATGTGTACTTAAATAAATCCAATATCATTTAAGTAAAACCTTTAAACTTTAAATAACTGGATATTCTTTCAATTTATTTAACTTGATATATTCATTTACATCAACTTGATATTCAATTAAATCACTCTAAACCAAAATCAAGTTATAAAAATCATACCCTTTAAAATCTCAATTTTATTTAAATTTCAAATCAAATTATTTGAGTATAATTCTTAAATAATTTAACTCAAATCAATTCATATTTATCTTCAAACCCTAATTTTATTTAAGTCATTATAAATTCTATATACAATACAATTTAAACAGATACTTAGACATATTATATAAAAACAATCAAACACCGTAGAAATCATATCAAAATATTTTTGTATATATAGACCATGGTGTCTATATATAATTTTCTACCCTGTGGTCAAGTGATACGGATGTCTATCATTTCATTCCGTAATTTAAAATATAAATACGGTTATATATCATTTCAAACCGCAATCCCGAATGGAACAAAAATCCATAACAACTTGCAGTCTATAACAATATAAAATACAACATCCATTCATCCAATATCAATCATCAAACATTTATCACAATCATCACCCAATCCAATCGATAACATCAACATAGAACAGATAATAAATAACAGGCATTTACTGGCAGTTTATATTCAATAATAAATTAAATAACTATTTAACTGGCAGTTTATATGCAATAATAAATTTAAATAACAATTTAATTCAAATAAATTCAATTTAACTAAAATGATGATTAAAAATATACCAAACAGTCATAAATAAATTTCTAATCACATCGTAAATCAATTTAACAAACATAAGAAATTTTAGAAGTTGTGAGTGGGTTAAAACACTCACCTTTTGAATTTAAATTCAATTTAAACCCAAAATTCAAATAGTCTCTGAATTCGTCCAAACTAATGTCAAAATGTCCGAAATTCCGATACGATCCCAATGCAAAAAACCGTGCATGAAAAGGACCTCGTATGTGAGAGTTATGTCAGTTAGAACAAATTGAAATTCAAATTTAAATTAAATAAAACAAAATTTTCGCTGACCACTCGTACCAGGACACGTCACCCTGCAGAGATACATCATCACGTACATGCGCCAGAAAACAGCGAACGACCCCCTTCCCCCACTGCCACCGTTGACTGCATTGTTCTCCACCGATTCGCCACCATTCGTCAAATCGTGACCACCACTAGCGTCACCTCACCGGTCCACCCCCCCATCCCTTAGGGCGCGATCACCCAAAACTCCAACCACCGCTGCCAATCACAAACCCTAAGTCGCAAATTCCGACCATCCCAGGCACCAACCGAGACTGTGTCCGCCACCATACGGTTCCCCACGTTGATCTCACCAAAACCCACAAAATAATTTCACAGATAAACGATGAAAACAGAAAACCCCAAATCGACACTAGGGTTTCGAAATTTTCGGGCTTTGACTGATTTTTTCCGTTAATTCGAGCATCGATTCCGAAAACATACGCTAGATGCAGATTCGTATCGATGTGATCTTCGAATCTCATATTTTGCTGAATTTTTTTGAGGAGTTAGAAATTTTGGCTTTGAATTTGTTTTGAAATTGCGATTGGAAATTTTTGGTTTTTGTCTACCATTGGGAAAAAGGAGCAATTGGAGTTGTACGTACAGAAAAATAAACACAAGAAATAGGCTAGGGTTTATAACGAGGTATATATATGTATGCAAAGCTGAAATTAGAACGGACCGGATCGATTGGATTGAAAGCTGAACAATAAACGGGCCGAAAAGCCCGTTCTGAATCCGAAACGAAGATGAGCCAACCCATATATCCAAATAGATGTTTTTGAATATTTAAAACTCGATGGAACAGGTTTCAAGTCCTAATTCTATCGTATGAAGAAGTTATGCAAAAATCAAATTATTTCAAATTGATTTCAATTAAATTGATTTCAAGGCATTTCAAGGCCGTACGATCAAATGACAAACCCGATCGCTATGAAACTTGAAATCTTACAATAATTCACCGTTACGGATCCAATGGAACTATTTTCGTCGAAATCTGAGTCACTGGCCAAAATGTCTATTTTCTAGTTAATTAAATAAATTAATACTAAATTAATTAATCACTTTCCAATTTAAATTTTAATAATTTACATCTTCTATCAAATTTGATTTCTTAACCATTTACAAATAATTTAAAAAAATTTAGATGTCAAATTAAAGTTGATTAATCCATCAATTTCACTGTTTAATTTCAGTTTCATTAAATTCAGAAATTATAATTTAAAATTCCCAAAATGCATTTATTAAATTTTTAAATCTTGTTATTCACATCTTTTATCACAATATGGATGCAACTAACATTGGTTCTTGATTTATTACATAATATTCTCAAGTTCCAACTTAATTTCCATTAATGTAATATTTAAATATTTAATTTCAATTATTTTCAATTAATCCAATTATTTTCAATTAATCCAATTATTACATTTAAATTCCAATAAATTAATAAATCATGATTTTCCATTCTTTTTATCCAACCTATTATTATATTATGAATAAAATTAACACTATTACATCTCATTCCCGTTATTAATTCATTAACATATTTCAAATTTTTATTTTATTCCAGATTTAATTACCAAGATCTAATTAAATTAACCAGTTTAATTATTGAAGTTTACGGGTCGTTACACTCTCCCCCACTCAAAACTTTTCATATCGAATAGGAAAAGAAGGGAAATGAACGAATTAAGCAGTCAATATATCTTATTCAAAATATTAACTTTATAAACAAATAATTTTACAAATTAAGTAACTTAAATAAAATATACCAATTTATAACCATTAAATATTTTTATACTCAAATTAATAAAGTTTGAAAAACATTTTCAAAATTTTCTATGTCCAAAATTTATGGAAAATTTCGGCAGAGTCTCCTTTATACGGGGGGGGGGGGGGGGGACTCGGGAGAAAATATAATATCAAACATAACAAAGTATCACATATAATTTCCAAAATAATATATCCCAACACGGGTAAACAATGTAATAATGCTATAAAACCGTAATCTGAGAACGTACCTATTTGTCAGCCAATTACGCTTAATTATGAAACCAAAAGCAGTAGCAATTGCTTCCATAAACTATATTTCACTTATATAATCCAAAAGAGTTAATGATAATTATATAAATGAAATATTTAAAGTTGTTTCAACCAATTTAATATAAAACAGCAATCACTTGCAACAAAGTATACAACCATCACATAAAATCAACACAATCAATTATCCATTCATATCAAACAAAACAAACAGTTGTTCGGGTTCAAAAACTTTAAATTGTGCAGAATGAAAAATAAACTACTAAGTGCATCATTTACTCAACAGTCTTAGATGAAACTAAATAGATTATTCATTCATCCAAACAATTTTAAAGTATCTTTGCCCAAACAACCATAAACCAAACTAACTACAATTCCAACCAATAGATCAAGTTCATTCTTAGTAATTTCATTTCATAATATTTGTTGTTTGGTTTCCTTTCATTCATAAAATGATTCAACTTTAAATTTACATTTAATTCTTACAAAATCCTTTCCATTCACTCATTCAGTGTTTATTTCATTTATTTTCATTTATTACTTACAATTATTCATTTATTTATAGTATTTATGTTCAATTCAAATTTTTTAGCATATCAATTCATCTACTTAAGTTTAAAATCATTTACTTATAATACTTACCTTTCTATTCTATTAAATTAGTAGCATTTCAATTATACTTAAGTTTATAACAACTAGAACATCAAATTCTTAATTATTAAAGAATTTCATTGAATTCTTTCATTACCTCAAGTTTTACTTGTACAATGTCAATTGCATTTTCTTATAAGCATTAGAATTTTTAATATTTGGTGAGTTATATATATGCTTTCAAGGACGTAATTGAAAATTATACAAGTTTTTCTCATTTCTTTTAATAAATTTAATGTTCAATAATCATATCCTTTGCTTTTTATAGGTTACAATTTCAACTTTCTTGTTATTTCATTCATAACTTAGCATTTAATCTCTTATTTTAAATAAAGGTTCCAATTATTAATTGGTTACATTCCATTTCACTACAATAATCGGAACTATTAATCAATGGCAAATTTAGAACTAAATACCGGGTTAAATCTCAAATCATTTTAAAATAATAGATAGATGTATACACTTACAATTTATATATCTAATTATATTTAAAACAATTTGAAATTTACATTTGTTTATCAAAATAAATTTGTAGTAAAACTACTACAATGGCCTTCCCACTTCGAAACTCAAAAATGAATGTCGATGATGCGTGCACTCATCATCGCAATTATTTTCCAACGACGGAGAGGGGAGTACATAACTTATTTCTTCCAAAATTTCTTTAAAACAATTCTTTCAAATCATATTGAAATAGTTATATCAGAAAATACTTCTAAATAATATTATTATTATATTCCAAAATCATTCAAAAGAAATTTTCAAAAACCCAGGGACTTAGATTCAAAATTCCAATTTTCATTTATTTTATTTTAGATCTTATTTCCAACCAATATTTATAAATTTAACAACCATTATATTACAACCACACATATATATATCATTTATAAAAATTGTATTTTATATATAGAAAATATAATAGGCAAAATTATTTCATTCGCCTATATTCCAAAACAAATATGGTGTCGGTCTGTCCTATTAAGTGTTTAGAAATCCCTGTTGATGTCAGAGCGTCCCATGCACCAACCAGAATTTATAAATACAAAACGGGACAAATTAACACAATATTAAAACCTTTTATAACACTAACAAATATGCTCTCTCATATATATATACGCTCAGCGACTCATCATAGGGTATTATACCCTATTAATAAAGAGTCGACCCCACAAAGGTAAGTCTATCGCTAAACCAAAGCTTTGATACCACGTTGTAACGTCCGCCTTTTTATGTGCTTTAAATCGAGATAACCACACACGTCAGTCTCAAATCATACAAAAGGGCGAATTGTTATTGGGGTGAATAAGAAGAAGGAAGAAAGAAAGAAAACAAAACAGAATCTTGCAACGGAATGACAAAATATAATAATCAAATCAGTTCATGAAGCTGTTTTACAAAACATTTGATTGTACTTATACATCACATATCAGAGTTACACATACCAGAGAATAATAAATAATACAGCGGAATAGTATGAATGCAGTGGAATAATATAATAAATAATAGTAATATAATCTTCGTCTTCGTCCTTCAGAAATAAGATCTTCAAACCCTGAAATGCTCAGACTGACCCGAGTGAATTGAAAAGACAAAACACTCGAGTCAGAACTAAAAGATCTTATGTAAGTAAAATCAATGGTAAATAATTTGAGTGGAACGGCATCAGAGATGTTTACGGGATTTGACATCTCCTATCCAGTGTCAATCGTGAGTGCAGTAACATAAGAGATGCTCGGGATTCACATCTCCTAAGGATCCGTTAAACTATTAACTATGTAGTAATATTTCGCTATTATAATAATGTCTGTAGTAAAATAAACTTACTTTTAAATAGCGTTAAGGATTTACATTTTCCACCTTAACACGTAATAGTCCCAGTGGTCCATCCAGTATCAGCGTATCTTTAGATCGGAAGACTACCCAAATTACTCCACGGGCTACAGGAGAAATTCAAAATCGTACAAGGCACGCTAGGGTGGGTGACACGTCACAACTAGGCAATGTCAAGGTAGATATACCAATTACGCTTCCAGACTGGTGGTAACACGTAGCAGCTACTACCACCCACCTCAAATCACACCCCCAAAATCAAAAGGGCCTCAATCAATCACAAAGTAATAGAATGATATCGAAGGAGTGTGTTCGATAAAAGGTGCTACCTTCTTATCCCATCGATCACTTCTGTTTTAGCCACCTTATGCCAACTCATGGGAGTCGGGTCCACGTGTATACCTCAAAGGAAACGCCGCCGCCATCCTACTTTATTCTGGAATCTCCACTGCATACACGGTTGTTAAAGTGGTTTTCGGAGTTGGTAGAGAATATGACAACTTCCGATCCCAGTCTCTTTAACAACCAAACGTTATTATAACACCGCGGTCTTTTCAAATTAGTTTATACTTCAAAACTAGAATATAATATCCATTTCAAAACTATATAAATACGATAATTTACGTTTTAAAACCCAAATTAATATGAGATCATTTTTATAAAGACCTAAATCAATATAATATCATTCTTATTTCAAATATATCCTTTTTCCAAAATCGTAGCACTTTCAAAGTTGTAACACTTCGAAATCAAAACACTTAAGTATAACACTTTCAAATCATAATATTTTGAGACTCATAACCGTGAAACATAACTACACCACTTAAATGGATTAAATATTAAATTACTTTACATAATAAAATAGTTTCTTCAATTTCACAATCAATCCCAAATACAAATTTGAACCTCCAAATAAACCATTTCAATTTCCGTATATTTCAAAGCTTTAAATATTCCACCATTTCAAAACTAATTCTTTGATAATTCCATATAAATCAAATTCAATTACTATTATTTAGATTTGGAATGTTTACTTAATAAATCCAATATCATATAAGTAAAACCTTTAAACTTTAAATAATTGGATATTCTTTCAATTTATTTAACTTGATATATTCACTTAAATCAACTTGATATTTATTTAAATCAATCTAAACCAGAATCAAGTTAACAAAATCATACCCTTTAAAATCTCAATTTTATTTAAATTTCAAATCAAATTATTCGAGTATAATTCTTATCTAATTTAATTCTTTATCTTCGAACCATAATTTTATTTAAGTCATTATAACTCTATATACAATATAATTTAAACCGATACTTAAACATATTATATAGAAACAATCAAACTTTATTATTTAACTTATTTTATATTTCAATACAAATTTATACATAGCAAAAAAATCAATAATAAAATAACATTTATATAACATCTAAAATCAATATTTATATAACTCATATATTTCCTTACAAAATCGTAGAAATCATATTAAAATATTTTTATATATATAGACCACGGTGTTTGTATATAATTTTCTACCTTATGGTCAAGTGATACGGATATCTATCATTTCAATCCGTAATTTAAAATATAAATACGGTTATATATCATTTCAAACCGCAATCCCGAATGAAATAAAAATCCATAACAACTTGTATTTTATAACAATACAAAATACAACATTCATTCATCCAATATCAACCATCAAACATTTATCACAATCATCATCCAATTCAATCGATAACATCAATATAGAACCAATAATAAATAGCAGGCATTTACTGGCAGTATATATTCAATAATAAATTAAATAACAATTTAACTGGCAATTTATATGCAATAATAAATTTAAATAACAATTTAATTCAAATAAATTCAATTTAACTGAGATGATGATTAAAAATATGTTAAACGGTCATAAATAAATTTCTAATCACATCATAAATCAATTTAACAAACATAAGAAATTTTAGAAGTTGTGAGTGGGTTAAAACACTCACCTTTTGAATTTAAATTGAATTTAAATCCAATTTAAACCCAAAATTCAAAAAGCCTCCGAATTCACCCAAACCAGCGTCAAAATGTCCAAAATTCCGATACGATCCCAACACAAAAAAACGCGTGGAAAAAGGACCACGTATGTGAGAGTTATGTGAGTTAGAACAAATTGAAATTCAAATTGAAATTAAATAAAACAAAAATTTCGCTGACTACTCGTAGCAGGACATGTCACCCTACAGAGATACATCTCCACGTACACGTGCCAGAAAACAACGAACGACCCCCCAACACCACCGTTGACCGCACTGTTCTCCACCGATTCGCCACCATTCGTCTAATCGTGACCGCCACTGGCCTCGTCTCACCAGTCCGCCCCCAACCCTTAGGGCGTTATCGCCCCAAAACTCCAACCACCGCCGCTGATCACAAACCCTAAGTCGCAAATCCAGACCATCCCAGCCACCAATCGAGGCCGCGACCTCCACCAAATGGTTCCCCATGTTGATCTCACCAAAAACCATAAAATAATTTCACAGATAAACGATGAAATCAGAAAACCCCAAATCGACACTAGGGTTTCGAAATTTTCGGGCTTAGACTGAGTTTTGCCGTTGATTCGAGCATCAATTCCGAAAACAGATGCTAAACGTAGATTCGTATCGACGAGATCTTCGAATCTCATATTTTTCTGAATTTTTTTGAGGAGTTTGAAACTTTGGCTTTGAATTTGTTTTGAAATTGCAATTGGAAATTTTTGGTTTGTGTCTGCCATTGGAAAAAAGGAGCAATTGGAATTGTACGTACAGAAAAATGAACACAAGAAATAGGCTAGGGTTTATAATGAGGTATATATATGCAAAGCTAAAATTAGAACGGACCGGATCGATTGGATTGAAAGATGAACGACAAATGGCCCGAAAAGCCTGTTCTGACTCCGAAACGAAGATGGGCCAACCTATATATCAAAATATCTGTTTTTGGATATTTTAAACTCGATGGAACAGGTTTCAAGTCCTAATTCCATCGTATGAAGAAGTTATGCAAAAATCAAATTGATTTCAAATTGATTTCAATTGATTCAAGGCATTTGAGTCTGTGCGATCAAACGACAAGCCCAATCGCTACAAAATTTGAAATCCTACAATAATTCACCGTTATGGCTCCGATGGAACTGGTTTCATCGAAATCTGAGTCGATGGCCAAAATGGCTATTTTCTAGTTAATTAAATAAATTAATATTAGATTAATTAATCACGTTCCAATTTAAATTTTAATAGTTTACATCTTCTATCAAATTTGATTTCTTAACCATTCAAAAATAATTTAAACAAATTTAGATGTCAAATTAAAGGTGATTAATCCATCAATTTCAGTGTTTAATTTCAGTTTCTTTAAATTGAGAAATTATAATTTAAATTTCCCAAAATCCATTTATTAAATTTTTAAACCTTGTTATTCACATCTTTTATCACAGTAAGGATGCAACTAACATTGGTTCTTGATTTATTACATAATATTCTCAAATTCCAACTTAATTTCCATCAACGTAATATTTAAATATTTAATTTCAATTATTTGCAATTAATCCGATTATTAAATTTAAATACCAATAAATTAATAAATCTTGATTTTCCATTCTTTTTATCCAACCTATTATTATATAATGTATAAATTAACATTATTACATCTCATTCCTGTTATTAATTCATTAACAAATTTCAAATTTTTATTTATTCCAGATTTAACTACCAAGATCTTATTAAATTAACCAATTTAATTATCGAAGTTTACGGGTCGTTACAGGACTACTTTCTGTACATTACACCTCTAGAGGACTGCATCTGGGTGTGAATTCCCCACCCAACGCCCAAACAAGACTATCTACCCAACCATAGACCGAACAAGCTATTTCCCTAGATTGTTTCCGACCTTTTGAGAGAGCTCTCATCATAACCTTTAGACCAAAAATATACCGAGAGATCAGTTATATCCAGAAAGGAAAATAAGGGCATTCTCATTGGTGCTAAACTATGACTCATCTTACCGCGCACCCTATTTTAGTCACTTCCCATTTGATGATAACGCATTACCTTTTCATTCCAGCTCATTCGCTCTAAATGCCACATTGCCAGATCTACCAATTACTAATTGACTCCTACAAAAATTCAATCTTCGAGCTCATACGTCTGAGAGAAGGATGTTAAGCTAAGAGAAGTTGCCTTCTCTACCACCAAACAGATGTACGTTAGTAAACGTTAGAGTTCATAATCATTGGAAATGCTTTGTCAGACATTCTCCTATGAAAGTCATCCAGGTAGAGGATAAACCGAAGGCACTAGCCTACTGCATTCTTAATCGCATTAGCCGCAGCCCTTGCATCATTTTAGATGCCATAATAAGGGATTGTTGATGTTCATTTACCTTGGGCGCGACACCAAAGTTATCAATAAGCAATCCGCTTACCATGAAAGATCTCTGACTTTTAATACAATAGAGATTTCTCAACAAAGAAAGAACTACCACTACTTTGTAGTTATCTTTTCTGGCTATCTAAAAGATTTCATCTTAAGGACCTACTCAATAAGCAGCCTTTTCCCTGCCGAGAAGATTCCTTGGTCTTCAACCTTTCATTTTCATGTCCATTTCTGGAATACCGCAAATTGATTCAAAGTGATCTTTAAATCTACAGTATCCAAATCCGACCCTGGTTCCCTCAACATCAACCATCGAAATAAAATGTGTATATGTGTACACAGAATCATTAAGCCTCATTTAATTAATTTCTTAATCCAAACTTCCTCATTTCAGAATTAACCCTTGATTGTAAAATATAAGAGAATAACTTCTGTGATGACCCGGAATTCAACGTTCGAAAATCGGCATCCAATACATCACCCGTATTCAAATGCCGGAAATTCAAACGTTGCAGTCCATATTGCTGGAGTTGTAACATATTAGATAATAACAACACAACAGAAAAAAATGATTTCATTGATATACATCATGGATACAACATTCATACAACGAGAATCCAACATCATCATAGAAAATATATATAATACAACAACAGAATACCACACCACAGTGGAAAAGATAATACAACAGGGTCTTCCAAAAGAGTGAGAGAGAGAGAGAGCAAGACCAACATACTGCATCTTCATACCAAAGCTTCAAAACTCCAAACCAAAAGGATCCAAAACCCAAAAGCTTCAAAGACTTTAAGATCCAAATCGACTATCCAAGCTAGCTCTAGAACCTACTAATATCTTGACTCTAGGCTGCCCATGTGGAAAATTATGGGCACCCAGAGTTTCGAAAGGGAACAATAAACTCTGGGTCAATCATGGGACCGGTGTGAGCAAACATAAAATAGTTGTTTGTATAAAAGAAAAGAAAATCAAAATCCGTTTATGCTTTTGGAAAATGAAACTACCTTAAGGCCACTCGACACACTCACACAATGCAATCGCACACTTGGGGGAGGTTTCTTCTTATAGTAGTCAACCATGCTTGATACGCGAAAATCCTTTTGATATTATTATTAGTGTATAGTGTGGAAAATATTTCGAAAGTATAATATTAATCTTAGCCAGCATACGTACCATTATAGTATGCCTACTATAGCTACCACGTTAAATGGCAGGTTCCACAACTAAAACCGTATGGGGCTCGTATTGAGTGATTGGATTTCGAACAAATGGCCAAGGCTAAGGAACTTCCTTTATCCGAAAGGATACACCTCTGGAGGGACGCCCCGAGAACCTAACCAGATCTCTACCAACACAAGGCTGGGTTACCTTTGTAACTAGGTAACTAACTGTCACGAGTATGTGATCCCATAGTCGTAACCGACCTTTATCGAGGTACCTCTGTCACCAACAACCACATAAGAAAAATATCCGGGCTCCATACCAGATTATCACTTTTTATCTAGAAGGAAATGCACATACCCTAAGGGGCGCGACCCCATAACCTTGCTACATCCTTTCCTGTTTCGACCATTTTCGAGGTGTGAGGTTTGATGAAGTCTCGTCCCACAAAGCTACGCTTTTCGCAAAAGTCATGCTTCGATCAACCAATGATCAGCGCTTAGCATGCCACATTACCAAATTAGGAATATATCACTAATAACCATCAACTACATAACATCTGAGCTTGTACATCTCAGAGAAGGGTGTTAAACCAAGAGAATAAATTCTCCGCCACCAAACAGAAATGTATTTGATAGAAATCAGCTTTGCATCTCAAAGTGTAATGTCATACATACATCCATACAAGTCCATCCTGGGTCTGAATGGAACCGAAGGCACTTCGTCCAATTAAGGAAAAAGTCCTTGCAAATCCGGATATCCATAATCACAACCGGACTCCCATCACATAGGGAAATCTCTATACCGGAGCAACTCGGTGCAGGGAAAATCAACAGGCAATCCTTTCGTTCTCGAAAATACCCGGTCTTCAACCATCGTCTTCAAATGCAATTCTATTCCATCGTATCATTTATTCAGAATTGGTTTTATCACTTAATGTCCTCTTCTGACTAATCCGAATAATGAGCGCTTATTTTAAAAACATGCGGATACAAATTTCCATTTTAATCTTTTAAACAAAAGATCCATCTTTAAGATTCGATGTGGTTTTCGGATAACCATTTGGAATCTGATTCCCAGTCGCATCGAAATTCAAATGTCGTTTAAAGGCTAAATTTTTCAAGTAAACAATCTAATTCAATTTAGAGGTTCACATTAACACAGTAATACATCACAGATAGATAACTTACATTATCACAATTCAAACCAGCATTTCATATCACAGAGCACCACATATCAGAGATGTCAAACAATTCAAGACATTCAACATAATCCAATCATCCATAAGCACAATCAATTAATTGTTCAATACCCAATTAATTTAATTTAATCTCCAAATAAGTTAAATTAATTACTTTCGTTACTTTTAAACCCTTCTTAATTAACATTAATTAATTATAAACCATTTGATATTACTTTTAATTAATTAATGAAAGTAATTAATCAATCTTTTACTTAATTACATTAATTAATTAACTACCTTTAATTAGATACATTAATTAATTACCCATAATTAATTAATTAATAAATTACCCTTAATTAATTACATTAATTATCCTTTAATAATTAATTAATTAACTTTTAATTATTAATTAATTATCCTTTAATTAATTACATTAATTAATTATCCTTAGTTAGTTAAAGATAAGCCATTTATCTTAATTAATCATTTAATTATCATTTAAATCTTTATTTAATAAACCTAGGAATTAAATTCATCATTAACCGATAAATTAACTTAAGACCTTTAAGTTAATCAAAAACATTTTACCTTTTGTAATTAATCTACTTAATTACATTATTAAAATAGCTTAAATAATTAATTAATTATAAAATAATGGTCACATAAATAAATGATTTAAACTTAATTAAGTTCAAATAATTTACTTTAAAACCTTTACTAATCCCAAACTTAAATAAAAACAATTATTTAAAAGAATTAATTAAGGAATGTTTAAACTTGATTTTGTTTAAACTTTAAAAACTTAATTCATTTAAATTTTAAAAACTGTCATTACAATACCCGGGACAAAACCCAAGCCAACTTATCATTGTCCCGAGACCAAACCTAAGAAAATTCCCAACTTCTTCTTTCTTTCTTTTCTGTTTTATTTTAAAATTTAAAAACATGTTACCCAATAAAACACTCATGAATGACTCGATCACAAACCCGAGCCAGAATTTTTCTTCCCCGAGGCAATACCTGAGACAATAACCTTCTTCCTCAGACCCAATCTCACTGACATATGTGCACATGCATACATGGTCGGAGCATCTTCAACCATCGCCTCTACCACCCGTAGATCATCGTTGACCTACTCGACCCAAGCAACCACCCAGAACCCCGTATTGATCATGGAATTAAAATCAAGCAACCTAAAACCCATTGGGATGAATACGATCATCAAAGAATTGCCTCGTACTGCCACCTCCGAGCATCAGAAAAGTCAGCACTATGACCAAAGCTTCGACGAATACTCACGCATCGATCCCCCTTGCACCGGTCGATTCTGATGCATTGACGACGACGTAGTAATTCAAATTCTGACCTCAACCAAAACTTGGGTTTAAACCCTACATCATCAATGTTCAGCCACCACGGTGGTTAATAAATTGACTCACCATTTTTCCCAAGTTCGTCAACCTCCAAACTACCTTCATCCACGATCCCAAGACCACATCCTTCGCCGATCACCAAGAAATGCCCAAAATAGGATTTCCGTTCAATCCCAAAATTCACGATCAAAACTTACATAAAAATCATGATTCTTTTTTTAAAATTCATGGCTTTCAAGGACGAATCTGATAATGTATATGAAACCAGAAATCACGATATTCGATTTTTTATGTTTTGGGTTTTTACTGTAATTTCTGAATTTTCTAGAAAATCTTATATTAATTATACTTAAATGTATTTTTAAGATTTAGATCTGGTAAATTTTAACATACCTGGTTTAAACATCAAGGGCTAAAAAGGATTAGGTGATGAGGTTTTTATTTTTGAATAAATTTTAAAACTTCAGAGCAAACATTTTTGTACCAGACATGCATGCATCATTAACATATATATAAATACATGCAGGCATTTTTACATCTGTACAAATACTTTTCACAACATTATCATCATATGAAATCAAAATTTTACAGTAGTTTACTCACCTGAATTTGATTGAACAGGGAGCTTGGAATAGTTTTTGATCTGACTTTGATCTATTTGTTGTTTGATGTTGAAAACTTTATATTTGCTTAACTAGTTGAAATGAAACTTGAAAGACTTTAATTTGTAGTTGTCCTTTGTATGTTGCTGAGGTTATTTGTTTGAAATGATCTGAATTTTGTTTTGATGTTTAAGATGGTCTGATCTTTGTTTTTGTTTGTTTTGTTTCTGGTTTTGGCTTTTAATTTGCTCAGGTTTGAGGTTTGTAGCTTTCTTAAGTTTTTGTTTTAAAATATATGAAAGAAAATAGAAAGAGTAGGAGAGGTAATGTAACGACCCAGAATTTTTAGAAATTAAAATTTGAATATTTAATTAATTTTAAATATTAATTAGTAAATTTATAAGTCAAATAAATTTTTATTTGAATTATTGGATTTAATTAGAAAATTAAAACAATAATTTAATATGTTAAATTATGGAAATAATTAAAAATTGAGTTAAAAATGATTGAAAATAATTTGGAAAATTTTATTTAATCATACTGGAGCTATAGAAATATTTTAGAACTTTTAAAATCGAATTAAAAGTTAATCTGTGAAAATTGAATATTTTAATATTTAATAATCGACTGTAAAATAGTCAATTTTTGAACAGTCTCAGAATTGAACGAAACCAGTTCCATTGGATCCGTAATAGTTAGTTATTACCGGATTTCAATTTTCGTGTCAATCGGAGCTATCGTTTGATCGTGACAGCTCGAAACGCATCGAATTATTTTTAATTTAAATTTGGCGAGTCAAAATAGCCATTTTTCAAAAAGTCTCGGATTTCGACGAAACCAGTTTCATCGGATCCGTAATGTGATATTATTGTAAGGTTTCAAATTTCAAGTCGTTTGGATTTACCGTTTGTCCGGTACAAATTAAAACGCCTAGAAATCGATTTAAATCGGTTTAATTCAAATTGAGCGTTTGTTGCCATAACTCGCACATACTTCCGAATTAGCTTCCGAAACCTGTTCCATTGTGTCCGGAACGCGGGGTAAACCCTAGGTACGCTGGTTACGGCGTCTAAATCGGAGTTCGGAATTCCCGGGATGAATAGTGTTTACGCTTGCTTTTCTTATAAATAGCCACCACTCTAAAAAAAATAATAATAATTAGGGTTTGGGGACGTAGCCGCCATTCACCCTTTGAATGGCCAGTTTTGTTCCATTCGATTCTCCTCATTATCTTTAAATCCGTGCAACGATTCGACGAACTTCTAACTGGAGAATCGTAGAGTGTGGTGAGATCTCCACATCCGTACGGTGGGTCGATGCGAAAATTTACGTGGTGGTCGAAATCAGGGCTCAAAGGCCGCGCGTTCATCATCGAACCGCGTGCTACAGGGACAACCGAGTTCTCTGGTGTTTGGGCCGTGCATGGAGAGGGTCGAGAGCTTCGTCATGGCGTTGGAGTGATCGAATTCCGTTGAGAGATGGTGGTGCGGCGATTATCCCTAGTTTTCTATATGGGTTCGGCCGTGTTTTTCTAGTATCTGGAGCTTGCGTGAATGGGAGGGGAGATGAATGTACGGTGATGATGGGGGAGCATGAATCCAACGTCCAAGATTTGTGATAGGTTATAAATATAAAGTAAATGTTGTAAATTAGTTGATTTAAATACGTTCAAACTTGTAAAATCAATAACTTTTTCATACGAGGTCGAAAAAATGCAAACTCAGTTGCGTTGGAATCGTATGGACGAGCACTACGCGATGGAGTTGGTTTGGAGTCGTTTGGAGTTAGTGAGAATTTCGGGTAAAATTAAACGCGCGTTTAATTTTATTCGAAATAAAAGCTGAAACGGAATTTAAAACCAAGGTGAGAACTTCTCACTCAATCGAATAGATTTCGATTTTATTTTAAATAGTTAGATTTAAAATATTTGAATGCATGTTTGAATGATGACTGTAAATTATTGATTGTTAAAATAGACATTATACGCCGTTAGTAAGCGGATGTTATTTATTAAAAACATATACCGCGAATATTTCATAAACAGTGAAATTGGTATTATATATAATATCAATATATATATATTGGCATATGTATATATTGCAGTTGATTGATTTCCCGCATTTTTTGTTTAGCGGATGAGACCCTATTACGCCGTTATTAAGCGGATAATATTTATTAAGAACATATACCGCGATAATTTCGTACTGGAGCGAAATTGGTATTGTGCTAATGTTTTTGGATGCAGGAAACAGGTTGGAGGGATCCAACTGGATTCCTCAACAGTATTTATTTGATTTTCAGATATTTTGATATTTGATTGATTATCATATCGATATATGATATCGTTGTTAGTCGTGATTGACTATTTGGTGTGTAGCATCATTGGACCCAGATTTTGGGATTTTAAAATGGTTTTAAAGTGATTTTTGAAAATATACTATATTTTTGGAATTGATCCATTATAAATAAATAAACGTTATAATTTTTAAAGTTATAAAAATTATGGTTTTTGTGAAATATAGTTAAAAAAGCTGATTTTTAGAAATACGATTAAAAGTCGATTTTTGAGAAATATGAACTAATGATTTTATAAAATAATTTAGATTGGATTTTTGAATATATGATAAAAGTTTAAATATAGGATTTATAAAATTTGATTATTTTATAAATCGAAATGATGAAACTATAAAGGAATTTAAAGACGTTTTAAAAGAAAAATATAAATTGATTTATATTAAAGATTTATAAATTGATAATTTATAAATTAGAACGTAGGAATTATAAAACGAGCTTTTATAAGTGTTAGAATAAATTGTGAATGAATTTCATAAATAGAATGAAATTTATAGAATTTTATACGGTGAAGTCATAAATGGAATTTTATAAGCAGTAGGTTTATAAAATTTATTATGTTGTTAAAATAATAGTTTTGGATAAATAAATGAATCTTATAAGTTATAAGATTTATAATTATGAAATTCTAAGGAACGATTTTGTGAAATAATCGTTTATAAGTAGTTAACTTATTATATGAACATTTAGTTTATAATTTAGTTATAAACTGGAATAGGTTAATAAAGGAATTTATAAAAAGGAAGTTTTTATAAATAAATAGAAATGGAATTTATAAACGTTGTTTTATAAATTCGCAAACGACTTATTTTGATAAGTTAATTGTTATAACTTAGAAATAGAGTTATATTCACGTTTTTAGACAGTGAATAATTCTTTGAATTAAAATGAATAAAAGGATGGAATTTGTTAAAGAAGTATATTCACGTTTTTGAATAGTGAATGATATGTTAAAGAAATTGTTTTTAAATGAGATGTTTGAATTGAATTAAAACGATCTAATGATGTTTTAAAATGTGTTGAGATTCGAAACCATAGATTTCAACATTCATTGTTGAAATAGACGTTTTCGAGAAATAAAAGGAAATGGTGGACTATAACACTGTTGTTATAGTAAATGATTTCCGAAAGGAAATGTTTTGTATAGTATTGGGATTTATATATCTATTTTAATTTCGAATCCCTATACTAGTGATTTTGGGTTGTCGTAACGATGTTTTACGCAACATTCGTTTTGGCCCAAATAAATATGTTTAAGTGAATGATTTCCTTAAAGAATGAAATATATACTTAATTCGATTTAAGTATATTGAATATTTTCCAAGGTTGAAAATAAAAGATTTGAATTACTTATTTTTAATAAGTATGGAATTGTTTTCCAATATAAAGTGAATATATTGAATTTATCTTTTTGAAGATAAATTGAAAATGGATAGTTGAAATCATATATGCATGAATATTTTGGAATATAAATTCATTATGGAATCTATAAATGAAAATGGAATTTGTTAAAAATAAATATTGATTTATTTTTGAAGTGTGAAAATTATATATCTTGTAAAGATATTTTGGAAAGTAAATAATTTGGAAAATTATTTGGAATCTGGTGATGTATGCATATCAATTGATAGTTCAATAGCCGACTATCAATATTTCCCTTTGATTGGGTATTTGATATGATTGTTTGAATTTGAATGCACACTTATTTTTGAATAAGCGCTCACTATTCGGGTTAACCGGGAAAGGACCATGGGGTCGTATAACCCATTCCGAATATGTGATACGTCGTTGTAAATTGCATTTGAAGATCGGTGTTGAAGACCGAGTATTTGCGAAAGCGATAGGATGACCTATCGATTGTTTCTGCACTGGGTAGCTCCTGGTATAGAGATCTCCTAAGTGATGGGAAATTCGATCGGGATTGTGAATACCCGTATTGCAAGGGCTTCGTAAGAAGTGCCTTCGGTTTTGTTCGAGCCCGGAACAGACTTGTATGGATTGTATGCCTGACATTACAAGTTGAGATATAAAGCCGATTTCTTTCAAATATATTTCTGTTGGTGGCGGAGAATTTATTCTTTGCTTAACACCCTTCTCTGAGACGTACGAGCTCAGAGGTTATGTAGTTGAATGTTATCAGCGATATATTCCCAATTTGGTAATGTGACATGCTGAGTGATGCTGAAATGATCATTGTGTTGATTATTGTGATAGGATCATTTATTTGATCGTCTATCTTAGTGATCATTGTGTTGATCATTTGTTGACCCAAAGCATGGCTTTTGTATAAAGTATGTTTTTGTGGGCGTGAATTCGTCGAGCCTCACACCCCGTGAATGGTCAAAACAGGAAAGAAGCAGCAAGGTTATGAGGGGTAGCACCCTTTAGGATGTGTCCATTTCCTTCTGGAAAAGGGTGGTATCATGGTATGGAGCCCAGATACTTACTCATGTTGAAAACACTTTGTTATGATTGTGTGAATTGATTACGAGCGCTCGGTGAAAAGGTCCCAAAGGACCGGGGGATGGCATATTCGGTCAGTTGTTACTCAGTTAGGAGTAACCCGGCCTTGTGTTGGTAGAGATCCGGTTTGGTTCTCGGGGATGTCCATCCAGAGGCATTCTCATGTGGCAATGGGAAGTTCCTTGGCCTGATCATTCGTTGGAAATCCAAAGAAACAATACGTGACTTGTACGGTTTTAGTTGTAGAACCTGCTATGGAATGTGGCGGTAACCTGCTATTGAACATAGTTAGCTATAGTAGGCATACGATAATGGTCGTATGTTGGCTAAGATTTATATTCTACTTTTGAAATGAAATTTTCTCTATACTATGCACTAGTAATAATATCAAATGTTATTTTAAATGCGTATCAAGCATCTTTGACTATCATAAGGAGAAATCTCCTCCGATTCTGCGTTTGCATTGTGTGTGTGTGCGGGAGGCCTTATGGTAGTCTCATTTTTAAAAGCATTGCGAATTGAATTTAAAAATATCTCTCTATTTTGATTTTAAAGATAAATAAACTGTTTTGAGTTCTCACACCAGTCACATGACTGACTTGGAGTTTATTGTTTTCCTTCCTAAACTCTGGGTGCCCACCAATTTTCCACACGGGCAGTTAAGAGTTAAGGTTTATCAGGATATTCTGGATATTCTGGAGTTGCTGGAGGCAAGATGGATGGCATGGCATATTACTTATATAGTATTCCTTTTTCCGCTGCACTGTTTATTGTTGTATGTTGTTGTACACTCTGATGATATGATGTAATGAAATGAAATGTAATGTAATAACTGATATAGTTCTTTGTTTAAAGATTATTCAATTATTATTATATGTTGTTCCGCTGCGAATTGTGAGATTCTGATGTTGTTTTTTTTGTTCTGTTGCTTTCTGTTCTATTCTCTTTTCTTCTGTTTTTCTTTTTCCCCTATTCTCTTTTTCTTCTGTCCCGTTCTATTTTAAAAATTCTCTGTTTTCTAAAAAAATCGTCTATCTTCTTTCCTCTCTATTTTCTATCTTTTCTCTCTTTTTCTTTTCTTAAATTCTTTTTAAAAAAAAAACCCATAACATCTCGGTTTTTCGGCATCGAAAAAACCGTACTGTTACATTTGGTATCAGAGCTGATGGTTAAGCGACAACCATGGTTCTGTAGGGTATTATTCATTAAAGATAGAGTCAGTAGTACTCTAGAATGAATTTGAGTGTAATAATAGCTATGAGAGCGTATTTGTTAGTGAATATAAAATTGTTTTATATTGTGATGATTGGTTTATTGAGTGGCATATGAACTTTCGTCAGCGTGGTCCGCAAGACTATGCCGAAGGGGTTTCTAAACACTTGAATAGAACAATTCGACACAGTATTATTTTAAATTGGGTAAATGAAATAATTTTACCTTGATTATATTTTGTATGTAAAGAAATAATTTTTCAAAATTATTAAAGTGTATATAAGTTGATTGTTAGGTTGTTTGGATAATCTAAATAAAAGAATAATTGTATAAGCAAAAGAATTATAAGAATTGAGTTATAATTAAAGTGAATTACAATTGTGAAATAAACTTATATATACAAGAAGTAAAATTATATGAATATGAGTTGTAAATAAAAATGAATATAAGGTTAAATGAAATATAACTTAAGTTATGTGAATGAAATTCAACTTTAGAAATTGAATGAATTGAATGTTAATCAATTAAATGTAAATTTAAGTTGATATAAAATAATGAATATAAGTGTTGATTCATTAAAATCTAATGTTATTAGAAGTTGAATAAAAAAATGAATGAATATAAGCAAAGGAATTTGGTTGAAATTAATATACATTGATTGTTATATGGATGTTGATTGATTGTATGTAATTCATTAAGTATTAATGAAATTGAAAGCTATATAATTGAATTAGTGAAATTTAAAGCTATGAAATTGAATTCAAATTGAAAGTAAATAAATTTGAATAGAATTGAAAGTGAATTGGATTTAATTAGTGAATGCAAACTAATTAAAATTTAATATGGATGGATGTTAGTAAATTCCAACATTAATGAATCAAATGTGATTTAAATTGAAACCCATTTCATTTAATATTAATGAGAATATAAATGAATATTCATTTGATTATGAATGGTAGTTGGTTGAATATATATTGCATTTGTTGTTTAGTTGCATTTGCTATGTTGACATATATAGTCATTATGTTGTTATATGTTGTATATCGATACTATTTCCATATATGCATGATTCTCATGTTGTTTGTTGAGTGTTTAGTAGGTGCGGATCGCGTTTGCTTCGCATTTGGAGTTCGCTTTTGCGCTATATTAGCCGTATATGCTTGCTAATAAAATATAAGGTACATATCTCGGATTAAATATCGTACTTTTACACTCTTTTCCCTTCGGGATGCCTCATTACTTGATGAGATGTATATTTGTGATATATATACTGTCATTTTTTTTTTCGGATCGAGCCGCGCAAAGGAGACTATGGCGAATTTTTCCGAAAATTTAAGGCGTTAGAAAAATTTGAGAAAAATTGGAAAATTTTGAAAACTTTAAACTTTGTTTTAAAGTTGAAAGTTAAATGATATAATTGTTTTTGAAAAGATAACTAAGTATGATTTGAAAACTTAGTAAAGATTTGTAAGCAGTTTAATTATGAATTATGGAAAATTAATAAATTCTATAACTTTTCTTACTAGTTAATTTCGAGGACGAAATTCTTTTAAGGGGGGAAGATTGTAACGACCCAGAATTTTTAGAAATTAAAATTTGAATATTTAATTAATTTTAAATATTAATTAGTAAATTTATAAGTCAAATAAATTTTTATTTGAATCATTGGATTTAATTAGAAAATTAAAACAATAATTTAATATGTTAAATTATGGAAATAATTAAAAATTGAGTTAAAAATGATTGAAAATAATTTGGAAAATTTTATTTAATCATACTGGAGCTATAGAAATATTTTAGAACTTTTAAAATCGAATTAAAAGTTAATCTGTGAAAATTGAATATTTTAATATTTAATAATCGACTGTAAAATAGTCAATTTTTGAACAGTCTCAGAATTGAACGAAACCAGTTCCATTAGATCCGTAATAGTTAGTTATTACCGGATTTCAATTTTCGTGTCAATCGGAGCTATCGTTTGATCGTGACAGCTCGAAACGCATCGAATTATTTTTAATTTAAATTTGGCGAGTCAAAATAGCCATTTTTCAAAAAGTCTCGGATTTCGACGAAACCAGTTTCATCGGATCCGTAATGTGATATTATTGTAAGGTTTCAAATTTCAAGTCGTTTGGATTTACCGTTTGTCCGGTACAAATTAAAACGCCTAGAAATCGATTTAAATCGGTTTAATTCAAATTGAGCGTTTGTTGCCATAACTCGCACATACTTCCGAATTAGCTTCCGAAACCTGTTCCATTGTGTCCGGAACACGGGGTAAACCCTAGGTACGCTGGTTACGGCGTCTAAATCGGAGTTCGGAATTCCCGGGATGAATAGTGTTTACGCTTGCTTTTCTTATAAATAGCCACCACTCTAAAAAAAATAATAATAATTAGGGTTTGGGGACGTAGCCGCCATTCACCCTTTGAATGGCCAGTTTTGTTCCATTCGATTCTCCTCATTATCTTCAAATCCGTGCAACGATTCGACGAACTTCTAACTGGAGAATCGTAGAGTGTGGTGAGATCTCCACATCCGTACGGTGGGTCGATGCGAAAATTTACGTGGTGGTCGAAATCAGGGCTCAAAGGCCGCGCGTTCATCATCGAACCGCGTGCTACAGGGACAACCGAGTTCTCTGGTGTTTGGGCCGTGCATGGAGAGGGTCGAGAGCTTCGTCATGGCGTTGGAGTGATCGAATTCCGTTGAGAGATGGTGGTGCGGCGATTATCCCTAGTTTTCTATATGGGTTCGGCCGTGTTTTTCTAGTATCTGGAGCTTGCGTGAATGGGAGGGGAGATGAATGTACGGTGATGATGGGGGAGCATGAATCCAACGTCCAAGATTTGTGATAGGTTATAAATATAAAGTAAATGTTGTAAATTAGTTGATTTAAATACGTTCAAACTTGTAAAATCAATAACTTTTTCATACGAGGTCGAAAAAATGCAAACTCAGTTGCGTTGGAATCGTATGGACGAGCACTACGCGATGGAGTTGGTTTGGAGTCGTTTGGAGTTAGTGAGAATTTCGGGTAAAATTAAACGCGCGTTTAATTTTATTCGAAATAAAAGCTGAAACGGAATTTAAAACCAAGGTGAGAACTTCTCACTCAATCGAATAGATTTCGATTTTATTTTAAATAGTTAGATTTAAAATATTTGAATGCATGTTTGAATGATGACTGTAAATTATTGATTGTTAAAATAGACATTATACGCCGTTAGTAAGCGGATGTTATTTATTAAAAACATATACCGCGAATATTTCATAAACAGTGAAATTGGTATTATATATAATATCAATATATATATATTGGCATATGTATATATTGCAGTTGATTGATTTCCCGCATTTTTTGTTTAGCGGATGAGACCCTATTACGCCGTTATTAAGCGGATAATATTTATTAAGAACATATACCGCGATAATTTCGTACTGGAGCGAAATTGGTATTGTGCTAATGTTTTTGGATGCAGGAAACAGGTTGGAGGGATCCAACTGGATTCCTCAACAGTATTTATTTGATTTTCAGATATTTTGATATTTGATTGATTATCATATCGATATATGATATCGTTGTTAGTCGTGATTGACTATTTGGTGTGTAGCATCATTGGACCCAGATTTTGGGATTTTAAAATGGTTTTAAAGTGATTTTTGAAAATATACTATATTTTTGGAATTGATCCATTATAAATAAATAAACGTTATAATTTTTAAAGTTATAAAAATTATGGTTTTTGTGAAATATAGTTAAAAAAGCTGATTTTTAGAAATACGATTAAAAGTCGATTTTTGAGAAATATGAACTAATGATTTTATAAAATAATTTAGATTGGATTTTTGAATATATGATAAAAGTTTAAATATAGGATTTATAAAATTTGATTATTTTATAAATCGAAATGATGAAACTATAAAGGAATTTAAAGACGTTTTAAAAGAAAAATATAAATTGATTTATATTAAAGATTTATAAATTGATAATTTATAAATTAGAACGTAGGAATTATAAAACGAGCTTTTATAAGTGTTAGAATAAATTGTGAATGAATTTCATAAATAGAATGAAATTTATAGAATTTTATACGGTGAAGTCATAAATGGAATTTTATAAGCAGTAGGTTTATAAAATTTATTATGTTGTTAAAATAATAGTTTTGGATAAATAAATGAATCTTATAAGTTATAAGATTTATAATTATGAAATTCTAAGGAACGATTTTGTGAAATAATCGTTTATAAGTAGTTAACTTATTATATGAACATTTAGTTTATAATTTAGTTATAAACTGGAATAGGTTAATAAAGGAATTTATAAAAAGGAAGTTTTTATAAATAAATAGAAATGGAATTTATAAACGTTGTTTTATAAATTCGCAAACGACTTATTTTGATAAGTTAATTGTTATAACTTAGAAATAGAGTTATATTCACGTTTTTAGACAGTGAATAATTCTTTGAATTAAAATGAATAAAAGGATGGAATTTGTTAAAGAAGTATATTCACGTTTTTGAATAGTGAATGATATGTTAAAGAAATTGTTTTTAAATGAGATGTTTGAATTGAATTAAAACGATCTAATGATGTTTTAAAATGTGTTGAGATTCGAAACCATAGATTTCAACATTCATTGTTGAAATAGACGTTTTCGAGAAATAAAAGGAAATGGTGGACTATAACACTGTTGTTATAGTAAATGATTTCCGAAAGGAAATGTTTTGTATAGTATTGGGATTTATATATCTATTTTAATTTCGAATCCCTATACTAGTGATTTTGGGTTGTCGTAACGATGTTTTACGCAACATTCGTTTTGGCCCAAATAAATATGTTTAAGTGAATGATTTCCTTAAAGAATGAAATATATACTTAATTCGATTTAAGTATATTGAATATTTTCCAAGGTTGAAAATAAAAGATTTGAATTACTTATTTTTAATAAGTATGGAATTGTTTTCCAATATAAAGTGAATATATTGAATTTATCTTTTTGAAGATAAATTGAAAATGGATAGTTGAAATCATATATGCATGAATATTTTGGAATATAAATTCATTATGGAATCTATAAATGAAAATGGAATTTGTTAAAAATAAATATTGATTTATTTTTGAAGTGTGAAAATTATATATCTTGTAAAGATATTTTGGAAAGTAAATAATTTGGAAAATTATTTGGAATCTGGTGATGTATGCATATCAATTGATAGTTCAATAGCCGACTATCAATATTTCCCTTTGATTGGGTATTTGATATGATTGTTTGAATTTGAATGCACACTTATTTTTGAATAAGCGCTCACTATTCGGGTTAACCGGGAAAGGACCATGGGGTCGTATAACCCATTCCGAATATGTGATACGTCGTTGTAAATTGCATTTGAAGATCGGTGTTGAAGACCGAGTATTTGCGAAAGCGATAGGATGACCTATCGATTGTTTCTGCACTGGGTAGCTCCTGGTATAGAGATCTCCTAAGTGATGGGAAATTCGATCGGGATTGTGAATACCCGTATTGCAAGGGCTTCGTAAGAAGTGCCTTCGGTTTTGTTCGAGCCCGGAACAGACTTGTATGGATTGTATGCCTGACATTACAAGTTGAGATATAAAGCCGATTTCTTTCAAATATATTTCTGTTGGTGGCGGAGAATTTATTCTTTGCTTAACACCCTTCTCTGAGACGTACGAGCTCAGAGGTTATGTAGTTGAATGTTATCAGCGATATATTCCCAATTTGGTAATGTGACATGCTGAGTGATGCTGAAATGATCATTGTGTTGATTATTGTGATAGGATCATTTATTTGATCGTCTATCTTAGTGATCATTGTGTTGATCATTTGTTGACCCAAAGCATGGCTTTTGTATAAAGTATGTTTTTGTGGGCGTGAATTCGTCGAGCCTCACACCCCGTGAATGGTCAAAACAGGAAAGAAGCAGCAAGGTTATGAGGGGTAGCACCCTTTAGGATGTGTCCATTTCCTTCTGGAAAAGGGTGGTATCATGGTATGGAGCCCAGATACTTACTCATGTTGAAAACACTTTGTTATGATTGTGTGAATTGATTACGAGCGCTCGGTGAAAAGGTCCCAAAGGACCGGGGGATGGCATATTCGGTCAGTTGTTACTCAGTTAGGAGTAACCCGGCCTTGTGTTGGTAGAGATCCGGTTTGGTTCTCGGGGATGTCCATCCAGAGGCATTCTCATGTGGCAATGGGAAGTTCCTTGGCCTGATCATTCGTTGGAAATCCAAAGAAACAATACGTGACTTGTACGGTTTTAGTTGTAGAACCTGCTATGGAATGTGGCGGTAACCTGCTATTGAACATAGTTAGCTATAGTAGGCATACGATAATGGTCGTATGTTGGCTAAGATTTATATTCTACTTTTGAAATGAAATTTTCTCTATACTATGCACTAGTAATAATATCAAATGTTATTTTAAATGCGTATCAAGCATCTTTGACTATCATAAGGAGAAATCTCCTCCGATTCTGCGTTTGCATTGTGTGTGTGTGCGGGAGGCCTTATGGTAGTCTCATTTTTAAAAGCATTGCGAATTGAATTTAAAAATATCTCTCTATTTTGATTTTAAAGATAAATAAACTGTTTTGAGTTCTCACACCAGTCACATGACTGACTTGGAGTTTATTGTTTTCCTTCCTAAACTCTGGGTGCCCACCAATTTTCCACACGGGCAGTTAAGAGTTAAGGTTTATCAGGATATTCTGGATATTCTGGAGTTGCTGGAGGCAAGATGGATGGCATGGCATATTACTTATATAGTATTCCTTTTTCCGCTGCACTGTTTATTGTTGTATGTTGTTGTACACTCTGATGATATGATGTAATGAAATGAAATGTAATGTAATAACTGATATAGTTCTTTGTTTAAAGATTATTCAATTATTATTATATGTTGTTCCGCTGCGAATTGTGAGATTCTGATGTTGTTTTTTTTGTTCTGTTGCTTTCTGTTCTATTCTCTTTTCTTCTGTTTTTCTTTTTCCCCTATTCTCTTTTTCTTCTGTCCCGTTCTATTTTAAAAATTCTCTGTTTTCTAAAAAAATCGTCTATCTTCTTTCCTCTCTATTTTCTATCTTTTCTCTCTTTTTCTTTTCTTAAATTCTTTTTAAAAAAAAAACCCATAACATCTCGGTTTTTCGGCATCGAAAAAACCGTACTGTTACAGGTAATATATATAGCCTTATTTTATTTTATTTATTATTTATAAATAAAAATAAAATGTGACACTTGTATTTTGCATGATCAAATTAAGTTAACGCTTGTATTTGTATGATGTAATTAAGCTACACTTGTTTATTTTTATGTTACTTAGCTTACAAATGTCATTTTGCATGTATTTGTGTTTTTATATAATATTATATTATATTTTCAATTTTTATTAAATACATTTACCTTAATTTATATTTATACAATGTAAAAGAAAATGATTTAAAACTAAATTATACACCAATAAAAATCACACATATATATTATTTTAAATCCAATTTAATTTTTAAGATTTATGGTTGAATTTCGAATCCAAATTATATTTACGATCTATTTATATATATATATATATATATAAACAAACATAAATTCTATTTGTTTTGGAAAATTCAATTTAATTCACAAATTAATTCTAAAAATTATATTAATTACTGAATTAAATTTTGGCTTAAAAATGGGATCGTTACAAATTCCCCTCTTAAGAAAATTTTATTCTTGAAATTTGATAGACAGGGATACAAAAAAGAACATATGAACACACATAAAAAGATAGAGAAATGGCTTACCAGATCAAACCAAAATATCCACTCTACGCTTGGGATAGGACTTCTACATGCTTTCCTTTGTTTCCCAAGTACAATCATTCGGATCTCCACTCCATTGTACTTTCATCAATTTCACCACTTTATTCCTTAATCGCTTTTTATCTCGATCGATAATCTTCAATGGTTCTCTTTTCACTGCCAAATTAGGTGTGATTTCCAAATCCTGCTGAGCGGCCTCCTCAATGATATGATCTGGGTCCCTTATCATGTCCCGACCAAGAACAAGTCTATCACCCGACTCAATCCAACATGCAGGTGATCTACAAAGACGACCATACAATGCTTCGAAAGGAGCCATTCTAATCCTGGCCTAATAACTATTATTATACGAAAACTTAACCAAATGAAAATGGTCCTCCCATAAACCTCCAAAATCAAGAATACAAGCATGCAAAAGATCTTTCAAGATTCGATTTATTCTCTCGATTTGCCCATGCGGATGGTAAGCAGTACTGAAGTTCAACTTGGTTCCTAGTGTGGCTTGAAATGCCTCCTAAAATCTACTAGTGAAGATCGGGTCACGATCACTCACTATACTACTTGGTATTTCATGGAGTCGAACAATTTCCTTCACATATAACTCTTCCAAACTAGTTGTCGTTGGGTGGATTTAACTGGGATAAAGTGGGCAATCTTGGTCATACGATCCATAATAACCCAAATAGCCTCATTACCCTTCCGAGTTCGTGGCAAACCATCTATGAAATCCATAGACACTTGATCCCACTTCCGTTTAGGCACTTCCAGTGGTTGGAGTAAACCTGCCATCTTCATTTGATCACTCTTTATTTGTTGACAAGTTGCGCATCGACTAACATAAATGGATATATCCCTTTTCATTATTTTCCACCAGAAGGTCGTCTTAACATCTCGATACATTTTGTTAACCCCTGGATGGATACTGAACTTGGATTTGTGACATCTATCCAATACTTCTCGTTTGAGATCTGGGATGTCTGGAACGCAAATTCTCCTTTTCAGCCTTATAATTCCACTATTATCGATTTCAAAGTTGTAATCGTCACCTCGATGTATTCTCCCATAAATCTCTTGAAGAAACTTATCTTCTTTTTGCTTACTAGCAATCTTCTCAAGAAGAGCAGGGGTGACAACAAGATAAGCAAGAACAGCATGTCTTCTACTCAAAGCATCAGCTACCACGTTGGCTTTACCAGGTGTATACTGAATATCCAGGTCGTATGACGCTAGGAATTCCAACCAATGTTGCTGTCTTGGATTCAAATCCTTCTGGGTAAAGAGGTATTTCAAAGATTTGTGGTCGGTGAACAATTCAAAAGTTTCACCCAGAAGGTAATGAAGCCATATTTTCAAAGCAAAGATAACTGCCAAAAGCTCAAGATCGCGGGTCGGGTAATTCTTTTCATGTGTTCGTAGTTGTCTACTCGCGTAGGCAACCACTCTACCCTCTTGCATTAGAATAGCACCGACACCTTCACCACACGCATCTATGTAAACAAATAGATCTTTATTCCCACTAATAATGGAAAGAACAGGAGCAGTGGTCAACATTTTCTTCAATCCTGGAACGCTTCCTCGCACTTCGGAGTTCAAATAAATTTGGCATTCTTCATAGTCAGCGTAGTTAATGGACTGGCTAACTTAGAGAAATCCTGGACAAATTTCGATAGTATCCGACTAATCCTAGAAAACTTCGGACCTCCTTTGGAGTTGTGGGTTTCTTCCAATCTACGATAGCGGAATCCTTACCAGGGTCTATAGAAATTCCTTCTTCTATTAAAATATGTCCCAGAAATCTAACTTCTTTTGCCTAAAAATGACATTTAGAAAACTTGGAAAAAAGAATATTCCTCCTCGATATTTCCAAAACTATTTTTAAGTGTTCGGCATGCTTTTTTTAGTTTTGGAATAAATCAGAATATCATCAATAAATATGGGAACGAACTTATTCAATACTTCACGAATTACTCGGGTCATCAGGTCTATGAAATATGCAGGGGCATTGGTTAGTCCGAAGGGCATAACTAACCATTCGTAGAATGTATCGAGACCCCTAAAAGAAGTTAAATGGATACGATCTTCCATAATTCTCAGTTGATGGAATCCTTGGGCTAGTTCCATCTTGGAAAAGAATCAAGCACCATGCAATTGATCAAACAGGTCTTCGATTCGGGGCAAAGGAAATTTATTCTTAAGAGTTAACTTATTAAGATCACGATAATCTACGCACAATTGCAAAGATCCATCGAACTTGTCTACAAATACAACAGCTGAACCCCAACTGGAACGACTAGGTCGATAAACCCTTTCTCCAGTAAATCTTGGGTTTTCTTGACTAGTTGTACTCTCTCTCTTGGTGCCATCCTACAACTTGCATGCACAACTGGACGAGCATTGGAAACCAAGTCGATTCTGAATTCAGTTTCCCTATGCGGAGGTAAAAACTTAACTTCTTCAAATACATCGGGAAATTCTCGAACAATAGGTATGGATTCCAAACTTGGGTCGGGATACCCTAAAGTATACATTAGCTTGTCCCTCTTCAAACTTGGATCCTCACAAGAAATCACAACAAAATTTCCAAGTTCGGTTTTGACCGAAATCGTTCTATCGATACAATCTAATTTAGCTTCATATTTTGTTAACCAACTCATTCCGAGTTCAAATTCATTAAAATCAAGTACGAAAAGGCCGATAGGAAATCGATCATGAGAATACGAAATAGGAACCTTTCTACAGCGTAAATAAAGATTTGATGGACCTCCTACCGGGTTTTTCACACAAATAAGTTTGTCTACGAATTCGGGTTCAAGATTTAACTCTTTTATGGTTTGTTGGGAAATAAAACTATGCGTGGCTCCAGTGTCGATTAGAAATCTAACAATTTTATCATAGATAAGAAGGTTACCTTCCAAAACTCCTTTCCCTTTATCATCTTTTGAGGTTGAAGGTTCATACTTTACTGCATATACCTTTGCTACTTGGGCCTGCTTCATTGTCAGGCATTCTCTAACCATGTGTCCAGGCTTATGGAAATAGTATCATTCCCTATCTTCTTGTCCTGACTTCTTAGGTTGATCTTTCTTTCCTTGCTTGTTGGGCTTCTTACAACTACTTGAATAATAACCTTTCTCCAAATAGTAGAAACAGGTAACGTTCTTCACCTTATTCTCCTGAGTATCCTTCTTTTCTTTGCCTTGCCACGGCTTCTTTCCTCCAAACTTTATCTTCTTCCAATTTGGATTACTTCCGCTTCCTTTCTCTTCTGAAATCTCTTGTTTATATAAGGTGGCATATCTATATCCCATGTCTATCAAATCAGCAAAATACTCCTTCACATGACCCATCATCCTCTCATGAAACTTCTTGTTCATCCCTTTAATAAACCTCTCATCTTCTTAAGAGGGGTATTCACCAATTCAAGACCAAATCAGGATAACTCGTTAAACTTATTTAAGTATTCTTCAAAAGATAGATTTCCTTGCTTCAAATCAGTGAACTCCTGATACATCCTGGAAATACCCACGGAAGGCATATAACGCTGCTCAAACACTTGCTTGAATCTATCCCATGTGAACTCATCCTCCGATTCAGTCAAAGCAACAGTCTCCCACCATGCCAAAGCTTCTTCCTAGAGCTGCCAGGAAGCCTTCAACCTCTTTTGATCATCATCCAGCTTCAATCCTTTAAAAATTCTCTCACAAGATAGAATCCAGGCTTACGTTTCTATAGTAGTCTCCGATCTTGTGAATGGTTTCCCTCCAAGTCTTGTGAAACTTCGATATAATTATGCCAGATTTGGCTGGGGTTGGATGGGAATAGCTGCACCTTCCATTGCTGTTGTTGCAGGGTCTCAACCATTTGTAGTGGTACTTCCCCTTCCCCTACTTCATCATCTTCTTGCACTCATTCTCCCTATCTATAAATAGTAAGAAAATTGATTTAGGTATATGGAAGAAATATCTTAGAGAATATACTCATTCTAGGGCATTTCTAACCCTATCCCTAATGAGTCACCTAATGAGTTATATTACAAAGCTAAAGTTCTTACTCAACCTTTAGCTTTGATACCAAATGTGACGACCCGGAATTCGACATTCGAAAATCGGCATCCAATACATCATCCGTATTCAAATGCCAAAGATTCAAACATTGGAGTCCATATCGCTAGCGCTATAACACATTAGATTATAACCACACAAATGATTTCATTGATATACAACATTCATACAACGAGAATCCAACATCATCAGAGATCATATATACAATACAACAACAGAATACAACACCATAGCGGAAAAGATAACACAACTGGGTCTTCCAAAAGAGTGAAAGAGAGAGCGAGACCAACATAGTGCATCTTCATTCCAAAGCTTCAAAAATCCAAACCAAAAGGCTCCAAAACCCAAAAGCTCCAAAGAATTCCAGATCCAAATCGACTATGCAAGCTAGCACTAGAACCTACTGTTATCCTGACTCTAGGCTGCCCGAGTGGAAAGTTATGGGCACCTAGAGTTTAGAAAGGGAACAATAAATTCCGGGTCAGTCATGGGACTGGTGTAAGCAAACATAAAACAGTTGTTTGTATAAAAGAAAAGGAAAACAAAATCAATTCATGCTTTTGGAAAATGAAACTACCATAAGGTCTCTCGACACACACACACACAATGCAATCGCACACTTGGGGGAGGTTTCTCCTTATAGTAGTCAAACATGCTTGATATGCGAAAATCCTTTTGATATTATTATAGTGTATAATATGGAAAACATTTCGAAAGTATAATATTAATCTTAGCTAGCATATGTACCATTATAATATGCCTACTATAGCTACCATGTTAAATGACAGGTTCTACAACTAAAACCATACAGGGCTCATATTGAGTGATTGGATTTCAAACAAATGGGCAAGGCTAAGGAACTTCCTTTACCCGAAAGGGTACGCCTCTGGAGGGACGCCTCAAAAACCTAACCAGATCTCTACCAACGCAAGGTCGGGTTACCTCTGTAACTAGGTAACTAACTGTCACGAGTATGCCATCCCTCGTTCGTAACCGACCTTTATCGAGGTACCTCTATCGCCAACAACTACATAAGAAAAATATCTAGGCTCCATACCAGAATACCACTTTTTAACCATAAGGAAATGCACATACCCTGAGGGGTGCGACCCCCACAACCTTGTTGCATCCTTTCCTGTTTCGACCATTTTCGGGGTGTGAGGTTCGATGAAGTCTCGTCCCACAAAGCTATGCTTTTCACAAAAGCCATGCTTCGATCAACCAATGATCAGCACTTAGCATGCCACATTACCAAATTGGGAATATATCACTAATAACCATCAACTACATAACTTCTAAGCTCGTACGTCTCAGAAAAGGGTGTTAAGCTAAGAGAATAAATTCTCTGCCACTAAACAGAAATGTATTTGATAGAAATCAGCTTTACATCTCAAAGTGTAATGTCAGACATACATCTATACAAGTCCATCCTGGGTCTGAATGGACCGAAGGCACTTCGTCCATTTAAGGAAAAAGTCCTTGCAAATCCGGATATCCACAATCCTGACCAGACTCCCCATCACATAAGGAAATCTCTATACTAGAGCAACTCGTTGCAGAGACAATCCACGGGCAATCCTTTCATTCTTGAAAATACCCGGTCTTCAACCACCGTCTTCAAATGTAATTCCATTCCGTCGTATCATTATTCGGAATGGGTTTTATTACTTATTGTCATCTCCCAGCTAATCCGAATAATGAGCGCTTATTTTTAAAACATGTGGATACTAATTTCCATTTTAATCTTTTAAACAAAAAGATCCATCTTTAAGATTCGATGTGGTTTTCGGATAACCATTTGAAATCCGATTCCCGATTGCATCGAAATTCAAATGCCGTTTAAAGGCCAAGTTGTTCAAGTAAACAATCCAATTCAATTCATAGGTTCACATTCACACAACAATACATCACAGATAGATAACATACATTATCACAATTCAAACCACATTTCATATCACAGAGAATCACATATCAGAGATGTGAAACAATTTAAGGCATTCAATATAATCCAAACATCCATAAGAAAGATCAATTAATTGTTCAATTCCCAATTAATTTAATTTAATCTCCAAATAAGTTAAATTAATTACTTTTGTTACTTTTAAACCCTACTTAATTAACATTAATTAATTATAAATCATTTGATATTACTTTTAATTAATTAATGAAAGTAATCAATCAATCTTTTATTTAATTACATTAGTTAATTAATTAATTACATTAATTAATCACACTTAATTAATTAAATACCCTTAATTAATTACATTAATTATCCTTTGATCATTCATTAATTAACTTTTAATTATTAATTAATTATACTTTAATTAATTACATTATTTAATTATCCTTAGTTAATTAAAGATAAACCATTTAACTAATTAATCATTTAATATCATTTAAATATTTATTTAAAAAACTTGGGGATTAAAGTCATCATTAACCGATAAATTAACTTAAGACCTTTAGGCTAATAAAAAACATTTTACCTTTTGTAATTAATCTACTTAATTACATTACTAAAATAGCTTAAAGAATTAATTAATTATAGCATAATGGTCACATAAATAAATGATTTAAACTTAATTAAGTTCAAATAATTTACTTTAAAATCTTTACTAATCCCAAACTTAAATAAAAACAATTATTTGAAAGAATTAATTAAGGAATGTTTAAACTTGATTTTGTTTAAACTTTAAAAACTTGATTGATTTAAATTTTAGAAACTGTCATTACAATACACGGGACAAAACCCGAGCCAACTTATCATATTCCCGAGACAAACCCGAGAAAATTCCGAACTTCTTTTTTTTCTTTTTTCTTTTTTAGTTTAAAATTTTAAAACCTGTTAACCAATAAAACACTCACGTACGACTCGATCACAAACCCGAGCCAGACCTTTTCTTTCCCGAGGCAATGCCTGAGACAATCACCTTTTTCCTCAGACCCAATCTCACTGACATATGTGCACGTGCACACATGGTCGAAGCATCTCCAACCATCGCCTCTGGCACCCACGGATCATCGTTGACCTACTCTACCCAAGCAACCACCCAAAACCTCGTATTGATCATGGAATTAAAATCGAGCAACCTGAGACCCACTGGGGCGAACACGATCATCAAAGAATCGTCTCGTACTGCCACCTCCGGCCATCAAAATACTCAGCACTACGACCAAAGCTTCACCGAAGACTCACGCATCGATCCCCTTGCACCGTTCAATTCTGATGCATTGACAACGATGCAGTAATTCAAATTATGACCTCAACCAAAACTTCGGTTTAAACCCTACATCATCAACGTTCATCCACTACGGTGGTTAATAAATTCACCCACCATTTTTCTCGAGTTCATCGACCTCCAAACTACCTTCAGCCACGATCCTGAGACCACATCCTTCGTCGATCACCAAGAAATGCCCAAAATAGGATTTCCGTTCAACCCCAAAATTCACGATCAATACTTACATAAAAATCATGATTCTTCTTTTAAAATTCATGGCTTTAAGTACGAATCTGATTATGTATATAAAACCAGAAATCATGACATTCGATTTTTTTATGTTTTGGGTTTTTACTATAATTTCCAAATTTTCCAGAAAATCTAAAATTAATTATACTTAAAAGTATTATTAAGATTTAGATCTGATAAATTTAAACATACGTGGTTTATACATCAAGTCCTAAAAAGGATTAGGTGATGAGGTTTTGATTTTTGAATAAATTTTAAAACTTGTAAACCTGGAACAGAGCAAACATTTTTGTACCAGACATGCACACATCATTAACATGTATATATACATGCAGGCATTTTTAAATCTATACAAATACTTTTCACAACATTATCATCATATGAAATCAAGATTTTACAGTAGTTTACTCACTTGAATTTGATTGAACAGAGAGCTTGGTATAGTTTTTAATCTTTAAAAACTGGAGATGGCTTTGATCTGCTTGTTGTTTGATGTTGAAAACTTTGAACTTTCTTAGCTAGTTGAAATGAAACTTGAAAGAGCTGAATTTGTAGTTGTCCTTTGAATTTTGCTCAGGTTTTTTGTTTGAAATGATCTAAATTTTGTTTTGATGTTTAAAATGATCTGATCTTTGTTTTTGTTTGCTTTGTTTTTTGTTTTGGCTTTTAATTTGCTCAGGTTTGAGGTTTGTAGCATTCTTAAGTTTTTGTTTTGAAATATATGAAAGAAAATAGAAAGAGTAGGAGAGGTAATATATATAGCCTTGTTTTCTTTTATTTATTATTTAATAATAAAAATAAAATGTGACACTTGTATTTTGCATGATCAAATTAAGTTAACACTTGTATTTATATGATGTAATTAAGCTACACTTGTTTATTTTTATGTTACTTAGCTTACAAATGTCATTTTGCATGTATTTGTGTTTTTATATAATATTATATCATATTTTCATTTTTATTAAATACATTTACCTTAATTTATATTTATACAATTTAAAAGAAAATGATTTAAAACTAAATTATACACTAATAAAAATCACACATATATTATTTTAAATCCAATTTATTTTTTTAAATTATTTATATTTGAATTTCAAATACAAATTCTATTTACAATCTATTTATATATATGTATATATATAAATATAAATAAACACAAATTCTATTTGTTTTAGAAAATTCAATCTAATTCACAAATTAATTCTAAAAATTATATTAATTGTTGAATTAAATTTTGGCTTAAAAATGGGATCGTTACAATTTCTTAGGTGCAAATCCCCAAGGCCTAAACCAACGTCAGATCGACACCCGGAAGATTACCCGACTTATCATCACAACAATCAAGTTCCAATCCAGTTTTACCCAATTCCTTTACTTCCCTTGTCAAAAAATTTACATGATTTTTGACAAATATCTGAATCTACATTTCGATCCATTCCACCTCTGGTCTTAAGAAATAAATAAGGTCAGATGGATTTCCCATCTCGTTAACTACCTTGTCTGCTTTCTTAGATCTTGCAAGCAGGACAAGATGTACACTTAGGTATTACCGCATACCCCTTTTTATTCACTTTAATTCTCATTAAGTGATATTACCTCATTCATAACTTAAGTCTTTGATTTTAAAATCAGTTATTTATCAGCAAACAATGAGGCCTTCCATGTTGGGGAACTATTTCCTCTCAGACCTTGGTTTGATCACACTCTTTATCCTTTAAATAACGGTCATTTCCATACCTTAAAGTCTAATGTCACTTCCGAGCTTATTTCCAAATATTATGTATTATTTAAACAATTCAATCGACTCTAGAATTTGACCATTTTTCTAAGTCTTTAGAAAATTACTAAATAAATCTTAAAAATCATAATTAATCATTATGAATACATTCGTAAAAGATTTAGTTCAGAAACTCCTTTCGATTCTTTAATTTCAAAATATAATTCCCTAATTTCTAGTGAATAGTGCTTAACTAGGTCACTTTCTATAATTATACTTTTGATTGAGACTAACTCCTTTTTATCTTTCAAAACCACATTATTATATTAATAATGAATTTAGAAATTTATTTCATAATTTTTGGAGTTATAAAACGTCACTTTCCAAAATCTGGATTTTACTGCTTCCACAACGACCTTTTTGAAAACTGTTTTGGTCATAACTTGAGATTTTCAAATCAAAAACTTAATTTTTTGGATTCTTTGAGAGCTATTAACTTTAAAAATAAAACATTTTCGGTTCCAAGTCATTCCGACTTGAAACAAATTATATACTTCCGTTTGAAATTACAGGTTGCATCATCGCGAACTATCGCTTCGGAAAGTGCCCAATTTTGACCGTTTGGTGAATTGTTCTAGATCTTGCCCGGGACACTTCCAAAACATTTACAAATGATTATAAATTATTATAACCATTTATCTCTACTTTTTCAACTTATAAAATATTATTTTCCAATATTTTATCTTTTATAATATTATATTATTATAATATTATATTCAAACATTTCTATGATTTAAAACCCATTTTAAATCCTTTTTCTCTTTTATTTTAAAAAGGATTAACCCTTTCCGTTTGTACACATATTAATGTATGTGTAACGTGACTTGGAATTCCTTTTAAAGTCATGATATTAACATATAAACATGTCAAACTAACGTAGGTGTATTGTTTATACTTACCATATAATATCACACCATCAATACAACCAATCATTCAATCATCCATATAACATCCAATGTTATCATCCAAAGATTAGTAAATCAATACAACCAAGTGTGCTAACTTTTCTTTACTAGTTGCTTACTAACTTTTTATAACTTGCCAATTAACTTTCCAAACTTGTTCATATTTACAAGTTATACTCATTATGACTTATTAATCATAAATCATAGCACTACCAGAACAAGACTGGCATAGTCTCCTTCCCTTTTCTCCATGTCGGAGTACTCGAAGGCCTCCATCTTCTCCTTATTTCTCACGACCATGGGTGTTTCCCGAGGTTTCGTCGAGTTTGAGATGTTGTAGCTTGGCTCGTTGTCTTTAGAACATTGTGTAGAGGCAAAGTATATACTTAAGTATTTTGAGCTGTTATTGGACTAGTTTCTCTCGAATTCACTTAGGAAGCCATTAGAGAACCTTAGAGAAAATGAGAGCTAAGAAAGAAGTAGAAAAGAAATGAAGTAAAGAAATGAAGAGAAGGATGTAGAAGTATATTTATATTGAATTTTAACTTTGTTTATTAGTCACATTATCCATTATATTTCTGTTTAAATAATGATGTAATCAAAATTTATAAATTATATCCCAATAATTTTTTTGATAAAAACTCCTTAAACTTACCAAAAATTGAGTTTTCATCATTTTTGATGAAAAATCCAAATATCCATATTTTGTTTATAAACATTTAAAACAAGTGTTATTAATGTTTGAAATCTATTAATTGAATATTTAACTGAATTAAATATCTCATTTTATTGTTATAAAATTTTGGGTCGTTACATTCTTTCCTCCTTAAACAATTTCGTCCCTAAAATTACCAGGATTTGAAAATATGACGAGAGTCAACTTTCTTTTCGTATGATGTGTATAAAACATCCATACGCAACACGTGATTCGATCTAATATTCAAATTCACAATTATCCCTTTCGAACTAGCACCGATCCCTTGATCCCCTAGTAGGGAACACCGATCAGACTTCTTATTTCAGAGCCATTTGCTTTCCTTATATAGCGCTTAACTATGATGGAAAACTCAAGCATCCTGCTCCAATACTCTTCTTAGCATTTGCCATCAAGGATCAAGTAATCCATGCTCTTTCGTACTGGTGTAAACATCTCAAGTTCCATACTCGAATCTTGGATCGACCAAATGCGATAAAGTGATTCACATACATTATACATATTTGGTTATCTTTTAAAATACTTATAAAATATCCCATAAAATCCTAACTTTAATTCCCAAAAATGGTATAGGTCAAGAATTTTCAAAACAACTAGGATTTAGGGATTACCAATAGTGTCTTTACATTCCCCTTAACTATGAAGGATATAATCAAGAGAAGTGCATACCATACGAACATAATCTCCTATCCATTTTTAGCTACTTCGAGACACTCGAACTAATCATTAAACCTTTTATTCTTTTTCTAACTTCTACATTGAAATTACTATACCTTTTTATAACTCTAATAAGTTATTTCTTATCTTTAGGATTTGTCCGTATTGAACCTGTTTTTAATTGCCCACTAACAAAGAGGATAATCCACTATGTATACGATCTCGATTGTCGAAACAAACATCAGACCAATACTCGAAAGATTATTCCAATCATCACTGAAAAACTGAGACTTTCTCACCGAACTTTCCATATTTTCCAAAACACTGGAAATAATATTTTTATGATTTCATTTTCTCATATTCTTTATAGATTCTATATTTACAACTTGTTCTTTGTAGAGTGTGACTTTTCAAAATGTCTTTATCAATTTATTACCTTAATAAATTACATTGATCTTTCATATCATAATTGTTATCAAACACCTTTTAGTCAAATCGTGAAATTGAATTCACAAGGTGATTATTATTCAAAGTTTTTTTCTTTGCACAAATGAGGGTTAGTCATTTTATTAACTAAGGATGTTGTTATCTTTTACCAATTTTAGATTTCTTAGTCTTTGAAAAACTCTTATACGTAGTACTTTATGTTTTTACGAGAAAACTTTTTATCCTTCTAAACAAGTGGATATAGATACAAAGAGAACTGTTTTACTTCCACATTTTATTACATTTTTCTTTTGTTTCATAGCCTTAATAAAAAGAACATTCAGCCCAAAGGTTTTTACTAAACAATACTACCATAGCCTATCGGTCAAACATAATAATGATACATGAGTCTGCAATCTATCATACTCAGACTTCATTTTCGAACTCATCAACCTCGACCTCCTCCTCTGCCTCCGACTCAAACTCGGATTTTGATTCGGTATCAGATCCTTCTTCAAGATCTTCAATGTCAGCTAGATTGTCGGTGTCTTCCTCTTCAAACTCTTCTTCTTCCATATACACTAACTCATTTTCCCTATTTTGAGGAAGTGCATCCATATATTGATGCAGCCACTGGGAAAATGCATCTTCCAGAAAAATGATCGCCTCACTATCGCTTAACCATGCCTCCTCATAAGGTTCCTCCATGTATCCTAGGCCTCCACTGTGGTCGGAGTCCATAACGAAAACCGATGTGTAACGACCCAGAATTTTGGTCGTTAGATTTGAACATTTAATTCATTTTAAATGTTGAATGTAAAATATAATTGGATTTTGAATAAAAATATTTTGGTTAAATTAATAAAATAAGTTATAATTTCAGATATGGTAATTAAATTGAATTTGAATAATAATAATTAATTAAAATATGATAATTGTTTCTACAAAATTTATATACAAATCTTTAAAACTGAATAACTTTTACATACGTTGTCAGATTCAAGCGAAACAAGAAGTGCCGGAATCGCAGCGACGCGGTATTCGCGCTGCAGCAAGTCCGGGGATGTTTGGGGCAAGTAATAATTTAGGATTAAATCGAATGGGTTTGATTTAATTTAAAACTGAAAACGCTCGACGAAATTTAAGGTGAGTTTATCTCACTCACATCTGGAATGCTAGTTAGTTTAAATAGTTAATATTAAAAGGCATTTCATTAGGAGGACAAACTTTGTAGTCCAATTCGTTTCTAGGACACACATCCACAGAAATTAATTTGAAGGCCAAAGTCAGCAGAATAATTAGTTTTAAGGACAAAATTAGCAATCCAATTATTTTCAAGGACATAATTTCATAGGTTTTTAGGCATTAGAAACTAATTATTTTGCATTTTGTCCTTAAAAGTAATTATTTCGGTTGTGTGTCCTAGAAATTAATTGCACTTGCTAAAGAGTCCTTTGTGGCTAATTTTCACATATTTAAATCACTGGTTGATTGGTTGAATGTGATAATTATTATCAGATTGGATTGATATTTATTTGTTGTGCTAACGTCTGTGGATGTAGGGAAAACAGGTTGGAGGGATCCAACTGGATTCCTCACAATATAGAAATTATTTCCATAGTTGATGATGTATTTCATTTATATACTGTGATAGATTAATTCGGAAATTGAATTATGCTGTGTTATGATTAGATGAACATAATCTGGAATTTTAAATATAAATAAATAAAATGGGAGTAAAAAGGAAATGAAAAGAAATTTTAAGTAACGTATTTAAGGGAATTAAATTCGAGGAATTGGGTTGAAATTTGTAAATGTTTTTGAAAACTGAGATTGGAATGGAAATGAGTAATGGAAATTTATAATTGGGTTTATAAATTAAGTGGTATATTTATCGGTGGATAAATTTTGAAAAATAGATTTTCGGTGGGAATTCCTATAAGAAATGAAAATTGTTTAAAAGTAATAGTGAAATTATTTTTAAATAGATGGAAAATGTATTTTCCCTAGAAATTAAGTATGATTCCCAAGAAAGCTTTCAAAATATAAATTTGCAGTTTAAAATGTGTTTTAGAATATTTTAGAAAGAAAGTATTATTTTTATTGTTTAAAGTGTAAGTAAATATTTATTTAAGAGATTATGGTATTTAATTATCTTAAGGGTAAAGTAGTGTTAAATTTTCAAAAGGAAATTATAATATAAATATTTGATTAATAACTTTATTTTAAAAGTTAAATTTGGCATAAATTACATAGAAAACCTCTATATTTTCTCAAGTATTGTTTTCTTTTAAATAATTTCTAGTAGCCTTATTCTAAATATTTTAAGCATATATTTTGAAAGTGATTTTCCAGGGAATAGAAATGTGTTTAAAACAAAAGGGGTTTATTTTGAGAGAGTGGAAAGGAATTTTCGGGATTCAAACGTAAATTTGAATTGAGGTAAATCGTGTGGGATTCATAAAAAACTCTTTGGTTTATTCTGAAAATGGGAGAGTAGTTTCCTGAAAAGTCAAGCACGTTTTAAAGCATATTTCTAAGTAAAAGTTAAAAGTTTTAAATTTGATTTTAAAAGAATGTTTTAAGAAAAGTCTTATTTAAGTTGTAAAGATTTCAGAAATAAATATTTACTAAATTAGTTATAGTAATAAATATTTTTAAAGGGGTTAATTGGTACATGCTTTAAAGAATATCATTAATATTTATATTCTATAAATGAGATTTATTGTAAAGATAGTGGGTTAAATTTTTATTTGAAAACTTATATAGGATTTCTTAACTTTATTTTAAAATTTAGTATGACTTAACTTTTACTTTAAAGAAAATAGTTTATATTTTATAAAGAAGTTTTATTTGAAATATTTTAAAAATACATATAATTTAAATAAAGTATTTAAGTAATTTAAACGTTTTAGTGTATCTTCAATAATAAAGAATTCAAATTATTTTAAATCTTAAGTATTGGTACTTGGATGTTTTCGGATGAAGTAAAGATTTGGGAATTTATTCCATGAGAAGAGTTAGGTTTGAAAACTGTTTTCAAAAGGGTTTGAAAATGAAAATATATCTTGTAAAGATTTTTGAGGTAAATAAATAATTTGGGAAATTATTTATCGTTTGGTGGATGTTTGTGAATATTAATTGATAGTTAAATCGCCGACTATCAATATTGGCCAATGTGTTGATCGTTTCGAAGAGACCGGGATCGGGATTAATTTCTTGAAAACCACTTCGATCAGATTTGTACGTTTTCGTAGGAAAAACAAGTTTGGAGTAGAAGATGGAGCAGTGAAGTGCAAGGGCCAGTCGCTACTAATTCTGAGAATGTTTCCAAAATGAATGTAGTAGGAGTAGTGCCTTTGGTTCTGTTCGAACCCGGGATGGACTTGTATGGATGAATGCTTTCAGAACATCGTCAGGTGGACGATGGGCATTCTAAGTGAAACGATCTAAAAAGGTAACACTTAGCCTCAAGCCTCATCAACCGGGAATGACTGAAAATTTGGGGTTATGCGGCAAGGCTAGGTGGGTAGCGCTCATTAGGGTGAGGTCATCCCTGCCTAGATGTCCCTTTTTATTCGACTTAGTGGTGCGGTTGCTGATCCCAACCATGGGGTGATCTTACTCGGGATTATCCAATAAGGGGTAGTCTCGGTCTTGTGTTGCAGAGGATTGGGAGTAATCCTCGGTACGGTGATCTAGGCCACGTACTGTGACAGGTGGTACCCTAGTACCTAGTCATTAGTTGGAAATCCATTCTCCCTACGCGCCTTTTACGAGTTTTGTTTGTATTACCCACTTTATTGCTAGTAGCTGGAATTTAATCATGTAACAATTTCGGCTATTTTAATAAGTATTTGTATATAGACACTATTATAATATCAGAGGATTTTGATAAAAATGTTTTGGCTATCGTAAGGTAAAAACCCGGCATGTTTATTTGTGGCGTGGTCTTACGAGATGCTTTTGTTTTCAAATGGATTTTTGAAACTTTAGTAATCAATTTGGGTGTATTTCTCTCACGCTGGTATTCCAGACCGACTCGGGAGTTATTTCACTATAATGCTCTGGTCAGACCGAGTATTATAGATTACAGGAAAGGATGCTTGGAAGCTCAGGAGAGGAGTTGGAAACTGAAACGTATTATCCATACTTGTTTATATCCGCTGCTGTGATTGTTGATAGTACCATGCTGGTAATTGTTGTTTGTTTGAGATATACTCTGATGATATATTGTACAAAACAGATATATTTTTCATTTTGTGTAAAGATCTGTTATTGACTATTATATTTTGTTCCACTGCGATTGTGAAATTCCGCTATTGTTTAGTTCCTTCTTTCTTCTACCTTCTTTCTTTTTCCTCAACAATCTGTATTTTCTGACACTTGATCGTCGGCATATTATACTGTGGAGTATTTTATGTCGATTTTTCGAGGGTCGGGAATGGCGGGTCGTTACACTTGGTACCAGAGCTTAGGCTGGCGGCAACCTTGGCACTGGTGGGGAAATTACTCATTAGATATAGAGTCAATAGTACTCTATAATGAGCTGAGTGTATTAATAGCTATGAGAACGTACTTGTTAGTGAATATAAAATTGTTTTTATACTGTGTTGACTTGTCGGTTGGGTCTTTATGAATTCTGGTCGGTACGGGAAGTACAACTGTATCGATAAGGGTTTCTAAACTCTTAAACAAGATAAACCGACATAGTATTGTTTTTAAAGTGGGTAAATGAAATAATTTTACCCAAAATTATATTTTGATATAAAAGAAATAATTTTATGAAATTATTATATACTTGGATGTTTGGTTGTTAATATTAAAAATCAAATATAAGCATCTAAAATTTGAATGGTCTATACTTATAACCAAATAAAATTCTATAACTATAATTTATCCAAAAGAGGAATAACTGAAATTTGATTTAAACTAGAATTTAAATCCCAGAAATTTTGAAAAGTGTTTTAAATGTATTTAAACAAAGGTTTGGGAATTTAAAATGTTGGAAATGTTTTCCAAAGTGTTTGAAGGAAATAATGGAGTATTACTTTGGGAAGATATTTTTGAATGGAAATTGTTTTGAAAGGAATTTGTGGAAGTAAGGAAGCACTGAACTCACTTCAGTTGCTGGAACATAATCCTGATGATGATGGCCACATCATCTGTATTCATTTTCGAGTTTCTTAAGTGATGGATTGCTTCCATGGTGATTGGTTATGATATTTGTTGTACATTTTGGGTATACAAGTAGTTTTAGAAATTTCAAAGTGGAAATTTGTTTTGGTAAAACCAAGTGTTTTGGAATCCAAAGATTTGGTTTTTGATATACCAAGTGGGTATGTGTTGATTATTATTTCAAAAATGGTTTTGAAATAAAACCGGGTAATTGAATTCCAGGAATTCTATTTAAATAATGTGAAAAGTTAAGATGAATCAGCTATTGAACTTATAAAGTGAAGTTGATGTTAATAAGAAGAAAATGAAAATTTTAATCTTGGAATTAAAATTTTAACTTGAGTAAATGGTAGTGAATAAAATATATTTGAATTTAAATACAGGATAAGTTAAATAAATTGGAATAGAAATTGAATTAAATTGGATATAAAGTTGAAAGGAAAAATGACTATAATTGAGTAATGAAAATTTATATCCTTAAGCTATTTAATGTTACATATATAATCTAGAATTGGGATTATAAGACGAAGATGGACTCGAATGAGCAATATAAGCTTTTAAGTAACTAAGTTGGTAAACTTATGAATAGGAGATGAATTGCAAAACCTAAATAGAAATGGTTAAATGTTATAATAAAAAAATAATGGAAAGTTTAAGAGTTGAATTCTAAATGAAATGTAAATTGAGATAAGGCAAGTGAAATATAAAAGGTGAATGGACTTAAGTTAGTAAATAAGGCTTGAACTTATATAAAAGAAGAAATAAAATTGGATCGAATTGGATTTAACTTCGATTAAATGGAATTGAGATGAATTTGGATTTAATTAAAATCAAAATTCAGTTGTGTTATAAATAATATTGAATGGAATTAAATTCTTATTTAAAATAGTAAAGGGAATGGTAATAATTTAAGTTGGCTGAATAAATTTAGTTGAACTTGAATTAAAATTTGAGAAGAATTGAATTAAAAGGAAATTTAATTTAGTTGAAATGATATTGAATGAATTAAATTCTCACTCGACTAAATCTAAAGGAATTGTTTGAGGATGAATTTAGAGTAAGCTAAATGGAAATTGTATTGGAATGAATAAAATTTTGATACTTGTTAAAATTTAAAAAGTAAAATAAAACCCAGTTCTGGTATGGGATTTAATTTTGGTAATAAAACGTTTAAAGTGTGGATGAATAATGGAATTGGATTATAATAGTGATGGTTTGAATTGTAGATAAATTCAAGTGAGTGGAATGATTTGAAGTGGCCTTATTATTAATAAAATAAAATTAATATAAGAAATGGAAGTATTGTGTAATTGAAACAACTTAAGCAAATTGGAAAATGATTGTGGTTAAGCTTTATAAGTGGTCTTGAATGAAATTTGTTTAGGTACTAAAATTGAAATGCAAGTGAAAGGATTTTAATTAATTATCGTGATGAAATAAGAATGTATGAGTTGTAAATAATCCAGAATGGAATGATATTAATATAAACTTGAGTTGGATAATGAATTTGGAATGTGAGAATCAGGATTTGATTTAATAATTGTAATGAAGCAAAAACATTGTTTGGGGTATGAATAATTCCAATATAAATCCATGTTGGAATTGATTTTAAATGGTATAAGTAAGAAAAGGTTATTTGTTTGAATAACAACAACTTGCATAGAAATTAGTCATTTTTCCGTAAACGAAAGTGAATGACTTAAGAGAAGTAAATAGAATTGGTTTTTGAATAAATTGAAATGGGTCTGAATTTAATTTAGTGGATTTGCATATAAATGAAGTGAATAATGAATATGATGAAAATAAATCAAATTGGAGATAAAATTGGTTATGGATCAATTTGGAGTTTCTTAGAAGTAAATTTATATAATGTAGGCATATGTTGATCATATTGTAGTGATTGTGAGTTGGTCGTGATAAATATGTACTGAATGTAGCAAACTTGGTTGTAACTCCTTTTTGGTGTAAAGTAAAATGAAGTTTGGATTTGTCAGGAAATTAAAATGGTGATTGAAATCTTTGGATTGCTGATAAAATATGGTTAACATGTTAGATTATGAGGTTTATTTGTTTAAACTATGTAAATGATGTGTTTGGCTAGTTTAATGAATAGAATGTTGATAAATTTTCATATTATTGGAAACTCATGTGTTTGTTTAAGTAAGTACAGGTACAGGGGGCAATCGATAGAGTTGGAGCGCGTAAATGCATAAAATATTAGCCGCTTGCTTTTAAAATGCTAATCAAAAGGTACGCCTACGCAATAAAATTGGGAAATGGTATATATATTATGGTATATTTGGTTTATCGACCGTGTGGGTCGATGTATATATATTTAAATCTATTGTGATATTGTGAAACGCTCTCCGTATAAAGGAGACGCTGTCAAAAATTTTACAAAATTTTTGGAGTTAGAAAATTTTTGGAAATTTTGAAAGTTTTGAGTAACAAGAAGGGTCGATTTTTGAAATGATGTTGAAACATAAGCTCTTAAGTCAAAAATATATGCAAACGGTTTTGGCTTAAGCTAAAAAAGTTTTGGGAAGTAACTATGAGTTTTAATTAAGTGAATTTTGGTAAGTTAATGGATGTGGAAGCACTTTTCATACCTTAGCAAATTTCGGGGACAAAATTAATAAAATAAGTTACAAATTCAAATATGGTAATTAAATTGAATTTGAATAATAATAATTAACTAAAAGAAGATAACTATAAATTAAGGGTAAAGTAGTGTTGAGTTTTCAAAAGGAAATTATAATATAAATATTTGATTTAATAACTTTATTTTAAACGTTAAATTTGGCTTAAATTACTTAGAAAACCTCTATATTTTCTCAAGTATTATTTTCTTTTAAATAATTTCTAGTAGCCTTACTTTAAATATTTTAAGCACATATTTTGAAAGTGATTTTCCAGGAAATAGAAATGTGTTTAAAATAAAAGGAGTTTATTTTTAGAGTGTGGAAAGGAATTTGGGATTTAAATGTAAATTTGAATTGAGGTAAATCGTGTGGGATTTATAAAAAAAAAACTGTTTGGTTTATTCTGAAAATGGGAGTGTAGTTCCCTAAAAAGCCAAGTACGTTTTAAAGCAAATTTCTAAGTAAAAGTTAAAATAAATTTGATTTTAAAAGAATGTTTTTAAGAAAATTCTTATTTAAGTTGTAAAGATTTCAGAAATAAATATTTACTAAATTAGCTATAGTAGTAAATATTTTTAAAGGGGTTAATTGGTATATGCTTTAAAGAATATCATTAATATTTATATTATATAAACAAGATTTATTGTAAAGATAGTGGGTTAAAGTTTTATTTGAAAACTTATATAGGATTTCTTAACTTTATTTTAAAATTTAGTATGACTTAACTTTTATTTTAAAGAAAATAGTTTATATTTTATAAAGCTGTTTTATTTGAAATATTTTCAAAAGTACATATATTTTAAATAAAGTATTTAAGTAATTTAAATGTTTTAATGTATTTTCAAGAATAAAGAATTTAAATTATTTTAAATCTTAAGTATTGGTACTTGGATGTTTTCAAAGGAAGTAAAGATTTGGGAATTTATTCCATGAGAAGAGTTAGATTTGAAAACTGTTTTCAAAAGGGTTTGAAAATGAAAATATATCTTGCAAAGATATTTTTGCGGTTAATAAATAATTTGGGAAATTATTTATTGTTTGATGGATGTTTGTGAATATTAATTAATAGTTAAATCGTCGACTATCAATATTGGCCAATGCGTTGATCGTTTCGAAGAGACCAAGATCGGGATTAATTTCTCGAAAACCACTTCGATCCGATTTGTACGTTTTCGTGGGAAATACGAGTTTAGAGTCGAAGATGGAGTAGTGAAGTGCAAGGGCTAGTCACTACTAATCCTGAGGATGTTTCCAAAATGGATGTAGTAGGAGTAGTGCCTTCGGTTCCGTTCGAACCCGGGACGGACTTGTATGGATGAATGCTTTCGGAACATCGTCAGGTGGATGATGGGAATTCTAAGTGAAACGATCTAAAAAGGTAATGCTTAGCCTCAAGCCTCATCAACCGGGAATGACTAAAAATCAGGGGTTATGCAGCAAGGCTAGGTGGATAGCGCCCATTAGGGTGAGGTCATTCCTGCCTTGATGTCCCTTATTATTCGGCTTAGTGGTGTGGTTGTCGATCCCAACCGTGGGGTGATCTTACTCGGGATTATCCAGTAAGGGGTAGTCCCGGTCTTGTGTTGCAGGGTATTGGAAGTAATCCTTGGTACGGTGATCTAGGCCACGTACTGTGACAGGTGGTACCCCAGTGCCTAGTCATTAGTTGGAAATCCATTCTCCCTACGCGCCTTTTACGTTTTATTTGTATTACCCACTTTGTGGCTAGTAGCTGGAATTTAATCATGTAACAATTTCAGCTATTTTAATAAGTATTTGTATATAGACACAATTATAATATCAGAGGATTTTGATAAAAATGTTTTGGCTATCGTAAGGTAAAAACCCGACATGTTTATTTGTGGCGTGGTCTTACGAGATGCTTTTGTTTTCAAAAGGATTTTTGAAACTTTAATAATCAATTTGGGTGTATTTCTCTCACGCTGGTATTCCAGACTGACTCAAGTGTTATTTCATTATAATGCTCGGGTCAGACTGAGTATTATAGATTACAGGAAAGGGTGCTTGGAAGCTCAGGAGAGAAGCTGGAAACCGAGACGTATTATCCGTACTTGTTTATATCCGCTGCTGTGATTGTTGATAGTGCCAGGCTGGTAATTGTTGTTTGTTTGAGATATACTCTGATGATATATTGTATAAAACAGATATAGTTTTCATTTTGTGTAAAGATCTGTTATTAACTATTATATTTTGTTCCGCTGCGATTGTGAGATTCCGCTATTGTTTAGTTCCTTCTTTCTTCTACCTTCTTTCTTTTTCCTTAACAATCTGTCTTTTCTTACACTTGATCGTCGGCATATTATACTATGGAGTATTTTGTGTCAATTTTTCGAGGGTCGAGAATGGTGGTTCGTTACACGATGCCTCGGATTCATCTACCCATGACTCATCCCACTAATAACCTACCACTGGCTGGGTGGAAATCTTGGCTAATCCTCAAAGAAAAATCCTGATTAGTCCTCTGCATCGGAACTAGCTGGATCAGAGATCCACATATCACTCCCTTTTTACGAACAAAGCATGTCGACAAAGGGTATGTCATAGTCTTTGTCATTGATCAAGTCTACTACCTCTATCTCGGTCCATGCATCTTGGAATGATCTATCTGCATGCGGACCCCACATGTAAACGAAGATGACTTAGAACTAATGGCAAATATGGCAATTTTATTCTAAGTGACTAATCCTAGTTTTATACTGATCCTCGCTAGGTTCTATTTTAGTTAGTATCTTGACTTAGCTGTGAACATCTTATAGTCAAATTGTGAGGTTCTAATCACAAGCTGTCTAGATTTTGCTTTTATATTTAATAAACAACCATCATATATCAATCAATTCCTGATAATACAAAGCTAAACGCATCAAAATAATTTAATTACCCGTAACCCCGGTAGGAGATATAGTATCTTATTCTATCGATGATTACCAACCTAATCTCGGTTTAATGTGTGATCCTAACCAACTTATTGTCATTTACTGAACAACTTATAGTCAAACTGTGAAGTTCTAATCACAAGCTGTCCAGACTCAAATTCAATGTCTAACTTCAATTTGCTCTTTTAAATTCAAACCATCACTAATTATATCAATTAATAAATGATAATGTTATCACTCCTTTTGAAAGACATAATATAATTCTAAGATGAAACTAATTCATTTACCATAAAAATCATTTTATATATCAAAATAACAAATACGCACTCACACACACACACACACACACACACACACTCAGACTCATTCTATGGTATAACTATCCTTATCTCTAACGAGTAACTCATCCTAGGACATCACTAATCCTATCTCTAATGATACATTCACCCAATCAAGCCTCCATTGTCGCTTAACCAATGCTCCAATACCAGTTGTAACAACCCGACTTTTCGCACCCCAAAAACCTGCACTGATACTCCTCAGCCACGAATTCCCAAGGCACGAAAGACCGACTCATTAAGGATGAAATAAGAGAAATAAGAACAGAATAGAATAACATAACAGAATAGAACAGAATCTCACAACGCATGGAGAAAATATAATATTGAACAATATCTTTATAGCAGAAAACATTTAAAAACATATCAATCAGAGTCTAACCTATGATCAGCCTGGACAGTTATAAACTATGTCCTTACAATTGTTGAAATAGATAAACAACAACAAACATAGCATGCATAAGTAATAAGACTACGCCCATACGTAGATGCAGATCTCTAGCACTCCTTTGAAAAGCTCGAACCTCCTATCATGTTGCATTACGCCTATGCAAACGCGATCCTATATGATCTCTATCCAAGAAACTCCCCAAGTCCGGCCTTCTCGCTTCTCGGCTTGCATAGCTAATCCTGAAATAACTCGGTACTGACCTGAGTGTTGAAAAAAATCGAATCAGGCTTTGAAAAACTAACGTAAGAATACAATCTCAAATGTGATAGTGTCACTATTGGACGCCAAACCGGATATCCGTATTTTGAAAACAAAGGGTATCTCATAGACCACGCAGGATAAAAACACTGAACGCAATTTTCGCTTATGATAACCATAAAATGATTACGCCAAAAATAAGGGATACTATTTTTAATGACATTATTTTGAAAGTGCTTTTCAAGTTACTCATGAATCTTAGTTGAAATTGTTACATTCATTCAGTTACAGGATTTTTTTTCTACAATAAAAATCGTACAAGGCTCTTAATAGATTAATGGATTTCATACTAGCAACCAAGGTAAGGGACTACCTTCCATATAGTACACCTCTAGAGGGATGCACCCAGGAGTGAGTTCCCCACCCAATGCCCAAAAAAGACTGTCTACCCAATCGATAGACCAAATACGCCATTTCCCCCGGTCGTTTCCGACCTTCCAAGAGCGCTATCACACAACCTTCAGACCTAAAATATAGTGGAGATTATTTATATCCAGAAAGGAAAATACGGGCATTCTCATGGGTGCTAAACCATGACTCATCTTTCCGCATGCCCTGTTTCAGTCACTACCTATTTGATGAGGCTCGAGGTAACGCATTGCCTTTTTATTCCAGCTCATTCACTCTAAATGTCACATTATCAAATCCGCCAACTTCTAATTGACTCCCACAAAAATACAACCTCCAAGATCGTACGTCTCAAAGAAGGGTGTTAAGATAAGAGAAATTGCATTCTCCATCACCAAACAGATGTACTTTGTAAAAGACGACATTCGTAATCATTGGAAATGCTTTGTCAGACAATCTCCCATGCAAGTCATCTAGGTAAAGAATAAACTGAAGGCACCACCCTATTGCATCCCTAATCGCGGTAGACACAATCCTTGCATCATCGCAGATCCCACAATAAAGGATCACTTCTATTCATTTACCTTTGGCGCGATACCAAATTTATCAACAAGCAATCCGCTGACCATGAAAGATCTCTGATCTTCAATACAATGGAGATTTCTCAACAAAGAAAGAACTGCATCTAGTTTGTAGTTATCTTTCCGAGCTATCCAAAAGATTTCATATTAAGGACCTACTCAACAAGTAGCCTTTTCCCTGCTGAGAAGATTCCTCTAACTTCAACCTTTTAGTTTCATGTCCATTTCTGGAATACCACAAATTGATTAAAAGTGGACTTTGAATCTGGAATACCCAAATCCGAACCTGGTTCCTTCGACTTCTACCATCGAAATAAAATGTGTTTATGTGTACACAGAATCATTAAGCCTCATTTAATTAATTTCTTAATCCAAACTTTCTCATTTTAGAATTAACCTTGAATGTAAAATATTAAGAGAATAAATTCCCAGGTGTAAACCCTGAAGGCCTAAACCAACATCAGATCGACACCTAGAAGATTACCCGACTTATCATCACAACAATCAAGTCCAATCCATTTTTACCCAATCCCTTTACTTCTCTTCTCAAAACTTTAACATGATTTTTGACAAATATCAGGATCTACCTTTCGATCCGTTCCACTCCTTGTCTTAAGAAATAAACATGGTCAAATGGATTTCCTATCTCCTTAATTACCTTGTCTGCTTTCTCAAATCTCACAAGCAGGACAAGATGTACTCTTAGGTATTATTGCATACCCCATTTCTATTATTTACTTTAATTCTTGTTAAGAGATAATACCTCATTCATAACCTAAGTCTTTGATTTCAAACTCAGTTATTTATCAGCAATCAATGGGGCTTTCCAAGTTAGGAATTATTTCCTCTCAGACCTTGGTTCGATCACATTATTTATCCTTTAAATAATAGTCATTCCCATACTTCAAAGTCTTATGTCACTTCCGAGCTTATTTCCAAATATTGTTTATTATTTAAACCATTCGTTCAACTCTAGAATTTGACCATTTTTCTAAGTCTTTCTAAAATTCCCAAATAAATCTTAAAAATCATAATTAATTATTATGAAAAAATTCTTAAAAAATTTGGGTCAGAAACTCCTTTCGATTCTTTAATTTCAAAATCAGATTCCTTAATCGCTAGTGAATAATGATTAACTACGCCACTTTTTATAATTATACTTTTGATTAAGTATAAATTTTTATGTTTCAAAACCACATTATTATATTAATAATGAATTTAAAATTTTATTTCATAATTTTTGGAGTTATAAAACTCCACTTACCGAAATCTGGATTTTATCCACAATGACCTTTTTGAAAACGGTTTTGCTCATAACATGAGATTTTCAAATCGAAAACTTAACTTTTCAAATTCATTTGAAAGCTATTAACTTTATGGAAAAACATTTTTGGTTTCAAGTCATTCTGACTTGAAATGAATTATACACTTCTGTTTGAAATTACAGGTCGCATCACCGTGAACCGTCGCTTCGGAAAGTGCCCAATTTTGACCGTTTGGTGAATTGTTCCGGAACTTGTCCATGACACTTCCAAAACACTTATAAATGATTATAAATTATTATAACCATTTATTTCTACCTTTTCAACTTATAAAATATTATTTTCCAATATTTTATCTTTATAATATTTTCGTATTATAATATTATATTCAAACTTTTCTATGATTTAAAACCCATTTTAAATCATTTTTATCTTTCATTTTAAAGAGGCTTAACGCTTTTCGTTTTTACACATATTAATGTATGTGTAACATGAATTGGAATTCCTTTTAAAAGTCATGATATTAACATATAAACATGTTAACTAACATATGTGTATTGTTTATACTTACCATATAATATCACACCATCAACATAATCAAATCATTCAATCATCCATATAACATCCAATGTTATCATCCAAAGATTAGTAAATTAAAACAACCAAGTTTCCTAACTTTTCTTTACTAGTTATTTACTAACTTTTTATAATTTGTCAGTTAACTTTCCAAACATGTTCATATCTACAAGTTATACTCATATGACTTATTAATCATAAATCTAAGCTAAAGAGGCAAAGTGTGTCTTACAGAATGGTTCCATTCCTCCTTAACTTGCTCTATCACTATTGGAACAAAATCGACATAGTCTCCTTTCCTTTTCTCCGCATCGGAGTATCCGAAGGCCTCCCTCACAGCCATAGGTGTTTCCCAAGGTTTCATCGAGTTTGAGACATTGTAGCTTGGCTCATTGTCTTTAGAACGTTGTGTAGAGGAAGATTAAAGTATACACTTAAGTATTTTGAGTTGTTATTGTACTAGTTTCTCTCGAATTCCCTTATGAAGCCATTAGTGAACCTTAGATAAAATGGGCGCTAAGGAAGAAGTAGAAAATAAACGGAGTAAAGAAACAAAGAGAAGGAGGTAGAAGTGTATTTATATTGAATTTTAACTTTGTTTATCAACCACATTATCCGTCATATTTCTATTTAAATAATGATGTAATCAAAATTTATAAATTATATCCCAATAAGTTATTTTGATAAAAAGTCCTTAAATTTACCGAAAATTGACTTTCTGTATTGACCTGTTATTTTGAACCGTTCAAATCGACAATCATCCACTCATGTCAGACTTGAATTACTCAAAACAACATATTGTTATATTTGGTAAAACTCAACATATACAGTAAATAGATCAATCATAGAATCATAGATACAGAGTATTATAACAATAAGCAGCAAAATAGGTAAATAGTAGTTCATGAAGCTACTATACAAACATCAGAGTTTAAAGTAAAATACAACAGATATCTCGAGTACACAGAAGTTACTAATACAAATGCCAATAACAAGTTTGAACAAACAACTAGAATAAACTGAAGTAACTAGAAAGTTGAATAGACAAAGACCGATCTTCAAGCAAAGCCCCAAGCTCCAAAGGTGAGTCTCAAATGTTGTGACACTTAGTCTGACCCGAGCATAAAGTAAAACAAAAAACACTCGAGTCAGGATTAACATTCTCATACTAGTAAATTAACTCAAGTGAAATTTCCAAGTGAAATACAATATAACTTAAAGGATGTTTGGGATTTCCATCCTCTAAGGAACCATGGAACTATCTACTATGAAGTAATATACGCTATTATAATATGTCTACTAGTAAATTAAAGTATTAAAATAGCGTTAAGGTGTTACTCATGTCCCTTTTAACATATTTTATATACTCCCATAATCTATACAGTACCGTAATTCCTCCTTAAACTGAAGGGATATCAGAGGGCACTCCATAGGTATGGTACAAACCAAACTCGTAGAGGGTGCAATAAGGTATGTGAAAAGGCATGTGAGGTAATGCCCAGGATAGGATTCTACCGTTTTACAGACAAGACTGGTGCTAACGCATAGCAGCTACTACCGCCCACCTCGAAACACACTCCCAAATCAAAGGTGCACCCAATCAAATCACAATGTAATAGAATGGTATCGAAGAAGCATGCCCGATCAGAAGTGTGACCTCACTTCTTTCGGTGTAGCTCCCGTTTTAGTCACATCAAGTTGACTCGCAGGAATCAGGGCTATGTTAATACCTTATATAGAATCATCGTCAAACCATCCTACTTCGTTCTCGAATCTCCACCATGTATACAGTTGTTAAAGTGGTTTTCGATATTGGCAGAGAGTATTACAATATCCGTTCCTGGTTTATTTAAAAAACCAAACTCTTATTTCACACCGTGGTCATGTTGTAATTCAAACAGTTTATACTTCATATCCAAATATCATATTAATTTCAAAATCATATCTCTTTTGAAATCGTATTTACTTTCAATATCATAACTACAAAATAGTTTAAACCATCTTATTAAATATTTGCATTCAAATCCATTAAATCTAAATCATAACAGTTCCCACTCAAACAATTTGAATATGTAAAAGCAGTTTTTTATATATATTAAAATAGGTTATAGATAAAATAGTTTTAGATTAAAAATAGTTTATAATAAAAGAGTTTATATCAAAAATAGTTTCAGATTAGGATTGTTTCATCCAAAATCGATTCAATTCAAATTTTGTTCCAAAATTCAATTCAAATCAATTTCAGTTCATCAATTACAATTCAATTCAAATTTTCAATGAAACCATTTTTAATTTATAACGATTTTAAATACAAGTTTGAACTATAAATTTAAACCATTTCAATTTCAGTAGGTTTAAAAGTTTATATATTCAAACAATTCATAATAACTCAATATGATAAATTTCATTTATATTTTAAAATTCAAGTTTAATTTCATTTAAATTAGAAAATATTCACCTTTTCATTTTCATATGCATTTAAATAAAATCCCAGATTACAAATTTAAATCAAAACTAAAATATTATATATCTAACTTCAGTTAATTCTGAAACATTCACTTAATCACCTTTTATAAATATTTAAGTAAATTCTCAAAATACAAATTAAATCAAAATCTAATATTCAATTTCAATTTTATTTAAATTTGAAAATATTCATTTAATCACCTTTAACTAAATCAATTCATAAAATCATACCTTTCAAAATCTCAAAATCAATAAGTTTCAAATCAATTTTTATTTAAATAAAATTCTAAACAAATACAATTTCAAATCAATTTCAATTTATCTTCCGAACCTTAATTTATTGAAGTTATTACAAAATCTATTTTAAATATTAATATAAATTTTAAATACTTATTTTAAACATATTATATATAAATTTTTATTAAATTAAATCTTATTATTAAATCTATTTTAAATCTTATTTTGTATATTTTAAATTAATAAAAATATAAGTAAAATCTTAAAATTTACATTTTCACAAATTAACATATAATTTTAAAATTTCCAAAACATATAATTTAAAATTTAAATTTTACACATATTAAAATAAAATATTTATATTATATTTAAAAATCAGTATATATTTAAACCCATACATTTCCTTTAAAACTTTGAAAATAATTTCAAAAAATAATCCAACGGTGTCCATATATAATTTTCTACTCTATGGTCAACTGATACAGATATATATCATTTCAATCCGGAATTTAAAATTTAATATTTACGGGTATATATCATTTCAACACGCAATCCCAAAATTCAAATCAGTGAAAATTAGTTGGGTTTATCATTTCAATCCATAATGGTTTTCCCCTAATCAAAAAATTGTTCAAGTGTGTATCATTTCAACCATAGGGATTTCTAACTAGCAAAGAACTTGCAGAGTGAGAAAAAATAAAATAATAATATAACATATCAACAATAGGCATATATCATCAGTAACAAATTTGAATATAATATATATAACAGATTATGGTGTCATATGTCTTAGGTAAACAGTTGCAGATATGGCATATCACATTTAATAATTAAATAGTTAAACATTTCAAATTTAACAGCATATTTCAATCTTTATTTCATGTGAATTAAATTTACTGAATATAAGAATGCTAATCGTATATGATTTCTCACCTTTTGAGGCTAGAAGATGATAAAACAAACATGCTACGAATTGAATCACGGACCCGACAATCAACCAATCCAAACGACAAACCCCAAAGCAAAGCAACACGAAGCTGGCACGATCTTAAACTTGATGTATCCGATGAAGCAAGTATATATAGCTATATATTTTAAAAATCTAAAATTTAAAACACGTATTTAAAAATAAAATCTTCATAATATACACACATTTTAGAATCAATATTTTGGTTTGAATCACATATAAAAATAAACTATGTATATATATATATATATATATATATGTATGTATATGTATGTGTATATATATTTTTAAATCAATTTTAATTCAAAACCCATAAAAAATCTATATAAATATTACCTTACAAAATCATTACTTAATTTAAAACACATATTTAAAATAACATATTATATATATCACATTTTACTTTAAAATCAAACATATATAAAAAATCAATACATATTTTATATAAAAGAGCGCTATAGGGAAGGCTGCAGCTAGTCTCGAGCAAAACAAAGATGAAGGATTTAGATAAAAATCAAGCTTATAAATGCAAACACAGATATATATATATATAAGAGGATCTCGGCGTGAAGGATCAGGATAGGTTTTTTGGAAAGACGCGTTGGTGGAACGCCAGGTGAGATGCGATGGCCGAGGAAGCGGGCGGGCTATGGTGGAAGGGCGGTTACTTGCAGCGGGGTCGAGCAAGAAAGGTAGAAGAACCTACGGTTGTCAGAGCTAGGTTGCTCAGCATGAATGACGATCTGGTTGGTGGTTGTGCTCGAAGTGCGGTGCTGTGTTTGTTGGAGGCGTGAGAATGGTGGCTAAATGGGTTATTGGATGTTGATGGGAGATGAACTGGGTGTATGGAGATAAGGGACTGGAAGACGAGGCAAGCTTCAGTTGCTTGGGATGGCAGGGTGTTGAAATGGTCAGGGAAAGCTATGCATGGCGGTCAGGTTATCGGTAAGGGAGGAGTTGGAGTTTGGTTGTGAAGGGCGGGTTCTGTATGGAGCAGGCAGCAACGTCGGAGGTTGATGGTGAGGGTGACGTGTGAGGAGAAGGGTGTGAGGCTCGGAGCAGTTTCACAATGAAAATCTAGAAACTTTTATAACTCATATTATATAAAAATCGTTTCTCAATAGATGAACACAAAAAAAAGGGAAGAAAGAAAGAGTGAACATGAAGAAGATTTGAACCAACATATTATTGGAATCAGTAGGGAAAAGCAAAAGTCACATCTTAAATTGTGAAAATAATAAAGGCTACTTGTTGTTAGCTTTATTAGAGGCAAATGAAAGGATACGGAACCCAAAAGGATCAAAACGGTACCGATATGACTAACCGTTTTGCATATTTCACTGGGTATCGGACGCCGAAATCCACAAATGAAATATTATGGCGATCAGCATGACAAGCAAACAGGAACACAAATATGAGAGATACGATCATCCTACCAAAAGTTGATATTCCGCTGCCAAACTGCTGCAAATTCGTCGAAAATAAGATAAATGGGGCTAGAGCAGTCCAAATTTGGCGAAATGAAATACGACGTCTCACTTGGAAAATGATTTACATTTTTATTATATAAAAATATTCATGTTTCTAGAATGCATTATTTCCATCAAATATTAACTGATTTAAATTTAATAAAATTACACAACAAAATAAACTTCCATATTCTCTGATAAAAATCTGACACATGCTATGTCTAAATAGACGTATTTCAAATACTAAATTTTCATTGTTAAATTTAATTATTTAATTTCAAGCAAAATTCCAGTTAATCATGTTATAAAAATCATTGAAATTAACGGTTCATTATATTTTTCTTCATTTTTGACGAAAAATCCAAATATTCATATTTTGTTTATAAACCTTTAAAACAAGTGTTATTAATGGTTGAAATCTATTAATTGAATATTTAACTGAATTAAATATCCCATTTTATTGTTATAAAATTTTGGGTCGATACAGCACCAATATCGACTTACGGTATTCCAACACTTACATTGGCAGCTTGTGCCCGATCTTGATTCCTTCTAGTATTTAGTCTGGCATTCTCATTGGTTATGGTGTTTCCCCCACCAATGTCAACTCTTCCACTTCTAGTATCCATATTGTAACGATCCGATATTTTCAACCATTCGCATCCACACATGTCAGACTTGAATTGCTCAAAATAACAAATTGTTAATTTAAATTTGGCAATACTCAGAATATACAGTAAATAAACAAATCACAGATCACAGACACAGAGTAATATAATGTAGCGGAAGCAAAGGAATAATAATTCATGAAGCTACTATATAAATACATTAGAGTTAAACAAGGTACAACAGAAGTTTAATACAATATGATAATCAGGTACAAATCGGAATGCATCCCTGGAATCAACTGGATAACCGAAATCAACTGAACAAATGAAAGAGAAATCGATAGCTGGATCTTCAAGCAAAGCTCCAACTTCGAAGGTGAGCCTTGAATGCTGTATCACTCAGTCTGACCCGAGCGTAAAGCAAAAACACAAAACACTCGAGTCAGGACATACATACTTATACAACGTAAACATGTTGATTTTGATATTTTGATTTTTGACCCACGGCTTATTTTGATTTTGGAAAAGCAAAACAACAAATTACATATAGAAGCAAGATCGAACTCGATCATCGAAGGAGCCGTGGGCCAAGTGAAGGGATGATCGATCGACAGAGCAAGAGAGCGACCCCAATTCGATTGATCAATTTAAAGTCGACATTTCAAAGCCTTAACTACAGATCGAAGAAGAAGAATAAGGAACGGTCGCCATTTTCATAAAAGAAAGGAACGGGGTAAATAAAAGAAAAATGGGCTGATGATATCATGATACAAAATGGGGACGACCATTATAATTATTTTATTTGTCTATAATTTGGGCTTAATTTTTAAATTAGGGTTTTAAATTTGTTTTAAATTTAAATTTCTCTTTTAAACGTTGTAATTTCTAGTCCGTGGTAGCCAAGAAATTGAAATCAACACCGTGTCAATCAAGAAATCGTAAGTATACGAAATTGATAAAGTTAGAATCAATCTCAAGCATCCAAGCAACATCGACTAGCCGAGCAAGATAAATTGATGAATTCAAATGATTATATACGAACGAAAACATAGGGGTTCAAACCCTATATAAACATTAACATCATCGGAAAATTTCATCATTCGAGTTCGAGCAAAACATAGAACAGTTATCATTCAACTCGTTTCATCGAACGAGTTCAAGCAAACAAATTAGAAGAAGCAAAAGCAAATATCACATACCAGATTTACGAATTAAACCCGTCGAAGCAACCAAAGTGAGCAACGAGGAAATGATCGATCAAAGCTACACGCGAATATCCACTTAATCAATCAACAAAGTCGGCGGCTTCAAAAAATTTCACAAGCCCTAATTCCAGATTGAGGAACGAATGAACGAACGAAACAAGAACCGCCATTTTCACCAAATAAGGACGGGCCGATTAGAGATAGAAGAAAAGCGAGCCGGCATAAACAAAGAGGAGATAATTTTAACACCTATTAATTTGGGCCAAATTAGGAATTATAATTTAAAATTTGAGCTTTATTATTTAAATTTGTTTTTAAATTTAAATTCTTTTGTTAAACCGTTGTAAATTATAGTCGTGTGACTAGAGGACAAATTACGTGGCGTAGTTTGAGAATTCGCAACTCAGTGGCTGAGTTGTGACAGGGTTTTGAGTGTAGAGTTAAGGCTAGTTGATAGCGGGTGTCGCAAGTTTACGTGTGTAAGCGTCTGACTGCTTAATTTCTAGTAGAAACCTTGGGGGCAGCACGTAGGCAGGGTTTTGCCGAAGCTGGATAATTCTTTGTCGTTCTATTTCTGCATTTATTATTCTGTTATTATCCGTGCTGCTATTATTTTGATATATTTGTGTTGAAATAATTTTATAAGCTTCCGCAATAATTGTTATAATTAATAGCATCACCCTATTCACCCCCCCTCTAGAGTGAATCGATCCTACAAGTGGTATCAGAGCTATGTACAAAAACCATTTTTGTTTTAAAATTTTGATTTTTCGAAAACCAATTTTTAAAAAAAAATGTGAATTTTTTTAAAATGGCTTCTTTTAATAATGCTTTTGCGGAGGGTCGGTCCATAGTTAGACCACCAATGTTCAATGGTGAATATGCTTACTGGAAAAATAAAATGGAAATTTTTCTGAAAACCATTGACGCTTAGGATATTGTTGAGACAAGATATAGAGCACCAACTATAATTGTAAATAATAAAGAAATAAATAAAATAAAGGATCAATGGACAGAGCTAGAAAATAAATTACAAAATGCTAACGCTAAAGCTATGAATTCTATTATCTGTTCATCGGATCAATTTGAATTTAATCGTGTATCACATTGTCTAACTGCGCAGAAAATATGGCATACACTCGAAGTGACTCATGAAGGAACATCTCAAGTCAAAGAATCTCATCTTGCCATGTTGAGTAGCGAATACGAGAATTTCACAATGGCGAAGGAAGAAAATGTCAAAGAAATGTAAGGACGACTTTCCAATATCGTATACAAATCAAAAGCTCTCGGAAAATCATACACGGAATTGGAAATAGTTCGAAAAATCCTTAGAGTCCTTCCACGAAGTTATGAAGCAAAAGTGACTGCCATTCAAGAATGAAAAGATTTGAAACAAATCAAAGTTGAAGAACTCATCGGAAATCTCACCACTTATGAGCTAGAAATGAAATTCAAGGAAGAGCATGAAGGAGGAGATACTCGAAAGAAATCAATAGCTCTCAAAGGAACAACTAAAAGTGATGATGACGACGATGATGGTGGAGCAGCAGAGTTGGAAATGGTAATAAAGAAATTAAAAAGGAGGAACCGCAAATACGGAAATCCAGTTCTAAATCAAAAATTAAAAGCAGAATAATCAAAGTTTTAGATATCACAAAACAGCGAAAAATCATCTGTCATAAGTGCAATCAACCCGGACACATCAAGCCCAATTGTCCTCAAAATCGACGCGACTTTGAAAAGAAATCAAAAAGGAGAAATTTTGCAGCCACGTGGAATACAAGTGATGAAGATAATCTAAGTACTAGCGGTGAGAGTGAGAAAGCAGATATGTTCCTTCAAGGTAATATAACTAATAGCGACGATAACAAGCCAAGCGACGTATCAAAACTCACTCACTCACAACTACTTATATATTTCCACGAAGTAAATGGCTGTTTTAAATGACTTAGGGAGAAATATGCTGAAATTGAATCACAAAGAGATAGTTTGATAGAAGTAAATGAACAGCTTGAACAATTAGTTAAAACCTATCAAAGTAGGATCCCTATGTGTGATAAGTGTCCAACATTCGAAGAAGAGATTAAAAAATCAGAAATCAAAATTAAATCGCTTGAAAATGAAATTCTGATTTTAAAAGAGAGTGAAAATACAAGAAGAGAAAATCATATTAAAAAGTGCACATATAATTGTTAAACGAAAATGAATCTCTCAAAACACAAGTCCAACAACTGTCAACGACTTTAGATAAATTTTCATAAAGTGAAAAATCATTTAATATGCTCTTAGGGAAATAAACTGTTAATACAGTCAGACAAGGACTTGGATATAATCAATCTGAACCTATTAAAAGAAAAATTAATCAAGTCAATTTTATGTGCACAATTTGTAGAAAATTTGAACACAATCAAAACAATTGTTGGTATAGACCCAAACACGTGAAAACTATACCAATTTGGGTTCCAAAAGGTACAAATATAAAATCTCTCAAAGTTAAACAAATCTGGGTGCCAAAAGGAACATATATAAATAGTTATGGGTCTCCACGAAATTATTTTTCAAAATATTCTACCACTAACAACAATGGACCTATAAAAACAAATAGGTCACAAAAAACTTTTATCATGTCGGAGTGGTGGCAGGCTTAGGAACAACATCAGTGTCAACTTAGATTCAGGCTGTTCCAAGAACACGACGGGCGACAAAGCAAAGTTCCTTAGCCTAGTGCAAAGGTGACAGAATCACAATGGGCAACAATGAAAAATTATCGTAAAGGTAAAACAGGTAATGATATATTTTGGATGATATATTAAATGTGATAATCTGCACCGTATTCTGAATTAAATCAGCCAATAATGGGATGATGAAATGAATGATGATTTTGATTCTGACCTATTCAAAATAGTTGGCCAATTATATTCTTATACCAAGAACACTATAAAAATCGCTAGAATATTTGAACTACTTCATACATATTAGTTTGGATTGATGATAGTGTTTGTAAATGATAATACATTTGGTTATTTTACGGCTGACTCTATATTCACAGTTTTTTGGCATGGCCTCAATTAAAAATGAAAAGAATTTCATTCAAAAAGGTTTTCAAGAATTTGTTGCAACTTCACGGTTTGGTCTATAACATTCAATGATAATCTTGAGTGAAAGAGAAATTCAGATGCAGATTACATTGGTAATTTAATTGATAGAAAAACTACTGGTGGAACATGATTTATTTTGAGACATTTAGTAACTGCATCGTTTTTCAAAGAAAATATCTGCATATTTTTCAGTTCAAATAATTTTCAAATTAGTAGACATTTTTTCTTATAAAACCCCTTCTAAAAAATCATTTTTGACCTTGTTTCAGATTAGTCATTTTGGAAAATTTGGTTTTATAATTTTTGAATACGATTTTAAATGATTACATTGTCTAATGTGACTCCCTAATGATATCGAAGAGATAAATAGTGATTGAAAAAGTGATGATGTTAATCTTAGTCATATATTATAACTTGAGACGGTATATTTAGTAAATTTCTTTAGAAATTTGAACAAGAATTATAAAAACTTTTTGTTGGTAAAAATTCCATGACCATCTCTATTTCTATCACATTTCTAACGATCATCACTCATCAAAATTCTATATAGTTTGTCGATATGTGGTACTTTAAATAGGAATCATTCGTTTTTCTTTTTATATTTTTAATAAAAAAATATAATAAAATCCAAAGTATTCACTCTCATTTAAAAGTCCTCACGGTTATGCATGAGTGAATTACGTGGAATTTTTGATTATGTGCTTCCATGCTCATTTAAAAGTCCTCACGGTTATGCATGTATGGAACGCATATCAAAATTGATTTATTAAATAAATAAGTTGATTCCAATCCCATTTAAAAGCCTTCATGGTTATGCATGGTTAGAAGATACTTGAATTCTTTTTATAAAAATAAAATTGGTGTACCACTAATCTCATTTAAAAGTCCTAACGGTTATGCATGGTTGGTAGATATTCAAATTCCTGATATAAATATACCACAAATAGACAAAACTGTATGGTTTTATATGATGACATCATTCACATCATTCTAAAAGTGGAATATGCGCCTAGTAGAGTATTTATGATTTTTGTTTGATTTTTTATTGAAATTTAATATTTATATTCGATTGAGTTTTAATGTTGTCTTTATATCTATCACTTTATCTCTATTTTTCTAACACTATTACTCTTTTGCTGATAACAAAAGGGGGAGAGAAAGGTTAAGATTTTGTCAAATAAAATCAAGTAAAGGTCAAATATTTTCTATTTGCATCTAGGCTTACTTGCATATTTTTATTTACATGAATATATGAAGGGGAAGCTTTGCGTAGAGAGGAAGCATTCAAATAAGGGGAGCAAATTCAATAATCAAATACATTTAATATATTCAAAATCTTAAATATATGTCTGTTATCATCAAAAGGGGAAGATTGTTGAATATGCGAGTATATGATTTTTGTTTGATGATAATAAACATATATATATATATATATATTCATTTAATGTATTTCTTAATATACTATTTTATTTTCACAGATTAAATAAATATTTGATGAATAAAATAAATAACACAGAATTTGAATTCAAACGGATATTTTATTCAAACAAATATTTATTACAATTTTGGATAGTACAAATTTCAAGCTCTCACTATATGTATACAATTTTGGATGGTACAAATTTCAAGCTCTCACTATATGTATACAATTTCAATTACAATACAAATTTAATTGCATCACAATTCACATTTACATTTGCACCTCACTACATATCACTCACACTTGTATTTATCTTCAACTTCATTCCAATGTGAATCCAGCACTTGAGTAATCTGCAAAAATATACATTGACGCGGTAAAATTGAAAATAAAATATTTTTGCAGTATAAAATAAAATGTGAATTTTGAAAATAATATTTGCCTCGGTTATTTGGGTTGTTCGTCATCATTTAATTTTGAATTCATCACACACGAACAGCTTGTGACATGCACAGCGTATCACTGTACATGCCACAAGGCCGTGCACACCGCTATATACACTTGATAAAATTACAGGGACAGGTGAGCACAGGTCAAACCCAAATCAAAAGCCAGGTTCAATTCAAGTGCAATAAAAATAATGTCACGACACGAGCACAAGATCAATCCCGAAGCTGGATTCAACACAGGTGCATTCCAAAAATATAAGTACAATAAAATGATCAAAACAACTGTACATGAACACTTGCAACATAAGAAGGCCAGAGTACAGGCAAAATGAAAACAGGCTAGAGGAATCACAGTGCAATAAAGATTACAAGGAAATACAACACATATATACATACATAGATGTATGTATACACATGGTAGCTAAAAAAAATGGCTCAAACTCAACTACAACCAGATTTCATGAAACCATAGTAGTGCAACTGCACAAGACAGGTTAACATGAAAGTAATATCAAAGGCAACAAAGATTAGGCAACAGGACAACACAATACATCGTAGCAGTATGGAAGCAAGACTACATCAATCAACACTTCAACCTGAGCCAGACACAGTGCAGACACAAGTGATACAAGACCAAATATACAACATACATATGGTAGCAGTTACAACCTAAGCATGCAAATACAACATGAACTAGACTCTAGCACAGTTGAAGTTCAAGGTAAACTAGAGGTGGCAACATGAAACTTCATCAAACAAGATAATACAAACAATGGCGCAAAAGCACAATCTAGGCAAGGCTGGATGACCACAAACCAAAAACATAAACAATGTCAAATACCAAAATCCCAAAGCCATAATATTTAGAACTCAAGTGAGACGAATGCAAACTGACTCGGTGGCTCAACAACAACAACATACACACATACAAATGAAAGTAGCCGTATACATGTTCGAACAAAGCACAGTTCAAAGCAATGCTACAAGTTGAGTATGCTACAGGGATAAACACAAATGGCCAGAGTCGAGCACAAATGAAATAAACACTGTCAAACAAAGTCAAAGCCAATGTCAACAAAGCAAAGTCAGGAAGGTTCAAAAATGACTGAAGTTAATCTTCAAGCATCAGAAGAAGCCGTGGGTCAAAAATCAAAATACCAAAATCAACACCGTGGTAGCCAAGAAATCGAAATTAACACCTTGTCAATCGAGAAATCATAAACATACGAAATTGATAAAGTCAGAATCAATCTCAAGCATCCAAGCGACATCGACCGGCCGAGCAAGATAAATTGACGAACTTAAATGATTATATACGAATGAAAACATAGGGGTTCGAACCCTATATAAACATTAACATCATCGGCAAATTTCATCATTCGAGTTCGAGAAAAACAAAGAACAATAATCATTCAACTCGAATCATCGATCGAGTTCAACCAAGAAAATTAAAAGAAGCAAAAGCAAAGATCACATACCAGATTTACGAATTGAACTCGTCGAAGCAGCCGAAGTGAGCAACGAGGAAACGATCGATCAAAGCTACACGCAAATATCCACTTAATCGATCAACAAATTCGGTGGCTTCACAAAATTTCACAAGCCCTAATTCCAAATTGAGGAATGAACGAACGAAACAAGAGCCGCCATTTTCACCAAATAAGGACGGGCCGATTAGAGATAGAAGAAAAGTGGGCTGGCATAAACAAAGAGGAGATATTTTAACACTTATTAATTTGGGCCAAATTAGGGATTATAATTTAAAATTATGGATTTATTATTTAAATTTATTTTTAAATTTAAATTCTTCTGTTAAACCGTGGTAAATTCTAGTCGTGTGACTAGGGGACAAACTACGTAGCATAGTTTGAGAATTCGCAACTCAGTGGCTGAATTGTGGTAGGGTTTTGAGCATAGAGTTAAGGCTAGTCGATAGCGGGTGTCACGAATTTACGTGTGTAAGCGTCTGACTGCTTAATTTCTAGTAGAAACCTTGGGACAGCATGTAGGCAGGATTTTACCAAAGCTGGGTAAATTCCGTGTCGTTCTATTTCTGCATTTATTATTCTGCTATTATCTATGCTGCTATTATTTTGATATATTTGTGCTGAAATAATTTTATAAGCTTCCGCGATAATTTTTATAATTAATAGCATCAACCTATTCAACCCCCCCTCTAGGGTGAAATCGATCCTACAAAACCAACTCCAGTGAACAGTAATATAAGGTACAAGTAACTTAAAGGATGCTTGGGACCGTCCATCCTCTGAGGATCCGTTAAACTATTTACTATGTAGTAATATTTCGCTATTATAATAGTGTCTATACTAAAATAAACTTACTTTTAAATAGCGTTAAGGCTTTACATTTTCCACCTTAACACGTAATAGTGCCAGCAGTCTATACAGTACCGTAATATCTCCTGATCGGGAGGCTACCAGAGGATACTCCATAGGTATGACACAAATCAAACTTGTACAAGGCGCGCTAGGGTAGGTGACACGACACAACTAGGCAATGCCATGGTAGATATAGCAATTACGCTTCCTGACCGGTGGCAACGCGTAGCAGCTACTACCGCCCACCTCGAGCCACACCCACAAAATCAAAGGGCCCTAATGAATCACAAAGTAATAGAATTGTAAAAAAGGAGTGTGTCCGATAAAAGGTGCTACCTTTTTAGCTCGTCAATCGCTCATGTTTTATCCACCTTATGCCAACTCACGGGAGTCGGGTCCATGTATATACCTAAAAGGAACGTCGCCGCCATCCTACTTCATTCTGGAATCTCCACCGCATACATGGTTGTTAAAGTGGTTTTCGGAGTTGGCAGAAAGTATGACAACTTCCGATTCAGGTCTCTTTACCAACCAAACATTATTATTACCCACGGATATTTATTTAAAATCATTTCTATTCCAAAACCATTTAAAATCACATATTATTACTTTCCAAAATAATATCCATTTTCAAAATTGGTAATATTTCCAAATCCATATACTTTCCAAAATAATATCCATTTTCTTTCAAAAATAATATCCATTCCAAAAATGGGAATAATATATCCTTTAAATAAAACCCAAATTTCCACATCGCTAAATAATTCCTTCCATTTATTAACTTGAAATGTCATCTTCCCACTTTATAAAGTCATATTCTTAAATCTTCAATTTAAATAGGTTTTAAATTTATACGTTTAAAGACAACTCTTAATTAAATACAACTTCAAATAATTTCTTTTTCAAAACCATAGTACTTCCAAAGTTATAACAACTCCAACCAAAATACTTTGGAATCATAATACTTTGAAATCATAACAATTTAGAAATGTTATCATTTGGAAATCATACTACTTAAAATCACAACACTTTGGAAATGTTATTCTTTTGAAAATCATAATACTTAGAAAAATCCTAACACTTAAAATGACCTTCATTTAAACCATTTGAATTCAATGTCAAATAATATTCATTTTAAAGTTGTAACATTTCTAAGTTTATTCATTCAATTATAAACTTTCCAAAGACATTGTATAGTTCAACCACATTAAAATTTCAGTTTTTAGCCATTTTAACTTATAAAATCATATTTCTCGGTTCATTAAATATTCATATCATTTAACTTATGATGTAATAAAATAATATCTTATCAACAAATATCCAAATTTAACTAAAATTCATTTATAAGTCAAAATTACCCTATTTTACTTAACTTTTATTTTAACAAATAACTTTACACTTTAATTTAAAATATCCATCGCATAAATAAAATATTTCTATTACTAAATTTACTTAACTTTCATTTGAAAATTAAATTTTCACTTATCAAGTTAAGTCATCTTTAAGTTACATTGTTCCATTTAAATCATAATCATCTAAATTTTTTTCAAAACATAACCATAAATATATATTTCATCATAGTTAATATAACAATCCAATTCTCGTTATAATCGATTCATTTAGCTATCAATTAACTATGATTTCAAGTTAAATAAACTTTATTACAAAAGGCCTAATTAAAGCTGTATTTCATTTTATCAGTTCAAAATACAGTATTTATTATACAAAACACGCCCATCTCATAAAGTAAAATTCCTAACAATTACTAGGTTAGATTTAAAACTTTCATATTAAGTAAGTTGAAATTTCATATAATTATAAGACTCAAAATACTTAATAATCTTTCAGGAAAATATTATTTAAAAACACTTGATAAATTTTTAGGGAAAATATTATTTAAAAATATAACCATAGGTCTGTATAATATTTTCTAACCTAGGTCAAGTGATACGGATATGTATCATTTCAATCCGTAAGTTAAAAAGAAAAATCTGTGTTCTATCATTTCAAACCCGCAATCCCAAGTAAAATAAATAAAGTAAAAATCACTTGAGGCTATCATTTCAGCCCATAATGATTTTTCCTTATTCTAAAGTCTGTTCGGGTATGTATCATTTCAACCCATAGTGATATGGAACTTGTAGTGTGATAAATAGGAATAAAATAACAGTATAGAATAAAATATCATAACAGATGAAGTAACAGATATATAAACAGCATTTAACATCATATAAATCTATATCACAGGCATATATGAACATAACATATCAGTTTTACATATTCACTTGTCATCATTTCATATTTATAAAAGTACGTATGTCTAGCATGAATAACTAACCTTTTAAAAGCTAGAACTGAATTTCAAACCTAAACCTAAACTCCGCAAAGCACTGAAAGACACGACAAAGCACAACTATATTCTTTTGAGTGGATGAAGAGTCGGATCCAAATCTTGTATACAAATAATTACACAAACATAAGTGTATAATTCAATATACAAGATTATGAATCAAACAATGAACAATATGGATCAAAGGGACATAACCTTTTGATAAAACGAAGCAAGACGCGAATTTGAGTGAAAAGAGAGCCCAAAATCCACATCTTGTGCATAACAAAATAAAGCAAACAAATATCACAAACATAAGAACATGATCAATTCAAAGAATAGAGATTACAACAATGAAAAGATAGGAAATAAAATGACATAACCTTGATAAATCAAAGCAAGATGATCAATACATGGCTTGGTTTGGTCAAAGTTTTGGTGATGTTGTCTTTATGGTGGTCACAGCCTTGGATGGTGGTGAGGAGGAGTGATGTTGGTCGGTCATGGTGATGGGGTGGAGATGGTGAGGTCGGCAATAGCATGGAGGCCGAGCCAAGCATGAAGACAAAAGAGAAAACAAAAGAAAATGGAAGAAGAAAGTAAGGAGAGGCCATGGAAAATAACTTGTATTTTTCTTTCTTTCTGGATGAAAATGAAAAGAGACAAGGAATTGAGAAATTTTAGTACATGATTGACAAAAAAGTGGCGGCTAGGTTAAAGGAATGGACAGCTAAGGTAAGAAATAAAGTGGTTAGGCAATAAAAGGCAAGAGTTTGAATGGTTTGGAAAATAAAAAGGCAACGCTATAAAAACAAATAACTTGATGGATTTAATTAATTTTTTCCTTTGTTTTCACGCAATGAAAAGAGGAATTTGAGGAACAATTTTTACGTGATTGATAGGAGAAAATCACGGCTATGAATGTGGGAAGTAATTGGCCAGAAAAGGAGTAAATGCTAGGAAAAAAAGGCAAGAATTAAAGAGAAAGAAACTTATATATATTTTATTCTTAAATGCAAATGAAAAATGAGAACATAATGGGAAATAAATTGTGTACGTGAATTGATAAAGTTTCTCACGGCTAATAGATGGAGTGGTTTGAAAGGCAAGCAAAGAAGTAAATGCTAGGAAACGAAAAAGACATAAGTCAAGGAGAAAGAAACGTATATATTTATCCTTAATTGCAAATGAAAATGAGGAAATGAGATAATGAGAATATTTTGTGCTTGATTTGATAAGGGAATACATGGCTAGAATAGGTGAATGGATAGGGTAAGAAATAAAGAGGCTAGGCAATTAAAAGGAAGAAATTAACACATGTAACCTATGTCTCTTAAATTTCTCCAAGCCATTTATTTGCACAGATTTCTTTCTAGAAATGAAATGAGAGATGAGAATGATTTGATTTGTACATGAATAGCAAGTGAAATGCACGGCCAAAAGAAAAATGAACGGCTAAGGGGAAGTTTTGGATGGTAAGAAAAGGAAAAGTCTCATTTTGAATTAAATAAAGAGCAACTTATGACCTTTGAATTTCCTAAACCATTTATAAAAAATAAACCAATCAAAAATCAAAAAAAAAAAAAAGTTAAACAAGATAAAATTAGAAAGATGAAAAGTAGAAAATAGAAAATAAGTTAGGGAAATGAACATAGGAAAAATAGAAATGAAATATCGAAAGTTATTGCATGTAAAACACTGTAATTTATCTAATTCAAAAAGTACAAATGAGAATTCAACGAAATGAAAAGCAGAATTAATATTAAAATAAAATACATTTTCGAAGAAAAAGATTAGCATTTAAAAATTCAAATTTTAAAATTTTCAACTGTGGTCAAACTTTGATTTTCGTTGACCAAAATACAAAATTTTCAGAAAATGTTTATTTCATCGTATTTGAAAAATAAATTACAACCAAATTCCAAATTACATTGGAAAATTCCAGAATTTCATTTATTTATGATTTAAAAATCAAAGTTTTGAAATAAAAATTTAATTAAAATACTTACAAAGTTATAGGCTGTTACACTCTCCCCCGGTCAAAACTTTTCATCCCCGAAAAGGAACGAAGCAAGGAAACAGAGAAAACAAGATAGAAGGAGGTAGGATTTAGACAAGAGGAAAAGAATAACCCCAAAATAACAAGAGATTGCAAAACAATTAAGATAATAAATTTAAAACTATGAAAATTTCAACTTAAATTAATTATTAATTTCATTTATTGGATTTCACAAGTTAAATAAATTTTAACTATTTCAAATTTCATTATCTTATCATCTAACTATCCTAATTAACAATTTCTAAAATCATGAGTTTGAAATTCATTTATTATACTCATCATTTTTTTTCTTTTTCCATTAATTAAATACTTCTTTATCCTAAATCATTATTAAATTTTCCACTTAATATATCTAATCACATACATGAAGTGTATTTACATTTCATTATAACTACTTCAATTTGTTTATAAATTCCTTTAACATCATTTTATATTGTATTTTATTCAATTAACTCTTCATTCTATTTTCCTCTATTAATTTTTTTATAACTAAAATTTAAGTGTATAACATTTATTATGCACTCTCAAATTTTATTTATAAAATCCTTTTTATATTGTATATTATCCAATTACATTGTTAACTTTCAGTAATTAAGGTAAGTTATATTGGAATGCAATAGAATATTATACAAATAATATTTATTTTTTCCTTTTATTTAATTATTCAAGCTTAAATATTTATTCATAATTTGATTTTTTTTTATAATTGAAATTTTCCTTTAAGATAAAATTTTAGAACTAAATTTTCGATTAACTTCAAACAATTAGAGATAAGTAAATATGCACAATATATATCAAATCAAACTTTAAATCATATATTACATATATTATAAATCAAGTCATATTTTAAAAATCTAAACAAATTTAATTCTCCGAAGGAAGACTGTAACAAAACTACAGAACGGTCTCTTCACTTCGAAACTCGAAAATGAATGTCGATGATGCTGCAGTCATCAACGAAATTATTTTCCAACGACAAAGAAAAGAGCACTGGTTTACAAATAAAAAATTTTAAAACAATTTCTACTTGGAATACTTTAAATAATACGTCCCTTTAAAACTTTAAACCCAAAGTTTGAAACCATTAGCAATTAAGTTATTAGTTCCTTGTTTTAAATTCATTTAAATTTCCAAATAAATTTTCAACCATATTTTAGTTCAATTATTTATATATGAGACAAAAACTAATAGTTACAAGCTATATACAAAGTCAAATATTATTTCTTAACATCCAATTTAATTAACAATCAAAATTCAGAAAATTATACTTATATATAAGATAATTATCTAAAATTTATTCATTTACTAAATTTGAAAACTATATTGTGTCGGTTTGCTCTATTCAAGTGTTTGGAAATCCTACCGATAGCGTTGATCAGACGAATCGGTCGGTAACCCAAATCAACATCAACAACTCAAACAACACCATTTAGAACATTTAAGTATAGATTTATAAATACACTACATAGGAATAGATTTTCAAAGCAAAGATAGAGATTCAAATTTGATTAACTCAGATCAAAGAAAATTTTGATTTGAGGATAAGTTGGAAAAGAAGATAAGATGATTAACTAACCAAATAAGAAAATGGATAAGCTTATATAAATCGTAGGCAACCTTAACCGGGTCAACCATGACATTTGAATTAGATCGATGTGGAATTCTATGGCAAATCCACATTCCATATTAAGAGATAGAATTTGGGATAACGAAGATATTAACATCTAAACCGAAGATTTAGAAATCTCCAGTGAATCAATGCCTATTGTAAAGGAGTTTCACCACCTTTACAAGCCATTTGAAGTGGAGTTATGGGATACTCCAGAATCAAAAGAATGCGAATAGTGAGGAACAAGAATGAATTTCGGAACCGAGGGAACGTTCCAAAATTCAAACGAAATTGAGTCAAAAGGAAAGAGATTCAAGCTCCAACGAAAGTGATTCTATAAATAAATTTACCATATATGCGAAGTTTTGCCTAGAGCCAAAGCTCTGATAACAACTGTAACGACCTGATATTTTCTACCATTCGCATCCGCACATGTCGGACTTGAATTGCTCAAAATACTGAATTGTTAATTTAAATTTGGCAACACTTAGAATATACAGTAAATAAACAAATCACAGATCACAGGCACAGAGTAATATAATGCAACGGAAGCAAAGAAATAGTAGTTCATGAAGCTACTATATAAATACATCAGAGTTAAACAAGGTACAATAGAAGTTTAATACAATATGATAATCAGGTACAAATCGGAATGCATCCCTGGAATCAACTGGAATCAACTGAACAAATGAAAGAGAAATAAATAGTTGGATCTTCAAGCAAAGCTCCAACTTCGAAGGTGAGCCTTGAATGTTGTATCACTCAGTCTACCCGAGTGTAAATCAAAAACACAAAACACTCGAGTTAGGACATACATACTTATACAATGTAAACCAACTCAAGTGAACTGTGATATATGGTACAAGTAACTTAAAGGATGCTTGGGACCGTCCATCATCTAAGGATTCGTTAAACTATTTACCATGTAGTAATATTTTGCTATTGTAATAATGTCTATAGTAAAATAAACTTACTTTTGAATAGTGTTAAGGCTTTACATTTTCCACCTTAACATGCAATAGTGCCAATAGTCTATACAGTACCGTAATACCTTCTGATCGGGAGGCTACCAAAGGATACTCCATAGCCATGACACAAATCAAACTCGTACAAGGCGCGCTAGGGTAGGTGACACGGCACAACTAGGCAATGCCAAGATAGATATACCAATTACGCTTCCGGACCGGTGGTAACGAGTAGCAGCTACCACCGCCCATCTCGAGCCACACCCCCAAAATCAAAGGGCCCCAATCAATCACAAAGTAATAGAATGTTAAAGAAGGAGTGTGTCTGATAAAAGGTCCTACCTTCTTAGCCCGTCAATCGCTCCTTTTTTAGCCACCTTATGCCAAATCACGAAAGTTGAGTTCACGTATATACCTCAAAGGAACGCCGCCACCATCCTACTTCATTCTGGAATCTCCACCGCTTACACGGTTGTTAAAGTGGTTTTCAGAGTTGGTAGAGAGTATGACAAATTTCGATCCCGGACTCTTTACCAACCAAACGTTATTATTACCCATGGATATCTATTTAAAATCATTTCTATTCCAAAACCATTTAAAATCGCATATACTTTCCAAAATAATATCCATTTTCAAAATTGGCAATATTTCCAAATCCATATACATTCCAAAATAATATCCATTTTTTTCCAAAATAATATCCATTCCAAAATGGGAATAATATATCTTTTAAATTCCAAACCAAATCAATATATCCTTTACAGAAAACCCAAATTTCCACATCGTTGAATAATTCCTTCCATTTATTAACTTGAAATATCATCTTGCCACTTTATAAAGTCATATTCTTAAATCTTCAATTTCATTAGGTTTCAAATTTATACGTTTAAAGACATTTCTTAATTAAATACAACTTCAAATAATTTATTTTCCAAAACCATAGTGCTTCCAAAGTTATAACAACTCCAACCAAAATACTTTGGAATCATAATACTTTGAAATCATAAAAATTTAGAAATGTTATCATTTGGAAATCATACTACTTAAAATCACAACACTTTGGAAATGTTATTCTTTTGAAAATCATAATACTTAGAAAATCCTAACACTTAAAATGACCTTCATTTAAACAATTTAAATTCAATGTCAAATAATATTCATTTTAAAGTTGTAACATTTCTAAGTTGATTCATTCAATTATAAACTTTGCAAAGACAAAGTATATTTTAGCCACATTAAAATTTCAATTTTTAGCCATTGTAACTTATGAAATCGTATTTCTCGCTTCATAAAATATTCATTTGGATTTCATTTAACTTATGATGTAATAAAATAATATCTTATCAATAATATCCAAATTTAATTAAATTCATTTATAAGTCAAATTAACCCTATTTTACTTAACTTTTTTTAACAAATAACTTTATACTTTAATTTAAAATATCCATCCCATAAATAAAATATTTCTATTACTGAGTTTACTTAACTTTCATTTGAAAATTAAATTTTCATTTATCAAGTTAAGTCATCTTTAAGTTACATTTTTCCATTTAAATCATAACCATCTAAATTATTTTCAAACATAACCATAAATAAATATTTCATCATAGTTAATACAACAATCTAGTTCTCTTTATAAATATTTCCATTTAGCTATAATTAACTATGATTTCAAGTAGATAAATTTTATTACAAAAGGCCTTACTAAAACTGTATTTCATTTTATCAGTTCAAAAATATAGTATTTATTATACAAAACATGCCCATCTCATAAAGTAAAATTCATAACAATTATTAGGTTAGATTTAAAACTTCCATATTAAGTCAAATTCAATTATTAAGTTTTATCATCAATAAAGATCTTTAATTCAACTTAAAACCAATTATTAACTTATAAAAATTCAACTTATAGAAAAACTAATACACGTTTAGAATTAAAGCATTACATCAGCTTTTAAGTTGAAATTTCATATAATTATAAGACTCAAAATACTTAATAATCTTTTAGAAAAATATTATTTAAAAATACTTAATAAATTTTTAGGGAAAATATTATTTAAAAATATAACCATGGGCCTGTATATATTTTCTAACCTAGGGTAAGTGATACGGATATGTATCATTTCAATCCGTAAGTTAAAAAGAAAAATCTGGATTCTATCTTTTCAAACCCGCAATCCCAAGTAAAATAAATACAATAAAAATCACTTGAGCCTATCATGTCAGCCCATAATGATTTTTCCTTATTCTAAAGTCCGTTCGGGTATGTATCATTTCAACCCATAGTGATAGGGAACTTACAGTGTGATAAACAAGAATAAAATAACAGTATAGAATAAAATATCATAACAGATGATGTAACAGATGTATAAACAACATTTAACATCATATAAATATATATCACCGGCATATATGAACATAACATATCAGTTTTACATATTCACTTGTCATCATTTCATATTTATAAAAGTACGTATGTCTAGCTTGAATAACTCACCTTTTAAAGCTAGAATTGAAATTCAAACCCAAATATAAACTCTGCAAAGCGCGAAAAGGCACGAAAAGGCACGAAAAAGCACGACTATATTCTTTTGAGTGGATGAAGAATCGGATCCAAATCTTGTATACAAACAATTACACAAACATAAGTGTATATTCAACATACAAGATTATGAATCAAATAATGAACAATATGGATCAAAGGGGCATAACCTTTTGATAAAATGAAGCAAGATGCAAACTTGAGTGAAAAGAGAGCCCAAAATCCACATCTTGTACATAACAAAATAAAGCTAACAAATATCACAAACATAAGAACGTGATTCAATACAAAGAATAGAGATTACAATAATGAAAAGATAGAAAATAAAATGACATAACCTTGATAAATCAAAGCAAGTCGATCAATACATGGCTTGGTTTGGTCAAAGTTTTGGTGATGTTGTCTTCATGGTGGTCACGGCCTTGGATGGTGGTGAGGAGGAGTAATGATGGTCGGTCATGATGATGTGGTGGAGATGGTGAGGTCGGCAATAGCATGGAGGCCGAGCCAAGCATGAAGACAAAAGAGAAAACAAAATAAAATGGAAGAAGAAAGTAAGGAGAAGCCATGGAAAATAACTTGTATATTTTTTTCTTTCTGGACGCAAATGACAAGAGATGAGCAGGTTAAAGGAATGAACGGCTAAGGTAAGAAATAAAGAGGTTAGGCAATAAAAGGCAAGAGTTTTAATGGTTTGGAAAATAAAAAGGCAACACTATAAAAACAAATAACTTGATGGATTTAATTAATTTTTTCCTTTGTTTGCATGCAATGAAAAGAAGAGTTTGAGGAACAATATGTACGTGATTTTTAGGAGAAAATCATCGCTGTGAATGTGGGAACTAATTGGCTAGAAAAGGAGTAAATGCTAGGAAAACAAAAAGGTAAGAATTAAAGAGAAAGAAACCTATATATATTTTATTCTTAAATGCAAATGAAAAATGAGAACATAATAGGAAATAAATTTTGTACGTGAATTGATAAAGTTTCTCACGGCTATTAGATGGAGTGGTTTGGAAGACAAGCAATGAAATAAATGCAAGGAAACGGAAAAGACATAAGTTAAGGAGAAAGAAACGTATATATTTATCCTTAATTGCAAATGAAAATGAGGAAATGAGATAATGAGAATATTTTGTGCTTGATTTGATAGGGGAATACACGGCTAGAATAGGTGAATGGATAGGGTAAGAAATAAAGAGGCTACGCAATTAAAAGCAAGAAATTAACGCATGTAACATATGTCTCTTAAATTTCTCCAATCCATTTATTTGCATAGATTTCTTTCTAGAAATGAAATGAGAGATGAGAATGATTTGATTTGTACGTGAATAGCAAGTGAAATGCACGGCCAAAAAAATGAATGGTAAGGGGAAGTTTTGGATGGTAAGAAAAGGAAAAGTCTCATTTTAAATTAAAGAAAGAGCAACTTATGACCTTTGAATTTCCTAAACCATTTATCAAAAATAAACCAATCAAAAATCAAAAAAATAAAAATAAAATAAAATTTAAATAAAATAAAATTAGAAAGATGGAAAATAGAAAATAGAAAATAAATTAGGGAAATGAACATAGGAAAAATAGAAAATAAAATATCGAAAGTTATTGCGTGTAGAACACCGTAATTTATCTAATTCAAAAAGTATAAATCAGAATTAACGAAACGAAAAACATAATTAATATTAAAATAAAATACATTTTCAAAGAAAAAGATTAGGATTTAAAAATTCAAAATTTTAAATTTTCAACTATGGTCAAACTTTGACTTTCCGTTGACCAAAATACAAAATTTTCAGAAAATGTTTATTTAATTGTATTTGGAAAATAAATTACAACAAAATTCCAAACTTACATTGGAAAAATTCCAGAATTTCATTTTTTTATGATTTAAAAATCAAAGTTTTGAAATAAAAGTTAAATTAAAATACTTACAAAATTATGGGTTGTTACACATATCTTATGTCTGTAATATCTGCATTCGAACCTCCATAAGATACAGAAGAATAGCCTAATAGAGATGGGAGAATAGAGATAAAGTGTATAGTTATATATAGCAAATACAAGTACATTACTATAGCATTATCCCATACCCCAATCTTTTCTCTAATTCCTTAAGATTATGCTTTCAAAATCATTTGGAATTTGAAATTTCTTTTAAGTTTTTCATAAACCTATGCTCTGATACCATGTTGTAACATCTCCTATCTTGAGGCCCGAAACTAAGCACTATAGATGCTGCAATCATCCATAGTATTAACTTTCGATGACAAAATACGGTAATATTAATGATATCCATATTATCAGAAGCATACGATTATGAAATAAAATCAACACAGATTTAAAACAACTTTTCTAATTACATTTCAAGTCATTATTTCATATTCACATACATAATACCAAACAATTCCCAAATTTTGATCAAATATAATTATTACAACTTACACCAAAAGCGACATATGAAGATGCGTCCTTGGATGACCAGGGTCCTAAATAGACATATCAGTCTTAAGACATCACAGCGGAAATAAAACTGAATAGCTCCTATATAGCTAGCTTTGCCTCCTGCACGTCTTTGGAAGCTTTATTCGTCCAACCTACTAAACCCGAAAACCTTAACTCTTAATCTACTGAAATTGAATCTCGAGCACCCGAGAGCTAAAGGGGGAGACAAAAACATTGAATCAGACATAAAACATGGTGTGAATGTTACTACTACATCTCGTTTACTGATATTAAGTGAGACAACGTCGCTTAGTGGAATGGGTTTCCCCTCATTAATATCCCTTCAAAACATATCCTTTTGCAAATGAGAACCCAACAAATCAAACTGATTAAAAAAATAATAGCAATATCAAATATGCTCATAAATCAGGTAATATATGAACTATCTGTCTGAACAATATAGTTTTGCTCGGCTGACTACTAACCATTGGCCAACTCGGCCCTACTAGACATAATAAATAATCTAACAACTGTTAGACACAATTTTGGACGGTCTGTCCTTCGCTTACTCCTCCCAGGGTCAACTATCCTAATGGTTTTACAGGCTCACCAATAACCTGTCCTCCTTCTCGGTATGTTCCTTTTTGTGTGTAACATCATTTAAGTTTTACCTGTGACTAAGCTCTACACATTGGAATTTTGGACTAAATTAGCTAGGGGCTATAGCTAATGTATAGGACGCGACACCATACCAGTCTCATCTAGCATTTAAATATCTGAGTAATTTACTTAGGGTTAAATACCCTTCAAACTTTTCTTGAAAACATTTCTTTCAAATTGATTTAACCCTTTAAGTCATACTTAAAAAGGGTAAACATACTTTTGCTTTACTCAAAATCTCTTTACCATGATATATGCTTTACATAAAACATTGTTAATGAAAACCTTCGAAACCTTTGTTTAAAACTCTAAACAATCTCTTTCGAAACCTTTGAAAGTACCCCTTTCGAAACCATTTAACAACTTTACCATGAACTCTAGGCCTAAAGGCAAAAACATACCTTTCAAAATAAATTATAATAGATCTTTCGAAAAGTGTCCTTTCGAAAGCTTTATAAAACTTTAGACATCTCTTCTCAAAACATTTCAAACTTGCCTTTCAAAAACATTGCAGAATCACCCCTTCGAAAACTTTATTAGTTACCTTTCGAAAGCTTTAAAGTCCTTTACTTAAAACAAAACTTATGAAAGCATTGGGTTCAAGCAAAAGTTTGTGGAACATAGTTTTGAAACCAATTAAAATCATTCCTTTCGAAACCTTTGGGTTTATCTTTCAATATATCAAAGAGTCTTAAAAGAACTAGGATGAAAGCATCTCTTTCAAAAGCATTTTCCTAAATAAAATAAAGTGGATGATAACGAACCAACCCCTTCGAAAGCACGGAGAAGAGATTTCAAGTTCAAAACAAATGACCTTTTCGAAGGCATTGCTTCGAAAGGTAGAAAGTAGCATCAGAGGTTTCAACCCCTTCGAAAGCTTATTCTTTCAAACAAAGGCGGTAACCTCTTTCAAAAGCTCTTTTCTTTAAAACATTTAACCAAGTCGAAAGTTGTTTCCTTCAAAAGCCTTATTTATACCAAAATGGTTCTAAGTTTACCAAAGCTACTTCAACCCATTCGAAAGCCTGTTTTGACTCCATACCTTTCGCCTAACTCCAATCCACTATGTACCAAGGCTGATACCATGTGTATGGAGGCGGCAGCATGAGGTCGAAAGGTGACTGCTATAAGTGGCGAAGCAGTAAAACCTTATAAAACTTAATTTCAACTTTTTAAAGCAATTTCTTTGCAACTAGCAAACTTTGTTTGTCAACATATTATTGGTGCCAGTTCTTTTTTCAAAATCTTTTCTAAAAGTGCTGCCGAATTTCAAAAATTAACAAATTATAACATTTTCAAATAGCCCCTTCTCCTTTCATAAACATATAAAACATTTATGTCTCATACCTTAAATAATTTTATACCTTTAATAAAATAATTAGGAAAATTCTTCAAAAATTCCCATAAATCACTTTTGACATGTTTTCTAACATATTTAAATTTCTGACCCATAGCTACCATATAATAGCCATAACTAAATTTTAAATGAAATTTAACCATTTTCTTCACTAGAAAATTCATAATAAATCCATATTAATTCAGAAAATTATGAAACTTGAAATCATTCTATAAAATAATATTTCTGACCTTATATCAAAATCGCAAGGCATTTGGATGTCATTTGGTAGGTTTTTCAAGTCACAACTTATCATAGAATCTATATGAACCGACAAAATTCATCAACAATGATGTATATCTATTTAACATTCGAAACGTGACATAATACTTTGCAAAACATACTTGGATCTAATCTAGAATCGAAAATAAGAAATATGAGATGCAATCTATTATTCGCCTTAGCTTGTTGTTAAAGAGTCTGAGATTTGCTTTTGAATGAATTTGATTAAGCTTCTTCCTTTTGATTCTTGATTATCTTCCCCTTTTTCTTCTTCTAATTTTGCCCTGCCTTTCTTAAATTTTGATTTTTGTTTATGAACGTGGAAAATTAGGTGGCATGAGGGTTTAAGGTATAAGAATATAACCTATTCCTATTTTTCCCTTATCTTATTGCCCTTACCTATTTCATTTTAATTCTCTTTTATTCATTATTTAATTAGGCACGGCTACCCTTTAGATAAATCTCAATTCCCTTAACCATTTACATTACCTCATTTAATTTATCTAATTAAATGTCCTAAATAGTGTTAATCAAAATTAGGGTCACTACAGATATTTGATGCAAAATATTATTATTTTATAGTCAGTAAATAATCATAAAGCAATTCATATAATACAAATTAAATTTATGAAGTTTGAATAAATAATAAAAGAAAGATTCTACAACATTGGAAATGAAGTATTATCATTTGTTATTGCTTATTTTGTTGTTTAGCAAAAGATGGAACTTAAGGCTAATTTAATACTAGAAGGATGACGAATAGTGCTTTCTAATTTTTGTGAATCCTTTTGAATTCTTCTAAGATTACAGTTTAAACAATGCAATTAAGAATCATTGATTCTACAGAAAAATATAAGCGTGGTAAAAGTAAAAAAAGAAATAACACACTAGGATTTTATACTAATTCAAAGTTACCTTACGTCCAACCCAGTACATTTCCTTGTATAATTTTCTTTTCAAATATCAAAATCAGTATAATCTCGATTTCAAGGCCACGAGACATACCCTCTAGATTTTCCAAGCACTGGGTAGACCCACTTGATTTACATGGGCCACAAGCACACCCACTTGAATTTTTGGGTCACCTAGCACTCCCAATTGATTTACACGGGCTACAGTCATACCCAACGATATACAAGTAGGATTTGATAGAATTTTACAGGCATAGATCGTTAATCTTGAATACAAATGATATAACCACTTGAATAGAACTTTGATATTGTTTTAGTGAAAGAGATGAGAGAGATCAGAGAGTAGTCAATAGAGAATCAAATCAGTGGAGATTGAATTTGAATTTGAGAAGAATTTGAATAAAATTTCTCTAGAAAATAAGAGAGTGAAAGACGTGAGAAAATATGGGAATGTAGTTAAAGAAAATTCATTAGTTTAACCCCTATTTGTAGAGAAATAATAGTCATGTACATTCGTAAAGAGATACACGATGAAAAGACACTTCAATTCAAATTTTAATTTTGAAATCTACAGTCCATACGTCAACATATAGGGTGAGGGTATGTCGACATATCCCTTTACCTTTTGAAAACTTACCTTTCTAAAAAATGTTTTGAAAATGTTATACATTATAAAATATTTTTATACTTTGTAAACTTATTTAAACAAAGTTTATACATATTTTAATTATACCAAAACTTATTAAAATTTTATAAAATTATTTTGAAATATTTTTAAATATATAAAGGATTTAATATGAATTTATTTTGAAATAAAACAATATATATGAAGTATGAGTGAATATATTTAAAATCAAAGTTATAATTATTATTATTATAATATACTTATAAATAATTGGAAATCATAAAATCAAAACTATAACAAAGTATAATAGATTAAAAGGTAAAACATAAACTAATTAAAAACTTAATTTTTCAAAATATAATAATCTTATAAAATAAAAGGTTTAAATTATGTGAAGCTTATTTTGAGAGATCGTTTTGAAAACAAGAATTCTTTTGAAATCATTTTTGAAATTTAACATATTCAAAAACAATGTTAAAAGAAGAATAGAGAAAGATCAAAAAAGTGCTATCGAGGTTTTAAAAATAATCTAATATCTTGAGTTCTTCAATACTCGTAAGTCTTTAATCTCTGACTCTTGAATATCTATATCAACCTTTTGAATCTTTACTTGATACTATACAGTCTTCTTTATTAATACATGTCTAATATCGTGCACTATGTACTATATATAACTTGATAAAAACATTGGTGTCTATATTTTATATAATGTCATATGGTTGTTGTCATCAAAATCAATGCCAAAGTTACTAACAATCTCTCCTTTTTTAATAATGACAACCATGTATATAAAATATGTTATAACTCCACCTGAGTTTTACAAAGCTCCCCCTTGATCTATGCCTAGATTTACAAAACTCCCCCATAATCTATGCCTAGATTTTTATATATTTCTCCCCCTTTGTCACCAACAAAAAAATCTAACCAATATATAACAAAACTTCCCTTAACTAAGGTACTACATAATATATATAGATATATATATATGAGATATAAAAGTGATTATAAAAAAACAATAATAGTAATATAACAGTGATAACATAAGTAACTTATATTAATCACTTTAATCAATACATTTGATAGTCGGATAAAACAAGTGAATAAAACTAATCAATCATATATTTCAACAAATCAAAACCAGTTAATACACAAAGTCAATCCAATCCACATAAATCATTGTAATATATTAATATACATTCTTATTTAAATCAAAACCAATCACTATTTAACTTCCCTAGGAACTTCTACCCATCCACCGGATCCGAAAATTGGATCCGCTTTGATAGTATTCCAATCTTTATCATCTTTGTTGAGGGTAGTTTCAGGATTGGTTGATTCATCTTTGATAAGAGAAGAAATCATCCACCGAATGGCATGAAAGTGCTTTTCTTGCTCTTTATTCATCCGCATTTGACTTAGTTCTAATCATCTCTGGTTTCTAAGAATGAAGGTAAGAATATTCTTGAACGATTCAAGTGTTTGTTCAAGATTTTCGCATATTTTTTCATATGGAGAAGCCATTATTGAAGAGATTGTTTATATATGAAAGAGAGAGAAGAAAAAGTTGAAAATGATGATTTTCTGGAGTGAATAGGTATATACAAGTGTAAGAAGTCATTTGAAATGAATACATGTTTGGTAATTCTTTTATTTTTAATTTTTAATTATTATTTTTGAAAATTGACCGTTATATGAAGGCATACATGCTTGGCATATGTCGACATATGCACTATAATTTTCAAAACTAGTTTATTTTACTATTATATTGTATTTGGCCTATACTTTTATACTTGTATGACTTTCTAGAGATGATTAACAATGTATAACATTAGGAAATAGAATTTAATTAATAATAAAGATAAGTACATGAAATTCATTAGAAATCGAATAAAATGATACATAAGATTAACATAAACTCAAACTATAACATCCAAATACGAGGATAGATAACTTAAACAAATAACTAGAAAGATGTGGATAAAGATGATAAAGAACCACCAAGCTTGGGGATGACCTTTCCAAAGAATTTATCCATTTTAGTGTAAAGTGAAGTAAACTTCTTTGAAAATGATTTCTCAAGCTTCCTTTGATTGTGAATAGTCTTCTCTTGATGTTTGAGAAGATCTTTCTTAGATGGATTAGATGGCATATTGATACTTTCAAAGGAAGTATCCTCCTCCTCTTGTTCTTCCTCCTTGACTTCTATTTCATCCTCCTCCTCTTTTCTTATATCTTGCTCTTCTTTCCAAGCCAATCTTTGTTCCTTTTCATAGGTGTTTCATAAGGCTCCAAAAAGGGTGAAATATGCATAAGTGAGATATTGGCCTTGTTAAATATTTTTCGAGGAATGGTTTCCTCTCTTTTGAGGTCAACACCGAAGTAAATGAAAACTCTAGTTAGATATACACCATGAAATAGTGTATTTTCATGCTGAAAAGAATTTGTCCAAAATGATTTGAGACTAATTTATGTCACATTGACTATAAATGGCGAAAAGAGCTTTGATAACTTTTTGATCGGATTAGTATAGTTACCCATTATAGGAGTGGTACTTTGTTGCAAAAGAAGGCTTAAAATTCTTACTTTTGAATGTAAGTTTTTATTTTTGAATTCAAAGTCATCATCACTTTCAAAAATGTCATGAATCACTTCACGGTTTTAAAAATCAATTTGAAATGTTGAAAGGTCCATTCCACTAGATTTGCATTTGATAATGTGATCCAAAATCTCCTAATTTGAAATAATTTGTGTCCCTTGACACTACTCCAAATTTCTCCTTCGTTTCCATCATCAAAATTTCCTTCTAAATTTGCATAAAACAATTTTACTAGATTTGGATAACAAACAAAATCATTTTGAGAAGCATCGATTAAACCAAGAATTTCATTTTGCAAACAATGATTGAAATGATCATAATTTGGAAAATCTTTAAAAATAGCAAATCATCTAAGAGAGACTTTTTAGAAAAATATATACTCTATATAAGCTCTCATGGCTTCTTTATCATTGAAAAGAAACCCTTTTGTTTTTCTTTGAAAGCCTCATGTTGTTGGAGTATTGCTTGAGAATGCCATTGAAGAATAGTTTGAAGGATAAGAAAGTTAATTATTTTTGAATTTGAAAATGAAAGTGAAATGAATGGATAGAGAAGGTGTAAATAAATAGAGAATCACATGACGTGTTCTTTGGTCAAGAGGTATCTTTTCAAAACATAGAGGTTGGTGAAAAGGTGGAGGAAAATTCAAATTTTAAATTTGAAATTCAAAATCTATCTGCATATGTTGACATATACATGTGGGGTATGTCGACATATAGATCAAAAATTTCAAAAAGAGAAGTCAATAAATAAATCCTATTTATCTATACTTATAATTATCTTATAGTAATTATTTAATATATACCTTAAATAATTATAATTTTAAATATATTTTATATTATTTTTATCCAATATTTTATTACTATACATATAAAATTTAAAAAACACACACATAATATTCATTTGATATTATTATTAATCTATAGGTTGTTCCTAGCAATCAACAACAATCAATAATAACAAAAAATTAAAAACATTTATTTAAATGCGTTGTATTTTTGTTCCGTTCCTCCAGATTTCTCATTAATTATCGCTGTAACGCATAAGTTAGCATTCTATGTATCTGGTTATTATCACTTGAGGAACTGTCTGAATTGTCCAATGTTGTGGCATAAGCCCTTCTCCATTTTCTGGAAGAATCAGTATATAATGTGTTTTTCGGTTTCTCAGGATGTGGACAATCACTTTTTATATGGTCAGGTTCATCGCAGTTAAAATATCTAACACCATTTCCATTTCCGTTTCCACTTCCTGGATTTTTATTATCATATCTCCTAAGGTTATTCATCTTTCTATACTTCAAATTTTTTTTGAAATTTCTTATCATGAAGGTGATTTCCTCATCCTCATCATTGTCTGAATCCAGACCATCTGTTGTGGCATTGAAAGCACTGGATTTCTTTTCTATTGCCTTGCTTTCTCTCCTGCCGTGCATTTGTGCTTCAAGTGACATTAAATTGCCAATTAACTCTTCAATTATCAAAGTGCTAAGGTCATTCGCCTTTTTAATCGCAAGAGTTTTTGGTCCTATTCAGGAGTAAGTGAATTGAATATTTTTCTAACTTGATCCTCTTTAGAAAAACTTTTACCAAGTGCAATTTGTGAATGAACTATATCTTGAAATCTATTATACATATCAGAAATAGACTCATTTGGACTCATTTTAAATAACTGAAACTAATTAGTTAACATAGGAATTTTGGTCTGTTTTACTTTACTAGTGCCCTCGTATGTAACTTGTAATATTTTCAATATTTTCAATGCAGACTTATAGATAGACACTATATTAAATTCATTTCTACTAAATAAAAAAATAAAACATTCATGGCTTTAGAGTTACTTTGTGCAACTACCTTTTGGTCAGTAATCCAAGTTGAAAAATTAGTCTTGAGCTCAATGTACTCATTTTGTGCGATGTTCCAAATATCTAGACCAATTGACTGTAATTAAATTTTCATCCAACATAACCATTTTGTGTAATTACTACCATCAAAAATGGAGCTCTAGCAGTAGATTGTCCTTCTACAAAGGAATTACTAAAAAGTGGACTAATAACGCTATTAATAGAATTACTAGTAGTTTTGTTAGCAATTAAAACTTTTCAAAAATCAAAATTATGAATACTTTTGAAAACCAATGCTCTAATACCAAATGTTTTTTAGTGGAATATGGACCTCAAGGATAATATAACATTAGAGGGGGTGAATAATGTTTCTAATTTTGTGAATCTTTTTTAATTCTTATAAGATTATAGTTTAAACAATGCAATTAACAATTATAGATTCAAATATAGATAAATATAAATGCAGTAAAAGTAAAAAAGAAAAGAACATGCTAGGATTTTATACTGGTTTGGAATAACTCAACATCCAGTCCTATACAATTCCTTATACATATTTCTTTTTTAATATCAAAGTCAATACAATCTCGATTTCAAGGCAACGAGACACACCCTCCAGACTTTCAGAGCTCTGGGTAGACTCGCCTGATTTATACGGGCCACAAGCATAACCACTTGAATTTTTTGGCCACCAAGCACACCCAATTGATTTACATGGGCTACAATCACACCTACCATATACACATGATTTGATAGAGTTTTATAAACATAGATCGTTGATCTTGAATACGAATGATCCTATAACCTCATGAATAGCACTTTGATCTTGTTTGAGTGAGAGAGATAAGAGAGATCAGATAGTAGTCAATAGAGAATCAAATTATTGGAGTTTGAATTTGATTCTGATTGAATTTGAGAAGAATCTGAGTAGAATTTCTTTTAGAAAATAAGAGAGTGAAGGAGGAGAGAACATATGAGAAAGTAGTTAAAGAAAATTCATTAGTTTAACCCCTTTTATAGAAAAATAATAGTCATGTCCATTCACGAAGAGATACGATGAAAAGACACTTCAATTGAAATCTGAATTTTGAAATCCACGGTCCATATGTCGACATGTAGGGTGAGGGTATGTCAATATATCCCTGTACATTTTGAAACCTTGTTTTTTTAAATGTTTCGAAAATGTTATACATTATAAAACATTTTTATACTTTATAAACTTATTCTAACATGGGGTATGTGACGATCCAGAAATTTTAACATTTGAAATTGAAATATTTAATTAATTTTAAATGTTTGGAAGATATTTTAAGCTTGAATTTCAAATATAACTATGAATTTGGCAATTAAATTATTAAATTTAATTTATTTAAGTTGGGTAAAAATTTGAATCTTCAATTTTAAGCTGATTAAAAACATTTCAAAGGCTTAGGAAATTCATATTGATAATACTAAAGATAATGAAAGCTTCAGAATTGAATTTGGAAATGTTTTGTTCAGTTTTAAAATTTTATCGTTTAAATCGATGCTTAAAAATACCTTTCGGGGCACAGTCTCGGAATTCAACGAAACCAGTTCCTTTGGATCCGTAAGATTGTATTATTATCGAATTTCAATTTTCATAGTGTTTGGAATGATCATGTGGTCTTACGGATTGAAAATGCGATAAAAATTATATCGAAAAATTAATTTAATAACTAATCCAAAAATCTATCTTCTCTATACGCTCGAATTTGGACTCAGAACCTTTTCCATTGCATTTAGAATAGGAGTTTAATACTATAAACGCCTAGCAGCATGGCTCGATTGGAGATCGAGATTTTGAGTTGAGTTTATCGAAGCGATTTGAATTTAAATTTAAATTTAAATATAATAATGTTTCACAAAGACAAATTTTACGCGTTCTCGTTATCTAACATTTGGAAATTCTCTTGTAGCACGTGTCATATATTTTCACACGTGTTTGATTACAAAAAAAATTATACGTTTACAGCTTAAAACAAAAACGAAGAAAATTAACGGTCGAGTTATATTTTTCGCGAATTCGAAAATCAATTTGAATCCATGGCCATGTTCCTCTATTAATCTCAAAATCGAATTGACAGAAAATCATGGCCGAAATAAAAAAAAACATCATCGTCAATCGAACTACTCAGTTCGATTTCAAATCAAGGAAATAATGGCGGCCTCGTTCCTTTTCTCGCTTGTTCTTTTTTCAATAATTTAGGGTCGATTTGCTGGCGGCTATGGTTTGGGAAAGGTCGCGCGAGTGGTGGTGGGTCCTTGAGCAAATCGAGAACCAAGTGGATGCTCGCGATGGAGATTGATAGCGTGGCAGTCGATTGGTGTTCAGAGGGAGATTGCGGTAGCGTTGCCACGGTAGGAGGAGACTCAGGTGCAGCGCACGAAGTCAAGATGGCTCTCGAATTTGTTCGCATCCTGGAGGAACGAACCGGCGATGACGTGAAGACCGAGCGACGTCCAAGCTGTGAAGATGGTGACAGCATCATCGGCACCAGAGCATCTACAAGGATGGTGCTTGGGCCAACTTTGATGGTGGTCTGGTTCCAAGTCGTGCAATGAGGTATATGTTTATAGACTTAATTCTCAATTTAATAATAATATGTATGTATGTATATGCATAGAATAATAATATAAATGTAAGTATATATGAATACACATACATATTTTGATTTAAAACAGTAAGTACATATAGATAAGATTTTGAAAGAGGAAAATATACTTTAACTTGCTTTATTAACTTATTAAATTATTTTAGTTACTAAAGATTATTTAAAAGGAAAATTAGTTTTAAACCTAAATTGCTAGTTTAAAACCAAATGATTAGTTTAAATTAAATTATTGGTCAATTTAATTTATTAAATGGAAATTTATTTTTAAATTAAAATAATTAGTTAATTAAAACTATGAAATGGACATTAATTATTCGATTAGAGGAATTAATTTGTTTAAATGGTTTATTTAATTATTGTCATTAAAAATAATTTATTAAAGGAAACTTAGTTTTAAATTTCAATTTTTAGTTAAATAAAATTATTAAAGGAGAAATTGGTTTAAATAAGACTATTAGTTAATTAAAACTATCAAAACGAAAATTGATTATTCGATTATTTCGAATATTAATAAATTGTATAATTGTTTATACAAGGTCCAATACTGTGAAGAAAAAGTCGAGATTGGAATGGATTGCAAAACAAAAACAAAGATGAGATCTTCTCACTCAATTGAATATAACTAGAATTCAGCTATCAATTAACTGTTTGGATGTGGTAGTATATATAATAATGTGTGTGTGTGTATTTGGAGTGATTGATTTTCCGCATTATATAGCGGATGAGACCCTATGCGTCGCATAATAGCGGATGATATTATATAGTCCCATATACTGCAATATTCCACCTCGAAGTGGAAATGGCATTTAATTGTTGTGCTAACACCTGTGGATGTAGGAAAACAGATTGGAGGGATCGAACTAGATTCCTCAATATTTGAATTTATTTTCATGTTGTGATGTGATTATTGATGATCTGTGAATGATTATATTGCTGATTGGAATTTATTGAAAGCTTTGGTTTAGCAGAATATATTTTTGGTATCGTAGGATATCAGAAATATAAAATTGGATTTTTGAAAATTAAAGCAGAAGATTTTAAGTAAATTAATTTTAGAGAATTGAATAAATTTAAGAGAAAGAATTTAAAAAAAAGTAAAGATTTATTTTTGAAATCCTATTGAATAAATTCCAAAATATGGGGAAGGATTTTAATAAATGGATTTGAGTAATATTTTTCAAAAGTTGAAGATTTATTCAATTTTAAATAGTTTGGAAGAGATAAAGGAATTTATTTTATAAGGAAATCAATTTAGAAATCAATTTGGAATTTGATTTGGTGCTTAAAATAAAATTGGAAATCAATTTGGAATTTGATTTAGTGTTGAAAGTGAATATTTGGAAATTGATTTGAAAATCTTATATCAGTGGATATTTGAAAATTTAAATTCACGATGGGAATTTATAAAGGAAAGGGAAATTTGTTTTAAAAATAAATATTGATTTATTTTTAAAAGTGTGGTAAGAAATTTACAGATTTGGAATGTAAATATAAAATAAATCAAGAAGGATTTATTGATTGATTTAAAAGGACCATTTTGAAATGAAAGTGTATTTTCCCTGGAAAGCCGAGTATGTTTTCAAAGTAGCTTATAAATATAAATTGAAAGTTTCAAGGATGGTTTTAAAAAGGATATTTTGGAGAAAGTATTTTCTTAAGTTGTTTTTAAATCTTCAAAGAAAAGGTTTATTTAGTTAATTATATAAGTGATAATTTTAAAGATTAAATTGATATTTGATTCAGAATATGGTTATATAAATAGTTATACCCTATCTAATAATTTTAATTTCAAAACTTATTTGGACTTGAAGTTTTATATGACATATTGGTATAATATTTTCATAACTAATATTTAAATAAGTGTTTAGAAATAGTTTTTATTCTAAATATTTCCAAGTATATATTTTTGAATGAATGATTTAAATTATTTTAAACTATTCGAACTCGGAAAACTTTCAGTGGAAATAAATAATATTTGGAAATTTATTCTGCATGAGGAAGGTGATTTGAAATTTGTTTTCAAAGGGTTGAAGCGTGAAAATATATCCTACGAAGATATTTTGAAAATAAATAATTTGTGGAAATTATTAAATCTAGTGATTGTTGTGAATATTGATTGATAGTTAAATAACCAACTATCAATTGGCCCTTAAATGGCATTTGAATTTCGGTGCGACTGGGGTCAGATTCTAAACGGTTATCCAAAAACCACATCGAATCTTTATGATGGATCTTTTGTTTAAAATCAAAGTGGAAATTTGTCGTGATTTACTTGAAATCTGAATGCAACACTTATTTTTAAAATAAGCGCTCATTATTCGGATTAGCTGAAAGAGGACTTTATGTCATAAAGCCCATTTTGAATAATGATACGATGAAATGGGATTACATTTGAAGATGGTGTTGAAGACTGGGTATTTTCGAAAACGAAAGGATTACGTGTCGAATGTCTCAGCACTGAGTTGCTCCGGTATAGATATTTTATCTCCCTTTGTGATAGGGAGTCCCGAACGTGATTAGTGAATATCCGGATTTGCAAGGGCTTCTTTGAAGTGCCTTCGGTTCCGTTCGAACCCGGGGTGGACTTGTATGGATGTGTGTCTGACGTTACAATTTGAGATGTAAAGCTAGTTTCTATCAAATACATTTCTGTTAGTGGCGGAGAATTTATTCTCTTTGCTTAACACCCTTCTTTGAGAATTACGAGCTCAGAGGTTATGTAGTTGATGGTTACCAGTGATACATTCCCAATTTGGTAATGTGGCATGCTAAGTGTTGCTGATCATTTTTTGATCGAAGCATGGTTTTTGTGAAAAGCGTAGCTTTGTGGACGAGCCCTCGTCAGGCCTCACAGCCCGGAAATGGTCAAAACAGGAAGAATGCAGCAAGTTGTTTTAAGGGTCACGCCCTCAGGGTATGTCCATTTCCTTCTGGAAAAAGGTGGTATCATGATGGAACCTAGATACTTAACTTATGTGGCTGTTGCAAATTTATTACTTGTGGTTGTTGGTATTGAGGATCCTCGGATAAAGGTCGGTAAGGACCGAGGATGGCATACTCGTGTGGTGTTACCTAGTTACAACTTCATTACAACATGAGGTAACTCGGCCTTGTGTTGGCAAAGAGCTGGGTAAGTTCTTGGGGCGTCCCTCTAGAGGCATATCCATGTGGCATAAAAAGTTCCTTAGCCTAACCATTTGCTGGAAATCCAAAGAAACAATACGCGCCCTGTACGGTTTTAGTTGTATAGCGTGCCTTTTACTTATGGTGGCGACCCGCCATTTAAATGGTAGCTATAGTAGGTATACCATAATGGTGGTATGCTGGCTAAGATTAATATTATACTTTCGAAATGTTTTCTGCCCTATGCACTAATAATAATATCAAAAGGATTTTTCGTATCAAGCATGTTTGACTATCATAAGGAGAAATCTCCTCCAATTCTGTGTTTGCATTGTGTGTGGCGGGAGGCCTTATGGTTGTTCCATTTCCAAAACCATAGCGAATTTCTTTTCCTTTCTTTGTGAAAATAACTATTTTTAAGATCTTATACCAGTCTCATGATTGACCTGAAGTTTATTGTCCCTTTCTAAACTATGGGTGCCCATAATTTTCCACCCATGCAACCTAGAGTTAGGATTAGCAGTTTTTCTGGAGCGAAGTCAGAAAAGCATGCTGTGGAGATCTGGAGTTCAAGCTGGATGGCGAGGCGAATCACTAGTATATGATTTTCTTTTCCACTGTTTCATTGTTGTAACACTCTAATGATGTATGTATAAACTGGTATAGTTCTTTTGTTTAAGGATTATTTATTTATCTATTATATATTGTTCTGCTGCGAAATGTGAGATTCTGATACTTTTTCTGTTTCTTTTTCTATCTTCTTCTTCTTAAACACTAACGGTTCGGTTTTTCGGCATTCCACTGTTCGGCATTCGATACGGTGGACGTATTGACGTCGACTTTCGGGCGTCGAAAAATTGGGTCGTTGTGGATTGGTATCAAAGCATTTGGTTAAGCGATAACCTTGGCTCTGGTGGGGATTACTCATTAGAGATAGAGTCAATAGTACTCTAAATTGAGTTTGAGTGTAATAATAGATATGAGCGTGTAACGACCCGAAATTCTCAACTCCGAAAATTCCAAATTGTTAGAGAAAAGAAGAAAGAAAAATAGAAGAATAGGAAATAACAGCATCTCACATTCGCAGCGGAATCAAAATATAATATCACATAATAGCATTTATACAAGAAAAGCTGTCATTGTTAGATTACATACAATTCATCAGAGTTACAACCATATACACATAACTAGACAGTTATATCAACCTGTCACAGACTATCATCAATACAAACTCTATAATATACAGTGGTAAACTCCATAGTTCCTGCCATCCATCTCGCCTCCTGAGCTTCAGAACGTCCTTACCTGAAAATATGTAATACTCTGTCTGACCCGAGCATTACATCAAAGTAACACCGGGGTCAAGCTGGAAACCAGCGTGAGTAAACTCATCTACCGTGAAATGCTAATGCATAACTTATATAAAGCCTGGGGTAACTTGTACTTCTCTACAAGTACACAACTTGTTATAGTCAACACTTATTTCACAAATCAATCCCAAAGTATCTTTACTTAGTTTCAAAGGCCCATATTATTCCATTCCAGCCTATTGATTTCACATATCAAATCTATATAGAATTATTGTAGATTACAAATTGAAGTAGTTTCGGGTATTTATTGATACCCGACTCCGATCTCTTCGAATCCCATGTTATCTTAACCCAAGTTATTCAAGTGAATACAATTCGATTTTAAATTCAGGATGCCAACTTTTACACAATAATTCACCATCAAAAGATAACCACATTATCACTGTTTAAACCAAACATATCACATCACAAAACATTTCATATCAGAAATATCAACCAATCATTCATAAGGAAGATTAATTAGTCACAGGATTTCTAATTAATTTAAATTAATTAAATTAATTTCCTTAATCACTTTTAATCTTGCTAACTTTTATTAATTAATTACAAATAAACTGATTTATAACCCTTTAATTATCATCTTTAATTACATAAAGTAATTAACCTTTAATTAATTACACAAAATAATTAACTTCAACTATTCACATTAACTATATTTATCCTTAATTAATTATTCAAATTAATCATCTTATAATCATTTACATTGATTAATTATCCTTCAATTTATCACATTGATTAATTAACTAACCCTTAATTAATTTCCTTAATTAATCGATTCTTTACACTAAGTAATTAATCCTTAATTACTTCCCTTAAGTAATTTCCCTTTAATTACTTTCATCAAGTAATTAAACCATTGGTTAATTATCCTCAATTAATTAACCTTTTATTATTAATTAATTTATCCTTTAATTACTACATAGATTAATTAGACTTAACCATTCACATAAATTAAATTTTAATTAATCTCCCTAATTTATTAATTAATGATTCTCAAAACACTTTTCTTAATTAATTATTCTTTTAACTAATTACATTTATTAATTAACCTTTAATTAATAATCAATTAATTAACTAATTAATAATCCTAATCGCCCACCACTAAATGATTTTAAGATAATTCATTTAACTTAATCACCTTCTTAATCATCATCAAAATTTAATAAACTTTGGAATTAATTATCATTAACTTAAAAAGCATTAAGTTTAATTAAAATTAAAAATACTTAATCTTTTATTTAAACTGCTTAATTATCTGATTAATTAAGCTTTTAAGAAACATCTTAAGGATAAACTTAATTAATAACTTAAAATAAATTTTCAATTTTAATAAACAAACATTTAAAAATCAATTACTATTTAAAATAGTTTAAAGCTAATAAATTTAAACTTAACTTTGTTAAACTTAAAAACTCGTTAACAAATTGATTAATAAACCGAGACAATCCCGCGGTTCACTTGAACAACACCTGAGCATTTCCTCACCAAATCCGGAGTTTCCTTCTTTCTTGAATTTTTAAACTGTTAAGCTTAAACACCCACGCAAACAACATGATAACGAACCCGAGACAACTCATTTTTCTCCCGAGACCAACCCGAGGGGAAAATTCTTCATTCCGCAACCCAAAAATCAAGTGCACAGACATTGGGTGCACATGCACTGATCGCCGGCGATGCTCTGGCATCCACGACCACCACCCACAAGTCCCTGATCATCTCCACCTTCGATCACTACCACCCAATTCCCAAAATGATCACGAAATCGAGATCTGATTGGATTGAACCAACTAGAACAAAATATTTCGACCAAAAATCACCTCGTACAGGTGGCGCCGACCACCAGACTTCTCCAGATTCCATCCAAAGCTTCGCCAATGTTCTACGCTCGTTTTCCACTACGACTAGAAAATTCCGATGCACCGACGATAGTGCGGCAGCATGATTTCCCTCCTCGACCAAAAACTGAGACAAAACCCTAGATCGACCATATCACGCTGCCACGGTGCTCGTAAAATTCTACGACCATTTTTACCCTGACCTCCTACCTCCCTTCTTGCTTTAGTAAAAGCCTTGACTACCCAGTTCACCATGATCCCCAGAAATCGACTCAAACATGAATTTCATTCATCATACAATTCCTCTTGAATTACCAACTTAAAATTCATGATTCCTCTTTTAAAAATCCTAGTTTTTGATAACAATTCAAATAATATACCTGAATTCACAAATTTATCAAATTGAAATTTTGATATATATAAGTTTTGCTATAAATTCTACATCCCAGTTGAAACTGTCATCAATTTATATTTAAAAATTTTCTAAAATTCAAATCTTACTATTTCTAGCAATTTTTGTTTAAATACCATGACATATAACGAATCAGAGCAAGATCGGTTGATTTTTTTGAATTATATGTGCACCCAGTAATTGAAGAACAGAGCAAAACACTGAAATACTGACATGCGCACAAATATATCCATAAATATATACACATAACCATTTAATCAACCATGCCAACCATTATCACTAATTCAAATTTAAGTTTTGCCGCATGCGTTAAGATTTTCAACAAAGTTATTTCTTTGTTTACTCGCCTGCAATTGGAAAACAAAGAACAGAGAAAGCTTCTTATGATGAAATGGAATTTGTCTTGCCACTTGATTTAGATTTGCTTGCTGATCTTGATTTGAAACTAAGTTGAATTCACTTGAATTTTATCGAGCTACAGGTTTGAGAACTTGAAAAAAAATTGATCTTTGTTTGATTTTATTTTTCTCAGATTTTTCTTTTCTGGTTTAGTTACAGGCTTTTGTTTTCCTATTTTTTGAATATGAAGAGATAAAAAAATGAAAGAGAGGGATGGCGAAATATATAGCCTAGCTAATCTTTTATTTGTTATTTAAAGGAAATAAAAAGAAAAGAATGACACTTGTTGAAATTACTTACACTTGTAATTAAATGAATTTCTAAGCCTACATTTGTAATTATAATGTATTAAAATGTTTTAATATATTTTTATATAATATCTATAATTTAGTTTACATTTATTCATGTCTTTATATTTAACCCGTTTCCTAATTTATCTATATATTTCTCTAAAGACAATGGTATAAAACTAATTATACAAAAAAAATCATACATACATATTCTTTTTAAATCCAATTTATTTCTAAGATATTTACATTTGAATTTCAAATTCAAGTTCAAATTCTATTTTAAATCGACTCTTATATATTTATAAACAAATACACATTTCATTTGTTTGAAAAAAGAATAAATTATCCAAATTAAATATATTAGATTATTAAATTCATGTTGCCAAAATTCCGGGTCACCACATTCCTCTCCCTTTAAATCTTTTCGTCCCTGAAAAGAAATGAAGCAAGAATTTATTCCATACTTAAAATCAGATAAATAACTCTTTGATCACTTTTTTAACTATAAACTCTTTTTAGTAGGAATTTTTAAAACACTTTAAAATCTATATTACCAAAATAGTTTTATTAAAATACAATTTATAACTTGATGTTTCAACAAGTGCATCCTCGTTCTCACAAAAATTCAGCCATACGTTGATCGGGTGTAGGACTGAAAATATATAAGTACTTGGTAAACCAGTTTTCAAGACCCAGTGAAAATACCTAGAAAAATATTTTGTTGAAAATATAGAAAACATTTTTTGAAAATAGGGAGAACGTCTTTGGTGAGAATGCTTTGGAAATCATCACCCCCTCCATGGTCGTAGTTAACCCGTTGATTACGTCGCCATCTCGGCAAAATCCATAGACAACTGTAGGCCTCCACGCCCCTCGATTACACCATGGAACCCTGAAGCGACCCAACTTTCTAACACCAGAAAGTCGCATCACTAATTAAGAAAGAAAGGGATAGAAGAAGAAAAGATAAGAAAGAAGAAACACAACAACATCAGATAACTCACAGCGCAACGAATGAAATATAATATATCACATAAAATATTACATAGTATCATATTACATCAGAGTACGCAACTTATACAACACATATTAGACGATTATAAACATATGTCTAACTATACAACTCAAGAACACAAGATACAGATACTATACAAACACAGCGGAACCATAATATATCTACACGTGGAAGCCTCCTGCTCCATAACTCCTCCAGAATTTCGTCAAGCAACCCTGAATCCCTCGACTACTCATACATAATATTAGTACCCAAGAGTTTAATAAAACAGAAAATAAACACTCGGGTCAAACAGGGGTGTGGTGTGAGTAAACGGGTTAAAATTGCTTAACTTTAGAAAAACCTTTGAAAGAAAAGGTATCACGTAAGACTTCCCACACATAAATATGGAAAAGTTTTTACCTTACGCTAATCAGAACGTTTGATAGGAAATCCGGTGATATTATAATAGTGTATAGGTTTTTCAAAATAAAATACAGAAATAGCTGGAATGCTTACATCTCACTTTCCAACATAGTTGGGCACAATCAAAACCGTACAGGCACTTATTGAATTTTGGATTCCATCAATGGCAGGGCTACCAGGGTACCGGCCGTCACAGTACGTGGCCTAGATCACTGTACCGAGGATCACTCTCAATCCCCTGCAACACAAAGCCGGGACCATTCCTTACTGAATAGTCTCGAGTAAGATCACCCCGTGGTTGGCGCGACCAACCACCCACTAAGCCGAAATAAAAGGAACATCTAGAAAGGAATGACCTCACTCTGAAATGGGTGCTACCCACCTAGCCTTGCTGCACCTCCCTTGTTTTAGCCATTCCCGGTAGATGAGGCTTGAGGCTGCGATTACCGTTATAGAACACATCTATCTTAGAATGCTCATCGTCCACCTGACAATGTTCTGAAAGCATTCAATCCACACAAGTTCGTTCTGGGTTCGAAAGAAACTGAAGGCACTATGTCGTTGCACTCATTTTGGAATCACCCTCAGAGTCAATGACCATAGGCCTTGCACTCTAAATCACCATCTCGAACCTATAAGTACTATCTCCGTCAAACTCATCACGGAATCACCCCCAGAGTTATACTGACGAATAGTTCTTACACTTCGAGTCTTCACTAAGCTCCACTTGGATTCACGACCTAACGTTTAATTTGGATCGATGTAGTTTTCGAGTTATCCAAATATGGAAACCCGATCTCGGTCTCACCGAAATCCAAACGCCATTTTAATGTCCAAGTTGTTTAAGAGTTTTTAAACAATTAAAACTTATATTTAGGATGATATAAACAGATAGATGAATCACATTATCACAATAGATAATTCATATCAACCATTCATCCCACAAAGCAGCATATCACATATCATAGATATCCAAATCATCCAGTATCAACCAATCACCCAATATAAATCATCCAATATCAATCAATCATCCAAAAGCAGAATTGATTAACTCTAAATCAATTGGATTACCTAAATCCTTCTTCATTAATTTATTCAAAATAAATAAATTAATCATCTCTCAATGATCTTCTTAATTAATCTCCCTTGATTAATCATCTTTAATTACATTCAATTTATCCTTAACCATATACAGTAATTAACCTTTAATTACTATCATTAATTATAATAATTAATGATCCTTCATTTACTTCTATTAATTAATCAACTATGATTAATTACATTAAACCTCAATTAATTATAATTAATTAATCACACTTTAATTAATCACTTTTATTAATCAACCTTGATTAATTCATTAATTATATTAACTAATGATCCTTATTAATTAATAATTCCTTTAATAAATTAAATAATTAACTTGTAATTAATCATATCATGTATCATAGACAGTAATTAACAACTTGTAATTACTTGTCTTAATTAATTAACTTCTTAATTAGTTATATTAACACTTTGACTAATTAATCCAATTAATTAATCTTTAATTACTTCATTAAGTAATTGTTAATTAATAATCCTTAATTAATTACTTTATTAATTAATTACATTTTTAATTAATTACACTTAGTAATTAATCTTAAATTAATCATATTTATTAGTTAGTTAATTACATTAATTAATTAACTAAAATCAACCAAGTAATTAACCGTTAATTACTTACATAGGTAATTATCTTCTAATTACTTCCATTAGTAAACCATGATTACTCTCTTAATTAATTACTTAATAAGTAATTAATCCCATCATTAAATAATCCTTAATTCTTTAATTAGTTAATTACTCCATACTTAATTAACTTCAAAAACAATTATATTAATCAATTCCTTAGATTAATAACATCTAGTGACTAACCATTAATCATTTCCATTTAATTACATTCAAAAATTCACCTTAATTACTTCATTTAGTAATCACACTTAATTAATTCATAATTAAGTGAATATTTAAAATTAAATAAACAATTAACTAATTATTTAAAATTAATTAAATAATTAATTAACTAACTTCTTATATTTAAAAATCCTTAATTAATTAAGAAAATCATTTATCTTAATTAATTCTTTACTTATTAATAAATCATATAAATTAAGTATTCTTAAGTTCATATCAAAATAATTTAACCTTAATTATCCTCACAATTTAATTATTTGAATTAATCAAATCTAAATGACTTGAAGACAAATTATTTTATTGGTTTTCAAAATTATAACATTAACCTTATTGGAAAAATAACATTTGGAAATTAATTTTAAAACTTAAAACACTTTAATTATCTAATTTAAACTTATTTATTTTCAATAAAATTTAAAACTTTAGCTTTTAAAACATTACTTAACAATTTACTTAAACTTTGATTAAATATTCAAATTCAAATTTAATTAAGTTAAATTACTTCCAAATGAAACCATCTTAAACATATTTAAATTTAAAATAAATTCAGTTAACACCTTTTAAAAGTTTGATTAACTTTATTTCAAAACAACAAGTTTTAAATCTTGTTTTCTTTTATAAAACTCAAGCTTGATTTTTATTTATTTCAAACAACAAGTTTAAAATTTGCAAACACTATCTTTACAGTTCAAACCAGAAACACATCGCCTAAAAACTCGAGTACGAACCCTTATCTACATGAGTCTGCCCCGAAGACAAACCCTAGCTATCTCCACTTCGAGTCAACCCTATGAAAACGCGAGAGCAAACGAGCAGCCTTCGTCTTCCCTAACTCAAAAACTCCTCCTGACCAAAACCGTGCACGGTGCACGTGCATTAACTCCGCCGTCCTCTGGCGAGCGTCGCGACAATTCCCTACAACCCCGCGATCTCGTGCGAACACGAAAACCAACCCAGATCGATCAAATCTCACTCGAATCAAAATTCGACCCAACGCTCCAAAACTACAGAAACTCGAACCACTAAACCCCCCCACCCAACGCCGACAACTTCCATGCCGTTGATCTTCGCCGTCCTCACCATCGAACACCTCGACCACGAGCTTCATCTTCCCCAAATGCGAACACCTCCGGTCCATTAACCAAGTCGCGACTGTCACAACAGTCCAGCCGAAACAAAAATCAACTAAAACCCTAATTGGATCGAATCCGAATGATTCGATCATAGGAAAATTTTTACAACATTTTTCCCTTCATCAACCATCCACTGGCTAGCTTCAATCAAGATTCTAGCTTCAATCATCACGCCTATCAACGGCAAACCACCAAAACCCCCAAATCGAACAAACCCAAATATCACATTAATTTCTCAACTAAAATCACAAAATGCATATAAAATTTCATGATTTTCCATCATGATTACATGCATGTAGTTCAATTTAGAATTTAAGATAGTTAATTTTTAACAAAAAATCTAGTTTTACTGTTAACCCCTTATTTATAATTATTTGTTGCTTTTAAAATTATGAAACTATTTTTAAAATTACTATCAAACATTATCATACAGTTTTCATTCACATATCAAGTTCAAATAAGGTATAGATTGGAAGATTTTTGCATCTTTCTTTAAGAACAACAACTTCTGTAATTATACAGAGATGAACATAAACAGGTTCATCTATACCCTCAATCATGCATATATAACAGTACTAATGTAAACATGTATTCAATATCAAAGCAAATTCCAACACATGCATCAACATCCCACTACAGATTCATTAAAAACTGTTTTTTTTTTAAATTTACTCGCCTGTTTCTAATTTGCAGAACACACGGTAGTTTTAAATTCTTTTCCTCAGGCTTTGAAATCTTTAAATCTGGAAAATGTTTGATTTTGCTTTGCTGAAGAAAATCCTCCGCATGCCTTCAATTTGATGATTTAAAATGTTGGAATTGATCTTGGTTCCATTTGAATTGCAAAAGATTTGAAATTGCAGGATTTTATTTTGCTTTGCAGATTTTACTTCAGATTTGTCTTTTGCCTTATGGGTTTTCAAATTCCAGATTTTGAAAAATAGTTTTCTGGTTTGAGTTAATTTGAAACAAGGAAGAAAAGAAAAGAAATGAGAAGAAGAAAAAGGTTTGGAATTGTAAGAGAAAACAAATTTTCTTTATATGTTTTAAATTTTCAAATAAATGAAAATGAAGGTCACTTGTTTTTCTTAAGAATTTACATTTGTCATTAATCTCTAAATTTTCTTACACGTGTCACTAATATAACTTATATTTTCAACACATGTTTTTGAGAGGTGTTAATATGTTACACATGTTACTTAAGTATTTTTAATAAATTTTCACTTAATTTAAATGTTAATATAAACTTACTTATTTAATTCTCTTAATTAATAAATATTTACATATGTATATATAAATTTACTTTTTAAAGAAAATATTCTAAAACTAATTATAATACAAATATGTCTTATACATGGATTTAAAAATCTAAAACATTTATATATACATTTATAACCATTTTAATTTAAACACTTTTGAAGAAAACAAAACAAAAAAAAACTTTATTTGAACAATCATATTAAAAATAAACAATTATCTTATATTTTGAAAACAATTGAATAAATCTTAAATTAACCTTTGAAAAGTATTAATTTTAAAACAAAGCTTTAAATTACAATTCATACATATATAAATTATCAATAGATTAAATTAAATTTCAAAACAATTCCAAATTATAACATATACTTATATATATAATATAATTTGAAAATTCATCTTTTATTTAAAACAAAAGATCTTCTATTCACAATATATATCAAATATATATGTTATAAATAGAATAAAATTTTATCAGCTTTGAAAAATAATTCTTATCAATATTGCCAGATTAAAAATTTATTAACCTTTAAAAGATTAAATTTATCAATTTAAATTAAAATTATAAAGAAAAATTATCAAATCAATTTAATTATTAGTATATATTATTAAATTGATATTGCCTAAAATTCCGGGTCGTCACAAACCCGCTACAGATCGCAACTACACCCGGGGTCACATTGCTATCACGACAAAAACCCATATAACTGTAGGCATCAGCGCCCTCGAATTTCGCTGCCAAATAAAATGAAACTTCTCCACTCGACCATAAATCATAGTCTACCGATGTTACGTTGCCATCCCGGTAAAATCAAACGTAGACCGTTGACACTCACCTCCACACGATTTTCACTATGGTCCAAAGTAGATCGCAGCAACATCGAGTTACGTTGTCATCACAACATGACCCAAATGCCTCTATAGGCATCAGCGCCCTCGAATTTCGCTACCCAAAAATCCTCAGGAACTTCAGTTTGTCCGGACTTCCTCACAGGATCCACTTTAGAGCCTCCCACCTTTGGGGCTCAAGGCAGTACCAACCTACGGTACTCCTGAGAAGTTTATTTCAAGGGAGCGCCTTCTTCTCCAAAGCCATTCTCAAAACACTTTATACTATACACATATGGTATTTTCCAAATCATACACCTAATATGAATCTCATATAAATCTCCTTTTTCAAAATCAATTATCCAAAAATCGATAATTCTCAAACTAGGTTTTCCAAAATTGATTTTTCCCCAAAAATCAAAAGCCCTTCCAAAATCCATAGGTTCCAAAACCTTTTTCCTAAAATCATTCTCGTAAGATCCTTGATATATATATATATATATATATATATATATATATAACCTTGAAAAATCTTTTGAATCACTTCATACTTGTATAAATTCCCTTTTTATACTTCAAATACTTTTAAAATCCCTTTTTCTTCTGGCTACAGATTCAACAAGGGAAGTTTGTCAATTATATATAACTTATTTATACCAAATCAAATATTCAAATTTGATTACTGTTTATAAAGTTATTAACCATATTACCTTTCTTTATAAAGTGAACCTTTAGAAATATCCAATTTCCATTTTATTTCATCATTTATTGTTAAAAATGTACTTTTCCATTTCAAAAATCATTTTACATTTCTTATCCACAAATTTTCAATATCAATTTCATTCAAACTCGTACGATGTACACAAATCATTCATACATAATACCAACTGATCGCTCACTCGATCACATAATTTTTCTTCCGGACTTGTATCATCCATCTGACTTCATAATGCGGACTCAGATCTGGTTTCTTGATCAGAAACTGTCATTCTTCTTACATATCCTAACTATGATAGAGAATATCCAGAACCAATCAAAAATCCATATCTAGGTTCGTCGTCGAAAATCGAGTGAAAAAAATCCCAACTCGGATCGATATACTACTCGAAATTCTGTGCTCGAATTTGGAACAAATCATTATACGAATAGAATAATATACGTACATCCTACGTATTTATCTTCATTGATCATTAGCTAAATCAATTCTCTTTTTTATTCATCTTCATTTTGATTCTATTCACTTATCCACAATTTGCTCCCAATTTTCATTTGGGTTAACACTTCAATTCTTATCTCAATTGGTATTTAATTATAAACAGTTTGCACTCTGACCAACTTGTATTAAGAAAATAACTTGAAATTTTGAAAAATAGATAAGTAGTTGAAAAAAATAATTATTATTTGGAAAATAGCTGTAAAATAGTTAAGTAGTTATAAGTAGTCAAATGGTTATAAAATAGTTAGTTAATTGCAAAATAGTTGTAAAATAGTAATTGGTTATAAAGTAGTTATAAAATAGTAATTAGTTTGTAAAACATATGTAAAATAGTAATTAGTTTTCAAAATATTTTTAAAATAACTATAAAATAGTTTAGGTTTAAAAATAAAGGTTCTATAGTAAATAGCTAAGAAAATAGATTTGAAACGGTTTATATTAAAACAATTTATTTGAAAATAGTCTTAGAGTCAAACTGTTCAACTTCCCAATCTCCATTTCAGTCCCTTCAATTTAAATTTTCACTTCCATTTAAATTGATACAATTTCAATTCAATTAAAATTAACCCCAATTCCTATCCCAAGTTCAAATCAACTCCCATTTGAATTTCAAACTTATTCAATTTCAATTTTACTTCAAATTAATTCAATTCAAAGTTTCCATTTGAATTTTATGCCTATCCATCTTTATTCACACTTCTAATTAATTCAAATCAAATTCAAATTTGAACTAATTTTATTCAAATCTCAACTTTAAACCATCTCGAATTATATAAATTCAAGTTAAATTTTAAATGTTGATTTAATCAATTAAATCAAATTAACCTTTATTTCAAATTAGCAATCTAAATCTTTAAACTATTTAATTTTGATTCCAAATTTCAAAATTCCATTTTAAATTATCTTTACTTAACTTATTTCAAAATTCAAATAACAGTTCAAAACAATTTTATCTTCCAACTTTAAAACCGAATCTTAAACAATTTTAATTTGCAAATTAAATTCTTAACATTCAAATCTTAAGTTCAAAATGTTTTCATATCCTTAATTTCAAATTAAAGTTTAATTTCCCTTTTATCTCAATAATGGATATATTACCTTATGTGCACGCAAATGTGCATATTTTTACCACCATATTTATTCTTTTTAAATTAAATAAATGATCATATTGGGTATTTTGACTTATTTTAACCAAAATCCATATTAATTCCAAATTGTCATATATCCATCTTTATATAGGGACAAAACGGTCATTTGTTTGTGTATATTTCTTTAATAAAAATTAATTGGAAATTTATATATATATATATTTGTAGGAATTTGGTCTCAAATAGGAGTAGTTTCATGAAGGAATATGCATGCACAAAGAAGATACAAAAGAATGAAGATGTAAATAATTCAAAGTGAAAAACATGGAGGATCCCACCTACCCACCACCTTAATGTATAAATTAGAGGTTAGTGCACATTCTTATGGAACTAATGGCTTCATGTACACTTAAATAGGGATTATGACATACTAATGATTACTTGGTGGCCACACTACCTCATGGGTATTTTGGGCATTCCCCAAAAATATGATTTAGGGTTTCATACATGTATAAATACTCATATGTTTCATGTAATCTCCTCTTACTTAGTTCCTCTTACTTTTAGTTTAGCCTTAAAATAAAAAGCTCTTCTCTTTTTTTTTCCATGGCTACATAGCCATTTTATTTCATGTAATTTTTCTTTCTTTTATGCAATTTTAATTCTCTTTTATTTAATGCTTCTTCTTTTCTTATATTTGTAGTATAGATTTACTTTCGTGCAAGTAGAATAGTTCTCTTCTCCATTAGCTTTCCTTTTCCTCTTATTGTTGTTTTTTTTCATTTCATATTGCTTTATACTTGTGTTGATATGATAACACAAATGAGAGGCTAATCCCTACAATTTAGGGGTGATGAAGCTCTCTTTAATCATGTAGATGCAACATTTTGATGTTATATCTCTTTTGTGTTTAATGGAAAGTTGGATGTTTGTGTGATTTTGTGTTTAATATTGAGTTTGATAGCTTATGTTGTTCAAAACAAATAAGCTATACTTAGTCATATGAATCACTAATTACCTCTTCATCTACATATGATCATGGTAATGGAAGTGGATTTAGAATCAAAATTTGATGGTTTATGTTTCTAATTCAATAGTTAATAAGCCATGTTTAAAATAGATTCTACTTTTAATTTCATATCATTTTCATTGAAGTTAGTAAGTGGGTTGGAGGTTGCATTAAAGTTTGATGGTTTAAGTGTGTTAATTAATAACACTATTAGGCCATACTTATGATAAATGCATCAACTAAACTCACAGAGACCAAAAATTTCATTATTTCGATTTATGTGATCATGAGAGGGATTTGCCTCTAAATTGCTCTTTAATCTCTTATTTTTATTTTCCTTAGTTTTATCTTGTTTTTACTTTCTTTTAGTTAGTTAACAATCCATCGACTTTGGTTTAATTTGAATGAATAGAATTTTAAAATCATTAATTCCCTATGGATCGACCCGTACTCGCATACGTACTTCATTCGTACACCGTGCGCTTGCGGTTATTTTTATTTCTAAATTTATCGCCGATTTTCTAATCTAGTAGAAATTTCGTCGACTAACATTACCACAATCCATTTCTTCATTCATTTAAACAAATCCAATTCATAGTTCAAAGATTATTAATAACAAAAGGATGATATCATCCAAATTATTATCAAACATCCATCCATTTCCAATTTCTAGATCTCAAGCCCATTTTGAGATCACACAAACTCCCAATTCAAATCAACCACTTAACTTCCCAAGCTAAATCTCAATTTCATCTTGAAATTTCCAATTCAGGTTGTTTGTCTTAAACTTATTTAACTTCCCCAAAGTTAAATTCAATTCAATTCAATCCAGCCAACTTTACCCAATTTGAATTCCCATTTCAAAATTTTAAAATTCTTATTAATCATCTTCCCACCTAAGTTTAAAAAATTATATCACTTTGGGTTTTCACATCACATTCCAAGGAAAATTTAATACTCAATGCTTAGAGTTCATTTCAAATCATCTTTGATATTATGTATATCCCTCATATATACATATTTCCTTTGCACACCAAGTTATTCCTTAAATTTAAACCATTTTTGGTTTTTAATACAAAACAAATTTCTTTTAAAATTTTCAAACAATTCTTGTTTGAATCAAGCCCTTTCATTTAAATAATATTATTTATTATTTCTCTTAGCACCTTGAAACAAATTCTGCGTTTTCTGGTCTTAGATTTAAAACTTCAAATTTTAAATTCTTCAATTCCAATTTATAAGTCATACTCACCTAAATTTTTAATTCCTTAAAAATTTCATTTTGTTTCATCATTAAAAACATTTCATTATTAAAGACAATAATCATTTATGATAATAATCAAGATTATCATATCTGGACAACAATTCATTATTATCTTATTCTGAAAACAATACTACAAATTCAGGATTTTAATTTCAGTTTGGATCCATTTCAAACTTATCTTCATTAATTTCAATTTGGTTGTATTATTATTACCACTTAATTCTCATTATTTTATTTTACTTAAATAATCAACAACCAATTTCTTTAATATATTTACTAATTAGAAAAATTATTCTTATATATCAAAAGATAAACTTGTATAAAAATTCATTTTTAAAATCATTTTATAAGAAAATTACAAGTACGCTCTCATATACTTATATACACTCAACTCATTTCAGGGTATCACGTACCCTAACCTTAATGAGTAAACCCAATAGAGCCAAGGTTCTCGCTTAACCTTCAGCTCTGATACCAAATGTAACGACCCGAAATTCTCAACTCCGAAAATTCCAGATTATTAAAAAAAGGAAAGAAAGATAGAAGAACGGAAAACAACAGCATCTCACATTCGCAGCGGAATCAAATTATAATGCCACACAATAGCATTTATACAAGAAAAGCTGTAATTGTTAGATTACATACAATTCATCAGAGTTACAACCATATACACATAACTAGACAGTTATATCAACCTGTCACAGACAATCATCAATACAAACTCTATAATATACAGCGGTAAACTTCATGCGTTCCTGCCTTCTAGCTCGCCTCCTGAGCTCCAGAATGTCCATACCTGAAAATCTGTAATAATCGGTCTGACCCAAGCATTACATCAAAGTAACACCCGGGTCAGGCTGGAAACCAACGTGAGTAAAACCATATAACATGAAATGCTAATGCATAACTTATTTAAAACTTGGAGTAACTTGTACTTCTCTATAAGTTCACAACTTGTTATAGTCAGCACTTATTTCACAAATCAATGCCTAAGTACCTTTAATTAGTTTCAAAGGTCCATATTATTCTATTCCAGCCTATTGATTTCACATATCAAATCTATATAGAATTATTGTAGATTACAAATCAAAATGGTTTCGGGTATTTACTAACACCCGACTCCGTACTCTTTGAATCCCATGTCATCTTAACCCTTGTTATTCAATTGAATACAATTCGATTTTAAATTCAGGATGCCAACTTTTACACAATAATTCACCATTAAAAGATAACCACATTATCACTGTTCAAACCAAACATATCACATCACCAAAGATTTCATATCAAAAATATCAACCAATCATTCATAAGCAAGATTAATTAGTCACAGCATTTCTAATTAATTTAAATAAATTAAATTAATTTCTTTAATCACTTTTAATCATGCTTACTTTTATTAATTAGTTACAAGTAATTTAATTAATAACCCTTTAATTATCATCTTTAATTACATAAAGTAATTAACCTTTAATTAATTACACAAATTAATTAACTTCAACTATTCACATTAATTATATTTATCCTTAATTAATTACTTAAATTAATCATCCTATAATCATTTACATTGATTAATTAGCCTTTATTTTATCACAATCATTAATTAACTAACCCTTAATTAATCAATTCTTTACACTAAGTAATTAATCCTTAATTACTTCCCTTAAGTAATTTCCCTTTAATTACTTTCATCAAGTAATATCCCATTGGTTAATTATCCTTAATTAATTAACCTTTGATTATTAATTAATTTATCCTTTAATTGCTGATTAACTCTTAACAAATTAATCCGTTAATTACCACATAGATTAATTAGTCTTAACCATTCACATAAATTAACTTTTAATTAATCTCCTTAATTTATTAATTGATGATTCTCAAAACACTTTTCTTAAGTAATTATTCTTTTGATTGATTAAATTTATCAATTAACCTTTAATTAATAATCAATTAAATAACTAACTAATAATCCTAATCACCCAACACTAAATGATTTTAAGATAATTCATTTATCTTAATCACCTTCTTAATCATCATCAAATTTTAATAAACTTTGGAATTAATTATCATTAACTTAAAAAGCATTAAGTTTAATTAAAAATTTAAAATACTTAATCTTCTATTTAAACTACTTAATTATCTATTTAATTAAGCTTTTAAAAAAAACATCTTAAGGATAAACTTAATTAATAACTTAAAATAAATTTTCAACTTTAATAAACAAACATTTAAAAATCAATTACTATTGAAAATAGTTTAAAGCTAATATATTTTAAACTTAACTTTGTTAAACTAAAAAACTTGTTAACAAATTGAATAATAAACCAAGACAATCCCACGGTTTACTTGAATAAAACCCGAGCATTTCCTCACCAAATCCCGTGTTTCCTTCTTGCTTGAATTTTTAAACTGTTAAGCTTAAACACTCACGCGAACAACACGATAACGAACTCGAGTCAACTCTTTTTTTCTCCCGAGACCAACTCGAGGGAAAATCCTTCGTTCCAAAACCCAAAATTCAAGTGCACAGACATCAGGGGCACATGCACTGATCGTCGGCGATGCTCCGGCATCCAGACCGCCACACACAAGTCCTCGATCATCTCCTTCTTTGATCAAAACCACCCAATTCCCAAAATGATCACGAAATTAAGATCTGACTGGATCGAACCCACTGGAACAAAATATTCCGACCAAAAATCACCTCGTCCAGGCGACGCCGACCACCAGAGTTCTCCAGATTCCGTGCAAAGCTTCACCAATGTTCCACTCACGTTTCCCACTACGACTAGACAATTCCGATGCACCCACGATAGCGCGGCAGCGCGATTTCCCTCCTTGACCAAAAACTGAGAAAAACCTAGATCGACCATCTCACGCCGCCATGGTGGTTTAAAATTTTACGACCATTTTTACCCTGACCTCCTACCTTCCTTCTTGCTTTAGTAAAGGCCTCGACCACCCAGTTCACCATGATCACCATAAATTGACTCAAACATGAATTCCATTCATCATACAATTCCTCTTGAATTACGAATTTAAAATTCATGATTCCTCTTTTAAAAATCCTAGTTTTTGATAACAATTCAGATAATATACCTAAATCCACAAATTTATCAAATCAAAATTTTGATATATATATATATATATATATATATATATATATATATATACTAAGTTTTACTGTAATTTCTACATCCCAGTTGAAATTGTCATAAATTTCTATTTAAAATATTTCTAAAATTCAAATCTTACTACTTCTAGCAATTTTTGTTCAAACACCATGACATATAACGAATCAGAGAAAGATTAGTTGATTTTTTTGAATTATATTTGCACCTAGTAATTGAAGAACAGAGCAAAACACCGAAACACTGACATGCCCACAAATATATCCATATATATATATATATATATATATATATATAACCATTTAATCAACCATGCCAACCATTATCACTAATTCAAATTTAAGTTTTACTGCATGCATTAAGATTTTCAACAGAGTTATTTCATTATTTACTCACCTGCAAAATGAAAACAAAGAACAAAGAAAGCTTCTGATGATGAACTGGAATTTGTCTTGCCACTTGATTTAGATTTGCTTGCTGATCTTGATCTGAAACTAAGTTGAATTCATATGAATTTTGTTGAGCTTCAGGTTTGAGAACTTGAAAAAAAATGATCTTTGTTTGATTTTACTTTTCTCGGATTTTTCTTTTCCGGTTTATTATAGGCTTTTGTTTTCTTATGTTTTGAATATGAAAAGATAAAAAAATGAAAGAGGGGGATGGAGAAATATATAGCCTAGCTAATCTTTTATTTATTATTTAAAGGAAATAAAAAGAAAAGAATGACTTGTTTAAATAACTTACACTTGTAATTACATGAATTCCTAAGCTTACATTTGTAATTATAATGTATTAATGTATTTTAATACATTTTTATATAATATCTATAATTTAGTTTACATTTATTCATGTCTTTATATTTAACCTTTTCCTTATTTATCTATATATTACTCTAAAGACAATGATATAAAACTAATTATACAAAAAAATCGTACATACATATTATTTTTAAATCCAATTTATTTCTTAAGATGTTTACATTTGAATTTCAAATTCAAGTTCGAATTCTATTTTAAATCTACTCTTATACATTTATAAACAAATACACATTTCATTTGTTTGAAAAAAGAATAAATTATCCAAATTAAATAAATTAGATCATTAAATTCATGTTGCCAAAATTCCGGGTCATCACAGAGCGCGTATTTGTTAGTGAATATAAAATTGTTTTATATTGTATTGACTTATCGGTTGATTGTTTATAGATTCTGGTCGGTGCAGTTTAACCAACTGTATCGATAGGGGTTTCTAAACTCTTGAACATGACAAACCGACACGGTATTGTTTTAAAATCGGGTAAGTAAGATATACCCAAACTATTTTTGTACAAAAAAGAAATAATTTTCCATAAATTATTATAGTTATGTATGATTGCTTGGTTGTTAGGAATTGATAATATTAAATTATATCAATGATTATTGAATAAGAAATAAAATTTTAACCAACAGCTAAGGAGTAAATTTCAAATAAAAATGGAATTTGTAAATGTAAATTATAAATGTGATTTATAATTGAAAATGAAATAGAATTCCAGAGTAATATTTGAAAATAAAGTTAAAAGGGTTTGAAGTTTTGAGATTTGGTAAATTTAAATTCCTTTTGAGTTTGAAAATGGTTTTCAAAGATTTGAAAAAAAATAGTGAAACTATTTGGGGAAAATATTTTTGAATTAGATTCGAAATTTGGTGGAAATTTGGAATTTAAAAATATTCGAAAAATATTTTTGAAGGGGTAAAAGCATTAAAATCTTTTCGGTCGCTGGAAAATAAATCTGATGATGATCGCGACATCATCAGTGTTCATTTTCGAGTTTCCAGGAGAGGAATTGCAGCCAAAATATTTTAAATTGAAGTTGTTTGGAAAACTGGGTTTGGTTTTGAAAATTCAAAAGATAATTGGAATTGATTTCAAAAATGATTTTTGAAATATTGGAAAGACTCTGGAATCCTATTTAAAATATTTGTATAATATAGTTGAGTTTGGCAACTTATAAAATTTAAAATTGTTAGAATAAAATTTGGCTTGAAGAAAAGTTAAATTAAATAATATGAAATATAGATAAGTTGGAAACTTATCGAAGCTCAGAATTTGGATTAAAACCGAACATTTGAATTGAGTTAAATTAAGTGAAATGGAAAAAATTCAAATTGGACCAAATGAAACAAAGTATTGAAATAAAAATTAGTAAGTGAAACTAATTAAAGAAATGACAAATTAAATAGGGTTTGAAATGAATTAAATTCAATATTTATAAATGAAAGCCAAATTGAATTCATATGGAATTAGAAATCTAGCTTAAGTATGAGTAGCTATAAACTTTAGTGGTGAAGCGAAAAATAAATATAAGAAATGTATAGAATATTTATATTAAACTTAAGAAATAAATAATGAGATTCTTAAATAAATTTGGAATTGAGAAAATATTCCAAGTTAATAATTGAGTGAAAGTTAAAATGGAAATTGTGAAATAGCGATTGTGAATAAGTGGACAGGAATCAAAAATTTAAATGTGAATAAAAAAGGAATTGATATGAATAATAATAAATTGGAAATAAATACGTGGGATGTACGTATATTACTTTATTTGCATAGCGATTTGATCCAGATTTCGAGCATAGAATTTTAAGATAGTTATATCGATCCGAGTTGGGATTTTTCACTCGATTTTCGACAGCGAATCCTGGATATGGATTTTTGGTTGATTCTGAAAATTCCCTATCATAGTTTACGGCTATGCAAGAAGAATGACGGTTTTTGATCAAGAAACCAGATCTGAGTCCGCGCTAGGAAGTCGGGTGAACGATACTAGTTCAAAAGTGAAATTGTGTGATCAAGTGAGCGATCGAATTTGGTATTGCGTACAAATGATATAAGTGTATCGTACGGGCTTGAATGAATATGGGCACTTTTGTAAAGGAATGTGTAAAATGATAAGCAGGATATACAGGTGTGTTAAAGGCAAAAGATAAATTGGGATTTGATTTCGAAGATAATTGAATTGCTCGAAAAAGGTATGTATTTAAATTTCAGTACGAAATTTGATGACTTTCTTGTCTAGCCGCTTGGCATTTTGTTTTCTTTTGAAATCTGAGGGCCCTTGGTGGCATTTTTTAGTCGTACCGAGCTAGCACAAAGCGGGCGCTGGTGAAATTTTCCAAAAATTTAGGGAGAGAAGAATTTTGAGAAAATTTTGAAAATTTAAAATTTGAATTTAAATTTGAATTATGAAGTAAATAATGCTGTTTGGAAACTATGGAAGATTTTGGAAAGTTAGGTGAAGTGATAATGGGTCTTTAATGAAAAGATTTGTTTTGGCAAGTTGATAAACTGTTTAGTTTTGGGGTTAAGGATCATTCTTCTTAACTAGTAATTACGGGACGAAATCCTTTTAAGGGGGGAAGAATGTGACGACCCGAAAATTTTAACATTTTAAATTAAAATATTTAATTAATTTTGAATGTTTGAAAGATATTTTAAGCTTGAATTTCAAATATAACGATGAATTTGGCAATTAAATTATTGAATTTAATTTATTGAAGTTGGGTAAAAATTTGAAACTTCAGTTTTAAACAAATTAAAAATATTTCAAAGGCTTAGGAAATTCATGTTGATAATACTGAAGATAATGGAAGCTTCAGAATTGAATTTGAAAATGTTTTTTTCAGTTTTAAAATCTTATCGTTTAAATCGATGTTTAAAAATACCTTCTGGGGCACAGTCTCGGAATTCAACAAAACCAGTTCCGTTGGATCCGTAATATTGTATTATTATCGGATTTCAATTTTCGTAGTGTTTGGAATGATCCGGTAGTCTTACGGATTGAAAACGCGCAGAAAATTATATCATAAATTTATTTAATAACTAATCCAAAAAGCTATCTTCTCCATAATTAATTTGGACTCGAAACCATTTCCATTGCGTTGGAATAGGGGTTTAACATTATAAACGCCTAGCGACACACCTCGGTTGGGGATTGAGATTTTGAGTTGCGTTTATTGAAGCGACTTGAATTTAAATTTAAATTTAAATTTAATAATGTTTCACAAAGATAAATTTTACATGTTCTCGTTATCTAACTTTTGGCAATTCTCTTGTAGCACGTGTCATATATTTTTACACGCATTTGAGTAGAAAAATATTATAAGTATACAGATTAAAACAAAAACGAAGAAAATTAATGGCCGAGTTATAATTTTCACGAATGCGAAAATCAATTTGAGTCCATGGCCATGTCCCTCTATTAATCTCAAAATCGAACTGACAAAAAATTATGGGCGAAATAAAAAAAAATCATCATCATCATACGAACTACTCAGTTCGATTTCAAATCAAGGAAATAATGGCAGCCTCGTTCCTTTTCTCACCCGTTCTTTTTTCAATAATTTGGGGTCGATTTGTTGGCGGCTGTGGTTTGGGAAAGGTCGCACGAGTGGTGGTGGATCCTCGAGCAAATCGAGAACCAAGTGGGAGATCGCGATGGAGATTGATAGCGTGGAAGTCGATTGGTGTTCAGTGGGAGATTGCGGCAGCGTTTCCATGGTAAGAGGAGACTCTGGTGCGACGCGCGAAGTCGAGGTGGCTCTTGAATTCATTTGCATCCTGGAGGAGCGAACCGATGATGATGTAAAGACCGAGCGATGTCCAAGCTGTGAAGATGTTGACTGCATCGTCGGCACCAGAGCTTCTATGAGGATGGTGCTTGGGCCGACGTTGATGGTGGTGTGGTTCGAAGTCGTGTAGTGAGGTATATGTTTACAAATTTATTTTTCAATTTAATAATAATATATATGTATGTATATGCATAGAAATAATAATATAAATGTAAGTATATATGAATACACATACATATTTTGATTTAAAACAGTAAATACATATAGACAAGATTTTGAAAGAGGAAAATATACTTTAACTTGTTTTATTAACTTATTAAATTATTTTAGTTACTAAAGATTATTTAAAAGGAAAATTAATTTTAAACCCAAATTACTAGTTTAAAACCAAATGATTAGTTTAAATTAAATTATTGGCCAATTTAATTTGTTAAATGGAAATTTATTTTTAAATTAAAATAGTTAGTTAATTAAAACTATGAAATGGAAATTAATTATTCGATTAGAGGAATTTAATTTGTTTAAATGGTTCATTTAATTATTGTCATTAAAAATAATTTATTAAAGGAAACTTAATTTTAAATTTAAATTTTTAGTTAAATAAAATTATTAAAGGAGAAATTAGTTGAAATAAAACTATTAGTAAAACTATCAAAACAAAAATTGATTATTTGATTATTTCGAATATTAATAAATTGTATAATTGTTTATACAAGGTCTAATACCGTGAAGAAAAAGTTGAGATTGGAATGGATTGCAAAACAAAAGAAAAGGTAAGATCTTCTCACTCAATTGAATATAATTAGAATTTTAGTTATTGATTGACTGTTTGGATGTGGTAGTATATATATAATAATGTGCATATATATATATTTGGAGTGATTGATTTCCCGCATTATATAGCGGATGAGGCCCCATGCGCCGCATAATAGCAGATGATATTATATAATCCCATATACCACGATATTCCACCTTGAAGTGGAATTGGTATTTAATTGTTGTGCCAACATCTGTGGATGCAGGGAAGCAGGTTGGAGGGGTCCAACTGGATTCTTCAGTATTTGAATTTATTTTCATGTTGTGATGTGATTATTAATGATCTATGAATGATTATATTACTGATTGGAATTTATTGAAACCAATGGTTTAGCCAAAAATATTTTTGGTATCGTAGGATACCAGAAATATAAAATTGGATTTTTGAAAATTAAAGCAGAAGGTTTTAAGTAAATTAATTTTAGAGAATTGAATAAATTTAAAAGAAAGAATTTAAAAAAAGGTAAAGATTGATTTTTGAAATCCTATTGAATAAATTCCAAAATATGAGGAAGGATTTTAATAAATGGATTTGAGTAATATTTTTCAAAAGTTGAAGAATTTACTTAAAATTCGGATTTTAAATAGTTTGGAAGAGATAAAAGAATTTATTTTAAAAGGAAATAAATTCAGAAACCAATTTGGAATTTGATTTGGTGTTTGAAATAAAATTGAAAATCAATTTGGAATTTGATTTAGTGTTGAAAGTGAATATTTTGAAATCGATTTGAAAATCTTATATCAGTGGATATTTGGAAATTTAAATTCACGATGGGAATTTATAAGGGAAATGGAAATTTATTCTAAAAATAAATATTGGTTTGTTTTTAAAAGCGTGGAAAGAAATTTACGGATTTGGAATGTAAATTTAAAATAAATCAAGAAGGATTTATTAATTGATTTAAAAGGACCATTTTGAAATGAAAGTGTATTTTCTCTAGAAAGCCGAGTATGTTTTCGAAGTAGCTTATAAATATAAATTGAAAGTTTTAAAGATGGTTTTAAAAAGGATACTTTGGAGAAATTATTTTCTTAAGTTGTTTTTAAATCTTTAAAGAAAATGTTTATTTAGTTAATTATAGAAGTGATTGTTTTAAAGATTAAATTGATATTTGATTTGGAAAATGGTTACTTAAATAGTTATACCCTATCTAATAATTTTATTTTTAAAATTTGTTTGGACTTGAAGTTTTATATGAGATATTGGTATAATATTTTCATAACTAATATTTAAATAAGTGTTTAGGATAGTTTTTATTCTAAATGTTTCCAAGTATATATTTTTGGATAAATGATTTAAATTATTTTAAAGTATTCGAACTCGGCAAATTTTCAGTGGAAATAAATAATATTTGAAAATTTAGTCCACGTGAGGAAGGTGATTTGAATTTTTTTTTCAAAGGGTTGAAGTGTGAAAATATATCTTGCGAAGATATTTTGAAAATAAATAATTTGGGGAAATTATTAAATCTGATGATTGTTGTGAATATTGATTGATAGTTAAATAACCGACTATCAATATTGGCCTTTAAATGGCATTTGAATTTTGATGTGACCGCGGGTCGGATTCTAAAAGGTTATTCGAAAACCACATCGAATCTTTGTGATGGATCTTTTGTTTAAAATATCAAAGTGGAAATTTGTTGTGATTTGCTTGAAATCTGAATGTAACAATTATTTTTAAAATAAGCGCTCATTATTCGGATTATCCAGGAGAGGACTTTGTGTCATAAAACCCATTCCGAATAAAGATACGACGAAATGGGATTGCATTTAAAGACGGTGTTGAAGACCGGGTATTTTCGAAAACGAAAGGATTACCTGACGAATGTCTCTGCACTGAGTTATTCCGGTATAGAGATTTTATCACCCTTTGTGATGGGGAGTCCGGACGTGATTAGTGAATGTCCGAATTTGCAAGGGCTTCTTTGAAGTGCCTTCGGCTCTGTTCAAACCCAGGACGGACTTGTATGGATGTGTGTCTGACATTACACTTTGAGATGTAAAGCTGGTTTCTATCATATATATTTCTGTTGGTGGCGGAGAATTTATTCTCTTAGCTTAACACCATTCTCTGAGACGTACGAGCTCAGAGGTTATGTAGTTGATGGTTAGTAGTGATGCATTCCCAATTTGGTAATGTGGCATGCTACATGTTGCCGATCATTTGTTGATCGAAGCATGGCTTTTGTGAAAAACGTAGCTTTATGGATGAGACCTCGTCGGACCTCACAACCCGAAAATGGTCAAAACAGAAAGAATGCAGCAAGGTGTTTTAAGGGTCGCGCCCTTACGGTATGTCCATTTCCTTTTGGAAAAAGGCCGTATCATGGTATGGAGCTCAGATACTTAACTTATGTGGTTGCTTCAAATTTATCACTTTGTGGTTGTTGGTGTTGTGGATCCTCACATAAAGGTCGGTAATGATCGGGGATGGCATACTCGTGTGGTGGTTACCTAGTTACAGCTTCATTACAGCGTGAGGCAACTCAGCCTTGTGTTGGCAGAGAGCTGGTTAAGTTTTCGGGGCATCCCTCCAAAGGCGTACCCATGTGGCATAGGAAGTTACTTAGCCTGACCTTTTGTTGGAAATCCAAAGAAACAATACGCACCATACGGTTTTAGTTGTATACCCTGCCTTTTACTTATGGTGGTGACCCGCCGTCTAATTAGTAGCTACAGTAGGTATACCATAATGGTGTTATGCTGGCTAAGATTAATATTATACTTTCGAAATTTTCTACACTATGCACTAATAATAATATCAAAAGGATTTTTCGTATTAAGCATGTTTGACTATCATAAGGAGAAATCTCCTTCAATTCTGTGTTTGCATTATGTGTGTGGCGGGATGCCTTATGGTAGTTTCATTTTCCAAAAGCATAGTGGATTTCTTTTCCTTTCTTTATGTAAATAACTATTTTTAAGATCTCACACCAGTCCCATGAATGACCTGGAGTTTATTGTTCCCTTTCTAAACTCTGGGTGCCCATAATTTTCCACACGGGTAGCCTAGAGTCAGGAGTAGCAATTGTTCTGGAGCGAAGTCAGAAAAGTATGCTGTGGAGATATAGATTTCAAGCAAGATGGTGAGGCAAATCAGTAGTGTATGATTTTCTTTTCCACTGTTTTGTCGTTGTAACACTCTGATGTTGTATGTATAAACTGATATAGTTCTTTTGTTTAAAGATTATTAATTTATCTATTATATATTGTTCCGCTGCTAAATGTGAGATTCTGATATTGTTTCTGTTTCTTCTTCTATCTACTTCTTCTTAAACCCTAAAAGTTCAGTTTTCCGGCATTCGACTGTTCGGCATTTGATACAGTGGACGTATTGATGTCGACTTTCGGGCGTCAAAAAATTGGGTCGTTACAGGGTATACATATTTCAACCATATTAAAACTTTATAAAATTATTTTAAAATATTTTTAAACATATAAAGGATTTAATATGAATTTATTTTTAAATAAAATAATATATATGAAGCATGAGTGAATATATTTAAAATCAAAATTTGAAATATTTAGAAACAATAAAATCAAAACTATAATAATGTATAATAGATATAATGAGTATTTAAAAATATAAACTAATTAAAAAATTAATTTTTCAACATATAATAATCTTGTAAAATAAAAAGTTAAAAATAGTTTGAAGGTTATTTTGAGAGATAATTTTGAATACAAGAATTCTTTTAAAATCAGTTTCGAAATTCAGAATATTTAAAAACCATTTGAAAAAAAAGAATAGAAGAGATCGAAGAAGTGCTGTCGGGGTTTTAACAATAATCTATGACTCTATAACTTATCTGAATATCTTGAGTTCTTCAATACTCATGAGCCTTCAACCTCTAACTTTTGAATCTCTATATCAGCCTCTTGATTCTTCACTTGATACTGTATAGTCTTTTTAATTAATACATGTTTAATATCCTGCACTATATACTATATATAAGTTGATAAAAACAACAGTGTCTATATTTTATATAATGTCGCATGGTTGTTGTTATCAAAATCAATGCCTAAGTTACTAATACACTTATTATGTGAGTCGGTGTTTACCAATATGGGACATGTTATTTGGGCTGGTATTTACTATTTATGGACCTTTTTGTATTTACTGTATGGCGAGAAGATTACAGTTTGGAGTGGTTAATTGCTATTTATTGGTATTTACTCGATGTCTGTGTGTGTGTAGTTGTTAGTATTCATCATTTGTTAACATGTGTGGTTGTTGGTTTACACTAATTTTTTTTTACTATTAATTGATGTGCGGCTAATGCTATTATTACCCATGGATTAATGCACTTATTTCTATATTGAGCATTAGTGTTTGTTCAATACTTTTGATCGGCATTGCTCAGTGATTGGATAACTTTTGGCTGTGCATATGTGTGGAAGTATTATTCCCTATCTTCCTATTATCATAATATCGTTGATATGAATACATGCCCTTATTTTAGGGTTTATGCACCAACAATAAATGTTATCATGTGCTAACATTAATGGCTATAGAAGAAGATCGGTTCTAGGTATGAGTGTAGAACGTGGGCATAATCTCAAAAAGATATGTAGATAGTCTTTCTCAAGGTAAGACCACCAGATCCCCTAAGTTACGCTAGGGCGTGTACGTTATAACGCAGTCCAAACTAGTTGAACCCTTCCCTTTTTTCTTTTTCATTTGTGCTATTATATATATGTATATATATATATATATTTGTTGTATATGCCTATATACAGATTTCTCAGGATTACAAGTAGAAGCAAAGGGAAAGGAATGAAGTGATTCTATTACTCCTGCCTTTACGTTGCACATTTTCTTATATTTTCGTTGATTACTTGTTTTTCTATTTCATATATTAGAGAATTCGTAGTTGTAATGTAAATGTAGACAAACGGTCGATATATTATCTACAACATTGACTCTTGTATGTTGTATATTCGTTGAGGTAATATGTTATTGCTTCGTTCTATTGTGAGATAAAATAAATTTATTAAATAGTTGTTTTTAATTCATCCAACGACCTACTGTATTTAACATATATGATAGCTGCATAAGCGTAGATAGTGTCTGACACCAATAGGTGTTAAGAATAGCGGGACATTATGAACATAAGAATCTGATTATACTGAGAATACGCATCCATGTAAGGCAAAAGTTTGTGTCCACTGATGGCATCAACCAATTGATCAATTTTAAGGAATGGATATTAGTCTTTTGGACATGCCTCATTCAAGCTCATCAAATCAGCGCATATCCTCCATTTCCCACTAGATTTTTTTGACCAAAACAAGATTTGCTAATCATTTTGGATAATAAACCTCATAGATAAATCTAATCTCCAATATTCCTTTTATCTCTTCTTGTAAAGAAAGTGGCCAAACTTTATCTAAACTCTTTTTCTTTCTTATTGGAGTGAGGTTTGGATCTATATTTAAATAATGAAACATCAACAATTACATATCGAAATGAGATCAAGTGAAGAAATTTATACTTGATTATTGGAATGCGATTAAATTTTCTCTCATATCTTTCTCTAATTTCTTTCCGATCTTTACTATCTTTGTTGGATCTGGCGAATCTATCAGAATTTCATCCAAATATTCGGTTCACTTTACCTTGCTTTCGTTGTCCAGAGCATTGATTTTAGTGATTAATGCTTCTGTTTCTTATTTATCTTGACCATCCTTTTAGGATATGTCAATATTTTGTTAAAACATCATTTTTTCTAGACGAAATTCTTTTTTTGATCAACCATTTTATATTAAGTAGTGCACCCTTTTCATTATTAACTGAAAGCGTATGCCCTTTACTACGGTCAATAGTTTTAAATAATGAAGATAGGAGAACTTCAAAGTTATATGCCTTGGCCATCCTCCACCGATATTTGGTAGCTAAAGGCTTATCAATTTCCTTTTCATTAAGTTTACTTGACACAAAATCATAAGTGGACTTATTGACTTTATTCAATCGATCCAAGGTAGCGAAATACATTTCTTTATTACTAAACTGTTCACCCCTAATCGTTACCAACCTTTGCAATAAATTTTATAATCAGGACTGGGGTGAAATGAAAGCGTCCATTTCATCCAATGTCAGTCTCCCAAAGAAAGCATTGTAGTATGATGGTTAATCAATTATAATAAGAGAGTTTCAAAAGTTTTGTGGTGTGGGTATTCCAACTTCCACATACAATCCGATATTCCCTATTAGAGTTGATCGTTTGTTGTTTAATCCAAAAATAGGTTCGAGAATTAGATCAAGTTTTGTAAGAGAAATGTCCATCTAGTCAAAATCATGCTTAAAGATAATGTTCACAATGCTTCCTGTATTATCAAAATTTTTAATACTAGTGATAACCCAATCTGTGTAGTGATCATAAACAGATCATTATGAGGATGTCTTGGTCTCTCAACTACTTAGCCATTGCTAACAAATCTGGAATCCTACACTTTATGATTTTCAATGGCTGCCCTATTGGAACAAAGTAGATTTCTATTTCCTTTCTAATGAACTTGTTATGGGCTCCTTTACTTTTCCCAATAATACGAGGTCCTCAATGAATGACATTAATATGATTCACCAATGAAAGGAAGTTACGCTAGGATTGCGCTTCCATGACATTGGCGTTGTTTGATTAGAGGCGGGTGTTAGTGGTATTTGGAAGAGCCCTTGGACCCATTTTTACAAACTCCTTCAACGCACCCCCTCCTTATCATTCCCTATATTGTAAAAGTCAAAACCTTGCAACTTTCCATTTTGTGCTCATTTTTCTTTATGATTATATACAATAATCTCTCCTTTATTTAGCCCAAGATTGGTATGAGCTTTCAAGGAAGTGGGATACTCCATTTTATCCTTTATAACAACATAAATGCATGATATGGGTTGATTCAGGGCCACACATTTGGTTTTTTGGGTTTCGTCCCACTTTGGTAGCTTGTTAGCTCCCATGGACCCATCCTTTGAGTCCTTGCCCTTTTGCTACATCTTTTCTTCCGGAAGACTTCATCAAGCCAAACAAACTTGTCAGTTTGGAAATGGAATAAATCTTTTACAACCATGCACAATAAGCTCCTTCCAGAAGGTGTTACTTTCGATCAACCCAACCTTGCTAACATCAAAATCTCATTACCGCTTACTCTCTTTTTATCCTTTTAGCTTCTACATTTAATTTTTTCACGTATTCTTTTAACTACTTCTCTATCATTGATTTATGGCCAATATACTTGAATCTATGGTCGGATCTTTTGAGGTGCAAAATTGAGTAGAGAATTTGCTAACAAATCAAGTTAGGAGTAAATCGTATTTTCCCTGTATCTTCTACACTATTTACTTGCAGTTCTGGTGAATGTGATTGGGGATAACTCATATCTAACAGCTCTAGAACCTTCAAAAATATCCTTCTGACTTTCAAAGCCAAAAATATGATCATCGGGATTGGTTGATCCATCATATTTAATGATAGGAATCTTGACATTCAAAAGCACTAGAGCCATCATCCCATCAGCGAATGGTGCGACCCTCATTTTATTATTTACCTTTGGGTTCATCATCTTCTTATCCTTGATGTTACTTATATCCTTGGTCATTTTTAATGCCAAATCCCAAAAGCATGCTTCGTCAATTTCGTAATCTTTTCGCTCATCTTTATACTCTAACTTTGACGTAAAACTAGCAGATTGTTCGCTTAAAGGTTTATTGATGACCTTATGTACTTTGGTGTTACTTGAAAAATTGACCATTTATCACTACACCTTTTTTTGCTTGATGATCATGTTAAGGGATGACCCCTGCAGTTTTTTTCTTATTTATGGTCCTTTTTCTCTTTGACCCCCAAATCACCTTTTCACATATGTTTCCTCCTCCTAAAGTTACATCGTCAACTTCGAGGGAAGATACTACCTCTCTTGATTATCTTTTATCCCCAGAGTTTTTGAAACAGTCTTTTGAGATACTAACATCTCAGTTATCTCATGCATTGTGTCAATTTGCTTTGTCATCTTCTTTAGTGCTTAGCTTTCATTCTCCATTTGTACATGCAATGATGCTCATCCTACCTCGATGTTATCCACGTTGAAGGTTAGGATTGCATTATTTTCAAGGGTTGTAGCTTTTTTTGATAAATGAGTGATCCTCATTGAGAGGAGAGCACTTATTATTTATGTTATACGTCTAGTATACCAAAACAGAGAATAATCAATTATAAACTCGTCGCACAAGTTTATAACTCAGATTTCCACTACACTGGAATTCTGTAGTAATTATTATAACAATATGAATGTTGTAAATGAATTACAACAACAACTTTATACTATTGTAAGAAATAGTACAACTTATAAACGGGAAAGATTACAGTGAATCTAACCAGTATATAAAGGAAATTCCGTCTGAGGCTTGTCGTAACAATTTTCTTAAGAATTTTATTTCAAAATTCTCCCAAGATACAACAGACGTATTCTGCTCGAGATCGTAATGAGTATATCACTCTGTGATTTAGAGTATGGCAATAGAAGTGAAGAAGAAGATTCGGATTCTGAAAAATTAGTAAGGAAAGTGATCGGTTTTCCTTCTTATTTATAGTTGGTCCGTATCTCTTCCGAACGGTCGTGTCTGCACCCGTTCGCTCAAACAGTTGCGTCCGTACCACTTCGTACAGTCGCACCATCTCATGCCGCATCCATTCGCCCGTGTCTACTTCTCGCACCCGCTTCTGTTCGCATCTAACGGCCGTCCGCTTTATGAACAGCCGCGTCCGTCTTCACCCGCCCGCTTCTCTTTAAATTACAGGCTCAGCCCAGTTTCAGCCGAAGCCTAAAACCGTTAAACGTTGGCCCAGCAAAAGAATGGTCATTTTAGACCCGTACCCGTGCCCGAGCCCGGCCCGGTTCGGTCGGTCGGTCGGACGGCGGCGGCGGCACGCGCGCGTGTGTGGTGGTGATGCATAGCCTCCCTCCTCACAACGAAGCACACATTTGGGAGCCCCAGGCCCCCAACCTCCTCATGAGAAAGCTATATTTAAACCAATATAGCTCTCACAATTTGGAGATGTGGGACTTTGTATATTTCATTCAACTTATTCTTAAGGAATTCCAACAATCCCCCACATGAATGATAATATACATATCCCCCACACAAAGCGAAATATCACAGAGTACATATGAAATAATGCTTTGTCATGGATAAGTAGATGTTTCACTTTGAACTTTCCCTAGTTAAAACTTATCGGATCTACTTGGCTAATCGGTGAATTATTTCATCTTGAACCTTCGGCCTTCATTGTATATCCAGACAATAAGCTTTACGAAGCATTGATTCCCTTCTCATCCAGTCTCTTGGTTGTGTTCATTTTGGTCCTGAACAATCTTTGGTTCTGCGAGTGTTTTTAGAGAATAAAAGCCTTTGAATATTCTTATAGAGCCGACCCAGCTCACATTAACATAGGTGATCGCAACCATGAAGAGTATCCTACATATATCCCACTTGTTATTGTCAAGATATGGTCATCATTAAAAAACATAGTTTTAACCTTTAAACACCTCTGTAGGCATTTATATTTTGCACCATAGGAATGGAGTTGGACTATGTCCACGTAAATGCATTACGTCTTGAGTTATTCAGAACTGGTTTGCCTATTGATCCTAGTCCGTGGGATCTCCAATCGTTAGGATAGGTTTCCGTATAAGATAACTCTTGATGGTTTAGGCTTTTAAGCCCATTCCCCTCGATGCGCAGTCAATTTTCTCTCTTGATAAACCTTTAGTAAATGGATCCGCTAGGTTATCATTTGTCTTCACATAATCAATGGAAATAGTTCCATTAGAGAGTAACTGCCTAACTGTGTTATGGCGTCGACGAATATGTCGCGACTTTCCATTATACACAAAATTGTGCGCTCTACTTAGCGCAGCTTGGTTATCACAATGTATACATATGGCCGGTACAGGTTTAGGCCAAAACGGAATATCTTCTAAAAAGTAACGAAGCCATTCTGCTTCTTCGCCTGCTTTATCTAATGCAATGAACTCTGATTCCATAGTGGATCGAGCTATGCATGTTTGTTTAGTAGATTTCCATGACACTGCTGCCCCTGCTAGGGTAAAGACATAACCACTCGTTGATTTTGATTCCTCTGAATCTGCAATCCAGTTTGCATCACTATATCCTTCTAAGACGGCAGGATATTTTCCATAATGTAGGGAAAAATTAGTGGTATTCTTTAAATATCCCAACACTCTCATTAGTGCTTTCCAGTGTTCCTTCCCTGGATTACTTGTATACCTGCTTAGTCGACTTACCGCGTAAGCAATATCTGGTCTGGTGCAATTCATCAGATACATTAAGCATCCTATTACACAAGAGTATTCCAGTTGCATTACACTCTCATCAGTGTTTTTATGCAGTACTTTCGATGGATTAAAATGTGTCCTCACTCCTTTAATTCCATACTCTTGGAATTTTTCAATCACTTTGTCTACATAGTGTGACTGAGATAGTTCAATTCCATTAGGTGTTCTTATTATTTTGATTCCCAAAATAATGTCCGCAACTCCTAAGTCTTTCATATCGAAATTGTTGATTAACATCTTCTTTATAGTCTCTATTACTTTAGTATTAGGACCAAAGATTAGCATATCGTCTACATATAGACAAATCATCACATATGATTGTCCAACCTGTTTGTAATAAACACATTTATCACATTCATTTATACGAAAACCATTTTTCATCATGACACTATCAAATTTTTCATGCCATTGTTTTGGAGCTTGTTTTAGTCCGTATAGTGATTTCACTAACCGACATACTTTGTTTTCATTTCCTTTGGAAATAAAACCCTCAGGTTGCTCCATGTAAATCTCCTCATCGAGATCTCCATTTAAGAATGCTGTTTTGACATCCATCTGATGAATTTCCAGATTATATATGGAAGCAATTGCTATTAACATTCTTATAGAGGTTATGCGTGTAACCGGTGAATAGGTATCAAAGAAGTCTACTCCTTCTTTTTGACGATATCCTTTGGCTACCAATCTGGCTTTATATTTATCTATAGAGCCGTCTGATTTCAATTTCTTCTTGAAAATCCATTTGCAGCCAATTGGTTTTATTCCAGGTGGAATATCAACTATTTCCCAAGTTTTATTACTTAGAATTGAATCAATCTCACTTTGGATTGCTTCTTTCCAACATGAAGATTCAGAAGATGACATTGCTTCCTTGTACGTTTGAGGTTCGTGTTCTAACATATAAGTTAAAAAATCCAAACCAAATGTTTTGGAAGTTCTTTCCCTTACGCTTCTTCTTGGTTCAATCTCCTCGTTGTCCTGATGAGTTTCATCTTCACATGTCTCATCTTTGTTATCTCTTGTCCTTTTTGGGACAGGATTTCCATCGTTTCTTTTATGTGGGAACACATCTTCAAAGAACGAGGCATCTCTTGATTCCATGATTGTATTTACATGAATATCATTTATATCAGACTTGAATACTAAAAATCTGGAGGCACTACTATTTTGGGCTGGCCCAAGATAATAACAATCTACTGTTTTTGGTCCAAGTTTGACTCTCTTGGGAGGCGGAACTGGAACTTTTGCCAAGCACCCCCACACTTTGAGGTATTTAAAGCTTGGTTTGTGTCCTTTCCATATCTCATATGGAATTGTTCCCGTTTTATTGTGAGGAACTTTGTTTAATATGTGATTAGACATATTTAATGCTTCCCCCCACAAGTTCGTCGGTAGACCAGAAGTTAAAAGCATGGCAGTAATCATGTCTTTTAACGTTCTGTTCTTCCTCTCGGCTACACCATTTTGTTGTGGTGAATATGGTGCTGTTGTTTGATGAACTATTCCATTCTCTGCACAGAACTGTTCAAACGGTGACTCATATTCTCCACCTCGATCAGATCTCAATATCTTGATCTTTTTATTTAACTGATTTTCTACCTCAGCCTTGTATTTTATAAACGCTGTTATTGCTTCATCTTTACTATTTAAAAGATATACATAGCAATATCGCGTATAATCGTCAATAAAAGTAATGAAATACTTTTTCCCACCTCTTGTAGGTAGTGATTTAAAATCACATAAATCTGTATGTACCAAACCTAATGGTTCGGTGCTTCTGTCAACAGATTTAAATGGTTGTTTGACCATTTTTGCTTCTACACATGTCTCACATTTGTAGTTCTTATCTACTTGGAAATTTGGAATCAATCCCAAGTTTGATAATTTCTTCATTTTTCGGAAGTTTATGTGTCCTAATCTATCGTGCCATAGTAAAATTTCGTGCTCAAGCAAGTAAGAAACTTCAATTTTATTAATAGCACAATCAGAATACATAGTTTTATTGCCGATAACGGCTACATTTGCCTTAAATAGGCCATCACATAAATATCCCCTTCCGATATACATTCCAGCTTTGGACAGAACCATCTTGTTTGACTCGAACACCATCTTGAATCCCTTCTTTGATAGGACTGCACCAGAGATGAGATTCTTGCGTATGTCTGGAACGTGGAGCACGTTATTCAACTTAACAGTTTTTCCAGAAGTAAACTTGAGGATTACTGTACCACTGCCTTCGATCATGGAAACTGCAGAATTACCCATGTAGAGTTTTTCTTCATGATCGAATTTCTGATATGTAGAAAACATGGATTTGTCATAACAGACATGACGAGTAGCGCCTGTATCTACGCACCATTGGTTAGGATTCTGAACCAGATTGCATTTAGATACCACCGCCGAGAAGTTAGACTCGTCTACTTCCATGTTATCTACTATATTTGCCTCTTTATTGTGTTCCTTCTTGAGTCTACAATCTCTAGCGGCATGTCCAACTTTTCCACAAACCCAACATTCGCCATTAAATTTCTTGGTTCGTTTGTTGTCTTTTGGTTTGTTGTCTTGAGCTTTCCTTTTCTTCTGGAAATTCTTCATTTTGTTTTTGGTCTTTGACCCTTCATCCACAAATGCCTCCTCGCTTTGTTTTGTTATTCCACGGTTATCTGCCTCAATTTTCAATCGGACTATGAGATCCTGTAAAGAGATTTCCTTCTTCTTATGCTTTAGATAGTTGCGGTAATCTCTCCATGACGGCGGCAGTTTTCCCGTGATGGCTTCAACCAAAAACGATTCTCCAACCACATGACCTTCCGCTTCGAGTTCATGAATGATGATTTGCAATTCATGCAGTTGAGCAGTCACCGGTTTGGAGTCAACCATCTTGTAGTCCATGAATTTGTCTACAATGAATTTCTTAAGACTGATATTCTGCGTCTTGTACTCTGTGGTAAGTGCATTCCAGAGTTCTTTTGATGTCTTTGAAGGCTGATATACTTTGTATAGCATCTTGTCAAGACAATTCAGAATATAGTTTCTGCATAAAAAATCGGAATGCTTCCACGTATTCACCTCTGCTTCCTTGCCTGGTGCAGGAATCGGTTCCTCCTCCTTGAGGTACTTTTGCAGACCAAGTGTGGTGAGATAAAACAACATTTGATTTTGCCATGTCAAGAAATCATCACCATCTCCCTTGAACGGTTCAGGTCTGTTGTGAGTAGAATTCTTTGAAAATTCGACTGCTGCCATCTCTGTTTTAGTAAGAAAACAGTAAAATTCTTAAGATGTTATACGTCTAGTATACCAAAACAGAGAATAATCAATTATAAACTCATCGCACAAGTTTATAACTCAGATTTCCACTACACTGGAATTTTGTAGTAATTATTATAACAATATGAATGTTGTAAATGAATTACAACAAAACGTTATACTATTGTAAGAAATAGTATAACTTATAAACGGGAAAGATTACAGTGAATCTAACCAGTATATAAAGGAAATTCTGTCTGAGTCTTGTTGTAACAATTTTCTTAAGAATTTTATTTCAAAATTCTCCCAAGATACAACAGACGTATTCTGCTCGAGATCGTAATGAGTATATCACTTTGTGATTTAGAGTATGGCAATAGAAGTGAAGAAGAAGATTCGGATTCTGAAAAATTAGTAAGGAAAGTGATCAGTTTTCCTTCTTATTTATAGTTGGTCCGTATCTCTTCTGAACGATCGTGTCTGCACTCGTTCGATCAAACAGTTGCGTCTGTACCACTTCGTACAGTCGCATCCGTCTGCCCCCGCGCCACTTCAATCGGGTCGCACCCGCTCATGCCGATATATGCAGTAGATTCATAATGGAAAATGGCTAAGTAATGAATTGAGCAGGCCCTTTTAACTCAGTGGTAAAGTAACGCCATGGTAAGGCGTAAGTCATCGGTTCAAATCCGATAAAGGGCTTTTTTCATGAAACTCGAGTCTTTGTCTTCGTTTTTCATCGAAGAATACAGATATTTTTGATAATAAAAAAAAGGCAAACATTATTGTATTATTTATAATATAATGAGTTCTTATTATTTTATTTTGAGTTCTAATTAATAATTCGCCCGTGTCTGCTTCAGCCGAAGCCCAAAACCGTTAAACGATGGCCCAACAAAAAAATGATCATTTTAGACCCGTACCTAGCCCGGTCGGGCGGTGGCGGCGGCGTGCGCGCGTGTGTGGTGGTGATGCATAGTCTCCCTCCTCACAACGAAGCATACATTTGGGAGCCCCAGGCCCCCAACCTCCTCATGAGAAAGCTATATTTAAACCAATATATCTCTCACAATTTGGAGATGTGGGATTTTGTATATTTCATTCAACTTATTCTTAAGGAATTCCAACAATTTATTAAAGAAAGGAAAAGCCAAAATCCATGAACAAATCTGATAGACGGCTATGCAAAAGTAAATAATAGGTTATAGGATCATCCCAAACATAATCCAAAAAAATAAAAATTATCCAATAAGATTATCATGTGTATAAGACTATTGAAATAAAAATGATCAAATTGTAGCATTGAGTTGATGAGGGCTTATGGGAAGGCAAGGCTGCGCGGAAATGGCTGACTACGTCTGAGCAAGAATGTTGAGAACCAAAGTATGATAGAACGGTCTAGCAGACTAAACTATAGAGGGCAGAAGCATATTTCCAGAGTTGCTTATACTAAGCAAGGCAGGCTTCAGTAAAATGAACAAAGTTCATCAGTTGCTGCGAAAATGGATGACATATGCTGATCCCCCATAAATATGGTCTGAGTCCAATTGAGAGCTTGACTGAGCAGCTGCTTGAGGACAGGACAGATGTGTCATGCGTAGAAAATGGTGAAAACAATGCAGTAAGTGGAAGGCAACTACCGACAAAGTTATAGCCGAAAAGAAGTGAGTGGCAAGAACAGTGAATATGGCTGTTGAGAATGGTGTAAGCAAGAAAGGCAGATGAAGCATGAAGGCGTGTTGTTGACCAAAGGTGCATAACCATGACTTTTCAAAATTGTAGCTGACATTGCCTTGAAGATTGAAAGGAGAAGCAAGCTATAGCTATAACGTAGAGATGATATGGCTACGACAGTTCTAATAGAGAGACCATTTTATGTACGATTGGGCGCTGATGCTGATGACATAGAAAGATACAGGCTGCTTACGTACCTGAAAAAAGAGAGCATAAAACTCCTATTGTGTGCGCATGTGAGTTCCTAAAGGCCTATTGTGATTATCCATGGATATTTCTATAATTTAAGCGTGGAATTTGAAGTCTGTTAATTATATGTATGTTTCTATGAGACTAAAAGTGTGTGTGTGAATGTGCATGCGTGTGTATGGGTAGTTATATGGTTGTATGTAATTATTAGTCAGAGCTTTGTGAGTAATTATTAGTAGGAAGTGAACATATTAAAATTCCGACGAATGACTATATATATATATATATATATATATATATATGAATATTTAGAAATCAATTGTATTTATATACGTAGATATCTATCTTTAAGGCTAAGTGTTTAAATTTATGCATAAGAGTGTTTGCACACACGTCCACGCGTGCATGTTTGTGTGTATATTAAGACTTTATATAGCTATAGATAGTACTCGATGTAATTAGTACTCGATGTCAGTATAGAGAAATCATATATAACTAAAACACTCACTATCATTTATAATATGTATATTTTACACAATCCACTTAAAAATTATGTGATATCACTACAAAAGAATTTTGGATTCCCTACGCCAGTTTGGCGTAGGCGCGGCGTATGGAAAAGATTTTACCTACGTCATCTCTATGCCAAAGAAGAGGTTGGAAAACAATGCGTCGCAAAAAAATCCCTACGGGTTCCCTACGCCGCATTCCATACGCATTCCCTACGCCGCATTCCATACGCCTTCCCTACGCCCCCTTCCATACGCCTTCCCTACGCCTATTTCCATACGCATTCCCTACGCCTTGTTGAATATGCGCTTATATGATTTTTGTTTGATGATAATAAACATATATACATTCATTTAAATGTATTTGTTAATATACTATTTTATTTTCACAGATTAAATAAATATTTGTTGAATAAAATAAATAACACTGAATTTGAATTCAAACGAATATTTTATTCAAACAAATATTTATTACAATTTTGAATAGTACAAATTCAAGCTCTCACTATACATTATACAACTTTGATACAAATTCAATTACATCACAATTCAATTTACATAAATTCCTCGCTATATAACACTCACACTCGTAGTTTGTCTTCAACTTCATTCCAGTTAGAATCCAGCATCTGAGCAATCTGCAAAAATATTCACTACCTCTGAGCAATCTGCAAAAATATTCACTACCTCTGAGCAATCTGCATCTGAGAATCCAGCATCTGAGCAATCTGCATCTGAGCAGCACTGGCCACTGGTCGAACGGTCATCACCACCTCTCGATCGGTGCCAGGGTTGAGCTGTTGTGCATTGTTTATTTTTTTTCTTTTTCTTTTCTTTGATTAACTTGATGTATGGCACAGTAAGTGATTCAAAGCATGAGTATATTAGTGCGATTCTAAACATAAGCATAGCAAGAAGATTCAAAGAGAGAGCAGAATAAGGAGATTTAAAGTATAGTATGTAGACATAGATACGTTATGAGTCTGGTCAACTATAACAAAATTTTGAACCCAAAAAAAAAAAATCTTTCTTTTGCTTGAAATTTAGTCGGGCTAGTACCTGCTAATGAAATTTCGCACGACATTGGTCTCCTACGAAAATTTCCTCAACCACAACACCGAAATTTATGTTAGAAGCCTCTTCACCCATAGATGCTTTCAATGCAATTTGAGAATGGAAAAGAGACTATGCTTCTTCTTTATCATCAGGCAAGGTCTTTCTCAAAGCCTCATACTTCTTCACTGCTTCAGCCCATGTCTCAAGCTAGTGGCAACAAGGTATAAATAATGGTAAGTTAATCTACATTTGACAAAAGAAATTATGAAAACATATATTATATGGGCTATCGATAGTATTGATTTAACTAAAAGGCAATCCTCACCATGGACACAACCAAATTTTCGACAGCATTCACCAAAGTATTTGTCTAATACCGTGGTCCAGTGTAAACTAATCTTTTTTTTCATAATAAAAAGTTATATGCATATTTCAACAAACTGTATAAAATTAGACAAAAAATTTAAAGGACTGTGCTGAATATTTGATTGTGTGATAAGTAGTATAAAACAAATGTAAATTATGTTTAACCTTTATATAAGAAGCTGCGCATTGAAGAAGAGACTTTACGTGATTTGGTTGAATTCTAAGAGCTTCACTGCAATCCTCTATTGATCTCTCCCATTGCCTAATTTTTCTCTACAAACAGCTCTGTTACAAAGCAGCACAGGGTTTTAAGGGTCATATTTAAGCCCTTCTCTATATGTAGTTGATGCCTCCACATAGTTTCCAGATTTAAAAAAATGATTGCCGTATGCACGAGCATGTGCAACTGATCCAACATTGTTAAGCATTGAAATCACTTCCATGTTGCTAGCATCCAAGTGTATTGCTTTTTCTGCAGATGCTACTACATTCTCAAACCTGTGAATGGCATTTCATTTTCAGTTAAATACATTATTATAGTACTTCTAAGCATGAAAGAATCATTAACTTTTAGCTCACCTTCTGAATACCAAATCAACCCGTGCTTGTACAATGTATATATAGGAATCTGAAATCATACCAAAATATTTTGATTATAAGCATGATTCTATATTGGGTCTGCTTACAAAATGTATAAATATGACGTGTTGTGGCACAGAGTATTTACTAATGACATGAAAGCTCAGGGTGATGCCTATTGATACCAAATATACCAAACATATTATGACATACAATATTTCATTAATTGTTTGGAGAATAAATATATCAAATTATTTTAGTAACTTTTTAATCTAGCATACCTTAACAGGATATAAGAATCAAAGTTCAAAGCTAAAAAAGAAGATTCTTTTTACTTGAATTCCATTAACCGAAGATCCGAGTAGAAGTCGACCTCGCCTAAAGTTGATTTTGCCTCGCCTGAACGGAAGCCATCCTCGCCTGAATAGAATCAAAGTCCAAAGCCTAAAGAGAGGTCGTCCTCAGCTGAACATATGTCACCTTGCCTGAAGAGAAGTCAACCTCGCCACACCTGAAGAAGTCACATCGTCGCCTTGCCTGTAGCTTTGCTTCGTTGCCTCGCTTGTAGCGTCATCTTGTTGCCTCGTATGAAGAAAGTGATGGGAACCAACAACCAAAGCCACCTAGATGCGAACCGACACTTGAGGGATGGAGATCGGCATGGGAATTGGGAATTGAGATTAGGATCGGAACGACGACGTGAGACATGGCAAAGCATCATTTGATTTTAGTTTGGGAGTTTGCGGTGCAATTTGGGATCTAGGGTTAAGTAAAAAAAAAAAAAAGGTAGGCGGAAAATGAAAAATTAGCAGAAACGAGGGCGGGAAAATAAGGAAAAGCTACACATTAGTTTCATGATGACACCATTATTTTTTAATTATGATTTTAGAAAAATTTCAAATTTTATGAATTTTTTAAAGTTTATTATAGGAAATTTTACAAATTTATATTTTTTAAATATTAAATATTATTATGAACTATAATTATTAAACGCCAAATTCTAAGAAATAAATATTGCATTTTAATTATTAAATATTAAGTACTTATTAATTATTAATTATTAAATATTAGTCTTAGTTATAAATTATTTGATAGAGATTATTTAATATTAATTATTAAATATTAATTATTAAAAGCTAATTATTATTAATTTAATAGTAATTATTTAATATTAATGGCTAATTATTCATTGCAGTTATAATTATTAAATGTAATTAATAAATGTCAACTGTAATTTAATAATTATTATTAATTAGTGATTATTTATTAATAATCATGAATTATTATAAGTTATAAATGATTAATATAATATTATTAATGATTGATTATTAAATATTAATAATAATATAATGTTATTAATGATTAGTAATTTGTAATATAATATTATAATTAGTAATTAGTAATATAATATTATAATTAGTAATTAGTTACATATGACAAATATAATATTATTAATGATTAGTTATTAAATATTAATAATAATAAATATTAATTTTAAGAAAGCATTGTAATTATTAATTTTAAGAAAGCATTGTAATTAAACATCTAAAAGTCAATTATTATAATTTAAATTTAATATATATATATACGTATAATTTTATTTTAGTTTCGAATGTTAATACGATTTACTGAAAAATTAAATTATATATTTTTATAATATAATTTCAAGTTAAACTACAAAAGTTAATAATTGTCTGGCGTAGGTAAAGCGTAGAGAAATTCCAACCTCTTTCCTCCACAGGCGTAGGGAGAACAATAAGGTATATGGAATGGGTAGGTAATTCCCTACACATTCCCCACGCCATGGTCAATTGTTGGAGAACCTGGTGCGCGCAGGAAATGTGTAGGGAATTCTCTACGCCGCCCCTACCCCTTCCCTATGTTTCTACGTTTTCCCTACGCCGCGCCTACGCCGCGTAGGGATGACGTAGGGAATTCTGCGTTGGAAAACAGCCCTCTTTTTTGTAGTGTATATATTGTTGTTACCGTTCCTTAAGACTTGACAAGTCTATTAGTAATGAGTAGCTGAAAATAATTTATAAGCATTAAAAAATGCATGGTTTTTTTGAAAGGTCTATTACATTTGAAAGTAGCATTATAGGATATTGTGTGCAAAATTAAAGATTAATTTCTTGTAGGACACTTATAACGTCTATATCCAACATACAATGTACAATGAAAGCTTTGTAAAGTTTCTATAAAGTTAGAAATTGTTTGACACCATATGCAAAGTCAGCACATGAATTCTGAACTTTGAACCAAAATATGAAGTGAATACTTGCTGCAAGTACAGGAAAAATATCGATATGTTCAACAGCACCCAATTTTTGACCTCATACCATTTCCTCAAATAGTTTATGTTATTATGTGCACTTATTTCTTTTTTTACCAATGCACCAACGTATCAGCAAATCATTTGTTTTCGGATCATAAAAATACATATCATGGATGATCAACCTCCTTATCATGTTAACACACTTGAAATTTCAAATTAAAAAAACCAATAATTATCAAAATCACTTTTATTTTGTACATCTATAACAAATTTTGATGAGTCAAGTTCATTTCATGCATTCAAAATTAGATTTCATTTATTCTTACTCGGTTCTTATACTCAATTAATACACGAAAAACCAAATATAATGAATAACAAACAGAACCACACAAACACCATAAACAGGTTAAGTTAAAACTTTATATAAACATGTTAAAAGGCATGTATATATAAATATATGTATATACGCCCCTACGCGTGCCTATATAAAAGAAAATAAATAAATTCATGCAAACCACATTGCTAAGTATATATATGATAATATTAGCCTTACATATAAGAATTTAGGTTATGTTTAAGATGGTAGTTAAATTTTAAAATTTTTAAAAGGTAGCTAAAGAGAAGGGAGGAACATAGGGTAACAATATCTTAATACCTTTTAGTTTTAGTTTTCTTATTATTTATTTATTAAGAATTGCAAAAAGAAACCAGAGTAATGCAGGGTTGAGACTCGTTTGATATGGAGCGATCGATTCCCCCAATCCTTTCGAGACAAGGTCGTCAGTTTGTTTGATATAGGTTATTGTCCTAGTAGTGAGCGATATACCAAGCAGTAAAGTAGAGGATAGATGAGCAATAGTTATAGATATTGTTAAAAATGCGTTGATTACATTCAGACTATAAGCTCCAACATGTGATATAGTATATAGGTCTAGCTTTTTCCTGGTTGGTTGAGTAAAGTTTAACCTAAAACTAGACCAAAAATTTTTAGGCAGGGGCACATATGAATTAATATTTATGTTAAGAATTTCTATAATTTTAATTATATATTGGGAGAAGGGACAGTAAAAAAAAATGGGTAGTTGTCACGGGCACTAAATTACAAAGATGGCATGGATTATGATTGCTAATTGTAGCCATTTTCGAGTTAATCATAAATATGGTGTTTAATTTATCATGTAAAATAATCCGATCATGAAATTTAACTTTAGAAGGGATATTGGCTTTCCATATGTGTTTAAAGTAACAAAAGTCTATAATGCTGAGCAAACCAGAAAATTATACATCGATTTGGATATATAACATTTTTTTTATCCTAGCACCATATAAGCAGATTGATGTTGCTTCTGATATTATAGTTTCTAATCATGTTAATTAATCATATGCATTGACTAAGGACAATCCCTGTTAAGTTTCCGTTAAATGAGATATTCCAGCTAAAGGATGATTGGGGGTTGTACACTTGTTTAATTAGATCATTTTTGTTATTAACCATCGAAAACAGATAGGGAGTTCATGTTTCGAGGCTATGGGGGATATCCTCAAGGGTTGTAGCTTGATCCACGTTTTTCTCCTGAGTGTTATTCTTTCTTGTTTTCACCATACGTTGACTAACACATGTTGCTTTAGAACAGATATTATGATTGATGACATAGTGGTGAGAGATTTGGTTGACTTTCTAGTGAAAGCACCAAGATGTCAACCGGAATTTCAGCACATATGCAAATAGTCTATACTTTGTCCTTGATCATAACATATTTATTTTGATTAGACCTAAAAAACCATTAATGGCTAAACTAAGCTTTTTATAATTTCTTGAGCTTATAAATGAGTATGAGAAATAAGAAGATATAGAGAAATTCCACTTCTTACGCGGGGAGTAGACCCCATCAGTAGAGTCTTGGATCATTGGATGTTTGACATTTTCCTGCCCCCCTCATCGATAGCTTAAAGTATCTCTTTTCCTAGAACTCACGTTATGTCATGATCTGATGGCTCCAATTGATTCTTCATGGTTCTTCGTCATATGATCATTTGGACGATTGATATTTTTACGCTTGAGTGATGATGTGGCATTCTGCAATGATAACATGTGTCTCCTTGGGAAGACTTTCAAAATATATAAAATCTTCGTATGTTCTACTGATGTGGCATTGATAGATCAATAGGGCGATGACACATGACAGAACTATACTTTTGATAGTTAAATTCATTATTTCGTTAGCTTGCATCCATTTTTTCATTAACTCTATCCTCCCATGCCATCGCTAGCATTTAAAGTGTGTTTACCAACACCGACTCCATATTTTCGTTAACCCATGTCCATGTTAGCACAACTCCCGTGTTCTCATTAGTAACTCATACCCATGTTTTCGCTAAGAACTATATCGACATTGCTTCATATCTCCATTAAGACATCAAATATATATCTTTGTTAAGACATCTTCATTCATTCGTCAAGAGTTGGATCATTTATGTTAACCTCTACCTCATCTCTTCGTTAAGAATTCATGTCTTTGTTATCAACCTCATCCATATCTCCGTTAAGGATTCATCCTCATGTTTTAGTCAAGAGCTTCATCCCAACTATGCTTTCGAAAGCAAATCTCACTCCCATATCCATATTAACCCTTTTGCTACATATTTATGGAAGTAAATCTATGTACCTTTGGAAGTAAGCTCTTCGATGTCTTTTCGTTAGGCATTCTCTAGCATGATTTCTTTGAACTTACAATATCATATTTCCATCATCAACTTTTCCTCCACATCTTCGTTAACTTTATGTTTCTAACAACCACTTGTGCCTTCATTAATAATATCTTGTATTTGCATTAAACTTTAAGGTATTTCTCTATTAGCTCATTTCTTCATGTTTTAGGAAAATTATCCATACCTCCTTGATGACTTTCTTTTACGTTTGGTTGTTTTATACTTGTTTCCAACAACCCTGTCGACGCTTCTAGTCCATAATTATATTCCATAGCTTTTGCCTAATAATCCACATTCTTCTTGATAAAAATATGCATAACAGTTTGAATTTCATATAAAAGGTTTGAATACAATAATATTAAGACAAATACTCTATTTAGTACCATGTATCTCAAAAACTCAATTTATAGTTAGTGAAAAAATATATTATATATCATAATTTTTAGCATAGCCTTCAATTTGAAAAGGATAAACATGCAATCACAAACTGGATAATTCAGGACATAATATTTAATGGTCAACATATTGGATTGAAATTCAAAATTTTAATTATTTTTCTACTTAATTAATTATTTGAATGGATTAGCAAACGAAATATAGTTTTGATTTACATTGTAAAAATAAGTGACCCACTCGAATTCACAAATACACAAAAATAAAAGAAAAGTGATTTGGATGTAAGTCCCTACAAATATAATTTTAATACACAACATACCCTTTTTCATGATTTTGCGTAAACTAGGTCACTGCCAACGCCTTTCCTTAGCAAGCGGCTGCTATTCTCACATCCATGTTAATATTTCACATTTTATTTTGATTTCCATATTGAAAATGCAAGGATTTTTTGTAAAAATATCATATCAACGAACCGTTTTCACAATTAAATCATAAAATTTATAATCTTTTAAATAGTATGTGTTTATGCATATGTAAATATCCAGTCGTTGGACTTTTTTGAAAAATTGTAGCTTTTTAATATAGATTGCTTATTTTAGACTGTATTGTTCAATGCAATTATAATTGAATCATTCAAATCATTATTTTCAAAATAATAAACAAGTAGCAAAAAGTCAATTTCAAATTTGGTATACAGTTAAAATGCATTACATTAAGGCTTAATGTAGTTATAACTGCAATTTCTTAATGCAATTAAATTTTGCATTAAAATCTAATATAACTGCATTTTCTTAATGTAGTTAAATTATAAAGTACATTTAGGTTGAATAAAATTACCAAATACAGCCAAAATTATTGCTGCATCATATAAATGCAATTAAATTAATTCAGAAAATGTTGTTATATTATAATTGCATTTTGTTAAATCATTTAAATTTGACTGTATTTTCTTGATGCAATTAAATTATAATTGCACTAAGGTTGAATAAATTATCAAATGCAGCATAAATGTAGTATTAAAACTTATATAACTGCATTTTAAACAGCGCAAACTGAAGTAGCAAAATTTTCCAATTGCAAAAATGTTAGTGGAAACAAACTATAGTACAGACTACACTGATACATTGAAGTGGAAATATATAATGTCCAAATCAAAATATTCCAGTTACATATGATTATAAGCTACCTAAGTGCAAACACTATGAAGCTTTTGGTCATTATGAAGGGAAGTGTAGTAGCAAGCCGAAACCAAAATGGATACCAAAAAATCAAAACATAAACAATGCAAGAAAAACTGGCTCTCAAATATCAAATCAGAGTGACAAAGGCAAGGAAAAGGAAAACTATTCTAACACCTCAAAAAAGCAACCTTTTGCCGAGCATCAATTTCAACACATTGTGAAAGTAGTATTAAACAATGCCAATCCATTTTGACACCCTGGATAATGCATTTAAAGAAGAAACCAACAATCGACCAACTACCTCATCTCCTACATATTACATACCAGATGAAGAATTAGCAAATAACCTTGAAAAATAAAATAGAAAAAGATGTACAGTTATGACCATTGCAGTTATTACTGTATCAAATGTGCATTTTACTACTATAACTGTTTAAAATGCAGTATTAAATGTGCATTTTGCTATCATCTCATCATATAAATGCAACGAAAAATTGAATAATTTTTTCAATGCAGTTAAAATTGTCATGTATGCATTCAGAATTATTATCGCATCACATAAATGCAGCCATATTGAATAAAAATTTCTTAGTGGAGTTATAACTACATTTTCTTAATTGAAAAATATGCACAATGACAAACTTTGAAAATGAATCATGTTAAAGGACAACAGATCTGTTTCGACCGAACGACAGTACTGATTATTACTAGCATACTGTATAGTTTAAATTGAATATACGTGCATAATGTAAAAATTAAATATAATGTAAGTTGTAACCAGCATCTGTTATTTAGCTCAAAAATAAAACTTAATGTCATTCAATTTTTTTTCTTTTCAAAGTTTGTCCTTGTCATTCTTTTTAGTTTTATTTTTCTTTATGCGTTTAAAACTGTTGTGTAAAATTATACCTTTTTAAAAATTTAATTTTAGATATCACATTTTAAAGGTTGGAATTAAATGAGTTGATGGATATTAGTATTTATCGGATATGATATTAAAGCTGTACAAACTTAATTTATAAAATATTACAGACGGTGATCCGCTTTACATTTAAACAACAAATATCCATGTGTGCAAATAGGCGGGGACCAAAATTAATATTTTATAAAAGAAATCCATATGGGGATCCGTTCCTTAACGAATCGGGTAGCCCTGTCTGCAAATATTATAAAAGCCCATTGATTAATTGAAGCAATTCCATACCAATTTATTTTTCCGTGACCGCGCAAAAACCCTAATTTCCAATTTGGGGAATTTTCTTCATGGTTTCTAAACCTTAGCGATTCAGGTTAGTTCAACATCCGTAATTAGCTATTTCACTGTTTTCCGTCCAATTAACCTTTACCTGTGTCATACAATGTCTTTTTTGTTCGACGTGTTTATAATGAAATTTCAGTCCCAAATCATTTGATAGTTTAGAAGGAAATTTAAGGATTGGAATTTTTTAATCGACTTCGTTGATTTTGGGGAATGCGTACATTGAGATTCATGTTGAACAATGGACTGCTGTACAACATTGTGATCGGAAAATGGATTTTGACGTAATGTATACTCTAGAAAGTTAATTAAAAGGAATATTAAGGATTTTTATTGCTAGTTAAAGACCATACGTTGAAAGACTTTTGTACAGTATTGGTTAAGTACAATATTTCTTATGTGCTCTTGTTTATGCACCATCAAAAACCAGAAAACGTTAAGTTATAGTTTAAGGTATTGTTTGTGTAGAACAAGCAATCACTTAATTGACTACTTCATGAATAAGAACTAAATGGTGTTTGTTTTCATTAAGCATTAAGAACTAAAATGCTTATTTAGTGAAAAAGCGATTACACTTGTACATTGTTTTTTCTAGTGCTGAATGCTTAATAGCATTTTTGTCCTTTAACATACTTAGTTAAATCTATTAAACTATATTAAGTTAAATGTAAAAAATTATAAACTTTGAAAAAATACGAATTGTTGAATTTTGATCACTCACAAAATTTTCAAAGTTTAAAATTTTGAAATTTGAAAACTAGTTTTATTTTAAATTGTATTTAGCTTAACTTTTAAAATTTTATTTCATTTTAAAATCAAAATGTTGGAGTATAGAAATTTAGATTTAAATCATTCGGAACTAAATATTTCTAGCTTTTTAATCCAGCAATTATATTATTATTTTCAAAGTTAAAATATTGCTGAAATTCAAAAATTCAAGCCTTTTGATAATAAAAAGTTATCATAGTTTGAATTCCTTATTTTAGATACTATAGTACGAAAACCAACTAAAATAGAGTGTAATATTGTCAAAATAACTATATACTTTTATTCTAGTCAAAAGCTTCTAAAATATAAATAAACAACGATTCATAATTCATAATTTAACAATCAGCAATCAAAACTCAACATTCAGCGATCAGATTTCAGCATTTTAAACAATCAAAGCCTAAATTGGAGCTAAAACTTCTACTGCTATCGCACATCATCATTAGATGATGTCATTTAGTTCCATCTCCAATGTTAATGTAGATTAACATATGAATATTTTGTGGCAAAAAATATAAAAGACATTGTCAATTGCGATGTCTAATTGTGGACTTTGCAATTCACTCTTTGTATCAAGTACATTTTTTTAGCGTCTTCTTAATTTTTTTTCAAGTACAGTTCACATTGTGGACACAGACTGAACTTTTACATTATGTGCTTTTTGGATTACTGGGGCTCTTATTTTAATTGATGTGATTGTAGGCCATTTGTGTGCATATATGTGTGTGCGCGCGCGCACGTGCTTGTGTGTAATCAACATAGCCTATAAAAAGATTCAGATTGTAATATTTAAAAAGCAGTATCGATTAAAGAAACCATAGTAACAAATACTTTAGACTAGAACCTCTGGTATTAAGATGTCTGGTATTAAGATGAGGGAGTAATGATTGAAAAAGTTAAGGGAACTACATTAAGCATATTTTCTCCCCTGCTATTTTAATTCTTAAATATCGAGTTCAAGGTGAAACACAACAAATGAGCATTGTTAATCTTGTTCAATGAAAAATTAAAGAATTTAAGGTTTTTTTAATGAAACAGTAAAATTGACAAATTACCATGCACATAGTTATGGATAAACAGACATGGATACGTATATTCCTTCATATCCGTATTACATAGAAACATATTTGTATCCCAATCAAATTTTGAATCAAATATATTAGTACCTGTCTAGCTGCCATGTTCTTGTGCCATGTATAAGAAACATGAAGTGTACACGACTTTTGATAAATTTACAATGCTTAAAATCTTGGATTTCAGTCACGTCTCGTCTTCAAAGATTTCAGCCACAAGGTCTCGTATCTGATGAGATCTAAGATGAGGTAGATGTGTATTGGGTGTTTTTTCATGGATTTACATTTCGGTTCAAAAGATCTCAGAACCATCTTAGAGTGTTTTAAATATGAAATCAATTTGTATCAACTAAAGTTACATGTGAGTTGCAACATTTATAATAGCGACAAAATATGGAAGAATAGAAAATTATAAATATATGAATGAAACGCCAAGCACAAAACACACAAAAATCATGAAAGCTAACCAAAATGATATCAAGTTTTCTTCACGCGACAACATATTAGAGTGAATTGTTGTGGATAAGGTTAGACTTTCATTAATTTATTATGGACTTTGTGGGTCAAATCATTGACATTGTTTAACTCAAGTAATCATGAACTTGGACACGATCTCACAAATAGGATCTAGTTTGAGATCTAGACTGGGATTTTCAAATCTTGCCCGTGCGAAATTAAATGTTTTGAATCACTTAAGTGCCGAAATGAAATTTTGGCCAAGATCTCTCGGTCGTGATGAGCGAGATTTAAAACCTTGAAGTTGGGTTTATTTGCGTTATTTACAGTTATTTCAAATATTGACAATTTTTTTGTTCGTCAAAATCAGATTACGGGTATGTCGATATCAGAGGATATACTGGATCGCAGTTCTGTAGCACATTATGGGGAAGCAGCTGCTTCGAGTTCCTGTTACCGAAGTGACAACGGTGCATCTAGCACATCAAAATGTGGTGGCGGCACAGTTACTTCTCATCGTAAGCTTAATTACATTTGAATCGGTATCCACAGTGTGTATTTGCAATATAATTCTCTTTTAATGTTTACATAACATAACTTACGTACCATCATTCCTGAAAATTTGATGCTTGCTGCCTGATCCTACAATATCTATTATGTTGATAGAATTATACAAGATGACCAGTCCTTTGTGAATATAAAACTTTGAAGGTTTAACGGTCCTTTGGGGGGCCAACATTTGTTATGATAAATACGGTGATATATGAAGCTCCGCAATAATTTCATATTTAAAGGATTTTACATGTTCGGATTCATGTTTTTATTGCTGGCAGGGTGTCAACCTAATGGTCATCATCGCGTGGTTGCAACTGCATATATTAATTCCCATGTGGCCTCTGCACCAAGTACGTATACCGAATCTTACAGCCACATGGGTGATTGTAAGTATGCTCAGGCAGATACATATTTACCTGTTAGGCAATCTTCTATGGCTAGCAGTGCACAATGTAGGCACTCTTCATGTTATTTTCCCTTTTTCATACTTTATCTTGTTAGTTCATACTATAAATCTAATAATTGCTTGTTATAACAGATGAACTAAATTTCATGCCTGGGCAGATGCCTTATTTATCTCAAAACCTTATGCATTCCACGTCAATTCCAACAAGCGGTACTTCAAATAAAATGTGCCAGGAAAATGCCGTATACTTTGGACAACATACTGATGTGAGAAATAGAATATCTGGACCAAAACTCCAGACAGATAATCAGTCCTATTGGAGTTTAGCAAAAAACAATCAACCATTATTAGTGGAGAAGAACAGTATACAGCTTCCTGATGCTCAAAGTAACGTGAATGATCAAAGTCTAAGAACCAATCTTTTTACTACGTCTACTCAGTTGCAAAAATCGACCTATCAACCTGGTTATGAAACTAGTACTGGTGCTGATAAAAATATAATATCAGTGGAAAATACTCCTCATAAAAAGATTAATTTTTCGTGTCTTTATCGCCATGCAGTAAGTTGCTCGACATGCTCACTTCGTGATTGTTTTCGTATGAAAACACTCATTGTCCATATTTCTAGATGTTTTGGGTGTTCAAGAAAAGGCTGTATTTTACTGAAGAAAAGAATAGATCATTATCATGAATGCAAGGATAGCAATTGCGTTATATGTCTCCCTGTTAAAAAGAACCTGGAAAATAAATTGCATGAAGTACCAACTTCCAACACCTTTGCAAATTCTGTTTGCAATGATCCTATGGTTAATGGCTCTGAGAATCATGAAACTCCATTAAAACGTGCTAAGAATGAAACATCTTTGCTAAGAATAGATCATTATCATGAATGCAAGGATAGCAATTGCATTATATGTCTCCCTGTTAAAGAGAACCTGGAAAATAAATTGCATAAAATATCTACTTCTAACACCTTTGCAAATTCTGTTTGCAATGACCCTATGGTCAATGGCTATGAGAATCATGAACCTCCATTAAAACGCGCTAAGAATGAAGCATCTTTGGTTTTACATAACGTTGAAGATCATTTTGTCTATATACCAACTGTTTCAAATGACGAGAAAACCCACGAGCATCCGTTATCTGATAATAATGAAACGAGTTTGGTATCAATGCTCGTAAAAGATTCCCCTGATTTATCTGCTAAAGCCGATAAAGAAAGATGTGAAGAACTGACCACAGCTTTAAACAGTGAACCTGAAAGTATGGAGCTGGATAGAGGGCCAAGTTCGAACTCTTCAGAAGAAAGTATGAATAAGGCAAAAATTGGAGACCTACTTCTGGATAATGGTGCTTTTTTAGAGGTGAAAGATGCTCAGCAAGAAAAGGAACAATTGCATGTAGTGGTGGAACCTGATGAGCTTGAGGTGGATAAGTGCAGTTCTGCTGCAACTGAGAGTATCCATGTAAAGGATCATATTTCCATATTTGATTTACTAACTTTACAGCAAACAAAGGATCATTTGAAGAGCCTCAGGAAACCGGTTGATCAGGTTTGTATTGTCTCTCAAGTCTCAACTGTAACCTCCTGTTTTATCTATGCTATTCAAGGCGGAGCGGAGCGCTAAGCGTTAAAATTGGCTTTAGATTCCAGACAGAGTTCAGGCGGAGCCTGGACGAAAATAGGCGTTCGTCACGTACATTTTGTGCAAGTAATATTCGCATTAAATAATTATATAAAATAACTAACTATTGGTTAAACTATATTAATGATGATTAGATAAGCATTACATATTAGTTTACTATAAGTGATATGTGTGTATGTATGTGTGTGTGTATATAACTATATACACACACTTGTAAATGTTTCATATATAACTTTTAAAATGAATCAAGTACTTTTATTATTTTTCTAAGCAACAAAACTTATGTTAGTAAAGTTTGTGTTATGACAATAACTAAATATTTGTATGCCAAAAATATTTTAAAAAATCAAGTACAGTACTAGTGAATAAAATAAATTTCAGTTCGAAGTTAGTTATTCTGTGTTTGATTAAGAAAATTATTTTAAAATGCCAACATAATTAAAATAAAAACAAAGAATTTAGTAAAGCCAAATTTCAAAGCAAATTAAAGAGTAACATTTATTCTTAAATATAAAGAAGAATTTTTATTATTTATTGTATATTTTAAAAAGATAGAGAAAAATGATTCAAGCATTGAAATTCTTGAAATATAAATATCTATAATAAATAAACAAAGTAACCGGATGATTTTATTCTAAATGTGTTTAATTTAGCCAAGTAAAAAAATAAAGTTATACTAAAAACGCTTATTTTCTGGTGCCTCAAAAAAAGCTCAGCGCTCAAATGGCGCCATAGACAAAGAGCATAATAAAGCGCTACTATAAAAAGACGGGGAGTTAAAATTGCAAAATAGCGCATAATCGCCGTTCAACGATGCCCATGGCAGCATAGGTTCTTATAGTGCACACATTTTGTCACTCTGTCATTGGTCATTTCTGTATCTATTGCTAACAATAATTTTCTTTTTAATAATAGTATAAATATTGTATATTCCACCGAAAGAAGTGCATCATGAAATTTTAGGATATCAGCAGCTAGACTTCGAACGTACAAAGAAAGTTTCCTGCTTGCCCAAATCTCTTCAATATCATAGACACACACACCTGTGTGTGTGTAATAGGAAGATTGATATTAAATCACCACTTTGACCCCTTAAATTATCTCCAAGTTTTTCTCCATGCAATAATTTTGATCATGTGATTGCTTTGATCTAACGGCTATTTAGTGTGAAAATTGAGCGTAAATATCCTTTACCTACACACACATACATACAAAACATATACATGCATACACTCACACATAGGTACACACACACACACATATATGTACATACATGCATACATATCCTTTACACACAGAGAGATACACGCACGCGCGCACACATTTCGGTATTATATATCTTAGTTCACTGATTTTATTTGATTTCGTTGCTTAATATTAGTATGCTCTCTTTGTAGCTTCTTGTACTTCACTGACCCGAAAATTTATGTACATAGGCTTTTTTATGTGTTTCCTGAATGCATACTACTGTTCTTTTCAGACTGAAGAGAAGGCTGAAAAAAATCAAGGGATGGAATCTAAGATAGATGTTAACACGTGTAGTTTGTGCAGGGAGCAGAAACTGTTTTATGAACCACCCATCCGTTGTTGTGCAGTATGTTTGAGAATAATTTCCAAGGGAATTTATTATTATAATTCAAATGAAAGTGATTCAAGCGTATTTTTCTGTCGAACATGCTTTCAAACCCCTGGTGAAAATATCACTGCCAGTGACCAATCTTTTTCAAAAGCAAATCTTTGCAAAGGAGAGAATAATCCCGAAGCAAGTGATCTTGAAGAATGGGTTAGGCCTCTAACTATATTTTCAGAATTTGTTTTCTATATGTTATTTTTCTAAGCTTCAATGTTACTCTGTCTTTCTCAGTGGGTCGAATGCGACAAATGTAAATCATGGCAGCACCAAACATGTGCCCTTTTTAATCCAGTAAAGTACAAGGCCACTGATGTATTTTACACTTGCCCAAATTGCCTTATACAAGAAGTAGATAGCGGAGAATATGATCAAGTAGCGCAAAGTAAAGAACTTAAGGCTAAAGATTTGCAAACCACTAAGCTTAGTGATCATTTAGAAAAATGGATATATAGATGCCTTGAAGAAGAGAGACTAGAAAGAGCAGATCATATGGGGAAAAAAAATTCTGAGGTAAAACTTGATAGAAAATTTTCCATCTACATGACTTTTCAATGCTATAATAGCGCAGTTATGAAATTGGAAACAGTTTCACTCTTGTCTCATAACAATATTTTAGATTAGAGGCATTCCAGTTTGGGAATACTTCATATAATATCTACTAAGTGTATTAATACTTGTATACAATCATCATATTGGCTGTTTTGCAGTTGCAACTAAAATGGGTTTAGAAAACACTGTTGCTTAACGTCAAATCTAATATTTTAAGTATAGGTGTTAATGTGAAAAGATCATTATGCAAATTAATTCTAGGAGGTTCATGGTATTGTTGAAATGTTCATGGTATTGTTGAAATGTTTGATATTTTTCTTGGTGGCAAGCTCTACCTAAATTCAATAACTCGTCCTATGTTTTGAGTCTATGATATTATACTGGTGCTTGCTATAACATGAGCAATTCACTTATATTGTGGCATGAATAATTTATCAATTTTGAATTTGTGTTCTTTCTCCTTTGGAGGTTAGCTCGTGGGCAAACAAATCTTATGTTTTCTGAGTACTATTTTGCGACTCAACTTCGAGATTGCAATATAATAATAATAATAATTTTTTCAACAAAAAAAAAACACCAATAGTTCTAAACCATTTTACCAACATCTAATGGTAGCTCAAAATATGAAATTCGATTCAGTACTGTATTATAGCCTGGGGAATTTGAATGTATCGGATTATCAGCAAACACCACTAAAAACCAATTTTCAATGCAAAAACATGGATATAATTCTGCTATAACATACATTTTTGGTATTAGGGACAGTTTGTAACAGCTTCACAACTTTTTGTGTTATTTGTTTCATCAGTTGTCAAAGATGAAGTTTTATTAGCGGAATTCATGTTGTTTTAGTGGCTTAGTTTTGTTTCTTGTTTAATTTTTTATAAGCAGTAAACTATTTATGAACTGTAAGTGGTCCATGCTCTTGATCTGATATTTTGGCATTTGAGTTTTTTGATTAGGTACCAACAGCCGAAGGTCTAGTTGTACGTGTTGTTTCATCAGTTACTAAAAAAGTTGAAGTGAAGAAAGTTGTTCAAGATATTATCAAAAATGAGGCATACCCTTCAGAATTATTGTACAATTCCAAGGTATGTGTTCAAAATAGCTTGGGATGGTTTATAGCGTTCTGTGCATCATTCATCAAACAAATGTATAATTGATAATAAAATGACTACTTAGATTTTATAACTCACACCTGTACTTTATTTAAGATTCATGCTTATAATGGTGAAAACAATGAACGACATGAGAGCGAGAAGCTAGGCAATGTATCCTTTGAACACATGTGCATAAGATCATAGAATGATACTCTATATCATTTTGTGTTCATTTCATGCATGTAACCTTCTTTATCCCAGAGATACATCATTTGTACTCCAACGTGCATGTAAACTTACTTATCCCAGGAAAACATCATTTGTACTCCAATGTGTATGCAAACAATTCGCCAAGTAAATTAAATCCTATGAAGAATGAATGTGTTCCAATGCGTTAACGTGATTTTTTTTTTATTCTACAGGCTATTGCTCTTTTTCAGAATATTGATGGAGCTGATGTTTGCCTATTTATTATGTATGTTCAAGAATATGGTTCTGACTGCGCTGAACCAAACAGGAATCTTCTTTGTATTTCTTACTTGGATTCTGTCAAACACTTCACACCTGATATAAAAACTATATCTGGAGAAGCTTTACGGACATTTGTTTATCATCAAATTATAGTAAGATCTTCTATTAACCTTTTTTTTTTCTCCTTTTGATTGAAGTTTTTAATTTTGCAATCCCCCTTTTTAACTTTTGTTTTATTTGAATGCACAGATTGGATACTTGTATTACAACAAGATGTTAGGCTTTGTTGGAGCTTATATATGGGCTAGCCCACCTCGAAAACGAAATGATGATTATATTTTGAACTGTCACCCCAAAGTCCAGAAGGTGCCGAAACCTGATATACTCCGTGCATGGTAAGGATTTCTTTACTGTTTCCAAAGTTTAAACTATAAAACAAATACAAATGTCTTTAGCTGTCATATTTTTATTTGGTAGTCTTCTAAATTTGAAATCTTCCTAATCTGGGATTAGATGTTATTATCCTTCTATTTTGTTATACCGCACATCTTCTATAATTATATCGTGTTATTGGAAAAAGTTGATGCTTTTCTATTCTAACACGATTTGTACTATGTTTGTAGGTATCACACAATGACACGGAAAGCTACAAAGGCAGAGATTGTCATAGAACACACAAATTTATATGATCGTTTCTTTGCAAAAAGTACCGAATCTGCAGCCACAATTACTGCAGCTCATTTACCGTATTTCGATGGTGATTATTGGCCAGGACTAGCTGAACAGTTGTTAACAAGTGGGGAAGTAGCTAAGTGTCAAAACAATGCAGCAGCAGATAGAGTTCTAAGGGCTTATAGACGAGAATCTATTACAGGGAATGAGCAAGACATTCTGTTTATGCACAATGTAAGTCAGCTTATATGGTTTTATAGACAAAGTGTTAATAGTCATAGTTTTATGCATGCAAAATGTTGCATAAAGCAAAAGCTTGAGATGTACAGTTTCTTTTTTCCCCCCTTCTGAATTTGAAAGAAGTACTATTAATCAACTGTAGTAAAATCATAATTTTCTTTACATTTAAACAGCTTGGGGAGAAAATACGTCCCGTAAAAGAAGATTTGATGATGGTTTATCTGCATCATGTTTGCAAGCATTGTTGCAACTCTATTTTGTCCGGGAATGCATGGATTTGTTCTACTTGCAAGAAATTTCAGCTTTGTGAGGAGTAAGTACATAATATTCCAATAGCTCCTGTATGAAATGCACTGCATCTTGAGAAGCAGCATCTCTTTCCTTTTTTTTTTTTTTTTTTTTTCAATTTCATTTATGCTGTTTTTCTTTCTTTTTCATTTTATTGATTTACATCCCTCATCGAGGCTGCAAGCGACAGCACCAGGTCTTCACATAACCGAGATCTTGTGCTTACCTTGTTTTCCATAATTATGCACTTAGGAGTCAAGGACCCGTAGGTTTGAAAATGTGTTTTGTGTTTTTTGTTTCCAACGTGTATCTAAAAATGCATGGAAGAGAAAACGGTGAAAAACGGTCAATTTGAAAATTGTTTTTAACATGTAAAACTGAAAATAACTTTTTTTTCTGCCTTTTGGAGAATATAAAAACTATATTCTTCTTTCTCTATCCCCCTTTGTTGTAATGAGTAAAATTTTCCAACTCCTCTACCATGTCATTTGAAATACAAATTAAAAACACAAAACTCATTTTCAAGCCAAATAGGGCCTTAGTTTTAGGATGTACTCATAAAGTAACACAAGTATGCTCGTTTAAAGACTTCCTTGCACCATAGTATGTCGTAAAATAAAACCACTAAGTTCCGAACGCCGTGTGTAGGAACAGACGTGGAAGTTAATTTACGTCTTCATTGCCATAGACATCATAATAAAGTTCGGATCTGTGTTGTGATATGACCCTTCATACATCCATTTGTTTTCCTTGGTAGTAAGAGAAATGGTTGAATATATAAAATATTCTACATTACTGACAGCACCAAATCTATGTTAGTGGGATCTTTTGCCTGACTAAATGTGAATACTTCTTCACACAGTGTTATGTACTTGTATTGTAAATATGCACATTAGGCTCGGTTATATGATTTTTGTGGGAATCGTCTTACATCGTTCTTACCATTGACGACATATTAAATCTCGGATATCCATTGTGATATGATCCTTCATTCACACATTTTTTCTTCCTAGCTGCGAAGAGAGAATAATGTAGAATATACCGTATATGTTTACCTTTTTTTTGGATTATGAGTATTGTGGTTGATTACTAAATTAAAATCTTGACTCCAAACAATCTTTGACTTGATCTGCGACTTTGGCTACCTCTAAATTTGAATTATCTTCAAAAAATTGCAAATAAATCCCTTAAATTGTGCAGAAAAAATGGCAGGTGTATTTAATACTATTTACTTTGAATTGCCAATATTCTGCATTTTCCAGTCTTGCTTACAATTGTCACCCTTCACTTTTTTTAGAGTTTCTTTCTATTTCTTTAATATACAGTAAAAAAAAAAAAAAGAATGTTCAGGTGCTTGTTTCCAGAATTAATTTCCAACATCATTACTCATTGCTTACCTGTTAGCAGATGTTATCAGATTCAACAAAACCTGGCAAAGAAAGATAGACATCCTACTGGTAGAAATGAAGAACACACTTTCTGCAAAGTGAGTATAAAATCTTTCAACTTTTGTTAAACATAACTGTTTTTGGTCTTTTAAATTATAAATGTATATGCAGATTGAGGTTGACAAAATTTCACAAGGTGCAAGCGTAGATGAAGCAAACATAGAACATGATATATTTGACACTAGATTAGCTTTTTTAGAATTTTGTCAGCAGAATCACTATCAATTTGACACCCTCAGGAGAGCAAAGCATTCAACTATGATGATCCTTTATCATTTGCATAATCCAAAGTCACAAAAGCATGAGTTGGCACATACTGATCATCATAATAAGCAGTCGATCATAGTGGACACCCAAATTCAGTTTCATCAGGTAACGCATAGAGAACAGTGCGTTTTAACTTTCCCTTAGCACATTGAGATAACAACCATGTATTTTGATACTCAAGATCATAATCTGCTCTATCATCTAATCGCCTTTAATGAATTAGCCTACTATTTTCATTTTTTTCCCTGCATCAGTCTACTAATCATGGTTATTTTCTCTCAAGGTTTTATTTGTATAATATTGGTTAAACATGTGTGCTAATTTTAGATGAACTTTTAAATGTCCACGTGAAACCGGGTATTAAAACCATTTTGCACTATTTCCATGTCCGAATTTCACCATCTCAATATGTACCTCTTTTTTTTGCTAGATAAAACAGAAATTGAAATTCTCAAATGCTTTCTGGTCGCATACCTCAAATTGTAGCTCATCCAGCTGCACGTACAAATGTTGCTATAAAATGAGAAGACTTTTTTACCATGCTAAACATTGCAAGACTAGAGCAAGCGGTGGCTGTGAGTTTTGTCAAAGGGCTTGGCAAATCATTAGTATCCATGCTCAATCTTGCATTCAACAGCAGTGCTGCGTACCTCGCTGCAAGTATGTTCACTCTTCCTTTTCGTCTCTTGTTCGTTATTATTATTAATCGCTTTTAAAATAGAATACGTTCCCTCAGCTCAAAACTTTCAAGAGCATATAGGTAGAATCCGAGTAATAAGTTCCACATTTATGCAGTAATCCTATATGGTGAGACCGTGGGATTATAGCATTTTTATGTTTTTTAACTCAAAATTTCATGTTTCCGTAAAATGCGGATTTCTGTAGAAGGAAAAGGCCCACAATAGTTTATCAAGTAATGCGACCCTTCCTTTTCTTTCGTTTGATCTTAATATTGCACTATTTCAGTGATGTAAAAGAATGGACGAAGAAGAAATCCCAAAAAGCTGTAGCTAATCCAAATCGTAGAGCCAAAGGTAAAGCGAGAATGAAGAGTAGAATCAGACGGAGGAAAAATGGATGATTCTTGAAATTAGTAGTAGCAACTAACTGTAGCTCAGTCAGAAGTTGTACAGGAGCAGTATCATTTTTCTCCTCTCCATATGTATCTTTTTCCCCTGCAAGATGCGTAAATAGTTTCAAACAATAGCAAGAAGGAAATTTTCATTTAATTTTTTATCCTTTAACGTGATGCCCGACATAATAAACAAAGGATGAAGAGATCCAATGAAATATATAGCTATAGTTAAGGATATCAACAAATTTTCATTTACTACGAAATGTATACAGATAAAAGTATTTATCATTTTGGGGTGTATCATATAACTGTTGCAACTTTGTTTTTAGTTTTGTTTAGCTTAGCATCTGTGTTTATGCTAAGAAATCGGTAAATCACACCAACAGGGTGTTGGAATTTTTTGAGTTAATTAGTAAAATGAGGTATGTCAGTTACTGTGGTGTATCCATTTTTACAAGTGCATTGCAGCTGGATGTGGTTTTCCTCTTGCATTTTTGTTGCTCGTATTTCTAGTTCGTCTTCTTTCTGTGAGATTTTTGTAATTCTTTTGTACTGGTTTGTAAAAGATAATGTATATTTCACACTGCGTAAGCCAACTTACAGCTTATTTGTGTTACTTTTTGACCGTGGTAAGTCATATGAAGTTCAAGCCCTACCGTAGCCCTACCGTAATATTAAAGTTTCCCTTGTCAAATTTCTCTCAAAATTACCAAATTAACAGTGCTCAGTGGTCAAACTACAAATGTCAAATTTAACTCTTAGCAATTCATCTATCTATTTATCTTATTAACGAAAATTCAATCGATGGAATTTTCTGTGTATTTTATTCAAAATTTGAAAATACCCTAAATGGTATTCCTTCGTCGCCATCTATTAGTTGAATCTCACAATCTGCTTGCGGTCTCCACGACCACCATCTTTCCATTCATCCATTAACAAAATTTCACTGTTGATTTGCATCCGACATGACCAAAAAGACCGTTTGTTTGAAAAATAAAAATAATATGTATAGATATAATGATTTTCGAATTTAAACTAGAATTAAAATCGATTTTCGGTTTAAAAAGTTTGAGCTATTTATTACACATTTTTTTAGAATTAAAATGATATACATATGCATATATTATATATATTTACATATTTCATGTTAGTAAAGTAAGATAAATATTTATATTTATACATAAGGTATTATAAACTAAAAATAATTTTTTTTGTCGACATTTAGCTAAAAGTATGTATATATTCAATATTTGAGTAAGTTTATTTTAAATATCTAACTAGACAAATATTTTTAAAATTCAATTCCAAATAAAACGTTTTATATTATATATCTATAGAAATGTTTCAACATTTTAAAAAATTAACCGAACCTAAATTTAAATACACACGCATTATTTAATATAAATATAATTTTTTTTGAGGGAAATGCGTGATCCTCTAAGAATAGAGGAGAGCACGCATATAGCTATATATATAACACAGAAATAAGGAGCTGTCAACATGTCTGGCAGGTGACAGAATGAAGGTACAAAAACAAAAACAACATGAGGCACCCCTAAGATGAGGTCCGACAAAATCTCTACCTATCACACCTTAATATCGAGCGCATGCATGACAACCGTCCGATATTAAAGTGTTTGAAGTACCTAAAAAACAAAAGTAAAACCAAAAATACAAGGCAACGACATAAGCTAAATAAGAAGCTCCCTGCTACAATGGAACAAAAGCCAAGCCGAAAAGCAAATCCTCTAGATGCAAGCGCTCCATGATGGAGATGAAGGTGCCCTAAAATGAAAACTTTGTGCCTAAGCCCTTTCCGCAATCCAAAGCCCTGCAATCTGAAGTCGTGTGAACCTGCAAAGTGATCCAAACACCCTGTCGCTCGAACCTGCGCCTGCAGAAAGACTAAATAAGGAGTTAGAATGATACATATATATGTATATTAGAAAGTTAATATACATATATATGTATAAAAAGGGGGGAGATAGACGTCAAGGAAAACCATCTATCTAAACTAAGCCACGAACAGAAAAAAGTACAAAACAAAAAACTTAAGCGCCTTTGATCCTAAGCAAATTATGGTTGACAGTGAGATCGTTGGAAAAGTTTGAATACATATAAATACTATTATTATTAGTGTTAAAGATATTATTATTGAGTTTAAAAGAGTTAATATTATACCCAACTTTGTTAAGGAACCCTTTAAAGAATTTGTTTTTAGCTAATTTATATTTGGGGTTAGAAATCCACTTAAAACAAAAAGAAGAAATAGTGTAAATCAGTTTGTTACCCTGACTAATATTATTGTTAAAAATTCTTTGATTTCTTTCGAGCCAAATATGCCAACAAATAATAGTGAATAAAGTATCTAATAAGAATCTATTATTCTTTTTGAACCTAAATCTATATCTGCTCCAGTAGAATTCACAATCATTGATTTTAGTTGTAATATTAAAATTAAAAATTCTGAGAGTATTGTTTATGATGTAATAAGACTCCAAGCAGTCATAGTAAATGTGTTTAGTATCTTCAGTATGCAAATTACAAAAATAACAATTGTTGTCATTATGCACGTTTTTTCTCTTTAGTAATTCTATAGTATTAAGTTTTCCATGGAGTATTAACCACATATGAATTTTAGATTTAGGAGGAGCATTTGCTTTCCAACTATAATTAAAAGAGATGTTTGATGTGCCTGAAAAGTTAATAAAATTATAAAAAGAATTTGGAGTATATTTCTTACTCTTATCCCATTCCCACCTAATGATGTCATTATCATTATCAATATTATAAACACTTAATTTAGCATATAGCAAGGAAAGCTGCCTAAGGGTTGAGCCTACTAGAATTCTGTTAAAAGTAAAGTTCCAAGGGGGATCGTTATCAGGAGAAAAAACATCACTAATTAACGCATACTTAAAGTTGCAGATTTCGTAAAGCTCTTTCAATTCTACCTTAAGAGGTAACACAGAAATCCAACGGTCATATGCCAAAAAAAGTAAAATTACCAGAGTGGACAATCGTACTAAGGCCTAGGGTGAAAATATCCTGACATTTCAGAATGGATTTCCAAAAGTTAGAAAGATTTTGATTGTCAGGAGAAATGATTTGATAAGAGTTAATACAACCATTATAGTAATATTTTATAATGATCTCTTTCCAAGTAGCATTATCGTTTATATCCTTAAACTTCCATAACCATTTACTAAGCAGAGACAAGTTCATATTATGCAAGTTAATTACTCCTAAGCCACCTTGTGACGCCCCACCTCTATGCCCACGCTAGCCAAGAATACTACGGTGTAGTGCTGTCAACTAGCACGGAGAATAAGGCTGTTGAGGAGCGACCACCCGTGTAATTGCCTTGTGCGAGCACCGATATGTCAGATAGTAAAACATGGATTTTATTTCAGGAGGAAATCCGACACACCGATGCAAACTCAAAACTACTACACAGTGGCTATAATAATTTAGGACAAAATATAAAATAATAACACAGATAATATAAATAAATGCGGAACACAGATGAAACAGAAAGTCGCATATATATATAATAACTGATGCCAGTTACAATACATTTGACACGGTACATGTGATACAACTACAACAGTCGACTCAGGAAGTTACATATACAAGTACATTAACATATATAATATACATGAATACATATCTTCCTATACTATGACACGACAACTCCAAAAGATATGAAAAGTCTTCATCGCTCAAGCAGCATCCCAAAACAGAATATCTACAACCTGAAAATACTCGGTCTGACCCGAGTATTACATTCAAAAGAAAATAATACCCGAGCCAGTCTAATTCAAACTCAGTTATTAATGCACAGAAGCAATAATAAGCAAATAACGAATAGATGACAGTCACACTAAATCTCGTCTATCCAATCACTAATAAGGATGAATTGGACAAAGGAAACAATCTAGTAATTGGAAACATCAATTAAGACGTCAACTCGAGTAGGGCTGCAGTATACGCAAGCGTGTACTGCCACGCCACTACAAGATATGGAATACGAAATAGTTCCATAAATCAAAAGCAAAAGAAATAACAATAAAACCAATACCGTGTGGCTGCAGTTCACGCTTGCGTGCACTGCCTTGCCACTACAGTGACGATGTACCCAATGAATACCGTGTGGCTGCAGTTCACGCTTGCGTGCACTGCCCTGCCACTACGGTGATAGGTACACAATAAAAATTCACAAACGAACACAAGGTCAAACCCAAAATACTGGGTTCAACTCAAGGCAGTGAATAAAGTAGCAAGATATGTACGCCAAAACAAAATCAAGAAACGTATAAATGCACATGAACAAGTGATGTGCATATACAAGTGCACATGAGAGGGCTGCACATGGTCAAAATGAACCAGAGGTGTAGCAAAGAATTGCACATGGCAGGGGTACATGTATATGCAGGTCTGACCACAAGAGCAGGTCACAAGTCAAGGACCAGAACATCAAAACACTACCGAAGTCATTCAAGCAATGTGACAGTGTAATTAGGTGCACACAAGAGATTCTACAAGTATGCAACCATGAGACTGAAAAATGCAAGTACCAAACTCGAGTACTAAGACAACAAACTCAAGTGCAGTGCTCTTAATTATAAACTCAAGTGAGAATGAAACCACCATGTTGCTTCAATTGAAAACAATATTACCAATGAAGTCTAAATGAAATCAAGGCATCAAGAATGCAATATTTAATGCACCTGTACAGTTCAGTGAACTAAAGTGAAGTCACAAGTGGAAAACTACACCAGACCAAGTGCCACCAAGTACACAAGTGAAGCATAACCCAAGTGTATCCCAAAATACAACATGCATTCAACTGTAAACTGGACAGTGCTAATATCATGATCAAGAACAAGGCACAATGCCGAAGAATAGGCAAAGGCCAGCAAATAACAGAGTACGAGGCGGTGACAACATAAAATGAGGACCAGGCTACAATATACTCAAGTGAAGTCAACAACATCTGGGTGAATGCAAGTCAATGATCGAACAAATCAAACCAGTTATACTCATGAATGAACACTGGTGGTAAATGAGGTAAACACAGACAGAATTCAAAACAAAGTTCAGTGCTATGCAAGTGCAAACCCGAGATAACACCCCAGGTTCACTGAAGACAGTGAAACCACAGCCGTGATAAAAATGCAGTGATATGCAGCAGAATACATAACACGTTGAAGCAAATCTAGCAAGGTACCAGAGGTAGTTTTAGTCAAGTAATCGAAATTCAACAAAGCCAAGTGGCCGAAGCTAATTCACCTAGGAAATGCAAAGTCGAAGCCAACTCGAAGTCAACCTCGTGGTGGCCGCGAAGTTAATCCAAGTCGATACACAAAAATTCATATGGCCGAAGTCATCAATGTACAGTAAAGTGGAGTCGAGAGCAAAATAGACTATGTCGAAGAAAGATAAAAACCATGTAACCCGAATAAACAAGAAATCGAACCAAACCAGATCAAAGAGTCGAACAAGTCAAGCCAAAATCAAAAGCAGCCCCAAAATCAACTCAAGGCAGAAAAGCATCAACATGAACAAATATCAAATCGAAGTCGAAACAACAACGAAAACAAATTAAGCATACAAAGTCAATCAGTTTCGAATTAGAAGTGACTAATGTAAATTACTCATCTTTGCTTTGGAAGTGAAGACGGCTCGACCAATTTTGAAGTAGCCGTTCGAATTGGGGGATCGATTGCCGAAGCCCTAGCTGCTGAAGACATGCGAAGGCTCCATGCTCCATCGAAGTTGAACTCGATTGAATTGAAGATGAAAGAAGGAGCATGAGGCTGCCACCATTTTTATTTTCTTTTCGTTTTAGGTTTTAGGGTTAGAATGAAAAGAAAAAAACAAAAAGGGGAACGGGTTTATTTGTTTTGCAATTTTCACGATCCAACAAATGAAAACGTGGGCCGAGAAATTCCAAAACCCAAAAATCCTTTTAACCATATATAAAAGAATTTTCAATTCAATTTTAAAGACTTCAATTGGCAATTTGCAACCATATTAATCGTCTAAATGTCGATTATTAAATGATGCGAAATACCGGGTTGTTACAGACTCCCCTCCTTAAAGAAATTGCGTCCTCGCAATCCTAAGGAATAAATGGACAAAAGGTAACAACCATAAGAGCATATCATCACAAGATGAAGAAATTCGAAGTAGGAAGTTCACCATAAAGAACATGATAGAGTAAGCCTGAACGTGTTTGTTCGATGAATTCTCCGGATTCCTAAGAGAAATCCCTAGAATTTGAGAACCATTGAGAATCTCCTCAAGAGAAACATCTTTATTTCGAAGGTGCTCAATCTCCGAAGCAATGATGTGAATAAAATGTTGCTCAAAGTCAAATCTAGAGAAACTTCAATTTCTTCAATAATATCGGGCTCAAGAATAAAATCGGAATCCCTAAGGCATTTCCGTAATTGGAAGACATGGAAAATGTCATGAATAGCAGAAAATTGAGCCGGTAATAAGAGGCGATAAGCCAAAAACCCAATACGTTCAGTGATAGGAAATGGCCCAATATATCGAGGCACTAACTCTTCCGACCGACTGAATCGCACAACACCTATCATAGGTGAGACACGAATAATTTGGAACAACAGTGTAGTACAATAACGATACGCCAGATGAATCAAAGCTTCATTAATTTGAAACGCCGACGTAGTACAAAAACGGTACGTCCAATGAACCGATCACCATAAAAGAACATCAGACGTAAGTCCATAAAAGGAATGAGACGAAGCTCAATAAAATGAAATACATCAAAACGTCTGATTAACTTGGTAAAAAGGTGATTCCATTCGGACTTCATCAAAGAAACAACCACTTGTTGCCTACGACAAGTGCATCGGTAACAAGATTTTCCCTTCCGAGAGTGTAAAGAATAACAAGATCATAAGATATAAGGAACTCGAGTCAACGTGGTTGACGAAAAATAAGTTCCTTAAGAGAAAATAAATATTCCCAAGATTCAAGATCTTCACCCGAAAATAATGATGCCAAATTTTCAAGAGCGAAATCAATAGCCACGAGCACTAGATCATGAGTGGCGTATCTAGTCCCAATAGGCATCAATGATTAAGAAACACAAGAGACAGAACGTTCTCTTATGCAAGAGAATGGCATGCAAACCAATACGATTAGCATTGGTACAAACTATAAAGTCTTGGTTCCCCTCGGAAATCGCAAGAATAGAAGTATCGGAAAAGAGTTGTTTTAAATAATATTCTTTCCCGAAAAGCTAAAACTTTCAAAATTTACGATTTACTTTATGTAATTATCTTTTCAGACAAATTTACATTTTAAAATTCAATTTACTGTGTTTGATTGTCTCATCAAAGCGTCTTGGAGATTCCTATCGATAACGTTGATCAAGCGCATCGACCAGAATTCTTAAAGCACTCAATGGGCAATACAATCACAAAATATTCGATTATCAAAAACGATAACCAAAAATCACAAATATTCAATTAACAAGTCCGGAATTAACCGAAATAGCAAACGCACATGTCCCATAACCACGAGTTTTACTAAATCGTTTAATTCACTTCATCGTTTCCTTGAAGGTGCAAGAATTGTGTATTTTAAAAATAACATTTCACATTCTCAAACGGACAAGTCCGGAATTAAACGAATCAGTAAAAGAAAGGGGTCATAGTCCTCGATTTTGCTGAAACGTTTAAATCGCTTCCTCATTCTTTTGAAAGCGTAAACTGTAAAAATTTTGAAAACGATTTTTATTTTGAAACAATTTTTAAAACACGTGATTAAAACAACGACATCAGTAGCAACTTCGATAAGTGGATTTTCATTCATCAAAAATGTCACAAGAATCTTCTCAAAGATAGAAAGGGATATCATACCCTAAACTTGTATTCATAACAAGTCAATGACACACGAATTCACCAATGCACAAAAATTGATAAAACTTATCAATAGAAATCACGAAAATTGGTGAAGCACAAATTCCAAAAGACTACACAAGAAATCCAGAAATCACAAGATGAGAGTATGAAAACTCGAATGGGAGTATGAAAACTCGAACGGGAGTATGAAAACTCGAACGGGAGTATGAAAACTCAAATGGGAGTATGAAAACTCACCTACACGCGAGCATGAAAACTAATCAGCACATGTAACGCAAAGCGAGAACGGGAGCATGAAAACTCACCTACACGCGAGCATGAAAACTCATCAGCACATGTAACGCAAAGCGAGAACGGGAGCATGAAAACTCACCTACACGCGAGCATGAAAACTCATCAACACGTGCAACGCAAAGCGAGAACAGGAGCATGAAAACTCACCTACACGCGAGCATGAAAACTCATCAACACGTGCAACGCAAAGCGAGAACGGGAGCACGAAAACTCACCTACATGCGAGCAATTCATCAGCACGTGCAACGCATAACGAGAACGGGAGCACGAAAACTCACCTACATGCGAGCATGAAAACTCACCAACATGTGCAATGCAAAGCGAGAACGGGAGCATGGAAACTCAAATGGGAGTATGAAAACTCAAATGGGAGTATGAAAACTCAAATGGGAGTATGAAAACTCACCTACACACGAGCATGAAAACTCATCAGCACATGTAACGTGAAAACTCATCAGCACATGTAACGCAAAGCGAGAACGGGAGCATGAAAACTCACCTACACGCGAGCATGAAAACTCATCAGCACATGTAACGCAAAGCGAGAACGGGAGCATGAAAACTCACCTACACGCGAGCATGAAAACTCATCAGCACATGTAACGCAAAGCGAGAACGGGAGCATGAAAACTCACCTACACGCGAGCATGAAAACTCATCAACACGTGCAACGCAAAGCGAGAACGGGAGCATGAAAACTCACCTACATGCGAGCATGAAAATTCATCAGCACATGCAACGCATAACGAGAACGGGAGCACGAAAACTCACCTACATGCGAGCATGAAAACTCACCAACACGTGCAATGCAAAGCGAGAACGGGAGCATGGAAACTCACCTACACGTGAGCATGAAAACTCATCAGCACATGTAATGCAAAGCGAGAACGGGAGCATGAAACTCACCTACACGCGAGCATGAAAACTCATCCACACGTGCAACGCAAAGCGAGAACGGGAGCACGAAAACTCTCCTACATGCGAGCATGAAAACTCATCAACACGTGTAACGCATAACGAGACGCTATCTCATGGTTGCAAGCCATTAATTTTGACACACGAATGGCCCGAAGACCGTGGGGCGCTACCCCACATATGTGTTGGCGAAACATCACACAAATGCGATGGCGAAACATCACAAGAGCGGGGTCTAGTCTCCCTCGTAGACAAAGAGACATCGCACAGTTGCTAGTCTAAAACCACAAAAATGATCGTCATGATCATCAAGAAGTGTCAATTACACTAAGTTAGTAAATATAAAAGTTTAGCTTCATGTCCCATAAACACTTGCTTAACTCAAATATTTACGAACAAACTGTAAATTTCCACTAGAAAATTGTCACAAGAGATTCAATCGAATAAGTCCAAGAATTAACCGGCGAAATAAACGCAAGTGTTATATACCACTCGTTTTACTAAGTCGTTTAATTAGATTTCTCATACGAGTGAGGTAAATGTTAGTATATACTAATAGATTGGAAAACGGTTTAGGAAAAGAGTTTTGTAGTAAAATAGTTTTGAAATCGTTTGGAGAAAAGGGTTTTGATATTTACTACTAGTATAGAAAACCTTAATATTTTTAAAGTGACAAATCACAAAAATGATTGTAGAAACAATCAATCACCAGAATTCACATACAAAGATGTGAATAGAATCCAAAGAAATCGATACTGTATCCATCAAAAGGTATGTTCACGAAAATCCCGAAGAAAATGTTATCAAAGTTGCTAATAAATGATAGCAACAAATCGGGAATTAACAAGAATCGATTAAATTTGGAAACCAAATCAATTCACTAAAATTCACATTCGAAGACGTGAATAAAATCCAAAGAATTCGATTCTAAATCCATCAAAGTAGGAATATCCAAAAAATTCCAGAAATAGAAGTTATCAAAGTCGACAAAGAAGATAACAACTTAATCGGAAAAGAAGAATCGATTAACAATTGGAAAAACAAAGCAGAACGAGCATAAATGCATGAATGACTTTAACAAAATTAAAAGTCAAGTCAATGTTGATATCGACAAGGCAAAGTCCAAGACAATTTCTTTTACACCAAAGAAATTTTAAAACTGTCAGAGAGAGGCACATGAAAACCAACAAACCATGGATAAACAAACAGAGTCGACAATTGAAATGCAATTTGTCTCAAAGATTGATACCCAAAACCCAATTGTATGGAGACTGCATCAAGTACACGAATCAGAGATAAGAATGCATATATACAGCAGTTCGAATAAACAATACGAGCTCAAATCGAAGTGGGTACGAGTTGCAGCAATATGCAACTTGGTATAGCATATACACAAGGATACTTAGCAGTGCATACTCGAATGAGCAAGTGCAACAGAGAATAGCAGCAATGCTCATGAATAAGCGTTAGGAATTCATACCTAACAAATCAAAGATGATCTTAGGCAAAGATGAGAGATAAAACATCGACAAATAGTTGTAACACATGTTCCATCTAAGTTATGTTTTATATTCGTCCTAAACCCCAGGCTCTGATACTAAGCTGTGACGCCCCACCTCTATGCCCACGCTAGCCAAGAACACTACGGTGTAGTGCTGTCAACTAGCACGGAGAATAAGGCTGTTGAGGAGCGACCATCCGTGTAATTGCCTTGTGCAAGCACCGATATGTCAGATAGTAAAACATGGATTTTATTTCAGGAGGAAATCCGACACACCGATGCAAACTCAAAGCTACTACACAGTGGCTATAATAGTTTAGGACAAAATATAAAATAATAACACAGATAATATAAATAAATGAGGAACACAGATGAAACAGAAAGTCTCATATATATATAATAACTGATGCCAGTTACAATACATTTGACACGGTACATGTGATACAACTACAACAGTCGACTCAGGAAGTTACATATACAAGTACATTAACGTATATAATATACATGAATACATATCTTCCTATACTATGACACGACAACTCCAAAAGATATGAAAAGTCTTCATAGCTCAAGCAGCATCCCAAAGCAGAATATCTACAACCTGAAAATACTCGGTCTGACCCGAGTATTACATTCAAAAGAAAATAATACCCGAGCCAGTCTAATTCAAACTCAGTTATTAATGCACAGAAGCAATAATAAGCAAATAACGAATAGATGACAGTCACACTAAATCTCGTCTATCCAATCACTAATAAGGATGAATTGGACAAAGGAAACAATCTAGTAATTGGAAACATCAATTAAGACGTCAACTCGAGTAGGGCTGCAGTATACGCAAGCGTGTACTGCCACGCCACTACAAGATATGGAATACGAAATAGTTCCATAAATCAAAAGCAAAAGAAATAACAATAAAACCAATACCGTGTGGCTGCAGTTCACGCTTGCGTGCACTGCCTTGCCACTACAGTGACGATGTACCCAATGAATACCGTGTGGCTGCAGTTCACGCTTGCGTGCACTGCCCTGCCACTACGGTGATAGGTACACAATAAAAATTCACAAACGAACACAAGGTCAAACCCAAAATACTGGGTTCAACTCAAGGCAGTGAATTAAGTAGCAAGATATGTACGCCAAAACAAAATCAAGAAACGTATAAATGCACATGAACAAGTGCTGTGCATATACAAGTGCACATGAGAGGGCTGCACATGGTCAAAATGAACCAGAGGTGTAGCAAAGAATTGCACATGGCAGGGGTACATGTATATGCAGGTCTGACCACAAGAGCAGGTCACAAGTCAAGGACCAGAACATCAAAACACTACCGAAGTCATTCAAGCAATGTGACAGTGTAATTAGGTGCACACAAGAGATTCTACAAGTATGCAACCATGAGACTGAAAAATGCAAGTACCAAACTCGAGTACTAAGACAACAAACTCAAGTGCAGTGCTCTTAATTATAAACTCAAGTGAGAATGAAACCACCATGTTGCTTCAATTGAAAACAATATTACTAGTGAAGTCTAAATGAAATCAAGGCATCAAGAATGCAATATTTAATGCACCTGTACAGTTTAGTGAACTAAAGTGAAGTCACAAGTGGAAAACTACACCAAACCAAGTGCTACCAAGTACACAAGTGAAGCATAACCCAAGTGTATCCCAAAATACAACATGCATTCAACTGTAAACTGGACAGTGCTAATATCATGATCAAGAACAAGGCACAATGCCGAAGAATAAGCAAAAGCCAGCAAATAACAGAGTACGAGGCGGTGACAACATAAAACGAGGACCAGGCTACAATATACTCAAGTGAAGTCAACAGCATCTGGGTGAATGCAAGTCAATGATCGAACAAATCAAACCAGTTATACTCATGAATGAACACTGGTGGTAAACGAGGTAAACACAGACAGAATTCAAAACAAAGTTCAGTGCTATGCAAGTGCAAACCCGAGATAACACCCCAGGTTCACTGAAGACAGTGAAACCACAGCCGTGATAAAAATGCAGTGATATGCCGCAGAATACATAACACGTTGAAGCAAATCGAGCAAGGTACCAGATGTAGTTTTAGTCAGGTAATCGAAATTCAACAAAGTCAAGTGGCCGAAGCTAATTCACCTAGGAAATGCAAAGTCGAAGCCAACTCGAAGTCAACCTCGTGGTGGCCGCGAAATTAATCCAAGTCAATACACAAAAATTCATATGGCCAAAGTCATCAATGAACAGTAAAGTGGAGTCGAGAGCAAAATAGACTGTGTCGAAGAAAGATCAAAACCATGTAACCCGAATAAACAAGAAATCGAACCAAACCAGATCAAAGAGTCGAACAAGTCAAGCCAAAATCAAAAGCAGCCCCAAAATCAACTCAAGGCAGAAAAGCATCAACACGAACAAATATCAAATCGAAGTCGAAACAACAACGAAAACAAATTAAGCATACAAAGTCAATCAGTTTCGAATTAGAAGTGAGTAATGTAAATTACTCACCTTTGCTTTGGAAGTGAAGACGGCTCGACCAATTTTGAAGTAGCCGTTCGAATTGGGGGATCGATTGCCGAAGCCCTAGCTGCTGAAGACGTGCGAAGGCTCCATGCTCCATCGAAGTTGAACTCGATTGAATTGAAGACGAAAGAAGGAGCACGAGGCTGCCACCATTTTTATTTTCTTTTCGTTTTAGGTTTTAGGGTTAGAATGAAAACAAAAAAACAAAAAGGGGAACGAGTTTATTTGTTTTGCAATTTTCACGATCCACAAATGAAAACGTGGGCCGAGAAATTCCAAAACCCAAAAATCCTTTTAACCATATATAAAAGAATTTTCAATTCAATTTTAAAGACTTCAATTGGCAATTTGCAACCATATTAATCGTCTAAATGTCGATTATTAAATGATGCGAAATACCGGGTTGTTACACACCTTCCTTTCTAGCTTTGCAAACAGTTTCCCAATTTACTAAACATTTTATGCTATTGTTAGTAATTTCCCCACTCCATAAGAAATCTCTTCTAATTTTGTCAATTTTATCAATTACCCAATCAGGAAATAAATGCATGGACATCGAAATTGGAAGGGCAGTTAGAACAGAATTTATTAAAACTAATCTATCTGCTCTAGATAATAATCTCCCGTTCAATTAGATATTCTATTCTTGATTTTATCAATGATTATAAACCATTCATCATGTTTGAGTTTAGAAGGTCTAATCACAAAGCCGAGATAATCAAAAGGAAAGTTCATAGTCTTGCAGTTGAGAGTATTTGCAACTAACTTTCAACATTATCGTGATCGTTCAGGACTAGTACAGAACTTTTATCAAAGTTTATTTTCAAACCCGATAGGAGTTCGAAACAATATAAGATGAACTTAAGAGAAATGATATGTCTTGGTAAATGGGAAGAAAAAAGCATGGTATCATCAGCAAATTGGAGGACTGATATACTATTACGCGATATATCATTACCTATATTTCCCAATGATCCATTATCAACCGCTTTTTTAATTATCTTAGCAAAAACGTCAGCGGCGAGATTAAACAGAAGAGGCGATAAAGGGTCCCCTTTCCTTAAACCTCTCTTAGATTGAATTTTATTACCTAAAATACCATTAACCATTATACTAGAGTTCCCACTTTTGAGCAAATTCATGATCCAGCTAATCCATCTATGACTAAAACCTCTAGCATGAAAAATATCAATTAAAAAATCCCAATCAACGGAATCAAAAGCTTTGGCGAAATCTAGTTTAAGGATAGCATAGGTAATATTGTTTTTACAGCAGTGATTAATATATTCTTGAACAACTGCGACACCGTCAGTGATATTTCTTCCTTTAATGAAAGCATATTGTGAACAGTCAATTAGGTCATTCATTCTCATATTCAGCCTATTAGCTAATACTTTTGAAATTTTTTTAATAGAACAGCTAATCAAAGAAATAGGTCTAAAATCTTTTAAATTATTTGCGCCTACTTTTTTGTGTAATAAAATAACATTTGCAAAATTGAATCTTCCTAATTGCAAGCTTCCGTTATAAAAATCAGTAAACATATTAATTAGGTCTAATTTCAAGACATCCCAAAAAGTTTTATAAAATAAAATGGGGAACCCATCCGGACCTGGAGATTTATCGCTAGGCATATCGTTAATAGCTTTCCAAATTTCCTCTGCGGTGAAAGGTTTATCTAGTTCAGAAAGATCAACATTGGATTCAGGCGGGTAAATATCATTCCAGTTAACATTTATTCTAAATTTATTTTTAGCACCAAAAATATCTCTATAATAATCTGTAAAAGACTTATTAAGATCTCTCTGATCAACTAAAGTCTCATTATTAATAGAAATAGAATTAATTGTATTAATTCGTTTTCTACCATTGGCCATGTTATGAAATTTTTTTGTATTATAATTACCTTCATTAATCCACTGAATTCTAGACCCCTGTTTCCACATAACCTCCTCTTTTTCAAGAACAGAATTTAGCTCCTCCTTAAGATTAGCAAGAACGTTGCGTTCTCCTAAATTTAGTTGTCTAGTTTCTTCAATCTTATTTATTTTGAGCATCTCATTAAGAATATTATCTTTTTTAATTTTTATATTACGGAAAACATTTATATTCCAATTTTTAAGAAAAATTCTAAGGTTTCTATGTTTTAAAATAAAATTTTTAGCAGAGTTATCTTTATTTCTAATATCATAGAAACTCAAAGAGATCCATTTATATTGAATCAAATTGAAAAAATTATATTCTAAAAGCCACATTTTTTCAAATTTAAAAAGCCTGTTAATTTCCCTATGCTAATCACAAGTAAGAATAATCAGGCAGTGATCGGAGTATGTGTAAGGCAAACCGGAAACTCTGCAAATGGGAAATTTATCCTCAATCTCATCACTAACAAAGAACCTGTCAAGAAGAGCCATGGAAGGGGATTCCCTAGTATTATTCTAAGTAAAATCTCTGTTAGAAAGAGGGATTTCAGTCAAATTGGAGTTAATAATAAAATGATCAAATTCCTCTATGGCAGAGAAATCTCCTTCACGAGGAGAACGCTCTCCCAAAAAACGAGTAGCGTTAAAATCCCCCCTAAGGATCCAAGAGCCCGTAGCTAAAGATCTAAATTCAAGGCATTCATTCAATAAAATACGACGATCAATTTTTGAATTAGGACCGTATACGTTAGAAATATTTAAAAAAGAATTATCAACAAGATTAATAAAAATAATGTGCAAAGAATGCTTTTTTGGAATACATTGAAGGAGTTTAAAATAATTATCGCGCCAACCAACCATTAGGCCCCCAGAAGCGCCAATAAAAGGTAAAAAAGCCCATTTTCTCAATTGATAACCTCCTAATCTTCTAAAGAATCTAAAATTAGGGCAATCAATTTTAGTTTCTTGAGGTAGAGCAATGTCAATAGAATAGTCTTTGAAAAAGTTCTAACTTTGTCACATTTATTTAAATCGTGTAAACCTTTAATGTTCCAACTAATAATCCTCATGAACCAACAGATCTAGCCCTTTCCAACTCCCTACATCTAATAAACTCACGATCTAACTCGAAATCAGAAAAAATGAAACAAGTATCAGAAGCTAACTTACTAAAATCAGAAGCAGAAAGGTTACCTAACGCATACGAATAATACGTACTACCCATATCGGGACACATACTTGAGCCTGAGTTCGAAGTGCCGCTCTTGGCACTTGAACCAGGAAACTCACCTAAGGCCAGAGACCGGTTACTTCTGATCCTGGCTCTACGTCTAACTAACCCACTAGTGGCCCGCATCTTTTTCCTGCCTTTCTTAGACAAAGGTGAACACGAACCATGCTGCTTACTTCTCTCACCATGTGATTCAAATAATGTAGTCCATGAATCCAAAATAGCCCCAGAAACAACTTCATTGTACATGTGTATAATAACATCTGCGTTATTAACACTGGACCCAAAACCAAGCCCATTGTTAACACACGAAACATAGTTCTCATTACAATAAGCATCAGCTGCAAAATTTTGCAACATATCTGGCCTAGCGCCAGTAAGATCACCAATCGAAAGAGGAGCACTGTTCAAACTGTGCACATTGACACCATCTTGGGTAACACCGACGTTCATGCTTGAGAAATCCAGGCCCTCACTGTTGGTCAATCTAACACAACTCTCCTGCTCTAATACTTCGGATGCCAGTACCACCGAATGGTTTGCATGTGACACCTTGTCCCCTTCACACACTTCGACTAGTGAGGTCTCGATAACAATTTCAACCAAAGAAACACCTTCCTTTTCCTTATCTACACCAGGCTTGTCGTCTTCATTAGGCAACATGATAAAACTCGAAGGATATCCAGCCACTTTTTCAGTGACATTGGGTTTTTAACGGTTGAGATGTCAACTGGACAATCCAACATCGTTCATCTGCTATTAATGGGGATGTTAAACATCTAAATGGATTATCGGTGGGGATTGCGAAAAGACTGTTTTCACTCGGTCTAGTTGAGCTTCTCATCTTAATAACCTGAACAAATCCACTGTCCCCCGACCCATCGCATTTTCCCGAGTCACTCGAGTCAACTTCTCTTAAGGAGAATGGCTTCTCGGTTAGTGCAGAGACATCAGGGTCTAGCAGCATTGAGTCAAAAGCTTTATAGCATTCTGGCAAAACATTGAGCAAATAATCTTGGCAGTTGGGCGAACTGACAATACCATTACGGATATCAAAATTTTCATTAAAAACAAAAGAACAAAATATGGAACCAAACAGCCTGTATTTTCATAAAATCATCATATTTTTCACTCAGACCAACTCCGCAATAGGGGTAGCAAATAGCGTCGAAGTGGCCGAACTTCTCTTCCAAATAACCCATGCCCACTTCTCTCAACTGCCATAGATTATCCAGCAGTAGACCCCTCAATATCAAAAATTTAAGCACGAATTGGAATCCGTGGTCCACAAGAGAAGGATTGGGATTGGGAATAGTTTGGGCGCTGTATCTCTTGCCACTGTTTGGCGATTTATGGCATCAAAGTGTGAAAACAGCTCTTCTAGGTATATTAAACATTCCTGTCTCTTCTGTCAAAGATTGTCTAGCAATAGACCTTTTAACATCAAAAATTTCAAGACGAATTGAAATCTGTGGTTGACCATGGAGACATGAGTAGATTTATTCAGCTTCACTTTCGAATGGCATATATTTCTTCTATGGCCAAAGATCCCGCACTCGAAGCATCGAATTGGGTCTCTACACTGCTTTGCAAAATGATTTTCACCTCCACACCTGAAGCAGAGAGATTTTCCTCTCCTGCCTTCTATCCACTTTTTTCTGGATTTATTATGTATGCCGAAATTAGGATATGGAGCAGTTTTGACTGCATCGGCATACGATTTAGGCAAGACATTATTACAGGATCCCAGATTCGTTAGCTTGTTGAATTGGGGGTTAGAAGGAGGAATTGCTAAGCAAAAGAAAGAATTTGTTTCGTGATTTACAGTAGCAAGCTTCACGGAGCAAGAAGATGCCATGTTTTTTCATCCCAATTAATTGAAACAGATTTGTAAAGCTTTATTTGATTGTTAATATAAATATAATATATATTAAATTAACTAATGGCTGAATAAATAAAAATAATTATTCAAATAAATTATATTTATATATATACACGCTTATATTTTATATGTGACATTCCCATTATGTTGATGCTATATTAATTCTCAATGGCTAATTATACGTCTATGACATTTATTCATCATGTATACCGGTATCCAAGGCTAGTTCACCATATTTAATATAGTTGGAAATGTTTGTATTGTTATTGTGAATTTATTATAAACTAAAATATAAGATTAAATTAAATTAAAATAAAATAAGATAATAACATATATTATAATTAAATCAGAATATATAAACACCCGCATTGTGTCTATATGAATAATTAACTAATACGTATGACAGTCATTTGGAAAAACTAATTAGATGGGTGTCAAATGAAAATGTGCTTAACTAGGGATAAGGTTCCTTTAATTAAGGAACATTCTTATGGATGGAAAACCTCTTGATCTCCTGACTCTTACCGGGCTATTTGAAATGGTCTGTTTTCAATGGTATACCTTAATGGAAGGCTCAAAAGTGTTTTGCATTTTTTCGCTTTAGGTTTAATGTGTTACTTATAGTTTATGGGGACTGCAATTTTTGGGTATCTTCAAATTTGTAGTAGCATAATAAATAAATCCTAACATCCAGTAAATAATGAAATTCTCATATCTCTTTTAAGGTTTTGAGGGATGCAAAATTCAATGGGAGGCTTAGTGCATAAACATAATAAACCAATATGTAAGTACAAAAACATTTGTAAAGTTATCTAATTTAATCTAATGATTCTGCATAGATCAATTGGCAACTGTGAAACTATTTCTAGAAAAAAAACACTCTAACCGACGTGAACTATAAAGACCGGCCAAGGAACGTTAAGATTGCACTCACAACATATGAGAAACTCTGGAATGTTAATGATGACATACTCGAAAATATCAAGTCCTACGGGTCATGGTCATTAGATTCTATGAACTTGCTAAATGCTATGTGTTGTCGACCATGAGCATTGAGCTCCAAATGCAACACGAGAATAAGAATATTCGAGCCATGTTCCAACACCTAAGCAGTGACTCTCATACCGCAAGTTATGAGATCTTATGGAAATTGTTCTATATGAAGATGAGCACGACTACTCCCGGCTAAGATCAGATACTCAATATGACTGGGTACATTAAGAGATTGGTAGAGCTTGGAATGACTCTTGCATTGAATTATATACCAATTTGATTTTTGGAACTCTGACTCCATAGTTTGATCCATTCATATTGAACTTCAATATGAATTCATTGAAGTATATCATCATGAAACTCCTTAATATGTTAAGGAAAGTTGAGAGTGCATTCATGAATGAACAAAGTATGGTGCTTGCTGTCAAGGGTGATTCTTTCTCGAATAGTTCGAAGAAGAGAAAATATAGTCGAAGGGTGGAAAGATTAGAACTTAGGCCAATTGGGAGAATGGTGAATATCACTTTTTCTTTCAGAAGGGACAGTAGAAGTGTAATTGTTTGGATTATCCAAAGATTCTCTAGGGGAAGGAATCTGATTCTGCTCCAAAAGATATTTTTCTTAGAATATTGTTTATCTATTACTACTTCTGGTTGGGTTTTAGATACGAGATACATCTATAATTCGTTATAGGGACTTAGATGCAAGATGCCCATAACAAGAGTGAGTATGGTATTCCAAGTTGCAAATGGAGCTATTGTAGCTGCCATCATAATATGATATTACCACGTGAAGCTTGCTAATCGACATGACTTTATTCTATATAATTGTTATTATGTATCGAACTTTATTACTGGAATAATTTTTGTTTCCCATTAAATAGAAAACATATATAATTTATTTGTAATGTCAATTTTATGAATATTTTTTATGATAATAAAACTGTTTTCTTTGGTACTTTAAGTAATGTCATTTATATACTTAATCATGATTATGTATTTGCTATTGAAAATAACATGCATCTAAAATAACTGAAAACTATTTTTGGCATTATAGACTAGGCCATATTAGTAAAAAATGATTGAACGAGTTAAGAAACCAAGGGTTTCTACCATCATTTGATTCTGAATCATTTGATACTGATACATCGTGTCTTAAAGGTAAAAGGGCCAAATACTCATTTAGTGGGAGTAACGAAAGGGTTACCAAAGTCCTAGAACTAATACATACTGTGTATGTGTTCCTATATCTATAACTACCAAAGGTGTAACCTTATACTTTATCACATCCACTAATGATTTATTTGGATATGGATATGTGTCTCCTGAAATACAAATCAAAGGCCTTTGATACATTCATAGAATTCATAAACAAAGTAGCAAGCCAAACAAATAGGAAAATTAAAATACTTCGATTTGATCAAGGCAGCGAGTACGTTGCATATGAGCTCCAAGAATACCTAAAAGAGAATAAGATTCTGTCTTAAGTTCCTCCTCCTTACTCCTCAACACAACAGTGCTTCGAAAAGGTGGAATCGGACTTTGTTAGACACAACTTGTAATGATCCGTCTTTTCAACCCTTAGAAGTCGATACTAATACATCCACGGTATTCACGTGCCGAACAACTAAGTGCTGGAAAGACAGATGATTAGGGGAAAGAAGACAAGAAGAAACTAAACAAAATAGAATTTCATATCGCAACAAATAATCTATAATATAACAATGATCTTTACAAAATAAAACTTTTATATATACATACATCAATCATAGTACTACCCTATCATCTACTTGGACAGTTATAACGCCCATCCTTACAATTTCTAATAAATACAACAAAGCCATGCAACAGAAAATAGAGAAATACGTTGGTACGTTTTGGCCTCCATCTTATCTCTTGAGCTCCAATGCATCCAAAGCAAATCTGGAAAATATGCTCGGTCCGATTTGAGCATTATAAGAAAGCAACGCCAGATCAGTCTAGTAAAACCAGCGTGAGAAACCCAATCACAAGGAATTTTCTTTAACTTATAAAATCTTTAAAACCAAAGGTATCTCATAAGACCACGTTGCACATAAACACATATGAGTTTTTACCTTACGATAACCAAAACTTTTTTCTTATAAAATCCAGTGATATTATAATAATGTCTAAGTGTTTAAAGCAAGTATGTCAAGTAGCTGTAATGCATGTACATAACAACAATAATATGTATACAATCAAAAACCGAAGGCGCTTATTGGAGAATGGATTTTCAAAAATAGCTAGGTAAGAACTACCTTCGGAAGATCTGTACACCTCTGGATAAATTGTACAGTGAGATTGCAAACTTTTCAACCTTTGCCATTACAGAGCCGGCCTACCCCTGTTTGGATAGTATCGAATATGATTACTCCTTGGTTGTAATCAACAACCAAAAATAGGCCTTAAAGCATACATAGAGATATCGATATTAGATCTTGGGGTGATCATACCCTAATGGGAGCGATCCACATAGCCCTGTTGCATCTACCCTGTTTTTTCCATTCCAGAGATATGAGGTTTTGAGAGGCCACGATTACCTTTTATCATAGCAAACCATCTTTGGAATAACTACCCTCCAGGTCGAAATGCAATGTCAACATTCATCCATACAAGTTCGTTCTGGGTCTGAATGAATCCGAAGGCACTACCTCTATTATATCCATTTTGGAATCACCCTTAGGATTAGTAGCAACTAACTCTTGCACTTCAAAAGCTTCGTCTTTAATCATCTTCAAGATGTTTCAGTTCGAACGCATATATTGGTTCAATGTGGTTTTCAAATAATATATCTGATCCTGGTCCCTCCGAACCAACAACAATAATTTTTGGTAAACTCAACTCTGGTTCTTTTGGAAATAATTAGAAAATACATAGGATCCATGATCACCCCCTAACTGTTTAAGTGGATGAATCTCCCTATCATTTGTCCTAAGAGAACAAAACGAGATTTATACGTACAGTACAACATTATCGAAAATGACAGTGTCATATAACTCACGTGCTTCTTCTAGATATTTCCGAAGTTATATTTTGGTCTAGATTTGTTGGTCAGTTATTTATCTATCAAATAAACAAACAAGCAACAATTCAGAGATTTAATTACCCATAGAAACCACTAAGCCTCAAAGAAATCTTTTATTTATTTAAATCTTTTTCCAAAATATTTATCAAAATATTCGTATACTTTTCTCACTGGCATAAGTATATTCACAAAACATTGTGAAAGATTTCTTATTTCAAAATCATATTAAAAGAATCAAAATAAATGTAATTTAAATTGGAGATAAAGATAACCCCAAACTCTATTCCTTCAGTGTTAAGCAAGGAATAAATGTCCACACCACCATAATTAAGAAGGTAAGTTAAGGGAAATCCAAAGATCAAATTCTTTTTATTTAAAAAATTCGTTAATAAATCTTTTTTAAAATCATTTCCATTTATGAAGTCTACTTTTTGCTTAAATTCTAAATCCATTTATAAAACTCTTATATAAATATCAAAAAGTCATTTCTAAAACTCTTTTACAGTTCTTCAAAATCGTTTACAAAACTCTTCTATAAATATCCAATATCATTTATTAAACTCTTTTATAAATATCTATTTATAATTTCCTTTTTAAAATATCATTTACCAATATTATTCGTAAATCTCCTTTAAATAAATCCTTTATAAAATATTACCTACAAATATCCTTTGTAAATATCTTTATTAAGATAATCATTGGAAAACTTACAAAATTATCTAAAACACTTAGAATTAAAGTCAATTTAAAAACTATAACTTTTACAAATTTTAAAGGAGGCATACTGACCACAATGATATCCAAATCAAGTTACTATTTATATGATTTTTTTTACCAAACCACGTATCAGTCATTAACACGAGTCATCATATATGTAAATACAATCCATAAACAAATCAGGAAATAATATAACAATATAAACCAACTGGCAAATACAAGTCCAAATAACATAATAGCAAGATGGTGATTTGTCCTGCTAAATGGATGTCCAAACAATCTATTATGTTTAGTTATAGCAGAACATAAATTTATTCTACTAAAAGGATGTCCAAATAATCAATTCAATTAAAGTTATAGCAAAATGATGATTTATTTTGCTAATAGATATCCAAGTTTAGTATAATGTATTCACAGTCGTTGCCTACTTAATGGCATAAACAACGGATCCCTTGGTTTACATTAGTTACTTATACAAAAAATAACTCAGAAATAATTTATAAAGTTTAAAACAATTTTTTATTAAATAATAATTAAATATTTATTTAATTACTAATTAAATCATTATTTAATTTCTAATTAAATATTAGTTAACTCTAATTTTGAACTTAATTAATCCCTAATTGAATCTTAATTAAATACAATTAGATTAATTAATTTAATCCCACCGGACTAGTAATTAATTATTAATTAACCCTTATTAAATAATAATTAATTAAAATAATTAAACTTAATTATCAAAATTATTTATTAATTAAATTTTAACTTAATTAATTATTAATTAAACTTCCTCGATTAATTAGGTATAATTGACTAACTTTATCCAAATTACTTAACTTAATAACACTTAATTAATAATTTTCTCAATTAATTAATTAATTCTTAAACTCGTATTTAATTACCAAAACGATTAAATTTTATACTTAATTAGTACTTTGAAAAAAAGTTTTCAAAAATTATTTCAAAAGGAATCACTTTAAGTTCCAAAAAACTAACTTTTTTCAAACTGCATTCATAGAGACTATCGCTATGAATGCAACTCGTTAGAGTTAGCTCTAAGTTAGATCTTCTCCAAACTCAACTTATAACTTACTTCTTTCGAAAACATATGAAAAGTTTTATTTTGGAATCTAAACCAAAAGTTCAAATGTTTGAAACTTTTTAGTAACTTGAAAATTAGTAAACAAGTTGATTTATTTCCAAGCGATCTCCATTCTCATTTAGTATACAAGTTACTAACTTTCATAATACATGACCAAACAACCAAATTTACACAACCAAATTTATACATACAATCACATATATAAGCAAAATGACAACTTTAACATCAAATTAAACTTCTAAGCTGCATTTAACATGTCGAATTCAAACCACAACTAACATTACACATATACATACACAAAACAACATGGATTTACAAACAAATATACAGTACACTACAAAAATAAACATGCCAACATAAAGGTAAAGTCTTTTCAAAATATAAAATAGCTTGCTCATCGAAATTTTTTAAAATGTTTTTCAAACTACGCAATAGCGCAGCACTATGAAAATCCCTTAGCAAAAAGTGATCTTTTCAAACTAAACAGGCTAATTAATGGGCTCGGCGTGGGCACCATTTGGCACAGCCATAGTGAAAGTGGGCTAAGCCAACATAGAGGAGGGTGGGCATGGGCTTTTTTTGGCTAAGAGGAGGTAAAGGAGGAACAAAGGAAGTGTTTTTAAACAAATTTAAAAGCTTTTAAAACAAAAAGGAGATAGTTTCAAGTTTTATAATTTTGAAGGAAGTCATTAAAGGTATTTTTCAAGCTTTTAAAAGGAAAATAAAATTTTGAAAAGTTCGTGAAAAGTGAGAATGAAAGAAGGGAGAGAAAAGTTGAATTAGTTTTATATACAATGAAAGTATTAAATTACGTAAATGCCCTTAAAGTACCTATACTCCTTTCAAATTTGAATACATCATCACTTTATCCTTCTCCCTATGATCCACACACCTAACCCTTGGTCACCCCCTTTTACCTAATATGCAATGGCCTTCCTTTATACCTAATGTGAAATGGGAATGTTACTTAACATCTTTTCACTTATTTTTTTTTAATAATTTATAAGAGGTCACATCATCTTACACATGTACAATCATGATATTAACACTTATTTTAAATTTTAATCCATACTTAAGTTAATTTAAAATGTGTAAATATATTAACTAAAATGTTTACAACATTTTAAACAACTTTTAAATGGTGAAAAATTGAAAATTTTGAAAAAGCTTTTCGGTCACATTTTTTGATTTTCTTTCAACTAATCATTGTCATAAATCAAATTCAAAAATGAATTTTCTATCATTGGTTATGAATGAAAAGAAGACTATTTTAATTATTAAAACCATTATTTGAATATTTAAAGAAATTATATATTCACAAACCAAAACGGTCGAATTCCGGGTCGTTACATTCTCCCTGCTTAAAAGAATTTCGTCCCTGAAATTTCACCATATGAACGACTAATACTATTTATAAGTCCGCATGATGTTCATAGATCATCCATATACAAAAATCAAATTTATCCCTACTCGAATGCATAACTTCACTTTTGAATAAGTATCGCTCATCCGATTCTCTAGTACAGACTCCTGTCAGGCTTCTTGATTAGGAACCTTTGTTCTCCTTGCATATCTATATACTATGACAGAAAACTTTGGTTCCTTATCAAAAACCCTCATCAAGTGATTGCATCAAAAATCTAGTGATAAATCCTTATCTGGAATGGTGTAAAGCACTTCAAGTCATATACTCGAATCTTGGATTAAGAACTATATGAGAAAGGAAAATGATCTACGTACAACCTACTTGCTCCCTTAAAGGTTCCAATCTAACCACATTACTTTTAACCCTCCAAAAATATATATGGAAACATTTCAACAAATCCTTATTTAGGTCCAATGTTTAAAATGACACAACTTATTTATGAAGTCTGTCATAAAATCATCTAAATTTATTAACTTGGGTAATACCCTCCTACATCCTAAGAGTGTGTGTGTACACACACACACACACACAAACATTTGATTTTTATTTCTTTTCACTTTTAACTATTCAGATGTGGACATAGATAATTTTAGGTCATAAAACCAAGTCAACCAATTAAACCTCTTTACCAATTTCGTTCGGCTAGTAGCTAATAAGAGTAAGATGCTAGCATCCAAACTCAGTCCTAGAACTACTTTTCTTAGACACTTCTAAGGTAAATGTGTTTATTAGTCGACCCAATAACATCAAATAATATTTAACCTCCTAATTGTTAAAATCCAAAGATACTGTTAACAAAATCAAGTTTATTAAACCTTCTTATTAAATGAATTCAATTTTAAAGCTTAATTTATTAACCCATTTTAAATCAAGATGCATTTAAATTTTGAAAAATTAGGAGCCAAATACTCGTTTTTTATTTTGATCTCTTTCCAAAATATTTATCAAAATATTCATATATTTATCTCACTGGCATAAGTATATTCAAAAAAATTGTGAAAGATTTCTTATTTCAAAATCATATTAAAAGAATCAAAATAAATGTTATTTAAATTAGAGATATGGATAACTCCAAACACCATTCCTTCTGTGTTAAGCATGGAACAAATGTCCACACCATCGTAATTAAGAAGGTCAGTTAAGGAAAACCAAATCTCAAATTCTTATTATCTATAAAATGCTTCAATAAATCCTTTTTATAAATCATTTCCATTTATGAAATCTCCTTTTTACTTAAATTCTTAATCCATTTATGAAACTCTATTATAAATATCCAAAATTCATTTATAAAACTCTTCTATAAATATCCAAAATCATTTATAAAACCCTTTTATAAATCTTCATCTATAATTCCCTTTTTAAAATATCATTTACCAACATCATTCGTAAATCTCCTTTAAATAAATCCTTTATAAAATATTATATATACAAAATATCATTTGTAGATACCTTTATTAAAATAATTTGACAACTTACGAAATCATTTCAAACACTTAGAATTAAAGTCAACTTGAAAATCATAACTTTTAAAAATTTGAAAGGATGCTTAGTAATCACAATTGTTCTTAAATCAAGTTATTATTTATTTGAATTTATCTTTCAAATCACATAACAATCATTTACATGAGTTATCATATATGTAAATCCAATCCATAAATAAATCAGGGAATAACATGACAGTATATACCAACTGGCAAATACAAGTCCAAATAACATAATAGCAGGATGGTGATTTGTCCTGCTAAATAAATGTCCAAACGATCTATTAAGTTTATTTATAGCAGAACATAAATTTATCATGCTAAAAGGATGTCCAAATTATCAATTCAATTAAAGCTATAGCAGAACAATATTTTATTCTACTAACAGATGTCCAAGTTTAATATGACTTATTTATAGTCCTTTTCTACTTAATGGCACGGACAAGAGATTTCTTGATTTACATCAGTTTACTTATTAGAAGAACCGAGTTAGAAATAATTTATAAAGTTTAAAACTAAAACCTTTACTAATAATAATTAAAAATTTGTTTAATTACTGATTAAACCTTTATTTAGTTTTTAATAAAATCTTAATAAAATCTAATTTTAAACTTAATTAATTCCTAATCAAATCTTAATTAAATCCAGTTTGGTTAATTAATTTAATCCCGCCTAACTAGTAATTAATTATTAAATAATCCTAATTAGATAATAATTAATTAAATTATTAAACTTAATTCTCAGAATAGTTTCTTAATTAACTTTTAACTTAATTAATCATTAATTAAGCTTCCTTAATTAATTATAATTAACTAAATTTAGTTCCTAATTACTTAACATAATGACACTTAGTTAATAATTATCCTAATTGAATAATTAATTAATTAATTCTTAAACTCATATTTAGTTACCAAAACGAGTAAATTTTATACTTAATTAGTATTTTGAAAAAAAGTTTTTTTGATGACCCACCTTTTTTGGACGGTTTAAATCGACAATAAACTGCACATATCTAACTCAAACCATTCAAAAGGAAGGATTGTCGATGAGGTTTAATAAGAAAAGAAGATAAAGGAAGGAAAGCAAAACACAGAATCTCGCAATGGAATGACATAATATAATAATCAAATAAACAGTTTATGAAGCTGTTTTACAATATACATTTGATTATACAATTTTTACAATATAATCAGAGTACAATCAACAAACATACCAAAATAATACCGTGAAATAATAATAGTAAATACGGCCTAGCAAACTCCGTCTTCATCTTCAAGGAATAACATCTTCAAACATTGAAATACTCAAGCTGACCCAAGCGTAATGAAAAGACAAAACACTCGAGTCAAGACTAAATTTTATAATGTAAGTTAAATTAACAACAAGTAAATATGAGTGTAACAGCTTCGGAGATGTTGCGTGTAACAACCCGCATATTTGTTGATTTTATATTTTAATATTTTATTTAAATATTTTATTGATACTCAGAATTTAGTCCGAAAAGCTACTTTTTGCATACGGTCGAATTAGGACTTGGGACCACTCCCATTGAGTTTAAAATGCCGTTTGCGACCTTTTTGAGTATAAGCTTCGATACGTTTGGAGAAAGTTGATTTTTGCTACTTTTTCACTTTGGGTTTGGGTTTGGGCTCAGCCCTATGTTTAACTTATACTCAAATCTGAGCCACTCCTCCCCATTCACCCTCACTTTCTCCTCTTTTCAGTTTTAAAGCATCAATGGTGGGAGAGATGGGAAATTAAAACTCCAAAACCCTAGTTTCCTTTTGCAAATCAAGCTTTAGCTCCAAACTAATAGAAGAATCCATTGGTAAGCTTCTCTTCTTCTTCTCCAACTCTTCCTCTCTTTGATTTCAGAAAATTACTAAACCTAGTTTGGAAATTTTTTCTCTTTTTAGCTTAGAATCAAGCTTCTTGAGTTGGATTTGAAGAGTGGTTGATTCTCCTTTGCCTTCAAGCTTCTTCTTCAATCGTTTGGGTTCAAAGGTGAGATTTTTATCTCACATCTATGCTTATATTTATCTTCGATTGTTAGGTATGAATTCCTAACACTTATTCGTGTGCATTTGCTTTTGGTTTGGAATGGTTTTGTGAATATTCCAACTTTGGTGTTTTGAAAGCCAAATTCTTAAAAACCATAGCTTTGATGTTCAAATGTGTTTTTGGTGATGCAACAAGGAGCTCATAGGGCCGGGTAGTCGATTGGCATAAATCCTTAGTGCCGATGCTCATACGGTTGCAATTCGGTAGTGATTGGCCATTGTATTCAATGGGCTAGGAAGGGACTGGGAACAGGTTCGACCGACCGAGCCCTGTGGCCGGTCGACCGACCTGCTACTATGGTGCATAGGCACCTTTCTGTCTCTGGTCCGGTTGACTGGCTACAGGGCTCAGCCGACCGACCTTCTTCCCGAGACTTTTTTGGAACAGGGTCCGGTCGACCGAGCTCTGTAGCCGGCCGACCGACCTGGTGCATTTTTGCCTATTTCGCCTAGTTGCTTGAATTTCCGACTTTAATCGATTCGTGTTGTTTCCTTTTTGTTGTTATCATTTATTATGACTTTGATGGCTCCTTTTTAGGGATTTTTGAATATCCATTTCGATGGATTCTTTATCGGTTTCGTTGGATTTTTATTCACATCTTCGTATGTGAATTTTCGTGATTGATTGTTCCTACAATCTTCTTTGTGATTTGTCACTTTAAAATTATAAAGGTTTTCTATACTAGTAGTAAATATCAAAACTCTTTCTTCAAATGGTTTCAACACTATTTTATAACAAAGCTTGTTTTCTCAAACCGATTTCCAATCTATTAGTATATATAAACCTTTACCTCACTCGTATGAGAAATCTAATTAAACGACTTAGTAAAACGAGTGGTATGAAACGCTTGCGTTTACTTCATCGGTTAATTCTTGGACTTGTTCGATTGAATCTCTTGTGACAATTTTCTAGTGGAGATCTACAATTTGTTCGTGAATATTTAAGTTAAGCTAGTGGTTATGGGACATGAAGCTAAGCTCATATATTTACTAGCTTACTGTAATTGACACTTCTTGATGATCATGACGATCATTTTTGTGATTTAGACTAGCAATGTGCGATGTCTCTTTGTCTGCGAGGGAGACTAAACCCCGTTTTGTGGAGTTTCGACTCAAATTGATGGGGTAGCGCCCATGGTCTTCGGGCCGATCGTGTGTCAAAAATTAATGGCTAGCTACCATGAAATAGCGTCTCGTTCGTGTGATACATATGTTGGTGAGTTTTCATGCTCCCGTTCGTGTGATAGGCCTCCCCTCTATTTTGTGTGATTTTTGGATTTCGTGTGTCGAATTCTGGAATTTTCTTCTTCACCTATTTTTGTGATTTCTATTGATATGATTTATCAATTTTTGTGCATAGGTGAATTCGTGTGTCATTGACTGGATTTCTTGAGATGATTTCTAGAATTTATGCTTCACCGATTTTCATGATTTCCATTGATAAGTTTTATCAATATGTGTGCATTGGTGAATTCGTGTGTCATTGACTTTTGTTATTGACATTGATACAATCGTCAATATTTATGGTTTGGTGAACGAAATAAGGAGTATGACATTTCCTTTGATTCTTGTGTACATTTGGTGATATTGATTAATCTCTTGTTGATTTTCAATTACTTATATATATATCACAGCTTGGCATTGTGATTATTATGCGTTTAGTCATATCTCTGATTCTATATCGTTTCATCTGATATTTATAGTTAGACTGATCCGTTTATTATTTTTTTATTAAATAATACTCGGGTCAGACCGAGATGTTACAGGTGCTTCGGCTTGACTTCTCACTTGGGATTGATTTCTCTGACTTTTGGTTAACTAATTAGATTAGTAGTTTTTGTTGTATACATTTGAGATATAGACTCCATGATGTATACTTATTCTTTTGTGTAGTTCGTGTAACTATTCTTTTGTGATATTGTGGATCTCTTTAGACCACTACTCTGATGTACACTTCCTAGTGTAATATTCATATCTATTTCCGCCTCTGTGATATGAATTATCTGTGACTGATTTATGTTATGCTTATTTCTATATTTGTTTCCGAAGGATTTATATAGCCACTGTGTAGTAGTTTTGAGTTTGTATCGGTATGTCGGATTTCCTCTTGAAATAAAATGCATGTTTTACTATCTGACATATCGGTGCTCGCACAAAGCAATTACATGGATGGTCGCTCCTCAACAGCTTTATTCTCCGTGCTAGTCGACAGCATTACTCCGTAGTGTTCTTGCCTAGCGTGGGTATAGAGGTGGGGCGTCACAGCTTGGTATCGGAGCCAAACTTCGGAACAATATGGAATAATTTAACAAGGATCATCATCCTAAGTCCATCTTAGGAGTCGTGCTTTAGGATTTAATTCGAGTCTTTGTACCGATTCATCCTATTTTCCTTGTGATTCCTTGTTTATCTATCAAGATTGTTTGATATTCAATTTGGTGAATAACTTTTTTATTCTTCTTCTTTCTTTCTAAAGGAAGAGAAATGTCTAGACCAGGCCGCCCCAGAGCCGTACCTTCTAGCACTCCACCTCAAGATGGAGTTTTTATGACTGCTCAACAGCTTCTTGATTTAGTGACGAATGCTCAAGCAGCTGGAGCTAACCCGGAACCTACTCACCCAAAGTCGGGATTTGCACGCTTGTGCAGCGATTACACTAATTTGGGTGGGGAGCCATTCAAAGGTTCCGAAACTATTATTGAAGTACAGGCTTGGCTAAGGTCATGCGATCGAATCTTTTCTCGCATGAATCTTATTAACCTTCACCGAGTTCAGGTGGCCTCTAGTATGCTCCGAGAAAGAGCATTGGACTGGTACGAACTTCTTATTTCTGAGATTAATGAAGTGGATCTCACCTGGGAGCAATTCCGGGAACGCTTCTAGTTGAAATTTGTACCATAAGCTGAGAAAGTGACATTGGCTCGACGATTTATAGACCTTGTTCAAGGTGATTCTTCCGTGACAGATTATGTCGCTTCCTTCGAGTCGCTTTCCAAATATGGGGTTGAATACATCAACACCCCTTTAAAGAAGAACCAGAGGTTCGTCTATGGCTTAAACAAAAATCTTAAGAAGCCATTACTTCTAAAATTAGAAGTTTCTTTCGACCAACTCATTGATATCGCTCTTCGTCTTGAAGAGGCGGATAGGGAGAATGATGTTGAAGTGGTGGGTTCCAAACCAAACTTCAACAACAAGAAGAGGCCAAACGAATTCAAAGGCCCCTATCCCAATACGAAAGGGAGGCAAGCAACTCCTGTTGAAAAGACCTTTTCCTCTACTCAAGGGGAATGCTATAATTTTGGTTCGAAAGACCATTTTGCGAACAAGTGTTCAAAGCCTCGTACTTGTCGCTATTGCAAAAGCCCGGACTATTTTATGCATGTATGTCCCAAACTTCAAAATAGGAAGGAGGGAAAGCTTAATGTTGCTCAAGCCCCTGGCAACACATCTCGTGGCCAAGGTATTTCTCATTCTATTCTGGATGGAATTATTTTATTTCGTGATCATCCTATTCGAGTTCTTTTTGATACGGGTGCGTCCCATTCTTTTATATCAAAAGAACTTGTTGATACTTTTTCTTTGGATGTTTTGTGTTTAATGACTTCTTTGAGAATTGTGAATCCGGTTGGTGGATCCGCGAAAATCAGTTTATTGTGTAAAGATGTCGAGATTATTTTGTGTGATTTTTCTTTCCGAGCCGATTTGCATGTCATGCGTTATTTAGGCTTTGGAATGATTTTGGGAATGGATTGGCTTAACCGTTATGAAGCTCATATCCTATGTCCTGAGTGGACTATTCATCTTCGACATCCTCAATCTGTTAAGCAGATTTCTATTAATCTTAAAGATTCAGATTCCAGTTTGGTTGCATCTTTATATTCTTTAAATCCTCGTGATGACGACGATGATGATGAGGGTGATATTATTTCTCTTATTCACGTCGTTCGTGAATTTTCTGACATATTCGAGCCCGTTTTAGGATTACCACCTAAGCGAGCAATTGAGTTCAGAATTAATCTCATTCCTGGAGCTCGACCTATCACTTGCCCTCCTTATCGTATGTCCAATAAAGAAAACGAGGAGATGCGTAAACAATTATCCGAATTAGAGACGAAGCAATTTATTCGCTCTAGTTCCTCACCTTGGGGAGCTTCAGCTATTTTTGTGAAGAAATCTGATGGAACACTTAGGCTTTGCGTTGACTACCGCAAGCTTAATGATCTTACTGTCAAAAATAAATATCCTTTACCTCGGATTGATGATCTATTCGATCAACTTAATGGTGCTAGAGTCTTTTCACAATTAGACTTAGCTACTGGTTTTCATCAGCTTCGTATTGCAGAGGATAACATTCCTTTGACATCGTTCCGTACTCGTTATGGATCTTATGAATGGCTTGTTATGCCATTTGGTCTAACGAATGCTCCGGCTTATTTCGTTGACCTTATGAATAGAGTTTTCAAAGACTTCCTCGACCGGTTTGTTCTCATCTTTATCGATGATATTCTTGTGTATTCAAAAACCGAGGAGGAGCATGAAAAGCATCTTCGGATTGTGTTGGAAACTCTTAGGAGTAATCGTTTGAAAGCAAAATTTTCTAAATGCCATTTTTGGCAATCTCGTGTGAAGTTTCTCGGTCATATTATTTTCGAATCCTGAATTTCCGTGGATCCTTCAAAGATTGAAGCGATTCAAGATTGGAAGAGACCGGAGAGTGTGACAGAGATTCGTAGTTTTCTCGGATTGGCGGACTATTACCGCCGTTTTATCAAAGACTTTTCTAAGATTGCCGTGCCTCTCACTAGCTTAACGAAGAAAGGTGTTAAATACATTTGGTCGGACAAATGTGAAACTTCTTTTCAGAAATTAAAAGAACTCCTTTCTGATGCTCCTATTCTTGTTATTCCCGAGGGGAATCAGGATTTCGTTGTTTATACCGATGCTAGTCGCGTTGGTTTGGGTGCCGTTCTTATGCAAAGAGAACGTGTTATTGCTTATGCTTCTAGGCAATTGAAGCCTGCTGAGACTAGATATGCCACTCATGATTTAGAGCTCGCGGCTATTGTTTTTGCTCTTTGGATTTGGCGTCATTATCTTTTAGGAGAGAAATTTGTTCTTTATACCGATCATAAATCCTTGAAGTATTTATTCTCTCAAAAGGAACTTAGTTTGCGTCAACAGCGTTGGCTCGAATTTCTTGCACCATATGATCTTGATATTCTTTATACTCCCGATAAGGGTAATCGTGTCGCCGATGCTCTTAGCCGTAAACAACAAGCTGTTGTTTCTATGATGATATCCGAATGGAACGATCTCGAGCTCTTATCCACTTGTGAGATTCGAGACCGCGTATCCGATTTATGCTCATCATTTGTTTTGTGTAGCCTTGAGGCCCACCCTTCTCTTTTAGACCGCATTTTTGAAGCTCAAAGGCTATATCCCGAATTGGCTCTTCTTGGCCAAAATATTAAGGATAAAATTGATATTGAAGGTTTGAAAAACTTTAATATCGATTCTCGTGGCGGCATTCGGAAATTTGGTAGACTAATTGTACCAAATATTAGTGATCTTCGTAAAGATATTTTAGAAGATTCTCATCGCTCTAAATTACCATTCATCCCGGTAGTAGTAAAATGTACGCGGATATGAAGCGACTTTATTTTTGGGAGGGAATGAAACTTGACATCGCTAACTTCGTTAAGCGTTGCATGACTTGCCAACTCGTTAAGGCCGAGCATCAAAGGCCCGGTGGGTTATTGCAACCTTTAGAAATTCCAATTTGGAAGTGGGACCAAATTTCCATGGATTTTATAGATGGCCTTCCCCGTTCTCGTTCGGGTCATGATAGCTTATGGGTGATTGTTGATAGGCTTACTAAATCTTCCCATTTTATTCCCGTTCGGTCTAACCGAACCGTTCCTCTTTTGGCCAAACTCTTTATCAAAGAGATTGTTAAATTACATGGAGTTCCTACTTCTATAGTTAGTGATCATGATCCATTGTTTCCTAGTGGATTTTGGAAGAGTCTTCAAAAAGCTTTGGGAACGAAGCTTAATTTTAGCACCGCTTATCACCCCCAGTCCGATGGACAAACCGAGCGTGTGAATCAAACTTTTGAAGATCTTCTTCGTGCTTGTGTGCTTGATTTCGGTGGAAGTTGGGAAGATCATGTTTCTCTTGTCGAATTTTCCTATAATAATAGCTTCCAATCTAGTATTGGTATGGCACCTTTCGAGGCACTCTATGGAAGGCCATGCCGATCTCCTTCTTGTTGGCTTGAGGCCGGTGAGAAGCTGGTTTTAGGTCCAGATTTTATTCGGGATTCCACAGAGAAAATTGACCTTATTCGACATAGAATGAAAGAAGCCCAGAGTAGACAAAAATCCTATGCCGATAACCGAAGAAGGAAATTAGAATTTTCTGTTGGGGATCTTGTTTTTATTCGTGTTTCACCTATGAAGGGTGTTGTACGTTTCAGTCGATCGGGAAAGTTAGCGCCTCGATACATTGGACCATTTCCTATCGCTGAACGTATTGGTTCCATGGCTTATCGCCTTTTATTACCGGCTCAATTTTCTGCTATGCATGACGTGTTTCATGTTTCTCAATTACGGAAATGCCTTCGAGATTCCGATTCTATTCTTGAGCCCGGTGTTGTGGAAGAGATTGAAGTTTCACCGAATTTAACTTATGAGCAGCATCCTGTTCGTATTATTGCTTCGGAAGTCAAACGACTTCGAAATAAAGATGTTCCGCTTGTTAAAGTTCAATGGTCTTCAAATCTTAAGGATTGTTCTTGGGAATCTAGAGAGTTCATCGAGCGAACACATCCGGACTTACTTTCTCGTGCTCTTTGAGGTGAACTTCTTATTTCAAACTTCTTTTGTGTTGAATATGCTTTTATGGTTGTTACTATATATATCTTCTTCTTAAATATTGCGAGGACGCAATTTCTTTAAGGAGGGAAGTCTGTAACAACCCGCATATTTGTTGATTTTATATTTTAATATTATATTTAAATATTTTATTGATACTCAGAATTTAGTCCGAAAAGCTACTTTTTGCATACGGTCGAATTAGGACTCGGGACCACTCCCATTGAGTTTAAAATGCCGTTTGCGACCTTTTTGAGTATAAGCTTCGATATGTTTGGAGAAAGTTGATTTTTGCTACCTTTTCACTTTGGGTTTGGGTTTGGGCTCAGCCCTATGTTTAACTTATACTCAAATCTGAGCCACTCCTCCCCATTCACCCTCACTTTCTCCTCTCTTCAGTTTTAAAGCATCAATGGTGGGAGAGATGGGAAATTAAAACTCCAAAACCCTAGTTTCCTTTTGCAAATCAAGCTTTAGCTCCAAACTAATAGAAGAACCCATTGGTAAGCTTCTCTTCTTCTTCTCCAACTCTTCCTCTCTTTGATTTCAGAAAATTCCTAAACCTAGTTTGGAAAATGTTTCTCTTTTTAGCTTAGAATCAAGCTTCTTGAGTTGTATTTGAAGAGTGTTGATTCTCCTTTGCTTTCAAGCTTCTTCTTCAATCGTTTGGGTTCAAAGGTGAGATTTTTATCTCACATCTATGCTTATATTTATCTTTGATTGTTAGGTATGAATTCCTAACACTTATTCGTGTGCATTTGCTTTTGGTTTGGAATGGTTTTGTGAATATTCCAACTTTGGTGTTTTGAAAGCCAAATTCTTAAAAACCATAGCTTTGATGTTCAAATGTGTTTTTGGTGATGCAACAAGGAGCTCATAGGGCCGGGTAGTTGATTGACATAAATCCTTAGTGCCGATGGTCGTACGGTTGCAATTTGGTAGTGATTGGCCATTGTATTCAATGGGCTAGGAAGGGATTGGGAACAGGTTCGGCCGACCGAGCCCTGTGGCCGGTCGACCGACCTGCTACTAGGGTGCATTGGCACCTTTCTGTCTCTGGTCCGGTCGACTGGCTACAGGGCTCAGCCGACCGACCTGCTTCCCGAGACTTTTTTGGAACAGGGTCCGGTCGACCGAGCTCTGTAGCTGGCCGACCGACCTGGTGCATTTTTGCCTATTTCGCCTAGTTGCTTGAATTTTCGACTTTAATCGATTCGTGTTGTTTCCTATTTGTTGTTATCATTTATTATGACTTTGATGACTCCTTTTTAGGGATTTTTGAATATCCGGATATTCGATGGATTCTTTATCGGTTTCGTTGGATTTTTATTCACATCTTCGTATGTGAATTTTCGTGATTGATTGTTCCTACAATCTTCTTTGTGATTTGTCACTTTAAAATTATAAAGGTTTTCTATACTAGTAGTAAATATCAAAACTCTTTCTTCAAATGATTTCAACACTATTTTATAACAAAGCTCGTTTTCTCAAACCGATTTCCAATCTATTAGTATATACAAACCTTTACCTTACTCATATGAGAAATCTAATTAAACGACTTAGTAAAACGAGTGGTACGAAACGCTTGCGTTTACTTCGTCGGTTAATTCTTGGACTTGTTCGATTGAATCTCTTGTGACAATTTTCTAGTGGAGATCTACAATTTGTTCGTAAATATTTAAGTTAAGCTAGTGGTTATAGGACATGAAGCTAAGCTCATATATTTACTAGATTACTGTAATTAACACTTCTTGATGATCATGGCGATCATTTTTGTGATTAAAACTAGCAATGTGCGATGTCTCTTTGTCTGCGAGGGAGACTAAACCCCGTTTTGTGGAGTTTCAACTCAAATTGATGGGGTAGCGCCCCTTGGTCTTCGGGCTGTTCGTGTGTCAAAAATTAATGGCTAGCTAACATGAGATAGCGTCTCGTTCGTGTGATACATATGTTGGTGAGTTTTCATGCTCCCGTTCGTGTGATAGGCCTCCCCCCTATTTTGTGTGATTTCTGGATTTCGTGTGTCGAATTCTGGAATTTTCTTCTTCACCTATTTTTGTGATTTCTATTGATATGATTTATCAATTTTTGTGCATAGGTGAATTCATGTGTCATTGACTGGATTTCTTGAGATGATTTCTAGAATTTATGCTTCACCAATTTTCGTGATTTCCATTGATAAGTTTTATCAATATGTGTGCATTGGTGAATTCGTGTGTCATTGACTTTTGTCATTGACATTGATATAATCGTCAATATTTATGGTTTGGTGAACGAAATAAGGAGTATGACATTTCCTTTGATTCTTGTGTAGATTTGGTGATATTGATTAATCTCTTGTTGATTTTCAATTACTTATATATATATCACAGCTTGGCATTGTGATTATTATGTGTTTAGTCATATCTCTGATTCTATATCGTTTCATCTGATATTTATAGTTAGACTGGTCCATTTATTATTATTTTTATTAAATAATACTCGGGTCAGACCGAGATGTTACAGGTGCTTCGGCTTGACTTCTCACTTGGGTTTGATTTCTTTGACTTTTGGTTAACTACTTAGATTAGTAGTTTTTGTTGTATACATTTGAGATATAGACTCCATGATGTATACTTATTCTTTTGTGTAGTTCGTGTAACTATTCTTTTGTGATATTGTGGATCTCTTTAGACCACTACTCTGATGTACACTTCCTAGTGTAATATTCATATCTATTTCCGCCTCTGTGATATGAATTATCTGTGACTGATTTATGTTATGCTTATTTCTATATTTGTTTCCGAAGGATTTATATAGCCACTGTGTAGTAGTTTTGAGTTTGTATCGGTATGTCAGATTTCCTCTTGAAATAAAATGCATGTTTTACTATCTGACATATCGGTGCTCGCACAAAGCAATTACATGGATGGTCGCTCCTCAACAGCCTTATTCTCCGTGCTAGTCGACAGCATTACTCCGTAGTGTTCTTGCCTAGCGTGGGTATAGAGGTGGGGCATCACATTACGAGATTTTCCATCTTCTATCAAGTGTACAACATGAGTGCAATAACTTAAGAGATGTTACGAGATTTCCCATCTCCTAAGGATCCGGCAAACTATCTATATGTAGTAAGATGCGCTATATATATAGTGTCTATCAGTAATGTAAAATATTAAAATAGCATTAAGGCTTTACATTGATCCCCCTTAACACTTGTTTAAGCAGGTAGTCTATGCAGGTCCTGTAACACAACTAATAGCATTGGTATCCAGTGATTCCCTTATAGGCACCATACTAAAACAAAATCGTAGTGGTCGCGAGTAAGGACAAAGAGTATGACAAGGCACGTGAGGCGATGCCCAAGATAGGATACTATCGATTTGTGTTTCCTTGATGGGTGGTAACCCCTAAGGACCTACCGCGAACATCAATTCTATAATCAAATCAAGACGCACCAGTCAACTCAAAATCAATATAGTAATATGAAGAATAGATGTCGCTAGAGGTAGCTAGCTTCATTTGTCAAGTATAACTCTTGTTTTAGTCATTTCAAATTGGCACAAGTGCCAGGGTCATCCATGATCGTTCTCTTTCTTCAAATCAAACAAATGTTCACCGAATTCAACCACTTCATTCTAGACCATCCACCACGTACACAGTTGTTAAAGTGGTTCCAATATTGGCAGAGAGTACGCCAATAAGAGGCCCTGGTCTCTTTAACAACCAAACGTCATTTTTCACACCTATTGGTTCTTTTACATTTTGAAACCGATTCATATTTGATATCAAAATATTATATTCACTTCAAAATATCCTTCGTTTCAAAATACCATATTTACTCAAAATATGTCATTTTCACTTGAAAATATCATTTCAAATTCCAACGTAGGTTATTACCTCATTCGCATTTAAATCAATGATTTAAAATATAAACATTCCAACTTTACACGGTTCGAATTTTAAAAAAATAGTTTGAATAGTTTAAAATAGTTTAAATAGTTTAAATAGTCTAAAGATTTAAAACAGTTTGATATAAAATGGTTTGAGTATTGAAAGTGGTTTATATAATAAAATAGTTTGAAAAAATCTAAATAATTTTGAATATTAAAAATAGATTTTAAACAGTTTATATTAAGATAATTTATTTTGAAAATAGTATCAAATCAAACTGTTTCCTTCCATTTCAAAAAATCTGGTGTAACGACCCAGAATTTGACCACTTTATAATATACTATTTAAAGCGATTTTAAATATAAAATAGGTAAGGTTATATGATTTAAATAATATTAGATATGATTTGAAAAGAGAAGTATATACAAAAATAGTAACATTTGCCTATATCGACAAAAGTGACAAAACGCTGATTTTAGAAAAGTAAGTTTCAATGGTTAATTAAATTATTTTAATTTATTTACGAGTATTTATATTTTTAAATAGCAATATAAAAATTTATTTTTAATTTTTTTACATAAATAAACAGTTTAACAAAAATTTCAAAATGTGACCGTAAAACATTTTGTTGATTAAAAGTGTCGCAACGTCGTCGCACGTTTATTGTCATATATAGGAACATATATTCAAATAGTATAAGTATTAATTAATTCACTAATCAAGTTTACTTTTACTAAATATACTTAGAAAATTGTAAAATGTAATTAACAAAAAGTAAGAACAAAAAGATAAAGATGTCATTTCAAAGCAAAAGGTAGACATCAAATCAAACCAATCATAATTATTATATTCTTTACTTAATATTTAAGTGAAAATGACATAAAGTAATGATTTGAAATGTGATGTTAAGTATTGAAAAAATAAGATTGCTTAAAAAGTAAGTAAACGGTATTTTGGTTTATTTACAAAATATTATTTTAATCCAAAACTTTTTCTATAAATAAACATCCATTTTCTCATTTTTTTTCACTTCTTCTTCTTCCTTTTTCAAGCTTTTCTTCCACTCTCTAATGACTTCTTCTCTTCACTTTTTCTTACTAACTTTTTCAAAACCATATCAAACAAAGTCAAAACACCATCAAACTTTTTCAAAGACCTTAGAATATCAACAAAACATGGTTTAGCATCTAAAAAGTCAAGAAATGATAGGGCAAGGCGACGATCAAGGTGTGGCCGAACCATTTGGAAGGGAGGAGCAAGTTCAAGGAGGTCCGGAGTGAGAATAAGAGAAGAAAGTGCTGCTGGAATCAAAAGGAAAGTCTACGAAAAAGATTGGTGGAGTGAAACTAATCGTGAGTACTCATATTTACTAATTAATCCATAAATTATTTCAATTATATTGATTTGAAAGTTTAAATATGTTGAAAGAATGTTTGATAACTTGGTTGCAAATTGATTGATTATATAATTGTTTATGTGGTTGATAACTTGGTTTGATAAATGATAAGAGAAATTGTTAGTAAGTATAGTTAATTTAATGAAAATTAAATCTGTAAAAATATATGTATGAAAATTATTTAGCATCTTAATGATTTCAAATATCTAAAAAGATTAAAAATGACATTATAATAATGTAATATTATAATATGAAATGAAATGAATATGAATTTAAATATAAATTTTTTGTTTAAAATGAGTTTAAAATGGTTAAAAATGTTTTATAAACATTTAAAAGTGTTTTCAAGAAGTTTGGAAAGAAATTGAAAAACAAGTCAATACTAGGCGCACCATGTAACGGTATTTCGCGATTTCGTGCCATAAAAGTTAAATGAATGTACAAAGTGGAATATAGCTCAGAAATCTTTGAGATAATAATTTTTTGGTCTATTATATCCATAGTTTTGCAACGAAGAAAAAAAAAATCAAGATTTCAATAAGTAGAATTTGAAATATGTCCAAAACAATTTTTCAAAAACATCGCAGTTTTGCAGTTCGGAATCCAAAAAGAGATTTCTTTATAAAATGATATTTTTAAATGATTAAAAATATGAAATAAATTTGATAAATCTACTAAAATAGTTTAAAAATGATTTGGAATAGAAAATACGAATTTTCAAACATTAAAAAGATGTTTAAATCAAATTAGCTTATATAGCACTTTCCGTAGCATATTTATGCATGAATTCTATAACCTTTTGAATATGTGTTTAAACATAACAATTTTTTCATAAATCTTTAGTGAAGATTTATAAAGAATAATTAAGTAATTTAAAGATGATATGGAAGTTTTAATACTTTGAATAAATGTTTAAGTGGAATTGTTTATACCACTTAAGTAATAAGTGAAGAATATTGAATGTAATAACAAACTAAGTATGCGAAAACGACTAGTACATTTGTCCCACCTGTGAGATCTGGAATGATAAAACAAGGTGTTTAACCGAGGTTGGGGATGGAGCGACTAGTGTCCTAAACTTACCTAGCCTATGTTTTCTCTTCTTAGGCGAGGGGTGGAATAGGTCGAAAGGAAAGCCCAAATGCTCTAAAAGATAATATTTAAGTTTTTCCAAGATAAAAGAAAAAAATCCTTGAATGTTAATTAACCACTTAATACCTTTTATTCGATGATTGGTATGAAGGAACCGGGATTGGATTTGGGTGATTCCTATCCGAAGAACCGGTATCAGATTTACTTGATTATGTTCAGCATGATATGGGGTTGTCGCTTTGTGAACAGTGATGAAGCTTATACTCTTACCCCTAAACGTCCCTAGTGTGAAAGGGTTGGTTGATAGTCAAGAGGCTTCCGTAGAAGTAGATCTGAAGTACCACATGTAATCACCTCCGTGTTGAAAAGTAGGAGTGCCCCTATGTTGAAAAGCAGAATGCTAGTGGAATGGTTGAAAAGCCTACCGGGCGGGTCTAAAAAAACCTGTTCTTGACATTTGGTAACAAAGTTGAAGGTTAAGCGAGAACCTTGGCTTTGATGGGGTAAAGACTCATCAGAGATTGGGTTAATAATACTAGAGGATGAGTAATTCATTAGAGATAGGGTCAGTAACATCCTAGAGTTTGAATGTATTATATATGAGTGCCTATTTGTTAGTGGCTAATAAATTGGTTTGTTCTGATTTATCTGTTGAGTGATTCATTGTAACGACCCGAAAAATTTCAATAATTTAATTTGTTAAATTAATAAGTTTTGGTAATTTAATATGAAGAAAAAAAACTTTATTAATTAATAATTGAACAATGGTAATTGGAACTAATTAGTAACAATTTAAATGAAATTACAATTAATTGAAATAATGTAAATTGTTATGCTTGGTTATAAGTTCAATATAAGAAAACAAATGTGAATATTGAATTGACTAATGAAATGATATAATTAGTGGTAATTGAATGAATTCAATATTATGGAAGAAATTATAATAATTGGTTGAAAATATAAACTTAAGTGTAATAGACCATGAACTAACGTGAATCTCATCCATTTGATAATAATGGATCGAATAATAGGATGGAAGTTCAATTAAATGGATTAATGGAAATAAATTGGTTAACATAAATAAAGATGAAGATTTGGGTATATTAATGTAATGAAATGTAAAAAAAATGTTAACTATGTTATCAGATTTAAAATTTGTTGAGTATAAAGGTTGAAATCAAATTTAAACGATTTATTGAAATTAAATTTCAATTAATTGGATTTTTTTTGAAATCTAAGTTAAATATTGTAATTGGTAAGCTCATCTACTTTAAATTGGCATTTAATTTGTTTAAATTATTTGTGAATGTTTAAGAAATCAAAAATGATAAAGATTTCTAATTATAGAATTGGAATTGAAAATTTGATTTAATTAATTTAATATTAATTATTTAATTAACTGAAAAATAACCATTTTGGCGACTGACTCGGATTTCGATGAAACCAGTTTCATCAGATCCGTAATAGCACATTATTGTAGGATTTCAAGTTTTGTAACGATCGGGCTTGTCGTTTGATCGTATGGGCTCGCAACGCCTAGAAATCAATTTAATTGAAATTAATTGAAATCAATTTGAAATAACTTGATTTTACTATAACTTCTTCATATCATGGAATTTGGACCTGAAACCTGTTCCATTGATTTTAAAATATTTTAAAACATCATTATTTTGATATAAGGATTGAACCATTTTCGTTCCGGAGTCGAAACGGGCTTTTCGGGTCATTTATCGTTCGAAACCCAAATTCGATCGAGCCCATTTGTTTCTATTTGGCTCTGCCTATATATATATATATCATTATAGACCCTAGTCATTTCTTATTCCTCATTTCTTTACGTATAATTTTATTTGCTCCTTCTCATCCCAATGGCAGTCAAACAAATTCTGGATCCAACTGCAAATCAAATTCAAATCCAAAAATTCAATATCCTCAAAAAATTCGAAAAAATTATATATCAAATATCTAGACAATACAAATCTTCTTCAAGTGTTCATTTTCGGACTTGATGCTCGAATCAACGGCAAATCTCGGTCAAAGCCCCGAGCGGTGAAACCCTAAGCATTATTGGACGTTTTTGATTCGAGAAGCAATCGGTAAAATTGGAATATGGGTTTTTGAGAGAGAGGCTTGCGGAGTCGATGGGTGGTGGTCTCGTGGCCTAGCACAACATGTGGCGGCATTAATTGGCATTTTAGGGTTTGAAACCATCAACGTCTGGGTGGTGGTGCACGTATTTAGAGGAGGTCGGAGGGAATCAGCCGTGTAGATGGCCTCGGCGCGAGTCGACTTAGGGTGGTCGGAGGGATTCCGATGGTCGGTAGCGCTCGTATTTTGGTGGTCAATGTCGGCTCTGAGCATGTTGCATGGGTTCGATCGCGTCAATTTGCACGCAGCATGGTGATGACGTGTCAGGGTATTTGTGGCTGTTTGTTTTAATTTTTTTATAGTTATTTTGAAATTCAATCGTTCTGACATATATAACTTTTACATACGAGGTCCGTTTCACGTGCGGTTTCCTCCGCTGAGATCACATTGAAATTTCAGACATTATAATGCTTGTTTGGACGGATTCCGAGACTGTTTGAATTTTGGGTTTAAATTGGATTTAAATTCAATTTAAATTCAAAAGGTGAGTGTTTTAACCCACTCACAACTTCTAAAATTTCTTATGATTGTTAAATTAATTTATGATATGATTAGAAAGTTATTTATGACTGTTCGGCATATGTTGAATCATCATCTCAGTCTATTTAAATTTATTTGAATAAAATATTTATTTAATTTATTATTGAATATAAACTGCTAGTAATACCTGTTATTTATTATCTGTTCTATATTGATGTTATTGATTGAATTGGATGATGATTGTGATAAATGTTTGATGATTGATATTGGATGAATGGATGTTGTATTTTATATTATTATAAACTGCAAGTTGTTATGGATTTTGATTTTTTCAGGATTGCGGTTTGAAATGATATATAACCGTATTTATATTTTAAATTACGGATTGAAATGATAATTATCCGTATCACTTGACCATAGGATAGAAAATTATATACAGACACCGTGGTCTATATATATAAAAATGATTTGAAATTGATTTCTATGGTTGTTGGAAAGAAATACATGGTTTTATATAAATATTGATTTTAGATATCACATAAATGCTATTATATATATAGTCAAATATTGACTTGAGCTATGTATAAATTTGTTGATATAAATAAGTTAATAATAAGTTGATTTTATTTAAAATATAATATGGTTAAGTGTCTATTTAAATTATATTTTAATATAGAATTTATAATGATTTCAATAAATTAAGGTTGAAAGATAAAATGGAAATTGATTTGAAATTGTATCTAATTGAGAATTTTATTTGATATAAATCGGTTTGGGACTCATTGAATTTGAGCTTTTAAAGAATATGATTTTTAACTTGATTTTTGTTCAAGGTTATATAAATGAATATATCAAGTTTGAATAAAGTGAGGGAAATATTCAGTTATTTGAAATTTGAGTTTATTTGAATGATATTGGTATTATTAAGTAAATATTTCAAAACTAAATAACAGTAAACTGAATTTGATATATATATATATATATATATGTATATGTATATATATATATGTATGTATGTATGTGTAATGGCACGTGCTTCGCGCGTGAATTGTTTTTATTATAAATTGTATATGTTTAAATCAATTACAAAAAATAATTTTTTATTTTCAAGTGATATTTTGTAAAGAAGTATTTTGAATCAATAAAGGAAGATTAATTTTAGATCCTATTTGTAGAAGCGTTTTGAATTTTAAAGCTTATTTAGTTATTAGATCCTAATTGTATGGGCATTTGAATTTGTAAAATAAATTTAGTATTATATCCTATTTTTAATTAATTAAGATTAGATAATATATAGAGGGGCATTTTTGGTAGTTCACGTTGATACCAAAAAAGTGTGATACCAAATCTTTTACAACTATTATATATATAGTTAACAAATTTAGTTTTGAAGTGTTGAATATTGAAAGCTTTGAAATCTATTGAAATGGTTTATTTGGAGGTTCAAATCTATATTTGAAATCAATATAAATTGAAATGGTTTATTGAAAACTGAAAGTGAGTTGAAAGTTATGAATTGAGATTTAATTTAAAGTGAATAAAATTGTGAAGTCGAGAAAATTATTTTACTTTATAAAATAATTTTAAGTTCAAACTATTTTATTTACATACTGTTTGAATATCCAAACCGTTTAAGTGGTGGAAGTTATGGTTTAGAAGCTAATGAAATTCAAAGTATTATGTTTTGAAAGGTTATATTTCAAGCGTTGGTTACGAAATATTATAATTTTTTAAAGTGTTATGGTTTTAGAAAGGATATATTTGAAATAAAATGATACCATATTGATTTGGGTTTTGAAAGGGCAATGATACTTGGTTTTAAAGTATATACTATTTTCAAATGACCATGGCGTTATAATAACGTTTGGTTGTTAAAGAGACCATGATCTGAAGTTGTCATACTCTCTGCCAACTTCGAAAACCACTTTAACAACCGTGTACGCGGTGTAGATTTCAGAATGAAGTAGGTTGTGGTGGCGTTCCATTGAGGTATATACGTGGACCCGACTCCCGTGAGATGGCATAAGGTGGCTAAAACGGGAGCGATTCTCGGGCCAAGGAGGTAGCCCCTCTTATCGGACACACTCCTGCGATATTATATTCTGACTTTGGAATGATTTGGTGGCCACTTTTGATTTTTGATTTTTGGGGGTGTGGCTCGAGGTGGGCGGTAGTAGCTGCTACACATTACCACCAGCCTGGATGCGTAATTGGTATTTCTATCTTGGCATTGCCTTGTGTGCCGTGTCACCTACCCTAGCACGCCTTGTATAAGTTTGATTTGTGTCGTACCTATGGAGTATCCTCTGGTTGTTATCCTCCCGATCAGGAGGTATTACGGCACCATATAGACTATCGACACTATTTATTCGTTAAGGGGAAATTGGGTCACTCCTTAACGCTATTTTAAAAGTAAGTTTATTTTACTATTAGACACTATTATAATAGCGAAATATTACTACATAGTAAATAGTTTAACGGATCCTTAGGAGATGTGAATCCCGAGCATCCCTTAAGTTACTACACTCACGTTTGTTACTGGATAGGAGATGTCAAATCCCATAAACATCTCTGACGCCGTTCCATTCTTATTTTATCGTTGATTTAACTCACATAAGATCTTTTAGTTTTGACTCGAGTGTTTTGTTTTTTTCAATTCGCTCGGGTCACCCTGAGCATTTCAAGATTTGAGGACTTTATTTCTAGAGGACGAAGACGAATATTGTGTTACTATTATCTATTATATTATTTTCCACTGCATTCATACAGTTCCGCTGCATTATTTATTTATTCTTTGGTATGTGTAATTCTGGTATTTGTTATATAAGTATAATCAAATGTTTTGTAAAACAGCTTCATGAACTGTTATTTGATAATTATATTTTGTCATTCCGCCGTAAGATTCTGTTTTCTTTTATTTATTTCTTCCCTTTTTCTTATTCACCCAATAAAAATCCGCCCTTTTGTATAGTTTAAGTTGGCATGTGTCTGCTTAAGCATACAAAAAGGAGGGATGTTACATTTATGGATTTTGATCGATGCGCCAGATCACCGTTATCGATGAGAGTTCCTAAACATTTGAACAAGGCGAACCGATGCGCTGATTTTGAAAAATTGGTAAATGAAATAGTTTTATCTAGGATTATATTTTCAATATAAAGTATATATTTTGAAAAAGTTGTATAGTTAGAAATTAAGATTAGTGAAATTTGAATATGAACATCTTGTGATTAGAATTTCACAGTTTTACTGTAAGATGTTTCTAAAGATAATCGATAATTAAGAAATCTAATAAGGTAATTAAGATCTTTAATGCTTATTCCCAAACAATAAATTAAGAAATGATAATGTTAAGTTAGTATCATAAATTGATCAATTGTTTGATTTAAAAGTTTAAGTACAAATACCTTGTGAGTTAATTTTCACGATTTGACTATAAAGTGTTTGATAATGAGATTTGTTTAAGGAATGAACATTTAAGGTAAATGAGTATTTAAATAATAGAAAATGAATGTGTAAAATGATGAATATAAAAGAATGAGAATTTAAACTCGAGTAAAAGAATTATGGAAATTTCAATGAAGTCAATTAATATAAAATGAATTTATAAAATAGGTTTTATTAAGTAATCTCAAAAGGATTTTGAAAATGGTATTATTTCAAATAAAAAGATTTATTTTATGATAACTAATTCGATTGGCTCAAAAATAAACTAAAAATGGGCAAGAGATGTGTTTGGCTGGTTAGCACTTCTCCTAAGTATTACTCTTCTTGTTAAGAGGACATATGACACTATCGGTAGTGCCCAATTCCTTGGCATTATTTTAGAGTTACTCGATCCATATAATTTTCTTAAGTTAAAGAAATAATATGAATTATTGATTAGTAATCTTCATAAAAGTGTTTAAACTAAAGATAAAATTGGATCGCTAATTGATAAGATAAAGTGGGATTCTCGACGATTTTGTACAGTCGAAAATTTTCGATTCATACCTAACTCAGAGCTAAGAAATTTATGAAAACTTTTGGTAAAAAATTGTGAAATACTTTGAGTAAATTAAATAAGATAAGGATAATTTATAAATCTGATTTATAAAAAAAGATTTAAGAGTTTGAGGATTTAAATACAGGTGGTTTTAATTTTTTTTTCAAAGCTAGAAAATTAATAGTAGTATTAAATAAGAAATAAGTTTTATAACTTAAGAATTTGAGATAATAGTAACTTACAACAAAGTTTAAATTTTTTTTAGATAGACGGATTTATGTAAAAAAAATTGAAATTTGGGATTTGTATGTACTCTTAGGATGTAAAGGTATATCATACAAATATAGATTTAAGTCATGAACTATTAAGTAAAATAATGACTCCTTAAAAAGGTAATTATAACTTGGAAAAAGTTTTGTTGGTGAATTCCAGATTTGGACATAAGTCTTTAAAATATGATTGATTTGCATAAGTTATAAGATGCAATAAACTTAAGTAATAGTTTTACGAAATGATTCATAAATAATATTAGTGTTAAAAGAAATAAAATGAGTTAAAAGATTGTGGGAAATTTTTTTTATAAAGATAAATTATCTTTTGAGTGAAAAATGGTTTCTTTGGAATATTTTCTTTTATTAAAAATATTTGGAAATAGATAATAAAAGGGATTATATAAAGAAGCACCTTTATAAAATGTTTAAACTTAAGATAAAGTTTTTATGAATTTTTTTAAAAGTTAATAAATACATATGTTATATTAGATCATTTCATCACATAAATTTTGATCTAAGTATTGAGTTCGAAACTTTGAGGTGCTTATACTAGTCCGAAAAAGGATTTACCATTAGTTTCTTGACGATGAACATTGATGAGGATTTTTGGTTAGGTACTTGAGTTTTCTATCATAGTTGAGAGCTATGCAAGGAAAGCGAAGATTTCTAATCTAGAAGCCCGATCAGAGTCCGCATTAGAGGATCGAGGGATCAATACTAGTTCGGAAATGTGTATTCGAATAGCAGATCAAATAAGATATTTCATACGGATGATCTATATATATTATATGGAATTAAGTTTGAAGATAAAATGTTTTAGGCAAACTTTTCTTTTGGGTAATTTCGAGGACGAAATTTTTTTAAGTAAGGGAGAATGCAATGACCTAGAATTTGACCACTTTAAAATATACTATTTAAAGTGATTTTAAATGTAAAATAGGTAAGATTATATGATTTAAACAATATTAGATAGGATTTGGAAAGAGAAGTATACACAAAAATAGTAACATTTGCCTATATTGACAAAAGTGACAAAATGCTGATTTTAGAAAAGTAAGTTTCAATGGTTAAATAATTATTTTAATTTATTTACGAGTGTTTATATTATAAATAGCAATATAAAAATTTATTTTTAAATTTTGTTTACATAAATAAACAGTTTAATTAAAACATCAAAATGTGACCGTAAAACATTTTGTTGAAAATCAAAGTTTTGTCGATTAAAAGTTGTCGTAACATCGTCGCATCTTTATTTTCTTATATAAGGACATATATTCATATAGTATAAATATTAATTAATTCACTAATCAAGTTTACTTTTACTAAAAATACTTATAAAATTGTAGTAATTAGCAAAAAGTATGCACAAAAGATAAAGATTTCATTTCAAAGCAAAAGTTAAAAATCAAATCAAACCAAACATAATTATTATATTGTTTACTTAATACTTAAGTGAAAATGACATAAAGTAATGATTTGAAATGTGATGTTAAGTGTTGAAAAAATAAGGTTGCTTAAAAAATAAGTAAAGGGTATTTTGATCTTTTTATAAAATATTATTTTAATCCAAAACTTGCTTATGAATAAGCATCCATTTTCTCACTTTTTTTTTAATTTCTTCTTCTTCCGTTTTCAAGCTTTTCTTACACCCTCTAATGGCTTCTTCTCTTCTCTTTTCCTTACTAACTTTTTCAAAACCATATCAAACAAAGTCAAAACACCACCAAACTTTACCAAAGACCTTAGAATATCACCAAAACATGGTTTAGCATCTAACAAGTGAATAAATGATGGAGCAAGGCAAGGATCAAGGCGTGGCCGAACCATTTGGAAGGAAAAGCAAGTTCAAGGAGCTCCGGAGTGAGAAAAAGGGAATGAAATGTTGTCGGAATCTAAAGGAAAGTCAACGAAAAAGATTGGTTGAGTGGAACTAACCGTGACTACTCATATTTACTAATTAATCCACAAATTATTTCAAGCATAATGATTTGAAAGTTTAAATATGTTGAATGAATGTTTGATAACTTGGTTGCAAATTGGTTGATTATATAATTATTTTTGTGGTTGATAACTTGGTTTGATAAATGATAAGAGAAATGGTTAGTAAGTATTGTTAGTTTAATGAAAACTAAATCCATATAAATATGTGTATGTAAATTATTTAGCCTCTTAATGATTTAAAAATATCTAAAAGATTAAAAAAGACATTATAATAATATAATAGTATAAATTGAAATGAAATGGAATATGATTTTGAAATATAAAAATATTTTTTAAAATGAGTTTAAAATGATTTAGAAATATTTTATAAACATTTAAAGTGTTTTCAAGAAGTTTGAGAAGAAATTGAAAAACAAGTGGCCAGTCGCGTAGCTGTAGTTCGCGATCTCGCGCCATAAAAATTAAACGAGTGTATAAAGCGGGATATAGGTCAGAATTCATCGAGATAAGAATTTTTCGATTTATTATATCCGTATTTTTCCAACGAATAAAAAATCAAGATTTCAATAAGTATAATTTGAAATATGTCTAAATTTTTTTCTAAAAACATAGCAGTTTTGCTGTTCGGAGCCCAAAAAGGGATTTCTTTATAAAATGATATTTTTAACTAATTAAAAATATGAAATAAATTTGATAAATCTATTAAAATGGTTTAAAAGAGATTTGGAATGGAAAATATGATTTTTCAAATATTAAAAAGTTGCTTAAATCAAACACGCTTATATAGCACTTTCCGTAGCACTTTTATGCTGCAAATTCTTTAACCTTTTGAATATGAGTTTAAACGTAACAATGTTTTCTCAATCTTTTTTGAATGGTTTTTAAGGAATAATTAAGTAATTTAAAGATGATATGGAAGTTTTAATAATTTGAATAAATGGTTAAGAGGAATAGTTTATACCACTTAAGTAATAAGTGGAGAATAATGAATGTAATAACAAACCGAGTATGCAAAAACGACTAGTACATTTGTCCCACCTATGAGATCTAGTAAGATAAAACAAGGTGTTTAACTAAGGTTAGGGATGGAGTAACCAGTACTTTGAACTTACTTGGCCTATGTTTTCTCTTTTTAGACGATGGGTGTAATAGATCGAAAGGAAAGCCTGAATGCTCTAAAAGATCATATTTAAGTTTTCCCAAGATAAAAGAAAAGAAAATAATTCCTTGAATGTTAATTAACCACTTAACACCTTTTTTCGATGATTGGTAGAAGGAACGGGGATTGGATTTGGGTGATTGCTATTTGAAGAACCGAGATTGGATTTGGGTGGTTCCTATCCGAAAATGCCTTCAAACTATTTTTCCAAATAAAATATATTGAAGACAAAGATCATTGATGAAAAATAACTTCATGGTGTAGGATTACTTGCCATTAGTCTCTAGAGGTGAAATTTACCATATCTAAGGTGGTAGTAGTGCTTTGTTATGAAAATATTCGATTTGCAAGAATATGATTTGAAGTTAAGAAAGAAATCTTTAATTAATATTTAGTAAATGATTTGGGAATATTTTCCCCAAGTTAAATATTTTCCCTAAGTTTATAGTTATAGTTTGAATATAAGAAATCTTTGACTAAGATTTGAAAGAATGATTTGGAAAGGTTTTTCTAAGTAAAAGAGAAAATAATTTGGAATTATTCCAGGATTTAAGAAAGGTTCAAATAAATCAAATGATTTAATAAGTTTAATGATTCCATATACATTTGAAAAGAAAATGGATAACTTCAAAAGAATATATCTAAGAAATTTATTTGATTTAAATAAAAGATGAACTAATTGATTGATGATTGATATCCACATATGAACTAAACATCTTTTTATCGATAATTGGTATCGAAGGAACTAGAGTCGGATTTGGGTGATTCCTGTTCGGAAACCACTTCGAACCAATGTATACGTTCGAAAGTGAAGATATGTTGAAGATGATGATGATTGAAGATCGTGGATCTTCATAGCGTAAAGACTGCTGTTGACATGCTCTGGGTTGCTTCTGTTATAGAGTTATTCATAAAAGTGGTCTCCTCGTTTTGGAGATTTTTTGGATTGAAAGGACTACTCGCTACTAGTGGTAGTAGGAGAGCACCTTTGGTTTCGTTCAGTTCTAGAATGAACTTGTATAGAAGAATGTTTGCATTGCATTTCTGAGACACAATGTTTGAATTTTACAATTGCACATGTAACAACCCTGTATTTTGTAATTATTTTATTGTATATTTTAATTATTTTTAATGTAAGATTTTGATTTAAAAACTTATTTTACTTATTTGAAATTATTAAATTTATTATTTAAATATAATCTTGATTTTTATATTAGTTATAATTCCAAACTTGTGTAAGTTGAATATTTGCCTGAAATGCTGATTTTGGTCAAAATAGTCAAACGGTGACTTTCAACTTAAATTTTTAAAAGTTTAAAAATTTTTAAAAAAAATCTTTTATTATGAAAGTACATAAAATTATAAGAACACCACTTTTCGTTTCGTTGAATTTGGATGTAAATTGTGAAAGTTATACCCTTTACAATATTGTGCGTATATAGGGTTATTTAACAATGACTATTTTAAATTGTATAAATTACTTCTTCTTGGTTATATTTTATTTTACTATGTGATAATATATTTTATTATGTATATTTTGACTTTTAAATATTTTTAAATGATAATAGAATTTTTCCAAAATTTACTGTATTTATTTCCTATTTTCAAAGGCTGTTTTCTAATTTTCTGCCATTTTCTTCATATAAATTATATTAAATAATTTTTTTTTTGGGAATGCACTTTTATTTTTTTTGTTATTTTATTTTTTATAAATATTTTACAAGTCCATGAAGATTTTCTAAAGTTCATTTGGATTTATTTCTAATTTTAAAGCCCAGTCTAAAATTTTAAGCCATTTTCTTATTTTAATTATATATAATTAAAATTTATTTATTTATTTTATGCACTCACTTTTATTTGCTGTGTTTTACTTTATTTTATTAATTTTACATGTATTTAAATTTAAGTAAATTTTTCCAAAGTGTATTGAAGTTATTTCTAATTCTTAAGTCTAGTTTTCATTTTTCTGTGCTATTTTTCTTATTTAATCATATATTAATTTTTAATATTCTGTTTATCTGTTATATTTTCGAATTTTAACTGAGATTTTAATTATTTTCAGTTATTTGGATGTATATAAATATATATGAGAAATTTGAAAGGGTTAAGAGCTAAGAAACGGAAAAACGTTTTATCCGTTTCTTTTGCAGTTTCTTCTGTCATTAATACATCAATCCATCTTAGCCATTCCTTTCCCCATCCTTTGCAGCCGACTTCCTCTTGTCATTCACGAATTTTTGAAGCCCCAAAATCCTAAAAATCATGGCCTCGACCTTGAAGAAAAAAAATTAGGTAAATCCCTCTCTTCTTTCTACTTTTCTTACTTTTCTGTGCAATTTTGCCTTGTTTCTCTTCTAAGTTTGGATCGGCCTCTTCTCCATAGCCGCAGCCACAAACTCCTACATCTCTTCCATGCCTCCAACACCATTTACTCCACCAACCATGACCATGGCCGAGCCATCTATGGTGGCCAAACCTTTCAAATTGCAACCTACATGCCTAAAAACAATGTTTTTGACCATTGTTGCCTCATTCCCTTCATCTCCACTTGTTGCCTTGCCTATATGATATTAAACCTGACTTATATGATGTCATACCAGAGCCAAAGCATCATCATAGCCAAGCATAAGTGTCCCTTAGGCCAAGCATTGAAGTGGTTGAAGCAAGGTCCAATCTATCTTGTTCATTTCGCTTTGTATTTCAAAATTGTTTCAATGTTATTTTATGTTGAATGTTTATATATTGTCTGGTTTGTTTTGTTTTGGGTTGTTGATACAAAATCATATCTTGGCTATCTTTCAACTCAAATCAAAAGTCGTGAAATTGTGCTTGTCGTGCCTTTGGAGTCGTGCTTGTATGTTGTTTTGGTCTCTAGCTTTGAAAAAGGTGAGTCTTTCTCACTCTGACATATATACTTATGAAAAGTGGATTGATGACAAGTGTTTAGTAATGTAAAATGTTTATGCAAGTTAATGATGATCATATGATATGCTATGCCGTGTTATTACCATGTTATTATCATGTTAAAACTGTTAATTTTCACCTGACATCTGATATATGACTGTATATTGTGATATTGACTTTGTTTATATTATTTCTGTAAATGATCACACTGCAAGTTCCCTGTTAGAAAAAATGTTATGGGCTGAAATGATAGGCCTGAGTTATTTTATTTATTTATTTAAACTTGGGATTGCGGGTTTGAAATGATAGAACCCGGATTTTTACCTTTTAAACTGCGGATTGAAATGATACATATCCGTATCACTTGACCTAGGTTAGAAAACTACATACAGACACGTGGTTATTCTATAAAGTGCTTTGAATATTTTAAGTATTTTAAAAATATAAAATTATGAAATTTGATTTAAATAGATTTTGAAAGGTTTTAAAATAAATAAATTATGATTTTTCTATGTGTTAAAAATGTAATTTATGAATGGATTAACTGGATTTTGAAATATAACTTATGTTTGAAATTTGGAATTTTGACTAAAAATGATATTTAAGTTACATGAATAAAATGGACTTTAATTTTATTTGGAAAATGGTAAATATGATAAATTGATTTATATTTGAATTTAAGTGATTTATTAAAGAATTATTGATTTTCTATAAATTTAAGTGGTTGAATAAATGACCTTTGAAAATGAAATTTTAAAATATAACTTGACTTGAAAATGTGAAATTTGAGTTTTAACTAAAGATGTTAAATTTATTAAATAAACTGGAAGTTTAGTTAAATTTGTGAAATGGTAATATAAATCTGAAACGTATAGGTTCTAATTTATGAAAGAAACGTATAGGTTTTAATTTATGAAAGAAACGTATAGGTTTTAATTTATGAAAGAAACGTATAGGTTTAATTAATGAAAGAAACGTATACGTTTTAATTAATGAAAGAAACGTACAGGTTTTAATTAATGAAAGAAACGTATAGGTTTTAATTTATGATAGAAACGTATAGGTTTAATTTATGAAAGAAACGTATAGGTTTTAATTTATGAAAGAAACATATATGTTTTAATTTATGAAAGAAACGTATAGGTTTTAATTTATGAAAGAAACGTATAGGTTTTAATTTATGAGAGAAACGTATAGGTTTTAATTTATGAAAGAAACGTATAGGTTTTAATTTATGAAAGAAACGTATAGGTTTTAATTAATGAAAGAACGTATGGTGTTCTAATTAATGATAGGAACATGTAAATTCCTAATTAATGAAAGAAAAGTATAAGTTTTAATTAATAAAAGAAACGTATAAGTTTTTAATTAATGAAAGAAACGTGTAAAGTCCTAATTAATGAGAGAACATGAAAGTTTTAATTAATGCAAGAACATGTAAAGTTTTAGTTAAGAAAGAAACATGTAAAGTTTTAAGTGGTGTGGTATTGATTTAAATTAATAAATGTTCATTATTATAATAGGAATATAAAATTTAAAACGTACATTTGACACGTAGATTTTAATCAATGTAATGGTGTATTTTAAATTGATTAAAATGATAAATGTTACTTACTGTAATAATAAAATGTAAGTTGATAACGTACATTTGATAAGCAAGTTTTAATTTATGTGAATGGCATACTTTAAATGATTAAAATAATAAAGTTTCTTTATTGTAATAATAATGTAAGTTAATAAGGTTCTTTTAACTTAACATAAGAATTTTGGTTTAAATTGTATATTACAGTAAGAAAGTTTATTTAACTATAAGGCTATGATAAATTGATATGTTAAAATTTTAAGCTTATCAATAGTTTGAATTATATACAATGTAAAGTGGAAAGTAGTACATTCCAAAAATGCTATGATTCCTTAAGGTAACATTTCCAAAATGCTATGATAATTTAAAGGAATATTTCAAGTTTAATAAATTTAAAGAAATATTCAATGATTTGAAAATTTGGGTTTTATTTGAATGATATAATATTGAATTATTTTTGAAATGGAAATGATACAATTGTGACATTGTTTTGAAATGAGTATGATATTTTGGTCTTGAAAGTATAAATTATTTGAAATAAATATTCATGGGTTATAATAACGATTGGTTGTTAAAGAGACCGGGATCGGATATTGTCTTATAGCCGACAATACAGAAAACCACTTTAACAACTGTGTACGCGGTGGAGATTCCAGAATGAAGTAGGATGGTGGCGACGTTCTCGAGGTATATTACGTGGACCCAACTCCCGTGAGTTGGCATATATGACTAAAACAGGAGCTATACCGGGCTACACAAAGGGTTGTACCCTTTCATCGAGCATGTTCCATCGGAAACTATTCTATTACTGTTGTGATTCGATTCGGTGGCGCCACTTTGATTCGGGGGTATTGTTCGAGGTGGGCGGAAGCTGCTGGCTTGCCGTCACCACCGGTCCGGGAGTGCAAACGGTGTATCCACCCTGGCATTGCCTCGCGTGCCGTGTCATATCCTTATATCGAGCCCACTACGATTTTGGTTTTAAAGATCCGACCGCGTTAAGGTTCACCATCCCCTTAACGCTATTTTCTATATGATTATACTTTACTGATTAGACACTACCGTATATAGCGTATATTACTACGTAGTAAATAGTTTAACGGATCCTTAGAGGATGGGCGGTCCCAAGCATCCTTTAAGTTACTGATGCATTTTGTTACTGTTCACTTGAGTTGATTTACAGTTTATAAGTATTTATGTCCTGACTCGAGGGTTTTGTGTTTTTCTTTACGCTCGGGTCAGACTGATTGAGTTAGCACTCAAGATTCACCTTCGGCGTTGGAGCTTTCCTTGAAGATCCAGCCATCTATTTGTTTCAGTATCCAGTGGTTCAGTGATGCATCTGATTTGTACCTGATGTATCCTGTTACTCTTCTGTTGTATCTTATTTAACTCTGATGTATCTTATAATTTATATAGTAGCTTCATGAACTACTATCTCCTCTTTTACTTCCGTTGCATTATTATATACTCTGTGTCTGTGATCTGTGATTTTATTTACTGTATATTCTGAGGTTTGCCAAAATTTTATTTACAACGCGGTATTTTGAGCAATTCAATTCTGGCATGAGTGTCTACCTATGCACTTATAATGGATGCGAATGGTTGAAAATACCGGGTCGTTACAGTTGGTATCAGAGCTTTGTAGCTCTAGGCAAAACTCAGCATATAGAGTGAATGTATTTACAGAATCACTTTCATTCGAGTTTGAATCTCTTCCCTTTTGACCCGATTCCTTTGAATTTTGGAACGTTCCCTGCAGTTCCGAAGTCCATTCTTATTCCCCGCTATTCATCTTCATTTGATTCTGGAGTATCCCACAACTCCACTTCGAATGATCTTTATAGTGAATTGGCGGTCCCGCCAATCTCAAAAATTTTCTTGTAAGAGGGGTGAAACTCCATTACAACAGCATCGATTCACCAAAGATTTTATATCCTCGGTTTAGATGCTAATATCTTTTGTTATTTCAAACTCTAACTCTTGAGATCGAATGTAGATTTACCCTAGAAAAATCAACATTGATCTTATTCTTTAAGTCACGGTTGACCCAGTTAAGGTTGCCCGTGATTTATATAAGCTTATCCATCTTCCTATTCTGTTATTTAATCATGTCATCCTTGTTTCCAACTTATTTTTAAATCATAATCTCCTTTGATTTGTGTTAATCAAAAATTTGAATCTCTCTCCTTCTTTGAAAATCTATTCATGTATAGTGTATTTGTAAACTAGTATTTAAAATTTAAAATGTTTTATATATTGTGTTGTTTGAGTTGTTGATGTTGAGTTAGGTTTCTGATCGATACGTCTGATCAGCGCTATCTATAAGATTTCCAAAACACTTTGACAGAACAAACGGACACAATATATTTAAAAAAAATTTTTTTTTGGTTAATGAAATAAATTTTGATATATAAGTAAATTTATGGAACTTAATGAAATGAATTTAAAACAAGAATTTGAGGATTTAAATTCCGATTATTTCGAACTTTGGTTTAAAGTTTTAAAAGGTTATATTATTTAAAGTATTTTGAATAGAATTTGTTTTCAAAGAATTTTAAAGGTTTAAAATTAGTGCTCTTCTCTTTGTCGCTGGAAAATAACTTCGGTGATGATCGCGACATCATCGACGTTCATTTTCGAGTTTCGAAGTTAGGAGACTGTTGTGTAGTCTTGCTACAGCTTTGTTTGGGAAATTAAATTGATTTGAATTTCTAAAATATGACTTGATTTATAATATATATATATATATATATATATAGATATATGATTGAAATTTGATTTGACATATATTATTACTTATCTCTAAATGGTTTGAAGAAATCGGAAATTTAATTCCTAAATTTTATTTTAAAGAATAATTCCAAAAAAAAAAAAAAATCAAAACTTTGGATGAATATCAAGCATGAAATGATTGAATTGGAAATTTTATTTGTATAATACAATTACATTCAAATATAACTTACCAAAATTTCAGAAGTTAAAAATGTAATTGGATAATATACGATATAAAAAGATTTTATAAATAAAATTTGAGTGGTTATAATAAATGTTATACACTTAAATTTTAATTATAAAATGATTAACAGAGGTAAATATAATAAAGGGTAATTGAATGACTTACAATAAAATGATGTTAAAAGAACTAAGAATAAAAGAAAGTAGTTATAAAAAAAAAGTGTAAATATATTTAACATGAGTGATAAATATATTGAGAGGAATAAATTTAATTTTGATTAGGAATAAAGAAGAATAAAATTTATTAAATACATTGTGAGTGTAATAAATGATTATTTTTCTAACCCATGGTTCTAAAAATTGTTAATTTAAGATGATTGGATAATAAGATAATGAAATTTGAGATAGTTAAGATTTAGTTAACTTGTGTAAAGATTTATTCTCTGTTTAAGTTGAAATCTCCATGCTTTCAAATTCATTTCCTTATTTTGTTTTTCAAACTATCTTTTAGTTGTCCTTATCATCCTTATCTTGCTATAGACCGGTATAGGCATCTTTCTATAATATTTCTGTTTAGAAATCTTTCTATAATCTTTGATAGACCTTTGGTAATCATTTTGAATCCACCTTTTTCGTGCTTGTGTTCTTGATTCTGGAGGATCTTGGAAAGATCACCTCCACCTTCTTAAACTTACCTATAACAACAGTTATCAGGTATAACTTCAATCTTCTTGTCATCTTATCTTAATCCTATTTCACTCTATCTTTTCTGTGCCCTTCCATACCTCATTCCTTTTCGGGGACGAAAAGTTTTGAGTGGGGGAGAGTGTAACAACCCTGTATTTTGTAATTATTTTATTGTATATTTTAATTATTTTTAATGTAAGATTTTGATTTAAAAACTTATTTTACTTATTTGAAATGATTAAATTTATTATTTAAATATAATCTTGATTTTTATATTATTTATAATTCCAAACTTGTGTAAGTTGAATATTTGCCTGAAATGCTGATTTTGGTCAAAATAGTCGACTTTCAACTTAAAATTTTAAAAGTTTAAAAATTTAAAAAAAATTCTTTTATTATGAAAGTACATAAAATTATAAGAACACCACTTTTCGTTTCGCTGAATTTGGATGTAAATTGTGAAAGTTATACCCTTTACAATATTGTGCGTATATATGATTATTTAACAATGACTATTTTAAATTGTATAAATTACTTCTTCTTGGTTATATTTTATTTTAATATGTGATAATATGTTTTATTATGTATATTTTGACTTTTAAATATTTTTAAATGATAATAGAATTTTTCCAAAATTTACTGTATTTATTTCCTATTTTTAAAGGCTGTTTTCTAATTTTCTGCCATTTTCTTCATATAAATTATATTTAATAATTTTTTTTTTTGCGAATGAACTTTTATTTTTTTTGTTATTTTATTTTTTATAAATATTTTACAAGTCCATGAAGATTTTCTAAAGTTCATTTGGATTTATTTCTAATTTTAAAGCCCAGTCTACAATTTTAAGCCATTTTCTTATTTTAATTATATATAATTAAAATTTATTTATTTATTTTATGCACTCACTTTTATTTGCTGTGTTTTACTTTATTTTATTCATTTTACATGTATTTAAATTTAAGTAAATTTTTCTAAAGTGTATTGAAGTTATTTCTAATTCTTAAGTCTAGTTTTCATTTTTCTGTGCTATTTTTCTTATTTAATCATATCTAATTAATATTTAATTTTTAATATTTTGTTTATCTGTTATATTTTCGAATTTTAACTGATATTTTAATTATTTTCAGTTATTTAGATGTATATAAATATATATGAGAAATTTGAAAGGGTTAAGAGCTAAGAAACGGAAAAACGTTTTATCCGTTTCTTTTGCAGTTTCTTCTGTCATTAATACATCAATCCATCTTAGCCATTCCTTTCCCCATCCTTTGCAGCCGACTTCCTCTTATCATTCACGAATTTTTGAAGCCCCAAAATCCTAAAAATCATGGCCTCCACCTTGAAGAAAAAAAATTAGGTAAATCCCTCTCTTCTTTCTACTTTTCTTACTTTTCTATGCAATATTGCCTTGTTTCTCTTCTAAGTTTGGATCGGCCTCTTCTCCATAGCCGCAGCCACAAAATCCTACATCTCTTCCATGCCTCCAACACCATCTACTCCACCAACCATGACCATGGCCGAGCCATCTATGGTGGCCAAACCCTTCAAATTGCAACCTACATGCCTAAAAACAATGTTTTTGACCATTGTTGCCTCATTCCCTTCATCTCCACTTGTTGCCTTGCCTATATGATGTTAAACCTGACTTATATGATGTCATACCTGAGCCAAAGCATCATCATAGCCAAGCATAAGTGTCCCTTAGGCCAAGCATTGAAGTGGTTGAAGCAAGGTCCAATCTATCTTGTTCATTTCGCTTTGTATTTCAAAATTGTTTCAATGTTATTTTATGTTGAATGTTTATATATTGTCTGGTTTGTTTTGTTTTGGGTTGTTGATACAAAATCATATCTTGGCTATCTTTCAACTCAAATCAAAAGCCGTGAAATTGTGCTTGTCGTGCCTTTGGAGTCGTGCTTGTATGTTGTTTTGGTCTCTAGCTTTGAAAAAGGTGAGTCTTTCTCACTCTAACATATATACTTATGAAAAGTGGATTGATGACAAGTGTTTAGTAATGTAAAATGTTTATGCAAGTTAATGATGATCATATGATATGCTATGCCGTGTTATTACCATGTTATTATCATGTTAAAACTGTTAATTTTCACCTGACATCTGATATATGACTGTATATTGTGATATTGACTTTGTTTATATTATTTCTGTAAATGATCACACTGCAAGTTCCTTGTTAGAAAAAATGTTATGGGCTGAAATGATAGGCCTGAGTTATTTTATTTATTTATTTAAACTTGGGATTGCGGGTTTGAAATGATAGAACTCAGATTTTTACCTTTTAAACTGCGGATTGAAATGATACATATCCGTATCACTTGACCTAGGTTAGAAAACTATATACAGACCCGTGGTTATTCTATAAAGTGCTTTGAATATTTTAAGTATTTTAAAAATATAAAATTATGAAATTTGATTTAAATAGATTTTGAAAGGTTTTAAAATAAATAAATTATGATTTTTCTATGTGTTAAAAATGTAATTTATGAATGGATTAACTGGATTTTGAAAATATAACTTATGTTTGAAATTTGTAATTTTGACTAAAAATGATATTTAAGTTACGTGAATAAAATGGACTTTAATTTTATTTGGAAAATGGTAAATATGATAAATTGATTTATATTTGAATTTAAGTGATTTATTAAAGAATTATTGATTTTCTATAAATTTAAGTGGTTGAATAAATGACTGTTGAAAATGAAATTTTAAAATATAACTAGACTTGAAAATGTGAAATTTGAGTTTTAACTAAAGATGTTAAATTAATTAAATAAACTGGAAGTTTAGTTAAATTTGTGAAATGGTAATATAAATCTGAAACGTATAGGTTCTAATTTATGAAAGAAACGTATAGGTTTTAATTTATGAAAGAAACGTATAGGTTTTAATTTATGAAAGAAACGTATAGGTTTAATTAATGAAAGAAACGTATACGTTTTAATTAATGAAAGAAACGTACAGGTTTTAATTAATGAAAGAAACGTATAGGTTTTAATTTATGATAGAAACGTATAGGTTTAATTTATGAAAGAAACGTATAGGTTTTAATTTATGAAAGAAACGTATATGTTTTAATTTATGAAAGAAACGTATAGGTTTTAATTTATGAAAGAAACGTATAGGTTTTAATTTATGAGAGAAACGTATAGGTTTTAATTTATGAAAGAAACGTATAGGTTTTAATTTATGAAAGAAACGTATAGGTTTTAATTAATGAAAGAACGTATGGTGTTCTAATTAATGATAGGAACATGTAAATTCCTAATTAATGAAAGAAAAGTATAAGTTTTAATTAATAAAAGAAACGTATAAGTTTTTAATTAATGAAAGAAACGTGTAAAGTCCTAATTAATGAGAGAACATGAAAGTTTTAATTAATGCAAGAACATGTAAAGTTTTAGTTAAGAAAGAAACATGTAAAGTTTTAAGTGGTGTGGTATTGATTTAAATTAATAAATGTTCATTATTATAATAGGAATATAAAATTTAAAACGTACATTTGACACGTAGATTTTAATCAATGTAATGGTGTATTTTAAATTGATTAAAATGATAAATGTTACTTACTGTAATAATAAAATGTAAGTTGATAACGTACATTTGATAAGCAAGTTTTAATTTATGTGAATGGCATACTTTAAATGATTAAAATAATAAAGTTTCTTTATTGTAATAATAATGTAAGTTAATAAGGTTCTTTTAACTTAACATAAGAATTTTGGTTTAAATTGTATATTACAGTAAGAAAGTTTATTTAACTATAAGGCTATGATAAATTGATATGTTAAAATTTTAAGCTTATCAATACTTTGAATTATATACAATGTAAAGTGGAAAGTAGTACATTCCAAAAATGCTATGATTCCTTAAGGTAACATTTCCAAAATGCTATGATAATTTAAAGGAATATTTCAAGTTTAATAAATTTAAAGAAATATTCAATGATTTGAAAATTTGGGTTTTATTTGAATGATATAATATTGAATTATTTTTGAAATGGAAATGATACAATTGTGACATTGTTTTGAAATGAGTATGATATTTTGGTCTTGAAAGTATAAATTATTTGAAATAAATATCCATGGGTTATAATAACGACTGGTTGTTAAAGAGACCGGGATCGGATATTGTCTTATAGCCGGACAATACCGAAAACCACTTTAACAACTGTGTACGCGGTGGAGATTCCAGAATGAAGTAGGATGGTGGCGACGTTCTCGAGGTATATTACGTGGACCCAACTCCCGTGAGTTGGCATATATGACTAAAACAGGAGCTATACCGTGCTACACAAAGGGTCGCACCCTTTCATCGAGCATGCTCCATCGGAAACTATTCTATTACTGTTGTGATTCGATTCGGTGGCGCCACTTTGATTCGGGGGTATTGTTCGAGGTGGGCAGAAGCTGCTGGCTTGCCGTCACCACCGGTCCGGGAGTGCAAACGGTGTATCCACCCTGGCATTGCCTCGCGTGCCGTGTCATATCTTTATATCGAGCCCACTACAATTTTGGTTTTAAAGATCCGACCGCGTTAAGGTTCACCATCCCCTTAACGCTATTTTCTATATGATTATACTTTACTGATTAGACACTACCGTATATAGCGTATATTACTACATAGTAAATAGTTTAACGGATCCTTAGAGGATGGGCGGTCCCAAGCATCCTTTAAGTTACTGATGCATTTTGTTACTGTTCACTTGAGTTGATTTACAGTTTATAAGTATTTATGTCCTGACCCGAGGGTTTTGTGTTTTGATTTACGCTCGGGTCAGACTGATTGAGTTAGCATTCAAGATTCACCTTCGGCGTTGGAGCTTTCCTTGAAGATCCAGCCATCTATTTGTTTCAGTATCCAGTGGTTCAGTGATGCATCTGATTTGTACCTGATGTATCCTGTTACTCTTCTGTTGTATCTTATTTAACTCTGATGTATCTTATAATCTATATAGTAGCTTCATGAACTACTATCTCCTCTTTTACTTCCACTACATTATTATATACTCTGTGTCTGTGATCTATGATTTTATTTACTGTATATTCTGAGGTTTGCTAAAATTTTATTTACAACGCGGTATTTTGAGCAATTCAATTCTGGCATGAGTGTCTACCTATGCACTTATAATGGATGCGAATGGTTGAAAATACCTGATTGTTACAGCACATCTGCTTGGTGGTGGAGAAGGCAACTTCCATTAGCTTAACACCCTTCTCTGAGACATACGAGCTCAAAGGCTGTATGCTTGTGGGAGACAAATAGTGATCAAAGTAATGGCAGTGTGGCATTCAAAGTGGAACCTGTTATGATCAAAGTGTGGTTTTGTATGAAAATCATGGCTTTGAAGAAATTGAGTGTAGCCTCACTAGCCTCACATCTCGGAAGATGATATGGGATACTATGTGGTCAGACATTTAAAATTCGGAATAAGTGAGTTTGCATAGTGGTGTCCAATACGTTGGGCCCTTTAGGAGATACGTCCCTCAAGTCATTTATTGCCCCGTTTGGATAAAGTGGTTAGCTTGAGAAAAGCAAAAATTACCGGTTATCAGTAGTAGTGTACCAAGTATAGTTCCAAGTGATTAGTTTGAGAAAAACGATTAAGCATCGTGGGAACTATGATTGTTATGCGTGGATTGGAGAAAAGTCTACTAATTCTCTATCATGTTGGAAATCCAATCCCAAGACTAGATTTACGATTTTTATTGTAGTCCCAAAATTGCTGCAATGACTTGCAAGCATTTCAGCTACCCCATCTAGTATCATATATTCCATTCGGCATATTCCATTGACCTAGTTCGAATATATTACCTTAGACTTAGTCCAAATATTGATACCTTATTTGAATAAATTTATTTGAAAAGTGTTTTCAAAAGAATGTCATTAAAAATAATATCAAGTGTATTTTTGTATAAAAGTGTTTTGGTTACCATAAGGTAAAAACCCGTCCGTGTTTATATGTGGGCATGACCTTATGAGATACCCTTCTTTTCAAAGGTTTTGATAGCTTTGTCCTGATAGATACATTTAAATTTCGAGTACCCCACGTTGGTTTATCAAGCCTGATCCGGGTATTTTTAATACTTGGGTCAGATCCGAGTAGCTTCAGCTTGAGTTGAAGAGGTTGGAGTTTCCATAGGAGAGCGGGAAACCTTCATCATCGTATGGACATATTCTATTATCTGTTATGGTTTGTTTATTGTCTGCCAGCACTTGTAAGGGCAAGTGATATAACTATCCAGGCTGAATCTAGGTTAGACTCTGATGTTATATTTTAAAATTTTCAGCTGTAAAGATTATCATTGAAATAATATATGTTATTCCATTAGTGTGAGATTCTGTTTCTGTCTTTATTTTCCTTATACCTTTAATGATCCATCTTTCCATGCAATTTGAGTTGGATATGTGTGGTTTATTGTCGATTCAAAGAGTACGGAAAAACGGGCCATCACATCTGGGCCCATGCCCAAATTTCAAATCAACAAAACTCAGTTTCTAGTCCTTCAATTGAATTAACTCAATTTCGATTTAGGTTCAAATCAACTTGCTTTCAATTTCAATTCTAATTAACTTCAATTTTCAAAACATTCATTTTTAACTTCAAATTCGATTCAATAATTCAATTCAATGATTTAAAATTCAATTCAATTCTTATTTTAAACCATTTCAATTCATATCGATTTCAAGTCCAGTTTTAATTTACTGATTCAAACCCTTTAAATCAATTTAAACTTCATTGTTAATCAATTTTTAAAATTAAAGGCACATATCGATTATAACTTCACATTTCAATTTTAACTCGTTAAAACAATTTCTGTTAACCAATTTTGATTCCAACATTTCAAAGTTTGAATTATAAATAATTCAATTCATATAAATCCATAATTCATTTTCTTTAAACCAAAATCCTTTAACCAAAATCAAAATTCATTATTTTAAAACCATTTAATTTGACTAATCCGAGGTCCATATATAATTTTCTATCCTATGGCTAAGTGAATAGTTATTTCTAATTTTCTAATTTTAGGGATGGATATGTATCATTTCAATCCAAATCAAAGTGTCATAAGTATATATCATTTCAACCTATTACTTAATTTATTCGAAATAATTCAAATAACAGTTTATATGCTGTCACAAAGTGATAACAGGGATATATATAAAATAAATAAACATCCAATTATTCAAAATGTCAACAAATTGACATCCATCACAACTAACATCCAAACTAGCTGTAATGACCCGTAAATTTTCGACCATTTGATTTGTTTAATTTATAAGTTTTGGTAATTTAATATGAAAGAAATAAAAACATTACAATTTAATAATGAAATGAATGTTAAAAATGAAATGCAACTATGGAAATTAAAAATAATTATTAACAATTGAAATAAAATTACAATTTATTGAAGTAATGAAAATTGTTATACTTGGCTATAAATTAATGTAAGAAAACAAAGGCAAACATTAAATTAATAAATGAAAAAGTATGAAATTTATTGTAATTGAATGAATTTAATACTATGTAAGCAATTATGATAATTAGTTGGAAATAATAAACTTGAGTGTAAAATAAAGTTAATGATAACATTTATTGCAAGTTACATTTTATTTAGGCTGCTAAATTTAAAGTAGGAAATCAATCACATTTAAATGTAAGTAAATATCCATTAATATGAGATAGGACAGTAATTGTGAAGTGTGAATGCAATGAAATAAATGGAAATGTATATTTTATTCATATATAAAAATAAAGAATGAAACCAAATTGAATAAATTGACTAAGGTATTAATTATAATAAACGTATATTGACAAATCCAATATAATTGAAATTAATAAGGAAAGATGGAAATTTGAATGTACTAATGTAATGTGAGACAAGCAAATACTAACTAGGGTTATAGAGTAATAATAGCCTTAATAAAAAGATTAGAATAGAATCAAATCAGTTTATTTGGAAGTAATTAAAATTAATTGGAATTCAATCTAATAAATGGCTTTATTATAAGAAAATGAAATTAAATACTTTGTTGATTAAATAAATATGAAATGGGAAGTATTAATGTAATTAATACAAACCAATGTTAATTGTAACTATGAGATGACAATTTAGTGAATAACAGGACTGAAAAAAATAAATGAATTTATTGGGAACTTAAATTTATAATTATTGGATTAATTGGAATTGAAATTAAATACCGTAAATTGGAAAATGTAAATATAGTCATTTTTGGCCACTGACTCGGATTTTGAAGAAACCGATTTCATCGGATCCGTAACAGTGAATTATTGTAGGATTTCAAGTTTCGTAGCGATCGGACTTGTCGTTTGATCATACGGACTCGAAACGCTTAGAAATCAATTTAATTGAAATCAATTTGAAGTAACTTGATTTTTTGCATAACTTCTTCATATGATGGAATTTGGACTTGAAACCTATTCTATGGAATTTAAAATATTTAGAAACATCTATTTTGATATATGGGTTGACCCATTTTCGTTTCGGAGACAGAACGGGCTTTTCGGGTAGGTTATCCTTTAAGCAAATCGCGTCCATTCTTCTCTATTTCTGATCTACCTATGTATACCTTGTTATAAACCCTAGCAACTTCTTATTCTCATTTTTCTATACGTAAAATTCAGCTGCCTCTCCTCCTCAATGGCAGACAAACATCAATTCTGAATCCAATTGCAATTCAAAATCAAATCAAAAAAATTCAAAGTCCATAAACTATATCGAATTATATATCAATTTGAAGCTCTCGACGAGCACATCTCAGATCTGTAATTCGTTTTCCAAATTGAATGACTATTCATTCAGAAATTGAACAACTATTTTCGGCCATCCATTGCGTCGAAATCAACTCCGCCCGATCGACAAATTGGTGGTACCATGGTGTGGAGAGCAGCGAGCGTAGTCCATCGGCGCGCTTAGTTGGGCGTGTTAACGGCTGGATCGGTCGAATTAATTCAACTAGGGTTTTATGCATGCAGCGGCCGGGGCGTTTTTGGCTTTGATCGTGGCGATGGGCATTGGCGTTCATCGTGAGGCACGATAGGAGGCTCGCGCGGGGAGACGGCGCCTCAAGGCAGGTGCGGCGGCGCAGCGATCGGGTGGTGACGGCCTGTTGGTTGCGTTCGAACGTGGTAGCAAGCCTGGAAACAAGGTCGAATAGAGCTCCTGACGTGTCTGTGAGTGGATGATCTTCCTTTGTTTTGTTTTATTTATTTTAATTTTAAATCATTAATGTTCTAATGTATATAACTTTCACATACGAGGTCTGTTTTACGCGCATTTTCTTGCGCTGGTATCATATTTAAATTCTGGACTTTTTGAAGCTGGTTTAGACGGATTTTGAGGCTGTTCAAATTTTGGTTTTAAATTGGATTTAAATTCAATTTAAATTCAAAAGGTGAGTGTTTTAGCCCACTCACAACTTTTAAAATTTCTTATATTTGTTAAATTGATTTATGATGTGATTAGAAATTTATTTATGACTGTTTGGCATGTTTTGAATCATCATCTTAGTTTATTTGAATTTATTTGGATAAAATAGTTATTTAATTTATTATTGAATATAAACTGCCAGTAAATACCTGTTATTTGTTATCTGTTCTATATTGATGTTATTGATTAAATGGGTGATGATTGTGATAAATGTTTGATGATTGATATTGGATGAATGGATGTAGTATTTTATATTGCTATAAACTGCAAGTTGCTATGGATTTTTATTTCATTTGGGATTGCGGTTTGAAATGATATATAACTGTATTTATATTTTAAATTATGGATTGAAATGATAAATACAGTATCGCTTGACCAAAGGATAGAAAATTATATACAAACAACGTGGTCTATATGTAAAAATATTTGAAATGATTTCTATGGTTTTGTAAAGAAATATATGGTTTTAGATAAATATTGATTTTTGATATTATATAAAGTTTATTTTATCCTTGATTTTAAGCTATGTATAGTTTGTTTTAATATAGAATTAGCTTAATAATAAGTTTGATTTTTATTGAAGATAATATGGTTAAGTAATTAAATTATATTTCAATATAGAGTTTATAATGATTTAAATAAATTACGGTTGGAAGATAAATTTGAGGTTTATTTGAAATTGAATTTATTTAAGAATTAAACTCAAATAAGCTTGAAGTGAAATTTATTAAATTTGAAATTTTAGAAGGTATGATTTTTATAACTTGATTTTGGTTTAAGGTGAATTAAATGAATATTTCAAGTATAAATAAATTAAAGGAAATATTTAGTTATTTGTAATTTGAGTTTTATTTAAATGATTATGGATTTATTACGTAAAATATTTCAAAACTAAATAATAGAAAATTGAATTATTGAATCATAATAACCAAACTTAGTTTTGAAATTGTTGAATACTTAAAGTTTGAAATATATTGAATTTGAAATGGTTTATTCTGTGGATCAAATCTATTTTGAAATCGATAAAATTTGGAATAGTTTATTTGGAAACTGAATCGTATTGAAATTTATGATTTAAGATTTGTTAAATTTAAAATTTAGAAATTCGAGTTATTTTGGAATTGATTTATGAAATTGAAGAAGCTAGTTTATTATATAAAGTATTTTAATATTTTAACCATTTAAATGGTGGAAGTTATGTTTCAAAGTTATGAGTTTCAAAGTATTTGGATTTGAAAGTGTTATTTTTCAAATGTTTTGATTTCGAAGTGTTATAATGTTGAAAGTTCTATGATCTTGGAAAGGATATTATTAGAAATAAAAATGATATTATATTGATTTGGGTTTTAATAAAATGATATCGTATTGGTTTGGTTTTTTGAAATGGAAATGATATCGTGTTTATATGGTTTTGAAATTGATATTATATTATGCTTTTGAAGTATAAATTATTTTGAAATGACCGTAGAGTTATAATAACGTTTGGTTGTTAAAGAGACCGAGATCGGAAGTTGTCATACTCTCTGCCAACTTCGAGAACCACTTTAACAACGGTGTATGAGGTGGAGATTCCAGAATGAAGTAGGATGGTGGCGGCATTTCTTTGAGGTATATACGTGGACCCGACTCCCGTGAGTTGGCATATGGTGGCTAAAACAGGAGCGATTCTTGGCCAGTGAGGTAGCTCCTCTTATCGGACACACTCCTTCGATACCATTCTATTACTTTGTGATTGATTGGGGCCCTTTGATTTTTTTTGGGGTGTGGCTCAAGGTGGGTGGTAGCTGCGCGCTATGCATCACCACCAGTCCGGATAGTAATTGGTATATCTAACCTAGCATTGCCTCGTTGTGTCGTGTCACCTACCCAATCGCGCCTTGTACGAGTTTGGTTTTCTCCCGTAGCCCATGGAGTATCCTATGGTGGCTTCTCGATCAGGAGGGACTATGATACTGGATGGACTACTGGGACTATTATGCGTGAAGGGGAATATTGGGTCACTCCCTTAATGCTATTTAAAAGTAAGTTTATTTTACTATATACATTATTATAATAGCGAAATATTACTACATAGTAAATAGTTTAACAGATCCTTAGGAGATGTGAATCTCGAGCATCTCTTAAGTTACTGCACTCACGTTGACACCGGATAGGAGATGTCAAATCCCGTAAACATCTCTGACGCCGTTCCACTCAGATTATTTACCATTGATTTAACTTACATAAGATCTTTTAGTTCTGACTCGAGTGTTTTGTCTTTTCAATTCGCTCGGGTCAGCCTGAGCATTTCAGGGTTTGAAGGCCTTACTTTTGGAGGATGAAGACGAAGATTTTGTACTATTATTTACTATATTGTTCCACTGCATCACATTGATCCACTGCATTGTATTTATTATTCTTTGGTATGTGTAACTCTAATTCTGTTTGTATAATTTTAATCAAATGTTTTGTAAAATAGCTTCCTGAACTGTTATTTGATTATTATATTTTGTCATTCCGCTGCAAGATTCTGTTTTATTTTTTTCTTTCTTCCTTTTTCTTATTCACCCTAATAACAATTCACCCTTTTGTAATGGTTTGATCTGACATGTATGGTTTATCGTCTATTTAAAACGTACAAAAAGGCGGGATGCTACAATTGGTATCAGAGCTTTGGTTTAGCGATAAATCTTAGCTTTGTAGGGTCTGACTCGTTATTAATAGGGTAGTAATACCCTATGGTGAGTCGTTGAGAGTATGTATATGAGAGAGCGTATTTGTTAGTGTTATAAAAGGTTTTGATATTGTGTTAATTTGTTTCGTTTTGTATTTATAAATTCTGGTTGGTGCATAGGATGCTATGACACCTATAAGGATTTCTAAACACTTAATAGGACAGACCGACACAATATTTATTTTGAATATAGGTGAATGAAATAATTTTTCCTATTATATTTTTGTATATAAGATAATAAATTTTATAAATAATATATATTTGGTTGTAATATAATTATTGTTAGATAGTGGAATTTATGAATATAGGTTGGAAATAAGATGTGAAAAGTAAAATAAATGAAGATTGAAAATTTAGAACTTAAGTTCTGGGTTTTTCGAAAATTTCTTTCGAATGATTTTGAAATATAATAATAATAATAATATTTCGAAGTATTTTCTATTATAGATATTTCAATAAGATTTGAAAGAATTATTTTTAAAGAAATTTGGAAGGAAATAAGTTCTGCACTCCCATCTTTGTCGCTGGGAAATAATTTCGGTGATGGGTGCACGCATCATCGACATTCATTTTCGAGTTTCAAAGTGGGAAGGCCACTGTAGTAGTCTTACTGCAGATTTGTTTTGATAAACAAATATAAAATATAAAATTGTTTTAAATATAATTGGATATATAAATTGTAAGTGTATACATCTACCTATTGTTTTAAAATGATTTGAAATTCAACCTGGTATTTAGTTCTTAAGTTTCCGTAAATTAATAGTTTTAATTATTGTCGTGAAGTGGAATGTAACTAATTAATAATTGGAACCTCTAATTAAAATAAGATATTAAATGCTAGGTTATAAATGAAATAACAAGAAAGTTGAAATTTATAATCTATAAAAAGCAAAGGATATGATTATTGAACATTAGATTAATTAAAAGAAGATAAACTTGTGTATTTTCAATTACATTCTTAAAGGCATATATATAACTTAATTAAAAGTTGAAATGTTTAATAAGAAAATGTAATAGGATATTATACAAATAAAACTTGAAATAATGAAAGTATTCAATGAAACTCTTTAATAAATAAGTATTGAGGTTATAGAGTTATAAACTTAAGTTACAATTGAAATGTTACTATAACAAAATATGATAGAAGGTAAATGTTGTAATTAGATGATTTTAAACCTAAGAAAATGAAATTAATAAGAATGAACTTGATCTATTGTTTGAAATTGTTGTTTGCTTGGTTTATGGTTGTTTGGGCAAGAATACTTTAAAATTATTTGGATGAATGAATAATCTATTTAGTTTCATCTAAGACTGTTGAGTAAGTGGTGTGCACTTAATAGTTTATTTTTCATTCTGTGCAATTTAAAGTTTTAAACCCGAACAACTATTTGTTTGTTTGCTATGAATATATGGATGGTTGATTTTATTGGCTTCATATGATGGTTGTATGTTGTGGTTTCAAGTGATTATTATTGATTTGTTTGTTAGTGATTGAAACAACTTTAAATATTTCGTTTTATATAATTGTTAACCTTTTTGGGATTATATAAGTGAAATACAGGTTATGGAAGCAATTGCTACCACTTTTGGTTTCATAAAATAAGCGTTAATTGCCCGACAAATAGGCACGTTCTCGGATTACGGTTTTGTAGCGTTATTATATTGTTTTTCCCGTTGTTAGGATATATTATTTTGAGATATTGTGATATATTTTATATTTGATATTATATTTCCTCCCGAGCCTCTCCGTACAAAGGAGAATCTACCAAAATTTTCCGTAAATTTTGGACTTACAAAAATTTTGGAAAATGTTTTCCAAACTTTATTAATTTGAGTATAATAAGATTCAATGGTTATAAATTGGTATATTTTATTCAAATTAATTAATTTTGTAAATTTATTTGTTTATAAAGTTTGTATTTTTGAATAAGATGTATTGTTTACTTAATTCTTTCTTTGCCTTTTTTTTGCTTTTCGGGGACGAAAAGTTTTGAGTGGGGGAGAGTGTAATGACCAGTAAATTTTCAACTATTTGATTTGTTTAATTTATAAGTTTTGGTACTTTAATATGGAAGAAATAAGTACTTTATAATTTAATAATGAAATGAATGTTAAAAATGAAATGCAACCATGGAAATTAAAACTAATTATTAACAATTAAAATGAAATTACAATTTATTGAAGCAATGAAAATTGTTATACTTGGCTATAAATTAATGTAAGAAAACAAATTCAAACATTAAATTAATAAATGAAATAGTATGAAATTTATGGTAGTTGAATGAATTCAGTACTATGTAAGCAATTATGATAATTAGTTGGAAATAATAAACTTGAGTGTAAAATAAAGTTAATGATAACATTTATTGCAAGTTACATTTTATTTAGGCTGTTAAATTTAAAGTAGGAAATCAATCACATTTAAATTTAAGTAAATGTCCATTAATATGAGATAGGACAGTAATTGTAAAGTGTGAATGCAATGAAATAAATGGAAATGTATACTTTATTTATTGATAAAAATAAATGAATGAAACCAAGTTGAATAAATTGATTAAGGTATTAATTGTAATAAACGTATTTGACAAATTCAATTTAATTGTAATTAATAAGGAAAGATGGAAATTTGAATATATTAATGTAATGAGAGGCAAGCAAATACTAACTAGGGTTATAGAGTAATAATAGCCTTAATAAAAAGATTAGAATAGAATCAAATCAGTTTATTTGGAATTAATTAAAATTAATTGGAATTCAATCTAATAAATGGCTTTATTATAAGCAAATGAAATTAAATAATTCATTGATTAAATAAATATGAAATGGGAAGTATTGATGTAATAAATACAAACCAATTTTAATTGTAACTATGAGATGACAATTTAGTGAATAACAGGATTGAAAATCAAATAAATGAATTTATTGGGAATTTAAATTTATAATTATTGGATTAATTGGAATTGAAATTAAAGACCGTAAATTAGAAAATATTCAATAATAAACTGATATAGAAATTAGTTCAAAGGATTCTAAATCTACCAAGTAATCCAAACTGGTAAAATTTGAAAATAATTAAATTTGAATTGTAAATTTTATTTAATTGACTTATTGTTAAATTTTTAATTAATGTGAATATAGTCATTTTGGCCAATGACTCGGATTTCGACGAAATTAGTTTCATCGGATCCATAATGGTGAATTATTGTACGATTTCAAGTTTCGTAGCGATCGGACTTGTCGTTTGATCGTACGGACTCGAAATGCCTAGAAATCAATTTAATTGAAATCAATTGCGTAATGTCCCGCCTTTTCGCACGCTTTAAATCGACACACGTGCTAATTCAAACCATACGGAAGGGCGGATTGTTATGGGGTAATTAAAAAAACAAGAAAGAAGTAAAACAAACAGAATCTCATAGCGGAAGGATAAAACATAATAATCAAATATACTGTTCATGAAGCTGTATTTCAAAATATTAATTATACTTACAATATATATCAGAGTTATACATACCATAGATTATCAATAATGCAGCGGAATACAATAATGTAGTGGAATAATATAATAGGTAATAGAATATAAAATCTTCGTCTTCGTCCTCCAGAGCTAGAGTCTTCAAATCCTGAAATACTCAGGCTGACCCAAGCGAATTGAAAAGACTAAACACTCGAGTCAGAACTAAAAGATCTTATGTTAGTTAAATCAACAATAAACATGAGTGTAGTAACTTAAGAGATGCTCGGGATTCATATCTCCTAAGGATCCGTTAAACTATTTACTATGTAGTAATATTTCGCTATTAAAATAGTGACTATTAGTAAAATAAACTTACTTTTAAATAGCGTTAAGGGGTTACCCATATAGCCCTTAACACATAATATATTCCCATAGTCTATACAGTACCATAATCTCCCCCGTACTAGGCGTCGTCAGAGGGCACTCCATAGGTATGGTACAAAACAAAATCGTATAAGGCGCGCTAGGGTAGGTGACATGGCACAACTAGGCAATGCCATGTTAGATATACCAATTGCTATTCGGGCTAGTGGTAACGCATAGCCGCAGCTACCGTCGTCCTCGAACAAACACCCCAAAATCAAAAAAAATAAAGGTGGCCACCGAATCAATCCAAATTCAGAGTATAGTATCGAAGAGATGTGTCCGATAAAGGGTGTTACCCCCTTGGCCCGAGAATCGCACCTGTTTTAGCCACATTATGCCAACTCACGGGAGTCGGGTCTGTGTATTTACCTCTAAGGAAACGCCGCCACCATCCTACTTCATTCTGGAATCTCCACCGCGTACACGGTTGTTAAAGTGGTTTTCGGAGTTGGCAGAGAGTATGAAACCTTCCGACCCGGTCTCTTTAACAACCAACCGTTATTATAACACCGCGGTTATTTTAAAATAATTTATACTTTAAAACCAGGATATAATATCCATTCAAAACCTTATAAATACGATATCATTTCTATTTTAGAACCCAAATCCATATGATATCATTTTATTGCAAATATATCCTTCTTCCAAAATCATAGCATTTTTAAATCTATATACTTTGAAGCCCATAGCTTTGTATCATAACTCTTAATACTTAAAGGGTTTTAATATTAAAAATACTATATAAAATAAATATAATTTCTTTAATTTCCCAAATAGATTCCAAATACTAATTTAAACCTCCCAATAAACCATTTTAATTTTCCATATATTTCAAAGCTTTAAATATTCCACCATTTCAAAACAAATCCTTTTGATAATTCCATATATATCAAATTCATTATTTAGATTTGAAATGCTTACTTAATAAATCAACCCTCATTTAAGTAAAACCTTTAAACTTCAAACAATTCGGTGCTCTTTAAACTTAATTTACTTGTATATTCATTTACATCAACTCAATATTTATTTAAATCGCTTTAACCCAAAATCAAGTTATAAAATCATACCTTTTAAAATTTCAATTTTTATTTAAATTTCACATCCATTTTATTCAAGTCAAATTCTTAAATCCTTCAATTCAAACAAATTTCATAATTATCTTCCAGCTTAAATTTCTATTTAAGTCATCAAAACTTTATATATATAATATCTTAAATAGGTACTTACCCATATAATAATAAAACAATCAAACTCCGTTATTCAACTTATTTTTATTTAACCAATTTATACATGGCTTAAATTCAAGAATTTAACTATATATATATATATAAAATAATATTTATATAATATCAAAAATTAATATTTATTAACCCGTATATTTCTTTCTAAACCACAGAAAATCACTTTAAAATATTTCTATATATAGACCGCGGTGCCTGTATATAATTTTCTATCCTATGGTCAAGTGATACAGATATTTATCATTTCAATCCGCAATTTAAAAATAAAAATTACGGTTATATATCATAAATAACAATATATACAGAAAATTTCGGCAGAGTCTCCTTTGTACGGAGAGGCTCGGGAGAAAACATAATATCAAAAATAACAATATATACATATATATTTTCCAAAATAATATATATCCCAACACGGGAAACAATATAATAGCGCTATAAAACGTAATCTGAAAATGTACCTATTTGTCGGGCAATTAACGCTTAATTATGAAACCAAAAGCAGTAGCGATTGCTTTCATAACCTGCATTTCACTTATATAATCTAAAAGGGTTAACAATTATATAGAGTGAAATATTTAAAGTGGTTTCAATTATAAACAACCAAATCAATACAACAACAATCTCTTTCAACAAGGCATACAATAATCACATAAAATCAACCCAAATCAGTCATTCATTCATATCCAACAAACAAATAGTTGTCCGGGTTTAAACTTTAAATTATACGGAATGAAAAATAACTACTAAGTGTACCCTTCACTCAACAGTCTTAGGTGAAACTAAATAGATTATTCATGCATCCAAACAATTTTAAAGTATCCTTACCCAAACAACCATAAACCAAACAAACAACAAATCCAAACAATAAACTAAGTTTATTCTTGTCAATTTCATTTCATACTATTGTTGTTTGACTTCTTGTTTATACATAAAATGGTTTATCCCTTTTTTTCCATTTATTTGCAGTATTCATCTTTCTGCTTATTTTATTAATAAATAGCTTCAATCATTTACTTACGTTTATTATCTTTCATTTATACTACTTAATTTCATTTATTTACTTTCATTAATTCTAAATTAAATTTATAATACTTACCTTTCTATTTCAATTAGTAGTCTTTTCAATTACACTTAAGATTATAATATTACAACATCAAATTCTTATTTATTACTTGTATAATATCTATTACATTTTCTTATTAACATTTCAACTTTTAATATTTGGTAAGTTATAAATATGCTTTTTAAGAATGTAATTGAAAGTTATACAAGTTTCCTCAGTTCTTTTAATTAATTAATGTTCAGTAATTATATCTTTTGTTTTATAAGTTACAATTTCAACTTTCTTGTTATTTCATTTATAACCTATCCTTTAATTTCTTTTTATTTATAACTTAGCATTAAATTTCTTTTATTTCCTTTAGAGGTTCCAATTATTAATTACTTACATTCCATTTCACCACAATAATTGAAATTATTAATTAGCGGAAATTTAAGAACTAAATACCAGGTTATATTTCAAATCATTTAAGAATAGTAGATGTATATACTTGCACTTTATATATCCAACTATATTTAAAACAATTTAAAATTTATACTTATTTATCAAAATGAATCTGCAGTAAAACTACAATAGTGGTCTTCCCCTTTCGAAACTCGAAAATGAATGTCGATGATGCAGCCGCCATCGCCGAAATTATTTTCCAACGACAGAGGGGGAAGTACAGAGCTTATTCCCTTTCAAATTTCTCTAAAACCATACTTTCAAATTATATTAAAATATTTATATCAGAAAATACTTCTAAATAATATTATTATATTTCAAAATCCCGGACTTAAGTTCTAAAATTTCCAAATTTTCATTGATTTTATTTTCAATCTCATTTCACCTATTATTTATAAATTTCATTACCTAGCAACCAACATATTACAACCAAATATAATCTTTAAAAAAAATTATTTTATATATAGAAAATATAATAGGCAAAATTATTTCGTTCACCTATAATGAAACAAATACCGTGTCGGTCTGTCCTATTAAGTATTTAGAAATCCCTATTGATGTCATAGCGTCCCATGCACCAACCAGAATTTATAAATACAAAACGGAACAAATTAACACAATATTAAAACCTTTTATAACACTAACAAATACGCTCTCTCATATATATATATATATATATATATATATATACACCCTCAACGACTCCCATAGGGTAGTACTACCCTATTAATAAAGAGTCAGACCCAACCAAGCTAAGATTTATCGCTAAACCAAAGCTCTGATACCAGATGTAACGTCCCGCCTTTTCGCACGCTTTAAATCGACACACGTGCCAATTCAAACCATACGGAAGAGCGGATTGTTATGGAGTAAATAAAAAAACAAGAAAGAAATAAAACAAACAGAATCTCACAGCGGAAGGATAAAATATAATAATCAAATATACAGTTCATGAAGCTGTATTTCAAAATACTAATTATACTTACAATATATATCAGAGTTATACATACCATAGAATATCAATAATGCAGCGGAATACAATAGTGTAGTGGAATAATATAATAGGTAATATAATATAAAATCTTCGTCTTCGTCCTCCATAGCTAGAGTCTTCGAATCCTTAAATACTCAGGCTGACCCGAGCGAATTGAAAAGACAAAACACTCGAGTCAGAACTAAAATTTCTTATGTAAGTTAAATCAACAATAAATATGAGTGCAGTAACTTAAGAGATGCTCGGGATTCACATCTCTTAAGGATCCGTTAAACTATTTACTATGTAGTAATATTTCACTATTATAATAGTGTCTATTAGTAAAATAAACTTACTTTTAAATAGCGTTAAGGGGTTACCCATATAGCCCTTAACACATAATATATTCCCATAGTCTATACAGTACTGTAATCTCCCCCGTACTGGGCGTCGTCAGAGGGCACTCCATAGGTATAGTACAAAACAAAATCGTATAAGGCGTGCTAGGGTAGGTAACACGGCACAACTAGGCAATGCCAGGGTAGATATACCAATTGCTATCCGGGCTAGTGGTAACGCATAGCCGCAGCTACTGCCCACCTCGAACAAACACCCCTAAAATCAAAAAAAATAAAGGTGGCCACCGAATCAGTCCAAAGTTGGAGTATAGCATCGAAGAGATGTGTCCGATAAAGGGTGTTATCCCCTTGGCCCGAGAATCGCTTCTGTTTTAGCCACCTTATGCCAACTCAAGGGAGTCGGGTCCATGTATTTATCTCAAAGGAAACGCCGCCACCATCCTACTTCATTCTGGAATCTCCACCGTGTACACGGTTGTTAAAGTGGTTTTCGGAGTTGGCAGAGAGTATGACAACTTTCGATCCCGGTCTCTTTAACAACCAACCGTTACTATAACACCGCGGTATTTTAAAATAATTTATACTTAAAACCAGGATATAATATCCATTTCAAAACCTTATAAATACGATATCATTTCTATTTTAGAACCCAAATCCATATAATATCATTTTATTGCAAATATATCCTTCTTCCAAAATCATAACATTTTTAAATCTATATACTTTGAAACCCATAGCTTTGTATCATAACTCTTAATACTTAAAGTGTTTAAATATTAAAAATACTATATAAAATAAATATAATTTCTTTAATTTCCCAAATAGATTCCAAATACTGATTTGAACCTCCCAATAAACCATTTTAATTTTCCATATATTTCAAAGCTTTAAATATTCCACCATTTCAAAACAAATTCTTTTGATAATTCCATATATATCAAATTTAATTTTTATTATTTAGGTTTGAAATGTTTACTTAATGAATCAACCCTCATTTAAGTAAAACCTTTAAACTTCAAACAATTCGGTGCTCTTTAAACTTAATTTACTTGATATATTCATTTACATCAACTCGATATTTATTTAAATCGCTTTAACCCAAAATCAAGTTATAAAATCATACCTTTTAAAAATTTCAATTTTTATTTAAATTTCACATCCATTTTATTCAAGTCAAATTCTTAAATCCTTCAATTTAAACAAATTTCATAATTATCTTCCAGCTTAATTTTTTATTTAATTCATCAAAACTTTATATATACAATATCTTAAATAGGTACTTACCCATATAATAATAAAACAATCAAACTCCGTTATTTAACTTATTTTTATTTAACCTATTTTTATTTAACCAATTTATACATGGCTTAAATTCAAGAATTTAACTATATATATATATATAAAATAATATATATATAATATCAAAAATTAATATTTATCAACCCGTATATTTCTTTCTAAACCATCGAAAATCACTTCAAAATATTTCTATATATAGACCGCGGTGCCTGTATACAATTTTCTATCCTATGGTCAAGTGATACGGATATTTATCATTTCAATCCGCAATTTAAAAATAAAAATTACGGTTATATATCATTTCAAACCGTAATCCCGAATAAGATGAAAATGCATAATAACTTGCAGTTTAACAATATAAAATACAGCATCCATTCATCCAATATCAACCATCAACCATTTATCTAAATCATCATCAAATTCAACAATAGTATCAATATAGAACGGAAAATAAACAACAGGTATTAAACAGCAGTTTAATTCAACAACTAATTAAATAACTGTTTAACTGGCAGTTTATATGCAATGAAAAATTAATTAACAAATTTAACTAGCAGTTTAAATGCAATGAATAAATTAAACAGCAATTTAATTTAAATAAATGAAATTAACTGAGATGATGACTGAAAATAGGCCAAACAACCATAAATAAATTTTAAATCACATCATATAACAATTTAACAAACATAAGAAATTTTAGAAGTTGTGAGTGGGTTAAAACACTCACCTTTTGAATTTAAATTGAATCTAAATTCAATTTAAAACCAAAATTTTGACCATCTCAGAATTCATTCAAACCAGCATCATCAAGTCTGGAATTTCAATACGATCCTAACAAAAGAAACCGCGCGTAAAACGGATATCATATGCAAGAGTTATGACGATAAATGCGATTGAAATCATTTAAAAAAACAAAAGAAAATGGAACACATTCAATCAAGGACACGTCACCTACCTCTTTGTAACACACACGCGAACATCACCCAGGCCGCAGATGCACGAACGTATCCATCACTCCCAGCACGCTTTGACCGCCGATATCTCCTATCTCCGACCACCTGAAACCATGCCGCCACTTGCAATCGGAAGATCATCATCTCCTCCACTAACGTCTACCAACGCTGCCACCTAATTCGATGTCGGTCGCCGGAATTTGTGCCCCAAAGTTGACGCAGCCGTGACCTTTCGGGGCCAATTCCCACTGCATCGCTGCTCCGATCGTCAAATCGAAACTAGATCTGGAATCCACTCAAACCCCCAAATTACCCCCTTTGACTTCGCCGCCGGCGCATTTGACCATGATTTTCGGTTGATACGAGCGTTGTTTCCCAAAACGAACACCATATGCTGACTCCATTCATCGAGAGCTTCGAAATGGTATATTATATGATATGATTTAAAGAGTTTGAATTTTACCCACTTTATTTGATTTGCTAATTGCCATTAAAATGCAATTAGGGTTGATTTCGGAATTAGGGATAATAAAATGAAGTGGAGGTTGCTACTAAGGTTTATAACGACATATAAATAGGCAAAACAGAAATAGAATAGATCGGATAAGATGGATGTACGCGCTAACGACAAAGTGGCCCAAAAAGCCCGTTCTGACTCCGTAACGAAATTGGATCAACCCATATATCAAAATAGATGTTTTAAAATATTTTAAACGCGATGGAAAAAGTTTCAACTCCAAATTCCATCGTATGAAGAAGTTATGCTAAAATCAATATTTTTCAAATTGATTTCAATTGATTTCAATTTCATTAATTTCAAGGTGTTTCGAGTCCGTATGATCAAACGACAAGTCCGATCGCTACGAAACTTGAAATCCTACAATAATTCACCGTTTCGGATCCGATGAAACTTGTTTCGTCGAAATCCGAGTCAGTGGCTCAAATGGCTATTTTTATATTAATTAAATAAATTTAAAATCAATCAATAAAATCCAATTTTTAATTTCACTTCTAAAATCGAAAATTTTATCACCTTCATATTTCTTAATCATCTATAAAAATTTTAAACAAGTTTAGATGTCCATTTAAAGTTGATTATTCTATCATTTGCAGTGTAAAATTTTCAATTTCATTATATTCAAAATTACATTAAATTTCCAAAATTTCTATTAAATTAAACCCATCAATAATTATTCCATTCATTATTGTTAATTAGATGACTTAAATATTGGATTTAAAACTATTACATTAATTTTTCTCATATTATCTTTATTTCAAATAATGTGGCAATTAATTTCATTCACAATAAATCTAATGAATTATAATTTATTTCAATAAATAAACTTGATTTAACTCCAAATCCTTTTTATTTCATAAATAATTATTTAATAAACAAAGGTAACCTTTGTTTACCCTATTATACATTAGTAAGTCCAAATTTTCATCTTTCCTCCGTACTAACTACCCTATTTTCATTTTATTACATTTCTACGAATATACACGCTAATTGCGTTTTGCATTCTAAATAAATTCATTTACTTAGGTTCATACTTCCCATTATATCGATTACTACAATACGCATAAATTTACAATTCCAATTATTCCATTATTACATTTACGCCTTCCGTTATTATATTAATAATCACTAAGTAACGTTTATTATCAACTATAAATATTATAACTACTTAACTGACATTGGTTTTATAAATTTACAATTTATTATGTATTCTTCATCAATTAACATAATTTTGAATTCCTTTACCAATTTACTAATTTCAATCAATCCTAACTTTACCATCTGTTCCAATTAATAGGGCGTGCACTAATTTAGTTATTGCGTTAATTCTTATTAATATAACATTAATGTTCCTTTACTCTAATTGATTTCAAATTTTATTATAAACGAAATAAATAGGTAACCTTACAATACACTAAGGTTTATTGTTTCCAACAAATTATCGTAGTTGCCTACATAATATTTACTCCAATATTTACACACAACCGTTACTATTTTCATATGCCAAATCCTTATACAATGGTCATTTTATTTTTATTTATTATAACATTTATAACTTAAATGTTCGCCTTGGTTTTCCTACATTAATACGGTTTTTATTTATTACAATATCAATGTTACCATTTACCCTATTATTTCACCCATTATTTAATTAAAGTCTCAATTAAATTTATTTATATAGATTTCACTCCTTTATTACATCATTTATTACTTTACAAAATAAACAAACATTTCAACTCATAAAAGTAATACCAAATTTTATTTTAAATCCAATAGATTTCCAAATCAAAGTTTATATGTATTTCAAACAACTATTATAATTACTCCCAGGACATTGGTTTTATTAAATGATCATTTATTAATATTTAATCTCCTTAATTTAATCCAATGCTTACATTTTTTTCTTCATATATTCAATTACATCCGGGTATAATCTTTTCACTACTTTCATTCATTAGAATTTTATTTAAATTTCAATTTCTTGCAAAAACTCAATTATTATAAATTTGCATACCAATAAATAAGGTTTCAATAAATAGGATTCATTCAATCCAACCCTTTTTATTTAAGTCTATTTTAATCAATATAATATTCCATAGGTTAATTCTTAACATTTACTGCATTAGAAATTATAACTATTATATTCTTTATAAATTTAATTCAAAAATCTTATTAATATGACAAATTAAATTAATGAAATTCATGGGTCGTTACAAATTGAAATCAATTTGGAATAACTTGATTTTTTGCATAAATTCTTCATGCGATGAAATTTGGACTTGAAACCTGTTCTATTGAATTTAAAATATTTAAAACATCTATTTTGATATATGGTTTGACCCATTTTCGTTTCGGAGACAGAACGGGATTTTCGGGTCGCTTATCATTCAAGCAAATCATGTCCATTCGTCTCTACTTCTGATCTACCTATATATACCTCATTATAAACCCTAGCCACTCCTTATTCTCATTTGTCTGTATGTATAATTTAGCTGTCTCTCCTCCTTAATGGAAGACAAACAAATTCTCAATTTCGAATCCAATTGCAATTCAAAATCAAATCAAAAAATTCAAACTCACAAACTATATCGAATTATATATCAATTTGAAGCTCTTGACGAGCACATACCAGATCTGTAATTCGTTTTCCAAATTGAACGATTGTTCATCCAGAAATTGAACAACTATTTTCGGCCATCCATTGCGTCGAAATGAACTCCGCCTGATCGACAAATTGGTGGTATCATGGTGTGGAGAGCAGCGAATGTAGTCCATCGGCGTGCTTTGTTGGGCGTGTTAACGGCTGGATCGGTCGAATTAATTCGACTAGGGTTTTATGTGTGAGGAGGCCGTGGCGTTTTTGGCTTCGAACGAGGGTGTTGGCGTTCGTCGCGAGGCACGAGGGGAGGCTCGCGTGGGGGAGACGGCGCCTCAGGGCAGGTGCGGCGGCGCATCGATCGCGTGGTGACGGCCTGTTGGTTGCGTTCGAACGTGGTAGCAAGCATGGAAAGAAGGTCGAACAGAGCCGCTGACGTGTCTGTGAGTGGATGATCTTCCTTTGTTTTGTTTTATTTATTTTAATTTTTAAACCATTAATGTTCTAATAACTTTTGCATATAAGGTCCGTTTCACGCGCGGTTTCTTGTGCTGGGATCGTATTTAACTTCCGGACATTTTGATGCTGGTTTGGATGGGTTCTGAGACTGTTCAAATTTTAGGTTTAAATTGGATTTAAGTTCAATTTAAATTCAAAAGGTGAGTGTTTTAACCCACTCACAACTTCTAAAATTTCTTATGTTTGTTAAATTGATTTATGATGCGATTAGAAATTTATTTATGACTGTTTGGCATGTTTTGAATCATCGTCTCAGTTTATTTGAATTTATTTGGATAAAATAGTTATTTAATTTATTATTGAATATAAAATGCCAGTAAATACCTGTTATTTATTATCTATTCTATATTGATGTTATTGATTGAATTGGATAATCATTGTGATAAATGTTTGATGATTGATATTGAATGAATGGATGTTGTATTTTATATTGCTATAAACTGCAAGTTGTTATGGATTTTTATTTCATTCGGGATTGCGGTTTGAAATGATATATAACCGTATTTATATTTTAAATTACGGATTGAAATGATAAATATCCGTATCACTTGACCATAGGATAAAAAATTATAAACAGACACCGTGGTCTATGTATAAAAATATTTGAAATGATTTCTATGGTTTTGTAAAGAAATATATGGTTTTAGATAAATATTGATTTTTGATATTATATAAAGGTTATTTTATCCTTGATTTTAAGCTATGTATAGTTTGTTTTAATATAGAATATGCTTAATAATAGGTTTGATTTTATTAAAGATAATATGGTTAAGTAATTAAATTATATTTTAATATAGAGTTTATAATTATTTAAATAAATTAAGGTTGGAAGATAAATTTGAGGTTTATTTGAAATTGAATTTATTTAAGAATTAGACTCAAATAAGTTTGATGTGAAATTTATTAAATTTGAAATTTTAGAAGGTATGATTTTTATAACTTGATTTTGGTTTAAGGTGAATTAAATGAATATTTCAAGTATAAATAAATTGAAGGAAATATTTAGTTATTTATAATTTGATTTTTATTTAAATGATTATGGATATGTAAAATATTTCAAAACTAAAAAATAGAAAATTGAATTGTTGAATCGTAATTACCAAACTTAGTTTTGAAATTGTGGAATACTTAAAGTTTGAAATATATTGAATTTGAAATGCTCTATTCTGCGGATCAAATTTGTTTTGAAATCGATAAAATTTGGAATAGTTTATTTAGAAACTGAAGCGTATTGAAATTTATGATTTGGGATTTGGTTAAATTTAAAATTTAGAAATTCAAGTTGTTTTGGAATTAATTTGTGAAATTGGAGAAGCTAGTTTATTATATGAAGTATTTTAATATTTTAACTACTTAAGTGGTGGCAAAGTATTATGATTTGAAAATATTATATTGCAAGTGTTTTTATTTCGAATAGTTATAACGTTGAAAGTGATATGATCTTTGGAAAGGATATATTTGAAATAAAAATGATATTATATTGATTTGGGTTTTAATAAAATGATATCATATTGGTTTTGTTTTTTTGAAATGTAAATGATATCGTATTTATCTGGTTTTGAAATGGATATTATATTCTGGTTTTGAAGTATAAATTATTTTGAAATGACCGCGGTCTTATAATAACGTTTGGTTGTTAAAGAGACCGGGATCAGAAGTTGTCATACTCTCTGCCAACTCCAAAAACCACTTTCACAACCGTGTACCTGGTGGAGATTCTAGAATGAAGTAGGATGGCGGCGGCGTTCCTTTGAGGCATATACGTGGACCCGACTCCCGTGAGTTGGCATAAGGTGGCTAAAAACATGGGCGATTCTGGACCAGTGAGGTAGCTCCTCTTATCAAACACACTCCTTCGATACCATTCTATTACTTTGTTATTGATTGGGGCCCTTTGATTTTTTGGGGGTATGGCTCGAGGTGGGTGGTAGCTGCGCGCTATGCGTCACCACCAATCCGGATAGTAATTGGTATGTCTACCCTGGCATTTTCTCGTGTTGTGTCACCTACCCTATCGCGCCTTGTACGAGTTTGGTTTTCTCTCGTAGCTCGTGGAGTATCCTCTGGTAGCTTCCCGATCAGGAGGGACTATGATACTGGATGGACTACTGGGACTATTATGTGTTAAGGGGTATATTGGGTCACTCCTTAACGCTATTTAAAAGTAAGTTTATTTTGCTATAGACATTATTATAATAGCGAAATATTACTACATAGTAAATAGTTTAACAGATCCTTAGGAGACGTGAATCCCGAGCATCTTTTAAGTTACTGCACTCATGTTGACACCGGATAGGAGATGTCAAATCCCGTAAACATCTCTGACGCCATTCCACTCACATTATTTACCGTTGATTTAACTTACATAAGATCTTTTAGTTCTGACTCGAGTGTTTTGTCTTTTCAATTCGCTCGGGTCAGCCTGAGCATTTCAGGGTTTGAAGGCCTTACTTTTAGAGGACGAAGACGAAGATTTTATTACTATTATTTACTATATTATTCCACTGCATCACATTGATCCACTGCATTGTATTTATTATTCTTTGGTATGTGTAACTATGATTCTGTGTTATATAAGTATAATCATATGTTTTGTAAAACAGCTTCATGAACTGTTATTTGATTATTATATTTTGTCATTCCGCTGCAAGATTCTGTTTTGTTTTTTTTCTTTCTTCCTTTTTCTTATTCACCCCAATAACAATTCGCCCTTTTGTAATGGTTTGAGTTTGACGTATGTGGTTTATCGTCGATTTAAAATGTACAAAAAGGCGGGATGTTACACTAGCCAATAAATCACAACAATTAACCGGTTATCAATATCAGGTATTTAACTAGCAATTCAATTTCAATATTAATTTAAGCGACAATTTAATTCAATAAAATTCAGTTTCAATTAAAATGTCAACTTAAACTATCAAACAACGACCATTAACGTTCTTATCACTTCATAAATTTAACTAAACTAAAATAAGAAGGTTTAGTATTGCGTGAGTGGGTTAAACACTCACCTTTGATTCTAAACCCATTAAAAATCCAATAAAAGTCCAAAATTCAATAGTCTCCAAATTCAGCCAAGCCAGTTCCATATTGTCCGAAATTTCGATATGAACCCGCGGAAGGAACCGTGTGTGAACCCGAGTTCATATACATAAGTTATGCAAGTTAGGAAATTTAAATTTTAAAAATTAAATTAAATTAAAAGAAGGGCAAAATTATAAATAGATACCAACTCCAAACCCTACAGATCACATTGAGCAACCCATAGCTCGATGTTTGACCGTTCATCGCCAACACCTCGCTTTGCCGTTCGATCATCAGACACACCGCTATCTCCTCTGGCCGAGCCACAACCCCCAAGGCCAATTCGAGCATCGCCAGGCGATTTTCGCCGCTGCCACCCTATTTCGCTATTTCTAGCAAAATTCTATGTCTTTAAGATGATCGAAGACCATGTTTGAACGCTGCTCGACGTCCTCTATTAGCCAGCTCTACACGATCGTCGATTGGTCAATGATCCACCGTCAAATCCAAACCATAGAATGGATGGTCGAAAATAAATCGCAAAGTTGTGGACAAACAATGCCTATAATCGAAAAACGAATTGCGGATGTCGATTACGTTCATCGACAGCTTTACTATGATATATTATATGATAGGATTTGAGCAGTTTGGATTTTTTGATTTGATTTGTAATTGTAATTTAGGTTTGGGTTATTGACCATTGAGGAGGTGCAGATAAGAACAGAAATTGTACATACAGAAAATAGAATAGATGTAACAACCAGGTATTTTCAACCATTCGCATCCGCACATGTCGGACTTGAATTGCTCAAAATACCGCGTTGTGAATAAAATTTGGCAAATCTCAGAATATACAGTAAATAAAATCACATATCATAGACACAGAGTAATAATAGTGCAGCGGAAGTAAAAGAAATAATAGTTCATGAAGCTACTATATAAATATATCAGAGTTAAATAAGATAAAACAGAAGAAATAAAGTACAACAGAAGTCTAAGTATGATAACCAAGTACAAAATGAATACAACACTAGGATCAACAGGATAACTGGAAGTGAAACAGATAAAACTAGACAAGCAGCTAATCTCCAGCGATTCCAATCTCCAGAAAGAGGAAATCCAAATCTGTGAATACTCAGGCTGACCCGAGCGTAAATAAAAATACAAACACTCGAGTCAGGACATACATACTTATACAATGTAAACCAACTCAAGTGAACTGTAGTAAAAGTATAAGTAACTTAAAGGATGCTTGGGACCGCCCATTCTCTAAGGATCCGTTAAACTATTTACTATATAGTATATTGCGCTATTATAATAATGTCTAATAGTAAAATTAACTTACTTTTAAATAGCGTTAAGGAGTGACCCAATATTCCCCTTAACACAAATAATGCCAATAGTCTATACAATACCTGCATATCTCCTGATCGGGAGACTACGCGAAGATACTGCATAGGTACGACACAAATAGAAACTCATAGTAAAGGCTCGATATGGTAGGTGACACGGCACACAAGGCAATGCCGGGTAGATATACCAATTATGACACTCGGGCTGGTGGTAACGCAGCAGCCACATACGCCCACCGCGGAACACATTCCCATAAAATTGGAGGGGCACCCAAACAATCACAAATAATTGTATGGTAGCGAAGAAATGCGTCCGCTACGAGGTGCGACCTCAACTGGCCCGAGACCGCTCCTGTTTTAGCCACCTTATGCCAACTCACGGGAGTTGGGTCCATGTAATATACCTTAAGAATGTCGCCACCATCCTACTTCATTCTGGAATCTTCACCGCGTACACGGTTGTCAAAGTGGTTTTCGGTATCGACAGAGAGTATGCCCATATCCGATCCCGGTCTCTTTGCCAACCAATCGTTATTATAACCCATGGTTATAACTTTAAAACAGTATTTTATACTTCAAAAATAAAATATCCTTTTCAATCCAAATCTTTATCAAAATAAAGATTAAATCATTTCCAAATCATTTCAATATATCAACATACTATATCTTTCAAATTCAATTATTTATAAAAATAAATATCAAGTCATTTCTAAACATTTCCATATATTAAATTATCAGATTCTTTCAAAACTTCCTTTCAAATCATTTTAATACATAAAATATCATATCCTTTCAAAGCTTCATTTCCAAATCATTTTAATATCAAAATATCATATCTTTCAGAACTTCATTTTCAAATCATTTTAATATCAAAATATCATATCTTTCAAAATTTTATTTCAAATCATTTTAATATCAAAATATCATATCTTTCAAAATTTTATTTTCAAATCATTTAATATATATCAAAATATCATATCTTTCCAAACTTCATTTCAAAACATTTAATATATCAAAATATCATATCTTTCAAAACTTCATTTCAAAATATTTAATATATATCAAAATATCATATCTTTCAAAACTTCATTTTCAGATCATTTTAATATCAAAATATCATATCTTTCAAAACTTCATTTTCAGATCATTTTAATATCAAAATATCATATCTTTCATAACTTCATTTCAATAAGTTCAAATCCAAATATTTAAATTTAAATACCTTTTAAATTCAAAGATATCATTCATTTATTATCATTCCAAATCACCTTTTAAATATCTTATATTTCAATCAAAATAATTCATTTAAACCATTTAAAAGTTAAGTTTACATACTTTCAAATCAAGTATTCAAGTTCCAAAGTTTTAATCCATTCTGAGTTCATTTACTAAGTTAAAGCCATAAACATTGAAAATTTCAACCTTTTTCAGCATTCAGAAAAAGCTGCTGTAAGTTATACTTGAAAACATTTCAATTTAAACCATTTAAACATTATAATAAAAAATCATATTTTGATATTCAAAGATGTTCATTAAATACTCTTTTAATTTATGATTTTTGTAAAGCAAACATTTACAGAAAAATCCAATTTTTTTAATAATTTCACTTAACAAATTCAATTGTACAATTTTCCTATTTTTACATTTGACACATTATTAACACTTACATTTTCAAATCTCCATTTCACAAATTAAACTAAATTTCCAACTTATTTAATTAACTTAAACCTTTAAACAAAACCAAATTCCACATTTCCAAATCAAGTTGTATTTTAAAATTTCACTTTTAAGCATTCATTTACTTAACCATTCTAATTCATAGAAAATTCAATAATACTTTATTAAATCATTTAAATTCAAATTTAAATTAAATTATCATATTTACCATTTTCAAAATAAGAATAAATTTCCATTTTATTTATATAACTTAAATATCATTTTTAGCCAAAATTCTAAATTTCCAAACTTAAGTTATATTTCAATAATCCAATTTAACCATTCATTAAGTACATTTTTAACTCATAGAAAAATCATAATTTCTTTATTTTAAAACGTTTCAAAATCTATTTAAATCAAATTTCATAATTTATATTTTTTGAAATACTTAAAAATATCCAAAAACACTTTATAAAATAACCACGGGCCTGTATATAGTTTTCTAACCTAGGTCAAGTGATACAGATATATATCATTTCAATCCGCAGTTTACAAAGAAAAATCCGGGTTCTATCATTTCAAACCGACAATCCCAAGTTAAAAACAAATAAATAAAAACCGTTCAGGCCTATCATTTCAGCCCATAATGATTTTTCCCTATTCTAAAGTCCGTTCGGGTATGTATCATTTCAACCCATAGTGAACCTAATCTACAGGGAACTTGTAGTGTGATAAACATATATAAATGAACAGTTAACAACATATATAAATAACAGATGATATGACATGAAATTTAACAGGTTGAACATCATATATAAATAATCACATGGCAGTTATAACATTATATATTTTTCTACACATTCAGTTGTTGTTGTTTCACAACTGCATAAGTATAAATGTCGTGTGAGCTTTACTCACCTCTAAATGCTGGAGATTGCAAACCAATAACACACGGAATCAAAAGCAAACAGACAAGACTACAAACTTTGAATGGAGAGCGAGATCTAAGCTATAGGTCTTGTGTTACAACCCAAAACAAAACCAAATAAATTTAAAGTTCAATACAACATTCAATTTAAATAACTTTGAAGTAAAAAGAGATACGAATACATGGTCTTTTGCTTTGCCTTCTCTACTATTTGGTACGGCCTAGGGATGTGTTTGGCTTTGGTTTGAACAAGTTTTGGCCCAGGTTTGGTCATGTGTATGCACGGCCTAGGTAGTGGAATGTGGTGGAGAAGTTTATATATAAGGATGTGAAGAGTTTTAAGGCAAATAGTGTGATTTTTGGTCAAAACAAAGGCTCGACCTTGGGGTTATGGCTCGGCCTAGGTGCACCATGATTGGTCAGTGGTGGAAAGGGGTGTGTAGAGGTCAGGTCAGAGGAGTGGTGGTGGCTACGGTCATGGTTAGTGTGGTGGTTGAAGGAGATGAACAAGTAGTGGTCAAATAAGCATAGTTTTAGGCCTTTGGTTGCATTTTTGAGGGGTTTGGTCATCATGGAGGGCTCGGCCTTGGTCATGTCTGGAAGTACTGGTAGTGGTGATGGCAGGGAAGAGGTGTAGAGGGTGGTGGCTACGGCTATGGAGGAGAGGCCTAGCAAATAGCATGAGAAAGCCAGGCATAATTCATAGAAAATAAGAAGAAAAAATAGAAAAAAGAAGTGAAGCCATTACCAAACTTCTTAGCTGTGAAAGAGAAGTGAGATATGATTTTTTTCACGTGAAAATTGAAGGGAATACATAGTAAATGAAAAAAATGCACGGCCAAGAGGAGTAATGGAGAGGTTATGGCAAATGAAAGGGCTTTAGGAGGTGAAAAGACTTAAGTTTCAAAAGCTTTTAAAACCTTTCATATTTCATTTTCTTTAAAATCAAATAAAACAAAATATGATTCAGAAAATATTTTTAAAAACCGAAACAAAGTGAAATAAAATCAAAATAAATAATAAAATTTAAAGAAAATAGAAAAGAATAAAAGAAATTGCTTAAAAATTCAAAACAGGGTTCAAAAATTACAATTAAAACATCATTGGCTTTGGAAAAATATCTACTTCATTTTAAAAATATTCTAAAGCAAAATTTTGAAATAAAATACTTCATTTATGATTTATAAAATGAAATAAATAGTTATATTTAGAGAAAATAGAAGATAATTAGAGAAATTGTTTAAAAAATGGCAAACAGGACATGAAAATTACAAATAAAACATCACAAGCTTTTAGAAAATTTATATTTCACTTTAAAACAAATAAAAAGGAAATTAAATAAATAAATGAGGAAAAAATAAAATGGGAATGAGAAAAAAATAAGTTCTTAAGAAAAATATAAAAATAAATAAGGAATCACTTAAATTAATTGAAGCTGGAAATTAGAAATTATAAACAAAATATACAACTGACATTGGAAAATGTCAATTACACTTAAAAGAAATGTTTGAAAACCAAAAAGATACATATAACATGTTATTTTACTCATATAAATATAAATTAGAACATTACATGACCAAATAAAATATTATTTATATAATTTAAAATAAACAATTTTGTTAAATACAACAAATTTCACACAATAGTTAAAAAGACATAACTTTCACATAATACATCAGATTTCAATGAAACGAAAAGTAGTGATCTTAAAATTTTATTTACTTTCATAATAAAAGATGAAATTCAAATTCTCAAACTTTTAAATTTTTAAGTTAAAAGTCAAAGTTGACCAGAATTCATTATTTTGGAAATTATTCTATCTAGTCATGTTTGGAATGATAATTCATATCAAAATCAAAGTTTATATTTTAAAATAAAAAAATTATCTAAATTAAATATAATAAAGTTAAATCAAAATTTAATTAAAATAATTACAAAATACAGGGTTGTTAAAATGGAGCTGCCAGGGTTTATAACAATATACATATATATACATATATATATATACATATACATATACACACACACAGATATATATATATATATATATAGACAAAGATGGATTAAAATGGATGGAACAAATCAAATGGGTTGAAGCAGTAACAAGAGCCCGTTTCAAGGTCGCATGATCAAACGATAAGTCTGATCGCTACGAAACTTGAAATCCTATAATAATTTACTATTATGGATCCGATGAAATTGGTTTCGTCGAAAATCCGGGACCATACCAAAATGGATTAATTTTACACCTTAATTAAATAATGAACTATTATTTAAAAATCAATTTGATCATTTTCAAATTCAAATTTAAAAGTTAACTATTTTATCATTCTTGATCACATAGAAATTTAATTCTCTTTTGAAATTCAATTTTCCATGTTAATTTCAAGATTTAAATATTAAATTAATTAAAACGTTAAATTACAACTGTAACAAAACCCCATTTTATTATATTTTAAATTTCAATAAATTCTATTATTTTGATTTATAGGCTCTTATATTAAATCAACAGTTCCTTATGTAATTTATTTATTAACATAAGTTTTCATTTTATTTCACTCAACCCCTACAGTTAACATCTTTTCTTATATTAACTATAATATTTAATTACAGTTAATTCATTGTTTCCTAAATTAATTTCAAAACAGATTTAATAATAAGATGAGAAATGAAAGTTGTTACATTTAAATAATTTAAACACATTGATACATTTATTGTTTGCAACAAAGATTATAAATTTGTCTACAAATATTAAAACTAGTTCCAATTAAATAACATCGATTTCCTCGTTTTATACAAAATTTATTTTATTCACTATTAACCTTTATTATTACCATTAATTGAAATTACATTAAACAGTTATTAATTTCATTTGGTCAACATTATTAAATTATGTCCTAATAATTTTTTTCCCATTTATAAATCATATCTCACATTATTAAATTCGAAAAACCTTATTAAATTTAATATTTTTATTATAAAAAATATGGGTCGTTACAATTTTCAAAAACCATTTCATAAGGAATCACTTTAGGTTCTAAAGAGCTAACCTTTTCCGAGTTGCATTCATAGCAACTATCGCTATGAATGCAACTCGTTAGAGTTAGCTTCTCCAAACTCAACTTCTAATTTTAATTCTTTTGAAAACATATGAAAAGTTTTATTTTGGAAACTAAACCAAAAGTTTAAATGTTTGAAACCTTTTATTAACTTGAAAATTAGTAAACAGGTTGATTTCTTTCCAAGCGATCATTAATCTCATTAAGCATACAAGTTGCTAATTTTTCATAACTCATGACCAAACAATCAAGTTTACACATCCAAATTTATATGTACAATCACATATATAAGTAAAATGACAACTTAACACCAAACCAAACTTCTAAGCTATGTTTAACAAGTCAAAGGAAAACTACAACTAAAATTACACATACACGTACACAAAACAACATGGATTTACAACCAAACATACAGTACATTACACAAATAAACATGATAACATAAAGGTAAAGTCTTTTCAAAATATAAAATATTTTTTTCACCATTCAAATCTTTTTCAAACTATGAAATAGCTTAGCACTTTGAAAATCCCTTGCAAAAAGTGATCTTTTCAAACTTAACAAGCTATTGGGCTCGGCGTAGGCACCAATGGGACTTGCCACAATGAATGTGGGCTTAGCCAACATGGAGGAGGGTGCATATGGACTTGTTTTGGCTAAAAGGAGGTAAAGGAGGAAGAAAGGAAGTGTTTTTTTAAAACAAATTTAAAAGTTTTAAAACAAGAAGGAGAGGGTTTCAAGTTTTAGAATTTTGAAGGAAGCCATTAAAGATATATTTCAAGCTTCTAAAAGGAAAATAAAATTTTAAAAAGTGTGACGACCTAGGATTTTGGCAATATTATTTTAATATCCATTTAATCTAATTAAATAAAATACAAGCTTTTCATTTTATAAATAAATAAGATTTTTGGACATTTACCATTTAATATATATACATGTATTTTGGAAGGAAATTATGACTTGAAAATTTAAAATAAAGCCTTTCAAAAATATTTAAAATAAAATCTATCTTATTCACATTGAATTAAAATTAAAAAGCACTACATTATCAACATTTAATCTAAATATATGCATATGAATGAGATACAGGTAATAACGTTTAAAATAAAATCAATACTATCAATATTAAATATAAGTATAAAATAAAGTATAGGATTATTAATCAAGTGTTGATAGTTTAGGCTTAAAAAAATAAATAAAAACAAGGATTTATGTTAAAATAGAAATAAATATATAAGGTAAGATTATATGGTTCTATGAAACATAGTATAAATACATAAGGGAATTCTAGAATATGTATGTACTATGGAATACATGTGTGAATACAAGAAAGAATACATAATATCTACATAAAAAATATCTATTACACATAAAATAAAAAAAATAAAAAATAAGTATGTAAGCTTGAAAGGAAACATTGCATTTAATACTATCTTCTCAAGCACAAAATAAAGTCATTTCAAATATTTACAAATCATTTCAATTTCAGAAAAATCTTGCTGGTCAAAGACACAAACCTCTGACCAAAGAAATAAACTATATCAGTTAATGCCTACCCTGTACAAAACCCTTTTTTCTATATATATGTGTATCTTCTTATTCCTGCTCGTTCTAAAAGAAAACTTAGCAAACCAGAGAAAAAAAAAGTAAGTATCACCACTTTTACAAACTTAAATAACCCAGCTAAACAAAACAGGAAGATTAAGGAAAGATCAAACTGCAGCTTTTCAAAACAGAATTGTTATCTGTTCAAACATTTTTTTCAGGTGAGTAAACATATTGTTTTAAAAATTTAAATCTGCATATTTGACTAATGAAAAATTTGTGCTTTGCCGTATATTTTAAACAAGTAGTTCTGTATATATCTGTTGTACTGTGAATTTTTATATGGTCTGTTCTCCTTTATTTCTGGTTACAGAGCAAAGTAAACTAGAACAAAATTTAATACATCTTCATAAAAACATTATTAAGCTTAGGGTTTCAAACAAAATAAGTTTGTTTAAGCTTAAAGTATGGCCTAGAATTTGTTTAAAGCTTAATAGTGAAGTTTTGACTCTGTAAAATTCAGTTTTACAGTGAAAAGATGAACCCATGATAAATTCGAATATTTTAAACCATCGATTCAATTACACAACTTGATTCGAAAATAGGATTTTAAAAACAAAAATGGGAATTTTTAGTTAAGAATTCTAGGAGCAGTTCATAAATGAACTGGAAATGCATTTTGATCAATCTATGGTGAACGAAGAATTTTTGGATGTTGAAATTTTGCACGAAGCTAGCTTGGCCATCGATGAAGTTAGGAAAATTGTTAAAAAAAATTATATTGCAAGAATTGATGGGACGAGGCCAGATTATGGTTTATGCTCGAGTTTTGATGTGGTTAGGAAACAAGGTGATTTCGTCACCACGGGTTGATCGAGTTGCGTGGGGTTCAAGGGGATGGTAGAATGGGGTATCGGCGAGGTGAGGCCGGAGTTGTATCGCCTCTGATGGTCGGCGTGAGTGGGACGAGGCGTTTTTGTTTGGTGTTTACAGTTTTCTAACGAAAGGCCAAATTTTGAGCTTGAGTTTTTGGCATCGAATTGATCGTTGCTTTCGAGTGTAGGGGAGTTTCGCGACTCGTTGGAGGGTGTGAAGTTCGCCAGAGCGTCGATGAAGCGCCGTGCACGTGCACGGCCTTGAGTTGGTGTCAGAAGATTTTCGACTGTGAGCAACTCGAGTTGTTACTCGAGTAAATGAAGAGCTGCTTCGGGTTGGACCTGAGTGCGTGAGTGTTTCCTGATTTTGAAGATTATAACTTAACTTATAAAAAAAGAAGTATGAGAAGAAGAAAGAGAGGGGACTCGGGGAAATGGGGAGAAAACTTGAGTGTTTACTCGAGTAAACCTGGGAATTACTCGGGTTTGATTTTCAAACCTACAGTATAAATAATAGTAAGTTAAGCAAACTATTTAAACAATTTTAAGTAGTGATGACTAATTAATGTTTGACAAATTTGAGTTAAGACTTTATTACAAGTTTAATTATTTAGGTGAGTACATTAAAAATGTTTTAAATCTTAATTAATATCTTAATTAAGTAGTTAATGTAAGATAAGTTTTTAATTTAATTAACACTAAAACTTTTTAAGTTAATAATAATTTGATTTCAAAGTTATTAAGGAAGATTGTAAAATGTTAAATAGGAAGACAATTAAGATAAATGATTATCATTAATTAAATATGTTAAAAAGGGAATGATTAATTAATTTATGGTTGTAATTAATTATGTGATTAGTGATTAAATCAATTTGTAATTAAAGATTGGTTAATTAATAATTAAGTGTTTAATTAATTTGTAATTAAGAATTGTAAATTAGCTAATTAAAAAATAAATAATAGTTAATTAATTAAGTAATCAATTAAGGATTAATGATTAATTAATTAGTAATTAATGATTAATTAATTAATAATCAAGGAGTAATGAATTAAGTAGTTAAGGTTTAATAAATTGATTAAGAAGTGATTAATTAATTAAATGGTTTGGAATGGGATAATTAATTAATTGATGATTAATTAATTAAGCAGAATTAAGTGATAAATTCTTAAGTAATAATTTTATTTATGTTAATTAAATTAATTATACCATGAATGAATAATTCCTGTTTGGATGTTGTATAAGTAGAATATCTGAATTTGTGATATCTATTTGGTGATATTCTGTGATACTCTGTGATATGCCTTGATATATCTGTGATGACTATGCATGATTTATCTGCGATAAATGCTATGTCAATTCAAAGTGTTGAATTAAATTATTTAAACTATTAAACAACTTGGCCTCTAAAATGGCGTTTGGATTTCGATGAGGCCGGGATCGGGTGTCAGTTATGATTATTTGAAAACCACATCGATCCAAATTAAACGTTAGGTCGTGACATCTCAAGTGAAGATCGATATGGTGTTTCAGAGTGCAAGGGCTATCGTCGTTGACTCTGAGGTTGATTCCAAAATGAGTGTAACGAGATAATGCTTTCGATTTTGTTCGAACTCGGAACGAACTTGTATGGATTGAATGCTTTCAGAACATCATCAGGTGGACGATGAGCATTCTAAGAGATGTGTTCTCTAAAGGTAATCTCAGCCTCAAGCCTCATCAACCGGGAATGACTAAAACAGGGGAGGTGCAGCAAGGTTAGGTGGGTGGCACCCAAGCAGGATGAGATATACCCTTGTCTAGATGTCCCTTTATTTTGGCTGTGTGGGCAGTTGTTGGCCACAACTGCGGGGTTATCTTGTTCGGGACTATTCAATAAGGAATGGTTTCGGCCTTGTGTTGTAGGGGGTCGGGAGTGATCCTCGGTACGGTGATCTAGTCTCCGTACTGTGACGGGCGATACCCCAGTAGCCCTGCCATTGTATGGAATCCAATCTCCAATAAGCGCCGTACGTTTTGATTGTGTCCAACTTTGTTGGAGTGCGAATGTAAGCATTTTCGCTATTTATGTATTTTATTTTGGAAACCCTAGACACTATTATAATATCACTGGATTTCCTATAAAATGTTTTGCTTAGCGTAAGGTAAAAACTTACCCTTGTTTATGTGTGGGAAGTCTTACGTGATACCTTTTTTTTCAAATGGTTTTCAAAGTTAAACAACTTTAACCCGTTTACTCACACCAGACCTATGACTAACCCGAAGTTTATTTCCGTTTTTCATAAACTCTTGGGTGCTCAAATTTTTTATGAGTAGCCAAGTGATAGGTTTTGGATTGTTGGAGTCTGGAGGAGCTTGGAGCAGAAGTCCAGACGTATATATCTATCTAGTTCCGCTGTGTTAGTTGATGTATGTTGTATTTTGGGATGTATGTAATGACATATATATATATATATATATGACTGTCTTGTTGTATGATGTTTGTGTAACTCTAATATATGTAAAACTATGTAATAGTTATGTAATGTATTATATTTTGTTCCGTGTCCGCTGTGAGATTCTGATGTTGTTATTCTTTCTTTCTATCTTTTCTATGTCTATCTCTTTCTTTTCTTATTGATGATACGTCTTTATGTGGCATGAAAGGCGGGTTGTCACAATTTTTTTTTGAAAAGTTAGAATGAAAGGAGAGAGAGAAAAGTTGAATTAGTTTATATAAAAGGAAAGTATAAAACTACCTAAATGCTCTTAAAACACCTACCCTCCTCTCAAATTTAAACACATCATCACTTTATCCTCCTCCTCTTGATCCACATGCCTAACCCTTGGTCATCTCCTTTTATCCAATATGCAGTTGTCTTCCTTTGTATCATGATGTGAATAGGAATATGACTTAACATATTTTCACTTGTTTTCATTTTTAATAATTCAAAAAAGGTCACATCATCTTACATAAGTACAATTATGATATTACACTGATTTAAATTTCTAATCCATACTTAATATAATTTAAAATGTGTAAATATATTAAATAAAGTGTTTACAACATTTAAAACAACTTTTAAATAGTGAAAATTGAAAATTTTGAAAAAGAATTTTGGTCACATTTTCTAGTTTTTTTTTGACTAATCATTTTTGTAAACCAAGTACAAAAATGAATTTTGTATCATTACTTATGAATGAAAAGAAGGCTATTTTAATTATTAAAATCATTATTTGAATATTTAAAATTAATTAAATATTCACAAACCAAAGTAGTAAAATTCCAGGTCGTTACATTCTCCCCCACTAAAAGAATTTCATCCTCGAAATTTCACAACATGAATGACTCATACTATTCATAAGTCCGCATGATTTTCATAGATCATCCATATACAAAAATCAAATTCGACCCCTACTTGAATATATAATTTACTTTCGAACTAGCATCGCTTACCCCATTTTCAAGTGTTGTAACATTTCGATATTTTCAACCATTCGCATCCACACATGCCAGATTTGAATTGCTCAAAATACCAGATTGTTAATTTATATTAGGCAAAACTCAGCATATACAGTAAATAAATAATCACAAAATGAGTAATATAAAATATGCAGTGGAAAAAAAAGAATAGTAGTTCATGAAGCTACTATATATATAACAGAGTTAAATAAGATACAATGGAAATCTCAAATAAAATAGTCAAATACAAGATCAGTATACATCACTGGAATCAACTGAATAACTGCAAGCTGAAAGATGTAGCTGGATCTCCAAACGAAGCTCCAACTTCAAAGGTGAGTCTTAAAAGCTGTATCACTCAATCTGACCTGAGCATAAAGCAAAACACAAAACATTCAAGTTTGGATTAACATTCTTATATCAATAAATCCAACTCAAGTGAAATAACAACTGAAATACAAGTAACTCAAAGGATATTTAGGGTAACCACCCTCTAAGGATCCTTAAACTATCTAATATGTAGTAATATACACTATTATAATAATGTCTAAAGTAAAGTATAATATATTTGAAAATAGCGTTAAGGCTTTACATTTTCCATCTTAACACATTTTATATATTCCTATAATCTATATAGTACCGTAATCTCCTCCGTACTGGGCGTCGCCAGAGGGCACTCCATAGGTATGGTATAAAACAAAATCGTATAAGGCGCACTAGGGTAAGTGACATAGCACAACAAGGAACTGCCAGGGTAGATATACCAATTGCGCATCCGGGCTGGTGGTAATGCATAGCCCTAGCTACCGCCTACCTCGAGCCACACCCCCAAATCAAAAATCAAAAGTGTCCACCAAATCAACCAAAAAGTCAGAATATAATATCGAAGGAGTGTGTCCGATCAGAGGAGCTACCCCATTGGCCCGAGAATCGTTCCTGTTTTAGCCACCTTATGCCAACTCATGGGAGTCGGGTCCACGTATAAACACAAACAAGATGTCACCACCATCCTACTTCATTCTAGAATCTCCACCGCGTACACAGTTGTTAAAGTGTTTTTCGGAGTTGACAGAGAGTATGACAACTTCCGATCCCGGTCTCTTTAACAACCAAACGTTATTATTACACCACAGTCCTTTCAAAATAGTTTATACTTCAAAACCAGAATATCATTTCCATTTAAAAACCATATCAATACGACATCATTTCCATTTCAAAACCAAATACGATATCATTTCCAAATCCTTGGTACTTCGAAGTTATAACACTTCCTAACTCAAAACACTTTGGAAATCATGATACTTCCCATTAAATATTAAAATAGTATATATAATAAAATTATTTTCCTCAAATTTCACAAATTAATTCCAAATCAGCTCGAATACAAAAATTCAAATTTAATCAGATCTCAAATCATTAAATCCTGTTTAGCTTCTAAATAAACCATTCAGATCATATTGATTTCAAATACAGATTTAAACCCCAAAATAAACCATCTTAATATATTTCAATGCTTTAAATATTCAACATTTTAAAATTAAAATCGATAACTCTATATATATATATATATATCAAATTCAATTTACTACTATTTAGTTTTGAAATAATTACTTAATAAATCCAATATCATTTAAATGAACTTCAAATTTCAAATAACTGAATATTTCCCTGAATTTATTCCTTGATATATTCATTTGATTCACTTTCCAAAATCAAGTCATAAAGTCATATCCTTTTAAAATTTCAAATTCGGTAAATTTCAAATCTATTAAATTAAATAAACTCTTAATTAAATACCATTTCAAATCAAATTTCAAATATATCTTCCCAACCTTAAATTATTAAAATCATTATAAACTCTAAAATATAATTTAAATATTTAACCATATTATATTTTAATAAAATCAAACTTTATTATTAAACTTATTCTATATTAAAACAAATTTATACATAGCTTAAAATCAAGAATTTAAATATATATACAATAACATTTATATAATATCTGAAAATCAATATTTTTATAAACCATATATTTCTTTCCAAAACCATAGAAATCATTTCAAAATATTTTTATGTATAAATCACGGTGTCTGTATATAATTTTCAATCCTATGGTCAAGTGATATGGATATTTATAATTTTAATCCGTAATTTTAATATATACGGGTGTATATCATTTCAACCCGTAACTCCAAATTCAATTCAATGAAAATCGCTTGGGTCAATCATTTCAACCCATAATGATTTGCTCCTATTTTACAATTTGTTCGGGTGTGTATCATTTCAATCCATAATGAATTCTATACTAACAGGAAACTTGCAGAGCGGTAGCATATATGATAATAATATAACAAGCATATATCATCAATATAAATAACAGATAATGGTGTCAGATGTTACAGGTGAGCAGATATCATATATATAGCAGTGTAAATAACTAATAGTAGCATATTTCAATTGTCGTTTCAATTGGAATCAAATTTAATAAATAAAAGAACGTTAATGGTGAGTGATTGCTCACCTTTCGAGGCTAGAGAACACAAGAAGATAGACAACACAAAAGGCGACGATCTGAATTGCGAAATTAACCAAATCCAAATGACGATTTCCTAAGCAAGGCAGTATTGACACGAATTTGATGAAGAAAGCAGGCACGATGAATGTAACAACCCAAAAATTCTAACAAGTATTTTATTCTTTTATTTATAAACTTTGGGGTTTTAATTTACAAAAAAGTTGAATTTTTTTATTGAATTATAAATAGTCACCAATTTTTTTTAAATATAAGCAAAATTCTATAATTCTTATTTTGGTTAAAGTTTAACATTAATTGAAATTTTAAATCTTTAAATTCTAATTTTCAAATCTTTTAATTCAACTGGATATATTCGGAACAACATTTTCCGCTTTTGTTTTTTTATGTTAGATTATATACTTTTTAAATTGAGTAATTAATATTTTTACTTATATACATTAGTTCTTGGTAAATGATGAATGAATCAGATGTATGTAAAAAAATCGTATTTTAATTAAGTAATAAATTTTAAAATTTATAGTGTATAGATAAGCTTTATAAAATGAACGTTTTAAATTGTACGTTCGTATCTGTTTGATTTGTTTAGTTAGCATAGAAACAGTACGTAATTAATGAAATACTCTTTAAACGTATATTCTACTAAATATAAATAGTGAATAAATAAGAAAACGTATAAATGTAAATTCATTACTTTTATTTTAATGTGGGCGTATGGTTGATTTGATTAATGCATCTACAGTGCGCATTCTTAATAAAAATTTATTAGCTTAACTAAATAAATATATTTGTCTGTAGCCTTGCATTCCAAGTGGGAAAGAAATGATTTCCCTAGCCGTTCAGTTTCTTTAAAATCTAGCTTTGATAAGTTACGTGTAAATTTCTTTGATTCCCTCTTTCTTCATTTTATAATAGGACTAAAATCTTCAAATTCACATAGCCGTTTCAAGCAAATTTATTTCTCTTTAGACGTTCAAAATCCTATTCAAGATTGCTTGAAGTTCACGTGCAAACTTTTACACGTTCTTTTTAATTCAATGGTTTTAATTTGGTATAAAAACTCTTGTATTTACTTACCGTTCAAAACAACAAATATTTGCTTGCCACTTTTGCATTGGATTTACTAACTTATCAGCAATCCAATACGTACGGAAATTTCCTTGCCTCTCGGGTATAAATTGATAGGAATAAATTCCATAGCCTAATACACAATCAACGCAATCGTGTATAATTGATTTAAATTTATTACTTGCCTATATTCTCTCACCTCAATCAACTCAATCGTGTATAATTGATTTAAATTTATTTCCTGCCTATATTCTCTCACCTCAATAAGCGCAATCGTGTATAATTGATTTAAATTTATTTCTTGCCTATATTCTCTCACCTCAATCAACGCAATCGTGCATAATTGATTTAAATTTATTTCTTGCCTAAATTCTCTCACCTCAATCAACGCAATTGTGTATAATTGATTTAAATTTATTTCTTGCCTATATTCTCTCACCTCAATCAACGCAACCCTGATAAATATAAGCCTCGTACACAAATAGTTTTCAATTGCATCTCAACATTTCCTTCATTTCTTCTTGCGTGCGTTAGCTCTGAAGGTATGGCCTCCATTTTCTTCTTTTTATTTTATATTTTTTGCATGCTTTACTTCTCCCCTCCCTGTCCTCTGCTTTCAATATATTTGACAAATCCATCTTCATATTTCACTCAAGAAGAGAAGGAAAAAAAGATTTAGAATAAAAAAATAAAAGCATCGCTGCTTCATCTTTTGCCGCCTGGATCTCGTTGCCTTCGCCAATTCCAGAGCAAGCCTTGAACCCCGCGCCTAAACCAAATCCAGATCTGCAGCCTTGTCGCTCAACCTCGGCAACCAACATCTCGTCCTCTGCCTCTGTGCGTGTTGTAAGTGTGCTATATTTTTTTATTTTTATTTTATACTGTTGTATAAGTTATTTACTAGCAGCCTACGCATGTATAAGTTATATAGGGTTTTGTGATCTGTTAAGTTAAATACTTTTTTTACTTGATTTTTATTGACTTTAAGACATTATTATATAAATTATTTATATAGCCTACAATGCTTTTGTATATACCAGTTATTTTAGAACCGCCCTAGTATGATTTACGTATATTATATATATAGGTTTATGTATATATCAGTACATGGATTTGCTTTAATATGACATGTGTGTCTGCCATTGCACTTGGAGGGTGCAGCATGATAGGGGGTTCTCGCTTCCTGGTTTGGTAGCGAACGATTGACTCTTACTCCTACACGTCCCTGCGGGGGTTGGTAGTGCAGTCGAGAGGCTGGCCGTAAAGGCAGAACATAGGTACTAATGTATGCTACGGTGGGCGTTACCCCACTAGCGCGGCCCGTTACAGTTGGTATCAGAGCTTTGGCTCTAGGCAAACTTAGCATATATGGTAAATTTATTTACAGAATCATTTTCGTTCGAGCTTGAATCTCTTCCTATTAGATTCGGTTCTCCTTTTAATTTTGGAACATCCCCCTCGGTTCCAAATCCATTCTTGTCTTTCCCTATTCGTGTTTTCTAGATTCTGGAGTATCCCATAGCTCCACTGAATGATTGTAAAGGGGTGAAACTCCTTTACAATAGCATCAATTCACCGAAGATTTATATACCCTTGGTTTAGATGCTGCTATCTCTGGTTATGTCGAATTCTATATCCGGCGATCGAATGTCGATTTGCCTTGGAATTCCGTATTGATCATATTGCTGAAGTCACGGTTGACCCGGTTAAGGTCGCCCGGGATTAATATCCATCTTCTATTTTGAAATTTAATTATCTCATCTTCGTTTGGGCCTAGCTTCGAATCATAATTCTATTTGATTAGATTTCCTCTAATTTGAATCTCTATCTTTGTTTTGAAATCCATCCTTGAATCATCCTTTGAAAATCGGGCTTTGTTTGTATTTTAGAAATTATTTTATATACCGAAATTATTATTTTGATAACTATGATTTTATCGATATATGAAAGTGAAATTTTTTTCGAAAGGATTATATACCCTAAAAAAACTAGAATTCGAAATTTCGAAAGGATTTGAAAATTTGAAAATTTTATAAGAAATTTGATTTATATAAAAATGGTTTATAACTGAAGGGTTCCGAATTTGAAATTTTAGAGATTGAACTCTGGTATTTTGAAATTGGTTTTAAGATTTTTGAAAATATATAATAATACGATTTGTGACGCCCCACCTCTATACCCACGCTAGCAAAGAATACTACGGGGTAATGCCGTCAACTAGCGCGGAGAATAAGGCTGTTGAGGAGCGACCATCTGTGTAATTGCTTTGTACGAGCCTCGATATGTCAAATAATATAACATGCATTTCATCTTAAGAGGAAATTCGACACATCGACACAAACTCACAGCTACCACACGGTGGCTATAATATCTTCGGAAACAAATATAGAAATAAACATAACATAAATCAGTCATAGATAATTCATATCACAAAGGCGGAAACAGATATGAATATAACACATAAAAGTGTTCATCAGAGTAGTGGTCAAATAAGATCCACAAAATCACAAAAGAATATATACAAGTGCTAGACAAAAGAATAATTATACATCATGGAGTCTATATCCCAAATGTATAATAATCAAAAACTACTAATCTAGTGTAGTTAGCCAAATAGTCAGATAAGAATCCCAGATAAGGAGTCAAGTAGAAGCACCTGTAATATCTCGGTCTGACCCGAGTATTATTTAAGAAGAAAATAATAAACGGATCAGTCTAACTATAAATATCAAATAAAAATGAGATAGAAGAAGAGGTATAATAAAAACGTATGATAACAAAAATGTCATACTACGACAAGTATACATTAAATAATAACAAAAATAATACAATATCTTAAGAAATCACGAAGCACTAAAAGGAATGTCATATACTTTGTTTTATTCACCAAACCAAAAATATTAACAGTCATATCAATGCCAATCGTAAAAGTTGTTGAAACATAAATTCATCGATGCACAAATAATGATAAAGCTTATCAATGTAAATCACGCAATGTTAACGACACACAAATTCACCAATGCACAAATATTGATAGAACTTATCAATGTAAATCAAGAAAATTGGTGAAACACAAATTCTAGAAATCGATCAATAGAAATCCAGAAATCACAAAAAGGGGGAAAGAGGCCTGTCACTAGAACGGGAGCATGAAAACTCACCAACACGTGTATCACAAAACGGAAAGCTATTCCATGGTTGCTAACCATTAATTTTGAATCCAAGCTCCACAAAAACGGCCTGAAGACCTTTGAGCCGAAGCTCCACTAAAATGGTCCGAAGACCTTTGAGCCGAAGTTCCACTAAAACGGTCCGAAAACCATGGGTCGCTACCCCACCAAGCCGAAACTCCACTAAAAAGGGGTTTAGTCTCCCTCGCAGACAAAGAGACATCGCACATTGCTAGTCTAAATCACAAATTGATCATCATTGATCGATAAGTGTAAATTACACTAAGCTAATAAATAAATGAGTTTAGTTTCATGTCCTATAACCACTAGCTTAACTTAATTATTTACGAACAAATTGTAGACTTCCACTCGAGATTAAGTGTCAATTACACTAAGCTAGTAAATAAATGAGTTTAGCTTCATGTCCCATAACCACTAGCTTAACTTAAATATTTACGAACAAATTGTAGATCTCCACTAGAAAATTGTCACAAGAGATTCAATCGAACAAGTCCAAGAATAAACCGATGAAGTAAACGCAAGCGTTTCATACCACTTGTTTTACTAAACCGTTTAATTAGATTTCTCATACGAGTGAGGTAAAGGTTTGTATATACTAATAAGTTGGAAAACGGTTTTATAAACGAGTTTGATATTGAAAATAGAGTTTAAATAATCTTTGATAAAGAGTTTGAATATTTACTGCTAGTATAGAAACCTTTGTATTTTAAAGTGACAAACCATAAAAATGATTGTAGAAACAATCAATCATTAAAATCCACATACGAAGACGTGAATCAAATCCAAAGAAACCATCGAAATAGATATTCAAAAATCCCTAAAAAGGAGTCATCAAAGTCATAATAAATGATAACAACAAATAGGATCATCACGAATCGATTCAAATTGGAAATTCAATCCCAAAAGGCAAAGTGGGTTGAAACAGCAAATTCAGTTGACTAAACAGAGAATTCAGTTGACTAAACAACAAATTCAGTTGACTAAACAGAGAATTCAGTTGACTAAACAGCAAATTCAGCTAACTGAACAGAGAATTCAGTTGACTGAATTCTACATGGAAACTTTCCATTTCCAGGTTCAGTCGACTGAATAGAGAATTCAGTCGACTAAATCATACCTGGAAACTTTCGGGTTCCAGATTCAGTCGACTAAACAGGGATTTCAGTCGACTAAATCATGTCTGGGCTGTTTTTCAGCCTATCCAAATGAAGAGAAAACTCTTCCAAAATGCAACCGGACGAACATTGGCTCTAAGGGTTTATGCCAATCGACAACCCGGACCTATATGCTCCTCGATGTATCACCAAAACATGATCAAAACATCAAAGTTAGGATTTTAAAGATTTGAACCCAAAACACTTAAAATTGGAATATTCACCAATTCAATCCAAACCACAAGCAAATGCACATGAATAAGTGTTAGGAATGCATGCCCAACAATCAAAGATAGATATAGGCATAGATGCATAGATGTGAGATAAAAATCTCACCTTTTTACACAAAAACAAGGAAGGAGAAGCTTGAAAACGAAGGAGGATCAACCACTCTTCAATCCCAACTCAAGGAGCTTGAATCTAAGCTTAAAAGAGAAACATTTCCTAAGTTAGGTTTAGGAAATTTCTGAAATAGAAGAAGGAAAGAGTTGGAGAAGATGAAGTGAAGGCTTACCAATGGCTTCTCTTTGATTTTGGAGCAAAAATTTGAGTTTGCAAAGGAACTAGGGCTTAGGAATTCTAATTTCCAATCTTTTTCCCATTATTCTCTTAAGCTTGAGAGAGTTAGGAAATGAGGAATGAATGAAGAGAAGTGGAGAGGGGTTGGGTTGATATAACCAGAATTGGGCAAACGGGCTGAACCCAAACCCAAAGCCCTATAGAAAAAGTAGCAAAAATCAACTTACTCCAAACATATCGAAGCTTATACTCAAAAAGGTTGCAAACGACATTTTGAACTCAATGGAAGGGGTCTGGAGTCCCAATTCGATTGTTTGCAAAAAGTAACTTTTCGGACTAAAATCCGAGCAACGATACATATTTAAATAAAATATTTAAATATACAATCGCTAAATATGCGGGTTGTTACAGACTCCCCTCCTTAAAGAAATTGTGTCCTCACGATACTTAAGAAGAAAAATAAAGAGTAACAACCATAAAAGCGTATCAACACAAAAGAAAATTTGAAATAAGAAGTTCACCATAAAGAGCACGAAAGAGTAAGCCCGGACGAGATTACTCGATGAATTCTCTAGATTCCCAAGAGCAATCCTTAGGATTTGAGAACCATTGAACTTTCACAAAAGGAACATCTTCATTTCGAAGGCGCTCAACCCCCGAAGCAATGATGCGAATAGGATGTTGCTCATAAGTCAAATCCGGTGAAACTTAAATTTCTTCAATAACACCGGGCTCAAGAATAAAAATCGGAATCCCAAAGGCATTTCCGTAGTCGAAAGACATGGAAAATGTCATAAGTAGCAGAAAATTGAGCTGGTAATAAGAGGCGATAAGCCACGGAACCAATACGTTCGGTGATGGAAAATGGACCAATGTAACTAGGCACTAATTTTCCCGATCGACTGAAACGCACAACACCCTTCATAGGTGAAACATGAATAAACACCAAATCACCCACAGAAAATTATAATCTCCTTCTTCGGTTATCGGCATAGGATTTTTGTCTACTTTGGGCTTCTTTCATCCTATGGCGAATAAGATCAATCTTTTCTGTGGAATCACGAATAAAATCTGGACCTAAAACCAGCTTCTCACCGGCCTTAAGCCAACAAGAAGGAGATTGGCATGGTCTTCCATAAAGTTCCTCGAAAGGTGCTATACCAATACTAGATTGGAAGCTATTATTATAGGAATATTCAACAAGTGAGATATGATCTTCCCAACTTCCAATAAAATCAAGAACATATGCACGAAAAAGATCTTCAAGAGTTTGATTCACACGCTCGGTTTATCCATCGGACTGAGGATGATAAGCGGTGCTAAAATGAAGCTTCGTTACCAAAGCTTTTTGAAGACTTCCAAAATCCACTAGTAAATAGTGGATCACGATCACTAACAATAGAAGTAGGAACTCCATGCAATTTAACAATTTCTTTAATAAAGATTTTGGCCAAAAGAGGAACGGTCCGGTTAGACCGAACGGGAATAAAATGGGCGGATTTTGTTAGTCTATCAACTATTACCCATAAGCTATCATAACCTGAACGAGAACGAGGAAGGCCATCAATAAAATCCATGGAAATTTGATCCCTCTTCCAAATTGGAATGTCCAAAGGTTGCAATAACCCACCGGGCCTTTGATGCTCAGCCTTAACGAGTTGGCAAGTCATGCAACGCTTAACAAAGTTAGCAATAACAGATTTCATCCCATCCCAATAATAAAGTCGCTTCATAACCGCATACATTTTACTACTACCGAGATGAATGGTAAATTTAGAACGATAAGAATCTTCTAAAATGTCTTTACGAAGATCACAAATATTTGGCACTATAAGTCTACCAAATTTTCGAATACCGCCACGAACATCAATATCGAAGTCTCTCAATCTTTCAATATTAATTTTATCCCTACAGCTTTGGATAGGAAGAGCCAATTCGGGTTCTTACTTTTGAGCTTCAAGAATGCGGTCTAAAAGAGAAGGATGAGCCACAAGGCTACATAAAACAAGAAATGAACATAAATTGGATACACGATCTCGAAGCTCACAAGTGGATAAAGTCTCGAGGTCATTCCATTCGGATACCATCATAGAAACAACCGCTTGTTGCTTACGACTAAGTGCATCGGCAACACGATTCTCCCATTCGGGAGTAAAAAAAGAATATCAAGATCATAAGATGCAAGGAACTCGAGCCAACATTGTTGACACCAATTAAGTTTCTTATGAGAAAATAAATATTCCAAAGATTTATGATCAAGGTGGAGAACAAATTTCTCCCCCAAAAATGATGCCAATTCTAAAAGCGAAAACAATAGCCGCGAGCACTAGATCATGGGTGGCATACCTAGTCTCGATAGGCTTTATTTGTAATAGAAGCAAAAGTGATAGAACGTTCTCTTTCGCAAAAGAACGGCACCCAAACCAATACAACTAGCATTGGTATAAAACATAAAGTCTTGGTTCCCTTCGGGAATCACAAGAATAGGAGTATCGGAAAAGAGTTCTTTTATGATCCTCTTTCCCAAAAAGCCAAAACTTTCAAAATTACAATTAACTTTATGTAATCATCTTTCTAGAAAAAATTACTATTTTCAAGTTCATTTACTGTGTTTGATTGTCTCATCAAAGCGTTTAGGAGATTCCTATCGATAACGTTGATCAAGCACATCGATCAGAATTCTTAAAGCACTCAATGGGCAAAACAACACAAAATCATCGTCTACATGATAAAAATATCTCTTAAAAGTTTTACTAATATCCTTTTCTCGTTTAAAGAAAAAAATCTAATTATACTTTTAAATAAATCCCGTGAAAAAGATGTGCAAAAATTTTTAAATTGCTATTTTCATCCAAAATCAATAAATACAAGAATGGTCTCACCGAAATATTCATAGAATACTCTATTAATAAAATGGATGAAATAAGCTAGACGAATCGAATGACATAATAAGTCATTCATAAGAATCATAACGAGTGCGGAATGCGGTAAGTGGAATGCTAACTTCCGCAACTCGTAGCCAAATAAAAGCCGGTAGCAAGGTCGAGCTAAAAAGACCTTAACGCCACACAAAAGATTGCTTAGGTGATAATTCTAAGACAAGCTCAAAAATACCGGAAAATTTCACAACTATTTAGATGAGAGAAATAACATTTTCCTCATCATGAGGGCTTAAAGAATAAAATGATGACACCAAAAATTTGAAATCGGAATCACAAAGAAAAATAGAAATATGCTTAACAGATTGAAAATGTCGAAGATGAATAGTCCACTCGGGACATGAAATATGGCTTCATAATAATTAAGCCAATCCTTTCACAAAAATAAATTTCGAAGCCTAAGTAACGCATAAAATGCAAATCGGCTCGGTAAGAAAAAATCACATAAAATAATCTCGACATCCAAACAAAGCAAATTGAGTGTTGCGGATCCACCAACCGGATTCGCAATTCTCAAAGAAGTCATCAAGCCAAAAATATTTAAAGAAAAAGAATCAAGAAGTTCTTTTGATATAAAATAATAAGATGGACCCATATAAAAAAGAACTCGAAAAGGATAATCACAGAAAAATGAAATCAAGGATTGAATGTGAAATACCTTAACCAAGAGAAGAGTCATTCAGCTCCCTCTCTCTCTTGCTTTGTAGTTTGGGACATGTAGATAAAAGATGGCCTGGATTTTTGCAATAGCGACAAGTAATGGGTTTCAGACACTTAATTACATAATGGTCCTTAGAATTACAATTGTAGCATCCTCCACGATTAGGGATTGGAGTCTTTGCTACCAAAGTAGTTTGCTTCACTTTCTTATTGGGATTAGGGCTTTTGAACTTAATATGCCTCTTCTTGGAAATCCCATTATCACTATCACTTCCTTTACCAACCTCTTCATGTCGAAGAGTGATATCCACAAGCTGATTGAATGGAACTTCAAGTTTCAAAGGTAGAAACATTTCGGGGTTCTTACTCAAAGCACAGATAAACTCTTGATTCTTTACAAGATCCAAAAGTTGTTGGGCAGACATGAATGCGCCATCCAGAGAAGGGCTACTGGATTGACCAGTGCTAGGACTACCAGAACTAACCATTTCTCTTCTTTAAGAAAGAAAGAAAAGAAGAAAAAGATTATTCTTAGAATGAATATCAAACAATAATGAAACAAGGCATCACAAAGAAAATAGGATAGAACAGGTCCAATGACTCGAATAAAATCCTACGGCACGACTCCTAAGAAATACTTAGGACAATGATCCTTGCTAGGTCATTCTACATTGTTCCGACATGTTGGCTCCGATACCAAGCTGTGATGCCCCACCTCTATACCCACGCTAGCCAAGAACACTACGGGGTAATGCCGTCAACTAGCGCGGAGAATAAGGCTGTTGAGGAGCGACCATCTGTGTAATTGCTTTGTACGAGCCTCGATATGTCAGATAATACAACATGCATTTCATCTCAAGAGGAAATCCGACACATCGACACAAACTCAAAGCTACCACACGGTGGCTTTAATATCTTCGGAAACAAATATAGAAATAAACATAACATAAATCAGTCACAGATAATTCATATCACAAAGACGGAAACAGATATGAATATAACACATAAAAGTGTTCATCAGAGTAGTGGTCAAATAAGATCCACAAAATCACAAAAGAATAGATACAAGTGCTAGACAAAAGAATAATTATACATCATGGAGTCTATATCCCAAATGTATAACAGTCAAAAACTACTAATCTAGTGTAGTTAGCCAAAAAGTCAGATAAGAATCCCAGATAAGGAGTCAAGCAGAAGCACCTGTAATATCTCGGTCTGACCCGAGTATTATTTAAGAAGAAAATAATAAACAGATCAGTCTAATTATAAATATCAAATAAAAATGAGATAGAAGAAGAGGTATGATAAAAACGTATAATAACAAAAATGTCATACTACGACAAGTATACATTAAATAATAACAAAAATCATACAATATCTTAAGAAATCTCGAAGCACTAAAAAGAATGTCATATACTTTGTTTTATTCACCAAACCACAAATATTGACAATCATATCAATGCCAATCGTAAAAGTTGTTGAAACATAAATTCACCGATGCACAAATAATGATAAAGCTTATCAATGTGAATCACGAAATGTTAATGACACACAAATTCACCAATGCACAAATATTGATAGAACTTATCAATGTTAATCATGAAAATTGGTGAAACACAAATTCTAGAAATCGATCAATAGAAATCCAGAAATCAAAAAAAGGGGGATAGAGGCCAGTCACTAGAACGGGAGCATGAAAACTCACCAACACATGTATCACAAAACGGAAAGCTATTCCATGGTTGCTAACCATTAATTTTGAATCGAAGCTCCACAAAAACGGCCTGAAGACATTCGAGCCGAACCTCCACTAAAACGGTCCGAAGACCTTTGAGCCGAAGCTCCACTAAAATGGTCCGAAGACCTTTGAGCCGAAGTTCCACTAAAACGGTCCAAAGATCATGGGTCGCTACCCCACCAAGCCGAAGCTCCACTAAAAACGGGGTTTAGTCTCCCTCGCAGAGAAAGAGACATCGCACATTGCTAGTCTAAATCACAAATTGATCATCATTGATCGATAAGTGTAAATTACACTAAGCTAGTAAATAAATGAATTTATCTTCATGTCCCATAGCCACTAGCTTAACTTAATTATTTACGAACAAATTGTAGACATCCACTCGAGGTTAAGTGTCAATCACACTAAGCTAGTAAATAAATGAGTTTAGCTTCATGTCCCATAACCACTAGCTTAACTTAAATATTTACGAACAAATTGTAGATCTCCACTAGAAAATTGTCACAAGAGATTCAATCGAACAAGTCCAAGAATTAACCGACGAAGTAAACGCAAGCGTTTCATACCGCTTGTTTTACTAAACTATTTAATTAGATTTCTCATACGAGTGAGGTAAAGGTTTGTATATACTAATAAGTTGGAAAATGGTTTTATAAACGAGTTTGATATTGAAAATAGAGTTTAAATAATCTTTGATAAAGAGTTTGAATATTTACTACTAGTATAGAAACCTTTGTATTTTAAAGTGACAAACCATAAAAATGATTGTAGAAATAACCAATCATTAAAATCCATATACAAAGACGTGAATCAAATCCAAAGAAACCGATAAAGAATCCATCGAAATAGATATTCAAAAATCACTAAAAATGAGTCATCAAAGTCATAATAAATGATAACAACAAATAAGATCATCACGAATCGATTCAAATTGGAAATTCAATCCCAAAAGGCAAAGTGGGCTGAAACAGCAAATTCAGTTGACTAAACAGAGAATTCTGTTGACTAAACAGCAAATTCAGTTGACTAAACAGAGAATTCAGTTTACTAAACAGCAAATTCAGTTGACTAAACAGAGAATTCAGTTGACTGAATTCTGCCTGGAAACTTTCTGTTTCAGGTTCAGTCGACTGAACAGAGAATTCAGTCGACTAAATCATACCTGGAAACTTTTGGGTTCCAGATTCAGTCGACTAAACAGAGATTTCAGTCGACTAAATCATGCCTGGGCTATTTTTCAGCATATCCAAATAAAGAGCAAACTCTTCCAAAATGCAACCGGACGAACATTGGCTCTAAGGGTTTATGCCAATCGGCAACTCGGCCCTATATGCTCCTCGATGCATCACCAAAACATTATCAAAACATCAAAGTTAGGATTTTAAAGATTTGAACCCAAAACACTAAAAATTGGAATATTCACCAATTCAATCCAAACCACAAGCAAATGCACATGAATAAGTGTTAGGAATTCATGCCCAACAATCAAAGATAGATATAGGCATAGATGTGAGATAAAATTCTCACCTTTTTACACAAAAACAAGGAAGGAGAAGCTTGAAAACGAAGGAGGATCAACCACTCTTCAATCCCAACTCAAGGAGCTTGAATCTAAGCTTAAAAGAGAAACATTTCCTAAGTTAGGTTTAGGAAATTTCTGAAATATAAGAAGGAAAGAGTTGGAGAAGATGAAGAGAAGGCTTACCAATGGCTTCTCTTTGATTTTGGAGAAAGAATTTGAGTTTGCAAAGGAACTAGGGCTTAGGAATTCTAATTTCCAATCTTTTCCCCCATTATTCTCTTGGGCTTGAGAGAGTTAGGAAATGAGGAATGAATGAAGAGAAGTGGAGAGGGGTTGGGTTGATATAACCAGAATTGGGCAAATGGGCTGAACCCAAACCCAAAGCCCTATAGAAAAAGTAGCAAAAATCAACTTACTCCAAACATATCGAAGCTTATACTCAAAAGGTTGCAAATGGCATTTTGAACTCAATGGAAGGGGTCTCGAGTCCCAATTCGATTTTTTGCAAAAAGTAACTTTTTGGACTAAAATCCGACCAACGATACCATATTTAAATAAAATATTTAAATATACAATCGCTAAATATGTGGTTTGTTACACGATTTGAAAATATTTTTCAAATAAGAAGTGTTTCAAATGAGTTCCAATGATTTCAAAGAAACTTCTAAGAAGTTTTAAGAAAATAGAAGTCCAGAACTCACTTATGTCGCTGGAGAATAATTTCGGTGATGAGTGCACGCATCATCGACATTGATTTCCGAGTTTCAAAGTGGGGGAGAAGCCCTTTAATAGCTTCGCTATGCGAGTGATTTTATGAAACCAATTTTGATTTCAAATTCCTAATTATAATTCGGTATTCAAAAGATATATTTATATATGTTTGAAATGATTTAAAGTAAGCCGGTGTTCAATCCTCGAGTTTTCGATTTGATTTAGTATAACTCTATTTATAAAAATTAATTTACTTATTTGTTGCTGATTTCCAACTCTTGGATTTGAAATTTGAATTTCACCGACTATTTTGAAGGTTCGAACACTTCCAAATCAAGGTTTAAAATTTTAAAGCTAAGTAATTTCGAAAAGTATAAATTAATAGATAAAGTATATAAGTTTAAAACTACTTTGTTAAGTAAATGGATAGGACTAATTTGAATTATACTAATATGAAATTTGGTTTTGAATGCTTTATAAATAGTTTAAAGGTTTCGAAGGGGTGGTTATAAACTTGATAATCATTTGGGTATAATTGATTTTAGAAAATATTTGGTTTCAAAAAATAAGATTTGGAATTTAAAATCCAATATTTATATGATGATTTTGGAAATGAATTTGATTGACCTAAATTATGTTGATTTGGAAACTAGGATTATTTTCTAAATCTATTATTTGGAAATTTTGAAACTGAAGATATTAAATATGGGAGAAATAATTTGGTAAAATCATATATGATTTTGAAACCGAAACGATATTGAAAGAAATTGAAATTGAGAACCTTGTTTTACTAAATACTTGATTTGGGAGTTATCGAACTTATATAGAATTGATTTGTATAAGCATGAAGTTTATTTGAAAACTACTGATTTGGAAAGGTACTCAATTTGAAAGGTGTAATCTCATATAGGCGAAGTATATATTAGTGTGATTTGATATACTATTGATTTTGGAAAATATTCGATTTGAAAATGAAATCGTATATATAATGGACTTTAGATAAGTATGATATTTGAAAGTGATTTGAAAAGATACTATATGATATATATTTTCGAAGTAATGATATGGAAAGTGCCTTCTGCTTGATATCCACTCTGTGGCCACATTGTGGATTCATTCTATCGATATTATTCTCTCTGATTTTCGGTTTTCCGGATATGATACTCGAGTGTCCTACCATGGCGTAACCCACGGTCTTTTTTTTCTAGGGTAGTGTAATCCACAAGGCAAAGATTGCTTAAAGGGTATGGATGTCTCCTGGGGGATCTAGGCGTAACCATTGTTATGTATCCTGCGGTCTACCGGTTCTGTTGTCATGGCGTAATCCGCAAGGCAGAGATTGCTTAAAGGGTATGGATGTTTCTTGGGGGATCTAGGCGTAACCATTGTTATGTATCCTGCGGTCCACGGGTTTTGTTTATCATGGCGTAATTCGCAAGGCAGTGAATGCTTAAAGGATATGGATGTTTCCTGGGGGATCCAGACGTAACCATTGTTATGTATCCTGCGATCCAGGTGATTTTTTTTGGGATTGTACTTTCCATATCTGTTTTTAAAAGTTTTCAGTATTTTCACTGGGTGTTGAAACAGGTCTACTAAGTACTTGAAGAATTCTAGCTTTGTGCCTGATCAATGCATAGCCAGAGTCTGCAAGCACGAGGATAAACTTGTTGAAACATCGAGTTATAAAAGTATTTTCGAAAGAAAATTTTGTTTTGATATAAAGGTATTTTATTATAAAAGTATTTTTCAACAAATAAATTTTGTATTAATATTTGAAATTGAGACTCTTATGGTTTGAAATTTACGATTCATGCCCGATACTATTCTTTTGGATCTACCTTATCTGCTCAGCTTATTTATTCACCTATATTCTGTTTCCTGAATCTACCTTCTTTCCTTTTTGAATATAATCTTTAAAATATTGTTTATTTATATACTGCCTGGTTTAATAGTAAATTTTTTAGTGTTTTATATAAATAATTGATCTCATAAATAATTGAATGGAATTAATAAAATGAGTTTAACCAAACTATTAAATATTTTAAAAAAATTATATGGTTTTAAATAAATTGTTAATTTGTTTCCGAAGTCTAATTTTTCATCTGGTTGTTTCTATTCTCCTAATTTGTTCCTTTTCGAGGACGAAAAGTTCTGAGTGGGGGAGAGTGTAACAACCCAAAAATTCTAACAAGTATTTTATTCTTTTATTTATAAACTTTGGGGTTTTAATTTACAAAAAAGTTGAAACTTTTTTATTGAATTATAAATAATCACCAATTTTTTTTAAATATAAGCAAAATTCTATAATTCTTATTTTGGTTAAAGTTTAACATTAATTGAAATTTTAAATCTTTAAATTCTAGTTTCCAAATCTTTTAATTCAACTGGATATATTCGGAACAACATTTTCCGCTTTCGTTTTTTTATGTTAGATTATATACTTTTTAAATTGAGTAATTAATATTTTTACTTATATAAATCAGTTCTTGGTAAATGATGAATGAATCACATGGATGTAAACAAATCGTATTTTAATTAAGTAATAAATTTTAAAATTTATAGTGTATAGATAAGCTTTATAAAATGAACGTTTTAAATTATACGTTCGTATCCATTTGATTTATTTAGTTTGCATATAAATAGTACGTAATTAATGAAATACTCTTTAAACATATATTCTACTAAATATAAATAGTGAATAAATAGGAAAACGTATAAATTTAAATGCATTACTTTTATTTTAACGTGGGCGTATGGTTGATTTGATTAATGCATCTAAAGTGCGCATTCTTAATAAAAATTTATTACCTTAACTAAATAAATAAATTTATCTGTAGCCTTGCATTCCAAGTAGGAAAGAAATGATTTCCCTAGCCGTTCAATTTCTTTTAAATCTAGCTTTGATAAGTTACGTGTAAATTTCTACGCTTTCCTTTTTCTTCATTTTATAATAGGAATAAAATCTTCAAATTCGCGTAGCCATTTCAAGCAAATTTATTTCTCTTTAGACGTTCAAAATCCGTTTCAAGATTGCTTGAAGGTTACGTGTAAACTTTTACATGTTTTTTTTGATTCAATGGTTTTAATTTGGTATAAAAAATCTTGTATTTACTTACCGTTCAAAACAACAAATATTTGCTTGCTACTTTTGCATTGGATTTACTAACTTATCAGCAATCCAATACGTAAGGAAATTTCCTTGCCTCTCGGGTATAAATTGATAGGAATATATTCCATAGCCTGATACACAATCAACGTAATCGTGTATAATTGATTTAAATTTATTTCTTGCCTATATTCTCTCACCTCAATCAACTCAATCATGTATAATCGATTTAAATTTATTTCTTGCCTATATTCTCTCACCTCAGTTAACACAATCGTGTATAATTGATTTAAATTTATTTCTTGCATATATTCTCTCACCTCAATCAACGCAATCATGTTAATTGTATTAAATTTATTTCTTGCCTATATTCTCTCACCTCAATCAACGCAACCCTGATAAATATAAGCCTCGTACACAAATAGTTTTCAATTGCATCTTAACATTTCCTTCATTTCTTCTTGCGTGCGTGAGCTCTGAAGGTATGGCCTCCATTTTCTTCTTTTTATTTTATATTTTTCCCGTGCTTTGCTTCTCCCCTCCCTTTGCTTCTCCCCTCCCTGTCCTCTGCTTTCAATATATTTGACAAATCCATCTTCATATTTCACTCGGCAAGAAGAGAAGGAAAAAAAATTTTAGTATAAAAAAATAAAAGCATCACTGCTTCATCTTTTACCGCCTGGATCTCGTTGCCTTCGCCAATTCCAGAATAAGCCTTGAACCCCGCGTCTAAACCAAATCCAGATCTACGGCCTTATTGCTCAACCTCGGCAACCATCATCTCGTCCTCTGCCTCTGTGTGTGTTGTAAGTGTGCTATATTTATTTTATTTTTATTTTATACTGTTTGTATAAGTTATTTACTAGCAGCCTATGCATGTATAAGTTATATAGGGTTTTGTGATATGTTAAGTTAAATACTTTTTTTACTTGATTTTTATTGACTTCAAGACATTATTATATAAGTTATTTATATAGCCTACAATGCTTTTGTATATACCAGTTATTTTAGAACCGCCCTTGTATGATTTACATATATTATATATATATATATATATATAGGTTTATGTATATATAAGTACAGGGATTTGCTTTAATATGACATGTGCATATATTTATTTTACGAAAATATTATATTTTATTTAGTTACTATAAGTATATGCATATGTATAATAGTTTTACAAAGTTGTTTATATATGTATATAGTGTTATAACAAATACTTTTGTAAAGTAAGTTATATGTATTAGTTTTATTGTTCTGCTATAAGATTTACATATATTTTAATTAGTCGGTTTCAAAATGTATAGATATATTATATACATAACAGTTTTAATATTTCAAAATATAAGCATGGCATACATGTTTGTTATGCATAAAAGTTACATATGTTGTTTTGAAATACTTGTATTTTTTCAAATATGGGTAGCTTGTTATTATATAGTGATATTTAGTACATGACTTTGAATAAATAATATATTAAACCTATGATTTTAGTGTAATGTGTTTTAAAAGGCTGTAGGCATACAAAGTGATGTTAAGATCTACGTATAAGTTATATGGATATGTTATAAATTTAAATTGTATATACGTTAGTATATATATGTATAAGTCATGTTATTTTTTTATGTACATATATAATATGTTATGGCATTTTGAAATTAATAAACTATAGTATATAAGTATTTTGTATTTTTAAAATAAATACATACATAATTATTTATGTCAAAATATATTATTTTAATATTTTGTTTCAAATTAAACATTTATTCATGGAAATGACAATGATAAAATATATTTTCCGTACAAATATATAGCCGATTCTGATTCATTTTTCAATACCTTATTACCAGCTTTGTCCATCTAAATTCGTGCCCAGCTAGCTTTGTTTCGAAGTACATGCTTGGATCCGTAACTCATTTCATCGTCAAACCTCTCTCTAGCCTCAAAAGGTGAGCAATCACTCACGATTAACGTTCTTTTATTTATTAAATTTGATTTCAATTGAAACGACAATTGAAATATGCTGCTGTTAGTAATTTACATTGCTATATATGTTGTTATCTGCAATTGTTCACTTGTGGGATATGACACCATATCCTGTTGTTATATTATATTGGTATTGATGATATATGCCTGTTATTTTATTTTATTATCTATTATCGCTGTACAAGTTCCCTGTAGTTTATAATTCACTATGGGTTGAAATGATACATACCCGAACGGACTTTAGAATAGGAAAATTTCGTAATGGGTTGAAATGATAAACCCAAGCGATTTTCAATTAAATTGAATTTGGGATTGCGGGTCGAAGTGATTCTACCCGTATATTTAAATTTCGGATTGAAATGATAAATATCCGTATCCCTTGACCATAGGGTAAGAAATTATATACAGACACCGTTGGTCCACATATATATAAATGTTTGAAAAAAATTTCTATAGTTTGAAAGGAAATATATGGTTTTTAATAAATATTGGTTCTTAATATATTATATATAAATGGAAATTATATAGATTTAATGAGATTGAATCAATCCATACAATATGTTTAAGTATTTATTTAAATTTATATTTCAAATTTGATTGTTGTAATAATTTGAATAAGTTAAGGTAGAGAAGATAAAGTTGAATTTATTTGAAATGGTATTTAGTTAAGAATTCTACTTAATTGGATTGATTTAAACTATTGAATTTGAAATTTAAGATTTGATTTATAACTTGATTTTGATTTAAATGATTAAATTGAAGTTTCAAGTTTAAACAAATCAAAAGGAATATTTAGTTTAAAGGTAAATTTAGGTTATTTAATAAATATTGAATTTATTAAGTGAACATTTCAAGTCTAAATAATAAGGTTAAATCGAGATCAATATGAAACTGTTAAATTGAACTTTGGAATGTTGAATATTAAAGCTTTGAAATATACTAGAATTTAAATGGTTAATTTGCGATTTAGATCTATATTTGAAATATATATATAATTTGAATTTGTTTGGTCAGAAACTGAATTGAATGGAAATTGATAAATTGAAATTGAATTTAATTTGAATAGGGAAGTAGGGTTGATTTTGAAGTGATTTTTTAAGTTTGAGGAAACTACAAATATTCTACTTTATAAAATATTTATATATACTTTGGAAATATATATATTTGAAATGAAAGATATTTTGTTGTGAAATATAAATTAATTTGAAATGACCTCGGTGTTATAGTGTATATTTCTACCTTGTAGATAGTTCCATGAACTCTTAGAGGATGGTTATCCCAAACATCCTTTAAGTTACTTGTATTTCAGTTGATATTTCACTTGAGTTGGATTTATTGATATAAGAACGTTAATCCTGACTCGAGTTTTTTGTGTTTTGCTTTACGCTCGGGTCAGACTGAGTGATATAGCATTTAAGACTCACCTGTGGAGTTTGGAGCTTCATTGGAGATCCAACTATCGATCCAGCTTTCAGCTTTTCCAGTTGATTGGTTCAGAGAAGTTATCTGTTCGTACTGAAGACTTCGCAGTATTTGAGATATTCTGTTGTATTCTATTTCTAACTCTGATATTTTTATAGTAGCTTCGTGAACTACTATTTATTTATTCCGCTGCGTATTATTGTATTACTCTGTGTCTGTGATTCTGTGTTTGATTTATTTACTGTATATGTCGAGTTTGCAAAATATAAATTAACAATCTGATATTTTGAGCAATTCAAGTCCGACATGTGCGGATGCGAATGGTTGAAAATAGCAGGTCGTTACAATGAACAAAAGCCGATAAATGGGAATCAGTGAGAACCAAAATATTTCACATAAAATTAATTTCCAAAATAATCTACATACAATTTAAACACAACATAAATCAAAATAAAATCTACATTTATACATGTATTTTAAACCAATATACAAACAAAATCTTTATATTTCGTAAAATGTGTACATATATATTTAAATTAAAAATCATTATTAAAATAAACTTAGATATATATATATATATATATATATACTTTAAATCAACATATATAACAATTATAAACTGACGAATATAAATTTACTTATATATATATGTGCCAAGTTGTGTAGTTAATGCCCCGCTATTACCCCGCTATATCCTATAGCGGATTTCTACTGCTACGATTTTTCCATGTAGCCCCAAAATATAGCCTTTCCGCTTTAATCCCCGCTATTTCCTCTATATCCCGTTATTCCCGCTATATTTTGCTATTTCCGCTATATCCACTTCAACAAAATGAATTAAAAAATTGGATTTATACATTATAAAAATTATGAAACTAATTTATTTGATTTAATTTTTAATATATTTTTAGAAATGAAAATACTCTAATATTCTACTAAATTCAATTATGTTATATAACAATTTTACGTTTATTTAGAGTATATTTGCACATATTTTTTTGTTTAAAATTATTTATGTATTAATTATAACTCAATTGAATGATAATTTTTCATTAAATTACCATTTATATATTTGTAAAAACATTAAGTACGAGTTTTATATGCTTTTTTAGAGCCATCCACTATATCCCGCTATATTCTCGCTGTATCCCCGCTATGACTTTTTGCACCTCCACCGCTTCGAATCTGCCGAGTGCTTTAACTACACAGGTGCCAAGTATATTTACCACTAATTTTTTTTGGAAATAAAAGTATTCCTGTAGACTGGACAAACTCACGCAACATATATAAGTAAATTTATATCGGACACGACATGCACCAACATATAGTCTTAACAGACTATATCTTACATATAATAATACAAGTACACTGATAGCATATATTTTATATTCGAAACAAAATGCAGATATATAAAATATAAAGCTATAGAATATACATACTAATATAAATATGAGTTTAAGAACTAATAAAATAAAATGCAGCAGACCCCTTTTGAAATGCAAAATTACCAACTGCACCAAACACGAAAAATGAAATATATAAATATATATATATATATATATATGTATGTATGTATATATATATAACATAGAAGAAACAACCTAATATATATAGCTAACACAGCATAAACTTATATAAACAAGCAGAGCTCAAAATAAATTAATATATATATACTTAACTGTTATATACTAAATATAAAACAAAACTGTTATATAACTTACTTAATTTTCAAAAGGCGATGTACAGAAACTATAACGTGAATAAATGTAACACATATTGATATATTTAGACTAGTATGTAACCATATATACACACACACACACATTAAACAAATCAAAATTTAAATCTGTGTAAACATATATGACACCACAAATTATATATAAACTTATAAAAACTCTTATGTACAACAACAAGTTCGTACTGTCTTAAATAAATAAACAGCTTTATATAATATATATATATATACACACAACTTAAAACAAATAACAGGCTTGTTGTGTTAAAAATCATATATATTTTATATGCATGAACTATAATCATATTTCTTTAACTATATTATATATAAAGTAGTAGAGCAGGCTTGTTTCGGCATCAAGAAGATATGCTTAGATATGAAATAAGTATGCTTTTAACGTATATACCTTAAAACAATTAAAATACAATACAAAAGAAAACCCAGCCTATCTATATATATGATAAGAACTCAGAGCCTACTAGAATGCAAAAAAATACTTTATTGAAAAATTTACAGACATAAAAGTGGGTTGCTAAATAAGCTTGAACGAATACTAAGAAGCATGCACACACACACACACACACACACACACACATATTTATATATATTCAAACAAGGGCTTACAGCTACTAGAGCGATGGACGATTGGAAGGCGGAAGGCTACTTCAGATGGCAATTAGAGGAGATGCAAGCGGTAAGTTCGATGGCTATAGATGCCGATGGGAAGGTTGCGCATTGAATCTAGGTGGATGAGAACTGGTGTGAGGCCATAGGAACATTGGGAGGAGGAAGAGATTTGGCTACCGAAATTTTCTTCTCCTTTTATATTCTCTTTTCCTTTTGCAGAATAAGAAAGGAAAAAAAAGGGCAGAGCAAATAATGGGATAAAGTGAATTAACATGTGAGATGATCCAGTGGAATGAGCTAAGGTGAATTGTCAAATTCTGCAAATATTAAATATTGGAAAAAAAAAGGTCAAGAGTTGGATTCTCAAAACGTTAATAACTAGTGATCATTCACTATCCCACATTGGACAATTGAAAAGACACGGAACATGAAAAGGCTTAAATCAATGCTGGTACCGATACGGCTAGTCGTTTTCGTGGATTCTCCCGCCTATCGGACTCCGAAATGCACGAACGAATATACTGTCGTGATCAGCACGACAAGACGATCAAAACAGTATACAGATACCAATGGTATGATCATCCGATCAAAAGTCGATATCGGTACCAAAAAATGCTGCAAATTTGCCAGAAATAGGATAAACGGGGAAAAAGTAGTCAAAATTTAGAAAAATGAACAATGACGTCTCACTTAGAAGATGATTTACAAATTTATTATATAAAAATATTCAAGTTTGGAAAACATTTTATTATCGTCAATTTTTAACTGATATGAATTAAAATAAATTACACAAGAAAATAAACTTCAATATTATCTGATGAAAATTTACCCGTTCCTATGTTTAAATAGGCTTATTCCAAATAGTAGTTTTTTATTCCAAAGTTCAATTAATTAAAATTTCACAAAATTTCAATAAATTAAATAAATAAAACCACTAAAATTTTCGGGTCGTTGCTCTTCCCAACTTAAAACTTTTCATCCTCGAAAACAGGTAGGAGAATAAAACCAACCAGAAAGAATATAGATTGAAATACAAAATAAATATTAATTTAAATCATATAGATTTCAATTTAAATTTATTTATATTCAAAAATTAATTTTAAATTCAAAGTATTTCATTAAGTTGATTTTATTTTAATTTATTATCCTTCAAACCAAAATTTTATTTCATTTATCATTCAATTAACTTATTATTCTTTTTTTACCTCTATTAACATTTTATAAATAAAACTTAAGTGTATAACATTTATTATAACCACCCAAATTTATTTATAAAATCATTTAATATCATTTTACATTGTAAATCTTACATATTCAACTTCTAGATGATTTAGGTAAGTTGTACTAGAATGCAATTGGGTATTATACAAGTAAATTTTTCCCAATTCAATTATCTCAAGTTTAAATATTTATTCAAAATTTTTGACTTAATTTTATAATTGAAAATATCCTTAACATAAATTTAACAATTAAATTTTCGATTTCACTTCAAACATTGGAGATATATATATATATATATATATATATATATATATAAGTCAAATCAAATCTATAAATATATACCTATATTATAAATCGAGTCTTACTTCAGTAATTCAAATCAATCTACTTTACAACGTAGTAGTGTAGCAAGGCTACAGAATCGTCTGTCCACTTCGAAACTCGAAAATGAATGTCGATGATGTGGCCATCATTACCGAAATTATTTTCCAGCTACAACAGAGAAGAGTACCGATTTAAACATTTAAAATTTCTTTGAAAACCATTTCTATTCGAAAATACTTTAGATAATATGCATTTTAAAAAAACAAAGTTTGAAATCACGAGAAATTACATTCTCAAATTCTAATTTAAACCCATTTCAAATTCTAAATCAGTTTATGACCAAGTTTATAAATTCTATTTATTTATATCATGCAATAGTCAATGGTTTACAGAACAATAAATGAAAATCAAATATCATCATTTTCAACAATCAATTCATTAACAATTCAATTTTAGAAAATTATACTTATAGATATAATATAATCATACCAAATTATTCATTTACCAAATTTGAAAGCAATATTGTGTCAGTTTACTCTGCTCAAGTGTTTTGGAAATCCTATCGATAGCGTTGATCAGACGAATCGATCGAAAACTCAACTCAACATCAACAACTCAAACAACACAATATATATATATATATATATATATATATAACATTTTTAATATTAATTAAAAATACACTCCCTCACTTGTTAATTCAAAATTGGATTTCAAGCAAAGATAGAGATTCAAATTTGATGGACTCAAATCAAAGTGAATTTTGATTCGAAGGTAGGTTTGTAACAAAAATAAGATAATTAAATAACAAGGAAGATGGATAAGTTTATATAAATCGCGGGCAACCTTAACCGGGTCGACCATGACTTCAAGAATAAGATCGATTTAGAATTCTGAGGCAAATCGACATTCGATCGCAAGAGATAGAATTCAGGCATAGAAGGAGATAGATAGCATCTTAAACCGAGGATACAGAAATCTCCGGTAAATCAATGCCTATTGTAAAGGAGTTTCACCCCTTTACAAATCATTCGAAGATTGGCGAGACCGCCGATTTATTATATAGATTGTTCGAAGTGGAGTTATTGAATACTCCAAAATCAAGAAACACAAATAGGGAGAGATAAAAATGGATTTTGGAACCGAGGGGAACGTTCCAAAATTCAAAGGAAACCAAGTCAAAGAGGAAAAGATTTAAGCTCGAACGAAAGTGATTCTATAATTAAATTTACCATATATGTTGAGTTTTGCCTAAACCAAAGCTCTGATACCATATGTCACATCCCGATATTTTCAAACATTCGCATCCGCACATGCCGGATTTGAATTTCTCAAAATACCAGATTGTTAATTTATATTTGGCAAAACTCAGCATATACAGTAAATAAATAATCACAGATACAGAGCAATATACAATATGTAGCGGAAACAAAAGAATAGTAGTTCATGAAGGTATTATATATATAACAGAGTTAAATAAGATACAATGGAAATCTCAAATAAAATAGTCAAATGCAAGATCAATACACATCACTGGAATTACTGAATAACTGTAAGCTGAAAGATGTAGCTGGATCTCCAAATGAAGCTCCAACTTCAAAGATGAGTCTCAAAAGCCGTATCACCCAGTCTGACCCGAGCGTAAAGCAAAACACAAAACACTCGAGTCAGGATTGACATTCTTATATCAATAAATCCAACTCAAGTGAAATAAAAACTGAAATACAAGTAACTCAAAGGATATTTGGGATAACCATCTTCTAAGGATCCGTTAAACTATCTACTATGTAGCAATATACGCTATTATAATAATGTCTAAAGTAAAGTATAGTATATTTGATAATAGCGTTAAGGCTTTACATTTTCCACCTTAACACATTTTATATATTCCCATAGTTTATACAGTACCGTAATCTCCCCCGTACTGGGCGTCGTCAGAGGGCACTCCATAGGTATGGTATAAAAAAATTGTATAAGGCGCTCTAGGGTAGGTGACATGGCACAACGAGGCAATGCTAGGGTAGATATACCAATTGCGCATCTGGGCTGGTGGTAACGCATAGCCGCAGCTACCGCCCACCTCGAGCCACACCCTCAAATCAAAAATCAAAAATGGCCACCAAATTAATCTAAAAGTCAGAATACAATATTGAAGGAGTGTGTCCGATTATAGGAGCTACCTCATTGGCCCGAGAATCGCTTCTGTTTTAGCCACCTTATGCCAACTCAAGGGAGTCGGGTCCACGTATTTACCTCAAAGGAAACGCCGCCATCATCCTACTTCATTCTGAAATCTCCACCACGTACACGGTTGTTAAAGTGGTTTTCGGAGTTGGTAGAGAGTATGACAACTTTCGATCCTGGTCTCTTTAACAACCAAACTTTATTATTACACCGCGGTCATTCCAAAATAGTTCATACTTCAAAACAAAAATATCATTGCCATTTAAAATCCATATCAATACAATATCATTTCCAATAAACCATTCAAATTATATCGATTTCAGATACAGATTTGAACCCCAAAATAAACCATCTAAATATATTTCAAAGCTTTAAATGTCCAACATTTCAAAACTAAATATGATAACTTTATATATATAAAAAATTCAATTTACTATTATTTAGTTTTGAAATATTTACTTAATAAATCCAATATCATTTGAATAAACTCCAAATTTCAAATAAATGAATATTTCCCTTAATTTATTCAAACTTGATATATTCATTTAAATCACTTTCCAAAATCAAGTCATAAAGTCATATCCTTTTAAAATTTAAAATTCCACAAGTTTCAAATATATTGAATTAAATAAATTCTTAATTAAATACCATTTCAAATCAAATTTCAAATCTATCTTCCTAACCTTAATTTATTAAAATCATTACAAACTCTAAAATATAATTTAAATACTTAACCATATTATATTTTAATAAAATCAAACTTTATTATTAAACTTATTCTAGATTAAAACAAATTTATACATAGCTAAAAATCAAGAATTTAACTATATATACAATAGCATTTATGTAATATCTGAAAATCAATATTTTTATAAACCATATATTTCTTTCCAAAACCATAGAAAGCATTTCAAAATATTTTTATATATAGACCACGGTGTCTGCATATAATTTTCTATCCTATGGTCAACTGATACATATATTTATCATTTAAATCCGTAAGTTAAATGTATATGGGTATATATCATTTCAACCCATAATCCCAAATTCAATTCAATGAAAATTGCTTGGGTCTATCATTTCAACCCATAATGATTTTGTCCTATTCTACATATTGTTCGTGTATGTATCATTTCAATCCATAATGAATTCTATACTAACAGGGAACTTGCAAAGTGATAACAAATATAATAATAATATAACAGACATATATCATCAATATAAATAACAGATAAGGGTGTCAGTTGTCACAGGTGAACAGATAGCATATATATAGCAATGTAAATAACTAACAGCAGCATATTTCAATTGTCGTTTCAATTGGAATCAAATTTAATAAATAAAAAACGTTAATCGTGAGTGATTGCTCACCTTTCGAGGCTAAAGAACACAAGAAGATAGACAACTTGACAGGCTATGATTTGAATTGTGAAATTAACCAAATCCAAATGATGATTTCAAAAGCAAGGCAGGATTGACACGAATTCGTTGAAGAAAGCAGGCACGACGAACAAAAGCTGAGAAATGGGAATCGATGAGAACCAAAATATTTCACATAAAATTAATTTCCAAAAAAAAATCAACATACAATTTAAACACAACAAAAATAAAATCTATATTTATACATGTATTTTAAACCAATATACAAACAAAATCTTTATATTTTGTAAAATGTGTGTATATATATATATACATATTTAAATTAAAAATCACTATTAAAATAAACTTAGATATGTATATACTTTAAATCAACATATATAACAATTATAAACCGATGAATATAAATTTACGTATATATATGGACCAAGTATATTTACCACAATTTTTTTGGAAATAAAAGTATTCCTATAGACTGGACAAACTCACACAACATATATAAGTAAATTTATATTCGACACTACATGCACCAACAAACAGTCTTAACAGACTATATCTTACATATAACAATATAAGCACACTAACAGTATATATTTTATATTCGAAAAAACATGCAGATATATAAAATATAAAGCTATAGAATATACATACTAATATAAATATGAGTTTAAAAACTAACGTATAAAATAAAATGCAGCAGACCCCTTTTGAAAAGAAAAATTACCAACTGCACCAAACACGAAATGTGAAATATATATATATATATATATATATATATATATATATATATATATAACATAGAAGCAATAGCCTAAATATATATAACTAACACAACATAAACTTATATAAACAAGCCATGGGTAAAATAAATTAATATATATACTTAACTGTTATATACTAAATATAAAACAAAACTGTTACATAACTTACTTAATTTTCAAAAGGAGATGTATAGAAACTATAACGTGAATAAATGTAACACATATTGATATATTTAAACTAGTATATAACCATATATTTATATACTTTAAACAAATCAAAAATTAAATCTGTATAAACATATATGACACCACAAATTATATATAAACTTATAAAAACTCTTATATACAACCACAAGTTTGTACTGTCTCAAAAAAATAAACAACTTTATATAAAATATACATATACAACATAAAACAAATAACAGACTTGTTTTATTATAAAACATATATATTTTATATGCATGAACTGTAATCATATTTCTTTAACTATATTATATATAAAGTAGTAGAGTAGGCTTGTTTCGGCATCAAGAAGATATGCTTAGATATGAAATAAGTTTGCTTTAAACGTATATACTTTAAAACAATTAAAATACGATACAAAAGAAAACCCAGCCTATCTATATATATGATAGCAACTCAGAGCCTACTGGAATACAAAAAAATACTTTACCGAAAAATTTACAGAGGTAAAAGTGGGTTGCTTAACAAGCTTGAACGAATACTAAGAAACATGCATATATATATATATATATATATATATATATATATCTATATATTCAAACAAGGGCTTTGTGATATCCCGGAAATTTGGGCAATATAAATTTAATAATCTGTGTTATAAATTTAATTTGATTGATAATTTTAATAATAGATTTGGAATTTGATTTAATAATCAAGTTTTAATAAATATTTAAATTGAAAGATTTTATCTTTTTAAAGTAAATAAATTATTTTCTGTTTATAATATATATATAATTGTATATATTGTAAATTGATAAATTTTGGATTTTGAATTTAGTGAATGAATTGATTTACTAATTCTAGTTTATTTTTAGTAAATTAAAATTTTGATTTAAGAATTGGCTTTTCAAAGCAATTCAATGAATAATGTTATGATTTATATTATGATAAATCTTATTTGTTTTAAAATTTTATTTAGCTTGAAAAAAAAATTATGAATTTAAGATTAGATAAATATAAAAGCTAAGTTTTATTTTATATTACTTGGGATTTATATATATAAGAATTTACAATACAAATTACAAATAATCTTAATTGGTTTATGATCTCTTTTGTAAATTATTTAATATTGTTTAATTTTTTATTTTTAGATAAAAAATTATAATACTTAAGTTCTTATGAACATAAATGGATTTTTATAGAAATAGGATTTGTTCTTTTATAATTTTATAAGAGTTATATATGCATATGTATAACTTGATTATTAAAATTTGATTTGATAAATTAATTTAAAGTTTGAATTTAATGCTTCAAAGAATAAATACTTGAAAGTATTTGAATAGGCTTTTATTTTTATTTTTTTGTTTTTCTATAAAAGAAGAAATAAAATTCATTTATATATACATAGGAAATAATGAATTAAGATATAAAAGTTTTTAAAATTCAATTTAAATTAAAAATATTTAGATTACATGTGTAAGTCTCTTAAGACATTTAATTTACATGTGTAAGCCATTAATTAAAACAAGTGACAAGTGTTAGAATAGGAACAAGTGTCCCCTTTAATTTTAATTTTCTTTAATTAAATCAAAATTTTTGTTTATATAAACATATTACTCCTCATTTCATCTTCTTTTCTATTTTTCTTTTTCAAACTTAAGAAATCTTCAGATCAAAAATCTGAAATCAACACTAATACTTAAGTTTAAACTCTTTGATCCTCTTCCACAAAACAGAAATCTGTTCAAAATCAAAACTGTAACTTCAAAACTCAATTCTGCAAATTCATATACCTGAGATTCATTTACAAAGCTAAATCAATGTGCATGCATTTAAAAATCAATTTGCAACTCTAAAAAAGAAAGAATACAAACCTGCAGTTCTTTTCTAAATCAACCAAAGCTTGCATGTTCTTCCTGGAAACAACATGCTGGCAAAATTTGTGAAAGCCCGCATTTTTACTCTGGAAAGCATGCAAATGAAATTTATGAAGCTTAGGCATTTCAGCAATAAATCAAGCTTGCATTTTCATATATGGAAGCATGCATATAGATCAGGAAGCATTACAGTAAGCAGGACGGAAATTTTAAAAGCATTTGCAGTTTAAAAAGGGGCAATCTGAAGTTCAAGTCATAAGCAAATCAAAAATAAAATCTGAAGCTTTGCAAGTAAAAATGGAAGCTCTGCTCCTAAAACCAGTGAGTAACATTTTATTATATAATAAACTTAAGTATAATTCAGTTGCTTATATACTCTGAAAATAATTGCGTTTGCATGCAATTTACAAGCTCATTACTGCTATATATAGATGAATGATTGTAGTATGCAAGTTGTTGTGTAATTATTTTGCTGTGCATAATATCCCAGGCTCAGAAATTGCTAAATCCATTCCTTTTGATTTGATCAATGTAAAGCTTTAAGATTAAATCAATATGGTGTTGTGATATGAGTTTAAAGTTTAAAATTTTATAAAAATAAAAAGGAAAAAAAAATCTACAGTGCCTCTGAAATATATATACAACAGAGCACACTGAATATAAATAAGGATTTGATTTTCTGGAGTCATTGATTAAAGTTGATAAACTAATTACATTATCTAGAACTTGAATTTTGAAACTAAAATTAGAAATTTTAGTTTGGAAATGGTTGAGCATTACTGCTTTATCCAGAAAACATGTTTTGGGTGGAGTCTGTCAATTTAGAAAGATTTGGTGGCCATGGTTTTCTCTGATGATTGAGTGTTGATCGAAGTTTAATGGAAAAATGGTTGATGGTGGATTAAAGAAATAGGGCAGAAGTAACTGGGGATTGAAATTTTAAACCTTAGTTTCTGTTACCCGGAGATGATTGATCACTGCGACCTGATCGAGTGACCGAGTCCTTTCTAATTCGAACGGGAGAGAGATGAGATGTGGAAGTAGATATGGCCGGAGGTGTTGACTGTCTGATGATCAGAATTTGGAGAATTGAGGCGTGGCAGTTCGTTCCAATTATTTCCTGATTCAAGCACGATGCTCGGATTTTGATGTGAGGGTTCTGCCGTTGGATTGAAGGTGGATTTGAAGTGTGGTGATGACCGATGACTTGCGTAGGGGGTCGCGATGGGTCGGAGAGGGGTGCCGTGGTGGTGCAGGTGCACAGTGGCAGTGGTGCGTCAGTTGTTGTTTTTTTTCCTGGGAAGAAGGGGTTTGTGTTCTCGGGTTGTCTCATATTTTGCTCGAAGCAGGGGGATATTGAACTCGAAGGAAATTGATGAGGTCTCGGGTTTTAGTTTTGTTACAGGGTGGATAAACCTGTTAGCACAGGTTTTATATAACCTGATTTTTATTTGGGTTTAATTGATGTTAAGGTGAATGTGTACTCGAGTTAGTTTAGTTTAGCTCGGGTTAGTTTGTTGGAGTTTGAAACTTGTCTTGTGTTCAAATTTTAAAACTAAATTTAAAACTAAATTTAATAAAATGGAAGTAAGAATTTAAAGTGAGTTTCAAATTTAACTTAAATTTTGGATTCAAGTTGAATTGAATCTTAAAGTTGAAAATGATTAGGTATTTAAATTCAAATTTTGTTTAAAAATAAATTTGGAAAAGTTTATTGTTTAAAATGTTTTTAAAGAATTTGAATTTAAATTTGAAATTGAAATATGTAGTAATGTTTAAATAAAGTTTAAATTTGATTCAAATTTAATTTTGACTCTTTGGTTTAAAATTAATTTAAGTTTTATAAATTTAAGTGTTTAAACCAAATTTGATTGATAATGTAAAATTTTAAATGGTTTTAATTTTAAAAGAAATTTGTTTTAACCATTGTAAAATTTCTTTTTATAATAAAATTATTATTTAGCAATTAAGGTTTGAGATTGAATTTAAACTTGTTAAAGTTAATAATAATAATTTAATGTTTGTATTTCATTTAATTATTAGGGTAATTAAATGAAAAATTAATTTATTTAATAAATTAATGAAATAAATAATTATTTAAAGTAATTAAGAGAATCTGAAGGGTTTAGGATTAATTATTCTTTGAATAATTAACTTGTAATTAAGAATAATTAATTAAATAAAATTAGTTTTTAATTAATGATTAATAATTAATTAATCAAGTAATAATGGATTTAATTAAGTTTTTAATTAACACTTAATTATTTAATTAATTAGGGGTTAATTAATGGATTAATTAATGATTAATTAATTTGAAATTAATAATGATTAAAATAAGTTAATTATTTTAGAAATAATTAATGAATTTTTAATAGTTAATGAAGGTCATTAACTATGGATTATTTAATAATTAATTAATGTGATTAATTTTAATTATTAATTTGATCAATTAATTTAAAAATAATAAATTGTGTAAGTTATTAAGTATAATTACTTATGGAAGTAATTAAGGAATTAATTACTTATTGTAATTAATTGAGTTTAATTTGATTAGATTAAGTTAATTAATTCAGTTTAATTAATTTAAAATTAATCAATTGATAATTTGTGAAGTATAATTACTTAATGTAATTTAATAAAGAGAAATTACTTAGGAAAGTAATTAATGAGTAATTACTATATGTAATTAATTGAAGGTGATTTTGTTGATAAAAGTAATTTGAATATAATTACTTGTAAATTAATCAAGGAATTAATTAGAGATAATTAATTAATGAGTAATTAATTTATTTGGTGAAGTAATTAAGGGTAGATAATTACTGAATGGAGTTAATCAAGGGTGATTAACAGTTATGATTTAAATAAAGATTAAATTACTTAATGTAATTAATTTAATTTGAAAATGTAATTAGAAGATCATTAATTATTATATTTAATGATGTAATTAAGATTGATTAATTAAGATTAATTAATCAATAATAAGTGATTAAAGGTAATTAATTTAGGTAATTAATTAAGGAAGTAATTAAGGGTTAATTACTGTATTTGGATAAATATAATTAATTTGAGAAATTAATTAGTAAATAATTACTTGAATGTAATTAAGAATTAATTAATCAGGGATGATTAATTAAAATGAATAATTGGATGATGATTAATTATTTGATTGATAATTAATTAATAATGATAAGCAAGGATGATATTGGTAAAGTAATTAATTTAATTTACTTTAAATTAATAGAATAATGTAATTAATTTAATTCATTTTAAATTAATTATATCTGATGTGATATTAAATCATTGCTTATATGGTTGGATAGTGTTGTTTGCTTTGGATGGTTAGAATCTCAGATATGAGATAGATGATGTTGAGTGATTTGGATGCATTGGTTGTATTGTGATGATTGATATAGATTATCTTTTTGAATAATGATAATATGGTTTATCTGATATGATGATAATATTGATTATCTGGTGTGAATCTATGATTTATCTATTTGTATATATGGATAATTGAATTGTTTTAAACCTTTAAAATAACTTGGCCTTAAAAGACACGCTTTGGATTTCGATGAGACCGGGATCGGGTTTCCATATTTGGATATCCAAAAACCACATCGTTTCCAAATATCGTTAGGTCGTGAATCAAAGTGGAGCTTTGTGAAGACTCGAGGTGTAAGGGCTATACGTCAGTATAACTCTGTGGGTGATTCCGTAATGAGTTTGACGGAATAGTACTTATAGATTCGAGATGGTGATTTAGAGTGCAAGGGTTATCGTCGTTAACTCTGTGGGTGATTCCGTAATGAGTGTAACGAGATAATACCTTCGGTTTCGTTCGAACCCGGAACGAACTTGTATGGATTGAATGCTTTCAGAACATCATCAGGTGGACGATGAGCATTCTAAGAGATGTGTCCTCTAAAGGTAATCGTAGCCTCAAGTCTCATCAACCGGGAATGGCTAAAACAGGGGAGGTGCAGCAAGGCTTTGTGGGTAGCTCCCACTGGAGAGCAAGATTGATCCCTGTCTAGAGGTCCCTTTTTATTCGGCTTAGTGGGCAGTTGTCAGTGTACACCAACTACGGGGTTGTCTTGTTCGGAACTGTTCAGTAAGGAATGGATCCGGCTTTGTGTTGCAGGGGAGTGGGAGTACTCCTCGGTACGGTGATCTAGGCCACGTACTGTGACGGGCGGTACCCCAGTAGCCCTGCCATTGTATGGAATCCAAAATCCAATAAGTGCCAACGGTTTTGATTGTATTACCCACTTTTGTGGCTAGTAGCTGGAATTTAATAATGTAACAATTTCGGCTATTTCTTATTTACTTGAAAACCCTAGACACTATTATAATATCACTGGATTTCCTATCAAATGTTTTGGTTAGCGTAAGGTAAAAACTTTTCCATGTTTATGTGTGGGAAGTCTTACGTGATGCCTTTCTTTTCAAAGGATTTTCAAAATTAAGCAACTTAAACCTGTTACTCACACCAGACCCATGTCTGACCCGGAGTTTATTTTTGTTTTTCATAAACTCTTGGGTACTCAAATTTTTATGAGTAGCCAAGGGATTCAGGTTAGCTTTTGTCTAATTGTGGAGGAGCAATGGAGCAGGAGGCTTCTGTGTTAGATATATAGTATTCCGCCGTGTGTTTTGTGATTGTCTCTGAGTTGTATTATGTTGTAAATACTAGACAGGTGTTTATAACTGTCTAGTATGTGTTGTATATCTGTGTACTCTGATAGTGGTTGTAAACTATGTAATATTTTATGTTATTAATATAATTTATTCGTTCCGCTGTTTAGATTCTGATGTGTTGTTTCTTCTTCTCTTCTTTCTTTTCTTCTTCTATCCCTTTCTTTCTTAATTGATGATGATATTTTCTGGGAGTAGAAAGTCGGGTCATTACAGGTGGTATCAGAGCATTAGGTTGAGTGAATACCTAGGCTCTGGAGTGGTGTCTATCTTGAGAGAGCGTATTTGTAGTTTTATTATATATATATTTATATAATTACTTCTACCTATTTGTTGGGTTACCTGTTCAGGTTATCCAATATAAGTTATAAAGGTAGATAAGGTAGTAGGGTGTGTAACACGACTACTACCCTTGGTTGAAGTTTGGTGCTTGAGATTGGTAGTGTATTTGTCGAGACTGTAGACCTAATACCGTCTCGAGTGAGTTGTGCGGAGTATAAGATTTCATAGATCTCTGAAGGTAACCTGTAAAGGTTCGGAGTCTATCTTTGAATTGAATGAGTAGAGTTTGGATCTGTCGGTTGGGCAGAAGAGAATGATGGTATCTTGATATCTCAGGGAGTAGTTGCTGCGTGATGAGATGCAGTGACTATGGATGTTCCTGAAGATGTTTTCTTTGGAACAAGTTTAGGAGGTGAGTCTGCTTCAGTGTTGTGACTGGATTCAGCAGGATGTTTCTGTCCGGTTTGAAGTCCGAGTTTCTCGAAGAGCTTTGGATTAGGAAGTCTTTGGCGTCGGTGTCAGCAGTGCAGTTCGGAGTATTCTGGGTGCTGGCAAGAAGTTTTCTGGTTAGCAGTTTTCTGAAGGAGTTCAGAAGTAGCAGAGAAGATTCCATTTTTGCGATGGATTGGCTAGTTAAGCGTATGCTGTTCTGATTGGTAAAGAGAGAATAGTTTTCTTTGGATATTGGACTGATTGATCGCAAAAGTGACTTGCGATAGTCTGAGTGTTCTCTTGAGCTATGAGAAGTTTGTCCATATTTGGAGGTTGAGTTTTCTTATCGATTGGATTCTAGGAGTGATACCGGAGGTTTAGTGAAGTAGCTTTGGATCATATAGGGCATCTGAGTTTTCTTTTATGGAATTGTTGAACCATATTTCTGTGATGTGTTATCCAGTTGTGTTCGAGTTTTCCTTCTACTTCAGATCAGAGTTGTGCAGCAGAAGCAGTTTGGGGATGCTTTTGTTTTATCTTTTCCGGGTAGGAGAAGTAGGTTAGTCTTCTGATATTTGTGGAGTAGAGTTGGTGTTCTTGATTTGGTATTGATCTTGAGGAGATCATTTTGTTGGATTGTTTTTGGTTCTGTGTGTTTCTAGAGACATCAGCAAAGGTTGAGCTGATCAAGAGAATTGAAGGCAGCACAGGATCGTCAAGAGTGTTTGGTGGATAAGAGACGAAGGAATTTGGATTCCGAAGTCGGAGATTTGAACTTGAATAAGTTCTCTCCGATCTAAAGGGCTATAAGACTGGGTAAGACTGGGTAAGTCAGCTCCGAGATGTTTTGGATCTTTTCTGTGTTCTTGTGAGGATTGTTGTTTGATTTTCAAAGTTGAATTGTCAGTTTGGATAACTGGAATTCGATGTGTTTCACGTATCTCTTATGGAGTACGTGTATGGTTTATCTCTGGTTGTGGGATCAGCAGTTCAGGAGGATGTGATTGTTGATTCAGACTCGTCTGTAGTCTGATATACTGTTTAGTTTTGTAGATCTAGTTGGATAGGAGCTCTATAGCTTAATAGTATTGATTGTTTAGATTTTATAGAGCGAGTATCCCGATATTTATACCGGGGAAACTCGTGAAAATTGTATATAGGTTTTTCTAGATAATTAGATTTGTTTTGTTTGAATTGGTTGCTGTGGTTGTTAGCATATGTTTGATAATATAAGCTTGTGTTTTAGAATAAAAATCTTAAGATAGATTATTAAATTACCTTTGCTTTTAGATTTCGGGGAGGAAATTCTTTTAAGGGGGGAGGAATGTGATATATCGGAAATTTGGGCAATATAAATTTAATAATCTGTGTTATAAATTTAATTTGATTGATAATTTTAATAATAGATTTGGAATTTGATTTAATAATCATGTTTTAATAAATATTTAAATTGAAAGATTTTATCTTTTTAAAGTAAATAAATTGTTTTCTGTTTATAATATATATATAATTGTATATATTGTGAATTGATAAATTTTGGATTTTGAATTTAGTGAATGAATTGATTTTCTAATTCTAGTTTATTTTTAGTAAATTAAAAATTTGATTTAAGAATTGGCTTTTCAAAGCAATTCAATGAATAATGTTATGATTTATATTATGATAAATCTTATTTGTTTTAAAATTTTATTTAGCTTGAAAAAAAAATTATGAATTTAAGATTAGATAAATATAAAAGCTAAGTTTTATTTTATATTAATTGGGATTTATATATATAAGAATTTACAATACAAATTGCAAATAATCTTAATTGGTTTATAATCTCTTTTGTAAATTATTTAATATTGTTTAATTTGTTATTTTTAGATAAAAAATTATAATATTTAAGTTCTTATGAACATAAATGGATTTTGATAGAAATAGGATTTGTTCTTTTAAAATTTTATAAGAGTTATATATGCATATGTATAACTTGATTATTAAAATTTGATTTGATAAATTAATTTAAAGTTTGAATTTAATGCTTCAAAGAATAAATACTGGAAAGTATTTGAATAGGCTTTTATTTTATTTTGTTTTGTTTTTCTATAAAAGAAGAAATAAAATTCATTTATATATACATAGGAAATAATGAATTAAGATATAAAAGTTTTTAAAATTCAATTTAAATTAAAAATATTTAGATTACATGTGTAAGTCTCTTAAGACATTTAATTTACATGTGTAAGCCATTAATTAAAACAAGTGACAAGTGTTAGAATAGGAACAAGTGTCCCCTTTAATTTTAATTTTCTTTAATTAAATCAAAAGTTTTGTTTATATAAACATATTACTCCTCATTCCATCTTATTTTCTATTTTTCTTTTTCAAACTTAAGAAATCTTCAGATCTAAAATATGAAATCAACACTAATACTTAAGTTTAAACTCTTTGATCCTCTTCCACAAAACAGAAATCTGTTCAAAATCAAAACTGCAACTTCAAAACTCAATTCTGCAAATTCATATACCTGAGATTCATTTACAAAGCTAAATCAATCTGCATGCATTTAAAAATCAATTTGCAACTCTAAAAAAAAGAATACAAACCTGCAGTTCTTTTCTAAATCAACCAAAGCCTGCATGTTCTTCCTGGAAGCAACATACTGGCAAAATTTGTGAAAGCCTGCATTTTTACTCTGGAAAGCATGCAAATGAAATTTATGGAGCTTATGCATTTCAGCAATAAATCAAGCTTGCATTTTCATATATGGAAGCATGCATATAGATCAGGAAGCATTGCAGTAAGCAGGATGGAAATTTTAAAAGCATTTGCAGTTTAAAAAGGGGCAATCTGAAGTTCAAGTCATAAGCAAATCAAAACGTAAAATCTGAAGCTTTGCAAGTAAAAATGGATGCTCTGCTCCTAAAACCAGTGAGTAACATTTTATTATATAATAAACTTAAGTATAATTCAGTTGCTTATATACTCTGAAAATAATTGTGTTTGCATGCAATTTACAAGCTCATTACTGCTATATATAGATGAATGATTGTAGTATGCAAGTTGTTGTGTAATTATTTTGCTGTGCATAATATCCCAGGCTTAGAAATTGCTAAATCCATTCCTTTTGATTTAATCAGTGTAAAGTTTAAAAATTAAATCAATATGGTGTTGTGATATGAGTTTAAAGTTTAAAATTTTATAAAAAAAAAGGAAAAAAAAATCTGTAGTGCCTCTGAAATATATATACAACAGAGCACACTGAATATAAATAAGGATTTGATTTCATAGAGTCATTGATTAAATTTGATAAACTAATTACATTATCTAGAACTTGAATTTTGAAACTAAAATTAGAAATTTTAGTTTGGAAATGGTTGAGCATTACTGCTTTATCCAGAAAACATGTTTTGGGTGGAGTCTGTCAATTTAGAAAGATTTGGTGGCCATGGTTTTCTCTGATGATCGAGTGTTGATCGAAGTTGAATGGAAAAATGGTTGATGGTGGATTAAAGCAATAGGGCAGAAGTAATTGGGGATTGAAATTTTAAACCCTAGTTTCTGTTACCCGGAGATGATTGATCACTGCGACCTGATCGAGTGACCGAGTCCTTTCTAATTCGAACGGGAGAGAGATGAGATGTGGAAGTAGATATGGCCGGAGGTGTTGACTGTCTGATGATCAGAATTTGGAGAATTGAGGCGTGGCAGTTCGTTCCAATTATTTCCTGATTCAAGCACGATGCTCGGATTTTGATGTGAGGGTTCTGCCGTTGGATTGAAGGTGGATTTGAAGTGTGGTGATGACCGATGACTTGCATAGGGGGTCGCGATGGGTCGGAGAGGGGCGCCGTGGTGGTGCAGGTGCACAGTGGCAGTGGCGTGTCAGTTGTTTTTTTTTCTGGGAAGAAGGGGTTTGTGTTCTCGGGTTGTCTCATATTTTGCTCGAAGCAGGGGGATATCGAACTTGAAGGAAATTGATGAGGTCTCGGGTTTTAGTTTTGTCACAGGGTGGATAAACCTGTTAGCACAGGTTTTGTATAACCTGATTTTTATTTGGGTTTAATTGATGTTAAGGTGAATGTGTACTCGAGTTAGTTTAGTTTAGCTCGGGTTAGTATGTTGGAGTTTGAAACTTGTCTTGTGTTCAAATTTTAAAACTAAATTTAAAACTAAATTTAATAAAATGGAAGTAGGAATTTAAAGTAAGTTTCAAATTTAACTTAAATTTTGGATTCAAGTTGAATTGAATCTTAAAGTTGAAAATGATTAGGTATTTAAATTCAAATTTTGTTCAAAAATAACTTTGGAAAAGTTTATTGTTTAAAATGTTTTTAAAGAATTTGAATTTAAATTTGAAATTGAAATATGTAGTAATGTTTAAATAAAGTTTAAATTTGATTCAAATTATTTTTGAATCTTTGGTTTAAAATTAATTTAAGTTTTATAAATTTAAGTGTTTAAACCAAATTTGATTGATAATGTAAAAATTTAAATGGTTTTAATTTTAAAAGAAATTTGTTTTAACCTTTGTAAAATTTCTTTTTATAATAAAATTATTATTTAGCAATTAAGGTTTGAGATTGAATTTAAACTTGTTAAAGTTAATAATAATAATTTAATGTTTTTATTTCATTTAATAATTAGGGTAATTAAATGAAAAATTAATTTATTTAATAAATTAATGAAATAAATAATTATTTAAAGTAATTAAGAGAATCTTAAGGGTTTAGGATTAATTATTCTTTGAATAATTAACTTGTAATTAAGAATAATTAATTAAATAAAATTAGTTTTTAATTAATGATTAATAATTAATTGATCAAGTAATAATGGATTTAATTAAGTTTTTAATTAACACTTAATTATTTAATTAATTAGGGGTTAATTAATGGATTAATTAATGATTAATTAATTTGAAATTAATAATGATTAAAATAAGTTAATTATTTTAGAAATAATTAATGAATTTTTAATAGTTAATGAAGTTCATTAACTATGGATTATTTAATAATTAATTAATGCGATTAATTTTAATTATTAATTAGATTAATTAATTTAAAAATAATAAATTGTGTAAGTTATTAAGTATAATTACTTATGGAAGTAATTAAGGAATTAATTACTTATTGTAATTAATTGAGTTTAATTTGATTAGATTAAGTTAATTAATTCAGTTTAATTAATTTAAAATTAATCAATTGATAATTTGTGAAGTATAATTACTTAATGTAGTTTAATGAAGAGAAGTTACTTAGGAAAGTAATTAATGAGTAATTACTATATGCAATTAATTGGAGGTGATTTTGTTGATAAAAGTAATTTGAATATAATTACTTGTAAATTAATCAAGGAATTAATTAGAGATAATTAATTAATGAGTAATTAATTGATTTGGTGAAGTAATTAAGGGTAGATAATTACTGAATGGAGTTAATCAAGGGTGATTAACAGTTATGATTTAAATAAAGATTAAATTACTTAATGTAGTTAATTTAATTTGAAAATGTAATTAGAAGATCATTAATTATTATAATTAATGATGTAATTAAGATTGATTAATTAAGATTAATTAATCAATAATAAGTGATTAAAGGTAATTAATTTAGGTAATTAATTAAGGAAGTAATTAAGGGTTAATTACTGTATTTGGATAAATATAATTAATTTGAGAAATTAATTAGTAAATAATTACTTGAATGTAATTAAGAATTAATTAATCAGGGATGATTAATTAAAATGAATAATTGGATGATGATTAATTATTTGATTGATAATTAATTAATAATGATAAGCAAGGATTATATTGGTAAAGTAATTAATTTAATTTACTTTAAATTAATAGAATAATGTAATTAATTAATTCATTTTAAATTAATTATATCTGGTGTGATATTAAATCATTGCTTAAATGGTTAGATAGTGTTGTTTGCTTTGGATGGTTAGAATCTCAGATATGAGATAAATGATGTTGAGTGATTTGGATGCATTGGTTGTATTGTGATGATTGATATAGATTATCTTTTTGAATAATGATAATATGGTTTATCTGATATGATGATAATGTTGATTATCTGTTGTGAATCTGTGATTTATCTATTTGTATATATAGATAATTGAATTGTTTTAAACCTTTAAAATAACTTGGCCTTAAAAGACACGCTTTGGATTTCGATGAGACCTGGATCGGGTTTCCATATTTGGATATCCGAAAACCACATCGTTTCCAAATATCGTTAGGTCGTGAATCAAAGTGGAGCTTTGTGAAGACTCGAGGTGTAAGGGCTATACGTCAGTATAACTCTGTGGGTGATTCCGTAATGAGTTTGACGGAATAGTACTTATAGATTCGAGATGGTGATTTAGAGTGCAAGGGTTATCGTCGTTAACTCTGTGGGTGATTCCGTCATGAGTGTAACGAGATAATACCTTCGGTTTCGTTCGAACCCGGAACGAACTTATATGGATTGAATGCTTTCAGAACATCATCAGGTGGACGATGAGCATTCTAAGAGATGTGTCCTCTAAAGGTAATCGTAGCCTCAAGCCTCATCAACCGGGAATGGCTAAAACAGGGGAGGTGCAGCAAGGCTTTGTGGGTAGCTCCCACTGGAGAGCAAGATTGATCCCTGTCTAGAGGTCCCTTTTTATTCGGCTTAGTGGGCAGTTGTCAGTGTACACCAACTGCGGGGTTGTCTTGTTCGGAACTGTTTAGTAAGGAATGGGTCCGGTTTTGTGTTGCAGGGGAGTGGGAGTACTCCTCGGTACGGTGATCTAGGCCACGTACTGTGACGGGCAGTACCCCAGTAGCCCTGCCATTGTATGGAATCCAAAATCCAATAAGTGCCAACGGTTTTGATTGTATTACCCACTTTTGTGGCTAGTAGCTGGAATTTAGTAATGTAACAATTTCGGCTATTTCTTATTTACTTGAAAACCCTAGACACTATTATAATATCACTGGATTTCCTATCAAATGTTTTGGTTAGCGTAAGGTAATTTTTTTTTCATGTTTATGTGTGGGAAGTCTTACGTGATGCCTTTCTTTTCAAAGGATTTTCAAAATTAAGCAACTTAAACCTGTTACTCCAACCAGACCCATGTCTGACCCAGAGTTTATTTTTGTTTTTCATAAACTCTTGGGTACTCAAATTTTTATGAGTAGCCAAGGGATTCAGGTTAGCTTTTGTCTAATTGTGGAGGAGCAATGGAGCAGGAGGCTTCTGCGTTAGATATATAGTATTTCGCTGTGTGTTCTGTGATTGTCTCTGAGTTGTATTATGTTGTAAATACTAGACAGGTGGTTATAACTGTCTAGTATGTGTTGTATATCTGTGTACTCTGATAGTGGTAGTAAACTATGTAATATTTTTTATTATTAATATAATTTATTCGTTCCGTTGTTTAGATTCTGATGTGTTGTTTCTTCTTCTCTTCTTTCTTTTCTTCTTCTATCCCTTTCTTTCTTAATTGATGATGCGATTTTTTAGGAGTAGAAAGTCGGGTCGTCACAGGCTTACAGCTACTAGAGCGATGGATGACTGGAAGATGGAAGGCTATTTCGGATAGCCATTGGAGGAGATGCAAGCGTTAGTTCAATAGCTATGGATGCCAATTGGAAGGTGGCGCATCGAAGCTAAGTGGATGAGCACCGGTGTGAGGTCGATAGGAATATAGGGAGGAGGAAGAGATTTGGCTACCGAAATTTCCTTCTCCTTTTGTATCCTCTTTTCTTTTTGTAGAATAAAACGATGAAAGGAAAAAAAGGGTAGAGAAAACAGTGGGATAAAGTGAATTAACATATGAGATGAACTGGTGGAATGAGCTAAGGTGAATTGTCAAACTCTGGAAATATTAAATATTGGAAAAATAAAGTCAAGAGTTGGATTCTCAAAACGTAATAACCAGTGACCATTCACTATCCCATGCCAGACAATTGAAAAGACATGGAACATGAAAAGGCTCAAGTCAATGCAGGTACCAATACGCCTAGTCGTTTTCGTGGATTCTCCTGCCTATCGGACTCCGAAATGCACGAACAAATATACTGTTGAGATCAGCACGACAAGATGATCAAAAGGTATACAGATACCAATGGTACGATCATCAGATCAAAAGTCAATATCGGTACCAAAAAATGCTGCAAATTTGCCAGAAATAAGATATACAGGGCACTAGCAGCCAAAATTTGGCAAAACAAACAATGATGCCTCACCCAGAAGATGATTTACAAATTTATTATATAAAAATATTTAGGTTTGGAAAACATTTTATCATCATCAATTTTTAACTGATTTGAATTAAAATAAAATTAAACAAGAAAAAAACTTCAATATTATCTGATGAAAATTTACCAGTTGCTATGTTTATATAGGCATATTCCAAATAGTTGATTTTTATTTCAAAGTTCAATTATTTATAATTTCACAAAATTTCAATTAATTAAATAAATAAAACCACTATAATTTTCGGGTCATTATAAGTGTGGACTCCGGTGATGCTCCATGTTTAGGCACCTCTGTTCTCCATGCATAACCATATACTATGATAGAAAACTTTGGTTCCCTATCAAGAACCCTCATCAGGTGATCGCCATAAAAAAATCAAGCGATAAGTCCTTATCCAAAATGGTGTAAAACATTTCAAGTCATATACTCGAATCTTGTATCAAGAACAATATGAGAAAAGGCAACGATCTACCTGCAACCAATGTACTCCTCTAAAGGTTCTTATCTACCTAAATTACTTTTAACCCTCTAAAATATTCACAGAAACATTTCAACAAATCCTAATTTTGGCCCAATGTTTAAAATGACACAACTTATTTATAAAGTCTTTCATAAAATCATCTAAATTCATTAACTTGGGCAATACCCTCCTACATCCTAAGAGTATATGTACACAAACGTTTGATTTTTATTTCTCTTTACTTTTAACTATTCAGATGTTGACACAAATAATTCTAGGTCTGAAAACCGAGTCGACCAATTCAACCTCTTTACCAATTTGGTCTGGCAAGTACCTAAGAAGAGTAGGATGCTGGTATCCAAACTCAGTCCCAAAGTCCACTTTTTCTTAGACACTTCTTAGGTAAAAGTGTTTATTAATCGGTCCAATAACATACAATAATATTTGACCTCCTAAGTGTTAAAATCCAAAGATATTGTTTAATAAAACCAAGTTTATTAAACCTTCTTATTAAATTAATTCTATTTTAAAACTTCATTTATTAACCCATTTTAAATCAAGATACCTTTACATTTTGAAAACTTAAGAACCAAATACCCTGTTTTTTGTATCAAAAATCTTTTGAAAATTTAATTCATAGAAAATATACATATATCTTGAGTAACCCCAAAAAGATACTAAGGAATCGGCTACTACCAAACAGTATCCCATGCCCCCTTACCAAAAAGGGTAATACTCAAGAGAAGTGTTTAACGTCCAAACACATCTCTTTTCCATTTTAAGTTATTTTCGGGACACTCGAACTATTTAACTGGAAAATACTTCTTCTATTTAAAATCCTCTTTTTTTAAAACAATATTTTACATATTTTCAACAAAATATTTATTGCCAACTTGTTTTGGGTTCATTCACATTTGAACTCGTTTCGATCATATAATGATAAAGAGAATAATTTACTAAGTGCACTGCAAAACGTTTGCCTAAGTAAACATTCAATCATAAGTTAGAATATTATTCAAATCATCACAAAACAAATCGATACTCATTAACAAGCAATCCAAAGAAAATGCTTCTTACCCCAAATTTCCGTATCCAATTTTTTTATATTAAACCAAAATACGTTCAAATAGTATATTATTACTTTCCAAAATCTTGAAAACCATTTTTCAAAGTACTAGGATTTAACTCCTTAAGTTTCCTATTTAAATCCTTTTATTTTCATGATCCATCTTATAACTCAATATTTATAAAACCATTTTCTTCTATAAAATCGTTTCTAAATATTCTAAATTTAATAAACATCTTTTATTAAACCAAATCCTTAGTCCAACATTACTATCAAATGCCCTATAGTCAAATTGTGAAACTTAAATCACAAAATGTTCATTTTATTAAAAATAACTATACTATTTTTTTAAAAATCATTCTTTTATACATAAAATATAATCCGAAGTAAAATTATTTCAATTACCTATTTTAAAAAAAATACTATATCAGTTGGCCTAGTTCAAATGCTTAGGGATCCCTATCAATAACGTTAGCTACTAGTATTGGCCTGTCCATATGCTACAACACAAATCAATCAGCACAGTATAAATCATTTTTATGTCATTAACAAAATATACACACAAAAACACACTCAGACTCATTCTAGGATGTTACTAGCCCTATCTCTAATGAGTTTACCCCACCAAAGCCAAGGTTCTTGCTTTACCTTGCACTTTGATACCAAATGTGACGTTCAACCTAAACGGGTAGTGCCAACACCTTGGTAACCTCAAATATGATTTTACAGCCAGCCTATCGGCTATAAGCGCCTAGCAAATCAACCCATGAATTTCAAAGACGTGTAATGGGTAAGAGTCTAAGCTTCGACATAGTCCACAAAGCGAGTATCCCCTATCACGTTACCGCCAGTTTCCAGCCAGATTTTAATAGTCGGTTATTTAACTATTAAAAAAATAAACAAGCAACAATTCAGAGATTTAACTACCCATAGCAACCACCGAGCCTTAAAGAAAATCTTTCATTTATTTAAATTTCTTTCCAAAATATTTATCAAAACATTCATATACTTATCACACTGGCATAAGTATATTCATAAAATAGTATGAAAGATTTCTTATTTAAAAATCATATTAAAAGAATCAAAGTAAATGTTATTTAAATAGAGAGAAGGATAACCCCAAATACCATTCCTTCGGTGTTAAGCATGAAATAATTGGCCGTGCCTTAATAATTAAGAAGGTCAGTTAAGGCAAATCCAAATCTCAAATTCTTATTATCTATGGAATGCTTCTATAAATCCTTTTTGTAAATCATTTCCATTTATCAAATCTCCATTTTGGTTAAATTCTAAATCCATTTATAAAACTATTTTATAAATATGCGAAATTTATTTATAAAACTCTTTTATAATTCTTCAAAATCAGTTATAAAACTCTTCTATAAATATCCCAAGTCATTTATAAAACTATTTTATAAATCTTCATTTATGATTCCCTTTTTAAAATATCATTTACCAATATCATTCTTAAATCTCCTTTGAATAAATCCTTTATAAAATATTATATACGAAATATCATTTGTAAATACCTTTATTAAAATAATTTGACAACTTACAAAATCATTTAAAACACTTAGAATTCAAGTCAACATAGAAATCACAACTTTTGGAAATTTGAAAGGAAGCTTAGTGATCACAATGGTTCCTAAATCAAGTTACTATTTATTTAAATTTGTCTTCCAAATCACATATAAATCATTTACATGAGTCATCGCAAATGTAAATACATTCCATAAACAAATCAAGAAATAACATGACAATATAAACCAACTGGCAAATACAAGTCCAAATAATATAATAGCAGGATGGTAATTTGTCCTACTAAATAGATGTCCAAACAATATATTAAATTTAGTTATAGCAGAACGAGAATTTATTTTGCTAAAAGGATGTCCAAATTATCAATTCAATTAAAGATATAGTAGAACGATGTTTTATTCTGCTAACAAATGTCCAAGTTTAGTATAGCTAATTTATAGTCGTTGTCTACTTAATGGCACAGACAAGAGATTTGGTTTACATTGGTTTACTCATAAAAAGGACCGACTTGTAACAACCCGAGATTTAACCCATAATAATTAATTAATTTGTTAATTAATTAAATAATAAAATAACTTTATGAAATTATCAAAATTGAGCCATGGGAGTTGTACCATTGTGTCCGTGGTAATTTTCTGGTTAATTTCCAAATATAAAACTTTAGAAACTGAGCTGAAATGAACGAGATATGAATTAAACAAGACAAGGAGAAAAAAATTATATGGCCTGGTTGACCCGCCAGTCGACCTGGGCAAGGGGCGGTCAATCGCCTTGTCGACCCGCCTACCTTTTTAGGGCAAACGAACGAACGTTCATTTTCTCGATTATTTAACCGACTTTAAACGTATTTTGCATTATTTAAACTGATCTGGTCCTTCCATTCATGCATTCGATGGCCCCTATTGAGCCTATAAGGTGGTTGCATCTTATTCAATCCCCAAATCCAATGGTCCGAGATCGAATTCTACCCCTATAAATAGAACCCTAGGCCTAACGATTTTTCTGATTCTAAGATTTTCTCCAATTGGGTCCACCTATTCAGGAAGGACCCTAAGCGGAATAATTTTCCAAGGAGGAAGTCAAATAAAAATATTAACAACCCCAAGCGGAATCGTGAAGGCCCAAAGGGAAGAGCTAAGGACCAGAAGTGAGTGATTGTAATTATTTTAAATTTCTATAAGTAATTTAAAATAATAGGGTTTCCAATAGTTGTAGTTTTACTATGATTTTTGGAGTAACCTTTTTTGTAATTTATTTACAGTTTTTAGAATTATTTTCAGTCTATTTCTTCTAGCTATTCTTTTCAATTAATTTCAGTTTATTTCCAACTTTTCCATTTATTTATAGTTTATTTAAAGTATTTTAGTTTATTTACTGTTATTTATGCGTTATTTACATCTTCTCCTTACGCCTTGGATTTCCTTCTATTTTCAGTTTTCTTTTATTCCTCCATTTTCTTCTTCACGTATGAAGTAGAATAGAAATTAACGTGAAATTGGATTAAATTATAAGAAATATGAAATAATGGAATATAAGACTGTAATATAAATGGAATTGGACTGAAATTATGCGTAATTATGATATTAATTGTAATGAATAAAGAGATTGGCCTAATTATAACTTAAAATTATAAATAAAAAGAAGAAAGGAAGAAAAGAAGCTTATTTTCACACTTAGACCTTGGGTAAAGTAATAAGCATGATTATAACGTAGGTTATAATAAAAAATAGAATATAAGAAGGCTTATTTCAAGACTTAGGATAAATTAATAAGCATAGATAGTAGGAACAAGAGTAAAGGCTTCCTTAAATAATTTATCTAAGTTAATAAGCAAAGAATTAAAGTAGGACCTGTACCAAATAGCATTCCCCTCTTATTTTATATGGATACGGTGTTTCACATTAACCTAAAATGAGACGAGGGGAACGCTTATGTTAGTAATAGTAGTAATTGGTCGATATAGAGATGTTCAAATCACGAGGGATTTGGACAAGGTCGCCATTAGATATTGTTTGGATGACGGGCCAGTACCAGTAGCATTCCCTTATATTTTTTATGGACACGGTGTGTCACATAATCCTGAAGTGATACGAGGGGCAAGCTTATGCTGAGTCGAGGTAATAATATAGGTAGCATGAGGATGGTAGCAGTTACGCATGTGATTTCCATTTCGGTGCTCAATAATCGCTATGAGTTTCATCCGCTTAGTATGTGTGTCTTTCATAGACACCATTGCCTTCTATACAGGGAGCTATGTATCGTCTTGTCCACATTGGATGCTTTGCATATCTTTCGTAGTTACCATTGGCTGCCGTGTACGGAGTTATATAGCGTCTAGTCCACAGTAAGGTCTATGGAGCAGCGGGCCGATTGATGAACGTATTTTTCTGCATTTTAAACCGTTTGTTTCATATATTTTTATTTTAATAAAGCGGTATTATACGGGTATTTGTTGTGGTTTTGCAGATTATAGATTCCGAAGTGCAACGTTGAAATTAATCGGTTGTGGCGTCCTTTGGTTCAAAAGACAAGCGGCATGAGTGCAACATTTTGAGCACCAAATAAATCAAAGCCATGTCACACTTCAATTTATGCGAAATGAGTTAGTTCACAATTTCACTTCAGCATATGGGTGCAAGCAACATGGGAAACAAATCATATTTATATCTCAAGTCACGTGCTCAAACTCAAAGCAAGGAACAAATTTAATTAATTCAAGCAAGTGGGGACCAACCTCAATCAATGACGTGGCAAGCATGCACATACTTTGATTTAGTAAATATTGGCTGCATATTCTCAAGGTAGCAAACATCAATTCAAAGCAATATGGACCAATTCAAGCAATGATGTGGACGTATATACGTTCTCTTTCACCAATTCAAGCAAAGGACCAGTTCCTCCTAAAAAGTAGCATAATACATAGCCATGATATGAAGCAAAATGGGACACATTCAAAAGTAGCTTACGTATGAATTTGGACCAATTCACATATAAAAGTATTTCAAGTAATGACGTGGCAACTTGACTCTTCACCAAATTCAAGGAATGGACCCAGTCAGTACAATTATCTTGGCAAATACTAAGAATAGAACCGGTCCTATTGCTAAAAAGATGGACTGATTTTAGGGGTTGAGGCCTATATATACAACATTATACAGCACCTTTAGATCATCTCTTACCTCATCACTTTTCTTCAAGTTTAGATTTAAATTCAGCACTGGTTTTTATTTTCAAACAGAATACGTAGGATTGTTGATTAGATTTAGCAATTTATTTATTCTTGTTCTTAGTTATTTTCTGCACTCTTTTCAGTTAGTTAATAATTATTTCAGTTGTTTGCTCCGTTATCTTCTTTTCCGCAATTTCAATTTCTATTCTGATTTTTTTTACAATTCTATATTTTGGTTGCAATTTCGATTAATTTCGAAATCGATTCGGAGTATATTATTGTTTTTATTTTCTATTCAAAATTCACCGTCGAATTCGTTTAACACGCCTAAGATTTAACTATGGATTTTAATTGTTTTAAAATACAATTCCCTGTGTTCGACCTGCATACTACACGCCTGCGCGCTTGCAGAATTTATTAAAATTTGTGCTTTTCTAATCAATAGAAAAGTCGCAACAAATTTTTGGCGCCGTTGCCGGGGAGTTGCTATTTTGAGATTTTCGATTTTTCATTTTTAAGTCTATTCGTGTTAAATTTTTTTTTTGCATTAGTTTTCAAAAAAAAAAATCGTTTTTTTTTTCGTTTTTCGGTTCCTTTCGCCAAAGTAGCGTTTTACTTAAAAAAAAATTCGTTTTTTTTCGTTTTTCGGTTCCTTTCGCATAGCTTACATAATCTGCATCTCACGCATACCTCACATAATCTGCATATTTTCGCATAATCTTTCACGCATACCTCACATAATCTTCAATCACGAATCACGTTTCTGCATATTTTCACGCATACCTCACATAATCTTGCTTTTACGTTTCTGCATATTTTTAAAAAAAAAATCATTCCTTCACAACATCTTGCTTTCACGTTTGCATAATCCCCACGTCTTCAAGGTTATTCACGTGTGCCAGTACACATTTTTAGTTGCACTTCCACTTTCACATTTTAACGTCAGTTTGCATAAATTAATTAAAAAAACATTTTTTTTTCACTGCATTGTTTTCACGTACGTTAGTTTGGTTACTTGCAGTTCCACTTTCACATTCTTGCATGCATTAGTTAGTTTAGTTTTCATATTCACGTAACTATCTCCTACACAGGAGCTTGCATACATTCGTTTACTTACGTAACATAGCAGTGTCATAGCAGTTTCATTTTGCATTCAACACATTCATTCTACTTAACTTTATTTTATTGGGCATGTTTTAAATTTTCTGCATGTGACTGTTTTCATATATTTTTTGTCATCAGCTTAGTTTTGTGCCTTTCACGAGCATTCACCTGCACGGAGAAAACTTCAACTCAGATAGCAAACATTTATTTCAATACAGACAGCTCCAACTCGGTAAATCTCAACCATTCGCTAGCGCTACTCAGCTGCATTGGACGGACTATCATACACATCTGTAAGTAATTATCAACTCTACAGGTGCCCAACTGAAAACTGATTTAATTTACTTTTGGCTGTTACACCTTGATTTGTTTATGCGCGTTTGGGCAAGAAATAATTTTAACTGTTTAGAAAGCCAAAATATTTCATTAAATAAATCAACGGAAATTTCAAATCAAACAAATATGAGCAATCACGGTTCACAACACGGTTCACACCACAATTCACCGAAATTATCACCTAAATCACATGTTGGAAATAATGAATTTCATGAGAACCGACCATTATCCCTTAGAGACCGATGCTATCCAATTAGGACCGTTCAACCTTCAGTTATTTCATTTCCACCTGCCGAAGGAAATAATTTTGAGCTAAAACTTCTTTTATCCAAGGGGTACCAAAATTCACTGGGTCGGAAAATGCATATGAATTTCTTAGTGAATTTGAGTTATATGCTTCTACAACTAAAATGCAACAACTTTCTAATGAATCCATCAAGTTAAGGCTTATTCCATTCGCGCTTCTAGAAAGCGCGAAAAGTTGGCTTAATTCTCTTCCTAAAAATTCAATTAAAAGTTGGGACAATTTCGTTACTATAATTTTGAAAAAGTTTTTTCCTTTCCACAAAACTCTTAAAATTCGAACCGAAATCAATCAATTCTCTCAGAATGAAGGAGAAACTTTTTCAAAATACTTTGAAAGGTTCAATCAACTGTTATATAGTTGCCCACATCATGCAATCCCTAAGCACGTTTTGTGCCAAATCGTTTATGAAGGGCTTAACTATTAAACAAGATCCCAACTTGAATCAATGTGCGGAGGAGAATTCATGGCAAAGACTGACGAGGAAGCTTGGGAATTTTTAGAAGAGTATTCGGAAAAGGATATGCAATGGGAAACAATTCGTGTTCCAATTCGTTCTCCAAATAGAGGAGTACATGTCATTGACCCATCACATCTTCCTATAGATGCCCAAATTCCTCAAGAAGGAGAAGGGCTACCTCATTACTACACACAAGACCAAATCAATGTTATAGCTCAAAACAGTCCTTATTCGTCCACATATAATCCTAACTGGAAGCATCACCCCAATTTTTCATGGTCAAATCCTAACAACATGGCTAATCCATCACATATGTATCCAATGATACCAAATCCGAATTATCGAGCCCCAACCTCTAATGCTCAAAATTCTCAACCCGCTCCTCAAACGAAACCTTCGAATCAACCGTACAGGCATCCTAATTTCAATCCATCAACCCAACCTTCTCAGCCTTCACAAGAAATTGCTCGATTGGAAAAACAACTCTCTAAACAAAATGAACAAATCACTAACCAAGATGCAAGAATTGAGCAAATCACCAAACAAAATGAACAAATGTTGATAATGATGAAGGATCTCATGAAAATCAAAGAGAAAGGTAAATTGCCTAGTCAAACCGAAGTGAATCCAAAGTATAACTCTCGAGGAGTAAATCTTTGGGAGAACGAAGATGTAAATCCGGTTAATGCTGTCACCACATTAAGGTCTGGAAAGAAGGTGGACAACCATGTCGGCAACCCCGACATCCTTCTTAAATCTTCCCATGTTCCAAATTCTGAAACTCAGTCGACAACCACGGTTGTCAATCAAAACGATTCTAATTCTTCATCTAAGGTTGGAAATCCCGACCACTCTTCACCTTTTGATGTTGGCAACCCCAACATTCCAGCTCCCTTATCTTCACCCTATAATATAACACCTTCTTCTTCGAATGAAAAAACTTCCGAACGAGTCTATAAACCCATAGCTCCATTTCCTCATAGACTCAACAAAAAGAAGAAGCCCGCTAATTTTGACCAAATTCTTGAAATCTTCAAACAAGTTCGAGTCAATATTCCACTTCTTGATACCATCGAGAAAATTCCTCAATATGCCAAATGTCTGAAAGAGCTATGTACTCAAAAACGTGCCACTAACGTTCCTAAAACTGCATTTCTAACTGCAAACACTAGCTCTGTTCTTTCAAATACCTCCCCAATCAAGTATAAGGACCCCGGTTGTCCTACGATCGGTTGTAAAATCAGTAACACTCACATTAGTCATGCCTTACTCGATCTTGGAGCGAGTGTGAATCTTTTGCCTTATACTGTGTACTGTCAACTTGGACTAGGGGAATTAAAACCTACAAACATCACAATTCAACTAGTTGATCGATCTGTCAAAAAACCATTGGGCACAGTTGAAGATGTTTTGATACAAATCGAGCAATTCTATTTTCCAGTCGATTTCATAGTCCTAGAGACTGCACCTGTCTCGAATCCCAATAGTCAGATTCCTTTGATATTAGGTCGTCCATTTTTAGCAACATCAAATGCTATCATAAATTGTAGGAATGGTCAACTCCGACTTTCCTTTGGGCACCTAACCATTGAACTAAATATCTTCAATCTTAACGACAACCAAGGGATTTTGAAACAGAAGAAGTTGACATGATCCAAACAATTGTTGAAAATGATTTTAGTGATACTACGGAGTCTCTTAGCATGCGCTAGATCATTTTAATTCCAACTTCCACGAAGATGAATACATTTATGAATTAAATGATATGCTATGCTCTTTTCATAATTCACTAGAATTCAATCAGTTGATGTCTACTGAAGCCTCAAAAGAAGTATGCCCTAAATTAGACCTCAAACCTCTTTCAAACGATCTTAAGTACGCATACTTAGATTCTTCGGAAAATTTCCCTGTAATCTTGGCATCCGATCTCATTAAGGACCAAGAAGAACAACTTTTGAAAATTTTAAGGGAAAATAAAGAGGCAATAGGATGGGTAATCGCTGACATTAAGGGAATTAGTCCATCAATTATTGAACATCGAATACATTTAGTTGACGAGGCTAAACCCACTCGCGAAGCTCAAAGGCGATTAAACCCTAATATGAGAGAAGTGGTAAAGGAAGAAATTATCAAATGTTTAGACAATAACATTATCTACCCTATCTCTGACAATACTTGGGTAAGTCCGGTACAAGTTGTACCAAAGAAGTCTGGAATCACTGTGACAACAAATGAGAATAACGAACTTGTTCCGACAAAGGTCAAAACAAAATGGCGCGTTTGCATCGACTATCGAAAACTCAATGCAGCAACAAGAAAAGATCATTCCCCCTCCCCTTCATTGATCAAATGCTCGAACGCTTAGCCGGTCATGAATATTATTGTTTCCTTGATGGTTACTCTGGCTATAATCAAATTCCCATTGCGTTAGAGGACCAACATAAAACAACATTCACACGTCCCTTCGGAACTTTCGCTTATCGTCGCATGCCCTTCGGTCTTTGTAATGCTCCTGCTACCTTTCAAAGATGTATGATGAGTATATTTTCTGATATGGTGGAGGATTTCTTAGAAATATTCATGGACGATTTTTCAATCTATGGGTCATCTTTTGATCAATGCCTCCTTCGTTTAGAACGTGTCTTAAAGCGATGTAAGGAGAAATCTCTTGTTCTTAATTGGGAAAAATGTCATTTTATGGTTAAGCGAGGAATAGTCTTAGGTCATGATGTCTCTAAAATTGGCTTAGAAGTTGACAAATCTAAAGTTGATCTTATTGTTGACCTTCCTCCTCCAAGGTCCGTAAAGGACATTCGCTCGTTTCTCGGCCACGCAGGATTTTATAGGAGGTTCATTAAAGATTTTTCAAAAATTTCAAAACCTCTTTCAAATCTTCTGGCTAAAGACGTCAAATTTGAATTTTCCAATGAATGTAAAAAGTCTTTTGAAACCCTCAAATCAATCTTGACCACTGCACCTATCATCCAACCTCCAAATTGGACTTTGCCTTTCGAATTAATGTGTGACGCTTCTGATTATGCCATCGGAGCCATCTTAGGTCAACGAATCGATAAACTTCCTCGAGTCATCTATTATGCTAGCAAAACTCTTAATGAAGCTCAATTGAATTACTCAACCACAGAAAAAGAGTTTTTAGCAGTTATCTTTGCCCTCGATAAGTTTAGATCATATCTCGTAGGTTCTAAGGTCATAGTTTACACCGATCATGCCGCCTTGCGGTATTTACTCACGAAAAAGGATACCAAACCCCGCTTAATCCGTTGGATTCTCCTTCTTCAAGAGTTTGACCTAGAAATACGAGATAAAAAGGGTTCTGAAAATGTCATAGCTGACCATCTTTCTCGTATAGTTCATGAAAACTATGATAACTCTCAAATCAACGATCATTTTCCCGGTGAACAAATTCTTTCACTCTCTAGTGCACCATGGTATGCGGACATTGTAAATTATCTTGTCACAAATGAAACACCTTCCCATTGGTCAAAACAAGATAAACAAAAATTTCTCTCCAACGTTCGAAACTTTTACTGGGACGATCCTTATCTTTTCAAATATTGCACCGATCAAATCATTCGCAGATGTGTCCCAGAACATGAATTCCATAGCATCCTCTCTTTTTCACATAATCAAGCATGTGGAGGACATTTTGGAGCAAAGAAAACTGCTGCCAAGGTGTTACAGTGCGGTTTTTATTGGCCTTCTCTTTTTCGTGATGCCCACGAATTTTGCTCCAAATGCGCTAGATGTCAACAAACAGGTCGTATTTCCAAACGTGACATGATGCCCCTAAATCCGATCCTTGTCATCGAAATTTTTGATGTTTGGGGCATCGATTTCATGGGTCCTTTTCCTAATTCTTTTGGAAATCTCTACATCCTACTTGCAGTAGATTACGTGTCTAAATGGGTTGAGGCCATTCCTACCAAAACGAATGACAATAAAGTTGTTGTCAAATTTTTGAAAGAAAACATATTTTCCCGGTTTGGCACACCTCGAGCCATTATAAGTGATAACGGTTCTCATTTTTGTAATCGTGCTTTTGAATCTCTTCTTAAGAAATATTCTATCACTCATAAACTATCTACTCCATACCATCCACAGACCAACGGTCAAGTCGAGATTTCCAATAGACAAATTAAACAAATTCTTGAAAAGACGGTTAACTCCAACAGAAAAGATTGGTCATCTAAATTGATAGACGCCCTTTGGGCATTTCGCACAGCTTATTAAACCAATCTAGGAATGTCACCATACAGATTAGTCTTTGAAAACGCATGCCATTTACCCGTTGAGCTCGAGCACCGCGCACTTTGGGCAATCAAATACCTTAATTTTGACATAGAAAAGCCGGATCGCATCGTAAATTACAATTGTCAGAATTAGAAGAACTAAGAAATGAAGCGTACGAAAATGCAAAGATTTATAAAGAGAAAACCAAATTCTATCATGATAAATCCATACTTCGTAAGACATTCGAAGTAGGTCAGAAAGTTTTCTTATATAATTCCAGACTTCATTTATTTCTGGGAAAATTGAGATCCCGTTGGACAGGTCCATATATTGTGAAAACAGTATACCCTTATGGCGCAGTTGAAATTGAAAATCCTAGGAACGGTTCCATTTCAAAGGTCAATGGACAATGCTTGAAGCCATTTCTAGAGTTTGAACAGCACGAGGATGATGAGTTCGTGGATCTTCACGAACCTAGCTATTCGGCATGAGCCGCTCACTATCCTGCACATATCAGGTTGTATTTATTTTTTAGTTTTTTTCTTCTATTTTGCATTTGCATTCTATTTGACAGTTAGGACACTGTCTCATTCCAGTGTGGGGGGACGCATATCTCATTCTGTTTGTTCATATTTCATAGTGTAGCATCATTTTTTTTAAAAAAAAAATCAATCATCTCATTATTTGTTTTCAAATTTCCTTTCAATTTTTTTCATTTCCCAATATTTTTAGGACTTCGATTTATTTTTAATTAGTCAAGACAAAGTAAGTAAGCAGTTGAAGTCAATTGATGAAGATTTTTGTGAATCACTAATTTCAAATGTAAAATATAATGAAAAGTTGAATTACAAGCGATAATAGTGAGGTTAGTATATAGGGGGATTCATAGGTGATGGTTATGAAATCTTTTCTAAACTGTAGTCTTTGTTTAAAAAAAATGGCAGATTTAAAGTACATGCGTTGACATCTCAAATCATTAAAGTTAAGTGGTGCTAAGTTGATTTGCATAACACTCTTTAGCTCTTCTCAAAAGAAAAAAAAAACTAATAAGAAACACCTACAGTCGATAGGTGTGCACACTTGTGAAAGTGTGTGCACTCGCCACGCTCTATACTCTTCTCACGTAAGCCCGCAAGGCAGTGCATGGATGGTATATCTGGCCTCAGCATTCTGAGTTAGGTGTATAAATAATTAAATAAATAATCACCTAAGGATTACCGACCTTTTCTGACATAGTCAGCGTCGGTTTGCACAATCCGCCAAGCTCTGTCCCAACTCTCACGTAAGCCCGCGAGGCAGTGCATGGGTGGTATACCTTGGTCCAAAGGATAGGTGTAAAAAAAAAAGAAGAAGAAAAAAAACTAGTAAAGAGAGACTAAGCTTTGAAACCCAAACACTTCTTGACTTTGTTGATTTGGCTTGTTATACAAATGGAAATGAAAAATACCATTTTGAAAAAAAAACTGTGATCAATAGTGAAGAATTTATTTCATGGCTGCACTATGTTATCGACCGAAACAACTGGCCAAACTAGAATCCAATGTATGAAAACTTGAGTTACATTGAAATTTGTGATTAGTGAGGAACCAAAAATTTGAAGAAGTTGACTAAAACTGATATACATTATTTTGTTGCAACTATTTTGAAGTAAATCGAGTCTCCATTTGTGTAGAATTTGGCATTCATGTAGTACATTAGAATCATCACATACTGCATTTGGATTTTGTGGGTAGTATCCACTGAAAACCCTCACGAGACACCACTCGTCCTACTAGGGACACCTAGAGGTTTAACGGCTTGTTGCATACGCTCAATGCAATCGTGTTTCCTATGAAAAAAAGATTTAATTAGTTTTTATTTTCTCGTTTATTCGAGGACGAATAAAGTTCAAGTGTGGGGGTATTTGATGAACGTATTTTTCTGCATTTTAAACCGTTTGTTTCATATATTTTTATTTTAATAAGGCGGTATTATACGGGTATTTGTTGTGGTTTTGCAGATTATAGATTCCGAAGTGCAACGTTGAAATTAATCGGTTGTGGCGTCCTTTGGTTCAAAAGACAAGCGGCATGAGTGCAACATTTTGAGCACCAAATAAATCAAAGCAATGTCACACTTCAATTTATGCGAAATGAGTTAGTTCACAATTTCACTTCAGCATATGGGTGCAAGCAACATGGGAAACAAATCATATTTATATCTCAAGTCACGTGCTCAAACTCAAAGCAAGGAACAAATTTAATTAATTCAAGCAAGTGGGGACCAACCTCAATCAATGACGTGGCAAGCATGCACATACTTTGATTTAGTAAATATTGGCTGCATATTCTCAAGGTAGCAAACATCAATTCAAAGCAATATGGACCAATTCAAGCAATGATGTGGACGTATATACGTTCTCTTTCACCAATTCAAGCAAAGGACCAGTTCCTCCTAAAAAGTAGCATAATACATAGCCATGATATGAAGCAAAATGGGACACATTCAAAAGTAGCTTACGTATCAATTTGGACCAATTCACATATAAAAGTATTTCAAGCAATGACGTGGCAACTTGACTCTTCACCAAATTCAAGGAATGGACCCAGTCAGTACAATTATCTTGGCAAATACTAAGAATAGAACCGGTCCTATTGCTAAAAAGATGGACTGATTTTAGGGGCTGAGGCCTATATATACAACATTATACAGCACCTTTAGATCATCTCTTACCTCATCACTTTTCTTCAAGTTTAGATTTAAATTCAGTACTGGTTTTTATTTTCGAACAGAATACGTAAGATTGTTGATTAGATTTAGCAATTTATTTATTCTTGTTCTTAGTTATTTTCTGCAATCTTTTCAGTTAGTTAATAATTATTTCAGTTGTTTGCTCCGTTATCTTCTTTTCCGCAATTTCAATTTCTATTCTGATTTTTTTTACAATTCTATATTTTGGTTGCAATTTCGATTAGTTTCGAAATCGATTCGGAGTATATTATTGTTTTTATTTTCTATTCAAAATTCACCGTCGAATTCGTTTAACACGCCTAAGATTTAACTATGGATTTTAATTGTTTTAAAATACAATTCCCTGTGTTCGACCTGCATACTACATGCCTGTGCGCTTGCAGAATTTATTAAAATTTGTGCTTTTCTAATCAATAGAAAAGTCGCAACACCGATCAAAGGGTAGAATTAGGATTTCAGCTTCATTATAGAATTAGGATTTCAGCCTAATCAAGAAGCTATCAAAGACAAGAGCAAACAATAAAATTTGACCTATCTTTTTAATTATAATAGTTTAATCGTATTTTCCTGTTTATCTCCTTCATATTTCCTTTCATTCCTTTTGTATATACTAGAACTATTGAAGAGTCTATTACTTTTACTTTGCTTAAAGAATTTAGTAGTTACTATCATTCACTAAACTTTTAGTCTGACCCACTCCTCTATTTTTCCGCTTACCCCCTATAGGAAATCAAGGGAGAGAGCAGTAGATTACAATTGCTCGGAGGTTCTTTGAAGAAGATTCTACTATGTATTTCCCTACTTTTATTTTCGTTATTCCTTCTTTGTACTAGCACTTGAGAGGGATATTTATACTCTAATTTTTGTTGAGACTACGAATTTTTATTTCATGAGACATATTGGGTTTTGAGACATGTATGTTGTATTTGGTATTTGACGTATTTGGTTTATGAAGCAATTAGGTTATTATTTTAGTTTCCACTGGTTTTACCTATTTTTGTCTTGTGAATCTTAGTCTTTGTTAGTTTCAGTTATACCTACAATGCACCACGCCTTTTAATATGACTTTTTGGGTATATTAAGGGGTGTGGGGGTGTTTCATGACTCAGAAATAATTTATAAAGTTTGAAACTAAACCTTTATTAAATAATAATTAAATTTCTATTTAATTACTAATTAAATCATTATTTAATTTTCAATTAAATCTTAATTAACTCTAATTTTAAAATTAATTAAATTAGATCTTAATTAAATCCAATTAAATTAATTAATTTAATCTCGCCTAAGTAGTAATTAATTTTTAATTAACCCTTATTAGATAATAATTAATTAAGTAATTAAACTTAATTATCAAAATTATTTCTTAATCATTAATCATTAATTAAACTTCCTTGATAAATTAATTATAATTAACTAACTTTAGTTCCTAATTACTTAACTGAATTACACTTAATTAATAATTATCTTAAATAAATAAATAAATAATTAATTAGTTCTTAAACTCATATTTAATAACCATAAATATTAACTTTTATACTTAATTAGTATTTTGAAAAAAGTTTTCAAAAATCAATTCAAAAGGAATCACTCTAAGTTCTAAAAAACTAACTTTTTTCAAATTGCATTCATAGCACCTATCGCTATGAATGCAACTCGTTAGAGTTAGCCTAAGTTATATCTTCTCCAAACTCAACTTCTAACTTTATGTAGCAACCCGCATAATTATCAATTTTATATTTAAATATTTTGTTTAAATATTTTGTCGTTAATCGGATATTGGTCCGAAAAGCTACTTTTTACAAACGGTCAAATTAGGACTCGAGACCACTTCCATTGAGTTCGAAATGCCGTTTACAACTTTTTTAAGTATAAACATTGATAGGTTTGGAGTTAGTGGAATTTCACTTACTTTTCCCGCTTTGGACTTTGGGTTAGATTAGCCATTATAACTCAAACCCACTTCTCTCCTTCTCCTCACTCTTCATAAATTTCCTAACAACCAAGCTTTAGCATTAATGGTGAGTGGAAGGGGAAATTAATATTCCAAGCTCAAATTCTCTTGCAAATCCAACATTCAATTCCAAATTCAAGAAGAAGATATTGGATTCAAGCTTGTGATTACTTCTCCTTTGCTTTCAAGCTTTTCTTCATAAATTTGGTGCAAAGGTGAGATTTTTATCTCACAAATCTAGTCTATAACTATATTGGATTGTTGGGAATGATTCCATATCACTTTTGCATGCACATTTGCTTTTGGTTTGGATTGGATTGGCGAAAAACTCCAATTTTTAGTGTTTTTGGTGATTTTCTGCACTTAGGTCGCACTGGCTCAAATTGTGGTTCGGAGTTAGGTCGCTAGGTCGTAGGTCGTGGGGAGTTGGGTCGTAGGTCGTAGGGAGTTAGGTCGTAGGTCGCTCGCCTATATCCTCTGGCCATTTCGTCCCTAGGTCGCGGGTACCCTTAGGTCACTCGGCCTTGTTTATTGCTAGGTCGTTGGACCATTTAGGTCGTTCGATCCTTAGGTCGCGGGTCTTTAGGTCGTATGACCTTAGGTCGTTAGACCTCCTTAAGTACCGATAGGTCGCTGGACCTTAGGTAGTCCCACATTAGGTCGTTGCTGGCCTTAGGTCACGTGACCTTGTTTAGACCATAGGTCGTTAGGTCGTAAGACCTTAGGTCGTATACCCCCTAGGTCGCTCTCCTATTTTAAACCGTTAGGTCGTTGGACCGTGTACCTCACTAGGTCGTGTGATCTCTTCTCCCTATAGATCGTTGACCACATTAAGTCGCGCACTTAAGTCGCGAATAGTTAGGTCGTTAGGCCTTGGTTGCCTATTCCCCTTAACTCGTTAACACCTTAGGTCGCATGACCTTATAAGCTTTAGGTCGCACGGCCTTGTAACCCGTTAGGTCGTTGGGCCTTAAAACTCCTAGGTCGTTCGCCTATTTTAAGTCGCTCGATCCCAACCTCCCTTTGGTCTTCACTAGGTCGTACCGTTTTGGACGGGGCACTGCCCCGCACCCCGCTGGGGGCGCTGCCCCCTGGACCCCCGCGACTTGACCGGGCAGGTCGAACCCCGTAGCAGGGGCGTTGCCTCCGCACCCTCACCTCGGGGGGTTGCCACCCCCCCGGACCCCCCTTCGTAGGGGATCTTATTTGAAAAACATTCAAAAGAACTTGTTGAGCTGATTTCCTTGGATTTTTATCACATCTTCGAATGTGATCTTTGTGATTGATTGTTTCTACAATCGCTTCTGTGATTTGTTACTTTAAAATATAAAGGTTTCAAAACTAGTAGTAAATATCAAAACTCTTTCAATAAAAGGATTTCAACTCTATTTTTAATAACAAAGCTCTGTTCTTAACCCGTTTTCCAATCTATTAGTATATACAAACCTTTACCTCACTCGGATGAGAAATCTAATTAAACGGCTTAGTAAAACAAGTGGTATGAAACGCTTGCGTTTGCTTCGTCGGTTAATTCTTGGACTTGTTCGATTGAACCTCTAGTGACAATTTTATTAGTGAAGATTTACAGTTTGTTCGTAAATATTTAAGTTAAGCTAGTGGTTATGGGACATGAAACTAAACTTTTATATTTACTAACTTAGTGTAATTGACACTTCTCGTTGATCATGATGATCATTTTATGATTTAGACTAGCAATTGTGCGATGTCTCTTTGTTTCCAAGGTTAGACTAGACCTCATTGGTGTGATTTCGACTCACACATATCTCTTTGTCCGCAAGGTTAGTCTAGACACCATTTGTGTGATTCCACTCACACATACCTTTTTGTTGCGAGGTTAGGCTAGACACCATTTGTGTGATTCCACTCACACATACCTTTTTGCTTTTTGGTTAGCCTAGACCTCATCTGGGTGATTCCGACTCACCCATATGGGGTAGCTCCCCATGGTCTTCGGACCGTTATGTGATAGGCCTCTTTCCCTTTTTCTGTGATTTCTGGATTCTTGTGGTGATTTCTGGAATTTATGTCATTGACTCGTTATGAGTACAAGTTTAGGGTATGATGCCCTCTTTGGATCTTTGAGAAGATTCTTGTGATATTGATTGATCTTCTGTTGATCATCATTTGCATACTTATAGTAGTATGTCAGTATGGATATTTTATGTTTATGCCATATCTTTTATTTTTATATCATGTCATCTGATATTTATAGCTAGACTGATCCGTTTATTATTTTCTTAAATAATACTCGGGTCAGACCGAGATGTTACAGGTGCTTCTGCTTGACTTCCTCCTGGGATTTGCTACTCTGACTTTTGGCTAACTATTTAGATTAGCAGTTTTTGATGTATACACTTGAGATATAGACTCATAGTTGTATTCTTTTGTATAGCACGTGTTGCTATTCTTTTGTATTATTATGGATCTTTTTGACCACTACTCTGATGTACACTTTCATGTGTTAGTTATATATTCATATCTTCTTCCGCCTTTGTGATATGGATGTCTGTGACTGATTTGTGTTATGCTTATTTCTATGTTTGTTTCCGAAGATTATTTATAGCCACCGTGTGATAAGCAATTACATGGATGGTCGCTCCTCAACAGCCCTATTCTCCGTGCTAGTTGACAGCACTACACCGTAGTGTTCTTGGCTAGCGTGGGTATAGAGGTGGGGCGTCACACTTTACTTCTTTTGAAAACATATGAAAAGTTTTACTTTGGAAACTAAACCAAAAGTTTAAATGTTTGAAACTTTTTAGCAATTTGAAAATTAGTAAACGAGTTGATTTCTTTCCAAGCGATCTCCAATCTTGATCTCCAATCTCATTTAGTATACAAGTTACTGACTTTCATAATACATGGTCAAACAACCAAGTTTATATATCTAAATTTATATGCAATCACATATATAAGCAAAATGACAACTTTAACACCAAACCAAACTTCTAAGCTGCATTTAACATGTCAAATTCAAACTACAACTAACATTACATATATACATACGCAAAACAATATGTATTTACAACCAAACATACAATACATTACACAAATAAACATGGAAACATAAAGGTAAAATCTTTTCAAAATATAAAATAGGTTGCTTACCAAAAACTTTTCAAAACTTTTTTAAACTATGAAATAGCCTAGCACTTTGAAAATTCCTTAGCAAAAACTGAACTTTTCAACCTTAACATTCTAATGGGCTCGACGTAAGAACCATTAGGCATGACCATAATGAAAGTGGGCTCGGCCAACATGGGGGAGGGTGTGTATGGACTTGTTTTGGCTAAGATGAGGTAAAGGAAGAAGAAAGGAAGTGTTTTTAAGTAATTTTAAAAGTTTTTAAAACAAAAAGGAGATAGTTTAAAGTTTTAGAATCTTGAAGGAAGCCATTAAAGATATTTTTCAAGCTTTTGAAAGGAAATAATTTTTTTGAAAATTTCTTGAAAAGTAAGAATGAAAAGGAGAGAGAGAAAATTTGAATTAGTTTTATATAAAATGGAAATATAAAATTACATAAATGCCTTTAAAGTACTTTTCCTCCTCCTAAATTTGAACACATCATCACTTTATCCTCCTTCCCTTGATTCACATGCCTAACCCTTGGTCACCCCCTTTTACCCAATGTGCAATAGCCTTTCTTTGTACCACAATGTGAAATAGGGGTGTGATTTAACTTCTTTTCATTTTAATCATTCGTAAAGGGACATACATCTTACATAAGTACAATTATGTTATTAACACTTATTTTTGTTTCTAATCCATACTTAAGTTAATTTAAAATGTGTAAATACATTAACTAAATTGTTTACAACATTGTAAACAACTTTTAAATAGTAAAAAATTGAAAATTTTGGAAAAGCTTTTTGGTCACATTTTTTTATTTTCTTTCAACTAATCATTTTTGTAAACCAAATTCAAAAATGAATTTTCTATCAATAGTTATGAATGAAAAGAGGGATATATTAATTATTAAACCATTATTTGAATATTTAAAATTAATTAAGTATTCACAAACCAAAGCAGTAGAATTCTGGGTCATTACATTCTCTCTTCTTAAAGGAATTTCGTTCCCGAAATTTCACCACATGAATGACTCATACTATTCATAAGTCTGAATGATGTTCATAGATCATCCATATACAAAAAGCAGTTTCAATCCCTACTCGATTACATAAATTACATGTATAAATATTGAATTACCTCTTACAACTTTACTTAAGTGTATAAATTTTTCGCAACTTAAGTCTATATTTGTATAATACTCTATTATATCCTAAGAGTACATATACAAATCCTAAATTTCAGATTGGTTTTTACTTACACTAGGGTGCTTGACAAACTTGTTGTAATTTACTATTATCTCAAATTCATAAGTTATAAAACTTATCTTTTATATTTTTATTCAAAAATACTTTCAAATAATACTACTATTATTTTCTCAATTTTGAAGAACAATGTAACGACCTGGCATTTGGAACCATTCGCATCCGTACATGTCGGACTTAAATTACTTAAAACAGCGGATTGTTAATTTATATTTGGCAAAAATTAGGATACACAGTAAATAAATCAATCACAAAATCACAGACACAGAGTAATATAACAAGGAATAGATAAATAGTAGTTTATAAAGGTATTATATAAACATCAGAGTTTAAAATAAAATACAACAGAATCTCAAATACATATGAATCTCTAATACATAAAAAATTGACAAGTCTAGACATAAATGACTGGAATAAACTGAAATGACTGAAAGCTATACATACAGATGGATCTCCAAGCGAAGCTCCAACTCCAAAGGCGAGTCTCAAATGCTGTGACACTCAGTCTAACCCCAGCACAAAGCAAAACAAAAAACACTCGAGTCAGGATTAACATTCTTATATTAATAAATTTAACTCAAGTGAAGTGTCAGCTGAAATACAAGTAACTTAAAGGATGTTTAGGATTTCCATCCTTTAAGGGTCCATGGAACTATCTACTATGTAGTAATCTACGCTATTATAATAACGTCTACAGTAAAGTAAAGTATTAGAATAGCGTTAAGGCATTACCTTTACCCCCTTAACACATTTTATATAATGTCGTAGTCTATACAGATACTATAAACTCCACCCGTATGTGGGCTATCAGGGAGCGCTCCATTGGTACGACACAAAACAAACTCGTAGAAGGTGCAATATGGCATGTGACATGGCACGCGAGGCAATGCCAGGGTTGATTTCCCGTTTGTGGATCCGAACGGGTTATAACGCATAGCAGCTACTACCGCCTACCTCATGACACTCTCCCAAATCAAAGATGCACCAAATCAAATCACAAAATAATAGAATGGTATCGAAGGAATGTGCCCGATTAGAAGAATAACCTCACTTGGCCCGGTATGGCTCCTGTTTTAGCCACGTCAAGCTGACTCACGGGAGTCAGGGTTGTGCTAAAACCTCATATAGAATCGTCACCAAACCATCCTACTTTGTTCTAGAATCTCCACCACGTACACAGTGGTTAAGGTGGTTTTCGGTATTGGCAGAGTGTATGACAATATCCAATCCAAGTCTCTTTAACAACCAAATGCTTATTTCATACTGTGTTTATTTCATTTCAAATAGTTCATATTTCATATCAAAATATCATATTCATTTCAAAACTATATCAATTCGATATCATTATTCACTTTAAATAATATTCATTTTCAGAATCGTAACACTTTAAAAATTATAACACTTTCGAAATCATAATACTTTCGAAATCATAACACTTTTGAAATTATAACACTTCCGACTTAAACAGTTTAGACATTGAAAATAGTATATATATTAAAATAGTTATAAATTGAAATGGTTTATATGCTAATTATAATTTAAAATAGTTTATAGATTAAAATATTTTACCTTAAAAATAATATATTAACCTAGCTCCAAATTAGCTTTGTTTCTTCTAATTTCACAAATCAATTCAAATTCTCATTCAAATCATTTTAACTTATATCAATTTCAAATTCAGGTTTTGAACCACAATTTTAAACCACTTCTAATTTAATAGTTTTCAAAGTCTTGATATTCAAACGATTTACAATAACTCAATTCGATAAATGCATTTATTTTTCAAAATTTCAACTTTAAATTAATTTAATTGGAAATTTTCATTTAATTATTTAACAACAATTAAATAAAATCTCCATTACACCTTTAAGTCAGCTAAATATTCAATTTCAATCTTATTTAAATATGAAAATATTCATTTATTCAGCTTTAATCGAAATCAAGTTATCAAGTTATAAAATCATATCTTTAAAAATCTCAATTTAATAGGTTTCAAATTAATTCCAATTTAAATACAATTTAAAAAAAATTAAGTTACAAATCATTGTCAATTTATATTTCCCACCTTAATTTAGTAAAGTTATTACAAAATCTATTTTTAAAAGATATGAATATAAATTTAATTAAATATTTTAAACATATTATATATATATTAAGTAAATTAATTTTTTTTCAATCAAATTTATTTGAAATCTTATTTTATAAATGTTTGAAAATAATAAAATTTAAGTCAAAATTCAACAATTTATATTTTCAAAACTAACTTATAAATTTAAAATTTCCAAACATATAACTTGAAAATCTAAAATTTTCAAAATAAAATATCTTTGCATTATATTAATAAATATATATTAAAATCCATATATTTCCTTCCAAAAAGTCTAAAAATCATTTTCAAAATAGGCCAATGGTGTCCGTATATAATTTTCTATCCTCTGGTCAAGTGATACAGATGTTTATCATTTCAATCTGCAATTTAAATTTAATATTTACGGGTATATATCATTTCAACCCGCAATCCCAAAATTCAAAAATCAACGAAAATCGCTTGGGCTTATCATTTCAACCCATAATGATTTTTCCTAAATCTATAAATATCGTTTGGGTATGTATCATTTCAATCATAGGGGAATCTAATCTAACAGGGAACTTGTAGAGTGAGAACAAATATGATAACAATATATCAACCACATGCATATGTCATCAGGGACAAATTCAAATATAATATATATAGCAGGTTATGGTGTCATATGTCATAGGTAAACAATAGCAGATAAGAACATATCATATTTAACAATTAAATAACTTAACAAGTTGAATTTAACAGCATATTTCAGTTGTCATTTCAAGTGAAATCAATTTACTAAATATAAAAATGTTAATCATGAGTGATTGCTCACCTTTCGAAGCTGGAGAAAACAAGACAAGCACATGGATTAAATCACGAATTCGACAATCGACCAATCCAAACGAAAAATCTCAAAGTGAAGCAAGTTGAACATGGATTTGACAAACAAAGCTGATAAATAGGAATCGATAAAAACAAATCAAAAATAAGCTTAATATAACCGAAACGAAATGTACATTATATTATTATTTTTCTCTTAAACCAATGTTCAGTTTGACATGCATATTTAAAAATAAAATCAATATATATACATGAATACACACACACTCTTAAAATCAATAATATTATAGACATATATACATATATACTTTAAAATAAACAAAGGAATCAAAGCAATTCAAAAACTCCATCTTGATATTATTATAAACATATAATCAGACAGTAAGATTTTAATAGCATAACACGATATATTATTATAAACATATATACAAACAGCTACTATGTAAAATAATTTGGGAAAACTTACATATATAAACATTCTTTATTATAATTATTATAACATATATATATATATATATATATATATATATATATCAAAGTATTAACAAAACCATTTTATATATAAATACATATTCAAGAGCTGTCAGGCTAGCAGTTTTAAACAACATAAAAAACAAACCTGAATTATCTCATCCTTATATATTTTTCCACAACACAACAAAGAGGGAGCAAGCTAACTCAGATTTTTCGCAAATATAAATATTATTTCTCTTTTCAAAATATTTCCCAATAGATATTTAAACGTAAAATGTTTTAAAACTATTCAAACAGATACCAAAATATCAACTATAAAATATATAAGTAACATATATGTAAATATAAACCTAATATATATAAAAAAAATCAAGCATCAGTATACCACAGATACATCCACGAGTTCAGAGACGTGCAAGGCTTGAGCTCGGCAACTAGCGATGGAAGGGAAACAAGGCTGGCATTTCAAATAAAAGTGGACAAGCATAAATTCCTTTTTTCAAAAGCTTGACCATGTTGAGTAGGAAAAAGAAAGGTGCACTGCTACCCACAGCCAGGCAGTGCTTGGGTAGAGGATGTTGCTGCGTTTTGTGTGGCGAGGTGATGTTGGTGAAGGCATCAGCTGTCATAGGGCAACGAAGTTGAGAGGGTATTGCGGCTAGACTGGGTTGGCGTGGGGACTAGGCATTATTTGCGTACGGCAATGGAGGTTGGGAGGAAGCATGGCGTTAGAGGGAGGGGAGAAGGGAGGTGGATCTGTAGGTTGATGGGAAGGCTATGCGATAGCGCGTGGGTTGGTGATGTGTGGAATATGAAAACGTGGACGAGCAGTTTCGGTGGGGTTGCAAAAGGTGGTGAGTGGATGGAAATGAGAAACTTGCTGGAAGCGGACGTGAGGAGTTGGTTTCACGTGGAGGCATTGACTGGGTGAGGGTGACTATCGGTTTGGTCATGAGGGATGGGTTGGAGGCACATGCATGTATCGGTGTGGTCGGTCATGATGGTGGTGATGGAATGAAGTTGGGCCATAAAGGAAGGCTGCATGTCCATTTGGTGAGGAGGAAATGGAGGGGAGGAGATGAGAAACTTTATGAAGGAGTAGGTGTTGTTGCGTTTTCAATGCATATGTATTTAATAACTTTTTTCTCATGAGAACAAATGAACTGTAAACTATGTACATGCCATTTGAATTATATAATATATATTTGTTGTTATAATATATGCAAATAATGAAATGAATACGCTTTTACGTTGTTTTGTTTAGTCTCACATCGTGGAATAAGTTAAACCCTTTGCTTTGAAGCCTTTATATAAAGGAGACCATGTAATGTAAATATATGTCTATTATCTAAAATGAATAATATATCTTTTATCTCTCTCTAACGGCTTCTATTTTCTTCATTTTATGGCTTCTACTTTCTTCATTTTATAACATGTTATCTGCACGAAGCTCTTATAAATCTTCTAAAGGGTAAGCTATCTTTCAGATCTAATTGATTAAATCTTTCAGATCTCATCCTACTAATTTTTTTTTTCCTTTTAGATCTCATTGTATCATTGATCTAATTATTCGGATCTGATTATATTTGTAAATCTTATTTTTTGTCCATGTATTTCAGATTTTGTTTTGTTGTAGATCTTATTTTTTTGATTCTAGTTTTTCAGATCTCTTATAGATTTTACTATCATGTTCATATGATATTTTTTTAGATCTGTAGATTTTAATCATCGGATCTCTTATTTAAGTGTCGTTCATGTATATCCATTTTTTGTGACAATTTTAAATTTGATCTGAGACTAAAGTTGTTCCATAAACTAAAATGTAATTTTTGAACTTATTCTTTTAGTTCTCCTTTTAGATCTTTTCTATCGTGGATCTAATTTTCTAGATTTCATTATATACATATGTATACATACATACATATACGTACATATATATATATATATATATATATATATATATATGTGTGTGTGTGTGTGTGTGTATATATATATTACCTCATAGATCTTGCTTTATCAATCTTATCATTTTAGATCTCATTTTATTGTAGATCTAAACTTTTAGATCTCATTCCATTGTTTAGTGAAAAAAAAGTTTTAATTTTGAAATTTTTTTGTTTGGATTTCGGTTTGAATGAGAACTGTAGAAATAATTTTACCACATGATTTATATTTTCAGAAGAAATATTTCACTATTTCATAGAGAAACAAATATAAGGATAATACGTATCTAGAAGATCGTATTAAGTCTATATGAAAGAATAAGAACCTGAAGTTCATATGTGCGAAGGTAAAAGATTAAAGTTTTCATAAGCTGAAATAAAGCCATGAAAAAAAATAAGTGAGCAATACCAGAAGAAGATGTTGTTATGTCTAGAAGACAAAACATAAAAATAATTTGTTGAAATAACATTACAAATGTGGTAAATACTATTTCCTCGAAGAGAAATAGTATTATGATTCCCATGTTCGAATACAATTATGAAGAGTCCTCTTGTTTCAGTGTATTTGGAGACATGAAGTTCTTGAATAAAAATTATGCATATGAGTTTGCATTCCTAAAAAATGGGGTTTATATATCAAAACTCAAATATATAAATTTGAGATGGTAAGCTTTGAATTATTAGAAAAGCTAATTCATATTATGGCCAATTGCAATCAAACCTGAAGTTTGATAATGAAAATCAAGTTGTACCATTTAGGATCTAAGTACTAGACAAAGACTTTATTTTAAAGTAAAAATGGAACCTGAAGTTCTAAAAATATTTACCAATGGTAATAACTACTAAACCAAATAAATGTATAGAAATTTGTTCACTCCAGAAGTGGTGATGATAATAATAACAGTAATAATAATAAAATCTCCAGAAGAGATTTGTTGATATATTTGGTGCTTTTACTAAACCAAATAAATACATAGAAATATATCTACTTTCCTACTCTCTTTCTTTTAATAGAAAACAAGGTATTCTAATAGGAAGTTTAATAGAAATATATCTACTTTCCTTCTTCCATGCATCCAATCATGTCTTTCAAAAGGTAAAACATAATAGATCAAGTTTCTTTCGTTTGGCTCATCAAGTGAGTATTTTGGATTCTTCATAAAATGAATGTTAATGTTTATACACAAATCAATTATGTTATATTATATATAAAACTCATTCATCTTTCCTCTTTCAGCAAAGAGCTATTCCAATGTTTACTATTTTATATGCATAATCTTTTACCTATTATTGCCATGTCACAAAAATATACTTATTGATGTTATCAATAGCTGTAACTCATACAACATACTTTTTAGTTGCCAAGTCAAACTATTTTGTTTTTCATGATATTATTCATAAACTATCTGATGTACAAATTTCCTCTCTCTGTTTAGCTCACAATATGTAAATAACCACATATATTAATTCATATATTAATCAGTAGCAATTAATAAATCATTAAATAAAATTAATTGATTAATGAGAATGGTCCAACAAAGATGCGTATGAATACTTCACACATTTATTCTTCTTTTATGTCTCTTATTGTTGACAAGGATCATAACGTATGTACATGTTATATATTCATGTTTCTCATTTTTGCAGTTGTTATGAATTAATAAATGGTATTTAATACTACATATTCATATTCTTAAATTTGCCTATATTATGAAAGTAAACATAATCAAGTCAGCACAATCTTTGATTATAATTCATCCCTTATCCACCAATCAATCCATATAAAGGCCTTTCCATATTTTCAAGGATAGTTTTGCATTTTCAAGGAAAGTAATGAATGTAATTAATGAGATTGGATCTAGAGCTATCAAAAGGATGTAAATAAGAAATTATAGTCACTTTTATAGATTATATTTGGTTGTCTTTTACTATTTTGCATTAATGTTTTTATTCTTTTACTGTAACTACTATCAGACACAGTTTCTTATTTTATGAAATGCATTGATTATATACCCATGAACAGTATTTTGATGCTTATGCATTTTTATTTCCACTTATAGTTGGTAATATGATAAACACAACCAATCTTGAATTTAAAGCTTTGGACTTATTAGAAGGTAACTTATTGTCATAGATATCAGATGTTGACATCCAATTACAATCTCATTGCTTAGAAAATGCTATAAAAATGATAATCCAATAGGATAAAACAATGGCTCTTATATTTTTAATGTGTCATATTGACGCAGCGGAAATAACAAACTTGACGTGCTAATAATGTTTTGATACAAATTGACGCACTTTCTTCCTCACGAATGAATTCGTGTCAAGTAGACTTGGTAGAACGATAAATGCCTAAATCCGTCGATCTCTCGAGATACCGGATTCGAGCTATCTTCAACACGTTGATCGCGCAAGATTCCGCGTTATAAGATCTATGATTCTTCGACGTTGATCTCGCGCACGAGATTCCGTGAATTGGCTTCAAATTCGTTGATTCGAGCGCACTCGAATATCCGAAGATGGAAGAAGAAGGAGATCACACTCAACTTCAACAAAGTGGCAAAAAGCACACAAACAAATTTTATTCAAAATCTACTCTTTTTTACAATGACACCACACCTCTATTCATAGTAATTTACAACTCACACAACCGACTCAACAATCAGCGACTCACGACCTAATATTACATGGCTTAACACCTACGACATAAGAAATACAACATATGACTTAACAAATATCAATGACTTAAGAAACAATACATCACAACAACATATGACATAAAGTACATGACTTCAGCGACATATCAGTACAACACAATAACGACATAACGAGATAACGACCTAACAACATACGTGACTTAACAGCTACACGACCTAACAACAAATAGCACATATGCGACATAAGCACAGAATGACTTAAGCGACCTAAGCTCCAGGCGACTTAAGAGAATAACATAGCTTCATGCGACATACGACTTAAGAAATGCAGCATAACTTAACAGCTTACAGAACCAGCCTTCATGCGACATAAGAACATCAGCGACTTAAGGAAGCAACGACTTAAGGCAGCAACAACTTAAGAAATCAACATAGGCTGTGCGTCTTAAACGAACCACGGGATAAGCTTCAGTTGCGACCTAAGAGAAACACAGCCTTGTTTTCCTGAGCCGTTAACTTCATAGGTCAGTAGGTCGTTGAGCGACTTAAGAAACGCGGCCTAGTTTTCCTGAGCCGTTAGCTTCATAGGTCGGTAGGTCGTTGATCGACTTATGGTTGAGCGACCTAGATCGTTGACATACAGTTGACATAACTCGTTAGGTTGCTCAGATGACTCAGGGCAAGGTGTTAGGTTGCTCACGCGACTCAAGGCCTGGTGCGCTGCATCATCCTCCCCTGGTTGAAAAGAATTCGACCCCGAATTCACATTTTCCTCTTCTTCGACATGCTTATTCTCATGATATGGAATCAAGTGTTTGACGTTGAAAACGTTAGCAACATGGATATGATTCGGCAATCTCAACTGATAAGCATTCTCATTAATCTTCTTTACGATCTCCAAAGGACCAATCTTTCTAGCAGCTAGCTTGTTGTAAGCACCAATAGGAAATCTGTATCTGACAGTTATTTTTTTGAGTGCCCTGCTATCCGTACACATTCTCTATGAACCATCTTTCTTCGGCGCTAACAAAGCTGGTACAGCACAAGGACTGAGACTCTCTCGAACACGCCTTTGCTCAAGCAACTCCTCAACCTGTCTCCTCAACTCTTCATGCTCCTTTGGACTCATCCGATAATATGGCCTATGCGGTAAAACAACACCTGGCACTAAATCAATCTGATGTTGTATGTCTCTCAGCGGCGGTAATTCCTTGGGCAATTCTGTAGGAAAAACATCTTCAAATTCATTCAACACTGGTCTAACCTCCTCGGGAATTTCAAGATCTTCACTTTCTTCATACCCAATCAACATAAACATTTCAGCACTATCCTTCACTTCTTCAACAAATTCTTTCGAAGATAACAGGCTAGTTGATTCCACCTTCTTCTCTGACTTGCTTTTACTTTGTTCACGCTTCTTAGGAACCAAAGTAATTTGAGTACCTTCAAACATGAAACTGTAGCTGTTGGCACGACCATTATGTTGTACAGCTCGATCATATTGCCATGGTCTTCCCAATAGTAAATGACATACATCCATATCCACAACATCACACCATATATCATCTTTGTACTTCTTCCCAATGGAAAATGTAACAAAAGCTCGCCTTCCCACTTTCACTTCTCCACCTTTCTTCAACCATGCCAGTTTGTAAGGTCTAGGGTGTTTTTCAGTCTTCAAGATTAACTTCGTAACGGCTTCTTCAGAAATAATGTTATCACAGCTTCCCGCATCAATAACAAATCGACAAACCTTCCCTAAGATAGTACATGTAGACTGAAAGATATTGCTTCTTAGCCAACTAGAATCATTCTCATGCTTTGGCACTAAACAAGACCTCCTCATCATCAAGTTACATCCTTCATCTCCTGACACAACTTCTTCATCATCATCAAACTTCGATGGTTGAGAATAGTCAACTTCAGCTTCCTCATTCTCATACTCACATTCTTCTGCAACTAATGCTCTCTTCTTTGGCTTTGTACATTCATTACTTTTGTGGCCAAACTCCTGACAATTATAGCACTTGATACTATAATTGACCTTTGCTTTAGCGGCTTCTTTGACAATTGGTTTATTGACTGTCTTGGGAACATTAGCACTGCTACTAACACCCTTGTTTTGGTTGTTAGAACTCGTAAACACACCACCTCCACGTCTCCCTTGTTTCTCCCAAGCTAGAGCTTTCTGATGTGCTTCAGCAACAGACATTGGATTAAACATATTCACCATGTCTTGAATTTGCATTCGTAACCCTCCAATATATCTAGCTGTTCCTCTGTCTCCATAATATCATTCCTTGCAATCAATTGATAGAATTCATCTGCATAATCATTCACTGTCCTCGTTCCTTGTCTCAAATTCTGTAATCGTTGATACATAAGAGATTGATAATTGTATGGCAAGAAAGTTGCTTTTATCATCTTACTCATCTTCTCCCAAGTAACAACTTTCGATTTTCCCATTCATTCCCGAGTTAGTTTAGTTTGTTGCCACCATGCCAGAGCTCTTCCCCTTAGTCTTGTAGCAACTAACCGAACTCTTCGATTCTCAGGCACTTCTTTGAATTCCAAAATCTCTTCAACATTTGACAACCAATCAAGAAATTCTTCTACTTGCATACCTCCTTTGAATTCTAGAATCTCCATCCTCATACCCGACTCCCATTTACGATCATTTTCTGAATCAAGATATTGATTTCGCACTTGGCCTCGATCTCGATAATGAATACTTCCTCTATCACCATATTCTTCAAAATCATATGTATGTCGATATCGATCTCATCCATCTACGTCTCTATGACTACGCATATCCCTTCTATCATGTCTTTTGGCATCACGATATGGATCATTGTCAAACTCACATGGGGTTCTTCTTTCTTCATTTCGATACTCGTGGTGTTCTCGCCTCATTGAAACTGATGATTCTCTTCTATCTTTATAAGATTGGGTGACATTCTCCTTTCTCCTGAAACTGATGGTGAAACCCTGTTTCCACTCTGGTGCGAAACTGGTGACGTTCTCCTTTGACTTTGATTCATGTCTTTCATCAACTTCTCTAACTTTCCAATACCTTCATCGAACTTTTCATTGACACGCTGGTCCATTTGCTCAGCTTCTTGTCTTCGATACACACCTTCAACATTATGATCGCGGTTAGCACGTCTCGGAGGCATGATCTTCAAACAATCTCGGTTCTTTGACTTAGCTCCGATCTAAATTGCTTTAACTCTGCTCGTCTTAGCTCGGCTTCGAACTAGCTTTGTACGGCCTTGATCTTATTTAGCTCTGATACCAAACTGATGCAGCGAAAATAACAAACTTGAAGTGCTAATAATGTTTTGATACAAATTGATGCACTTTCTTCCTCAGGAATGAATTCGTGTCAAGTAGAGTTGGTATAACGATAAATGCCCAAATCCGTTGATCTCTTGAGATACCGGATTCTAGCCATCTTCAACACGTTGATCGCGCACGATTCCGCGTTATAAGATCTACGATTCTTCGACGTTGATCTCGCGCATGAGATTCCGTGAATCGGCTTCAAATTCGTTGATTCGAGCGCATTCGAATATCCGAAGATGGAAGATGAAGGAGATCACACTCAACTTCAACAAAGTGGCAAAAAGCACACAAATTTTTTTTATTCAAAATCAACTCTTTTTTACAATGACACCACACCCCTATTTATAGTAATTTACAACTCACACAGCCGACTCAACAATCAGCGACTCACGACCTAACATTACACGGCTTAACACCTGCGACATAAGAAATACAACATACGACTTAACAAATATCAACGACTTAAGAAACAATACATCACAACAACATACGACATAAAGTACATGACTTCAACGACATATCAGTACAACGCAATAACGACATAATGAGATAACGACCTAACAACATACGCGACTTAACAGCAACACGACCTAACAACAAACAGCACATATGCGACATAAGCACAGAATGACTTAAGCGACCTATGCTCCAGGCGACTTAAGAGAATAACATAGCTTCATGCGACATAGGACTTAAGAAATGCAGCATAACTTAACAGCTTACGGAACCAGCCTTCATGCGACATAAGAACATCAGCGACTTAAGGAAGCAACGACTTAAGGCAGCAGCGACTTAAGAAATCAGCATAGGCTGTGCGACTTAAACGAACCACGGCATAAGCTTCAGCTGCGACCTAAGAGAAATGCGGCCTTGTTTTCCTGAGTCGTTAGCTTCATAGGTCGGTAGGTCATTGAGCGACTTAAGAAATGCGACCTTGTTTTCCTGAGCCGTTAGCTTCATAGGTCGGTAGGTCGTTGAGCGACTTATGGTTGAGCGACTTAGACCATTGACATACAGTTGACATAACTCGCATAACTCGTTAGGTCGCTCAGGTGACTCAGGGCAAGGTGTTAGGTTGCTCACGCGACTCAAGGCCTGGTGCGCTGCATCACATATCCACGACAAACTTAAAATAAAACATTTAACTGAAAAAGATCATCTTTACCTATGGAACTCCCTGAAGGAGCGTTATGACCACCAAAATATGGTCACACTTCTAAACACTAGACACATGTGGTTGAACTTGAAGCTTCAAGTCTTTAAATCTATTAGGAAATACAATTCCTCTATATTTAAAATTACTTCTAAACTAAAATTATGTGAAAGGATTGTCTAATAATACTAACCTGAAGTTAGAACATTTCTTCGAAGTTGATGAAGAGAACTCCATTAATGATGAAAATCTAAGTGCAATAATAAATGATATGGTCGAATTGATCAATAGTAGCAGCCTGAAGTCTGCTATGTGGATTTTATTTTATTTCAGTTCAATAAATCAATTGGAAGTTGATGCTTGTATGTTTTTCCTTTCATAACTAATTGAAATAATGTACCGATAATGTTGGCTTTAATCAGTAATCTATTTTAAATTTTGGAAAGTACTAGCATTTATTTATGCTTATAAATTTAGTAGTTAACTAACTATATTGGATTTAGTTCTTAAGATATAGACCATCAATATTTGAGTGATAATATATGCCTACTAGATTGTGCAACTATTTACATTATTTTGAAAAACCAGAAGTTTTTTCTCCAAACTATCTGAAAATATTTAGCTAAAAATTTCAACCATAGCAAATCCGCTAATATAGTTGAAGGGTCCGGAAGAGCCCATATAGTATTACCAAATGGTAAATATATCTTAATTCAAAATACATTATACTCAAGCAAATTTAAAAGAAATTTGTTGAGTTTTGAGGATATATAAATGAATGGCTACCATATTGGAACTATGATGAAAACTTTAAAGAATACCTTTGCGTTTTTCTAAAATTGAAAGCCAGAAGCTTATTTTAGAAAAAGCTGGTACAATTACAACTGGATTATATTTCATGAAATTTGACATAATTGAATACCATATTTAAACATGAGCCAGAAGCTCACAAATATCAGTTGAATGCATCTTATCAATTGATAAAAGAATTATCCTCCTATTATTAATATGTATGGTGTATTTGCTAGTAGCAATATGATAGTGGATCAAAATGAGAATCCAAAGATGATTATTATTTAATGTGACAATGTTCCTCAACATTGAGGGGGAGGATAAAGGGATACAAGTTCATTTTGATCATCAATGTCAAATATTTGTTTACATGTATAATAATGCAAAATATTAAGCAACCTGAATAAGTTATTAATAATATCCTTAGTAGACTTTCTCCAATATTGATTTGAATCCCTGAAGGATCAAAATGTGTAAACCATATCTGAAATATGGTACAAAAATCAGTTCGAAATACTTTTGGAGTAAGTAATAAAGATGCCAAATAAAAGATGTGAGTTTTCTTGAAGAAACACTTAAGGTTTCACTTTGAAGAGAATAATGACATGATTGTCAAATTACCCTAGAAGTGGTTTAGGTACCTAAAACATGATAATCAAAGGGATCTCAATAAATCATGTCTAGAACTGACAAGAAATAATTATTGATGATAAATTTGTAAAAAAAAGCGCTTATGTTTATAAATAGATTAAGGATCTTGAATTAGGGGAAAGATGACTGGCCATCATGAATCCCTTACCAATAGAGAAATATGGACATATAGTTTGCAAAGTAGCGAAAGTACTTGAAATACTTAATATACCCCGAAGGTATATGTATGGTTTAAATCATATTAAACGATGAAAGTATACAAATTACTGAAGAATGTAAATAACTTTTGTGGTTATAAAGAATGCAAAGAACAAGAATCGTAGATGACAACCTACTTTTGAGTATTGTTGTAATGAAAATTTTGATATAATTCATGATGAGTAGATTACTTCCTATTTTTAAGTATCGTTGTAATGAAACTTTGTATATACATTGAAATGTTAGTTGCGATATGCAAAATTACTCCTGAAGAATATAAATAACTTTGTTGATTATAAAGAATGCAAAGAACATGGAATGTAGACTACAACCTTCTTCTAAGTATTGTTGTAATGAAAAACTTGATACACTTCAAGATGGGTAGATTACTTCCTGCTTTTAAGTATTGTTGTAAAAGAACTTTTAATACTCATCAAAGATGTAGTTGCAATATGCAAAACTGATTGAAGCATAAAAATGAAAACACATGATGTATTTTTCATAAAGGTACAAACAAAATACATAAAATGAAAATCATATTTGGATTGGAAATTTTGATTGTATCGAAGGAAACTATTAATAAATTGGATTATTAATGAGATACATATTTATGGATCCAGAAGTATCTATAACCAATTTAGGTTATCGAAAGACGAAGACGAATTCAGAGGAAACTTTAAATCAAGGGGAGCATCTATAAGTATTTTATAATGCACTCTTTATCCTTAAATAACATTTTTCCCACTGGGTTCTTATTAGTAAGGTTTTAATGAGGCATTATCTTGATCCAGAAATATCAACTCCCCAGTAACATTTGAAAATAAGTTATAATGTACTCTTTTTCCTTATTTAAGATTTTTCCCACTGGGTTTTTCTTACTAAGGTTTTAACGAGACATTATCTTGATCTAGAAGAATCAAACATCTTTTCAATAAATAACATCTCAAATATGTTATTTAAGTTAAATTATATTTTTATCCTTGACCAAGGTTTTTCCCATCGGGATTTCCTTTGTATGGTTTTTAATGAAGTATTATATTGATCCAGAAGTATCAAACTCTATTTGATTTGTTAATTATTGAAATATGTCATACTATATTGTACTCTTATTTCTTCACTAAGATTTTTCCCATAAGGTTTTTCTTAGTATGGTTTTAATAAGGCATTAGTTTGGTCCAGAAGTATCAAACTTCATTTGAAGAAATGAGAAAATAAGATAAGTCATTATACTCTTTTTTTCCTTCACTAAGATTTTTCCTATTGGGTTTTTCTTAGTAAGGGTTTACTGAGACATTATTTTGATCCCGAAGTGTGATGACCCGGAATTTTGGGCAATATCAATTTAATAATCTGTATTAAAATTAAATTGATTTGATAATTGTCTTTTATCATTTTAATTTAAATTGTCAATCTATTCTTTTATAAGCAAATAAATGTTTAATTGGTAAATTCTATCTTTTAAAAGCTAATAAAATGTTTTCTATTTATAATGTATATATATAATTGTATATATTATAAATATAAAATCTTTGGTTTGAAATTTAATGAATAAAATCTTGTTTTCAAATTCTAATATGCATTTTGGTAATTTGGAAATTTTGATTTAAATTTAATATATAAGTTTTCAAAGCTGTTTAATAGTTAACTATATGGTTTTATATATTTGAGATAATTTTTTAATAGTTTAAAATAGATTTTTAGCTTAAGTTAAATTTAAATTTAAATTAATCAATAAAAAGGTTTATTTTACATTCTTTGTAAATATTGCTTAATAAATATGATTTGGAAATAAATAATAAGATAATCTCTTTTATTAATTATTTCAAATTAATAAATGTGTTATTTTCAAATAATATAGTTATAGATAGGTTTTAAAGATAACAGTCCTCCTCAAACCAAAAATTATCAAATCATCAAACCTGCATATCATTTGTAATCTACTTCCTCAAACCAGAATAATCAAATTTAACAACCTATAGCATCATTTCAAAAATCCAATTTGTATCCAATAGCTTGTAATCATCTTCAAATCCAAAACCTAAAATTCATTTGCAAAATCAGAAACCGATAAACTCATTTTCTATATCAAAATCAGATCATGCAAACATCCTCCTCAAAACCAAATGTAAATCAAAGACTGCAACCTTTTTCAAATCAAAGAAGCCAACAATTTTATTCAAGCTGTACAAAAATCAAGTCTGCAAGCATGTCATTTAAACCTGAGACGAAAATCAAAGATCGAACATTTTTACATCAACCTGTAATTCAATCAAACCAAGCCTGAATATCCTTCAACCTATAAATCAGGCAAGCAAACCTGAGTGTAAACTAAAGAAAGTTCAAGCAATTCATCTCTATTCTAGATATAAGTCATCTCTGCATGTTTCAATACCAAGCATTCCAGTTTACAAAACAAAGAAGCAACTAAAAGTTTTAAAGTTTAAAAGCTGTTTTAAAAGGGGATAGGCTCTGTTCTTCATTTTTCAATCAGATGAATAACATTTAATTTAAAAAGCCTAAGTATATAAATCTGGTTGCATGATTAATGTCTGAAATAAGTATGTTTGTGTATGTATATTGTTGAATTTCTGGATGTATGATGTATGCATGCTTGTGAATATCTGTAAACATCTCTATACCTAGTTTTAAGTTTAGTTTTGATTTAAAATTCTTTATCTCTTGATCAAGTCACTGTTAGAATTAAGTTATAAACAAAAATTGTTTGTTTAATCATAAATTAAAGTTTAAAAATTTATTGAAGTGAAAATAAAATTGGGGATTGCTCTGGAAATCGAAAGAACAGAAATGACTAAGTTTTGTCAAAATTTCAAACATACTAAATTATTATTTCAGGCATATGATCTGAAACAGTATCCAAAATCATGATTTTTAGAAGTAAAACCCTAGTTTTTAGATTGGGTTGGAATGTGTATTTTGGGAATGATCAAATTTTGTGTTTTAGGTTGCCTCTGATGATCCAAGTGATCAGAGAGGATGGGGTTTCCATGGGAGATGAAAGGATGATCGAAGACTTTGGTAATAATATCAGGAAGATGATCATAGCACTATAGCGACCGCAGGAGGTTGAGATTGTTTTTAACCCAAGTTTTTATGGTGGTCGAAAATTTGCTCATCGCGGCAACCATAGTGGATCGAGTCCAACAAAACTTTGGGAAATGATGGCAAGGGTGTGGACGATGTCGTGGCCGGAGTCTCTGGCGTTCTAGTGATTTAAAGCGAAAGGTCGAGGATGTTTCAGGTGGGTCTATTGTTTTAGTTTTGGGTTCTAGAATACTCTAATTCGAATTCGAGTGGGAATCCATGAGTTTGGAGTTTGGATGGTCTGAGGTTGTGGTCGCTGACCTTGAGGAGGTTGCGACGATGATCGTAGGTGGTCGGAGCCACCGTGCATGTGCACGGTGCATTGTTGAGTGTCAGGTTTTGGGTTGGGTGATGTCTCGAAGATGGACTCGTGTATTTGGAAGGGTAACTCAAGTGACGACTCGAGTAACTCGTGGATGTTTTCGTAACAGGTTTTAACATGTCTGGTTTTAAAATTTTAAACTGAATTTAAAATGTACGCAAGATTTAAACAAAGTGTTAAATAAAGTTTTAAAATATGGATTCAAATTTAATTTGTATCCTAGTAAAGTTTTATAAAATTTAAATGTTTTAACAACTTTAAAATGTTTAAAGCGTATTTAAAATGATTTGAATTTAAAAGGAATTTGGTTTAAACTCTTTTAAATTTCTTTGGTAAGATAAATATTTCTTTAACATGAGACTTAAAAGGTTTTTTAATTGTTTTTAAATTGTGTTAAATTTAAATTTGTATTTAGTTTAAATCTTAATTTGAAATGGAATTTAAAAGTAAATTTGAAAATAAAATGTTTTCAAATGTTTTTGTTAATGACAATTTAGTCATAAATAAGAAATGTTTTTATCTTATAGTTAAATTAAGATTTAATGAGTTGGGATAAATTAAATTATTAAGGTAATTTAAAAATAATTTATTAATTTAAATAAATTAATGAGTTGAATTAATTAATGTAGTAATTAAGGGTTTAAATTAATTAATTAAGGTTTAAGTTAATTAATTAAGGAATAATTAATTTGTAATTGAGAATCATTAATTAGGTTAGATTAGATTTTTAATTAATGATTAGGAATTAATTAATTAAGTAATTAAGGATTAATTAATTACAATAAAGCACTTAATTAATTAATAATTAGAGATTAATTAATTGGTAATTAGTAAGAATTAATTTGAGTTTAATTACTTTAAGTAAAGTAATTAAAGAATTTTTAATAGTTAATGAAGATCATAAACTTGGGATTAATAAATTAATAAGTAGTTAATTAATGTGATTAATTTTAATAATTAATTAGATTAATTAATTAAAATAATCATTTGTGGATTTGATTAAGTATAATTACTTAATGAAAGTAATTTAAGGAATTAATTACTTAATGTAATTAACTAAAGTAATGTGATTAATTTAAGTTAATCAATTAAGTTTAATTAATTTAAGATAATCACTGGATGATTTGTTAAGTATAATTATTAAATGTAATTAATGAAGAATAATTACTTAGTGAAGTAATTAAGATGAGTAATTACCAGATGTAATTAATTGAAGTATGGAGGAGATTTGGGATTAATTACTTTGTGTAATTAATATAAAGGATAATTACTTAGTGAAAGTAATTAATAATTAATTACTTAGTGTAATTAATTTAAGAATTAATTAATAAGTTATTTGAAGATAATCAAGTGATGTAATTAATTAAGGGTAATTAATTACTGAATGAGATTAATCAAAGGTGATTAATAAATATAATTAATTAAAGATTAATTATTAAATGTAATTAATTAAGGAGTAATTAATTTATTTAATGAAGTAATTAAGGGTAGTTAATTACTGAATGTGATTAATCAAGATTAATTAATGAATAATTAATTTAAGATTAATTATTAGATGTTATTAATTAAGAAGTAAGTAAGGGATTATTAATTAATGTAATTAAAGATTGATTAATTAAAGGTTAATTAATCAAAAAGTGATTAAAGATAATTAATTAATTGTAATTAATTAAGGATTAATGTAATTGATTATAATTAATTAATTAAGTAATTAAAGGTTAATTACTGAAATTGGTTAAGGGTAACTAATTTGTATAATTAATAAAAGGCTAATTACTCAATGTAATTAGAGAATGATTAATCAAGGATGATTAATCAAGATAACTAATTTGTATGGATTGAATGCTTTGGAAACATCGTCAGGTGGACGATGATCATTAGGGCATCTCCAATCGTTCAAATATTTGCTGAATTTGCCCCAAAAAAATTTCCAGTCGTTCAATTCAACGGTAATATTAAGCTTAACGTTCAGGATCTGGTTCAGGATCCTGAACGGGGCTTGGGCACCCATTTAATGGGCGCCCAAGCCCTGGCGCCCATTTTATGGGCGCCAGAGCTCTGGCGCCCATAAAATGGGCGCCAGGGCTTGGGCGCCCATTAAATGGGCGCCCAACCCCTCCCCCAAAAATTCCTCCCCTCCTAACCATATTTCCCCCCTAACGGCTATAAACGGTCACATTTGAAATTACAACGGCTATAAACGGTCATATTTCAATTACAACGGCTATAAACGGTCATATTTATGATTTCACTACATATATCACAATGTTATCCAAATTGTAATACACACATCTCTTCTTCTATTACAATTTTATTCTCAATTCCTTAATATTGAAAGTATGTCTCATCCGTTTCAATCATATACCGAAGCGATGAATATGGATAGCTGGGATTTAGATTCTCAACCCTTTCAAAATGGAATTCCCCAAACCGCCCCCCCTCTATCGTTCCATTCTTCTGCTCCATGGTCTGGCGATGAAGATAAGGATTTGTGTTATATTTATTGTCATTTTTCTAACGACTCGGTAAAGGGGAACGACCAAAGTGGAGAGGCGTTTTGGGCAAAAGTCATGAGTGCGTACAATAAAAAACATGTTGAAAAGACGAGATCAATGTCTGCAATCACGGGTCGTTTTGGGAAGATTAATCGACAAACACAATTCTACGAGTCGCAGATCCACAAAATAAGAACAACAAATCCAAGTGGAATGGGTGGCGAAGCTGAATTGGTAGCATTTTGTAAAATCACATTTTTAATTTACATTCATTTCTAATCACTTTGTTAATATTTGATTTTGTTTTTCTGTTTTTGTAGAAGAGAATGGCGAACGATCAGTTCTTGAAATTATTTACAAGAGAAAATGGTACAAAGAAACCCCACTACTATCAGTTTGCAAACTGCTATGACTTGCTTGTTAGTCAACAAAAATGGAACTCAAACACCGCAAAAGGCTTAAGAGATGTGCAGACGAAGTCAAAGGGGAAGAAAAAAGCAAGTAGATCTACTTACAATTCTAGCCCAGGCAATTCTTCTCATATGGCCTCAAATGAATGCCAAGATATCGAAGACGAAGAAGTAGTTCCCGCATTTGATGAGGACGCTAGACCGATGGGTCAACGAGCAGCTAAGAAGAAAATTGCTGTTCAATCTCAAATCGATTCTCGTTTAGCCCTAATGCATGAAAAACATGCGAGAGAAAATGCAGAACGTTAAAAAGGAAGCGCAGAAAAGCTAGCCGTGTTAAAAGAATTGACTGAGATTGAGAAGGGTCGTTTTGAGCTAGAGCGGCAACGCCAAGAGACCATAGTAATGGAAAAGGATGTCACCGGAATGGATCCAATTACATTGCAATATTGGATGGAGTACAAACAGCGCATTGTTGAGAGTAGATCTGGAACAAAACATATGTAGTTGACGTATTAATTTGATATTTCTAGTTATTGCAGTTTACATTTCCATGTACCTTCAGTTCATTTAGGTAATCAAGTGTTATTTTCGGTTTAACAATATTTAATGGTTTATCATTTTTTCGATGCATTGTGTATATGCCCGTAATAGATTTACTTCATCAAACATAAATGACATTACAAACATAATAATTGAAGCATTACACGCTTCATTATAGAAATAAAAAAGGCAAACATATGTAATTAAACAAAGATCCACCATCTTCAACTACTGATTTCCATGAGAATTCCAAATATGCTCCATTAAATCCCTTTGGAGTCTATTATGAATAGCTGCATTACGATATACCTCATGATGATCGTTATGAATTGCGTACTGTTCTTCATTTCGTAACGTGGTTGTGCGAAACAATTCGGGTGGTTGTCTTGCCCCCTCATACTCGAAATCAGGATAATCCATACCGCGTTCATCTTCAATGATCATGTTATGGAGAATTATACAACAGAACATAATTGTAGCCATTTTTGATCTTTTCCATAATCTACATGGATTGCTTACCATTGCAAATCTTGCTTGAAGGACCCCAAACGCCCTTTCTACGTCCTTCCTTTGTCCTTCCTGCATCGCAGCAAATTGTTTCTGTTTTGCCGTCATTGGGTTTGCAAATGTCTTCACAATCGTACTCCATTTGGGATATATTCCATCTCCTAAATAGTATCCATGGTCATATGTGTTCTAACCAAGAGTAAATGATACGGGAGTTGGCTTACCTTGCGCCAAATCATTGAACAAATGAGATCGTTCGACAACGTTTAAGTCATTAATAGAACCTGGCATTCCAAAGAAAGCATGCCAGATCCACAAATCATGAGAGGCAACTGCTTCTAAGATGATTGTTGGTTTTTTTTCCTTGCCATTATATGCTCCGTGAAAAGCTTTTGGACAGTTCTTCCACTCCCAATGCATACAATCTAGACTTCCAAGCATTCCAGGCCAGCCCTTGCTTTCATGCATTTCACGCAAGCGAGTTACATCTGCCTTGTTTGGAGATCGAAGATATTCCGTCCCATAAATGTCCACAACTGATTGGCAGAAGTGATCTAGGTTTTCCAATGCCGTACTCTCTGCAATACGATATGCATCGTCTAGGGCATCGGCGGGTGTACCGTATGCTAACATTCTCAAAGCTGCAGTCATCTTTTGATGCCCACTCAAACCATGTTTTTTTGCGGCGTCCTGCTTAAAAACAAAATAATTATTATTCTGCTGAATACTTTCGAGAATTCTTATGAATAATGGTCGACTCATTCTGAATCGTCGTCTAAATGTCTCTGGACCGTAAGTTGGATCACGGGCAAAGTAATCTTGCAGTAGTGTTTTGTGAAATGCTTGCTGGTTACGGTTGATATATTTCCTACCCACTACGAAACCACCATGTTTTCCAGAAGTTGCTCCGTATGCTTCACGATATATCTCCATCAATTCCTCCTCCTCCTGTTGATGCGCTAACGCATAAGCTTCTTCTTCAGAATCACTGTCGCAAAGCAATACAGCTTTAAGTAAATTTCCAGACATTGTTTGATATTTGAGGATAGTTGTCTGATATTTGAATGTTTTGTTAGAGTAAATTGTGGTGGACAAGTATGACATCTATATGGTTATATATATATATATGACCAAATATTGAGTGGATAGAGGGTGTGTCAGTGTGCGGTCTAATCACGTACTGTAGCCACGTTCGTTTGCCGGTCAAGATTCTCTGCTATGATTAGTGGATAGAGGGTGTGTCAGTGTGCGGTCTAATCACGTACTGTAGCCACGTTCGTTTGCCGGTCAAGATTCTCTGCTATGATTAGTGGATAGAGGGTGTGTCAGTGTGCGGTCTAATCACGTACTGTAGCCACGTTCGTTTGCCGGTCAAGATTCTCTGCTATGATTAGTGGATAGAGGGTGTGTCAAGATTCTTTGCTCATAATCCATTATATAAATTCACAAATCGTTATACGTTTAAATCATTTACAAACCTAACATTATTCAAATTACAATGTCCAACATGACATTTACGTCTCATGAATTGAAGTTGCTTATGCAGTACTACATTGAAACCGATGAGAAGTGTGATAATCAGGAGTCAATGGCAATTAATTTTTGGGACACTCTGGCTGACCTGTACAACAACGATGTGGGCTCTCAAGTCAGACGTACGGCTCAAGAGGTCAGGACTGCGCACAAAAACTTTACTAGGGCATGCACGCGCTACACAAAGATTATTAACGAGGTAATATCGGAAAATGTGTTTGAGACAACACGTTCGACTTATGACGGTCGATACAATTTAAAATATGGCACGCCCTTCATTGCCCATGATGCATACTTCATACGTCAAAACTGGCTAGAAAGATTTGGATGGTCTTAAGATGACAGTATTGATAGTTGGTTATGTAACGTTCGTTAATGTATCATTAGCTTTTTGAATTGTCTTTTCAAATGATAATGTCTGCTTTTGTTGTCAAAGCTAATGCGTATGTCTAATGTTTGTTTTTTAATATGCCCTAGTGTAATGTATGTTGTCAGATCAAAAAGTACTGCGACCAAAAGTGTCTTAGACTGTCTGTACAGGAGTTGCAGTTTCTTCATATGTGCAGTCTATTATTACGGTGTCGTTTCTTATAAGTGTTCTATGTTTGAATCATTAACTAGTTAAACGGACATAAAGTATTCACATTGTACACCAACATGTATAAGTCACAGTACTCACAGACATATTGAATTCACAGTAACCACGAGCATTATAATCCAAAATCCAAGAAAGTGACAGCATATAAATAATACACAATATACTGAAACAATGACCTAAGTACATATACTCATACACATAAACTAAAAAGTATACAACTAAAGGGAGGCAGCGTCGTCATCGTCAACATCATCACCGTCATCATCATCTCCGTCACTGTCATCATCCTCATCTCCGTCACCGTCATCATCATCATCTCCATCATCATCATCATCGTCTACATCGTCATCCTCGTCATCCCCATCACCATCATCATCATCCCCATCACCATCACCATCACCATCATCCCCCTCGTCCTCATCATCCCCATCGTCCTCATCTAAATCACCAGCACCATACCCACTGGGACCAGCATCACCTCCGCCTTGTGATCCGAAAGGCTCATATACAGCAAGTCAAGCTGATAGCTGATCAATCTGAGCCTCTAGCATCTGTGTATGCTGCATGTACATATCATGCATGGCGTGTGTATGTGCAAGAGTCATATCGCGAAACACACCAAACCCTACTCTGGCCTGATCCAATCTAGCAGCATACTACATAAAGATGACAAAAGCCATAAAAAAAACAAGCATAAAATAAAGGAAAAATGACAGTAAACAACAAACGTACCTCATACGGAGGATATAAACCGACTGAAGGCACACCAGGATAGTCGGGGTGATCTGGAAAGACTAAAGGCTGCTCAATCAAAGTACCTGTCAAGTCATACGCTCTAAAAGTGGTATCAGGCTCCAACTGCATGGGAGCCTGGGAGAACTGTGACGGAATCGGGTCAAATGAAACCTACGGTACCTGAACTCTACCGGCTGCCAGATGAGGTCCTATATGATCAGAGTTGACCCCACGAACATAATCTGGTACGATGAATCTACGGGGTGCTACTCTAGCCCAATAAGCATCGTAATCCCCATCGATGAAAAAAGTACTACTATCCACCCATCCAGCCTGTCGTAGAGCATGTAAGTACTGATCACCGATCACCCTATGTCTACCAAACATGTCCTCGCAGGATAAAGGATCGTATGGTATACGACGATCACCCGTAATCTGATAAGCACATCTCTCTCCCAAATACCACATAGGCATAAATGCAGGCGTATGCAAAGCAACCCTACGTCTAGATACTGAATACGCAACCATCAAGGGATGGTCGTCCACCAGAAGACCTGCATCTGCTAGATGAGTCCAATGTGAGGCCCAAGGAGTCCGAATGATGTTACCACGACTACGCATATCCAGCTGTGACCTAGCCTCCATCAAGTCATGTCGTACACCTAAGGGGACATGATGTACGTACTGCATGGTCTCCCATCGTCTCATCCTAGGGAAGTAATGCTCAGCAGCCTGACTAGCCGTGTCCTGGATGCGGGGATGCATGTTTGCCGTGTACTCGTAGTACCATAACGGCAAAATATACCAAAAAGCATACATCTGCCTGACATCGCCAAGCGCAAATGAATCTAGAGCAGTATATAGGGTACCTAATATCGCCGTGCCCCAGTCGATAGTATGTAGATGGTCTAATCAGGCAAGGGAAGCTAAATAGCCAAGTCTAACCGTACCTTTTTGGTTCGAAAAAAAGGTCGAACCAAACAGGTACAACAAAAATGCTCTAGTAACTGCATCCGTCATATCGGCTCTAGCTATATAACTGGTGATTTAATGCTGCAAGTACGTCAACTTAACAGAACCACTAGAGACGCGGGTAACATCTATCAGTGGTAAAAAAACAGTATACAAATTCGGCGACTCGTATAAATCATCGAATGGAAAAGGTCGAAGACCCTGTCGTCCAATCTCAATCCCAGTGAACATGTAGAAATCAACTGGGGTGATACCAAGCTCAAAATCTGAAAAATGAAACGTATGCGTGGTGGGCCACCACCTCTCAGCTAATGCCTGGATGAGAGGTCGATCAAAGGACTGAACATGCCTAATCGACAAAAATAGACCAAAAGGGCTAGCCTGTAGCCTCTCAATAATAGGACCAGGAAGATAGTCATAAAACTGGGTAATGCACTTAGCCCAACTACCCCGACAGTGAATGTAATGGTCCTATACATAGTTAATGAAACAACAATTTTTAATAGCGTAAGGGTTGATCAATATGAGTATGTAATGTACAAATTAAAATAACAAGTTATAGTAAGGGTTCATTAATACCTGTATGGTCGTCAATGCGGTTTCGGCTCTATGCCGATAACCATCTGGCAGCTCATGTAGAATACGTAGATCGTCTGGTGAAACTCCAGGCGGTGGCGGAACGTGTAATGGTCATGCTTGCTCCTCTGGATGTCTATGAACCGTTCTTCGGGCGATTTTGGTTGGACGCGGCGGCATTTTGAATAAATTTTCTAATTTTCAAAAAAATTTCAAAATGAAAAGTGAAGAGGAATGAGGGAGGAGAGGGGGCGGTGCCCATTTTATGGGCGCCTTGCCTCAGGCGCCCATAAAATGGGCGCCTAAGGGTCAGGCGCCCATTAAATGGGCGCCTGAGGCCAGGCGCCCATTAAATGGGCGCCTGGCCGTTGGGCATTTCTACGCAAATACGAGCTGAATATTCAGCCCGCTGAATATTCAGCCCGTAATCGATTGGAGATGCCCTTATAAGAGATGTGTTCTCTAAAGGTAATTATAGCCTCAAGCCTCATCAACCGGGAATTGCTAAAAGAGGAGAGGTGCAACAAGGCTAAGTGGGTAGCACCCAAGTAGGGCAAGGTTTTCCCCTATCTAGAAGTTCATTTTTATTCGGTTGTGTGGGCAGTTGGAACGCGCGCCAACTGCGGGGTTGTCTTATTCGGGACTATCCAGTAAGGGATGGTTTCGGCCTTGTGTTGCAGGGGATTGGGAGTAATCCTCGGTACGGTGATCTATGCCCCGTACTATGACGGGCGGTAACCCAGTAGCCCTGCCATTGATGGAAACCCATTTTTCCTACGTGCCCTTACGGTACTGATTGTATTACCCACTTTGTGGCTAGTATGCTGGAATTTAATCATGTAACAATTTCAGCTATTTCTTATTTACTTGAAAACCCTAGACCATATTATAATATCACTGGATTTCCTATCAAATGTTTTGGTTAGCGTAGGGTAAAAACTACCCATTTTTATGTGTGGGGAGTCTTATGTGATACCTTTTGTTTCAAAGGTTTTTGAAGTTAAGCAATTTTAACCTGTTACTCACACCAGACCCATATCTGACCCGGGGTTATCTTCTGTTTTCTTTAACTCTTGGGTACTCAAATTTTTACGAGTAGCCAAGGGATTCAGGTTAGCTTTGATGAATTCTAGAGGAGCAATGGAGCAGGAGGCTTCAGCGTTTATAGATATATATATATATATATATATATAGTGTTCCGCTGTGTGATCTCTGAGTTGTTTTTCTATGTTATATTTGTGTTGTAATAACTAGACAAGTGTTTATCACTGTCTAGTATATGATGTGTAAGCTGTGTAACTCTGATAGATGTTGTACTATGTAATAACTTATGCGATTAATAAAATTTATTCGTTCCTGTTGAGATTCTGATGTTGTTTCTTTCTTTCTTCTCTATCTTTTCTCTTTTTCTATCCCTTTCTTTCTTATTAATGATGCGTCATTCTATGGGATGAATGGCGGGTCGTCATAGTGGTATCAAAGCACTAGGTTGAGTGAATACCTAGGCTTTGGAGCAATTTCTTTCTTGAGAGAGCGTATTTGTAATTTTGAATATATATATAATATATATATATATATATAATTATTTCTACCTATTTACTTGGATTACCAGTTCAGGTTTTCCAATATAAGTTATAGAGGTAGAAAGGGTAGTGGTGTGTGTAGCACGACTACAAATCGAAGGAGTCTGATTGTTGAGGTTGGAAGTGTATCTGTCGTGACTGTAGGTCTAATACCGTCTTGAGCAAACTTTGCTGTTGTGTAAGGATTTCACCAATCTATGAAGGAATCTTTTTGAGGTTCAAAGTCCATCTTTGAAGTTTGATGAGTAGAGTTTGGATCTACCGGTTAAGCAGAAGCGAGGGATGGTATCTTGGTAACTCAGGAAGTAATAACTGCGTGATGAGACACAGTGATTATGGATGTGTCCGAAGATGTTTCTTTGGAACAAGAGTAAGGAAGTGTGCCTGCATTGGTATTTGAGACTGAGTTTAGCTGAGTGTTTGTGTTTGGCTTTGAGGCCCGAGTTTCTCGAGGAGCTTCTGGTTAAGGAAATCTTTGGCATAAGTGGCAGCGTTGCAGCTCTGATTGCTCTGTGTGCCTGCATGAAGGTTATCTGTCAGCAGTTTCCATGAGATGGTATTCAAAAGTAGCTGAGTGGATCCATTTCTTCGATGGATTGGTTAGTCTAGCATATGCTGTTCTGATTGGTAAAGAGAGAACAATTCTTTGGAAATGAGGCTGGGTTGATCGCAAAAGTGACTTGCGATAGTTGACTGTAATCTTGAGTTATCAGAAATTTTTTTGGATGTCTTCAAGAGGTCATTGGTTTGCCTTAGCATCTAGAGATGAGTTTCCTTATCGATTAGGATTCTAGGAATGGTACCAGTAGTTCAGCCTAGTTGAAGGATGGTTTCTAGAGAGAGGATTTGGTGAAGCAGCTCAGGATTTCGTGGAACTTCTGAGTTTCTCTTTTGGATCCGATGAGCCATATTTTTCGAGATGTGTCGGACAAGTTTGTGCTCGTGATCATCATCAATATTCTCATCTACTCCAGATTAGAGTTGTGCAACGGAAGCAAGGTAGTAACTATTCTAGAGTGGAAATAACCGAGAAGTTGCAGTGCTTTGGATTAAAGGGTTTCTATAGGGTTTGATGGCGAGTTTGGCAATTTCTCCTGTTTGGTCTTTTCCGGATTGAAGAAGTTAGTTCTCTATTGATGATAGTAGAGTTGATATTCTTGATTTCGGTTCATCTCGAGAGGATCATTCTGTTGGATTGTTTTTAGACCAGTTTGTTTTAGAGGCATCAATGAAGGTTGAGCTGATCAGGAAGGATATAGGCGGCTCAGGATCGTTAGAAGAGTTTTTTGAATAAGAGATGGAGGAATTTGGATTCTAGAGTAGAAAATTTGATTTTGGATAAGTTGTCTTCAATCTAAGGAGCTATAAGATTTGGTAAGACTGGGAAGCCAGCTCCGAGGTATTTTGGATCTTTCTGTGTTCTTGTGAGGATTAGTGCTTTGGTTTTCAAGGTTGAATTGCCAGCATTGGAAGACTGGGATTCAATGTATTTCACATATCTCTAAGGGAGTACGTATATGGTCCATCTCTGGTTTTGGAACCAGCAGTCAAGAGGATTTGGTTGTCGAGAAGGACTTGATTGTAGTTTGATATCATGTTCGGTTTTTAGATCTAAATGAGTTGGAGCTCTGTAGCTTAGTTGTATAGACTGTTTGGATTCTATGGAGCAAGTATCCCGGTATTTATACTTGGAAAACTCTAAGAAATTCTATCCGGAATTTTGTCTAGATAATTAGATTTGTTTGATTAAGTGAATTGGTTGCTATGGTTGTTAGCATATGGTTGATAATATAAGTTGTGGTTTAAAATTAAATCTTAGATAGATTATTAAATTACCGTTGTTTTAAATTTCGGGGACGAAATTCTTTTAAGGGGGGAGGAATGTGATAACCTGGAATTTTGGGCAATATCAATTTAATAATCTATATTCAAATTAAATTGATTTGATAATTGTCTTTCATGATTTTAATATAAGGGTATTTTTGGCACAGGTCCTTATTAAGTTTCGAAATTCACAGAAAGTCCTTCAATAAATTTCAGTATAAATTAGGTCCCATTTTTTATTCACGATTATTGCAGAGCATGATGCAACTTTTCATAAAAGTTGCTGACATTTCCGCAACTTTTTAGTACACTGTGAACATAGTGTATGAACGTTGCTGAAATATCAGCACTTATTTATAAAAGTTGCTGACATTTCAGCAACATTTATGTACACTGTAAACACAGGTTATAAAAGTTACTAAATTATCAGCACTTATTTATAAAAGTTGCTGACATTTCAGCAATAATTTTTCTTTGTTTCTAGAAAATAGGGACCGGATTTACAATGAAACTTTGACAGGGAAGGTTGCTGAAATATCAGCACTTATTTATAAAAGTTGCTGACATTTCAGCAATAATTTTTCTTTGTTTCCAGAAAACAGGGACCCGCTTTACAATGAAACTTTGACAGGGATCTGCTTTACAATATGAAAGTATGATAGGGATGCCTCCCTAATTTCCACTTAATTTAAATTGGCAGTCTATTTTTTTATAAGCAAATAAATACTTAATTGGTAAATTCTATCTTTTAAAAGCTAATCAAACGTTTTCTATTTATAATGTATATATATAATTGTATATATTGTAAATAGAAAATCTTTGGTTTGAAATTTAATAAATAAAATCTTGTTTTTCAAATTCTAATATACATTTTGATAACTAGGAAATTTTGATTTAAATATAATATATAATTTTTCAAAGCTATTTAATAGTTAACTATATGGTTTTAAATATTTGATATAAATGTTTAATAGTTTAAAATAGATTTTTAGCTTAAGTTTAAATTAAAATTAAAATTAATCAATAAAAAGGTTTATTTTACATTCTTTTTGAATATTGCTTAATAAATATGATTTGGAAATAAATAATAAGATAATATCTTTTATTAATTATTTTAAATTAATAAATATGTTATTTTCAAATAATATAGATATAGATAGGTTTTAAAGACAATATAATTGTTATTTTTAAATTGAATAAGTTGTTATATATGTATATATATAACTTGATTTTTAAATTGGATTTTAGAATTTAATTTGAATTTGAATTAATTTTAAAATTCAAAGGATAGATATTTTGAAATATTTGAATTTAAAGATATTTGTATAAGCTTTTATTTATAAATATAATTGATTTTATTTCTTTAAAGTTATATATATATATATATATATATATAGATAAGTATTTGTAAATATAAAAAGCTTTATTATTAACATTTTAAAATAAAAAGAAATTACTTAAAAAAAAGACAAGTGTTAATATCTAAAGGCTTTGTTTTAACATGTGTAAATTGATGATCAACTCTAATGACAAGTGTCACATTTTATTTAATTTTTCTTTTGTTTTTTTATATAAAATCATTTCTCAGCCTATATAAACATATGTTTTTCCCCTTTTCATTTCTTTTCTATTTTTCCATTGCAAAGCTAAGAATGAAATCTGGAATCAAAACTTCAGCCTGCATATTTCTCAAATCAAAATCTGGAAGTTCCTCCTCAAACCAGAAATTATCAAATCATTAAACCTGCATATCATCCGTAATCTACTTCCTCAAACCAGAATAATCAAATTTAACAACATGTAGCTTCATTTCAAAAATCCAATTTGTATCCAATAGCTTGTAATCATCTTCAAATCCAAAACCTGAAATTCATTTGCAAAATCAGAAACCTGTAAACTCATTTTCTATATCAAAATCAGATCCTGCAAACATCCTCCTCAAAAACAAATGTAAATCAAAGACTGCAACCTTTTTCAAATCAAAGAAGCCTACAATTTTCTTCAAGCTATTCAAAAATCCAGTCTGCAAGCATCTTATTCAAACCTAAGATGAAAATCAAAGCCTGAACATTTTTACATCAACCTATAATTTAATCAAACCAACCCTGTATCTCCTTCAACCTATAAATCAAGCAAGCAAACCTGAGTGGAAACTAAAGCAAGTTCAAGCAGTTCATCTCTATTCTAGATATAAGTCAACTATGCATGTTTCAATACCAAGCATTCAAGTTTACAAAACAAAGAAGCAACTCAAAGTTTTAAAGTTTAAAAGCCGTTTCAAAAGGGGACAGGCTCTGTTCTTCATTTTCCAATCAGGTGAGTAACATTTAATTTAAAAAGCCTAAGTATATAAATCTGGTTGCATGATTAATGTCTGAAATAAGTATGTTTGTGTATGTATATTGTTGAATTTCTGGATGTATGATGTATGCATGCTTGTGAATATCTGTAAACATCTCTGTACCCAGTTTTGAGTTTAGTTTTGATTTAAAATTCTTTATCTCTTGATCTAGTCACTGTTAGAATTTAAGTTATAAACAAAAATTGTTTGTTTAATCATAATTAAAGTTTAAAATTTTATTTAAGTGAAAATAAAATTGGGGATTGCTCTGGAAACCAAAATAACAGAAATGCTTAAGTTTCGTCAAAATTTCAAACATACTAAATTATTGTTTCAGGCATATGATCTGAAACATTATCCAAAATCATGATTTTTGGAAGTAAAACCCTAGTTTTAGATTGTGTTGGAATGTATATTTTAAGAATGATCAGATTTTTTGTTTTGGGTTGCCTATGATGATCCAAGTGATCGGAGAGGATGGGGTTTCCATGGGAGATGCAAGGATGATCAAAGACTTTGGCAATAATATCAGGAAGATGATCATAGCACTGTAGCGACGGCAGAAGGTTGAGATTGTTTTTAACCCTAGTTTTTATTGTGGTCGGAAATTTGTTCATCGCGGCAACCCTAGTGGATCGAGTCTAATAAAACTTTGGGAAATGATAGCAAGGGTGTGAACGATGTCGCGGCCGGAGTCTCTGGCATTCTGGTGATCTGAAGCGAGAGGTCGAGGATGTTTCAGGTGGGTCTGTTGTTCTAGTTTTGGGTTCTGGGATACTTGAATTTGATTTCGAGTGGGAATCGATGGGTTTTGAGTTTGGATGGTCTGAGGTTGTGGTCGCCGACCTTGAGGAGGTTGCGACGATGATCGTAGGTGGTCGAAGCCACCGTGCATGTGCATGGTGCATTGTTGAGTGTCAGGTTTTAGGTTGGGTGGTGGCTCGAAGATGGACTCGTGTATTTGGGAGGGTAACTCGAGTGACGACTCGAGTAACTCGTGAATGTTTTGGTTACAGGTTTTAACCTATCTGGTTTTAAAATTTTAAACTGAATTTAAAATGTAAGCAAGATTTAAACAAAGTGTTAAATCAAGTTTTAAAATATGGATTCAAATTTAATTTGTATCCTTGTAAAGTTTTACAAAATTTAAATGTTTTAACAACTTTAAAATGTTTAAAGTGTATATAAAATGATTTGAATTTAAAAGGAATTTGGTTTAAACTCTTTTGAATTTCTTTTGTAAGATAAATATTTCTTTAACGTGTGACTTAAAAGGTTTTTAAATTGTGTTAAAGTTAAATTTGTATTTATTTTAAATCTTAATTTGAAATGGAATTCGAAAGTAAATTTGAAAGTAAAATGTTTTCAAATGTTTTTGTTAATGACAATTTAGTCATAAGTAAGAAATGTTTTTATCTTAAAGTTAAATTAGGATTTAATGATTTGGGATAAATTAAATTATTAAGGTAATTTAAAAATAATTTATTAATTTAAACAAATTAATGATTTGAATTAATTAATTTAGTAATTAAGGGTTTAAATTAATTAATTAAGGTTTAAGTTAATTGATTAAGGAATAATTAGTTTGTAATTAAGAATCATTAATTAGATAAGATTAGTTTTTTAATTAATGGTTAGGAATTAAGTAATCAAGTAATTAAGGATTAATTATGTACGATTAAGCACTTAATTAATTAAATAATTAGAGATTGATTAATTGGTAATTAATAAGAATTAATTTGAGTTTAATTACTTAAGTAAAGTAATTAAAGAATTTTTAATAGTTAATGAAGATCATTAACTTGGGAGTAATAAATTAATAATTAATTAATGTGGTTAATTTTAATAATTAATTAGATTAATTAATTAAAATAATCATTTGTGGATTTGATTCAGTACAATTACTTAATGAAAGTAATTTAAGGAATTAATTACTTAATGTAATTAATTAAAGTGATGTGATTAATTTAAGTTAGTTAATTAAATTTACTTAATTTAAGATAATCACTGGATGAATTGTTAAGTATAATTACTTAATGTAATTAACAAAGAATAATTACTTAGTGAAGTAATTAAGATGAGTAATTACTGGATGTAATTACTGAAGTATGGAGGAGATTTGGAATTAATTACTTTGTGTAATTAATATAAAGGATAATTACTTAGTGAAAATAATTAATAATTAATTACTTAGTGTAATTAATTTAAGAATTAATTAATAAGTTATTTGAAGATAATTAAGTGATGTAATTAATTAAGGGTAATTAATTACTGAATGAGATTAATCAAAGGTGATTAATAAATATAATTAATTAAAGATTAATTATTAAATGTAATTAATTATGGAGTAATTAATTTATTTAATGAAGTAATTCAGGGTAGTTAATTGCTGAATGCGATTAATCAAGATTGATCAATGAATAATTAATTTAAGATTAATTATTTGATGTAATTGATTAAGAAGTAATTAAGGGATCATTAATTAATGTAATTAATGATGCAATTAAAGATTGATTGATTAAAGGTTAATTAATCAATAAGTGATGAAAGAGTAATTAATTAATTGTAATTAACTAAGGATTAATGTAATTGATTATAATTAATTAATTAATGAAGTAATTAGAGGTTAATTACTGAAATATGTTAAGGGTAATTAATTTGTATAATTAATTAAAGGCTAATTACTTAATGTAATTAGAGAATGATTAATCAAGGATGATTAATCAAGATAAATACTTAGAAGAAAATTAATTAACCAGTTTATAATTATTTAATGATTAAGTAAGCAAGATTTATAGAATGAAGTAATTAATTTAATTTATTTAAATTAACTAGAGACGAAGTAATTAATTTAATTCACTTTAAATTAATTAGAGATGGAATAGATCATTGTTTATATATGGATGGATGATGTTGATTGCCTTGAATGGTTTGAGATCTCATATATGAGGTAAGTGATTCTGTGTGATATGGATGCTTTGGTTGAAGTGTGATGATAATGTGGACTATCTATTTTAATGATAATGTGAATTTTTTATTTGTGATGATGATGTGAATTATCTATTCTGTGTGTATATAGATAATGAATTGAATAGTTTTAAACTTTAAAAGAAATTGGACCTAAAAGATGGTGTTTTGGATTTCGATGAGACCAGGATCGGGCTTCCAGATTTGGATATTCGAAAACCACATCGATCCAAATTTAAGATAAGTCGCGAATCTGAAGTGAAGATGAAGATTCAGAGTGCAAAGGTTATTGTCGTTAACTCTGAGGGTGATTCCAAAATGAGTGTAATGAGTGAAAGAGGGGGTTATGCGGTAGGATCGTGTAATATAGAATAGCGGAATGATATAGATAAATAACGATAATAAGTAAAGTAGACACCAAGACTTTATACTAGTTCAGACCTCTAGTCCTACGTCCAGTCCCTAAGCTTCACTTAGGAATTTCACTAACTAACACCCTCACTTCACCCGGAGGAATAGGTTTACAACTTACCCGAACAACCGAACGGGATTTCTTGCCTCAACTACCGAAGAGGACTTCAACTCAAATACTAAAAAACAATATTCGACTTGTTATGTTCTTGTCAACACTAATGAGTCTAATGTAGTATAATATTCCTATAATCTTATCCTCAAGAGTATGCAATGTGTTTGTGAAGATTTAGGAAATGTGAATTGCTATGAATCAAAAGAATGTTATAAACAAAAACAGTGATTCAAGCAATAGATTGGTGATTGCTTTGAGAATATCTAGAGAATATGATCAAGAGAATAGTAAGATTAAAGCAAGAGAATTCGATGAATTAAATGATGTTAGAATCATGTATATATACTTGTAGAAGAGGTGCATTTATTGTCAAAGGTTGCAAACAATTTCCATTGGAGAATGGTTACAACTCTTGGGAGGAAGAAGGTGTCTTTTCAGAGAAAATTCGCAGGTTCAAATTCAGTCGACTGAGCAGGGAATTCATTCAACTGAAAATATGAAGTAAAATTTTCGGGAACAAATTCAGTCGACTGTGCAGGAAATTCAGTCGACTGAAACTGTGCATGTTTATATATTTGTACCAGTTTCAGTCGACTGGATATTCCTGTTCAGTCGACTGAACTTATAAAATATGCACAGTGAAAGCTTAAATAAAAATGAAGTTTATAAAATGTTTTCTAGTGTTCGTGCAAGCCTCTTGAGGATAGATTTTAACAATAAATCTAGACTAAGACCTATAAGAAATCATACTTATGTTTGTTTGGTCTTCATCGATTTTTCTTTTGAAGCACATTGTCTTTGATCTTTTTTTAGCTTTGCACATATCTTTTTTTTGAAGCACATTGTCATTGATCAAAATCTTCGCGTATCAACATTCTCCCCCTTTTTGATTGATAACAATACTGATTTATTCTAGTGACGTATTTACTTATTTTCTCCCCCTAAATGTATGCACTATCTTTCCTACAAAACAAAGTTAGTACCATCTCTCCCTTTGTCATCGACAAAAAGGAAGAACTAACAGTAGAAATATTTTATCAAAACAATCACTGAAGCATAGAGAATAGAAAATTTGCATAAAGAACTAACAGTAAAAAAGTTAAAAACGTTGCGTCGAACAAGCACAAAATGTCTATTTATACAAGCCATAAGAAAGTTATAAATAAACACTAAAACATACTAAAAATTACTCATCTTTATCCCAGTCATATGAACCTTCTCTTCCTCCTGTTGGCTCACGTATGACGGGTCCTCCTGTTGGTGGTCTGTACGCTCTTCCTCCTTGGCCACAACTAGCTCCGCTTGCGCTGCTACTTGTATGCTCTTCGGATGTCGTCCATGTAAACATAGGTGCCGGACGTTTGTCGCGAGATGTCGAAGCAGTAGTGGTGCTTGAGCATGAGATTGCATCCCATAGCTTGTTGAAGAATCCTTTGATTTTGTCAAGCTTGTAATCTACCTTTTTAAGACGAGTGTCAAGAATTTGTTGATTTCTTGACAATATCCCCAAAGATTGGTTGGTAGTAAAGCTTGGGTCAACAAGACGAATTTCATCATCTTGCTTGAAATGTTCTTCGTGGTGAGGTTGAGGAGGTTTTTGTTGTTGTTCTTGATGCCTTGCTTCCCATTCGGCGAGTGATATTATCCGAGAAGGTCGAGATGGGAGTTGCATTAGGCTTATGGTCCGGTGGTTAATTTGATGGACCATTGTATTCTCTGACTCAGGTAACGGCGTATCGACATTGAGGAGAAGTCGCATGATGTATTCTCCAAAACAGATAGTGCGCATTTTGCCATTATTAAAAGTGAGAAACTCATCAAGAATAAGTTGTACCTAATTGACTTGTATATTGCCAAAAATAGCATATAGATCTTGATAGTTATTTGGGTAGACAATTTCGTACGAACCCGTGCGAGGAGTAATTGTTGTCATTAGGGCTTTGTGAAGGATTCTTGCCATAGGTCGAAGAGAGGTGGACTTAAAATCTCTAAAGTTGATATTATCATCCATAAATCGATGGTTTATGTTATCGCGAATATGTGGATTGAATTCTATCTCTTCTAGCTTTCTCCCGACATTTGGTGATTCTAGAATGTGTGCTATTCTATCCAAGGAAAACCAAACTTTCTTTCCACATACCATGCTCCAAACACTATTGTTTGGATTTCTTGGAGTTTGGTGTCCAAGATTAAGGTTAGCATAAAATAATTTGACCATTACATGATTTATGGCATGGTCATTTCTTTTCAAATCCAAAAGAGAAGTTAAACCTGCTTGATCGGTTAACACTTGGATGTTGTAGGTTTGAAAGCTTTGGAAATCAACGAAGGAGTGCTCGAAAATTCGGGAATTCTTCATCTTATTCCATCTTGTGACAGCGACTCCATCATAAAGCCATTGCTCTATTTGAGCATTAATTAGCTCGGAGGATGAAGAAGAGGAAGCTCTTGATCTCTTTGGTGCCATTTTAGTGAGATTTGAGTGGATTTTGAGGAATTGGGGGCTAGGGTTTCGAAATTTATTGGGGAAGAAAACTGTTTTGAGAAGTAAAAAGTGAATGGATAGGATAAAAATTGGTGGTTAAAAGGGGAAAGTTGCCTGGGAATTGGCGTTCAGTCGACTGAATACTCTGTTCAGTCGACTGAATTGAAGGCCGAAAATTTTCTGGGTTGAATTCAGTCGACTGAACATGGTTTTTAGTCGACTGAATTTTTGCCTGAAAGTTTCTGTTAGTAATTTAGTCGACTGTGCAGATGATTCAGTCGACTGAATTGTAAATTTTTTTGCTTTCTGCCGTAAGTCCAGTCGACTGAACAGGGGGTTTCAGTCGACAGACCCATGTATTTTGTTGTTCTTTGTTAATTTTGAAGGTAAACTCTTTATTCAAGGAAATAATTACAATTATATAGATGTAATACCATGAATAGATTTCAAAACTAACTATTTCTTAGGGGATGGACTTGGATTCTTTTTCCCTTCATTCTTCATATAATATATATCCCATGAATTTGGACTATATTGAGGAGTCTTAGGAGACATCCAAGGATTCACAGGATCGACTGGTGTACGGTAAGATGAAGACGGATCAAGTGAACTAACGGGGCGAGGTAGGGGTTCAACCACTTCGTTCCTTTTTGAGCCACAAAAGCGTAAACCGATTTGCTCTAGGAAGCTTAATCGTCTAGCCGTAACTTTTTGTTCGAAGTATAATTCTCGTTGAAGATCTATTTGTTGTTGTTGAAAGTGATGAATTTCATCAATCTTTCTTTTTGTGTGTGGAGAAATAAAGTGTCCGCGTTTCGTTTTCTTGGATTCTGGTGTGTAGCCAGTACGATAATTGTTCCATTTGTAAACTGGCTCATGTGTCGGTGTTGGAGTGGGAAGTTTTGGAGATGTTGGAGTGTTATCGACTGAAGAGGTGATGTTGATCGGGGAAAGAGAGTTGTTGGACGACATTTTTATAATGAATTTTTCAAGCTTTTATTTGTGAGAATGAGTTGTGAAGAAATAATATTTTTAAGATATATTTATAGTATGAATTTCCTAAATATATAGCGGTTATAATTCTTTAAAGTTTTTCATCCACTTAATGATTTAATGGTTACCATAATTCAGTTAAAAATGTATGGTGTACAAATAACTGTTATTTTATAATATATTCGAAAAAATAAATTGAAAATCTCATTTTTTTTCTTTATTCAGTCGACTGAGCATGTAGTGTTAGTCGACTGAGTTGTGTAGATTTTTCTAATTTTCTCTATATGATATCTTTAAAAGACATTATTCCTAACTCTCGTCGTAATTTTATGAAGGAGTTTTCTAATAGAGGTTTAGTAAATATATCGGTAATTTGATTTTCGGTAGAAATACGTTCTAAATTAATTATTCCTTTTTCGATATTGTCACGTAGAAAATGGTGACGAATATCTATATGTTTTGTACGAGAGTGATTAACCGGATTTTTGGATAAGTTTATTGTACTTGTATTATCACAGTATATTGTAGAATTTGTTAAATTTATATTAAAATGTTTAAGTGTTTGTTGCATGTATATTACTTGAGTGCAAGCTAAAGCAGCTGATATATACTCTGCTTCGCAGGTGGAAAGCGAGACACAATTTTGTTTTTTTACTAAACCAAGGTACAAGTGATTTTCCAATGAAATGGCAAGTACCACTTGTACTTTTTCTATCTGTTCGAGATCCACCAAAATCAGCATCACCGAATGATACTAACTCAAATGGACACTCATTTGGATAGAAAAGACCGAAATCTTTAGTGTTGTTAAGATATCGCATTATTCGTTTTACCGCTCTTAAGTGTGATTCTTTAGGATTGGATTGAAAACGTGCACATAAACAAACACTCATCATTATGTCAGGTCTACTAGCGGTTAAGTAAAGTAAGGAACCTATCATACTTCTAAACAATTTTTGATCTACACTTTTGCCATTTTCGTCTCGATCGAGATGTGTAGTAGTACTCATAGGAGTAGGTTTAGCAGAAGTGTTTTCCATGCCAAATCGTTTAATTAAATTAGCACAATATTTTTCTTGGTTTATAAAAATTCCATTTGATAATTGTTTAATTTGAGTCCGAAAAAGTATGATAATTCTCCCATATGAGACATTTTGAACCCATTAGTCATTATATTTGAAAATTCTTTACATAAATTTTCATTTGTTGAACCAAAAATAATATCGTCTACTTATATTTGAATTGTTAAAATATCTTTGGTAGTATTTTTAATAAAAAGCGTTTGATCTACTTTTCCAATTTTAAATCCCGAATTTAATAAATAACTTTTAAGTCTTTCATACCAAGCACGAGGTGCTTGTTTAAGACCATAGAGTGCTTTCTTTAATTTAAATACATGATCCAGATATTTTTCATGTATAAATAAAGGAGGTTGTTCTACATATACATTTTCTTTAATAAAACCATTTAAAAATGCACTTTTAACATCTATTTGATAAAGTTTAAAATTGTGAAAACATGCAAAGGCTAATAGTATACGTATTGCTTCAAGTCTTGCAACGGGAGCAAAGGTTTCTTCAAAATCAATTCCTTCTTCTTGATTATACCCTTGTGCTACTAGTCTTGCTTTATTCCTTGTTATATTACCTTGTCCGTCTACTTTATTTTTGTAAATCCATTTTGTTCCAAAAACCGATTGATTATTAGGACGAGGAACTAATTCCCAAACATTGTTACGTTCAAATTAATTTAATTCTTCTTGCATTGCAATAATCCAATAATCATCTGTTGATGCTTCTTTAGGATTTTTAGGTTCTATTGATGAAATGAAAGCTACATGACCCATTTGATTTAGTTGATTTCTAGTCCTAACTTGAGAATTTATTTCTCCTACTATATTTTGAGTTGGATGATCTCGTAATATTCTAGGAGGAGATCTTAGTTCATTATTATTATTTTCAAGGTTTGTTTGTTCTATATTTATCAATTATTCATCATCTTTTATATTAAAATTTTTATTAAAATTTTCATCAAAAGATATATGCAAAGTTTCTTCAATTATGTTTGTAAGCATATCTTTGTCAATTGAAAGAGGGGGTTATGCGGTAGGATCGTGTAATATGGAATAGCAGAATGATGTTAACGCTTAAATTTGAACGCTAACACCCCGGTGTGTGAAGTGTAGTTGTGAAAGCACCACCCGATAGATCGGGAAAGAATTATAAGCAAGTAATAGCGGAAAAGCAGTAAACAACAGCAATTTTATAGTGGTTCGGCTTATGGGTATAGCCTACGTCCACTTTAAGTACTTTTATTGATGATCACGTTACAAGTTGATACAAATCTTCTCAAGTACAATACACTTTGAATTACAAAAGACTTAGAACAAGTAGCTCAAACTTCGATGTTGACAAAAATCTTCAAATCCATGGTGGATGTAGATGATTTCTTTATGAAGTTCTTTTAGACGTTCTTTGAATCTCAAAAGCTTTAAGTGTTGAAGTAGTCTGGAATTCGGCAGAGTAATGGCACTTGAAATTGATCGACCAAAAGTCCCCTTAATGTTGGAGGTAGGTTGGTATTTATAGGCAAAGATCTTGGACCTAAGCTAAGTCGTAACCGGTTCTGAATCGCCCCCGACCCAGCTAAGTCGTGGCCGACTTATGGGAGCACCACTATGATCTAGCTGAGTTGATCTTTCTTCGCTGAATTTGCACAAGTCCAAAGTCGTCACCGGGTCAAGCTAGGTCGTAGGTCGTTCCCTCTCTCTGATGCATGGCCTCCGACTTAAATGGGAAGTGCATGCTCAAATGGGTCGTTGCCGATTTAATGAATTGACGAGCTAAACGTGAACTAACTCCCTTGCCCAGGTCGCGCACATCCTAGCACAGACCATGAGTCGGTCACGACACAAGTGTAAGTCGTGAACTTGTTCCACTCAGTTAGGTCGGTAAACATGTTAAGTCCTTAAGTCGGATCGAATTAGGTCGGCAACTTCATTAGGCAGTTAGGTCGGCACCATGTTAAGTCGGATCCTTTGTTAAGCAGTTAGGTCGGCAACTCCATTAGGCAGTTAGGTCGGCACCATGTTAAGTCGGATCCTTTGTTATTTCTTGAGTCGTTAGGCCAGTTCCTTCTGAAGCACTAGGTCGGCATCTATGTGAAGGCATTGGGTCGGCATGCTCCTTAACCAGTTAAGTCGGTATCGATTTAAGTCGGCCACCTTGTTAATCAGTTAGGTCGCCTATCCCTTTAAGTCCTGAGTCGGCGCCATCTCCACATACTGGACCACTGATTCGTAACCGAGGCAGGGTTAACATTTGCCCCTCGAAGTATACGCCTTGGGATTAAGTCGTGTGCTTCGATACCTTTTAACTCGGTCACTCTTAGGTCGGTAAGTCGTGAACGACTTATCAGCTAACTCGTGTATGATGACCCGTATCATTTCACTTCAGAATATAAGCCGGCCTCTTTCAACCTTCTTCGTCACTTATTCATTCACTCAATTTCGATTCTGCCATTAAAATTCTCTTGAGTTCTTTAAGGCGATTCCATCCTACCTGATCACCAGTAATTCCTACTATTCATTGCGTAAGTGATTCTACTCCTCCCTTGATTGTAGATTACCTTCGGTTCTCAAACTTTATCGCTTGAATTCGAACGGCCTCCTTGCATGATGCTTCATCACGAATTCTATCATATTTGCCGTTGATGAAACTCAGGTTGCTCGATTAAAAGTTCGATGAAATAATGAAAGTGGCTCGTCGTCTTAGGCTAATCGTTTGAGATTACCATGCGACAAATTTATGATAACTTCGAACTGATTTAGTGGACGGTCCGGCAGCAGATAATGGTATGAATGGAATAGGAGTTTTTGCTGGTGGAGGAGCGGTTAGCGGGCTAATGGGTTGAGTGGAGTGAGGTATTGGTTTAGACGCGACCCAGTGATTTTAGGTGACTCATCTTTTGGCCGATTCAAATCATAAATCATGACCGTGTTAGTGCTTGAGTGAGACCCACCGACCTACCATTCTGCCGATCTAAGCTTTAAACCGTGGCCGAGATAATGCCAGAAAGAAGCTTACCGATCTAAACTTTAAAGCTTGAATCGTGACCGAGCTAACACTTGAGAAATTCCTGCCTTTTGAACCAGAGCTTGCGACCTAGGGGAACGAGTTGCCAAGTTAAACTATTTAGACCTTGACCTGCTACCGACTTAGCTTTATCTTGCAAAAGAATTTTAAACCGTAGCCGAGTTAGTACTTGAGCTTCAGACATGTTATCATTTAGGAGCATGGGCCTACTTTGAGCATTTGCCTTGAGCTAAAGAACTAAATTGTCTGAATTTTTGAACTTTAAACTTGCCTGAATCTCCTTGTATTATGCCGCATTAACTTATAAGCTGCTAACCTGCTAAAAATAACAAACAAAGAGAACCAAGGCGAAAATACTGCCATTGACTGCCCACGTCAGATGTCAGATTAGTCAAGACAAAACAAACAACTTAATTATATTGCATGAAATGTTTGCGAATCGATCAATTAGGGTTAAGCATTAGTGCAAAGTATCAACAATCTGAACTGATTTGTCTGCACCAACATCTTACTTGCATATTTAGGCTTAAAACAATAATCCCTGAATTTCATAACTAACAAATGTTTGCTAGTTTTTATTCCAGTTATATTTGTTTACCGCTTGATTGATTCTACACAACAATTCACACACTTTAGGAAACGTGCACCTTCATGTTTGAATACCCAGTTGTTTATGTAGAATGACTTCCCATCGAGAAGAAGAAGTGGTAACTCAAGAAGAAGAAACTTTCCCGACAACAGTTCCGATAGAGAATCCTCCGGAAAGAACTTCGACTATTCTATCTTTGAGAACATTTATTCAGCTGCGCACTCAATTTGGCTTTGCTGAAAACGATGTCCTATTCCCTGGGTCAAATGATACTGCTGATAATCCTCCCTATGGTTTCGTTGCAGTCAACCGCCACATGTGCTTAAGTGGGGCGATTCCTCCTTTTAATGACTTCCTTCGAACTCTTCTTCTCCGGTTGACAATCTCTCCATTTCAACTTCATCCTAATGGTTATGCCATCTTGATGGGGTTGTGTATTTTGTTTAGAAGAACTCTTGATCGCCTACCGAGTTTTGAAGAAATTCGTTATCTGTGCTCGTTTACAAAGAGTAAAGATCATCCTTCACTCATTATTGTGAGAAGTGCTAGAAACCGCAAGCTCCTTTCCGATCTCACTGAAAGTGTTCATGGATTTTTGAACCAGTTTTTCTTTGCTCGCTGTCCTCCAGGGTTTTATGCCATCTGGAGAATAGGAAGTAAGACTAGTGTTTCCATTTTTTCATTTTTGAAACTTTTTTCGAGGTCCGAACTTTCAGTTGCTAACTTCATTCTTTGCTCTTTTCAGCACTTCCTCTCCCTTCTAGAGATCCGATTCATAAACAAGTTTTTGAGAGGTTGAGTGCCGTGGCTGCGGAAGAAAGGAGCATAAAATTTCTGCTGAAGGATGAATTTTTACACCAATACGGGCTTCTACACGCTTCTCGTTCTACGCATGCTCATGAAGTTCCAACAGAAGTTCCCGATTCTCCGATGAAAACTCCTGACGCCCCGGTTACTGTCGAACAACTCACATCAAAAGAGTCTAATATTGAAGCTTCATTGGTGAAGTGTTCCACTCCTACCGACATTATGGGGTCATCTAGTAAGACGGTGCTTGCCCCGATCGAGGAAGAAGAAGAACCTTCACGGCCTCTCGGGGGATTAGCTGATGTAGGAATTGAGAAAACAAGTCCCACCAAGCATGATGGCGACGATGTTTATGAGGGGTTGAGCGACATAATAGTGACTTCGCAGGAGCTTTTTAGAGATGACGTATCTAAAACTATCTCTCCCGTAATTGAGGCGACGTCTCTTCTTCGACAAACACCAACACAAACATCAACTCCTCATACCCAAGCTATCATCACCTCTGCACCAAAGAGTGGTTTGTAGCTTAATGCGTGTAGCTTGCACATCACACAACACTTAGGATTTTCCAGCACATTTATGCACTTATCTTCTTATACTTTAAAGATTTCTAAAGCTTATCTTTTCTTATTTCAGATTCTTCAATGACACGCGGCGGATCATATTATCAGGATTTCCAACGCTACGGGGGGCGTGGTCAATATGATTGTCGGCGTTACTTTCCCTCCTATAGAGAGTCTGACGAAGAGAGGGCTGCTCGAAAGGCTCGTGAAAGGAGGGATGCAGAAGAGCGTTATGACAGAAGGGATAGGGATGAGCACCATGATTCCCTGCAGAGAAGTGACGACTCTTACAAAAGGAAATCTCACGACGACCGAGGAAAGGGTCATGCAGCTGAAGATTCAGGCAAACGAGCCCGATATGGTGAGAGACATGCTTCCACTATTCCCGAAAAGCCTACTGCCCCTGCCCCTCTCGACATTACTTCCGACTCTCCTGCTCTCGGGAAGGAGGACATCCAGACAATAATAAGCAGGCCTAAATTTCAAGTGGGACCTGGCCCAGCCACTTTACAAAGTCGTTTTCCACAATGGTGCTTAAAGGGTGTGAGATTCGACCTAGACTTGGTCCCCATCGACAAGTCTGCTATGTTGCGCAATCTTGATGCAGTCAAGCTCGATATCGAGAGGATGTCAAACTGGCAGAAGCTTGTTGATGAGCTTCAAAGAGTTAACCGTGCCAACTTAGAGGCCATGCTCACCATGGAAAATGATAAGGCTGAGTGGCAAAAGGTGCTTGAGCAGCACGACACCGAAATGAGGAGCATTACTTCCTACAACGAGGAGCTCGAAGCAAAGGTTGAGAAGTTGAAGGATGAGCTTGCTGCTTCCTCTACTTCATACTCTCAAAAAGAAGAAGTGCTTCTCAGACAAGTTAGAGATGCTCATGCCAGTCAGAGGGATGCCGAAGATAGGCTCGAGGCACAAAAAAGAATCAGTGAAGGCTATGTCTCTGATATTGCTGAGCTTCGAAAGAAAAACAACTCCCAGGAGGCGGAGATACAAATGCTTAAGCTTCAGCTTGCCAAAACTGAAAGGGAGCGCGATGAGGCTGTCGCCGGCAAAATCGCAGCCGAAGAATCTCATGAGGCGACCAAAAACAGCTTCGGCTCAACATTATTCGACTTCTACTTGCATAGCGTCTTGGGGCGTGGAAGCCTCGCCTTTCTTGGTCCCAAGTATGAGATCACTTTAGCTGAAGTGTGGGAGGCCGCCCTCGATATGCTTGGTGCTGAAGGTGCTGGTTATGACGAGTCAGCCCTGGAAAGGCATTATTTTGATGAAGACGCTCGCGCTGCTCTCGCCAGGGGAAAGGAACAACTTGCCAAACTAAGAACCGAAGTGACGGAAGGGGACCAGCTGGGGAAAACCACTTCAACTACTCTAGTCCAGCCACCTTCTTCGTCTGAAGTCGACATTATTGGTTCCAGTTCCCATCTCGCATCTCCCACCAAAGTTACCGCTGATATTACAAGCACACAAGGCGGAGACGAGGGTGAAGAGAGCGCTGATGCGCAAGCTTATGAAGTCGATATCAGGAAACCAGCTTCTCCAGGTAACTTCACTGTTAATCTCGCTACTGTCAATTCTGCTCAAGCGGGTTACTCGTTTATTTCGCATGAGTTTCACGAGCTCCTTGGCTATTTTCTCAACCTTGACGAGCCTTCATCTCCTCTCTTTACTGACTTCATTGGTGAACCTTCATCTCCTCTTTTTACTGACTTTAACCTTTTTTCTTCTGTAGAGAAAGTACCAAGCACTGCTCAAACTTCTACTGCTCCGGTCATCCTTCCTTCATCTCTTCAGGCGGTGCCTCCTTCTGCCTCGCAACCTGGATCACAGGAGGAACAAATAGAGGCTCTTCACGGCTTGGATGATCCCATCGCTTCGCAAGAGCAGAAAGATGAGAGACCTGAGGGAGGTGACATATCCCCGGAACGGACTCCTTCTGACGACATTGTTCTATCAAAACTTGTCACTCCGGGGAGTGAGTCTTCCTCACAAAGGAGAGAGAAGCGTGGGACATCAAAGAGGAGGGGGAAGAAAATCACCGCCACTGAAGAGGAGCCGGAAGTTGAACCGGTTACACCTACCTCTCCTACTTCCCTTATACCCACTGGCCGACCTGGAAAGCTGGTCATTCGACCGGGTAAAGGGTCCAAAGGAGGGAAGAAGAAGTGAAGATTTTAGCTTTTTGTCTTTTATATGAACTTGGCCGAGAGTTGTGCGGGTATCGGCCCCCGCTTTTATTTTGAAAACCTGTATCTGCATTATAGTTGAATAAAATGATTCTTCGTTTGTACAAACTTCTGTTTGAATTTGAGAATGCATTTACTATTTATTTTTGCACAAGTTTTTTTATATGATTTAAATCGATATTTTGAAATCGAACTCGAAATTGATATAAATTGAAATGGTTTAAAATTAAGAACTGAATTAAAATGAATACAACTTGGAATTGAAATTGAAATTAATTGGAATTGAAATCGAAATCGAATTAATTTGAAACTGAAATTAATTTGAAATTGAAATTGAAATTGGTTTGAATTAGAATCAAAATTGAGTCGATTTGAATTGAATTGAGATTGAAAATTATTTGGATTGGAATAATTGAAATTGAATCAGTTTGATTGGAATTTGGACTTAGGTCTAGATTTGTTGAATGAAAAGAGATAGTTTGATTTGAAACTATTTTCAAAATAAATTATTTTGATGTAAACTGTTTAAAAATTTGTATTTTTAAATATTTAAACTATTTTGATTTTCTAAACTATTTTACTATATATATCATTTTCAATACTCAAACTATTTTATATCAAGCTATTTTAACTATTTTAACTTTTTTAAACTATTTGAAACTATTCAAAATATTTTTTGAAATTTCAAACTGATCAAAGTGGAATGTTATATTTAAGTCGTGGATTTAAATGCGAATTGGGTTAAAATGAAGTTGTAACCTAAATGGAAATTCGAAACAATTTTGGAAGTGAAATTGAGATATTGGATTGGAAATGATTTTTAAGTGAAATTGACATATTTTGAGTAAATATGATACTTTGAAATGAAAGGATTTTTGAAGCGAATATGATATTTTGATATCAAGTATAAATTGTTTTCAAAATGTAAAAGTACCAACTGGTGTGTAAAATGGCGTTTGGTTGTTAAAGAGACCAGGGCCTCTTATTGGCATATGTTTTCTAGATTTGAAGAAAGAGAACGATGATGGATAGAACCGGCACTTGTGCCAATTCAAAATAACTAAAACAGGACAGCTTGACAAGGCTAATTAGGCTAATTACCTCTAGCGGACGTCCGTTCTTCGATTTTCATTTTGGACTTGGTCCATACTATTACTCTTGTTGTTGGTTTCGATTGGTGCGTCTCGATTTTGGGATAACCTCCCTTTGACTCGATATGGGATAAATGGATGTGGTGGGCGGCCGTAGCTACGATCCGTTACCACCAGCCCTGTGACCCGAACTGATAGTATCCTACCTTGGGCATTGCTTTACATGCCTTGTCATACTTTTATCCTTACACGAGACCACTACGAGTTTGGTTTAGTGTTGTCGTATCATGGCGCATCCCTATCCCCCCCGACGTGCTACTGGGGTGTTTTGTGCAAACCGTACGACAGTGCTTAAAAATGCGCTAAGGGGGATTAATGTAAAGCCTAAAAGCTAAGAAAATTATTAATTTTATCGATTAGACATTACATATATAGCATATTCTACTGTGTATAGATATTTTGATGGATCCTTAAGTGATGGAAAATGCCATAACATCTCTTGAGTTATTGCATGCACGTTATACACTGGATAGGAGATGTAAAACCTCGTAAATATCTTAATGCCATTACACTCCTGTTATATGTGATATTGATTTGACTTACATATGGATATTTTAGTTTTGACTCAAGTGTTTTGTCTTTTCATTATGCTTGGGTCAGCCCTAAGTATCGGCGCATTGAAGATTATTTTCTAGAGGACGAAGATGAAGATTTAGTGTAATAGTATTACTATTATTATTTCATCATATTATTGTTCTGAGGCATTTTTTCCAATTTTCTGTTGTATGTATAACTCTGATAAATGTTGTATAAATTATAATCAAATGTATTTGTGTTCTTTTTATTTTTATTTTTCTTAATTAACCTCATTGATTATCTGTGTTTCGGATTGTTTGAGTTGGACATGTATGGATTATTTTCAATTCAAACTCCCAAAATGTGGGTCGTCATAGTTGGTATCAGAGCTTTGGTTTAGCGACAACCTTAGCTTTATGGAGTTTGACTAATTAGAGATTGAGTAGTAATACCTTAGAATGAGTTGTTTGAGTGTGTATATATATAAGAGCGCGTACTTGTTAGTGTTATAAAATGTTTTATATTGTTTTTACTTATCCGTTGAGTTGTTTATGAATTCTGATCGGTGCATGGGACACCATGTTATTGATAGGAGTTTCTAAACACTTGAAACGAGGCAAGTCGACATAAAATTGTTTGAAAATCGGGTAAATGAAATAATTCAACCAAAATTATATTATATATATAAAGAAATAATCTTTCATAAATAACCATATGGGTTTATGAAAATACGAATGTAATTATGGATGTAAGTTGTTAGGAGATGATAATATTTAGTTATCATCGATTATTGGTTGAATTAAACTAAAAATGAAAACTTTGTGAACTCTTTTTAACGAAGCTTCGATAATATGATTGAATTGAAATCAAACCACAATAAGAATTATTTGCAATAACAAAGATGTAAATTAACGAAATATTTTCATAATAAGGTAATGAAATTGTATAAGTATATTTATAATACAACTTATAGATAGCAAGGGTTAAAAAGCTTAGAATTTTAGAATTTAAACCCCGTTGCTTTCAAAATTGTTTTCGAAGACTTCAGAATTAATAGTAATATTATTTGAAGGTTCTTTGACTAGAAATATATTTGAAAAGGTTTTTGAATGAAATAAAAGCATTGAACTTGCTTTAGTCGTTGGAAAATAATTCTGCGGATTACTGCAGCATCGCAAGTATTCATTTTTGAGTTTTTGAGTGAGAATTTCTACCGAAAGAAGTTTATTTATAGTAAACAATTTTGTTTTTGACAAAAATATTCCAAGTATGATTTGATAAATATATGAAAATATTTTTTGAACTTGTAAATTGAAAATAGGATAGATAACAAATAAGTTTATGACTTATAAATTTGGACAGGTAAGTAAACCCGAATTTAAAAAAACGGTTGAACATTTTGGTTAAGCAAACAAAAGAAAATTTGAATTTGAGATAGGAAATAAAAGAATTAACCTAAGAAATGTTAAATATATTGAGTTAGTGAAATGAAATAAATAAAATGAAGTTTAACTCAAGAAGCTTAATTGAAAGTGAACTGTATTTGAGATGAATTAGATAAAATAATGAAATGAAATTTTAAGTGAATAAGTTTGTATAATTTATGAGAAATATTAAGCTAAAAAAATAAATTTGTTAGTTGTGAATGATAATAATTTTATTTACTTCAATAAACTTAAATAAACTGATTAATGAATTAAATGAAATAAAGTTTAATTTAATAAGGATTAATTGAATTGAAGTGGATTTGAATGGAACTAGATGCATTAGTAAAGTGAATTAATTTCACTCAAGCTATAAAATGAATTAATAGAATGAATACGAACTTGAATTTCAAAATGATGAAATGCAATTCGAGTTGTGAAAAGAATTGAATTTAAATAAATGGGTGTAAGTAAAATTAGTGCGAGTAATTGAATTTGACTTAAATTGGATGTAAATAAGTCGTATACAAACGGAATGAGGTTTAATAAATTGAATATTAACAAATTGAATGTGAAATAAGTGAATGTTAAATAAAGAAATGTTGATACACCTAAGTATATATGGTAATGAAATAAAATTTAACCTATATAAATGAAATGATTTTACAAAATTGTCCATAAATGAATTAATATGAGTAAACATAAAATGAAATAATTGAGATTTAACAAATTGAATTGAGTAAATTGAATGTAAATGAAATAAATGTAGATAAATTGGATGTAAAACAATTAAATATTGATAAAAATTAGATGTTAATGAAAAATTGAGTGTATAAATTAAATATTGACATTGGATAATGTAAACTAATATACTTTGAATTAATTGGATGAATAGTAATTGTTAAATGGTTTCTTTTGTTGTAAATCATTGTTATTACTGTTGTCGGCTGCATGTGATTGTTATAGTCATGTATTTGTGCTTATGCTTATGATTTGGATTGAAAATTCATGTCATATAATTCTATTAAACTTATACATGCTTTCTATATCTTTTATATGCAACTAATATTCTAATTTGAGTTGAGATAGGTACATACGAAAACCATTTGGACGTATACGCGGTTGCTTTTGCTTTCTTAATATGAGCGAACTCCATCATATTAATAATAATAATGTATACATCTCAGACATGTGTGAATTATTGATAATTTAAACCTCCCACGATGTGGGTCGTCATAATATTTTATATGTTATTGCAATAATGATAGAAATAGTGGGAGCATTTCATATAACACTTATTGGTCACATCAAGTTCTAAAAATTGTTTTCGTAAAATGTACCAAACATTATTTATGATGCATTAGAAAATTAAGAAGTATGTAAATTTGTTTACAATTATTTTGGAAGTATGAACTAGAGCCATAGTTTGGAGAAATAATTATTTGATTGTATGATTATGAATCATATGGCACTAGTGAATTATATCTCAAACAATAAAGGGCAAAGCACCCATTGGGTGGGAACAACATAAGAGTTAATGAACTTTTCAAATTTATACATATAGATGTATGCAACCATAATTCTAATAATACCAAGATGATTCCACATATTGCGTGATATTCACTGACGAGCTATCATAAACGTGAACATATGTACTAGATACATATGTAGTATGTATATGATAAGCTAATAGAATATAAAGCGGAAGTAAATAAAAGAACTTGCAATGTAAAATAAAAATGATCTGATTTGATCCAATAAATGACTATATTGGAAAGTGTTCCAAGTGTGCCAAAAAATGAATAAAGATTCAATCTCAAAAGTCACTCTTCCTTATAATACAGAATGATGTATCGATAAGGTGTAACCAAACTTTGTTGAAAAAAGTATGATTAATGGTAAGTGAAACTGAGTTGACTTCTTTCTATAAGGTCGTATACTTAAGAGTAGTACACAAGGTTAAAATTAATTACATCTAAATAATAATATACAAAATCATACAAGGTAAGGGTTTATAGGAAACCCCAACATATCCTGGGCCAAGGAGTTGGCAGGTTGTACGAGTTAAAAATTTGTATGTAACAATTGTACATGAAGGATCTTGTATGAATTACCCCAAAAGATGTTTGGAAATGATGGTCATCAGATGACCAATTTATGTTATAAATATAACTATTGTGAACTAAAACCAAATCAGTTTTATATATAAGCCAATTCATAAAGTATTTATGAATACCTATTCTGTTGCATTAAGAAACAAGTGTTGTTTCTAGAAATACCAACTTTGCAGTGAAGGGATTTCTTTTAGAAACTATAGGCAGTAAAAGGATATGGATACGATCCAAAGATGAAACTACTTGCATAAGATGAAAAGAAATTAACCAAAATTAAATTATTCTTGCATATTAAAAAGAAATTACAAGTTTCTTAACAATCTGAGAAAGAAAATCCTCGGCTTGTTGAATATGCAATTATATGATTTTTGTTTGATGATAATAAACATATATATTCGTTTAAATGTATTTGTTAATGTACTATTTCATTTTTCATAGATTAAATAAATATTTGCCGAATAAAAATAAATAATAAAGAATTTGAATTCGAACAGAATTTTATTCAAATAAATATTTATTACAATTTTTGAATGGTACAAATTCAAGCTCTCACTATATATATATACAATTTCGATTACAATACAATTACTAATTACATCACAATTCAATTTACATAAATTCCTCACTACGTACCACTCACACTCGTAGTTCATCTTCAACTTCATTCCAGTTAGAATCCAGCATCTGAGCAATCTGCAAAAATATTCACTAACGTAGTAAAATTGAAAAAGAAATATTTTTGCAATATAAAATAAAATATGGATTTTGAAAATATTATTTGCCTCAATTATTTGGGTTGTTCGTCGTCATTTAAATTTGAATTTATCATACACGAACAGCTTGTGACATACACAGTGTATCACTGTATATGCGACAAGGCTGTGCACACCGAAATATACACTTGATTGATTTACAGGGACAGGTGAGCACATATCAAACCCAAAATACAGGATTCAACTCAAGTGCAATAAAATAATGTCACAACTTTCAGCACAAGGTCAAATCTAAGCTGGATTCAACTCAAGTGTAATGCACAGTCCAACTAAAAGTCAACATGCTCACAAAAGACTGCAAAATTCAAGAAGGCACCAAACCACAAACAAAATGAAAAGGTCAAGTCACTGCTATCATGACTCAACTCAATGCAACGTGACAATACAGTCTCAAGTGAAAGCAAAACTCATATATGAAGCCTCGACCAAAATCAAAATAAACCAAACTCAAAGAAACAAGACTAAACATGTATATGAATGGTCAGGCAATATGCATCAGGTTAGAGCAGCCTTAACAAGCAAAGAACACAATCCAAAGCTAACAGCAACTAGAAGAACAAATCCAAACAACTCAAGTGCTAGCCAGAAGGAAATGCATCAGAAGAACCATGGCATGAACCAAGTTTAATCAGAAAACATTAAATTCAAATACTAGAAAAAAATAATGGAGCGACAGTATGAATGAAATACAAGGGTCAAGCAAATGATACATGCACTCAAATACAGTGCAGACTCGAAATGAAACATACAAGGCAAGACAAATAAAATAGAAGCATGGCACAACAGTTCATACAACATATACAATGCAGAAGACCCAAGGACTCAACAAGGCATGGACAACATGTATGAATGACCCAGTGATACAATGCTCAATGCACAGTAATGCAATGCCACAGCGAACATGGTTCAAAACAACATACCAAATAACCAGACACAATGAAAATCAGTGCAACCCAAAGCCGTGAAGGAACAGCAGTGATATCAAGATTTAAATTGTGAAATACATGTCAGATCAAAATATGCTAAAGAAATGAATTTAATCAATGCCGAAGCTAACATCAAACTAAGTCAGAAACTCACATATGAAAGTAAATGCCGAAGCACCAAAGTCACACACATAAACGACTTTAACATATGATCAGTGTCAAGCATATAAATTGGCAACGTGCAGCCGTAAACAACCACAAGCATTTGAATTCACAAATCAATTTCAAGTTGAACATATCAAGACCGAAGTCATTAATGAACAAAAACAAAAATGAAACAGAGATATGCTACAGGATGGTCAGCCACCAAAGTACACGGCAACTACAAACTGCAAAGGCCGAAGCCAGCAGAAACATGAATTCACAGTATCGATATCAAGTTCGTACCAAGTCAAAAAACATCAAGCCGCGACAATCAATAAATCAGTGTCGAATTCAATGTTGAACAAGTCAAATTTGAAATCGTGGTGGCCAAGATAATTGACCTAGTTAAACATCAATACCGTGAGAAGCAAGCATCATATATACGCATATGAATAATTCAAAGATAAATCATCAAACATTCAAGCATCATCAAGCGACAGAGAAAAGATTTTCACAAATTCAAAAATCATCAGACGAATATTTGTACGAACGAAAATCAAGGGTGACAAACCATATATAAACAAATCATCATCGGCAATTCAAAGCATCGGAGTTCAAGCAACCCAAAAACCAGCAAAGCAAAAGGAGAAAAGTACATACCGAAACCGTAGACGAACTCGATCCAAATTGAAGAGTCGTGAGCTAATCAGAGAAACAAGCGATCGACAAGGCAAACTATGAGCAATCAAAAGCGGCGACTTCAGTTGAAAAGCCCTAATTTCCACAAGGGAACGAAGCCCTAATTTAGATCGAACAAAGAAAGCAACAGAGCCGCCATTTTCTTAATTAAGGAACGGGCCACAAAATTATGAAAATATAAAAGGGGGCCCCGCCTTTACCTTATTTTTTTAGAGCTTTATTTTTTATTATAAAGGGCTTTTATTTTAAATTAGGGTTGTTTTTTTATTTAAATTGTTTTCAATTTGTATCTTTGTTTTTAAACTGATGTAATTTCTGGTCGTATGACTAGGGGACAAACTACGTGGCGTAGTTTGAGAATTCGCAACTAGTGGCTGAGTTGTGGCAGGGTTTTGAGCGTAGAGTTAGGTTTAGTCGATAGCGGGTGTCGCGAGTTTACGTGTGTAAGTGTTTGACTAACTAATTTCTAGTAGAAACCTTGGGGGCAGCACGTAGGCAGAGTTTTGCCGAAGCTGGGAAAATTTTGTGTTATTCTGTTTCTGTTATTTATATTCTGCAATATCTGTGCTGTTATTATTCTGCTGTGAACTGTGTTGAAATCGGAATTGAATATTTATAAGCTTCCGTAATAAATTTTTATAATTTATAGTATCACCCTATTCACCCCCCCTCTAGGGTGAAATCGATCCTACAAGTGGTATCAGAGCTAGGAATAGAAGTCAATTTTTGTTTTAAAAATTCGTGTTTCAAAAATCTATTTTTGTTTTAAAAAATTGAATTTTTAAAATGGCTTCTTTTAATAATAATTTTGAGGGTCGTTCCAATATTATTCCTTCTTTTTTCGATGGAACAGATTTTTTGAATTGGAAATTGAAAATGGAATTTATTTAAAATCTTTTAATAATAAATGTTGGGATATTGTTGAAAATGGGTGTGATATAACAGATAAGAAAATTATCTCGATTAATGCTCTGGCTATGCATTTATTATATTCTTATATTAATCAAGATAATTTTAATGTCATCTCTCATTGTGAAACTGCACATGAATTCTGGAATACTTTAAATGCAATATATGGTGCAAAAGTCAACAGCAATGAGAAATCCTCCACAACCAACTTAGTTAAAGAAATGTGCTTAACAGGATTTGTAAAAAGCAGTTGTGATAAGGATGATGATGATGATGGAGCAGCTGAGCTGGCGTTAATAATGAATAAATTCAAAAGGTGGAACCGCAAATACGGAAATCCAACTCTAAATCAAAAATTAAAAAGCAGAATAATCAAATCACTCGACAACTCGGAAGAACATGGGATCATTTGCAACAAACCCGGTGATATCAAGCCCAATTATCTCCGATTTCAACTCGACAAAGAAAAGAAATAAAAAAGAAGATGTTTTACAGCCACGTGGAATAAAAGAGACAGCAGTGAAAGTGAGAAAGCAGATATGTGCCTTCATGGGAATATAACCGATAGCGACGATGACGAGCCAAGCGAGGTATCAAAACTTACTCACTCTGAATTACTTATTTATTTCCACGAAGTAAATGGCTGTTTTGAACGACTTAGGGAAAAATACGCTAAACTTGAATCATAAAAAGACACTTTGATAGAATTAAATGAACAACTTGACCAATTAGTTAAAACCTATCAAAGTAGGATCCCTAAGTGTGATAAGTGTCCAACATTTGATGAAGAAATTAAAAAATCAAAAATTAAAATGAAATCGCTTGAAAATGAAATTCTGATTTTAAAAGAGAATGAAAATACTAGAAGAGAGAATTCTATTAAAAAATGCACACAATTGTTAAACGGAAATGAGTCTCTCAAAACACAAGCCAACAATTGTCAATGATTTTAGATACATTTTCAAAAAGTAAAAAATCGTTGAATATGCTATTAGGAAAACAAACTATTAATACGGTAAGACAAGGACTTGGATATAATCATTCTGAAAATGTTGAAAGAAATATTAATCAAGTTATTTCTATATGCACGATTTGTAGAAAATATGGACACACTCAAAATAGTTGTTGGTATAGACCCAAACATGTGAAAACCGTACCGATTTGGGTTCCAAAAGGCACAAACATAAAATCTCTCAAAGTTAAACAAATTTGGGTGCCGAAAGGAACATATATAAATAGTTTTGGGTCTCCACAAAATTATTTTTCAAAATATTCTACCACTAACAACCATGGACGTATAAAAACAAATAGGTCACAAAAATCTTTCATCGTGTAAGTATGGTGGCAGGCTAAGGAACAACAATAGTGCTACTTGGATTCTGGCTGTTCCGAGAGCACACCGAGCAACAAAGAAAAGTTCCTTAGCCTAGCATAAAGGTGACAGAATCACAATGGACAACAACAAAAATATCGTACAGGTAAAACAGGTAATGGTATATTTATTTGAACGATATATTAAATGTGATAATCTGCATCATACTCCGAATTAAATCAGCCAATAATGAGATGATGAAAAAATGATGATTTTGACTCTGACTTATTCAACATAGTTGGCCAAATTATATTCTTATGCCAAAAACACTATAAAATCCTCTAGATTCTTTGAATTACTTCATATATATTAGTTTGGATTAAAAATAGTGTTTTGTTGGATAATACGGCTAACTCTATATTCACGGTTTTTGATTATTAATACGGCTTCAATTCAAATTCAAGAGAATGCCATTCAAATTGCTGTTAAAATTGAGTTTGAAATTTTTGGTGCACACTTCATGGTTTGGTCGATCAAATTCAATTAATAATGATTTTGAGTGAAAGAGAAATTCAGATGTAGATTACACTGGTAATCTAGTTGATAGAAAAATTACTAGTTGAACGTGATTTTTGTTGAGACATTTAGTAACTGCATCATTTTTCAAATTAAGTATCTGCATATTATTCATTTCAAATAATTTTCAAATAGCAGAAAATTTTCTCATATAACCCCCTCGAGAAAATCATTTTTGACCATATTTTAAGATTAGTCATTTTGAAAAATTGATTTCATAATTATTTTTGAATTTGATTTTAAATGACTATTTTGACTAATCTGACTCCCTAATAATTATCGAAAAGATAAATAGTGATTGAAAAAGTGATGAGTATTGATATTTATCATATCTTATGACTCGATACGGTATAATTAGTAAATTTCTTTAGAAATTTAAACAAGATTTATAAAACTTTTGTTGGTACAAATTCCATGACCATCTCTATATCTATCATATTTCTAACGACCATCACTCATCAAAATTCAATATAGTTTGTCGATATGTGGTACTTTAAACAGGAATCGTTTGTTTTTCATTTTATATTTTTTTAAAAATAATAATAATAATAATAATAATAATAAATACCAAAGTATTCGCTCTCATTTAAAAGTCCTCACGGTTATGCATGGGTGAATTACTTGGAATTTGTTATGTGCTTCCATGCTCATTTAAAAGTCCTCACGGTTATGCATGTATAGAATGCATATCAAAAGTTGATTTTTAAATAAACAAGTTGATGCTAATCCCATTTAAAAGTCCTCACGGTTATGCGTGGTTAGAAGATACTTGAATTCATTTTTTTAAAAATAAAATTGGAATACTACTAATCTCATTTATAAGTCCTAATGTTTATGCATGGTTAGTTGATATTCAAATTCTTGATATAAATATACCATGAATAGACACAACTGTATGGTTTTATATGATGACATAATTCCCATCATTCTAAAAGTGGAATATGCGCCTAACAAAATATTTATGATTTTTGTTTGATTTTTTATTGAAATTTAATATTTATATTCAGTTGAGTTTTAATGTTGGATTAATATCGGTCACTTTATCTCTATTTTCTCTAACACTATTACTCTTTTGCTGATAACAAAAGAGGGAGAGAAAGTTAAGATTTTGTCAAATAAAATCAAGCAAAGGTCAAATAATTTTCTATTTGCATCTAAGCTCATTTGCATATTTTTATTTGTATGCATATATGTAGGGGGAGCTTTGTGTAGAGAGGAAGTATTTAAATAGGGGGAGCAAATCTATGATCAAATACATTAACATATTCAAAATCTTAAATATATGTTTGTTATCATCAAAAGGGGGGAGATTGTTGAATATGCGATTATATGATTTTTGTTTGATGATAATAAACATATATATATATATATATATTCGTTTAAATATATTTGTTAATGTACTATTTTATTTTTCATAGATTAAATAAATATTTGCTGAATAAAAATAAATAATATAGAATTTGAATTCAAACAGAATTTTATTCAAACAAATATTTATTACAATTTTTGAATAGTACAAATTCAAGCTCTCACTATATATACAATTTCAATTACAATACAATTACTAATTACATCACAATTCAATTTACATGAATTCCTCACTACATACCATTCACACTCGTAGTTCATCTTCAACTTCATTCCAGTTAGAATCCAGCTTCTGAGCAATCTGCAAAAATATTCACTAACGCAGTAAAATTGAAAAAGAAATATTTTTGCAATATAAAATAAAATATGAATTTTGAAAATATTATTTGCCTCAGTTATTTGGGTTGTTCGTCGTCATTTGAATTTGAATTTATCATACACGAACAGCTTGTGACATACACAGTGTATCACTGTATATGCCACAAGGCCGTGCACACCGAAATATACACTTGATTGATTTACAGGGACAGGTGAGCACAGGTCAAACCCAAAATAAAGGATTCAACTCAAGTGCAATAAAATAATGTCACAACTTTCAGCACAATGTCAAATCCAAGCTGGATTCAACTCAAGTGTAATGCACGGTCCAACTAAAAGTCAACATGCTCACGAAAGACTGCAAAATTTAAGAAGGCACAAACAAAATGCAAAGGTCAAGTCACTGCTATCATGACTCAACTCAATGCAACGTGACAATACAGTCTCAGTGAAAGCAAAACTCATATATGCAGCCTCGACCAAAATCAAAATAAACCAAACTCAAAGAAATAAGACTCACATGTATATGAACGGTCAGGCAATATGCATCAGGTTAGAGCATACGAGCAGCAGCCTTAACAAGCAATGACCACAAGCCAAAGCTAACAGCGACTAGTAGAACAAATCCAAACAACTCAAGTGCTAGCCAGAAGGAAATGCATCTGAAGAACCATGGCATGAACCAAGTTTAATCAGAAAACTTTAAATTCAAATACTAGACAAAACAATGGAGCGACGGTATGAATGAAATACAAGGGTCAAGCAAATGATACATGCACTCAAATACAGTGCAGACTCGAAATGAGACATACAAGGCAAGACAAATAAAATAGAAGCATGGCACAACAGTTCATGCAACATATACAATGCAGAAGACCCAAGGACTTAACAAGGCATGGACAACATGTATGAATGACTCAGTGATACAATGCTCAATGCACAATAATGCAATGCCACAACGAACATGGTTCAAAACAACATACCAAATAACCAGGCTACACAATGAAAATCAGTGCAACCCAAAGCCGTGAAGGAACAGCAGTGATATCAAGAGTTAAATTGTGAAATACATGTCAGATCAAAATATGCTACAGAAATGAATTTAATCAATGCCGAAGTTAACATCAAACTAAGTCAGAAACTCACATAAGCAAGTTAATGTCGAAGCACCAAAGTCACGCACATAAACGACTTTAACATATGATCAGTGGCAAGCATATAAATTGGCAACGTGCAGTCGTAAACAACCACAAGCATTTGAATTCACAAATCAATTTCAAGTTGAACATATCAAGACCGAAGTCATGAATGAACAAAAACGAAAATGAAACAGAGATATGCTACAGGATGGTCAGCCACCAAAGTACACGGAAATTACAAACTGCAAAGGCGAAGCCAGCAGAAACATGAATTCACAATATCGATGTCAAGTTCGTACCAAGTCAAAAAACATCAAGCCTAGGCAATCAATAAATCAGTGCCGAAGTCAATGTTGAACAAGTCAAATTCGAAATCATGGTGGCTAAGATAATTGACCTAGTTAAACATCAATACCGTGAGAAGCAAGCATCATATATACGCATATGAATAAGTCAACGATAAATCATCAAACATTCAAGCATCATCAAGCGGCAGAGAAAAGATTTTGACAAATTCAAAAATCATCAGACGAATATTTGTACGAACGAAAATCAAGGGTTACAAACCCTATATAAACAAATCATCATCGGCAATTTCAAAGCATCGAAGTTCAAGCAAGCCAAAAACTAGCAAAGCAAAAGGAGAAAAGTACATACCGAAACCATAGACGAACTTGATCCAAATTGAAGAGCCATGAGCTAATCAGAGAAACAAGCGATCGACAAGGCAAACTACGAGCGATCAAAAGCGGGGACTTCAATTGAAAAGCCCTAATTTCCACAAGGGAACGAAGCCCTAATTTAGATCGAACAAAGAAAGCAACAGAGCCGCCATTTTCTTAATTAAGGAACGGGCCACAAAATTGTGAAAATATAAAAGGGGGCCGGCCTTTACCTTATTTTTTAAAAGCTTTATTTTTTATTATAAAGGGCTTTTATTTTAAATTAGGGTTGTTTTTTTATTTAAACTATTTTTAGTCTGTATCTTTGTTTTTGAACCGTTGTAATTTCTAGTCGTGTGACTAGGGGACAAACTACGTGGCGTAGTTTGAGAATTCGCAACTCAGTGGCTGAGTTGTGGCAGAGTTTTGAGCGTAGAGTTAGGTTTAGTCGATAGCGGGTGTCACGAGTTTACGTGTGTAAGCGTCTGACTAACTAATTTCTAGTAGAAACCTAGGGGGCAGCATGTAGGCAGGGTTTTGCCGAAGCTGGGTAAATTCTGTGTTGTTCTGTTTCTGTCTGCAATACCTGTGCTTCTATTATTCTGCTGTGAACTGTGTTGAAATATGAATTGAATATTTTATAAGCTTTCGCAATAAATTTTTATAATTGATAGTATCACCCTATTCACCCTCCCCCCTTTAGGGTGAAATCGATCCTACACGGCTGTCAATAAAACCATTAAGTGTATTGACTCTATGATATGTATATGATGTGCAAATCCAAAGTGGATTCCAAGTGTAATATCAAAATATGATTTTCATAGCTGTACCTAAGGGGATATGAGTCTTCAAGAGAAAACCTAATGCATGTGGAACATATGAACAATGCTGATAATATTTACGTCGTGAATTTCAATTGTTGAAATCAACTTAGTAGATTCATTATTCAATGTGCTTTTGTTAATTTGGATTTACTCATAAAATTATCACCTGGTATGACTTTGTGTTTTGGTATATATGTGTCGATATGAAAATTTATAAATGATGATTTGGAATAGATTGTGTCCACATATAAACCAAAGTGTCTCAAAGTCGATGGGAGCAAGATTGAGGTTGTGGGTTCTAAGGTACGATCCAAAAAATGGTATGAAATTATCATTTTATAAATATCGGAATTGAATAAGTATTTTAATAGAAATTTTGAACAGTTTGACTTTTGATCAAAATGCAGTGGAAGTGTTCTTCTAAAAGAAAGAACCACTTAAAAGTATATAGAAATTTCTAGGCTATAAGTTAATAACGTAGTACTGATTGTTAACGATGTGCTTATGTTAAGTTAAGTTGTTAATATTGAACTTGTAAATGATATTTTTATAATAAGTATATAGGATATTGGGAATGTCCCGGACAATATGCAAATACATCTTATTTGAACATGTAAGATGGATTGCTTATGCATTGGCAATAGGAATGATCGCAAATGTTGTATTGTCAACACTATCATAATTTGCTTATGCAATTGATACATGAAGCAAATATCAAATTCAAATTATGATCACTAAAGTGTAGTTTAAAGTGTTCTCGAATATTTACGAAATTCAAGAGAACTGTTTTGACCAATTCATAAATGATTTTGAGTATAATATTCAAATATTAAATTCATGTTCAAATCTTAGTTAAGGAGCCTTAATTTGGAAATGTTCCAATGGGAAGTTGTGACTAATTCAATGAAAATGATAAGTACATCGTCGTGAATCGCGCCATGATAAAAGGAATGTATAAATATAAATGCATGATTTTAAAACTAAGCTAGGGGAGATTTCAAGTGTTAAAAATACTACATCATTGTTATATGATAATAGTGTAAAGATAAGAGCTCACTAAAAGTCAAGAAACATACTTGGAATAGTTCCACATGATAAAGGTGGTTATCAGCATCGAAAAGAGTGATTGACATAATCGATAATTGAATCAACATAGTAGATAAATTCATCGAGGGTCTAACTCGGTTAGATCTCATCAAACTGATGGAAGGGATGGGATAGAGATTATATAATTGATCCTAAGTGCAAGTGGGAGATTAATAGAGTTAGGAGTATGCTCTAGGTGCAATTATGTAATTTGTTACATATAGCTAAGTTGACCACCGGTCTTATTTGAAATAAAGGGTGTTTTCTTTCAATTATATACTAGTTATATTATGATATAAATAACTAAGTAATTAATTAAAGTATATTTAATAGAAAATCCATAATGGTATGTTTTGCAGTATTTGTTACAACGTGTTATAACCATGAGTAATTTATCATAACGAAATAAATAAACTTTTTGAAATATAAATGAAAGCACAAACTAAAAGTCACATATAACAGATAGAGTGTATGTAGAGAGTGTAAATATGAAGAATAGTAAAAATTAAAAATGAAAGCAGTAAAAACACAGAATTTATAGTGGTTCGGCTGACTCTGGCCTACGTCCACTCTATAAATTTCCCTTTTATTGATGTTAGAATCGATTACGTTTACAAAATGGTAAAGTAACCTCATCTTTGGAAATAGAAAGAAAGAGAGCAGAAAGCCGAAGATCCCTTTTTTGAACCCCACGTGCTGTATTTATATGTAAATCTCAAGTTGCTGAGCTTTCTGAGTAGCCCGGCCCATCAGGTCCATAGTCACACTATCATGCCAGGCCATACCGTCCTGCCGACCCACGCATTTCTGTCGACCTGCATTCCTTCCAACCTGATTTCCTGCCACCTGATTTCCTGCCGACCTCTAGTTCTGCCGACCTGGATTCCTACCGACCTGCATTCCTGTCGACCACTGTTCCTGCCGACTTGGATTCCTGCCGACCTGCATTCCTGCTGAGCTGCATTCCTGCCGACCACTATTCCAGCCGAACACTATTCCTCCCGACCACTATTCCTACCAACCTGGATTACTTCCGACCACTGTCCCTACCGACCTGGATTCCTGCCGACCACTATTCCTACCGAACGTGGTTATGCCGAACGAGGCTTCTCTACCGAACGGCTTCTCTGCCGAACGGCTTCCATGCCGAACGACTTCCATGCCGATCGAGGTTATGCCGAATGACACCTATTAAGTGTTGTATACCGAGCGGCAGTTATCCGAGTGATGTTTGTCATACGGTATTTACTGGGTGAGATTGATTCCTAAATTCGTATTAATCATAACTTGAGCATACGAACTTCGATTGACTTGAATTTTGAAACGTTGACTTCCATGGCTTTGCTAGTCATGTCTTGTCAATTGTAGCCCGATTCAGATTCGGACAAAATCTATCGATATTTATAGTGAACCTACAATGTATATTCGATATTCGTGACTAGTAATCATTAATTTTCAGTTAATTGTTGGGTATCTCGACTTTGCGAAAAGGTGGGATAACACTTTGCCCCACAAAACATGACTTTTGGTAAAAGGTGTGTTTTGAATATCTTCAAATCGAATGTAGTGAGCTTATGTTTTGTTCATAGCTATTGTATTGTCAATCAAGTTTATGGTTGTTCGAAGCCGAATCAGTACTATTTTCCATTTACGGAAGTCAGTAATCAAATTTTATAGCCTCTCCGGACTATCGATGGTTACTTTGGACCCTCGCCAAGTCCATTTCAGGCCTAACGATCGAATAGAAAGATCCTGTTGCGCTCCTGCGTTGCTTTTTATCCCTTGCACTCTGGCCCCAATGAGGGCATATAGCGATGTCTTGGTCTTTCTGGACCGATCATAGCCTCTCCGGTCTCTTGTTAGGTCCCATCCCATCACTCTCCTATGAAGGGGAAACAGCATCGAGTGAGCCCACCCTGCTGCTCTCCGACGAAGTAACATCACTCCTTGCACTCCGGTTCAGTGTCCCTGAACATTGAGCGATGTCATGATCCTCCTGGACCGATGTCAGCCTCTTTGGGCTCTTACTAGATCCCATCCTGTCACTCTCCGATGAAGGGAAAACAGTGTTGAGTGAGCCGATCATGTTGCTCTCCGACGAAGCAGCGTCACTCCTTGCACTCCGGTTCAGTGTCCCTGAACATTAAGCGATGTTATGATCCTCCTGAACCGATGTCAGCCTCTTCGGGCTCTTACTAGATCCCATCCTGTCACTCTCCGGTGAAGGGAAAACAGCGTTGAGTGAGCCGATCCTGTCGCTCTCGGTGAAGCGTCGTCACTCCTTTCTACTCCCGTTTAGTGTGCCTGAACATTAAGCGATGTCATGATCCTCCTGGACCGATGTCAGCCTCTTCGGGTTCTTACTGGATCCCATCCTGTCACTCTCCGACGAAGAGGAAACAGCGTTGAGTGAGCTGATCCTGTCGCTCTCCGGCGAAGCAGCGTCACTCCTTGCACTCCGGACCCCGTCTCTCCGGGTAGGGTCATAAATCGATTAATTTCAAATTGACTTCTAATATTCATCCTTTAACTCTCTGGTCAAAGGTTTATTTTATGAAATTCAAGTTCATTTATTGATTTAAAATTTTAAATGTTCAATTACAAACAAAGGAAAAACCTAGATACTGCCTCTCTGGGCAGAGCGGTCTGTTACCATCTCAGAGCATGCCTGGTGATCTCTCTGGTTCCCATACATGTGTAAGTGGAATAGCTGTTTTATTTTAAAATCAAATCTAAAGAGTTTATGTAATTGACCAAAGTTCAAGTCCTGAACTTGTCCCTTGCCATCATGATCAATTGATGATGAGTCGTGATCCCAATCCAGGATTAGTCATGTTAGGTGGAGGCGGTAGTTGTTGAGGTCCTACGGCCGCTGTCCGATCTCTGGTGTATTGTGGCAATCTACCACTTCTGACATGCACTTCTACCTCATCCTTCAGATGGTGACATTCATTGGTATTATGCCCTTCCAGCTCATGGAATGGGCAGTACTTTCCACTTCTACGTTCCCGTTCTGTGGGATCGCTCCTGGGTGGTTTTTGATAGGGGAGCTGCCCCTGAGTCTCCGTGCAAATCCTTTCTAGGTTTGCCGTCAAGTCCGTATATTGTCTGAATCTGGGTTCTTGGAATTTCTTCCATTTTTTAGGACCATCGTATTTTTCGTCCTGCTTTTGTTTACCTTTGTCTGCTCCAGGTAGTTCTTTGGAGGTTCCTTCGCCTTGCACAACGTTTGTTTCTCGTCTTTCGACGCGTGAATGCTCTAGCCGAATGAACCTTTTAGCTTCATGATAGAATTCTCTAAGGTCTTGTGGTGGATCTCTTGCTAGAGAATCCTTAAAATCTGTGCCTTCCGCAACCCCTGCTATCGCCGCCATCAAAATCATCGATGATCCAGGCGATCTACTGAAGCCACCGTTGCATTGAATTGTAATAGAAAATCTCTTATGGACTCTCCAGTCCTCTGTTTCATTAAAGCTAAGGTCATCACACTCTTGGGTCGCGTCACATGGACCCTAAAACTGTCTCATAAAGCGTTCCGCTAGCTCACCCATGTTCTGATTGATCCATTCTCTAGCTGCCTGAACCAAAGTGCATCCATTCTCTAGCTGCCTGAACCAAAGTGCAGCCAAGTCTGTTAGATATAAAGGAAAGCATCGTGCCATAACTTCCTCGGATGCCTCCAGCACTTCATATGCCTGATATATATGGTAATATGCATGGTTAGGTCTGCTTTTCCATCATAAGGATCCAGCGTGGGTAACTTGAACTTCGGAGGATTCCTTGCATTTCTGATATTCGGAGTGAACAGACTCCGACTAACTTCCTCGATGCCTCCGCTTGACAATCCTCCTCTCATAACCCTTCATATTAATCCAGTCATCCGCTCATCTCCATCCCGGGGTAGTCCCCTGTTTGCATCTCTACCCTGCCCCCCATGTCCTAGGGGGTACTCTGGGTAGTACTCTTCATGTTGGTCATTTACGTTCACGTTGGTCCCTTCTTGCCGAGCTTCATTCACTGCTCTCTCAATATCCAATCCTGGAGATCTGCCCCCCGAGCCTTTGCTGATTTCCTTCAATTCCTCCAGTCTGGTTCTGGTGTTGACCACCAGAAACCTCTACAGCTCCGGTACCCTTTTCTGCAATGCCAGCTGCCGCTGTTGGTCCATTCCCTTGACTTTGTGCTCCAACATGTCCAACCTGTCGAAGTAAGTTCTGTATCATGTCTTCCTGCTTTTTCAGCATCGTCTCCATCTCGTCCCTAGTGATATAGATGGAAGCTTGACCTGCTCCAGCTCCAGAGGAGGCCTCTTGACTTCCCTCCTGATTGCTTCTTTCTGTCACTTGCTACCTTGTTGATCGTCTAGCCATTGCTTTTCAGAATCCAAGTTCCTGGCTCCAAAATCCCCGAGTGCATGCCTTCTCAGTGAAAGCACCAAAATGTTAGCACCAAAATTGGTAACCAACACCCAAATGTAAATGAAAGCACCAACTTACAGTCACAGATAACAGATAGAGTGTATATAGAGAGTGTAAATATGAAGAATAGTTAAAATTTAAAAAGAAAGTAGTAAAAACACAGAATTTATAGTGGTTCGGCTGACTCTGGCCTGCGTGCACTCTAGAAATTTCTCTTTTATTGATGTTAGAATCGATTACGGTTACAAAATGGTAACGTAGCATTAGCCTTTGGAAATAGAAAGAAAGAGAGAAGAAAGCCGAAGATCCCTTTTATGAACCCACATGCTGTATTTATATGTAAATCTTGAGTTGCTGGGCTTTCTGAGCAGCCCGGCCCATCAGGTCCGTAACCACACTATCATGCCGACCCATACCGTCCTGCCGACCCGCGCATTTCTACCGACCCGCATTCCTTCCGACCTGATTTCCTACTGACCTAATTTTCTACCGACCTGGATTCCTGCCGACCTGCATTCCCGCGACCACTATTCCTGCCGACCTGCATTCCTGCCGAACTGGATTCCTGCCGACCACTATTCCTGCCGACCTGGATTCCTACCGACCTGCATTCCAGCCGACCTGGATTCCTGCCGACCACTATTCCTGCCTACCTGGATTCCTGCCGAATGCATTCCTGCCGAACACTATTCCTGCCGACCTGGTTTCCTGCCGACCACTATCCATGCCGACCTGCATGCCTGCCGGCCTGCATTCCTGCCGAACATTATTCCCGTCGACCACTATTCCTACCGACCTGCATTCCTGCCGACCACTATTCCTGCCAACCTGGATTCCTACCAACATGGATTCCTGTTGAACACTATTCCTGCCGACAACTATTCCTGCCGATCTAGATTCCTACCGACCACTATCCCTGCCGACCTGCAATCCTGCCGACCTGGATTCCTGCCGACCACTATTCCTTCCGAACGTGGTTATGCCGAACGAGGCTTCTCTGCCGAATGGCTTCTCTGCCGAATGGCTTCCATGCCGAACGGAGCGACACCTATTGAGTGTTGTATGCCAAGCGGCAGCTATCCGAGTGATGTATGACGAACGGTATTTACTGGGTGAGGTTGATTCCTGAATTCGTATTAATCATAACTTGAGCGTACGAACTTCGATTGACTTAAATTTTGAAACGTTGACTTCCATGGCTTTGCTAGTCGTATCTTGTCAATTGTAGCCCGATCCGGATTCAGACAAAATCTATCGATATTTATAGTGAACCTGCAATGTATAATCGATATTCGTGACTAGTAATCATTAATTTTCAGTTAATTTTTGGGTATCTCGACTTTGCCAAAAGGTGGGATAACAATAGTCAAGACGTATCGACACTGAATACCGATACAACCATTAAGATTAAAGTACGTAGCACACTCCAAATGCTGGACATGTATTACTGATGACTGCTAGGGGTACCAAGGGATTACATATTGATTGTTATTAGATAATAATGAAATGACTAAATCGATAATTTTCTGATGATTGGTATAACTAAGGTCAAAACTAAAAATATCAATGTGATAAAATACACAGTTCTCTTGACTTAAGTATACTATTGATCTTCAGTGTGGAAGCTCCGCTATGATTATAATTAAATCGTGGCGGGACGTCCATCGATTGATTGTAGTTAGGTCGAGTGGAAGCATTGGAAGTGAAACACTATTCAAGAAAGGATTCGTCTCTTCGGTTATATAAGGTTAGTATGACAGTCAACCGAAGTAAATTCAAAGCCAAAATCTCTGGCCAGAGTAGTACGTTTAATAGTAATTGTTATTATTGAACCAAAGACTTTGTGTATGGACTATAGAGTTAAATATAGACACTATTGGTGTAAATAATTGTCACTACTGGACAACGCTTAATAAAGTAAAATTGGATTTTACCAAAACCAAATAAGCTTCAAATTTTGTCATAATGTTACATCACCTGCTAAGTGATTTGTGAACGTTAATATTCATATTGTTATATATATATATATATATAACTATTTTGACGAATTTACACCTAAGAGTCACATAATCGAAACGTTGAATACCTAATTTAGTTTAGTTGTAATTGTTATAAATTATTTAATATTTATGACATATTAATTATATAATTTTATTTTATGTATTGAAAAATATTAAATAGTATGTTTATAGTAGTAATAAATATATTAATCGATATACGATATCGATATGCGTCTAATTGGATTTAAATGCAACAATTATTTTCAAACTAGGATTGGTTTTAAGTCCCTTAAGGGGCATGGTATAGGCGGCTATATGGCAGCATGTGAGGGTTGGCCATATGATGGTTGATAGGGAAGGAAATTTGAATTCAAAAGAGAGACATAATAAGAGAGATAAGTGGACTTTAATCTTCATTTCACTCCATAATCTCTCTCTCTCTCTCTTATACAATCTCTCTAGCCCTCCCTCGGCAAAAACTATTTGCTCTCTTCCTTTGCTGCTCGTATCAGGCCACCCTCCCCTAAAAACAATCTGAGCACTATTCAACCTCAATTTGCTTCGATTTGATTGTCGGTGGTAAGGTAATTCGAAAGTTAGCAACTTTGGGATTCAGATTGGATTCAAGGAGTCTATTTCTTTATTGCAATGTGTGAACTTTGGGCTTTGGTGAAAGGCACTTTTCCAGTCTATTATTATATACCAATGCTCATATACCTATTGTTCCATAAATTACTTATTTAGAAATCTTGAATCGGTATATGGATGGATTGTCACATGCCAATGGTTATGCATTTAAGTAGATATGTGTAGGGGTTTGGATTAGCGGATGACTTTACTGTACCCTCCTTTGGAGTTTACCGGCACGTCGGGTTCTCTAAAGGTTACAATATATATATAAAGATTTATTTATGTTTGTTTACTGGCCAAGGGTAATAAAAATTTGATTAAAATAATATTATTAAATGATTTTAATGGATTAAATTAAACACAAATTATTGAATCATATAATAAATATATTTTAAATTATGTAAAAACATTTGTTCAAACCAAGAAAGCTTTTGGATTAAGATAAAAAAAACTATTTTTTTCGTGTGTATATATTATATAGTTTAATTATATACTTGATTGGTTAAATAAACAAAATAAATGCATACACATTTATAAATAATATAAAATTCTGTAAAAAAATTATATAATATAAAATATGCATCATGGTTTTAAAAATAAAATTTTAATTTTTTTAATAATTTTCATATGGTTTTTAACTTATTATAAGTATTTAATTAATAAATTATTTATAACCGAAATCAAAATAAAAAAATTAAATTTTTATTTGGCCAACACTAACGACAAAATATATATTTATTTATAATTACACACACACACACACACACACATATATATATATATAGCTAGTTATATGTTTATATGCAATACGTATTCAAATTAATTAATAAATATATATACAAAATAATTTCACTTTAGGTTTTATGTTATAAATATTATAAATTATTTTACAAACTAACGTTTAAAATAATTTTTATAATTTAAATAGGTGTGTGTGTATTTTAAAAAATGCTTTATGTAAATAATTTACAACCAATATTTTATAATAATTATACAATTATATTTTACATACACACACACACACACACACACACACGTGTGTGTGTGTGTGTGTGTGTGTGTGTATATTTAGACAATCCGTTTGTACACATGAGGGGCTGACATGTTTTTTGTGGTGTAAATCCCAACATTTAAACACAGATATTTTAAACCATATATAGTTTATCCCGTTGCACATGCTTGTGCGTATATGATACACAAATACAAAATATAACACGTATTATATAAAATAAAACTTTATTCATAAATTTTGAATAAAACATTGATTTTACTTTAAAGAAATTTAAAAAAGGTTCTAAATGAATTTAGACTACATAGGCCTATTAAATATTCAATAATGAAATTTCTTTTGAAATTTTCCCATTTCCTCCAATGTGTGTTGGCCTGGTTCCCAATGGCCAGTATTTTATGTCAGTAAGAGATTGACTAGCCCGAAGACGAGATACCCTAAGTTGAAGATGCTTACCTTCTGCCTACTCATGGTAGCCCAAAGACTTCGGCCATACTTCAAGGAATATACCATCAAGGTCCAAACGGATCAAACTTTGAAGCAAATCCTTACCCAGCCCGACACTACGGGACAACTCTTGAAGTGGTCTATCATTCTTGAGCAACATCATATCTCCTTTCAACCTCACACTTAAATGAAGGGCCTGGTCATTTTTGATTTTACCGTCGAGCGCTTAAGCACGGACAATTTGAAAGAGGAGACGGTCGCTGGCTTAAAAGTGACTTCAGATCGTGCAATATGGAATATTAACTAAACTATTTACTTGTGCGGAATATAAAAATAAAAGTAAAATAATAAAGTAAATGACACCAAAGATTTTTATACATGTTTGAACTTTCTGTTCTACGTCTAGTCCCGGACTCCTTTTGGAATTTAACTATCAACCCTCACTTAACTCGAAGAAACATGTATTACACCACCTGAGCAACCGAATAGGACTTCAACCGCCTAAGCAATAGAATAGGACTTCAACCACCCGAGCAACCGAACAGGACTTCAATAATATGGAGAATTATCTTGACTGAGTGTGCTCTTTTAATAGCAAGGATAAGTCTTTAGAGCACACTCTTCTTATAATCTTTCTCCTTTGTGGTATATCGTATAATTCTTGAAGCTATGAAGTTTATTAAACCACTAATCAAGTACGCTTGAATGAACAAGTGATCATAATGAATTATTGGATGCTTAGAGTTCAAATAGCAAGGTAGATTAGAAAACGAGAATTAGAATTAGTATTAGTGATTAAAACAATGGAATTCATGGCTATTTATAGAGATTGAAGAGTTGTAATCGTTCGTGGAAGATATCCATGAAGAGGATGGAAGAAGCTCTTGAATCAAGAGTTGTTTTTGTTCATTGAATTGAAGTGTCTTTTGAAAATATAGCCATTATGAAGATTCATCCATCTAAATGGAGCAATTCAGCCAACTAAATGGATCTAAAAACGAACCAGCAAAGAAATAGTGGAAAATAGACACAATTCAACTAGCTGAATTAGTAAGGTCAGCCGTTTGGAAATTCAAAGAAATTTGTGCATATTCACAGCATTTAAGCATCTGAACCAAGCTATTTATCCGGCTGAATTTCTTTGTTTTCTGGCATATCAAAAAAAATTTGAAAAACTTTACTACTAAACCCAGAATCAAGCTATTTTGTATGCATGCATATACCACTTTGAAGAGATTTTAACGTGAATTTACTACTAAACTCGGACCATAAACTTAATAATTTGTCGAAGCTTCAATCTCGAATTTGTTCTTCAAATTGTTAGACTATTTCTTGAGTAAAAACAATATCTTCTCCTGCAAGTTTAGTTAGATCTAAACAATATATTTGCTTATATAGTTGTCACAATCAAAACACCAAATTTCAAGCTTTTAACATTCTCCCCCTTTTTGATGATGACAACTATGTAAGCTATGTAAATAAAACAGATTATATTCCCCTTGTCTTAATACTCCCTATCATTATGACACACCTTTTTCTCCCCCATTGTCATCGACAAAATGGAAAAATTGAAAATTTGAACATCACGTTTGTGGCTTCGTTTCTATAAGTATCAGAAAATTTGGAATATATCATCCCCTTTATATGTCGTGTACCAACAAAAAAATGAGATATGTGTTCGGTACTCACTTCCTATGTTAGGGTCAGGGGTTAGGTATTGGGAAGCCATACCCGTTTTGGTGTGGTTGAACCTTTATTAAATATAATTTTCATTATTAACTGCTATATCAAAATAATCATCAATGTATTTTTCTCTGTTTTTTCAATTAATAGGAACCCAAATACTTAGATAATTTTTATTCATATTTCCGGTCAATGATTTTATACTTCTAGAGATATTATAAAAATTATTGGTCATAGCAGTATTTGAGTTTCTATAAAAAATTGATCTAGACTTTACTCAAAATCTAGTACTAGCACTAACATTTTTACTACACATGAAAGCGTATCTAGTACTATTTCTACGATCAGTTTTATTATATCCTAAACCACTTTTGTCATGTAAAGGTTTAGAACTAGATAAAATCATGTTTAAATCATTTTGACCTTTATTAAACTTCACGACTTCATTTTTACACTTTTCAAATTTATTTTTGAAGTCACAATTGTTATTTTCAAAAGAAATATTACTATTTTTCAAAATATTAATTTTCTCATTTAGTTCGGAATTCTTGTTTTGAACGTACGACTCTCATTTTTTAGAAGAAAATTTTGAGATTCTGAATTATCTAAAGAGGGTTGTAATAAATCATTGTAACGACCCAGAATTTTTATTAATTAAAATTTGAATATTTAATTAATTTAAAAATATTAATAAGTGAAATTTATAAGTCGAATAAATTTTATTTCGAATAATTGGATTTAATTGAATAATTAAATCGATAGTTTAATTTGTTAAATTATGGAAAAAATTGAAAATTTTGAGTTAAATATGATTGAAAATGATTTGTAAAATTTTATTTTATCATATTGAAGTTAGAATGATGTTATAGAACTTTTAAAATCGAATTAAAAGTTAATTTGTGAAAAGTGAATATTTTAATATTTAATCGACTAGTGAAAATAGCCAATTTTTGAACAGTTTCAGAATTGGACGAAACTAGTTCCATTGGATCCGTAGTAGTTTGTTATTATCGGATTTCAATTTTCATAGCAATCAGAGTTATCGTTTGATCGTGGCAGCTCGAAACGCATCGAAATTGTTTTTAATATTAATTTGGCGAGTTAAAATAGCCATTTTTCAAACAGTCTCGGATTTTAACGAAACCAGTTTCATCGGATCCGTAATGTGATATTATTGTATGGTTTCAAATTTCATGTCAATCGGATTTACCGTTTGTCCGGTGCAAGCTAAAACGCCTAGAAAATTGTTTAATCGGTTTAATTTAAAATCGAACGTTTATTGCCATAACTCGCACAGATGACCGAATTAGCTCCCGAAACACGTTCCATTGTGTTCGGAACGCGGGGTAAATCTTAGAAACGCCAACCGGCACGCTTCGTTTGGAGTTTGAAAAATTTTCGGTGAATAGTGTTTTGCCATTTTTCTATAAAAGGACCTCCACCCTTCACAATTGCAGCCAAACCCTAATTAAAACCCTAGCCACCATTATCTGTTCGATGGCCAGAAATTCACCATCTTCTTCCCTCAATTACTTCCAATCCGTGAGGAATTAACCAATGTTCTCAACTAACAAATCGTAGAGCGTGGAGAGAGCTTCAAATCCATACGATGGGTCGACGAATAGTCGACCATAGGCGAAGTTAAACGGCCGCGTTCGTGACCGGTTGTGCACGTCGTTCGAGGAGTAGGGGGTGCCGAGCTTTGCAAGCCTCTGGGCGGTGGTGGAGTGAGGGACGAGCTGTTCGATGGTGGCTCCTGATCATCTTCAAATCGTTCGATGTGGTCGCGATAATTCAAGGCAATAGGCGGCCGAGATGGGTTAATATGCGTTCAAAAAACTGGAGCTGGGGAAGAAACGTGAACAAGGGGAGAAGGGCATGGCCTGATTTCATGTTGTAAGGATGGACGGTTCTGATTCATTAGGTTAAAATAAATAAAAGTTTAATTGTAAATTGAATTCTATTAAAATCGTGTAATCTTTGTAATGCGATAACTTTTTCATACGAGGTCGAAAACGCACGAAACCAGTTGCGTTGGAATCGTATGGACGAGCACTACGCTATGGAAATGGATTGGAGTCGTTTGGAGTTAGTGAGAATTTCGGGTAAAATTAAACGTCCGTTTAATTTTATTCGAAATAAATCGCTAAAACGAAATTGAAATCAAGGTGAGAACTTCTCACTCAATCGAATCGGTTTCGATTTTAATTTTAAATAGTTAGATTTAAAATTCTTGAATGTATGTTGAATGATGATTGTTATCTATTGATTGTTAAAATAGACATTATGCACCGTTAGTAAGCGGAGGTTATTTATTAAAAACATATACCGCGAATATTTTATAAACAGTGAAATTGGTATTATTTATGTACTTGGAATTGATTTCCCGCATTATATAGCGGATGAGACCCTATTGCGCCGTCTATTAAGCGGATAATATTTTAAATCCCATATACCGCGATAATTTCGTACTGGAACGGAATTGGTATTGTGCCAACATCTTTGGATGTAGGAAAACAGGTTGGAGGGATCCAACTGGATTCCTCAAGAGTATTTATTTGATTTCAGATATTTTGATATTTGATTGATTATCATATCGATATATGATGTCGTTGTTGTCGTGATTGATTAGTTGGTGTGTAGCATCATTGGACCAAATTTTGGAATTTTAAAAGGATTTTAAAGTGATTTTTGAAGAGTATACGTTTATAAAATATTTTTGGAATTGATCCATTTTAAATAAATAAACGTTATATTTTAATGTTATAAAAATTATGATTTTTGAGAAAAATAGTTAAAATTTGATTTTTTAAAATATGGGGTTAATGATTTTATAAAATAGTTTAAATTGGGATTTTTGAATTTATTGTGAAAAGTTTAAAAAAAGGATTTATAAAATTTAATTATTTTATAAATCAAAATGATGAAATTATAAAGGACTTTGAAGACGTTTTGAAATAATAATATAAATTGATTTATAAATTAAAATATTTGAATTATAAAACGAATTTTTATAAGTGTTAGAATGAATTGTGAATGAATTTCATAAATGAATGAAATTTATAGAATTATAAACGGTGAAGTTATAAATGGAATTTTATAAGCAGTAGGTTTATAAAATTTGTAAAGTTATTAAAGGAATAAATTTGGGTAAATAAATGAATCTTATAAGTTATAAGATTTATAATTTGGGAAGTTAAAGGAACGATTTTGCAAACAAATAAATTATAAGCATTTAACTTATAATATGGACTTTCGGTTTATAATTGAGTTATAAATCGAATAGGTTAATAAAGGAGATTTAAAAAAGGAAGTTGTTATAAAATAAATAGAAATGGAATTTATAAGCGTTGTTTTATAAATCCGCAAACGACTTATTTTGATAAGTAAATTGTTGTAACTTATTTATGGAATTATATTCACGTTTTAGACAGTGAATAATCCTTTAAAATAAAATGAATAGAAAGGATGAAATTGGTTAACAAGTATATTCACGTTTTTGGATAGTGAATATTATGTTAAAGAAAATGTTTTGGATATGATGTTTTAAATAGAATTAAACCGATTTAACGATGTTTTCAAAATATGTTGAGATTCGAAACCATAGATTTCAACATTCATTGTTGAAATAGACGTTTTCGAGAAATAAAAGGAAATGGTGGACTATAACACTGTTGTTATAGTAAATGATTTCCGAAAGGAAATGTTTTGTATAGTATTGGGATTTATATATCTATTTTAATTTCGAATCCCTATACTAGTGATTTTGGGTTGTCGTAACGATGTTTTACGTAACATTCGTTTTGGCCCAAATAAATATGTTTAAGAGAATGATTTCCTTAAAGAATGAAATATATGCATAATTTCGATTTGAGTATATTGAATATTTTTCAAAGGTTGAAAATAAAAAGATTTGAGAATTACTTATTAAATAAGTATGGAAATGTTTTCCAATATAAAGTGAATATTTTGAGAATTTATCTTTTTGAAGATAAATTGAAAATGAATATTTGAAACCTATTGAAAATCGTATATCAGTAGATATTGTGAAATATAAATTCGCTATGGAATTTATAAAAGAAAGGGGAATTTGTATAAAAATAAATATTGATTTATTTTTGAAGTATTGAAAACATATATCTTGTAAAGATATTTTTGGGAAATAAATAATTTGGAAAATTATTTGGAATCTGGTGATGTTGTGCATAACCATTGATAGTTCAATAACCGACTATCAATATTTACCTTTGAAAGGTATTTGTTGTGCTTTGTTTGAATTTGAATGCCACACTTATTTTTGAATAAGCGCTCACTATTCGGGTTAGCCGGGAAAGGACTTTGGGGTCGTATAACCCATTCCGAGTATGTGATACGTCGTTATGGATTGCATTTGATGACCGGTGTTGAAGATCGGGTATTTGCGAGAGCGATAGGATGACCTGTCGATTGACTCTGCACCGAGTTGCTCCGGTATAGAGTTCTCCATATGTGATGGGGAATCCGATCAGGATTGTGGATATCCGGATTGCAAGGACTTCTTTGTAAGTGCCTTCAGTTCTGTTCGAGCCCGGAACAGACTTGTATGGATAGTATGTCTGACATTACAAATTGAGATATAAAGCTGATTTCTTTCAAATATATTTCTGTTGGTGGCGGAGAATTTATTCTCTTAGCTTAACACCCTTCTCTGAGACGTACGAGCTCAGAGGTTATGTAGTTGATGGTTATCAGCGATATATTACCAATTTGGTAATGTGGCATGCTGAGTGTTGCTGTGAAATGATCATTGTTTGATCATTTGTGATATGATCATTTGTTTGATCATTTATCTTTGTGATCATTTCTATGATCATTTGTTGACCCAAAGCACAGCTTTGTACCAAAGCGTGGCTTTGTGGACGAGATTTCGTCGAACCTCACACCCCGGAATGGTCAAAACAGGAAAGATGCAGCAAGGTTATGAGGGGCAGCTCCCTTTAGGGTATGTGCATTTCCTTCTTGAAAAGGGTGGTTTCATGGTATGGAGCCCAGATACTTACTCATGTTGAAACACTTATTATTTGGTGTGATGTTGATTACGAGCGCTCGGTTAAAGGTCCCAAAGGACCGGGGGATGGCATACTCGTGTCAGTAGTTACCCAGTTAGGGGTAACCCGGCCTTGTGTTGGCAGAGATCCGGTTAGGTTCTCGGGGACGTCCTTCCAGAGGCGTTCTCATGTGGCAATGGGAAGTTCCTTGGCCTGACCATTTGTTGGAAATCCAAAGAAACAATACGATCTTGTACGGTATTAGTTGTAGAACCTATCATTCACTTATGGTGGCGCCCCACTGTTTGGATGGTAGCTATAGTAGGCATACGATAATGGTCGTATGTTGGCTAAGATTTATATCTTTATTTTCGAAATGATTTCCTCTACACTATGTACTAGTAATAATATCAAATGTTCTTTTTAATGCGTATCAAGCATCTTTGACTATCATAAGGAGAAATCTCCTCCGATTCTGCGTTTTCATGTGTGTGTGTGCGGGAGGCCTTATGGTAGTCTCATTTTTAAAAGCATTGCGAATTGACTTTAAAAATATTCCTCTATTTTGATTTTTAAAGATAAATAAACTGTTTTGAGTTCTCACACCAGTCACATGACTGACTCGGAGTTTATTGTTTTCCTTCCTAAACTCTAGGTGCCCACCAATTTCCACACGGGCAGTCAAGAGTTAGGTTTATCAGGATATTCTGGAATTCAGGAGTTGATGGATGGCATGGCGTATTACTAGTATATAGTATTTCTTTTCCGCTGTTGTTGTTGTTTGTTGTTGTACACTGTGATGTAACGTAATGTAATGTAATGTAATGTAATGTAATGTGATGTAATAACTGATATAGTTCTTTGTTTAAAGATTATTCATTTATTTATTATATGTTGTTCCGCTGCGATTGTGAGATTCTGATGTTGTTCTGCTGTTTTCTGTTCTGTTCTATTTCTTTTTCTCTAACAATGAGAATTCATATTTCTGTTCATCTTGAGTTAATCTATGGAGATTAGTGTATATTCAAGGAGTACGGATTTGCGGGTCCTCACAATAATTTTGTCTTTTCAAATCAAAATTTTATTTTAAATTTTTTTTCTTTCTCTTTTTCAGATAAGGTGTTTTGTTCATCTAGACATTCTTTAAGAGTTATAAAATTACATTTCAAAACATCAAGTTGATTTTCTAAATTTAATTTCTTATTTTCCAATTTCCATTTTCAAGTTTGATCGATTTCGTCTTTTCTAATATAATAAAATTAAGCTTTGATTTCTTATCGCTTTTACTAACTAATTCATTATTATCATTTACTGAAATTTGTAAATCAAAAAGTACCTTTTGTAGTCCTCATTAGTTGCTTTGACAGGGATTTTTCTTTTTGTATATAGGTTGGACCAATTTCTTGCCATTATTCTATGATGTTGTGACGATCGATAGAATTCCAGGCTCTGATCAAAGAAAGCGACTTCGGATCGAGCAATATGGAATATTAGCTAAATTATTTACTTATGTGGAATACAAATATAAAAGTAAAGTAAATGACACCAGAGATTTTTATACCGGTTCGAACTTCCCGTTCTACGTCCAATCTCAGACTCCTTCAGGAATTTAACTATCAACCCTCACTTAACCGGGAGGCACAGTTATTACACCGCCTGAGCAACCGAACAGGCTTCAACCGCCTAAGCAACATAATAGGACATTAACCGCCTTTGCTGAGTTCAAGTTGGAGCAGATACTAAGTGAACAGAATTCCAAGGTCGATTAACTGGCCAAGGCAACAAGTAATCCAGAAGAAGTCACTCTATGGGTCACCTTCGAGGTTCAAGACATCCCTTGCTCAAGCCAAAAGCAAGAACCATGGAAACAGACGCGTCATTCACGGACAACTAGATAGTGCCCCATGTCAGATATTTAACAAGCAAGGAATTTCATGCCGACCGCAAGAAAGTCAGGAAAATTCTCTACCACCTATAAACTACACGATGGTAGATGGAAAGCTTTACAAACTATAACGACCCGCTATTTTGGACTATTCGCATCCGCACATGTCAGACTTGTATAATTCAAAATACCAAATTGTTAATTAAATTTGGAAAAACTCAGATATACAGTAAATAAATAATCACAGAATCACAGACACAGAGAAATAATATGCAGCGGAAGTAAAAGATAGTAGTTCATGAAGCTACTATATATATAACAGAGTTAACTAAGTTACAACAGAAGTCTCTAATAAATAGTCAAATACAAGAATCAGAATACATCACTGGAATCAACTGAATATCTAAAACTGGATAGATAGCTGGATCTCCAAGCGAAGCTCCAACTTCAAAGGCGAGTCTCGAATACTGGTACACTCAGTCTGACCCGAGCGTAAAGCAAAACACAAAACACTCGAGTCAGGATTAACATTCTTATACCAATAAATCCAACTCAAGTGAAATAACAATTGAAATACAAATAACTCAAAGGACTTGGAATAACCATCCTTTAAGGATCCGTTAAACTATCTACTATGTAGTAGTGTACGCTAAATAGATAATGTCTATCAGTAATATAAATATCAAAATAGTGTTAAAGCGTTACCAATATCCCCCTTAACACATTTTATATAAGCGTTATAGTCTATACAGCACTGTAAACTCCACCGTAAACTAGTGGGATATCAAGGAGTACTCCATAGGTATAACACAAAACAAATTCGTAGTGGTCGAGTATATAGGGATACAAGTATGACAAGGCACATGAGGCAATACCCAAGGTAGTAAAAATACCGTTTGCCTGATCTGGACTGGTGAAAACGCATCGCCGCAACGATCGCAACACCGCGAAGCAACACTCCCAAAATACGAGGATGCACCAATCAATAACAAGTAATGAGTAGTTTACGAAGAAGTGTGTTCGCTCGAGGTGGCTAACTTCATTTGGCTCGGCACGGCTCCTGTTTTAGTCATTTCCAATTTGACACAAGTGTCAAGGCTATCTATTATCGTTCTCTTTCTTCAGTCATCACATACATCATTCCAACCACTTCATTCTGGATCACACTCCGCGTGTAGTTATTAAAGTAGTTTTCGGTTTAGATAGAGAGTATGTCCATAACCGATTCCGGTCTCTTTAATAACTTTCGTAATTATTACACCGATTGGTCGTTTAATAAATTTCAACACCAAATCAAATTCAATTTCAGTTAGACTTTGTAAATCAACATTTCATTTGTCTTTCTAAAACAATTCCTATAATTTACATTCAAAACTTCCAAATTACTATTTCAAAATCTTGTAATTCGGTTTCAACTTTTATTTAAACCATTCATATATTGATTCAAGTTCGTATATAAGTTTTATTCTGAAATCATTTAAATTAATTTAATCAATTTAAATTCATTTATCAATTTCATTCAATATTCGTTAAGTAAATTTATTACCTAAACAATTTCTATTAAATTTTCAATTCATTAAATCAATTACTTAAGTTCAACTTCATTATATCAACTTACAAATTTAATTAAGTTAAATTCGTCAAATAAAATTCTTTAAATTGCAAGCTTTTCCTTTGTTTCAATAAAACGCACTTTATTTCTTGTTAAAGAAATTCAATTTCATTTATTCATTTACATAGTTACCAATTTCAAAACTCAATTAATAAAGAAACTAAATTTCACGTATTCAAGAAGTTCAATTTCACTTATTAACTTACTTAAATAATTTTCAAAAGCTAAATAAATAAACAAACCCAATTTCATTTATTAAGGAAGTTCAAATTCACTTAATCAAAGGTTCAATTTCTCTTATCAAAGAATTCAAATTTTTATTTAATTCTCAAATAATTCAATCTTATTCAATTAGTAAATAATTTCAAAACTTAATTATTAAATAATTTCAAAACTTAATAATTAATAATTCCAAAACTTAATTATTAACAATTCCAAATTTAATTATAAATTCAAACTTAAGTATTAAATTATTTCAAAACTCAATTCAATGAATAATTCCAAATCTTATTGTCAAATAATTTATTTTAAAACAACGTTCTTTCCATAACTACTATGTTAATATTTTGTTTCAGATTTTTAAATATTAACGTTTTCCTTTCATTAAATTCGAATTCCAACTTCAATTCAAAACCTTATTCTTTATTCAAATAAAATCATTATTTTATTTTTAAAATTCAATTATTGACCAATCGGGTTTTATTTAATTCTCTATCCTAAGTCAAGTTCATTTGGGTATTTATTATTTCAACCCGATTCCATTTCAATTCAAAAATCAAAGCATAGCAAATGGAACTTGCAGTGTGATAACTAGAATGGTGTCAAAGTAAATAAACAAGCAATGGCCAACATCAATAACAACCAATAGTTTATTTAAATAATCCCGGAATAATCGAATTAATTCACATTGTTGTTTGTGCAAATTAATATAATTATTCTAGAACCTACACTATCATTTCATGTAGACTAAAGATTATTACACTTATTATTTTATGCAATATTCACTTGATATCCATTTTTAGTTTATACTGCATCAATTTTATACAACATACATTCAAAAGGTTCAAGATGTAATTAACTAAATTTCTATGTGTCAAATAATTAAACATTTAAGAGGGTCATATTATACAAATTTAACTAATCAAAATCGAATTCGACACATATATCGATTCAAATTTTAACTATCCAACGTCAAGTTCAGTTGCATATTATTTATCACTTTATAAATTAACGATTTAACGTCCAATGTAAACAACAAACAATCAATCAATTATCAACCAAACTGGATTATCATCGTATAAGTAACAGATAATGGTGTCAGATGTCACAGGTGAACTGATACAGATAATAACATATATATAACATATAAATAACTAACAGCTGCATATTTCAATTGTCGTTTCAATTGAAATCAAACTTAATAAATAAAAGAACATTAATCGTTAGTGATTGCTCACCTTTCCAGGTTAGAGATACTAGATGATGACAAGGATACGCACAGAGAAACGGACACTGAAATATCCAAGCACGAATTCCGAACAAAGCTAGATGGGTACGAATTTGACGGGTAGAGCTGATAACAGAAATAGACGAAATCAAATCAGAATTCGATCGATAGATATAATCGGTATAAGAGAACTTACATGCAACTGTGTATATGTAAATCATATTTTAAATTCAAACTAATATTAAATTAAATATATATATATATGTGGTTTTAAAAAGTCATAGCTTTAAATTAAGACAAATATATATAAAATCAACATATACATTTTTATTACATTATATAAACTATCACTTGATATAATAAAACCCACACATTAAAATAGGGTTCATATACATATATATATACATACAACCTAAAACAAAATCTTATATAAAGTATAAATACTTTCAATATCCAACGGAATATAGGCTATACTTATAACCGGCACATATATATAACTACCAAATGTTAATACTTTAGTCATACATATTCAACTAAACGTTGAAGTATAAAACCGAAAACAACAACCGTTAAAATATATATTACTTCATAACATACGTATGTTAAAACACTTATAAAACCAGAATATAACCTATATATATATTTATATAATGTAAAACAAGTGCCATCAAATAAAGTAATATACTGTATATATATAGTAACCGGACCGCATATGTAAAACTGTTTGATCCAACGCTCTCCATATGTATACAAATTCGAGGTATACATGTATGCATAATATTTAAATGAATACTCTATTGCTATAAACACGTATGTCTCTCTGATACTTTTATACAATATAACTGCATTTGTCGCATATATTAAACATATATAATGCAAACACTACTGACATAAACCAATACACCTACCCATGCCTACATCACAATATAAAACAGTTTTAATATATCATCGGTATTATATAAATATACTTAGTAAAGAGCTTACATCTAACATTCACGGTAGATGAACGAGACTAGGCGGGACCGAGGAAGCGATGCACGCGAGTGGCTAAGGTGGCAGAGGCAATGGGTTCTGTGGCCGTGGTTACCGACATGGAGGTGATGATTTATAATCGAAGTGGGTTTCAAGGCAAGTCTGTGAGGTGGGAAAATGGTGGAGCGGCTTCGATTCGATGACGTGGAGATGGGAATTTTCACGCGGAGGGGATGATGGCAGGTAGAGGATGGGGTCGGCTAGTGGCTGCGAAGTGGAGATGGTCACGCGGGAGAAGGATCAAGCAGCTGTTGACGATGTTGTTTGGTGAACTCGACCTAGATGGAGGGTGATGATAGCATGATGGAGGCGGATCTCGGTGCTGCTCATGGCCTGAGCAAGGCCTGCGTGTGTTGTGCGTTGCTGCTAGGTGACGGAGGTGGAGAAACGAGTTTGTGTTTCGGCTGGAAGAAAATAAAGGAGGGTGAGATGGCGGAAGAGGCCGAAATAAAGAAAGAAGAAGGGTAGAAAAATATAAAGAGGAGGGAGGAAAGATTTTGGATTACCGTGATACTCTTGGTTGTAGAGAAGAATGGAAGAAGAGTGACAGAAGGTATAAAGTGACAGAGCGTTTAATGCATAGTAAAACTAAGTAGTATAATTGTTTCGAAGACCAAAATGAAGATACAGAAAAGTAATGACTATTGGGAACAGAAAAAAGCATGCACGACAATTCAGAAAATATTTATTACAAGTAGCTGATGGTTGTTGGGTTGATATGATGGAACCGTGGTCAAAAGAAATTTGAAATGTTCGAACCCATACCGATACTGTAAATAGTTTCATCAATCTCGCAGCGAACCGAACTTCAAAATACAAAAACGAATGTACCGGGGAGATCAGCACGACGAGACGGTCAAAACATATACAGATATCAGTGGTACGATTGAATTATAAAAATTCGAATTTTCAACTGGCGGAAAATGCAAGAAAAACGCAGAAAAATAAGATCGGCAGAGCTAAAGATGTCCGAATTTGAAAAAATGAAAAATGACGTCTTGTTCAGTAGATGGTTTAGAATTTTTCTATGTAAAAATATTTAAGTTTCGAAAACGTTTTATTTTCATCGCTTTTTAACTGATTAAATTGAAGTAAATTTACGCACGAATTAAAGTTTCATATTTTCGGACGAAAATTTACCGGTTGCTATGTTTAACTGGACGCATCCCAAATATCAAATTTATATTTCAAAAGTTTTTTGTTTAAATTCCCAAAAAATTTCAATTAATAACGTTATTAAAACCGGTTAAATTTACGGGTCGTTACACTCTCCCCCACTCAAAACTTTTCGTCCCCGAAAAGAAAGGAAGTAGGAGAATAGAAACAACCAAAAGAAAATAAACTTGAATTACATTATAAACAATTAATTTAAACCATATAAATATCAATTCAAATAAATTTATATTCAACAATTTTGTTTTTAAATTCAAGATTTTTATTAAATTGATTTGATTTCACATATATTCATGCTAGGTACAAAGGTTCCTTTCAAATGAGATTCAGTTTAAATTCAGTTAAATTCAAGATACTCTCTTAAGTTTATTTAATTCAATTTATTAACTTTCAAAACAAATTTTTCTTCTTCTATTAATCACACCTATTATTTATTTAACTTATTATTCTATTTATCTCCATAAACATTTTGTAATTAAAATTTAAGTGAATAACATTTATTATACGCACTCGCATTTTATTTATAAAGACAATTTATATTGTATATTATCCAATTTTCTTAAACTAACAATTTCAAAGATTATACATTTGAATAGTCATTTATTATAATCATACTTTATTCGACAAATTTAATTCTTCTTTATTCCAAATTATTATTAAATTTATTCTACTTAATATATCTTAAACATTTATATTAAGTATATTTACATTTATTATAACTACTCAAATTTATTTAAAAATTCCTTTGATATCATTTATTTTGTATAATATTCAGTTACATAGTTAACTTTTGAAAATTTAGGTAAGTTATATAAAATGCAATTGATTATTATCCAAATAAAATTTTATAATTCATTTATTTCAAGTGAAGTATTTATATAAAAAGAATTTGGCTTTATTTATGATTGAAAATCATCCCTTAACAAATTTAAGAATTAATTTCCGACTAGCTTCAAACAACTTAGAGATAATTATATACATACAATATACCCAAGTCAAATCTAAATTAAATACAAATATATATATTAAATCAATTCATACTCAAATTCATTTCAAAACAAAAGTGTAGCAAGCTACTGATGGTCTCTCCACTTCAAAACTCGAAAATGAAAGTCGATGATGCGGCCGGCATCACCGAAATTATTTTCCAGCGATAAAGAGAAGAGCACTTATCTAATATTTCCTTTGAAATGATTTCTATTCCAAAATATTTTAAATATTATATGCTTTAAAACTTTTAAAATCAAAGTTTGGAATCACCGAAAATCAAATTCCCAAATTCTAATTTAAATATATTTCAAATTCCAAATCAAATTATAACCAAATTTTATAATTTCATTTATTAATTTTATGAAATAGTCAATGGTTTATAAAACAATAAATGAAAATTAAATATTATTATTTCCAACAACCAATTCATTAACTATTTAATTTCAGAAAATTTATACTTATATATAAATAATCATACCAAATTATTCCATTAGCCAAATTTGAAAACAATATTGTGTCTTTTTGCTCTGTTCAAGTGTTTTGGAAATCTTATCGATAGCGTTGATCAAACGAATCGATCAAAAACCTAAATCTACATCAACAACTCAAACAAAACAATATATATAAAACATTTTGAACAATTATTCACAAATACACTTTCTCGCTCGACGATACGACAATCGATTTCAATGCAAGTATAGAGATTCAAATTTGATAGAAATCAAATCAAAGAGAATTTTGATTCGAAAATAGGTTCGAAACAGAAAATAAGATAATTCAATTAACAGAATCGGGAGATGGATAAGCTCAACCTTAACCGGGTCGACCGTAGCTTCAAAAATAAGATCGATGCTGAATTCCGAGGTAAATCAACATTCGATCCCAAGAGATAGAATTAGGGGTATCTAGAGATATTAGCATCTAAACCGAGGACATAGAAATCTACGGTGTATTGATGCCAATTTGTAAAGGAGCTTCACCCGTTTACAAATCAATCGAAGATTGGCGAGACCGCCAACTCATTATAAGGATCATTTGAAGTGGAGTTATAGGGTACTCCAGAATTAAAAGAATACTAATAGTAAGGGACAAGAATGAATTTCGAAACCGAGGGAACGTTCCAAAATTTAAAAGAATCGAGTCAAAAAGAAGAAGAGATTTAAACTCAAATGAAAGTGTTTCTGTAAATACATTTACGCTATACGCTAAGTTTTGCCTAGAGCTACCAAAGCTCTAATACCAACTGTAATGACCCGCTATTTTGGACTATTCGCATCCGCACATGTCGGACTTGTATAATTCAAAATACCGAATTGTTAATTTAATTTGGCAAAACTCAGATATACAGTAAATAAATAATCATAGAATCACAGACACAGAGAAATAATATGCAGCGGAAGTAAAAGATAGTAGTTCATGAAGCTACTATATATATAACAGAGTTAACTAAGTTACAACAGAAGTCTCGAATAAAATAGTCAAATACAAGAATCAGAATACATCACTGGAATCAACTGAATATCTGAAACTGGATAGATAGCTAGATCTCCAAGCGAAGCTCCAACTTCAAAGGTGAGTCTCGAATGCTGGTACACTCAGTCCGACCCGAGCGTAAAGTAAAACACAAAACACTCGAGTCAAGATTAACATTCTTATATCAATAAATGCAACTCAAGTGAAATAACAATTGAAATACAAATAACTCAAAGGACGTTGGAATAACCATCCTTTAAGGATCCGTTAAACTATCTACTATGTAGTAGTGTACGCTAAATAGATAATGCCTGTCAGTAATATAAATATCAAAATAGTGTTAAGGCGTTACCATTATCCCCCTTAACACGTTTTATATAAGCGTTATAGTCTATACAGCACGGTAAACTCCACCGTAAACTAGTGGGATATCAGGGAGTACTCCATAGGTATAACACAAAACAAATTCGTAGTGGTCACGTATATAGGGATACAAGTATGACAAGGCACATGAGGCAATACCCAAGGTAGTGAAACTACCGTTTGCCTGATCTGGACTGGTGAAAACGCATCGCCGCAACGATCGCAACACCGCGAAGCAACACTCCCAAAATACGAGGGTGCACCAATCAATAACAAGTAATGAGTAGTTTACGAAGAAGTGTGTTCGCTCGAGGTGGCTAACTTCATTTGGCCCGGCACGGCTCCTGTTTTAGTCATTTCCAATTTGACACAAGTATCAAGGCTATCATTATCGTTCTCTTTCTTCAGTCATCACGTACATCATTCCAACCACTTCATTCTGGATCACACTCCGCGTGTAGTTATTAAAGTGGTTTTCGGTTTAGACAGAGAGTATGTCCATAACCGATTCCGGTCTCTTTAATAACTTTCGTAATTATTACACCGATTGGTCGTTTAATAAATTTCAACACCAAATCAAATTCAATTTCAGTTAGACTTTGTAAATCAACATTTCATTTGTCTTTCTAAAACAATTCCTATAATTTACATTCAAACTTCCAAATTACTATTTCAAATCTTATAATTCGGTTTCAACTTTTATTTAAACCATTCATATATTGATTCAAGTTCGTATATAAGTTTTATTCCGAAATCATTTAAATTAATTTAATCAATTTAAATTCATTTATCGATTTCATTCAATATTCGTTAAGTAAATTTATCATCTAAACAATTTCTATTAAATTTTCAATTCATTAAATCAATTACTTAAGTTCAACTTCATTAATCAACTTACTTAATTAAGTTAAATTCGTCAAATAAAATTCTTTAAATTGCAAGCCTTTCATTTGTTTCAATAAAACGCACTTTATTTCTTGTTAAAGAAATTCAATTTCATTTATTCATTTACATAGTTACCAATTTCAAAACTCAATTAATAAAGAAACTAAATTTCACGTATTCAAGAAGTTCAATTTCACTTATTAACTTACTTAAATAATTTTCCAAAGCTAAATAAATAAACAAACCCAATTTCATTTATTAAGGAAGTTCAAATTCACTTAATCAAAGGTTCAATTTCTCTTATCGAAGAATTCAAATTTTTATTTAATTCTCAAATAATTCAATCTTATTCAATTATTTAATAATTTCAAAACTTAATTATTAAATAATTTCAAAACTTAATAATTAATAATTCCAAAACTTAATCATTAACAATTCCAAATTTAGTTATAAATTCAAATTTAATTATTAAATTATTTCAAAACTTAATTCAATGAATAATTCGAAATCTTATTGACAAATAATTTATTTTAAAACAACGTTCTTTCAATAACTACTATGTTAATATTTTGTTTCATATTTTTAAATATTAACGTTTTCCTTTCATTAAATTCGAATTCCAACTTCAATTCAAAACCTTATTCTTTATTCAAATAAAATCATTATTTTATTTTTAGAATTCAATTATTGACCACTCGGGTTTTATTTAATTCTCTATCCTAAGTCAAGTTCATTTGGGTATTTATCATTTCAACCCCATTCCATTTCAATTCAAAAATCAAAGCACAGCAAAGGGAACTTGCAGTGTGATAACTAGAATGGTGTCAAAGTAAATAAACAAGCAATAGCTAACATCAATAACAACCAATAGTTTATTTAAATAATCTCGAATAATCGTATTAATTCACATTGTTGTTTGTGAAAATTAATATAGTTATTTCTAAAATCTACACTATCATTTCATGTAGATTAAAGATTATTACACTTGTTATTTTATGCAATTTTCACTTGATATCCATTTTCAATTTATACGGCATCAATTTTATACAACATACATTCAAAAGGTTCAAGATGTAATTAACCTAATTTCTACGTGTTAAATAATTAAACATTTAAGAGGGTCATATTATACAAATTTAACTAATCAAAATCGAATTCGACACATATATCGATTCAAATTTTAACTATCCTACGTCAAATTCAGTTGCATGTTATTTATCACTTTATACATTAACGATTTAACGTCCAATGTAAACAACAAACAATCAATCGATTATCAACCAAACTGGATTATCATCGTATAAGTAACAGATAATGGTGTCAGATGTCACAGGTGAACTAATACAGATAATAACATATATATAACAGTGTAAATAACAACAGGTGCATATTTCAATTGTCGTTTCAATTGAAATCAAACTTAATAAATAAAAGAACATCAATCGTGAGTGATTGCTCACCTTTCCAGGTTAGAGAGACTGGATGATGACAAGGATACGCACAGAGAAACGGACACTGAAATATCCAAGCACGAACTCCAAACAAAGCTAGATAGGTACGAATTTGACGGGTAGAGCTGATAACAGAAATAGACGAAATCAAATCAGAATTCGATCGGTGGATATAATCGGTATAAGAGAACTTACACGCAACTGTATATATGTAAATCATATTTTAAATTCAAACTAATATTAAATTAAATAAATAAATATATATATGGTTTTCAAAAATCATAGCTTTAAATTAAGACAAATATATGTAAAATCAACATATACATTTTTATTACATTATATAAACTATCACTTGATATAATAGAACCCACACGTTAAAATAGGGTTCATATACATATATATACATACAACCTAAAACAAAATCATATATAAAGAATAAATACTTTCAATATCCAACGGAATATAGCCTATACTTATAACCGGTACATATATATAACTACCAAATGTCAATACTTTAGTCATACATATTCAACTAAACGTTGAAGTATAAAACCGAAAACAACAACCGTTAAAATATATATTACTTTATAACATACGTATGTTAAAACACTTATAAAACCAGAATATAACCTATATATATTTATATAATGTAAAACAAGTGCCATCAAATAAAGTAATATACTGTATATATATAGTTACCGGATCGCATATGTAAAACTGTTTGATCCAACCCTCTCCATATGTATACAAATGCGAGGTATATATGTATGCATCATATTTAAATGAATACTCTATTGCTATAAACATGTATGTCTCTCCGATACTTTTATACAATATAATTGCATTTGTCGCATATATTAAACATATATAATGCAAACACTACTGACATAAACCAATACACCTACCCATGCCTACATCACAATATAAAACAGTTTATATAATATATCATCAGTATTATATAAATATACTTAGTAAAAAGCTTACATCTAACATTCACAGAAGAGGAACGAGGCTGGGCGGGACTGAGGAAGCGATGCACGCGAGCGGCTAAGGTGGCAGAGGCAATGGGTTCTGTGGCCGTGGTTACCAACGTGGAGGTGATGATGTATAATCGAAGTGGGTTTCATGGCAAGTCGGTGAGGTGGGAAAATGGTGGAGCGGCTTCGGTTCGATGACGTGGAGATGGGAATTTTCACGCGGAGGGGAAGATGGCAGGTAGAGGATGGGGTCGGCTAGTGGCTGCGAAGTGGAGATGGTCACGTGGGAGAAGGAGCAAGCGGCTGTTGACGATGTTGTTTGGTGAACTCGGCGTAGATGGAGGATGATGATAGCATGATGGAGGCGGATCTCGGTGCTGCTCACGGCCTGATCAAGGCCTACGTGTGTTGTGCGTTGCTGCCAGGTGACGGAGGTAGGGAAACGAGTTTGTGTTTCGGCTGGAAGAAAATAAAGGAGGGTGAGATGGCGGAAGAGGCCGAAATAAAGAAAGAAGAAGGGTAGAAAAATATAAAGAGGAGGGAGGAAAGATTTTGGATTACTGTGATACTCTTGGTTGTAGAGAAGAATGAAAGAAGAGTGACAGAAAGTATAAAGTGACAGAGCGTTTTAATGCATAGTAAAACTAAGTAGTATAATTGTTTCGAAGACCAAAAATGAAGATACAGGAAAGTAATGACTATTGGGAACAAAAAAGCATGCACGACAATTCAGAAAATATTTATTACAAGTAGCTGATGGTTGTTTGGTTGATATGATGGAACTGAATGGTCAAAAGAAATTTGAAATGTTCGAACCATACCGATACTGTAAATAGTTTCATCGATCTTGCAGCGAACCGAACTTCAAAATACAAAAACGAATATACTGTGGAGATCAGCACGACGAGACGGTCAAAACGGTATACAGATATCAGTGGTACGATTGAATTAGAAAAATTCGAATTTTCAACTGGCGGAAAATGCAAGAAAAACGCAGAAAAATAAGATCGACGGTGCTAAAGATGTCCGAATTTGGAAAAACGAAAAATGACGTCTTGTCCAGTAGATGGTTTACAATTTTTTTATGTAAAAATATTTAGGTTTCGAAAACGTTTTATTTTCATCACTTTTTAACTGATTAAATTGAAGTAAATTTACGCACGAAATAAACTTTCATATTTTCGGACGAAAATTTACCGGTTGCTATGTTTAAATGGACGCATTCCAAATATCAAATTTATATTTCAAAATTTTATCGTTGAAATTCCCACAAAATTTCAATTAATAACGTTATTAAAATCGGTTAAATTTATGGGTCGTTACACAAACGGGGATACTCCACACCACTTCAACAGTGCATGCCTAATGATGAAGCCTAAATTTTTGGAAGAGCTGCATAAAGGATTTTGTAGGGATCATATTGGGGGTAAAGCCTGGAAAACAAGACCGCTTGGTGGGGCCACTATTAGCCATTCTATGGACCATGTGAAGAAATACGACTAATGTCAGCTGTTTGCCTAGATCCTTATGGCCTTGGCCACCTTCCTTACTCCACTGACTTCCTCATGCCAGTTCGAAACTTGGGGAATCGAGTTGAAAAGGAAGCTGCCGAACACTAAAGGAGGGTACAAACACATTATAGTTTCCATGAGAAATTCAAAATTTTATTGAGTTGGAGTAAATTTTATTGCTATATTTGCACCGTATTTTAGTATCGCTCTCGTTATCTAGGGTGTCATATTCTACCTTCGTGCAAAGAAAGACAAATTGAGTTAAGGTGGCACCTCCGAGAGCACGGTTGAAGTTGAAGCTCCATGGAAATATACTATAAGGTGTATAAACTTCAGAAATTAGAGTATTTTTAAAATTAAAAATATCGAAAAGCTTTCTACATTCCACTCTGAGTGGTTAAGGAGAAATCCGGCTATCATGCCAAAATGATGTTTCACTGTCAGAATGAACTATATTGTTAATTCCCAGATTAATGATGTTAAAGTTTTTTAAGATAGATTTCTAAAATTGAGAAATATTGTTAGGATTGGAGGTAATATGGTGGAGGTTATATGTTACACCGTAAAATTGGTTTGAAATCAATTCTTTCCAAATAAGGTTTCAGTTATTATTATTTAATTTCCATAATCATTTACCTAAACATTAAGATTATGAAGGTCTATAATTCCTAAACCTCCATCTTCTTTAGATTTACAAATTATTTCCCAATTAACAAGACAATTAATACCACTGCATGAGTTATCCCCAGTCCAAAGGAATTTTCTTTTAATATTATCGATTGATATATTTATAATTTTATAAATATATTTAATAACATTTATTTATAAAATGATAACCAACTTTTATAATTAATATTTCATAAATATTAATGAATTTAATTAATTTATAGTAATTATAAATTAATTTAAATTGTTTGTTTAAAGAAGAATTCATCGTTTCGGTTGTATGATTCGTCAGGTGTAAATTTGATCAGTGATTAATATCGAACTACTCAAATACTAACACTTAACAAGTGATGTGATATTTTAGCCAAAATAATAGCTTACTTGGTTTCGATAAAATTCAATTCAACTTTATTAAGCATTAGCAGGTTTGTGACTTCTATGTTACACAAATTCTCTTTGTCAAAACTATATCACTTTGAACTTATCAAATTTGGTAATAGTCAAAATTCCAATATTGTTCATTCAACTCTACATTTCAAACACAAAGTCCTTGGTTAAAGAATAACAATCACTATTAACCGAAATGCTCTGGCCAGAGACTTTGAGTTTAAGACGACTTGAATTGACTGTGATATTAACCCTATATAACTAAGAAGATTAATCCTCTCTTAAATAGTGCTTTACTTCCAATACTTTCACTCTACTCAACTATAATCACTCAATGGATATCGTTCCATAATTTGACAATAATAAAAGCAGAGAATTCATATTAAAGATCAATAGTATTCTTAAATTGAGAGAACTGTGTAAATCAGTGACATTGATATTTTCTGTTTGACCTTAGTTATATTAACCAATAGAAAACTATCGAGTGAGTCATTCTATAGTCATCCAATAATTATCAGTATGTAACCACTTGATGCCCTCAACAGGCATGAGTAATACACTATCCAACATTTGGAGAGCGTTATGTACTCTAGTCTCAACGGATGTATCGATATCCAGTCTCGATACATCTTGACTATGAATATATAAAATGATATATTTATTTTCATTGTGATAAATCACTTACGGTTACAACACTTTATAATTACTATAACAAAACATGTTAGTCCCTGAGGAGATGGTTTTGATGACAACAACCTTAGAATAAGATTATAAGATATAAATACTAACATTGTAGTTTATATATATGTATGTATGTATATATATGCAGGATTTAACCATGCAGGTACCAAGAATGAAGACTGTACAGTATAGAGATTCAAGATATCAAGATTGAAGACTCATGAGTATCAAGATTATCAAGAGTTCAAGATTGTAATTTAGTTAGGAATTGTGTTAAAATCCTAGAAAAGCACTGACATCTTAAAATCCAATTTATTCGTGGAATGGACTCCAATTCGAGCCAGTTAAAGGGATGGAACCCAAAGTAGGATGGAACCTATGAAAAATCTAGTGGAACATTGTTTTGTATCCACTAACTTATTCAAATGTTTTTTACAAAATTATATCGTGTTTTCAAAATAATTTCAAAACCTTCCTTTTAAAAGAATCAAAAACATCTATCCTGGTTTTAAAATATTTTTAGCCTCAAAATAATATTTATCTTCAAATTCAAATTATCCTTGGTTTTAAACTATCTTTTAAAAATAATATATTTAACTTTTAATATATATACTTAGATTTAAATATAAAATTATAGTAAAATCTTTTATATATATATATATATATATATTAAAATATTATTCTCTATATTTATTTATGTATTTTAACTATAGCTATGTATATTTATAAAGTTTAAATAGTTTTAATTCAAGATAGAAGTTATTTTCGAAGAAAAATAAATTACCAAAATTTCCTTAGGCTTGTCGATAACCTCATGTACCCTTTGTCGACAAGGTAGCAGTTGATTTCAAAATTTTGAATTTCAAAAGAAGTGTCTATTCGTCGTATCCTTTCATGAATGGACAAGGCTGTTGTTCTACTATAAATAGGGGCAGTTTTAAATGAATTTTTATTCATATTTTCTCTGATTCACTCCTCTTCTTCTTCCACATTTCTTTATATATATTTTTACCATTACTCTGCCGAAATCAACATTGAATCTAACTAGATCATCTCTGGTTTGATTCTCTATCACTATCTCAACAAGATCTCAGTGCTATTCAGAGTTATAGGCTTCTTTGTAATAAACTAAACGGGAAAATGTGTGATTGTAGCCTGTGAAATCAATCAAGCAAGAAAAGATGTGATTGTAGCCTAGGAAATCAATTGGGTGAACTTTTTGCCCGTAAAATCAAGTATCTCTACCCAGAGGATTGTGAATCTGGAGTGGTGTACCTCGTGGCCTTGAAATCGAGGGTGTAATTGTACAATTGCTTTTGAAAGGAAATCCGTACTTGTGTGTAGGACTGGATGTAGGGTAACTCTGTACCAGTATAAAATCCGGTGTGTTCTTTCCTTCATTGCTTTTATTTTATTTCTGCATCTGTGTTTGATTCTGTGTTCATATCTGTGTCTGAATATTGTAAACATTTATGTCCAAATTAACATAAACTCAAAAGGATTTAGTGATTCCTTAAAACGCTATTCACCCCCTCCCTCTAGTGTTAATTCTAGCCTTAAGATCCGTAATCAGCATTTCTCACAAAACATACCATTTACAGATTTGTTGTTAAATATACTTATAATTAATTAACTAATATAACACATTCTATCAAGTATATAATAAAAATAAAATACATTTTATTTCGAACAAGATTGGTTATCGAGTTATTTTTATGTAAAAATTCATGTAATTACCCCTAGGGCATACCCCTATCTCTATCATCCTCACCCATCCAAACCCAGGCCCAGCTCTCCAGCGACCGATTCTCTCATGTTGACCCATGCTCAGTATGGCTCCATGATAATCACTACCCAATTCATCTTTCAACATCGGCTCAAGCGTAAACTGTCTCTAGCCTGAAATTTTCATAGCCCATCCCGCCATAAACCTCTAAATCTCTAATCCTCTAAATTTTCAAGCGTAAACTGTCTCTAGCCTAAAATTTTCATAGCCCATCCCGCCATAAACCTCTAAATTTTCAAGAATAAACCTCTAAATCTGTTCTCAATCGATAAAAGTTCTTTGAAGATAGAGCCTTTGTAAGTATGTTTGCTCTCTGGTAAGGAGAAGGTGCATGATTTATGCTTTTTCTTCCACTGTTTACTTGTTCATGCACAAAATATAGGTCAAGTTCCATATGCTTTGTTCTCGAATGTAAAATAGAGTTTGCTGAAAGTGATATGACACTCAAATTGTTACATCAAATTACTGAATTTCTGGTTGTATTGATTTTAAGTTCATTGAGTAGTGGCCCGATCCACATTAATTCTGCTATTGCACTTGCTAGGCTTCTATACTCTGATTCGGTACTAGATCTAAATATCGTTGGCTGTTTTTTCGAGCACCATGATATTGGGTTTTCACCTAACTAAATACAATACCCTGTAGTTAACCTTCAACCATCTAGATCTGATGCCCAGTCGGCATCGGTAAATCTAGTAATAGTGAAATTTCTACCTGATCTTAACATTAGACCATAATTTAATGTTTCATTCAAAAACCTTAAAATTTGCTTTACTATCTTCCACTTCTTATCTAATGGCCGATGCATAAATTGACACACCTTATTTACACTGTATGCTATTTCTGGCCTAGTTATTGTTGCATACTGTAATGCTTCCACTATATTTCTATATTCCCTTCCATTTGTAATTGGCTCACCTTTGTGCCTTAATAAATGTAGATTGCTTATCGTGGGTGTTGGAAATGACTTTGCTTGATTCATCTTTGCTTTGATAAGTAGTTCTTTAATATACTTTCTCAAGCATAAATGTATTTATGAATTTGACACTATTGACCTCTATTGCTAGGAAGTAGCTAAGTGGCCCTAAGTCTTTGATTGAAAACTGCTTGTCTAAAAGCTGAATAACATGATTTATTTCCTTTTCACTATCTCCAGTAACTATAAAATCATCCACATATACAAAAATATATGAAGTTGTATTATTTTTGAATTTGGTGAAGAGAGAATTATCTGACTTTGTTGGTTAGTATCCTAGAATGATGAGTGTTGCCTTTAACTTATCAAAACATACTCCAGGGATTGCTTTAAACCATAGATTGCCTTGTGTAGTTTGCATACCAATTCTCTTTTTTCTGATTGTCTAAATCCCTGAGGTCATTCCATGTACACCTATTCTTATAGCTTACCATTTAAAAATGCATTGTTTACATCTAACCGTCTGACATTCCACTTCTTATGCAATGCTATAGTTAGCATTATTCGTATAGTGGTTGGTTTGACTATTGGTGAGAATGTCTCATCAAAGTCGAATCCATGTTGATGTGCGTAACCTTTTGCTACCAGCATTGCCTTGTATTTCTGAATAATACCATTTGGGTTTTTCTTTAGTTTATGTGTCCATTTGTAGCCTACGATACTCTTGTGTTTGGGTAGTGGAACAAGGCTCCAAGTATTATTTCTTACTATGCACTGTGTTCGTGTTCCATTGCATCTCTCCAATTTTCTTTGCCTATTGCTTACTCATATGTTTTCGGCACTCCATTAGCTAAGCAAGTTGTATATAATTTGTCTTGAATATTCCACCTTTTTATTTGGTTATCATATAACGTCCTCTATTTGTTTGCTCTTGCTGTGTTGCAATTTGTTCAGTAGTTTGTTGTTGTAAATTGTCTTCATTGTTGACATACTTATAACTTTTCTTTGTTGGAATGTGATTGTGATGCTGTAGTGATTCAAAGAGTCCTTGACCTGGTTTATTGAATGACACCGTGTGTTGAGCATCTAAATTATTCCTGCTTTCCTCCACATGCTTCTGACTTTCAATATTGACATATAATGGTATGGATGGAACTGATATTGCTGGTTTGTATATTTTCTGTGTAGTCTTTACATTTGAAGTTTTAAAAGGAAACATGTATTCATTGAATACAACATGCCTTGATATAAATATTCTTCCATTACTATCAAGGCATTTGTAGCCTTTCTAGTTCACACCATAGCCTAGAAAAGTGCATGGTATGGACCTGAAGTTTAGCTTGCATGAATGGAAACATAGAAACTCAAATGATCTTAGACTTTAATAATTTGGTTTCTCATTTTGCAACACTTCCGTTGGACTTTTGCCTTGCAATACTTTGGTTGGTAATCTATAAATTAAGCATATTGTTGTTACAAATGCATCTGGCTAAAATTTGAATGGAAGTGATGCTTGAGCAAGTAATATTCACGTTCTACTATGTGTCTATGTTTTCTTTCTGCTAGTCCATTTTGTTCAGATGTATAAGGGCAAGTTACTCTATGAATGATTCTTTTTTCTTGAAGGAATCCCTTGAGTGACTTGTACTCTGTTCCACCATCTATATAAATTACTTTTACATGTCGACCTGTCTACTTTTGCATTTGTTTGATAAAGTGAATTACCATAATATGTGTCTCAGACTTTGATTTTAGGAAGAATTTCCAAGTATACTTAGAATAAGCATTTACAAAGAAGATATAATAATTGAATCCATAATCTGAACCGATTGGTGCAGGACCCCATAAGTTATTTGCAATTAGTTGCAAAGGTTTATCAAATTTAGATTTGGATTTAGGAAAAGCCAATTTATTACTTTTTCCCATTTGATGGTAAGTACATAAATATGAGGCAAGTATATCAATAATTTCAGTTTTATTATCGTCTAATATCTTCTTTACAACTTTTACGCTAGGATGACCTAACTTGTTGTGCCAAATGTCAAAAACGCTTCCAGTAGTTTTTGGTGAACCCGATTCTGTTAAGTTGCACCATATCCTTAAGTTACTTGTATGACTAAATTTGATAGACTGAATCTGTAAGACCCTTATATGTGTCACCTGCAGTAAAATTTGCTTAGTCTGAATGTCTTTAACTAGGCAATATTTTGGGTAAAACTCAAAGAATACATTATTATCTTGTGTAAATTGTGGCACACTGATAAGATTCTTTCTTATTTTTGGAACTCTTAATAGATTATTCAACTGTAGAATTTTCTAACCTGTAATAGTTACAGTTCTAGTGTGTGTTATGTTAGTACTAATGTCATTTCCCATACAGATAGATTGATTACCTTTGTACTTCTTATTGCCAAAGTTCAAATTTTGCAAATTGTTGGTTACGTGATGAGTTGCACCTGAATTTGGATACCGGCATTCATTCTGGATGTCCTTTGGTCTGGTTGTCTAACACATGTTCCGGTTATGTATTCTTTGATCCTCTTGGATAGTCATTTCCTTATGTTGCACACTTGCCATGTTTGCATTCATACTGTAATTTCTCTGATTGCTTTGAGTCAAACATGAAATAACACTTGTTTTCCATGTGTCTAGTTTTGACATATTTGACCTTTTAGTCTGTTGCTGCTGTTCCATCTACCACACCTTCCTTTATTTCTTCCTGACCGATTTCTTGCCCAGTTCTGATCGTTTCTTGCTCCACCATCATTCTAGTTGTTGTAATTCCTTTCTTGATTCTTATTTCTTGAGTTAGTAGCATAATTGACCGTGAGTTCATTATCAAAAGACTTCTTTTGTTAGATTCTACCCTCATGAGCAAGGTGGGTAGAATGAACATACTGAATTGAGGGTATATCTTCTTTAGATGCTATAACTGCAACCACTGCTTCTACTTATTGTCTAAACCATTCATATTTGTTAGTATATGTTCTGTGTCCAAGATTTTATGCCTTGCAGTGTCCAAAAGGTCACAGTTTTCTTGATTTTAGTCAAATAACCCCTCATTGACATGTTATTCTTTCTTAGATTTTGCATCTACCTCTTGTAGTGCATTAACTTTGCTGCTGACTATGAGTTGAAAATCTATTCAACGGTTGTCCAGATTTCGTTTAATGATTAGCAACCAATAATTTGGGTTAGTAATTCAGTGCTTATTGAAGATAACAACCAAGAACTTAGTAAATTATCTTGCCCTTGATGTGTGACATATTCTTGGTTGCTAATTAATTTTCCTTTTTTATCTGAGATGGATTTTGGTGGAGTGGTGTTGGTACCAAAAATGAAATCCTCCAAGTCATATCCTCTATTGGCTGTTTCAATTTGAAATTTCTATAATAGATAATTGCTTTCATCTAAATGCATGGTGATTAATTGACTTTGCAGGCTTATGGCAGTTTTGATTAAATCATCTATTTATGATTGTTGTTATTGATTCAGTCTCTGATGTAGTGAAGTTGTTGACGAGTGGCTGCCAAAGTTGTATTCTCCAGCCATTGATGATGATTTCCAGTTCTTGATATCAAGAATTCAAATATGAAATTTTCTAACGATAGCAGCCAAGGTTCTGGTGATCATTGGATTTCGTGGCATGGCTCTCTGATCTGCTATGATCTCTAACAAGAGCAACTACAGTTCAGATGATCTAGCGAATCTTGTGGTGAGGCTATTGTTCAGGGTGCTAGAGAGAAACTAATGTGAGTAGATACTCAAGAAATTGATATACTAACGTAAACAGGCACACAAGAACCGATATGCATAGATACACTTGATCTATGCCTTCTTAAATGATGATATTTGATTTTGGTGAGAAATTGACACACTAGGTTTTCACATGATATACTTTTTCTGATGAAAGCCTTGGTGAAATACTATGTCGTGAGGTTCGTATGCTCTAAACCAAGTTAGATTTCTTGAGCATAAACAATTTGATGATGTATTTGATAATAGAGAGGAAGAGAAAACTTTATGGTGTTGATAATAATTTTGATACAGTTTACGTTGTTATCCTTTGGCTTTTATAATGTAAGCCTATTTGACAAAGTATATAATACAGCTGACATTCATATAATTACATTATTTCCCTTTATTTACTTTTATTATTTCTGTACCGAAGAGTTATTTTCCTTAACTACGCCAATAATTGTCGCTTTTTATGTACTGAAAAAAGAAGAAATGTATATAGATCTTTATTTGAAACGGGTTATTCTTTTAATCGAATTTCTTCAATGTAATGTAGCATTAAAGCAACTGGCAAGGCTGTGATTCGAGGTTTTGATTAGAATAATGATCGGATGTTAGAATTTTAAATAATGAATTAAAAGGTTGGCAAAATATGGTATAAGTGGGTATTTTAAAAAATGAAACATATGCACCCACCAAAATACTCCTCTTACCCACTTAAAGGAACAATAAACTAAATTAACAAAAACACTTCAAAACCTATCATGCTTATAAAGACAAACTGAACTAGAATAAAGGATACACTTACATAATCAAGCAACGTAACATGAAGAAAAAAGGCTTTATTTCTAAAAAAGAAATTTAAAAATGATGTAATCTTTTTCATTAATTCCATTGCATAGATAGAGTTGTATTTATACAGTTGTAATATGCTGATGGGCTATGCGGTTGGCCCAAATACGATTTATACTGACCGCAACACATTATACATCAGTTAGTATACTTGCGACGTTGCTTCTCCGGTTCCATTCTATTATGCCCCCTCAAACCTAACGCTAGGGTTAGGGTTTGCGAAGTTTTGCGATTTTGAGCCGCCAGAGAAAAATTAGCTTCTTTTACATCTCTGATGAGAATCGCTTCCTTCATCATGGGTCAGCGAACTCGTCAACATACGGAATGACTTGAATTTTGCAAGATAATTTCACTTATGGTTTAGCCGAGAGACGAGGTTTTGATGATCCTTGATTTTATCTTCAGTTGCCTCTAGAATATAGATCTATGCTTTAGATCTGAGGTTCTTGTTGGCTTTGTCCACGTTGAGCTCTCGCCTAAACCTAGTGAAATTTAGTCGAGACAGTGGCTTTGTTAGGATGTCGGCTTTTTGGTAAGTTGAAGGTATGTATCTGACCTCAATATTTTTGTTAATTACTTGCTCTCTCACAAAGTATAAATCGAGCTCGATGTGCTTTGTGTGAGAGTGAAGTACTGGGTTGGCAGAAATTGCGATTAAGCTTTGATTATCACACCAAATTGTTGGCTTGCTGTGTAGTTTTATCTTTAATTCACTCAGTAGTGAAGTTAGCCACATGATTTCTGCAGTAGCACTAGAAATACTTCTGTACTTAGCCTCTGTGCTAGATCTAGATACAGTAGATTGTTTCTTTACACACCAAGATACTGGGTATTTGCCCAGATAAATGCAGTACCCCATAGTTGACTTTCTGTCATCCTGATCAGTAGCCCAATCTGAGTCACTAAAGCCATTTATACATAATGTATAGCTTGCTTGGATAATCAGTCCTTGGTTGATTGTACCTTTTAAATATCTAAGAATTCTTTTTACCGCTTTCCAATGTTCATCATGTGGTTCTTGCATAAACTGACTTACTTTGTTTACACTGAAAGAAATATCTGGTCTTGTAAGTGCTCCCACAATGCTTTTGTATTCTTTATCATTCAGAATTGGTTCACCTTTATTTTTTGATAGATGACAATTGCTTCTCATTGGAGTAGGAAAAGAATTTGCTTTGTCCGTTTTGGCTTTAACCAGTATTTCATTGATGTATTTTCTTTGGTTTAAATGAATTTCTGATGTTGATGTTCTTTTGACTTCTACGCCAAGAAAGTAGTTTAGCTTTCCCAAGTCTTTAATTGAAAATTCTTCCTTGAGAATTGTGTGATGTTCATAATTTCTGAGTTCTTATTTCGTGTAATAACAAAATCATCAACATAAATCAGTACAAATACTGTTATATTGTTTAAGGATCTAATGAATAGAGAGTTGTCAGATTTAGTGGAGTTGTAGCCATGTCTTGCTAATGTTATCTTCAGCTTGTCAAACCAGACTCTTGGTGCTTGTTTGAGTCCATAGAGTGCTTTGTTGAGTTTGCATACTAGCTGATTTATGTTTCCTTGTATGAATCCATGTGGCTGCTCCATATACATTTCCTCCTGCAATTCACCATTAAGAAAGGCATTATTAACATCTAATTGCCTGATTGGCCAATTCTTATGCAATGCAATTGTTAATATGACTCTAATGGTAGTGGGTTTCACAACAGGAGAAAAAGTTTCACTAAAGTCAAATTCATTTTGTTGTGAATACCCGTTTGCTACCAATTTTGCCTTGTATTTAAGAATTAAGCCATCAGGATTTCTTTTTAATCTAAAAGTCCATTTGCATCCAATTATATTTTTATCCACTGGTAGTGGTACAAGATCCCATGTCTTTTTTTTATTAGAGCATTATATTCCTCTTGCATAGCATTGCTTCACTTGTCATCCAAGATTGCCTGTTCATATGTGCTTGGTTCTATGATTTCTGACTCTATGCTATATGTTTTTGGTTTGAATATTCCACACTTTCTCTTGTCATCATATGGTGCCCAGTGTTTGCAGGTGGATGCCAATCTTCATCAGCAATTTCTGGTTGAGTACTGTGTGACTGAGTGTCATGCAGTACTTGACACGAGTCTGGATGATGACTGGTATCTTGCGTTACACTATCAGACCCTGTTGGTGCATCAGCACATTCTTGACCTGGTTTAATTGTGGGCACTGTGTGTTGAGGGCTGGTGTCACCTCCTTCATGATGACCAATGCCATTCATTGGTATAATGACTTCTGGTGAAGGTAGCACTTGAGGTATTGAAAGCTTTGAATTGCATACTTTCTGAGTTGTTTTGATTGCTGCATTACTAAAAGGAAACTCATGCTCTTTGAATACAACATGCCTGGATATATATATATATATATATTGCCTTTGTCATCAAGGCATTTATATCCTTTCTGATTTGTGGCATATCCAAGGAAGGTACATGGTTTTGATCTACAGTCAAGCTTGTGTATGTTGTATGGTCTTAGATAGGGAAATCAAAGGCATCCAAAAGTCTTTAGACTTTGGTAATCTGGTTTAACACCGAATAGCACTTCCATTGGGCTTTTAAACTTTATGATTTTTGTAGGCAGTCTATTAATTAGATAGACTGTAGTGGAGAAGGCATCTGGCCAAAATTTTAATGGTAGAGATGCATATGCTAGCAGTGTTAGACCAGTTTCAACTATATGCCTGTGTTTTCTCTCAATAAGGCCATTTTGTTCTGAAGTATATGGACATGTTACTCTTTGTGTAATACCCTTCATTCTAAAATAACTTTTCAGAGGTAAAAATTCTTTACCACCATCAGTTTGTATGATTTTTAATTGACAGTTTTTCTGCCTTTCTGCATTAGAGATAAACTGTAACACAGCATCTTTAGTTTCAGATTTGGATTTTAAAAAATAAATCCACACATATTTGGAATAAGCATCAATAAATGAGATATAGTACTTATAGCCATAGTCAGTGTGTATAAGGGCTGGCCCCCGTAAACCTATTGCAACAAGTTCAAGGGGTTTGTTGTAAATAGTTTTTGAATATGGAAATACAAGCTTATGACTCTTGCCCATTTGACAGAAAGTACAAATATAAGAGTCGGGAATTTTACTAATATGAGTATTGTCACAACTTCTCAAGACATGTTTTATTACATTCAAGCTAGGATGTCCTAACTTGTAATGCCATACATCAAAATTTTCAGCATTTTTAATTTCAGAAACATGACGTCAGTTTTTGTTACTTTCAACACTTCTTGAATTTTGTGCATCAAATTTGTAAAGTCTTTTATGTTCTTTACCCTGCAAGATAACTTCATCAGTTAGATTATCTTTAACCAAACAATATGTAGAATGAAAATCAAAGTACACATTATTGTCTTTGGCAAATTGTGACACACTCATTAAATTTTTCTGATTAATGGAACCATCAACATATTATTTAGATATAACTTTCAGGTTTCGTTAATATTTGCATTTCCTATATGAGAGTTCTTAATAGATTTGCCATTTCCCATATGTAAAGACTGTGTGCCTTTGTATTCTCTGTTGCCAAGATTCAAGTTGCTCATATTATTGGTTACATGATTGGTTGCACCAGAATCTGGATACCAAGCCCAAAGTTCGTAAGGCAGTTCAGTGCAAGTGTCATCATGTATGTCTTCGGCTTTTGCTATATTTGTGTTTGTGTTATCTGATGCTGACTCCTGTTGTGTAATGATCATGTTAACATTGGGATTTTGAGATCTTGAATTACTGTTGACTTGCTGTGCTGGTATAAAGTTGATATCAAATTTGAAATAACACTTGTTGGCAGTGTGGCCATATTTCTCACATATTTGGCATTTTGGTTTGTTGTTGTTGTTAAAGTTCCATCTGCCACCTCTTCCTTTGAATCTGCCTGATTGACCACCTCTAGAGTTACTTGGTTGGTTTCTGTTGCCTTGATTTTTTTCTTGATCTTGCTTTTACTTACTGATACATAATTGGCATTATAATCCCAATTTGCTGGTTTCTTTTGTTCAAGTCTTCCCTCATGTGCAATGAGAATGGACTGAACACTTTGCAGAGATGGAAGATTTTCATTAGATGATATTATGGCAACTACTGCTTCAAATCTTCATCTAATCCACTTAAGATGCACAATATTTGTTCCGTGTCAGTTACCTAGTGTCCAGCAGAGGCTAACTGATCACATATTGTCTTGGCTTTAGAGAGATATTCTCTCATGCTGCCATTATCTTTTCTCAAGTTTTGGAGTTGCCCCTTGTATTGCATTATTCAGGCAGCTGATTGAGAGCTAAATATTTGTTCAATAGTGTGCCATATTTCATGTGTAGTTTTACATCCAACTAACTGTGGCAGTAAACTTGCACTAATAGATGATAACAACCAAGAACTTATTAGACTATCTTGTCTTTCATGAATTGTATACTCAGAATTGCTTACAAGTTTTTCTTCATGGTCTGTAGTGAATTTTGGAGGAGTAATTAAAGTGCCAAGAACATACTCTTGCAGTCCATATCCTCTGATGGCAATTTCAATCTAGAATTTCCAGAGTAGATAGTTTGATTCATCAAGTTTATGGTGATGATCTGACTTTGTGGCTTAATTATGGATTTGATGAGTTCCTGGGCGGTGTTGGCTTGAAGCTGAGTGGTTCTTGATTGTTCAAGAGGTGCATTGGTGTTATCACTGCCTCCTTCTGACATGCTGATAAAGAACTTATCAAAAAGATGATCTGCAAGCTTGAATTACAGTGATACAGACAAATCTAAAATAAAGTGCAGCCAGACACAACTGGAATGATGAACAAACTCTGACTTGTGGTTCTAGGCATGGCACTTCAGGTATGTTCACCAGAATCTTGAAAATCTGATGGTCTGGTGGCAGCCAGGGGATGATAAATGATGAATTGTTTCTGATATCTTCCTTCTTGTCAAGGTAGCCTCTCCAAATGATGGTAATACTTCAAGATTCTTACACAGTTAAACTGTGTAATCAAAAAATCTCAGATGATGTAGTGGTTCTGATGAGATTCAAGAAAAAAATTTCTTTCTTTGAGAGTTTTGATTGATTTGCTGTTAAGCAATTCGTTTCGGTTCTGATACCATGAAAAAGAAATTTAAAAATGATGTAATCTTTTTCATTAATTCCATTGTACAGATAGAGTTGTATTTATACAATTGTAATATGCTGATGGGCTATGCGGTTTGGCCCAAATACAATTTATACTGACCGCAACATATTATACATCAGTTAGTATACTTGCGACGTTGCTTCTCTGATTCCATTCTATTAATTCCTTACACATAGTAATTTCTTCTATTACCACTTTTAATGGTAGAAGAGAGAGAATCAAATAATGTAAGTGGAATTATTTTATAAATTATAAACTAATGTAATATGAATTGTTTTATTTACAATATCAATATCAATTAATACGCATGTAATTCCATTATTTGTGTGAAATTCACTAGTGTCTAACTAATGTTTTATACTATATTTTGTCGTACTCAGGCCCGGCCCTTCCCCAAAGCGGGGGAAGCAACCGTTTAGGGCACCATTTAACCCAGGGCACCAAATTTTACCGACGAGTACAAGCAAAAAAAACGTGGATCTCTCAATCGCGATTCGTCCCAGCAATAGTATTCACATTCATCTCATCGTCGATTTCAATTTGACATCGCGATTCGTCCATCGGCTCCTCCAAGCTCCAGCAGTCGGCGCGGCGATTCAAAGCTAGGGCTTCTCGATTTGAGTCATCTCGTCGTCGTCGATCTCGAGCCAGGGAAGGGGCGGCTCTAGCGGCACGGCAGCGGCACACAACGGAAGAGGCAGCTCCTTCCAGCCTCCAGGTCTTCTCGATTTCACTGCTGTGGCCTGTGTGGGCAGTGAATTAGTGGATAATTGGTAATGTTAATTAACTTTGATAATTTAGTAATGTTAATTAACTTGATTTGATAATTGTTAATGACTTATAATAAGATTCTTCATGTATAATTTGGTTACATCTTGCAGTATTTATATTTTTACCAGTACCTGTTTGGCGTAGGGTCATAATCAAGCTTTGAGCTGATGCTAAGCTTTTATTTGTAACCAGTGATCGTGCTATGAAGCTTAGCTTTAAAGCAATCAGTTGAACTATAGTTGTTGAAAATGTGAAATAAAACCAGTCTAGAAAAGCCTAACTATATTTTAGTCTTTAATGAAGCATCTTAGATAAAGTATATCTTTCTTCCAGCAAGCACTACAATTGATAAAAAGGAAAAACAAATTAAGAAGTTAACTAGTCTTTTATAACTTGTTACAGGATAAATTAACAAGTACAAAATTATATCACATAATTCACCTCAAATTTGTGGGCAACTTGAACTCTTGTACACATTTTATTTCTACTCAACGAACCACTATTTTCCTAGAGTTATACACGTTCTTAAAAACACTCATAACTCACTCAGTTTTTGCATTCGAAGCCTCTTAGAGTTTTTGTGTTTTTTTTCATTTTGTACTTTGATTTCTTTGTTGATTAAACAAACATATGTCTCCTCTTAAGATGAAAAACCACCAACTTAAGATGATCCATAACTTGATAAGGGTAATATGTTATAAAAAAAAACTTTAGTGGGGTGCATAAAATAAATATTTGGGAACTAAAAGAAATAGTCAGTAACATTTGTCACATATTCTTTAGCTTTTCATATTGACATATTTGAATCTCTCTTATCTTGTTTAAGTTTCTTCAATTTAAGTTATTTTCTTTTTTTCTCTGCTCATTATTTATGAACAATATAAATTTTTAATGATTTAATTAATGGTCATAATATCAGTTTCTGTATAGGAGCCTTGTTTTCACTTTTGACTTTAGGTACCAAAACTCATAGGACCGGCCCTGGTCGTACTTGTTTCGTTTATAATAGTGTTTCCTTATACATCTATTGATAGAAGACAAATGGGAGTTGAACAATATAAGTAAAACATATTTTATTATTTTGAAATTAGTGTTTTATGATTTAAGAGATTTTTTATTAATATTTAAACTATGCAGCTTCTATGTGGGGATTCAATCAACTTGCGTGCTATTTGAGATATTGAGTTTTGATTCTAAACGAGAATTAATTTTGAGACATTGAGTTTTCAACAAATTTGATTTTAGTTTTGAGAAGGAAAAGATTTTTGAGAAGAGAGAAGGGGAGGAGGTGATGTTTGGTTTTAGTGAAAGGGTAAGAAAAAAGTGGGTGTGGATGGGTGAGATAAATGTTTGATTGGGTGAGTGGAGAGGTGGGCGAGGGATGTGTTTTTATGTGGGTTTACGTTTCAAAATTTCAGTCGGGTAACATTTAAAATGAACCATGAGGCGAATATATAATGTAGTTCTTGAGAGATTGACTGCGGCTAAGGTTCGACCTCCTGTTATTCTCAGTTCTCAGTTCGTAGCTTCCGTTGAAAGCCATCATTTTCTTATATTCCCTTCAAAAGCTAATAAAATTCTATACAATCACACGGCTCCTGGAACTATTATAAATGCTATATATCATATAATCTTTTGTTTTTGTTCGTTGTGATTGTGATTGTGTTGAAATTGGTGAATTGTATTTGTGTAGAATTGTTGACTTATCACATGTTTATTTTGCAACATGTACAAATCGTCCTACAAATTTCAGTTAAGGAGTAACTAACTTAAACAATTTCCCCAACGCCCAAATGGCTCCCGGGTCTTTCGATGGGAATATTGTGCTTCTTTTTGATGCATGGTGTTGATCTATTTGCTACCCAATTCTACAGTTGATGGAGACGAATTGTGTTATAAGTTTACCAGAGCTAGTAGAACACATCAGTTGCATAACTGCATTCGCAATTTGTAATATAATGTATGGTGATCAACTAGCTGCATAACAATTGAATATCACTGAAGCACCTAGCACAAATTTTCAACGCATATTTTCCAACTTGTACCACATGCATGCTTTGAAGAAATGAAAATTCATGGATGTTACTGTCACGCATGTATATCATTTTCATACTAAATGCATCGACAATAACGTAGCTTGTTCCCATTCTAATGCAATTTGCTCGTGCACTTGCAAAAACTTACTGCAATACCTCCATGTGAATTAGTTTTCAAGCTCTCACAGTCACTATATTTGGAAACTTTCAATAATTTGTGCTGCTTTGGCGTTTGATACATGGTCACTAATTAATAAGCAGATTTTGCCTCTAAAAGTGACCTTGCATAGTCTAGTTGTTAATTTGAAGTGTCTGCATATTATGTATGCTATTTATGAAGCTTAAGACAACTGGACAAGTTCTAAACTTTTTTCCTAGTGATAGGTAGTTAGATAAATACATGAAAAGTACCTATGCGTATGAGTATGATCATCCAACTCGTTAATTAGTTAACTCACAGCCAAAAATAGATTATCAAAAAGGGAGGAAATTTTTGTATACTTTGTTGACTTATTTGATGTCTTTATAGCTTACAGTATGCTGAAAACAAATATCACAAAACTTATTTGACATTAAGAATGCAACCTCTTATATTCAATATACATATAGTTGAGAATACAAACAAGTAAGCAGGTACAACTTCCAACATCCATGTAACATCAAGACGAGTTTGTTCTCAACTGTTTTTCTCAACAGTCGGTAATTCATAGCAAAAATTGTGTGGTTGGGATTGGTTCGGGTGTTCCTTCTCGGTTTGAGATACATAAGGAAAGTTTTTATTTTAGCAAACTGCTATCGGTTTTACGGTGTCATTTGAAGTTTTGAACAGATAAATGATACGCTGTTGAAAATGAAACTAAGGCTTTAGTTCAAAATGCTTGTCAACGTCATGAACATAATTTTGGATTTCGAGAGTTTCCCATTATAAAACTGTATTGCTTTTTTGTCTTATGATATGGAAGAATAATAGCCAAGGAATACATGTTACTGGTCTCAGGAATGAAATAGACATGTAAGCGAAGTAGATGAGCATTTTCAAAGGGAAAGTGCAGAAAAAAGTATTTGCTTTGACCGATCAAGATGCATCATGATGATGGCTAGAGTTAAGAATATATGTGTCCGGATTTAGTATAGGTGTTTAATTATGGTAATGACGTGATTTACAGATGAACGTTAAGGGTGCATAAAAGACATACAAGAGCGAGAATGAGGAAGTTAATTTAGTTAACAAACAGATCTTAAATGCTAAAGGTAGTAAAATATGTTTATAGAATTATTTGGTTGAAACCATTCTAGTTCCAACTTAGAGAATTTCGTATAACATTATTCCTTTAAAATCTCGTTTAACAAATAATAATAATTACCTGCTAGAGTGTCTCGCAGTGTATGTGGATAATGGACGCACATTGAAAAAAGAATAGTCTCACATCGTGAAAAATAACGTAGACGGAGTAGTATATACGTGAGTTTGGTTGCATGTAACAACAAAAAAAATTTTCTATTAAAAGATGTTGACCAAACTCTATACTGCCCCACACAGGGATGTGCAGACAGAATTTAAATACATACAATAAAAATAAAAGTTGTTTTTTTTTTAATTTTGATCTGCATTGTTTTGTTGATATTTCCAAGTACAATTTGCAGATTTTACTGCAAATATTAGAAAAAAATGAATTTTTACTCGAAAAGTTACTCAAATTTTGTGTCGTTACAGTGCAGATCTAAAATGTAAACATAAAAAACATTGAAAATAGTTAAGGGGATACTTGATGAAATGCATTTTTGAAAGAGCTACCTTGAACTTGAAACCTGTGGATGGGTGTTTTGAAATTTATCAGCCCAAGCTAGCTTGTATGATCATGATCATGATCAATTAGTAACACATACTATGGCAAAACACCCACATTTGGTTTCCTTATATACTGCTAAAGTAAGCATCGCGAACCCACTATTAAAGAATATTATAGAAAATTTCCTAAGTTATTATTTATCAATTGTATTTATGGTTTCCTTAGTTATAATATTTTCCTATCATGTAATTATTTGGATTTCAAGTCATCTTGATATAAATGTCGCTCATGTATTGTTAAATTAATAAATAAAATCTGGTTAATTAACTTTTTGAAGTTAAGTTAAATTATTTGTTAAAGGAAATTAATCACTTAAAGTTAATTACTTAATAAAAGTTATATAAATTAAATTTCCAAAAGAAAAGCATTAACAAAATTTTCAAAACATCAATAAAGATGTACCTTTTAATATTTGTTATTTTCTTCCTCTTTCCCCATCTTCTTCTTGATATTATATTTTTCTATTCAATATTTCAACATAGTATCAGAGCAAGTTTCAATCCTGCTAAAAATTGTGTGATTTAATTTATTAAAGCATCTTCGTTCTTGTATCTTCCGGAATCATATTTTCATCATGCATGTCTCGAGTTGGATTCAAAACCTATAGATCTGATTGGCGTCCGTCTTTCCACAATAATAGTAATGAATCCTTATTGGAATTACTCTTCCAATCCCATAGGAATCTCCTTATTCCTATTCTCTTTCTCGGATTATGACCCCAGATTTCTTATTAGAATTATTCATCCAATCTTGATTGGAATTCCGCTTCCAATCCTATAGGAATTTCCTTATCCCTATTCTCTCTTACGGATTTCGACTCCGAATTTTTGATTGTTGTTGTCTTTGTAAACAGTTGCCTACTAGTCAGATCTATACTGGTATTTGACATTACACTCTTCAAGAGCACTTGAAACCGTTATTTTGCATCATTAGATGGTTTAGATGACATTGTTGACTTCAGATTCATTTTTGCTCATTGTCTGTTTTAACAAACTCCAGTTGCTATATATGCATCTTGAGTTTGAGGGAGGATGTTAAAGAATATTATAGGATATTTCTTAAATTATTATTTACCAATTGTATTTTTGGTTTCCATAGTTACAATATTTTGCTTTCAACTAATTACTTGAGTTCAAAGTAATCTTGATATAAATACTAGTCGTGTATTGTTAAGAGATTATTGTTATATATCAACGAATAAATCGGAGATATTTTAATATTTATGCTTTCAAACATTTCAGTTGTTTTCCTATTTCATAATTAATTAGACTCTAAATAATGTAGATATAAATATCAGTTATGTAATGTTGAGTTATTAATCAAGTCATCAATAAAGATGTTATTTTTTTTCTTCCTCTCTCGTCCTCTTCTCCATCTTCTATGTTTTGTTTTGTTTTATTCAATAATTTCAACATGGTATCAGAGTAAGTTCCAATCCTGCTAAAAATTCTATGATTTGATTTATCAAAGCATTCCCTTCCACATGTCTCCCAAAAGAGATATATTCATCCTCCATACCTCGACTTGGATTCACAGTCTTAGATCCGAGCTACCTATCTTCCCTGAAAATGTTACCGTGCTCCCTCTTGAAATAATTTATGACTGCTGTTCTCGTTCCAGATTATGGTTTCTAGTTCTTCTCTGAGTGGCGTCAGTATTCTGACAATGGCGGTAACGAATCCTGATTGGAATAACTCTTCCAATCCCACAGAAATTCCTTATTTCTATTTTCAATTTTTTAGGGTTTCGATTCTATATTTCTTATCGGAATTACTCTTTCAATCTAGATTGGAATTTCACTTTGGAACCCAAAGGAATTTCCTTGCTTCTGTTCCTGTTTTCTCTTTCCGAATTTCAACTTCGGATTTTTGATTTATGGTTGTCATGTCTGTAGATGGCTCCTTACGAATCAGGTTAACTCTTTTATTTGATATTACTCTATAGTAATATTTGACTAATTGGTTTCATATTCTTTGGACTTCACATATGACATTATTTTTGGTGGTTCTAATTTGATTGTTTCTTGAATTAGCAAACTCCATTTGCTGTGTATCATGAGTTTGAGGGGGATGTTAAGAGATCATTATTGTATGTCAATGAATAAATCAGAGACATTTTAATATCTATTCTTTCCAACATTACAATTTTTTTTCCTATTTTATAATTACTTAGGCTCTAAACAATGTAGCTATAAATATCAGTTATGTAATGTTGAATTATTAATCAAGTCATCAATAAAGACGTAGTCTTTTAATAATTATTTCTTTCTTGCTCTCTCTCCTCCTCTTCTACTTCTTCTATATTTTATTTTATTCAATAATTTCAACACCCACTATACATATTGAAAGTATATACTACATGCATATGGTGTTTTATGTCGTGTGTATATGACTTAGTCTCATTGGTGTTCTGCTTCTTCAAATTTCTAGTCTACTCGATCCTCTTGTTCATTCTTCCCTTTTGTGTTGATTTTCTCGGCCTTTATCTACGTGGAAAAATGCTAGAAATAGGAGAGACATCAGTTGCCCCATTAACGCTAGTCATCCACGTAAGAGAACTTGATTTTACCCGAATTTGTGACCTCTACATAACACAAACTAGATGAACATGATTTATTCCTACAAGGCAATATTAAACAAAAGTGATATTAGATTGAGCATGATAAATAAAATGATATAAGTAAATAAACACTTTAATACTACAAATTATTGTGGTCAAGAAAGGAGTGATGATGCTCAAGTTAATATGATACTAAGAACCCAAGGAACAAATAAGGTGTAAGAACATGGCCAGCCCACAGCGGAAGTAATCGATGAATTTTGGAAAAATTTCCCTTATTGGATCTTAATTCGGCGTATGGAGTCTAATTTATTTAGGAAATTTCTAAATTTCATTTAAATCAAATCCTTTATTTACTTAAACTTATACATTATATGTGATGCCTCAACCCGAGACGCACATTAACAAAGAGTATTACTAGGTAGTATTGTCTACTAATGTGGAGAATAGGGCTAGATAAGAGTGACCATATATAGCTTTGTCTTAAACATCTATTGAATACGTCGACAAATGCTCTAATTTTTTTCCTCTAGCTCAAGTAGATCGACATATCCAATAAACGTTTAATACAAAACTATAGGTGGCTACAGATCTATCAGAACAAAACACAACAACTACATGCATATCACATCAAAGGAAAACAAACAACAGATATATACATACATATATATATATACACACACACACAGATACATCCCCAGTGTAATACAAAATGATACATATAAGTGGTATGACGACCACACAATATAGAACGAGTCAAAAATATATATATATATCAGAGTCTATACAAAAAGCTACATCAAAAAGGCGATAGTAAAATATCCAAGCGGAAGCAGAATATGCTAAGTCCATGAGGGTACCTAACCTGAAACACCTCGGTCTGACCTGAGAATAAAATACATGGGTTAGTCTAAATCTGTTAAATAGGTTAAACGATAATAAGAGCATACAGATAAGGGTGATAATACTTCACAAATGAGAAGAAGGCATTCAAAGTTTATATGGTTACTTCAAGTGGCATATCTAAATAAGAATGGTTACTACTAGTAATATAGTGGTAACATTAAACGTGTACACAGTCCCACAAGAGATAACTCCATAACAAATCAAGAGCACGCCTCATATCATCAGCGTATCACAAAACAATAAATATGGTTTAGGGGAAATCATAACTCCAAAGAAGAGAAATCCTATACCCGCCATATCGGCAATCTCAAAAGCATTCTCAAAAGATAAAACATCATCTCAAAATACACCATATAGACAAATTTATGTATATCTCTAAATAGGAGAATATATATCCTAAATAATGCCATATCGGTAAAATCTCAATAACACCAGTATGGGCAACCCAAATCTCAAAGATAGAACTCAAAAGAGTACAAATTCCCAAAAAGGTAATTGCTATATATAATATCTCAAATGGCTAGAAAGGCCAACAATGTAAGAGCGATACACTTGGAAAATCACAAATATCAATGAAATCATCTCAAAAATTTGCACGTGCATTTGGCTGAAGTCTGCCAAGTACTTTTTTTCTCATATAGGTACCTCGTCCGAAGGCAAATACATCACAATCACAAATACCCCGCAATGGAAAAACATCTCTAAGAAAAATACGCTCCAATGGCAAACGCCGCAATGGCAATGACCCAAAGGTCCAGTACTGGCAATACGCCGCAATGGCAAATGTGTCACAAACTCTCGGATAGGAACCCAAAAAGTGTTAACATGTGTCTCATACCACACATTCGTACTAAATGGTTTACTAACTACTAGTAAAGTTCACACTCAAAGCAGTAAAAAATTTACCTCATCTCATCGATAAACTCGATCGAAGGTTAAAATGATCAAACAGACAAGTCATGAATTAACCGATAAAATAAACGCACGTGTCACATACCACATGTTTTACCATACCGTTTAATTCTCCTTCCCATTCACTCGAATAGTGCAAAAACATGTATATTATATATAAAATAATTTATTTGAGAAAATAAGCTTTTAAAACCATTTTCCGAAATCAAATTTGAAACAATATTTGAAAATTCCCTTATTATAGAGGATAAATAGATTTTATTGCTTAAAACAATTTAAAAATATTATATAATGATTATTTTAAATGCCAATTTATTTCAAAATTGTTTGAAAAAATCCATGCTCGAAATCAAATAAAAATCATCGAAAAACAGCAAAACCGACATTCGAATACATCTCAAAAATCGATTCGTTTTGAATCACAAATTCAAAATTCTAGCTCGCCTATTGATAGGCTTCATGGCCTTCAAAACTATTCAGAAATATCGTAAAAAAAAAGACGCAGAAGTCGAAAACGGATTAGAAAACAAGACAGAACACAAAAATGCACATGCCAAAAACAATCCCAGATCTGAAATCTTCTCCGGGTTCAACTTTTAGACATAATTTGAAAGGCATAATGACGTCGAATGGCCTATAATTTGATACACATAAAGTAGAACAATTTATCTATGAACTGGAAAAAGATTTACTGAATACCGATTTGAAATGCTAAAGATATGAAATCTCAAACATGGATTTAAGCCATATTGAATTCTGCTCAGGTTTGAAACCCTCTCGGGTTCAACTTACAGATATGGAATAGGTGGCCAAACGACCTCTGATTGAATTGAAAATTGGTGTGCACATAGAAGAAAACTTCATCTTTCAAATAGAAAAGAATCGATGAATACCGACAGGAAATGAAAAAGTTACGATGTCTCAAACAAGGACACAGGCCATGTTTGCAACAATTTAAAAACAAATGTGCCCAGGCCTGAAAACCATCGTGGATTCAATTTACAGGCCTGAAACAGAGGACCAAACGACCTCATATTGAGTTGAAAATTTGTATGCAATGCTATAAAACTTCAGCTTTCAAACAAAAAAAGAATCAATGAATTCTGACCCGGATGTAAAAGTTACGATGTCTCAAACATGGACTCAGACCATGTTTGCAACAGTTCAAACACAAAAATGCGCCCAGGCCGCAAAACCATCTCAGATTCAACTTTCAAACATGAAACAAGGGACCAAACGATTTCGGATTGAACTGAAAATTGGTATGCATAAAGTAGAAAACTTTATCTTTCAAGAAAAAGAATCAATGAATTCCAGCAAGAAATGAAAGAGATATGCTGTCTCAAATATAGACTCGGGTCATATTTGCAGCAACTGAGAAAACAAAATGTGTACAGGCAAAAATCTAGATTTGCATTGATTTTGCAGCGAAGTTTTCTGGTATCAAACGAAAGGTTTTTGCCATGAAATTTTGCAAACTTATACTACAACACATGAATCATCAACAAAAGAAAACCCGACATCATTTTGCTGTTGAAATTGAGAGAAAAAGACATGTAAAACGACACCTAGACCCAGTTTCATAGAAAAATAAAACATCAACAAAAAAATACTGGTTTTCAATGATTATTGGAAATTTGAAGCTTTATTTTTCTAGAATATTTGAGTTAATCAACTCACATTGCTGTAGTTGTGCAAATACCCGGATTTAAGAAAAAGACTGAAGCTTTGATAGAGAAATTGGCCTCTAGGAACCTATAAAGTAAATAGAAACAACATGCAAGAAGAAAACTTACTGTAATTCGAAAACCAATATCTCAAACTAAGATTTTGATGAAATTATTGATGTTTTGAAGTTGATTACCTTTTAATTCACTCTAATTTTATGAAATTTCAGCTTGAATTGAAGAAATTTAGTTTATAGCTTGAGATTTGCAAAAACAGTGAGGTATGCTTTCTTTTTCTTATTTTTTGGAAAGAAGAAGAAGGTGGTGAGGTAAAAATGTACGTACTGTAGCTTTTTCTCACTTCCTCTTTCAGCTAATGAGCACTAATGGGCCAAATGGACTCAAAATTAAAAGAAAACAATTTATATTAAGCTAATATAATTAACACAGAGCCAAATGTATTCATATTTACACTATGTAAATAAATAAATGCCATTTTCTTTCAAATTTTCACTCAACAAAGTTTGTAAATTTACATACTTATGAAATAACATATTTTATACTATATAAAAAGAATAATTTTAATTTTTAAAACATTTTTATTATTAAAATCTTTTATTTTACAAAAATACACAATTTTCACAAATAAATGCACAAAACCTTATCTTTAACTTCTAAAATTCCATAAAAATATTTTTCTTGCTTAGAAAAATATAACTAACCATTATAAACTCAAATTTAAAATTAAAACTCATTTTTAAACCAATTTCCACCTTTTATTTAAATAAACCACCTTTAAAAATCAAATACTTCCTTTAAATATTAATAAAAGAAGTACTTGGCAATAATTAATAAAATTATTGCATTTTCATTAAACAAAAACCATTTTCCATTCATTATAAATCCCAAACAAATAAAATAAAGTTTTCAAACTTTATTTTCACAATTTTATTTCCAAAATTCATTTTTTATTTCAAATAAACAATTTAATATTAAATTATAACTATCGTTATAATTCAATATTGACAGGTAATCTCCAAACCAGGGTGGTTACAGACTCCCCCCTTGTAAAAATTGCGTCCTCGCAATTTCTAGAGAAGAGTTTGTATTCAACACAATTATTTCATCATTCAAAAGAAAGATAGACAAGCTCAAGATCAAAATTTCTCATTCTCCACTTAAGATGAAAGAAGACCTAGAAAAATTTGCTTGGTAAATTCTATGATTTTCCAAATATATATGTCGGGATTAGCGAACTATAGAATATCTTCGAGCAATATCTCATGATTTCAAAGGCACCTCTCCTTAGAAATAAGAACTCAAAGTAGAAAGCTACCTAAAAATCAATCGAAGGAGATTGATTTCACAAAAGTTTCTCAATTAGAGTTGAGATTCAACATTGCTTCATCCGAACTCCAAACAACAAGACGATGACTTTTCGTATTATAACGACCCGTAATTTTCGATAATTAAATTTGTTAATTTAATAGATTTTGTTAATTTAATATTAAGAGAAATATAAATTTGTGATGTATTAATGAAATAATAACTGGAATGAAATGTAACAAATGATAATTAAAGCCAATTATTGACAACTTGAATGTAATTCCAATAGATGAGATAATGTAAATGTTATACTTGGTTATAAATGGAATATAGGAAAACAGAAGTAATATTGAATCAACCAATGAAATAATATATTGATTAATAGTAATTGAATGAATTCAGTATTAGGTAAGTAATTATAATAAGTGGTAGAAAATAATAAACTTAAATGTAATATAAAGTTAATAGTAATAATTATTAAAAGTTACCTATTTATTTAGGCTGTTAAATTGAAATGGGAAACCAATTAAAATTAAATGAAATTTAATTTACATTAATTAGATTTAGACAATATTGCAAAATGTGAATGTAATAAAATGAATGGAAATGTAACTTTTATTCATAAAGTAATAATGGATTTAGTAAAAGGAATGAAATCAAGATAAATAAATAAATTGGGAGTATAAATTCTAATTAATGTGTAAAACTGACAAAAATTCAACAATGGAAATATAGAAATTAATATGTATAAAAGATAGAATTGGAGAATAATAATGTAAGGAAATATAAAACAATGTAAACCATGTCTATAGAACAATAATTGAATTGAGTATAAAGATGGAAACCAAATAAAAACAATTTATTGGAATTTAATTATAATTAACAGGATTAATGGCAATTGAAATTAAATATTGAAATTGGTAAATTAATTAATTTTAATTTGATATCTAAACTTGTTTAAATTATTATGAATGTTAAAGAAATCAAAAATGGTAAAATTTGTTAACCATAGAATTGACATTGAAAATTCGACTTAATTTAATTTAATAATAAATCATTTAATGAACGTGAAAATAGCCATTTCGGCCACTGACTCGGATTTCGACAAAACCAGTTTCATCGGATCCATAATAGTGAATTATTATAAGGTTTTAAGCCTCGTAGCGATCGAACTTGTCGTTTGATCGTACAGACTCGAAACGCCTAAAAATCAATTTAATTTAAATCAATTGAAATCAATTTGAAATAAGCTGATTTTACCATAACTTCTTCATACGATGGAATTAGGACTTGAAACATGTTCCATTTATTTTAAAGTTATCGAAAACATCTATCTTGAAATATGGACGACCCAGTTCTGCTTTGGGAACGAAATGAGTTTTTTGGATCGTTCATCGTCCAATTTCCAATTCAATCTTGTCCGTTCTTTCTATTTTCAGCCATACCTATAAATAACCTGTTATAAATCCTAGCCACTCCTTATTTTATTTTTCTATACGTACATCTCATTCTCAACTCCTTATTTTAATGGCAAACAAAACCTAATTCCCAAATCTCAAATTCAATTTCAAAACCAAATCAAAATATAAAACTCTCAAACCTATATCTAATTATATATCGATTTGAAGCTCTCGACGAGTGCAAGTCAATGTGATACATTTTTCAATTTAGGTTTCTATGTGACCGAAACTGGACGGGCTATTCTCGACCATTCATCATGCTTCGATGAACGTCGACCGATCGTCGAACAAACGGTGCTGGGTTATAAAGTGTGTCGAGCGGAGTTCATCGGTGTGGCTGGTTTATTGATTCAACGGCTTGATCATCCCCAAAAATTCAATTAGAGTTTCGAATCTAGGGCCAGCGTCGGCATTCTGGGGGGTGACGGCGGTCACGAGTTGTCGCGTGGGGTGCGACTCGAAGCGGTGACCTCGGCGGTGGGCTCGGAGGCGGGCGCAGACGAACGTACGGCGGCAGAATTCAAAGTCAAACGGCGGGGTTGACTGCGAAAAGGAAGGCATGCTTCAGTTTGATCATGAATGGTCTGTGCACGCGAGAACGTGGACGTGTTGACATGGCGTCGTTCCATTGGTTCGTCCTTCTTTTTATTTTAATTTAACTTAAAGTTAAACGTTCTAACGTGAATAACTTTTACATACGAGGTCAGATTTACGTACGGTTTGATCCGCTGGGATCGTATTGAAATTCCGAACATTATAGCGCTCGTTTGGACGAATTCTAAGACTTTTTGAATTTTGGATTCAAATTGGATTTAAATTCAAAGGTGAGTGTTTTGACACACTCACAACTTCTAAAATTTCTTATGTTTGTTAAATTAAATTTATGATGTGATAGAAATTTATTTACAACTGTTTGGTATATTTTAAATCATTATCTCGTTTAATTTTAATTTATTTGAATTAAATCGTTATTTAATTTATTATTGAATATAAATTGGCAGTTAAATACCTATTATTGATTATCAGTTCTATATTGACATTTATTGATTGGTTTGGATGATTATTGTGATGGATGTTTGATTGTTGATATTGGAGGAATGGATGTTGTATTTTTTATCGTTATACTACTGTAAGTTCACTATGGGTTGAAATGACACATACCTGAACGATCTTATAGATTAGGGGAAAATTGATATAGGTTGAAATGATAGACCCGAGCGGTTTCCGTTGATTTAAAAATTTTAAATTATGATACTGGTTGATGATATATATATATATATATATATATATCCATATGAATGTTTGAATTTGGATTATGGATTGGAACTAAATTATGTAAAGGTTTAAACTAAACTTCGGATTTTTTTTAGTTAGATGATTGAATTAATATTTCGAATTAGTTGAAACTTTTTAAATAATTATATTCATTGTACACTTGATAGGAGATGAAAAATCCTGTAATATCTCTGAAGCCATTGCATTCATATTTTTATTTTAAATTAATTTGACTTACATAAGATCTTTTAGTTCTGACTCAAGTTTTTTGTCTTTTCATTACGTTCGGGTCAGTCTAAGCTTTTCAGTGTATTGAAGACTATTTTCTGGAGGACGAAGACGGAGATTCGGTATATTATTACTAATTATTATAATTATTCCACTACAACATGTATTCCGCTGCATTATTTGTTTATTCATGATATATGTATAACTTTGATTTGAATTTGTAAAAATGTAATCAAATGTCGTTGTAAAACAGCTTCATGAACTGTTTATTTGATTATTATAATTTGTCATTCCGCTGCGGGATTCTATGTTTTGTTTTTTCCTTCTTTTATATTATTTTCTTATTTACCCCATTAACAATCCTCCCTATTGAATGGTTTGAATTAGACATGTGTTGGCTTATTGTCGATTTAAACCATCCAAAAAGCTAGGTCGTTACAGTTGGTATCAGAGCCATGTTTAGATATACCTTAGCCTATTGGGGATAACTCATTAGAGATAGGGTAGTGATACCCTAGAATGAGTTGTTTGAGTGTATATACAAGAGTGCGTATTTGTTAGTGTTATAAAAATGTTTATATAAGTTTTGAAATGAAATTATTTTTCCTAATATTATATGATATATATAAAGGAATAAAATTCTATAACTAATATTGTTATTGTAATGTGTCTATTTTATGAAATGGTTATATCTATCTATTATCATTATTGACTTGTTGTATTTAATCAAATTATAAGCATTGGCTATTTATTGTTGATTGAATTAATATACTAAACACTAGTTTAATAATGGTGTATTAAATAGAAAAAAAAAGAATAATTAGGATATTTGTTTATGAAATTGAAATGTTGTTGTGAATTTTATTATTTGTTTACCAATAATTTCAACTATTGAAATAAAAAGGAATATTCAGATATTCTGGATAATCAAAACCTTCTGAACTAATAAATGAGTTGAAATTCAAAAATTGTGTTGAATTATGCAGTTGAATTTGATAACCTTAATTTGAAAGCAAGTGAAAACAAGGTTAATTTGTGGAGTTGAGTGGAATTATTATATACATTATTGGCATGTAATGTAATAATATTTAAAAACTGAAATTGTGAACTTAGCTAACATTTATGAAATGTGCCATAAATAAATTGAAAGGTAAAGGTGAACTAAAAATGAAATGAATATAAATAAAGTCATGCCTTATAAAATTGTTTATGAAATAAATGGAAGTTGCAATGAATGGTTATAATTAAAGTCGTGATAACTTTAAGCTCGAATAATGTTTTATAAAGAAGTTAAACTTTTATAAATTTGTTATAAACTTAAGAAAATATCTTATGAAATGATTTATGTAGTATTAAATGAGAAAGATTACATGTGAAATGAATGTAATTTAAATTGAAGAGAAATATAAGCAATATTATAAGAATCAATATAGTAGTGTTTTATATTAAATGGAGAAATTCTGTGAAACAAATATTAAAGTATTTCGTGATATTAGTGTAATCAATGAGATTAAAAATGAATTTAATCGAAATGTAATTATGATGAAATAAATTGGAAAAATTATGTAATTTTTATGTATATTATTTTATTCGCAAAATTAATTTGATCCAGATTTGAGTACACAAGTTCTATGTGAATTACACCACTTTGTGTTATGATTTTTCATTCGATTCTTGATGGAAAATATTTGATATGGATTTTTGGTTTGAATATAGAATTCTCTATCATAGTATATGGCTATGCAAGGAGAATGGTGGTTTCTAGTCAAGAAACCTTATCAAAGTCCGCATTTGGAAAGTTCGATGGACAATACTAGTTCGAGAGCGAACTTGTATGATCGAGCGATCGAATGTGATTTTGCGAGATGATGACATATGTACATCTTATGTTCTAATATTATTGATATGCCTTAGCACTGAAATTGAAAGTTGTTGGATTGGATATCTTTGTAATTTAAATTGGAATTTTCTTCTATGCAAAACTACTATTTATCTAAAACCATTTTTCAAACTATTTTCTTCTATTTTCTTATACGAACTATCTTACAAATTATTTCACAAACTATCTTACAAAATATTTTTCGAACTATTTTACGAACTATCTTACAAACTATTTTTCAAACTATTTTACAAACTATTCTACAAACTATTTTTCAGGCTATTTTATTTACGAAAACTATCTTACAGACTATTCAACAAACTATTTTATATATAAACTATTTTACAAAACTATTTTATCAAACTATTCTAAATTCAAAACCTTTTATAAAGCAAAGATATTGAATCTCATATGGCTTTCCATACAGCGAAATTGATTTTGGAAAATTTTGATTCTTGTATAAGATTGACTTTATATAAGTACAGGTGATTTTAAAACTGTTGATTTTGGAAGGTATTCGATCTGAAGAGATAAATCTTATATATAACGGAATTTGCGTAAGAATGATTTGATATATTTGAGATTATTGATTTTGGAAAGTACTTTATTTGAAAATGAAATCTTTTGTATAATGGAATTTATATAAGTGTGATATTTGAAGCCATGATTTTGAAAGGGTACTATATATGGTATGTTATATTTTAAAGTAAGAGGTATGGGGAAGTACCCTCTGCGAAGAAGTATAGTATGATATGCTTCGACCCAGATGGACTTGGAAAATCCAAGAATGGAATTAACCGATAAACCCTAATGGACTTGGGTGAATTCAGAAAGGGATTCGAACTGACATGGTTGTCCAGACTTAAACTCATGAGTTCCTCAATTTTTTCATAGTAGATGGTTCTGTAGTTTACCCAATGGAGGCGCTTTCGATCCTGGGATCTGTTGTTTATGGATCTTCGGGGAAGGAAGTGCATCCATTGTGTAAACCATTGAATCAGTAGCGTACCACTGCAGTAGGGCTCATTGGTCCCTTATTTACAAACTGGCTATGATATTTTTCTTGAATCCGAAAGGTAGAGGAATCTTCTGGAAAATTTTATGTCCTTTGCGTAAATACTGGATCAGCAGCGGGCCACTGCTATCATATTGTCATTATTTGACATTGAATTTTTTAGCGGTACTTCTCATACCTATTTTTAAGTATTTTTCATTGGTTTTTGAAATAGCTCTACTAAGTACTTGGAGAATTCTAGTCTTACGCCTGATCAACAAACGACCAGAGCCTACAAGAACGAGGATAAACTTGTTAATACATTGAGTTATAAAAGTATTATATAAAGGATACTCTGATCATTTTTTCTTTCTAAATTATTTAAAATGTTTAAAATATTGTTTATTTATATACAACATGGTTTAATAGTAAATTATTAGTGTTGTAAATATTTTAGAAATTATTAATTAAATAAAACATATTTAAAGTAAATGATTATTGATTTATTAATAATGTTTGAAAAGTATCTTGAGATTAAACTAATAAATTTATAAATAATGGATTTAAGGTTTTCAATAGCTTCTTAGTCAATATAAGTAATGATGTAAATAATTATTTTCAAATAGTTTACATATATTTATAAAGGTGCTATTTAAAATTCTAAAATGGTATTTTTAAATGAAGAAATAAATTTTTACAGACGAATTTTTTGTAAAGTATTAAGGTATTAAAGATAGTCGATTTGCAAATGAAGCTTTCAAATGAATATTTCAAGTAAAATTTATATAAGTTTCTTTGAATGTATAATTTAAAGATATTATGTAAATGAAGGAGAAAAAAACTTGATTTGCAAAGTTTATTTATAGTAATATACTTGACAAATAAATTTGAATCCCTACTTTGAAATTATAGTTTGAAATATTTACTTGATTTCGAAGTACTAATAGTAAATTTATAGGTTTATTTACTATTTGAATTTGGTATTAAACCATAATAAGTGCTTTTCCATGATTTGAATATCCATTTTAAACATGTGTGTATAATTAATTATGAAGATATGAAATTTTATACTTTGATTTAAAAATTTAATGTAAGATTTGAGTATACTATTAGTTTCAGTTAATAATATTGAGTTTATACTTATTTTTTAAAATATAACGAGTCTAATATTATCGGATTTAAGGAAATTTATTTTAAAGCTTATTATAATGTTTTGATAAAAATTTCTAACATTGTTTAGACTTTCGAAAAATCTTGTATAATGCTATGAGGATGTTTTAAATATATCTTATATTTTACTAAGTAAATGGGGTTAAATATTTTAATTGAATTTTTTTAGATATATTGAAATATTTCTTTTCTCTTCAAGGGCAAATACCAAAAGCTTAGATTTTTATTTAATAACAGAATTAAGTTACAAACTTAAATAAGGGAGTAGAAGCTTAAGCAATATTTTATGAAATGATTCATTAATGACTTAAATCCTTAATGGAAAACAAATTATGTAAGTGATTGATCCTTATATAAATAAATGAATGGAAAGTAAATAATGAGAAAGAAAACCAGTAGAATAAACTAAAGTAAATTTAAATTAGAATTTCAATTATTGTAATGGAATAAAAATTTTAACTGTTAAATAATTGGAACTTCTAAAGTTGAAAGTAAGAAATTAAATGCTTATTTATAAATGAAATAGACAAGGAATTTGAAATTCATAACTTGTAAAAAAAGGATATGAAAATAAGAAATGATAACTATTGAACATTTATTTACTAAAATGAAATAAGACAAACTTTGTAACTTTCAATTACATTCTTAGAAACATATATATAACTTACCAGGATATTAAAAGTTGTAATGTTAAATAAGGATATGTAAGGGAATATTGTACAAGAAAGAAAAACTTAAATAATGAAAGTGTTCAATGAAATTTATTTTTATAAATAAGAAACTTGATATGAAAATGGTTTTAAATCCGAGTTATAATTGTAGTGCTACTAAATAAAATGAAAAAGAAAGTGAATATTGTAAGCAAAGAATTATGAACTTAAGAATGTTTGAAGCTATTGATAATTAATGTAAATAATAAAATGAATACTACATTAAATTTAATGATTGTAACTTCAGAAATGGCTGATTACTTTGATCTCTTTGTGAAGATTGTATGATTGTTTGCAAAAGATTATTGTTATGTTGTATTGATTTATTTTGATTATATGCGATGATGGTATGCTTTCGGTTGAAAGTGATTGTTATTATGTTATGTTGATTGTTTGTTGTTAATTTAAAACTATATAATCATTTCACTTCTACATAATTATTAACATTTTTGGAGTATATAAGTAAAATACAGGTTATGGAAGCAATTGTTGTTGCTTTTGGTTTCATAATTAAGCATTGTTTGCCCGAAAAATAGGTACATTCTTGGATTACCGGTTTTTAGCGATATTATCTTGTCTTCCCGCTGTTGGGATATATTATTTTGGAAAAATTATTAAATATATTGTTTTATTGATATTATAATTTCTCTCGAGCCTCTCCGTACAAAGGTGACTTTGCCGAAATTTTCAGTGAATTTTGGACTTAGAAAATTTTTCTGAAAAGTTTTTCGAAATTTGTTACTTTGAGTGTAAAAGGATTTAATGGTTATAAATTGAAATATTTTATTTAAGTTATATAATTTTGTAAATTTATTTGTTATACATTTAATATTTTGAATAAGAGATATTGATTTCTAAATTTCTTCTTTTCCTTTTCGGGGACGAAAAATTTTGAGTGGGGGAGAGTGTAACGACCCGTAATTTTCAATAATTAAATTTCTTAATTTAATAGATTTTGTTAATCTAATATTAAGAGAAATATAAATTTATGATGTATTAATGAAATAATAACTAGAATGAAATGTAACAAATGATAATTAAAGCCAATTATTAACAACTTGAATTTAATTCCAATAAATGAGATAATGTAAATGTTATACTTGGTTATAAATGGAATATAGAAAAACAAAAGTAATATTGAATCAACCAATGAAATAATATATTAATTAATAGTAATTGAATGAATTCAGTATTAGGTAAGTAATTATAATAAGTGGTAGAAAATAAACTTAAGTGTAATATAAAGTTAATAGTAACAATTATAAAAAGTTGCCTATTTATTTAGGCTGTTAAATTGAAATGGGAAACCAATTAAGATTAAATTTAATTTAATGTTGCATTAATTAGATTTAGACAGTAATTGCAAAATGTGAATGTAATAAAATGAGTGGAAATGTAACTTTTATTCATAAAGTAATAATGGATTTAGTAAAAGGAATGAAATCAAGATAAATAAATAAATTGGGAGTATAAATTTTAATTAATGTGTAAAACTGACAAAAATTCAGCAGTGGAAATATAGCAATTAATACAAATAAAAGAAAGAATTGGAGAATATTAATGTAAGGAAATATAAAACAATGTAAACCATGTCTATAGAACAATAATTGAATTGAGTATAAAGATGGAAACCAAATAAAAACAATTTATTGGAATCTAATTATAATTAAGAGGATTGATGGCAATTGAAATTAAACACTAAAATTGGTAAATTAATTAACTTTAATTTGATATCTAAACTTGTTTAAATTATTGTGAATGTTAAAGAAATCAAAAATGGTAAAATTTGTTAACCATAGAATTGACATTGAAAATTCGACTTAATTTAATTTAATAATAAATCATTTTATGAATGCGAGAATAGCCATTTTGGCCACTGACTCGGATTTCGACGAAACCAGTTTCGTCGGGTCCGTAACAGTGAATTATTGTAAGGTTTCAAGTCCCGTAGCGATCGGATTTGTCGTTAGATCGTACGGACTCGAAACGCCTAAAAACCTATTTAATTTAAATCAATTGAAATCAATTTGAAATAAGTTGATTTTACCATAACTTATTCATATGATAGAACTAGGGCTTGAAAACTGTTCCATTGATTTTAAAATTATCGAAAACATCCATCTTGATACATGGATGACCCATTTCCGCTCGGGAAAGAAATGGGCTTTTTGGGTTGTTCATCGTCCAATTTCCAATTCAATCTTTCCATTTTCAGCCCTACCTATAAATAACCTGTTATAAACCCTAGCCTCTCCTTATTTTATTTTTCTGTACGTACATCTTCTTCTCAACTCCTCATTCCAATGGCAGACAAAACCTAATTCCCAAATCTCAAATTCAATTTCAAAACCAAACCAAAATATAAAACTCTCAAACCTATATCGAATTATATATCGATTTGAAGATCTCGACGAGTGCAAGTCAAATATGGCATTTGTTTTTTGATTTGGGTTTCTGTACGGCTAGAACTGAGCAAGCTATTCTCAGCTGTTCATCATGCTTCGATGAACATCGATCGATCGTCAAATAAACGGTACTGGGTTGTAGAGTGTGTCGAGCGGAGTTCATCGGTGTAGCTGGTTTATTGATTCAACAACTTGATCGTCCCTGAAAATTCAATTAGGGTCTAGGGACAGGGTCGACGTTCTAGGGGGTGACGACTGTCGTGAGTTGTCACGTGGGGTGCGGCTCGGAGCGGTGACCTTGGTGGTGGGCTCGGAGGCGGGTGCAGGCGAACGTACGGCGGTAGAATTCATGGTTGAACGGCAGGGTTGACTGGGAAAAGGGAGGCATTCTTCAGTTCGATCATGAATGGTCTGTGCACGTGAGAACGCGGACGTGCTGACGTGGTGTCGTTCCATTGGTTCGTCCTTCATTTTATTTTATTTTAATTTAACTTAAAGTTAAACGTTCTAACGTGAATAACTTTTACATACAAGGTATGATTTACGCGTGATTTGATTCGCTGGGATTGTATTGAAATTCCGGACATTATGGCGCTGGTTGGACGAATTCTGAGACTGCTTGAATTTTCAGTTTAAATTGGATTTAAATTCAAAGATGAGTGTTTTGACCCACTCGCAACTTCTAAAATTTCTTATATTTGTTAAATTAAATTTATGATGTGATAGAAATTTATTTATGGTTGTTTGGTATATTTTAAATCGTCATCTCAATTAATTTGAATTTAATTGAATTAAATCGTTATTTAATTTATTATTGAATATAAACTGCCAGTTAAATACATGTTATTGATTATCAGTTCTATATTGACATTTATTGATTGGTTTGGATGATTATTGTGATGGATGTTTGATTGTTGATATTAGATAAATGGATGTTGTATTTTATATCGTTATAATACTACAAGTTCACTATGGGTTGAAATGATACATACCTGAACGATCTAATAGATTAGGGGAAAATTGTTATGGGTTGAAATGATAGACCCGAGCGGTTTCCGTTGATTTAAAAATTTTAAATTACGATACTGCTTGATGATATATATATATATATATATATATATATATATATATATATATATATATATCCATATGAATGCTTGAATTTGGATTATGGATTGGAATTAAATTATGTAAAGGTTTAAACTAAACTTCGGATTTTTTTAGTTAGATGATTGAATTGATATTTTGAATTATTTGAAACCCTTTAAATAATTATATTCATATACACTTGATAGGAGATGAAAAATCCCATAACATCTCTGAAGCCATTGCATTCATATTTTAATTTTAGATTAATTTGACTTACATAAGATCTTTTAGTTCTGACTCGAGTTTTTTGTCTTTTCATTACGCTCGGATCAGTCCGAACTTTTCAGTGTATTGAAGACTGTTCTCTGGAGGATGAAGACGGACATTCAGTATATTACTACTAATTATTATAATTATTCCACTACAACATGTATTCTGCTGCATTATATTTTTATTTATGATATATGTATAACTTTGATTTGAATTTGTAAAAGTGTAATCAAATGTCGTTGTAACAGCTTCATGAACTATTTATTTGATTATAATATTTTGTCATTCCGCTGCGAGATTCTGTGTTCTGTTTTTTCCTTCTTTTCTATTATTTTCTTATTTACCCCATTAATAATCCTCACTTTTGGATGGTTTGAATTAGACATGTATTGGTTTATTGTCGATTTAACCATCCAAAAAGGTGGGTCGTTGCATGTATGTCACTGTAGAAAGAGCATGCAGATACTAAGATAACAACAATTGAGATAAGAAAACCTGATGAAAGGTGGTTACCTCGAAGGTCACTAAATTAAAAATGACCACAAAATGCAAGTCATTAGATTATTACATTAAGATAAAGTAAACACAAGGAACCAAAATAGATAACATTTTAATTTACAATCAAAAAATCTTAGAGTTTCAAAACTTATTATCTTCAAAACCATAATCTTAATTTTCAATATTTGAAAATCTTCCAAAACTTTTTAGTAACACCTTATAGTAATAAATACATTTAGACTCATATCCTCTCTTGTAATAAGATAAAATTTCCAAAAGAGTTGTATAAATCCATATTACTAAATTCTCAAGATAACGTTTAAAATTTTTACCACTCTTTATTTTTAAACACCCAAAAATTTCAAAACAAGCTCCATCCTCATCATGAATTACTCAATTTAAAATATTCAATAAACATGCACTTTTCAAACAAGGTATTATCTCATCTAAAATATATCATTTCAACAATAAGACATAACTATATTCGAATTCATAAATTTCAATTGTCATAATGGCTTTGTCTCATCATTAGTTCATAATGAATAACCCTATCGATTAGCTATAGAGTTGACCAAATGATCAAAAATGCCTCGCCACTCATCCAGCCCACTATGGTTTAATGGTTGCACATGTCGCCTAAAGTAAAATTCAATTCTCAAACCATTTTAATTTATTATCAATTTAATTTACATTAAGATTTAATTTACCGTGTCTAATTGTCTCATCTCAGCGTTTAGGAAATTTTTATCGATAACGTTGGCCAAACGCATCGACCAGAATTTTTAAAGCACTCGACGGACAACCCAACACAAAACTATTTTCTATAAAAGAAAATATCTCATATAAAATACTCAAAATATTCTTTGTTTATCACAAAAAAAAATCCATTTTCTCTTAGAATATATCTTAAATTTTTGAAAAATTTGAAAACTCGATTTATTGCTTATTCTCAAAATCAAGGAACACAGGTTGAGATCATCGAGATATTCCTAGAATACTCGATCCTCAAGATTGACGAAATAGACTAAAGCATTCGTCAAAACCAACGATATAACAAACTGCTCACAAAAACTATATGAGTGTGGAATGCAGTAAGAGGAACGCTATCCTCCGCAACACGTAGCTAATGAAAATTGGTGTAGGGTCAAGCTGAGGAATGCCCCTAACACAACCTCAATGGATTAAAAAGAGATCGATAAGATATAAGAGTATAGCAAGATATTTTCTCAGATGAGAAGAAAAACACAAATAACACGTTATTACTTCGAGTAAATTAATGTCACAAAGCATATCAACAAATGAGTATACAAAGAGGATATCTTAAATTTCCTTAGTGGACATCCTCGTGGAAGGATAGCCGACAAGCTAAGAACCAGGAACCAGGCCAATACAATACTCGATTACCCGATGAGGTGTAAACCTGAACGGACTCATAGAAATCAACAAAGTCATAATGACTGGAATTCAAGATATATCGTCAACATCTCGATTCTCAAGATTGAATACAGAGACTTCGGAATCATCATTAACATTTCGAAGAACAAGAGACAACAAATCAGCTAAATTAGTATACCAAAATATAGTATCCTATGAATCACAGAATGTGGCTTGATAATACGCAAGCCACTCCATCTCAAATCATTCCAAACTCTAGTAAAAAATCTAGGTAGAAAATAGCATGTTATCCCGCACGAAAGATAAGCTACAAGAAATAAATCCCAAAATTCTCATACATCATGCTAAATATTACGGATCCCCTCAATAGGATTCGCAATCCTCACAGAAGAACAAGACAAGATCATCTAAATGCATCAACAAATTCCTCCGATATGGATGACTACTAAGCACCCGTATCGAAGAGGACTCGAATAAAACAATCACGATTAGGCTTACTCATAAGATAAGATATCATCAATTCAATTTTTGGAATACTATGGAATAAAAATATTCTTATATATCTCAAACTCCTATCACAAAGGACACGATAAGGTAAAAGATACGATGATTAAGGGATTCGTACACTCGTACCATACTTGGATGTATCATAATATATGCATATGTTTTGCGTTTATCATATTTTGTTTGGAACTCTGCTCTGAGCTATGACGCCCCACCCTAAGACATACATTAACAAAGAGTATTACTAGACAATATTGTCTGTTGATGCAGAGAATAGGGCTGGTTAAGAGCGAGCATCTACAGCTTTGTCTTAAACATCTATTGAATACGTTGGCAAATGCTCTAATTTTTTTCATCTATCTCAAGTATATCGACATATCCAATAAACGTTTAATAAAAAACTATAGGTAGTTATGGATCTATCAGAACAAAACACAACAACTAAATGCATATCACATCACAGGACAAAAAACAGTAGATATATATACACACACACACGGATACATCCCTAGTGTAATACAAAATGATACACATAAGTGGTATGATGACCACACAATATAGAATGAGTCAAAAATATACATATCAAAGTCTACACAAAAAGCTACATCAAAAAGGCGATAGCAAAATATCTAAGCGGAAGCAGAATATGCTAAGTCCATAAGGGTACCTAACCTGAAACACCTCGGTCTGACCCGAATATAAAATACATTGGTCAGTCTTGCTAAACAAATCTGTTAAATAGGCTAAACGATAATAAGAGCATATAGATAAGGGTGATAATACTTCTCAAATGATAAGAAGGCCTTTAAAGTTTATATGGTTACTTCAAGTGGCATATCTAAATAAGAATGGTTACTACTAGTAATATAGTGGTAACATTAAACATGTATGCAATTTCACAAGAGATAACTCCATAAAAAATCAAAAGCACGCCTCATATCATCGGCGTATCACAAAATAATAAATACGGTTTAGGAGAAATCATAACTTCAACGAAGAGAAATCCTAACTCGCCATATCGGCAATCTCAAAAGCATTATCAAAAGATAAAACATCATCTCAAAATACACCATATAGACAAATATATGTATATCTCCAAATAGGAGAATATATATCCCAAATAACGCCATATCGGCAAAATATCAATGATGCCAGTGTAGACAACCCAAATCTCAAAGGTAGATGTCAAAAGAGTACAAATTTCCAAAATGATAATCGCTATATATAATATCTCAAATGGCTAGAAAGGCCAACAATGTAAGAACGGTACACTTGGGAAATCACAAATATCAATGAAATCATCTCAAAATTTGCGCGTGCTTTTGGCTGAAGCCTGCCAAGTACTTTTTTCTCTAATAGATACCTCGCCCTAAGGCAAATACATCACAATGACAAATACACCGCAATGGAAAAACGTCTCTAAGAAAAATACGCTGCAATGGCAAATACGCTACAATGGCAAACGCCGCAATGACAACGACCCAATGGTCTAGTACTGGCAATACGCCGCAACAGAAAATGTGTCAAAACTCTCAGATAGGAACCCCAAAAGTGTTAATGTGTGTCCCATATAGTAAATTTCACACTCAAATCAGTAAAAAGTTTACCTCATCTCATCGGTAAACTCGACCCGAAGATCAAAACGATCAAACGGACAAGTCAAGAATTAACCGTTAAGATAAACGCACGTGTCTCATACCACGTGTTTTACAAATTGTTTAATTCTCCTTCTCATTCGCTCGAATAGTGCAAAAACGTGTATTTTATATGTAAAATAATTTATTTGAGAAAACAAGCTTTTAAAATCATTTTTCAAAATCAATTTTAAAACAATATTTGAAAATTCCCTTATTATAGAGAATAAATAGATTTTATAGCTTAAATTAATTTAAAATTACTATATAATGATTATTTTAAATGCTAATTTATTTTTAAAATTATTTCATTGTTTGGAAAAATCCATGCTCGAAATCAAATATCATCAAAAAACAACAAAACTAACATTCGAAAACATCACAAAAATCGATTCGTTTTGAATCACATATTCAAAAATCTGGCTCGCCTATTGATAGGCTTCATGGCCTTCAAAACAGTTCAGAAATATCATAAAAAAAAGACGTAGAAGTCAGAAAACGGATTAGAAAACTAGATAGAACATAAAAATGCACATGCCAAAAACAATCCTCAGGTCTGAAATCTCTCCGGGTTCAACTTTCGGAAATAATTAGAAAGGCTTATTTACCTTGGAATGGTCTAAAATTTGACAATCTCAAAGTAGAACAATTTATCTTTGAATTGGAAAAGGATTTGCTGAATTCCGATATGAAATGCTAAAGATATGAAATCTCAAACATGGACTCGGGCCATGTTGAATTCTGCCCAGGTTTGAAACTCTCTCGAGCTCAATTTACAAACATGGAACAGGTGGCCATACTACTCTGATATAACTGAAAATTGGTGTGGACATAGAAGAAAACTTCAGATTTTAAATTAAAAATGGGTCAATAAATTCCGACTAGAAATAAAAAGGTTACGCTGTCTCAAACATGGACTCAGACCATGTTTGGCAACAGTTCAAAAACAAGTGTGTCCAGCCCTGAAAACCATTTTGGGTTCAACTTACAGGCCTAAAACAGAGGACCAAATGACCTCATATTGATCTGAAAATCGGTATGCACATGCTAGAAAACTTCAAATTTCAAACAAAAAAATAATCAATGAATTCCGGTAGGAAATGAAAAGGTTACGCTGTCTCAAACATGCACTCAAGCCATGTTTGCAACAGTTCTAAAACAAAAATGCACCCAAGCCTGAAAACCATCTCGAGTTTAAATTTCAGGCTTGAAATAGAGGACCAAACGACCTCGGAATGAACTTAAAATTGGTATGCACATAGTAGAAAATTTTATATTTCAAACAAAAGAGAATCGATAAATTCCAGCAAGAAATGGAAGAGATATACGGCCTCAAACATGTACTCAGGCCATGTTTGCAGCAACTCAAAAAACAATGTGTACATGCAAAAATCTTGGTTTGCAATGATTTTGTAGCAAAGTTTCAAGTATCAAACGAAAGATTTTTGCTATAAAATTTTGCAAACTTATACTGCAACACATGAACTATCAATAGAAGAAAATCCGGCAGCATTTTTTTTTTGAAATTGAGAAAAAAAGACATGCAAAACAACACCCAGACCCAGTTTCACAGAAAATTAAAACATCAACAAAAAAATGCTATTTTACAATGATTTTTGGCAATTTGAAGCTTTTTTTTGCTCGAATGAGTGAGTTAATCAACTCACCTTGCTGTAGTTGTGTAAATACCTGGATTTAAGCAAAAAGATCGAAGCTTTGGTGGAGAAATCGGCCTTTAGGAACCTGTACAGTAAATAGAAACAACATGCAAGATGAAACTTACTGTAATTAGAAAACCAATATCCCAAACTAAGATTTTGATGAAATTATTGATATTTCGGAGTTGAATATCTTTTAATTCACTCTAATTTGAAGAAATTTCAGCTTAAATTAAAGAAATTGAGTATATAGCTTGAGATTTGCAAAAATGGTGAGGTGGGTTTTCTTTTTTCTTATTTTCTTGAAAGAAGAAGAAGGTGGTGGGGTAAAAATTTACGTACTATGAATTTTTATCGCGTCCTCTTTCAGATAATGAGCACTAATGGGCCAAATGGACTAAAAATTAAAAGAAAACAATTTATGTTAAGCTAATATAATTAACACAAAGCCAAATGTATTCATATTTACACTATTTAAATAAACAAATGTTGTTTTCTTCCCGATTTTCACGCAAAAAAAATATGTAAATTTACCTACTTATGAAATAACATATTTTATACTATATAAAAAGATTGATTTTAATTTTTAAAACATTTTTATTATTAAAATCCTTTATTTTACAAAAATACACAATTTTCACGAACAAATGCATAAAACCGTATTTTTAACTTCTAAAATTCCACAAAAATATTTTTCTTGTATAGAAAAATATAGCTAACCTTTTTAAACTAAAACTTATGATTAAAACTCATTTTTAAACCAATTTTCACCATTTTGTTTAAATAAACCACCTTTAAATATCAAATACTTCCTTTAAAAATTATTAAAAGAAGTAATTGGCAATAATTAATAAATTATTGCATTTTCACTAAATAAAAACCATTTTCCAATCAATATTAATCTAAACAAATAAAATAAAGTTTTCAAACTTTAATTTCATGATTTTGTTTCCAAAATTAATTATTTATTTCAAATAAAAAATTTAATTCACTAATTTATTTTTAATTCACGATATTAAATTATAACTTTCGTTATAATTCAATATTGACAGGTAATCTCCAAACCAGGGTTGTCACATTATATAATTTATTTAATTTATGTTATGATACACATACACATGTATTTGTGTGTCATATGCACGTATATATTTGTGTGTGCATGTATATCTTATCTATACATGCAAAGTATAATATGTCCGTGTATAAATACTATGATTTACATCGCAACGGACATGTTAGCTCATCTAGTATGTAAATATATTTTCCAAATATATACGTGTGTGTATGTATATATTATTTATACATAAATATTATAAATATATACATATATAATATTATTTTATTTAAATAATTTTACATAAGTATATAAATATATACATATGTATAAGTAATCATCTAAATAAACTATTAGTATTGTATATACATATTATATAATAGACTTATTTAAATATAAACTAAATTTTCATTAATAATTTTAAAACCATAAGAAATACATGTATATACATACATGAGTATATTGATAAATTATTTTTACATTTATATATACAAAATAAAATAAAATTATATATATATATATATTTGTGTGTCAATAAAATACTCAAAAATATTTTAATAAATTTGGAAGACCAAATTTTGCGCATAACTCAGTAAATATTATCCGGTAATTTTTTTAAAATTTTAAAGTATTGTTATTCAAATATTTATTCAAAAATTACTAAAAATTAATTAAAAATTAATTACAATTGTTTTATTTTAATATATACATATATAAAACCAAACAGATTTGTGGCAATATTATTTACATATCAGAATCGTCGCCTAACTAACAACAGATAATATATGTATAGTAAAACATTGTAATTGAGCATAAATATTTATATTATAATTAAAAACATACCTGGTACTAATGCCTTGAAGTACACCATGAAATGATTATTTTTTCCCCTTGAAACTATTTTTAATTCAATGGAGTGTTAGCCGTTGAACCGTTGACCACCAACTATCGGATAACAGCTAACTTGATTTGATGTGAACTCTAGTGGATGGAGTGGGGAGATAGAATTTGGCCAGCAAGCACTTAGGGTAGAGGCTCTATAAGTCCAAATCACATGAGGTTAGAGATGCTTATATAGTCAATGTCAAGGGGAGAAGTGTGGATCTATTCTCTTACTCATTCTTCTTTAATCTTTGCCATCCAAAATCAAGCCCTTGCTACCCATAATTGAGCCACCCCAAGCCAATGCTGCTGCCAAAAATATCACCCCCATGATGGGCTTTAAACCCATTTAAGCCCAAATAAAATATTATGCTACTAAATCCAATTTAATCGCTTACCGATATCGTAGATCGATTAATAAATTTATAACTATTATAAATATATTTAGTAATATTATTTCATCAAATTATACTCAAATTAATTAATATTTCATAAATATTAATTAATATAATTAATTTATAATAATTATAAATTAATTTAAATCGTTTGGTCAAAGGAGATTTCTTCTATTCGGTTGTGCGACTCGTGAGGTGTAAATTTAGTCAACGATTAATATGAACTATTCGAATATTAACGGTCACACATCACTTAGCAGGTAGTGTGACATGTTAGCTAGATTTATCGCTTACTTGGTTTTACTAAAATCCAATTTTAATCTATTAAGTGTTGCCCAGTTGTGACGTTTATTTATGTCAGTTCTCTTCGTTAAAACTATATCACTTCGGATTTATGGAATTTAGTAATGCTCAAAATTCCAATACCATCTATATTCAACTCTATAGTCCAAACACAAAGTCCTTGTTTAATTATTATTAACCAAAATGTTCTGGTTAAAGACTTTGACTTTGAGTTGACTTGAGCTGACTGTGATACTAACCCCATATAACCAAGAAGACGAATCCTCTCTTGAATGGTGCTTCACTTATAATACTTTCACTCGACCCAACTATAGTTACTCGATAAACATTGTTCCATGATTTGACTGTAATAAAAAGGTTTTCATATTGAAGATCGATAATATTCTCAAGTCGAGAGTACTGCGTAAATTAGCCACATCGATATTTTCCGTTTGATTTTAGTTGTATTAACCAACAGAAAAGTATCCGTTGAGTCATACCACACTTATCCGATAATTATCAATACGTAACCCTTAGCGCCCGTAGTAGCCATGAGTAGACACTGCCCAACATTTGAACATCGTTATGTACCCTAGTCTCAATTAATATATCAATTTCTGAGCTTAATACATCTTGAGTAGGAATATTTAAAATAATATATTTGTTTTCATTACGATAAATTACTCACCATTACAACATTTCATAATTACTATCACAAAACATATCATCTTTAGATTTTCTACTAACTATACTTTAATTAAATTAAGTAATTAATATAACACATTATATCAAGTATATAACAGAAAGAAAACACCTTTTATTTCAAACAATATCGATTTTCGAGTTAGATATGTGTAAAAATTACATAACTGCCCCTAGGGCATACCCCTAACTCTATCATCAAGAATGTGCTCAAAAGGAATGAGTGTATATAAGGTAGATTCTAGCCTATGGGTTGCCCTATGCAATAATAAATTTATAGTCTTTTACATATAAAAATTAAAAATGATATTATAACATTGTAAGTTTTTCCATAAACTTCATGTAATAAAAAATCCATCCTAAATACAAATATTAGCAATTCTTCCAAAATACTTTCGCATTAACTTCATATACTACTTTAACATCTTTAATGTATAAATCCTTTGAACGAAAACAACTGCTTCTTGAATTTTTGGAAGCAAATTCTTCAATTATATCATTGTATGCTAAATTATCCAAATATCTATTTTCAAATGAAATCATTTCTAACCCACTTAATCTTTCTTGGGATATAGTAGCTCAAAGAGAAGTTTTTATCAACTTCAATTTAGAGAAACTTCTTTCCTCCAAAGCAACTATAACCGGCATAGTCAATAAAATTCGGTATGCAACCAACACATTTAGAAATGCACTCACGACATAATAAGATTTTTAAAATACAAGAATGCTAATTGAATTTTTTATTTTCGATGGCAATATTCTTTTCAATTGTCCAAGATTAAGAAATAATCATTTCCCACATATATCGCTCTATTGATTATGCTCCAAAAAACTTTCTAGTCTCATACATTGCTCTTTTAATTGTTTTTCTTCAATGGTTTTGAACTTTGCATTCAACAAAAATCCATTCATGAAGCTCAAATTGTTCAAACCAATCCTTAAGTGAAGAAAAAGCTTGATCAATTATATGAAAAAAGTAAGTGGTTTTACGGTTATCATCCAAAGATTGACTTTCATGAGCATTAACATCATATCCTCATCAAAATGCTTCTTTCTAAGAAACAATTCTCTTTTTAGCAAATTTAGGTTCAATACCAACTTCATCCACGAGTTCTTTAACTTCATTTATCATGCTTGCAAATCCATCTTCTCTAAAAAAATAAAAAAATGCAATAGCTCTTTTATTTTAGTAATTGAATCTTCACTTGAAGTATTTTTCTAACTCGATTAATGTATTTTGCTAACTCAACTAATACTATCCAATATAGTGTACCAAATACATAAAAAAATCAAGAGCTCGCAATCTTATAAAGCGTTTTGACATAAACATTAGCTTCCACCCTCACAAGATTATCATCTTTATACTTATTTGCATTTTCAATTAAAGCATCTCTTGACTCTACCGGCTGACTTCTTATCACTTCTACGCTTTCTATATGAATTTCCTATTGATTTGTGCACAATGGTTTTGGCATTACATCTTTACACATTCTCTAAGTATTTCCAAACATTGAGTTAAACCGGATAACAAAATATAAATTTTTTGAACATATGCAATATAATCATCTAGCTTTCATACATGATTTTGATCAAGAAGTCTCTTTTGTACCTATTAATGTTTACATAATACCAAATTTAAGTTATTTATTACATGATATAATATAATAATACTAAACTACTAAATTCATGTTATGAAATATAATGTACCTTTCATATTCGATCCATTAACATAGCTTTGGCACCTCATGTCATCAATGTTTAGTTTAAAATCAATTAGAATATTTTGAAGCTTTTTCAAAAAGACCAAGTCCCAATGTATCATCAATCTCTACAAAGCCAAAGTAAAATTCTTCCACCTTGATATCATCCTCAACGTCAACACATCTTATAATAATTGGCATTTCTTCTTTGTGACTCAAATCTGGAATACAATCAAGAATGATTGAATAGTATTTTTGCCTTAAATATTTTTGAAAGCATTGTCTCTTAATCTTTTTTTGCTAACAAAAGTATTAATTCATATTGAATGCTATGGCTAAGATAATGATTGTTTACTTCATTATTTACCACTCTTCTAAGGCATTCTTCCATAATTGGATCAAATTCAGCAAAAATTCCATAAATTGGCAAAAAAGTCCATTATTATTTTCACAAATCCTTTCATTAATAAGAAATGATAAATTATTCCGAAAAAGGGTTCTCACAATGCCAATAATATGCAATAATACCTTTTTCCAACGTTATCTCTTGATCAATTAAAGATTCCATTTTTTCATCAGTTGTTGACTTTTCGTAAAGACCTCTGTCCAAATCAACTTGTTTTATGAGATTTACAGTATGCTTCGGATTACTCTTGCTCTTGTAGTTTGGTTTATAATGTTATGCCAAACGTCCATTTCTTCTCCTAATTCAAACTTTTTTTATGGGTTTATAAATAGCTTGCAACAAAAACAAAAGACTTTATTCACTTCTTTAAGTTAACTAGACATTTTTTTATGATTTTCTCCTCATGGATAGCAATTAAAAGAATGTTTAGAAGAAAAAAATCTGCCATCAATTTCATGTTAGAAAATCTTCATTTTCTTTCACAATTTTGATAAGATCTCGTTCAACTAGCATTATCCTTTTAATATTGATTATGCCTTCCCCATAATCCGGGATCATAATTGACATCGACATCTTTTTTAAGATCGAGCACAATCAAATCATCAATGCCTTCATTGACATCATTCGCTTTACCAACTATGTCTTCTTCGATTATGTTTCCTTCTTTTTTTTCAATAGCCTCTTTCTTGACATATTCATTAAGCATATTTCCATTTGCTATATCAACATCTTCATCCATTTCATGAACCTCAATATGCTCGTTTTCATTGTTCACTTCAATTCTACTTGAAGTTGAATTGAGAATTTTGAATTGTGCTTGAAATAAATTAAAGATTGAACAACTAGTGATTTTGCAAGTTCAACTTTCTTTTGCTTAACTTTTCTATTGTAAAATCCGGAGTTTCATTTCTGAAATTTGACTTGATTTTTGTCATCTTCATTTTTCGTCATATTCCCTATAGATTTCCAATTTGATGAAACAAACGAAGTTTTAACACTATATATAAATCATAAGAATATATTTCATTTTCATGCACAATATAAAAATATCAACCATTGAATTTAGCAAAAATAAATTCAAAAATCTTTTTTTCTAATAAATTACAAAGTTAAGCAATGTATTAATTTAAAAATATCAATCATCATTAATCTAATAAGTATGAACCCAAAAAATAAACAAATTGGCAGAAAATAATTGAAATCTAATAAGTTAAGCAATGCAATGCTTTTGATATTTATTAATTATCCTTAATCTAATAAGTATTAATCAATATTAAACACAAATAGTAATTACCTTTTTATCAAATTGTATCAGGCGATTAATCACTAATATTGATATTGTAATCAAACTAGCAGCTAAAGGAGTCAAAGCCAAGTGACCAATCGCTGTTAGAGACTAGGCTGTCATGGAGGATCAGGAGGCAGCAACTGTAGCGTAGGCCGTCGACGCCATCGTGCGATTTCAGGTGGAGCAGGCAATTGCTAATCGCGGTCTGAGATTCTGAGAATAGGTTTTTTTATGTTCGTTATTTGCCGTATAGGGGTTTCCTTATTTGGTGGTCTTGGGCCTTACCCAATAAACCACCCTAGGTGTATAAGTATTACCCTAAGTAGAAACACTCTTTACTGTGAAAACAATTTTATTCTTTTCCAAGCTTGTGCTAGGCTTTCAGGAGTCTGAGCTCCAAGAGCTTATCTTCTTCTAAGAGATGGCCAATTTTCCTCTTACCTTTGGCTAAATTAAAGATATTTTATTACTTGGTTAACATACTCCTATGATAGGAATCTTTTGAAATGAGCAAAAAGAAATGTGTATGAATTCAAGGTTTAAATTTTATTTTCCTTTTATATTTCGGTCATTCGTAAATTTCAAAATGTTATTTCCTTTTCAGAACTTTTCAAAAATCTCAGAAATTTCGCTTTAATTTTGGTTACAAATTCCAATGCTTTCTTTTAATACACCAATAAATACGAATTACCGATGCTAAATTATAGTAAATTAGTTAAATTACATAGAAGATACGAAACGTAAAACATATCAACTTTAACCAAAAATTATTTCTTCGAGCATCATATGAATTGTAGTCATCGTTATCTCCATCTTGTGTCGAACTATCAGGTCTAGTTAACGAATACATATCTTTACCCATTAATATAGTTAATAAATAACTTAATCAGGTTATTATTTATCAGATCCATTAACTAATTATCTTCAATATAATATCACTCAGCCCATTAACTGATTATGGTTAGGTTATTTATCAATCCAGATCCACCCATTTCTCTATCTCTCACGCAAAAATTCATTTCATGATTGAAAAAAATCAACGCAGTCATCTTCATTTTTTGTCGTTGGATCGAGCCTTTAACGTCGTCGCCACTAACAGATGAGAGATCCCCTTCAACTCCTCATCGAAATTTCAATTTAACAATTTTCTACTACATTTTCCTCCGTCCAAGCCTTCTAAAGAAAAACTAGTTTATCTTCATTCAGCGAGACAAGAAAGGGCCATCTCACCATTATATGCTTTTTCCTTGACCTAAAAGCTAGATTTTCAACTTAGCGAACTGCACTTTGACTATCTTAACTCACCACAAATCCATCATGAACAAAACTCAAATCATATATCAACCACTTTAAATAGTGTGCCTCCTTCGCAATTTCAACAACAGCATCAGTTCTACGTCTGTAGTAGACACAACAACTATCATTTACAACCTCGCTCTCTAGCTAATAACAGTCCCTCCAAGTGTGAACACATAACCTAAGGTTGACTTCCTTCGATCTCTATTTCTAGCATAGTTTGAATCACAAAATCCAACCAAGCTGGAATTTTTATTTTTGTTGCCAAAAACAAACCCATGGTCTGGAGTTCCTCTGAGATATTTAAAAATGTTCTTCACTGTCATCCAATGCATCTTTCTTGTATTTACCATACATCCACTAACCAAACCAATAGCTTGTGTAATGTCAAGTCTAGTGCACACTATAGAATACATCAAGCTACCAACTACACTCGCATAGGACACTTTCTCCATATAGGCCTTGTCCTTCTTGGTGATTAGAGAGCCTTTACCAGAAACTTGTATGCAAAGGCATGGGCATACGAATTGCCTTTTGCTCCCTCCATGCTAAATCAAGCAAGCATCTTACAAATATATATCTTTTGAGTGAGCCTCAAAAGTCCAAGCCTTTTATCCCTTTGGATTTTCATTTCCAAAAATTTCTTTACTTCCTCAAGGTCTTTCATTTTGAATTTTGCTTTTGATTTTAACTTCTATTCATTGATTTCAAATTTTTATTTGAAAGCGACGAACATATTATCCACATACAAGAGAAAATACTCTCAATTACCATTCTTTAAATGCTTGAAATAAATGCATGCATCTTTAACACTATGATTAAAACTAAGTGAAAGCATAAAAGAATCAAAACTCTTATACCACTATCTTAAAGACTGCTTAATTCCTTAAGGAGACTTCTTCAACTTACATGCCCAATCTTTCTTTCCACTTATAATAAATCTAATTGGCTACTTTATGTAAATTCTCCTCCAAGCACCATGCAAGAAAGTGGTCTTCACGTCAAGTTGTTCCAAATCTAAGTCATGGGTAGCAACTATGAAAAACAAAATCTGGATGGAGGTATGTCTTACTACAGGAGAAAATATCTCACCGTACTTCATTCCCTTCCCTTTATGATAACCCATTTGCAACTAACGTACCCTTATATCTCCCATCATCTTCACCTTGAACATCCACTTGCAATCTATGGTTCGCCTTTCTTCATGAGATGGTAATAAATCTCAAGTCTTATTCTTCTTTAATGATTCAAACTCCTCTTCTATAGTGCATATCCGCTTCAACCTATCACTTGACTACATAGCTTCTTCAAGGTCAAATGTCTCGTCATGAAAAAACTCAGTCAAACTGATCATCAAGGCTAAGATTTGCATACTGCCAATCACCATACCTATAGAGCTACTTGATAGTCCTACAATCGGCCTTAGTAGGTTAACATTGCCTGAACTCCTTTCATCTCCACCTTGAATTGAACTTCCTCTAGCTTCATGCACATCGTCAACATTGCTAGAAGGCATTTATGGACTATCCTATGATGTTCTATCAACTGTATTTTCAACTCTAACAATAATATCTACAACTCTACAACTAGACTGAATGTGGGTACTTTTTCCTTCTCCTTAGGCCTATCAGAATCAACTGATCTAGTGAGTAAATATTTCTTAGGCTTGAACATTGTAGAGTCATCAAATATAATAAGTCTGGAATGCACAATCTTCCTATCAATCGGGTTCCAAATGCGATAGCTTTTGACTCCATCCTATATCACATAAATATGTCTTTATATGATGTAGCCTCTAACTTATCATCATCTATATGCTTCACATACGTAGGACAATCAAAAATACGAAAATAACCAATATACACTGCTTTACCTCTCCAGGATTCTTCTAGAATTTTCCCATCTATGGCTAAGCATGGAATTCGATTTATGACGTAAGATACAGTTGATAAATCCTCTGCCAAAAACCTCTGGATAAGCCCATTGTCAGTCCCAAGCGGTAGGCTTTCTTAAGTAGACTCTTGTTCATCCTCTCAACAACCACAATGGATTGTGGATCTCCACGTATGTTGAAATATCTTTGTATACCATGTGGTTTACAGATATCGAGGAACCCCTTTGAAACAAATTCATCATGATTATCAGATCTAATCACTTCAACTTATAACCAGATTGGTTCTTACTAGAATACTCCAAGTTTTAAACATCTCAAAACTTTCTATTTTACATTCATCACATATATCCAAACCTTTCGAGAAAAGTCATCAATGAAAGAAATAAAATATCTTTCTCCCCAATGGAAGCAGTAGCAACTGGTCCCTAAACATATGTATACATATAATCAAGTACTCTATCTGAACTATAATGTCCAACACCATAAGGTACCTTCTACTTTTCCAATACACATTTCTGACATAAGTCTAACTTATCAAAGTTTTCTCCTTTGATCATCTTCTGTCTACAAAGAAAATCCAAGCCCTTCTTCAAAATATGACCAAATCTAAAATGCCAAAATTCTGGTGGCATCTAAAGCACAAAAACTATCTACTCCAACACAAAACTCTGTAAGCATGGTGGTTCCTTTCGGTAGATACAAATTCTAAAATACATTACTCCAAATCAAAACTTTCACAACCCTAGAAACCTTCAGACTATCATTCTCTATAGTTACCTTGCATCCTATGGATGCCAGTTAATCTAAATATATCAATAAGCGCTGAAGACTTCGAACATAATGGACATCTGTCAAAGTATGAATCACTCCATCAAACATATGTCTGTATTATACATTCATCTATAGCTCTACAACTAGCATCATTCTCCACAAGGATTGCACGTACCTTCTTCCTAACAAAAAAGCTGAAGTAATCCATATTTGGCGTCATATGAAATGACGTCATTGAATCAAGCACCTAATGGTTTGATACATTTGACACTGTTGCGATCAACACATTGTCAGATATAGTGTTCTCTACCGCAATCGATGAAGATTCATTCTTAGTCTTCATCTTCAAGTCCGGACAATGTCTCTTTCAATGACTTGGTTTCTTATAATGATGACAGTTTCTATCTCTAGATTTTTCTATCCAATCATTTCTGGCCTTTCTAGATTTGGAACGTCACCATTTCTTCTCCTCTATTCCTTTTACAATGGTGACAAATATAGTTTGTTATTGTGCGTGTGTATTATTTTAATTCAAAAAATTTAAAGGACTTTTGCCTAAAATCATAAATCTAATGTTAAATCCTTCATAAGTCAAAACTGAATTTCAAGATGTTAATCTTAAATTTTAAAGAACATAAAACTTGTCATATCTAAATTTAATATGTAGAAAAGTTTAAGGTTCAAATATTGATTGGAAATGACATTGAATGAATGATTAAAGGATGGAGAAAATTCCTTCACCTTTTCCACTTCTATAATGCTCATATAAACTCATTAATTGTTATAGTATATAAGTAGATTATATTCAACTAGTTGAAAAATACTTTATAACATATTATGTGCAAGTATAAGTAAACTCTTTGTGTGTGTTGTATATATATAAAATTTATTTACGAAGTAAAACTATAGATAACAAAGGCATATATAAAAGGCAAATGTGTCCGTTGTGGTGTAAATCCCAACATCTATAAATATACACATTGAGCACGAACATTGTTTATGTGTTGTACTTGCACTATACACATATGCGTATAATTCATATGCTCATTATAATATACATTTATTTTAAATTAAAATAAAATTCATTTTAAAAGAACTGAATAAAATAAGATTTTATTTAAAACAATATTATATTGAATCTGATAAACCCTTTAGACTTCATGAGCCCAATAGACCCAAAATATATTAAAAAAATCTCCCTATTTTACCCACGGTCGACTGGCTCAGTTCCTTCATTGTGTGATAATAATTATAAGCGGTTGCAATCATGAGAAAATTATCAAAGTAATAAATAATATATTATTTTAAATATTCCTTGTCGAGATTTTCGTGAAAGGATATCAATTCATCCCTTAAGACCAAAGCACGTAACGCTCTCCAAATGTTGGGCAATAATTGGATAACTATGAAATGCCTCATCCTCGGAGTTTCCTGATGGTTTACTATAATTAGGTGAAGCATGAAATCTCAAGTGATGATATTATATAATTCTCTCGCCTTGATCATATATTGAACTTTAGTATGGACAATCCACTTTGATAATATTTAAATCATAGCATGACATCCATCGAACAATTATAGCTGAATCTGAGTTGAAGCATTAGAAGTGAAACACTATTTAGCAGAGAATTCGTCTCCTTAATTGTATGAGGTTAGTACTATGGTCACCAAAAGCCAAAGTTAAAATCTCTACCCAGAGTAGTATGGCTAATAATGTTACTATTGAACCAAAGACTTTATTCTGGACTAACCAAGTTGAATGTCGATGTGATATAATGCTAATGAAAAGAATTGATGTAAATAATTGTTACTAAAAGGTACCGTCAATTAAGTCAAAATATGGATCAACACCCTGGATCAAGTGCGGAAGCACTAACACAGATAATCAAAAGTACAAATCTTGGATAAACAATCAATAAAAACAGTAAGAAAAGAGACACATTATTTTTATAGTGGCTCGGCTGACTATAGCCTACGTCCACTTTAATTAATCTTTATTATGATTATACTAGTTGAATCTCTCTGGATATCAACTAGTTAGTTTTTAGATCTAAGTTACAATGAGTTAGAATAAGTCATAAGTACAAGGATTGATTGGAGAATCACAGTAACCCCCTTGATGACTGTTGTGAGGGAGAAGTTGAAGAAATGAAGGAATTTCAGTAAAGTAATGGCGGCTCGCTCTCCTGAAATATCCATCTTTAGTTGCAGATAGGTGAGTATTTATAGGGGAATTCAGTGAGTGTTGGGCCAGGAGTCGAAGTGTAGAAGAGTCTAGTTTTTATGCCAAGTCATCACCGAAAATCTCAAATCAATTTGTGTCATTTCTATGGATCGCTATCTATCCGAAGGTGATGGATCGCTAGCAATCCATAGGGGATGGATCGCTAGCTAACCATCAACTTAGCATATTTTCCAGCCAGAAGCCTTTAACTAGTGGTACGAAGGAGCTCGGAAGTTTGATGGCAATCCGACCTATCTTGATGGATCGCTAGCTATCCATAGGGGATGGATCGCTAGCTATCCACAAGGGATGGCTCGCTGGGTGTCCATCCACTTAGCATATTTAAGTGATCTTTGTTTGGTTATCTTCCTATCTTTTATTTAAGTGCATGTCCAAATATCAAGTCGTTTGGAGTTAGTTTGATCATCCTTTTTTATGGGTCATCTAGTCCAAAATAATCATCTATAACTCACTCAAATCTTAACGAAATTGAACGAAACTTTGCAGAAACACTCTAGAGGGTGTCTAGGACCCACCATAAAATTTTTAGGTGGTGGGGCCCGATATAGTTAAGGGTATGCCCTAGGAGAAATTATGAAATTTATTACATATATCTAACTCGTTGACCAATCTTGTTCGAAATAAAGGTATTTTCTTTCTATTATATACTTGATATAACGTGGTTATATTAATTAATCAATTTAATTAAAAGTATATTTAATAGAAAATCCATAATTGGTATGTTTTGTGGTAGTAGTTACGAAGTGTTGTCGCCGTGAGTAATTTATCACGATGAAACAAATATACCATTTTAAATGTTCGTAGTCAATATGCATCGAAACTGGATATCGTTCTATCTGTTGAGACTAGAGTACATAACGCTCCCCAAATGTTGGGCAGTGTATTACTCATGACCGTTGGGGGCACCAAGGGTTTACGTAATGATAGTTATTGGATAACTATGGAATGACTAACTAGATAGTTTTTTGTTGGTTAATATAACTTAGGTCAAGCAGAGAATATCGATGTGACTAATTTATACAGTTCTTTCGACTTGAGAATACTGTTGACCTTCAATGTGGAAGCTCCGCTTTGATTATAGTTAAATTATGGCATGGCGTCCATCGAACGATTATAGTTGGGTCGAGTGGAAGAACTGGAAGTGAAACACTATTCAAGAGAGGATTCGACTCCTCAGTTATATGAGGTTAGTATCACAGTCAACTGAAGTCAACTCAAAGTCAAAGTCTCTGGCTGGAGCATTTTGGTTAATAATAATTGTTATTACTGAACCAAATACTTTGTGTTTAGACTATAAAGTTTAATGTGGATGATATTGGAATTTTGACCATTACAAAATTTCATAAATCCAAAATGATATAGTTTTGACGAAGAGAATTGGTGTAAATAATTGTCGTTGTAAGGTATCGTTTATAATAATTAAAATTGAATTTTAGCAAAAGATGTGTAAGCGTTGATTTCAGCAAAAATATCGCATCACTTGCTAAGTGATGCGATCATTAATATTTGAATTGTTCAATATTAATCGCTGACTGAATTTACACGTTTGAGTCGTAAAACTGTAATGATGAATTCTCCGAAAAACCACATGAATTAATTAATTTATAAAAAGTTGTAAATTAATTAAATTAATTAGAATTTGAGAAATATTAATTATTATTTATTTTATTTGATGTTTGGGATTTATTGTGATTATTTGAATGCATTTATAAAAGTTATATTTGCGCGCATTGATATTTGATATCATTGTAATTAATAAAAGATAATTACATGCGTTAATTTATGGAATCTTATGTCATTTGATGGCATGTATTTTTCAGCCATACCATGTAAAGAAATAGAAGTGAAAAGAGAAAGTTAATCAAGAGAATTAATTAGAGAAGTTTTAATTAAAGAATTGGAAAGGTTCCCTTCTTTCAAATAAAACATATTCTCTAATTCATTCTGTACATTCAATTGAGTTTCTCATTTTTCATTTTTCTTTCTGTGACTTTTCGATTCTCTACTTCTCTAATGGATGAAAATCTGTATCACCTTTTATTATATAATTATTTATTCATATAGGTTGAATCTCCTTGGATTGAAAGTTTATTTGTTCTTATTATCTGCATCTTATTGTAATTTAAACCCACACATGATTAAATGATGTTTGGATAATAAATTGATTGCAATAAATTTATAGATTTGTTACCCTATTTGACATGACTAATACATTTTTTAAGCATTCAATGGATTGTTAATATATTGCTCAGTTTAGTGTGTTTCAATGTTGTTTGAAAAAAATTATTCAAATAGGTTGAATCTCTTTAGATTTGAAAGTTTATTTGTTCTTATTATCTGTAATTTATTGTAATTGAAACTCACACATGATTAAAGGGTGTTTTAATAGTAAATTGATTATAATAAATTTATAAATCTGTTACCCTATTTGACATGACTAATACTTTTTAAGTATTCAAAGGATTGTTAATATACTACTCAGTTTAGTATGTTTCACTTTTGTAAAAAAAATCGTATAGTTTGAATCTCCTGATTTAATTGTATACATATATATCCTGTTAACTAATTTAAGTTTATATAATTTCATAAATACATCAGAAAATTTAAATGTTATATGGTTTATTTTGAATTAGTTAAGAAGTTTTGGGTTAATCTTTATATAGAAATAATTATATATATGCACATATAAAACTTAATGTTTATATTTCAAATTGTATAGTTTAAATGCTTTATTAGTATCAAAGAATTTAAAACGATGGCTATTCCTAATCTTATGTCATAATGATTCGATTGCTAATTGAATGCTGCATAAATCAAGTTTGTCAAAAAGGGGAAGATAAATCGTTCATCTTTGTCATCTTTTATTTCTTTCCTTTTTGTTCCTTATGTGATTGCATTTAAACTTATTCTTATTTGTTCATATACCTCGTGTTATCAATTGATCGTACTTGCCTTATGTTTAACTATCATGTCGCACAATTAACGAATGAATATATTTGATATATTCAAACCTTATTTTTATAACTTATTCTTTATTGTTTTAGAATCAAATTAATAAAACAAAATATGGTATTAAATAAAATACTGATTTTATTTAAAAAGAAATTTAGATAAGATCTTAATGCATTTAAACTTTATAAGCCCATTAATGGTCTGAAATGATAAAAATTTTGAAACCCACATATTTTTTCTGCTGCGGGCTGACCCAGTTCCTTCAATGGTATCATAGTCTAATAGCCTATGTGATCTAAATTATTCATGTTAGGGTTAACAAATTAAGTTTGCCCACTAAGTATGTTATCTAGAAAGGTAATGTTTAGGATTGAAATTGGGTAATCAAGTACCTTGTTCTACCTGGTTACCAGTCTGGCCTAAAATGTGGAGTAAGTTTAAAGGTTACTCCTAACAGAAAATGCCCAATTTAATTAGGCCTTGAGCTAATTTTCACGTGCTTATGGTCGGCTCGATTCCAATACAAAATGTTGGGGAAAATTCAGATTAACACATCAAATACCCCAAAAATAATAGGTTTGTGTTGATGGTAAGATAGAATAAACAGAAACCTAATATCTCAGAATAAACAGTCACAGTTAAGAAATGCAAAAAAAGAAAAGGAAATCACACAAAAAAACTTAAATTGATTTTACTATCGCGAGGTAGTATACACCCACTTTGGAAAGAGCATATTTTATTGTTTTTTGAAAAAGAAAAATTACAAAAATGATAATGAAGGCTAAGTAAAAAAAAATGAAGAAATATAACTAAATGTGACTATACAAATCTCTAAAGAACAACTGCTTTTATATTGAGATTAGTACTTGGAGGTTGGGGTATTTGATTTATGTCAATAAATCAATGTACCATCAATTCACATATTCACATGAAAAACATATATCTATTTGATTTTACCAGTTTCCTCTACGTATATGTCGTTGATAAAATATTTCTTTAATCGGGTTATTAGAAGATTGATTGATTACTTCAATCTCTTCAAATAAATTTTTTCACATAGTCCTTGTTCATAATTCTACCTTAACTCAAAATATGTCTACTTCAATTTGAAAATATTGTATCATTGAAATCTAACACTACACATATCCCAAGTCAATCGTAAGGTAACTAGCAACCACTATTAGAGAGGCTTGGATGTATGATCTGTGGTCAGCTTTCTATGCCATAAATCAAGTGAGCAAACCCATGAGGTACTCCTCCGTCAAATCTGAAGGCTTATCTTTTCTTCAAACGTTTCCATGTGATAGGTCTAATTTTTTTATAAAGCTCGCAATTCAGTAGTTAACACGTGTTATCTTACATAGCAAACTAATCAACCAACGAAAATTGGAAGAAAATTCAGTTTAAACAGGGGAACATTGACTTCTATTTTACAGGTCAACTGAGGTTAAATGATGATCTATTATTTTTTATCACTGTACAAGGAATAAACACGTGATGAAGCTAGAATACACTGCTACTGAGAATTGCATGATAAAACCATCTCGTTGTTACATAAAATCATATCCGAAAATTCCTACCAGAAAAAAATTAAGCTTCCTTGATTCTATCATTGATCCACCTAGTAGAATATTCCATGCTCAGTTGTCTCAAAACTAACATGCAAACATTTGAGTCAATTAGTTTACAATGACGAACGAGTTCATTTGCACCAGTTAATCTGGCAACAAGTGGAAAGGGTTGAAAATATTTCAGTGTATCAAAGCTAGCAAAATATATTGATTGCCATTATATATTGCATTTGCATTTTGTAAATGTATGATGTTCAACTAGCCACGTTAACAACTGAATGTCATTGAAGCATCTGCCACTAGTCTTCCCTGATAACTGTATGTGGTATATTTTGGGATAGATATTAAACGTTGCAGTTTCGCATTCAGAAGGTCCAGCTACCTCCTACAAAAAATTTCATTCAACGCATGTTTTGCCAACTTGTACCACATGAATACCTTGGGAAAAAGAAAAAAAAAGGGCCATGGATGTTACTGTCATGCATGAATATCATACTAACTGCATCAATAATAGCGTAGCTTGGCCCCATTGTAACGCAATTTGCTGCTGCTGTGGCAAAAACTTAAACTACAATACTTGTATCTGAATCAATTTTTAAGCCTTTCACTGTATTTGTAAGCTTTCAGTAATTTGTGCTATCTTTGTCGTTTGATAGCTCAGTTTACGAATCTTAAACTTTCATAGCTCAGTTTTTTATTTAACACACACACATATGTACATATGTATGTATGTATATGTATAAACATCGTTTATGAAGTAGAGGACAAGTTCTGTTTATATGTAGTTAAATAAATGCAAACCATTATGCATTATGAAGTATGATCGGTGTTTGAAAAGTTCGTCCAACTCATTGATTTGCTAACTTACAGCCAAATTTAGATCGCCAAAAAAGTGGAATTTTTTGTAAACTTTGTTGACTTATTTGATGTCATTATACTGATCAACAGTCTGGTGAAAACAAATTAATACCACAAAAGTCATTTGTCATTAAGAATACAACCTCTTCTATATTTATATATATAGTTGAGAACACAAACAAGTAAGCTGTTATAAGTTGCAACATCCGTATATCAATATCAAGAAAATTTTGTCCTTGACTATTTTTTTCAACAGTAATTAATTCATAGCACAATATACATCAGTAATTAGTTCATTTTGAAAGGTTTATAAACTTTCAAGTCTGTAATAATTCCAGCAATCGAGCCTACACCAGCTGACAGGGAGATAATCAAACAGGTACCACTCAGAATTTGCAAACAAGTCCATTTTGCGCTCCATTTGCGTATGTTCTTGGAAGATATATACATCTCTATTGGAAAATAAACAGTGAGTGGCCAGAATGCTAAAGCTCCAAGCAACCCCACTACATCATTAAAGAACGGAAGCAACATTGATATCACAGTTGTTGCTGTAACAAAGGCTGATCTCCAAACGAGTCTGAACAGATTGAGTTTGAAATGTTTGGTTATGCGAATTTCACGAGAAATGAATTTGGAATCGGGCCATCTTTTCAAGGCCAGTCTTTCTACGAATGCAAATAAGGGCTGGCAGAAGACTTGGTATGCACCAACTAAGTGGATGACTATGGCTGCATTGGCAATGTCCAGGAGCCAATATGGGTTGTAGAATCCAAACCCGGTAAGAAGGTTACCGGGTGCTGAGTCACCGAATGCTGCATATCCTAGACAGCCGCATAGCATGTAGAAGACTGTGGTTGTGCTTACGCTTATTAGTGTTGCTTTTTTCATTACTTTTGCTTCTGATGGTGGTGGTGCTTTTAATGTGTCCTGTGATTAATTAATAGAGTAAGAATCAGTAATATAGTGGTCTATTTATCTGGATGTATAGATATAAAAGAAAGGAATAAATAAAAAATACCTGAATTTCAATGAGGATGATAGAGTAGGAATATGCGAAGGCAATGTCGCCAAAAGCTTGCAGACTTCTCCATATCTTTTGAGTTTCCGTGATGGGTCCGATACTGACTCCTGTAAGGCTTCCTTTGATTTCACCATTAGCTATATATATTGGAAGAAAATGCATGTTTATCGATTAGCATACAGAAATCATGATTCGGAACTGTAAGATTTTTTTTTTCATAAATAATTGAAAACTTACAAATAACTTGAACAATTCCAAGGGAAAGTCCGATAGTGGAGTAAGTAAAAGACATAACTGCAGCAACAATCGAAAGCCACCAAACTTGATCAAAGTCTGGAATTTGGGAGAAGATGAGCTCAGTGATTCCAAATATCAACATGTATGTTGTGCTGCTTGCTTTACAAGGGTTTTCATGTCCTTCCTTGTGAAAACAGTTTGATCTCTCAATAGCCCTGTATGATTTTATCAGTTAGCAAATTGCTTATTGCGATTAAAACTTACTATCAGAAGTTTTTTATGAGAAGTTAAACTATTAATGTAATTCAAAATGTTCTAACTATCAGGTATTTTATCGGTCTTATTGATAGTCTTTGTGCTTGTTATGTGTAACAACTAATTAGAGACTTCTTATTCATATCATATATTAAATAAGATTAATTGTGACTTAAAAATTTGCAAACTTACATCATGCTGATGGAAGCAGCTATGGTGTATCCAATGGCCACACCAATAAGATTCAAATACTGAATGTATCCACAGAGCTTCACCTTAAATCCTCCTGTAAATTGCAACAAACATTAATAAAATTGTACTATTGATTAATGGACAACACTGATAAGTTAAAATTAAAAATAGCATGAAAGAAGTTGGTGTTAATTACCAAGATTAGCATGAACAGCATCCATGTAAGTATAGTTTCTCTTTCCAGTGCTAGGATCGCCGTGGCGGTAGCAATCAGCAAGAAGAGTAGAAGTATAGTAAATTACAAATGCAAATAACATGAGCGCAGTGGGGCCAGCAATCCAGCCCAGCTGCCCAATAGCCCACGCCAATGACAGCACACCCGATCCGATAACAGCGGTGATGATGTGAGCACTGGCAGTCAGTACAGTTCCTGAAAAGTAATACACCAGTATAAGATTTTAATGGTCCAGAACAATTGATGAATGTAATTTGGTACATGTGTACCTGTTCTTTGAGGTTTGCCATCATCATCATAACCAGGAAGGCCTTGTTGAGCTTTGACATCTATAGAAACATCCATGGATGCAATTGGTGCCATCTTAGAAGTAATTAATATGGAATTTTGAAGGAGAATAAATAAAGAGTAACTTAGGATATTTAGAAATGAATGTTGCAAATGTATGGGTTACAACTATCAAGGTTTGCAAATCCCAAGAATGTGAATTTAATGATTGAAAGAAAAGAAGAATGTTAAGGGTATATATAGGAGAGTTGGAGAGGGTGGCCGGTGAAAAGTGTGAGGGAAAAGAATGCCTAATTACGCAGGAAGAGTAGAAATATGGCACATTTTAATTGTAATTCGTGATTTGGGACCAAAGTCAACTTTAAGGATCATATTCATATCTATGTATCTATTGTGCAGTGTGGACTCCACTCTTAAGTTCAAAATAGGGACCTCCCCTCTTTACAGGCTCAACCGTGTCAATTGCCCCCATTCTAGTTTGCTATATGCTTTGGTCTTGTAGTTTACAATATTAAATTTTAAGTTTCATGGCCTTGGAAATGGAACTGCTGACACATGGAAAAAAAAAATTACACGTAGATAACAAACTGCATGATATCCGGTCTCAATGTTAAATTGTGAAACTAACTTCTATGACATTATTATTATTATTATCATTACTATTTGATAAATAGGTTGAAGTATAATGCTAGTTATAACTAGCATTTTGTATAATGTAAAACTAAATATAATACTAGATATAACTAGCATTTTGAATAGTTTAAAAGTTGAATATGATACTAATTATAACTAGCATTTATCATTCAACCTAACAATGAAATTTGGCGTTCTTGGACCTAATTTTTTCTTCAAAGTTTGTATTTTTTTTTAATTCTAGTTATAACTAATTTTATAACTAACTTTTTTGTATAAACTGATCCTCAATTTTGATGCGTTCAAATAAAAAAGTATCATTCGTTAGTTTAGAAATTTGGTGTAATAATATAAATTTACAAATAATATTACTAGATATAATATGTATTCGCAAGGCTTAATTATGTCAATAATAAAATATTTGATATAATACTTTACAAAAAATGTCACCATAAACATTTAAAATTGTCATCAAATGCAAATGAATGGTTAAAGTTTTCAAATCAAACTTGAATCATAAGTTAATGTCTTTTTTCAATTGAATTTTTTTTATAAATACAAATAAGCTCACACATCTGAACACTTATATTTCGTACTGTTTTTTCCTTTTAATTTTTTAACATGCCTTTATAGATATCATACATAAAGTTGAAATTTGGTGATTTCAAATCGTTATATAGTGATTTTATTTGGTGGAAAATCTCCTTAAAATAATATAATGACTAATTCTATTCATATAACAACAATTGTTAAACATATAAACTATTATACACCAAATGCTACTTTACATATACCGTGTCTTTTACAAAATTACTCTTCATTTCATTATCTTTATTTCTTCTCTTTAAAACTTCAAACTTATTTACATAAAATTAGTATTTTCAAAATAAGTTAAAATTAACAAAATAAACTTTCGTCTTTGCCCTAATATTGTAACGTTTTAAATTTAAATAAAAAAAATTCTCAATTTCAACAAATCAACTTTAATTTTAGAAAGTAAAAGGTTAAATACTTTTTAATTATAACAATTAATTGTGAACTTATTCTAAATTGAAATTTTGGATTTCACGATAATATAATTAATTAACTTTTTCATCAAAATAAAAAAATGGACCAAATTACATTAATTTTAAATTTAATTTGATGGATTATATGAAGACGATTAAAACATGCAATTAAGATTTTCTTTTCTTTTTTAAGAAAAAATTAGTAATAGATTTTTGTAGAAAAATAACGGTACATGTTAACTAAAAATTTGTTAGTGTATGAATATAATTTGCTTAATATATTTTGCAACTCAAGCGTATAACGCATTGTTTAGAAGAATATTTGAAAAATCTGTCCCTGTTTGGTCTTTGATAAAAGTTGACTGCGTTGATATTTTCTTTCAGCAGATATATAATCACGACGATGGACAAATTAGGATCCTAAATGTAACATTCTAAATTTGTTACTGTAATTAATGACGGCCGACGATGAATTTGATTGATCAAATATCGGACAAATGCTTATTTTAACATTAAATTTTAGTGATTTAATAAATACGACTATGATTAAGCCATATTAGTGTGTTTTATTTGCTATGTCAAACCTGAGCAAACACGTTTGATTAGGGACTTTCAAACTCTAATCCCCTCCTCAATCGTTGTCTACGCGGCTGGATACCCTCGTTTCTTAGTGGTGTAACGATAGATGTATAAACTTAATATATGCGGGGGGACTTATAATATTGAAATGATTATATAATGATATCATGAATTTAAACGGCTGTGACGTCGATGTATTTGTTAATTATTTCTTCTCAATTATGTGAACACTGTATACATGTTGGCTGTGCCTAACTACTCGCATTTTTGGACCCCACGTTTCCATAAATATGAACTGCATTATTGTACATTAATACACACGCAGAATTTTGCTTACCTAAAATTGAATTAAATATTAATATTTGTTGAAGTTTATTATTTAAACTTAAATTCCGTTTTCATAAAAGAAGTTACATCTCTATTTTTTTTTTTTGTACTCCATGGTTGGAGTCCAGTCATTTAAAGAAACAACACTGCTCTTGGGATTCTAGGATAAACACGTTTAGAAATTACAAGTGAAAGACATCAATCAAACTATTATAAACTGATAGTGATAGGATAGGGGAAAAAATAATAGAACTCTACTTAATTTAATGGTGTAGTTGTTTTGAAAACCATAATTTTGTTCTTCGTTTTCAATAATGTATTTCAGAATGCATGAAAGAACCAAAAATGGTAAACCTAAAATTTTATGTTAATGTATAAAATTTGAACTTATTTCTGTTTTTCATCCTTTGAAAAATGTCAAAAACTATATTCCCTCTTCCCCCCTTCTTTGTTACGATGACTAGAATATTCAACTTGTCTTTCTCGTTTATTTGAAATATATATTGAAAATGCAAAACACAAAACTTGTATTCAAACCAAATAAATCATACCACATCTTAGCTCTCTTCCACTGTTTACAACTAAATCCATATAGTTTTTCCTTTTCCTTTTAGAAACTTATTTTTCAATACAAACACATCTAACTACATAACAAAATTATAATGAAGCGGAATTTTGCTTTGTTTTTATTAATTCTATATGGTTACATCATATTAAAATCCTTACAATTTAAAATTCTCATTTCATTTAATATATTTACATTAGTATTCACTTTTATTTTTTCTAGTATCAAGAGTAATCACCTTTACATTGAATCATTGCAATATGACCATACGATTATTTATGTTTCACTCTTTTACGTTTCAAATTGTTGACTTTTTTTAGAAACAATACACACAAAACTAATAAATTAGCACTTGCAACAATCAACGCACTCCTCCCTATTGACCAATAATTTAGCCAACCTCGAAAATATGGTTGAGATGTGATATTTTATCTTGATTTAAAAATTGTATAACGAGAAATAAAATGCATGATATATAAAGGGAGACAAGATTTAGAATAATCCAATTTGAGTTGATCTGCGTCCACTGTGATAATTTTCTTATTACTATTATACTTCTCTTATAATTGCATGGATTGCACGAGATAGTAAAAAGAAAATAAAAGCTTCAGGGTTGAGGTGTTCACCCTTATAAAAATGCATGTTTGGCTATATTTATAGAGGTAGAAATTTGAATGGTCGACGCTACAAAAAATCGTTCGATTTCCGACGACTGAAAACCGTCGACGGCAGTCGGTAACCGTCGAAAACCAACGGTGCAAGCCGTCGCAAGTTGTCCCATCGCCGTACAGTGTTTCCGACGGCTTACAACAACATCCGTTGTACAATTCCTGACGACTACCGACAAAGGACCCGACGGCTTTAGACGGCCGTCGAAGACACATGGCCAACCAAGAGGAAGCAACAAAACTGCTGCTAGCCATCGGAAACGTTGGAAAACCAGAATCAATTTTCTAGAATTCTGCTACATGCTAGCCTCACATACACAATTTAGAAATCTAATATAGTCACACACAACCACATATCCAATTCAGATATTCAATACAATTTCAAATCATACAAATATACTCAAATCATATAAAGAATATCAAACCACCCATAACTCACATAACATTAAACCAACCAAAAATTCGTTAACATGATATACATATATATCATAATACAATATATACACCGTGCAACAACTCAAATGTTATCATCAACAACTTACCACCATCAACTCACAAATTTCAAACTGACCATCATCAAATGTGCCATCAAATAATATACAAAACAAATCTCAATGTATCATCAAATAATACTAAACAATGTCGAATAACAAAAAATCATATCTATTACTCATGTCAATCACCTCCAGAACCTTTAGAACCAGTTGAAGATGGAAAACGGCCATCATACTGCTGCATGTACTCAGCAATACGTTGGTCCAGCAGCTGTGTTATCTCAATGGCCTATCGATGGTTCTGCTCCTCCAACTGCGCCGCCCTAACTCTTAATTCCTCAATCTCTGCTAGATCGATCTGAGCTTTGCTTTGGCTGACTCTCCTCTGTCTACTTTGCAATACTTATTTAATTTAGTAAAAATTCAATTAATATAATCTTACTATCGAAGCTACAACATAATATTTTAATTGTTATATCTATAACCTTATATCGAAACTAAAGCGATGTGAAGTTCTCTAGAACTGAAAGATTACTAAATTGTTGTATCAAAATATATTATTCATTACCACTTGATTGCCAAAACTGCAACGCCTGTTCTGTGAAGGTGGGTCCATGACTGACTCAAAAATGACATTTTCCTTGTCCGTAGTCAAATGCTCTCGACCTGTTTCCTTCAGGAGTTTCCGTCTTTATTCCATAAACCATGCATGCATGAACAAATAAAAATACATTTGAAATTAATAACATATTATCTTAATTCATTATACTTTATTAATTAGAACAATTACTAATAGTGTATAAACTAAAATATTCTTACATGGCTCTTCCGCAATTTATCGTCATGCCATGTACATGAAACAGTCATGTCTGGATTTACATGCTCGACGGCATGAGTTCGGGTGCTACATTCATGTACGATACAGGACCTTGCAAGTTGCGCCTAGACCTATCAAAATATGGCCTAACTCATTTACCATACTTATAAATGGGTTGGGTCAACCCATTTATAAATTTTATTAAATGGGTTATGCTTTGGGTTGACCCATTTTTAAAAGGGTTGTAAATGGGTAACTCATTTACCCTTTTATTAAAAACTTGAAAATATAAATTTTGTAAATAAGAATTTGGAACATACATTGTGGTTTCCCATGAGGACTGACAGTTGTACTTACAAAATAACTGGCTACTGCATCCTCATATTTGAACTCCACTTAGTGTAGAAACCGCTATTTTTTTGTCCATACTATAATAACTTCTTCATACTAACTCGGAATCAAGCGAGACTTCGAACGATGAACTTCCACCTAAATTATGGACAATATGGAACACTCGTATACTTCATCTTATGAATGCACACTGTAGTTCTTCATGGGGACTGACAGTTGTACTTAAAAAATAACATGTTACCCCATTCTCATATCTGAACTATGCCTAGTGTAGAAGCCACTATTTTTTTGTTCAGACCGCAATAGCTTCTTCATACTAACTCAGAATCAGACGAGATTTCGACCGATTAACTCCCACCTAAATTACGGACAATATGGAACACTCGGATACTTTATTTTGTGAACGCACATTGTATTTCTCCATTGGGACTGTCAGTTATACTTAGAAAATAACAGGTTACCACGTCTCCATATTTGAACTCCGCTTAATGCATGAGCCGCTATTTTTTTTGTTCAGACTGCAATAATTGCTTTATACTAACTTGGAATCAGGCAAGAATTCAACTGATTAACTCCCACCTAAATTACGAACAATATAAAACGCTCGAATACTTCATTTTGTGAATGCACACTATAGTTCTCCATGGGGACTAACAGTTATACTTAGAAAATAACAAACTACCATATCCCCATATTTGAACTCCGCCTAGTGCTGAAGCCGCTATTTTTTTGTTCAGACTGCAATAACTTCTTCATACTAACTCGAAATCAAGAGAGATTTCGACCGATTAACTCCCATCCAAATTACGAAAAATATGGAATACTCGGATACTTTGTATTATTAACACACACTGCAGTTTTCCATGGAGACTGACAGTTGTACATAGAAAATAACAGGCTACCACATCTCCATATTTGAAGGCCGCCTAGTGCAGAAGCCGCTATTATTTTGTTCAGACTGCAATAATTTCTTCATACTAACTCGGAATCAGACGACACTTCGACCGATTAACTCCCACTTAATTTACGGACAATATACAATACTCGGATACTTCATATTGTTAACACACACTGTAGTTCTCCATGGAGATAACAGTTGTACTTAGAAAATAACAGGCACAACATCCTCATATTTGAATTTTGATGAAAATTAGAGTTAAAATTTTAAATTTTTGAATCTTGATTTTTATTGAAATTCAAAACGGAAAAATTAGAAACATAATTATTTTATATTTATTTGTTTTTTATTAGTCAAATCAAATTTAAATCTTTAAATGGATAACCCACTTATTAAATGGGTTAGGTCATAAACGGGTTGGGTAGTAAATGGGTCAAAAAGAATGAGTCATAAATGGATTGGGTCAAACTTGCCACATCCCATTTTGACTCAACCCAACCCGTTTGATAGGTCTGCCCGCTCCTCCGCTTCTTGAAATTGATTATTATGTACTATTATTATATATTCAAAATTATATAACATAATAACTATTTACAGTTCACAGTTAATGAATTTACCAACTCTTAGCGATATTGTTGGAATGACTTGGACCCTCCTCGATGAGTGACATGATTCAAGTTCTTATTTGTAGAGTTTCTCTACGACTCTGTCTGTACGTTTAAATAAACAATACATTATTTACTTACGAAATATTTTTTGATATTTATATATCAATCAAATAATTAATAAAAGATTAATACACTTACCTTCATTTTGTCACAATGCGCCAGCCAACCCTCTCACACACTCGCTCTCATCCAGTTCAGCTTCTCCCCTTATGCTTCACAGTCGACAGATTCCTGGTAATTCTTCCTCATCTTCTACATCCAGTAGCGTCATACCAGCTGCATGTCTGCTTGGACGTCGACTGCGACCTGCATTTCATGATAAACAAGCAATAAATAATTAACAATATAAGGTGAAAAATAAATAAGCAACAAACAAATTGAGAATGGAAAGTAGAAGATTATACTTGCAATGAAATCCTACCATATGAACTCCATGATGTGGGAAGGGATATTGTACTACTTGGACCAACAAGCCGTCATCCTACTCTTAGATGAGTCTCTAGAAACTGATGCAGATTATTATATCGTATGAAAAATATTTATGATGTTGAAATAAATTTGATACATAACCCTCCGCTTTAGGCACCAGATACACGGCTGGACCTTGTGCGGCTGTAGTGGGTCGCTGCCATCGCCTTCGGATGAATGGGATGAGCTCCTCCTTCTGGACAACATGATACCTATCATCGACACATCATTTATAAAAGAATAATAGCATAATACTGGCATATATTGTATAATAATAACATAAATGACGTAAAGTACATATATTACAAAATATACCAGATTCAGACTGGGTCTCATATTCCGACGATAAGCAGAATATAATATTTTTAACATAAATTGCTAACTCAATGATATGGATGGTATAAATGACGTGAATGACATAAATTACATAAATGACATAAATTACGTAAATGATGATAAGCAGATTCAGTTCCATAAGTGACATAAATTAGAAAATAAATGTCATCAATTACACTAATTGCATAATATATCAAAATTCAACATAATATTTTTTATCAATCCTCATCGTCTTCTGGTTCAGATTCAGTCTCATATTCTACATTATTTTCCACGCTACTCTCAAATGCCTCTGCCGAAACATTTAATTCATTGTTCAGAGGTCCAAAATCAGTACGATCGTCTGTTATTATTATTTCGTTGCTTTGCTCAAGATCTGCCTAATAAGCTTGTTCGTTTGAAATATTCTTTCCATCAAACGTAAGTTTTGCCTTTATTTTAAAAAATGTTGACCAATCTGTTTTATCTCTTTTTATAGAAGGATAAGGAGCATAATAAACTTCCCCTTTGTTTCCTATATTGTACATAAATACGTGTACATAGGAAACAAAAACGAAAAGTGAGGGCAAAATTTTGTGAACCGTTTAAAACGAAATAATGTACGAAATGTAATTATTTGCTGTGCTTATAACTTGTCCAATACAGGGACAAATCAGCAAATATTGTACCAGATGAATATAAATGTCAATTCCATGATAAATATTTATATGACGATCATGTGCAACACTTGCCGAACGGGGACAAAAAAATCTCTAAGGGACGTAACAAAAAAGTAGTTTATACAAAAATTGAAAGTTTTTTAGTTTGCCTTCTTATTTATTATATAATATATTATTGTTTGTAAACGGTTGAAAATTTACTAATTTTATATATTTCGAAAAATTATTAATTTACCACATTATTCAGTATATATTATCGAACAAGGTTAATTCAACGTATTATGGTAGATATGTAAATTATTTTTTTACGACGTTTTTGATATAAAACAATTTATTTAATTATTAGTATACGCATGTGTGTGTGTGTGTATATTTATATAATGATTAACACATATACATACACATATATGAATACATAAACACCCCAATTAACAGAAGGCAACGCTAAAAATAACACATATATAATGGTTCACGCATATACACAAATTCACGAATTTTACCTACTTTCCACAATTTAAAGTTAGCAGATGAAATTGGTTTTCCACGGAATACTATAAACCATCATTAAGCTATTAGAAACAATTAGAATCACTAATTAGCCCAAATCTATCGAATTATGCAAATCTAGATTTAGGTTAAAAATTAGGTTTTTTGCAAATATTAGTGGTTATACCTGAAATTGGAAGTAATATAGAGTGATTCAGGAGCCGTGCAGGATTCGAAAGCTTGAATTTGAGGTTTGTAATCTTGAAAATGAGGTTTTAGGGATTTTGGATAATAATTTTAGTTTAGCTCAATTGAGGAAGAAATGTCTCGGCCGAGACTTGTATAACACGAACTTCCGACGGTTCCAACGGCCGCCGACGGCATCTTTCAGACGGTTTCCGACGGCCGCCGCCGGCTTGTTGAAAGTCATCGGAAACCGTCGCAGTAGGCTATCGGAAGTCGTCCCAAGTGTCGTCAGTATTTTAAGCTTTTCTAGTAGTGCGAGATTGCAATGTAAAGCTCCTAGAATTGCTCTTGGTAGTTGATTTGGTTGTTTGTTGATGTGTATTTCCGTTAGGATGTTGCTGAATTGTATGGCTTAGATAATTATCAACTAAGGGTCTGTACCGGATCATGCCATGGTCAAGGACATGTGGCATGAGATCAGAGAGTAGCTATGCAGGGGCACTTTGCTAGGTGATCACAGAGGACAGGAAGTGGTTATCATAGTGCTGCTTTTGTCATATGAACAGTTCATATGTGCCGGTCTCATCAGAGAAATTTCACAATTGCCTTTTTTTAATGGCGGTCAGGAGGCCATGGCCAAAGCTAGCTAGGTTAAGATAAAAGAGCTTCAAAAGTTGCAAGCAGTTGAGGTGAAAACGAGCAAGGGTCCTCGCCAAAGTGTGGGAAAATGGTCGGTCCGCTCGACAATTGAGAATCATTTTACACGTTGGGCCACTGTCTGTTGTCGTCGTTCATTGATGGCGTTGCCCTTTGACGACTACATAGGCTTTGCTTGATCGTATGTGCACTGGTGTCGGGCGGACCATTTTAGTGGGAGAACTAGCCATTCATGCTAGGTGTAGGCTTCATAAAATAGGCGAGCCATGGTACCAACTTCTAGGAAAACATGTGCCAGAGTGTGGGCCAAGATACAGGCCAAGATGCAGGCGAATATGTTGGCTATTGGAATCATACGACGTGGTAGTATTGCGCATGCAGGCCCATTTTATACTTGGGAGAAAATTGAGCAACATTTAAGCCTCTAAGTTCACGCTTGCGAGCAGAAGTGGACTTGTTATTTTGTTTTTAATGCTTTGACACATTGTCTTCATGCTATTAGCAGTAGTGGTTTGTTCCTCGAGACGTGACAGAGATGGTTCGGTTATATGATATATGAATTGACAGGTAATTGGTGAAATCTAGGTGGCCCAGATTGTCTTCAACCTATTTGATCTAACAGGAAAAAATGAACACCAATGCCTATAAAATTCCTTCTCTTCACCTTCATTCTTTATTGAGAATTTCATATTTTTTCCGTTAAGGAGAACTTTGATCCTTCGCATTTTCATCTTCAAACCAACAACTTCAAGCTTTAATTAATGAGTCTCTCTTCCTCTATGCGGATTTCACTTTGCCTTTTGTTTTGATGCCATGTTGAGTCCTGAATCACTTTGGATTATTGAGTAGTCTTTTTTCTTTGTTCTTCTCCTTTTTTCAATATCATTTTTGCTTATTAATCTGAACATCACCATCGTTCCGATAAACCTTTTCTGACCATGGTATCGAACGATCGATGTTGTAAAATCAACGTCAAATGATTGGCGTTGAACATTCCCTCTCTTGAAAAACTTACAAAGTTAATATTACTAAACTATCCCTCCCATTAGAATAGAAGGATTGTATATTAGGATTTGACCTGCGACTAGGATTAGGCAATGAACTAGTAGTGGGTGTGGATCACGCGATCCACTTTGAATTAGGGCTAAGGCTCAAATGGGTTTTAGTTGGATGATCTTGGGTCGCCCACTTCAGAATCGAGGGAGTGACTTGCCTCGAGTTTAAGTAATTCCTATGTTGGTCAGGTGTTCAATAATTAGGCTGTTTGCTTGATTGCAGATGACTGACAAAGTGTCTATAAGCGGACGGGCTTTTAGTATGGGTCTGTCCAAGGTCTGAAAGGACATTGTTGATCTTGCCAAATCTCTAACTTATTTTGGTTGCAAGGGGACAGAGCCCCTTTATCCTTTGAATGTTGACTGAGCCATCAACCCCCCAACAGACTACTTTACATGGTCATTTGCGCATATGCGGAGCAGGGTGATGCTCCATCCGCTCGCCTACCTCATCTGGTTTATGTACGCTCACCACTTGACATGCATACAACTATCCCCTAAGAGATACAACCTCATGATCGGGCTATTTATCATTTTCCATGACTGGACAGCCATGAGACGAACCTGACTCTTGTCAGGTTGGTTTTCAAACTATAAAAGTAGGTCGAGTTCCCCGCAGACCACTACTATCATCTCTAAAGGGTTCTAGGGTCAGTGGTTGACATTAAGGATAAGGAGGCTATCAAGCCGGATCCGGGCTATAATAGCGAGTGTGAGGCTTATGACATGACACTTTAGAGGACATGATGGTTTATCACCATGTTATCACATAGTCTTCAAGTGGTTGCACTTCTAATATTTTCGAATCAGAGAGGACTGGTAGCTGGACATAGGAGCCAGATACATCGATAAGTGCCAAGTCCTCCTTTGAAACCGCTCCCTCGCATGGGTCTCCTGACCAAGATATAGGCTCCATGCCTCGTAACACACAAACCTTCGATGGGGAATGATTTAGCATTAGTAGCATGGGGTCCTCTTACCTACCTTTAGGTAGGAGGGGTATAAGGATCAGTCCAATAATGATACCTATAACTTGCGTTGCCTTATTTTTATTTCTTTTGAAGTTTGACTAACTTTTTTTGTTTATTTCGTAATGGGCCGCCTTAACTTTGTTGATTTGGTCAACTCGCCTCGATTAGGAATTCTCCTTCGTAGAACTCTCCTTAGTAGCCTTGTGATGCCATCAATGCTCAGCCATAATTGACATCAACTTCCCAGCCAGCCCAATTAGAGGAGATCACCCATTATGGCCACATCATCCCCTGCCTAGTGCTTCCACCATAGCATCTGCTCAATCCTAACGAGTTGTTTCCCCTACGGCAGCCATTAGGCCAGATTTGATTTACTTCAAGAGAATGTGGATCGATGGGGAGCTAGGGAATTCTTAGCGGGGCCTTCTTTTAGCTTCTCGTGGAAGGATCAACTTTTGGGTTGATTGTCATAGATAGATGAGATCAGGGTGATTGGGTCTACCGACCTCTTAGTGGTGGAGAGAAGGGATGAGATGGACTTGCTTGGGCTTCTTCAGGTGTTAGTAGGGATGGCTTTAGAGGTTATGTCGTAGATGGGTCGACCCAAATGTGGGTGGACTGGTCACTTTACGGAATCAGTGATGCACGCCAAAGTTTGGAAGGCATTTTTAGTGAGGTCATGAACTTAGCTTTTTGTTCTTTTTTTTTCTTTCTTTTCTTCCTTGCTTTCTTATCCATCCTTTATTATAGGATAGACCCCATGCGCTCCATCTTCCAAATGACATGGTGGCATTCAAAAAGCCTATTGTGAAGTGGCAACTGCCTTTTTCTTAGCAGATGATTGTTGCTGTGAAGATAGCTTAGTAAGTTGCTGCCACGAGGAAGGCCGAGGAGTTGACTAAAACGGAGGAGCTTGAGGGGAAAGTGGCTCGAATAAGGGAGGATTTAGAGGCTTGGAACAAGGAGATGACTAGTTTGAAACCCGAAATTTTCGACTCCGAAAATCCCAAATTGTTAGAGAAAAGAAGAAGGAGATAGAAGAAGAAAAGAAAACAACATCTCATATATAATTATATATATACAATAATATTTGCATCCATGCAAGCACTTATCATCATTAAACTTCAAGTATTAATCACAAATATCTAGATATCTTAATAGATTCTATTTTAATATGTTAGTTTTACTCATCTGTGTTTTAAAGACAGGGAACAGCTTTTGAAATTTTGAAATCTATTCTTGTTGTTTTAAGAATGATCTATTTGATTACAACTTTGAAACTGGAAATGCTCTGGTAATTTGCCTCGATCCAGTTTGTATTTGAATCCATACCAGCTTTTCTTGATGATCTGCTTTCTTATAGGCTTCAGGTTTTTTTTTGAAACTGATCTTGCTTTTTTTTCATTTTATTCTCTGGATAAATATTTATTTGATAATTCCCTATCTGCCTATCAACACTATGTTTCACAGGAGGCTCTTGCAGCTAACTATCATTCTCCCTTAGTCATCCACATCGTTTTGCAAGAGCAATACGATGATGCATGGTAGGAGTTTGTGGAGGAGATGGCGGCCATGTGGGAGAACTCCACCTGCATTTTTGTCTCTGGAATGGATCACTATCTTGACTGGTGGCCCAATGAAATACCCACTGAAGCTCCCTGGAGGTTAAAAAAGAAATGATGCATGGTGATGATATCCAAAGTCCTGGGATCCTTGTCGTCCCTATGAGCATTAGGACAAGCGGTTGGTTTTTTAATTTCTTTTTTACTAGCTTATAGTCCGAGAAAGGACATCCTTGGTGATGACGCTTATGTAATAAAAATTGTGGTTTGATTCGACATCTTTTATTGCTGTGTCCTTTTCCTATAGACTTTTTACCTGTTTATTACTATTTTGCATGTATACATGCCTATCGTGTTTATTTTTGTTTGTGACTACTCTTTTACATCGGAGGGCTGTGCCGACCCCTAACTTTGTTAAGAAAACTCGTGGACTTAAGCATTTATACACAACATAACAAACAAGTAGACGTAAAGGAAACAAGGAACAAATGAAAAAATAGGCTAATTTTTTGTTGAGGTAGTCTGTCCCTAGTTATGTATGGGCATATATGAGTCGCTGAAAGGGCAACCTCTGGCGGTTGCCAAGAAATCATACTGGTTGACCTTCTGTGTATTTCAAGCCGCCAAGGGGCCCAACTTTGCGATAATAAAGGCATATAGTATGTTAGAGGTGACCTTCACCATGGATGCCAAATTTAATAGTTATAGCGAGGGTATCTATGCCTATCTTGGCACCAATGCCTCTCCTTGTTAGAGGGATGAGAATCATCATGGCAAACGAATCGGGACCTCGGCATGGATGGTTGTGCCATCTTTTCGTCGATGCCTCCGACACAAAAGGGAGCATTGATTAGCTCACATATTCTCATGAAGCAGCAGTACAGATGCTAGATCCAATATTACTTCATAGGCAATCACACATATTTTGCACCAGTTCCCTTCCTCGCTAGATGGGCGGGCAACATCGCAGATGAATGAATCAAGGCCACAACATGGGATGTCAAACCATCTATTCGTTAATGCCTCCATCATGGAAGTGAGCGTTGATTGGTATGCTCACTATGAAGCAACCATAGACATAGTAATCGGGACCACAACGTGGGTCATTACCGCCATCCTTATGACGATGTCCTTAGCATGGAAGGGAGCATTGATTGGCTCGCACATCCTTATGAGGACATTTCGGCATTCCCTAATCGGGGTAAGCAGTATTGCTTGGCTTGACTCTATCGAATAGCTAGTTAACGACATTCCCCAATCAGGAAGAGAGCATTGTGTGGCTCATTCTTACCGGGTAGCCTTGTTTTTATTGCTACCATTATGCGATGAATGCTTGTGAATGCTATGTTTTCATTTCATACAAATATTAACAAATACAAATCACCTCATAATTGTAGCTTATAAAATTTCATATATTATATGCTGAAAGTTACTTTGGGTTCCAAGTACAGGGCATGTGGGTACCATTCGTGTGTGAGAGGCAGTATGCATTATTGGCTAGCACAGTGTTGATAATGTATAGACCTTCCCAGTTTGGCCCCACTACTCTCTCGACCAGGTTTCTTGTATTTGCAAAGATCGGTCTAGAACTTGGTCAATGATGATGAATTCGTGGGTTTTTCACTCTAGCATTGTAGTGTTTAGCTATTTTTTTCTTGTATGCCCCATTGAAGAGATTTGCTTCCACTCTCCATTCTTTTATTCTAAAGCATTGAGCGTGAGCCTTAAAAATTCTTCATTTTTGCTTAGGGTCAAGAGTGAGAATCCGAGGGAATGGGACATTGACTTAGATGGGAAACATGGCTTCATCTGTAGGCTAAAGAAAATGGGGAGTTCCTAGTTTAGATTTGGCTCAAGATTTGGTATGACCAAAGCACAAGTGGGAGGACTTCAACCTAATTTCCTTTTACCTTGGTGAGGCGCTTCTTTAATGTTGACTGATGATCTTATTCATAGCCTCAACATGCCCATTTGATAGTGAATAGGTGAATGAAGATAAGAATTTCCCCATCCCATTCCATTCATACAAACCTTGAAATAGCCCTCCTTTGAACCTTATTCCATTATCTTTGATGATCTTCTTTGAAAGTCCGAAGTAACAGATGATGCTCGTAGTTACAAAGTTCGTATTTTTAGATGCGGTGACCTCCATGAGGGACTCCGCCTGAACCCGTTTAGTGAAGTAGTCGATGGCAACGATTTTACAGTTATATCTTCCTTTAGCATTGAGGATCCTTCTAATCAGGTTGATCCCTCAGGTGTCGGATGGCCAAGGAGAAGTCATGGTGTTTAGAAGGTTTGGAGAAGCTCTAGGGATCGTGACAAACCACTAGCATCGGTTTCACTTTTACATAGTCCATCGCATCTTTGGTTATAGTCGACAAATAGTAGCCTTAGCGGGCGACCTTCTTTGTCAAAATTTGCCTCCTAATGTGGTCCCCGTAGTAGCTTTCATGTAGTTCTTCCAGTACTTGTTTGGTTTCTTCATTTATTATGCAGTACTGAAGGGGAACAGGGTACCTCTCTTGGTATAGCTTCCCATCCATTACTGTGAAATGTGGTGCCCGATAAAGAACTTTCGAGCATTTTTCATGTTCGTGGGTAATCACCGCATGATAGATATTTTAGCAACAAGGTCAATAAGGTATTGACCCAGATTTCGTCAATTTTCATTAAGGTTGCCTTCGACTCAAAGCCAGAGGTGGTTCGAACCACTAGTGGAACCCAAGGGAAGCTCTCCTTGGGGTCGCAAAGGGCCTTGGCCTACTATCAGCCTTAGCATTCTTTTCACGTAGTATCTGCTCCCGCTTGAAATATAAGAAAGTGCAAATTAGTTTCTTTGCTTCCATAACATATAGGGTCAGTGTCTTGACCTTTACCTAGAACTATTCCCCAATCAAATCGATGAACGGTGAAGAGTCACTAAATATGTGAAGATATTATACTTGTAAATCTTTAGCCATCTTGAGACCAGCAAAGAAGGCTTTATGTTCGACTTTATTATTTATGGCCTTAAAGCTAGGGCGGGTGGCAAAGTAAAGTTCTTTTTTTTCTGGAGTGACCAGGACCATGTTGTATCTACCCTCTTTTCATTGGGTGTGTCGTCTATGTACAGTTTCCACGCCAGGGGTGTTTCTTCTTTGCCACTATTTGTGCTTGACCACTCTGGTATGAAATTAGCCACAACTCAACCTTTAATGTTAGTTTGGGATGGAAAGTGATTTGATGATATATGAGTTCCATAGACCATTTTAAAAGCCGACCAACTGTATCGAGCTGGCTCAGCACTTGCTTCAGTGGCTAGTTAATGAGTACCTTAATCACATAAGCTTGGAAATATAGTCGAAGCCCCCATGCCGTTTTTAGAAGGCATAAATTTAACTTCTCCAACTTGGTATCTCTTGTTTCTGGCCTGATAACCTTTTTCTAACAAAATATATGGGCCTTTGAACTTTTACTTCATCCCAAACCAAAGCAGCACTGATCATGTGGTCAATAACCATGAGATATAGGTGTAGATCCTCCATGTCTACATGCTTGGAAAGTATGGAGTTGTGGCTAGTTGCCTCTTCAAAGCTTCTAACACCTCGGTGCAATCCTCGCTCCAAATGAATGACTACTCCTTCTTTATGAGGTTGAAGAAGGGTATATAACAATCTGTTGCTTTTGATACAAGGCAGATGAATGCCACAACCAATCTGTTAAGACTCTACATTTATTTGACTATTCAAGGAACCTGCATGCCTTGGATCATATGAATCTTATCGGGGTTGGCTTCGATTCCTTTGGCACTCGCCATAAACCTAAGGAATTTTCCCGATTGGATGGCGAATGAGAACTTCTTAGGATTAAGCTTCATATTGTACGGGTGTAAGATATCGAAAGTCTTATCCAGGTTCTTTATATGCACCCCGCCTTTTCAAACTTCACTGGCATATTATCCATATAAACCTCCATTGATCGACAGATTTGCTAATAGAACATTTTATTGACAAGCCTCAGGTAAGTGGAGCTTGCATTGATTATCCCAATTGGCATAACATTATAGTAGTAAAGCCCTGTGTTAGTGATAAATGAGGTATGCTCTTGGTTCATACAATTCATTGTGATTTGTTAGTATCCAAGATAGGCACTAATTAATATGAGGAACTCATGTCTGCTGGTCTTGTCCCAAATTGATCGATGCGAGGCAATGAGAAACCGCCTTTTCGAAAAGCCTTGTTGAAAATCTGAGAAATCGAAGCATGTTCTCCTTGCCCTGGTTGGCTTGCAAACCATAACTAGATTAGCCACCTATACTAGGTATTCTACTTCATTAGTGAATCCATTGGAAAATAGTTTATATGCCTCTACCTTAAGTGCTCTATATCTTTCTGAGTTGAGAAACCTTCTCTTTTGTCGGACTAGATGAGCCTTTGGATGGATGTTGAGGCCATGGCAGATGATAGTGGGGTATATGATGTCCATGTCATGATGCCCCCAAGTGAACACATCTTTTCTTTTCTTCAGGAAGCATACCAACTCATCCATTATTTATGGTCTCAATTCAGTCCCAACCTAGAAAACCTTACTTGGATCTTCAATGTCCAGTGATACTACTTCAAGCAAAGTTATCTGCCCACCATCGTTGTTTGAGTCTCCCATATGAGGGTCGATCAAGTCATCGTTGTTTTCTTCCTTACTTGCTTTCATGTCTCACTGGTCCTACATGTATATCATATGCTCTATAACCTCCTGGATCAAGAAAGATGTATGTGCTTGAAGCTTGGGGACACGGTTGCCCCCGGCTCCCACAGTTGAGTTCGCGATGTTGAGAAGGAGAGTTTTAAGAAAGATGTCATTTCTAAATCCTACATTGGCGTACAAACTTAAACTGATTTTAACATGAGTACATCGTTAACAATCAATAGTATGTTGTCTTACTTGTAGTCTAGAAATATGTTAGTACACTTAATATCATTTCTTATAGACATGCTTTCTCTGCATTTAGACAGCATATCAAACTATTTGATTTCTTTATCAAAATATTTGCTAAACTCCTACGCTTGTCTAATGGTACTATTGTATCGGTCCTTGGATCTTATCCAACGCTTACAAACTCAATCAGTGCTCCCATTGATGTTGTGATATTTCGATCATCATGCAAAAGCAGATTATTCTAAATCATTATATAAAATTTCTATTCCAACCAAGATGTACCAAAATTCGAAGTCATGTTGGGCGATGATTTTGCAAGTGGAATTTTAATTAACTTAAGTACATTGACTAATAAATATGTTATGCTAATTTCAATAATTGAAATTTACAACATTATTCTCATCAATGCTACTTCTAAGTGCACCGTTCTTCCTTTCAAAGACACACCAACAGCCGATGGATCATGTCCTTTCGAGTACAACCGTCAAATCATTTTTTGATAATGTACCTGGAATCTATTATGAATTTTATGCATCCTACCATATTTTAGAGTCCATACTCTTTATGGCTTATTGGCACTTGAGGAAATTGTCACTACTAACGGTACAATTTGTCGATTCGTAGTTTCTCTTAGACATGCGAGAGTTCGTGTTAGACATTCTATTGAGTTGCATTTTTTAGGTTTAGTTAATCTTTTCATCTTACATAATCAGTTTCCATATTATAGTGTCTGGATCTAATCCAATACTTACAAATAACTGATTCAAATTTGAGTTTACAAAGCTTATGTTCAGAACATAATTAGTCAACTATTGTTGGTCGGTCCCAGATTCTTTTCGGGTGGTTCACATAAGATCTCTCATGCTTGAATTTTAGTAAAGCCTCTCAACTCATACAACATGTCAACTCTTTAACTAAATACATGTAGGGATTTCATGTTAATTCATATAGTATACGATTTCATAAATAGTGCTTTAGATTAAATTAAATTTAATAGATGTATTTATTCTTAATTACATATCCTTATAGAATGAAGTTAATCAATGTCATTCATAATCAATGTCATTGTACATAACAAAGTCTGATTACTCCATATCAATACATTATTATGTATTATAGGAAGGGGTGACTTTGAAATTGAATTTTCATTTTTAAGTACTTTTGGACCACTTTCTAACTTATTTAATCAAATACAATTGTTTTATTTCCTTTCAAAGTTATGTATTCTACTTTCGTTTCAAAATCTATGAATTTATCAAAGATATACTACTTCTATATCAAATGCACATGTTCATGTCTGCGACAATTCATCGGTGAATTTAACGAAGTAAATGGATCCATTTTGGTATTAATAGACCTTAAATTTCTTATATCTATATATATCCATCTGAAGAGTTCGTTAGTTTTTTGTCACTCCTACGAAAGGGCGCTTTGCCCTCAATCTTTTGAGATACAATTCACAAGTACTAACTAATTCATAATATGTGATTAAAAAATTATTTCTCAAAAATACGTCTTAGTCCATTATTCTAAAAATAATTGTATAAAATTCAAGATACCTCTGTATTTCAACAATCAATACATCACCCTTGTTATTAAAGAAAATACTATATTTATTTTATAATTAATATTCATATTAAAATAAAACTATCAGTCAATACTGAAAACAATTTTTATTTCACAAATAATATTTAGTATACATAATAAAGAAATCTTTTGTAACTTGATGCATTCATTCAGAAGTGCATAGGTATGCTGCCACTTTTTCTGCCATTAATATAACGGTGCATGAAATACAAAGCTCTATTCAACCATCTATTACGGGCCATTTATTTAATCCTTTGTAAATAGTTTACTTTTGAGGTTTTAGATCAAGTACTTAAACTCAAATAAATAACTCTTATAGAATACAAATTTTTATAATAAAATTGTATTTGGAATATAAATCATATTTATCATTCCACATTAAGTGTTTACTTAGTAATTTATACAATTCTCATTTTCAGTGTCTCTTCGTAAAGCCGAAGTGACTATCACTTCTACTCATAACAATCGTGCCTATTTACATCCACTGACCAATATTTGGTTTTCTTTATAAATGGACGAACCATTCAAAAAAGCCTTTCTTACGAGACTGCATCGAACTCTTTGCAAAAACATATTCTGGCATTCTTAACATTTTAACGATATTGAGTAAGTTGCACTTAAGTAAACCGATCAAAACTAACATTATAGTGATCAAATTCCAAGGTCAGTCTTTAGCCTTTGGACTTCCGTTGGTTTAAACATAACAAGATTCTTATTGAATTTAGTCATATTGAACACACGACCTTGCATTAATGTTTTGTTTTCATAATTCAAAAGATCCAACTTCATCGACATTTCGTTCATTTCAAATGCGGTTGTTCATTGTACAACATTTATATGTGATCTAATATCGATCAAAAACCCATAATTTTGGATTGCTTTAGAGTTCAAACTCATAGATGAAAATGTATAGCCTTGGTAAAATAAACATTTAAGTGACTAAGGTTTGAATGTATTTAGTGGTCATATCGTTTAGCCCATGCATGGATCAGGAAATGAAAACAATGCCAAAGAATTTATTGGTAAATGCATCTTATATTTCTTCATCAATCCTTACTCGGTTTCATTAATATATTTCAACTGATAAACAATTTCACTAATTAGATTAGTTGCATAAATTTATTGTAGTGGAAAATTTTAATTTGTATAACTACTACTAGAAAAGGCAAATATTCCGACAGCATCTAGTGACGGCTTCTGACGGCCCGTCGGCGGCCGTCGGAAGCCATCAGAAATTCATGAATATCTGCTCAGGCCGAAGCCTGTCCTCCTCATTTGGCTGCACGATTTTCTTCCTACATTAATCCTCAAATCTCTCCTCCAAGCTTCCGATCACCAATTTCGAGCTTTAGGATCCTCCCCGGCTGCGTAATTAACGTCTATTACTCTCTAACTCATGTATAATCTCTTATTTTCACCAAAGATCTAAGTTTTACCCTAAATCTATATTTGTATAAGTTGATAAATTAGGGCTAATTAGCGATTGCAATTGTTTCCAATAGCAAAATAATGGCTTACATCATCCCATGGTATACCTATTTCATATGTTATCGTGAAATTGTAAAAAGTATGTATAATTTGTGATTGTGTGTGTATATGTAAACCATTATATATGCGTTGTTTCTACCATTGTATTGTGTTAATTGGAATAAGACATGAGTAGTATAACATCTTGACTTGTGCAACAATAATTAATGCACAGGTCTAAAGCAAATTTGAGTGTATTGGAAAATGACAACAATGTTAAAGCGGTCTTATTCGATGAAATACGAGGAACAACTGTGGTAAATTAATAATTTTCAAAATGTATAAAATTAGTAAATATATATCCTTTTTATGAAGTACTTTTTTATGCCCATTAGAGAGTTTTTGGCTCCGTCTGATGGGTGTTGTACATGATCGTTATATAAATAGTCGTTTTTGTTACAAAACGACCATTTATATTCATCTAGTACAATGCTTGTTGGATTTGTCCATGTATTGGACAAGTTATAAACATAGTAAACAATTATATTTTGCACATTATTTCTTTTCAAATGGTTCACAAAATTTCATCGTCACTTTCCTTTTTTGTTTTCTACGTACATGCATTTATGTACAATAGAAGAAACAAAAGGGAAGTACTGCTAAAATTTTGTTGAATCGTTTAAAACAAAATTGTAACGACCTAGAATTTTTGTCCTCTTGAGTTTTGAATATTTATTTTTAATATTTAATAATACAGTGTTTTAATCAAAATAAAACCCTTGTTAAACGATAGTTGGCAATAATAAAAAGTTTAAACCAAGACAATATTTTGAATTTTTAGATTTTATTTGTAAATTAAAAATAAATTCAAATGAATATAGATGAAAATAAAAGAATATATTATAAATAAAAAAGAATATGGCTTATGAACAACATAACGTTATATAAATAGAAAGAGTTTAAAATTGGGTTTTTCTTATGTAAATACATATTAGTTTAAATGAGAAGAATGTCTATATATATATATATATATATATATATATATATAAGTTCAAAATGGAAAATATGGTACTTATAAACAAATATGTATAGTATATTAAAAATAATATATATTGGAAAGCCAAAAAGAAGTAAATATATAAGGAAAAGATAACATGATAGAAATGAGAAATTTATAAAATCATTTTAAACCATTTTAATAAGAAATCTTTTACAAAATCATGTTTCAACAAAATTCTATTTCTTTGAACTTTACATCTATAAATATAAAATAAATAATAATATAATTTGAATATGAAAAGCTTAAAATTTGTTTTATTCAAAAACCACTTTGCAAATTGTTTTCAAAATATAAGTAAAGCATGTTTAAAATCAAATGGAAGTAAAAAGTAAATAAAAGAGAAAAATGGCCAAAGTAAATTAAGTAATAAGTAAAATAAAGTTACAAGTTAAAAATTTAAGCATTTCATGACAAAAATTATTGCATGTAAAAATGAGGAAATATAAATATATATGCACATAAGCATGTCTAGTCTAAAATACGAATGACTAAAATACTCGTCTTAACTTCATTTGAACCTCAAACCAAATATCAACTCAAAGTCACCAAAATTCTTTTCCATCCATCATAAAAACATTTTATAGCATATAAAATCTTCTTGAGTCCAACCTTATACGTATACATCATTTCTCCTTTGCAAACATGTATATTTAAGGGTATGTATGGGTGTTTATGCTCAGTTTTCAAAAGCCTGTAAAAATACTCTGTATCAAAAAAAACTCTATAAAAAGAAAAAAATAAGAAGAAGCACCCTGTATTCCAAAGAAAACAAGGCTACCAAATTTTCAGATCATAAATTAAAGATCAACAAGAAGATTCAAAGGGCTTTCAACATGATTATGGTGAGGATTTAGATTTAATGCCTGTAATTTTCTTAATAGTACACTGTCACATTAACAGAGTTGAAATTTCTTATGTACTCTAGATTTAAAAATCCTTATCTCTCAATTCATTTTGAAGTTTCTAATGATGTTAACTAAGGAATGGTTTGTTATTGAGTACAAAACACAATAAAAGTGGTTTGTATTTTGTTCGGTTGATATATTATGAGAAATTGACAAATGACAGTAAACAACTCAGTTTTTGATAATTTTCGACGTGTTTGAAACATTGAATAAAGTTTGTAATCATGTTTGTATTACTAAATCATGAATTTTAGTGCAAAAATCCCGATTTTTAAGCAACTAAATCAAGAGATACTCATGGTTGAAGATTTTTCAATTAAAAAATTAAATTGAAGTTTAGGAATTAATGAGGCAGCGGATCATTGACTTCGGGATGACCGTGCGGTCGAGGGTGAGGTTTCGACTGTAGGGATTTTTTTTCTAAGGTGGTGAATTGGGCGTACGAGCCAGTTCTAGGGTTTAGGAGGGTTTGGTTTAGGCTCTGGACGCGGTCAAATTGGGGAAGGAGGAGACGACCAGAGGACTCGGAACTTGGCATAGAGGCAGTGGGGGACGTGGGGGTCACGGTGGTGATGGTGTGTATTATGGTGATAGGATAAGGAGAGGCAAGGTCGATTTGGCGTTGTTGGTCGGAAAAACTGGGCTCGCATGTGTTCGAATTTAGCTAGAGAAGGTTGAAGCTTCGATGGAGGGGCACAATCAGACGTAGGCAAGAAGGGGTATTCAGTGGTGTACTCGGCTGGCTGAACGGCGGCGTGGTGGGGCTATGTACGTGAATGTGCATGCGTGCATGCAAGTTTTGGCCATGGGGGTTAGAGATTTGGGAAGGAAGAGATTTAGGTTCGGGTCCAGGCAAGAAGGAATTGGTGCGCGTAGGTAAGTCGAACGTGTGGTGGGGTTGGATTCAAGTCGAATTGGATTTTTGGAAAAAATTGATCTGGAAGTAGAGTGCTCAAGCAAGAAGAGTAGTGGGGAAGAAATCGAGAAAGGAAAAGGAAAAGAGAGGAGAAGGGGAAACCGGTTCTTGGTTTTACGTCTGGGCTTCGACCCATATTTAAAAATAAATTTAACAAAAAAAAGAGGTGTGGGTTTGGGCTTCGGTCCAAAGGGATATGAAGGGGAAATCATTTACATTTTAAATTGTTAAAATTATATATATATATTTAGTAAAATTTTGAAATGTATAATAAATGCATACGAATTCCAATCTATGTGAAATTCATTGCAATGGGTTTGTATCGACGAGCACAACGTCGTCATACGATTGGTTGTCGAGTTTAAGCAAGTGGAAATTTTAAGCAATTTAAAACGAACATAATTTAATTACCGATTTAAAACAAATGTCGTCATTTAAATTTATATGACCTGTCCATTGAAGTTATTTGCGCAGATAAAAATAACAATGAGTTAATTTAAATTAATTACGATGATTTGACATCAGTTTAGCGGAATAAAACACCATTCTACTAATTATATTAAATTGGACCCTTGTTAGTAGAATAAATCACCGTTTTGTAGCTATACCTGAATATGTGTGTTTTTTGACATTGACTGGTAGAAATGAAACGTTGTTCTGCTATCATATTCGTACGAACATCTATCATTATCCTGATAAATTATATTGGGCAACATGATGTCGTATTTGATTGTTAAAAATGGATTGATTCTGGATGTGGATATCTAAATCTGTTATTCTGGATTGTTGAAGTTGATTTTGAACCAACGTTGTTTAAGGTTAATTTTGATTCCTAAAAGTTATTTGAAAGTGTTTAATTATTCTTTTCAAGATTATTTAATTATTTAAAGTGTTTAAAAGTATATTTTAATTATTAATTAAAGTTATCTTATACTGATTTGATTTAAAAGTTGATTATTATTTAAGAATTAATCAATACTAAAATATTAATATTATTTTCAAAGATAATTTATTCAATATTAATAATCTTTTCTTTTTAAAAATAATATATTATATAGTAAACCGTTACAAAAGAATATTTCCTAAATTAACTTTGAAATTATTATAGAAACTTCATAATTCTTTTTTTTGAGATGATTATTGAAGTAAAAGTTTTCGGGAAGCAATGGTATAATTTCATGGTGCTATCGAGGGGCAGAGATTGCTTACAGTTTGACATGTTTTCGCTGGGATAGCAACATAAGCATTGTGCAAATCACGATCTATGATTGATTGCATGGCGAAAATTGGAAGCAGTGATTGACTAAGTTAAGTTTGGATTTCTTTGGGATAGAGATGTATGCATCGAGCTGCGATCCATGGTCGATACCAAATGGTGCTTTCCATACTTATTTTTAAAAGTTTTTCAAATATTATTGAAAATATATGATTTGTTAATATACTTATTCTGGTGAGATAAGCATATGACTGTTTTTTATAAAGAGATTTTGTTTATTGAAATTAAATTAAATAAGGCTTAATGATTTCAGTGGGAAATGAAATCTTCGGTTGAATGTTTGATTATTTGATAGTTAAATAACCGACTATCAAATCTTGACCTAAATATGTCATCCTTCTTAATTTTGGTTGTATGGAATTATTCCCTACTTAACACAGAAGAGTTTGAACTCTGGGAATATCTAGGAGAAATGCGAGAATAATATGGTACAGTTACCATCGGTTTACTATACCATACATATAGACTTATGAATCTTCTAGGACAAATGATAAAGAGATCCGTCCACCAAAACGGTTAGGGGTGATCCCTAATCTTTATATATTGTCTGATTATTTCCTAAAGAGCCGATCTTGAGCATTCCGAAAATCGAAAAATTATTTTCAGAGCACCTAGGGAATGGAGAATATACTCGTAAGAGATGACTCGGAACCCAGGACCTTCTTGAAACCATATACGGTTAAATGGAGGAGATGCGTTATATTTGGGGACGTTGAAATCCATATGTAGTTCTGTAACTCGTTGGAGTATTGGAATCTGTGTGAGATTCTAAGATTTGTTCAGATGTGGGAATCTTCACTTGTGTCATGACCCGAAATCCAACGATTGAAAATCGACATCAAATACCTCACTTGTATTCGAGTGTCGGAGATTCAACCGTTGAACTCTAGTTCGGTGGAGCTTATAACAACATTCGATGAATATAAAACAACGGAAACAACAGATGATTCATTGATAAACATCACAGGTACATCATAGATACAACATTTGATTTCAACACATAACCACCATCATCGGAGTAATATACGCATGATACAATAACAGAATGATAACACCACAGCGGAACAATAGAGTCTTCAAAAAGGGAGATAGCGAGAATCCAAACTAAGCACCTTCAATCCAAAAGCTTCCAAAATCCGATAGCTTCCAAAAGACTTCAAAAGATTTCCAAACCAAAGACTTTCCAAAACTTTTACTATCCAAGCTAGCTCCAAAACATGGATAACCTTCTTCTAGGCTGCCCGTGTGGAAATTATGGGCATCTAGAGTTTAGAAAGGGAACAATAAACTCCGGGTCAGTCATGAGACTAGTATGAGTAAAGAAAACAGTTGTTGTAAAAAAAACAATTTATAAAATAAATTCGTTCATGCTTTTGGAAAATGAAACTACCATAAAGCCTCCCGGCACACACACAATGCAATCGCACACTTGAGGTAGATTTCTCCTTATCATAATAAAAAATGCTTGATATGAGAAAACATATTTTTGATATTATTATTAGTGCATAGTGTGAAAAAATTTATAAAGTATAATATAAATCTTAGCCAGCATACGTACCGTTATAGTATGCCTACTATAGCAACGATATTAAATGGCAGGTTCTACAACTAAAACCGTACTGGACGCGTATTGGTGATTGAATTTCCAACAAATGGTCAGGCTAAGGAACTTCCTATGCCACATAGGTATGCCTCTAGAGGGACGCCCCGAGGACCTGACCGGATTTCTGCCAACATAATGCCGGGTTACTTCTGTAACTAGGTAACTACTACACGAGTATGACATCCCCCGGTCGTAACCGACCTTTATCCGGCGCCTCAACAACAACAACCACAAAGCAATAAATTTGCACAACCACATAAGTTAAGTATCTGGGATCCATACCATGATACCACTTTCGTCCAGAAGGAAATGGACATACCCTAAGGGGCGCTACCTCCAATAACTTTGTTGCATCCTTCCTGTTTCGACCATTACCGGGTTGTGAGGTTCGACAAAGTCTCGTTCACAAAGTTACGCTTTTCACAAAAGCCATGCTTCGATCAACAAATGATCGGCAGTACTCAGCATGCCACACTATCAAATTGGTAGTATATCACTAATAACCATCAACTACATAAGCTCTGAGCTCGTACGTCTCAGAGAAGGGTGTTAAGCTAAGAGAATAAATTCTCCGCCACCAACAGAAATGTATTTGATAGAGATCAGCTTTATATCTCAAAGTGTAATGTCAGACATACAACCATACAAGTCCGTTCCGGGTTTGAACGGAACCGAAGGCACTTCTTCCAATAAAGGAAGAAGCCCTTGCAATCCGGGTATCCAATCCCGATCGGACTCCTCATCACATATAGAGATCTCTATACCGGAGCAACTTAGTGCAAAGTCATTTGATAGGTTATCCTATCGTTCTCGAAGACACCCGGTCATCACCACCATCTTCAAATGCTATCCATTTCGTCGTATCACTATTCGAAATTGGTCATATGACACAAAGTCCTCTCTCGGCTAAACCAAATAGTGAGAGCTTAATTTAAAAACGTGTGGATATATCAATCACAAAGATTCATCATTAAGATTCGATGTGGGTTTCGGATAAACAACTGGAATCCGACTCCCTGTTGCATCGAAATTTAAAAGCTGTTTAAAGGCCAACAGTTTTCACATTCACACAGAAACATATCACAGATATCACAGTTCAATTCACAGCAATTCACATCACAAAGTATCACGATCACATATCAGAGATATTAACCAAATCAAGACATTCAATAATAATCAATCATTTATAAGCAAGATGAATTAATCGGGTGATTATAATTAATTTATCACATAATCATCTTCATTAATTAATTAATGATTAGTTATCCTTAATTATAAATTAATTAATCCTTAATTGTTAATTAATTAATCTTAATTTCTAACTAATTAACCTTAATTATTATTTGATTAACCTTTAATTATTAATTAATAAATTAACTAATTATTCTTAATTAATGCTTAATTATCAATTAATTAATCTTAATTACTTTCATTAATTAAATATTTCTTAACTAATTACATTTAATTAATTAATCCTTAATTATAAATTAGTTAACCTTAAATTAATAATTAATTAACCTTTAATTAATTATTCTTTAATTATTAAGTAATTATGAATCATTTATCTTGATTAATCATTTAAGTATTATTAAAATCTTTAATTAACAAACCTCATGATTAATCACCATTAACACATAAATCAGTTCAGAAGATTAAGGTTAATTAAAAATTTAAAACAACATTTCGTCTTAATTTACTTTTAATTATATTATTTATTTAAAATAAATTAAGAATTAATTAATAAAAAAATCACAAAATTAAATAAATAATTTAATTACTTTTAAAATGATTTACTTTTAAAACCTTAAATAATATCATTATTTAAAGGAATAAGTCAAGCATGTTTTAAATTCGAAATTTGGTTTTTAAGTTTTAAAACAGTTGTACATTGACCCGAGACTGACTCGAGTATCACCCGACCTAACAGGCTGCTTACTTCGAGTTTTTCCCAAAACCAACCCGTATTTCGTTTCAAACTTTAATTATTTTTGTTTAAGTCTTAGAAACTCGGTGCACATACCAAATTACTCGAGCCAAGACTCGAGCCAAGACTCGAGCCAGAAGCAAGATTTCCCAAAGTCGTCTTCGAGCTCCGCCTTCATCTTCTCGGAAACAACCCAATGGTACAAACTCGATACCTGTGCCATGTACAAGAACTCCGGCCATCTTCGGTTAGTGCTACACTATAGATTAGTCGACAACAACCTCCTCTAACCTCACGATCACCTAGAATCCCCGAACAATGGCGAACTCGCGATCCAACTATCTGACCAGACCTGGAACAAAACCAACGCCCACAAAACCACCACATGCTTCCACCTCCGACCATCAGAGGACACGTAATTACGTCCAGAGCCGCGCCAACCCATCATGTAATGATTCCCACCGAAGAGATCAACTCCGGTACTCTGACGAAGCCGCGACAATCAATTTTGCGGCTTCCACCAAAACATGAGTTAAAACTCTAGATCATCGAAATTTGGCCACCACGATGATTGGGAATTTTCCTGATAATTTTTCCCAAGCTCGACCATCCCCCGACTACCTACAGCCACGATCACGAGACCTCCACATTCATCGATCACCAGAATTTTCCCTTAAACCCAATATCATTCAACCCGCAAGTTCTCCTAGGATTCATACTTAAAAATTCTGATTTCACTTTCAAAAATCATTATTTTCAAAAACGTTTTCGATGATATAATTGAAATACGTAAACATGATATTTGAATTTGACCCAATTTAGAGTTTACATTGTATTTCCTTGTATCCTAGCAAACCACTTGATAATTTTATTGGAAAATAATTTTTAAACTTAAATCTTGTTTATACAAACAAGTTTCATTTAGATCATGAAGCCTAAAAATGATTTGAGAAGGAGCTTTTGATTTTTTGAAAAAGGTTTTAGAACCTGTAAACTTGAAATAGGACTCATATTCATGTATCCAGACATGCACAAGCACATATATCATAATTGTATATATATAACCAATTTTTACAACTTAACTTAAAGCATGATCACAAAAATTAGTTCAAATCCAGATTTCAACAGAGTTTACTCTCCTCGGTAAAATGAATAGAGAGCTTTTAAACCTGGAAGTTGTTTTAAAGTTGAAAAATCTAGAAAATGTTTTGATTCCTGAGATTTGATCTTGAAAACTGGTCTGGACTTGATTTTGTTTTGAATTCTGGAATGCTTGCTTTAGGTTGTTGTTGGAGATAATCTTTACATTGAAATCTTGCTTAAAATTGTAAAAGAGAATTGAGTTGCTTTTGATCTTTTTGAATTGCGTTGCTGGTTTACGGATTGAAGAGGCATTTTGTTTAGATTTTTCTTTTCTCATATTCGGTTTTGATAATTTTATTTCTGGTTTTAGAATTTGTACAGGCTTTGGAAATGAAGGTAAAAAGAATGAGAAGGAGGAGATGTAATAGTTCATATAATCTTTTTTTTCTTTATTTTATTAATTTTCTTAAAAAAACAAAAGCGGCATTTGTCAATCCTAATGATAACATTATTACACTTGTTAATTTTCTTTCTTCATGGATTACACTTGTTAATTTATGTGCTAAAAGCTTAACACTTGTCTTTTTTTCCCTTTTTATATAAATTTAAATTATATTTTATAAATAGTTTTTCTTTATATATATATATATAACCTTTAAAGAAAATAATTTTGAGACTAAAATATATATCAATAAACAACCACATGTATTATTTTTCAAATCTAAATTATTTTACTAAGATATTTGTTGTTAAATTCAAATTCAATTTCAAATTTAAATCTATCCATATATATATACATATATATATATATTAAATTCAAATAATTTTAAAATATTTATTATTTTAAATGTTTAAACTCAAATGCAAATTACAATCTTATTTATATATACAAATCAACATTTAATTTATTTGTTTTGAAAAATTCAAATTAATTCCAAAATTATTTTAAAAATTTATATTAATTGCTAATTTTAAATCTGATAAAAATTGGAATGTTACAGATTTCCCCCTTTAAGAAAATTTCGTCCTCGAAATTTGACAGAGAGAGTGACAAACAAAGAATATAAGAACACAGAAAAAAAATAGAGAAATGACTTGCCAAACTAAGCCGAAATATCCACTCTGCAATTGGGATAGGATTTTTGCATGCTATCCTCTGTTTTCTAAGTACAGTCATTTTGTTCACCACTCTATTGCACTTTAACCAGTTCCACAACTTTATTCCTCGGCTGCTTTTTACCTCGATTAATTATCTTCAATTGTTCTCTTTTTACTACCAAATTTGGTGTGATCTCCAAATCCTGCTGAGCGGCTTCCTCAATAATACAGTCTGGATCGTGCACATATTTCGAAAGGTGAGAAACATGGAACACATTGTGTACGCCGGATAACCAATTGGGTAGTTGCACTCGATAAGCCAATGGACAGATCCTCTCCATTATAGGAAAAGGACTAGTATATCGTGGTGTCAGCTTACCAGTCTTTCCAAATCTCAACACTCCACGCATTGGAGACACTTTCAAGAAAACAGAATCTCCAATCTGGAATTCTAAAAATCTTTTCCTGCGGTCAGCATAACTCTTCTGACGACTTTGAGCCGTTTTCAGTTTCTTTCGAATAAAATCAACTTTCTCATTGGCTTCCTTTGTCATATCTGGTCCGAGGACGAGCGTATCATCTGACTCAATCCAACATGCAGGTGATCGACACGGACGCCCATATAATGATTCGAAAGGAGCCATTTTGATACTGGCCTGATAGCAATTATTATATGATATGCGAATGGTCTTTCCATGAACCACCAAAGTCAAGTATACAAGCACGCAAAAGGTCTTCTAAGTTCAATTTATCCTTTCAGTCTGTCCATCAGACTACGGATGGTAAGCAGTACCGAAGTTCAGTTTTGTTCCAAGTGCGGCTTGAAATGCCTCCCAAAATCTGCTAGTGAAGATCGGGTCACGATCACTCACTATACTACTCGGTATATCGTCGAGACGGACAATTTTCTTTCACATACAATTCAGCCAAACTTGCTGCTGTCCGGGTAGATTTTACTGGGATAAAGTGGACAGTCTTGGTTAGACGGTCCACAATAACCCAAATTGCTTCATTCCCCTTTCGAGTGCATGGCTACCCATCTATGAAATCCATAGATACTCGATCCCATTTCCACTTCGGCACCTCCAATGGTTGGAGTAAATCCGCCATTTTCTTTTGATCACTTTTAATTTGCTGACAAGTAGCACAACGATTGGCATAAATAGATATGTCCCTCTTCATTATTTTCCACCAGAAAGTTCTTTTGATATCTCGATACATCTTATTAACTCCTGGATGGATACTAAGTTTGGACTTGTGACACTCGTCCAAACTTCACATTTTAGATCCGGGATGTATGGAACACACAACCTGCCTTTCAGTCTTATAATTCCACTATAATTGGTTTCAAAACTGGAATCTTCGCCTTGAAGGATTCTCCCATAAATGTCTCGAAGAAACTTGTCTTCTTTTTGCCTGCTAGCGACTTTCTCAAGAAGAGTACGAGTGACAACAAAATGAGCAAGAATTGCATGTCTTCTACTCAAAGCGTCGGCTACCACGTTGGCTTTTCCAAGCGTATAAAAAATATCCAGGCCATAAGACGCTAGAAATTCCAACCAATGTTGTTGCCTCAGATTTAAATCTTTCTGGGTAAAGAGATACTTTAAAGATTTATGGTCGGTGAATAATTCGAATTTTTCATCTAGAAGAAAGCAGTTTATTAAGTATATACATTAAGTTAAGTTAAACTTTTAAACTTAGGAAAGCTGAAAAAGATTCTCACCCAAAAGTAATGACGCCAGATTTTTAAGGCGAAAATAACTGCCAGAAGTTTGAGATCGTGGGTTAGGTAGTTTTTCTCATGTGGACGCTATTGTCTACTCGCGTAGGCAATTACTGTACCATTTTGCATTATCACAACACCCATACTTTCACCACAAGCGTCTGTGTAAATAAATAAGCCTTAATTCCTGTTAATACAGTGAGAACGGGAGTAGTAGTCAATCTCCTCTTCAACTCCTGGAATGCTTCTTCGTACTTTGGGGTCCAATCGAACTTAGCATTCTTCATAGTCAGTTTAGTCAATGGACTAGCTATCTTGGAAAAATCCTGGAAAATTTTTATGTAGTATCCCGCTAAACCCAGAAAACTTCTAACTTCTTTCGGAATAATGGGTTGCTTCCAGTCTAGAATAGCGAAGACCCTGCTAGGATTTATAAAAATTCCCTCTTCATTAACAATGTGCTTGTGAAATCTAACTTCCTTAACCCAAAAATGACACTTAGAAAATTTGGCGAATAAAATTTTCTTCCTCGATATTTCCAAAACAATCCTCAAGTGTTCAGCATGCTCCTCTTCCGTTTTGGAGTATAACAAAATATCGTTAATAAACACAAGTATAAATTTATTCAACACTTCTCAGAATACATAGGTCATTAAGTCTACGAAGTATGCGGGAGCATTGGTTAGTCCGAAAGGCATGACTAACCATTCGTAGAACGTGTCAGGACCCTTAAAAGCAGTTAAATGAATACAGTCTTCAGCAATTTGTAGCTGATGGAATCCTTGGGCTAGATCCATCTTTGAAAAGAATCGAGCGCTGTATAGCTAATCGAACAGGTAATCGATTCTGGGTAAAGGAATTTTTTTTTGAGAGTTAATTTATTGAGATCGCGGTTGTCTATGCACAATCTCAAGGATCCATCAGACTTGGCCATAAACACGACAGTTAAACCCCAATCGGAAACACTGGGGCGTATTAATCCTTTCTTTAGAAAATCTCGGGTTTGCTTGACTAGTTCTATTCTTTCCCTTGGTGCCATCCTGCAGCTTGCATGAACAACAGGACGAGCATTTGGAACTAAATCAATTCTGAATTCAATTTCTCTGTGCGTGGGTAAAGATTTGACCTCTTCGAATACGTTTGGAAATTTCTGGACAATAGGTATGGACTCCAGACTAGGTTCGGGATACCCCAAGGTATACTCAGCTTATCACTCTTAGGACTCGGATCCTCACAAGAGATTTCAATGAAATTCCCAAATTTGGTTCTGATCGAAATCGTTCGATTGTTACGATCTAATTTGGCTTCGTATTCTGTTAGCCAATCCATTCCGAGTAGGATTTCAAATTCATTAAAGTTGAGAACAAAGAGACTGATAGGAAATTGATGACAAGAATGCGAGATAGGAACTTCTCTGCATCGTCGCAGGGCCACCAACTGGATTTTTCACGCAGATGGGCTTGTCGACAAATTGGGTTTGAGTTTTAACTTCCGAGTAGCCTTTGAAGTTGAGGGGTCATCCTTTATCGCATACACTTTCACTACTTGAGCTTGCTTCATTGTTGGGCAATCTTTTACTACGTGTCTTGGTTTGTGACAATAATAGCATTCTCTAGTTCCCTGGCTTGTCTTTGTAGGTTAATCTTTCTTTACTTGTTTCTTTGGATTTTTGCAACTGTTTGAATAATTGCCCTTCTCCCGACAATTATAACAAGTAATATCCCTCGCCGGGATTTCCCGATTACTCTTCTTCTCCTTTTATTGATACGGTTTCTTCCCTCCAAACTTCCTTTTCTTCCATTTCGGATTGCTTGCACTTCCGTTCTCCTCCGGAACTTCCTACTTATCCAGGGTAGCGTATCTATAACCCATATCGATCAAATCAGAAAAAGATTCCTTTACGTGAGCAGTTATTCTCTCATGGAATTTCTTATTCATTCCACGAATAAATCTTTCATTCTTCTTCAAGGGGGTGTTCACCAATTCCGGACCAAATCAAGATAGCTCGTTAAACGTATTCAAGTACTCTACAAACGATAAACTCCCTTGCTTCAAATCTATGAACTCCTGGTACATTTTGGAGATACCAGTAGATGACATATAATGTTTCTCAAACACTTCTTTAAATCGATCCCAAGCGAATTCATCCTCCGGTTCATCCACTGTAACAGTCTCCCACCAGGTTAAAGCTTCCTCTTGGAGTTGCCAGGCTTGTGCTTCGATAATAGACTCCTTGCCAGTAAATAGCTTTCCACCAAGCCTAAATTTTTTATATATAAATCAGCCAGATTCGGCTGAGGTTGAGGGGAATTGCTGCTTTCGTTGTTGCAGGGACTTGACCAGTTGTAGTGGTATTTCCCATCCCCTACCTCGTCCTCTTCTAATGCTTATTCTCACTATCTATAAATAGTAAGGAAACTTGATTTAGGCATACAGACAAGATATCTTAGGAATATACTCATTCTAGGGTATTTATAACCCTATCTCTAATGAGTCACCTAATGCGTTATACTCCATAGCTAAAGTTCTTAGACAACCTTCAGCTCTGATACCACTTGTCACGACCCGAAATCCAGCGATTGAAAATTGACATCAAATACCTCATTTGTATTCGACTGCCGGAGATTCAACCGTTGAACTCCAGTTCGGTGGAGCTTATAACAACATTAGATGAATATAAAATAGCGGAAACAAAAGATGATTCATTGATAAACATCACAGGTACATCATAGATACAACATTTGATTTCAACACATAACCACCATCATCGAAGTAATATATACATGATACAATAACAGAATGACAACACCATAGCGGAACAATAGAGTCTTCAAAAAGAGAGATAGCGAGAATCCAAACTAAGCGCCTTCAATCCAAAAGCTTCCAAAATCCGATATCTTTCAAAAGACTTCAAAAGATTTCCAAACCAAAAGCTTTCCAAGACTTTTACCATCTTGGTCCTAAACATGGATAACCTGCTTCTAGGCTGTCCATGTGGAAATTATGGGCACCCAGAGTTTAGGAAGGGAACAACAAACTCCGGGTCAGTCATGGGACTGGTGTGAGTAAAAAAACAGTTATTTGTGCAAAAACAATTTATAAAAGAAATCCGTTCATGCTTTTGGAAAATGAAACTACCATAAGGCCTCTCGGTACACACACAATGCATTCGCACACTTGGGGGAGATTTCTCCTTATGATAGTCAAATATGCTTGATACGAGAAAACATCTTTTCGATATTATTATTAGTGCATAGTGTGAAAATATTACGAAAGTATAATATAAATCTTAGCCAGCATACTTACCATTATAGTATTCCTACTATAGCTACCATATTAGACGGCAGGTTCTACAACTAAAACCGTACTGGGCGCAAATTGGTGATTGGATGTCCAACAACTGGTCAGACTAAGGAACTTCCTATGCCACATGGGTACGCCTCTGGAGGGACGCCCCAAGAACCTAACCGGATCTCTGCCAACATAAGGCTGAGTTACCTCTGTAACTAGGTAACTACTACACGAGTATGCCGTCCGCCGGTCGTAACCGACCTTTATCCGGGGCCTCAACAACGACAACCAGAAAGCAATAAATTTGCACAACCACATAAGTTAAGTATCTGTGTTCCATACCATGATACCACTTTTATCCAGAAGGAAATGGGCATACCCTAAGGGGTGCTACCCCCAATAACCTTGCAGCATCCTTCCTGTTTCGACATTACCGGCTATGAGGTTTGACGAAGTCTCGTCCACAAAGCTACGCTTTTCACAATAGCCATGCTTTGATCAACAAATGATCAGCAGCACTCAACTTGCCACACTACCAAATTGGAAGTATATCACTAGCAACCATCAACTACATAACCTCTGGGCTCGTACGTCTCATAAAAGGGTGTTAAGCTAAGAGAATAAATTCTCTACCACCAACAGAAACGTATTTGATAGAGATTAGCTTTATATCTCAAAGTGTAATGTCAGACATTCAACCATACAAGTCTGTTCCGGGTTCGAATGGAACTGAAGGCACTTCGTCCAATAAAGGAAGAAGCCCTTGCAATCCGGGTATCCACAATCCCGATCGGACTCCCCATCACATATGGAGATCTCTATACCAGAGCAACTCAGTGCAGAGTCATTCGATAGGTTAACCTATTGTTCCCCAAGACACCCGGTCTTTACCACCGTCTTCAAATGCTATCCATTTCGTCGTATCACTATTCGAAATGGGTTATATTACACAAATTCCTCTTCTGGCTAAACCGAATAGTGAGTGCTTAATTTAAAAACACATGGATATATCAATCAAAAAGATCCATCATTAAGATTCGATGTGGGTTTCAGACAACCAACTGGAATCCGACTCCCTGTCGTATCGAAATTTAAATGCCATTTAAAGGCCAACAGTTTTCACATTCACATAGAAACATATCAAAGATACCACAGTTCAATTCACAGCAATTCACATCACAAAGTATCACGATCACATATCAGAGGTATCAACCAAATCAAGGCATTCAATAATAATCAATCATCTATAAGCAAGATGAATTAATCGGGTGATTATAATTAATTTATCACATAATCATTTTCATTAATTATCTTTAATTAATGATAATTACCTTAATTTTAAATTAATTAATCCTTAATTTTAATTAATTAATCTTAATTACTAATTAATTAACCTTAATTATTATTTAATTAACCTTTAATTATTAATTAATAAATTAAGTAATTATTCTTAATTAATGCTTAATTATTAATTTATTAATCTTAATTGCTTTCATTAATTAAATATTTCTTAACTAATTACATTTAATTAATTAATCCTTAATTATAAATTAATTAACCTTAAATTAATAATTAATTAACCTTTAATTAATCATTCTTTAATTATTAAGTAATTATGAATCATTTACCTTAATTAATCATTTAATTATTATTAAAATATTTAATTAATAAACCTCATGATTAATCACCATTAACACATAAATAAGTTCAAATGATTAAGGTTAATTAAAAATTTAAAACAATATTTCATCTTAATTTACTTTTAATTATATTATTTATTTAAAATAAATTAAGAATTAATTAATAAAAAAATGTCACAAAATTAAATAAATTTAATTTAATTACTTTTAAAATGATTTACTTTTAAAACCTTAAATAATATCATTATTTAAAGGAATAAGTCAAGCATGTTTTAAATTCGAAATTTGGTTTTCAAATTTTAAAACAGTTTTACATTGACCCGAGACTGACTTGAGTATCACCCGAGCTAACACGCCGCTTACTTCGAGTTTTTCCCAAAACCAACCCGTATTTCTTTTCAAACTTTAATTTTCTTTGTTTAAGTCTTAGAAATCCATTGCACACACCAAATTACTGGCGCCAAGACTCGAGCCAGAGCAATATTTCCCGAAGTCGTCTTCGAGCTCCACCTTCATCTTCTCGGAAACAACCCAATGGTACAAACCCGATACATGTGCACATGTACAAGAACTCCGGTCATCTCTGGTCAATGATACTACTGTAGATCAGTCGACGACAACCTCCCCGAGCTCACGACCACCCAGAATCCCTGAACAATGGCAAACTCGCGATCCAACTATCTGACCAGACTTGGAACAAAACCGACGCCCACAAAACCACCACATGCTTCCACCGCTGACCATCAGAGGTCATGTAATTACGTCCTGAGCCGCGCCGACCCATCACGCAACGATTCCCACCGAAGCGATCAAATCCGGTGCTCTGACGAAGCCGCGACAATCAATTTTCCGGCTTCGACCAAAACATGGGTTAAAACCCTAGATCATTAAAATTGGCCACCACGATGATCAGGAATTTTCCTGATCATTTTTCCCGAGCTCGACCATCCCTCGGCTACCTACAACCATGAGCCCGAGACCACCACGTTTATCGATCACCAGAATTTGCCCATAAACCCAATATCCTTCAACCCACAAGTTCTCCTTGGATTCATACTTAAAAACTCTGATTTCACTTTCAAAAATCATTATTTTAAAAAAAGTTTTCGATGATATAATTGAAACAAGTAAACATGATATTTGAATTTGACCCAATTTAGAGTTGACACTGTATTTACTTGTTTCCTAGCAAACGACTTAATAATTTTATTGGAAAATAATTTTTAAACTTAAATCTTGTTTATACAAACAAGTTTCATTTAGATCATGAAGCTTAAAAATGATTTGAGAAGGAGCTTTTGATTTTTTGAAACGGGTTTTAGAACCTAAAACCTGAACCAGGACTCATATTCATGTATCCAGACATACACAAGCACATATATTCATATTTATATATATAACCAATTTTTACAACTTAACTTAAAGCATGATCAAACAACTAGTTCAAATCATGATTTCAACAGAGTTTACTCACCTAGGCAAAATGAACAGAGAGCTTTTAAACCTGGAAGTTGTTTTAAAGTTGAAAAATCTGGAAAATGTTTTGATTGCTGAGATTTGATCTTGAAAACTAGTCCGCACTTGATTTATTTTGAATTCTAGAATGCTTGCTTCAGGTTGTTGTTGGAGATAATCTTTACTTTGAAATTTTGCTTAAAATTGTAAAAGAGAATTGAGTTGCTTTTTTTCTTTTTGAATTGCTTTACTAGTTTAAAGGTTGAAGAGGCATTTTGTTTAGATTTTTCTTTTCTCAAATTCGTTTTTGATAATTTTGTTTCTGGTTTTAGAATTTGCACAGGCTTTGGAAATGAAGATAAAAAGAATGAGAAGGAGGAGACGTAATAGTTTATATAATCTTGTTTTTCTTTCTTTTATTAATTTTCTAAAAAAACAAAAGTGACATTTGTAAATCCTAATGATAACATTATTACACTTGTTAATTTTCTTTCTTCATGGATTACACTTGTTAATTTATGTGCTAATAGCTTAACACTTGTCTTTTTTTCCCTTTTTATATAAATTTAAATTATATTTTATGAATTGATTTTCTTTATATATATATATATATATATATAACCTTTAAAGAAAATAATTTTGAAACTAAAATATATATATTAATAAACAATCACATGTATTATTTTTCAAATCTAAATTATTTTACTAAGATATTTGTTTTTAAATTCAAATTCAAATCCATCCATATATATATACATACACATATATATTTTATATTCAAATAATTTTAAAATATTTATTATTTTAAATTTTTAAAATGAAATGCAAATTACAATCTTATTTATATATACAAATCAACACTTATTTTATTTGTTTCGAAAATTTCAAATTAATTCCAAAATTATTTCCAAAATTTATATTAATTACTAATTCTAAATCTGATAAAAATTGGGATGTTACAATGTGATTCTAAGGCCATTGTGGTGTGGGAATCCATTTGGGATTCAGTGATCTATTTTTGGAGCGCCGTGTAAGTTGGAACGTCGGACGTAGCCTCTTCAGCGGAAACGACTAAAACCAGAGATAGAAGGTATGACCGGTAGGGTTTGCGAATCCATAGGTTGTAATCGGCTCCTTCCTAGCAATACGGATAGCTTCTATTGTTTTTGACATACCGGAGCGATGCACTCGGTCTTAGCAAGACCAGTTATGCTTTTCCTGTGATACCCCGGCTAGACGGGTGTGATGCTTCGAAAGGATAACTCTGATCCTTGTGAAGAAGGACCGTTCTTGAAGTACTGAGGGCACATCCATGGAAATCCTACATAATTAGCGAATGAGCCTTATTGATTTTCGATTATATACTTAGTATCGTTGTGATGTACACAGCACATGCATCCCAGCTACTTGTTATTATTACTTTGGCGATTAGACACTATTATAATATCAGATGATTTTCCATTAAAGCATTTTGCTTACTGTAAGGTAAAAACCAATCTGTATTTATTTACAGAAAGGTCTTACGAGATACCTTGTTTTGAAAGGGTACTAAACTTTAAGAATCAAGTTGTTTGTGTTTAAATTTCCACGCTGGTTTCACCAGAATGACCCGGGCGTGGTTTTTTCCTAAATGCTTAGGTCATACCAAGCATATTTATAGTTTTACTTTGATATTTGGATCTTCAGGAGAGGAGTTGGAGGCCTAGAGACATATTCACGTAGATAGTTATATTTTTGTTGCATTATAGCTGTGTTTATCAGCAATTGTGAGGACATGGTGTTATAATTGTCTGTGCTGAATAGGTTAGTATACTCTGATTGATATCTATATATGCATAAGTTATAGTTCTAGTTTATGTAAAGATTTGTTCTATATTATAGATTATTCGTTCCACTGTGAGATTCTGTGTTGTTTGGTTTCCTTCTATCTTATTTCTACTTTCTTTTTCTTAACTATCTGCCTTTCTGTGCAATTTCGACTGGACAATTGTGGTACATTGTCGGTTTAAACTGTATAGAAAAGTGGGTCGTGACATTGTGGTATTAGAGCCTAGGTTGAGCGAATACCTAAGCTTTGGTGGAATTACTCATTAGAGAGAGGGTCAGCAGTACCCTAGAATGAGTTTGAGCGTGTGTGTATATATATATATATATATATATATATATATATATATATATATATATATACGAGAGTGCATATCTTTTAGTGCTATACAATGTTTTATATTGTGTTAATTGATCTGTTAAGTGGCTTATGAATTCTGGTCAATACGAGTAGCTAACTTTTTTGATAGGAATCTCTAAACACTTGAACAAGGCCAATGGACACAATATTGTTTTAAGTGGGTAAATGAAGTAATTTTACTCAGGATATATTTTATATTAAAGGAAATGATTTTCAAAATATATAGTATTTTCAGATGCTGTTTGATAAGTGATGATAAAATTTATCATCTAGGATTTGATTGGTCATAGCCATCTAGTTCTGAGCATCCTCTATTACCTTTCCTTTTGACTTGAGTATTCCTTTAGAATCTGGGTCTTGTAGACAGAAACTTTGGCAAATTTGAAATTTTGAGTAAATTGTGTTTTACTAAAGGAATTTAAAATATTTTAAGATAAATATTTTAGAAAGATTTTACATATATAAAAGAAAATTTTATAATAATTGATTTATAAAAAGAGACATTTGAGAATTTAAAACTCCAGTGACTTTAGGAAATTGTTATAAATAAATTTTTAAGGGAAAATGATTACGGTATTACTTAAGTAAAGTTTTTAAATGATAGTAATTTAAAGGAAGAGTTATTTGAAGTATGTACCTATATGTACTCTGTAGCATATGTGAATTCCTGAAAACCTTATGATCTCATTGTTAGGTTGTGTTAATTAATTACAAAGGGCTCGTAGTGTCGTCCGAGGAGAGCGGATGAAAATTGGGCAGTATTTCAGCAAAGAAGTAGCTAGAGAGATTATGGAACTTATTGAGCAGTCATCGCAATATGAAGAGGAGTCCGAGGTAGAAGTAGAGGAGGAATCCAAACCAGAAGAAGAGGAAAATTTCATGGCAGGAGATGAGGAGGGATTCGTGGAAGAAGAAGAGGAATATGAGATAGAAGAGGAGCCTAAATCGAAAAACGATGATGCTATTATCTGAGAAATGGGCAAGATTGTTAGTGAGCCACTTGCAGGCTGGGACATCCTTCTTAGAGATGACTTATGGTCTATGGAAGAGATGCTGATACCTAAGGAACCAAGCTGGGGATTGTATGGATTTCATACAGGGATGCTGAGACTAGGGAGATGGAAGTATTGGAAGTGTAGGACTCTGATGGAGAGAGTCCACTGTGAGATGTTAGTTCGGATTGGGTTAGTTCTCTTAGAATGTACACCCTATTGAACCTAGTAGTAGCCATAGGCATCATGGATGTGTGTTTGGATTGTAGATTAATGTGTGTGTTATGTATGTGGGTGTAACTGGCTAATGGTTGTTGATATCTCCTGGATATGTGTATATGTATGTAGTGACTATATTGTTGAAGTATCTTAGCTGATGCTCTGTATGACAGATATTTTGGGATATAAATATAGATGATTGAACTTGTTTGATATGGTTGTTTATTAATTCGTTAATAAAAAATTCGGTTAGTTGTGTTTACTAGCATGCTTACGGCAATTTCGGGGACGAAACTCTTTAAAGAGGGGAGGAATGTAACGACCCAGAATTTTTATCATCTTGAGTTTTGAATTTTAATTTTAAATATTCAATAATACTGTATTTTAATCAAAATAAAACCCTTGTTAAATGATAGTTGGTAATAATAAAAAGTTTTAAACCAAGATGATATTTTGAATTTCTAGATTTTATTTGTAAATTAAAAAAAAATTCAAATAAATATAGATGAAAATAAAAGAATATATTATAAATAAAAATGAATATGGCTTATGAACAACATAATGTTGAATAAATAGAAAGTGTTTAAAATTGGGTTTTTCTTATGTAAATACATATTAGTTTAAATAAGAAGAATGTGTGTTTGTGTGTGTCTATATATAAGTTCAAAAAGAAAAATATGGTACTTATAAACAAATAGTATATTAATAACAATATATATTGGAAAGTGGAAAAAAGTAAATATATAAGGAAAATATAATATGATAGAAATGATAAAAATTAAAATATCATTTAAACCATTTTAATAAGAAATCTTTTACAAAATCATGTTTTGACAAAATTTTATTTCTTTGAATTTTACATCTATAAATATAAAATAAATAATAATATAATTTGAATATGAAAAAGTAAAAAAATATATTCAAAAGCCACTTTGCAAATTGTTTTCAAAATATAAGTGAAGCATGCTTAAAATCAAATGGAAGTAAAAAGTAATAAAAGAGAAATATGACCAAAGTAAATCAAGTAAAAAGCAAAACAAAGTTACAAGTTAAAATTTTTAACATTTCCTGACCAAAATTATTGCAAGTAAAAATGAAACTATATACACACAGACATACACACATAAGCACGTCTGGTCTAAAATAGGAAAGACTAAAATCTTCATCTTAACTTCATTTCAACCTCAAACTAAATATCAACTCAAAGCCACCAAAACTCATTTCCATTCATCATAAAAACATTATACAGCATATCAAATCTTCTTGAGTCTGAAATCTTGTACGTATACACCATTTCTCCTTTGTAAACATGTATATTTAAGGGTATGTATGGGTGTATATGCTCAGTTTTCAAAGGCCTGTAAAAAAACTCGGTAACAAAAAAAGCTCTGTAAAAAAAAAAGCACCCTGTATTCCAAAGCAAGAATGGCTACCAAGTTTTCAGATCATAAATTAAAAGTCAACTTGAAGATTCAAAGGGCTTTCCTCATTATTAAGGTGAGGATTTAAATTGAATGCATGTAATTTTCCTAATAGTACACTGTGACTTTTACGGAGATGAAATTTCTTATGTACTCTAGACTAAAAAATCCTTATCTCTCAATCCACTTTGAAGTTTCTGATGATGTTAACTAGGGAAATGCTTGTTATTGATTTTAAAATAAACTAAAAATGGTTTGTAGTTTGTTCGATTTATATATTATGAGAAATTGCCAAATGATAGTAAACAACTTAGTTTTTGATAATTTTCAACATATTTGAAACATTGAATCAAGTTTGTTATCATGAATCATGAACTTTAGTGGAAAAATCCTGATTTTTAAGCTATTAAATCAAGAGATATTCGGGGTTGAAGATTTTTTAATTAAAAAAATAAATTGGAGTTTGGGAATGAACGAGGCGGTGGATCGTTGACTTCGGGATGGTCGTGGGGTCGAGGATAGGGATTTTGTTCTAAGGTGGTAGTATGGGTGCACAAGCCAGTTCTAGGGTTTTAGAAGGGTTTGGTTTAAGCTCTGGACGCGGTCAAATTGGGGAAGAAGGAGACGACCGGAGGAATCGAAACTGGGTGTGGAAGGAGTAGAGGACATGGGTTTATGGTGGTGGTAATGGTGTGTATTCAGGTGATAGGATGAGGAGGGGCGAGGTCAACTTTGGGTTGGTGGTCGAAAAAACTGGGTTCGCATGTGTTCGGATTTGGCCAAAGAAGGTTGAAGCTTCAGTGGAGGGGCGCAATCAGACGTAGGCGAGAAAGGTGACCCGGTGGTGTACTCGGTTGGGTGAACGACGGTGTGGTAGTGCTGTGCACGTGAACGTGCACGCGAGTTTTGGCCATGGGGGTTGGAGATATGGGAAAAAGAGATTTGGGTTCGGGTCCAAGCAAGAAGGAATGGATGCGCGCAGGTGAGTCGAACGTGTGGTGGCGTTGGATTCAAGTCGAATTGGATTTTTGGAAAATATTGATCTAGAAGAAGAGTGCTCAGGCAAAAAGAGAAGTAGGGAAGAAAAGGAGAAAAGGAATGAGATGAGAGGAGAAAGGGAAATGGGTTCTTGGTTTTGGGCTTCGACCCATGTTTAAAAATAAATTTAACAAAAAAAGAAAAAAAGAAAAGAGGTGTGCGTTTGGGCTTCGGTCCAATGGGGTACGAAGGAGAAATCATTTACATTTTAAAATGTTAAAATTATATATATATATATATATATATATATATATATAGATATAGATATTTAGTAAAATTTTGAAATGTTATAATAAATGTATACGAATTCTGATTTACGTGAAATTCGTTGCGATGGGTTCGTATCAACGAGCACGACGTCATCGTACGATTGGTTGTCGAGTTTAAGCAAGTGTAAATTTTAAGTAATTTAAAACGAACAGAATTTAATTACCGTTAAAACAAATATCGTCGTTTAAATTTATATGACTTGTCCATTGAAATTATTTGCCAAGATAAAAATAACGATGGTTTAATTTAAATTAATTATGATGTTTTGACATTAGTTTAGCGGAATAAAACATCATTCCGCTAATTATATTAAATTGGACCCTAATTGACAGAATAGATCACCGTTCTGCAGCCATTATATGTGTTTTTTTGACATTAACTAGCAGAAATGAAACCTTGTTCTGCTATCATATTCGTATGCACAACTATTTATTATCTTGATAAATTATATTGGACAATGTGATGTCGAATTTGATTGTTAAGATGGATTGATTCTAGATGTGGATATCTGAATCTGTTATTTTGGAATGTTATGGTATAATTGGCAACTTGATTAAGTACCAATGGAATTAATAAGCCTCTTTCCAATTTGGAAGTTGATTTTGAACCAAGGTTGTTTATGGTTAATTATTTTATTGATTCTTAAAAGTTATTTGAAAGTATTTAATTATTGTTTTCATGGTTATTTAATTATTTAAAGTGTTTAAAAGTATATTATAATTATTAATTAAAATCATCTTATAATAATTTGATTTAAAAGTTAATTATTATTTAAGAATTAATCAATACTAAAATATTATTATTTTTTTCAAAGATAATTTGTTCGATATTAATATTATTTTCTTTTTACAAATAATATACTATATAGTAAACCGTTATAAAAGAGTATTTTCAAAATTAACTTTGAAATTATTATAGAAACTTTATAAGTATTTTTTTGAGATGATTATTGAAATAAAAGTTTTCGTGAAGTAATGGTATAATTTCATAGCGTAATCCAATGGGCAGAGATAGACTATAGTTTAGGATGTTTTCAGTGGGATAGCGATGTAACCATTATGCAAACTGCGACCTATGATTCATTGCATGGCGGAAATTGGGAGGCAGTGATTGCCTAAATTAAGTTTGGATTTCCCTGGGATAGAGACGCAATCATCGAACTACGATCCATGGTCGATACCAAATGGTGCTTTCCATACTTATTTTTAAAAGTTTTACAAATATTTTTGAAAAGATCTGATTTGTTAATATACTTATTCTGGTGAGATAATTATATGACAATTTTTGATAAAGAGATTTTATTTATTGAAATTAAATTAAATGAGGCTTAGTAATTTCAGTGGGAAATGAAATCTTTGGTTGAATGTATGTTTATTTCATAGTAAAATAACCAACTATCAAATCTTGACTTAAATCTATAATCCTTCTTAATTTTGGTGGTACGGAATTATTCCCTACTTAACACCGAAGGATTTTAACTCTAGGAATATCTAGGAGGAATGTGAGAATTATATGGTACGGTTACCATCAGGTTACTATACCATACATATAAATGTGTGGATCTTCTAGGACAAATGATAAAGAGATCCATCCACCAAAAAAGTTCGTGGGTGATCCCCGATCTTATGTATTGTTTGATTATTTCCTAAAGAACCCATCTTGAGCATTCTGAAAATCGACGAATGGTTTGTGGGTACCCAGGAAATAGAGAGTGTTCGCATAAGAGATGATTCGGAACTCAGGACCTACTTCGAAACCATATACGATTAAATGGAGGAGATGCGTTATTATTTGGGGATGCTGAAATCCATACGTGGTTCTGTAACTCGTTGTAGTGTGGGAATCTGTGTGAGATTCCAAGATCTGTTGAGATGTGGGAATCTGTATGTGATTCCGAGGCCATCGTGGTATGGAAATCCATATGGGATTCCGTAATATATTTTTAGAGCGGTGCATAAGCAAGAACGCCGAAATTAACCTCATTAGTGGAAATGACTATAAAAAGAGATAGGAGGCATGGCCAGTAGGGTTGGCAAACCCATAGTTGTGATCGGCTCCTTTCTAGCAATACGGATACCTTCAGTTGTTTTTGGCACGCCGTAGCGATGCACTAGGTCTTAGCAAGACCAGTGTAATGACCTGCCTTTTTGGACAGTTTAAATTGAAGATAAACCGCACACATCAGACTCAACCCATTCAAAAGGGTAGATTGTTATGGGGTAAATAAGAAAAAGCAAAGAATGAAAGAAAACAAATACAGAATCTTGCAACAGAATGACAAAATATAATAATCAAATAAACAGCATGAAGTTGTTTACAAATAACATTGATTATTCTTTTATAATAGAGATCAAAGTTACATACAACAAGAATAAATAATAAATAAATGTAGCGGAACAACATAATGCAGTGGAATAAGTATAATAAATAATAATAGTACAAAATCTTCGTCTTTATCCTCCAGAAAGCGGTCTTCGATAAACTTAAAAGCTCAGACTGACCCGAGCGAGCTGAAAAGAAAAAACACTCAATTCAGAACTAAAAGATCTTATTTAAGTCAAATCAACAGTAAATATATATGAGTTAAATATATATGAGTGTAACGGCGTCAGAGATGTTTACAGGTTTTAACATCTCCTATCCATTGTCTAATGTTAGTGCAATAACTTAAGAGATGTTTGGGATTTCCATATCCTAAGGATCCGTTAAATTATCTACTATGTAGTACAATATGCTATTATAATAGTGTCTACAGTAAAGTAAAGTATTAAAATAGCGTTAAGGTGTTACCTATATCTCCCTTAACACATTTTTATATATTCACATATTCTATATAGTACCGTAGTTCCTTCATAAACTAGAGGGCACTCCATAGGTACAGTACAACCAAACTCGTAGAATGCACGACAGGGCATGTGAACACAGCACTCGAGACAATGCCAGGGTAGATATACCAATTGCACTCCTGGACTGCTAGTAACGCATTGCAGCTGCTACCTCCCACCTCGGACACATTCCCAAAATCAAAATCGATGGGTGGCCACCAAATCAATCGCAAGGTCAAAATATAGTATCGAAGAAATGTGCCCGATAGGATGAATGACCTCACTTGGCCCGGTATAGCTCCTATTTTAGTCACGTCTAGCTGACTCACGGGAGTCAGGGTCACAAATATACCTCATATAGAATCGTTTGCCAAAAAATTACTTCATTTCTAGATTCTCCACCACGTACACATTTGTTAAGTGGTTTTCGGTATTGGTAGAGAGTATGACAATATCCGATCCCGGCGTCTTTAACAACCAAACGCTTATTTCACACCAGATGATTCTTTTACATTTCAAAAGTCAATTCACAATTGATATCAAAATATCATATTCTCAAAACCATATCATTTTCGAAATCACATTTACTTTCATAATTATGTCACATTTAAAATCATGTCACTTTCGAATTCATATTTCCAAAATAGATTAAATCCTCATTTAAAATCATCATATTTCTCAAATATGTCTTTTAAATCCCTACTTATGTTATAACATCATTAAACCTTATTTGCTTAAAATTCAAGGCTTTAAATATAACCACTTTACACCATCTGGAGTTTAGAAAATAATTTAGATAGTTATAAATAGTTTAACATAGTTTCTAATAGATATAAATTAGGTTAAACTGGTTTGAAATAGATCAAATAAATTTAAAGTAGAGTAAAATCGATTAAAATATTTTAAATAGATTTAAAATAGATTGAATGAATTTAAAATATATTAAATAGAATTAAATTAGATTAAATAGTTTAAAATAAATTAAAATATTTCAAAATAAATTAAAATAGTTTAAAATAAATTAAAATAGTTTAAAATAAATCAAAATAGTTTAATAAAGCTTGCATGGTTTAAAATAGATTAAAATATATTAAATTAGATTAGAACAGATTAAAATAGATTAACTAGGTTAATTAGGTTGAAATAGGTTAAATTTGGTTAAAATAAATTGGAATAGTTTAAATCAATTAAGTTGGTTTTAAAATAGATTTCAAAGTATTTCAATAACTCAATTCCGATAATGCATTTATATCTGACAATTCAACTTTGAAATTCCAATTTAAATCCTTTGAACAATTCATTAGATAAATTACAGTTTCAACCTTAAAGCTTGGATTTTCGAAAATAATTCAATTTATATAAATCAATTTTTATTTCAAAATACCAGTTAACTGAATTCAAAATTTAAAGATTTAAAAATCATTTAATTTAACCAATCTGGTGTCCGTATATACTTTTCTATCCTATGGTCAAGTGATACAGATATATATCATTTCAATCCGCAATTTAAATTTTTACGGGTATATATCATTTTAACCCGCAATCTCAAAATTTAATTTCAAATACATGAAATCGCCTTAGTCTATCATTATAACCCATGACAATTTCTCCATAATCTATCAGATCGTTCGGGTATGTATCATTTCAACCCATAGGGAACTTATAGTGTTATAATAATATAAAAATATAACATCCACTCATCCAATCTCAACAATCAAACATACATTACAATCACCATACAATCAACCAATAAATAACATCAATCAACTGATTATCATCAACAAGTATTCAATTGACAATTAAATTCAATATTAAATTAAATGACGATTAAATGCACTAAAAGTCATATTTAACTGGAATGACATAAACATACCAAACATTAATCAGTTAATTTCTAATCACGTCATAAATTTAATTTAACTCACATAAGAAAATTTAGTAGTTGTGAGTGGGTTAAAACACTCACTTTTAATATCAAATTGATTTGAAATCCAAAATAGGGCCCAAATTTGAACAGTCTCAGAATTTGTCCAAACAAGAGTCAAAATGTCCTTCGATACAATCCTTAAGAAATAAACCGCGCATAAATCTGACCTCGCATGCAAAAGATATGGACATTAGAACATTACGTGATTTTATTGAACTAAATAAAAAATCAATTCATCAAAACAAGGTTACCTTACACGTAACCATAATCGCGTGAAACCCTCCATTTGAAACCCTAAGACCTATCGCATTTGAATGCGGTCAACTGATGCAACCGCCACCGCATATGCAATTATCGCCACCGCCTGACACCGCGTTACTCTGATCTGACCTCACCCCTGCACTCGCCTCCCAAAGCCGTAGCTACGCCAAGGAGATGGGCACCACGGTCGAGCCTTGGACATACAACCGCCGCTGCCTAGATCATCATTTTCTAGCGAATCTAGGAACAGTTACATCCCAGAACACCACTACAAGGCCTCCTCCACACCCTCTTCCCAACGCCACTCCCCGATCATCGATCGGTTGAAGATCCACCGTTGGATCTGAACCCTAGCAAATGGACGGCCAAAACAAATTCACTGATTTCTGGACAAACGATGATACGATTTCAAAAACGAATTTCACCAGTGAATTACGCTCGTCAAGAGCTACAAAACGGTATATAATATGGTAGGGTTTGGAGGAGTTTGAATTTTTGAAATTGGTTTTGATTTGAAATTTGGATTTGGGGAAAATAGAGTTTCTGCCATTCAAAAGGAGAAGCAAAAGAGAATTTTTCGTACTGTAATCAAAATAAAATGCTGCTAAGGTTAGAACAGAACTATTTATATTAACAAAGCCCGATAAAAAAGAGTGAATACATACCGAATTGGTTCGAACGGCAATAACGACCTGAAAGGCCCATTCTGCTTCCGAAATGAAAGTAGGTCATCCCATGTATCAAAATAGATGTTTTCGATATTTCCAAATTCAATGGAATAGATTTCAATCCTAATTCCATCGCATAAAGAAGTTACTTTTAAAAATCAGCTTATTACAAATTGATTTCAATTGAATTTAATTGAATTGATTTCTATGTGTTTCAAGTCCGTACGATCAAATGATAAGTCCGATCGCTACGAACTTGAAACCTTACAATAATTCACTGTTATGGATATGATGAAACTAGTTTCGTTGAAATCTAAGTTAGTGGCCAAAATGGCTATTTTCACGTTAATTAAATAAATTATTATTAAATTGATTAAATTACTTTTTTTCTTCAAATTTAATAACTAAAAATTTTCATCATCTTTGGTCACTTAGACATTTACAATAATTTAAAACAAATTTACATATCAGTGTTGAATATTACACTAGTTATAGTGTTCAATATCAACTGTAAATAAATCTGATTAATTATATTTTAATTCCAGTAATTTGATTAAATTTGATTTCATTCTTTTATTCAATCAATTATTACTCTATAGACATAGTTAACATTTGTTTATATCTTATTACACTAATATTCTACAATTATCATCTTTTACCATATTAGTTGCAGCATTTCAATTACATTGAATTTTGTCAATTTTAGTATAATTTAAAATCCCAGTAAATTAATTTATCTTTATTTCACTCTTTTTATTAAATCAATTATTGCCTTGTAAATATAATTAACATTTTTACACATTTTATTAAATTCACAGTTTGCATTTATCGTCTTAACTCGTATTAACGTGATATTTAATTACATTTAATTGCAATTGATTTTAAATTTTATTCAATAGATTAAATAAATTGGTAACAAATGACAATCGTCACCTTTTCTAAATTTAATAACATTTGTAAGTTTTTCATCTACACAAAATGTCATAACTAATACCACAACACTATTTTACCAATTGCAGTTAATTACATACCATTTCATTAATTTATACAACCTTTAAATTATCAATTACTTCTTTACTTCAATTATCAATTAATACATATTATTACAATTAATTTACAATCCATAACCAATTATAACTTTTTAATCATTTCAATTAATTGGAATTACATTTAAAGTAGTTATCAATTACCTTAAATTAATACTATTACATTTCATTTCAGTTATATTCTTGTTATTAAATCGTAGTTTTTTTCTTCCAACATTACATCACAAAACTTTGTTAAATCAACTATTTCTAATTATCGAAAATTATGGGTCGTCATAACCAGTTATGTTTTTTCTATGATACCCCGGCTAGACAGGTATGATGCTTCGGAAGGATAGCTCTGATCCTTGTGCAGCAGGACCGTTCTCGAAGTACTGATGACACCTTCATGGAAATATTACACAATTAGCGAACGAGCCTTATTGATTTTTGATTACATGTTTAGTATCGTTGTGACGTACACAGCACATGCATCGCAGCTACTTGTCATTATTAGTTTGGCGATTGGACTCTATTATAATATCAGATGATTTTCCATAAAAGTGTTTTGGTTACCATAAGGTAAAAATCCATTCATGTTTATTTGCGGAAAGGTCTTACGAGGCACCTTTATTTTTAAAGGGTACTAAACTTTAAAAATCAAGTTGTTTGTGATCTAAATTCTCACGCTGGTTTTACCAGGCTGACACGGGCGTTATTTTTTCCTTAATGCTCGGGTCAGACCGAGCATATTTTTCAGGTTTACTTAGATATTTGGAGCTTCAGGAGAGGAGCTGGAGACCTAGAGACGTATTCACGTAGATGATTATATTTCCGTTGCATTATAGTTGTGTTTATCAGCAATTGTGAGGACAATGTGTTATAACTGTCCGTGATGAATATGTTAATATTCTCTGATTGATGTATGTATATGTATAGTTACAGTTTTGGTATATGTAAGATTTTTTCTATATTATAGATTATTCGTTCCACTATGAGATTCTATGTTGTTTGGTTTCCTTTCTATCTTCTATCTTCTTTCTACTTTTTTTTTCTTCTTAACTATCCGCCTTCCCATGCAATTTGGACTGGACAAGTGTGAAAAATTGTCAGTTTAAACTGTACGGAAAAGTGGGTCGTTACATTGTGGTTTCAAAGTCTAGGTTGAGCTAATACCTAGGATTTGTTGGGATTGCTCATTAGAGATAGGGTCAGTAGTACCCTAGAATGAGTTTGAGCATATGTGTGTGTGTGTGTGTGCAGACACACACGAGAGTGCGTATTTGTTAGCACTATAAAATGTTTTATATTATGTTAATTGAATCGTTGAGTGGCTAATGGATTCTGGTCAATACGGGTAACTAACGTTATTGATAGGAATCTCCAAACACTTGAACAAGGGCAACGAACACAATATTGTTTTAAGTGGGTAAATGAAATAATTGTACCCGGTATATATTTTGTATATTAAAGGCGATGATTTTCAAAGTATATAGTATTTTGAGATGTTGTTTGATAAGTGATGATAATATATATCATTTTGGATTTGATTAGTCACAGTCATCTAGTTCTGAGCATCCTCTATTGCCTATCCTTTTGACTTGAGTATTCCTATACAATCTGGTTCTTGTAGATAGAAACTTTGGGAAATTGGAAATTTTGAGTAAACTGTGTTTACTAAAGGAATTAAAAATATTTTAAGATAAATATTTTAGGTAGACTTTACATATATAAAAGAAAATTTTATAATAATTGATTTATAAAAAGAGATATTTAAGAGTTTAAAACTCCAATGATTTCGGAAAATTGTTTTAAACAAATTTTTGAGGGAAAATGCTTTCAGTATTACCTAAGTAAAGTTTTGAATGATAGTAATTTAAAGGAAGAGTTATTTGAAGTATGTACCTATATGTACTCTTTAGCATATGTGAATTCCCAAAAACCTTAGGATCTCATTCTTAGGTGGTGTTATTTAATTATAGAGGACTCGTAGTGTCGTCCGAGGAGAGCGGATGAAAGTTAGGCAGTATTTCAGCAAAGAAGCGGCTAGAAAGATTATGGAACCTATTGAGCAGGCATCGCTATATGAAGAGGAGTCCGAGATAGAAGTAGAAGAGGAATCCAAACTAGAAGAAGTGGAAAATTTCATGGCAGGAGATGAGGAGGAATTCGAGGAAGAAGAAGAGGAATATGAGATAGAAGAGGAGCTGAAATCTTTTAATATATATTTAAGAAATAATGTACCTTTTATGAAATACCCTTTTGATTCAAATGTCGAACGCATATGAAATCACGGTTTACGTAGCATACATTTGTATTTATTCTAAAAATCTACTTGGGTTTCTTACAGTTCCATTCATATCATATTTATACATATATAATTATATAATTTTAATTTATTTATAACTATTATAATTTATTTATAACTATTATAATTTAATTAACTTATATAATATTTATATGTATCTTATTAATTAAATCGCATTTAATTAATTTTAATTCTATAATTTAATTTAAAATTTCAGAAGGCTTTATTTTATTCATCCTAAACCATTTAAGATGAATAATTAACTATAACCTTTATAGTTTATAGATATATATACATACACATCAATATACATTTTTTTTATTAATTAACATTTAATTATTAATCTATCAAATAAATTGTTTATTTAATTAAACATTTTAATTAATATTTCAATAGATTTTGAAATTTTATTTATTAATCTTAAACAATTTTAAGATAAATATTCAATGATAACCTTTATAGTTTTATATGCATAAAGGTTATGATACCATTGTTGGAGCCCAGTCCATTTCGTAGCATGTGAAATGGATAAATTACAAAAAAAAAATCCTTATTTGGAACTTAATGGGCCTAAAATGTCCACTAACTAGCGTTAGATTCAATCTAATTCTTTGATGAAACATATTTTATTTGAATATATTTTTTCTTATTTTTTATTTGTTTAGTTACTCTGATTAATTAAATAAGTTTGTTGTGAATATATAGTCAAGAGAGATAGATCGGAAAGTAGTTGACCATAGATGATTGAATCAAACTCAATCAAAAAACGAGAATTTTTTTTCATTTAGAGAATGAAACCTTTTCATGTATCTCTTTTAATAAATTCCTTTAATTTTCGATCCAACAATTAAATCATATTCTTCTATGTGCGACTAACCAAACATTGATTTTTAAGTGAACAATTACATATAATATGTATACAAAGAATTTTTAATAACACACAAAGAATATAGCATGATAATAAGATGAACTATGAAAAAGTTAATATATACTATATAGATATTAGGATTTATATTTACCATGCATATATTCGTCATTTATATACACGCAAACACATATGTGCACACACATGTATGTGTGTATATGTATGTATATTGATTCCCTTAATTTAATTGTTTAGGGAAGATGTTGACACAAAATATATCTAAAATACATAACTTAATGACATGAAGGTCGAATTGATAATATCAAACATAGACTGGGTGAGTTAAACTTAGAAATTCAAAATTGTAGATTGAAATATCTAAATTTGGCTTGTAGAATATGTTGAAATTCATATTTAGATCAAGTTAACTAATGTGAAAAATATCTCTAATTGACTTTGTATTAATATTATACACATATACACATGTAATAATTAAATTAAATCAATTTTCAATTGATTCAAAATACAAATACAAATTATGTTAACTATTCTAATCCATTTGCCGACATATACTGTAAACATACAAACATATGTATAATTATATAAATGAACCTTTTACAAAATACCCATTTTTAATTTTTAAAACAACAAAAGATTTGAAGTCTGAATACATATGTTATGTTGAATAAGAGATCAATAAATTTTATGTTTCTAAGTGATAAAAAATTTAAAACTAAATAACTAGATTGCAGAAATTGTACACAATGTTTAGGAAACTATTACATGTTTATTGGAAACAATTCAAGGCTGGAAAACATAATTTTAAACATGTATTTGTTTCGATTTTTATTGATTAAAGTAAATCTAATTAAATCAATAAATTTGTTGTTTGGAAAATAAAAATATTTACAAATTAAGATGAGGCAACACTACATATATAAAATTCTTATAAGAATGATACGTATAATACATATAAATATAAATTTAGGATGTACCTGGTAAATCGTCGTAGTCAACCACTTTCCAAATTATGTATCTTTACTTAGTCATCCGATTAGAGGCCAACTACTCCCAACTGCATCCAGAATTTCCACTTTCATTACATAACCATGCACCCTAAACTAACTCAAAAACTTAGTTTTTGGTTGGTCGTATGTACTAATGGATCTGGTCTTGCGCCTGTAAAACCACATAATTACCAACCCTTCTAAAATAAAAACAAAGAAATAATGGTTCGAAAATGTCTACATCCACTTTATATGTTTCATATTGCTGATTAGATTTTTGAAAGAGAGATTACAAGAGCTATAACTCAAAATTATGGAGAAAATGTGTTCAAATAAGGTAGACTCTCCTCAAAGTAAATAAAAGTCGATCCATGTTTAGTTTGTGCTTAAGGTTATAGTTGAGACCTCTAGGTGCCTTAATTCGTGCAAAACATCTCTAGAAAGTCGGTAGAGAAAGATCAGGTCAAGATCCTTGAAGAGAGGCATAATAATAGGCAAAAGTTGACTTATTTTGTATAGCAGTAATCTTATCAATCGGTACTAATCCATGCTCCTCGATGAGTATTGATCAATCAATCCTTGTATTGTACAACTTGTAACTTTTATGATGGACTATATTGCCTTGTAGAATTGCTTCATTCCATGATTTAGACTAAATTTCATCAACACTAATGAAAAATCATTTTATCTTATGGGTCAGTACAAATACATAGATGGGTCGGTACTAATCCATATACGGATCAGTACATGTTGATGATTTCTCTTCCATATGCTTTGCTTGTTGGTTGACTTTACTTTATGCCTTTGTTCTAGATTGATTTACGTCATTGATTTGCTAGTACTATTTGATCTTATTGATCAATACGATCGAAGCATGGATTGGAACCGATTGGTAATGATTTTTATCCTTAGTCATTTTTTCACTATTTCTTCTATTGTCCCATATTTGTTATCTCTTGCATTTGTCCATCCACAAGCTTTCATCAATTCCTTTATCTTTTTGAACTTCTACATCATTGAAGCTTCGAGTGTAAAAAACTACTAATAATAGTATCAAATTCTGATTATGGTGACACCAACATTTTGTAATGAATGAGACGAACTCTCCCTTGCATAATATTTCACTTCATGAGTCTCAACACATACCCAACTATAAATGTAACAAGACTTGTTATTGTGTGGCTATCCAGAATTAAAATATGGTCTCAGTACTTAAGTTCCACAATACTCTCAAACTAAAATACTACTGCATGCCGTCACGTGATATTTCCAATTTAACTTAGATATAGCAACCTATATAAAATTTTTGGTGAGTCGTTTTGTAGTTGTTTCTTAATAAGCTGAAGTACGTAACATCTTAACAACCCAACTATTATGAGTAAATCTCCATCCATTTTATGGAAAGAGTTTTGTACATTAGTTTTTCTGGTTTGTCGATACCTTACACTCCAAAACACACGTGACAACATACATACAAGGATAAACGTTTACTTGTACATCTCATATTCAAGGTTCTGAACATTTCGTAATTTTGATGGACTAAACAATTTATTCTAATGATTTATACTTGTATGTTGTAATCTCAGAAGAATATACACACGTATAATAAATTATTAATATCGCCATTGCTTATGCATGAATATGTTTTCACAGCTCAGGCTCGCATCTTTGCAAAGCAGAGTACTGAAGTATGAAGATTCATAAGTGGATATAAGAAGCATTGTTGTAAGATGAAACGACGAAGTTGTCAGCAAATAGGATGTGCATATAGGACCGCAAAATTTCCCCTTTTAAAAAGTGTTGTACAGCGTTAAAAGAGTAAAGTTGCATGGAAGGCACGATTTACAGCATGTGAACCACGATTTTGTCAAGTGACCGACGTACAAAGCGCACGTATTGGGAAGACCTGTGTTTACTATGCACGACGCACAAACGTTTTAATTTCGCTTCACTGTTATCGTTTCACGTACACGTCGAGTATGGATTAGTGCCAAGGAACCCACATTTCAAACTCATTATTACAAACTTAATAATTCAATATCATGGCATTTTCTTACAAAAGGATCATTCAGATCCACTACAAATAACCTCGCGTGGTCGCCTTTTTTTTTTTTTTTTTTTTTTTTTTTTTTTTTTTTTTGTTGTGGGGGGACGTTTTAATAGCATGTTTTCATTAATTTTTCAGAATTTAAATCTGTTACGCACTTAAAAATTCAGAGGAAATCGAAACATGGGACATGGAAGCGCACACTTTTTCCCCTTTTGTTTTTGGCCACATCCCTCTAATCACCGTTGAAATGAGATAAGGACAATATATTCAATTTTAATGACTCCATAATATTTTAAAGCAAGACGAAGTAGAAAACAACAATGGCTTCCATGTCCGTCAATAATAATCCAATTTTTGAAAGTTCTCCTGATCAGATCAATGGAGTTCCTCCTCTCCATCTCAGTCCTCCTCTAATCCCCTCTCTATCTACTAATCCAAAAGATAAACCTCCTGATCAAGATGAGGAGGGATTCCAAATTGTCAAGAATCGACACAGAAACAAAAATGTGAAGTTTCATCCTCCTCTTAATAGATCGGCAATGGAACGAAGGGATAGATCCGTTCACACAGGGCAGAAACTTATCCCTAATCCTCACAATAGGCAAGCAAATGCTAATCATCCGCCATTACCACCAAGATCTCAACCAGCTGCCGCATCAATCCTCTCTAAATCAACCTCTACATGGGCAGATTTAGTCAAAACCGGTGGCCTTGGCAATAACTTGGATCTTAGCTATTCGGCTCCTATCAAGTTGGGTGACAAGAAAATAGTGATTCTTAAAGAAGAAATTAGTCAAAGGACTGAGAGTAAATGGAGTAACTCTATAATAGCTTATGTATATGGAGCTCGTCCATACTATCATCATTTCAGGAATTATGTTTCAAAAACTTGGAACCCTATAGGCAACTTTGAAATCTTTACAAGAAATAATGGTTTCTTTATTATCAAATTTTCAGAAGAGCAAGATTGTATCAAAGTAACTCAAAACGGTCCCTTTTTTATTAATGGCAAATTAATAATTTTGAAAAGATGGGACAAAAATCTGGTTCTTGACCGAGATCTCCTCTCCACCTATCCAATCTGGATTAGGTTACCGGAAATAAACCTCAGATTATGGGATAAAGAGGCGTTTGCCGCCATAGCCAGTGTGGTGGGCAAACCACTAAAGTTGGACGAGCCTACAGCTAAGGAAACTCGTTTAAGTTATGCCAGAATTCTAGTTGAAATCAAAGCAACGGATGAGCTACCAGATCTTGCTATTATCTCCATGCACGATGGAGAGAATATCAATCAAAAAATTGAATATGAGTTTATTCCTCCTAGATGTCATAAATGTGCTTGCTTTGGTCACCTTTCTGATTATTGCTCATGGAAATCTGTTTGGAAAGAAAAGGAGTCTTCTTGCAGCAATAATGATAAAAACCCTATTAATGTTTCAGAAAATGAAAGAAACCACAATCAAGAAAATTTACTTCTGGGAAATTCTCCGTCTGAAAACCAGATCTTTGTAAATAATGTTGATCCTGGAAATCAATTAGAAAATCCTGAATGCTGTTTGAGTACGGGGGTTTCAAATGGTAATACCAAAAAAAAAATTATTGAAATTAATGAGCAATCAGAAAGTTTCATCTCGCAAGCATACTCTAGAAACAATAAGGTAGGAAATCAAATCTTTAATGTAGCCATGGATTCTGATCAGCAAATGACCGAGACAAATACTGCTCCAGATCAACATGGCAATTCCCAAATAGTTGAAAATAATCAAGCACATATCAAAGGGGATTATAAAGATCAGTTCTTGCTTTCTCCCCCCCTTCAGGAAAAAGCAATTTTAGTTACAGACAATGATTCAAATATTACAATGGCAGTCACAAAGCACAAAATTGCAAAAAATGTATCTGATAGCCACTCTCTGTCTGAGTCAATGCTAGAAAATGCAGGCCTGCTTTTCTCCTCTGTCTCATCTTCACCTACCAACAACAAAAAAAAAAAAAAGGCCAAGAAGAAGTCCATTCAAGAAATCATGAGGAAAAATGCTGAAATTAGTCCAGAAAGTCCAGCTTCATATTCTAATTCTAAACTCTTTGAGAAGAAATACATCATCAAAAACCCAAAATGGGAGGAATTTCTCAAAGTTCAAGACAAAAAAAACTGTAAAAGGAAAGGAGAAAAAGCTACAGAAAGCATGGGAATATGCAGCAATATCCTAACTTAGTTGCTGCCGTATCCTTTTTTGTTCTGTTTTTCTTTCTTAATATCTTATTATTATGAATATAATCACCTGGAATGTTAGAGGTCTTAATTCTCCTGAGAGGAAATTAGACCTCTCAAATCTGCTGATCACATATAAACCATCATTAGTTGGTATTTTAGAGCATAAACTATCTGACAAAAACATTGATATGTTTAAGATTAACAATATTAGCAATTGGCAGCTCATCCATAATAATTCAATGGGTGGAAATGGCAGGATCATTGTTATCTGGGATCCTACCATTTGGGATATTAGTAATTACACTATTAACTTCCAGTATATCCATTGTAACTTTAAAAACAAAGGTGACCTACATGTCTCTGTCACATTTGTATATGCCTCTAACTCTGAAAGTGATAGAATTCAGCTATGGAATTCTCTTATTCATCTTAATTCTAATACTGCTCTCCCATGGGTTATTATGGGGGATTTTAATACTGTAACTAAAGTTAATGAAAAAAGAGGAGGAATTCCAGTCCCTTTAAAAAAACTGGAATTTTTCTCTAACTTCCTAATCAAAACTGGGTTGATTGAACCTTTATTAAAGGGTAACAATTTTACTTGGAAATCTGGGGAATTTAGAAACATTCAATGCAAGTTAGATAGAATTCTTGTCAATAAATTTTTTATAAACCTCTTCTCTGATTTTTCTTGCTTCACTTTACCTCAATTTACTAGTGATCACACTCCCATTCAACTTATATTATCTCAAAACACTTTTTCTAGAAAGAACTTCCCTTTTAGATTTAAAAATGGTTGGGCATTTGACTCTGAATACAAAAATGTTATTCAAAATTGCTTACAATTTACCTCTAAAGGTTCTGCCCAATTTAAGTTCAGAAATTTTCTTATTCATACTAAAAATAATCTTAAAGCTTGGAATTTTTCTAAAAATAAGAACAATAATGAAATCAATCAAATTAGAGAGGATTGTGTCAAACTGCAAGACAGTATTGATGATAGCAACTCTGATAAATCCAAAATCAAAGAATTCTATCTTTTACAGAAAAAACTCTCCAATGCTCTTAATATTGAAGCTGCTAATATTAGGCAGAAAGCCAAAGTTAACTGGCTCTCACAAGGAGATCTTCCTACTAAATTCTTTTATGCTAAAATGTCTGGCAGGAAATATCATAATAACATAGGTAAACTTATCAACAATAATGGGAAGATTATTAATGATGCCACTCAATTAGAGAAGGAAGCTATCAAATATTTTTCTGACTTATTTTATTCTGTGGAGAACACTTGTTCTTTTTCTGAGGTTACTCCCAAATTTATTTTACACTCTAACAGTGAGGATATTCTTCTTGCCCCTATATGTCTTGAAGATATCAAAAATATTGTGTTTTCTGCTAATGATGATAAAAGCCCTGGACCTGATGGTTTTGGGGCTAAATTTTTTAAAACACATTGGGAAGATATAAAATACATGTTGTTTGAGGCTATCAAAGAATTTTTTTCCTCTGGTAAACTTCTTAAAAATATAAATCACACTTTCATAACCCTTGTCCCTAAGACTAAAAACCCCTCAAATTTGGGTGAATACAGACCAATAGCTTGTTGTAATTTCTTATACAAAATTATAGCCACTATTCTTAGCAAAAGAATTAAATGCTTCCTAAAATTCCTCATTTCAAAAAACCAATGTGCTTTTATACCAGACAGGTTCATTGTAGATAACATTCTTTTATCTCATGAACTGCTTAGGGACTTTAATCAGACAGGAAACAATAGAATGTGTCTCAAAATTGACCTTCATAAGGCTTTTGACAAAATAAATAGAAACTTTATTATATACATGATGGGTCAACTGGGCTTCAATGAAAAATTTTGCAACTTAGTCAAGGAATGCATTTGTAATGTTACTTATTCCATACTTATTAATGGATCTCCTTGTGGTATGATACACAGTAATAGAGGAATTAGACAAGGAGATCCTTTATCTCCTTATTTGTTCACTATTGTTATGGAATATTTTACCTTACTAATGGAAAAAGAAATAATGTGTAAAAATATTAAACCTATTAACTCTATTCTTCCCTGTATATCCCATCTTCTATATGCTGATGATCTTTTAATTTTTTCAAATGCAGATATTTCTTCTGCAGTCAATATTAAAAAAATCTTTGACAATCTAAATCAGCAAGCAGGCCTTCAAATCAATGAAAGTAAAAGCAAAATCTTTTTCAGCAAAAATTGTAGTAACATATTGGATATCCTCAGCACTTTAAAATTTCAACAGAGTGTCCTTCCTGTCAAATATCTTGGCCTTCCTCTAAGTAATAATCAAATCAAAGAAAAAGACTGTGCTAATCTCTATCAATCCATCCAGAATAAAATCAACAACTGGTCTAGTAAAATGTTATCTACTGCAGGCAGAGTTGAGTTAGTGCATACTGTCATCACAGCAATCATGATGTACTGGCTTCAAACTCACAATATTCCGTCAAAAACTTTAGAGAAAATTGAAAAACTATGTGCCAACTTCATTTGGAATGGTAAATTCCACAAAATATCTTGGAATACCATTACAAAAACTAAAGAAGCTGGAGGTTTGGGAATCAGAAATTTTTCAGACATTAGTGAAGCTTGCAAATACAAACTTTTCTGGAAATTCATAGAAGGCAAAACATTATGGGCTGATTGGATGAGGTCCAAATATGTTAAAAGCAAAAACTTTTGGACCATGCCCATTAAAAGTCATTACTCCTCTGGTTGGAAAAGCATTTTAAATTGTAGAGAAGTTGGTGCCAAGCTTATAGAAAGGAATTTTAAGGATGGCAAAAACACAAAACTATGGTTTGACCCTTGGATAAATGGTAATTCTCTTATTAACTTATTAGGGTGGAACAACCTTTATATCTTTGGAAAAGTTAATGCTACTGTTGATAATATCATTCATAATTCTACTTGGAACACTCAAGCATTTCCTGCAGCTGCTATTTTCAATTCCACTATTAATAAAATGGTGATTGACCCAAATAATGAGGAAGATGCTTGGAATTGGAAACTTTCTTCAAAAGGAAAATTTTCTTTCAAGAATACTTGGCTATTTCTTAAAGGAGAAGATATGGAAGTTGATTGGCACAAATCAGTGTGGAATTCTGCCAATTGTCCAAAAATGTCTTTCTGCACCTACTTTGCCTTATTAAATCGTTTGCCAACTAGAGAAAAATGTGGAAAATGGAGCAAAAACTCTGGAAATTTAAATTGCTTATTTTGCAAATCTGATATTGAAAACACTGATCACCTTTTCTTTGACTGTCCCTATTCCAGGCATGTTTGGTTCATTGCCAAAAATAGTCTCAATATTAGTCAACATATGGCTCTCCAAAACATTAGAGACAGTATCCAATATTTTCAGAAAGCATACAAAGGCAAGAAAGCCGAATTTAACAAAGCTACTGTAGTTCTCACTACAGTCATATACTTTATTTGGAAAGAGAGAAATAATAGGCTTCATAACAACAAAGCAACAGATAGTATTCAACTTTGGAAAACAATTGAAATTGAATCAAACATCATTCTTCAAAAATTCAGCAAAAACAGCAGCAATACTCATAGCATTTCAGAAACTGATAAATATGAGAACTTTGTTGAAGATTACTTACAAAATGAGAATTTTAATAAAAATTCTCATTATCCCGTTGAAGATGGTAATTTGATGAAGAAGACAACTGATCTTAAGTACCAGAGTCCCTCAGCTGAAGGTTGCTATCCCTATATGCATACCAGAATCTTATCCTGCAAGGGAAGAAACTATAACTTCAATTTTAATTTTATTTCTAAAAAACATTTAAAAAAGAATTCTTACTCCTTTTCACCTGATATGCATAGGAATAGCCATCCATTCTATTCTGAGCCTCTCCGTCCAACTGAATTTCTTCTACACAACAATCACAGTGATATGTATGCTGCAAAAGTTCTCAACAAAGAAACTACTAATTCTCTTGAGCACTTATCTGATTCGTCTCATTTTAAAGAGGCTATCAAAGCTACTGTCGGCAATCCCCTCAATATTCAGATTTCTACCTGTCAGGGAAGTTTCAAGGCTATTAATACTATTAAAAATTCTGTAAATAAAAAATTATATACTAATAAAAATGTTTTATTACCTGAAATTAGCAAGAGGGGAAACTACTACTCTGAAGATAGCAACAACTCGCCTCTGGTCAACATTGAACAAAGATTAGGTCATTCATACTACATCAGCATGCTTAATGGTCGCATTTATCACTTATCTGACTGGGAAAGAGGTGAGAGCAGCAACTCTCATGCCGAAGTTAGTTTCAATCTCCATAAGCCTGACCGGAAAGACGACAGTGCCTCGACATTCACCACTTCTCCAGATCTGAAATCTGGGGGCTATTGTATTAACAGGGAGGCCAAAAGCCATGTCAACAAGTCTACAAAAGCTCATAATGTTCATTCCTGCTTAGATCTGAATACTTCTCGTCTCCGTGATAAAGAAATTATGGAGTGGAGACCCCCATGAGATTTGCGAGTTCATCAAAGTTGGTTAGCATCAGAATTTCGAAGAAGATCCTGATGAAAACCTTGCTTTCTGAAGCGAAAAGTTTGTTTTCTGATTCGCTCCACCATTTTTGTTCGTTGTTGTGTTTTGTAATGTGATATGTCGGCAACCCTTGTTAGGGTTTGTGATATTATGTGTTCGGGTGTAACTGTTTTATTACCCGGTTCCTACTTTACTGGGCTGGGCCTGTTTACTATTTCAAAAAAAAAAAAGATAAGGACAATATGTGTTCATTTTTTTTCCACTTATGTCGAATTTAGTATTTTTAGATACTATACATCAAACCATTAAATGTTTAACATAATATTTCCACTTAGTCAGTAGTGCAAATGTAACAAGAGTCCAAATTTTGCACTTTCAAATTGTTAACCCAGAAAATGGATCAACACTCTGAATCGAGTGTGAAAGCACACGTACAGATAATTAACAGCACAAATCTCAGATGAACAACAAATAAAAAGCAAAAGTAAGAAAAAGGACACAGAATTTTATAGTGGTTCGGTTGACTCTAACCTACATGCACTTCAATCAATCTTTACTATCAAAGTCACAATGGCACGCGCTACACTCGTGCATGACAAAATTTAGTATAAACAACGTATGTTTCAAAGACGAAAGACGACAAATTTAGTAGGATGACACATAATTTGTAACTACAATTCAAAATAATTAGTACAAGCAACATGCGTGAAGCAGCAATGAATAGTGACGAATAATGATTAACATCGGATAGCGGTGGAGAACGATGACGTATAATAATGAACAACAAAGAACGGTGAAGAGCGACGGAGTGGCGAGTAGTGGAGAAATATGGAGTGGCAAGGGGTAAAGAACGACAACTAATTTAGAACGTGAATAGATAAATTGCAAAACAAGAGAAAATTATTTTTCAAATGTGATTTTCTAGGATATATATTTAAAAGGATCCGTGGTTTTTTCAAGACTGCAATATTAAGGTATAAAGTTTGAATATGTACATATAGTTAGTTATGATGATTCGGTCAAATATGAAAAAAATCTAGAACTGAAATGAACATGGTATATATATTAATGTGATTTGAATAGTTCCAGTCTAGTATTTCAATATTTGTATTTGAATACTTTCAAGAATAATTATAGGATGATTTTACTTATTCTACTTGTATATTGGTATGAAGTAACAATAATTTTAACATATAAACTTATATATGTATGACATTTTTGGAACTTCACGGTCGAACCAAAAGTTTGCGCTTCCAAATAAGCTAATAATAAAGATTATACTAGTTCAATCTCTCTGTATATCAACTATTTGGTCCTTAGATCTAGATAACAATAAGCTAGAATAAGTCACAAGTGCAATGGTTGACTGGATAATCACAGCAACCCCCTTGATCACTGTTGTGAGGGAGAAGAAAGTTGAAAAAGTGAAGGAATTTCATTAGAGCATGGCGGCTCTCTTCCCGGAAAAGATTCATTTCTAGTTGCAGATAAGTGAGTATTTATAGGGGAATTCAGTGGGTATTGGCCAGAAGTCAAAGTGCAGTAAAATCCAATTGTTATGCCAAGTCGTCACTAAAAATCTCAAATCAATCTGAGTCATTTCTATGGATCGCTGGCTATCCATAGGGGATGGATCGCTGATTATCCATCAACATAGCATATTTTTCTACCAGAAGCCTTTAGTTAGTGCTAGGAAGAGCTCGGAATGTCTGAGGGCGATCCGACCTATCTTGATGGATCGCTAGCTATCCATAAGGAATAACCAACTATCCATCCACTTAGCATATTTTTAAGTGATCTTATTTTAATTGTCTTCCTATCTTCTATTTAAGTGCATTATCCAAATAACAAGTCGTTTGGAGTCTGTTTGATCATCCGTCTTCATCGGTCATCTAGTCCATAAGAATCGTCCATAACTCATTCAATACTTAACCAAATCACATGAAACTTTGTAAGCACTCTCTTTAGGGTATGTGGGACCTACCCTATAAATTTCTAGCTGTGAAGCCCAACTACGTGGATCGTTAGTGGTCCATCAAATTAGGTCACTAGGATCCATCAAACAACCTCCAAATGATCCCATATTTTCTACGAGCCTTCTTTTATGTCTTGTAAGTGTTCTCTTTAAATTTCAAATCAATCCAAATACGTACGAGTTCTCTCGGTCTATTTTAAGTTAGCTGCTTTGGTCAAAAAGCAGGTAAACATTTGCCCTCCAAAATACACATTTTGAATGAAATGGGTGTCTATGAAATGGGTGTCTTGCTTAAGAACAAGATTCTATCTATGGCCTTCGATAGTTTAGCTTTACAGCTGCTTCAGCCTTGGTGAATCATTTAGTTCCTTTAGATTCTCGTGCCAATCACAAGTTGTTCCAAACCTATTACAGCCTAAGACTTTAGATCTGCCTAAGTATAATCTATACATCACAATCATTCTGATTTCATCAGAGTTATTACACCACATATGTCCAATTAAATCACATGTTTTTAATTACATCACATATCTTCAATTACATCATATATCTCCAATTACATCACATATCTATAACTGTCCCATATTCATTCGGGATTTACATCATTATCATTTTGCTTCTCATTCAGAGTTGTCACATCATATACCGAAATCATATTATATACCAAAATCACATCATATATCAAAATCACATCATATACCAAAATCATCCCGTGTCCATCCAGGATTTATCAGTTTTATTCTATTTATAAGGCATTCAAATCTGTTTTAAGGCTCGATCTTTCCTGATCATTTAAGTTTAATGTGCAATCTCTTCGGATCGTTTAATGTTTAGTTTAATGCACGATGATCGTGAGGGGACTTACTTCTTACACTCCGTTTCTTTCTCTTCTGTCGGGACTCTATGACACTCAATAATGTACAAGTCCATCCAAGGAGACTTGCACCTTGCACCCAGGTCCCCTTTCAGAACTCTAAGGCAATCAATATCGTACAAGTCCATCCACTTGCTTTTCCTGTAAGGGGACTTGCACTATGCACTCCGGTCCTGTGTTGGGACTCTAACGCGACCAATATCAGTCATCACTCTCCGGTGGAAATTAAAATTCAAGTACAAACTAAAACAAATAAGTAGAAATCAAACAAGAAAGAATCAAAACATGTAGAATTCAAAACGATTGGAAATTAAAACAATCAAAAATCACAATAAGTAGAAATCCTAAATGTTCATCCCAGTCGTCCAACTCAGAGCGTGCCTAGTGACCGATCTGGGTCTCAACACGTGTAAGCGTTCTAAGGTTATTGAAGGCGGAAAAAGCAGAAGACAGAGAGTAAGGGACTAACCTGCCTCCTGTTTCAACTGTGGGCTTCGGGTTTCGGCTCATGCGGTCATGTATTCATAATCCAATTTGCTACTCTAGCTCCGACATCACCTGTTCCAGTCGTCAAAGCTCATCCTATATTCAAATCTAACGTGCCCTCAAGTCATGTGGGAATTGTTTCTGTTTGTATTTCTTTAACTCCAGATGCTCCTGCATCAGGTCCTATTATTAATTCCAGCGTTCCCCCAAGTATTGGTTGTTCTAGGTATGGAGGCAGTATTCCAGCTATCCAATCCATCTCCAATGGCTCTTGTTGTTATTTCTTGGAGTTTGATTCATATTCCCTGTAGATCTATCCCTTACCGCTCCATCCTCTAGAAGAAGCTATCCAATATCTCTTGTTGCCTAGACAAGATCCCATCTTGCATCTCCTTCATCATCCTTTCCATTTCTTCTTAAACACATAAATGGGTTGATGAGAAATTGAGGACACCTCCTGGCTACCCCCAAGCTCCGATTGATTTTCTACATCTCTAGGTTTAGTGTTAGGCCTATCCATCTTCTCTAAATCTTCAATTCAAATTTCAATTTCTTCAAATCTTATTCGACGCTCTAAGTGAAAGCACCAAAATTTAATCCAAAAAATAAATCAATACCCTGAATCGAGTGTGAAAGCACCAATGCAAATAATTAGCAGCACAAATCTTAGATAAAAAACAAATAAAAAGAAGAAGTAAGAAAAGAGGCACGAAATTATTATAGTGATTCAGCTGACTCCGGCCTGCACTTTAATCAATCTTTATTATCATTATAATAGTTGAATCTCTCTGGATATCAACTAGTTAGTCCTTAGATCTAAGTTACAATGTGTAAGAATAAGTCATAAGTACAAGGGTTGATTGTAGAATCACAATATCCCCTTGATTACTGTTGTGAGAGAGAATAAAGTTGAAGAAATAAAGGAATTTTTGTAGAGTAATGACAGCTCTCCCCAAAAAATATCCATCTCTAGCTACAGGCAGGTGAGTATTTATAGGGAATCCAATGAGTATTAGGTCAGAAGTACAAGTGCAAAAGAGTCCAGTTGTTATGCCAAGTCATCGCCCAAAATCTCAAATAAGCTTGAGTCATTTCTATGGATCGCTAGCTATACATAGCTGATGGATTGCTAGATATCTATAAACTTGGCATATTTTTCTACCAGAAGCCTTTACTTAGTGCTACGAAGGAGCTCAGAAAGTTTGAGGGTGATCCAACCTATCTTGATGGATCGCTACTATCCATCCACTTAGCATATTTTTAAGTGATCTTAGTTTGATTGTCTTCATATCTTCTATTTATGTGTCTTATCTAAATATTAAGTCGTTTGGAATTTGTTTACTACTAATGTTTGTTTTATAGATCGCTATGAAATTGTTGCATTGTTGTTATTAAACACATATCCAGTTTGTGATCTTGCTTTATGTGGGTCAAAAAGATAACATGCATCAGCATAGCCAACTAGATTTGGATTATTGCATGTGTTAGAATAAAAAAAACCCAAATTTGTCGTTCCACGAAGATATCTCATGATATGTTTTAAACCATTGCAGTGTCTTTTTGTTGGTTCTGAACTATACCTTGCTAGAAGATTTACTGAAAATGCAATATTTGGTCTTGTGCATTGGGTCAAATATAATAATGCACCAATGACACTAAGATATGACACTTCCGGGCCAAGCACATTATCATCTTCTTCTTTTGGACGGCAAGGGTCCTTTTTAATATCTAAAGATCTAACATCCATCGGCGTACTAAGTGGGTATGCTTTATCCATTTGAAAGCGCTTTAGAATTTTCTCAATGTAGTTTGATTGATGGATTAATATGCCATTAGTACTATGCTCAATTTGTAGACGAAGACAATGCTTAGATTTGCCAATATCTTTTATTTCAAATTCCTTCTTTAAATAATTTATTGTTTCATCAATCTCTTCTAGAGTCCCAATCAAATTTATGTCATCAACATAAACTGGTAAGATAGCAAATCCCTTCATCGATTTCTTTATAAAGACACATGGACAAATGAGATTATTTTCGTATCCTTCTTTTACCAAATATTTACTAAGACGGTTATACCACATCCTTCCAGATTGTTTCAAGCCATATAGTGATCGTCTTAGTTTTAATGAGTACATGGACTTTGATTTTGCTTCAGGAAATTTATATCCATCTGGAATTTTCATGTAAATATTGGTATCTAATTCACCGTAAAGATAAGCTGTCACAACATCCGTTAATCTTATATCGAGTTTTTCAGAAACTACAAGACTTATCAAATATCAAAATGTTATGACATCCATAACAGGGGAGTAAGTTTTCTTAACGTCAAAACCTGGTCTCTGCAGGAAACCATGTGCGACAAGTCGTGCCTTGTACCTCACGACTTTATTTTTATCATTTCGTTTTTTAACGAATACCCATTTATAACCTACTGGTTTAATATTTTCTGGTGTTTTCTCTATTGGTCCAAATACCCCATGTTTTTGAAGTGAATCTAGTTCCACTTGGATAACATCTTTCCATTTTGGCCAATCGTGTCTTTTTCGACATTCATTTATGCTATTTGGTTCATTATCGTCATTCTCATTATTCTCATTATGTTCATGACTTTCAATTATTTCAGTAGCTACTGCGAATGAGAATACATCATCAATTATTATTTTATTTCGATCTCATATTTCTCCATAGTTCGTATAAAATATTGAGATCTCATTATTATTAGGTGCATTTTATTGTTGGAATCTTCTTTTATCTCTTCTGCAATAATATTTCCTTCCACACTTCTAGAAGAATTGGGATTTTCATTTGAGTGATCCTTTCGATCACTTATAACCTCTTCAGGAGGTTCCTTAATTGATGGTTTTTCACTAGACTTTCTTTTTCTAGGCGCCATGTCTTTTGAACCAATTGGCCTTCCATGTTTTTGTCTTGATTTAAATTCATTTGCTGCTATATTTACTTTTGATCCTTCAGAGACATCAAATTTTGCCGGTGCATTTGCTGCTGGAATGTGAGATTTAGTTATTTTGCAGTGTCACTAAATGCATCTGACAGTTGATTAGCAATATTTTGAATATGCAAAATTCTTTGTATCTCATATTGGTATCGTTTGGTACGTGGATCCAAATAAGACATAGATGGATTATTCCATGATATTTCACGCCGTTCTACTGGAACGGTCAGTCTGAAAATCTTACAGTGAAGACATCACCTGTAAGAGGTTCAAGGTAACGAATTATCAACAAGGAAGCAAATCCCACATAAATTCCCAACTGTCATTGAGGACCCATTTTAGTACGAAGTGGGGAATTAATAGGTATATGCACAACACAACCAAATTTTCCTAAATGTGAAATATTTGGTTGAGATCCAGTTAAGAGCTGTGATGGTGAAAGCCGATGATAAGTTGTTGGTCTAATTTTAACCAATTTCGATGCATGCAAAATTGCATGCCCCAGGCTGAAATGGGTAGTTTTGATTGCATAAGCGATTATATTGCAATAAGTTGCAAGCGTTTAATAATGATTCTGCTAGACCATTTTGAGTATGAACATGAGTTACTGGATGTTCAATTTCAATTTCCAATGATAGACAATAATCATCAAATACTTGAGAAGTAAATTCTCCAGCATTATCTAGTCGAATTGATTTAATTTGATGATCAGGGAAGTGTGCTCTCGATTTTATTATTTGAGCAAATAGCTTGGCGAATGCCAAATTTCTTGTAGAAAGTAAACAGATATGTGACAAGTGAGTTTGATGCACTAATCAATACCATAAAATATTTGAATGGTCCACATTCAGGGTGGATTAGGCCACACATATCACCTTGAATTCTTTGTAGAAATGTTGGATATTCAGATGTGATTTTACTATATAAAGGTCGAATGATTAATTTTCCTTGTGCACATGGGGCACATAAGTAATCACTTGGTAAATTCAATTGGTTTGATAAATCATGTCCATTTGAGTTTTTGGCAATTTTACGCATCATAGTTAATCCAAGATGACCCAAGCGATCATGCCAAAGAATTAATGTCTTTGTATTTGTGAGCTTCCGGCTCATGTTTATAGAGTGAGATTCAACTATGCCAATTCTTGTAAAATATAAACCAGTTGAAATTGTACCAAATTTTGCTACGATAAGCTTCTGGCTTTCAATTTTAGAAATAACGCAAAGATATTATTTGTTATTTTCATTTATAGTTTCAATATGGTATCCATTCATTCTTATATCTTTGAAACTCAGCAAATTTCTTTTAGAGTCTCTTGAGTATAATGCATTCTGAATAGAGATATGTGTACCATTTGGTAATATTATATGGGCTCTTCCGAACCCGTCAATTATATTAGCAGATCCAGCTATAAATGGAGACTTTAGCTGAGAAATTTTCAGATAGTTCAGAGAAAAACTTTTGGTTTTTCAAAATTGTATGAGTAGTTGCACTATTTAGTAAGCATATATCATCCCCCAAATGGCATTCCATACGTTAAGAATTAAAGACAATAATTAATCAATCATTAAAAATTTGCATGCACAAATAAATGTATTGTAAACAAACAAAGCAATATGATTAAAATAGGCTACTGATTAAAAACAACATCCACATTACACATTATTTTTAACGAGTACTGCAAAGGGAAATACAAGTAAACGAACACAAACTTCAAACTGATTTATTGATGCAAGCTAATGAAATAAAACGAAAGCCACATAACAAACTTCAAAATATTTCTAATTGATCAACTTGGTCATATCATTGATCATTGCACTTAGATTTTAATCATTAATGAAATTTCCATTGTCATCTTCGAAGAAATCATCTAACTTCAGGTTAGTATTTTTAGGTAACTTTTCGGTATTATTTGCCTCAATATTCTTCGAGCGATGATATTCTTCAACATTTTCTTTGATGATCTACATATACGTGATCAGTGAGCAGATCGTCCACATCTATAACAAACTTCCTCATAATGCCTTTTATTTTCTGAAACTGAATCATTGTTTTTTACAGGCTCGATTTTCTTTTGTTGTTTTTTAAAGTTGGTGGTTTTGTTACCTTTAAAACCACAAACTGCCTCTGCTAGAGTTATATCCACGTTCATGACCATGTCCTCTACCTCGACCTCGACCCCTACCTCTTCCAGAGTGGGCAAAATTAGCATTAACTTCAGGTAATGCAGTTGAACCAATTGGTCTTGAGGAGTGATTTTTTATAAGCAATTCATTATTTTGTTCAGCAATTAGTAAGCATTTTATGAGTTTAGAATATTTTGTAAAATGACGCTTTCAGATATTGCTGCCGCAGGAGTATATTCGAGACGTGAAATGTTGAGAAAGTCTTGTTCAAGCATTTGTGCATCATCCACCTTTTCTCGACATAATTTTAGTTTAGAAGTGATTCTAAACATTGCAGAATTATATTCCCTTACAGACTTAAAGTCCTGAAACCTCAGGTTCAACCACTCTTGCCTAATTTTTGGAAGTATGACCTTCTTCTGGTGGTCATAACGCTCCTTCAAGGAGTTCCATAAGTGAAGAGGGTCTCTTTCAGTCAAATATTATGTTTTTAGATCGTCGTGGATATGGCGTTTTAAAAATATTAGAGCTTTTGTCCTGTCCTGCCGGGACATAGTATTGCCATTTTTAGTGGCATTTTTAAGCATTGAGATTGCAAATGAATCTCAGCATCCAATATGCATGATAAGTAGTTGTCTCCAGATTTATCCAAAGCTTTAAATTCAAGCTTGGCGATGCTTGCCATTATGTGAACTGTTCATAAAATAAATTGAATAAGGTGAAAATATTCGCCACAGCAGCATTCACTATTTGTTTGTTTTCAGCTAAAAAGTAATAAAAAATGGAAAATCTTCATTCATGGTATCAAACAACTATACCTTAAAAAAAGGTATCAACAAAACCAAACATTTGGATTTTGCAACTTTCATGTATTTATCATATAAGAAAGTAAAGTCAGCTTTTGCGTATATTCCATTCCAAACTTTTGATTTTTATTTGGCAACAGATCCGCAAAGAAAAAATAAATATTGAATTTAGAAGTCAAAGAATTAAAATAAGATTGATACAAGAAAAGATATAAATAATATAGAAGCGAACCCCAAACTAGCATGTGCTGACTTGACAGCTTTATCAAAAAAACATGATATTGACAATTACCTTTTTGCAGAGAGGAAAAGTAACGAATTTATAAAGAAAGCAAGAACAATTCCTTTACCTGCTTGCTGTTTTAAAGGAAATAAGAAATAGAACGTATGTAGATATATTATAAAAGACTCGTTTGCACTAATATATAGTAGGATTTTGAATATGAATAGCCTTAGAATTGGAATGGTCAGAAGTGGAACAATCAATGTAATTAATATATAATTACTTGTTGAGAAGTTGGAAAGTTTGAAGGTGAGCAGGTTGAGAACAATAATTAATTCACATTCCTATGCAGAATATTGAGAATGTAGTATACATAAAGTTTGTGCTACTCAAAAATATTCCTAATTGAGCAGCAAGAAAATAAAATAAAACAACAACACCTTCATGCTGATAACGTGTTACAAAATAAAGAGAATGGAGACCATTGGAGAGAGAACAATTTTATTAAATTGAGATAGATCTTACAATACAATCAAACTCCATATTTATAAACTCCTTATGCAGTGCAGATTACAACAATGCCCTTTTTTATTTAGCATATTCATCCCTATTATTAATATATATTACAACAAAAAATTAATTTTTGAATCATGAAGTGGGCTTTATCTTTGAAAAATTATTCTTTAAACATATGATTGTGAATTCTAAAATTCTCGTGAATTGTATCTCAAATGATTAACGGTAAAGTACCCATTTAATAGAAGTATATAAGTGTATGATATTTTTGATAAACCTACTTATATGAATGCATGATGGTGTTACAGTCTTCTAGGAGACCATGGCTTAATTTTTAAGGGCATTTAATGAAACCAGGATACAAACAAAAGGTCAATCCATGCATTGACTTCTAAACTATCTAAACGAAAGAAACGAGTATGTGAAATGCATCAAGTACGCCAAATAGGATTCATAGTTCAATGCTTAGTCAACTATTCCATCCTGACATGCTTTGATAGGTTATAACTATGTGTAGATTCAAGTTCACAAGACATTTATACTTATGCACGAGTTTTTCTGCAACATGTTATAGGAGAAATTTTATAAAAGTTTAGTAGAGGATTATTAGTGTAAATTTTAACAAAATTTATGGGAATGGTATTTTTTTGGGAAAGAAAAGAGAAAAAGAAAAGGAATGTGAATGCTCTCATATTGTGGAAAATTGAACATTGTATTTGTTTTAGTATAAGCTCCACAAGAGAAAGATCATGTTCTTTGAGTGTCCAAATGTTTACGCTTGAATTGAAGAGGGAAATCATGCATGTTAATATACGCACGCGCACGTTGCCATCGTCCGTTCTTTCGACGACCGATGGAGCCTGGGCGGGTCGAGCTCTGTTTGGATCTGAAAATATAGTTGGATAGTATTTTTATTTGAAACGGAACATTTTAAACCTGTTTACAAGCTCATAATGGTTCAATATTAAATAGTAAAACGTTGGGAAAATTTCGAATTACGAAAATTATGCACCACTCGAAAATGATGGTTAGAAAAATGACCGGTGGGTCAACTGATAGTCTATTTGGTGAACGGACGTTTCTCTTCGAACGGACGGTTCTATTCGCAAATGGATACATTCTTATACACCTATGTAAAGGCAGTCTCTTCCGAAAAAATTTAGAATTTCTTCTTCATTCTTTCTCACTTCGACTCTGCTTTCTATTGTTCTTAAATAATATATCGGGCTTATAATACTTTCGATCACAAACACGAAACTCTTGTTAATGCAGTAATATGTACGGTAATTTGAATCAACTTCGATAGTGTAGCTGTAAATCAATTATCTGCTCCATTGTTTCGTGGAAGACGTTTGCAATAACTTTGAGGACTCATTGGTTTACTTAAAACGAGTGGATATGCCAAATAGTACTAACGAAAACATTATCTACCCTACTTGGATATCTACATATATTTTTACTATGGCTGCTGCTATTATACGTCACTTAACCAGAATCTAGAAATCTCCACCACTGTAGTATTTAATCATGACGTGATTCGGTTATCAGCCTACTTTTCTGTGTCGTAGAGTTCATAACTTAAGTTATCAACATGAGCATTCACTTTCTAGTCTTCCGCTATATCACGTCTTTTTTAGATTTTCACGCCTTTGGCGTTGAATGATAATCTCATTAAAGAACTCTCTCACATTTTACACAGCAAAAGGTTTATCAACGTAGTGCCAATTTCCTACTCTTCTATAAACTATTTACAAATATGGAAGACTTTTTCCTACATAATTGAAAATATCAATAATGTACTGCAGTTATTTTGGAATATTATCCATGTTTTCCTTTTCAAATTCATAGCAATGCTATTTCCAAAAGTGCTGGTGTATTTTTATATAATTTCTTAATTCATGGCCAGTTTATTTTTGTTTTTAAATGTTTGAATTATGATAGTGTTTTTGTCCCTTTCAACTACAATATGATTTTGCTAGTATCAACTTACGATTAAGTGTATATTTAATTTTGCATGGTAATTTAAAACTAGTTTTGGGAAGAAAAGTGTATTAAATTTCAAAATAAAGGTGTTTCGTAATTCCCACATTATAAATTAGGTCTGAACTATAAAAACTGCAAACCAAGTTGCGTTTTGCTATTTATGATTTGCATTAAATCGATACTATTAAAAATTCTTCACAGTTAGATAATGGCAAAGATTAATTAAAGTTATTAGAGAGAAAATATGCTCATATAAAAAGTGTGTATACTTATCCGACAAATGCATTCTAAACTACGTTAAGTTTATTGATGTTAATACTTAAAACTTCTAAATTCTATGGAGGAGTGGTTAGGTAGACGGAGCTTTAGTTGCGCAGAGACATTAAATAAAAAAATAAAAATAAAAAGTTTTTTGTTGAATAAAGTGATACCCATGCTGTGGTATGAAAAAAAATCCTTGAATCCTGTATCAAACGCAACAAAAATGTATTAACTTTTGCTGAAGTTAATACAAATTCTTGACAAAAGAAAACTAAGATATATAGTCCTTCTCTATGCCATCTTTTAGGTTAACGCAAATCATGTTAAAAAGACTTATATGGTCCAAACCATTAAATTTGTAAATGATCAGTATCTAAAAAATATTGGTGAATGTTTTATGTGGTTTAGCACTAAAAAATAAAAGCGACCAAATTCCGTCCAACATCGCGTACATATTCCGTTTGTATACTGGTGCATTATGCGGCTACATGCAATCGATAATACAGAATATTACGTCTTTGTCATTTAGATGCTCTCCCACAACCAAATACTACAAACTAGGAATGGTACCCTTCTCACATGCTATACCCAAGCTGTTGCATGTCATCTTGATCATTCCGAATATAAACCTTTTTCATTCTAACTTAATTCGTTTATCAATATATTACGAGTCTTTATGATACCTTTGGTCAATAAAGCCATATTTGCCTCATAAATTATTCATATATCATTTTCTATGATTTGTATCGCATTTACTTAAGCATGATAATAACTTCAGGATATTTATCCCTTTAGGTTACAAAGTAGTATAGGTTCTAAAACGATTAATGTTCTTAGGAGGAACAGATTCAATTTTTTTGGTTAATAATCGATATTGTCGTTCAAGATTCAAATAAACGACAATTATAAAGGCATTTAAGCCAAACTTGATTTCGTTTGAAAACTACATGGAACTAAGTAGCGAGCTCTTTGCTTCGTTTGTTCTTTTGTTGTACGGAGGACTTTATTGTTCTCTCTTCCCATGATTGTCAAAGTTGTGATTCCTAAAGTTGGGCAATCCACAAGAATCCACTCCGAATAAAAATTATAAAATAGAAAGATTGTTGGGCATGAGAATATCGGACAAGAAACCCATATCGATTATGATTAAAAGATGATGTTAAGTAGGCCTGTGAGAAATCTGACCTACCATTATTAGTTAACAGCATAGGACAACGTTAAGAGTAGGCGTAGCTTCTTTAATTTGTGCTCTAGACGCTGTTTTTTCATATTTAATTACCTTTGAATTATTGTTACGATATGCTTGATTGTATCTTCCCTTGTCATTTTATAATAAAAACATACGTGTAAAGCGAAATAACTGCTTTTATAAAAGGTTAGCAATTTAAAAAATCAGATTAAGGAAACACAAAAGCTGATTAGAATATATGTTTCGATCGAGCTTTAGCTGGAAAAATCCACGCCAACCGAAGTCAAAATATGCCAATTAGATTAATTCATGTGGCGCCAAAGCAAAGGCCATACTACACTATTGAGAAGGTTGGGAAGTAATGGTTGATTGAGGAATAAAATAAAGAATAAAAAAATACCGATCGCACAACTTACATGTAGCATGTCGATCAGTATTTAAGAAATCTAAAATTCCATTCGCATCGATATCCAAAAACTAAATAAATATTAGATATTCAAAAAACGGATACAAATGCAAATATAAAGGTATCGCTATCCTAAAATTATCCATACATTCCTTATTTAATACACACACACATATATATACACATACATACATACATATATATATATATATGAGGATTTTCACTTCAAGGGTTTATTTGTGCAGGATAATAAGTTTTAAGTACACTAATTTCAAAAAATTAGTTTTAAGGATACGAAAAAAGATAAAAGAATTTATCATTTTCAGTTATACAGAAATAATGATAAAAAAATTTATTATTTTCCTGTATAACTTAAAAGGATAAATGAATTTATCATTATGCTGTAAATTGACTTTAAAACTAATTATTTAAAAGTGCTATCCTTAAAATTAACGCCCTGCAAATAGAAACCTTTCAACTTAATTTCCACTTCTAATATAATAAAAAATACGTGTTGTCATTTTATTAAGTTGATGGTTTGTGTTATATGCATTTAATACATATTAATTTTCTATTTAGTCGACAAATAAAATTAGGGCTGTTATAGTAACGGTAAATTTACTATCAACCGGTTACCATTTTATAGTAAAGTCTATACCAGCATAATCAGTACAGTAACGGAAAATTAACCATTTTTTAGGCTAAAACATCAGTAATATTTTTTTTAAACCAACGGTAATGCCGTAATGGTAATTAGCCAGTCCATTCACAATACATTGATATTCATGTATGATGTTGCATTATGAACATTTAGAAGCACGAAAACAGTTCAACTTATTTCAGTAATTCAACTCAAATGATGATAATTTTTTTTTTCTATATCTTTTATTAAGTGGCCCAATGAGATATATAATAAATCATCATTCAATGTAAAAACATACCAACTTATTAATTTTCTAGACAAACAATAATTTACAACTACCAATGTAACGGTAACCAGTTTATTGGTATATCAGTTAGTCAGTAATGGTGAACAATTTCAGTTTATCAGTAAAACGGTATGGTAATGATATTTACAAAATGATAACGGTAACCATTGCCATAACCGTCATAAATAGAATAATTATTCAATTATTCTACCTATATTACCCATATTACAAGTATCCTTTGAAAAGTCCACACAGGTCATGCTCTTATATATGTTTAATCGCGTTTCAAGCAGAAAGTCTAACGAAGATATCGAACATCCAAAATGATAACCATCCTCTACATTGCAATAATTATGAAATGTGCAGTTTCAAAAGGTCAAAATTCTTATTTTATTTGACAACTCCTTGACAGAATTATGCTCATCCATCTAAAATGAAAAACAACGTTATCTTCATAATAAAAGGCGAATGCCTGAGCGAAATAAAGGGGTAAAAATATAGTTCAAATCAAATTATTGAAAAGCTAACAAACTTTCAGTTCAAGTTTTGACATATAGCACCTTACCATCTTGATTAATCATGGATAGATATCATAAGCCTTAAGAATGAGAAACCAAGACCCATAGCGTGAACAAATAAAAGTGGCATGATACAGGAAAAATTCTGTATCAGCAACGTACAAGGCACGTTTTGAGATCTTAGTTGCAAAAAGTGAAACGATGCATAGTGATTTCATAATATTAAGGCAGAGTTTCCATAATGCATTACATATTATAGCAACTGAAAAGTACAGTATATCTAAACTTGAAGGTATTCGATAAATTAAGGTGGTTCAAGTAGAAATAAAGACTTAATGAACATGCTAATTGTAGAAACAGGCCATAGTCTACACACGAACGCGTTTAACATCTTTGTCTGGTACATTTACATCACTTCCATTGCCTGGGACGGGATCAGCTTCTCGTTTGTTCACCTGCAACATCATACAGCTCACAGTCTGATAAATAAAAGGGATTCAAAAATAAAATTTGATTTTTCCGAAGGAATATGTATTATCAACATATTATTGACCCAGTAGAAATCAAATCTACCTAAGGATGCAAGTTTTAAATCACATAACTTACAATTTCATCTGGAACTATAGCGTATCTTTCAGTCGGTAAGACTCTGATTTTTCCTGTGTTAAAAAAGAGTGGAAAATCTAATAATGAAAAGAAAAGGGACTCGTTTAAATTGAAAGCTCGATTTAAGCAAAAAACAAAACCTGATAAGGATTCTGAATATTCTAACAGCTTGCAGCTTGAACCATCAGTGCTTAAGATTTCAATCATTTTTGGGATGTTGCTGCAAATTCACGTAAACAATAGTTTTATCTATAATAAAGGAATTCAAGAATATTATTTACATATGTTGATAAAGCATTGAAAATATGACGAGGTTTATTATAAATAAAAATCTAACATCTAATATGTATTAAGGTGCAATTCTGCTGATGAAAATAATCTCTGCTGATGAAAGCTGAAGAGATGCTACTGTATTATTTGTTAGACAAAAAGACCAAATACACACAAACTTACACTCAAACAAAAGAAAAACAACTTACATAGGTAAACATGCCTTATTTGTTGGAAAATACTACCTAAAAACTAGGTCAACAAAAATCAATTCATAACTTGTAACATATGAATTTGTGTTGAACATATAGTTTACAAACTACACACGTCTGTCTTTCAAGAATTGCAATTCTTGATTATCTCGCTTGTCTTTCTTGAACGACTGAAGTTCAACCACAACTTCAGTCTTGTACTTGGTTGGGCATGTTGAACTGCTTCATATTGGTTAAACTTGAACCATAATCAAACTCTTATGGTTTCATCGTAGAGACTCATTTGACATCGGCACTTCGATCATCCCTGGATACGGACGTATCAGTCATCTCAAAAACAAACTAGAACTGCAACTCATTCCATCACTTGTTGAATGACATGAAACCAAATCTGCTTCTCCCACAGAAATATCTACTTGTAGGCATGTACCTATTTTCCACTAGGCATTCCATCAAGCAGCTCTTGAGCATCCTGCAAATTGCTCAATCTTCTTTTAAGCAACATTTCTACACGTCACCTTCTTCTCTACTAACATCCACATAACTACTGGTATTCATTGCCAAAAATCAAAATCCACTCTAACCAGCTACGCTTCTAACAACTGACCCATAATCTTGCTAACATGCGTCAAGATACCACATTTTGATTATAACACCTTAATTTCATGCTTAGTATGAAGCCTAGCCTGCAGCCTGCAGCCTGCAAACTACATCTCCCTCTCTCAACAATGCAAACCATCAACTTCCCAACGCCAACATTTTATTCACCACCACCTATACATCAACTTTCGGCCCTACTTTTGATCATCGCCTGATCTTTGACGTCAAAATATGATCAACTACACACTCATCCATTATTACTCCCCAGACCACTGCCCGAAGATACGCCACGCCACATTCCTGCTGCCTATAGAGGTTGTACCAGCAATTACCATCACCAACAATTGCATAACACATGACAACAGCCTTCATCACTATTTTCTGAGCCCGTGCTTCAACTTCTGAGGTTCAAAACCCGAGTTCAAACAAACGATCTGTGGCCAGCACTCCACCTAATTTGCATTCTCATGCCACCAGCGTTTGCTTGCACCAGCTGCAAATCTGTCCAAAACACCAAAATCCAGTCAACTCTCTACTACCATGCCTACATCCAAAAAATCCATCCACAAGTACAAATCCAACTCAATCAGTTTTGGATCATTAACGATGGTTGTACCCCCACTGAGACAACCGCCAGACTCCCCAGAGCTGCTTTCTTGCTGTTAAACCCAACTTTCTGATTCAAATATTCCACAATCGATGCACACACCACAGCCTTCACTGATGATGACAGATAGATGATCACCCAAATTTCGATCACACCGCCAGACTCAACTCTTTGTAAGGACCAACTCGCATCTCTCGATTTTCAACGGTAGTCGTTTGCTAACTAGCTCATATTCCTATTTAACTTTCAGCGTTTAGATTGCGGGTCAGACCTCTGTTCAAATTGCTGCTATCGTCGAAACACAGTCGACATTCTCCCTAAAGAAGCTCACAACAAACCAATCGCTCCCTTCTTTAGAGTTTGCAAGCTTTGACCATCTGAATAACACTCATTTATGCCACCGTTAGCACTAACATGTCCCGGCCGAGGACAACCATTTGTGGTGGTTACCGCCACCGGAAGATAATACCCAAGATTGGAAAACTCGTATAAACACTAAGACTTTGATACCATTATTATCTAGCAGAGAGATGAAAGCCGAATTTAATATCAAAATAATCTAGTAAAGAGATGAAAGCCGAAGAGACATTTTTTTATAGAAAGAACGTATGATCCGAGGATCATACAGCCGTACTAGACACACACATATATAATAAAAAGTACAAAAGTCCTAGGCAAGAAGCCCACACCTGCTAATAATTGCCAACGTACCTCTTCAGCTAGTAAATATCATCAAATAAGCACAATAGAACAGGCCTAAGTACAACAAAAACAACAATGACAAAAACCAACAATATCAAAACAACCACTCAAAATATAATCAGAGAGACAACAAGATTAAATCCCTCGAGTAAAAAGGAACTTGAAGGATTAAAATATATATCCGAAGAGCTGGTATAGGTCAAGAGCGCGTGAAAATTAACGATCCACGTATCAAAACTATGAGCAAGAAATTTATTGCTTAGGGTTGATTTAAGGGTAGTGTTATAAGTTTTAGATCATAAGACTAGTGAATAGAAGCCTAAAACGTAGTGTTTGATTTTCGATCCCTATTACTACTAGCATCATCATTGCTACTAGTATTATTATTATTATTATGTTTTTTTAATTTGTTTATCTATTTTATTTTTATTTTTATTTTTATTTTATTTATTAATACTGCTACTATTATTTGTTTATTAAGTATTTTACTTTATTTATTTTTTTCATCTTTTTTTGGATCTATTATTGTTATTGCTTTTAAATTGACTTTGTATTTAGTTTTGGGTTCCATCTTTAACCGATCTCAACTTGTTTAGAATAATGGCTTAGTTGTTGCAGCATCGACGAAACCAGCCAATGAGCTCGAGGCAATAACTAGGAATGCATAGTGAGAAGATAAATTTCCAATTCTAATCCGATGGAGTCAGACTACCTTCATTGTTGGCACCGAATTCATCATTATTATTACATAGGACAAGCTCGTCATCCAAACCCTTATAGAAGAGTTCCCGCTCAACCTTTTCATCATCTGAGACCTACTCTGAGAAAATCCTTCAATTTGAGTGGAAGCACAAACTATTATCCTTGTGGGACCGGGTCCCAGCCTTTTTGCTCTAGTCAACTGCGTACCTTAAGCCAATCTTTCAGACAGCTCATGAGCAATGCCTTCTACACTTGGTGGATTAGAAATGACAACATGGATTTTCTTCCTAAGGGTAGTAATAGAAGAATCACAGAGCTGGCTAGGGGGTCGCAGCTAGGAGGGACAGGTTGGGGGAAGTCGGACGGTCGGGAGGAGCGAAATCGGAAGGATATAGAGATATGGGTCGAGGGGGTGGGGAACACCGACTTTCCAACGCCTAGATGGAGGCTTCGGGAGAGGCTGCTTAAAGGGAAGGTTGTCCAGGTCTACGATTGAATGTAGACAAGTCGAGATAACATGGTCAAAAGGGCGACGAGGTCGCAAATAAGAGGTTTCCATTGATAAGTGACATCAATGTAGGATACTCTACCCTCGGTGAGGGAAACATGAATGCGAGTAGACAACCGCCTAGAAGGGAAGACTTCAACAAGTGCTTTGGCATAATGAAGAATTTATTTACGTTCAGTGGAAATGTCAAAGCAGATCAATTGACTAATATGATTTGCTAACCAGTTTACCCCCTCAAGAGATTGAAAGACTGAAGGAATTTTCGAAATATGCGCCCAGATGGAAATGGAGAGGAATTGCTCACGAGTGAGATCAATAAAAGGGCTCCACTGGGTAATAATAAACACTTTACCTTCAATAATAATATCACATTCTAAAATACGAAATTTCTCTCGAGGGCACAAGAATTTAAAATAGTACGAGTTATCACACCTGATTTTAAACGACAAACGCCAAGAACATGATTTTTCCCAACTGAGAAGCAATGAGCCTCATCTAAAAAAATCCAACTAAGTAGTCTTTCCAGAACGCAATTCTTACGTCAATAATTTCCATCGACAGAGGGTCAAGTTTGTCGAAAAAATCAATAACATATTGCTTGGGGCAGAAAGAGCCAACATTATCAGGTCTATTCTTAAATAAGGACGACTGGCTACTACATGTCCAGATTTATCAACACCAATCCTGAAAACAGGTAAAGAAATTGGGATTACCTAGGAGTGCAGAGGAGATGAAGGGGCTTGCAGCCTAGATTTTGAGTCGTGATCCAACCGACCATCAGCATTTGTGCTGAAGCCATCAAGTTTCAAAGATTGCAGCGGAATATTACTTGATTGTAGCGGATTAACTGATTTGATTTTTACAAAATCATTTCCAATACAGCTAACACGAGAGCCTTTTCGACATGTGAAATCCCAACAGCAGGTGGAGATGCCCCAAAACCCTTCGCGAGACCAGAAAGCATGTCACCCAACATTGACAGAGAACGAATCCCAGCATCTGAAGGGACAACCACCTAGCCAACGCCGGACATCAAAGGTAACATGGGTAATTCATCGAGCGCATCCAGCCTAGGTTGCTCGGCCATCAATCGGAGACTCGTCGCAGTCCGGATCGGAGGAAAAATGGGCATGATAGGAAGAATCAAAGTAAGATGCGAACTGGAAGAGTCGCGAGGGGAGGACTGGAGCTCGGAACGAAGAAAGACAGATGCTGAAGAGATACTATTGTATTATTTATTAGATAAAAAGACCATATATATAAACGAACATTCAAAGAAAAGAAAACAACTTTAAGCCTATAGAATAGGTAAATATGCGTTGTTTGTTGGGAAATACTACTAACTATGCCAAGAACTAGGACAACAAAGATTAATTCATAACTTCTAACACACACTACTTCCTCACTCGCTTAAAAAACCAAACCACCCACCTAAATCCACTTACACACACCATACTATTATGCTTCAAAAACATGATTCATGTATCTCTTCTGTTAATTTGGAAATAATCAAAATTCAAATCAATTTAGCGAAGCTTTACTTAACCTTTCTATTCCATCTTTATCTCAAGGAATTTCTTCTTAGATCTCGAATTTAGTTAATTTTAATCGAATTCATAACTAAAAGTCAAATCAAATTATTGAATTAGTTAAAGTCTTTTAAGATTTGAATCCTAATTTACGTGTATTGACTTCTCCAAACTGGTTGTCAGATTTGATTGATTATTATTGACCAAAAAAATATTTGTAGACAAAGTTAGACAACCTATGATTTAAACAGAGGAGAAAAGGTTTTGATGGGTACCTGTGAGTATATTTTGAATTTATCTTATATATCTTTGAGTCGCGTTAGAAAGAATTTTGATGGTTGTAAATAGGAGCACTCATAATTAACTATCTACTGTCTCCGATCATTTTTTAAAATTCATCTTTTTGGTTGATACCGGTTCCCTATTAGTGGTGTGAAAAGTATGAATAAGAATTGTATTATTAGAACCCCTTAAAAGAACAAAAGTATAAAAAATCCCCTAAAATTCAAACAAGATTAATTGTTTTCGGTCATGCTCCAATAATGTAGATCAATTTGAATGAACATGCATTTAGCACTTCCAATAAACAATGTTGATCGCTTAATATTCTAAGTTTATATCATACCAACACCCTCTCACCTACCCTTAACCCACATAGTTCACTTCAGCCTCAGGAATCAATTAATTGACCAGTTCAACATTTTAGATGACGGAATAACTTATGTACGAGCGAATCACAAATCTTAACCGTTAGATTATGATATGCGCGTTATAGCTTGAATCAAGGAAGTCGGAAAAATCATTCGGCTTTCTTAATGTCAGTTAAATAAACAACCCGCCCATAAATTGATTTGGCTGCTTTAAAGGAAGCAACCAAAGCTCCATTGGGGTCGATTAGTGGGCAACCAAACCCTTTTAACACTGCTCTTATAAGTCATGGTAATTAAGCTTTTTTAACAACTGTCTCATATGTAATTCCCACTGTTTAAATACTGACATATACTTCACTCAAGATGGAAACAGAACATAGGAATAACATCTAAGTTAGTATTAGGACAAAACCGTCTCATGAAGTTAGGGGGATATAAGTAGGTGCTTGCATTGCTTATAGCAGTGGCCAACATTGACAAAACCATAATCATTCCGGTAGTAAAATTCAAATGATAATTTTCCATTTCATAGAAACAACAGATGCGCTAAATCAATAATTATGTAAATAATAATAACAAGCAATAAAAGAGTAATAGTTTTCAAGTCCACGGGATCAGCACATACAGACACACAAAAGCGCAAAAATGTACTTCATTGCCATAAAATAATGCCTCTTTATCCAATTAGTAAACTAATACAACAATCTGTTAAGATACAGGGAGCGAAGAAGATGTCATTAGCAAACATTATCGAAATCTCGACACGATGTAAGCTTTTGTCTTGAAAGATAAAGACAAACCGTTGAAATTGTCGGCAAGGTAAAAAAGTGTTCGGCCTATTTTTAAATGGTTGAAGCATATTGTCAAATTTGCATATGGTATATATATTTATTCAATGACATATTTTTTAGAAATAAACTCGATGCATATATCCAGTGAATGCAATCGATAGGTGGACTACATATTTCTTCTAAAAGGGTATTTCACGATTAATAATAAAAGATGTTAGGAAGTTATCAATTTTTTTCTTCTTAATCTATGCGTAGAGAATTTCAAGAAAACATTATAATAGTTATCAAAGCCGACCGCATAAATTTCATGAAACGGATATGTAAAAAACAACCACCAAATAATTTAAACAAAAGAATTAGAGGATATAAAAACTGTGAATGAAAGACTACTTGTATTTGGTGGATTTTCACAAGCCATTGGAGAATGAAGGGAAAAAACCAAATAATCATCATTGATAATAAAACTGTCAAAAACATTCGTTATTGAATAATATGATGTTTCGACTCATTGCTAACAAAACATAGGATAATGCCTTATTGAAGAAACATGATAGGCTGTTGCATAATCAAAAAAGAACGAGAAGGCTGCTCAATTGATTTGAAGATGGATGTGTTGTAATTGACATCTAATAGCAAGTTATTTTAATTGTCGGCCTTCATTAATAATTTTAGTTACTAATTTTCAGATTTAAAGAGAATTAGGAAAAAATGATGGAATAGGGATTAGATCTTGATGCTTTTTGATGTTTGAATCCATATTTTAGTTGTTATGAACAATTATGGTTGGTTGTTTTTCACTTGGATTTGATTAAAGATTGGACAATATTAAAGGATACGCATACAGTTATTGGCGATATCATTTGAACTATAGAAAGATTTAACTCTTGTAATTCATGATTTATTTCAAAACTTATATGACTATATTGATTAATAGTTTTCCTAAGGAATATTAAATTTCCATTCGAGCAATGTGTTTGGATAATGAAGATGTATACTTAGAAAATGTGACATTATCTATAAATGACAAAAATCCAAGTTTAATTGTGATTTGATTGATTTGATGTAAGACAAGTTGAACAAAGGCTTAATTAAAGTGTGTTCTTGCCTAGGAGCTCAGGTCAGTTGAAGTGGTGAAAAACGATGATGAGGAGAAAGATACAATAAGGGTCGGCCGATTGTGCTGCACCGGAAGCTTAAAAGAGCTTAGGCGAGGAACTAGTTCCTTATAGGTCCACCAACTCTGGAACACTATCATTCTAGAAAGCAAAGTCGATCAATAGATCAACTAATTATTGCGTAGAGGACTACCTCTCCTTTCCACCAACCAGCCAATCAATCAATCCTATGAGGTCGGTTGAGTCCCCACCTGAGCTAGATACGAGCCTAGAAAGATGGACCAATGATCTTATTGGTCCATTGGATAATGCTAACGGTCAACCAATTGTGATGGTCATGTAATTTCATGTGTAACAATTAAAGCAAAATTTTAAAACCTAAGACATATCGACGTGAAACCACTTTTGTTCGAATGAAAATTTAATTATGCATAACTCTTACATATATCAAATTCTAAAGCTAAAAAGAACTTAAACAAACTACAAAATAAAAAAAATAAAAAAAGGTAACTAATTATTAGGAGTGTCTGCAATGAATCTGAAATATGGTTAAATACTGCAAATTTTGATTGTTGATTAGTCACAATTAATAAAAATTTAATGATTATGCGATAGAAATAGATACAATACGTCAATACTCTAGATCCTAAAATGTGGCTAAAATGTGAATTTGTGGCTACAAATCGAATGAACTAAAATATAAATGAACTGATACATTGATTGAGTATCCAACAGATTTTGATTGCTGATTCATTTATTATAATCACAATCAGTGGAAATCTAATGATTATATGGTAGAAATAGCTACAATACGTTGATACTCAAGATCCTACTATGGAATAAGTATCCAAAAACGAAAATCCAATGCTCATCATGATTCCAAATGAGAAATGTGTAGTACATGATCCCAAATGAGAGATGGACGAGGAAGGGATCACACTTCGATCATTTACGCAAATTGGAAGTAGCTAACATGTTCAGTACTTACCAAATCCACAAAGAGCCCGTTAGATGGGTCAATCCTAAAAGAACTAACATATGATAAGACCAATTAGTTGTTTTTTAATCTTTATTTGGCATGTACCATCTTATTTTACAAATTTCATTGCACCTAGCTTTGTTTAAGATTGTTATACTCGTATGTTATTATCATACTAACAACTCTTTGGATGTAGATCGAACAAGTTTAAGTATGATTTATATTCCTTTAAATATATTATATAAAGATCCTGAATTTATGAAACGAGAATACAGAATAGCTCAGACCAGATTTGTTTTCCAGATCCAAGTTATTTTCTCTTTATTGCTTTATTTAAATCGAATATGCTCTTACCTTGTTCTATTGGTATTTCCGTTAATCTTGTTGTGATATGTATCAAATGACCATGATTTCGAGATTTTTATGGAGAGGGAGCATGCGAATCTCAAGGTAGATACTACCATTGTTACTTCGATAAAAAAATATGTATAATTGTAGGGTGTTTGTTACTTACATGTTATATCATTGAGGGATTTATGTAACGAGGATATATCCGTACAATTGACTTATGTAATGGAGATATTATGTATACATTTGAAGTTGTACTGGTTGTTTTCATGGCTATAGACCATTTGGTTTGCTTTAGATATTAAGAATATTCATGTTTGATTGTTTACATATGATGTTGGTGATTATCTTATGATGTTTGAAAATACATGAATTGCCTTTATTTTGATAAGTTGGATTTTTACGAGTTTTAATGCAAAACTGATGAATTTGAAGCTGTTAAAGAATGGAGGAACAACTGGTGTGAACACTCAATGAATTCTAAGTTTGCATGAACCAATTGAAAGTCATCAAATATAAAATGAATGATGGGATGCAAGTTTTGATGTTAATGAGATTCTTGCTAAAAAAATCAAAAGGACGTTTGCAGTGTCATGCAAACTCGAATAGCATTGCTTTAATGAATTTTGTAGTTAGCAATTTGCTTACCAAAGAAATGTTGAGGACCGAGACATGGATTAAGATAGAATTGCATATCGTCAAAAATAAAGCCAAAGATGTAAAAAGACAAGGGTTTAGATATTACGGGGAAAAGAGAATTTTTTTTTTCAAATAAAGGAAAGGAAATCTAAATTGAACAAATATTGACTTTAGATGTTATCACTGCAAAAAAATAGGTCAAATATTGATTGCAGAGATTAGAGTTAAAGCATGATAAGACTTGAGCTCTTAAAGAATTAATCCCAATACATCACGGTGTTAGCAGTGATAAATATACCGATATAGAAAATTTAATGGAGAGTTATATTTTGAATATGGGAAGTTATTCAAATGAAGAATGGTTGATTGACTCAGACGTAAGTCATCATGAAGGTGGAAAGCGAAACAATTCCCTCAATCATAAGGAAAACACAGAAAAGTAAGATGAGCTAATAAATGTGAGATGAAGGTGAAGGGTCTCAACTCAAAAAAGCTAAGGATGTTTGATGAAAATGAGATAACGCTAAAGGAGGTTAGAAATTACAAAGAACTTCATATATGATTGGAAATCGGAGAAAAACATGTAATTGTTCAGTTAAAGGTGGTGTTATTAGATAATGAAAAGTGGATTTGAAAGTTACACCTGCTAAACAAGGATGAGATACCTTGTACAAAGTGATAGAAGAGATCGATAATATGATGAGAAAGAAAATGAAAAATGTTTGACTTCTTCCATTCGAGATGAAGTCAAACTTAAACCGAGATGAGAAGTAAAGGAAACATGCAAATCATATGTAGGTAAACTTAGACCGAGATGAGAAGTAAAGGAAACATGCAAATCATATGTAGGTCATTGTGGTATCACGAACATTTCTAGATAAATGCGAGAGCACATTGTTCGATTGATAGGTATGTACAAGAAAGCGAAGTGAATTGGATTGATGTAAAGTTTATGGTATTAGATATTATGTATATATTCCATTGAATACAAGTTTGTAATACACACACATAACACAACATAGAGACACACATAACACAACAAAAACACACGCACGCGCGTGAAAGAAGACCAGAGAAGCAAGGAGAACTTGTAGAGATCAAAACAATGCAAGTCTATGTTTCAAAAGACAAACTATCGATCGATCCTTATGAAATTGTAGATAGTTTGTTGGCTAAGAATAGAAGTCGAAACAATGAGTCTATGTTTCAAAAGACATGCAAACTATCAATAGTTCCTTATGAAACATAGACAATTTGTTGGCTAAGAAAAGAAGATGGGCTGATTTTTGGATGGTTGAAGTATTTTAGAAAATATATATTTGAGTGTAAATTTTAGCGATTATGATTTTTTTTTTTTTTTTTTTAATGATTTATTGTGAGATGTATTTGAAAAAAGTATCCTATGGTTGTAATTGATTGGTGGCAACTATACATAGATGTATTAACGTTAGCACCATGGAAGGAGAATAAGGGATTAGATGATTAGGGTTTTGGAAATTCATGTTAATGGAATCTTGGTGATCGGCAAGGGAAATGTGTTGGGTTGTTCTTGTTTTTTTCTTTTTAATCACACACACAAACATATTGGTTTTTATTTTATTTTTTATTTTTGAGAGTTTGGCCATGTTGTCACAAATGTGTTACCAAACTCCCTAAACCATTTCCATCTAGTTAAAACAGTATTTAACTTCACGTGTCCGATATGAGATGTCAAACAGAAACCGTATGCATCCTACAAGCTACAAGGAACCAACCTCCAAGCTTAATCTCAAACAAATTTATCTTCCACCCTCTTCAGATATTTACCTCCTCTCTTGCATATGCTAGGACGGGATTTGCTCTCAACCCGCTAATTGATTTGAGTACTGCTAGGCTTACTGTTAGCCAAACAAGAGTTTGAGCCCACTAAACCTGAACTGAACTAAATGATTCAAATGGTATGTTGATGCAAAGCACACGTAATTGCATGAATCGTGTGCACCACCAGATTCCCGAGAGCTAAAAACCTCCTTAAACAATATGTGCATGTATAGTGGCATAAGTGTGATTGTTCTCCTAGCCATAGTGCAATGGCGTTTGAGCATTTTGCTAAATTCAAAGCGTATAAATGCATACCTCATTCCATCTTGTAACCCCGTTTTGCTCCGGTTCATAGTCCTTTAAAACTGTGCTCGATGCATTATATTCTCAAGATCTTGACTTATTACACACTTTTGTATCGTACTTTATTTTGAATCCGACATTTGTATCATATATTTTTCAGTGCAAATTACACAGGAAACTCAGGTTAACATAGTTGAAAGTTGTATCAGGAGGGCGGCACCTAATCAGCAATATTTTCTGGCTATCTATAATTAATCGTCAACAAGTATGTTACTAAAAAAATATAATACTTTTCAGCTATCTATGGTATCCATTTTGACGTCATGTTCATTTTCAGGAAATTTGATTGATAAAAAGACATTACGTAATCAATATAAGGTCTCATGACATCGTCTTTTGTAATATGGTACAGTATATTCATCCAATTTGGAACGTACAAATCTTAGGTTAATATTCCATCCAAAACACCAGAATTCAGGCCATTTGGTCCGGTTCCAGTGATAACCAGGATGAAATCTGGTCTAAACTCCTGTTACAGTCTTCAAGCGCTAAGAAACCAGAATCTTGAACCATAGTACAAAGGTTACTAATTTGTAGCAGACTTTTTTCAGATAGATAATGGCATAAAGTTATCAAATGACTTCAAACTTTTCTCCTTACAGAGGCTTACCTTAATCTTACATACAATAATTGGGAAGTAAAAACAAGTAACTTCCATAAGGCATTATTAGTAAAAAATTAACTAATGAACAAGTTACCGGTCTGAAGAATCTCCATGTCCAAGCTGTCCATTTGTGCCTCTTCCCCAAGAATATACATTTCTCTTTTCTGATACAGCAAGAGTGTGTCTCCAACCACAGGAAATTTGGACAATTTTCTGTTAAAGGTGGAAATCTTGTATAAGGGAAGATTGATACCAAAATAAGAATAGCGGTGTAACATCAATACCCTTAGCAGCTTAACCAATTGATACCAAAATTTGATTAGTGGTGCAATATCCCTTAGCTCCTTAAAAGCTTATGCACTGTTTCTGGATACTGCATTAACTCATATTTCATTCAGCTAAATAAAAGTGGGTAATGTCGCAGGATAAGAGATTATACTGCAGTTGCACATGTATGTTTCCATTTTCCTTTTTTTTACTTCTCAACAACAATATAAAAAAGCAAAAAAGATAAATTAACCAAAATTTGTAATCTCGCTTCCCAGATTTTATGCATCTACTGTAGTTGTTTGCTAGTACTTAATTCGTGCGTTGCACACGGTAATATAAAATATACTAATCTTAAAACTAGATTTTTGTTATGTAATGTACAACAAAACTATGAAATAAACAACAAAACTATGAAATAAATTAACAATAAATTAAAATTGTTATTATTGTCTATGTATAATTTATGTTATGTAGATTATATATCTTTATATTTGAGTCAAAAAATAAATTTATCATTTTTGTTTGTATGAATATGGTATACCTATTGAAACTTATTTATTAAATAAATTAAAATATTATTTTAATCGAATTTTATTAAATATGTTAAATTTAAAATTATAAAATTAGTTTAAATATATGAACTTAAAAGTAGATAGTAGGAAAGAATTGAGAAGGGGTAAAAAAAATGTAGAAACCTTAATGCAGATATTTGAACTTAAAAACAAATTTTGTAATGCGTATAATAAAATTTTGTAATGCGGTGTATAATAAAATTTTGAGATAAATGGTTGTGACTGATTTACAAATTAACTATGTCATTATTATTTATGTGCATAATTTAATATATGCAATCTATATATCTTTTACCATTGAATTGAAAAAAAATTAATATTTTTGTTAATATGAATACAGACACATCAAAATTGACATATATTTTAAGAATTTATTAGAAAAATGTAGTAACCATGACCGAGATTATTTAAATATTCTAAACTTGAGATTTTGCAACTAATTTAAATACATGGGTTTGAGTATAAAATATTAGGCAAGAACTGAGGGAAGTTTGTAAATAATCATAAAAATATTAAAATGTAGGTGAAGTTAAGAACAAAATTTTACAATGCACTGTATGATATATTTATTCAGATAAATAAGTAATAAATTAAATTTGTTAATATTGTTTATGTATATTATTTATGTTATGTAATTTATATATCTTTATATTTGAATGAAAATACAATTTTACCAATTTTGTTGATATGAATGTGGTTTATATATTGAAATTGTCATATTTTACGATTTATTAGATGAATTAACAAATATTTGTTAATTAAATTTATTCAAATAGTTCAAATTCAATACAACATAATTAATAAACATATATAGATTTAATCGTACAATATTAGGCGATATCAAGGAGGGTTTATAAAATTATAGAAGTTTTAAATTGTAGGTACTTGACGTTAAAAAAGAATTTACAATGCAATGCATGGTAAACATATTCATATAAATGAATTGTAAATTTAATTCATAATTTCATTTATGTACATATATTTAAGTCATGTGATTGATGTATTTACATATCTAAATGAATTTAATACCATTTTCGTTAATATGAAAATGGTATAAGTATTGAAATTTTCATATGTTTATGATTTATTGACAAATCAATGAATGGTACGTTATGGAGTTATTTAAATAGTTTTAAGATTACACGATTAATTTTAATGTATGGAGCTAAATGTAAAATATTAAAGAGAACGGAAGGGGTTTTGTAAATGGTCATAATTTTTTTAAAATAAAGGTATTTGAAGTAAAAATAATAATTTTGTAATGCATTATATGATGAATTTATTAATATAAATGAATTATAAATTGAATTTGTTACTACTAGTTATGTATATATTGTATGTGACTGTATCTTAATTTAATGGAAAACTAACTTTATCATTTTGGTTAATATGAGCATGGTGTACATACTGAAATTTTTATATTTTCATAATTTGGTAGACAAACTAACGAATATCATCTAATTGTATTTATCTAATTTGTTTAAATTTAAGATTGCATAATTAGTTTAAATATATGGACGTAAACATAGATTATAAGAAGAAAAATAAGGCGAGTTTCTTAAATAACTATGGTAATAGTAGAATTTCACAACGCAGTGTATGATAAATTTATTGAGATAAATGAATTACAAATTAAATTTGCATTATTGTTTTATATGATTTATATACCATAATCGAATAAAAAAACTAGTTTTACAATTTGGTTGATACGATAATGATATACATATTGAAATTGTCGTTATTTAGTATTTATTAGAAATATGAATAAATATTAGTTAACTAAATTTATTTAAAATAGTTTAAATTCTCGATTATATAATTAATCTAAATATATAGACTTGAGTATAAAATATTAAGGGGTAATTGACGAATTATTTGAAAATAATTTCATAAATTTTTAAATGAATGTACCAAAATATAAAATGATGGAAAAGATTTAATAAAATATAAGTGTAAATTAGTAAATTAAAAGATTTGAAATTAAAATATCAAGAGAGAATTAAGAGTTATTGTACCTGCTAAACTACCCCCTAGGAAACTGCTCGTCTAGATATTACAGTTGTATATAATATAGCATATCGTGATGTTTAACATATTAAAGTTGAAAGGTTAACAAGTACCTGTTCATTTGGAAACTTAACTCGCTGCGGGGAGCAATGATCAACATTATCACCACTACCAACTTGTCCAAACTGTACGTGTGTGAAGATAAAAGTACAGACATTTTAGCACGGGAGTCAAAAAGATAAAGCAACACTCAGTCATCTCATCAAATTAAAAATTTGCAGAAATTTATTAGCCCTATTCTGATAAGCTTATTTGATTGTGCGCAATGTGAATATGTGAATATGAACTACCCAACTTATGGCAAGACATGAACCTTATTCCAACCCCAGCAATAAACATGTCCATCTGATGTCAGCGCCATTGTATGTCTCCAGCCACCAGAAATCTAGAAACATACATTCACATATCATTTTATATACAGTTTCTCATACTGATCTCACTTATCATGTACAACAAGCAAACAAGTCAAAGTAAAAAACAAAAACAAAAAAAACAAAAAAAAAAACAAAAAAAAACAAACAATTAATCAAACCTGAGATATGGATCTGTCTTTTAAGGCTTCCACCTGATGGGGAATTAGATAATCATTGAAATCTCCATGCCCTAGCTGGCCATATTTACTCCATCCATAAGTGTATAAGCTTCCAGTTGAAGATACCGTAATTGTATGCCGCCAGCCACATGCAATGAGTACCATTTTTTGTCCCTATCGAAAATGAAAGATGCACAATATGCAACATGTATAAGCATAGACCAGAACACAAATTCAGACTGAAGCATAAATGCATACATTGATCTATTGTATAGAAATAGACAGTTTTGATAAAGATTAAGTTATATTGGCAGCATAATATATACGTTATGTAATAATATTCAGAAATCAGGACAATTTGACATACGTCTTGGTGAAGAACCTTTTCTGGAAGTAGACGATCACTTCGGTCACCTAAGCCTAAATTACCATACCGTCCCCAACCCCATCCATACAGCTCACCATCCTCTGTAACAGCAGCAGTGTGTTCAGCACCAGCAGCAATCATTTTGACAGGAATTCCCTATAATTACTCAAGATATCATGCTCGTGAACTCATTGTAAAATCAAACAGAAATAATAAAAGCAGTTTCAGTTCAGAAAGGTTAAAGGCTGTGAGTCCTTTATTGGGTTTTACTTTAATTAGAGTCAGAGAGGAAATAGAAGAGACCGCAGTGGAAAAAAAAAAACAGTTACATCGTATTGTGTACAAAATTGTAGAAAAGTCCTCACATATAGCAAGGTTAAAACCATTGAGTCCTTTTTTGTGTTCTACTTTGATTAGAGAGGAAATAAAAGAAATGACCGAGAGAAAAAGAAATAAAAGGCACCCACTGGTGCATGTTTTATGTATAAAATTGTAGTAGACTGCTCACCAGGCATAAATATATTAGTAAGTAGATTAGTTTATATATTACCATAAATCTAGGGTTTAAAGTGAATAAACTGTAGTCTTCTCTTTTAGGTGTGGCTCGCGTTGTAAATGGAGTGGATGCGTGGATTGAACGGTTAAAGTCCCACGTCGCAGGATATTCGGAATAATCGTGATATATATATGAGATTCATGGCGCGTAACATTGGAGATTCCTTTTGTTACAATGTATTGTCAAGACCAAATTATATGCCCGCTGGGAGGCGATGAGGGATGTTCAATCGGAACGTCGTCATAGAAGACTTCGATCGTTGATGTTGTCTAGACACGGTGAAGCGAACGCGTACGGATCGCAGGAATGCCGAAACTCAACATTCTCAACTACGAATAAACAGACATGCAGCTAAAACATCAACTAGTTATATCATCTTTACGAGTAAGCATATTGGGGGACACAATTGTTAATTCAATAATTGCATACCCACATCATCAACTCCAAATTCCAAACTAACAAGCTATCACCTTCAAATAAACTAGATAAGAATTACAAGTACAAGAATGGTTATGCCTTATAAATAAACAATTTTGAAAGTTAATACGATTATAAGTTGCAGAAAGATATAAAGGACGTTTTGTCTAACACCCTTCATAAGTTTCAAAATTCACTTTCTCCCCTATCTAAAAGAAGGTTTTACGAAAAACCCGTATAGTTATTTTCAAAGAAAACATACACTGCAAATATTTTTTTACAAAAAAGTACAGTCAAAACTGCAAATATTTGCATTTTTAACCACAAATATTTTGCAGACTACACATTTTTGCTGAAAATAATTACAAAGGTGTTTCGTAAAAACTGTTTTTAAGAAATGTTTTTCGGGTATTAAGATTGAAAATAAGGAACAGATCCTAATTTCCACAAGGTATAAACACCATCAAAGTTCAAGAAAAACAATAACCCACGCGTGTCCTAAATTTAGTGTCATTGCATGGCTTTATCATTAGCTTAAGCTTCATCTTCAACTTAACAAATAAAAAATGGCTCCTTAATGGATGGACCATTTGTTTTGAAATTATTAGAAAAAGAAGAAACTTTCAGCTGTTATCAAGGCTCACAAGTCACAACCTCGAAACTCAAATCACAATCTCATCCTGGATGCAGATTATTTTTTCAAATAATTTCATGTGTATACTCGAGTGTTCCAACTCGGATTTTAAATTTTTATCTTGGATTATCTTGGTATAACTTATTATATTGACATGATAAAAAAACATCAAACTCTAGCATTCATTAAAAAAAATAGAATGGTTAATTAACAAATATAAATGGACCTAAAAACGAAAATAAAAATATTTCGAACCAAAAAATTATAAAACGAAATATAGCTTATTATTACTCATTAGTTCAAGATGTAATGTTTGGTCTTTGATCAATGTTACTATCAGCACCATCATTACTATTTGTATTGTTATCATCATTTTTATTTTTTATTTTATTTTATTGTATTTATTTATTTATTATTGTTATTATTATTATTATTTTATTTATTATTATTATCAACCTTCAAATTACTTTTGTCACTTAGTTTCGGGTTCCATCTCTATCCGACCCCAACTTACTTGGGAAAAATGGCTTTGTTGTTGTATTTATTTATTTATTTTATTTTTACATACATATGTATTTCTATTTTATTTTACTTGGTTACTATTATTATTAATTTACCTATTTGACTTAATTTTATCATTGCTATTATTATTGTTACTGTTATAACCTTTAAAATTACTTTTGTCATTTGGTTTCGGATTCCATCTCTAGCAGACCCCAACTTGTTTGGTAATAATTGCTCTGTTGTTGTGTTACTCATTAGTTCAAACCTAATTTAGTACAAATCATCTTAATATATTCATGCCTGATAGTTATCGATTGGCAAGAAAAAGAATGTAAGTCACAAGTCCAGATGTTAAAAAAATTCAACTTAAATAAAATATTCTTGCAGAAGGCCTTAATACGTTGTCAAGTAAGGTTCACTTTTATTGTTAATTTTTAAAAGCCACTATAATGGTATTTATTGAAATAATTCAACATAATGGGACCACATATGTTAATTCTTAAATGTATATACTACCTTTTGACCAAGTTTAAATTAAGTGATCGATTTTGAAACAAATATCTTAAAGCTTAAGGGGTATAATTGTCATATAGAAATGATATGTAGATACAAGAGTAATATTTATTAGTTTGTTGAAAGACCAAACTGAAAAGGTCACACTACTATAAATGTAACGACCCGTTAAATTCGATGATATTAAATGAGTTAATTTAATATGATTTCTAATCTAATTTAGAATGAAATAAAAGTCTTAAGATTTTATTTGAGTAAATGTAGGAATTAGATATAATAACTGTAATTAAAGGTTAACAATTTAAATGTTTATATGGCAATAGATTGAAATAACGTAAATTGGCGTTTGTGGTTATAAGTTATAATCTGTTGATTAATACTGGAAGATATAAAGCGGAAATAGTATTAATGAAATAATAACTGAATTGAATTGCAACTATATAAATGAAAGTAAATTTTATTTAGTGGATGTCAACATTGAATAAATTTATTTAAAATAAAAAGATTTAAATGCATGTTGGATAGAATATATAATTGTTGGATTAAGTGGTAAGTAATTAGAATTTAGTTCTATAAAATTTGGAACTGAATGTATGTAAATAATTTTGTAGGAATAAGTTAATTAACAATCTATTTGTGCATACCCGATTTAATTGAAATAACAGAAAGGATAAGAACTTGATTTGCCTAGGTATGTATATATTGATAAACTATAACTAAGTAGGAAGTTTGGTAGTAAATAGGAAATAAGATGACAAAGGCAACTAGTAAATTAATAAATGAATTCATAATAATAAGTAGTAATTAATGCATAAATATATTTGGCATTTGGTATAATTACAAAGTTTTACCCATTCATCTAATTTATTTAATTAAATCTAAATATATGGCAACATTTTTGTTATTAATGGTTGTAAGTGATTTTGAATGTAAAAGGGTAACAATTATTTAGGTTAACCATTCATTAAGTATATTAAGTTAAGAATGGTAATAGATTGAAATAAATCTAAATTTATTTATTTTGTTTTGTTAATATGTTCTAGTTGATAAAAGGGAATTTATAAGAAATGAAGCCTGCACTAATGAAGCGTATTATAATTCAAATGTTATTTATACCCATAAAATGTCTATTTACTAAATAGAAAGATTTTAAATCAATAAACAAATTTATGGAGGTTCCAATTTATAGTTTATAACATTTAATGTAGACTGAATTACAATTAATTGATTTAAATGGTGCAGTTAGCGTAGATTTTTGTTTGTATTTGTAGAGGGTTAATTTTATAAGACAAAATTTATGCTAATTCTATTTATAATAGGACCATGGGTTGTTTTAAAGTATAGGAAGCAGGATTTATAAACTTAATTAGAGTATCAAATTCAACCATTGCATTTATTGCATAATAAAAAGGAATTTAACAGTTAAATTTTTCGTTATTGAAATTTAAATGAACTTTGAGAATAATGATGTGAAATCATGAACCAATGTTAGTGGTATCCTTATTTTGGATAAAAGGTGAGAATATAAAAGTTGAAAATCTAATAAATGGGTTTTGAGAATTTAATTTATAATTCCTAAATATAAGGAAGTGGCGAAATTAACACTGCAATTGATAAACTTATCAACTTATAATTCACACCTAAACTTGTTAAACATTTAAATTGATTAAGAAATATAAAAGCGATAAAATTTGGTCAAATTTTAGAATTTAAATATAAAATTGGATTTTATGATTTATTTTAATTTATTTAATGAATATAAAAAATAGCCATTTTGGCCACGGACTCGGATTTCGACGAAACCAGTTTCATCGAATCCGTATCGGTGAATTATTGTAGCGTTTCAAGTTTCGTATCGATCGGACCTGTCGTTTGATCGTACGGACGCGAAACGTCTTGAAATCGATTTAATTAAAATCAATTTGAAATCAATTTGTAAATTTTGTTTTCAGCATAACTTCTTCATAAGATCGAATTTGGACGTGAAACTTTTTCCATCGCATTCAGAATATTTTAAAATACCTATCTGGATATATGGGTTTAACATATTTCGTTCCGGAGTTAAAACGGGCTTTTTGGGCCATAGTTTGTTCCGTACGTTCATCTATCTGGTCTATCTACTTCAATCCAACCCTACTTATAAATAGACGATTATAAACCCTAGCCTCCATCTTCTATCATTTGTCTATACGTTCATTTTCTTCATCTCTTTCTCTTCCTCAATGGTTGCAAAACCTAGATCTATCTACAGTTCAAAATCAAAAGTGAAAATTCAAACTCTCCAGAAAAATTCCAAAATAATATATGTTGAAGCTCTCAACTAGCGTAATTCGCTGGTGGTTTTCGTTTTTCGATTCGAGTTTTCGTGTGTCCAGAATTTAATGGTTATACACGGTCGTTCATCATCGCCGCGACAAACTTCGTCGGATCAAGAAAACATTTCTGCGTTTTGAAGAGTGGACGGAGGGGAGTTCATCGGCCATGTTCGTTCAGAGTTTCGACGGTTGGATCATCGGTTAAATTTCGACTAGGGTTTACCATCAACCGGCGGCTGCTGTTTTTTTTTTCTGTTCCGTCGTCGTTCGTCGACCGTGGTGGTCTGGGGCGTCGCGGAGGGTTGTGGCGTTCAAGGGCGAGGTTGCGGTCGGCCCACGTGGCGGCTGGTGGCGGCGAAAGTTGAACGAGGCGGCGCCTTTTCTTTTGTGCGTGCGTAGCTTCCAGGTTGCGTGCGTTTTCTGTAGAGGAAGATGATAGCATGACGTGGCGAAAAGGTGAATGTGTCCTCTTTTGCTTATTTTGTGGCGAAAAGGTGAATGTGTCCTCTTTTGCTTATTTTTAATTTTGAAATTCAATCACAATTTTCGCAATATCTTTTGCATACGATATCCGATTTATGCGCGGTTTCTTTTGTTAGGATCGTATTGAAATTCCAGATCTTTTGACGCTGGTTTGGACAGATTTGAAGACCGTCAAATTTTTGGGTTTAAATTGGATTTAAATCCAATTTAAATTCAAAAGGTGAGTGTTTTAACCCACTCGCAACTTCTAAAAGTTTTATGTTTGTTAAATTTATTTTAGATATGAGTAGAAATATATTTATGACTGTTTGGCATGTTTATTTCATCATATCTGTTAAATCGTGTTATTTAATTTAACTGTTAATTTATTTTATTTATTGCATACTAATTTGATAGTTAAAATTAATTTATTTGCATATAAACTGCTAGTAAACAGTTATTAAATTTATTACTGAATATAAACTATTAGTTTAATAGTTGTTAAATTTTATTTTGAATATAACTGCCAGTTATTACCTGTTATATATTATCAGATATATATTGATATTGATTTATTATTGGATGATGATTGTGATTTGGATGATGGATGATTTTGAGGAATGGATGTTTTATTGTATATCATTAAACTGCAAGTTATCATGCATTTTTCGTTTCATTCGGGATTGTGGTTTGAAATGATATACAACCGCAAATTTTATTTTTAAATTGCGGATTGAAATGATAAATATCCGTATCACTTGACCATAGGATAGAAAATTATATACATGCACCGTGGTCATATATAAATTATTTTAAAGTGATTTCTATGGTTTGGATGGGATACGGTTTATAAAAATTTAATTTTGATATTTTATGAAATATTATTCTTCGATATATATACATATGAAGTTAAAAATTTTAAATTTAAGCTGTGTATAAACCTGTTGAATAAAAATGAAAAAAATTGAGAAAATGAAATTTTGAAATTTATCTTATGTGTTTAAGTTTGGAAATTTTAAGGTATGATATTTATAACTGGATTTTCCAAGATAAATTTAAAAATGAATATTCTAGTATAAAGTAAATTTGAGAAAATATTTAATTGCTAGAAATTGGAGTTTTATTAAAGGAATTTATGTGAATATTCAAGACTAAATAATAGAACATTAAATTGTTGAAAGAATAAAAATCCAACTTTAGTTTTGAAATATTAATACTCCAAATGGATATATATGTATAGAAATTGAAGTGGTTTGGTAACTTGAAAGTGATATAAAATTTACGGTTTAGACTTTAAAATAAAGAAATATATTTGTAAAGCCGTGGAATTTTTTTTTCTTTACAGAGTAACCTTAAAGTTAAACCATCTATTATTTTATATGCCGTTGAATATCCAAACCATTCAAGTTTTAGAAGTTATGGTCTTAAAATTTTGAATCTCGAATATTATGCTTTGAAAGTATAATTCAAATATTGGTTTCCAGAGGTTATAAATTTTAAAGCAGTATGATTTTTGGAAAAGAATTATATTTGGACTAAAATGATACCATATTGTTTTGGGTTTTTAAAATGATATCGTAATTCCTAGTTTTGAAATGGGAAATTTTATCATGATTTTAAAGTATAAACTATTTTTAAATGACCGCGGTGTTATAATAACGATTGGTTGGCAAAGAGAGCGAGATCGGATATGGACATACTCTCTGTCGATACCAAAACCACTTTGACTAACCGTGTACGCGGTGGAGATTCCAGAATGAAGTAGGATTGTGGCGACGTTTCCTGTAAGGTAAATACGTGAACCCAACTCCCGTGAGTTGGCATAAGATGGCTAAAACAGGAGCGATCGACGGGTTAATGAGGTCATTCCTCTGATCGGACACTCCTCTTCGATATTATACTTTGACTTTGGATTGATTCAGTGGTCACTTTTACTTTGATTTTGGGGAGTTTGTTCGAGGTGGGTGGTAGCTGCGGCTACGCGTTACCATCGGCCCGGAAGCGCAATTGGTATATCTACCCTGGCATTGCCTAGTTGTGCCGTGTCACCTACCCTAGCGCGCCTTATACGATTTTGGTTTTGTACCATACCTATGGAGTGCCGTCTGACGACGCCCAGTATGGGGGAGATTACGGTACTGTATAGACTATGGGAATATATTATGTGTTAAGGGCTATATGGGTAACCCCTTAACACTATTTAAAAGTAAGTTTGTTCTACAATTAGACACTATTATAATAGCGCAGTATACTACATAGTAAATAGTTTAACGGATCCTTAGGAGATGTAAATCCCGAGCATCTCTTGAGTTACTGCACTCATATTTATTTCTGTTAATTTAACTTACATAAGATCTTTTAGTTCTGACTCGAGTGTTTTTGTCTTCTCAAATTCGCTCGGGTCAGTCCGAGCGTTTCAGGATTTGAATTTTAGCTCTGGAGGACGAAGACGAAGATTGTAGTATTATTATCTACTATTTTATATTACACTACACCGTATTCCGCTGCATTGATATTATTGGTATGTAAACTCTGATATTTAAATGTATAAAGAAGAATCGAATGTTTTGTAAACAGTTTTATAAACTGTATATTTTATTATTATATTTTATCCTTCCACTGTGAGATTTTATTTTGTTTTATTTCTTCTCTGTTTTCTTTTACCCCATAACAATCCGCCCTTTCGTATGGTTTGAATCGGCATGTGTGTCGATTTGAAACGTGCGAAAAGGCGGGACGTTACAATAAATATGAGGTTATGGTACCCCAAATTACACAAGCTTTAGAAACTCTTTAACTCACTTCCACGTAGAGCTAATATCATATCTAGGGTTTGTATCAATTTAAAGAACCAAAACCAACAATTTTTTCTCTTTTAATCAGCAAATACAAATTCAGATATGTCTTCCGCAATCATGTTATCTGTTCTATATTTCTCGATTACATCCGTATGGGTTAATTTTTGGATCTAGGGTACCATAATCAATTAATGCTAAAGTGTATTGGAAATTATAACAAGTGGTATCAGAGCTATCCATTATTGATTTAATTTGAGAGTATTTTCTATTCTTCATCAAAGGTTTAATAAATAAATAATGTAATTTTCGAATCATGTTGTACAATTTTTTATATGTACGAATCAAAACATAAATGCCGTGATGAAATGCTTATTCTTCATCCATGCTTTATTGAATTTAAATTAATCAGTTTTGCATGAAAAAGAACCCGATGATAAAGATATACTGTTTATCACTTTTACATGAAAGAAAACTTGCCGCCAATGATATATTATGTTTTTATTCCTTTTTAATCTATGAATTGTTGATTCGGTCAACTTATTGATCTAGTCGGTATTTTTTTTTATGCTAGCATACTTGAAAAAGTACGAAACTGAATCGGTATTTGCATTGTTTTGTAAGTTCATATTTTATTCAATCTATCACATATGCAAACATCTACAGCTTCTGATCTACCCTAGTATTATGTACATTAAAATGTCATCGTTATTTTATTTTGTTTGGACTATAAAAGCATAGGATATTAAATAGGCACTCAGGTGAAGTATCATTACTTTGTTTTGGTTATGTGACTTATGTCACATGATTTAATCATGTAAACAATATTTAATATTATCTGTTAGAAACTCCTATTTGCGTATAGTTATGGGTTTTAAGCATTGATTTCTTTTTTCTTTTTTTTGGGTCAGTGTACTAAGTACTTTGCACAGGAAACATTGTTTATTTGAGATGATTTTGTGCAAGCTTTTGTTTTGTTGTGATCCATAGGTTGTAAAAGTCACCGTACCAAATATTGAGATGATATTTTTTTTGTTAACCAAATATAAGTTGGAGTTTTAAAATTTTCTTATTAAGATAAATCACTCCAAATCTGCATGATTTAGTAACAGTCGGTTTGACTTGGTAATGGATTTAGTGTTTCCACTTTTCATGTCAAATATCTTCAATTTATTTTCAGGTAATAATATGAGCAAGGATTGTTATTTTTCCCTTTTGTTTTAGTGTTTTATGTGATGTGCATTATTAAACCATTGAGATGTTTGCGACCATGTGACGTTACACTATCAATTTTAAAAGTAACTCATTATTTGTATTTTTTAATCCTGCCCTATTGAGTTAGTTTTCATTTGATATATTCTTTTATGATATGCAAATGAACGTGGATTCATGAAAGTCAACTACTTCAGTAAATAAACTTTTTTAAGATGCTTTGGTGGCACATGTTATGCTTAAATTATTTCTATTAGCAGGTTTCATATTCATACTTTGTTGGTCAATTTGAAAATTTTGTTTCATTTATCTTTATTTTTCTAAAGACAAAGATTTGAATATATTTTTGGTGCGGCTCTTTTGTAAATTAGTTATGAATATCTTACATTCCAAATGAACGAAGTAAAGTAACATGTCACCAAAGTGACATCTCTTGTTTTGATTGTTCATGAAACCGTTTGAGGTTTATGTGTATTTATTCATGTGAATGTTAGCCAACTCAAAGAAAAGTTAATATTTGAACGAATTACTTACACACGTGTGATAATAAATATATGACAATTATAAGGTTTTACAAGCAAATAATTATTCGGTCCAAAAGAATATTACTATTCGACTTGAATTTATTATCAGCATTTGATCATTACAAAAAAGTACCAATTACAATTAATATTACTGTTCAAAGACTTGATATTAATGTTGTGCTAGATAACTTAAGAAAAGACTTACCAATTATTTGAGCTTACCATGTTTGATTTGTGGATATGAGCATATATATATGGTTTAACTTCTATTTTTGTTCCATTTTCAAATAATTTGAGCAAAGTATATCTGCCAATATTAATAAAATTTTTATCTAATTTGGAACCGGTTTTAGGAATTAGTGAAAGAATATGTTGTTTGTTCCTGGTTGTATGGAACTTGATCTTGCATTTAGGATGACCATGCATGTCCCTATTACAACTAAATGTTCTTATGATGTTATGAAGAATACCGAGAGGCGGGTAATCCAAACCGCAAGAGTTAAATGATCATAAAGTAGAATATTTCAGAGACTTTCAAGGGTTTGATATCCATTGGGATAAACAATATTAAGGAGTCATTTACTAGGATTGAAAAGCGTTTTGTCAAAAACAATAAGGGGAAACAAGCACGTTGTGCAATGCTTGATTATATAAAGTCAAAGTAAAGGAAACATAAATGAATACTATGTGGAAAGATATTGCTTCAAAATTTAAGGAACTCAAATTTTTTTATACTCTTCTTTATTCATAGTATAAACACTTTAATATTATTATTAATTATTATTTTTAAGAATAAAATGACATCTTATTGAGCTCACTTCGTATTGTGTAAAAAAAAAAGATTGAAACATGATAAGATAGTAGGTGACAATTTAATATATATTGTAAATAATATATATAAAATATATATTTGTCACTAAGGGTCTAGAAGAAAAGAAATAACATAAGAATGTTAATAGTCGATTCTTTTATGAAATGTATGGACGTATAAAGAGAATTTTACTAGATATCACACATGCCGTATCTAGAAAGATATGCATAATTTTTAGATTTGTTCGATATTTTTTGTTATACTGTCACTTAGATTGATTTTGATTTCAATTTCTGATATGAAAAGATTTGGTTATTATTGTTTCTTTAGAAATAATAAGATTAATCTATCAATAAATTCCTACATTACTGGAATTGAATATCTCTATAGTTATGATAAATACCTATTATAATGAAGTCTTGAATTTGAATATGGTGATTAATGTAATTATTTATTTCATCTTACTAAATAACTCTAGAATAAGACACTAAAAATAGCAAATATTTTATTAACATATTAAGAAACTTAAAAGGAATAACTTTTATAAACTCACACTAAGGAAAAAAATTAAGATGGAAAATGCAACAATTATTGAGGATGTTGAGTTTGGAAGGAGAAATGATCATTGCATTTAAAGAGAATCATTATCTTTGATTCAACTGCAGTTGCTTTTTCGAATAGTGAGTATAATTTGTTTGTTTCATCGAACAAGAGTAAATCAGATACCATAATAAGGTAGCATTAACAAAATTCTCTTCAAGTTCAGGTTAATGTTTCAGGAAAATAAACTCAACAACCTCAAGGTGCAATGTCAATAAGTAAATCCACTTGAAAAGAAAGAATTATTATTCCAGACAACTGTTTAATATTTCTCCATTAATGAAACTATTGGATTGACGCAAATGATTCAGTCAATTTACATCAATCCGTGCAAGATATCAAGTTTAAAAGTGGATCTAAGTTATAAATATAAAATATAATTCTATACAAGACAATAAAGTTTAAGATCTTTCTCCATACATCAAGATAAGAAGCCCGTCGGTTATGAATGATTATTCATAACCAAGAGGGATTCAATAGATCATGTGGTAAGATACAAGGTTCATCTCGTATAAAAGCCTATTCTAAAAAAACCAATGATTTCAAAGGACTTTCTCTTCGGTTTACTGGAAGACTCCTTAGGAACATTATGGAGCTTGTTACAAATTTTGATTTTGAGCAATATGAAATGGATGTTAAAGTAATGTTTCTCAGGTAGACATTGATGAAACAACTAAAGAAATTCGCTTATACGCTTAAATAAATTTCTCGTCAATGGTGCTATAATTTTCAACATGTTATCACCTCCTTCGGCTTTGAGGGAAAACATCATGGATAATATGTGTGTCATTAGTTCTAAGAGAGTAAATTTTTATTCATAATTTTGCAAGTTTAAGATGAATTGTTTGTCCACATTATTTAGTTATATATGGCACGAATCTAAGATTGTTTTTTTATTTTCATTTTAAATAAAATAATGCTTAGTGATGACTCTTTTGTATTAGGGATCCACACCCGCTGTATTACTATTTGTGAGGTGATATTTGGATTTTGACAAAAGAACTATGTAGATAAGTGCATAAAAAGGTTAGGTATGCAAACCGCGAATCGGTTGATTTCTTTTAAACTAAAGAGACAAATTTTGTTTTATGTAGTGGCATAAGAGCATTCTTGAAGTTAAAGAAATGCAAAAGATCCATAATACATTTATGGTGTGGAGTCTGATGCATGCTAAGACATGTGTGCATTCGGATATTGCGTGCATTATTGTTTTGTTTGGCAGATATCTTAGTGACACTAACTGGATCATTAGTTGGTAACCAAAATGGTTATGAGATATTTTTAAGAAACAAAAAGGTCATATGTTCATAAATAATACAAAGATCGGTTAGAGATCATACGACATTATGATCCGAATTTTTTGGATGTCAAATGAGCAAAATATCCACTTTAGGCTATACTATTTATTATTATTATTATCGATAGAGCTATATTAGGAAGTGCGTTATACAAACACATAGTTTCCTCCAATATGGAACTAATATTTGATTTCTGTTATGAGGCATCTAATGAAGAAAAACAAATGTAAAATTTTGTCACAATGTTGCATATTATAAATATAAAGGGAAAGGATTATTAAAGTTGCATGGTAACACTAAATAACAATATTAATTTCCAATGAAGGAAGAGTGCAAAATGGAATTTAATCCATAGAACACATTGTGGCAAACTCCATTATGGCAGATCCGTTTGCAAAGGATTGTCAACCAAGGTCTTTCATAAGCATGTTGCTCAAAGGGTGTACTTTTTATATAATGATATTTTAGTTCAGAGGGTTTGAATTTGGTATTGTCATATGACACGTCGCTCTATAATTTGGTTATGGATATATTAAGTATCTTTTTTTATCAGAAACAAAGTTAAAAAAAATTCATTGCACTCTATGTTGTTCAAATATTGAGTATTTTCATCTCACTAAAGTATGACCAATTGAAAATAGACAAGTAATTTTCATGCTACACATACATGATCAATCTGTATCGCTATATTGAATTGGTATATGTGACCATTAATGACTTTAGTTATAATAATGATGGTAACGAAAGTCGCTTTAATCCTATGTTAACACGATCAATGGACGAGAATGTTTTGTACATACCTTACTGTCAAGATAGCAATTTAAGAGCTCAAAAGGTTAAATACATTTTATAAAATTACATAAGTGGCCCAGGAGGAGATTATTGGAATAATACAACATAATGAAGCCACATGTGTTAATATCTAAATGTATGTGATATCTTTTGGCCAAGTCTAAATTAAATGATCAATTTTGAAACAAATATCCTAAGGTTTAAGAGGTATAATCGTCATGTAGAAATAATGTGTAGATACCAGAGTGGTACTTTTAGTTTGTTGAAGGGGCAAACTAAAAAACTCACACTGCCATAAGTATAGGGTTATGGTCATTAAATTATACAAGCTTTAGAAACTCTCTAACCCTCTTCTATAGAGAGCTAATATCAACTCTAGAGTTTGTATCAATTTGGAAAATCAAAACCAACTCTTTTTCTCTTTTAATCAGCAAATATGAATTCAGGTATGTCTTCCGCAATCATGTTATTGGTTCTATATTTCTCCATTAAATCAATATGGATTAATTTTTGGATCTAGTGTTTCATAATCGATTGATGCTAAAGTATATTGAAAATTCAATCGGTTGTACCTTAAAGGCTTCAATCTTTTGTGGTATGGGAGAATCATCAGTTGTTCCAAGACCGAGTTGTCCATTTTGGTTCCGTCCCCAACTTTAAAGATAAATGAGAGAAAATGAGAAATAAAATCTGTAAACACAGTTGCTAACTCCAAATGCAAATCCTAATAGGTTAATGAAAAGATGAACAAATGGTTAGGATATCAAAACATAAATCATACACTTGCAAAGGTTGAAGTAGAATATCATCAAACACTTCATATGTAGCATATGCAACATGGTGATAAAAGGATATGATTGTTTTCAATTTCAAGCAAAATTCAACTAAAATTGGTGATCAAACTAGCACTGGGTTCTTCCAACATATGACATGTTTTATTTCAATCTGATAGCTATCAATAAACGAGGGCATTTTTGCAGGATAATTTCTGGACAAAACTATCTTATTACTCTCTATAATCAGTGTCCAGTAAGTACTCAAAATAAATTATCCCATAAGCCCATCAAAAAAAAAGATTACTTGGCTTGGATGTATCTATGTGTGTGTATGCATTTACATAAATACACACATGCATGTGTGCATGTATTTGTGCGTGTGACTCTGTGAGAGGGCGAGAGGGGGGAGAGGGGGAGAGAGAGGGGGAGGGAGCGAGGGAGAGAGGGGGGGAGGGAGAGAGGGGGGGAGAGGGGGGGAAGAGGGGGGGAAAGGGGGAGAGGGAGAGAGGGAGAGAGAGGGGGAGGGAGAGAGAGGGAGGGAGAGGGAGAGGGAGAGAGGGAGGGAGAGAGAGTTTTACCCTTATATGGGTTATAACAATTTAACATGGTTTTATTATCATACACCAGACAAACCAGAAATAACATTATGGCTCATATGCCTTTACAAGAAGGGTTTCCAAACAGCCTCTTTAAGTAATTTAGCAAGTTGTAGACCATTTCGGCAGAATAATCACATTTTTCACAGGACTATGTATATAGTATAACACAGAAAACAAGAATCACGTGATAACATCAAAGATTTAAACTGAAACGTAATATGCTACTTAAACATATACCACATTCTATAACTTAAGTCATAAATATTAATCCAAAATTCATTCAATGAGGTCGGTAGCATATGGTGCACCGCATAACCACGTGCCAGTTAATGCAATAAAGTTAGACATGCAACTGCTTGAATATTCATTCACCTTTGAACCTCCCCATCAATAGTCAAGGCCAAGCAGTGACTATCACCACAAGCAATCTGTCTAATTGTAATGCCTTGCAATGCTTTAATCGGTTGTGGAGCAAATAAGTCACTAGAATTCCCATGTCCCAATCTTCCAAAATCACCCCTGCAAATCAAAATTACAAATTTCACAACCATCATAACCATGGTGCATGCTATTGTAAAGAACTACTATTCTCAGAAATTCAACGTCTATCCCACTTTATGGTACCACATCCGTAGTTGGTTGCATCATCAGGAAGCTTAAGTTCAGAGATGTGGAGTTATTATGCTTATTTAAGGTTAAATGTTGATCTTATCTCAAAAATTTATATGCAATACCTTGTGTTTGACGAGATCTTGGACAGGATAAATGCAAGTACATCTCAGGATCTCGTCTCAGGTTTATTTGAGAGTAATTTATTTTACTAAAACATTAACAGTACCAACAAAGTTGGAAATGAAATATTTTTATCAACTATTACTAGGTATTTATGATACAAAAATAATAATTGATATCAAAAAAATTGTCTGAACAAAACATGTTCTATTCGAAAAAATAATAATCAATCTATGCTTGTCAACCTACAAAATGCAATATATATTCGTATACATAAGTGCACGCGGGCATGCAGATAGAGATAGAGAGGGGGGGGGGGGAGAGAGATGGGGTGGGGGTATGTTTGGAGAGGGGGGAGCACAGAGAGAGAGAGAGAGAGTGTGTGTGTGTGGGTGGGTGGACTGAATAATAACAGAAAAGAAATTTTGGCTTAAGTCCATGACGTGTGATCTCTAAAGGGAATATGCAACCAAGATCTTGTGTGAGAATCCCATTGATATTAGAAATCTTGATTTAAATTAATCTCACACAAGATTACTCGAGATTTTCTGTTTCGCCCATTGAACCTCTCAAAACATGATTTTGGTTAAAAACTAGGACAGAATCTCTGACATCTTAAACATTACTGTTTATTTAGCATCATGCACACTTGAAGCATCTCCAATAGAATGTGGAGAGATTGTTGGAAGAATTGCGCTCACCTAGCAATAACTTTTTTTTTGGGAGTTCATAAACAGTTATCAGAAAACCGTGTATAACTATAAACTCTAGAAAAATATTTGAAAGAAATTACTAAACGAGTTTCTGAAAACCGATTTGATGTTATAAAGGGTTTTCAAAAAACCGTTTAATACTTATTGGTTTCAAAAAATCATATCGCTAGCCATGTTAGAAAAAATTGGAGCGCTTTATACTTTCGTTCTGTCATCACGCATCAACTCCAACTGTTGGTGCATGGTGAAAGAAATGTTGGAGGAAGCTCCACTTTTCTCCATTCCAACGGCTGGAGATGGTCTTTGCTATGAAACTAAGGCCATGTTAGTTGGCCTTACATAAAAGTACTTACAAATGGTGTTTTTTCTTCAAAGTCCTCTTATAAGTAGACCTTTTGTTGCTTGCTTTCACTAAAGCAATTTATGTTCTGGTAACCGGCCAAAAGTTCTTTTGAGATGAAACCTCTTCTTTAAAGAAAAGTGTACATATGGTAACCGCTACCGAAACCCTTTTTATTAAATAAAAGGGTCTGTGCTACAGAGCAAAAGCTTACAAACAGATAACATGAATCTTTATTCTAATACTAACCATCCCCAACTGTAAACTTGCTGCTCTGACTCAGAATAAGCAATGGTATGATCAGATCCACAAGCTACAGACACAATACCAGAGCTGTTGAATGCACTAATAACGGTTGGAAGAAGTCTGTCTTCAGCATCTCCATGCCCCAACTGTCCATCTTCGCCTCGTCCCCAGGAACATATGACGCTTCCAGCTGTCGCAATGGTAATAGATTAACAGCATATCCTCGCATTACATCCCTTAAGCTAGAAAGATAAAATGTTCACTAACTAATTAGAATTAATCTACAGATGCAGACATTCACTTCACTCTTATACGCGCTAATATATCATGCCATGTTATATTATTCATGTCATAAGTAGAATTCAACATAAGAAGAAACATGATTCAACATCAGCAGCTAACCGCTATAACGATCTAAAGTTGAGAATAAATATTGAGGTAACTGTCAACTAATCAATATCAGTGGTTGAGAAACCTGTAGTCCAGAAATATAGCAATGCAACAACAAGCAGAAGCTACTGATCATATTCATCACCTTATGTATTAGAATGTGCAACAAAAACACACTCATTAAACAGCTTTCAAAACTTATTTAGCCTTTTGATTTAACGAAATTTTCTACATCAGCTAAAAACTCCTAAATCAAACCACTGTCAGTATCACATCAAACGCAGAGGGAAAAAATAAAAATAAATCAAGCAATGACGTGCATAATTAGCTAACGGTCATCCTTCTCACCGCAAGCTTTAAAATTAAGATTATGAGGCAGATTTTAACAGTAAATAGTACATTCGTAACATCAAAATAGTAAACTACAAAAGGAAGAAAAGAAACAAATTTCAAACTCACAAAGCAAAGCAACAGAGTGACTAGCACCGGCAGACACGAGCAGAACGTGGCGAGGCGGAGATTCGACCTCAGTTTCATCTATGCGCTCTGATTCCATAGATCTGCTTCTACTTCCCCAAAATTAAGAATAAAGAAAAAATGATTCGAGAATTGAGAGGGAGGAAAAATAATTGAAGTGTACAATGAATGCGACGCGGGCCACAACTACACTACGGCGCGTCAGTGATAAATGTAGTACGGCTTGCCAGCCATTGTATCATCATCTTGATTATAAATGGCTGCTTAGAATATGGACCACCCATTTCATTTATTCCATTTTCCTAATTGATTGCTTTCCTTGTCCTTTTTGATGTTCGCTTGACAGTTCGGTATGCATCATGTACGATTTGTTTATCGTTTAATTAGTGCGATTTAGGTATTGTTCGTTTCACTTAATTGATCAGTTATTAAGTTACTCATGAATCAGCATTATGTTTGTTTTCATTGAGTATTAGAAACTAAAAGCGATCGGTTGGGCATTTTTAAATTGTTCTGCCATCGTTGAATGCTTAATAATACTTTTTCCATATGATCCTTAATTACATCAATTAAATTAATATGTAACTATTTTGTTACCCGTTCCGTTTTTCTCCTTAGCCATGGGAAAAGCTCCTCTCATCTTCAAAATTCAAAAAAAAAAAAAAAAAACATAAATAAACAACCAGACCTAATTTCTCATATCAAATATCCATCTCAAGGAGGTTTTGTTGTTGATGAAGATGGATTTCAGCTGGTACAAAACTGTAAAAGGATATCCACTTGTCCAAAGGTCGTTCAAGAGGAGCCGCAAGCGGTTTTGATGCAGCGCACCATGCGCCCTATAACTACGTTAAGTCGTCAGGCTTAGGTCGCCAGCGACCTAACGTGTTAAACCTTAAGTCGCTCAAGCGACTTAGTGATGCAACGCGATATTCCTCAGGTCGCGAGAACGAAGCCGCTCCAGAATTCATGAATACCAGTAGGTCGCGGGTTTCCTATGTCGCAAGTTTCTTAAGTTGCAACCTCCCTTATGCCGTGAGTTCCAGTAAGTCGCGAGCTTCCTATGTCGCGAATTCCTTAGGTCGCGAACTTGCTTAGTTTCTTATGCCGTTAGGTCGCTCAACCTTATGTCGCATTCTTCTTATGTCGTTCAAGTTCCTGAAGCAGAGGTTCCTTAGATCGCTCCAGTGTTACGTCGCTCAAGTTGATAAATCGCTCAAGCTTCCTGTTGCCGTGCAGTTGTTATGTCGCAGTACTATTAGGTCGTTATGTTGTAATTTGTTAAGTCGTTGTATTGTATGTGTAATGTTGTAACGTCTGTTAGGTTGTTAACGACCTGAGTTAGGTCGTAGGTCGCGTGTGTTGTAATTGTCTATGTTAAGTCATGCATGTGTTAGCTCGTGGCTCTGTTAGGTCGCGCCTGTTAGGTCGCCGACCAGTGTTGTAAAACTCTATAAATAGCGGGGTTATGTCATTTGTAAAGCAGATTGATTTTGAATAAACTTTTGTTTAAGTATTTTGTGCCTCTTTTAAAATTGAAAGTTGAGTGTTATCTCCTTTCTCCATTTTCGATTATTCGAGTGCGCTCGAATCAACGATTTTGAAGCTGGTTCACGGAATCTCGTGCGCGAGATCAACGTCGAAGAATCGTAGATCTTCTAACACGGTATCGTGCGCGATCAACGTGTTAAAGATAGCTAGAATCCGGTATCTCGCGAGATCAACGGATTTGTGCATTTATCTTGGGTATTATCAATCCATCGATTCATCTTTGTATCGTTCCATCGCCGTTTGTTTGTTGTGCATCATTTGGTGACAACTTGTTGTTATCCGCTGCGTCAATTTTGGTATCAGAGCTTAAACTTAGCCAATCATAGCTAAGCCGAGCCTATTGGGAGTAAAGAGGAATTATTGGAGTTTGAGCCGAGCATAGAAGTTGGATCAAGGCCGAGAGTTACAATTACAGCAAAGCCGAGCTAAGTTGAATCCGAGTTAAAGTTAGTTTGGAGTTTGTTGATGATCATGCCGCCGAGACGTGCTAATCGATTTCAAAATGTTGAAGATGTGTATCGAAGACAAGAAGCTGAGCAAATGGAACAACGTATCATGAAAAGTTCGATGAAGGTATTGGGAAGTTAGAGAAATTGATGAATGACATGAATCAAAGTCAAAGGAGAAGGTCATCAATCTCGAACCATGGAGGAAACAGGATTTCGCCATCGGTTTCGGAAGCGAGGAGGGTGTCACCACAATCTTGTCGAGAAAGAAGAGAATCATCAGTTTCAATGAGACGAGAACAACATGAGTACAGAAATGAAGAGAGAAGAACTCCACGGGGATTTGAAAATGAATCACGTCATGATATTGAAAGACAGGGTAGAAGGACCATGCATGATCGTGGAAATGCAGATGGACGGGATAGATATCGAAGTACATTTGATTATGAGGAAGATGGTGATAGAGGTAGTATTCATTATCGGGATCGAGACCAAGTACGAAGTCAATATCGGAACGTAGAAGATGATCGTCGATGGGAGTCAGGGATGAAAACAGAGATTCCAGAATTCAAAGGGAGAATGATAGCTGAAGAGTTTCTGGATTGGTTTTCAAATGTTGAGGAAATTTTTGACTTCAAGGAAGTACCCGAGCATCGTAGAGTTAAGTTGGTTGCCGCACGATTGAGGGGAAGAGCTATGGCATGGTGGCAACAAACTAAACTTACACGGGAGAGAATGGGAAAGTCGAAGATTGTTTCATGGGAAAAGATGAAGAAGTTGATGAAGGCTGCTTTCTTGCCTTATAATTATCGGTCTCTTATGTATCAGCGCTTACAGAATTTGAGATAAGGGGCGAAGTCAGTAAATGATTATGCAGATGAGTTCTATCAACTGATTGCTAGAAACAATATCATGGAGACGGAGGAACGGTTGACTGCTAGATTTGTTGAAGGATTGAGAATGCCAATTCAGGATATGGTGAATATGTTTGATCCAAGATCCATTGGTGAAGCACACCAGAAGGCTCTAGCTTGGGAGAAGCAATGTAGAAGAGGAGTTGGTGTGTTTACGAATTCTAACAACCAGAACAAGGGTGTTAGTAGCAATACTAATGTTTCCAAGGCTGTTAGTAAACCGGTTGTCAATAAAGTTGCTAAGACCAAGGTCAACAACAATTTCAAGTGTTATAAATGTCAGGAGTTTGGTCATAAGAGCAATGAATGCCCGAAGCCTAAGAAGCGAGAGATGGTTGCTGAGGATGAGGATGAGGATGCATAAATAGAATGTTCCAATTCACCACAAGTTGAGAAGGAAGAAGAATTATTGGAAGGAGACGAAGGATATTCTTTAATGATGAGGAGATCTTGCTTGACGCCAAAGCAGGAAGAGGATACTAGTTGGTTGAGGAGTAATATTTTTCAGTTGACGTGCACTATTTTGGGAAGGGTTTGTAAGTTTGTTATCGATGCAGGAAGTTGTGATAATATCATCTCTACATAAGCTATAAAGAAGTTAGCGTTAAAGATGGAGAAGCATCCCAAACCCTACAAATTAGCTTGGTTGAGGAAAGGTGGGGAAGTGAAGGTTAGTCGAAGAGCTTGTGTAACTTTTTCCATTGGAAAGAAGTATAAGGATAAAATTTGGTGTGACGTGGTAGATATGGATGTATGTCATTTGTTGTTGGGGAGACCGTGGAAATTCGATAGAGCTGTGCAACACGATGGAAGGACCAACTGCTATAGTTTCATGCTCGAGGGCACTAGAATGACTTTAGTTCCTCAAAAGAGACAACAAAGTGAAAGCAAGTTGGAGGAAATCGAGTAACTAAAAACTCTGTTACCCTTGAAGGAGTTTGTCAAAGAAGTAGAGGATGGACCTGAAGTATTTCTGTTGATTGGACGTGAAAGTAGTGAAACGGTTGAAGTTCCTGAGGAAGTTAAGCCAGTGTTGAAGGAATTTGAAGATGTATTTCCTGATGAATTACCAAAAGAGTTACCACCGTTGAGAGACATACAACATCAGATTGATCTTGTTCCGGGAGCTGTGTTACCACATAGACCACATTATAGAATGAGTCCAAAGGAGCACGAAGAGTTGAGAAGGCAGGTGGAGGAGTTACTTAAACAAGGGCGCGTACAAGAAAGTTTAAGTGCTTGTGCAGTACCAGCTTTGTTAGTGCCAAAGAAGGATGGAACTTGGAGAATGTATACAGATAGTCGAGCACTAAACAAGATTACAGTGAGGTACATATTTCCGATGCCTAGATTGGACGACTTGTTAGATCAGTTGAACGGAGCTGCTATCTTTTCAAAGATTGATCTGAAGAGTGGGTATCATCAGATTCGAATTCGACCAGGGGATGAATGAAAGGCAGCCTTCAGGACACGAAAGGGGTTGTATGAATGGCTGGTCATGCCATTTGGTCTTTCGAATGCACCTAGTACTTTTATGCGAGTGATGAATCAGATCTTTCGACCATTTATTGGAAAGTTCGTAGTGGTATACTTTGATGATATATTGATGTACAGTGGAAGCGCAGAAGAACATCTACAACACCTGCGGAAAGTATTGATACTTCGTCAGGAGCAATTTTACGCGGCAACAAAGAAGTGCATATTCATGACACACAGTGTTTTGTTTTTGGGGCATGTGTTGTCCAAGGAAGGTATCCATGTGGATCAAGGTAAAGTTGAAGCAATCAAGGATTGACCACAACTCAGGACTATAACTGAAGTGAGAAGTTACCATGGTTTAGCATCATTCTACCGAAGGTTTATTTCACATTTTAGTAGCGTGATGGCACCAGTGACAGATTGTATGAAAGGAAAGCAATTTGTGTGGACTGAAGAGGCTGATTCTGCTTTTCAACAGATCAAGACACTCTTGACTACAACACCGATTCTTAGATACCCGGATTTTCAGTTGCTCTTTGAGTTAGATACTGATGCATCTAAAGTTGGAATTGGTGGAGTGTTAAGTCAAAGGGGGCGTCCAATTGCTTATTTTAGCGAGAAACTTTGTGGAGCCAAGACAAGATACAATACCTATGACTTGGAGTTCTATGCTATTGTCCAAGCCATAAAGCACAGGAGACACTACTTGTTTTATAAGGAGTTTGTGTTGTATACTGATCATGAAGCGTTGAAGCACTTGCAGGGATAGGATAAGATTGCGGCCAGAAATGCTTCATGGATCGCATACTTGCAACAGTTTACATTTGTTGCAAAGCATAAGTGGGGAGTTACAAATCGGGTAGCAGACGCATAGAGTAGAAGAAATCATTTGTTGACTACGATGAGAGTTGAAGTGATGGGGTTTGAAGTATTTCCAGAATTGTTTGTTGAGGATCCTTACTTTTCTAAGATTGTAGATGAAGTCGAGAAAGGGAAGACGGATGAGTATGTGTTGCTATTCAAAGGAAATCGATTGTGTATACCAGAGTGCAGTTTGCGAATGAAGATTGTGAAGGAATTCCATGAAGAAGGTCATGTGGGAAGAGATCGTACATTGCAATTGATTTCTCAATCACATTTTTGGCCTTCCATGAGGAAAGAAGTTAAAAGATTTGTGCAGAGATGCCACATATGTCAAGTTTCCAAAGGGACAGCTACGAATGCAGGATTGTATATGCCATTGCCCGTGCCTACTAGACCATGGGTTGATATTAGCATGGACTTGTTGTATATGCCATTGCCCGTGCCTACTATGCCATCGCTCAAGCTTCCTATTGTCGTGCTGTTGTTATGTCGCAGTACTATTAGGTCGTTAATTATGTTGTAATTTGTTAAGTCGCTGTATTATATGTGTAATGTTGTAACGTCTGTTAGGTCGTTAATGACCTGAGTTAGGTCGTAGGTCGCGTGTGTTGTAATTGTCTCTGTTAAGCCATGCATGTGTTAGCTCGTGGCTCTGTTAGGTCGCGCCTGTTAGGTCGCCGACCTGTGTTGTAAAACTCTATAAATAGCGGGGTTGTGTCATTTGTAAAGCAGATTGATTTTGAATAAACTTTTGTTTGAGTGCTTTGTGCCTCTTTTAAAATTGGAAGTTGAGTGTTATCTCCTTTCTCCATTTTCGGTTATTCGAGTGCGCTCGAATCAACGATTTTGAAGCCGGTTTATGGAATCTCGTGCGCGAGATCAACGTCGAAGAATCGTAGATTTTCTAACACGGTATCGTGCGCGATCAACGTGTTAAAGATAGCTAGAATCCGATATCTTGCGAGATCAACAGATTTGTACATTTATCTTGGGTATTATCAATCCATCGATTCATCTTTGTATCATTCCATCGTCGTTTGTTTGTTGTGCATCATTTGGTGACAACTTGTTGTTATCCGCTGCGTTAGGTTTCGAACAAAAGAAAAGGGTATTGTTGATAGAAGATAGGATTCAAGATCCCAAAAACCCTAAAATGGTGAAACTCAGAGAAGAGAATCGACGCCAAATGTTAAACCGCAAGCTACCTTCTTACTAAACAAGACAGAAGGGAGGAAAACATGGAAAGACTTAGTGGCGGGGATCAAGATGATCAAGAACCGGATGAATGCAACCTGCAATTCATTCCGCCAATAAAAATAAGTGAAAAAAGATTTGCATCATAAAAGAAGTTATAGACAAGAGCAAGGTGAATAATAATTTCATCCCTATTTTGATTTAAATCATATTCTTTTTGGATGTAAGGGATAAATTCGTTTTATGATATTGGATGATGATATGCTTGATTTGACTTGTTTGATTTAAACAAGATGGTTAAAAAGGGGTTTTGTATGGTTTTCGATCAAAACCGAGATTGAATGGTGTTTAAATGCCATGAGAAAAATCTATATTATGAGAAACATGATTATAGAGTTTGGTTTCAATTTTGAGAATTTTCCAAGCTTTGAAAAGATTATTATGAATTTTCAAAGGAAAATACGGTTATTTGGGCTTATAATTTATTTTGGAAAATATATTGAGAATTTGGGTCTGGAATGTTAATATGTTAGATAACATGATTAAAGTGAATTTTTGGAATTTTTTGGTATTTTTCCAAAGTGATTTGCTATGCAAGATAAATTGTTTTGGAAGAGGGGTTTCTTTGCAAAAATTGGAAGGGCTTGTTTGATTAACTTTAACCATGGTTTAGATCTGGATAATTGACAGTTATTTCTGAAAAAGAATTTGAAAACGTTAAGGCAACCAATCTGATGTTGACACGTGGCAGGTTAGTTAGAGAAAAGTTTACTTATTTAAGAGCTAAACCTGGTTTTCTCAGATAATAGATTCCACCTGTCTTGGAAAACATCTTTCAACGCAGTATCTTCCGCATCCATCCTTGTCGAAACCAATTATGCCAAAACCAATACACAAGGTATACTAAGATGGTACGTATTGGATAGAGATAGGAGGAAGGTAAGGTGTCGAAAGCATAACTTCCGAAGGGGATGAAACCTTGCTTCGTTTTTAAAAGCAAAGCGGCTGCCTACGTTTTGTTTTAAGCCTTCGACAGGGTCGAAGCAGAAGGTTTCGAAAGAGGTTTCAAAGGGTTTTGAAAGAGGTTTCCATTAATTTAAGATTGCTTTCGGCCGGGTTCCTTATTTATAAAGGAATATTTTCAAAGAAATGGGTTTCTGCCTAGTCGATACTCTGCTACCGTTTTGTAGCATTTCAATGGTGTTGAAGATATCAACGCTATTGGAAGGTACTTTGTTTTACAAAGTTTAAGCCACTTCCTAAAGCTTTCGAAGGGGTTATTGGTTTCGAAGGTGGTGGTTTTGAAAGGGGTTTCGACTCCACCTCTCCAATGTTTTACCCATATGTTTTATGCTTTCGAAAGGGACAGTGCCGATGCCATCAAGTTTTCGTCAATATTTTTATGAGATAAAAGAGAGTTTCAAAACAGATGCTTTTGACTATATTCACTTTGACTCAAATTATGTTTTAAGTATAAACCTAATGTTTTCGAAAGGGGTACTTTCAATGGTTTCGAAAGAGTTACTTTCATAAGTGTCGAAAGAGGCACTTTCAACTGGTTTTGAAGCTAAAGCTTCTAAAGTTTTATGTTAAAGTACGTTAACATATTCGAAAGGTTTCGAAAGGTAGAATTTAAAGTATTGTAAGGCAGAAGCCTAAGTTTTTAAGAGCTTTCGAAGGAGGTCATCCTATGAAGTCGAAAACTAGATTTCGAAGGTATCGAAAGGTTTTATGACGCAAACTCTATTTTTAAAGGAAAAACGCATGGCAATATTAAAGGAGTTTTTATAATGGTTTTAGGAAGAAGCTATTTTTGATAAAGAAATAGGTTAAGGGGATTAACCATGTTTTATTTTAAACCTACAGGAGTAGTATTGTTATTTTTTATATTACTTCTAATATAAGTATATTCACTTTATAATGGACCCATAACTGCAATTTTGGGATAAAGGGTGGGGGAACCAGTTAGGTTAACCCAGTAGTGAATATAAATTGAGCAAACTCCTAAATGAGCAGAATTGCATCCAGGACTTCAAGAAGACCAGAATATAGGATGCAAAAATATCAATGAAAAATATTGGCAGAGGCTAATAGGTTCACAGTAAGCCTATGAAAACCGTATGATATTGGAAGGGGCTAATAGGTTCATAGTTAGCCCCTGAAAACTATGTATAAGAGAAGATGTCAGATACATGGGTTCATATTTAGCCCATGAAAACTATGTGTAAAGCTTGTAGGATCGATTTCACCCTAGAGGGGGGGTGAATAGGGTGATGGTATAAATTATTAAAATTAATCGTGGAAGCTTATAAATTAATTTCAATCCAGATCACAGAATAGCAGCACAGATATCGCAGAATATAAATAACAGAATAAAACAGAACAACACAGAATTTACCCAGCTTCGGCAAAACCCTGCCTACGTGCTGCCCCCAAGGTTTCTACTAGAAATTAGATAGTCCCTCGCTTACACACGTAAACTCGCTATACCCGCTATCGACTAATCTAACTCTACGCTCAAAACCTTGCCACAACTCAACTACCGAGTTGCGAATTCTCAAGCTACGCCACGTAGCTTGTCCCCTAGTCACACGACTAGAAATTTAAACGGTTTAAAATTTAAAAAACAAATTTAAACAGAAAATAAAAACCCTAATTAAAACTTAAACCCTAAAATAAAAAGCCCTTTTATAAACAAGGTCGGTCCACTTTTTTCTTTATCCCGTTTGACTTTTAGTTGCTCCGTTCCTTTTTCCTGTTGCTTGTGAAAATATGGCCGATCCTCTTTCGTTCCTCTTTGCGAATTAGGGCTTCTGCAAATTTGCTTTTGCTCCTTGCGATTCAAACTAGGGTTGTGCAAATTGAAGTCGCCACTTGATATGATTCGATAGTAGGCTTTGATTCTCTTCGATTTGTTCACGGCTCTTCAATTTGGATCGAGTTTGTTCTATGTTTTCGGTATGTACTTTTCCCTTTTTCTTTGCTGGTTTTGCCTTGCTCGAACTCGATACTCATATGCCGATGATGATTATGGCAATTTATAGGAGTCGTACTCCTGAATTTTCGTTCGTCTAAATATATTTGAATTTGTCAAATTATTTACCTCGGCCACTCGATGATGCTTGAATGTTTGAGATTGATTCTGACTAATTCACATGTGAATATTCTTGATATTGCTCGGTTGACTTGGTTTAAAATTATTTTGTGATGACCACGCTGTCGATTTTTAACTTGGTCAATTTTGACTTGTTCATTATATCTACGGCTTTGAATTCTGATGCTTGATAAAATTGATTTGCTATTTTTATAGTATACTCGACCTTGGTCATTTGTTTTGAAAACTGCAGCTTGATGAAACGCATCCCTCTTGCTGTTCACAGCCATTATATCCTTACTGCCATGTTGTTCACTTGTTCTTGTATATGAGTTGTTTCACTGGTGGCCTATGTGCATGCTTCACTGTTCTTTGCATTTGTTCATATGAGTGTGCTCACTGTTGTTTGTACCTGTGCATATATGTTTACTGAGTTTGCATTTGATCTTGATCATACTTCGGCCATATGTGTTCATCTGGGTTTGCTGTATCTTTGAGCACTGAATCATTTAAGCCTTTGTGCTTTGGTGCTGTGTTGAATTTGTGCAGTGTTGTACTTGGATATTTGCAGTTTCACTACTTTGTGTTTGTGCATTTCTCTGTTGGTTTAACCTGTACTTGTGGTTGCCTTCAGTAGCTTCTGGTTGGTCACTTGATTCACATGTGCACTGCCTGTTTGAAGTTGTAGCATGTCGCTGTGATGTTTTCATTTGCTTGAGTTTTAACTGTGCTCGAGCTCTGTCCATACTTGCCTTTGTGGTCTTCACTGTGTTCATGATGGTTGCTATGCACTTTTGTGCTTTGAGTCGGTTGTAATGTGTGCACTTGCCTGCTGCCATACTTGTTCACCAGTGTACGTTATTTGCTGTGCATACTTCATGCTGCACTGTTCATTTGTTGTTTGCATTATTGCTGTTGTGTTACTTTGATTCTTTTGAAACTCGAGTTGCACACTACTGTCTTGGTTTTGGGGCTGCTGGTTACATATGCATTCTGGTTCATTTTCGAGTCTAGTTGATGTTGCTGAAATCTGTAGCATCTTGGTTTCACTGATGGCCTGTTGTAGTGGTTGTGACTTGTTTACATTCTCGGAATTCAGTAGCTAGTCTTCATTTGTGACTGGTCGACACTTGCAGTTGACTGTGTCACTTTCTAGGTGCATTTGTGCATTCATGTGTATTGGGTATTGTTTTTAGTTTTGTACTGTCCACCTGCCCTTTTTCATATTGCTTATATGCTTGAAGTTGTAACCTGTACAACTGTCTTGTGTTGAATCCAACTAATAGCTCGAGTTTGACCTTGTGCGCGAAGTCGATATTTTGTTTATATCGCACCTGAGTTGAACCCGGCTTTTCATTTGGGTTTGACCTGTGCTCACCCGTCCCTGTAAATCGATCAAGTGTATATATCGGCGTGCACGGCCTTGTGGCATATACAGTAATACACTGTGTATGTCACAAGTTGTTCGTGTATGATGAATTCAAATTTAAATTATGACGAACAACCCAAATAACTGAGGCAAATATTATTTTCAAAATTCATCTTTTATTTTTGAATTGCAAAAATATTTCTTTTTCAATTTTACTGCGTTAGTTTATATTTTTGCAGATTACTCAGATGCTGGATTCGAACCGGAATGAAGTTGAAGATAAATATACGAGTGTGAGTGATATGTAGTGAGGTGAAAATGTAAAAATGAATTGTAATGTAATCAAAGTTGTATAGTTATAGTGAGAGCTTGAAATTGTACTATTCAAAGTTGTAATAAATATTTGTTCGAATAAAATATTCGTTTGAATTCAAATTCTGTGTTATTTAATTTATTCAACAAATATTTATTTAATCTGTGAAAATAAAATAGTATATTAACAAATACATTTAAATGAATGTATATATGTTTATTATCATCAAACAAAAATCATATAAGCGCATATTCAACAAAGCTGTGTACTTAATGCCCTGCTATTACCCCGCTACAACCCCGCTATATCTCATAGCGGATTTCTACCGCTATGATTTTTCCATACAGCCCCAGAATATAGCCTTTCTGCTTTAATCCCCGTTATTTCCGCTATATCCCGTTATTTCCGCTATATTCCGCTATTCCTGCTTTATCTTTTTTAATAAAATGAATTGAAAAATTGCATTTATACATTATAAAATTATGAAATTAATTTATTTGATTTAATTTTTAATATATTTTTAGAAATGAAAATACTCTAATATTCTACCAAATTCAATTATGTTATATAACAGTTTTTCGTTTATTTAAAGTATATTCGCACATGTTATTATTTAAAATTATTTATGTATTATTTATAATTCAATTGAATGATAATTTTTCATTTAATTACCATTTATATATTTGTAAAAACATTAAGTACGAGTTTTATATGCTATTTTAGAGTCATCCGTTATATCCTCGCTGTATCCCCGCTATGACTTTTTGCACCTCCACCGCTTTGAATCTACCGAGTGCATTAACTGCACATGTGTAAAGGAAGATGTCAGATAGACAGGTTTATAATAAGACCATGAAAACTATGATTTGATATTGGAAGGGTCAGTAGATTTGTAGTTAGCCCATGAAAACTATATTCGGATGTAATACTGACAGATGTAAATAGGTTCCTTGTCAACCCATGAAAACCAGGGTAAGAAGAAAAGATATTGGGGTTACCAATAGCTTCCTAGTCAACCCGTGAAAACCAGGATAAGAGTAATATTGGAGTTACCAGTAGGTTCATAGTGAACCCATGAAAACTAGGTAATTGGATAGGGAGTCCTCAAATGTTTAACCGGTTATTAGTCAGCCTATGAAAACTAACTGGTTAATAGTAATCCTAGAAACATAACTGAGACAGATAGTCTAAATATTGAATGGGGATGGGTAATCCATAATTTATTCAATTGTTTTTCATATCGTCATATTTTACAAGTTTGAATTGATTTTAACCATTGTGGATGCAAGAGAACAATATATGGTTTTGTAAAGGTTTTGAGGTACCAGTGAGGGGAAACCCGTTCCGCTAAGCGGCATGGTCTCACTAGATATCTAAATGATTTGAGATGGTAGATAATTTTTCATACCAGGCCTTATGTCTGACTCGAAGTTTATGTTTCCACTTAAACTCTCGGGTACTCAATTGAATTTGAGTAGTCTGAGATTTGAGGTTTTCGGGTACCTATAAGATGAATAAGTTTCCGGAGACGTGCATGAGGCATGATAGAATTAGAGTTCCCTTTTCTTTTGATTCCGTTGTGTTGTTGTAATGACAAAGTTGTTATATTGCATGTATATACTCTGATCATCCCAGGGGCGTCTTCATATGTTGTTCTGGGTGTATGTTGTAATAAATATATTTTCTCTGAACGTGGTTTGTGAACATGATATTATGTAATGAATTGGAAATGTTTTGATACAGAATGTGATTTTGTTTGAGGTTAATTTTTTTTCATATTCATGTGTTTTTTGTGTATCAATGAATCTAACACCACCGTAATTGGTTGTTGAGAATTAATAACTATGGATGACTGCAGCATCCGTAGCCGTTAGTTTTGGGCCTCCAAGTAGGGAATGTTACAAGTTGGCATCAGAGCATAGGTTGATGAAACTTTAAAAGAAAGTTAAACCTAAAATTTTTTCAAGCATAATCCAATGAATTTGAAAATATGATCGAGGTTTGGATTAACGTTATAGTAACATACTTGTATGTGAAATATATATATATATATATATGTATGTATTCCCCTCACTCTTAGACCGTTCTTCTATATATTACTAAGGCTCGTATGTAGATTTACGAGAAAGAAGATATGAAAGCAGGAAACGGAAGAGGAATTCTAGGTAGAGGAAGCACCACAACCAACGAAAATGCTTGACCTAATACCAGGAGGAACCAAGGTCGACAGGCTAAAGCTAATCCAAATGTTGAAGCCAATGTAGGTGCTGGAAATCCGCTAGTAGATGCGAGGATGGTATATCGGTTGTTGGCCAATCTTTTTCAAGCTGGAGTTGCTGGTAATATTGAAGGAGCTAATCTTGTGGTTCTAGTTGAAAATAACTATGCTGATCTAAGCAGAGACTACACTAGGTTGGGTGGAAAGCCATTTATTGGAATGGAGGATGCTGTTGAAGTAGAGAATTGGCTACTGAGTTGTGAGATGATCTGTATTGATCTAGGCTTAGATGATGGGAAAAAGAAAAGGCTATCCTCTAGAAAGTTGCAAGGGGCAACGCTTCACCGGTGGAATAGTGTTACCGTTGGGGTACATGAGGAAGAGCTGACATGGGCTGATTTCAGAAGAAGGTTTGAGTAGAGGTTTCTGTTTGAAGTTGCTAAGTCTATATTGATGAGAAAGTTTATGGATTCGGTTCAGGGAGAGATGTCAGTGGTCGAGTATGCTACTAAGTTTGATGAGCTGTCTTGATATGGATATGCTTTGGTAGACACTAATGTCAGAAGGAATGAAAGGTTCATTCAAGGATTGAGACTTAAGCTTGCTAGGATGACTATGACCTATATTCGAGATCCTGCTAATGTGGTGGTGGAGATGGCCAAGTATAGCACTACAAGAACCAGTGTCCAAAGCCAGCTAGGGAGGACGAGGGAAAAGTTTTTGCTGTTGGATCATCAGCTAAGCCCACTACAACTAATAAAGGGAAAAATGTAATGGAAAGTACGTTTTTGATTCAGAGTATACAAGTTATGGTACTTTTTGATACCGGTGCATCACATTCATTTATATCCCAATGTTTGGTTGATAGTTTATGCTTAGAACCCGCATACCTTAAGGGTTGTGAATCTAATAGGAGGGTATGCAACTCTGGGGATAAGATGTGACCAATTAGAACTTGATTTGTTAGGTCATAAGTTTGAATGCAGTTTGTATGTGTACGATTTGGTAGATTTCAAAATCATTTTGCATATGGATTGGTTGAGGAGGTATGAGGCTAGGATATTTTGCCAGGATGGGAAGATATCTTTGAGACACACATATAGTCATAAACGAATTATATTCTCGGTAGAGAATTCTGACCAGAGTTGTTGTACTTAGTTAAGTGCAATGGAAGTGGGTGAAGAGCTAAGTCAGGTTCGGATTGCAAGAGAATTTGCGGATGCCTTTGAGCCAGTCTGTAACGTCCCGCCTTTTTGAACGGTTTAAATCAACGATAAACCACACACGTCAGACTTAAACCATACAGAAGAGCGGATTGTTATGGGGTAAATAAGAAAAAGCAAGGAAAGAAAAAAAAAAAAAATAGAATCTTACAGCGGAATGATAAAATATAATAATCAAATATACAGTTCATGAAGCTGTTTTATAAACATTTGATTATATTTATACAATACATGTCAGAGTTGCACATACCAACGAATAATAATCGATGCAGCGGAACAGATGTGATGTAGTGGACTAATATAATATATAATAGTAATAAAATCTTCGCCTTCGTCCTCCAGAAGTAAGGTCTTCAAATCCTGAAATGCTCAGGCTGACCCGAGCGAATTGAAAAGACAAAACACTCGAGTCAGAACTAAAAGATCTTATGTAAGTTAAATCAATTGAAATAAATATGAGTGTAACGGCGTCGGAGATGTTTACGGGGTTTGACATCTCCTATCAGTGTCTAACGTGAGTGTAGTAACTTAAAAGATGCTCGGGATTCACATCTCCTAAGGATCCGTTAAACTATTTACTATGTAGTAATATTTCGCTATTATAATAGTGTCTAATAGTAAAATAAACTTACTTTTTAATAGCATTAAGGGGTTACCCATATAGCTCTTAACACATAATAGTCCCAGTAGTCCATCTAATATCATGGTCCCTCCTGATCGGGAAGCCACCAGAGGATACCACACGGGCTACGGAAGAAAACCAAACTCGTACAAGGCACGATATGGTAGGTGACACGTCACAGCTAGGCAATGCCAGGGTAGATATACCAATTGCTATCCGGGCTGGTGGCAATGCGTAGCGCGCAGCTACCGCCCACATCGTGCCATACCCCCAAATAAAAAAAATCAAAAGTGGCCACCGAATCAATCCAAAAGTCAAAGTATAACATCGAAGGGATGTGTCCGATCAAAGGTGCTATCTCATTGGCCCGAGAATCGCTCCTATTTTAGCCACCTTACGCCAACTCACGGGGGTCGGGTCCACGTATTTACCTCAAAGGAAACGCCGCCGCCATCCTACTTCATTCTGGAATCTCCACCGCGTACACGGTTGTTAAAGTGGTTTTTGGAGTTGGCAGAGAGTATGACAACTTCCGATCCCGATCTCTTCAACAGCCAAACGTTATTATAACACCGCAGTCAATTTAAAATGATTATACTTCAAAACCAGAATATAATGTCCATTTCAAAACCGTATAAATACGATATCATTTCTATTTTAAAACCAAATCAATATGATATCATTTTAACTTCAAAATATATCTTTTTCCAAAAATCATAGCACTTTCAAATCTATATATCTTGAAACTCATAGCTTTGAAACATAACTTCAAATACTTAAATGGTTTAAATAATAAATTACTTTACATAATAAAATAGCTTCTTTAATTTCACAATCAATTCCAATATAGATTTAAATCCTCAAATAAACCATTTCAAAGCTTTAATATTCAATGTTTCAAAACTAAATTTTATAATTTTTATATATATACCAAATTTACTTTACCATTATTTAGTTTTGAAGTATTTAATTAATAAATCCAGTATCCTTTAAATAAACTTCAAATTTCAACAATTTAATATTCCTTGGTTTATTTAGACTTGATATATCCACTTAAATCACCTTAACCCCGAATTTTATTATAAAACCATATTCTTAAAATCTAAACTTCAATAAGTTCCCAATGGATTCTTATTAAATATAATTATTAATTAAATAAAATCTCAATCAATTTCAATTATCTTCTCAACCTTGATTTATAAAATCAATATAACTCTATATTAAATATAATTTAAGTAAATACTTATCCATATTATATTTAATAAAATCAACTTTATTTTATACTTTAAACCAATTTTATACATAACTTAAAACCGAAAATTTAACTATATATATCAATCTTAATCATCTAATTAAAACAAAATCGAACTTTCATGGCTAAACAACATAGGTAGACAATTTCATGGCTACAGGCGATTTCATGGCTACAGGCGATTAATTTCACGCCCTCTTGGCTTCGGTTTTTCGCTCCGGCTTTCTTCATCTTCCCCCCTCCCCCTCCCCCCCCGCCTCTGCCGTAACCTTTCTAGCCTCCTCCCCTTATGCCCGATCCTCCATCTCCTCCTTCTTCAACTCGGAGTGGCCATTTTTTCAAGCCGTTGAACCTTATGTCAATTCGACCTCCTGCTCTTTTCACTTCATCTGAATTTCCTCCTCTGCTATCGTCTCCTATTCGCCCTCGTGCTTTGGATGAGATTGTGTCATTGGGTGCTGACCCAGCTGCCATGCCACGCCCTAATGTGTGTGTGCAGGACCCGAGCTTCCTGAAACAGATGAGTTGTGTTGTGGGTAAGAAATCCTTGTTGAATGATCACGATTCCAGTAAGGATGTTGGTGTGTCTGGCCTAGCGCAGGGGAGTAGTTCTGCTGTTTTTCTTCTTCTGTTTTAGGCACTCAAAGTGTTTGTGTTATTTCCCCAAAGAAATATGAGCCTACTGTCAATATTGATAACCCTGTTGCTAATTTACCCACTGCCCCCAGATTTGTAGATAGCCGTGTTCCTGATGTTACGAAGCAGAACTCTAAATCGTGGTCTTCTCTTTTCTCATCCTTGCCCCGTAATGCGGGTGCCTACATCCCGATTGAATTTGAAATGGTTGAGGAAAATGGAGTGATGATTCCTCCCCCTTGTGTTTTGCAAGCCGGTGTGGATTTGTGGTCAGACTATTTGGTTGGTTTCTTTCTTGACCCTCATCACCGTCTTTCAAATGCAGCTTCAGTTCTTCGCAGGGCTTCGAAGATACGTGGTAATTTGGATGTGAAACCGATTGATACGATGTACTTCTTAAAATTTTGCTCTTCTGAAGATCGTCTGCGTGTATTAGATGCTGAGCCTTGCATCGTTGATGGTCGGCCTTTTATTGTTACCCCCTGGTCTCCTACTGTGGCGTGTGCTCGTGAGCAAGTATATTCCATCCTTGTTTGGGTATATTTTTCTCAGATTCCCTCAGTTCTTCAGCCTCTTATTGGTCTGAATTGGTTAGCTTGTAATGTTGGTAAGCTAAAATGTTTTGACTCTAACACGGTGGACCGTGACAAGTTAATGTATGCGAAGGCACTAATTGAGATTTCCCCTTCTAAGCCTCTCCCTACTTCTATTCCTGTACAGCTTGCTGTTGGCCATATTGTGGAAGTTAGGGTTCGCTATGGCTGGGTACCGGATATTTGTACCTACTGTCACTCCTTTGGACACCTAGCTCGTGATTGCCTTCATTCTGAAACTTCTGCGGCTGCTCTTAAGTTACCTTTGTCGCGCCCCCGTCCAAGGATCTGGGTCCCCAAAGTTTCTGTCCCTCCTGCTCCTCAGGCTCCGTTGCCTGATCTGCCTGTCCCATCATTGCCCCTTGATTTGCCTGGTTCTCCGCCTGGTTCTGTGGTTCCTGGTGCTGCTCCTGTCATCCCTCTTGATGCTACTTGCCCTCCCTCGCTCCTACCTCCTGTTGCTTGGGATGAGGCCGAAGGATGTTGGATTGATCCCAATTCTGATATGAGGTATAACCCGGAAAATGAATCTTTCTTCCGGTTTGTATCTGATGATCAGCTGGACCTTAGATGCCTTCGCTACAAACAATCTGGAGATTCTATTGTTCTTGATACGGACGGGTTGGATGCGGCTTCTAATGCGGACTTGCTTGCTGATCCATCCTGGGATAGATCGTTTATCTACTGTTCTGATGATGCGGTTTATGACCCTTGTCTTGCACTGCGGTTTCGCCCTTTTGTTGGCCTTTCTGGGTCTGTCCCTTTGTGATCTTCTTTGGTGATTTTGGTTCATAGGGATTCTCCCACCTTGGTGGTGTGTTAGTTTTATCATGTTACCTTTTGTTACTGTGACATAGCCGTCACGTACCTGTGCTGTATTTTCTGTTTCTCCTTTTAGTAGTTAAGGTGCTTTTACCTTGCTCCTGTACTTCAAATTTTTATTACGTGCGTAATAAAAGTGGACGGTCCACTATAAAACCGGCTGGCTTTGCCAAAAAATAAATAAAAATTAACTATATATAAAATAACCTTTCTCAAATATCCAAATCAATATCTCATAAAATCATATATATATTATTTACAAAACCATTAGAAATCATTTCAAAATATTATTATATATAGACCGCGGTGTCTGTATATAATTTTCTATCCTATGGTCAAGTGATACAGATATTTATCATTTCAATCCGTAATTTAAAATAAAAATTTACGGTTATATATCATTTCAAACCGCAATCCAGAATGGAATAAATGCATAATAACTTGCAGATTATGATGATATAAACAAAACATCCATTCATCCATCATAAAAATCATACATCCATCACAGTCATCATCCAAAACAATAAATCAATATCCATATATAACTGATAATATATAACAGGTAACTAACTAGTAGTTATATTCAATAATAAATTAAATAACATTTAATTTAAATAAATGCAATAACTGAGATGATGATAAAAAATATAACGAAAAGTCGTAAATAAATGCATAATCACAACAAAATTTAATTTAACAAACATAAGAAATTTTAGAAGTTGTGAGTGGGTTAAACACTCACCTTTTGAATTTAAATTGAATTTTAAATTCAATTTAAAACCAAAAATTTGAAAGTCTCAGAATTCGTCCAAACTAGCGTCAAAATTTTTGGAATTCCAATACGAACCTAGCGGAGAAAACTGCACGTGAATTGGATCACGTGTGTGAATGTTATTCGAGTTAAATCGTTTGAAACAAAATTAAATTAAACAAAATAAAACTCACCCTTTCCCTACCATTGCCACGTCACTAACACCATCCCTCCCCACGCAACAGAACACTCGGCTACATAACTTCACCATCGCGCACGAGCTATTTGCCTTCGTGAAAAACGCGTAGAAACCACCATGCTTTTCCCTCGAATTGCGCGCGGCCATACCTAGGCGCGCCTCCGTCCCTTCTTCACACCGCCTCAGCTGCCACCGCCACAACGCGCGCGGCCCTCCCTTTGCCATCAGGCCGTGCTCGAATATGCGAGCTTCCATGGCCAAAATCGGCAATTTCCTCCACCTTCGACGTGATGTAACCGTATAGATCTGTAGAGGACATCGAGAGCTACGCTTTCTCCTTTGATGCCAACACGAATCATTGAAGGGATCGAGTGAAATAAAAGTTTGAAGATCGGTAACTCTTGAAAATAGAGATGGCGGCTGGAGATTATTAGGGTTTAGAAAATAATTTAATAATATAAATTTTTCGTTTTCGAGCCGTATTTATAGATAGGTCCGAAAACAGCCCGAACTCCGATTTAAGCATGCCGACAGGCTATCCGAATGTAAAAAGGCTTTATGAACACAATGAAACTGGTTTCAGAGTTCAATTCTATCATTTTCGTATGTTACTGTTAAAGTCAAATTTGTTTGAAATGACAATAATGCCCCGAAAAGCCCGTTTCGGTTCCGGAACGAAAATGGGTAATCTCATATATCAAAATAGATGTTTTAAAATATTTTAAACTCAATGGAAAAGGTTTCGAGTCCAAATTCCATCGTATGAAAAATTTATGCTAAAATTAATATTTTTCAAATTGATTTAAATTGATTTCAATTTCAAGGCGTTTCGAGTCCATACGATCAAACAACAAGTCCGATCGCTATGAAACCTGAAATCCTACAATAATCCATCGTTACGGATCTGATGAAACTAGTTTTATCGAAATCCGAGTCAGTGGCCAAAATGGCTATTTTTCCATTACTTAAATAGGTTAATAATTGATTAATTTAATCAAATTTTCAATTTAAATTCTAAAATTGACAATTGTTATCATTTTTGATTTCTCAATCATTTACAATGGTTTTAAAAAAAAATGTCAATTTAAAGATGATTAATTTATCAATTTCAGTATTAACCATAATTTCATTAAATTCAGAAATTATAAATTAATTTCCAAAAATTCTATTAAATTTATTTTTCATTCTACTATTCAATTCATTATTGTCAGCGGATGAAATAAATATTGGATTCAAAATCTATTACATTAATTATTCTCACATTCCATCTTTATTTCAATTAGCGAAAAATTTAAATGTTAAATTCTACTTATTTGCAATAAATCCAATTAGTTAACTTATATTTCCAATAAATAAATAAATCCTAATTCCCATTTTATCTTTATTTCAATTGCATAACATTTAATTGCAAATTGCCCTAATAATTTCACTTATTATAAATTGGATTTCACTGGATTGATTTGTTTCAATTAAATCTTTTTATTAAATTCATTACTCTCTATAAATTTTGTTACCTTGATATACCCAATTTAACACTCCTAGGCATTGGATTACATTTTCCATTAATGTAACATTTATTTACATTTATAAAATTTATTTCCAATTTCAATTAACAATCTAAATAAATAGCTAACATATAATAATCGTTACGCTAAACTCTAGTCGCATTAATAAGCTTTTATTACTTACAAATAAATGTTACCATTTATTTTCATAGTACAAATTTCATCTAATATCCATTTATTCGCTTATGCCATTTATAGTCAAGTATAACATATCTTCATTAATTGTCATTTCATTCAATCCATTATGTATTAATTTTTAATTAGCACTGGTTATATCTTGATGCATTCTTTTATTACATCATTTATTACTTAAAAAAATAACATTTAAACTCATCAATGTAATACAAAATTTCATTTTAAATCCAATTGATTTCCAAATCAAAGTTATACATATTTCAAACAACTATTATAATTACTCCTAGGACATTGGTTTTATTAAATGACTATTTATTATAATTTAATTTCCTTAATTTAATCCAATGCTTACATTTTGTTTTCATATATTCAGTTTGTAGCTAAGTATACTTTTACATTAATTCCATTGATTTGCATTTCGTTCAATTTATTAATAGTTACCTTAGTTAACATTACGTAATATTAGATTATAATTTTACAATCTTAACAAATTCATAAATTGTCAATTGCCAAATATATACATTAATTACTATTAAATGTTCTCAATAATTTATCTACTTGGTTTCAAACTTTTTTATTCATCAATTATCGCCTTATAAATAAACTTCTGTTTCTAATCAATTTACATTCACCTTTCCGTTATTATATGAATCATCATTAAAGTAACCTTTAATTACTTGTATGTTCATTCTTTCCAACTTATTACACCCTATTACACTATTTTTCACATTAATTCAATAATTACATTTGCTTTCTCATATTCCACTTATAACCAAGTCATACATTTAAATTATTTTATTTAATTTACCTTTTATATCCTATTATAAATTAATGCACTCATTAATTAAGATTTTAAATCAAATTAATCATTTCATCTTGGTAACATTCTTTTATTACAAATAAGAATATAATTAACATTTACATTATTTCACTTATTGGAATTACATTCGAGTTATTAACAATTAAGTTACCAATCTTATCCAAGTTATTATTTCCATTAATATTTCACTAAATTTTTATTTTCTTCAACATTAAGTTACCAAAATCTTCTTAAATTAAGAAAATTAATTACCGAATTTTACGGGTCATTACACAGTCACAAGGCTACCACCGGAATGAGCTATTAAGTTTCGGATAGATCTTTTGCTAGGAGCTAAACCTATAGTAGACCACCTAGCAGGATGATACCGGCAGAAATAAAGGAACTGAATGTGCAGCTAGTGGATCTTGAATGAAGGAATTTTATTAGACCAAGCAGTTTGCCTTAGTGAGCGGCAGCGGTGTTCGTGAACAAACCGGACGGGTCATTAAGGAAGTGTATGGACTAACGTAAACTGAATGAAAGGACGATAAAGAATAAGCATCATTCGCCGAGAATTAATGACCTGTTTGATCAATTGAGTGGTGCCAAAGTGTTTTCCTAGTTGGATTTGGCGATGGGAATCCATCAGTTGAGAGTGGTAGAGGATGGTATTCCTTTGACTACATTTCAGACTAGATATGGTTCGTATGAGTGGTTAATGATGCCATTCAGATTGACGAATGCACCTGCTTTCTTTATAGATTTGTTGAATCGAGTCTTTCGAGAGTATTTGGATAGATTCGTGTTGGTGTTTATAGATGACATTTTGGTAGAAAGAGCATGAAGATCATCTTATAGTTGTGCTAGAGACGCTGAGGTAGAATCAGCTAAAGGCAAAAAAATTCAAGTGTCATTTTTGGAAGAAAGAGGTTAAGTTTCTTGGTTATGTGGTTTAAGAGAAAGGATTGTCAGTCGATCCAGATAAGATCGAAGCTGTTAACAACTGGAAGAGACCAGAGATGGTGACCGAGATTGGAAGTTATCTTGGACTTGCTGGCTATTACTGGAGATTCATCAAGGATTTCTCGTTGTAGGATCGATTTCACCCTAGAGGGGAGGGGGGTGCATAGGGTGATGCTGATAATTATAAAAATTAATTGCGGAAGCTTATAAAATTATTTCAACACAGACAAATCAGAAATATAGCAGCACAGATAATAGCAGAATAATAAAATGCAGAAATAGAACGACACAGAATTTACCTTACTTCGGCAAAACCCTACCTACGTGCTGCCCCCAAGGTTTCTACTAGAAATTAAGTATTCACACGCTTACACACGTAAACTCACGACACCCGCTACTGACTAACCTAACTCTACGCTCAAAACCCTGTTACAGCTCAGCCACCGAGTTGCGAATTCTCAAACTACGCCACGTAGTTTGTGCCCTTGTCACACGACAAGTAAATACAACGGTTTAAAATTTAAAAGACAAATTTAAAACAAATTAAAAAACAAAACACCCTAATTAAATTTAAACAAAAAGGTTGGCCTTCATTTTATTTTATTTGGACCGTCTTTTTTAACCTATTCGGCCCGTTCCCCTTTTTAACTTATTCGGCCCGTTCCCTTTTGTTGAGATAATGGTAGCTCATTCCTCTTTCTACAAAAATTAGGGTTTTTAGTAATCCGAAGATGGCGACTTTAAATGATTGATTGAATTCGATTATCTTTCTCTATTGGTAGATCGTCTCTTGAGATGATTTCGGCCGCTTTATTGAGTTCGTCTCTGCTTCGATAGAATTGTTCGAGGCTCCTCCTCCTTGATCGAGTTTGGCTTTGATTTGGTATGTGAATTTCCCTTTTTTCTTCTTCTGATTTTCTTACTTGAACTCAATAATTTTGGAACTGCCGATGATGTTGCTTATATATAATTCGATGCCTTTGAATTTTTGTTCGTATCCATTTGATTGAATTCGTCACTTGAGTATTCTCGGCCATTTGATTTTGTTTTAATGCTATGGATATGTTCTGACTTGTTCATATCGTATATTTCCTTTTCTTCACTATCACGATTTTAGTTCGAAACCGTTCGATCCTTCCTTGATCATTACGATAGTAACTTTCCTATTTTATTTTGGATTTGATTTTTGACTTTTTCAACTTGTATAGTTAACTTGGTTTCTGACTTGGTCATCTGGTTCTGTGAATTCGACTCTATGGATTTCAATCCCATTGCGTTGATATTTTACTACATTGACTTCACTTGATTCGAACTATGCTTTGTCTGGTTCAATGATCTGCATTTGATGGTTTTTAACCTCACTCTCTGATTTCATGAGTTTCTGCTGGCTTCGGCCTTGGCTTGAGATTTCATTTAACCGTGCTTGATTATTTACGGCTGCAAGTTGCTGTGCACAAGGTCCTTGTCCTGTGTAGTGCCATTGTTGGTTTGTTGCTCCATGTTGCATTGAACACTTCGTTTGATATCTGCATTACACTTGAGTCTTGTTCATGTATCATTAGCTTGATACATCTATCTTTGTTATCACTGTTGCGCTGATATAGCTGCTGCACTATGCCTAAGCCTTGCTTGTGCATTTTGATGTTGTTGATCCGTTGTTGTGTACCGAGAATTGCATTTTGATGTTCACCTGACATTTTTGGTTTGAGTTGATAAGCAGTGCCATTTGCTTCTGCACTGAGTTGTTTAGTTGATTTACTGTTCCATATATGTTGCTTGATTTTGTGGTCTGGTTTCACTTCATGTTGCCTTGACTATACTCTCTTCATATATTTAAAACCTGTGTGTGTATGGTGCCTTGATCTTTGTTGCTGTGTGTTGTGATATTCGAGTCAGTTAGCATTTTTGTTTCATGAATGCTTGCTGCCTGGCCTTTGTTGCTATGTTGCCATATCTTTGGTGCACTCACTCATTTGAGTTTGTACTGCTTCATCATGTCACTATTTATATGTTCACTTGATAGCCTCAAGCCTGAACTACTTTGTTCATGTATTGCTTGAGCATATGTAAGACAGTTTGCATTTTGGATTTGCCATGGCTTTGATTTCATCATGTTGCAACAGTTTTGGTTGCTGTCATTCTGTAGTTGCTGTTAGCATGTATATGTATACTTGTTGGTTTTGCCTTATATGCTTCATGTATGTCTGCACTTATCCTGTCCACTGCACTTTTTCTGTTGCAAGTGTTCATGTATGGTTGTTTTGAACATGGCCATTTCATTGTTGAGGCTGTGTCACTGACTTGATTGAGCATTTTCACTTGAGACTGTATTGTCACGTTGCATTGAGTTGAGTCATGATGGCAGTGACTTGACCTTTGCATTTTGTTTGTTTTTCGAATTACACCTGAGTTGAATCCAGCTTGAAGCTCGTATTTGACCTTGTGCTGAAAGTTGTGACATTATTTTATTGCACTTGAGTTGAATCCGGTATATTGGATTTGACCTATGCTCACTTGTCCCTATAAATCAATCAAGTGTATATTTAGGGGTGCACGGCCTTGTGGCATATACAGTGATACACTGTGTATGTCACAAGTTGTTCGTGTATAATGGATTCAAAATTAAATGATGATGAACAACCCAAATAACTGAGGCAAATATTATTTTCAAAATTAACATTTTATTTTATACTGCAAAAATATTTCCTTTTCAATTTTACTGCATCAATATTTACTTTTGCAGATTGCTCAGATGCTGGTTCAATTTGGAATGAAGTTGAAGATAAAATACGAGTTGAGTGAATGAGTGATATGTAGTGAGGTCAGATGTAAAAGTGAAATTGTGATGTAATTGAATTTGTATTGTAATCAAAGTTGTATATGTATAGTGAGAGCTTGAATTTGTACTATTCAAAATTGTAATAAATATTTGTTTGAATAAAATTTCTGTTTGAATTCAAATTCTGTGTTATTAATATTTATTCAGCAAATATTTATTTAATTTATGAAAAATAAAATAGTACATTACCAAATACATTTACACGAATATATATATATATATATATGTTTATTACCATCAAACAAAAATCATATAATCGCATATTCAACAATCTCCCCCTTTTGATGATAACAAACATATATTTAAGATTTTGAATGTGTTAAATGTATTTGATCATAGATATACTCTAATTGCTCCCTCTATTTAAATGCTTCCTCTCTACACAAAGCTCCCCCTACATATATGCATACAAATAAAAATATGCAAACGAGCCTAGATGCAAATAGAAAATATTTGACCTTTGCTTGATTTTATTTGACAAAATCTTAACTTTTCTCTCCCCCTTTGTTTATCAGCAAAAGAGTATTAGTGTTAGAGAAAATAGAGATAAAGCGATCGATATTAATTCAACATTAAAACTCAATTGAATATAAATATTAAAATTCAATAAAAAGTTCAACAAAAATCATAACTACCCTTGTTAGGCGCATATTCCACTTTTAGAAATAATGGAAATGATGTCATCGTATAAAACCATACAGTTTTGTCTATTTGTGGTTCATTTATATCAGGAATTTGAATATCTACTAATCATGCATAACCGTTAGGATTTTTAAATGAGATTAGTAGTATTCCAATTTAATTTTAAAAATGAATTCAAGTATCTTCTAACAACGCATAACCGTGAGGATATGCAAATGGGATTAGAATCAACTTGTTTATTTAATAAATCAATTTTGATATGCGTTCCATACATGCATAACCGTGAGGACTTTTAAATGAGCATGGAAACACATAACAAATTCCAAGTAATTCACCCATGCATAACCGTGAGGACATTTAAATGAGAGTGAATACTTTGGATTTTATTTTATTTTATATATAAAATGAAAAACGAATGATTCCTGTTTAAAGTACCACATATTGACAAACTATATTGAATTTTGATGAGCGATGGTCGATAGAAATATGATAGAAATAGAAATGGTCACGGAATCTTTACAAACAAAAGTTTTTATAACTCTTGTTTGAATTTCTAAAGAAATTTTCTAAATATACCGTCTTGAGTAATGTATGATAAATATCAACACTCATCACCTTTTCAATCACTATTTATCTTTTTGATAATTAATAGGGAGTCAGATTAGTCAAAATTGTCATTTAAAATCAAATAAAATTAATTTTTTCAAAATGACTAATCTGAAAATATGGTCAAAAATGATTTTCTCGAAGGGGTTATATGAGAAAATTTTCTGTTATTTGAAAATTATTTGAATTGAAAAATATGCAGATATTTTCTTAAATCACGTTCAACTAGTAAGTTTTCTATCAACTAGATTACCAGTGTGATCTGCATCTGAATTTCTCTTTCGCTCCAAATTATTACTAATTGAATTTGATAGACCAGACCATGAAGTGTGCACCAAAAAACTTCAAACTCAATTTTAACAGCAATTTAAATAACATTCTCTTGAATTTGAATTGAAGCCGTGTAAATAATCAGAAACCGTGAATATAGAGTTAGCCGTATTATAACCAAATGTATTATTATCCAACAAAACATTATTTTTAATCCAAACTAATATATATGAAGTAATTCAAAGAATCTAGAGATCTATATAGTGTTTTTGGCATAAGAATATAATTGGCCAACAATTTTGAATAAGTCAGAATCAAAATCATCATTTTTTCATCATCTCATTATTGGCCGATTTTACTTAGATTATGGTGCAGATTATCACATTTAATATATCGTTCAAATAAATATGCCATCACCTATTTTACCTTTATGATATTTTTCGTTGTTGTCCATTGTGATTCTGTCACCTTTATACTAGGCTAAGGAACTCTTCTTTGTCGCCTGTTGTGTTTCTGGAACAGCCAAAATCTAGAGAACACTGTTGTTGTTCCTTAGCCTGCCACCATACCTACATGATGAAAGATTTTTGTGACCTATTTGTTTTTATAGGTCCATGATTGTTAGTGGCAGAATATTTTGAAAGATAATTTTGTGGAGACCCAAAACTATTTATATATGTTCCTTTCGGCACGCAGATTTGTTTAATTTTGAGAGATTCTATATTTGTGCCTTTTGGAACCCAAATTGGTATAGTTTTCATGTGTTTGAGTCTATACCAACAACTATTTTGAGTGTGTCCAAATTCTCTGCAAATTGAGCACACTGAATTGACTTGATTAAATTCATTTCTAGCTTTTCCAGTTTGATTATATCCAAGTCCTTGTCTAACTATATTAATAGTATGTTTTCCTAATAGCATATTCAACGATTTTTCACTTTTTGAAAATTTATCTAAAGTCGTCGACAGTTGTTGGACTTGTGTTTTGAGAGATTCATTTTCGTTTAACAATTGTGTGCACTTTTTAATAGAATTTTCTCTACTAGTATTTTCACTCTCTTTAAAAATTAGAATCTCATTTTCAAGTGATTTTATATTAATTTCTGATTTTTTTTAATTTCCTCTTCGAATGTTGGACACTTATCACACTTAGGGATCCTACTTTGATAGGTTTTAACTAATTGGTCAAGTTGTTTATTTAAATCTATCAAAGTATCTTTTTGTCATTCAAGTTTGGCATACTTCTCCCTAAGTCATTCAAAATAGCCATTTACTTCGTGGAAATATATAAGTAATTCTGAATGAGTAAGTTTTGATACCTCACTTGGCTCATCATCATCACTGTCAATTATTTCACCATGAAGACACATGTTTGCTTTTTCATTCTCACTGTTAGCACTTTGATTATCTTCATCACTTGTATTCCACGTGGCTGCAAAACTTTTCCTTTTTGATTTCTTTTCAAAGTCGCGTCGATTTTGAGGACAATTGGGCTTGCTGTGTTCGGGTTGGTTGCACTTATGACAGATGATCTTTTATTCTTCTGGATTGTCCAATATTTTATTTATTCTGCTTTTCAATTTTCGATTTAGAGCTGGATTTCCGTATTTGTAATTCCACCTTTTGACTTTCTTTATTATCGGCTCCAATTCTGCTGCTCCGTCATCATCATCATCGCCATCACTTTCTATTTTGCCTTTAAGAGCTATTAATTTCTTTCGAGTATCGCCTCCTTTACGCTCTTCCTTGAATTTTATTTCTAGCTCATAAGCGGTGAGATTTCCAATGAGCTCTTCCACCTTGATTTGTTTCAAATCCTTTGATTCTTGAATAGTTGTGACTTTTGCTTCAAAACTCCGTGGAAGAACTCTGAGGATTTTTCGGACTATCTCCAACTCTGTGTATGATTTTCCAAGAGCTTTTGATTTTATACGATATTGGAAAGTCGTCCGTACATCTCTTTGACATTTTCTTCCTTCGCCATTGTGAAATTCTCGTATTCACTGCTTAGCATGGCAATGCGAGATTCTTTGACTTGAGATGTTCCTTCGTGAGTCACTTCGAGCGTGTGCCATATTTCCTACGCAGTTAGACAATGTGAGACACGATTAAATTCAAATTGATCCAATGAACATATAATAGAATTCATAGCTTTAGCATTAGCATTTTGTAACTTATTTTCTAGATCTGTCCATTGATCCATCGGTTTATCTATTTCTTGATTGTCTACAATTATAGTTGGTGCTCTATAACCTGTCTCAATAATGTTCCAAGCGTCAATAGTTTTCAGAAAAATTTTCATTCTATTTTTCCAGTAGGCATATTCACCATTGAACATTGGTGGTCTAACTATGGGCTGACCCTCAGCAAAAGCATTATTAAAAGAAGCCATTTTAAAATTCAACTTTTTTAAAACAAAATTTGATTTTTGAAAAAAATCAAATTTTTAAAACCAAAAACCAGCTTTTATTCCTAGCTTTGATACCACTTGTAGGATCGATTTCACCCTAGAGGGGGGGGGGATGAATAGGGTGATGCTGATAATTATAAAAATTAATTGCGGAAGCTTATAAAATTATTTCAACACAAACAAATCAGAAATATAGCAGCACAGATAATAGCAGAATAATAAAATGCAAAAATAGAACGACGCAGAATTTACCCAGCTTCGGCAAAACCCTGCCTACGTGTTGCCCCCAAGTTTTTACTAGAAATTAAGTAGTCACACGCTTACACACGTAAACTCACGACACCCGCTACTGACTAACCTAACTCTACACTCAAAACTCTGCCACAACTCAGCCACTGAGTTGCTAATTCTCAAACTACGCCACGTAGTTTGTGCCCTAGTCACACAACTAGTAAATACAATGGTTTAAAATTTAAAAGACAAATTTAAAACAAATTAAAAAACAAAACACCCTAATTAAATTTAAACAAAAAGGTTGGCCTTCTTTTTATTTTATTTGGACCGTCTCTTTTTAACCTATTCGGCCCGTTCCCCTTTTTAACTTATTCAGCCCGTTCCCTTTTGTTGAGATAATGGTAGCTCGTTCCTCTTTCTACAGAAATTAGGGTTTTTAGTAATCCGAAGATGGCGATTTTAAATGATTGATTGAATTCGATTCACTTGCTCTATTGGTAGATCGTCTCTTGAGATGATTTCGGCCGCTTTATTAAGTTCGTCTCTGCTTCGAGAGAATTGTTCGCGGCTCCTCCTCCTTGATCGAGTTTGGCTTTGATTTGGTATGTGAATTTCCCTTTTTGCTTCTTCTGATTTTCTTACTTGAACTCAATAATTTTGGAACTGCCGATGATGTTGCTTATATATAATTCGATGCCCTTGAATTTTTGTTCGTATCCATTTAATTGAATTCATCACTTGAGTATTCTCGGCCATTTGATTTTATTTTAATGCAATGGATATGTTCTGACTTGTTCATATCGTATATTTCCTTTTCTTCACTATCACGGTTTTAGTTTGAAACCGTTCGATCCTTCCTTGATCGTTACGATAGTAACTTTCCTATTTTATTTTGGATTTGATTTTTGACTTTTTCAACTTGTATAGTTAACTTGGTTTCTGACTTGGTCATCTGGTTTTGTGAATTCGACTCTATGAATTTCAATCCCATTGCGTTGATATTTTACTGCATTAACTTCACTTGATTCGAGCTACGCCTGTCTGGTTCATTGATCTGCATTTGATGGTTTTTGACCTCACTCTCTGATTTCATGAGTTTCTGCTGGCTTCGGCCTTGGTTTGAGATTTCATTTAACTGTGCTTGATTATTTGCGTCTGCAAGTTGCTTTGCACAAGGTCCTTGTCCTGTGTAGTGCCATTGTTGGTTTGTTGCTCCATGTTGCATTGAACACTTCGTTTGATATATGCATTACACTTGAGTCTTGTTCATTTATCATTAGCTTGATACATCTGTCTTTGTTATCGCTGTTGCACTGATATAGCTGCTGCACTATGCCTAAGCCTTGCTTGTGCATTTTGATGTTGTTGAGCCGCTGTTGTGTACTGAGAATTGCATTTTGATGTTCACCTGACATTTTTGGTTTGAGTTGATAAGCAGTGCCATTTTCTTCTGCACTGAGTTGTTTAGTTGATTTACTGTTCCATATATGTTGCTTTATTTTGTGGTCTAGTTTCACTTCATGTTGCCTTGACTATACTCTCTTCATATATTTAAAACCTGTGTGTGTATGGTGCCTTGATCTTTGTTGCTGTGTTTTGTGATATTCGAGTCAGTTAGCATTTTTGTTTCATGAATGCTTGCTGCCTGGCCTTTGTTGCTGTGTTGCCATATCTCTGGTGCACTCACTCATTTGAGTTTGTACTACTTCATCATGCCACTATTTATATGTTCACTTGATAGCCTCAAGCCTGAACTACTTTGTTCATGTATTGCTTGAGCATATGTAAGACAGTTTGCATTTTGGATTTGCCATGGCTTTGATTTCATCAAGTTGCAACAGTTTTGGTTGCTGTCATTCTGTAGTTGCTATTAGCATGTATATGTATACTTGTTGGTCTTGCCTTGTATGCTTCATGTAGTGTCTGCACTTATCCTGTCCACTGCCCTTTTTCTGTTGCAAGTGTTCATGTATGGTTGTTTTGAACATGGCCATTTCATTGTTGAGGCTGTGTCACTGACTTGATTGAGCATTTTTACTTGAGATTGTATTGTCACGTTGCATTGAGTTGAGTCATGATGGCAGTGACTTGACCTTTGCATTTTGTTTGTTTTTCGAATTACACCCGAGTTGAATCTAGCTTGAAGTTCGGATTTGAACTTGTGCTAAAAGTTGTGACATTATTTTATTGCACTTGAGTTGAATCCGATATATTGGATTTGACCTGTGCTCACTTGTCCCTGTAAATCAATCAAGTGTATATTTCGGTATGCACGACCTTATGGCATATACAGTGATACGCTGTGTATGTCACAAGTTGTTCGTGTATGATGGATTCAAAATTAAATGATGACGAACAACCCAAATAATTGAGGCAAATATTATTTTCAAAATTCACATTTTATTTTATACTGCAAAAATATTTCCTTTTCAATTTTACTGCATCAATATTTATTTTTGCAGATTGCTCAGATGCTGGTTCAATTTGGAATGAAGTTGAAGATAAAATACGAGTTGGTGAATGAGTGATATGTAGTGAGGTCAGATGTAAAAGTGAAATTATGATGTAACTGAATTTGTATTGTAATCAAAGTTGTATATGTATAGTGAGAGCTTGAATTTGTACTATTCAAAATTGTAATAAATATTTGTTTGAATAAAATTTCTGTTTGAATTCAAATTCTGTGTTATTAATTTTTATTCAGCAAATATTTATTTAATTTATGAAAAATAAAATAGTACATTACCAAATACATTTACATGAATATATATATATATATATATATATATATATGTTTATTATCATCAAACAAAAATCATATAATCGCATAATCAACACTCGTGGATAGCAGTGCCTTTGACTAAGCATACCAGGAAGGAAGTGAAGTTTGTTTAGTCCGACAAATATGAGGAAGCATTCCTTAAGTTAAAACATTTGTTGAGCAATGCTTCAGTGCTAGTAGTTCCAGATGATAACCAAGGGTTGGTAGTATACACCAATGCATGTGGGACTGAATTGAGAGTCGTGTTGATGTAGAAGGGCAAAGTCATTGCTTACGCATCTAGCAACTTAGACCGCACAGTAAGATATCCTACTCACGATTTGGAGTTGGCAGCGGTGATTTTTGCCTTGAAGATTTGGAAACATTATCTTTTGGGGGGTTATTTGAGTTGTGTATCCATTATAAGTCTTTAAGATATTTATTCTCTTAGAAAGAGTTGAATATGCAGCAGTAGAGGTGGCTGGAATTTTTGGCAGCTTGTGATTTTTATATAAAGTATATCCTAGGGAAAGGAAATAAAGTAGCAGATGCTCTTAGCAGAAGACATCAGAATATAGTGTTGGCTATTTTGGCAGAGTGGAAGATCTAGAAGCATTGGCTAGTTATGGTATGTAGTTGAGATCGACTGCTAGTTCTAATCAGAGTACTGCCATGTTGTCATGTTTTAAAGCTCGACCAGTGTTGATCGAGAGAATTGCTTCTAAACAGAAGGAGGATCCATTACTAGCCGAGAGGATTAGAAGGCTTGAGGTTGGAACCGAGGTCGATGATTTAAAAGATTTTTGTCTTGACCAGAGAGGTTAGTTAAGAAAGAAAGGATTATTCTGTGTTCCAAATGTTGAGAACTTGAGGAGAGAAGTTCTTGAGGAGTGTCATTGATCCAAGTTTAAGATTCATCTTGGAGGGACCAAGATGTATCAAGTATTAAGAGAAGCTTCTATTGGGAAGGCATGAATAAGGATGTTGGCTTGTGGATTAGGCAGTGTATAAACTGTCAACAAGTGATGGCCAATCATTAGAAGTCGAGTGAGTTACTTCAGCTTCTAGATATTCCAGTGTGGAAATAGGATTCAATATCCATGGATTTTATTGATGGGCTGTTAATGTCAAGGAGCGGAAATGAAAGTATATGGGTTATTGTGAACAAGTTGACCAAGAGTGCCCATTTCATTCTAGTAAAGTTGACCAGGAAGACACCAATTTTAGCTAAGTTGTTCATGAAGAACATAAATAGACTTCATGGAGTTTCTAATGGCATAGTCAACGACAGAGATGCTTTATTGACTAGTGAATTCTAGAAGAGTCTACACTATGTGTTAAGCACTAAGATCAAGATGAGTACTGCATATCACCCACAGACAGATGGACAGATAGACAGAGTCAATAATGTACAAGGATTTGTTGAGGGCTTATGTGTTGGATTTGGTGGATCTCGGATGAACCGCCTACATTTGATTGAGTTTTCCTACAATAATAGTTACCAAATTAGTATAGGAATGACGCCTTTTAAAGCTTTGTATGGGAGCCCATGCAAATCCCCTACACGTTGGTCGGAGACGAGACAGATTAGTCTTAGTCCAGATTTAGTAAGGGAAGCGACAAAGAAGATTGAGTTAATCCGAGAATGGATGAAGGAAGCTCAATCTAGACAAAAGTGTTACGCAGATAGGAGGTGTAAAGACCTAGAGTTCTCAGTGGTAGGCAGGGTTTTCCTTAAGGAATTACCGACGAAGGGTGTGGTACGGTTTAGGAAGTCAGGGAAATTGGCACCAAGATATGGTTGTCCATTCCAAATTATAGAGAACATTGGAAAGCTTGCATATAGAGTTGAGTTGTTGAGTAATATGACACGTGTCCATAATGTGTTTCGTGTCTTATCTTCGCAAATTTGTGCATGATCCAGAGACCACCATTCCTCAGACAGAGTTGGAGGACTTGGTAGTAGAGCCTGATTTTACTTTTGTTAGATAACTAGTTCGGGTTGTTGTGAGAAATGAGAAAAGATTAAGGATCAAGATAATCAAGTTTGTGAAAGTTCAGTGGAGCGACAACAAGAAGGACTGTACTTGAGAGACAAAGGATATGATTCGAGGTACTTATCCTGATATGCTTTGTGGGTATGTCTATATAAGATTTATATAGATATTTCATAGTCAAGTAGACTAGTATGATTGTTAGGATTCGTTACAGATGATTGCTATGTTTGATATTTAGTCCTTACTGAATTTCGAGGACGAAATTCTTTAAGGAGGGGAGCCTGTAACACTCCTAATTTTTGATAACATAATTTAGAATATTTAATTAAATAAATTAAATAGAATAATGTACATGAAAGTGATAAGGGGATTGAGACTTGAAATAATTTATTAAGGTCGTGCCTAATGAACTAATTAATGGGCAAAAGAATGAGTTTTGGCTAATTAGGTCACATAAGGGTATATTAGGAATTGCCGCCCTAGCTTCCACCCTTATATATAGTTCGTTCCCACCTTCTTACTTCCCATCCATGTCATTTTAAAACGCAAACAAAAATATTGAGAACAGCCGGCCATTAAGAAGATCAAGGGAAATTCAAATTAAAACTAGAGATTCAAGCTTAGGGGAAATCAATCTCAATCCAATCTCCTTATCAAGAGCAAGGTGAATAATAATTCCATCTCTATTTTGGATTAAAACATTATTTTTGGATTTAAGGGATAAATTCGTTTTTATGATATTGGATGATAATATGCCTGATTTATGACTTGTTTGATTTAAACAAGATGGTTAAAAAAAGGTTTTATACAGTTTAGATCAAAACCGAGATTGAATGATGTTTAAATGCCATGGAAAAATTTTATGACATGAGAAACATGATTTTAGAGTTGGGTTTCAATTTTGAGAATTTTTCGAGCTTTGGAAAGATTATTATGAATTTTCAAAGGAAAATATGGTTACGTAGGTATATAATTTATTTTGGAAAATATATTGAGAATTTGGGTCTGAAATTTTGATATGTTAGATAATATGATTAAAGTGATTTTCTAGAATTTTTAGGCATTTTTCCAAAGTGATTTTCTATGAAAGATAAATTGTTTTAGAACAGGGATTTCTTTGCAAAAGTAGGAAGGGCTTCGACTCCACCCTTCCAATATTTTACCCAGATGTTTTATGCTTTCGAAAGGGATGGTGCCGATGCCATCATGTTTTCCCCAATATTTTTATAAGATAAAAGGGGGTTTCGAAACAGATTCTTTAGATTATATTCACTTTGACCTAAATTATGTTTTATGTATAAACCCAATGTTTTCGAAACGGGTATTTTCAATGGTTTCAGATGGGTTACTTCCATAAGTGTCGAAAGGGGTACTTTCAACTGGTTTTGAAGTTAAAGCTTCTAAAGTTATATGCTAATACTTTAATATATTAGAAAGATAGAATTTAAAGTATTATAAGGCGGGAGCCTAAATTTTCTAAGAGCTTTCAAAGGAGGTCATCCTATGAAGTCGAAAGCTAGATTTCGAAGGCATCGAAATGTTTTATGATTCAAATTCTATTTTCAAAGGAAAGGCCCATGGAAATATTAAAGGAATTTTTATAATGATTTTAAGAAGAAGCTATCTTTAATAAAGAAATAGGTTAAGGGGATTAACCATGTTTTATTTTAAACCCAATGGAGTGGTATTGTTATATTTTATATTACTTCTTCTAATATGAATGTATTCACTTTATAATGGACTCATAACTGCATTTTGGGGATAAAGGGTAGTAGTTAGGTTAACCTAATAGCAAATATAAATTGAGCAAACTCCTAAATGAGTGGAATTGCACCTAGAAGGTCAGGAAGACCAGAATATAAGATGCTAAAATATAAAGAAAAGATATTGGCAGAGGCCAATAGGTTCATAGTAAGTCTACTAAAATAGTATGATATCAACAAGGGCTAATAGGTTCATATCTAGCCCATGAAAACTATGTGTAAAGGAAAATGTTAGATAGACTGGTTTATAGTAAGCCTATGAAAAATATGATTGGACACTGGCAGGGCCAGTAGGTTTGTAATTAGCCCATGAAAACTATATCCGGATGTAATATTGACATATGTCAATAGGTTCCTAGTCAACCCATGAAAACTATGGTAAGAAGAAAGGATATTGGGGTTATCAATAGGTTTCTAGTCAAGCCATGAAAACTAGGATAGGAGTAATATTAGAGTTACCAATAGGTTCATAGTAATCCCATGAAAATTATGTAATTGGACAGGGAGTCCTTAAATGTTTAACCAGTTATTAGTCAGACCAGGAATACTAATAGGCTGATAGTAATCCTAAAAACTATAACTAAGACGTCTAAAAATTGAATGGGGATACGTAATCTTGAATTTATTCAATTGTTTTGCATATCATCATATTTTACTGTTTTGAATTGATTTTAATCATCGTGGATGTAGGAGCACAGTATATGATTTTGTAAAGGTTTTGAGATACTAGTGAGGGGAAACCCGTTCCGCTAAGCGGCGTGGTCGCACTAGGTATCTAAATGATTTGATATGAAAGATTATTTTTCATACCAGGCTTTATGTATGACTCGAAGTTTATGTTTCCATTTAAACTCTCAGGTACTCAATTGATTTTGAGTAGTCTGAGATTTGAGGTTTTCAAGTACCTCTAAGACAAATAAGCTTCCGGAGACGTGCAGGAGGCATGATAGATATTAGAGTTCTCTTTTCTTTTGATTCCGCTGTGTTGTTATAATGGAAAAGTTGTTATATTGCATGTATATATTCTGATCATCCCGGCTGGTATCTTCATATGTCGCTCTAGGCATATGTTGTAAAAAAAATATTTTCTCTAAACGTGGTTTGCGAACATGGGATTATTTAATGAATTGGAAATGTTTTGATATGGAATGTGATTTTGTTTGAGGTTTAAATTTTTTCTATATTCATGTGTTTCTGTGTATCAATGAATCTAACACCACCGTAATTGATCGTCGAGGATTAATAACTATGGATGACTGCAACATTCGTAGTCGTTAGTTTTGGGCCTCCAAGTAAGCGGATGTTACATCAAGGGGTCAAATGCTCATGTTGTAACGACCCGTTAAATTTATGTTATTTAATAAAATGAATTAATATAATTTCTAATTGGGTTAAAAATAAATGTAGAAATTTGGTATAGTGGTTGCAATTTAGTGTAACTATAAAATTTTATGATAATAGATGTGGATAATGTAAATTTTCACAACTTGATTTAAAGTAATTTTGAAGAAACAAATAAATGTTGAATTTGTGAATGTTAGTATAAATATTAACTTAAATGGTGTTCATTAATACAAAGATGTAATTAGTGTAGATAGTAATAATTTATGCCTGTAGTGAAGGGAAAAGAAAACTAATAGGAACATAAAATTTATTTTATGTAAACAAAAGTATAGTTTTGAACAAACTTATGAAAATTGATAGAAACAGTGTTTGTAATCAGTTTGGTTATTTTATATTTGAAAGATAGAGATGTGTAAATACGTTAATGAATTTATAATGGGAAGGAATGGTAGAATGAAAAGAATATATATAATAATAAGCATTTGATTCAATTAAGGGAATTAAATTATAATAAATGGTCATTTAATAAATTCAACGTTTGTGAGAAATCATAATAGTTGTGTAAAATGTGTACAAACTTGGATTTGGAAGTTTATTGGATTTATAACGGTTTTGTTATTAAGTGTATGAGTTTAAAAGTTATTCCCTTTTGTAAAGTAATAGAAGAATGCATAAAGATATAAATATGGCTTAATAGAATTGACACTGAATGAATTGAATAAATTACCCATTTATGTAGATATGTATAGTGGACTATAAATGGCCTAAGCAAATATAAGATGGAATAATCATTGAGATTTGTACTATGAAAATAAATAGTAACATTTATTTGCAAGGAATAAAAGCCTATTTAGGTGACTAGAATTTGGAGTAATGACTATTGTATGTTACCTACCCTTATTTCTTGTTAATTTAGATTTTGGGAATCAAATTCAATTTATCCGCCAATTTACCGCAGTTATAGTGAAATGAATTGGTGATTGAGAAATGTTAAATACAAATAAGATGTAAACCAAAGAAAATCCCATTTGTAATAAATTATGTAGAATAAAGTAAAGAAACTAGGAAATGAAAATGTGAAATGTGGATGCAGTGAGATCTTAGGTGACAATAACCTTGTTAGGCAAGTGATAACGGAATTTTGTGTATAACCAAATAAAAATCCAAATTTATTTGGAAATAAATTGCAATCAATTGAATTTATTGCAATTTAATGGATTTAATAATTAATAGTTTATGTAATTATTATTTGGAAGAAATTGGAGTTATTTGTAAAAAGGTATGAACCTAATGTTAATTTTTCTATGGGATTGACAATTAATATGGAATGAAAAGAAGAAAATTTGGGTCAATAAAATTTAGAATTTATGCATAATAAAACGGATTCTAACGTTAATTAGGACGTTATTGAGTTTAGATTTGAATTGGTAAACATTTGAGTGAAATCTTAAACTAATGTTCATATTGACAACGATAACTTAGAAATATAGAAAGGAAGTAAATCTAATAAATTTATCAAATTCATAATGTTGAATTCATTTGGATGGGAATTAATAAACAAATTGAGAAAAAGGAAATGGAAATAAAAGTTTATTTTTAATTTAGGATTTTTAATTTATGGTAAAAAGGTTAATTGCAATTAAAAATGAGTTGAAATGGAAATCAAGTTATTTATTTAATTAGATTTAAGATGAGAGTATAAAAGTATATGATTTAATAATTGGGTTTTGCGAATAAAATTTATAATTCCCAAATAATAAGGAAACGCAGAGATTAACACTGCAAAATTGATATACTTATAAATTTTAATTCACATCCAAGCTTGGAAAACCATTTGGGATTGTTTGAATTATATAAGTCACAAAATTTGGCCAATATTAGAAGTTGAAACATAAAAACTGGATTTATAATTTATTTTAATTCATTTAATAAATATTAAAAATAGCCATTTTGGCATGGACTCGGATTTCGACGAAACCAGTTTCATCGGATCCGTATCGGTGAATTATTATAGGGTTTCAAGTTTCGTATCGATCGGACTTGTCGTTTGATCGTACGGACGCGAAACGCCTTGAAATCGATTTTATTAAAAATCAATTTGAAATCAATTTGGAAATCTTGTTTTCAGCATAACTTCTTCATACGATCGAATTTGGTCGCGAAACTTTTTCCATCGCGTTCAGAATATTTTAAAACACCTATTTGGATATATAGTTTTAATAAATTCGGTTCCGGAGGCATAGCGGGCTTTTTGGGCCATAGTTTATTCCGTACGTCCGCGTATCCAGTCTAGCTACCCTACCTCTAGCCTATATATATATACAGCTATAAACCCTAGTCTCTATTCTTTTGCCGTACGATCATTTCTTCACTCTTTTCTCTTCCCCAAATGTATACATCTCAGATCCAATTCCAGATCTATCCACAGTTCAAAATCAAAAGTCAAAACTCAAAAAAAAAAAAAAAAAAAATCAGAAAATTCTCAAAAAAATATATGTTGATGTTTTCGATACGCGTAATCTCATGGTGTAATTCGTTTTTCAATTGGGGCTGTCGTTCATCCAGAATAAATTCAAACAGGCCCAAAACCGTTCATCATCGTCGCACAAAACTTCATCGGATCGAGATTCTGTTTCTGGGTATTGTAGTATGGACGATGGGGAGCACATCTATGTAATTTGTTTGGCGATTCAACGGTCGGATTGGAGTCAAAATTCACCTAGGGCTTGATGTTTGTGGCGGCTGCTGTGTATATGGGCCGAGACGTGCAGATTTTGGGGGCCGTTCGCAAGCCCTACGTGTGGTCGGCCGGAGGGAGGAAGCTTGGAGGCGGCGTGCGTAAGTGATGGTCAAAGGACGGTCAAAAGGGACGTGGAGATGGGTTCTGTCTGGTGCGTGCGTTCGAAGTTTGGAGACGGTTGCGTGAAGGTTTCCTGTAGCGTACTCATTTTTGCTTGATGACGTGGCATAAGGTGAAAAGAGTTCCATTTCTTTCTTTTCTTTTAATTGGATGCAAGCGCAGTTTTCGCTATATCTTTCTCATACGAATTCGGATTCACACGAAATTTCTTTTGTTAGGATCGTAATTTAATTCCGGACTTGATGATGCTGGTTTGGACGAATTCTGAGACGGGCGAATTTTTGGGTTTAAATCGGGTTTAAATTCGATTTAAATTCAAAAGGTGAGTGTTTTAACCCACTCACAACTACTAGAAGCTTTTATGTTTGTTAAATAAATTTTAGAAATGAATAGAAATTTATTTATGAGTATTTGGCATGTTTATTTCATTCATATCTGTTGAATTGCATTTTATTGAATTTAACTGTAAATTAAATTGATTTATTGCGTATAAATTGGCTGTTAGAAATTATTGTTTGCATATGAACTGCTAGTGAACAGTTATGTCAATTATTACTGAATATAAAATGTTAGATTAATAGTTGTTAAATTTAATTTGAATATAATTGACAGTTATTACCTGCTATATAATCTCATATATATATTGATTTTGATTGATATTGCTTGATGTTTGTGATTGGATGATGGATGTGTTATTGAATGGACGTTTTATTTGATATCATTAAACTGCAAGTTATTATGCATTCTTCATTTCATTCGGGATTGCGGTTTGAAATGATATACAACCGCAGTTTTATTTTCAATTGCGGATTGAAATGATAAATATCCGTATCACTTGACCATAGGATAGAAAACTATATACGGGCACCACGGTCTATATATAACTATTTTAAATGAAATTTCTATGGTTTGGATGGAATACGGTTTATAATAATCTTAAATTTTATACTGTATAAATATTTTCTTCCATATTTATATACATATGAAGTTGAAAATTTTGAAATTAAGAGATGTTTAATTTCTTTATTACAAATGGAATTTTTTTTTAAGAAAATGGAGTTGATAATTCACATCACATGTTTAAATGTTAAGTTTGGAACTTTAAGATATGATATTTATAATTGGATTTTCCCAAAATAAATTGAAATGAATATTCTAGTATAAATTAAAATGGAAAAAAAAATCTGGTATAATTTGCATTGGAAAATATATATGTTTTATTTCTAAAAATTGGAGCTCATTTATTTATGGGTTTATGGGTATATGCAAGGCTAATTAATAAAACATTTGATTTGTAGAAAGAAAGAAAAACCCAACTTTAGTTTTGAAATATAAATACTCCAAATGAATATAGGCATATATGTATATAAATTGAAATGATTCTGGAACTCAAGAGTGATATTTAAGTTATGGTTTAGACTTTAAAATAAAGAATTTTATTTATAAAACCGTAGAAATTATTTCTTTACAAAGTAAACTTTAAAAGTTAAACCATTTACTCTATATACCGTTGAATATCCAAACCATTTGAGTTTCAAAGGTTATGGTTTGAAATTATGGATTTCAAAATATTATGTTTGAAAATATTTGGGTTTCAGAAGTTATGAAGTTTAAAGCATTATGATTTTTGAAAAACTATATTTGGGATAAACGATGTCATATTGGTTTGGGTTTTAAAAGAAGAAATGATATCGTAATATTATGGTTTGAAATGGATTATATTCTGGTTTTAAAGTATAATTTTTTTTAAATGACCGCGGTGTTATAATAACGATGGGTTGGCAAAGAGACCGGGATCGGATATCTGACATACTCTCTGTCGATACCGAAAACCACTTTGACTAACCGTGTACGCGGTGGAGATTCCAGAATGAAGTAGGTGGTGGCGACGTTTCCTGTAAGGTAAATACGTGGACCCGACTCCCGTGAGTTGGCATAAGGTGGCTAAAACAGGAGCGATTCTCAGGCCAATGAGGTCATTCCTCTGATCGGACGCTCCTCTTCGATATTATACTTTGACTTGGATTGATTCAGTGGCCACTTCTATATTTTGATTTTGGGGAGTTAGTCCGAGGTGGGCGGTAACTGCGGCTACGCGTTTCCACCAGCCTGGATAGCAATTGGTATATCTACCCTGGCATTGCCTAGTTGTGCCGTGTCACCTACCATACCGAGCCTTTACTACGAGTTTCTATTTGTGTCGTACCTATGGAGTATCCTCTGGTAGCCTCCCGATCAGGAGGTATTACGGTACTGTATAGACTATTGGCATTATTTGTGTTAAGGGCTATATGGGTAACCCCTTAACGCTATTAAAAAGTAAGTTTATTTTATAAATAGACACTATTATAATAGCGCAATATACTACATAGTAAATAGTTTAACGGATCCTTAGGAGATGTAAATCCCGAACATCTCTTGAGTTACTGTACTCATATTTATTTCTGTTTATTTAACTCACATAAGATATTCTAGTCTGACTCGGGTGTTTTTGTCTTTTCAAATTCGCTCGGGTCAGTCCGAGCGTTTCAGGATAGCATATTTTAGCTTTGGAGGACGAAGACGAAGAATCAGTATTATTTTATATATAGTATTGCACTACACCATTTAATTCCGCTGCATTGCTTGTATTGGTATGTGTAACTCTGATATTTATTGTAAAAGAAGAATCAAGCTTTTGTAAACTGTTTATGAAACTGTATATTTGTTATTATATTTTATCCTTCCGCTGTGAGATTCTATTTTCGTTTTATTTCTTCTCTATTTTTCTTATTTACCCCATAACAATCCGCCCTTGCGTATGCTTTGAATTGGGACAAGTGTCGGTTTAAAGTGTGCGAAAAGGCGGGATGTTACACATGTAATGGCTGATGTCCAAGTTGTTACCCAAGAAACAAAAAGCTAGCAACAAAAAAGTCTAGAAATGAAGCAATAGAGGGGAGAACAAAAGAATACAAATGTCTTTGAATCTGATCCCTCTCAACCATCAAATCCATGTTTAATTACATGTCATATTCAAATAATACAAGGTAACAAGGAAATAGATACATTAGCATCAAACCAAAATATGTTTGATATAGAGGTGTATTCAGAGGTGGCTGCAATATTGTGCGATGGTGACAAACTAGCATCAACTCCTATACGCCACGCCAACCAAACCAGCAAGCTTTAGTAGTATATTCTGCAAAGAGAAGAAAGAGAATAGAGTCGGAAAGTTTTGAGCAAATGTATATAATGGGAGGATCGTACTAAAATAAAGCTCAAAAGTAAAGGGATGGAATGCAAAATAAGAGGTAAAAGCCTAGGGGCAGGTATGAGAACAAGAAATTCTTTACCTATCTCATTACATTGTCAATAATAGCTTGGAATAAATAGGGGGATGAATGCCCATATAAATGGGTAGGATTAATAGATATAGTTAGAAAGTATAAAGTTTCTACTGCAGTGTTAGTTGAAAATGAATTGAGTGATAATGGAATTGAAATTTTTTGTACCAGATTGCCTAATAATTGGGGTTGTATTAATAATATAAGTGTAGGGAAGGAAGAATTTTATTGTTTTGGAATACAAATATTTGGAATATTAGACACACTACGTATGATTTTCAATTCATAAATTGTTTTATGAGTAATAATGGTGATCTTAATATTCCGTTAATAAGAATACATGCAGGTAATTTTTAATAAGATAGGGATAAACTTTCAGTAAAGTTAAAAGATATTCATAATAATAGAAATAATCTTCCATTGATTTTGATTGGAGCTTTAAATGCTGTAATGAATTATAATGAAAGAGCGGAGGAAATCTCAACCCATCTAAAAAATTAGAGAAAAATTGAAAAAAATATATTTGAAACTAGATTATTTGCGCCCATGATTATTGAAAATAAATTTACCTGGAGATCCGATGAATTTAGAAATATTCAATTTAAATTAGATAGGGTTTTAATTAATAAAGAATTTCTGAATAAATTTTCAAAATTTTCATGTTTAACATTAGAACAAAATACTAGTGATCATGCTCCTATTCTAATAAACCTGGAACGTAAAAGAGAACAAAACTAATAAAATCCCATTCAAATTTGTAAAGGGATGGACATATATGGAAACTTATAAGGATTTTATGAATGATTGTCCAAATTTTCAAAGTCAGGGAACAAAACAGTATCGGTTTAGTGATTAAAATACACCGAATCTAAATTGAAAAACTGGAATAAAATCAACCTCAAGCAAAAAGACATTGTAGAATGTCTTAAAAAATAAGGGAAAGATCGCAAGACCTTTTAGATAATAACCAGGGAATGAAGAAATAACTTTTAGTTTTTTCGCCAATCAAGTAAGCATGTCGAAATAGTTATAGACAAATGCTAGAAATTGAAAACAAAAAGAAAAAATAAATTGGTTAACATTAGGAGATGAAGCTACAAAGTTCGTTTATGCTAAAATTCAAGTTGAAAGCGTATAAATAGTACTGATATATATATATATATATATATATATATATATATATATATATAAGTTGCAGAAGAAACAATTAAATAATATGAGGATTTATATAATATTGAGATCCCTCGTATAATATGTAAGAAGAAGATTAATGCTAATGCAAGTGAAATTATGCTTGAAAGAACAAATGAAAAGGAAATAAAACAAATAATTTTTAATTCAAGTAATAATTAAAGTCCTAGACGAGATGGATTTAATTCTAAATTCTATAAAACCCATTGGGAAGAAATTACAAGGTAAATATTAAATTTTGTGAATGAATTTTAGAGAGTGGGAAATTATTAAAGAGTTTTAATCACACTTTTGTAACTTTGATACCAAAAATAAAATTCCAACAAACATTAGCGATTTCAGGCCTATTACTTACTCTAACTATATATATATATAATAATAATTGCAGCATTGTTAAGTAATAGGTAAAAATGATTTTGCCATGCATTATTTCAAAAAACCAAAGTGCTTTTGTACCAGGCAGGTTAATATATGAAAATTCTTTGTCAGTTCTTGAAATGGTAAGAAACTTTCGTAGTAAACTAATAGTATGTGCATTAAAGTTGACTTACAGAAAGTATATGACAAGGTGAATAGAAACGTTATATACAAAATGATGATGGAGTTTGGGTTTAATAAAAAAATTATGATTTGGTATGCGAGTGTATAAATTTTGTTACTTTCTCAATTATAATAATACAAGGGAAACCAGTGGGTTTTACAAGAAGTAATATGGGAATTAGGCAAGGGGACCCTTTATCAACTTATCTTTTTACACTAGTAATAGAATATTTTTCCATATTAATGGAAATAGAGGAAATCAAAAAAAATATTAGCCTAACAAATAGAGTGAAACCCAATATTACTCATCTCATATATGCAGATGATCTTATGCTATCAAGGCTAAGATAATGCTAATGCTACTAAAGAGATTTTTGAGATGTTGAGTAAGTTTACAGGTTTACAAATTAATGAATTCAAAAGCAAAATATACTTCAACAAGTACTGTAGCAACAAACAAGATGTTAAGGGAAGCTTACATTTATGGAAAGGTAGCCTTCCAGTTAAGTACCTTGGTCTACCATTATCTATAAACCAAATAAAGGACAATGATTGAAACCTTCTCATAGGAAAAATAAAAGAAAGAATGGAAACATGGTCAGTTAAATTTCTATCAATCGCAGAGAGAGTAGAGCTGCTGAAAAAAGTAATATACACTATAATGCTATATTGGATGCAAACTCATCAAATCTCAGCTGCGACAATAAGTAAAATAGAAAGATTATGTATAAATTTTATATGGATATATGTATAAATTTTGTATGGAGAGGTAGATATCGTAAACTATCTTGGAAAAGAATGAGTAGGCCAAAAAAAGAAGGCGACATCGGCATAGAAGACTAAGTGATTTGGATACTATCTGTAATCTTAAGCTTGTTTGGAGACTTATTAGTAGTAAATTACCGTGGGTAAGATGGATTACAAGTAAATACATCAAAGAAGGAACTTCATGGAATACAACAGTCAAAGCAGATCAATAAAATTTCATGAAGCAAATACTAAAGCACAAAGATATAGCCAAAAAAAAGTAATAATAAGAACCTTCAAAGATGTCTCAAATACAAGTCTCTGATTTGATCCTTGGTGTAATAATGATTCATTAATAAATGTATGGGTTTGGAATAACTTGGTTATAACGGGCATTGCTAAAGCTACAATGGGAGATATAACTGTAAATCATCAATTGCATCCAGAAAAACATGAAGCAACAAGAGTATATAACAGTAATATCAAAAAGTTGATGATAGATTAGAGTGCTGAATAAGATGAATGGGAATGGACTTTAAGTAAAAAACGAAAAGTTTTACTTTAAGAAAACTTGGGAATACATCAGAGGCAAACAAGTTGAAGTAGAATGGGCAGATATAATTTGGGATAAAATTAATTGCCCTAAAATGTCTTGCTGTTCTTTTTTTGCTGTTAACGATAGGTTACCAACTAAAGCAAAGACTTTTAAATGGGGCAGATCAGATGACACGATATGTTTATTATGTCAGGAAGAAATGGAATCATGCAAACATTTATTTTTTCATCACAAATATACGAGACAACCATGGATACAAGCAAAATGACACTTAGATATTAATATTAACATTAGTATGGATCTGAGCTCAGAAGTACAACAAATCAACAAACAGTTCAATATTAAATCAGAGAAGAGAGGTATAGCTTGTGTTCTACTTACTACAACAATTTATCACATATGGAAGGAATGCAACAACAGAGTTCACAACAATAATGAACTTTCTATAGAGCAAAGGTGGATGCTATTGAGTAAAGACGGTAATATTAAATTAAGCAAATCTAGGAATGTGAAGAAGAAAAAACACTTATCTTCTATATATGGCAAAGACAGTGGCTCAAGAGATGTTGAAGACTATTTACTCTCGTATAAAATACCAAAGCAACATCACGGAGTAATACCAGGGTGTAATAGCTCCAACGAAACATTACCGTTGGAAGAAGGTATGGCTGCTCTAACTCAAGAGCCTCACCGTGATCCATTTGCTACTAGTTTAAGAGATGAAACGTCTTTCCCATCATCGAAGGTTCCAGATTTGGAGAATATATCAGTTATGAGACCCTTTATTCTAAATCAGCTAGAAGGAACTCATCTTTAACACAAAGAGTTCATGGTGCAGGTTGATAGAGGGAAAACATCAATTGTTGAAGTTACAAATATAAGAAGTAGCTTAAATCAGGATTTATCTTATTGGGAAAGAAGGGAGACAAGTAATTATCTCTGTGTATGAGTATATTTTGCCCGTGCATGTTAATATACAGGATCATTCATCCCTGTTTTCTTTTTAGTTCCAGGTTTACAAAGTAAACCTATTTTTTAAAATCCAAATCTCTCTCTCTCTGTTTTTCTTTAAGGATTAAAATCTAAACAAAAATTGTTTGTTTAAACATGCTTTATGTTTTAAAAATAAATTAGAGCAAAAACAATTTAAGTTTCTGTGGAAAATCAAAAAATACAGGCAAAACAAATATAGGTTGAAAATCCAACCACGACGAACTCTAATTTCAAATATGTCAATTGAAAGGCTTTTGAAAATAATGATTTTTGAAAGTTAAATCAAAAATTTTAAGCAAGCATTCACTGAGTAATGTAAGGATAAACAGATTTAAGTTTTTTGGTAATTTCTGGTGATCGACAACATACTTAGTCTCGTGATCATGGATGAAACTCGCTGGGGAGTAGGATAGCTTGAGAAAAATGTTTAGAAAATTTTACGATCAACGTGGGTGGTGATTGAGATCGATTTAGGGTTAAAAGTTCATTTTTGATCATGGTCGGAATTGGGATTGCCGCGTCGTCGTCGATGAACCGGAGCTGTTCGCACCCATGGGATTCAAAGCGTGGGGGTTCATCACTGTTCTGGCCGGCGTCACGTGACCTCTGACGGTTGGAGGTGGAAGCACGAGGAAGATAGGTCGATCAGACTTCTATTCCAGGTTGGGTCAGATCGCAAATTTGCAATTTCGTCGTAGTTCGTGTTTTTTGGGTGGTCTGATGATTCGTGGTGGTCGTCATTGGCTTGATGACGATCATAGCATCGTCCGGGGTTGATCGAAGTGGTGTGCAACGTGCACATGCCGGGGGAATTATTAGTAGCCTGGAATGGAGGAGAAGCTTTTCGACTCGAAGACAACTTCGGGTAGTTCGTACACTGGCTCGAGTTTGAGTCCAGACAATTTCAAGTGTGCATCGGGTCACTTTTAAAACTCAAACAAAATTTTAAAAATTGAAGGTTCTTGGGTTGATTTTGGGAAAACTCGAAGCAAGTATGAAAGAGTCTCGGGTGTCACTCGAAGCAGCTCTAGGGTGATAACATTTGCAGTTTTCAACTTTAAAAATCTAAGTCAATCTGATTTCTAAAATTATTCTTTTCAAATGGGTGATTATTGTTAAGTTGAAATTTATGATTGAAGGTTTTAAAATAAAATGTTTTAAATTATTTAAATTAATAATGTTTTTAAACTTATATTTTCAAAAGTTTATTTTAAATAAAACTTAACCATGTAATTAAGGAAATAATTAAATGTTTTACATTTTTAACTTAACTTAAAAGTAAATCAATTAATATTGTTAATGATGATTAAATAATTGATGAATTATAATTACTTAATAATTAAAGAATAATTAATTAAAGGGTAATTAATTATTAATTTAAGTTAATTAATTTATAATTAAAGATTAATTAATTAAGGTAATTAATTAAGAAATAATTAATTAATGAAGGAAATTAAAGATTTAATTAATTAATAACTAAAAAATTAACTAATTAATAATTAAGAATTTAATTAACTAATGATTAAGGGTTTAATTAACTAATAATTAATATTTAATTAATTAATAATTAATGATTAATTAATTTAAAATTAAGGATAATTCATCATTAATTAAAGCTAATTAATGAAAAATAATTATGTGATTAATTGATTATAATCACACTGTTAATTCATCTCATTGTTAGATGATTGGTTATTATTGAAGTGTTTTGAGCTGATTGATACCCCTGTTTGTAACTGTGATACTTTGTGATGTAAATTGTTTTGTGTTGAACTGTGATATTTGTGATTTGTTTCCGTGTGAATGTGAAAACCCATTGGCCCGTAAGACGGCAATTGAATTTCGATGCGACAGGGAGTCGTATTCCAGTTGGTTATCCGAAACCCCCATCGAACCCTAAATGCGAAACTTTGTGATTGATACATCGACGTGTTTTTTAAAAAAATTGAGCGCTCACTATTCGGTTTAGCCGGAAAAGGACCTTTGTGTCAAATAACCCATTTCGAATAGTGATATGAAGAAATGGAAAGCATTTGAAGATGGTGGTGAAGACTGGGTGTCTTTAAGAACGATGGGATAACCTGTCGAATGACTTGCACTGAGTTGCTCCGGTATAGAGATCTCCATATGTGATGGGGAGTCCGATTGGGATTGTGGATGCCCGGATTGCAAGAGCTTCTTTGGAAGTGCCTTCGGTTCTGTTCGAACCCGAAACAGACTTGTATGGTTGTATGTCTGACATACACTTTGAGATATAAAGCTGATTTCTTTCAAATACATTTCTGTTGGTGGCGGAGAATTTATTCTCTTAGCTTAACACCCTTCTCTGAGACGTACGAGCTCAAAGGTTATGTAGTTGATGGTTATTAGTAATATATTCCCAATTTGGTAATGTGGCATGCTGAATGCTGCTGATCATTTGTTGATCGAAACATGGCTTTTGGGAAAAGCGTAGCTTTGTGGACGAGACTTCGTCGAACCTCACAAACCGATAATGGTCGAAACATGAATGTTGCGCTAAGGATTTTAGAGGTCGCACCCCTAGGGTATGTCCATTTTCTTCTGGATAAAAGGTGGTATCATGGTATGGAGCCCAGATTTTTATCTGTGTGGTTGTTGCTATTTATTGGTGAATCCTAGGATAAAGGTCGGTAACGATCAAGGATGGCTTACTTGTAGGTGTTACTTAGTTACGGAGGTAACCCAACCTTATTTTGGTAGGGAACCAGTTTGGTTCTGGGGGCGTCCCTCGAGAGGCGTCCCATTTTTAAGGAAGTTCCTTAGTCTGACCATTTGTTGGAAATCCAATCACCAATACGAATCCAGTACGGTTTTAGCTGTATAACCTGCCATTTACTTATGGTGGCCACCGCTATTTAGATGGTAGCTATAGTAGGCATACAATAATGGTTGTATGCTGGATAAGATTAATATTATACTTTCGAAAATGTTTTCTACACTATGCACTAGTAATAATATCAAAGAATTTTCTCGTATCAAGCATGTTTGACTATCATAAGAAGAAATCTCCTCCAATTTTGCGATTGCATTGTGTGTGTGGCGGGAGGTCTTATGGTAGTTTCATTTTCCAAAAGCATATCGAGTTTCTTTTATAAACTGTTTTTGTTTCAAACAACTATTTTGTTTACTCATACCAGTCCCATGACTGACCCAGAGTTTATTATTCCCTTCCTAAACTCTGGATGCCCATAATTTCCACACGGGCAGCCTAGAAGCAGGTTATCCGTGTTTTGGAGTAGCTTGGAATCTTTTGAAATCTTTTAGAAGCTTTTGGCCTCGGAAATCTTTTGAAGTGTTTGGAGTTCTTGGAAGATCTTCTCAAAGTCGAAGTATGTTGGAAACTCTCTTAAAGTTGAGATAAATTTGTTATCGCTTTGTTGTTGTATCATGTATGTAAGCTCTGATGATTGTAACCAAATATTGTGATGGTGTTGTATTTGTGATGTTGATAAATGATATTCATTTTGTTTCCGCTATTTATATTCATCTAATGTTGTTATAAGCTCCATCCAAACTGAAATTCGACGTTTGAATCTCGGGCAGTCGAATACAAGTAAGGTATTTGATGTTGATTTTCAATCACTGGATTTTGGGTCGTGACAAGTGGTATCAGAGCTAAAGGTTGAGTAAGAACTTTAGCTACGGAGTATAACACATTAGGTGGCTCATTAGAGATAGGCTGAAGTATATCCTAGAAAATCGAATGACCGAAACCCTAAAATTTCTTGGTCTATTTCTTTTAAGTGTTGATATTCCCTAAGATATGTCGCCCATATACCTAAATCAAGTTTTTTTTATACTAATTACAGATAGTGAGAATGAGCAAGCGAAGAGGACGAGGTAGGGGATGGGGAAATACCACTACAACTGGTCAAGTCCCTACAACAACAGCTATACCTACTCAACTTCAGCTGAAGCTGGCTGATCTATATAGAAGTTTTACCAGACTTGGTGGTAAGCCGTTCACTAGCAAGGAATATGTTGTTGAATCCCAAGCCTGGATCCGATCATGTGAGAGAATTTTTAAAGGGCTGAAGTTAGAAGATGATCAAATGCGATTACTGGCTTCTTGGAAACTCTAAGAGGAAGCTTTAGCTTGGTGGGAGACAGTTACCGTGGATGAGCCAGAAGATGAATTCACTTGGAGTCAATTCAAAGAGGTGTTTGGACAACGATACATGCCGTCTGCTGGTATCTCTCGAATGTACCAGGAGTTCATTGATTGAAGCAGGGAAGTTTGTCATTTGAGAGTATTTGAATAAATTCAATGAATTATCTCATTTTGGTCCGGAGCTGGTGAATAAACCTTTGAAGAAGAATGAGAGATTCATTCGGGGAATGAATAAGAAGTACCATGAAAGGATGACTGCTCATGTAAAAGAATCCTTTTCAGACTTCATCGATATGGGTTATCGATATGCTACCCTGGATATGCAGGAAGTTTCGAAAGTGGAGGGAAGTTCAAGTAATCCAAATTGGAAGAAAAGAAAGTCTGAAGGGAAGAAACCGGATCAAGGCAAGGAGAAGAGGAGTAATCAGGAGAAAGGCCATTATTCAAATGATAGTAAGAAGCCTAAGAGACGAGCAAAGAAATATCAGTCTGTAAAGTCAAGTCAAAGAACCAAGGGATGCTTTTATTGTCACAAGCCAGGTCACGAAGCTAAAGATTGCCCGAAAAAGAAGCAAGCACAAGAAGCGAAGGTGTATGCAATAAAAGATGACCCGTTAACTTTAAAGGTGGATAAAGAAAAAGGAGTTTTAGAAGGTAACCTTATCATTTATGATAGAGTTGTTAGAGTATTGTTCGACACTGACTCTACACATAGCTTCATCTCTGGAACAAACCATTAATGAGTTAGAACTAAAACCTGAATTTGTTGACGAGCCTATTTGCGTAAAGAATCCAGTTAGTGGTCCGGAAAATCTTTGTTTACAATGCAGAGACATTCCTATCTCGTATTCTTGTTACGAATTTCTATCAGCCTTTTCATTCTCGACTTTGATGAATTTAAAATCCTACTCGGAATGGACTGGCTAACAAAGTACGAAGCCAAATTGGATTGTAATAACCGAACAATTTTGATCAGAACCAAATTTGGAAATTTTATTGAAATCTCTTGTGAGGATCCGAGTCCTAAGAGAGATAAACTGATGTATACCATGGGACATCTCGAACCTAGTCTAGAGTCCATACCGATTGTCCAGGAATTTCCAGATGTGTTCGAAGAGGTCAAATCTTTACCCCCACATAGAGAAATTGAATTCAGAATCGACTTAGTGCCAAATGCTCGTCCTGTCGTTCATGCAAGCCGCAGGATGACATCCGGGAAAGAATTGAATTAGTCAAGCAAACCAATGATTTGCTAGATATAGGATTGATACGTCCTAGTGTTTCCAAATGGGGTTCAGTTGTGGTGTTTGTGGCTAAATATGACGGATCCTTGAGATTGTGTGTAGACTACCGCGATTTCAATAAACAAACACTCAAGAACAAGTTTCTTTACCTAGAATCGACGATCTATTTGATCAACTTCATGGCGCTCAATTCTTTTCAAAAATGGATCTAGCCCAGGGATTCCATCAGCTACGAATTGCCAAAGACTGTGTCTACTTGACTGCTTTCAGGGGTCCAGATATTTTCTACGAATGGTTAGTCATGCCTTTCGGACTAACAAATCCTCCCGCCTACTTCGTAGATTTAATGACCCGTGTATTTCGAGAAGTATTGAACAAATTTGTTCTTGTGTTTATTGATGATATCCTGATCTACTCCAAAAACGAAGAGGAGCATGCTGAGCATCTCAGAATTGTTTTGGAAATATTGAAAAGGAACATTTTATTTACTAAATTTTCCAATGCCATTTTTGGGTCAAGGAAGTCAGATTTCTCAGACACATTGTTAATGAAGAGGGAATCTCTGTTGATCCGTGCAAGATTTCATCTATTCTAGACTGGAAGCAACCCACAACTCTGAAAGAAGTTTGAAGTTTTCTGGGTTTAGCAGGATATTAACGGAAATTTGTTCAGGACTTTTCTAAGATAGCTAGTCCATTGACTAAGCTAACGATGAAGAATGTAAAATTTGATTGGACTCCGAAATGTGATGAAGCTTTCCAGGAGTTAAAAAGGAGATTGACTACTGCTCCTGTTCTCACTATTATCAGCAGGAACCAAGGTTTATCTATCTATACTGACGCTTGTGGTGATGGTTTTGGTGTGGTGCTAATGCAGAATGGGAAGGTAATTGCCTACGCAAGTAGACCATTACGTCCGCATGAGAGAAACTACCCAACCCATGATCTAGAACTCTTAGCAGTTATTTTCGCTTTGAAAATTTGGCGGCACTATCTTCTAGGTAAAATTTCTTTCAGCTTTTTTAAAAGAAATTTTTTAAGGTTTACTTAACTTAATAAATATACTTAATAAACTCTCCTTGTTTTAGGTGAAAATTCGAATTATTCACCGACCATAAATCTTTGAAATATCTCTTCACCCAGAAGGATTTAAATCTAAGGCAACAACGCTGGTTGGAATTTCTGGCATCTTATGACCTAGACATTTTGTATACGCCTGGTAAAGTCAATGTAGTTGCTGACGCTTGGAGTAGGAAACATGCTATTCTTGCTCATCTTACATTCGCCCCTACTCTTCTTAAAAGGATTGCAAGAAAACAAACAGAAGATAAGTTTCTTCGAGAAATCTATAGAAGAATATGTCGTGGCGAGGATTTCAGTTTTGGAATCGATGATAGAGGGATTATCAGATTAAAAGCCAGGATATGTGTCCCAGACATTCTGGATCTGAAACGTTAAGTTTTAGATGAATGTCACAAGTCTAAACTTGGTATCCTTCCAGGAGTTAATAACATGTATAGAGATACCAAAAGAACTTTCTGGTGAAAGACAATGAAAAGGGACATACCTATTTATGTGAGTCGTTGTGCTACCTTCCAGTAAACTAAAAGTGATCAAAAGAAAGTAGCGGGTTTACTACAACCGTTGGAAGTGCCAAAATGGAAATGGGATCAAGTATCGATGGATTTCATCGACGGGTTGCCTCGCACTCGAAAGGGGAATGAAGCAATTTGGGTTATTGCAACGGCAAGTTTGGCTGAATTATATGTCAAAGAAATTGTCCGTCTCCATGGTATACCCAGCAGTATAGTGAGTGATCGTGATCCGATCTTCACTGGTAGATTTTAGGAGGTGGTTCAAGCCGCATTGGGAACCAAACTGAACTTCAGCACTGCTTATCACCTGCAGTCTGATGGAAAAATTGAATGGATTAATTGAATATTAGAAGACATTTTGCGTGCTTGTATTCTCGACTTTGGTGGTTCTTGGGAGGACCATTTACATCTGATTGAATTCTCATATAACAATAGCTATCAAGCCAGTATCGAAATGGCTCTTTTGAGGCTTTATATGGTCGTCCATGTCGATCACCTGCATGCTGGATCGAGTCAGGTGATAGACTTGTCCTTGGACCGGATATGACTAAAGAAGCCACTGAAAAAGTTGAATTTATTCGAAAGAAGTTGATAGCGGCTCAAAGTCGCCAGAAGAGTTATTATGACCGCAGAAGAAGAGATTTGGAATTCCAAGTTGGAGATTCTGTATTCCTCAAAGTTTCTCCAACGCGGGGTGTGTTGAGATTTGGGAAAACTGGAAAGTGGCACCGCGTTATATTGGTCCTTTTCCTATATTGGAAAGGATCGGTCTCTTAGCTTACCGAGTGCAACTACCCAGCTGATGTTTTTCATATTTCTAACCTCCAGAAATATATGCACGGTCCAGACTGTATTATTGAAGAAGCTGCTCAACAGGATTTGGAGATCACACCAAATCTGGCAGTAAAGAGAGAACCGATAAAGATCATTGATCGTGAGGAAAAGCAATTGAGGAATAAAGTTGTGAAACTAGTCAAAGTATAATGAAGTGGCGATCCAAAGGACTGTACTTGGGAAACAGACGATAACATGCAGAAGTCCTATCCTAATTGCATAGTAGATATCTCGGCTTAATCCGGTAAGCCATTTTCTATCTTTTTCTTCATTCGTATATTCTTTGTTTGTCTTTCTCTCTCTTTCAAATTTCGAGGTTGAAATTTTATTAAGGGGGAAAATCTGTAACATTCCCAAAATTATATTAATTTAAAATTTAGTAATTAATGTGAATTTTGGAAAAAATTGTGGAATTGATTTGAATTTTTCAAAATAAATAAAAGGGGCATTTCACCAGAAGGACAAAATTTGCAGTCCAATTAGTTTCAAGAACACACATTCAAAGAAATTACTTTCAAGGCCAAAATCGACAGAATAATTATCTTTAAGGACAAAGTCAGCAGTCCAATTACTTTCAATGACATAATTTCATAGGTTTTTAGGCCCTAAAAACTAATTATTTTGTGTTTTGTCCTTGAAAGTAATTATTTCAGTTGTGTGTCCTAGAAACTAATTCCACTTGCTAAAGAGGCCCTTGTGGCTAATTTCCACTAAATAAAATAAGTGTTGATTCATACATATAAATAAGGTTGTGAAGTTGCATTTGAATTTAAGAATTCAAAAATATATATATTTTAAAAAAACTATTTGAATCTAAATTATATGAGTACATATATATACATATAAATGGATTTTGATTCAAATTTGAATTTAAAATTTAAATAAATGTCTTAGAAAAATAATTTGTATTTGAAATCACAAATGTGTAATTTATTTAATGTAAAAAATTGTTAAAACATTTCTTCTTTTAAAATTGTATATACAAATAAATAGGAAATATATTTATAAAATAAAGTAAATATGATATAAAATTTATTTAAAATTCTTTTATCTATGTGAAATACAAGTGTTAGGCATGTAATAAGAAATAATACAAGTGTTGTTCATAAAATAAGTGTTTTTAACAAGTGTAATGATTTTGGACAAATGTTATTTTATTTCATCTTGGAAAAAAAATAGAAAACAAAATGTTACAAACCATTACCTCCTCTCTCTCTCTCTTCTCTTTTACCATTATTTGCAAAAGCAAAAAAAAAAATGTAAACTTTCTAAAAACCAAAAAACAAATCATCCAGACCACAAAAATATTTCAAAATAAGAAAAAGGAAAAAGAAACCAAAACAAAAACCAAAAGCTAAGCAAGCATCACCACAAAATTTAACTAAGCAAAGATTATCTATATCTAGAAATCAAGAAAAAACAGGGTTCAAAATTCAAGTCTGCAAGAAAATTTAGAGCAAGCAAGATTCAACTTCAACAATTGAGATAAAGCAAGGATCATCACAATACAATAGTAAATTCAATAAAAGAACAAAACCTGAAAACTTGTCTCAGTTTTTGCAAATTCAAGAAAAAAGCACAACCCTCTCTATTTTAGTTCACAGGTGAGTAAACCCTTTAAAACTTTGATATTTGAATCATGATTTGAATTCATGATGAAAGCAAGATTGTTCTTGGGTTTGCATGTGCACAGATCTCTATGTATGAGTATATTTTGCCTGTGCATGTTAATATACAGAATCATTCATCCCTGTTTTCTTTTTTATTCCATGTTTACAGAGCAAACCTATTTTTTAAAATCCAAATCTCTCTCTCTCTGTTTTTCTTTAAGGATTAAAATCTAAACTAAAATTGTTTGTTTAAACATGCTTTATGTTTCAAAAATAAATTAGAGCAAAAACAATTTAAGTTTCTCAGGAAAATCAGAAAATACAGGCAAAACAAATATAGGTTGAAAATCCAACCATGATGAACTCTGATTTCAAATATGTCAATTGAAAAGCTTTTGAAAATAATGATTTTTGAAAGTTAAATCAAAATTTTTAAGCAAGCATTCATTGAATAATGTAAGGATAAACCGATTTGAGTTTTTTGGTAATTTCTGGTGATCGGCAACATACTTAGTCTCGTAATCATGGATGAAGCTCGCTGGGGGGTAGGGTAGCTTGAGAAAAATGCTCAGAAAATTTTACGATCAACGTGGGTGGTGATTGAGATCGATTTAGGGTTAAAAGTTCATTTTTAATCACGGTCGGAATTGGGATTGCCGCGTCGCCGTCGATGGATCGGAGCCATTCGCACCCATGGGATTCGAAGCGCGGGGGTTCGTCGCTGTTCTGGCCGGCATCGCGTGTCGAAGGTGGAAGCACGAGGAAGATTGGTTGATCGGACTTCTATTCCAGGTTGGGTTAGATCGCAAATTTGCATTTTCGTCGTAGTTCGTGTTTTCTGGGTGGTTTGATGATTCGTGGTGGTCGTCATTGACTTGATGACAGTCATAGCATCGTCCAGGGTTGTTCGAAATGGTGTGCAACGTGCACATGCCAAGGGGAAGTGTCAGTAGCTTGGAATGGAGGAGAAGATTTTTGACTCGAAGACAACTTTGGGTAGTTCGTACACCGGCTCGAGTTTGAGTCCAGGCAATTTCAAGTGTGTATCGGGTCACTTTTAAAACTTATTTTTTTTTTAAAAAAATTGAAGGCTCTCGGGTTGATTTTGGGAAAACTCAAAGCAAGTATGAAAGAGTCTCGGGTGTTACTCGAAGTAGCTCTAGGGTGATAACATTTGTAGTTTTGAACTTTAAAAATCTAAGTCAATCTGATTTCTAAAATTATTCTTTTCAAATGGGTGATTGTTGTTAAGTTGAAATTTGTGATTGAAGGTTTTAAAATAAAATGTTTTAAATTATTTAAGTTAAGAATGTTTTTAAACTTATATCTTCAAAAGTTTATTTTAAATAAAACTTTACCAAGTAATTAAGGAAATAATTAAATGTTTTACATTTTAACTTGACTTAAAAGTAAATCAATTAATATTGTTAATGATGATTAAATAATGGAGGAATTATAATTACTTAATAATTAAAGAATAATTAATTAAAGGGTAATTAATTATTAATTTAATTTAATTAATTTATAATTAAAGATTAATTAATTAAGGTAATTAATTAAGCAATAATTAAGTAATGAAGGCAATTAAAGATTTAGTTAGTTAATAATTAAAGATTTAATTAATCAATAATTAAGGATTTAATTAACTAATGATTAAGGGTTTAATTAACTAATAATTAATATTTAAATAATTAAGGATTAATTAATTTAAAATTAAGGATAATTCATCATTAATTAAAGTTAATTAATGAAAAATAATTATATGATTAATTATTATAATCACATTGTTAATTCATCTCATTGTTAAATCATTGATTATTATTGAAGTGTTTTGAGCTGATTGATACCCCTGTTTGTGAATGTGATACTTTGTGATGTAAATTTCTTTGTGATGAACTGTGATATTTGTGATTTGTTTTTGTGTGAATGTGAAAACCCATTGGCCCGTAAAACGACAATTGAATTTCGATGCGACTGGGTGTCGGATTCCAGTTGGTTATCCAAAACCCACGTCGAACCCTGAATATGAAACTTTGTGATTAATACATCTACATGTTTTTTAAAAAATTGAGCGCTCACTATTCGGTTTAGCCAGAAAAGGACCTTTGTGTCAGATAACCCATTCCGAATGGTGATACGACGAAATGGAAAGCATTTGAAGACGGTGGTGAAGACCGGACGTCTTTGAGAACGATAGGATAACCTGTTGAATGACTCTGCACTAAGTTGCTTCGGTATAGAGATCTATATATGTGATGGGGAGTCCGATCAGGATTGTGGATGCCCGGATTGCAAGGGCTTCTTTGGAAGTGCCTTTGGTTCTGTTCGAACCCGGAACAGACTTGTATGGTTGTATGTCTGACATTACACTTTGAGATATAAAGATGATTTCTTTCAAATACAATTCTGTTGGTGGCGGAGAATTTATTCTCTTAGCTTAACACCCATCTCTGAGACGTACGAGCTCAGAGGTTATGTAGTTGATGGTTATTAGTAATATACTCCCAATTTGGTAGTGTGGCATACTGAGTGCTGCTGATCATTTGTTGATCGAAGCATGACTTTTGTGAAAAGCGTAGCTTTGTGGACGAGACTTTGTCGAACCTCACAAACCGGTAATTGTCGAAACAGGAATGTTGCTGCAAGGTTTTTAGGGGTCGCACCCCTAGGGTATGTCCATTTTCTTCGGGATAAGAGGTGGTATCATGGTATGGAGCCCAGATATTTATCTGTGTGGTTGTTGCTATTTATTGGTGAATCCCGGGATAAAGGTCGGTAACGACCATGGATGGCTTACTTGTAGATGTTACCTAGTTACAGAGGTAACCCGACCTTGTGTTGGTAGGGAACTGGTTTGGTTCTTGGGTCATCCCTCCAGAGGCGTCCCATTTTTAAGGAAGTTCCCTAGCCTGACCATTTGTTTGAAATCCAATCACCAATACGAACCTAGTACGGTTTTAGTTGTATAACCTGCCATTTACTTATGGTGATCACCACTGTTTAGATGGTAGCTATAGTAGGCATACAATAATGGTTATATGCCAGCTAAGATTAATATTATACTTTCTAAAATGTTTTCTACACTATGCACTAGTAATAATATCAAAGAACTTTCTCGTATCAAGCATGTTTGACTATCCTAAGAAGAAATCTCCTCCAATTCTGCGATTACATCGTGTGTGTGGCGGGATGTCTTATGGTAGTTTCATTTTCCAAAAGCTTATCGAGTTTCTTTTATAAACTGTTTTTGTTTCAAACAACTGTTTTGTTTACTCATACCAGTCCCATGACTGACCCGGAGTTCGCTGTTCCTTTCCTAAACTCTGGGTGCCCATAATTTCCACACGGGCAGCATAGAAGCAGGTTATTCGTGTTTTAGAGTAGCTTGGAATCTTTTGAAGTCTTTTGTAAGCTTTTGGCCTCGGAAATCTTTTGAAGTGTTTGGAGTTCTTGGAGGATCTTCTCAAAGTCGAAGTATGTTGGAAACTCTCTTGAAGTTGAGATAAATTTGTTATCGCTTTGTTGTTGTATCATGTATATAAGCTCTGATGATTGTAACCAAATATTGTGATGGTGTTGTATCTATGATGTTGATAAATGATATTCATTTTGTTTCTGCTGTTTATATTCATCTAATGTTGTTATACACTCCATCCGAACTGAAATTCGATGTTTGAATCTCCAGTAGTCAAATACAAGTGAGGTATTTGATGTCGATTTTCAATCGTTGGATTTCGGGTCGTGGCATGAATTCATTCAATGTTGAGGTGGGGAGTGTCTACTCCTGATCTTTAAGGGACATGAGTTTGGGTAAAAATATAAACTTGCACTGTAACAACACCCAATTTTTTCAGTTCAATGATTCACTCTATAATTTTTAACTTATGGACGCTGATGAGATCCTCAAGTTCAGCAGTTCCTTAGCATGACATAGCCTTAACACTAATGGCGAGCTTCAAATAAGGAAAGGCTATAATGGATACGTAGGTATCTAGAGATAGAGAAGGGAGTAGTGTGACAAGCCGCACCTTCAGATACACTGATGTAAAGCTTAAAGTTGCATTTGAATCGTATCGTGCCAAGAAGTACGAGTCGTTGATGTAAAATCCCTTTGGGAAAGTTAACATTAATATCTTTTAGCACAGTTATTAGTGCGTGATGTTGCTTTTAGGACTGAAGGGGTTCGAATCCCATGGTCATCTCATTTGGTATCAAGGCCTATACCCAGTCGGAATTATGTGTTGTAATATTGCGAATGTTAGTCGGTGTGGTACCGATGCGGGTTACAAGCACAACACCTAGGTGGTGTATGATGATGATCCAACGGGGCTGTTGAGCTCTTTAGGAGGGTGATCTGTAACATCCCATTAGGAAAGTTAACACAAAGATCATTTAGCATAGTGGTTAGTGCATGGTGTTGCTTTCTGGGGCGGTAGGGGTTCAAATCATATTCTCCACTTTCAGATCTCACAATGGAAGAAATAAAAAAGTAAGTATTGAAACTAAGCCAATCAGACAATAGTCTTAACATAAACATGGTCCATATAATAAGGTCTCCAAATGACGATAAATAAGAGTTTGGCTGATAGAAATAATATATTATTAAGTACATGGAGAGCAACTATGAATATATCCTTGGAGCATCATGTCGTCTCCTATATGCATCTTTCCTTGCCTACTGCATTTATTACTCTGACCACACATGGTAAATTTAAATAGGGAGAAATGGAGGGGATCAGACAAGGTCTGATGAGTGAATTATATCACTGGTGGTATGGTGTGGATAAGTAATTAGAGTTCAGTTATAACCTACACTTAAGAGTGTTCTTTAGTGTGGTGCACTATTCACAAAGAATTAGTACTTTCATAATATAGTTTGATTATTCTTAATGTGACTAAATTATGATCATGAAAGTATATAAAATCTAATAATTAGAAAAATTTAATGTGGAAGTATATAAAATAATCACAACATAGATAATAGCAGAATAGTAGCAGCACATATAATAACAGAATAATAAAAACAGAAAATAAAACAACACAGATTTACCCAGCTTCGGCAATACCCTACCTACGTGCTTCCCCTAAGGTTTCTATAGAAATTAAGTAGTCAGACGCTTACACACGTAAGCTCGCGACACCCGCTATCGACTAACCTAACTCTACGCTCAAAACCCTGCCACAACTCAGCCACGAGTTGCGAGTTCTCGAACTACACCACCGTAGTTCGTCCCGTAGTCACACGACTAGAAAATATTTTAAAAATAAATAAAAATAAAAAATGATTTAAAATAATAAAACCCTAATTATAAAATTTTAAAGCCCAAAAGAAATCAAATATGCCGACCCAAAATAGAATAAAACGAAGCCCTTTTTCTTTTTATGTTTGTCACTCCAAATCTTCCCTATTTTCTTATATTATTTCTTCGACTGTGTTATTTGTGAAAAATGGTTGCTTCATTGTTCCTCTTTCTTTCAAAATTAGGTTTCATGATATTCTTTGAAGCTGCCGCTTTCAGTTGTTGATTGAATGATGCTTCGTTTTCTTTCTTCGATTGATTTCTCGGTTGCTTCAAATTGTCGAGCGCCTTCACTTGGTTGAAAAATTGTTACGTGAAATTTCTTTTTGATTACAATTGTGCTCGACTTTGATTCGTGTTGTTGATTTTGAACTTAAACTGAAACTTGGCTCTATGATTTTTATTAAACTCGAATGATTTAAACGTCGATGATGACTTGGGTTTTTATAGGGTTCAATTCCCTTAATTGTCATTCAAATATATTTATTTAAATTCATCACTTTCTATGCTTTGGCCACTGATTTTCAATTGATTGCTTGTGATTGATCCTGACCTTTTCAATACGTGTATTTTTTGATTGCTTGGTTATCATGGCTTTGGTTTCTGACTTGTTCGATTCCTTTGCCACCACGGCTCTGATTTGATTTGAAACTGTTGTTACAATTTTTTGTGTTGACTTCTTCGGCTTGATCAATTCCTGTTATCACTTTGACACCTACGACTTTGACTTTGTTATTTGATATTGTCAGATAGAAGTTCGATTCTTTTCTGGTTTGACATCTGCTACTTGAGTTTTGTGATAATATTTACTTGTTCAATTCTTCCTTGACTTATCGAACTGTTTATAAATTTTGTAGCTCTGGCTTTGAGTCGACTTGAAACTACTACCTTGAACATTGTTCGACCTGCAACATATTTGGATGTTGTAATTCCCTGTATTGAGTTTTGGTTTGCATAGAGTACATGTCTACATGCTTCACTGCATTTTCTTCGGATTGCACAGTTGTGGTGCCCTTGTGTCATCACTGCTGCACTGCTCTAATGCCATTGATATTTGGTTGCATTGATTCATGTATACATATATAATAACATATACATATGTCTGTGTGTTCGAAACTGTTTGCACATAGGTGATAATTGATTTGAAATACTACAGTCTTCATTTCTGTTTAGTTGCCACTGAACTTGTCTGCATTTTGGTTGATGGTCATCTCCACTTGTATACATACACACAATTATGTATGTATATATGTTGTTGTGATCATTTGTCCTATATACTTGGTGCCTGAATTTATTTCATGCCTCGTTGTTTTCACCTCTGTTGCATTTGTATCCTGTCCACCACTTTTTTCCTATGCATATATACCTTGTTGTATTGGTGTGTAATTTTTGAGCACTTTGTGTTGTTGTTTATGTTTTTGAGCCTGGGCAGTTTGGTTGTGCTGCACTGCTCTGTCCACTGATATTTGAGTCTGAGTTTTGTTTGCATTGAGTTTTTGAGCCACTTGGTTGTAGCTTTGCATTCATGTTATGTTGTTGTGCACTTTTGTTTCATTGGCTTGACTTTTAGTTCTTGTTTACTGCCTGGTCTGTTTGGAGTTTTATTGCTTTGAACCAGTTTCATATTATAACTGGGCTTGTCTTTATGCACTTGTTTGCACTGTATTTTGGAATATGGTTTTGGAATTGGCCGTTGTATACTTGTCAATTCAAGGTTGCATTTTTTTCAGACTTCGTCTTGATTTTGGAATTTTTATGCACTTGATTCTTTGGTCTTTAATGAGTCTGAATATGCTTGCGTATTGATGCACTTGATACTTGAATTCATTTATGGCCTGATCATTTTGCCGTTTCATATTTCCTTGAGTCTAAGTACAGTCCACTGGTTCACAATGCCTTCATGTGTATTCGAGTCTAGTTGGACTGTCTAGCCTCTGTTTTCATGTGTACTTACTGAATTTTTGGTTGAGGCTTGTTTTATATATCTTGACCCATTGTTTTGTATTGCATGCACCTGAGTTGAACCTAGCTTTGCTCGGGTTTGACCTTGTGCTCATATCATGGCTTTATTTGTATTGCACTTGAGTTGAACCTAGCTTTGGCTCGGGTTTGACCTTGTGCTCACCCATCCCTGCAGTTTTATCAAGTGTATATTGGTGTGCACAGCCTTGTGGCATGTACAGTGATACACTGTGCATGTCATAGGTTGTTCATGTATGATGAATTCAAAATAAATATGATGATTAACAACCCAAATAACTGAGGCACATAATATTTTCAAAAAACATTTTATTTTACACTGCAAAAATATTGTTTTTCAATTTTACTGCATCAATGTGTATTTTATAGATAGCTCAGATGCTGGATTCAGGCTGGATCAAAGTCGAAGATAAAATACGAGTGAATGAGTGATATGTAGTGAGGTGTTATTGTAAATGATAATTGTATAGTGATGTAATCAAAATTATATTGTAATTGAAATTGTGTATATATAGTGAGAGCTCAAATTTGTACTATTCAAAATTGTAATAAAATATTTGTTTGAATAAAATATTTGTTTGAATTTAAATTCTGTGTTATTTATATTATTCAACAAATATTTATTTAATTATGTGAAAATAAAATAGTACATTAACAAATACATTTAATTGAATATATATATATGTTTATTATCATCAAACAAAAATATACACTTGCATATTCAACAAGATATGGTCAAAGATTATAAAAGGGAAACTTGCAATAAAGGATCTAAAACCAGACTTTAAAGGAGAAAAGGAAACGCTCTCTTAAGATTAACTCATTCTAGGGCTCTACTCATCCTATCTCTAATGAGTTGTACCCTAATCAGGCTATGCCGTTCGCTCAACCGAAGCTCTGATACAATTGTGATGACCCGCCTTTCTGACCCCTAGGAACGACACTTAACGCGTCTTTGGTGTTCGCGTGTTGTTGCCCAAGCATCAGAAAGATGAATCGTCATGGGTTAAAAATAAAGAACAGAATAGGAAACTCACAATGAAATTGTAAAATATACCATAACAGTCAATAGTACATCAGATTACTCCTTAATAGGGAGTTATCAGAGTTACACAAAGTAGTACAAATTAGCTTAGGCAGTTATAACATTCTGCCTTTACATATGCTGAAACAAAATACACTTACACAAACAATATAATACAGTGGAACAGATGAATAAATATATGAATACCTCTTGCTTAGACACCGCCTTCAAAAGAGCCCACAAAATACCTACTACTCTGAGACTAATTAAATAAAATGAGTACCCGATAGTTTAGAAAACAAACAACTCAGGTCAAATGATATATCTGATATACGTAACACTTCAAAACAATTGGTGTGAAATTAATCACAAAAGTGTGAGACGACGCCGCTGAACACAGAACAAGTTTACTCCCACATAAATCAACATCCAAATGTAAAGAATTGGCAAATAATTAAACACCACGAAGAGCGGTTGAATCTTCCCAAAGTAAATAAGGAGATAAGTATGAAGGTTCAAATCAAATATGAAAAGGAATATCTCCAACAAATGACTACAAAGGTTCACTACCCTTAAACTATGCCTCTAGTAATATACTTCTAAGAAGCTCATATACTTTGTGACACTTCTTAAAAAATTTCCAACTGGACCCCATCAAACTATATCGAGAATCCGAATACTTTGCACAAATGAATCTGATCTAGATGAGATATGAAAATACCCTAATGGGAGCAATCCCACATAGCTGGACATCCTTTAATGCTTTGGGTTCAGCCATTTACCAACAAGAATACAAGCTCAACGAAGCATTAGAATGATGATAATCAAGAAGCTGAAGTTATCGATAGCTGAGAAACCAACCATCGAGGGTATAAAACGATCGTATGTGGAACTAAGTCTTGTATACTTACCACCAATAATCGAATTCAAACTTGTAATATTTCTTAATTAACAATAATACCAGACAAGTCAAGGTAGTGTTACCTCAAAGTCACGTCTCACGATTATTCTTAACTTTCAAAATAGTAACAAGTCTACTTCTTCATTGTTTACTGCTAATTATACAAATAAATCATTTTCATATTAATGGATTGCTTTTATGGAAATTAATTCATTTCCATAAACAATTCAAATTTTTCTTCTTAAAATCCAAACTCATACTTGGCTTCAAATTACAAGTATTAGCTTTAAAACGCTATGTTATAAGAGTTTACCATCATTAAAAAGGATTTAACAACTTAAGCATCTTATTACATTGATTAGTTAACTTTAAGACTTTGTTAATTAGTTAATTAACTTACTTCAATAACCCTTAATTAAAAGGGTAAATCTCTTTTAAACATCATACATTCAATTAATTTATAATGTATTTTAAATAAATTAAATAATAATTAAATAATAATTAAATATCATTATCTAAAAGTGTTAATTAATCTAAAACTTTATTTAAGGAAAGATTAATTAAGGTTAAACAGATTTATTAACTTTTAAAAGTCATTAATTAGTTTAAAAAAATCATTAGTAAATTGAATTTTTTAATTTTAATCCATCATTATTAAAAGATTAATTAACATTAAACATCATTAGATAAAATGATAAATTAATTTAAAAACATTATTAACCAAATGATAAGTTAATTTTAAACACATCATTAATAAGTTAATTAGTTAACATTAATCTTTATTAGTTAAGTAATTAATTAAATTAAATAATCGTTATTAAAATAATTAATTATTTTCAAAAACATCAATCAAAAGCTTGCTTAACTTGTAAAATAATTCCAAGCATGGTAATGAAACCAAATAGTTTCGATAAAAGGTGATTTTTCAAATGTACCGATATAACGACTATTGCTATATGGGCAATTCAGGATTCTAGTATATGAAATTTTCAATACAACCAACTATCACAAAGCAAGGGGATGAACATATATACATGGTAGTTTACAATAATTCAATACATTACAAGCACTTATTATCAACGAATTTAGTTTAACTACTAGATTTTCATATAACTTAAGATACGCTTTCTAACTTTCCAAAGCGACTAATTTTCAAAGCAACAAACCAATCCAACAACAAATCATTATTGCAATTATGTAATAAGCATTCAATAGATATAAATATGAGCTTGAATATGGTTTAAACTTTATGATTCAAAGGTGGAAGCTTCACTCACCAAAACGCTTACTACTTGAATCGAAATTCCACTAACTCTTTGAACAACACTAGAACTAAGCTTTCCTATGCATTTGACTTGGATTTATGAACTTATTGTTAGTCCGTGAGATGATGGTTTTGATGACAACAACCTTAGAATGGATTATAAAATATAAATACTGACATTATAAGTTTAGATATATATGTATATGCAGGATTTAACCATGCATGTACCAAGAATGAAGACTGTACAGTATAGAGATTCAAGATATCGAGATAGAAGACTCATGAGTATCAAGACTATCAAAAGTTCAAGATTTCAAGCATAAGTATTTTTATTATGTTTTTTGTTAAAAATCGTAGAAAAGCACTGGCATCTTAAAATCCAATTTATTCGTGGAATGGAATCCACTTTGAGCCTGTTAAAGAGATGGAACCCTAAGTAGGATGGAACCTACGAAAATCTAGTGGAACATTGTTCTGTATCCACTAATTTTAATTCAAATGATTTTACAAAATTATCTTGTTTTCAAAATGATTTCAAAACTTTCCTTTTAAAAACATCAAAACTCTCTATCGTGATTTTAAATAAATTTAGCCTCAAAATTATGTTTCATTTCAAAGTCAAATTACTCCTGTTTTTAAACTATCTGTTTAAGTTATATATTTAACTTTTATACTTAGATTTAAATATAAAATTATAGTTAAAATCTATATATATTATTCTCTATATTTACTTATGAATTTTAACTATAGTCAAGTATATTTGTAAAGTTTAAAATAGTTTTAATATAAGATAAAGGTTATTTTCACAGAAAATCAAATCACCAAAAATTGCTTTGGGATGTCGATATGCCTAGGGTAACCATGTCGACATGGTGTCAGTTGAATTCAAAATTTAAATTTCAAAAGAAGTGTCTATTCGCCATAACTCTTCATGAATGGACATGGCTGTTGTTCATCTATAAATAGGGGCTAGTTTCAATGAATTTTATATCAGATTTTCTGGTTTTTCACTCCTCTTCTTCTTCCACATTTCTTAATACATATTCTTACCATTACTCTGCCGAAATCAACATTGAATCAAACTCGAGTACTTCTAGTTTGATTCTCTATCACTATCTCTACAAGGTTCTCGGTGCTATTCAGAGTTATAGACTTCTTTCTAATCTACCAAGAGAGAAAAGGTGTGATTGTAGCCTTGGAAATCAATCAAGAGAGAAAAGGTTTGATTGTAGCCTTGGTAAATCAATTGGGTAAACTTGTGGCTCGAAAATCAAGTATCTCTACCCAGAGGATAGAAATTCTGGAGGGTGTACGTCGTAGCCTTGAAAACGAGGGTGTAATTGTACAATCGATTTTGAAAGGAAATCCATACTTGTGTTGCGGGACTGGATGTAGAGTAACTCGGAACCAGTATAAAATCCGGTGTGTTCTTTCCTTTACTGCTTTTATTTTATTTCTGCATCTGTGTTTGTTTCTGTGATCATATCTGTGTCTGTATATTGCATACATCGGTGTCTAAATTAACATAAACTGAAAAAGATTTAGTAATTCTTTATTAACACTATTCACCCCCCTCTAGTGTTAATCCTAGCCTTAAGATCCGTAATCCACATTTCTCACAATTGGTATCAGAGCAAGGTTTTCAAAGTTTCATAATCTGATTTTTGAAAAGTTTTCAAAATGGCTACCAACACTGGTACTGTTACTAACACTAGTATCTCTGTCACTAGTTCATTTGTAGAGGGTCAGTCTACTGTCATACCACCACTTTTTAATGGCAGTAACTATGCATATTGGGCATGTAGGATGAAAATATATTTACAATCTATAGGATTAGACACTTGGAATATCACACAAACTGAATATTCTGAACCCACAACTAATTTTGCACAGTGGACTGCCGAGCAAAAGACTGTTGCACAAAATAATTCCAAGGCTATGAATATTCTGTTTTGTTCACTAGATAGAAATGAATTCAATAGAGTGTCAATTTGTAAGTCTGCATATGAAATCTGGAAAACTTTGCAAGTTACTCACGAAGGAACAAGCAAAGTTAAACACAAGCAAAGTTAAACAGACCAAAATTTACATGCTCACAAATCAGTTTCAATTATTTAAAATGAATCCTAATGAGTCTATTTCAGATATGTATAGTAAATTTCAGGATATTGTGCATTCTCTAATATCTTTGGGAAAGGAATTTTCTGAAGAAGATCAAGTCAGAAAGATTTTAAATTCTCTAACTCCAGAATGGGATCAAAAGACACTTGCGATCGAAGAGGCAAATGCCATCAATACTTTAAAGATAGAAGAATTAATTGGAAATCTAATGTCGTATGAAGTTCAAATGATCGGGAGAAGAGAAAGTAAGGCGTATGAAAAGAAATCAATGGCATTTAATGCATTGACCAATGGATCAGACTCAAACAGCGATAATGATGAAGAGATAGCCTTTATGACCAGAAATTTTAGGAAATTCCTGAAATACAGAAAGATGAATAATCTCAAGAGAAACAACTATAAGAATTTTGGAAATCAGAATGTAGTGCCAAATAATGACAAATGTTACAACTGTGATAAAGCAGGCCATTTCAAAAGAGACCGTCCGTATCTAGATAGGCAAAATTCTCCTATGAACAATGATCCAGCAAAGAAACGGAAGCATGCATTTACTGCTACTCTAGATGACTCAGACTCGTCCTCAAGTGATGATGATCAGAAGACAGATAATTCGAATTTGTGTTTCACAGCTGTTCATGACTCCGACGAATTCAAAGAAACGGACTCAGAAAAAGGTATACGTTTACAATACAATTGGTTGAAATTGCTTGCTTAGAATTAGTTGCTTGATTGATTTTGAATTGGTGTGTTGTTTCAATTTTAAAATTTGTTTTCTATTTTTTATTATTATTTCATTATTATTTTTATTTTTATTTAATAGTATAATAATATTTTCTGAAATATACTTGAAGTTTAATAATATTTCAGATATATATAGGCATTAATAATATATATATATATATATATATATATATATATATATATATATATATATTAGAGAACTTAGGAAAAATCAATTCATGAAAATGCAAAGGCACATGTCGACATGGTCCCTACCATGATGTCGACATGGATACCTGAATTTGAATTTCAAAATTTGAATTCAAATGTTTGAACTTCCCTCCGCCTTTTCACTTCATTCAATTCTCTGAAAAGCTACCTTTTGACCAGAGAATATGTCCATTGAGAATCTATTTATTCACTATCTTTTATCATATCTTTTCACTCTCATTTTCAAATTCAAACTCTCTCTACATAACTTCAAGCTCTCTACTCTCTACTTTAATGGCTTCTTCAAGCAACCCATCCACCATGAGAATTTCCAGAAAAATCAAAGAGCAATTATTCAATGATCCGGAGGCAACAAAAGCATACATCAATTATGCTAACTATGCCAAAGTCCATCCTAGAAAATTTGCTATTTTTCAAGATTTTTCTTCTTATGAAATTGATTCTTTTTTTTCAAACAATGGAGTTCTTAGTCTTATTGATGCTTCTCAAAATGATTTTATTTGCTATCCTTATCTTGTCAAAATTTTCTATGTGAATTTTATGATGGTAATGAGAATGAAATTTGGAGTAGTGTCAAAGGCACTATAATTGTTTTGAATTGTGATCTTTTGGGTATTATTCTTAATTGTAAGAATTCAGGAATGGATCTTTCTAAGTTTAAAATCGATGAACATGATCGTGAGACATTTCATCACATTTTCGAAAGAGATGATGATTTTGAATTTAAAAATAGAAATTTTCGACCAAAAGCAAGAATTTTCAATCTTCTTTTGCAACATACTTTGACCCCAAGATCGGGGAATTTTAACAATCCTACTTCAAAAGTTTGCAAAGCACTGTTTTCTATTTTTGGAAATTATGACATAAATTGGGTGCAAGTTATTTTGGATGAACTTCATCCCAAAAATCTTGAAATGGGTGAGAATACTTTATATCATGGAATTTATCTCATTTGGATTTTTAACTATTTTGTAGTGGATTTCAAAGGCGAAGAATTTGTTTCTAAAAAGGTTTTCAATCATTCCAACATTTCGCTTATGAAAATTCCATTTGTTTTTCAACCTTATAAGATCCTTACCGAAAAGGAAGAGTGTTTGGCTCATGAGGAAATGGAAGAAAAGGAAGAAGAAGAAGAAGGGGATGAAATCGAAATTGAAGAAGAAGAAGGAGAAACCTCTTTGGAAAGTATTGACTATCCTCCAAATCCGTCCACCAAAACCCTTCTCAAAAACCAAAAGACTATTGTTGAGAATCAACGGATTCTTAAACGATCCGTTAGTAAAAAGTTGGATAATATTTCTTCGAAGATGAACAAGTTCATTTCAAAAGTCAGCAAGAAACTTGGACTATCTTCATCATCTTCATCCTCTAACTAGTTTTATCTTCTCGTATAGTATTGTATTTGTTTTAGTTTGCTTTATTTCGAATATTCATGTAGTTTGTTATTTGCTTAATCGTTGTATTATCGCAGTGTGTAATGAAATGAAATTTCCTTTCTGTTATCTACCTTATCTTATCTCCAAAATAAATGTTAGTATATTATATATATATATATGTACAATTATTCACAAAATCAAATTAGTCATAAGTTTTCACTAACCCATGTCGACATCCCCTATATGACCATGTCGACATGTACTGGTCAGAAATGACAATTGAATTTGAATTTGAAATTTGAATAATTATCAAATGTCTATTCATTTCAAACAAATTTCTACACCTATAAATACCTGTTTCTTCCAGAATTCTTCACTGAAATTTATTTCTTATCATCTATATCCTTTATTTCTTTCACAAATTCAACTATGGCTAATCCTATTCACAATCTATCCGAAAATCTTGAAGAAACCCTTAATTCGTTCAAGAATATTCTCTCGTTTATTCTACGTAACCAGCTTCACTTAGAATTGAGTCAAATGCAGATGATCAAGGAACAAGAAAGGCACTTCGATGCGATATGATGGATGATCTCCTCTCTGTACAAGGATGATAACGAAGCACATCCTCCTGTATCTCTTACCAACGACAATGAAAATTGGGTGCAATTAAAGCAGACCCTATATTTGGAGAAGAAGGATAGGTGGAAGTTCTTCGTAACATTTGATTTCATTACTTATTTTGATTTGTTTGAATTGATTTGGTTTGAATTGATACTCTGTGTGAATTGATTTCTTGGTATTGGTTTGAATTTTGTTGTATAAAACACACACACACACACACACACATATATATACACACATTGAAATGTATATAGTCTTTAATCAGTTATCATGATCATAAGTATAATTATTTCTTAGTCTACATATTATATATTCCATTGTATAGTTTATCAATGCAGGTACCGAAGTCCAAGAATGAGGGGGAGTGAGTTTTTGTTGATGACAAAGGGGGAGAAATATAAAATAGTGTAGTTAGGCATAAATTAAGGGGGAGTTATTAGGATAGAAGTAATATTTTATAACAAAGGTTGTCATCATCAAAAAGGGGGAGATTGTTAGTCCGTGAGATGATGGTTTTGATGACAACAACCTTAGAATAGATTATAAAATATAAATACTGACATTATAAGTTTAGATATATATGTATATGCAGGATTTAACCATGCAGGTACCAAGAATGAAGACTGTACAGTATAGAGATTCAAGATATCGAGATAGAAGACTCATGGGTATCAAGACTATCAAAAGTTCAAGATTTCAAGCATAAGCATTTTTACTAGGAATTTTTGTTAGAACTCGTAGAAAAGCACTGACATTAAAATCCAATTTATTCATGGAATGGAATCCACTTCGAGCCTGTTAAAGGGATGGAACCCTAAGTAGGATGGAACCTACGAAAATCTAGTGGAACATTGTTTTGTATCCACTAATTTTAGTTCAAATGATTTTATAAAATTATCTTATTTTCAAAATGATTTCAAAACTTTCCTTTTAAAAACATCAAAACTATCTATCGTGATTTTAAATAATTTTAGCCTCAAAATTATCTTTAATTTCAAAGTCAAATTACTCCTGATTTTAAACTATTTGTTTAAATTATATATTTAACTTTTATACTTAGATTAAAATATAAATTATAGTTAAAATCTATATATATTATTCTCTATATTTACTTATGAATTTTAACTATATTCAAGTATATTTGTAAAGTTTAAAATAGTTTTATTAAGGTTATTTTCAAAGAAAATCAAATCACCAAAAATTGCTTTGGGATGTCGACATGCCTAGGGTAACCATGTCGACATGGTGTCAGTTGAATTCAAAATTTAAATTTCAAAAGAAGTGTCTATTCGCCATAACTCTTCATGAATGGACATGGCTGTTGTTCTTCTATAAATAAGGGTTAGTTTCAACAAATTTTATATCAGATTTTCTGGTTTTTCACTCCTCTTCTTCTTCCACGTTTCTTAATACATATTCTTACCATTACTCTGCCGAAATCAACATTGAATCAAATTCGATTACTTCTAGTTTGATTCTTTATCACTATCTCTATAAGGTTCTCAGTGCTATTCAGAGTTATAGACTTCTTGGTAATCTATTAAGAGAGAAAAGGTGTGATTGTAGCATTGGAAATCAATCAAGAGAGAAAAGATGTGATTGTAGCCTTGGTAAATCAATTGGGTAAACTTGTGGCTCGGAAATCAAGTATCTCTAACCAGAGGATAGAAATTCTGGAGGGTGTACCTCGTAGCCTTGAAACCGAGGGTGTAATTGTACAATTGCTTTTGAAAGGAAATCCGTACTTGTGTTGCAGGACTGGATGTAGGGTAACTCCGAACCAGTATAAAATCCGATATGTTCTTTCCTTTACTGCTTTTATTTTATCTCTGCATCCGTGTTTGTTTCTGTGATCATATCTGTGTCTGTATATTGCATACATCGGTGTCTAAATTAACATAAACTGAAAAAGATTTAGTAATTCTTTATTAACACCATTCACCCCCCTCTAGAGTTAATCCTAGCCTTAAGATCCGTAATCCGCATTTCTCACACTTATGTGAGCTTAAGGGGTGCAAATTGGCTCTGATTAGTCTAGATATGGGATCGACCTTGGAGTTTTTGAGGTGGAAATGGCTTTTTCTTTGGTGGAGGGGTGTTTTTTAACGAGGTGTGGATGCACTGAGCTTAGAAATGAAGAAGGCCTGACCTTTCAAGCTGGTTTTAGGATTTTGAGTGTACGGAAGCCATGGATCATTTCGTGAACATGAAGTTATGGTAATGAACTTTGGAAATGAAGATGCAAAGTGAGAAAAGAGTATGTGTGGTGGAGATTATAGGCAAAAAAGTGGAGTGTTATTTTAATTTAACTTAAACATTTAAATAGTATAAATGTTATCATGCAACATGGAAGCCATGCCTCTCCACCACTCTTAGTACACATGCACACCCCTATGTTCCCCCTTCGTTTAAGCCTTAGGTCCTTGTGTAGGTGATGGTGGTGCATGAGAGGTCATATTGTATTATATTTTTTCTTTTATTTAAACATATCATGTCTTTTCACGTTGATATTTAAATTAATCATGGTTTATTACCTTTAATACCTTCATTAACTTACCATATGATATGTATACATGTGCGGCATGGGTGGATGAGTTATACAAAAATGTGCATAACATTTTCAATGACATTCCGAGGCTGAAAAATCGAAATTTCTGAAAACGTTTTTCGCTCACATTTTCTATTTTTATTTGAACTATTTATTTTGGTACACAAAATTTAAAAAAGATTTTAATATCGTTAATTAACATTTAAAATAAGTTTATTTGGTTATTAAAATGCATTATTAAAACAACTAAAAATGATTTAAATATTCAAATATAAAGCAACAAATTTATGGGTCGTTGCAGTTCGAACCATTATAGAACTCTCTGGTGATACTTATCACAATTTTTATATTACCAGTTTGATATAAGCTTTATTTAGTAGATATAATCATAATACTTGATCCACATAAAATTTCATTTGGATATTAGAGCCTGAAATTCTAGAGATCGTAACAACATCCTAGAATAAATGGCCGCAAAGATATTTAGTCAAGGAAATAGAAAGAGGAAAAGCAATAAAGAAGAATCAAAAGAGAAAACAGGAAAATGCTTCATGGCTAAACTCAGATCACAATCGGTATGCTTAGATTCTTTATATAAGGATCTTTTCTGAATTATTAAATGCTTGTAAAACTTTGAATAAAGTTAATAGAGTTTCATTAGCTAAGTTAAAAGATTATGAGCAAGAAATTTCCAATTTAAAAGACGAAAATAATTTTTTTGATAGAACATACTAATTTTTTTGAAAATACCATAGAATAACTTGTTTTACAAAAAAAATTCCTATAAAAAGGAAATGAGCAATTAGAAGTTAAAAACAACGACCTTTTGGAGGAAATCGATGTTATGTAAAATAAAAATATATTTTTGGAATTTTTATAAAATAATTACAGCTCTTAATTTTATCCCTTGTAAAAGAGAATGCAGCTTTAATTAAAAAGAATTTAGAATTATCTAAAGAATGTGAGATTTTAAAAGACAATAAAAATATTTTGCAAAAAGTAGTTTGTGATTTTAAAGCAAATTTTGAAAGGTTAAATGAAAAAATCATAAATTTTAACAAAGGTAAAGATATCTTATCTTCCTTGGTCACAAATTTGAAAGCTCACAGTGATAAAAGTGATTTAGGTTATAAACAAGATAAAAGTAAAAATAGTACTAGATATGCATTCATGTATACTAATTTTAGTACTAGTAATCACGATAGTCCTAAAACCACCTACAATCATAATAGTACTTTGTTTAGAAATTGTATAAAATATTTTTCAAGACTAAGGTACTAACTATAGTATTAAAATATGGGTTCCTACTAATACGAGTAACCATTATAAACAACTTTATATTAGTAACTATTATAAGAATATGATTCGTAATGAAAACTATATTTATAAAGATTCAACTACACCCAAATGGGCATGGTTTTCTAAAACTTAGGAAATTATAAGAACCTAGGGTATCACATGCTTTAAATGTTATTTTTTTACTAATGCCCTAGTTTATAAGTAGTAGTTATTTATTAATGATTGACTGTCCTACTTATTGCGCTAAAACATTGTAGTTTACTATGAAATGCTATAAAAAGTAGGATACTCTACCACACTTTGATTAAAATATTACTTTAATGCTATCAAAAGTACTGTAAAAGTAATTACTATTTGATAAAACTCTTTCATTATTTTTATTTCTTTTAGAAGGTACAACCATACCTACTTTGGTAATATTTTCACCCTATGATTAACCCCTAGATCCTAATGTAGTATGTGGGTACTAAAAACGATGATTATTTATTGCAAGTACTCGGAGCAATGAAAGAAAAAAATAATAGATTTTGAATTTTAAGGATGTTCCATACATTTGATGGAATTATATGCTTACAATGAAATAAGTGTTTTAGCAAATTCATTAAAATTTAACTTATTTTCTCCACCATTAATATTGAGTTAACCATTTATTTTTTAGGAATATTAAGCTAATTTCGAAAAATAGTACTCATATTTTGGACATAGTTTAACTTGAATCATTTTGAAATGTCCACATTTTTTAGATATAAAGATAACATATATTGAAAGAACATATTTATCAACAATATTTTCGAAGAAAAATATATTTACTTAAATAATTTTCATTTATACTTAGAAATATTACAGTTAAGAAAATAATTAAAAATTTGTTCTTTACAAGATATTTTATTAAATTTATTATATTCCCTCATTCTTTTCAATAATAACAAAAGGGAAGAAATTCATATGCATATTGAGGCGGGAGATATTATACCTAGAGGGAGCATTAATCATGTTATAATATAATTTTATATAGAATAAATATTTTTCAAAAATTGTATAATTGTCATCATCAAAAAAGAAGAGATTTCTAAAACCTCTTTTATTGGATTTTAATGACAACAACTATATAATTATGCCAAGGAACCTCTAAACTAACTTGCAGGTACATAAGTATCATAAAAAGGCAAACAAATAAGTTCAACATAAAGACACATGGTACAAAAAGATGATAAAACTATATATATGGAGATACAAGAAAAGACATACAAGACAAAGATAAGTCGAAGGCGACTAACAAAGTACTATTAGTCATAGAGTGTCATATCTAGAGTATACATATCCTAAATTCTCTTCAAAGTGGTATACACACACACACACACACACAATCGAAATATTTTATAAAAGTAATGCAAGTTTTCAAAAATGCATAAAGCAAGACTCGAACTTGGGTCATTTGTGCACTTATATTTTGAATTGATATCAAGCTTTCAAAAAAATGCATGAAGCAAGACTCGAACCCGGATCACTAGTTTAGAAAGCAAGCGCTTTAACTAGTTGAGCTAAGACAACTTTTATTTTTAAACATAATTCAGTCGACTAGCTTGGTATATTCAGTCGACTAAATCTTTGTTCTCTGAACTATGTTCACTAACACTGGTTAGTCAACTGAATTATTTAATTCTGTCGACTAACCATGTATTCGGTCGATCGAATCAAGAATTTCAGTCGATTGAAATTACTATTTTTTGTACTAATTTCTTTTAGGAAATTTTTTATTGTCATTTAATCAACTAAATTACTTTGCCCAGTCAACTAAATGTCGCAACTATCATTTTATTTTAAAATACCGAAGGGGTCCTCTTCCTCACGAAGGGTCACTTCCCTTCATTAATGGCTACAACTCTTCTAATGGTTATCACTCTTTACAAAATAGTTGCAACTATTCATTCTTTATATAAAGCAATCTCCATCCTTGAATTTATAACTTAAGCTACTACTTTCTATCTACATTCTTGTTTAAATTCTCTAATCATTAAAAATATTCATTTTCTTTCTATTTGATCACTTGATCTGACAAATCTATTTCTATAGTGATCAATCTACTTCTATTTTCTTCATGAATACACATTAACCATCAAGAAGAAGATTACAGGAAGGGTGTACGTATTGGCTCATTCGTGCTATTCAAAAAGTGCAAAAAGTCATAAATTTAACTATTTTGTAACAGTCGAAGTCTTTTTGGAAATTTTCAGGCACGAAGTCTTGTTTGGCAGCACAAGCGGTCTGTAATACCTATCCTCCAGGTTAATTGAGGACATTTGTTAATTAAATCCAAAAGGAGTCTAGGACTAGATATAGAATGAGAAGTTAGAACCATTATAAAATTCTCTGGTGCACTTTACTTATCGCAATTTTTATACTACTAGTTTGATATAAGTTTTATTTAGTAGATATAATTATATTACCTGATTCACATAGACTTTCAACAATCCTATAACTATGGGCCTTAGGAAAAAAATTAGAATAGTAGACTAAGGCCGTAAGGCCTGTTACCTAGCTTAGAATTTTGAGTTATAAGCCGGTCTTTATGGAGTGTCTAGCATGGGCATGCCATGGAGTCGGTTGCCAAGTTCCACCTTGGAGTGTGCCGAGGAAGGATGCAGGGGCTTTGACTAACTTAGATCGCATATATTTCAGATGGTCGCTTTAGGATCCACCTCTATCGATAAATTGACTTATACCAGGGTTGCTAGTGTCAAAACTTTTGAACTAGAAAGTAGAAAGATAGATTTGGCTAAGGTTTTAGTCATCATGGATGTAACATCGGGATGGTTTGATATCACATTGCTGCCTACCGTCGTGACCACCCTTCTTCAAGTTACTTCATCTTCTCTTTTGGATATCTCAACGTATAATTCATATTGTCCCTCCATCCTTACTTTGTCTTGATCCTTAATGCATATAGACTTGCCCTTAATCATCTTACCCCAACAACTAGTGGTTCATGCATAGGGCCTAGCTTGTGAGGAACTCGAACTTCCTAATCCAAATTCTAACTTCATAAAGATGACCTTTCGATTGTCAAAGGAAGTGGGTGACACCTACTTCCACTTCTAGGCTAATACTTAGCCTCTTGTTTTTTCAAGCGTCCTTAGTAAGGCCACTCCACACTGGATGAAGAGATATTTCCTTTTCCCTATGGGATCAACCTTGGGCTCAAGCACCTCAATTTCAAAACCATAGTAAGTTTACACTTCTTTTTTTTTCCTTAATTTTTTTCCTTAATTTTCTTTGCTTAACTTGCTCATTGATAGGGGACACTCTGACTTATGCCAATGTTGATTTCAAGACATTGAGTGAGAATGTGAACCTATAGAGATCAGCCGCTCCCCAATGTTGGGATATAAGAATCTTGGTGATTGATGCCAACCTCTGCTGGGTTGGGTTGATGAGGGAAAACTATACGATAGTCTCAAAGAAGGTCGCACTAATAAAGAAACCGAGGAATAAGGCGACCAAGGTGAAGCGAGATCGCTCTATGATCCAATTCCTGAACCACGATGTCAAGCTGATCACGAATGAGAACTAGGGGTATGACAATAATATTATAGGCAAGGAGCAAGAGGAGTGGAAACATCTTGATCTTGAAAAGCAAAGTGATGTAGTGTTAATGCTATAGTAGGAGGAATTTGACCCACAACAATTAGTTGACATCCTAGTTCCTTGTTGTGAGATGTCGCACATTGAATGGGATACGAAGGTGAGCTCTGATGAAAGCATTATTAGGGGAGTTTTAAAAGAGATGGGCATTAGTAGGAACACATGTCCCTCGTCCGGGGTAATTCATGCATATGACTCTTTGTGTCCTGGATACAAAGCTCGGGCTTTGGGTGAGCCTCATGAAAGGAAGGACCAAACTAGTGTAGGTAGCTCAACCTCATCGTGCCCACCTCTTATTAGAAGGTGGAGTTGGGCTTGTATAAATGGTAGCTTAATTGCATTTGTCTTTCTTTTACTTTAAATTTCAACCAACTCTTGTTTCTCCATTGTTGTTGCATCGGTCGACATGTTAGATTTTGATGCTTTTGATGAGAGGGAAATGGTCACTAAAACTGCCTTGACTGAAGTCCCTACTGCCCCTGCCACACCGATCACACCTATTGCACTCAAGGCCCCTACTGTGCTCAAACCTGGGAAAATATTATCGATATCTCTTCTAGACCCACACAGTCGTTCCCGCTATCCCCGGACATCAAGATCAAGAAGAGGAAGAGAGATGGGACAGACTCATCCTCGACAATTGAGGTTGCCTTACTTTTCAGTAAGTTCATCGGTATTTATGTCCAGGTGGGCTGGCTGAGGATAAGGAGGGCAGCGTAGTTAGGGAAAGTAACCTTGGATCTCAACCATGGTTAGGACACCGCTAACCTGGAATCTCTACTATCAGCCTCTCAACTTATGTCCATAAAGGCCATCTCGTACCCCCATTGGGCCGGTCTGACATGAACCAACATTCCCTAGAGAATGTAATAGACTTCTAGACTAAGAATGCTCTGCTAATAAGTTATTGCTGAACTTTTTTGCTCATTATTTTTCCATTATTCTAACATTGGGTTTTCTTTAAGCCATGTATTGCTATCTTTACATTAGGAGGTGGCAGAGAGCCTTTAGAATGAACGAAATGCCGAGGTAGCTACCCGATAGGCAATGTAGACTAGGACTGTCACGGCCTAAGTAGGGAAGGAGGCGGACAAAAAGATGAACAAGGAGGTGATTAGGGCTTGGGAGAGGGCGGACCATAAGAAGTGACTACAAAGTTAAAGAAGGAGGCTGACCAACTGCAGGCCGACCTAAACACACGGCTAGGTGCCGATGGGATGTGGACGTAGCTTTTGTTGGGAAGGAGAATGAGGATAAGTAGGCTAACCAACTAAGTAATACAATAAGGGCCTTGCTTAGGGAAAACTTTCAGTTTTCGATCCCAATCTGCAGGTTTGATGCTACTGCCTTTGTAAAGGCCCAGGAAGAGATGGCTGAGGAGATGAGTGGGGTTGGAATTCTGATGATGGTTGTGCTAACTAAAGAGCAGTTTGACTCCTTGACCTAGCCAGTTGAAAGGTAGGGCTTGTAGGTAGGTATCTGCACTTAATTATTTTCACAAGACAATTAACAAAGGTACGAGGCAGGTCGTGAGTGTGACCCGTTCTTACAAACCTTGTACTAAATTGATTGTTTTTAGTTAATGGGTAGGGCTAGTTGATGGACTCAAAGGTGATATTTGACCATGCAACCCGGTTGCTTGTCAAGCATCGTGGCCGGCATAATAAGCATTGAGTAGATTGAAGGTTCTTCTGGGTAACATGATGTAAAATAGAGTAGCAAGAAGTCCTAGCTCGAACCAAAGCATTGAGAGACCTAAAGGTTGCTTTCGAGTGACACACTGCAAGAAGAAGTGGCGGACAGTCCTGGCATGACCTTGAGCACTGCTGGGCTTGAGGGTACTCTGGGGTGTCATGTTGCTAACTGAAGTTGGGCTCGACTTATTTATATGCGGGTGCACTACAAATGTTGAACTTCAGTGTCACTTAAGATAACAATGCCGATCTTGATAATAGTGCCTCATCCTATATGGAAGACAAGCGGCATCATAGGTAGGGATGTGAGATTGTTACGATCGTGTTTTAGCTCATCGGAACTCCCCAAGATGAAGGGAGAGATGTATCACCCAAATTCATGGATTAGTGGTCAATCCTCTAGCAATAAAGTGAATGCATGGTGATTCAATCTTGTTGGATAGCCTGACAGTCCCCGATAAGGAAGCAAATGCTTGGTAATTCACCCTTGTGGCTTGTCAGCCGACAATGAAGGGGACTGAGGCTCTCCAAACAAAGTAATTAACACATAACAACTTATCCTCGTCGGATATTTAGGATACTTGAAGGTGATACACTGCCAATTAATAGTGGAGAGCGAGCCCAAATCGAACCTGAAATGCTAGTTTGCGATCCCTGAATAAAGAAGTGAATGCACCATAGTTTACCCTCTTTGGACAGCCGGTCGGCAAGGAAGGGAGCATGGCTCACGTAGCCCTTGGCTGTAAAAGTCGGTAGTCCCCAAACAAGGTAATAAGCATATAACAGCTCTGGATAGCTTGGACTGCTCAAAGGTTCTTCAAGGTGACATGCTGTTAGTTGAGAGTGGCGGGCGCGGTTGACTCAAACCTGAATGCTACATGGCGGTCCCAAAACAAGAAAGTGAATGCGTGGTAATTCACACTCTTTGGATTGCCACCAACAAGTAAAAGTGTTTGGCTCATGTAGTCCTTAGCGGCAAAGGTTAGCAGTCCACAAATAACACATTGAGCATGTAATAGCTTATCCTTATTTGATAGCCTTGGTGGAGGTGTTGAACAATGATGGCTCAGAGGTCTTCATAGTATTCCCCATAATAGATGAATTACATAGCCTTGGTGGAGGTGCACAGGCTTCCAAGTGCGAGAAATGTGGTTTCTATCTGGATGAGAGAGACGGTAGGCACCGCTTGTTAAGACGACACCTATAACCTATGCCTTTCCCAATTTGGTTCGAGCACTTTTAGTTGGGCTCTCTGTGTTGGCGAACATTCGACGGAGAACTAAGTCATCGAAAATGAATTTCTGGAGCTTTTCTCTTGAGTCATAATGCTTGGCTATCTCCCTCTTATAGGCTTTGGTGAGGAGTTCAGCTTCAATTCTTCGTTCTTCTATAGTGTCGAATCCAAGCTTGAGTAGCTCATTGTTTTTCTCGAGCTAAAGGTTAGACGCCAAAGTGAGGGGATGTCTACTTTTATGGACAACATGACTTTGTACCAATAGGAAACGGAAAGGAGTATGGTCGGTTGAAGTGCAATGGAAGCTCGATAGAACCAAAGAACGAGCAGTAGTTCTTTGGCCTAGTTCTTCTTAGCTTTTGCAAGGCATTTCTTAAGTGCGAACTTAGTAGTCTTATCGACGACCTCAAACTTGTCCGCTATCTTGAGAATGGGAAATGAAAGAGAAGCACTTCTCGATTATGTTTCTTATGCTGAAGTCTTGAAAGAGGTGTTCTCAAATTGAGTGACATTGTCAGTGATGATTTTCTTTGGCAGGCTGAAATGGAAAACAATATTCTGGATGATAAGGTTGAGAATCCTCAGAACGGTGACCCCAGTAAGGTGCTCGACCTTGATCCGTTTGGTGAAGTAGTCGATGGCAACTATGATGTGATTGTACCCTCCCTCGGCATTAGGCAGCTTTTTGATCAAATTAATCTCCTATGTGTCGAATAACGTTGGGGAAGTCATGTGGGTAAGGAGGATAGGAGAGACTTTAGGGATCTTGGCAAACCACTGACACCAGTCACATTTCTATACTTAGTCCATAGAATCTTTTATCATAGCGGGCTAATACTAGCCTTTTCGGGCGCCTTTTTGCCCTCAACATGATCCCTATAAAATCTCCCATGCAGCTCTTCCAAGATCGGGATAGCTTCGTCTATGGACACACACCACTGGAGTGGTGTGGGGTATCCTCATTGTAGAGATTCTCATCTACTATTGTGTAATAGGGATCCCGGTAGAGAACCTTCTTGGCTTCCTTGCGGTCGACAGGGAGTTGCTCGCTTGTTAGGTACTTGATAAAGGGGAGCCATCCAATTATCCATGAACGAAACATATGTTTCCATCGTTACTGCCCCTGGTCGTAGCAAGGGGTGCCTCGAAGCTCCATGGAGACCCAAAGATTGACTTGGGTTGCTTATTCCCTTGGCCAGCCGATCGACCTTGGCGTTCTTTACTCTGGGTATCTAAACTGACTTGAACTCAACAAATGTGTTGATTACCTTCTTGGCCTTGGTAGTGTAAAGGGCCAGTGTCTTATCCTCAATTGGAAAGCCTTCATTGATCAAATTGATGACCAGCAATGAGTCACTTAATACATATATTGACTCCACCTGCAATTCTCTTGCAATTTGGATGCCAACTAGGGCAACTGTTAAAACATTCATTTCTAGTTTGAAGTGAAAACTATATATTTCGACATATATTTTACAAGTTGATTATTTTAAGGAAATAAAACTATAAAGACTAAGGGAAATGACTACGCTAGTGGGCAAACTATTGGAAAGAACACCGCTAACGAGCTCGATAAATGAAGACCATATTTAAGATGAGTCATTGTATGTGAGACTAGAAAATAATTATACAATATCCTTTAATAATACATACACACAAATATTACCAAATTGATTTAAAAATAGATTGTGAAATTAATTTTTTTTAAAATGAAAGTTTTTCAACCAACTTGACAATATTATGCAACACTAGGATTTGAACCTAGGTCATGAAGCACAAATCTATATGTCTTACCAATTGAACCACAAATTCTATTATTGACTAAAATCAGACATCTAGCAACATTACTCAGATGACTGACCCAGTGCTCAAATATCTAGTAACCTCTTTTAGACATCTAAATCATATATATTTTTTAAACGTTTTCTTTTCTATAAAATGGCTAGACGTCCGAGCCAAAAATTCAAATGTCCGACCTTGTATAATCCAGTTTTTTATAATAGAAACCAGCTGTCTGAATCATAAAGCTTGATGTCTGAAATAGGTCAAAATGAATGTATGCTTTTCTGGAATATGTTTAGATGTCTGACCCACCCATTAGTTAGGTGTTTGACCATATAATTCTGAAGTTTGAGAAAGAAGAACTATTATATTTCTGAATGGACATCACTTTTCTTAAAAAAAGTATTTGCTATGAGAAGATGCGATCTTCAGAAATATAATTACTCTTTATCATAAATCTTCGCTATTATAATTATAAACCTATTTCATTATGTGATTTTAACAATTTTGCTCTCTAATTGTTATTCTACGTATCACTCTTTGAAATCAAAAGCAATTAAAAATTACTTTCTGCTTTCTATATTTTTACACAATCAATTCATAATCATCAAAGGATATTATAGAAAGGTTGTACTGAAGAGTGACTTATCCATGTTGTAAAAGAACACACCAAAGTCAAACTTTGAATTATTCCTTTTATAGTTGAAGTACTATTTGAGATCTTCAGGAAAATGTTGAAATTATGTTTTTAGTTAGTGTTGTGGATATTTAGTCCTTGGAGTCAAGTAAGCATTGGCTAGCGAAATTTCAGAAAGTGTCTAGGACTGGACATAAGACGGGAAGTCCAAACTAGTATAAAAATCGCTGATGCAATCTTCTATTTACTGCTTTCTTTTAGCTTGCTTATATTATTAGCTTAAGCTATATTTTCTCATATTATGGATCATTCCGCATTCCATAATGAGTTACATCATATAGCGAATTTCATTTAGTATCAGAGCTTGACATTTTAAATCATAAAATTGTTTTTGAAAATAATATGGCATCAAGTTTCACTATTTTCCAAGAAGGTCAATCAACCGCATGAGCCCCACTTTATATTGGCACTAATTATGCATAGTGATCCACTAGAATGAGAATATATATGCAAACTAATAGCCATGCTATTTGGGGTATGACTAAGACCAATTATGAAGCACCCACTATGGATTTTTAGTACATGGATAACTCAACAAGTTAACTTTGCCAAAAAAACTATAAAGCCATGAATATATTATTTTGTGCATTGGATAGGAACGAATTTAATAGATTTAGTATTGGTAATTCTGCATACGAAATATAGAAAACTTTGCAAATTACATATGAAGGCACAAATAAAGTTAAACAAGGCAAGATTTCCATGTTGAAAAAGTCAAATACATCTTTTTCAAATAAAGGGTAATGAGCCAATTTTGGATATGTATTCACATTTACAAGATATTACGCATGCACTCATGCAATTTAGAGAAAACATATCTGAATTTGATATAGTTTCAGAAAAATTAACCTCTTTAACAAATTAGTGGGAAAGAAAAGTGCTGGCTATTAAAGAAGAAAACAACCTTTCCAAACTCAAGATTGAAGAGTTAATCGGTAACCCGAGTCCAATGAATTAAATTTATAGGTCAGTAAGCAACAATAAAAAGATAAGATATCAACTGCTTTTCAAGCTGAAGATTATTCAAATATTAATAACAATGATTTGGCCTACCTTATAAAAGGGTTCAAAAAGTACTTAAATCCAAGATGGCATCAAGCAACTTCAAAAGTAACAACTCGTCAACTCAAAAATGTTTTGAATGTGATAAGACGGGTCATATAAAAAGGAATTACCCAAAGATGAAAAATGAAAACAAGTCCAAAAGTCAACAAGAAGCAAAACCAAAGAAAAAGGCATTATAAGGCGCTTCGGATGACTCTGATTCTTCTTCATCTGATGTGGAAAGTGACACAAAGCAAGAAAATGTCTATTTTATGGCATTTGATGATGAGGTATAGCAAACTTATTCTTATGGTGTTGTGCTTAAAATTAATATAGGAATCTTAGAAGGAAAGAAAAATGAAAGGAAATTGAGAAAAGAAGCTTATGCAAAACTAAATAGAGCCAAATTAGAAATAGAAAAGTTAAAATATAAGAAAATGATTCTTAAAGAAGAATTACACAAAGCACAATAATCTAATCAAAATTCGACATCTCAAATTGAAGCTTTGCAAGAAGATCAAAAATCTATCGAGATGACATCTCAAATTCAAGCTTTGCAAGAAGAACAAAAATCTATCGAGATGAGAATTTCAAACTTTCAAAAGATAATTGTGATATACTATCATCTCTTGATATATCTAAAAATCAAGCTATTACTTTAGATTATAAGATTAATAATTTATCACAAAATATTTCAAAAGTTAATAAAGGTAAAGAGAGTTTAAAAAAATAAGATAAATATTTCAAAACCCATCTTTAATAAAAATGGTCAAAATTAGTAATTTTGGTCCTGAAATGAAATATGCATCTTTGTGAATTAATTTTAGAAAACCCAAAGTTATTAAAAATCAAAAAAAAAATCAGAAAATGTAAGACTATTAGTATTTGGGTTTCCAAAACAATAACACACTTATTGGAAATAAATATATAAATAATTTTATTTCGAAGTACATTTAATTTTAGATTACGTTTTCAAAGGTTCCACTAAAACAGTTTGGTGTGGTTACCGAAAATCTAACCACTGGACCTAACGTAGAAAGTGGGTACCATAACATATTTTTTATTTTTTGCAGGTGCACGATATATTGAGAGGGTGAAGTATTCTAAATTTTCTAATTCATATCGAAATGGAGCTACAAATAGAGGAAAATAAAAAAAATTCCTAATCTTATCTTTTAATATATAATATGGTTTATGAGAAAAACATTATTTTTATCTATTACTTATTTTTGACAAATAATTTAAAAAGATAAAATAATTTGGATTTTTCGAAAAAAATTAAGATATTTTAGACAATTCTATAGCACTTGTCAAATATAAAGGATTTATTTAAAAGAAAATTATGTTATGGGTATAAGTGCTATAAAAGGATCATTTCTTAAAACTATACCCAACGAATTTTTTAAATCTTCACATTTAATTGGCAATATGTTTACACTTTCTAATTTCTTATAGTAATCTTTTTATGAATAAGAATTAATATTTATTTTGCCAATATATACATGTTATATAAAGTTTTTTAAATTGTTTAATTCTAAAACTACGAATTAACTACTATGTATATATAAAGAAATTATTATTTTTGGAATATTATCAATATCACTTTTTCAAAAAGTATTTCTGGTAAGTTTGTATGTGAGTTGTGCCATATTACTCTTTTATATTTTGATTTTTCTCGTTTATTACGTTTTGTTGATGAAAAAGAGGGAGTAAAACGGGGCACATCCGAGGGAATAATATAAAAATTTATATTTACTTTATATATGTATAGTTGTCATCATCAAAGGGAGAGAATATTCGAACCTTCATTTCTAGTTTTGAATTGACAACTATACATTTCGATGCATATTGTACAAGTTGATTATAACAAGGAAATCAAACAATGAAAACCAAGGCAAACGGCTACAGCTAATGAGCGGACTACCGCAAATAACTACATCTAACGAGCTTGATGAATAGAGACCATATTTCAGATGAGTCGTTGTATGCGAGTCTATAAATACTTGTACAACATCCTTTGATGATACATGCACATGAATATTATCAAATTTATTTGAAGATAGATTTTGGACTTAGAAATTTTACAAAGAAAGCTTTTTCAAGCAACTTAAAAATATTATGCAACATAAGGATTCAAACCTAATGAAGGAACAGGGTTAACCCCCTGCGGAGTTAAAGGGTAATTTCAAAAAAATTCTTTTGTTGGATCTTTATTGAGCCTATGAGGACTAAATTCATTTAGGACTTTTCTAAGTTTCTTTTAAATAAAATTAATATTTTATTTTATTTCATAAGTAAAAGGATTTTTAAATTTAATTTGAATTCAAATATACAATAATGAATATATCAAATACATTCATATGTATGTAGCGCAAGTGCAACATGCAAGTGGTGTACATAGTTAATATATACGCATACAAGTGTTGAGATTTACACTGCAATAGACATATTCACCCCTTATATGTGCCTTTGGAGTCCATAGTTTATTTTGAAATTATATAAAAAATGATATATGCAATATATTGTATACTTATATTTACTTATATACAATATGTTAGAAAGTTATAAAAGGACAACCAATTACGTTAAAGAAAGCAATTAATAAGGGGAGGAAGAGGTAGAGGAGTTATCTCATTTCATTAATTTAACTTTAATGCTATTTCAAAACAATTTAAACACTTAAACACATAAAAGTATGCATGTATGAATAACTACAAACTATTTTTTAAATTAAAATGACATTTATATAAACTTTGTAATCTATTAAATGTTTTAAGATTAAAGTAACAAACCGAAACCCATTTTAACTTAGGAGGGATTCAATGAGTTTATAATGTTTCGCCCATAATCCATTTATGTTTTTTCTAAATTTAAATAATTTTTAAACAAATATCAGCAATGACGAAAAATAGTACCCAAAACAACAGATATATGAAAAATGTATTCAATCTCCAAAGAAATTTTAAATAATTTACGTATGTAGGTAATTTATACTTGGGTATATAACGAGGTACAAAATACATCGATCAATAAATTAGTTTCCAATCCAAAATTGTATGCTTGTTTGTCTGCCTTTTATAAAATAATAATTTCCAAAACAATGACAAAATTAGATTGGACAAATTAGGCATACATATATTTATTGTAAAATGAATTCGATCTAAATAAACATATAATATGAACATATGATGAAAAAGTTGTGGTACATGTAGAATCTACTTATATTACCATAATGAACATACAGTCAATTAACATACATCTGATCTGAACTTTAGGTCAGCATAATGAATAAATGATGAGATTAGAGTTAAATTAATTAAATTAATATAAAGATATCAGTTCTGAACTTCGGTCAACATAATGAAAAAATGATGAGATAAGATGCATTATGTATAAGATTTAAACTTCATTAACATGTGAATTTATAATAAGATAAAATTAGAATTATCAAAAGATGAAGCCTTATATTTGTACCTTGAATGAAAAATAAAACTCCGATTCAATTGAATCAACCTCTAGATTTTTAAAGGATCTAGAGGTAAACACCACCTTAAATGTTATTGATTTTTTTGAATTTGTTTTAGGAAATTTTTATTATCATGGAGGCCATTAAGGGAGAGGAGGAGAGCAAGAGAAAGAAGATGAGATGTTTTAGTCGGGAAAAGACAATAATGGATTGAACAAGAGAGAATATGTTTTAAAGGAAACATTGAACCTTTCAATTTAAGCTTGTAAAACCTCCCTATTTAATTGTTAATTAAATCCAATCAAATCCTTTCCCTCCTCTTTATATTTTCAGCAGAAGAAATATAATCAAAGAGAAAAGGACAAAAATTATTTCATATATAAGATTTGAGTGAGTCATAATGAGGAGTAGAGGATAAAGATTTAATTCCTTCTTTTAATTGCTCCTTTGGATTTTCAAATCGCATTTAAAAACTATTCCCTTTTCATCATGCATGTGGGCCATAAAAAAGAAAATTATAACATAGCAATTAATAAATTTTGATCCATTTTAAATATTTTATCGATATGGTATATCAATACACGGGTTTATAACTTTTATATAAACACTTTATTAAATGCTAATGATATTCAAACAAATCAAATAAAGTTTAATAATTAATACTTCATTAATACTATTTTTATTTTTATCAATTTACAACAATTTATAAATTAATTAAATTGTGTGGTTTATTCGGAGTGTTCACCATTGCGGTTATGCGACTTAAAGATGTAAATTCAGTCAGTGATTAATATCGAACAGTTCAAAAATTAACGTTCAGATGTCACCTTACTAGTGGTGTGACATTTTGGCTGAATTCATCGCTTATACATCTTTTCGGTAAAATCTAATTTCACTTCCAATGCTTTCACTTGGCCCAACCATAGTCTTTTGATAAATGACATGCCACGATTGAGCTATAATTAAAGTGGAGCTTGCACATTGAAGATCAAAAGTATTTTCAACTCGCGATAACTATGTAAATTATTCACATCGGTAGTTTCCGTTTGACTTTAGTTATATTAACCAATAGAAAACTATTGAGTAAATCATTATAGTTGTTGTATGACTATTAATACGTAACCCCTTGGTGCCCCTGGTAGCCATGTGTAATACACTGCCCAACATTTGGTGAGCGTTACAAACTCTAGTCTCGGTAGATATATCGATATCCAATCTTGATACATCTTAAATAGGAATTTTTAAAATGGAATATTTATGTTAATTCTCATGGTTACAACACTTAGTAACTATTATTAGAAAACATACCATTTATGGATTTTCTATGAAATATACTTTTAGTTAAATTAATTAATCAATATTTATATCAAGCATATAATAGAAAGAAAATGCCTTTTATTTCGAACAAGGTCGGTTATCGAGTTAGATATATGTAACAAATTACAAGGCATACCCCTAACTCTATCAATCTCCCACTTGCACTTGGAGTTAATTATGGAATCTCATTCCAACTTCTCCAATCGATTTTCTCGAAACCTATTAGATTAGTCCCTCGGTGAACGGGTACGCTACTATGTTTCAATTTTCTACTATGTCAATCAACTCTCACTGATGCTAATATACTACCTTTATCATGTGGAACAATTCGAAGTATGTCTCTCGACTTCTATTTGAGCTCTAAATTCTGTTATGAACCATATCATGATATATTATCATATAAGAAATGTTAGGGGATTCTAAACATTTAGAATCCCCCTAAGCTCAGTTATAAATTTGTGCATTTATATTTATATACATTGTTTTTATTATGGCCCTATACAAGACGATGTACTTAGTGTTTTTCATTGAATCAACCACAACCTTTCATTTGGAACATTTTCAACTTAAAGCTTCTTACTTGAATTAATTAAGATGTTATACTAAATACCACTTATAAAATTTTTACTTTGAACACTCCTTCGTAAGGAGTTTGTTGTTTATGCAAATAATTCTCTAGTACTTCGTACATACACAAGAGAACCTCAAACAACTAATTAGTGATGTCAATTTGGATTTGATATTTTCTTCATATATCAAATACACAAACAAATCACGATATCGTAGACAACATAACATGTATGATAATTCCTATTACCAATACACGAGGAACCCTTCTTACACGTTCCATATTAACTTTTAATAAGATGTCATTGCATATCATTTGGGACATTCCCAATATCTTTTGTACTTAATATAAACGACACCATTTACAAATCCAACATCGAGTATTAAAACAACTAAGGCTGATTTTAACATAAGTACATCGTTAAAAAGTAAGCAAAGTATTTTTTATTTATAGTTTAGAAATATCAATGTACCTTTTAACGCTCTTTTTTATGAACACACGCTTCCTTTGGATTTTGATTGAAGATCAGACTACTTGATATTCTATCATAACACTTGCTTAATTTTGATGCTTTTCTAAATGATATTTTGTATCTATTCTCGAATCGTATCCAACTCACTAATTTAATATCGCTCTCACTGACTTCGAGACACTTTGGTTATTATGCGTAAACAGTTTACTCTAAATCATTATTTAGAATTTTTTGTTTCAACGCATACGTACCAATGCACAAACTCATATTAGTGGATAATTTGAATGTAAAATCCAAACCAACTCAAGTACATTGAATGGTCAATTCGTTATGCTAATTTCTATAATTGAAATTAATGGTGTTATTCTTATCAATGTGGCTCACATATTCCAAATGCATTTGTCTTTCTCTTAAAGACACATCTATGGCCAATGGATCATATCCCTTCAGATAAAACTATCAAAGTTGCATTTTGATAATGTACTTAAAATCTATTTTTGATCTGCGCATCGTACCATATCATAGAGTCAATATTCTTAATGGTTTAATTAAACAACCAATGATTATGTATTCTTGACATTAACAAGAACTCACAATTTCTCTTTAATGTACAAGAATACTATAACATCATGCCTTTTTGGATAGTTTAAATCGACGATAAACCACACATGTCAGACTCAAACCATACAAAAGAGCGGACTGTTATTGGGGTGAAACAGAAAAGGCAGAGGAGGAAAGAAAAAAAACAGAATCTTACAGCATAATGATAAAATATAATAATCAAATAACAATACATGAAGCTACTTACAAAATATTTGATTATACTTATACAACACGGAATCAGTGTTATACATATCAGAGATAAATAAATAACAATGCAGCGGAACAGTGTGATGCAGTGGAATAATATAGTAAATAATAATAATACAGTCTTCGTCTTCGTCCTTCAAAAATAAGGTCTTCAAATCCTGAAATGCTCAGGCTGACCCGAGCGAATGGAAAAGACAAAACACTCGAGTCAGGACTAAAAGATCTTATGTAAGTTAAATCAACGGCAAATAAATAAGAGTGGAACGGCGTCAGAGATGTTCACGGGGTTTGCCATCTCCTATCCAGTGTTTAACATGAGTGTAGTAACTTAAGGGATGCTCGGGATTCACATCTCTTAAGGATCCGTTAAACTATCTACTATGTAGCACAATACGCTATTATAATATGTCAACAGTAAAGTAAAGGTATTAAAATAGCATTAATGCTTTACATTTTCCACCTTAAGACATTTTGCATATTCTCATAGTCTATACAGTACCGTAATCCCACCTGCACTGGGTGTTGTCAGAGGGCACTCCATAGGTATGGTACAAAACAAACTCGTAGAAGGCACGCTATGGTAGGTGACACAACACAACTAGGCATTGCCAGGGTAGATATACCAATTACACTTACGGACTATTGGTAACGCATAGCCGCAACTACCATCCAACTCGAAACATACTCTCGAGTAAAATTGCAGGGTGCCACCAAATAAATCAAAAGTCAGAATATAGTATCGATGGAGTGAGTCCGATCGGAGGAGCTACCTCACTTGGCCCGTCGATTTCTCCTATTTTAGCCACCTCAAGCCAACTAATTGGAGTCGGGTCCATGTATATACCTCATATAGGATCGTCGCCACCATCCTAGTTCATTCTGGAATCTCCACCGCGTACACAGTTGTCAAAGTGGTTTTCAGTATTGGCAGAGAGTATGAAAACATCCGATCCCGGTCTCTTTGACAACCAATCGCTTATCACACACCAGATGGTTCTTTTACATTTCAAAATCATTTCATAACTGATATCAAAATATCATACTCGATTCAAACCATATCACTTTCGAAATTATTACTTACTTTCGAAATCATAGTCGCTTTTGAAATCATAGTTCGATAATTATATTTCCTTTCAATATCAAATTCACAATATATATCTAAATATCATGTTCTCAAAAAACTATACCACTTTCAAGTCAAATTTCTTCCAAAAATCATATTTCCGAAACAGGTTAAGTCCTTGCTTCAAAATCATCATTTCGATTTATTATAACATTCAAAATTCCAACTTAAGTTATAACATTATTTAACCTTATTCTCTTTTTAAACCAATTGAATTGAATTTAAACACTTTCACTTTACTTGGTCTGGAAATTTAAAAATGGTTTAAATAATTATAAATAGTTAAAATAGTCCAAAATAGTTTAATATAGATTTAAAATAGATTAAATATAATTAAAATAGATTAAATAGCATAAAATAGATTAATTAAATTTGAAATAAATTAAAATGGTTTTAATTAGTTTTAATTTCGTTTAATTAGTTTTCAAAATAAATAATTTTGGTTTAAAATAGATCAACATAATATATATAGTTAATGTGACGTCCCACCTCTATACCCACACTAGCCAAGAACACTACGGTGTAGAGTTGTCAACTAGCACGGAGAATAAGGCTGTTGAGGAGCGACCATCCTCGTGATTTCTTATCACGCGGTGGCTATAATAATCTTCGGAAACAAACATAGAAATATGCATAACACAAATCAGTCACAAACATCCATATCACAAAGGCGGAAGAAGATATTAATATATATATATAACTAACACATGAAAGTGTATATCAGAGTAGTGGTCAAAAAGATCCACAATAATACAAAAGAATAGCAACACGTGCTATGCAAAAGAATACATCTATGAGTCTATATCTCAAGTGTAAACGACAAAAACTGCTAATCTAAAAGGTCAGCCAAAAGTCAGAGTAGTAAATCCCTGGGGGAGAAGTCAAGCAGAAGCACCTGTAACATCTCGGTCTGACCCGAGTATTATTTATAAGAAAATAATAAACGGATCAGTCTAGCTATAAATATCAGATAACATGATATAAACAATAGATATGGCAAGAACATATAGTAACCATAAAGACATACTATGATGAGCATGTAAATGAAGATCATCAAGAGATCAAACAATATCAAAAGAATCTTCTAAAAGATCCAAATTCACCTAAACATAAAAGTTGGAAAATCATAACAATGAAAGTCATGAAAATAGGTGAAGCACAAATTCCAGAAGACTACACAAGAAATCCAGAAATTACAATATAGGAGCATGAAAACTCACAAAATGGGAGCATGAAAACTCACCTACACGTGTAACACAAAGCGAGAAGCTATCTCATGGTTGCAAGCCATTAATTTTGACACACGAATGGCCCGAAGACCGTGGGGCGCTACCCCACATATGTGATGACGAAACATCACACAAATGAGATGGCGAAACATCACAAGAGCGGGGTCTAGTCTCCCTCGCAGACAAAGAGACACCGCACAGTTGCTAGTCTAAAACACAAAAATGATCGTCATAATCATCAAGAAGTGTCAATTACACTAAGTTAGTAAATATAAAAGTTTAACTTCATGTCCCATAACCACTTGCTTAACTCAAATATTTACTAACAAACTGTAGATCTCCACTAGAAAATTGTCACAAGAGATTCAATCGAACAAGTCCAAGAATTAACCGACGAAGTAAACGCAAGCGTTTCATACCACTTGTTTTACTAAGTCGTTTAATTAGATTTCTCATACGAGTGAGGTAAAGGTTTGTATATACTAATAGATTGGAAAACGGTTTAAGGAAAAAGCTTTGTTATTAAAAATAGAGTTGAAATCATTTTGCTGAAAGAGTTTTGATATTTACTACTAGTATTGAAACCTTTATTTTATTAAAGTGACAAATCACAAAAACTTCGCGTTCAAAGACGTGAATGAAATCCAAGGAAATCAACTCAAAATGCATCTTTCATCAAAGAGCCCCTACGGAGGGGGGTCCGGGGGGGTGGCAACCCCCCAAGGTGGAGGTGCGGGGGCAACGCCACCGCTTACGGGGTTCGACCTGCCCGGTCAGGTCGCGGGGGTCCAGGGGGCAGCACCCCCGGCGGGGTGCGGGGCAGCGCCCCGTCCAAAACGGTACGACCTAGTGAAGACAAAATGAGGTCTAACGACCTAAGGGGAATTGGGTCGAGCGACCTAATGGTTGCGACCTAAGGGTCTTCGCGACCTAACGACCTAAACAAGGTTGAGCGAGTTAAAGTGATGCGCGACCTAATGTGTCACGCGACTTAACGAAGGCAAGGCCGAACGAGTTAGGGGGATGCACGACCTAACGGAGGCGAGCGACTTAAGGGACTCGCGACCTAACAGAGGTGAGCGACTTAAGGGTTATAAGGTGGAACGACCTAACTGATACGCGGCTTAAAACCCACGCAACCTAACGACCTAACAGGTCATACGATCTAGTGGTCGAGCGACCTATCGATTTTAACTCGCGAGCGACCTATCAGTTCTACGACTCAAGGGGTCAACGACCTACGGGATATAGATCACGCGACCTAACGTTTTAACACGCGAGCGACTTAACGTTATAAAGGCCAAACGACCTAAAGCTTAACTCGCGAACGACCTACGGCTTAAGACTCAACTCGCGAGCGACCTAACACTGCAGAGGGGGTTTAAGGCCAGAAACGACCTAAGTGTTAGCGACCTAACGACCTATGGGCCAAACGACCTACGACTTAAAGCCCAACGACCTAATTCCGAGATGACAATACGTGCAGTGCGACCTAGCGCGTTAACACGCGAGCGACCTAAGGGTTATGTCGCGAACGACCTAACTTCGAACACACGAAAATGGCCAGAACGACCTAAATGCAGAAAATTCACCAAAACGCTAAAAATTGGAGTTTTTCGCCAATCCAATCCTAACCAAATGCAAATGTGCTTGCAAAAGTGATAGGGAATCATTCCCAACGGTCCAATATAGTTATAGGCTAGAATTATGAGATAAAAATCTCACATTTGCACTAAAATTTATGAAGATGAAGCTTGAAAGCAAGGAGGAGCAATCCAAAGCTTGAATCCAATATATTCTACTTGAATTTGGAGTTGAATGTTGGATTTGCAATTGAATTTGTGCTTGGAGTTTTAATTTCCCATTCTCTTCACTATTAATGCCAAAGCTTGAGTTAGTTAGGAAATTTATGAAGAGTGAGGAGAAGGGGGTTGGAACTTGGGCTTAATAGGCTAAACTAACCCAAAGTCCAAGGCGGGAAAAGTTAGTGAAATTTCACTAACTCCAAACCTATCAATGTTTATACTTAAAAAAGTTGTAAACGGCATTTCGAACTCAATGGAAGTGGTCTCGAGTCCTAATTTGACCGTTTGCAAAAAGTAGCTTTTCGGACCAATATCTGATTAACGACAAAATATTTAAATAAAATATTTAAATATAAAATCGATAAATATGAGGGTTGTTGCAGTTAATATTGGTTAAATAGTTTAATAAATTTGAAAATATTAATAATTTTAAATTTAGAGTAATATATTTTTAAAACAGTCTACATTAAAATATGAATTTGGAATTTTTATCAGATTAAACTATTCATCTCATTTCAATATATTTGTTCCATTTTAAATTTCCAAATCGACAAAACAAATTTCAATAACCAATTAAATTTCATATCGTTTCAATCCATGTTCAAAATATCAATACAGATTATTCCAATTTCGAAAAATTTTAAAGTTATTTTCAAACAAATTCAATAACTCAATTTTGATAGAATTTCATTTATACGTAAAAGTTTAACTTTAAACTCCCGATTTAATTTCTTAAAGAAATTCCTTTTTAAACCAATTCGCATTTCAACACAAAACTTGATTTTCCAATAATACTTCAATTCATATAAATCAAATTTTGTTTCAAAACATCAATTTGTTAAATTCAAAATTATTAGGATTTTAAAATCATTTAATTTAACCAATCTGGTGTCCATATATAATTTACCACTCTAGGGTCAAGTCATACGAATATTTATCATTTCAATCCGCAATTTAAATTTTTACATATATATATATATATATCATTTCAAAGAGAAATCCCGAAATAAATAACATCCATAAAATCGCTCGATTCTATCATTTCAACCCATAGCAATTTTTCTTAATCCTTAGATCATTCAGGAATGTATCATATCAACCCATAGTGAATTTACAGTTTATAACGATATAAAATACATCATCCATTCATTCAATATCAACAATCATCATCCATCACAATCATTATCCAGATCAATCAATAAATATCAATATAGAACTGATAATCAATAACAGGTATTTAACTAGCAGTTTATATTCAATGATAAATTAAATCAAAATTTGATTCAAATAAATTCGAATTAATTGAGATGATGATTTAAGATATACGAAACAATCATAAATAAATTCCTAATCATATCATAAATTAATTTAACGAACATAAGAAATTTTAGAAGTTGTGAGTGGGTTAAAACACTCACCTTTTGAATTTAAATCCAATCTAAACCCAAAATTTGAACAGTCTCAAGATTTGTCCACACCAGCATCAAAACGTTCGGAATTCCGATACAATCCCAAAGAAAGAAACCACGCATGAATCAGACCTTGTATGTGAAAGTCATGCTAATTAAAATAGTTTGAAAAAAAATAAAAAATAAAATAAATAGACAGCGAATAGGGTTGCGCCACGTCACCTAGTTCGTGAAACCCTAGTTGCTACAGGGCACGATCGTGCTCCAAAATACAGCCACCGACGAACTTTGACCAAAGTCCGCGCCTACGGCCCACGCGATCACGATCCCTCTACGCCTATAGCCCCTCCATCTCGGGTCGTGCCTCCACCACGCACGCGACCCCTCCGCTGCCACGTGAAGCGCCACGCCGCCGCGCACAAAGGTCCTCCAAAACCAGTGATTTACGACACTATCTCAACAAACGAATGACATTTCTCGGACTTGCTCTTCATTCTCTTCCAAATGCTGCCTCCCGATCGTCGGTCGGGCGACTATTCGCCGTTGGATCGTCAAAACTTCGAATGAACAGCCTAGTTCATTCACGATTTTTGGACAAACGATGATTTGAATCAAAATGAACCGCACCAGTGAATTACGCTCATCGAGAGCTTTGAATTGATATATAATTCGATAGGGTTTGTGGAGTTTAAATTTTGAAGTTGAGATTTGATTTGAAATTGAATTGGGAATTAGGGTTTGTCTGCCATTGGAAAGAGGACGAACAAATGGAATTGTACACACTGAAATCAGAATTAAGAGATGATCTAGGGTTTATAACGATATATATATATATATATATTATATATAGGTAGACAAAATAGAAATGAATGGGCTCGATTGGTTTGGATAGTTGAATGGTGAACGACCCGAAAAGCCCGTTCTGTCTCCAAAATGAAAATGGATCAACCCATATATCAAAATAGATGTTTTCAAATATTTTAAATTCAATGGAACAGGTTTCAAGTCCTAATTCCATCGTATGAAAAAGTTATGTTAAAATTAGCTTATTTCAAATTGATTTCGATTGATTTCAATTAAACTGATTTCTAGGCGTTTCGAGTCCGTACGATCAAACGACAGGTCCAATCGTTACGAAACTTGAAATCCTATAATAATTCACCGTTACAAATCCGATAAAACTTGTTTCTTCTAAATCCGAGTCAGTGGCCAAAATGCTATTATCACATTATCAAATTAAATTAATATTTAATTAAATAACTTGTTCAATTCAATATTTAATTATTTACCATTTCTTTCATTTTGGCTTACTTAAATATTTGTAATCCTTTATAACAAATTTCTATATCAATTTATTTTAGAATATTGCATAATTTCTAGTGTTTAATTTTAATTTCAATAAGTTCAGTAATTTATAAATTAAATCTCCAACAAATTCATTTATTTGATTTCTCAATCTTGTTATTAATTCAATTGTCATTTTATCATTTTAGGTACAATTTACATTGGTTTATATCCTAGTACATTAACATTTTCCCATTTCACATTTATTCCACTTTACGTTATAATTGATTTCATTTAATTGCACTAAATTCAACTATTACAAATTTAAACTTAACAGATCAAGTAAATAGGTAACTTATAATAATTGTTATCATTAGCTTTTAATCACATTATAAGTTTATTATTGTCAACCAAATTTTATAATTACTTACATAATATTGATTTCATTCAGTTACCATTAATTATATTATTTCATTAGTTAATTCAACATTCACATTTGTTTTCTTATATTAGATTCATAACCAAGCATAACATTTTTATTATTTCAATTATTTGAAATTTCATTCAAATTGTTAATAGTCAACTTGAATTAACATTATTGCCGTTAATTTTGATTATTATTTCATTCATAAACCATCAATCTTTTTATTTCTTCCAATATTAAATTAAAAAAATCTTATTAAATTAACAGTTTTAAATTGTCGAAATTTACGGATCGTTACACTCTCCCCCAAGCAAAACTTTTCGTCCCCGAAATGGAAAAAGAAGGGAAAAGAAAAATAAATAGTCAATATCTCTTATTCAGAATATTAAATTTATAAACAATAACTTTACAAAATTATATAATTTAAATAATATATATATATTTATAAACACTGAAATCTTTTATTTTCGAGTTAACAAAAGTTCGGAAAACGCTTTAGAAAATTTTCTAAGTCCAAAATTTTCAGAATATTTCGGTAGTGTCTCCTTTGTATAGAGAGGCTCAGGAGAAATTATAATATCAATAAAATAATATATATAACATATATTTTCCAAAATAATATATCCTAACACGGGAAGAATAATATAACATCGCTATAAAACTGTAATCCGAGAACGTACCTATTTGTCGGGCAAACAATGCTTAAATTATGAAACCTAAAGCAGTAGCAATTGCTTCCATAAACCTGTATTTTACTTATATAATCCAAAAGAGTTAATAATTATATAAAATGAAATATTTAAAGTTGTTTCTACTATTAATAAATAAATCAATATAAACAACAATCACTTACAAACAAGCATACAATCATCATAAGGAACCAGTGTAATCGACCATTTATTCATACCAAGCAAAACTAATGGTTTGTTTGGGTTAAAACTTTTAATTGTATAGAATGAAAAATAAACTACTAAGTATACCATCTACTCAATAGTCTAGATAAAACTTGATAAATTATTCATACATCCTAAGCAATCAGAAGTATCTTCCCTCAAACAATTCCACAAGCCAAAACAAACAACCAATGCCAAGCACTATTTAAGTTTATTCTTATTAATTTCATTTCATATCATTTACCTTACTTTAGTTTCGTTCATACAATAACTATTACATTCATTCACTTTTATTTATTTCGTTACATATGTTACTCATGTATAATTACTTAAACATATGTAAATAAATTCTTAAGGTACTATACAGGTTTCTTTGTAAATAAACACACATTCATTCATTTAGTTCTTATTTCTATTTATTTCTAGTTAATACTTACAAATTCATTTTCATTTATCCATATAATTCCAATTTCTTTTTATTGCATTACATTCATTTATTTATAGTATTCATATTGTGACGACCAAGAATTTTGGATATTTGAAATTAGAATACTTAAACGATTTTAAAAATTTAGAAGTTAATTTTTAACTTGAGCTTCAAATATAACAAATTATTGGATAATTTAATTATTGAATTAAAATAATTGAAAATTTGGTAAAATATGAAATCTTGGTTTCAAGCTCATTGAAAATAAAGGGTCATCCGCTATTATGCGGGGCGCATAGGGTCTCATCCGCTATATAATGCGGGAATATCAATCATTCCAATATATATACACACACACATACATACCATACAATATCACAACCAAACTGATAATAGATCATCAATTCAAGCAATCAATCCAATAATTTAAATTTTAACTATTTAAATTAACTGATAATCCAGATGTGAGGGAGATCAACTCAGCTTTGATTCTATGCGACCCAAACCAAACCAGCTTGTTTTCTTCACGATTCTTCACGATTTCAGGCCTTGTATAAACAATTCACGATTTATTATTATTTGAATTAATCAAACAATTAATCACCGTTTGCTCATTTAATTTTAACTTATAATTTGATTTAAACTAATTTTCCCTTGAAATCTTTAGTAAATAAAATAATTAAATAGGTTAATCACCAAAATACATTGTTTTAAAATAAACTGGTAAGTTTAAAATGTGTAAAGGTATATTTATTTTATTATTTTTTTCCTACTTTGAAAATACATATGCATACTTAAAAATAAATTATAGATTTCAAATATCTGATTTTACATAAACTTTACCATTTTGAAATTTCTATATTATATTCTCAAAAGCCTTCTATATAAAATAGTTTTCTGTTCCAGAATTTATATATATTTTCTGTTTCGATCTTACCTACATACATATATAGATTAAAAATAGAATTTTCTTTTTTAAACCTTACTGTTATATATTCCTACCATATATACATACAAAAGTCTGGTTTTTTTAGAAGAAAACAAGGGGGAACGGTATAAAGAAAGGTTGCGTGAATAATGAGGGATGCTACAAGGATCTGGAAAGGAGACAGAATAACAGCTGATGGGAAAGAATAAAGTTCTGATTTGAACCGATTTATAGCTGTAAGTTAACCATTTTATAAAAATAAATATCTTTAATTTAAATTCACATTGTCTCGATAAACGCAACTTAAAATATTGACCTCTTATCGAGGCGTGCAACTAGGCGTTTATAATGTTATACCCCTATTCTGAATGCAATGGAAAAGATTTCGAGTCCTAATTTGATCGTATGGAGAAGATAGCTTTTTGGACCCAGTTATTATATTGAATTTTCGATATAAATTGTAGCGTCTTTACCTACCGTATGACCACACGACAACATCAAACACTACGGAATTTGGAATCCGATTATAATACACTATGATGGATCCAACGGAATCGATTTCATCAAATTCGAAGACTGTGCCTCGGAAGGCTATTTTTAAACATCAATTTAAATGATATATTTTCAAAACTGAACTAATCACTTTTAAATTCAATTTTGAAGGTTCTGTTATCCTCAGTGCTATTAATATATATTTTACAAGCCTTTGAAATATTTTTAACGAGCTTGAAAACCAAGATTTCATATTTTACCTAATTTTCAATTATTTTAATTCAATAATTAAATTATCCAATAATTTGTTATATTTGAAACTCAAGTTAAAAATTAACTTTTAAAATTTTAAAACCAATTAAATATTCCAATTTCAAATATCCAAAATTCTAGGTCGTCGCATTCCTCCCTCTTAAAAGATTTTCGTCCCTGAAATTACTAGTTAAGAAAAATGATCCATAACCCGTTAACTATTTTCCTAAAACCAACCAGTTTTTCAATGACTCCCCAAAAAAAATCTTTTTATTAAAGTCACATTATCACCCCTACTAACTTTCCAAACTCTTCCATAATTTTCAAATAACATTACTTACTCAACCATTCAAATTATAATTCAAAACCAAATTTTAAATTATCAAAATTTTCTCAAAATTTTTCTAACTCCCTAAATTTTCGAAAAATTTCGCCAGTGTCTCTTTTGCGCTGCTAGATCGGTACAACTACAAAATGCTTCTATGGGCCCTTAGATTTCAAAAGAAAACAAAAGGCCAAATGGCTAGACCATAAAATAATCAAATTTCATATGACAATTAAATCTATACCTTTAATCGAGCAATTCATATTTACCTTTCGAAATCAAAGTAACCAATTTCCTCTCCTTTCAAAACACCTGTATATCCTACTAGCAATAATATCCAATCACGGAATCCAAAATCATTTTATTTATTTCTTTCCAAAATTTTCAATAACTATTTCATTCAAACCCGTACGATGAACATATATATCACTCTTAAGCAATATCCAATCTGATCGCTCTTTCGATCACACAACTTCACTTCCGAACTAGTATCGTCCACCCGGCTTCCTAGTGTGGACTCAGATCTGGTTTCCTGATTAGAAACCGTAATTCTCCTTGCATAGCCATATACTGTGACAGAGAATTTCCAGAATCAATTAAAAATCCATATCCAGGGTTCGCCATTGAAAATCGAATGAACAATCCTAATTCGGATCGATATAATTATCTCGAAATTCTATGCTCGAATCTGAATCAACTTGTTATGCGAAAATAATAATATATGTACATCCAACGTATTTATCTTAATTGATTGTTAGATATATCAATTTCCTTTTTATTCACATTCATCTTGATTTCTATCCACTCATTCACAATTATCCATTTCTTTAATTAGTTCCATTCACAAATTTATTTATACCTCAAACTCTTCTTATTTCCAAACCTTTATTATTCTTAGTCCACTTCGAACTAATTCTACAATGTCACTTTACTTTACCAAGTTTAAATTAAATATCATCTCAATATTCAATTTTCATTCATTTGCTTACTATTTAATTTACTTACTAATTTTAATTTCAATACTTTGTTTTACTCAATCCAACTTGACTAATTACCCATTTCACACAATTCAATTTAAATTCCAATATTCAGTTTCAATTCCATTTATTTACCAATTAAATTAGTTTGTTCATTCACATATTTATTTTTCCAACATAATAAATTTTATTTCAATGCTCATTTTACTTAGTCTACTTAGATTTTTTCTTTAAAATTTACTTTATTTAACTTAATTCAATTACATTCCATTTCCATTCAAAATTTTAAAATTCCATAAGTTTTCTACTTATTTAAATTCCATTTACTAATCTCTTTTAATTCACTTCCTTTTATTCTCACACTTACTTTTATTTAACTCTTTCCAAGTTGAATTTTATTCTAATAAATTTCAAATTCTATCAGCTATCAAACCCATTTATATTCCATGAACATTTTAAATAAGATTCCAGAGTCTTTTAAATGATTACTCAACATTTCAAAATCATTTTGAAATCAATTATATATATACATAATTCATTTACATATCAAATTATCCTTTGAATTTTAAAACCAAATCCAGTTTTGCAAACAACTCCAATTTAAAATATTTTGGCAGCAATTCCTCCCTCGAAAACTCGAAAATGAACATCGATGATGCTGTAGTCATCACCAATTTTTTTTTCAGTGACCGAAGTGAGTTCAGTGCTTTTATCTCTTTAAAAAACCTTTTCAAATATTTTTAAATTCCAAATCTCACCAGATTTCAAATTCAATTCAAAAATATTTTTGAAATAATGTCACTATTATTTCCCAAGCCTTTGAAAATCATTTTCAAACTCAAAGGAAATTAAATTTCAAAATTCCAAATTTTCAAAACCTTTCAATCTATATTCAAATATTACTATGGAATTTTATCTCATTTCAATTATAAATCACATTTATAATTCATATTTACTAATTTCATCCGGTTATCTAAATTCTTTTCTTTTCTCTTCTGGTTATAACATTACTTCCTTATTTAATTTCCACAACACAATGATAATAATTTAATATTATCAATTCCTAACAACCAAGCAACCATATATACTTATAATAATTTACGAAAAATTATTTCTTTTATATAAAAAATAATTTTAGGCAAAATTATTTCATTTACCCTATTTAAAACAATACTTGACGAATTGTTTGTACAAGTGTTTAGAGATCCCTATCAATAACATTAATTACTCGTATTGACCTGAATCCATAAACCACTTAACAAACCAATCAACACAATATAAAACAATTTTATATTCACTAATAAATACACGCTCATATCTATTAATACACTCAAACTCTTTCTTAGAGTACCACTGACTCGATTTCTAATGAGTGATCCCCTCCAGAGATAGAGCAAAAAAAGAAAGAAAAAAGGTCGAATCGGTATTTCAAAAAAGAATAAAAAAAGAAAATAATAAATCAAATCCACGGCTCAAATAATATTAGTTCGAACGCAGCTTGGGCGATTGATTTCAGGTCGGATGAGCGAAGGCTGGAGGAGGAAGGGTCGACCTCGCGCATGTGTGCGAGGCCCGAATTGGCCGAAGTCGAAGGGGACTGCAATCGAATCGCAATGGTGAGGTGGCGCGAGTCCAGGGGAGTAATCGAGGTGGTTCGAGCGACGATGGCGCTCGGGCGCAAGCAATGGGGAAACTCGAGTTAGGGCTTTAAAGGCAGCGGGATGTGACGAGGTCGAGGTGCTCGATGGGTGGGGTTCTGAGTCGACCAATTGTATAGAGATAATCTATATTTTTATAGCTTAATTTAAATTAAAGGTTAGGGTAATTCAGAAGTTTAAAGGAAAAAATATTTATTACAGTAAAGCTTTTTGTTCTTAAAATATATATAAAGATTGAAAATTTAGAATATATTTGTAGAGGAAGAAATTAAAAAAAACCCAGGCATTTATATGTATATATGTTAGGAATATATGTTAGTAAGGTTTAAAAAGAAAATTCTGTTTTTAATCTATATATGTATGTAGGTAAGATCCGAACAGAATATATATATAAAGTCTAGAAGAGAAAACTATTTTTATATAAAAGGATTTTGAAAATATAATATAGGAATTTTAAAATGGTAAAGTTTATGTAAAATCAGATTTTTGAAATCTATAATTTATTTTTAAGTATACATATGTATTTTCAAAGTGGGAAAAAAATAATAAAATAAATATATCTATACACATTTTAAACTTACCATTTTATTTTAAAACAATGTGTGACACCCCACTCCGAGACCCACATTAGCAAGGAGTATTACAAGGTAATGCCTTATGCTAATACGAGGAATAGAGCTAGATAGGTGCTACCATCTATAGCCTTGTCTTAACTATCTACTGAATACGTCGATAAATGCAGCATATTTTTTTAGGTGGATCGACATATCCAGTAGATATTTATACAAAACTATAATGGCTATGAGATCTAACAGAAAAAAAATATAACAACTCAACTGTAAAACACATCACATAATAGTAGACCATCCGATACATATACACATATACAGATACATCACGGAGTATACAAAATGATACATGTCAAATGGTGTAGCAACCGCAATTTACAAACGTGTCAAAAGAATATACATATCAGAGTTACAGCCAAAAAGGACTACACAAAAAGCTATAACAAAAGGAGCTAGCAGAATAGTCCATGCGAAAGCAGAATAGGCTAAGTCCAAATTACCTAACTTGAAACACCTTGGTCTAACCCGAGTATAAAATACACAGGTCAGTCTAGCTAAACAAATCAGTTAGATAAGCTAAATGATAATGAACATGCAAGGTCACAAAGTACCACAAATATCTCTAAAAGAGATAACTCGATCATCTAACAAAAGATGAATCATAACAAGCCTCATATCATCGACAACTCAAATAAACAAAGGATACGAATATCCCAAATCAAGCCAAAAAGGAAAATAACAAATACCAATTAAGGCAACACAAGTTTTCAAAAGGTAATTTCCATATGTCGTGTGGTTCAAAGGACCTATCCCGAAAGGCGATACTCTAGAGAAATATAAATATCAAAAAAACAAAGGATGCACGTGCTCAGGACTGTATAAACAAGGATCCACAAGCCCGTAGGCAACAAACCCAAGTATCTCTCGAGCGATGACGAAGGACCAACTTCGAAAGCGATACTATAGGGCAACAAATTCGAAGGCAACAAACCCGAAGGCACAAACCCGAAGGCACAAACCCAAAGGCACAAACCCGAAGGCAATAAACCCGAAGGAAACAAACCGTAGTAGCGAAGGTCCGAAGGCCCAGTACTAGACACCACTAACTGGAAATATGTGTCACAAACCCCTCGGATAGGAACCCGCAAAGTGTTAACGTGTGTCCCATACCACACGTTCGCACTAATCGGTTTATTAACCGTTAGTCAATTCCACACACAATGCAGTACAAAGTTTACCTCATCTCATCGGTAAACCAGACCCGAAGGACAAAACGATCAAATGAATAGATTAGGAATTAACTAAAAAGATAAATGCACAGTTCATAGCACGTGTTTTGTCCAATCATTTAATTCTCCTCCCTCTTCGCTTGAAGTGAAAAATTGTGTGTTTTATATAGAAATTAAGTTGAAGAAAATGAGTTTTAGGAATGTTTCGAAATCACTTTAGAAATCGCCTTTGAAATTCTCTTATTATAGAGTGTATAATTTTTATATTAAAATAATATATAATAATAATTTCAATAGCCCATTTATTTGATTTTTTTAAAACACGTTATAATAACTGTGTATGAAATGCAGAAAGAAATATCAAGAAAACGTCGAAATAACGGATATTACACCAAGTATTGTCCGTTTAAACAAGCTGCGACTCAATATTCGACAACAGTTTGAATAAGTTAACAGTGTCAAAATGACTTGAAATTTTGCATAAATGTAGATCAACATTCCTACTTCAATCTGCAAAAAGAATCATTCAAATTCAATTTGAAATGAAGAACTTGCATTATTTCAAAGTTGGACCAAAACAAGGTTAAATCGCTGAATTCCAACAGGATGCGGGTTCAAGTTCGACAGCATTTTCGAAATAGCAAACGAAACCAGATTGTCATGAAATTGCAGGAATGTAACTCAACACTTCTACTTCAATCTGCAAAAAGAATGAATCAAATCCGTTTTGAAACGAATGAGTTATGCTGTCTCAAACAGGGACTCAAGCCATGTTTGCGACAGTTCAAAAACCAAAAATGTACAGGCCTGAAACCATCTTGGGTTCAAATTCCAGGCATGAAACAGAGGAACATTTTGCATCGGATTGAGCTCAAAATTGGTATGCACGTAGTAGAAAATTTTATATTTTAAACAAAAAAGAATGATGCCATTTGGATAAAATACAAGAAAGTTATGATGTCTCAAAGTTGAACCTAGACAGTGTTTTCACTGTAAAACTCTGGGCAAAAACATGGTCCAGGTCAATGTTTGGCAGCATATTTATATAATCTATCTATGTCGAAATGACCTGAAATTTGTTTTGCTTATAGTAAAGAGCTTCATCTTTCAAAAAAAAGAATCATGCAATTCGAGTAAGAAACGAAAGAGATATGTTGTCTCAAACATGGACTCAGGCCATGTTTGTAGCAACTCGGAAAACAAAATGTGCACAGAAAATTTTCAAGTCGTGCATTGATTTTGTAGTGCAGTTTTCAGGCATCAAATGAATATTTTTTGAAATTAAATTTAACATGCTTATACTACAACACACAGGATATCAACTGAAGAAAATTCGGCAGCATTTTGTTGCCGAAATCAAAAGATATAACCATGCAAAGAGATAACCCAAAACAGATTCGCAAAAAGAAGGGGTTTTTAGGCTCAAGGAAAAAGTTAGAGAAAAATTTAGTTTCAGGGTCAATATGTTTGTTTTTTAGGCTGAAGGACACTTTTTAGTGTAATACACAGAATGATAGTTGTAAATATCATTTTCAGTTTACACTAAAAAGTGTCCTTCAGACTAAAAAGCAAACTTGTTGTCCCTGAGACTAAATTTGTTTGCAACTTCTTCCTTGTGCCTATTTACCTGCAGCAAGAAAACTGTCAACAAAAATGACTACAAAAGCTCAAATTTTGATTTTTAAAGCTTTGCTTCAGTTAGAAATTGTGAGTTTATTATCCACCTTGCTGAATACTTGTGCTACAAGAGAAAATCGGTGAAATGGAGCAAGCTTTGGCCTTGAAAATGGCTTCAACAACTTGAAAAAAATGTACATAAACATGCAAGAACAAAACTTACTGTAATTAGAAAACCAATATCTCAAACTAAGATTTTGATGAAATTATTGATGTTTTGGAGTTGATTACCTTTTAATTCACTCTAGTTTGAAGAAATTTCAGCTTGAATTTAAGAAATTGAGTTCGTAGTTTGAGATTTGCAAAAATAGTAAGGTGTTTTTTTTTCTTATTTCAAAGAAGAGGAAGAAGGAGAAGTATGAATGTACTGCCAATGTTTTCCTCTTTCTTAATATTAGGTTAAGTGTACTAATGGACCTAATGGACTCAAAAATAAAAGAAAAATCAAATGATTTGAGGAATTAATTCTTGTACATATACAATTATGTACAAGTTACATAATATTACCAAATAAATTACATTTCTCTTTCAAGTTTTAATCAAATAAAATATGTAAACTTATATACATATGAAATAAAACATTTTACCTCATATAAAAGATAAATTTATATTTTTTAAAACATTTATTATTGTTAAAATTCTTTATTTTACAAAATACATAATTTTCACAAATAATTGAACAAAACATTATTTTTAATTTTTAAAATTCCACAAAAATATTTTTCTTGCTTAGAAAAATATAACTAACCATTCTAAATCCAAATTTATAATTAAAACTCATTTTAAAATCAATTTCCACCTTTTTATTTGATTAAACAACTTTTAAAAACCAAACACTTCTTTTAAAAATTATTAGAAGAAGTAATTGGCAATAATTAATATAGTTATTTCATTTTCTCTAAATAAGAACTATTTTCCATTTGTTATTAACCCAAACAAATAAAACAAAGTTCCCAACTTTATTTTCCAAAATTCATTGTTTATTCCAAATAAACAATTTAAAATCTCCAATTTTATTTTAATTTGCAAAATTAAATTATAACTACCGTTATAATTTAATAATAACAGTTAATCTCCAAAATTAGGGTTGTTACACAATGTATTTTGGTTATTAACCAATTTAATTATTTTAGTTACTAAAGATTTCATGGGAAAATTAGTTTAAATCAAATTATAAGTTAAAATTAAATGAGTAAATGGTGATTAATTATTTGATTAATTCAAATAATAATAAATCATGAATTGTTTATACAAGGTCTGAAATCGTGAAGAATCGTGAAGAAAATAAGCTAGTTTGGTTTGGGTTGCATAAAATCAAAGGTGAGTTAATCTCACTCACATCTGGATTATCAGTTAATTTAAATAGTTAAAATTTAAATTATTGGATGATTGCTTGAATTGATGATCTATTATAGTTTGGATGTGATATTATATAGTGTGTGTGTATATATATCGGAATGATTGATATTCCCCTATTATATAGCGGATGAGACCCTATGTGCCTCGCATAAGAGCGGATGACCCTTTATACCACGATATCCCATTCGAAGTGGGATTGGTATTTTTTTATTATGCTTGCATCTGTGGATGCAGGAAAATAGGTTGGAGGGATCCAACTGGATTCCTCAAAAATATTGAAATTATTTTCATAATCTGTGTTATGATTGATTGATTATCTGTGATCGATTATATTTGAAATTAGAAGTAATAAATGTTATGGGTTTTGCTGAACATAGCACAATTTTTATCTAATCATTTAATTCTCCTTCCTCTTCGCTTTAAGTGCAAAATTGTATGTTTTATATGGAAATTAAGTTGAAGAAAATGAGTTTTATAAACGTTTCGAAATTACTTTAAAAATTGCCTTTGAATTTCTCTTATTATAAAGCATATAATTTTTATACTAGAAATAATATATAATAATAGTTTCAAAAGCCCATTTATTTGAAAGCATTTTTAAAACACATTATAATACCAGTGTATGAAATACAGAAAGAAATATCAAGAAAACATCGAAATAATGGAAATTACACAAGTATTATCCGTTTAAAACAAACTGCGACTAAATATTCGACAACAAGTTTGAACAAGTTAGCAGTGTCAAAATCACTTGAAATGTAGATCAACATTCCTACTTCAGTCTGTAAAAAATTTTATTCAAATTCGATTTGAAACGAAGAATCTGCGTCGTTTCAAAGTTGGACAAAAACAAGGTTAAATCGCTGAATTCCAACAGGCTGCGGGTTCAAGTTCGACAACATTTTCGAAATAGAAAACGAAACCAGATTGTCATTAAATTTTGCAAGAATGCAATTCAACACTCCTACTTAAATCTGCAAAAATAATGACTCAAATCCGATTTGAAACAAATGTGTTATGCTATCTCAAACATGGACTCGGGTCATGTTTGCAACAGTTCAGAAACCAAAAATGTACAGGCCTGAAACCATCTTGGGTTCAACTTTCAAGCATGAAATAGAGGATCAATTTGCATCGGATTGAGCTCAAAATTGGTATGCATGTAGTAGAAAATTTTATCTTTCAAAAAAAATATTGATGCAATTTGGATAAAGTAAAAGAAAGTTATGATGTCTCAAAGTTGAACACACAATGTTTTCACTGTAAAACTCTGGGCAAAAACACGGTGCAAGTCAAAGTTTGACAGCATATTTATATAAGCTATCTATATCGAAATGACCTGAAATTTGGTATAATTATGATAGAGTGCTTCATCTTTCAAACAAAAAAAGAGTCATGCAATTCGAGTAAGAAACGAAAGAGATATGCTGTTTCAAACATGGACTCATGCCATGTTTGCAGCAACTCGGAAAACAAAATGTGCACAGAAAATTTTCAGGCTGTGCATTGATTTTGCAGTGCAGTTTTCAGGCATCAAACTAATATGTTTTGCAATTAAATTTGACATGCATATACTACAACACACAAGCTATCAACTGAAGGAAATCCGGCAGCATTTCATTGTCGGAATCAAAAGATATAACCATGCAAAGAGATAACCCAAAACAGATTCACAACAAGAAAACTATCAACAAAAATGAGTACAAAAGCTCATATTTTGATTTTTGAAGCTTTGCTTCAGCTAGAAATTATGAATTTATCACTCTGCTTGCCGAATACTTGTGCTATAAGAGAAAATCGGTGAAAAGAAGCAAGCTTTGGCCGTGAAAATGGCTTCAACAACCTAAAAAAAATGTATATAAACATGCAAGAACAAAACTTATTGTAATTAGAAAACTAGTATCTCAGACTAAAGTTTTGATGAAATTATTGATGTTTTGGAGTTGATTACCTTTTAATTCACTCTAGTTTGAAGAAATTTTAACTTGAATTGAAGAATTGAGTTCATAGCTTGAGATTTGCAAAAATGGCGAGGTGGTTTTTTTTTCTTCAAAGAAGGAAGTATGAATGTACTGCCAATGTTTTCCTCTTTCTCATATTAGGTTAAGTGTACTAATTGACTAAATGGACTCAAAAATAAAAGAAAAATCAAATGATTTATGGAATTAACTCATGTACATATACAATTATGTACAAGTTACATAATATTACCAAATTAATTACATTTCTCTTTCAAGTTTTAATCAAACAAAATATATAAACTTATATACATATGAAATAAAATATTTTACCTCATATAAAATATAAATTTATATTTTTAAAACATTTTTTATTATTAAAATTTTTTATTTTACAAAAATACACAATTTTCACAAATAAATGGACAAAACATTATTTTTAACTTCTAAAATTCCACAAAAATATTTTTCTTGCTTAGAAAAATATAACTAACCATTATAAACCCAAATTTATAATTAAAACTCATTTTTAAATCAATTTCCACCTTTTTATTTGATTAAACAACCTTTAAAAATCAAACACTTCTTTAAAAATTATTAGAAGAAGTAATTGGCAATAATTAATACAATTATTGCAATTTCTCTAAATAAAAACTATTTTCCATTTATTATTAACTCAAACAAATAAAATAAAGTTCCAAACTTTATTTTTTCATTTTAATTTTCAAAATTTTATTTCAAATAAACAATTTAAAATCTCCAATTTTATTCTAATTTGTAATATTAAATTATAACTACCGTTGAAATTTAATATTAATACGTAATCTCCAAAATCAAGGTTGTTCAGACTCCTCCCTTAATAATATTGCGTCCATGCAATTTCTAGAGAAGGATTTATATTCAATATAATTATTTCATCAATCAAAGGAAGATATATAAGCTCGAGTTTAAAACTTCTCACCCTCAACATAAGATTATAGAAAACCAAGATAAGATTGCACGATTAATTTTATGGTTTCCCGAGTGGAATTACTGGAATTTGTGGACTATTGAATTTCTACGAGCAATACATCCCTATTTTGTTGGCGTTTCACATTCGAAGCAAAACACGGATAGGATGTTACGCAATAGTTAAATCGGGTGAGATCGATTCCTAAGAAGCTTCACGAACAGAGTCGTTATTTAGTCACAACTTTTATCCCGAACTCCAATCCACAAGATGATAATCGATACGACTTCCATATAAGACTACGAAGGGAGTCATACCGATATTAGATCGACATCCATTATGGAAAGAAAACCCAATAAGTGGTAGGTGGTTTTCCCCCAATACCACAAAACTCATACGACTGCATAAATGCAAGTCGTTAAATAATTGCACAAAGGCAAGATAAACACAAGGAATAGATCTTTAAATATTTTCTTACTAATTAAATATTCTTAAAGTTTTCCAACCCACTATCTTCAAGATTTAAAATTCTCAATTTTCGACAATTGAATTTTTTTAAAGCTTCTTACTTAGATTTTAAATTTAAATTCATTACTCTTCATTAGAGTAAATAAAGTTTAAGTTGTTTATTCTCTAATTCTTCCATAGGTATTCTCTAGTTTGTAGCACATATTTTTTTCCACTAAATTTATCAAATTTTAAACCATTTTACTTTATGATTTAAAAGGACACTTATTAGACCCTTCATCGATGGCTCTAAATATTCACTAATTAAATTTTCTCAAAATTTTTCTAAGTGTTTAATTTTTAAAAAAAATTCGACAGAGTCACCTTTGCATGGAGAGCCCTTTACAATTCATAAATATGAATTATAGATATACATCGACCAAATGGTTGGAACACAATATATATATATATATATATATATATATATATAATTCTTAACAAATAAACACTAAGCAATTCATACCTTTCATTTTTAGCATTTAAAAGGCGATCATGCTTACTTTTATACTTACTGTTTGCCTAATTAATCATTCAAATATTCTCTTGCACCTGCACTTAACTTATTGAAACATATTAGCATGCATTTATAAACATACGAAGCATTAAAATCATAGTATAAATAAAACAACAACTCAAAACTTCAAAATTTCAAATTCAGGCCTGCTAAAAAGACTCAGGCTTTTGACATAGTAAAACCCATAATATGAAAATACTCATAAAATAAAATTTATTCTACTCAGTCAAACTTTCCATCGATATAAAGATCATCGAAATTGGATTTACGTTTTGAAAGTTATGCCCAATTTACTTCAGCTTTAAACTCAGAAATTATAAAAGAGGACAGAGATGTCCATCAGTTTTCAAACTCATTTTTAAATAACCAAACTGCAAAATTTTCAAAAATGATACAAATATGATTTATAGATTACTAAAAGAACTCTCTTTTGTGAAAAATAATTGACTCACTTGGATTTGTAAATCATAAGTTATCGCTGTTTAAAACAGCACTTTTCAATCAAAATTTTCCGATAAAAGACCTTTTATTGTCAAAACTTTCAAACCATTATTAAATCCAAACTACATAATTTTAGATCAAAAATATTTTCTCTAAAACATTAATTACATGATCTTTTTCTCCGTAAAGCTAAGACATCTGGAATCACACTATAATACAGACAACAAACTTTCAAAATGGTTTACAAAGAAAACTTTTTCCAAATTAACAAACAAGTCTTTTAAAAGAAGACTCATATTTTAATTAAGATAATTACTTTCTTATATTAGTAAGAAACAATTATCTATCCAAACTAGACTTTGGAATTACATATTGATTTTTTTTAAATTGCTTTCACAATTAAAAATCTTATCTTGTTGCTCTATTTATTATTAATCTAGCTTTTCAAAAAAATTTGCATTTTATAATAAATGAATCTTTTATATTCAGTTTTCTCTTAATCCACAAATCTAAACATCTATTTTATTATCACTTAGAACTAGCCAAGGTTGATACTTAATTCAAACTTGTTTTCAATTGAACTTCACAAATACATAATTAACAAGTTTTTAACACTATTTAAATTCATAACCAAAATTACACTAATGGTTTTGCTCCTTATTAAATTTCATGCTAATTCAAAACCACCAAATTAGCATTTTATTAAATTTTCCCAAGGGCATACTTTTTTTTCACTTGTTATTAATCAAATGATTAAATGTTTAAACTAATCTTCATAACTATCCTTTTACTTTTTACTAAACCTCATTCCAATCAATATTTTGGTTTTCTAAACAGTTCATTTTTCTTAATTTGAATACTTTGATTTATTAATCACTAGCACATAGTTTCATCCAATTAAGGTATTTCCTTAATTAAAATTATTTTCCATGTAAATGAATTAGCATAAGGTAATATTTTTCAAAATACTTTACCCAAAAGCTTACTTAAGCATTTTAATTTTCCATGTATGTAAACTTTCACAAATATGTAATATAACCAATAATGAATACAATTTATTTAAATTAAACCATATTCAAAATTTCCAATTATCAATTTATAAAATGATAACATCTAACTAATACATTTATAGCGAATGACATTATCAAGGACTGTAAAGTTGACCAAATAAACATTGCCCTCTATGTCACACTATTTTCATAAGTCCTTAAGTATATATAAAATACTTATCTAAAATGGCAATTTAGAATTTTTAAAATCTTTGCAATATCTATATATTTTTGCATTCAACATCCATACTAGTAAATATTAATTATTGCCATTTCAAAAGCATGTATCACATCGCCCTGTAAGCGTTTAGGAATCCCTATCGATAACGCTGATCAGATGCATCGACCATAATTCTTAAAATACTTATTAGTCAATTGATACGAGAAATTACAAAACCTGTTTTGATTTCTTAAGGAATCTTAAACTTGGTTATAACAATGTTTATTTTCAAAACATAAAACGTCTTCTAATTATACAACCATGCAATCAATTCATAAAAAGAATCAAGTTATATACATAAGTATATCTCTTGCTAGAAAGATTTTCCATTCACATGGATGCTTTCTTTCCTAAAAATTCTTTTAGTGATTTTATTTCTTTAAAATGCATCCATGAAATTATTAAACATTAAATTTTTATTTCATTTTAACCTTTGGTTAAATACCGCTTATGAATTAAATTTCATTTTCAAAATTTAATCTTTCTAATAATTCTTATGGTAGCTACAACTTGAAGACACCGAAAGTTCTTATCATTTGCATTGAGTAGGTTTCTAACTCTCAATTATATCACCTACTCAATATTATTTCAACAATTACTATGCTAACACACATTCATGTAATTATCAACCAAACAAGCATTTACTAAAAACAAAGCATTAAATGTGCCCAACGAAAACGGTCACACCATTTCCGCTGCGCAACTCTAAGCACTGAGGATCAAAACACATAATTTAAATCTAAGCCATCAGAGGTCTAATTTCTACTATTTTAAAAAATAGTGATATTTAAAACCCTTATAATGTTTTCAAATTTATTATCCATTCTAAGGAAATGAAAAGACTAAAGGTACGATTGAGGAATACGATAGCGGGAAACTATGTTATCACTTGTATTATACTTGGATGTACTGTAATATGTGTTTATGTTCTGTGTTTATCATATTTTGTTCTGAGCTCAGCTCCGATACCAAGCTTTAACGCCCCACTCCGAGACCCACATTAGCAAAGAGTATTACAAGGTAATACCTTCTGCTAATATGAAGAATAGAGCTGGATAGGAGCGACCATCTATAGCCTTGTCTTAACTATCTACTGAATACGCCGATAAATGTAGCATATTTTTTTTTTAAGTGGATCGACATATCCAATAGATATTTTATACAAAAGTATAATGGTTATAAGATCTAACAGAACAAAATATAACAAATCAAATGTAAAACACATCACAGAACAGTAGATCATCATATACATATACACATATATAGATATATCACAGAGTATACAAAATGATACATGTCAAGTGGTGTAGCAACCACAATATACGGACGAGTCAAAAGAATATACATATCAGAGTTACAACCAAAAAGGATTGAATAAAATTTTTAACAAAAGGAGCTAGCTGAATAGTCCATGCAGAAGTAGAATAGTCCATGCGGAAGCAGAATAGGCTAAGTTCAAATGTACCAAACCTGAAACATCTTGGTCTGACCCGAGTATAAAATACATGGGTCAGTCTAGCTAAACAAATCAGTAAGATAAGCTAAATGATAATGAACATGCAAGGTCATAAAGTACCACAAATATTTATAAAAGAGATAACTCGATCATATAACAAAAGATGAATCATAATAAGCCTCATATCATCGGCAACTCAAATAAACAAAGGATATGAATGTCCCAAATCAAGCCAAAAAGACAGATAACAAATACCAATTAAGGTAACATAAGTTTTCACAAGGTAATCGCTATATGTCGTGTGGTTCAAAGGACCTACCCCGAAAGGCGATACTCTAGGGAAATATAAATATCAAAGAAACAAAGGATGCATGTGCTCAGTACTGTATAAACAAGGATCCACAAGCCTATAGGCGACAAACTCATGTATCTCTCGAGCGGTGACGAAGGACCAACTCCAAAAGCGAGACTATAGGGCAACAAACCCGAAGGCACCAACCCGAAGGCAATAAATCCGAAGGCACAAACCCGAAGGCAACAAATCGTAGTGACGAAGGTCCGGAGGTCCAGTACTGGACACCACTAACTGGCAATATGTGTCACAACCCCTCGGATAGGAACCCGCAAAGTGTTAATGTGTGTCCCATACCACACGTTCGCACTAAACTGTTTACTAACTGTTAGTCAATTCCACAATCAAAGTAGTACAAAGTTTACCTCATCTCATCGGTAAACCAGACCCGAAGGTCAAAACGATCAAACGAATAGATTAGGAATTAACTGAAAAGATAAACGCACATGTTCATAACACGCGTTTTATTAATCATTTAATTCTCCTTCCTCTTCGCTTGAAGTGCAAAATTGTATGTTTTATATAAAAATTAAGTTGAAGAAAATGAGTTTTAGAAATGTTTCGAAATCACTTTAGAAATTGCCTTTGAAATTCTCTTATTATAAAGTGTATCATTTTTATACTAGAAATAATATATAATAATAATTTCAAAAGCCCATTTGTTTGAAAAACATTTTTGAAACACATTATAATACCTGTGTACGAAATATAGAAAGAAATATCAAGAAACATCGAAATAATGGAAATTACACCAAGTATTATCCGTTTAAAACAAGATGCGACTAAATATTCGACAACAGGTTTGAACAAGTTAGCAGTGTAAAAATTACTTGAAATTTTGTATAAATGTAGACCAATATTCTTACTTCAATCTGCAAAAAGAATCATTCAAATCCGATTTGAAACGAAGAATCTGCATCGTTTCAAAGTTGAACCAAAACAAGGTTAAATCGCTAAATTCCAGCAGGCTGTGGGTTCAAGTTCGACGGCATTTTCAAATAGCAAACGAAACCAGATTGTCATTAAATTTTGCAGGAATGTAATTCAACACTCCTACTTAAATTTGCAAAAATAATGACTCAAATCCAATTTGAAATGAATGAGTTATGCTGTCTCAAACATGCAATCAGGCCATGTTTGCAATAGTTCAGAAACCAAAAATGTACAGGCCTGAAACCATCTTGGGTTCAACCTCTTGGCATGAAACAGAGGATCAATTTGCATCAGATTGAGCTTAAAATTGGTATGCACGTAGTAGAAAATTTTACGTTTCAAAGAAAAAAAGATCGATGCAATATGGATAAAGTATAAGAAAGTTATGATGTCTCAAAGGTGAACCCAGACAGTGTTTTCACTACAAAACCCTGGGCAAAAACACGGTCCAGGTCAAAGTTTGGCAGCATATTTATATAAGCTATCTATGTCGAAATGACCTAAAATTTAGTACGATTATAGTAGAGAGCTTCATCTTTCAAAAAAAAAAGAATCATGCAATTCGAGTAAGAAATGAAAAAGATATGCTGTCTCAAACATGGACTCAGGCCATGTTTGCAGCAACTCGGAAAACAAAATGTGCACAGAAAATTTTCAGGCTGTGCATTGATTTTGCAGTGTAGTTTTCAGGCATTAAATGAATATGTTTTGCAATTAAATTTGACATGCATATACTACAGTACACAGGCTATCAACTGAAGAAAATACGGCAGCATTTAATTGCCGGAATCAAAAGATATTACCATGCAAAGTGACAACCCAAAACAGATTCACAACAAGAAAACTATCAACAAAAATGAGTACAAAAGCTTAAATTTCGATTTTTAAAGCTTTGCTTCAGCTAGAAATTGTGAGTTTATCACTCTCCTTGCTGAATACTTGTGCTACAAGAGAAAATCGATGAAAATGAGCAAGATTTGGCCATGAAAATGGCTTCAATAACCTAAAAAAAATGTACATAAACATGCAAGAACAAAACTTATTGTAATTAGATAACCAATATCTCAAACTAAGATTTTGATGAAATCATTGATGTTTTGGAGTTGTTTACCTTTTAATTCACTCTATTTTGAAGAAATTTTAGCTTGAATTGAAGAAATTGAGTTCATAGCTTAAGATTTGCAAAAATTATGAGGTGGGTTTTTTTTTATTTCAAAGAAGAGGAAGAAGGAGAAGTATGAATCTACTGAGAATGTTTTCCTCTTTCTCAATATTGGGTTAAGTGTACGAATGGGCCTAATGGACTCAGAAATAAAAGAAAAATCAAATGATTTAAGGAATTAATTCATGTACATATACAATTATGTACAAGTTACATAATATTACCAAATAAATTACATTTCTCTTTCAAGTTTTAAATCAAACAAAAATGTAAACTTATATACATATGAAATAAAACATTTTACCTCATATTATAGATAAATTTATATTTTTAAAACATTTTTTATTATTAAAATTCTTTATTTTACAAAAATACACAATTTTCCCAAATAAATGGACAAAACATCATTTTTAACTTCTAAAATTCCAAAAAAATATTTTTCTTTCTTAGAAAAATATAACTAACCATTATAAATCCAAATTTATAATTAAAACCCATTTTTAAATCAATTTCCACCTTTTTGTTTGATTAAACAACTTTTAAAAATCAAACACTTCTTTTAAAAATTATTATAAGAAGTAATTGGCAATAATTAATACAGTTATTGCATTTTCCCTAAATAAAAACTATTTTCCATTTATTTTTAAACCAAACAAATAAAATTAAGTTCCAAACTTTAGTTTCTCATTTTAATTTCCAAAATTCATTGTTTATTCCAAATAAAATCTCCAATTTTATTTTAATTTGCAATATTAAATTATAACTACTGTTATAATTTAATTAGCAGGTAATCTCCAAAATCAGGGTTCTTACACAATATATTTTGGTGATTAACCTATTTAATTATTTTAGTTACTAAAGATTTCATGGGAAAATTAGTTTAAATCAAATTATAAGTTAAAATTAAATGAGTAAATGGTGATTAATTGTTTGATTAATTAAAATAATAGTAAATCGTGAATTATGTATACAAGGTCTGAAATCGTGAAGAAAATAAGTTAATTTGGTTTGGGTCGCATAAAATCAAAGGTGAGTTAATCTCACTCACATCTGGATTATCAGTTAATTTAAATAGTTAAAATTTAAATTATTGGATTGATTGCTTGAATTGATTATCTATTATTAGTTTGGTTGTGATATTATGTAGTGCACACACACACACACACACACACACACACACACACACACATATATATTGGAATGATTGATATTCCCGTATTATATAGCGGATGAGACCCTATGCTTCCTGCAAAATAGCAGATGATCCTTTATACCGCAATATCCCCTCGAAGTGGGATTGGTATTTTTTTAATGTGCTAGCATCTGTGGGTGCAGGAAAATAGGTTGGAGGGATCCAAGTGGATTCCTCAAAAATATTGAAATTGTTTTCATAATCTGTGTTTTGATTGATTATCTGTGATCGACTATATTGGAAATTGGTAGTAATAAATGCTATGGATTTATCTAAACATAATTTGGTACTTGAAGATATCAAAAAATATAAAAGATTTGATTTTGAAAGAGATATAAAGAAACAAATTTAAGTAAAGTAACTTTAGATAAATCAAATGAATGAATTTGGAAAAGAATAAAAAAGTTTGATTTTAAAATCCTATCGAATAAATTGTGAATATGGGAAAAAGATATTTAAATAAATGGGAATAGATGAATTTTGAAACTTAAGTGATATTGTTTAAAGAAATAAAGGATTTTTTTTAAATTCATAAATTTAAAATGTTGGGAAATAAGAAGAGGAATTTTGAAATAAAGTATGAAATGGATATTTCAGATTTAAATAAGGGTTTAGATCATAATAAAAGGGTAAATATGGAGTTAATGTATTTTGGAAATTGATTTGGGTAAATCGAGAAGCAAATTAAAAGGGAATTTAATTCAGAGAATCAATTTGAAAGATCTATTAAGTGTTTGGAAATGGTGATTGAAAGGGAAATGAGATTATGAAATTTGTAAACAGGGTTTAAAAATGAAGTGAAATATTTATCAGTGGATAATTTGGAAGTATAAATTCACGGTGGGAATTTATAAGGAAAGGGTGATTGGTTTAAAAATAAATAGTGGTTTTTTTAAAGAGTGGAAAAGAATTTACGGGTTGGGATGTAAATTAAACCGAAATAAATCGAGAAGGATATATAAATGGTCAGATGGACTATGTTGAAATGGAAAGTGTATTTTCTTAGAAAGCTAAGTATATTTTTTTGAAAGAAGGTCTTAAGTATAAAAATAAAAGTTTTAAAAGAAGAATGTTTTTAGAGAAGTATTTATTATTTAAATTATTTTAAAATTTTAAAGTAAATATATTTATTAAATTAATTATGGTAGTAATTATTTTTAAAGGTTAAATTAGTATTATGATTTAAAGGATAATTATAAGTATTTATACTTCATACAATTGTTTTATTTAAAAACGGTTAAATTAGTATTATGATTTAAAGGATAATTATAAGAATGTTTATAAGTATTTATACTTTATACAAAATATAATAATCAAATAACAGTTCATGAAGCTGTTTACAACACATTTGATTATGCTTATACAATACAGAATTAGAGTTACACATATCAGAGATAAATAAATAACAATGTAGCAGAACAGTGTGATGCCGTGGAATAATATAGTAAATAATAATAATACAATCTTCGTCTTCGTCCTTCAAAAATAAGGTCTTCAAATCCTAAAATGCTCAGGCTGACCCGAGCGAATTGAAAAGACCAAACACTCGAGTCAAAACTAAAAGATCTTATGTAAGTTAAATCAACGGTAAATAAATATGAGTGGAACGACGTCAGAGATGTTTATAGGGTTTGCCATCTCCCATCCAGTGTTTAACGTGAGTGTAGTAACTTAAGAGATGCTTGGGATTCACATCTCCTAAGGATCCGTTAAACTATCTACTATGTAGTACAATACGCTATTATAATATGTCTACAGTAGAGTAAAGGTATTAACATAGCGTTAAGGCTTTGCGTTTTCCACCTTAACACATTTTATATATTCCCATAGTTTATACAGTACTGTAATCCCACCCACACTGGGTGTCGTCCGAGGGCACTCCATAGGTATGGTACAAAACAAACTCGTAGAAGGTGCGCTAGGGTAGGTGACACGACACTACTAGGCAATGCCATGGTAGATATACCAATTACACTTCTGCACTGTTGGTAACACATAGCCGCAATTACCACCCAACTCGAAACACACTCTCGAGTAAAATCGTAGGGTGGCCACCAAATAAATCAAAAGTCAGAATATAGTATGGATGGAGTGTGTCCGATCGGAGGAGCTACCTCATTTGGCCCGTCAATTGCTCCTGTTTTAGCCACTTTAAGCCAATTCAAGGGAGTTGGGTCCACGTATATACCTCACATAGGATCGGCGCCACTATCCTACTTTATTCTGGAATTTCCACTGCTCACACAGTTGTCAAAGTGATTTGTTGTCTTGGCAGAGAGTATGACAACATCCGATCCCAGTCTCTTTGACAACCAATCGCTTATTACACACCGGATGGTTCTTTTACATTTCCAAAATCATTTCATAATTGATATCAAAATATCATATTTGATTCAAACCATATCACTTTCGAAATTATTACTTACTTTCAAAATCATATTCGCCTTTGAAATCATAGTTCGATAATTATATTTTCTTTCAAAGACAAATTCACAATTTATATCGAAATATCGTGTGCTCAAAAAAATATGCCACTTTCAAATCATTTTTCTTCCAAAAATCATATTTTCAAAACCGGTTAAGTCCTTGCTTCAAAATCATCATTTTGATTTATTATAACATTCAAAATTCCAACTTAGGTTATAACATCATTTAACCATATTTTCTTTTTAAACCAATTGAATTGAATTTAAACACTTCCACTTTACTTGGTCTGTAAATTTAGAAATGGTTTAAATAATTATAAATAGTTAAAATAGTCCAAAATAGTGTAATATAGATTTCAACTAGATCAAATATAATTAAAATAGATTAAATAGCATAAAACAGATTAATTAAATTAAAAAATAAATAAAATGGTTTTAATTAGTTTTAAAAATAATTTAATTTGGTTTAATTAGTTTTCAAAATAAATTAATTTGGTTTAAAATAGATCAACATAATATATATATATAGTTAATATTGATTAAATAGTTTAATAAATTTGAAAATATTAATAATTTGAAATATAAAGTAATATATTTTTAAAACAGTTTATATTAAAATATGAATTTGGAATTTTTGTCAAATTAAACTATTCATCTCATTTCAACATATCTGTACTACTTCAAATTTCCAAATCGACAAAACAAATTTCAATAACCTATCGAATTTCATATCGTTTCAATCCATTTCCAAAATATCAATACGGATTACTCCAATTTCAAACTATTTCAAATTTATTTTCAAACAAATTCAATAACTCAATTTCGATAGAATTTCATTTATACGTAAAAGTTTAGCTGTAATTCCCGATTTAATTTTCTTAAAGAAATTCCTTTTTAAGCCAATCGCATTTCAACACAAAACTTGATTTTCCAATAATACTTCAATTCATATAAATCAAATTTTATTTCATAACATCAATTTGTTAAATTCAAAAATTTAAGGATTTTAAAATCATTTAATTTAACCCAGCTGGTGTCCGTATATAATTTTCTACCCTAGGGTCAAGTGATATGGATATTTATCATTTCAATCCGAAATTTAATTTTTATGGTTATATATCATTTCAAACCGCAATCCCGAAATAAATAAATCCATAAAATCGCTCGAGTCTATCTTTTCAACCCATAACGATTATTCCTTAATCTATATAGCAATTGAGTATGTATCATTTCAACCCGTAGTGAACTTGCAGTTTATAACGATATAAAATACATCATCCATTCATCCAATATCAACAATCATCATCCATTACAATCATCATCCATTATAATCATTATCCAGATCAATCAGTAAATATCAATATAGAACTGATAATCAATAATAGGTATTTAACTGGCAATTTATATTCAATAATAAATTAAATAACGATTTAATTCAAATAAATTCAAATTAACTGAGATGGTGATTTAAAATATGCCAAACAGTCATAAATAAATTCCTAATCACATCATAAATTAATTTAACGAACATAAGAAAGTTTAGAAGTTGTGAGTGGGTTAAAACACTCACCTTTTGAATTTAAATTGAATTTAAATCCAATTTAAAATCAAAATTTGAACAGTCTCAGAATTTGTCCAACCATTGTCAAAACGTTCGAAATTCTGATACGATCCCAATGCAAGAAACCGTGCGTGAATCGGACCTTATATGCGAAAGTTATGCTAATTAGAACAGTCTAAAAAAATAAAAATAAATAGACAGCGAATAGGGATGCGCCACGTCACCTAGTTTGTGAAACCCTATTTGCTACAAAGCACGATCTTGCTCCAAAGAACAACCACCGACGAACTTTGACCAAAACCCGAGCCTATGGCCCACGCGATCACGATCCCTCGACGCCTACATCCCCTCCACCTCAGGCCGTGCCTCCTTCACGCACGCGACCCCTCCGCCGCCAACTGAAGCGCCACGCCGCCGCAATTAAAGGTCCTCCAAAACCAGCTATTTATGACACTATCTCGGCAAACGAATGACATTTCTCGGACCTGCTCTTCATTCTCTTTCAAATACCACCTCCCGATCATCGATCGGGCGACGATCCACCGTTTGATCGTCAAAATCTAAAATGAACGACCTAGGTTCATTCTTGATTTCTAGACAAATGATGATCTGAATCAAAAAATGAACCGCACCGGTGAATTATGGTGGTCAAGAGCTTCGAATTGATATATAATTCGATAAGGTTTGTGGAGTTCAAATTTTGAAGTTGAGATTTGATTTGAAATTGAATTAGGAATTAGCGTTTGTCTGCCATTGGAAAACGGAGGAGCAAATGGAATTATACGCACTGAAATCAGAATTAAGAGATGATCTAGGGTATATAACGATATATACACACACACAGACACACACACACACATATATATTGGCAAACAAAATAGAAATGAATGGGCTCGATTGGTTTGGATAATTGAACGGTGAACGACCCGAAAAGCCCATTTTGTCTCCAGAACGAAAATGGGTCAATCCATATATCGAAATAGATGTTTTCGAACATTTTAAATTCAATGGAACATGTTTCAAGTCCTAATTCCATCGTATGAAGAAGTTATGTTAATATCAGCTTATTTCAAATTGATTTCGATTAATTTCAAATAACTTGATTTCTAAGCGTTTCGAGTCCGTACGATCAAACGACAGGTCCAATCGTTACGAAAATTGAAATCCTACAATAATTCACCATTACGGATCTGATGAAACTTATTTTGTCAAAATCCGAGTCAGTGGCCAAAATGGCTATTTTCACATTATCAAATTGCGACATCCCGCCTTTTTGTACGTTTTAGGCGGACACATATGCCGACTCAAACCATACAGAAGGGCGGATTGTTATTGGTGTGAGTAATAAAAGCAGAGAAAGAAGAAAAACAAAATAGAATCTTGCAGCGGAATGATAAAATATAATAATCAAATAAACAGTTCATGAAGCTGTTTTACAAAACATTTGATTTTACTTATACAACACAGATCAGAGTTACACATACTAGAGAATATAAAAATGCAACGGAACAATATAAATACAGTGGAATAATAGAATAAATAATAATAGTAGTACAATCTTCGTCTTCGTCCTCCATAGATATGGTCTTCAATTCCTGAAATGCTCAGGCTGACCCGTGCGAAGTGAATTACTTAAGTTTTTATTAGCTACAAATGTTTTAATGCAAGTACACAAGACCTACAAATTTTTTAAAGCCTTAACTTTATTTTTCTTTTAATTACTTAAGTTTTATAAATTATGAAATTTTGTTTTTTTCATTAATTTATCTATTGTGTTTTTAAATGTTTATATATATATATAAATACATTTATTCATGTTAAATTTAAAAAGAAAGAATATTAACCATTTTATTAAATCTAATTTAAACTTAAACTATTTACTTAATTTGATAACTATAAATAAGTACTAGTGTTAAAAATGTTCAATTTAACTTCAATTAATTTCTAAAAAAATCATTATATATTAAATTCAAGCCCAAGCTTTCAATTCGCAATTTATACATATATACACATTACATTTGGAAAACATATTTTTTTTATTAGCTTTGAAAAGATAAATTTTTCCAATTTAAATAATTATAAAAGAAGATTATCAATCAATATCAAACATATATATAAACGATAGCTATCATATTTATTTTGTTATGAAATGGAAATATATTAGAAAGTTTTCAAAACCAATATTTATTATCTGAATTATTTGTTCAACTTAAATCAGTGCTTCAATTAAAATCATTTAATTACCGATTAACCGATGTTCAAAAATCCAGGTTATCACAGTAAGCCAAATGTAGAATAAATATTTTAGCTTGATTTGGAAAGCTATTTCTCTGTGTGTTCATCTATTCTTTGGTTGTCTCCCTGTCTAGCAAATATCGAGGAAGAAATTTTCTTAAGGGGGCATCTGTAACTATCCTGGTTTTGAGTCAAATTTAATTTGGTAATTAATATAAAATTTTGGATTAAATTGTGAATTAATTTGAATTTTTCAAATTAAATAAGATATGTGCTTGTTAATTTATATAAATAGATTGTAATTTGAAATTTGAATTTGAAATTTTTCCAAAATAAATATTATATGTTGTTTATTTGTATCTATGTACACAAATTGATTTTTAATTGAATTTTGAATTTGGAACTCGAAAAATAAATATTTTAGAAAATAAATTTGATTTAAATCCTCTATATTTTAAGATTAGTAAAATTTGTTTTCTATTATAATATATATATATATATATATATGTAGTATATATTTTGGAAGTTATGATTTGAATTAAATATAAATAATTTTCAAAAGGCTATTTTAAGTTAAATTCTTATATATGTAAACTATACGTGATTACTTATTAATGTATAATTAGGTTAAAATCATTTTTCTTAAGATTATATAAATAGTTATAAACGTAAATGTATATAGATAAATATTTTTAATTAAAATAAGATTTAATATTCTTTCTTTTAATACACATGAACTAAGTTGTATACATACATACATACATACATACATACATACATACATATATATATATATCATTTAAAAATATAATAGGTTAAATAATAAAAACATGAAAACATATCTATATATATGTAAAACTAATTAAGAAATGTAAATAGAAAATTATATAAATATATATATATTTAAACATTAATAAATGTAAAAGACATGTGTAAGATAATTAGGTACATGCATTTAACGTTTGTAATCAATTTGGCATGCAAATATAACAAGTGTCAAATGTTAATTTTCTTTTCTTTATTTTCAAAAATAATAAAACAAGATATATTAAACACATTTCTTCTACTCTTCTCATTTTCTTTTATACCATTTAAAAACTAAAGCCTGGCAAACGAGAGATAAAATTTGAGCAAAATAAAACTAAAAAGAAAATCAAACCTGAGATCAAGCAAAGAACTGAAATCAAACTCAAGTTCTTCAATCTGGAAAAAATGAACTCAACTCAACATCAAACAAGGATTCAAGATCAAATCAAATTCAAGTGCAGAACAAATTCAAAAACCGGTTCAAAATCAATTCAACAAGTACAGATTATTTCAACAAAGTTTCAAATCAAAATCAAGGACCAGGCTTCTCTCTGTTCTTCATTTTGAGGTGAGTAAACTAAATCCTTTTAAAGCTTAAATCTGGTTGTAGATCTTGATAAATCTGTGTAGTTATATCGTAAATGTGGTTTACATGAATACATGGATGTTTTTTGTTTGAATTTAGTGATGACTGGATGTGCATGTCTGTGTTTATATAAAAATCATACTCTGTTCATAGTTATAGTTTTTCAAATTAAGTTCAAAAATTCAATATCTCTTCCCATAATCTTTTTGAGGGTTGGATGTTTAAACAAAATGTGTTCAGATTAACAAGATCTCAATTGTAAAAATGGTTTCAGAATTTATATTAAGTAACTATTTCAAAAAAATGATAAATCACAATGGAAATCAAAAATATGTCAAAATTCGAATGCCATGGTTTCAAATTTCACTTATATCCTTTTTCGACAAACTATGATTTTTAAAAATAAAATGAGGATTTTTAAGTTGGTATTTTGGGAGAAATTGAATAGTAAAAGGGAATTGGGTTCTTATCGATCTCTGGCGATCGTCAGGTCTAGGTTCATCGTGGTTGATGTCGAAGATAGTTTGGAGGATGCCGATGATGGAAAAATGGAGGGGTATTTTCAAATGATTGGATCGGCCAGGGGACGTCGAAGTAGGGTTTTTTGCGTGAGTTTGGTCAGCATTGATTTTTGAATTCGTGCAACGTCGAGAGAGGATCGGGTCCAATCGTAGGTGGAGGAATCGATTCGTGGAGCGGCGACAAAGGTTTGGATGGATCGGCGGTGGTTCTAATGGCCGGAGGTGATGGAAAGTGGTGTTTTTCTGATCAGGTTGGGTTCCAGTTTTTAGATCAATGACTCGATTTCTTTTTTCTATTGAATTCGTTGATCTAGAAGGTCGAGGAGGATGGTAGGGTGGTCGTCGACTTATCGAGGTTCGCAACGTTGATCGATGATGGTAGGAACCGGCGTACATGTGCACATATGCACGTTTTGTTTTTTGGGTTGTTCAAATTTAGGAAAGAAGGAGGATGCTCGGGTTAGCTTTGAAGAAAAATAGGGTTTGTCTCGGGAAAGTGGAAGCAAATGTGAAGCTCGGGAATTTTGTAGAGTTAACTCTAAAATTTTGATGATCGACCCGTGTTTTTCTATGCAAGCTAATAAGGTTTCAAAGACAAAATAAAATGTTGAAGTTTAAAGGCAAAGCAAGTTTTAAAATATATTAAAATGAACAATTTTTTTTAAAGAAATGGTAACCAAGTTCTAAAATAAATTTATTAAAACAAGTTTTCAAACAAGTTTTCAAAATGTATAGATTTTAAGTACAAATATTTTTAAGGTTAAATTGTTTTGGTTTATATAAAATTATATACATTAGGTTAATTGTGTAATTTAAAGTGTTTTTCAAATGTTATTTAGTGATGTAATTAAGAAATGATTAAGGCAAGTGTATTTTCAAATGATTTTGTATAAATTAATTTCAAGCTTTTGAATTTAATATGATCTAAATGGTGATTTATCTTTGATTTATTGAGATCTTGAGTAATTAAAGGATCATTAATTAATGAAAGTAATTAAAGGTTATTACTTAATGTGATTACTTAAAGGTTAATTGCCTTAATGTAATAAACAGTCGATTAATTAATATAAGTAATTAAAAGGGTAATTGCTTAATGAAATTAATTAAAGGTTAATTAATTATTGATTAAAGGTTAGATAATTATTAATTAAGGATAAATAATTATTAAAGGATTAATTAATTAATGATTAAAGGTTGATTAATCAAGTGATTAAAGAATAATTAATTAAAAGGTAATTTGTAATTAAATGTTAATTAATAATCAAGAGTTAATCACTTAATAATTAAAGGTTAATTAATTAGAGGATGATTAATTAATCTAATTAATTAAGGATTAATTAATTATGTAATTAACTTAAGGTTAATTTATTTATGCGATTGATTAAGGGATAATTAATTAATTAAGATTAATTAATTAAGATGTATAATTAAGGTTGATTAATTAAATTCATTAGTTAATATCGAATGGTTTGTAATTAATTAATGTTAATTAAGCAGGATCATAAGACATTAAATTATTTGGTTCAAATTAAATTAATTATAGATTATGTGATTAATTAATCTTTGCTTATTGATGATTGGATTGTATTGAATAATTTGAAGTGTTTGATATCTTTGATATGTGATGTTCTGTGATATGATTGCTTTGGATTGAGCTGTGAATTGTGATTTATTTATCTGTGATAAATTTACTTATTATCTATAAATGGAAGATAAGCGTTATAGGATTATACTGCTTATCGATATTGTTGTGCTTAATTGATGTTGGTTGTGTTATTCTATTATTGTGTGCAAAACCCCTGGACTACACCACACACACAAATAAGTATTTCATGGGAAATCAGTTAAGTCACGGATATTTTAAATTTAAATATTATTTTGATTAAAGGTTGAATTTTGAATCCAAAATAGTTTGGAAGTGAAATTGAGTTGACTATGAAAAGCTTTAGAAAAGGAAGTTTTGAAATTGAAATTTAGTTTGAATTATCTTGTTTAAGTTTTGAAATTATTTTAGAAATTATGGTTTGAAAGGGATATATAAGTAATACAATATATATTGATATGGATTTAAAACCATTTTAAATAAATTATTTTGGAAATATGAATTTAATCCAAATAGAACTTGCCGAGAACACGGCAGTTCGCTGACTTTCCAATGTATACTTTGAAAGGCTATAACCTAAGTAAATTTAATCGGATTTTCCCGAAATGAAAAGAATTTATTTTCAAATGATAATGGCTTTCATATAACGAAAGAATTCCCAGTTTTTGTTGAAAGGATTTCAAGTTGAAATGGAAATTGTTTTGAAAGCCATGAATGAATCTTTCTTAAAGATTGGTGAACTTTGTTTCAAATTAAAACGGATCTTAAAAGTGAATCTTTTGTTTAAAAGAATAAAGTGGAAATTTTTTAAACCATTCAAAAGGAAAGGTTTTGGGAAACAAGTGTTGAAAATTGTGACTTAACTATGATCCCAATATATCCATATGTTTTTAAAATAAGCGCTCATTATTCGATTTAGCCAGGAGAGGACTTTATGTCATAAAATCCATTCCGAATTAATGATACGACGAAATGGATAGCAATTGAAGACAGTGGTGAAGACTGGGTGTTTTCGAGAACAAATGGATTACCTATTGAATGTCTCTGCACTGAGTTGTAGATCTCCATATGTGATGGGGAGTCTGATCGGGATTGTGGATACCCGAATTTGCAAGGGTTTCTTTGAAGTGCTTTTGGTTCCGTTCGAACCTGAAACGGACTTGTATGGACGTATGTCTGACGTTACACTTTGAGATGTAAAGCTGGTTTCTATCAAATACATTTCTGCTTGGTGGCGGAGAATTTATTCTCTTAGCTTAACACCCTTCTCTGAGACGTACGAGCTCAGAGGTTATGTAGTTGATATTTACTAGTGATATATCCCAATTTGGTAATGTGGCATGCTAAGTGTTGTTGATCATTTGTTGATCGAAGCATGGCTTTTGTGAAAAGCGTAGCTTTGTGGACGAGACTTCGTCGAATCTCACACCTCGAAAATGGTTGAAGCAGGAAGGATGCAGCAAGGTTATGAGGGTCGCGCCCTTAAGGGTATGTGCATTTCCTTCTGAATAAAAAGTGGTATCATGGTATGGAGCCCAGATTTTAACTTATGTGGTTGTTGTAATTTGTTGTTGGATCTCAGGATAAAGGTCGGTGTAACGACCCGATATTTTCAACCATTCGCATCCGCACATGTCGGACTTGAATTGTTCAAAATACCGCGTCGTAAATAAATTTTTGGCAAAACTCAGAATATGCAGTAAATAAATCACAGAATCACAGACACAGATATCAGAAATCTCGCAGCGGAATTTAAAATACTTAGTGGTTCATGAAGCCACTAAACATCTCAATCAAATAAAATTTTACATGGTTTAGAATCTCCGATACAGTTTAAAACACCAATAGAAATCCAAATATTCCAAAGTCTCCATTACATAAATAAGATATAGACTGAAAGATTTTGCCAGCAGCTCGAAAGATCTACAGAATGTCCTAGCTCCGGGAAGAAAACTGAAACTGCAACTCAGGCTGACCCGAGCGTAAAATAAAACATAAACACTCGAGTCAGGACATACATTCTTATATAGGTAAGTTAATTCAAGTGTACTTTAGTATAGAGCAAGTAACTTAAAGGATGCTTGGGACCGCCCATCCTCTAAGGATTCGTTAAACTATTTACTATGTAGTAATATTTCGCTATTATAATAATGTCTATTAGTAAAATAAACTTACTTTTTAATAGCGTTAAGGGGTTACCCATATAGCCCTTAACACAGAATATATTCCCATAGTCTATACAGTACCGTAATCTCCCCCGTACTGGGCGTCGTCAGAGGGCACTCCATAGGTATGGTACAAAACCAAAATCGTATAAGGCTCGCTATGGTAGGTGACACGGCACAACTAGGCAATGCCAGGGTAGATATACCAATTGCTATCCGGACCGATGGAAACGCGCAGCTGCCGCCCACCTCGAACAACACTCCCAAATCAAAGGTGCGCACCAAAACAATCACAAAAGTAATAGAATGGCATACGAAGAAGTGCGTCCGATCAGAGGTGCTACCTCATTAATCCGAGAATCGCTCCTGTTTTAGCCACCTTATGCCAACTCACGGGAGTCGGGTCCACGTATTTACCTCAAAGGAACCGTCACCACCATCCTACTTCATTCTGGAATCTCCACCGCGTACACGGTTGTCAAAGTGGTTTTCGGTATCGACAGAGAGTATGCCAGATATCCGATCCCGGTCTCTTTAACAACCAAGCGTTATTATAACCCGTGGTTACAACCTTTAAAAATGGTATTTATATTTTGAAATCAAAATAAATTTCAAATACCTTCAATATCAAAATATTGTTTTTAAACATTAGTCATTTTATAAAAATACCATTTAAATCTATTCAATTTATTTAGGAATTTATTTCCCCTTTTTACCAAATTTTAAAGTTAAATTCTTCCTTTAAAACCATCCAAAGTCAATTTCTTATTTTTATCAATTACATAATATATTCCAAAATTTAGGCCTTTTCCCCTAAAGATTGTTTCCATAATTTTAATTTTTAAATAATTCAAAATCCCAGTTTCTGTAGCACTTATGAAATGCTACCTAAAGTCTATAGGTTAAAACAGTTTGTTTATAAAAGACAGCATTTAAGTGCTGAAAATAGACTATTAACTTAACCATCAAGTTTTAAATTCCCAATATAACTTTTTATCAAATTTTTTTTTCTTAACTGAAACCTTATTTTTAACAAAATTCAGAAATTCCCAAAATAAGTTATATTCCAAAATTTATTTAAACATTTATTTATTTATTTAACATTTTTAACTCATTCAAAACATTATAAATCTTATAAAAATCCTTTAAATATATTTAAACCAGAATATTATAAACTTCCATTTAAAATAAATCTAAAATATTTCAGAAAAACATTATATAAATCACGGGTCTGTATATAGTTTTCTAGCCTAGGTCAAGTGATACAGATTTATATCATTTCAATCCGCAATTTACGAAACCCCGGGTTCTATCATTTCAAACCCGCAATCCCAAGTTAACAAATCAAGTTTTAAACAATTAAATAATATATATGGATAATAATTGTCGTTCAGGCCTATCATTTCAGCCTATAACGATCTCAATTTACAGGGAACTTGCAGTCATGATTTAACAGTAAATAAGCATTAAATAATATAACTACAACTATATTACAACAGATAAACAACTGATGAGGTGTCAATTTAAAATGGGGTTTAACATCATACGTTATATTACAGACAGATGACATTTAATAAATAATTTACAAATACACTTGCGATAATTCACAGAAATATAGGTATGTTTGTCTGGTGAGAAAAACTCACCTTAAACTGCAGATAATCAGATTCAAACGGTTTTACCACTTGATAAAGGATCGTACAAATGGCACGATTAGGTTTCCGCGGATGCCACGCCTTGATTCAAATCTAAAATAAGATCCAAATACCAAATACGCGACTTTTAAAATTACGGTCAAAGCAAAATTTTCGAAACAACTGGAACGAATAGAATAAAAGAAATTTTAGTTCAGCTTTTGCTCGACTGCCTCACCCCACATCCCGACCCCAACTTCATAGGCTTGGCAATACTATTTATTATTATTATATATATATATATATATATATATATATATTTCCAACGGCATGTCCCTTATCTAGTTTGAAAAATATGTATTTACACAAAACTTGCGTCTCTGCCTAATGCAAACTCTCTCTGTTCATAAATACAACACGTCTCTGCCACTTTAATTTCAAAACATTGTCGAATTCAGAAACATAAAAATTTAAATTTTTAACCATTCTTAACTTATAAAATCATATTCCTGCTTCAGAAAAATGTTCATTTGGATACCATTTATCTTATGATTAAATAAAATAAATTTTATAAATAAAATATCCAAATTTACTATGAATCATTTGTAAGTCAGAATTTCCCGATTTTACTTAACTTGTATATATATTTTTCCAAATAACTTTACACTTAATTTAGAAATACCCACTTCCTAAATAAAACTAAATTCTCATTTATTTACTTAACTTAACAATTTTATTTAAAACCAAATTTCAAATTTTCAAGTTAAGTCATAAATGGAAATTTCACCTTTCCATTTGAAAACAACATTTTCAATTATTTACTTACAAAACACATCCGTTCCATAATTTTTTTTCCCTTTTATAGTTAATATACACTAAATTTTCTTCACAACTTTATTCATTTAGACATCAATTCAACTATGATTCAAGTTAAATAAAAGTTATTCCAAAATGTTGCATTTCAATCGTCTTTCATTTTATCAATTTAAAGTACATTATTTATTATACCAAACATATCCATTTTCGGAAATAACTTTTATTAAAATTTCTAGGTTAGATTTCAACTCCATATTAAATCAAATTTAATTATTATGTCATTTATCGTAAATAAAATCTTTAAATTCACTTTAAATTCACTTTAAAACCAATTATTAACTTACAAAAATTTAACTAAAAAAACAAAACACCTTTAAAATTTTAAAGCCTTAAGTCAAATTTTTAGTTGAATTACATAAATTTTATTTCAAAAATACTTAAAAAAAAATTAAAAAAATTTTATAATATATTAACCATGGCTTGTTCGGGATATAAGATTGGTTATGAAAACTTAGAGGGACGTGACGTGGTGGAGAAGTAGCTGAGCAAGGCAAAAGGGAAACAGAGAACAACAAGAAGAAGAAAGGGAAAAACTGAAAGAAGAAAAGAAAAGGTAAAACCATTACCTGATAGAGGCTTCAGCATAAAAGAAGAAGAAGGCAAATTTTAGATGCAATATAAAGTTTTTGTGTGAGGCTTTATATATATATAAGAAAACAAATTGAGAGTTATGAAGGCACGTGAGATCTTCTGAGATGCGAGTTGCACAATAATGTATATGGGAGACTTGCGTGATTATAGGAAAACAGTAATCAAATAAATTTGCTTTGAACTGAATAGAGTATACAAAATTTTGATTTAATGAATTCCTAGAATGATGCGTGAATTTAGGCAAGAGATTGATTCTTAATTTATAAAATTCTTTCTTATGTATTCATGTATAAGGCTTGCGAAATATAGGGGACCAAACAAGTAGGCAAGAATGGCAAGTGATAATAAACATTTAGGCAGACCAGAAAGTTGCGTGATTTATTATTGCCAGTTGTACGAAAATCTTGATTAAATGTATGCGTTGATTACTTTCCAGTTTCTTTAGTTTGAACGTTATTTTATATGCGTAATTTATGCTGCCAATTTATGAAAATTTGATTTCAACATTTTATACCATTTAATAGTTGCGTGATCAGCTGTATGAAATTTTGATCTTTATTAAATGAAACGGCAAGAATTGGCAAAGATTTTGGAATGAAAAAGTCATATACAAAAGTTAAAACCCAATTGACAACTATGGAAAAGGTAACGTTTACTATAAACTACTAACTGATATTTTAATCCATACAGATATAAATATGATTTTTAAAATATGCCAAACCGACGCAATGCAAAACACCTAAATTTATATAAAATAACTTTTTTAGTTTATACGTTTATTACATTACTTATACCATAAATTTTACGCGTCCTTTAAACGCGAAATCCAACAGTTCATTAGTACACTAAATTTTTTTACAAAGTTATTACTTACCAAAATTTTATTGGTTTACATATATTATACATATACAAAATTCATTTTATTAACATTGCGAATTGAGTCGTCCTTTAACAAAGTTAAAAACTTCAAAACTTTTAAATTTTATTTTTAGACCTTTGGAAAAAGATTTACATCAAATATATATATATATATATATATATATATATATATATATATACGGTATTTATTCCCTAAATTTACGCGCCCTTTTTAACGCGTAATTACCCAGTTCATTTATACACTAAAAAAATTCAAAATTCTGACCGTGCTGAGACTCGAACTCGTGACCTGTCGTGAATAGCCCAGATGTCTTAACCACCTAAGCTATTAATGTTTTCTTAATTAAAATTTGATTTTTCTAGAAATTAAGTAATTTACCATCTTCGACAAAAACCCAAATTTCCAAATTAAAGTTAATTCTTAACCATGTCAAAATTTCAGAGATCTTATTATTTATTTAAAAATTTGGTCAATTGTTTTTATTTTTATTTTTAATCACTTTAAATTTAGATTTTTATATAATAAACCCCAAAGTTTTTTTTTAAAATACAAGTGAAAAATACTTGTTAAAAGTTTGGGCTGTTACACTCTCCCCCACTCAGAACTTTTCGTCCTCGAAAAGGAAGAAGGTAGGGGAATAGAAACAACCTGAAAGGAAACTAAATTGAAACTTAAATTAGAATCATTAATCTAAACAAACAAAATTCAATTTTAAATTAATCATTGATTCCATCTATTTATACTTAAAATTTTAACATTTACTTGTATAATATCCCTACACTTAAAAAAAAATCATTCATTTTTTTTTCCAAATTTTACACAAGGTATTATAACATTCTAATTTAAAATGTTTAATTTTAGTCCAAATTTGAAATGGTAATTTAACTTAATTGTTAAAGTAAATTTACCATTTCCCAAACAACTTATTTTGATATTATTTTTATAAAACCCAAATCAAAAATATCATATTTCCAATCTATATACTTTGAAACCATGGCTTTGAAACATAAACTTTAATATATTACTTTATATACTAAAATAGCTTCTTTAAATTTCACAATAAATTCCAAATACCAATTTGAATCTCCAATTAAACCATTCAAATTCCCATATAATTCAAAGCTTAAATATCCCATATTTCAAAACTTAAATTTTTATAGCTCATATTATTTAGATCTTTAAATATTCCACTATTTCAAAATGGATTCTTTGATAATTTAATATATACCAAATCCAATTCTTATTATTTAAATTTTGAAATGTTTACTTAATACAGCAAATATTATTTAAGTAAAACCCTTACTTTTATTTGAGTTATTAAAACTCTATATACAATAGAAACTTAAATAGATACTTAACTATATTATATAAAAGAAATCAACTTCATTATTTAGCTTATTTTAAAATTCAAAACAAATTTATACATAGCTAAATTCAAGAAATTTTACTATATATATATATCAAAATTTAATATTTATCAATCGTATCCTTTTCAAAACCATATAAATCAAAATATTTATATATATAGACCGATGGTGTCTGTATAAAATTTTCAAACATAATACTCCAAAATTCATAGTTTTAAACCATACTTCTAAAACTTGAATGGTTTGGATAATCAACAGTATATGGAATAAAATAGTTTGCATTTAAAATTACTTTATAAAATAAAATAATTTCTGCGACTTACAATTTTATTTCATAAAAAAAAAAATTTAAGTCAAAATTCATAAATTTCAAAAACACTTTCAGTTTCAATAACCACTTCAATTTCAATATTTGCAAACTTGAATATTAGACAATTGGAACTAAGGTTGGAAATTTCTATTCTACCAATTAAAATTCTATTATTAAGTTTGAATATTTGCATAATAAACCCGTAATCATTTAAGAAAACTCAAATTACTTATAAAGAGAATTTCCTTCAATTTATTTATACTAGATATATTCTTTTAATTTATCTCGAAAAAAATCCAGTTATAAATATCATATCTTTAAAATTTTATTTATAAATCTTTTTATATTGTATATTATCCAATTACATTGTTAACTTCTGAAAATCAAGGTAAGGTATATTGAAATGAAATTGAGTATTATACAAATAAAACTTTCAAATTCAATTATCTCAAGTTTGAATTACTTTTCAAAATTTTGATTTTTTTTTCTTTTTTCTTATTCCTCAAGGTAAAATTAAGAATTAAATTTCTAATTCCCTTCAACCCAAATAAATATATGTACATAATATGTCAAATCAAATTTAAATCATATATCTATATATTATAAATCAAGTCATATTTTAGAAATTCAAATCAATTAAATTCTGAAGGTAACACCGTAGCCAGACTACAGAATGGTCTTTTCACTTTGAAACTCGAAAATGAATGTCGATGATGTTGTTGTCATCACTGAAATTATTTCCTAGCGACAAAGAGAAGAGCACTGATTTTTAAACCTTTAAAATTCTTTGGAAACAAATTTTTATTCGAAAATATTTTAAATAATATCGCCCTTTAAAATTTTAACACAAGGTTTGAAACCATCGAAAATTGAATTCTCAAGTTCTGGTTTTAAATTCATTTCTGTTTCCAAATTAATTTATAACCATTCAATTATTTATATTAGACAAAACACATGGTCTATAAAACCATAAATAAAATCAAAACTATTATCTCTTGACAACTAGTTAAATTAATTATAAAATTCTGAAAATTATACTTATATATAATATTAGATTTTTCCCAAATATAGGAATAAATTTTCCAAAACAAGGATAGAGATTCAAATTTGATGGACTCAAATCAAAGAGAATTTTGATTTAAAAATAAGTTGGAATTAGAAGATCCGATGATTAAATAACAGAATAAGGAACTAGATAAGTTTACATAAATTGCGGGCAACCTTAACCTGGTCAACCGTGACTCAAAGAGTCAGATCGAATGTAGATTTACCATTCGATCCAAAGAGATAGAGTTCGTAATAACCAAAGATACTAGCATCTAAACCGAGGTTAAATATAAATCTTTGGTGAATCAATGCTAATTGTAAATGAGTTTCACCCCTTTATTAGAATATTGGCGAGACCGCCAATTCACTATAAAGATCATCCGAAGTGGAGTTATGGGATACTCCAGAATCGAAAGAAAATGAATAGTGAGGGACACGAATGAATTTCGGAAGCGTAGGAAACGTTCCAAAATTCAAAGGAAATCGAATCAAAAGGAAGAGATTCAAGCTCGAATGAAAGTGATTCTGTAAATCAAATTTACCATACATTCTAAGTTTTGCCTAGAGCCAAAGCTCTGATACCAACTGTAACGACCCGATATTTTCAACCATTCGCATCCGCACATGTCGGACTTGAATTGTTCAAAATACCGCGTCGTAAATAAATTTTTGGCAAAACTCAGAATATGCAGTAAATAAATCACAGAATCACAGACACAGATATCAGAAATCTCGCAGCGGAATTTAAAATACTTAGTGGTTCATGAAGCCACTAAACATCTCAACCAAATAAAATTTTACATGGTTTAGAATCTCCGATACAGTTTAAAACATCAATAGAAATCCAAATATTCCAAAGTCTCCATTACATAAATAAGATATAGACTGAAAGATTTTGCCAGCAGCTCGAAAGATCTACAGAATGTCCTAGCTCCGGGAAGAAAACTAAAACTGCAACTCAGGCTGACCCGAGCGTAAAATAAAACATAAACACTCGAGTCAGGACATACATACTTATATAGTGTAAGTTAATTCAAGTGTACTGTAGTATAGAGCAAGTAACTTAAAGGATGCTTGGGACCGCCCATCCTCTAAGGATCCGTTAAACTATTTACTATGTAGTAATATTTCGCTATTATAATAATGTCTATTAGTAAAATAAACTTACTTTTTAATAGCGTTAAGGGGTTACCCATATAGCCTTTAACACAGAATATATTCCCATAGTCTATACAGTACCGTAATCTCCCCCGTACTGGGCGTCGTCAGAGGGCACTCCATAGGTATGGTACAAAACCAAAATCGTATAAGGCTCGCTATGGTAGGTGACACGGCACAACTAGGCAATGCCAGGGTAGATATACCAATTGCTATCCGGACCGATGGAAACGCGCAGCTGCCGCCCACCTCGAACAACACTCCCAAATCAAAGGTGCGCACCAAAACAATCACAAAAGTAATAGAATGGCATACGAAGAAGTGCGTCCGATCAGGGGTGCTACCTCATTAATCCGAGAATCGCTCCTGTTTTAGCCACCTTATGCCAACTCACGGGAGTCGGGTCCACGTATTTACCTCAAAGGAACCGTCACCACCATCCTACTTCATTCTGGAATCTCCACCGCGTACACGGTTGTCAAAGTGGTTTTCGGTATCGACAGAGAGTATGCCAGATATCCGATCCCGGTCTCTTTAACAACCAAGCGTTATTATAACCCGTGGTTACAACCTTTAAAAATGGTATTTATATTTTGAAATCAAAATAAATTTCAAATACCTTCAATATCAAAATATTTTTTTTAAACATTAGTCATTTTATAAAAATACCATTTAAGTCTATTCAATTTATTTAGGAATTTATTTCCCTTTTTTACCAAATTTTAAAGTTAAATTCTTCCTTTAAAACCATCTAAAGTCAATTTCTTATTTTTATCAATTACATAATATATTCCAAAATTTAGGCCTTTTCCCCTAAAGATTGTTTCCATAATTTTAATTTTTAAATAATTCAAAATCCCATTTTATATAGCACTTATGAAATGCTACCTAAAGTCTATAGGTTAAAACAGTTTGTTTATAAAAGACAGCATTTAAGTGCTGAAAATAGACTATTAACTTAACCATCAAGTTTTAAATTCCCAATATAACTTTTTATCAATTTTTTTTTCTTAACTGAAACCTTATTTTTAACAAAATTCAGAAAGTCCCAAAATAAGTTATATTCCAAAATTTATTTAAACATTTATTTATTTATTTAACATTTTTAACTCATTCAAAACATTATAAATCTTATAAAAATCCTTTAAATATATTTAAACCAGAATATTATAAACTTCCATTTAAAATAAATCTAAAATATTTCAGAAAAACATTATATAAACCACGGGTCTGTATATAGTTTTCTAGCCTAGGTCAAGTGATACGGATTTATATCATTTCAATCCGCAATTTACAAAACTCCGGGTTCTATCATTTCAAACCCGCAATCCCAAGTTAACAAATCAAATTTTAAACAATTAAATAATATATATGGATAATAATTGTCGTTCAGGCCTATCATTTCAGCCTATAACGATCTCAATTTACAGGGAACTTGCAGTGATGATTTAACAGTAAATAAGCATTAAATAATATAATTGCAACTATATTACAACAGATAAACAACTGATGAGGTATCAATTTCAAATGGGGTTTAACATCATACGTTATATTACAGACAGATGACATTTAATAAATAATTTACAAATACACTTGCGATAATTCACAGAAATATAGGTATGTTTGTCTGGTGAGAAATACTCACCTTAAACCGCAGATAATCAGATTCAAACGATTTTACCACTTGATAAAGGATCGTACAAATGGCACGATTAGGTTTCCGCGGATGCCACGCCTTGATTCAAATCTAAAATAAGATCCAAATACCAAATACGCGACTTTTAAAATTACGGTCAAAGCAAAATTTTCGAAACAACTAGAACGAATAGAATAAAAGAAATTTTGGTTTAGCTTTTGCTCGACTGCCTCACCCCACATCCCGACCCCAACTTCATAGGCTTGGCAATACTATTTATTATTATTATATATATATGTATATATATATATATATATATATTTTTTCCAACGGCATGTCCCTTATCTAGTTTGAAAAAATATGTATTTACACAAAACTTGCGTCTCTGCCTAATGCAAACTCTCTCTGTTCATAAATACAACACGTCTCTGCCACTTTAATTTCAAAACATTGTCGAATTCAGAAACATAAAAATTTAAATTTTTAAACATTCTTAACTTATAAAATCATATTCCCGCTTCAGAAAAATGTTCATTTGGATACCATTTATCTTATGATTAAATAAAATAAATTTTATAATCCCGATTTTACTTAACTTGTATATATATTTTTCCAAATAACTTTACACTTAATTTAAAAATACCCGCTTCCTAAATAAAACTAAATTCTCATTTATTTACTTAACTTAACAATTTTATTTAAAACCAAATTTCCAATTTTCAAGTTAAGTCATAAATGGAAATTGCACCTTTCCATTTGAAAACAACATTTTCAATTATTTACTTACAAAACACATCCGTTCCATAATTTTTTTTCCCTTTTATAGTTAATATACACTAAATTTTCTTCACAACTTTATTCATTTAGATATCAATTCAACTATGATTCAAGTTAAATAAAAGTTATTCCAAAATGTTCCATTTCAATCGTCTTTCATTTTATCAATTTAAAGTACATTATTTATTATACCAAACATATCCATTTTCGGAAATAACTTTTATTAAAATTTCTAGGTTAGATTTCAACTCCATATTAAATCACATTTAATTATTATGTCATTTATCGTAAATAAAATCTTTAAATTCACTTTAAAACCAATTATTAACTTAAAAAAATTTAACTAAAAAAACAAAACACCTTTAAAATTTTAAAGCCTTAAGTCAAATTTTTAGTTGAATTACATAAATTTTATTTCAAAAATACTTAAAAAAATTTAAAAAAAAATTATAATATATTAACCATGGCTTGTTCGGGATATAAGCTTGGTTATGAAAACTTAGAGGGACGTGACGTGGTGGAGAAGTAGCTGAGCAAGGCAAAAGGGAAACAGAGAACAACAAGAAGAAGAAAGGAAAAAACTGAAAGAAGAAAAGAAAAAGTAAAACCATTACCTGATAGAGGCTTCAGCATAAAAGAAGAAGAAGGCAAATTTTAGATGCAATATAAAGTTTTTGTGTGAGGCTTTATATATATATATAAGAAAACAAGTTGAGAGTTATGAAGGCACGTGAGATCTTCTGAGATGCGAGTTGCACAATAATATATATGGGAGGCTTGCGTGATTATAGGAAAACAGTAATCAAATATAATTTGCTTTGAACTAAATAGACTATACAAAATTTTGATTTAATGAATTCCTAGAATGATGCGTGAATTTAGGCAAGAGATTGATTCTTAGTTACAGAGGTAACCCGGTCTTATGTTGGCAGAGAGCTGGTTAAGTTCTCGGGAGTCCCTCCAGAAGAGTACCCATTCGGTGAAGGAAGTTTCTTATCCTTGACCATTTGTTCAAAATCCAATCACTCAATATGCGCCCTGTACGTTTTTAGTTGTTGAACCTGCCATTTAACATGGTAGCTATAGTAGGCATACTATAATGGTACGTATGCTGGCTAAGATTAATATTATACTTTCGAAATGTTTTCTGCACTATGCACTAATAATAATACCAAAAGGATTTTCGCGTATCAAGCATATTTGACTATCATAAGGAGAAATGTCCTCCAAGTGTGCGCTTGCATTGTGTGTGTGGCGGGAGGCCTTATGGTAGTTTCATTTTCCAAAAAGCATAACGAATTTCTTTTCGTTTGTTTTTGTTCAAACAATTGTTTTTGTTTGTTCACACCAGTCGCATGACTGACCTGGAGTTTATTGTTCCCTTTCTAAACTCTAGATGCCCATAATTTTCCACGCGGGCAGCCTAGAGTCAGATAATCAGAATGTAACGACCCGTAAATTTAACTGGTTTTAATAACGTTATTAATTGAAATTTTGTAGGATTTTAAACGATAAAATTTTGAAATATAAATTTGATATTTGGAATGCGTCCAGTTAAACATAGCAACCGGTAAATTTTCGTCCGAAAATATGAAAGTTTATTTCGCGCGTAAATTTACTTCAATTTAATCAGTTAAAAAGCAATGAAAATAAAACATTTTCAAAACCAAAATATTTTTACATAGAAAAATTCTAAACCGTCTTTTGAGCAAGTTGTCAGTTTGTCGTTTTTTCAAATTCGGACATCTTTGGCCCCGTCGATCTTATTTTTCTACGATTTTTATGCATTTTCCGCTAGTATAAAATTCGAATTTTTATAATACAATCGTACCACTGATATCCATATACCATTTTGATCGTCTCGTCGTGCTGATCTCTACGGTATATTCGATTGTCAAATTCAAAGTCCAGTGTACGTTGCACTTTGCGAAACGCTTTTCGTATCGGTACGAAATTTCTACGTTTAATTTTATGCCCATTCACATTTTTTCCCTTTTGGGTTTCTGACCTTTTCGTTTGCCCAATGTATAATATTAATAGTCTTAGGCATCAATTTCCAATGTTGGACTTGCATGACATTTGCAATTTCACTGGTTCAAAATATTTTGGTCCTTGTTCATTTTTTTTTTCCAGAAAGCAAGTGTTAAATAATGGCGTCCAACTTGCACGTTCTTCATTCATTTGTTTTGGGAACTCATCCTCTCCTCACCTAAAAAAAAAGAGAGAAACATGTATGCACGTAACTCTCTTCAGCCATCTCTTCTTCCACTTTTGTAAGTAACCCACTTCCTCACACTACCCACGCAATGCCCACCGCAGCCATCACTTCGACCCGCCTACGAACATCCACCTCGTTGAACCACGCCGACAGCCCACAGCTCCTCCGCTCTCACCTCGACCACGTGCCTTCCTCCTCCCTATATCAGCGGCCGCGCTCACCGTCTCGGCCCACTAAGCATCAGCGCCGCCTTCAACCTCATCCAAGCACCTCCGACCTCACCAAGATCCACCAACGCAACCCCTCCATCCGCTTTCATCCCTCGACTTCCAAGCTCTGCATTAGCTTGGACAGCACACCCGTGAGCACACAAATTCCACACCCTGGCAACTGTGTCGCCACCATCTCCTTCCACAGACCTTCGCCGCTCGTACCCTCCACCGACGGCCACTTTTCCTCCTCCCTTTACCCATGCCTTAACACCCGAGACCATCTTCTTACCCCAATGCCGCGATCTCCTCCACCAACCGACTGCCTGGCCGAGTCGTTCCCCCTAGCGCGCGCATCTCTCCTCTCTTGCTTTCTCTGTAAGTATATATATAGTTTTAAGAAGAAGAAAAAAACAGTTGCATAGTACTGCTGTATACATTGTGCGTTTACTATATACAGTATTTTATTGTACTATATCATGTTAAATCGTATTATATTGTGTATATTATACTATATTACATTTTATTTTATTAAGAATTACAGCCTGTTGTCCATTGTCGTATTGAAGTATAAGTAATATACATTTTACTGTTTATATTTGTTATAACAATTTGTTAATAAGTGCTGTGGTTTTGAAAAAAAAAAGTTATTATACGCATATAATAGGTTAATGTAAAATATGTTGGTATATGAGGTACATATATGTATACTTATAAGTTATAGTATATATATATCTTTGTATTATGTAAGGTAGTCTGCGTTTTAAAGTATGGGTCATATTTGTAACTGTATAAGCCTATATAAAATAGCATGTTTGAGTGCATACAAATTTATATTAGTATTTTAATTCGACTTAGTAACCGATATCTTATTCCACATTGTAAATCCAGTTTATAAATTCCATAACCCATCCTTCTTTTCAAAACACAGTTTCAAACACTAAATCAATTTCCAAATCGATTTCCAAAATTGATTCCATTTAAAAATTACTCCTTTACTTATCCAAATTTATTTCAAAACCCATGAATCCAATATTCATACCTATATTTATGATTTAAATTCCATTTAAATCAGAAATACCAATTTCATACTTGATTTCAAAACCCTTTATTTCTCCCAAATCATTTAAAGTCCATTCCAAATTCCTTCTTTTAATTTATCCATTTCTCTATAAAAAAAATTACTTAAAATTCTCTACTTTAATTTCCTTCCAAAAATTCAATTTTTATATTTCTGGTATTTTAAAACACCAAAAATATATTCGGCCAAACCATAGCATTCAGTAATTTCAATTACCAATAAAATCAATCACAGATTATTAATAAATCACATCACAACATATGAAATAAATTCAAACGTTTGAGGAAGCCTGTTGGATCCCTCCAACCTGTTTCCCTACATCCACAGATGTTAGCACAATAATTAAGTACCAATACCGCTTCAAGGCGGGATATCACGGTATAAAGGGTCATCCGCTATCATGTGGGGCGCATAGGGTCACATCCACTATATAATGTGGGAAATCAATCACTCCAACACACACACACACACCCCTCATCATATATAATATCACATCCAAACAATCAATCAAGAATTTAAATTCTATCTATTCCGATTGAGTGAGAAGATCTCACCTTTGCTTTTGTTTTGCAATCCATTTCCACCTCGACTTGTTTCTCCATGATTTTAGACCTTGTATAAATATTTATACAGTTTCTTAATATTCAAAATAATAAAACAATTAATTTCCATTTACTAAATTTAATTACTAATGATTCAATTTAACTAAATAATTTCCCTTTTAAAATTTCTTTTTGTAACTAAAATAATTGCATAAGTTAATTGAATAAATTTATCACCTTAATAAAGTATTATTTTAAAATAAACTAGTAAATTAAAATATCTATATCTATATTTATTTATTTCATTTTTCTTTTCTGTAAACCACATAATTAGAAATTTACTTTACTATAGAATCTTTTCACCCTATATATATATATATATACTCTCTAACATTTAAAATTTATCTTTCAAAATCTTATCCATATAAAAAAATTCGGTTTAACTATATATATGCATTTTTAGTTAAAAAACGACTTTACTACATATATACATACCAACGTGAATGTATATGTATTATATATATATATATATATATATTATTTTAACCCAGATATACATATAAATTAAATTTAAATCTTAATTAGAAAAATAAGATTCGAACCTTACTGCCACGTTGCCCCATCGCAAAACCCTCTCGGCCTTCACTGCACCCTGGTATCACCCACACACGACACCCAAATTCGATCTACTCATCGTACTGCTATCGCCACTGCTCCAGACATGTCGCTAAAACGAATCGTGGCCACCCAAACCCTTACGTCATTACCTTCGCTTGCTTCGATTTCGAACGAATCGCGACATACTCAAGGCGGCAGAGTCGCCATCGTCGACCCATCACGACAATCGTCGAGCTACATGAATTGATTTGGGGAGTGATTTTGAATTCCACAGCCACCATCGTTTTTGGACACGAACGAATTTTGTTCGAATGAATTTGAACAGGCTCGAGAAGAAGGGAAATTTGATTGAAATAAAATTCGTGGCTATTTTTAAATTTCTTTAATGAACGGAATCGTTCGTTTTTTTATTATTTCGGCTGGGACATTCGAACGAAGAAAAAGGAAGAAGGAGAAATCTATATTTTCCTTAGATGCCGTGTGTTTTATTACAATTTAATTTTTTATAAACGAATGAACGCGTGTTAAGTTTAACATAGAAAATGGAACACGTGCTTCAAATTTCTATATGTGTATGCAAAGTCTTGACACAATATTTTAATGCAACAATAGTATTTATTTTTAAATTTAAATTCAAATTTAAATCGTCTCGATTATAGCAACTAAAACTCTCGACCTCCTATAAAGGCATGCCGCTAGGCGTTTGTAATGTTAAATCCCTATTCCGAATGAAATGGAAAAGATTTCGAGTTCAAATTCGATCGTATGAACAATATAGGTTTTTGGACTAGTTATTGAATTGAATTTTCGATATAAATTCCAGCGCGTTCACAATCCGTACGGTCACACGACAACTCAAACCCTATGAAATTTGAAATCTGATGATAATATAATATTCTGGATCCAATGAAACTGGTTTCATTGAATTCCGAGACTGTGCCTTGGAAGGATAATTTTAAATATCATTTTAAATGATATATTTTCAAAACTGAACAAAACACCGTTAAATCAATTTTAGAAATACTACTATCTCCAGTATTATCAATTTAAATTTTACAAGACTTCAAACTATTTTTAATAAGCTCAAAACCGATGATACAATATTTTACCTAATTTAATATTATTAAATTTAATAATTTAATTGCCAAATGAATAGTGACATTTGAAATTCACGTTAAACTAACTTTCAAATATTTAAAATCAATTGAATATTCCAACTTCAAATGTCAAAAAATTTTGGGTCGTCACATTCTTCCCCCCTAAAAGAATTTCGTCCTTGAAATTACTAGTTAAGAAGAATGATCCACAACCCGTTCACTAATTTTTCCTAATTCCAAATAGTTTTTAACTACTTTCCAAAACCCAACAGTTTCAACTTTCTAAAATAATTTTTATTAAAGGTACTATCATTCTTACTAACTTCCCAACCTCAATCATAAGTTCCAAACAATATTATTTTCTCAACAATTCAAATTTAAATTCAAATTATCAAAATTTTCTCGAAATTTTGATAACTCCCTAAATTTTCGAAAAGTTTCGCCAGCGTCTCCTTTACGTGGCTGGCTCGGTACGACTACAAAATGCCACTATGGGCCCTCAGATATCAAAAAGAAAACAAAAAGCAAAGTGGCTAGACCAGAAAATCATCAAATTTGATATATAATTTTAAATACATACCTTTTGACGAGAAATTTCATTTATCTTCTGAAATCAAAAATCCAATTCCCTTTTCCTTTATAACACCTGTATATTCTACTTAGCAATAATGTCAAATTACAACATTCAAAATCATTTTGCACATTTCTTTAAAGAAGTTTCAATATTTACTTCATTCAGGTCCCTATGATGCATATATATTATCCGTATGCAATATCAAATTTGATTGCTCACTCGATCACACAATTTCACTTCCGAACAAGTATCGTCCACCGACTTCCTAGTGTGGACTAAGATCTGGTTTCTTGATCAGAAACCGTCATTCTCCTCGCATAGCCATAAACTATAATAGAGAATTTCCAAAATCAACCAAAAAACCATATCCAGGGTTCGCCGTTGAAAATCGAATGAAAAATCCCAACTCGGATCGATATAACTATCTCGAAATTTTGTGCTCAAATTGTTATACGAGTAAAATAAAATACGTACATCCCACGTATTTATTTCTAATTGATTATTAGCTATATCAATTCTCTTTTATTCATATTTATATTGATTTCTATCCAAAATTTTCATTTCCCACACTTTGATTTACTCCATTCAAATACTTAGTATATTTTCCCAATTCCATATTTTACTTAAGAATTTCACCATTTATTTCTTAAGTTCAATATAAGTATTTTATACACTTCTTATATTTATTTTCTACTTCATAACTTTGGTTTTATGTCCATTTATATTCGCTTTCATTTCAATTTCGTTTGAATCTATTTTATCTTAAAATTCTTAATACTGATTTTTTTATCAATTATCTTTCATTCATATATAATCCATATCATCTTTTATTTGACTCGAATTTTTAATCCCATTATGAATTCAATTTTATCTTCAATTCTTAATTTATTTCCAAATAAAATTAAATATTGAATTCTATTCACCCTTTCTCAAACCCATTTCTTTAATAAGTTCCACTTACTAATTTACTTTTAAATCTTAATGGTTTTTATTTCCAAACTTTAATTTATTTTTAGTCTACTTTGGCTTAATTCCACAATTTCACTTTACTTACACAATTTTAAATTAAATATTAGCCCAATATTCATTTTCAATCTATTTTCTTGCCCATTCCAATTAATCTTTTCCAAACCCTTGTAAGTTTTAAAACTTATAAATATTCCATGACCATTTTTAATAAGATTCTAGAATCTTTTAATAATCACTTAAGTATTTCAAAATCATTTTTGAAATCAATTATTTCCAAAATCAAACTATTTCAAAATCAAACTCAATTTCGCAAACAATCCCAATTCAAAACATTCGGGTAGCAATTCTTCCTTGGAAACTCGAAAATGAACACCGATGATGTCGCGATCATCATCGGAATTATTTTCCAGCGACCGAAAAGAGTTTAGTGCTTTTATCCCTTCAAAAATATTTTTTCCAATATTTTTTAAATTCCAAATCCCGTCAGATTTCATATCCAATTCAAAAATATTTCCCAAATAATTTCTCCGTTATTTTTTCCAAAGCCTTTGAAAACAATTTTCAAATCAAGGAATTAATTTCCAAAATTTCAAATTCCAAATCCTTTTAATCCCCATCAAAAATTACTCTGGCATTTTATTTCCAATTATAAATCACGTTTATAATTCACATTTCAAATTCCATTTCGTTATCTTAATTATTTCCTTAACCTTTGGTTATGATTTCAATTCCTATTTTTTAAATTTTTGCACAACAATGATAATAATTTAATACTATCACTTCCTAACAACCGAACAATCATATATAACTATAATAATTTATGGAAACTTATTTCTTTCAAATACAAAAATAATTTGGGTAAAATTATTTCATTTACCCTATTTTAGAACAATACCATGTCAATTTATATTGTTTAAGTGTTTAGAAACCTCTATCGATAAAATGGCATCCTACATATCGACCAGAATCTATTAACACTCAACTGATAAGTCAACGCAATATAAAAATAATTTTTTATATTCACTAACAAATATGCGCCCATATCTATTAATACACTAAAACTCATTCTAGAGTACTACTAACTCTATCTCTAATGAGTAATTCCCACCAAAGCCAAGGTTCTCGCTTAACCTTCAGCTCTGATACCAAATTATAACGACCCGATTTTCCGACGCCCGAAAATCGACATCAATACGTCCATTGTATCAAATGCTGAACAATCGAATGCCGGAAAATCGAACTGTTAGGGTTAAAGAAGAAGAAAGTAGAAGAGGAAATAGAAACAATATCAGAATCTCACAATCGCAGCGGAACAATATATAACAGATAAATGACTAATCTTTAAAAAAAGTACCATACATGTTTATACATAACATCATCAGAGTACAATATCAACAAAACACAACACTGGACAGTTATGATAACTTGTCCATATGGAAACTAAACTTTTGCAGCAAACCATACACAACGGATGCTACATCATATACGTGATATGTCTTGCCATCCAGCTTGTCTCCTGTTCTCCACAGCATACTTTCCTGACTAGCTCCAGAACTACCGATAACCTGACTCTAGGCTGTCCGTGTGGAAAATTAGGGGCACCCAGAGTTTAGAAAAGGGAACAATAAACTTCGAGTCAGTCATGGGATTGGTGTGAGATCTAAAAACAGTTATTTGTACCAAAAGGAAAGAAAAAGAAACCCGTTCATGCTTTTTGTAAATGAAACTACCATAATGTCTTCCGGCACACACACAATGCAACGCGCGCTTGGGGAAGGTTTCTCCTTATGATAGTCAAATATGCTTGATACGCAAAAATCTTTTGGATATTATTATTAGTGCATAGTGTGGAAAAACATTTTCAAAGTATAATATTAATCTTAGCCAGCATACGTACCATTATAGTATGCCTACTATTGCTACCATTAGATGGCAAGTTCTACAATTAAAACCGTACAGGGCTCATATTGAGTGATTGGATTTCCAAAAAATGGTTAAGGCTAATGAACTTCCATTATCAGAAGGGTACGCCTCTGGAGGAACACCAGGAGAACATAACCGGTTCTCTGCCAACACAAGGCCGGGTTACCTTTGTAACTAGGTAACTAACTGTCAGGAGTATGCCATCCCCCGGTCGTAACCGACCTTTATCGAGATGCCTCAACTCCAACAACCACATAAGTAAATATCTGGGTTCCATACCAGAATACCCCTTTTTTATCCACACAAGTTAAATATCAGGGTTCCATACCAGAATACCACTTTTTATCCAGAAGGAAACACACATACCCTGAGGTGCGCGATCCCCATAACCTTGCTGCATCCTTTCCTGTTTCGACCATTTCCGGGGTGTGAGGTTCGATGAAGTCTCATCCCACAAAGGTACGCTTTTCACAAAAGCCATGCTTCATTCAACCAATGCTCAGCACTTAGCATGCCACATTACCAAATTGGGAATATATCACTAGTAACCATCAACTACATAACCTTTGAGCTCGTATGTCTTAGAGAAGGGTGTTAAGCTAAGAGAATAAATTCTCCGCTACCAAACATAAATGTATTTGATAGAAACCAGCTTTACATCTCAAAGGGTAATGTCAGACATACATCCATACAAGTCCATCCTGGGTCTGAATGGAACCAAAGGCACTTCGTCCAATTGAGGAAAAAGTCCTTGCAAATCCGGATATCCCATAATCAAGTCCGGACTCCCCATCACATAGGGTAATCTCTATACCGGAGGAACTCGGTGCAGAGATAATCGACAGGTAATCCTTTCGTTTTCGAAAATACCAGGTCTCCAATCACCGTCTTCAGATGCAATCCCAATTCGTCGTACCATTATTCGGAATGGGTTTTATGACTTATTTACCTCTCTTGGCTTAACTGAATATTGAGCGTTTACTTCTAAAAAAAGTGGATACATGCAGATCATTGTTAAGTCACAACAAATTTCCATTTTCAATCTTTTAAACAAAAGATCCATCATTAAGATTCGATGTGGTTTTCAGATAACGATTTGGAATTCGACCCCCGGTCGCATCGAAATTCAAATGCCGTCTTAAAGGCCAATATTGATAGTCGGTTATTTAACTATCGAATAACATCCATAAACAACCATCAGATATAAATATTTTCCCAAATTATTTATTTCAAAATATCTTCGCAAGATATATTTTCCGCACTTCAACCTTTTGAAAACAATTTTCAAACTGCTTTTCTCTCGTGGAATAAGTTTCAAATATTGTTTATTTTCACAGAAAATTTGCCAAGTCCGAATACTTTAGATAATTTAAATCACTTATCCAAAAATATATACTTAAAAACACTTAAAATAATAACAATTCTAAACATTTTATTTAAAATATTATTTATGAAATTTTATACTAATATCTCATGTAAAACTTAAGCCCAACTAATTTTTAAAATAAAATTATTAGACAGGATATAATTATTTAAATAACCATCTTCTAAATTAAATACTAGTTAAATCTTCAAAATAATTACTTCTGTAATTAACTTAATAAACATTTACTTTAAAATTTTAAAAACAATTTAAGAAAATAATTTCTCAAAAACATTCTTTTTAAAACCAACTTTAGATCTTTTAGTTTATACTTAAAAGCTACTTGAAAACATACTCGGCTTTCCGGAGAAAATACACTTTCCATTTCAAAATAGTCCATTTAAATCAATTAATAAATCCTTCTCAATTTATCTTAATTTTACATCCTAAATTCGTAAATTTTCTTTCCACACTTCTAAAAATAAACCAATATTTATTTTTCAACAAATTACCAATTCCTTTATAAATTCCATCGTGAATTTATATTTCCAAATATCCACCGATATCTTATTCCATATTATAAATCCAGTTTATAAATTCCGTAAACTCATCCTTCTTTTCAAAGCACAGTTTCAAACACTAAATCAATTTCCAAAATTGATTCCATTTAAAAATTACTCCTTTACTTATCCAAATTTATTGCAAAACCCATTAATCCAATATTCACACCTATATTTATGATTTATGTTCCATTTAAATCAGAAATACCGATTTCATACTTGATTTCCAAATTCTCCCTTTATTTCTCCCATATCATTTAAAGTCCGCTCCAAATTCCTTCTTTTAATTCATCCAATTCTCTAAAAAAAATTACTTAAAATTCTCTACTTTAATTCCCTTCCAAAAATTCAATTTTTATATTTCTGGTATTTTAAAACATAAAAAATGTATTTGGCCAAACCATAGCATTAAGTAATTTCAATTACCAATAAAATCAGTCATAGATTATCAATAAATTACATCACAACATATGAAATAAATTCAGTCGTTTGAGGAATCCAGTTGGATCCCTCCAACCTGTTTCCCTGCATCCACAGATGTTAGCACAATAATCAAATACCAATCCCGCTTCAAGGCGGGATATCGTGGCATAAAGGGTCATCGACTATTATGCGGGGCGCATAGGGTCTCATCCTCTATATAATGCGGGAGATCAATTACTCTAATATATACACACACACACACACACTATCATATATAATATCACATCCAAACAACCAATCAAGAATTTAAATTCTATCTATTCCGATTGAGTGAGAAGATCTCATCTTTGCTTTTATTTTGCAATCCATTTCCACCTCAACTTGTTTCTTCATGATTTTAGACCTTGCATAAATATTTATAAAGTTTATTAATTTCAAAATAATCGAACAATTAATTTCCATTTACTAAATTTGATTACCAATGATTCAATTTAACTAAATAATTTCCTTTTTGAAATTCCATTTTGTAACTAAAATAATTACATAAGTTAATTGAATAAATTTATCACCTTAACAAAATGTTATTTTAAAATAAACTAGTAAATTAAAAAATCTATATGTATATTTATTTAGTTCATTTTTCTTTTCTATAAACCACGTAATTAGAAATTTACTTTACTGCAAAATCTTTTCACCCTAAATATATATATATATATATATATATATATATATATATATATTCTTTAACATTTAAAATTTCTCTTTCAAAATCTTATCCATAAAAAATATTCCGTTTAACTATATATATACATTTTTAATTAAAAACCGACTTTACTGCATATATACATATCAACCTCAATGTATATGCATTATATATATTTTTTAACCCAGATATACATATAAATTAAATTTAAATCTTAATTAGAAAAATAAGATTCGAACCTTACTGCCATGTTGCCTCATCGGAAAACCCTCTCGGCCTCCGCTGCACCTTGGCATCACTCACACGCGACACCCAAATTCGATCGACCCATCGTACGGCTGTCGCACTGCTCCAGACTTGTCGCCAAGACGAATCGCGACCACCCAAACCCTAATCGTCATTGCCTTCGCTTGCTTCGATTTCAAACGAACCGCGACATACTCAAGGCGGTGGAGTCGCCGTCATCGACCCATCGCGACAATCGTCGAGCTTCACGAATTGATTTGGGGGGCGATTTTGAATTCACAGCTACCATCATTTTTTTGGACACGAACGAATTTCGTTCGAATGAATTTGAACAGGCTCGAGAAGAAGGGAAATTCGATTGAAACAAAAATCATGGCCATTTTTAATTTTTTTATGCATGGAACCGTTCGTCTTTTTATTCTTTCGGCTGAGAGATTCGAACGAAGAAAAAGGAAGAAGGAGAGATCTATATTTTCTTTAGATGCCGCGTTTTTATTACATTTTTAATTTTTTCTAAACGAACGAACATGTGTGAATTTTAACAGAGAAAGTGGAACACATGCTTCAAATTTCTACACGTGTATGGAAAGTCTTGACACAATATTTTACTGCAACAATATTATTTATTTTTAAATTTAAATTCAAATTTAAATCGTCTCGATTATCGCAACTCAAATCTCGAGCTCCTATTGAGACGTGCCGCTAGGCGTTTATAATGTTAAACCTTTATTTCGAACGCAATGGAAAAGGTTTTGAGTCCAAATTCGATCGTATGGAGAAGATAGCTTTTTGGCCCAGTTATTGAATTGAATTTTCGATATAAATTCCAATGCGTTTACAATCCGTCCGGTCACACGACAACTCCTAACACTATGAAAATTGAAATCTGATAATAATACAATATTCCAGATCCAATGGAACTGGTTTCGTCGAATTCCGAGACTGTGCCTCGGGAAGGCTATTTTTAAAAATCGATTTAAACGATATATTTTTAAAACTGAACAAAACACTGTTAAATTCAATTTTAGAAATTCTACTATCTCCGGTATTATCAATATAAATTTTACAACACTTCAAACTATTTTTAATAAGCTCAAAATTGAAGATACAAGTTTTAACCCAATTTCATATTATTAAATTCAATAATTTAATTGCCAAATGAATAGTGATATTTGAAATTCAAGTTAAACTAACTTTCAAATATTTAAAATCAATTAAATATTCCAATTTCAAATGTTCAGAAATTCCGGTCGTCACATGAAACGTAAAATCAATTGGCGATAAATCAAGAGGGATTTGTAAATATTAGACTGGTGATATTGGAATTGGAAAAACATATTTTATCGAGAAGTTAAGTTTATTTTAAAAAGAGCATTTTAAATTATTAAACTAGGTAATTTAATAGTATTTAAAAAAAATTCAGAAAATTTAGTTATTTAAATATTTTAAAGTTTTCAAAATGGATTATAAGCTATAAATAAGTCTTGTAAATCGACTAGAATCTTATTAATAAATCAAAATTATTTATTGTTTCAAAGTTGTGCTATTATTTTAAATTATTTATAATATATTTAATTATCAATTTAGTTAGTTTATAATGCGTTGATATTAAGTTAATTATTATTTAAGAATTAATCAGTACTATTATCTTAAAAGATAAATTATTCAATATTAATATAGTTTTGTATAATAACTTTTATTTAAGAGTATTTTCCTAAATTAATAATTGAGAATTTATATAGGAAATTTATAAGTATTATTTAGAGAAAATTAGTAAATAAAGTTTTCGGATAGTAATGGTGGCGAAATCGGAGGCAGAGATCGCCTGCAGTTAAGTTTTGGATTTCTCTAGGATAGAGACGTGATTGTTGAGCTATGAATCCATGGTGGACACGGTGGTGCTTTCCATATTTATTTTAAATGGTTTTTCAAATATTCTTGAAAAGAATGATCAATGAACGTACTTACTTCGAATAAGATAAGTACACACCTTTGGATAAAGAGATTTAATTTATTAAAAATAAAATAAACGAAACTTAGTGTTTTTGGTGGAAAATGAAATATTTGGTTGAATGATTATTTATTTGATAGTTAAATAAATGACTATCAAATCTACACCCAAAACATAGCATTGGAAATATCTAGGAGAAACATGGGAATTATATAGAATAGTTACCGTTGAAAGGTGCTATACTTTACATATAAACTTGTTTTGTTCTTCAAGGATGATAATAAGGAAATCCATCCACTACCGTTAGGAGATGATCTCCGATCTTATTCTCGTCTGTTTATTTCCTAAAGAACTGGGGTTGAGTTTACCGGAAATATCGAACGTTGTTTTGAAGAAGCCGGGATCGAGTAAGTTATCCGAAAACCACTTCGATCCAATGAGTACGCTTCTTAACGAAAACATGAGCACAGAATCGAAGATGGAGCAGTGAAATGTAAGGGCTAATCGCTACTAATCCCGAGGATGATTCCAAAATGGATGTAGCAGGAATAGTGCCTTCAGTTTCATTCAGACCCAGAACGGACTTGTATGGATGAATACTATTCATTAGAGGACAATGAGCATTCTAAGTGAAAATTCCTTAAAAGGTAATCGTAGCCTCAAGCCTCATCAATCGGGAATGACTGAAAATTAGGGGAGATGTAGCAAATCTAAGTGGGTCACATCCAATTACAGTATATTTATCACCTTTCTAGATACTCTCGGATATTATTACTACGGTGCGCGGAAGAACTCGGTATGGGTAGGAACATCCACGGTGATAGCATATTCGGTGTATCCAGGTTAGGAGTAGTCCGATCTTGTGTTTCAAGGGTCCCGGCATGGTCCTCGGTACATTTTTCTAGATGTGTACTATGATAGGTGGTACCCAAATGCCTAGTTATTTGTATGGACTTCATTCTCCAATACGTGCCTTTACGGTCTTGGTTGTAGAGCCTAATATGTTGGAATTTAATTAATATAACAATTTCTGCTATTTAAATAAGTATATGTGCTTAGACACTATTATAATATCAGATGATTTTGATATAATTTTTTATTATTATCGTAAGGTAAAAGCCAGTCGTGTTTATGTGTGGCATGGTCTTACGAGATACCTTGGTTTTTCAAAGGATTTTTATAACTTTAATAATTTAAATTGAGTGTGTTTCCTCACGCTGGTTTTCCAGACCGACTCGGGTGTTATTTTATTATAATGCTCGGGTCAGATCGAGTATTACAGATATAGGATAGGATACTATGGAGCTTAGGAGATGAGCTGGATGACGAAGACGCATTACACCTATTTGATTTTTTTCCACTGTATATTGTATGCTGTATATTCAACATTTGTGAGGATAAGTTATTATAAGTGTCTGCTATTGTGTTATTGATGTGTTATACTCTGATGATGTAATGTATAAATAACAGTTGTAGTTTCTTTTGTATAAAGACATGTTATCATCTATTATATATTATTCCTCTGCGATTGTGAGATTCTGTGTTGTTGTTTCAGTTTCTTCTTATACCCGTTCCTTCTTTTCTCTAACGATTTGGTATTTCCAGCACTCGATTGCTTGGCATGCTATACAGTGGATGCATTGATGTCGATTTTCGAGCGTTGAAAATTCAGGTCGCTGCACTTGGTATCAAAGCTGAAGGTTAAGCGAGAACCTTGGCTTTGATAGGGTAACCCATTAGAGATAGGGCAGTAGCACCCTAGAATGAGTTTGAGTTTATTAATAAATATTAACGCGTATTTGTTAGTGAATGTAAAATTGTTTTATATTGTGTTGATTGATCTATTGAGTGGCTTGTGGATTCTACTCAATAGACTAATTAACGTTATTGAAAGGAATCTTTAAACATTTGTACAGAGCAATTCGACAGAGTATTGTTTTGAAATGGGGTAAACGAAACAATTTTACCCAGATTATTTTATATAAAGGAACAATTTTTCAAAAATTATTATAGTTATATATGGTGTGCTTGGTTGTTAGGAAATGATAATATTAAACTATTATCATTTGTGGTGTGTTAATTGAATAAAAGTTGATATTATAGTCAAAAGTCAAGAAATAATTTCATATAAGGGAATGGAATCATGTAAAAGGGATTAGGTAAATGTGATTTAAAAATCGATATGGTTTATAAAAATGATTTATAAAGGATTTAAAAGTTGGAAATTTGGAAATTTAAATTCCGTTGGTTTTGGAAATGATTTTCAAAGTCTTGGAAAATAATAGTAATATTATTTGGTGAGTATTTTTGAATTGAGAATATTTAAAAGGATTTTAAAGGGGTAAAGGCACTGAACTCACTTCAATCGCTAGAAATTATTTCGGTGATGACTACAGCATCATCAATGTTCATTTTCGAGTTTCCAAGAGAGAAACTGCTACCAATTGGAGTTTTGTTTGGAAAGCTGTTTTTGGTTTGAAATGCAAGAAGGAATGATTTGACGTACCAAGGAATTTGTATTTGTGTCTATATATATATATATATATATATATATATATATATATATATATTTGTGTGTATGTGTAACGACCCGAAATTTTCGATCCCGAAAATTCCAGATAGTTAGAAAAGAAGAAAGAGATAGAAGAAGAAGAACAGAAAACCAAACCCAAAGTCTCACATACGTAGCGGATAAAATATAATATCACATAAATAATAGTTATACAAAGGAAACTGTACTTGTCAGATTACACTTTACTATATCAGAGTTGCAACAGATTTACAATCACAGAACGGATAAATCTATCTGTTTCAGATACTATAATATATTAACATCAGAAGCTCTCCATACGTTCCTGCTCTCCAGCTCGCCTCCTGAGCTCCAGAACGTCCTTACCTGAAAATCTGTAATACTCGGTCTGACCCGAGCATTACATCAAAGTAATACCCGGGTCAGGCTGGAAACCAGCGTGAGTAAACTCATCTAACATGGAATACCAAAACATACAACTTATATAAACCCGGGGTAACTCCGGGTAACATGTAGCAATTTACAACTTCACAAGTCATTAAAGACATTACTTACATAACACATCAATTTCTAAGTATTATAACTTAGATTAAATGGTCCAATCACTTTAATCATTCCATCTCACTATATTGATTCCACACGCCAAATTATAAAGAATCGAAGTGGTTTCGGGTATTTACTAATACCCGACTCCGGTCTCTTCGAATCCAATGTCATCTTAACCCACGTTAATACAATTTAACTTTAATTATTGAATAATATTTTACTCAGCAATTCCTAATTGATTGATAATCACATTATCATCGTCCATCCAACATATTATATCACAAATCAATACATAACAGAGATATCAACCAATTCTAAGTATTCATCATAATTCAATCATTAATAAGCAAGATTGATCACTTCCATTAATTACATTAATTCAATAATCTTCTAATCACTTTTATTAGTAAATTATTCTTAAATTTCATATAATAATTAACCTTTAACTTAATTATATTCATTAATCAATCTTGGTTATTCATCAATAGATATCAATTCAATAGATATCATCCAATTTAGACATTCAATAACCGATCATCCATAAGCAAGCATTATCAATTCATATCATAATTTATTTAGTTACTTAAATTAAATTAACTCCTTAAGAATTTATCACTTAATCATGCTTATACAATCATTAATTAATTACTAACCTTAATTAATTAATCACATCCTTGATTAACTCAATCAATCAATTTATTAATCCCTAATTCCAGATTAATTATCCTTTGTTTATCAATTAATAATCCATAATCATTATTTAATTTTCTTTAATTCAAAATAATTAATTCTTAATTATTTCATAATCAATTAATTAACCTTTAATTAACTGATTAGTTTATTCATCAACTATCGATTAATAACCTTAATTATTAACCAATATCCCTTAATACAAATTAAATAATCCATAATTACTTTTATAATTAATTACTTTCTTTAATTAATGAACCTTAATTATTCAATAAATTAATTAACTCTTTAATTAATTAACCTTCAAACCAATTTTATTAATTAATCCTTTAGTTAGTAACATCAAATGATTTACCCTAAATCACTTCCATTTATTTATTCTCAATAATTATTCAAGTCCTTAATTACTTTTAAGATAAATAATTTATCTTGATACTTTAGGCTAAAACAAATCTTACCCTTTCTTAAATCAAGAAAAATCATTTATTTACAATTTTAAATCTTTCCTTTATTAAATTGAAAACTATTATAACTACCCGAGACAACAAAGGGTTACTCAGTCTCCAAACCGAGCTCAAACCTTCCCCTTTCTTCTCCTTACTTAGTTTAAATCTAAAACTGTCATTAATACCAAAACCCACTCTCAACGCCGATGCCAACTCGAGTTCTTCCTTCATTCCTCTCGAGTACGTCCTCGAGCAAAACTCGCAACTGGACTCGAATAAACTTCGAGTATCACAATCCTCCACCGCTTCGAGATTCTCACGTGTAAACTTCGAACAGCAACCCGAGCTACTCACGTCTTCACCATCGCTAAACTCACAGCACAAACCAGCCTCAACTAACGTACATGTGCACGTGCACATGGCCACGGCGGTGCTTCGGCGATCCTCTCCACCTCCGGTAAATCATCGATTGCCTCCTCTATCGATTCCACCCATCCAGACATCGTCGCAAGCCCCAAATCATATTCGAGCTTCCAAAACCAAACTGGAAACCATTCCATCGACCACAACTGTCTCAAACCCTCGCCGCCGACCACCATATCATCAGAAACTCCAGTTCCATGTTCGATAGCCTCCACGCTACCCTCTCCCCACTTCTCATGAAGCTCGATCACCCCGAGATGCCATGGTAGTGGAAATTCTGACTTCATCATAAACCCATTCGAAACCCTACTTCAATCCCCTGCCAAAGCCATGACAATCAAACATTACTTCCACTATTTTTCCACTGAACCTCATCACGTTGGCCACCTTCTGACAAAAAATTATCCAAATCGTTCAAGCCGATCACTGGAATTTCGCAAATTCCCAAATCCTGATCATCTCAGAAATTCTCAGTATTTTCTAGTCTAAAAATTTTAATTTCCACACCTAAATTCAGCATTTGTTATCACAAATCTAATCATGTATTCAATTCATGATTTTAAGTCATTTGATTTTACTGATAAATTTAATCTCGAATGAAAGAATAAGCATTCCAAACTATTTACTACATAATTTCATCTTAATCTTTTTTAAAAAAAAAAATATATTCACATAGTTACGTTCATCTCCACTTCTAAAGGTCAAGTTCTGAAATAATTTAATTTAAAAGATATGAGTTTGTAAACGAATTTGGTTCCTATTTTCTAAATACAGAATATACATGCTTCAGAACAAATACTCACAGGCATATTCTATTTACAAAACACAACCATTACTCATGCAACAACTAAAACACTGCAAAATTTCATCCTGCATGTCAAAGATCAACACCAGATTTAATCTTTGCAAAACAATTTGTTTATCCACCTGAAACAGATGATGAACAGAGCATATTTTCAGATTTTTAAACAGGTTAAAATTTCAATTTACTCATCTCTTTGAAAATGCAGAGTTTTCTTTATACTGAACAAAAATCAGGTTTTGAAAACTCTGAGAAGACATGCTTGATTTATACTTTCTAAAAACTTGTTGTTCAAACATGCACCAAATTCTTAACATGCATATACATTATTTCACTTTCAAACAATCAAGCAAGCATAGTTTCATCCAAACCTCGATAATCATTCCATTTAAGTCAAGATATAGTTAAAATAATTAAAGCGCAGTTTACTCACCTCATTCCTTTAAGCAGAGCAGATTTTGTTTGCAGAATTTCCAGATTTTTAGAAAATGCAGATTTGCTTTAATTTGTAAATGTAGGCTTCTTGCTTTCAGATTGAATAAGATGCAGACCTTTGCATTTTTAACAGGGAGAAATTTCTAGGTTGTTATGCATTTGATGTTGCATTGAATATTAATTTAATTATAGATGTTGTTGATTTTGAACAGGCCGAAACCCTCCCCCTTTTTCTCTTTGATTTTTTTTTGATTATCGGTTTTAATTAGAAGATAAGGAAAAATTAGCTGTAAGAATTCACAAATTATTTTCTTAAAACTTTATTTTCAATTTAATTTCTAATTAAGGATTATTTTGCCACTTGTTGGTTTTTAGAATGCTTGGCTTACAAATGTTGTTTTTATGTGTTCAAAGCCTTACAAGTGTATTACCTTTTTATTTATTTATTCAAATGTTTAAAGGCAATATATTTTATGTTTTAATCTCCTCATTCCTGAATTTTATATTAGTTATGTAATATGTTTATAATTGTTTATACTTATAATTAGATACATTGTTTGCTTTTAATTACAATTATGTGAACTTTTAACTTACAATTTGCAAACCCATGAATTAATGAATCCTTTATTAGTCCTATTTTAAACTTGAGCCACTATATTCAAATCTAGTAAGTATTTATCTCTAATGTTTATAAATATAGAATTTTATCTTTAAATCTCCTTTAAAATTTTAATGTATTGAATTCAAATTAATGTTCTTACAAAACAAAACGTGTGTGTATATATATATATATACACTTGTCTATGAACCTACTTTGAATTTTCAACATTATTACATTTGCACATTATTATTTATACCTAAATTTACTATAAAGCAATATATCATTTTCATATATTTTATTTGTTCGATCTATAAATCAGTATCTTCAATAATTAAATTCAGTTACTTAATCAAATACAGGTATTCTGAAATTCCGGGTTATCACATTCCTCCCCTCTTAGAATCTTTTCGTCCTCGAAAAGGAACGAAACCAGAATTTATTAAAATGCTTAAAATCGGATAAATTCTTTTTGGATTATTTTTAAAAACTTTTTAAAATTCATATAATATTGCCAAAATATTTTTTTTTAAATAATACTTTTATAACTCGATGTCTCAACCAGTTCATCCTTGTTCTTATAGAAATTCGGTCATACGTTGATCAGGCGTAAGACTGAAAATCTACAAGTGCTTGGCAAACCCGTTTTCAACATCCAGTGAAAATACTTTGAAAATAATTTTATTGAAAATATAGAAAACAGTTTTGAAAATAGAGGATATATCTTTGGTGAGAATGCTCAGGAAATCATCACCCCCATCCATGGTCGCAGTTAACCCGATGGTTACATTGTCGTCCTGACAAAATTCACAGATAACTGTAGGCCTCCGCGCCCTTCGATTACACCATGGAACCCACTACAGATCGCAGCTACAACTGGGGTTACGTAGCTATCACAGCAAAAACCCATATAACTATAGGCATCAGCGCCCTCGAATTCCACTGCCAAAAGAATGAAACTTCTCCACTCCACTTAACCATAGATCGCAGTCTACCGATGTTGCGTTGCCTTCCCGGCAAAATCAAGTGTAGACTGTTGACACTCATCCTCCACACGATTTTCGCTATGGTCCCCACAGTAGATTGCAGCGACATCGAGTTACGCTATCGTCACAGCATAACCCAAATGCCCCTGTAGGCATCAGCGCCATCGACTTTCGCTACCCAATAATCCTCAGGAACTAGTTTTGTCCGGACTCCTCACAGGATCAACTTTAGAACCCCCCCTTGGGGCTCAAGGCAGCACCACCCCGTGGTACTCTTGAGAAGTTCATTCCAAGGGAGCGTCTTTTTTTCCCAGAGCATCATCAAAACAATTTATACTATACATATATAGTATCTTTAAATCATACACCTAGTATGATCTCATACAAAGCTCCTTTACTCAAAATCGATTATTCCAAAATCGATAATTCTCAAACTAGGCTTTTCAAATTCCAATATTGATTTTACTCAAAAATCAAAAGCCTTTTCCAATCCATAGGTCCCCAAAACCTTTTTTCCAAAATCCTCATATGATCCTTTATATATCTAGATATATATAAAATCCTTGATAAAAATCTTTGGATCATTTTAAACTTGTATAAAATTCTTTTATACTTCAAACACTTTCAAAATCCTTTCCTTCTGGCAATAGATTCATCAAGGGGAGTTTTATCTTATATAACAAAGATATATAACTTTGTTTATTCAAAATCAAATATTCAAATTTGATTACTCTTTTCAATATCAATTTCATTCAAATCCGTACGATGTACACATATCATTCGTACGCCATACCCATCTGATCGCTCACTCGATCACACAATTTCACTTCCGAACTAGTATCGTCCACCCGACTTCCTAGTGCGGACACAGATCTGGTTTCTTGATCAGAAACTGTCATTCTCCTTGCATAGTCATAACTATGATAGAGAATATCCAGAACCAATCAACAATCCATATCTAGGTTCGCCGTCGAAAATTGAGTGAAAAATCCCACTCGGATCGATATAACTATCTCGAAATTCTATGCTCGAAACTGGATCAAATCACTATGCGAATAGAATAACATACGTACACCCTACGTATTTATCTTTATTGGTTATTAGCCAAATCAATTCCATTTCTATTCACATTCACTTAAATTTTCATTCACTTATTCACAACCGCTTCAATCCCATTTAGATTATCACCTCTATTCTTATCTCGATTGGGTATTTAACCAATAACAGTTTGAACTCTGACCAGTTTATTTACAAAATAATTTAAAATTTTAAAAATAGATAAATAGTTGGAAAATAATTAATAGTTTGTAAAATAGGTGTAAAATAGTTAGAAAATAGTTAAATAATTATAGAAATTTTAGATAATTGCAAAATAATAGTAAGATAGAAATTAGTTTTGTAAAATAGTAATTAGTTTATAAAATAGTTGGAAAATTGTTAAACAGTTTCAAAAATAATTGTAAATCAAATATAAGATAGTTAGGCTTTTAAAAGAAAGGTTGTATGTATAATTAATAGCTTAGAAAATAGGTTTATATTAAAACAATTTATATTAAAAATAGTCCAGAGTCAAAACTGTTCACTTCCCAATCTCCATCCTCATCAATTCAATTTAAATTTCCTCTACCATTTAAATTGACCCAATTCCAATTTAAATAACTTCAATTTCCAAATTTAACTTTATTCAACCTTAATCTCAAATCCCATTTGAATTTAAAACCATTCAACTTTGATTATAATTCCAAATTATTTGAGTCAAATTTCAATTCAAATTTCCATTTGAATCTTATACTTATACATCTTCAATCACAATTTCAATTAATTCAAACCAAATTCAATTTGAACTAATTTCAATTCAAATTCCAAATTTAAATCATCTCGAATTATATAAATTCGAGTGAATACTTCAAATGTTGATTTAATTCCTTTAAATCAATTTACCTTTTAATCCCAACAATGGATTACCATACCCCATTTCTCATTCATTTAAACAAATCCATTTCATAACTTAAAGATTTTTAACAATAATAGGATGATATCATTTAATTCATCTTAAAACATTCATCAATTTATAATTTCCAGATCTCAAACCCATTTTGAGACCACACAAACTCCCAATTCAGATTTACCATTTAACTTTCCTAGTTAAATCTTAAAATTTACAAATCAGGTTGAACATTCCAATATATTTAACTTTTCCCCAAGTTAAGCTTAATTCACTTAATCCAGTCAACCTTACTCAATTTGAATCTCTATTTCAAATTCTAAACTTCTCATAAATAATCTTCCCATTTATTAAGTTCAAAACTTATCACTTTGGGTGTCATACCTCATTCCAGATTTAAAACTCAACATTTAGAGTTTATCTCAAACCATCTTTGATATTCAAGTATATCCACACATATACATATTTACTTCTTGGCTCACTAAGCCAAATTTTAAAATTTAAACCACCGTTGGTTTCAATCCAAAACAAATTTTCTTTAAAATTTTCAAACAGCTCTTGTTTGAAATAGGGCCATTTCATTTGAATTAAATAACATCTTTTATTTAAAATAAGATCATATTCAAAATAGTTTGAATAATATTATTTCCTTTAACATTTTGAAAACAATTTCAAATGTTTAAATATAGAATTCAAAGATTCACAATTTGAAACCCACTTTAATTTTCATCCTTTCTAAGTTACAAATTTATTCTCCTTTTAAATGTTTATTTCCTTAAACATTTTATTGTTTATTGAAGAACAATCATTCCATTATTAAACACAATAACCATTTATTTCCTTGGTTTAAAACCAATTCTAATTCATCTTATTCTGAAATACTTTTCCAATTCAAGATTTAAATTTTATTTCGAATCCATTTCAAACTTGTCTTTAATTTAATTTCAATTTGGTTGTAATTATATTTCCACTACTATTTCTTTTAGTTTAATTAATACTACAACAGATTTCCTTAATATAATAGATAATCTATTTCTTATATAAGATTCATTTACTTTTGAAATCATTTAAAAACCATTATATAAGAAAATAACAAGTACGCTCTCTCAAATTTATATACTCAACTCATCCTAGGGTACCACTTATCTAATCCATAATGAGTAATCCCAACAGAGCCAAGGTTCTCGCTTAACCTTCTGCTCTGATACCAAATGTAACGACCCGAAATTTTCGATCCCGAAAATTCCAGATAGTTAGAAAAGAAGAAAGAGATAGAAGAAGCAGAACAGAAAACCAAACCCAAAGTCTCACATACGCAACGGATAAAATATAATATCACATAAATAATAGTTATACAAAGGAAACTATACCTGTCAGATTACACTTTATTATATCAGAGTTACAACAGATTTACAATCACAGAACAGATAAATCTATCTATTTCAGATACTATAATATATTAACATCAGAAGCTCTCCATACGTTCCTACTCTCCAGCTCGCCTCCTGAGCTCCAGAACGTCCTTACCTGAAAATCTGTAATACTCGGTCTGACCCGAGCATTACATCAAAGTAACACCCGAGTCAGGCTGGAAACCAGCGTGAGTAAACTCATCTAACATGGAATACCAAAACATACAACTTATATAAACCCGGGGTAACTCCGGGTAACATGTAACAATTTACAACTTCACAAGTCATTAAAGACATTACTTACATAACACATCAATTTCTAAGTATTATAACTTAGATTAAATGGTCCAATCACTTTAATCATTCCATCTCATTATATTGATTCCACACGTCAAATTATAAAGAATCGAAGTGGTTTCGGGTATTTACTAATACCCGACTCTGGTCTCTTCGAATCCAATGTCATCTTAACCCATGTTAATACAACTTAACTTTAATTATCGAATAATATTTTACTCAGCAATTCCTAATTGATTGATAATCACATTATCATCGTCCATCCAACATATTATATCACAAATCAATACATAACAGAGATATCAACCAATTCTAAGTATTCATCATAATTCAATCATTAATAAGCAAGATTGATCACTTCCATTAATTACATTAATTCAATAATCTTCTAATCACTTTTATTAGTAAATTATTCTTAAATTTCATATAATAATTAACCTTTAACTTAATTATATTCATTAATCAATCTTGGTTATTCATCAATAGATATCAATTCAATAGATATCATCCAATTTAGACATTCAATAATCGATCATCCATAAGCAAGCATTATCAATTCATATCATAATTTATTTAATTACTTAAATTAAATTAACTCCTTAAGAATAATTTATCACTTAATCATGCTTATACAATCATTAATTAATTACTAACCTTAATTAATTAATCACATCCTTGATTAACTCAATCAATCAATTTATTAATCCCTAATTCCAGATTAATTATCCTTTGTTTATCAATTAATAATCCTTAATCATTATTTAATTTTATTTTATTCAAAATAATTAATTCTTAATTATTTCATAATCAATTAATTAACCTTTAATTAACTGATTAGTTTATTCATCAACTATCGATTAATAACCTTAATTATTAACCAATATCCCTTAATACAAATTAAATAATCCATAATTACTTTTATAATTAATTACTTTCTTTAATTAATGAACCTTAATCATTCAATAAATTAGTTAACTCTTTAATTAATTAACCTTCAAACCAATTTTATTAATTAATCCTTTAGTTAGTAACATCAAATGATTTACCCTAAATCACTTCCATTTATTTATTCTCAATAATTATTTGTAACGATCCTGATTTTTTATTTAAAATTAAATTGATAATGTAAATAAATTTCGGAATAAAATTGTAAATTAATTTGGATTTTTCAAATTAAATGGGATATTTGTTTATTTGAGTATTGATTTTTAAAATTTAATTGAGATTTTGAATTTGATATATTTAAAATCTTATAGATAAAAAAGTAACATCCCAAAGTTAACAATTTAAATAAATAATATGTTTTAAACTTTTGGAATTTAATTTCAGATTAAATTGGAAGAAAAATCCTAAACAAATAAAAATGAGTGATAGTAATATATAATTAAATCCCAATTTTATTTTGAGATTAAAATATTGAAATAAGAAATATTGTAAAAAGTCATTTAAATTTAAAATCTTGTATATATATATATGTATGTATGTATATATATATATGTATATTACAAATATGAGTAAATTGAATGCATATTTAAAATTAATTTAAATTTGTTCAAAATTAAGTATGAATGTATAAATGGATATGAAAGTTTATATTTCAAGTTTAAAATTGAAAATTGAATTTAAATTTGAAATAAATGTTTAAAAAAAAATTAAGTAGCAAATCATTTCTTTCTTTAAAATTAATAAAACAAAATGTGTATAAAATGAGCAATAAAAGTTAAATAATATATATAGATAAGTTGTTTATTTAAAAGATATAATAGTCTTAATTCAAAAGAGAAAAAATATATAATGAACTAAGCTTAAATATATTGGTTTAAAAAGTGATATTGTAAAATTGATATAAACAAAAGTTTACAAAAAGCTAAATCATCTTGTATACTTAATAATTAGATTTGATAAAATAAGGACTTAAAACAGATTGTACATATGCATATATACATACAAATGAATAAAAATATATATATTGGTTTATAAAAGTATGTATATAATATAGGAAATAAAATCTATAAAGTTTCTTTTGCTTTGTAACATCAAGGGCTGAAAACATTCACAATAAAATGAATAATTAACAAAATCTATGGTTTAAGATCTTTTCTTACAAATGGCACAAGACATCATTTCCTAAATAAAATAATCAAATAAAAAATTCAGAAAACTTTTCACCTTGTAAAATTCGAATTTTTAAATCTCCTAAACATCTGAAGTTCAGAAATCATAAAGATTTTGCAATCTTTAAAACTTCAACACTCAAGCAAGAAAAAAATTCAGGAAAAAAAAAGAAAGAAAACTGTCAAGCTTTCTTCAATTCAAACTAAAAACTGTAGTGATTTCTAAAGCATCAAGTGTAGTGTGATACATTCAGGTAAGTTTTTTAAAATCTTATAGTTAATAAAATTATGGTTTTGAAGTCATATTTTAACAACAATTTTTAAATTCAAACTGCAGATTTGTCTTGAAAAAAAGGTGAAGTTTCAGGGTTCTGCTATAATGCTAGTTTCTGGGAATGAATCTAAAGGCAAGTAAATTTTCTTTTAAAAGAATTTGAGTTTGAAGTTATAATTGCTAAGGGAAAAAGAATTTAATACCCTAACATTCAATAAATTGCAGGGAAAGAATCAAGTTTAAGGCTAAACATGATTTCTGGTTTCAAAACTGCAGAAAAGAAAAAAAGAAGAAGGAAAAAGCTCTCTGTTCTATTAGAAATCCTAACTGTAAGAAAATTAAATTTGTTGTTGTTGATCAATTAAATGCATAAATACAATAAGAAGTAAACAAAGATCTGTAACTATGATTTGCAGATCTGAACTCCAATTTAAAATAGGAAAAGGAAGGAAAGTTGCAGACTTCATTTTCTTTTGAAAACTGTCAGGAAACATTCCTGTTCTTCTGGAAAATATAGTGAGCAAACCCTTAACCTTATACATATTTTGGTTTGCATGAAGTTGGTAGTGATGAATGTGTGTGAATGAGCTTGCATATGATTGTGATTGCATAGTGGTTTCCTGTGAATAAATGTTGAAGTTCAAATATAAGCCTGCCTGTATAAATTAAGTTGCCCCTGTTTCTTGTTTTCTTCCAGACCAAATTTACAAACAAAATTCTCATCCTTTAATTAAATAACTGGTAAAACTAAGGATATAAACAAATTATGTTATGAAATCAATATCCAAGTTTTAAAGATATTCTCTAATTAAATCATCAAATTGTTTTACTGTAATTCCAGGATAGCCAGTAAAAACACTATAGTATGTCAAACCTTTCTTTTCTCTTCCCCTCTGTCTCTCTTTCCTGTTGCATTTGAAAAATTAAACAAGTTGGAGTTTGTGCTTTAAGCTTACACCATGCTTCAGTAACAAAACTAAACAAGTTTTGAAATTTGACCAGGATTTAGTAATTAAATAAAAGCAAAGTTGTAGTTTTCTTTCTAGAAACTGAAAAAAATAAACAACACAATTATTTCTAAATATTGGTTTACAGGTTAACACATATCAAAATAAAACTAAATGTCTCTCCCTCTTTGATTCTAACAAGGATTTTAATTAAGTTGAAATGTTGTTTTTTTTTTAAAAAAAGAACCTGTATTACATTTCAGTAATTAATTAAAGCAGGTTGAAAATTTCTTTTTACTGGAAACCAAATTTTAATTTACAGATCAACCAATATCCAAACAACTCCAAACCTCTCTCCCTCATTCCTTTTGGAAGTAAATTGAAACAAATTAAAGATTTTGTTTAAAACCTGTGTTTATTCCAGAAATGAACTAGAGTAAATTGTACAAGAAAAATTTCCTGTAAACAATGAAACACAGCCAAAATTCAAATGTTCAAGAAATTCGAACTTTATGAATTTCAAATTCAATAACACTATCTTAATCTCCTTTAAAAGCAATGATTTTAGAAACAAAAATCAAATTTTTTCATTGCATATTGCTCAGGAAAATGGTAGTTGATCGAAAAGTGAGTTTTTGACAAAATCTGATGATCTATGTAGTTATGGGCCTCGAAATGGGGGTGGCAGCAAGATTTAATGATTGCGATTACTAGAAAAATATCAATGTATTTTATAAAACCCAAATTTTCGAACACGAGGTTGAAATAGGGTTTAAGAACCCATTTTCGTTCGAGGTAAAAACGACGTTGCTGCACCATCCCTACGCGACCGGACTGTGTGGCGGCGGTGCAGATCGATGCATCGCGTGATGGCGAAGCTTGGGTCCTAATTTGGTGGCCGATAGTGGGCTAGGGAGGCGGCGTGAGGCAATTTATTGATGACGTTCCCTGATGGTTTTGGGTTGGAAGGTCGCGTTTTACGTTTCAAATTTTTTTCCAAATCTAGGTGGTCGTATCGTTCCGGGGGATGCTCGGAGACGTATTGGTGGCCGCAGCTTCGACCAGCGGCGGGGAAACCAGCCGTGCACGTGCACGTGGCTATAGGGTGTGTCAGGGTGATGGGTTGCAAAGGACCGAGGAAAACTCGAAGAGCAGCAAGGGGAAATCGCGTGTAAACTCGAAGCTGAACTCGGGGCGATTTGGGGTGGTATCGAGTCGTTTTCCAAACTTAGACAAATTTTTGAAAAAAGTACTCACACGGGCCAATTTGAAAAAAACTTGAAGCTGGGGTTGATTATCCTCGGGTACGACCCGAAGCAAGCCTCGGGATGGTCAGTGAAACAGAAAATTCCAGTTTTAACTAAATTTTTGAAAACACCAGTAAACTTATTTCCTGAATAAATTTATGATGATGATAAATAGCATATGAAATAAATGGTATTTCGAATTAGTATTTTATAAAGGTTTTTTTAAAGTTTAACTTAACAAAATTTAAAAAAAAAGTAAAATAAATGTTTAAATGTTAATTTAAAAAACCAAATTGATTTATATAAATGAAGTATTTCAAAAACTTAGATTTAACTTGATAAAATACTTAGGAGTAAATCAATTATTTAAATTTTAACTTAAAGATAAAATTCTTTATAATGATTAAATAAAGATTTTAAATAATTAAAATTTGTGATTACTTTATAATTAAAAGTTGATTTAATTAAAGGGTGAAAGTAATTAAGATTTACTTAATTATAAATTAAGGATTTATGAATTAAGATAATTAATTAAGAAAAGTTAGTTGATAAAGTTAATTAGGATTGAACCAATTTATAGTTAAGAACAATTAATCATTGATTTAAATTTTATGAAATAAATTGTGTGGTTGACACACTTAACCATATTCACCCTAATTAGAGATGATTAACTATCATCAATTGTTCTGTATTGGATTGATATTTTTTGTTGTGATGTTGTGATTGCTTTGTGATGGACTGTGATTTGTGATTTGTTCCTATATGTGTGTGAAACCCCTTTTGCCCATGAAACGGCATTTAAACTTCGATGCGACAGGGAGTCGGATTCCAGTTGGTTATCCGAAACCCACATCGAATCATATTAGTGAATCTTTGTGATTGATAAATTTACTTTATCTATGAATCTGTTGATGAAGATAAGCGTTATGGGTTATACCGCTTATCAATATAACTGTGATGATTGATGTTGTGCACTATCGTGTAATACCCCTGGACTACACTATACACACACAAATATGGATTGCACGTGGAAATCGGTTAAGTCATAGACTTTTGAAAATATTTAAAATTGAATTTTTAATTCAAATGGTTTTTATAATGGATGGGGTTTAAAGTAAAAAGCTTTGAAAAAGAATTTCAAAGATAAAAGTTATTTTTGAATAACTTAATTTAGTTTTGAAATCTGATTTAAATTTGAATGCAAAAAAATTTGAAATTGAATTCTATTTTGAGAATTTAAAATGTAAAAAGGTTATAGAAGCTTATATGGGTTTCAAACCATTTTTAAAGTGTTGTTTTGGGAATTAAATTTAACCCAAAGATTTTAACTTCTATAAATGAAATCGGATTTTTCCAAAATGAAAACTGTTTGTTTTCAAATGATAAAGGCTTTCAGATAAGAAATGAATTTTCAATTTGCATTAAAGTAATTTCAAGTTTGAATTGAAATGGTTTTCCAAGTTGTGAATGAATAATTGAAAACGGGTTTGGAAGCTATGAGTTAAATCTTTGATTTAAAGATTAAATGAATTAATCCAATTAAAATGGATATTATTTTGGAAACCGTAAATGGATCTTTGTGAAACTGGTTAAACTTTGTGAAATAAATCTTTTGTTTAAAGATTTGAAATGGTAACTTAGCTTAAACCAGTTAAATGAAAGTTTTGAATAATAAGTTGTGACTTAACTGAAAATCCCATATCCATATGTTTTTAAATATTACGCTCGTTATTCGGTTTAGCCGGGAGAGGACCTTGTGTCATATAACCCATTCCGAATAATGATACGTCGTTATGAATAGCATTTGAAGACCGGTGGTGAAGACCGGGTATTTGCGAGAATGATAGGATGACCTATCGATTGTCTCTGCACTGAGTAGCTACGGTATAGAGATTTCCTAAGTGATGGGAAGTCCGATCGGGATTGTGAATACCCGGATTTGCAAGGGCTTCTTCGGAAGTGCCTTCGGTTCTGTTCGAACCCGGAACAGACTTGTATGGTTGTGTGTCTGACACTACACTTTGAGATGTAAAGCCGATTTCTTTCAAATACATATCTGTTGGTGGCGGAGAATTTATTCTCTTAGCTTAACACCCTTCTCTGAGACGTACGAGCTCAGAGGTTATGTAGTTGAAGGTTATCAGCGATATACTCCCAATTTGGTAGTGTGGCATGCTAAGTGCTGTTGTGTGATTGATGATCATTGGTTGATCGAAGCATGGCTTTGTGAAAAAGCGTAGCTTTGTGGTCGAGACCTCATCGAGCCTCACAAACCGATAATGGTCGAAACAGGAATGTTGCAGCAAGGTTTCAGGGGTAGCTCCCCTAGGGTATGACCATTCCTTCTGGAAAATGTGGTATCATGGTATGGAGCCCAGATACTTACTCATGTGGACACTAGTATATTTATTACTGTGTGATGTTGTTGTTGGAGGGCCCTCGGATAAAGGTCCCAAAGGACTGGGGGTGGCATATCTCAGGTTTTATTCCCCGGGAAGGGGGTAGCCGGCCTTGTTTAGCAGAGATCCTGGTAGGTTCTCGAGGCGGCCCGCCAGAGGCGTTCCCATGTGGCAATAGGAAGTTCCTTAGCCTGACCATTTGTTGGAAATCCATTCATCCAATACGCACCTTGTACGGTTTTAGTTGTAGAACCTGCCATTTAACATGGCAGCTATAGTAGGCATAGTATAATGGTACCTATGCTGGCTAGGATTTATATTATACTTTCGAAGTGTTTTCCACTGTGCACCTATAGTAATAATATCAAAGAATTTTTACGTAGTAAGCATGTTTGACTATCATAAGGAGAAATCTCCCCCATGTGTGCGTTTGCATTGTGTGTGTGCCGGGAGGCCTTATGGTAGTTTCATTTTCCAAAAGCATTGCGAATTTAAACTTTAAAAGCTTTGTTGTTTGTTTTAAAAGATAAAATTGTTTTGTTGCTCACACCAGTCCCACGACTGACCTGGAGTTTATTGTTCCTTTCCTAAACTCTGGGTGCCCACTATTTTCCACACGGGCAGTCTAGAGTTGGGTTTTCAGATAATCCTGTAATAGGTATAGATTCATTAGCCTTCGAAGCTCTTTGGATTTGTGGATCGCATTTGCTGCACTTCAGCATCACACCAGTCTTGCTCTCTTAGTGAACGTGATGAGGGTTCGAGCTAGCTTTGGATTGAAGGTGGAGTTCTTGGAGTTAGGCATTGAAGACACTATCTTTCCGCTGCTATTTTATTGTATCTCTGATAGTGTTGATCTCTATTGTACCATTTTATTGTATTCTGTTGTATCAGATATTGTATCAAATGTATATATATATGAAATGTATCATGCATTTTTCTTCCGCTGTGTTGTACTTATTGTGTTATAAGCTCCGGCAAACCAGGTTCGACGTTTGAATCTGCGGCATTAGAATACGAGTGTCGTATTCGGTGCCGATTTTCGAAGGTCGAGTCAGGGTCGCTACATTATTCAAGTCCTTAATTACTTTTAAGATAAATAATTTATCTTGATACTTTAGGCTAAAACAAATCTTACCCTTTCTTAAATCAAGAAAAATCATTTATTTACAATTTTAAATCTTTCCTTTATTAAATTGAAAACTATTATAACTACCCGAGACAACATAGGGTTACTCGGTCTCCAAACCGAGCTCAAACCTTCCCCTTTCTTCTCCTTACTTACTTTAAATCTAAAACTATCATTAATACCAAAACCCACTCTCAAAGCCGATGCCAACTCAAGTTCTTCCTTCATTCCTCTCGAGTACGTCCTCGAGCAAAACTCGCAACTGGACTCGAATAAACTTCGAGTATCACAATCCTCCACCGCTTCGAGATTCTCACGCGTAAACTTCGAACAGTAACCCGAGCTACTCACGTCTTCACCATCGCTAAACTCACAGCACAAACCAGCCTCAACTAACGTACATGTGCACGTGCACATGGCCACGGCGGTGCTTCGGCGATCCTCTCCACCTCCGGTAAATCATCGATTGCCTCCTCTATCGATTCCACCCATCCAGACATCGTCGCAAGCCCCAAATCATATTCGAGCTTCCAAAACCAAACTGGAAACCATTCCATCGACCACAACTGTCTCAAACCCTCGCCGCCGACCACCATATCATCAGAAACTCCGGTTCCATGTTCGATAGCCTCCATGCTACCCTCTCCCCACTTCTCATGAAGCTCGATCACCCCGAGATGCCATGGTTGTGGAAATTCTGACTTCATCATAAACCCATTCGAAACCTTACTTCAATCCCCTGCCAAAGCCATGACAATCAAACATTACTTCCACTATTTTTCCACTGAACCTCATCACGTTGGCCACCTTCTGACAAAAATTTATCCAAATCGTTCAAGCCGATCACTGGAATTTCGCAAATTCCCAAATCCTGATCATCTCAGAAATTCTCAGTATTTTCTAGTCTAAAAATTTTAATTTCCACACCTAAATTCAGCATTTGTTATCACAAATCTAATCATGTATTCAATTCATGATTTTAAGTCATTTGATTTTACTGATAAATTTAATCTCGAATGAAAGAATAAGCATTTCAAACTATTTACTACATAATTTCATCTGAATCTTTTTAAAAAATATATATATTCACATAGTTACGATCATCTCCACTTCTAAAGGTCAAGTTCTGAAATAATTTAATTTAAAAGATAAGAGTTTGTAAACGAATTTGGTTCCTATTTTCTAAATACAGAATATACATGCTTCAGAACAAATACTCACAGGCATATTCTATTTACAAAACACAACCATTACTCATGCAACAACTAAAACACGGCAAAATTTCATCCTGGATGTCAAAGATCAACACCAGATTTAATCTTTGCAAAACAATTTGTTTATCCACCTGAAACAGATGATGAACAGAGCATATTTTCAGATTTTTAGACAGGTTAAAATTTCAATTTACTCATCTCTTTGAAAATGCAGAGTTTTCTTTATACTGAACAAAAATCAGGTTTTGAAAACTCTGAGAAGACATTCTTGATTTATACTTTCTAAAAACTTGTTGTTCAAACATGCACCAAATTCTTAACATGCATATACATTATTTCACTTTCAAACAATCAAGCAAGCATAGTTTCATCCAAACCTCGATAATCGTTCCATTTAAGTCAAGATATAGTTAAAATAATTAAAGCGCAGTTTACTCACCTCATTCCTTTAAGCAGAGCAGATTTTGTTTGCAGAATTTCCAGATTTTTAGAAAATGCAGATTTGCTTTAATTTGTAAATGCAGGCTTCTTACTTTCAGATTGAATAAGATGCAGACCTTTGCATTTTGAACAGGGAGAAATTTCCAGGTTGTTATGCATTTGATGTTGCATTGAATATTAATTTAATTATAGATGTTATTGATTTTGAACAGGCCGAAACTCTCCCCCTTTTTCTCTTTGAATTTTTTTGATTATCGGTTTTAATTAGAAGATGAGGAAAAAATTAGCTGTAAGAATTCACAAATTATTTTCTCAAAACTTTATTTTCAATTTAATTTCTAATTAAGGATTATTTTGCCACTTGTTGGTTTTTAGAATGCTTGGCTTACAAATGTTTTTTGTATGTGTTCAAAGCCTTACAAGTGTATTACTTTTTTATTTATTTATTCAAATGTTTAATGGCAATATATTTTATGTTTTAATCTCCTCATTCATGAATTTTATATTAGTTATGTAATATGTTTATAATTGTTTATACTTATAATTAGATACATTGTTTGCTTTTAATTACAATTGTGTGAACTTTTAACTTACAATTTGCATACCCATGAATTAATGAATCCTTTATTAATCCTATTTTAAACTTGAGCCACTATATTCAAATCTAGTAAGTATTTATCTCTAATGTTTATAAATATAGAATTTTATCTTTAAATCTCCTTTAAAATTTTAATGTATTGAATTCAAATCAATGTTCTTACAAAACAAAACACACACACACACAACACACACACAGACATATATATATATATATATATATATATACTTGTCTATGAACCCACTTTGAATTTTCCACATTATTACATTTGCACATTATTATTTATACCTAAATTTACTATAAAGCAATATATCATTTTCATATATTTTATTTGTTCGATCTATAAACCAGTATTTTCAATAATTAAATTCAGTTACTTAATCAATTACAGGTATTCTGAAATTCTGGGTTATCACAGTATGTGATTTCAAAAATGATTTGAAATCCCTAGAACAAATTGTTAAACATTAGAATTTTGATTTAAAATGTTTTGTTTGGAAATATGAGAAAACAAGTTGATAACTTATAGAATTTGGAAATTAGTAGGTCACAACAACTTAAAAAATTATTGATAAGAATGCAAGAAAAGTAGAATTTTGAAAATTAATTATGGAATGGAATTTAACTTGAATTAAGTTAAATAAAGCGAATTCTGAATTTTAGCCTAGGCTAGGTTGGATGGAGAATTGCTGAAAATGTAACTTTATTTAGATTGAAATAAACTAATGAAGGGAACTAATTAAATTAAATTGATTAGTTAATTGAACATGATGTTGGAATGTGGGTGAAATTTAACAATGGAATTGAGTCAAATGGAATTGGAATTGGATTTGTGTTAAATAGATATAAACTTAAGTTATAAATATGGAAACAAACATAAGGGGTGGTATGAAATGTTTATAAACCTAAGTAAGGTTTATGAAATGATCCAAAAATGAATTAATACGGAGTGGAATGAGTTAACTATAGAATTGGATGAAAAAAATTCTGAAGTGAGATTAGTATGAAAAGGGATACATTAAGTAAATATTGGAATGCAAATTAAATAAGTGAATATAAATGGATATAAACTTAAGAGATGGGGTGGAAATAAATCTAAGAACATTTGCATAAAATGTTATAATGGACTTAAGAAAATTGATGGTAAAATTATTAAGTGGAATTTGTATTAAAGAAATATATTAAGAAAAAAGGTGAATGATAATAATTAGTTAAAAATGAAATGAATGCGAAATAATTCTTAAATGATATAATTTTGGGAAGGATATATTAAGTGGATAATGAGTGTGAATAATAATTATGGATGATTAATTATAAGTAAAAGGCATGTGAAAAAAAGAATTGATATAACTAAGAATCAATGGAAATTATTATGTATGTTGTACGTATATTATTTTATTTGCATAATGATTTAATTCAGATTCGAGCATAGAATTTCGAGATAATTTATATTGATCGAGTTGGAATTTTTCGCTCAATTCTCGACAGCGAACACTGGATATGAATTTTTCGTTGATTTTGAAATTCTCTATCATAGTTATGGCTATGTAAGGAGAATGACGGTTTCTGATCAAGGAACCAGATCTAAGACCGCACTAGAGAGTCGTGTGAACGATACTAGTTCGGACGTGAAATTGTGTCATCAAGTGAGCGATCAGATTTGATATTGCGTACGGATGATATATGTACATCGTACAGGCTTAAGTAAAGCAAATTTTGAAAATTTTGAAAAGGAATAAATATTTTTTTTGGAATTAAATGACTGGATATTATTGGTTAGTAAGGTGCAAGTATTTAAAGGAAAAGGCTAAACTGATACCTTTGGTTCCATAAATAAAAGTGATTGCCCGACAAAGAGGAACATGTTTAAATAAAAGTGACTTGGCTTTTGTTTTCTTTTGCTGGTTTAGGATGGTAGTGGCATTTTGTAATTGTTCGGATCTAGCCATGCAAAGGAGTCGCTGGCGAAATTTTTCGAAAATCTAAGGAGTTAGAAAATTTGAAGAAAATTTTTAATAACTAAAATTTGATTTCAAATTATAGTTTGAAATGGTTGAGTACGTAATATTATTGGAATCTATGGATGAGTTTGGAAATTAGAAAAAGGTGATAATGTGTTTTCAATAAATTGATTTCGGGAAGTTGTTTCAACTGATTAGTTTTGGGGAAATAGTTAATGGGTTTTGGACCATTCTTCTTACCTTGGCAATTTCGAGGACGAAATTCTTGTAAGGGGGAGGACTGTAACAATCCAGGATTTTGGTTGTTTGAAATTGGAATATTTAATTGATTTTAAATATTTAAAAGTAAAAGTTTTAATTGAATTTCAAATGTAACGATTTGTTGGATAATTTAATTATTGAATTTAATAATTGAATATTGGTTAAATTATTGAATCTTGAGTTTTAAGCTTGATAAAAATAATTTAGAGGATTATTAAATATATATTAGTAAGAATGAAGATAATTTTTTTTTAAATAGGGTTTAAAAGCAATTTACTCGATTTTAAAAATAGCTTGTTTAAATTAACGTATATAAATAGCCATCCGGGGCACAGTCTCAAAATTCGACGAATCCTGTTCCATTGGGTCCATGAAAGTGTATTAATATCAAATTTCAAATTTCATAGCTTTTGCTGTTATCGTTTGTTCGTATGGGATATAAATACGTTGATATTTATATCGAAAAATTCAATATAATAATTGGGTCGAAAAAGCTATCTTCTCCATACGATCGAATTAGGACTCAAAATCTTTTAAATTTCATTTGGAATAGGGGTATAACATTATAAACACCTAGCGGCATGCCTTGATAAGGGTTTGAGATTTTTAATTGCATAAAAGGAGACATTTTGAAAATTAATTTAATATATATATTTTTCAACCCTTCAAATCTGTCTTTCCATCAGTCTCCTATGATTCGATCTTGACCTTTACCCATTCTAACACACCATCTCTTTCTTTTATATATAAGTCCTTCTTCCCTTTGTTCACGCAAGGTTATAGTAAAAAGAAAACCCGTTTGAAAAAAAAATCAAAGTTCAAAAATTATTTTCTCACAATATAGACACTTAAAAATCACAAAACCAATTCGTAAACCTAATTTAGAATTCTCTTCAACTTGGTATATGCCTTGTGGGGTGCGGCCCTATTTTGGGAAGTTCTAAAATTTATGCCAGAGCATAGTGAAGAAGTAGGGTTCCTTGTTTTTTGGGTTTCGGTCAGCGATAGGTGAATTAGAGGCCGGAATTGGGACCGTAAGGCGAAGGCGCACGCATAGCCGATGTTTGGTGATGTGCAGTCACTTGGGAAGGGGTGCGACCCCTCGTATGGTCAAGAGAGAATGCCCAGGTCGCGATTTGCACGAAGGTGCCAAGCTCGATGTTGGTGGTATGGGTAGGTGCGGTTTTCGATGGGGAGTCGATCGATGAAGTCCTGGTGAGATTTCGTGGAGTGTGGGCTAGGGGGAGACGTGCATGTATGGACTACAAGCAGTGGAAAATAAAGAAGGGGGGAAGAAGATGGAACACTGGTGGGCTGGTGATAATCTCCTGTCTGGGTCGGGTTTAGTACATTGTTACGTTATTTATATATATAAATTGTTTTATTAAAATCAAATTCTTATAAATGTCATAACTCCCAATTTCTAGGTCGGATTTGAACGAAATTTTTTGCATTTGTGTTCGTAATAGCGTATTCTACAAAATGGGATTGGTTTAGTGACAATTGGAGGTTTTGGAATTTTTGGATAAATTCAAACGCAATAGGATTAAATCAGAACCGGAATGCGAAAGAGACAATAAAAATGCGAGAGCGACAATAAAAATCAACGTGAGTAAATCTCAGTCATTTGGATGATTGGCATTAATTTTAAATAGTTAAAATTAATTATCGATTGATTGGTTGAATTGATAAATTATTATCCGTTGAATGTGATATTATATATAGTAGTATACATTGGTAGTTGGATTGATATTCGTGCATATTTTTAGCGGATGACACCCCATGCGCCCCGCATAGTAGTAGATAACTCTATATACCGCGATATCCCCCATGAAGTGGGATTGGTATTTTTATGTTATATTAACATCTGTGGTTGCAAGGAAACATGTTAGATGGAACCAACTGGATTCCTCAAAATGTTGGATTTAATTTCATATATAGTGATATATGATCTGTTTGAATAATCTGTGATAGATTATAGTGCGATTTGAATTTATTGGATGTTATGGTATTACTGGACTAGACTATGGTATTTTAAAATGCCATAAATATATTTATATTGAATTTGAAAAGAAATTAAAAAAATGGGGATCTTGGAAGTAAAATATTCATATATAATTTTGGGAAATTTGAAAGAAAGTTATTTGGATAAAATAAATGGTTGGATTGAAATTGTACTTAACTACTTCGCGATGTTTTAAATGGAGATTATGGAATGATATGTATATAAAGGATTTTTAATAATAATTCTTAGGTGGTACTTGGTAAATATTTTTTTTTGAAAATTGAGATTTAGAAATCGATTGGAAGAATAAAAAGGGAATTTGGAAATAATTATAAAATTGGTTATATTAGATCCTTAATGAGATTTCTAAATTACGGAATGGAAGTAAAAACGAAATTGTTTGTTTTTGGAATATAGTTGGGTTATTTAAGAAATTAATTTATAAATTGAATTTAATTTAAGAAATTGGATTTTGATAACTTTAATAATTTAAATTAAGTGTTTTTCCTCACACTGATTTTCCGTACTGACTCGGGTGTTATTTTATTATAATGCTCGGGTAAAACCGAGTATTACAGATAAATGATAGAATGCTATGGAGCTCCGGAGACAAGCTGGATGATGAAGGCTTATTACACGTATTTTATTTTATTCCGCTGTGTATTGTATGCTATATATTCAGTATTTGTGAGGACAAGTTATTATAACTGTCCGGTATTGTGTTATTAAGGTGTTGTACTCTGATGATGTAATGTATAAATAACAGTTATAGTTTCTTTTGTATAAAGATATGTTATTATCTGTTATATATTGTTCGGCTGCGATTGTGAGATTCTGTGTTTTTGTTTTTGTTTCTTCTTCTACCACTTTTTTCTTTCCTCTAACGATCTAGTATTTTCGGCACTTGATTGCTTGGCATGCTATACAATGGGCGTATTCATGTCGATTTTCGAGCATCGAAAATCCGAGTTGTTCCACATTAATTTAATAACAATTAATCATTAAATAAATTATTAAATAATAATTAATCTCTCAATAATTAACTAATTATAATTAATTATCTTGATTTACACTTAATTACTAATTACCTTAATCAATTTATTAATTCATTAAAAATCATTTAATTAAATAAATAATGAATTAACTAAATAATTATTTTTATTACTTATAACTTTTTTGAAAACAAATTTAAATAAAACTCAAGTGAAAAGAATTGTTAATGGCAAAAGAGTTCGTTTTTAAGAACTACATCTATAGCGATTATCACTATAGGACCCGTAATTTCAAAACTTGATTTTCTTTATACCAAATAACTTCAATGTTCTTATCTTTTACACCTTGACTAATTTGTAAACTTAGTAAAAGGTTTTTGAAAAATAAGATAAGGTTTTGGAATTTTATCAAAACAATTCGTGAAAGTAAAGTAAGGGGAAAAACCTTTGAACCAAAGGATCTCGATGTCGCTTCAACATGTCAAACTGCTAATTTTCCTAACGTATCACACATATTCATGTTTATAACATATAAAGTCATATCACAACCCAAACATAAGTAAATATCTAATCTTTATAACATTCACAACATTTAGACTTATATTTTTAAGTCTAATTCAACCATCACATGCAAGCACACATTACACAGATAAATCCACATCCATTTCATCATAACAAGTAACATATTTATCAATCAAACAAGCATTTATTTAAAGTTAAAAGCATTAGACAAATTAGTTAGCTTCACTCACCAAAATCTAACCAAAACAACATAAGCACCAACTAACACTTGAATACGACCCTAGATCCTTACTCCTACTTAGTAAAGATGGGATTTTTGGAGGCTAAAAGCCAAAATAGTTCGGCCAAATGGAGAAGCGAGTTTGGCAATGGTTGTTTAAGCGTGGATGTGGTCTTATATTTGGCAAGAAGGAGTCTATAAATAAAAGAGAAGGTTTTAAATAAGATTTTAGTAATTTAAAGGGAAAAACCAGGGTTTTTAACTTTGGAAACAAAAGTGGAAGCCATTAAATTGTTTTACGAAGCTTGGGGGAAGATTTTGTAAAGTAGAAATAAAAATGAGAAATTTTTTAGGAGTTTTATTTATAAACAAGGTAGATAAATAAATTACCAAAATAGCCAAAGGAACATTACCTTCCTTTCATGCCTTGCCACGTCAACACCTCGGCCATCCTCCACCTCATTTGGTTGCCCAATCATGGAACTTGCCCCCTCCACCTCATCACTTGCCAACATGAAATAAATGCACTAGGATACTAATGTTTCAAACATTTTTAGGTGAAGTGACAAATTATGATTTCGTTTTACTCTTATTTTTAATATCTAAGGAAAATTTCATTCCACGTTATATTAACTTAATTGAATACATACATACATACATATATATGTATGTATGTATGTATGTGTGTGTGTGTCTGTATAAATATATGTATATATATATCTATCTAAATATATCCTAACTAATTTGTAAATGTGTGTATGATTATACAATAGTTTTTACAATATTTTCGATAATTTTTAGCCGATGAAAATTGGAAAATCCGAAAAATAAATTCCGGTCACATTTTCGATTTTTCTTCGAACCATATATTCTAATAAACTAATTCAGAAAACTATTTCACCCTCACAAGTTATCATTTAAAAGAGTTTTATTTTAATTATAAAACCTATTTCTTGAATAATCAAAATAACTTAGATATTTGAAAATTAAAGCGATGAAATTCTGGGTCGTTACATCTCCCCTCTTAAAATAATTTCGACCCCGAAATTTCACCTCAACCCTAATAAGAAAAACAATAGCATCTAATGCTATTCACTAGTCCGTCTGTTGTGTATAGATCGTCTGTATGCAAAATCTATTTTGATCACTCATTTGAATAGATGGATGTTACTTTCAAGCTAGTATCACTCACTGACTCCCTATTGCAGACTCTGATCTGGCTTCTTAATTAGAAACCTCCATTGTTCTTACACGGCTATTGTTACTCCGCCTTTGGTCAAGGTCGGGATGTCAACGAATTGGATAAAAAGAATGGATATCAGGATTGGAGACCAATTGAAAACAAGGCTATGATCGATACCGCCAAAACTGGACCGAGCTCCAATCGAGGTGGGATCGATAGGGAATGATACATAAGGCTGGCTGAGGCTACCTTTCGAATTTTAGGTCAATCGGAGTTCGTACGCTCAAGTTATGGATGGATCAATATTGATGGGTAATGGTTTTGAATCGGTACCTTCGTATCGATCGTTGGATGTTTGGTTTGGATTGATTGACATACGTATCGATACATTTTGCGTCGATCGAATTCGTATCGATTAGGAAGCTGTAGAAAGGATACTAGTTGATGGATGTGGATTTCATATCGATACATATGTATCGATTGGATGGGTGTGGCGGAGCATGTTGGTGCATTTTGTATCGATTAAGGCTGGATCGATACAGGGAACAAAGCAACCGAGGGATACAAGGAATGTGCTTCCCCATAATGCTTAGGATCGATATGGAGGAAGGAGCAGAGGATGGGTACAAGGCAACGGTCATAGAGGCTTGGAAACATATCTCATATCGATCACTTATTGATGCATACGAATAGCACACACGAAGGGAGCTATGTTGGATGGGTATGAAAGAATCATGAGCCATTTTCGTATATATCGCGTTCGTATCGAACGATACGAAGGAAACGGTCAGGAGGGAGCATAAAACATGGATATGTGCATGAGACTCGAATCGATTTAAATGCTATGGATATGGGGTATGGATACGAAATATGATGGATACGAAGCTCTTGATCGATACGAAGGTTTCAGCCTACATTGACAAAGGCAATATTGGATCGATCATAACTCTCAAACTACAAGTCCAAACGCTATGAAATTTTAACAAAAGCTTGCTTACTCACTCAAGAATGTCCATGATCGATCTCACCTCCATTGGGCCATTTTTGGATCAATACGAAGATAGCATGGATCGATTGAAGATCGATGCTAAACAACCCCAGATCGATCTGTTGGGTCCACCTACGCATGTGAAATGGTATTCTGAGTGTTTAGGAAGATATTTCCAGATCTACTCCTATAAATAGCTCCCTACGCCTATTGAAAAAGGACATGGAAGCTCTTACGCCGTTACTCTGCTAAAACTCCATTGTAACTTGAGTGCCATTGATTGTACTGCTGTAAATCAGTTGAGGATCATCAATAAACAACAAAATATTCAAAGTGGACGTAGGCTACAACTCCGAACCACTATAAATCTTGTGTCTTTTGTTACTTTCTTTCATTTTAATTTTTTATTTCTTCATTTTACTCTCTACATCATCTGGATCTAAAATATGTGTTTGGAGATTGAGGATTTATGTGTAAACACTGGTGCTTTCACTATTCTTGGGGTTTATGACCAATTTTGGCGCAAACACTTTGGTGCTTTCACTGAGAAGGCTAGCACCCGCTACATAGGATTTGAAGTTAAGATTTGGAAACCTAAAGGATCTTGGAGGAACCATGGTTAGCCAATTGATAAGGAGACAGGTGAAGGAGCAATCAAGAAGGAAGTCAAGAGGCATCTTCTGGAGCTGGAGCAGATCAGGCATCCATCTACATCACTAAAGATGAGATGTAGACTATGATGGATTCTTTATGGGAGCAGTTAATGAAATGGCAGGAGGAGATGATGCAGAACCTTCTCGGGTAGTTTGGGTAGGCAGGAGAAGCAGAAGCTGCTGGATCATGGATCCGTGGAGTTGGATCAGAGGGACTCAGTAGGCAACCGGATAGAGCAGTTCAGCAGGGTGTAGCCCCCAATCAGCAAACAACTATCAATTTGGATGGACCTAGACTCAAGGCACATTGTTGTCTTATGCTAGACCAAGTCATGGAGGAATACCATGTGACACTGCATGACATGGTGCCCGTAGGAATACAGGAATGAGTGATGAGGAGTACGTACCAGAATTCCCTCAAGGACTTGGGGGCGGTTAGGAAATGAAGACAAGAGGTAACCCTTGGTAGACAACACTAGATTGGCTGAAATTATAAGGCGAACTATGCGCGGAGGTCTGACAAACAAAGATCAGGAAGGAGTAAGCATGAGTCAATTTACCCATGACATCAGAATGGCTAGTAATCCACCAGAGTTCAAGCTACCTACTCTGGAAGTATACAATGGTAGGACGGATCCTGTCGATCATTTGATGAGGTATATAAGACACATGGAAGTGCTCGGGGTATCAGAAGAGGTTATGGTATGGTGTTTTCCCCTGTACTTGACAGATATAGCTGCTATGTGGTTCAGGCAGTTGGAAGATGGATCTATTAGGACATGGACAGAATTGATGGACATGATTTTGAAGTAGTTTCGGGTTCATATCAAGAAGCCGAAAAATGTGATGACACTGACGTCAGTGAAATAGAGGATAAGAAAGTTGCTCAGGACTTTCTTAACCCGGTTTAATGCGACGGTTGCTTCGGTGGATCATCCACATCCATCAATGGTTCTAATGGCAATAGTGTCAGGAGTCAAAGATAACTCGGATTTCAAAATATCGTTGATACGGGATCCACCAATGGATCTGGGGAATTCTTTCATGGAGCCGAGAGATATCTTTGGCAGGAGATGCAAGTTTGGATATGAAATCAAAGGAAGTAAATGTGGCTAAGGATAGAGGACCATCCAGTGAAAGCTTGGGTAAGGATAAGGATAAAGGAAAGAGGAAATCAGATGATGATTCTGGCCGGGCAAGGAAGCGTTGGGGAGAACCAAAATTCTCCACTTACACAGGACTGAATGAGACGTTAGAATGAATATACATGGAAACTTGGGATCGCCTTCCTTACCGAAGGCCGGCGAAGAGGGAACCCTCGAAACGTGAGAGGGCATTGGGAAGAAACTATCTCTTTCATGAGCTGGACGGGCATGATGCTAACAACTGTAAGAATCTAAATGATATAATCGAGGAGCACGTAAGGAATGGTCAATTATGGCAATATGTAGGGACTCAGAATGAAGCGGTGGAACAGGAGCAGCCACCGTCTACCTCGAATGACGACAACGTGAGGCCTAGGAATGATGGTCGTTGGTCATCGACTAATCGGGATGTTATGTAATAAGTAGAAAACTCTAGGCGGACGACTAAGTCACTTACTCATGTAAGGGGACAGCGATAGCCATTAAGCGTGCTCTGAAATGATGATAAATCATGATGCTTTAGTTTGTGAAATCTGCCTTTTCTTTCTGGGTTGGACATTTAGTTTTTTTTGGTTTGGCTTGGACTTTTGGTTTTGTTGATTTCCTGGTTTGGATTTTGGTTAGGATGCTTGTTTTTTGCTTTGGATCTTGGTTTAGATTTTTTAAAATGGATTTTTGGTTTTTAGATTTGATCTGGATTGGGATTGGATTTTGATTGGATTTTTATCTGGTTTTTGGTAAATGGTCATCGGGTATGGATTATGCCTGGATAAGAGAAAGTCGCTTCGTCCGATCATGGTGAATCGACTTATTCAGGTCATCTAGTGTGGACTACGCTCAACAAGGGTTCGGAGAGACTAGGCTTTCGCCTAGGACTTAGGCCACGACATTACTCAATGCTCGAGGACACTGAACCAGGATCACCGTCAATCTAGAAATTATACCAAAGCATTGCTTAACACAGGTCGTCAAGTGTGGATTATGCTGAGCAACTACCTGGGGAGGTTACAGATTCATATATTGGCTACGAATAGCTAAGGGTATGGACATGAACTTGGAGTAGTCCCGAATTTGGATATCGGTCCGGAGAGGTCATGGATTTGGTTATTGGCTGTTGGATAAGGATGGACTAGAACTCGATTGTCGGGTTCAGATGGATATCGCATTTGGATAGAATGGCTTGGTAATGAATGGAATATGGACTTTGGGTATCAAATTTAAGGTTGTTCAAAACATGCCTTCCTACCACAAGGCATGTTTTTGAGGGCAAATGTTATCCCACCTTTGGTCAAGGTCGGGATATCAACAAATAGGCTAAAAAGGATGGATATGAAGATTGGAGATCGATTGGAAACAAGGCTATGACTGATACCGTCAAAATTGGACCGAGATCCAATCGAGGTGGGATTAATACGGAATGATAAACAAGGATAAATGAGGATACTTTTCAAATTTCAGCTCAATCGGAGTTCGTTCGCTCAAGTTATGGATGGATCAATATTGGTGGGAAATAGTTTTGAATCGATACCTTCGTTTCGATCATTGTGATGTTAGGTTTGGATCGATCGACATTCGTATCGATACATTTTGTATCGATCGAATTATTATCAATCAGGAAACTCTAGGAAGGATACAGGTTGATGGATGCAGATTTCGTATCGAGACATACGTATCGGTTGGATGGGTGCGGTAGAGCATATTGGTGCATTTCATATCGATCGAGGATGGATCAATACAAGGAATAAAGCAACCGAGGTATACGAAGAAATGTGCTTCCCTAGAACACTTGGGATCGATACGAAGGAAGGAGCAGAGGATGGATACAAGGCAATGGTTACGGAGGCTTGAAAGCGTATCTTGTATCGATCAATTATTGATCGATACGAAGACCACACACGGAGGGAGCTATGCTGGATGGGTACGAAAGATTCAGGAGCCGTTTTCATATCGATCGCATCCTTATAAATCGATACGAAAGAAACGATCAGGTGGGAGCGTAAAACATGGATCTATGGGTGCGAATCAGATCGATTCAAAGGCTATGGATATGGGGTATGGATATGAATTACAATGGATACGAAGCTCTTGATCGATACGAAGGTTTCGGCTTACATTGGCGAAGGCAATATTGGATCGATCATAACCCTCAAATTACAAGTCCAAATGCTATTAAAATTTAACAGAAGCTTGCTTACTCACTCAAGAACGTCCATGATCGATCTCAGCTCCATTGGGTCATTTTTGGATCGATATGAAGACGGCATGGATCGATCGGGGATCAATCCCAAACAACCCCAGATCGATCTGGTGGGTCCACCTAGCATGAGAAATGGTATTCCAAGTTTTGAGGGAGACATTTCCATATCTACTCCTATAAATAGAACTCCTATGCCTGCTAAAAAGGACTTGGAAGCTATTACGCCATTACTCTACTGAAACACTGTAGTAACTTGAGTGCTATTGATTGTACTGTTGTAAATCAATTGAGGATCATCAATATACATCGAGCTATTCAAAGTGGACATAGGCTACAATGCCGAACCACTATAAATCTTGTGTCTTCTCTTACTTGCTTTCATTTTAATTTTGTTATTTCTTCATTTTTACTTTTTACATCATCTGGATCTGAAATCCGCGTTTTGAGATTGAGGACTTGTGTGTAAAACTGGTGCTTTCACTATTTCTGGGGTTTGTGAAAATTTTTGGCGCAAATAACTATATACTACGATATAAAACTTTAATTCCATATTAAGTACATTCACCAATGATTGCCGTCAAAAAATGAGTGATAAATCTGTATCATGAATGATATAAAACTCCTCAAATCATGTGCACGAATCTTCGATCGAGAACTATGTAGGAAAGGCAATTGATCTATGTATAGCTAACCATCTAAAGGTTCTTATCTATCTAATTTTCTTTTTCCCGCCCAAAAGGATTTATGAACACATTTCATAGAAATTTCAACTTAGGTTCAACATTTAAAATGGTACAACTTATTTAGGAAACCTTTCATAAAATCATTTTAATTTATTAACTTGTATACTACTCTCCTACATCCTAGACTATATACAAAATATATGATTTTAATCCTACTTAAATGTAGATCCGAAAATAATTTAGGTCTCAAACTAAGTCGACCAATTCAACCTCTTTACCCAATCGGTTTGGCAAGTAGCAAAGAAGAGTAGGATGCCGGTAAACAAACTCCATCCCAGACTCTACTTTTCTTTAAACACTCTAAGGTAAAAATGTTTATTAGTCGGCTCAAAAACATCAAATAATGTTTAACCACCTAGGTGTTTAAAACCCAAAAGACAATTGTTTAATAGACCTAAGTTTATTAAACCTTCTTATTAAATTAATTTAATTTTAAATCAATTAAAAATTCATTTATTAACCCATTATTTTATCAAAATACCCTTTTATTTTAGAAACTAAGGAGCCAAATACATGGGTTTTATTTCAAAAATATCATGAAATGATACTCTATATTTAATGCATAGAAAATATACATATAGTATCATATATCCCTTTACCAATAATACTCAACGGAGGTGTTTACCGTCTGAACACATCTCCTGCCCATTTATAGTCACTTTCATGTCACTCAAACTAGTTAATTATAAAATTACTTCTCCTTTTCAAATCCCTTTCTGAAACAATTCTATGTATATATTTCCCACTAAATAGTAACAAAATATTTATCATCCACTTACTTTGGATTCATTTGGATTTGAACTTGTTTCGATCATACAATGACAAAGAGAATAATTTACTAAATGCACTACCACATTTGCCTAAGCAAGCATCCGATATTCACTTAGAATATTATTCTGATCATCACTAAATAGACCGAGACTCATTTCCCAAACTGTCCAAAGAAAAATCTTACTCTCAAATTTCTTTTCAAAATATTTATATTTTAAAGTATTTTTTAAGTAAAAGTACTACTACTTTTCCAAGGATCATTTGAAAATTATATCAAAGCCATTGTGATTTAAATTCTCTGAAAATCTATCTTATTTTCAAAATATATTTTATAATCTTGATTAGTAATTATTATTAGCTTCGAATGCTAACACTGCCCTCATGGTAGAAATGCAAATGCCAGCATCATTCATACAATTTCGTTTTGGTTCTGAACGAAACTGAAGGCACAACTCTACTACATCCATTTTGGAATCATCCTAAGGATTAGTAGTCCATAGCCCTTGTGCTTCTGAGAATTCCAACTTCAAACATCTTTGAGATTATCTTCCACTCGAACGCAAAGGTTGGTTCGAAGTGGTTTTCAGATAATATATCTAATCCCCGTCTCTCCGAACCAGCAACCAATAATTTTTGGTTGACTTATTACCTTTTCTTTTGGAAGTAAGCGGACTATACCAGAGTCTCAAGGGAACTTCTAATATATCCCTCAATGCTAGAGACGTTTCACTAGAATGAGTTTCCAAGGGAACTCAAACCATATGAACAGACGAAGCTTTTTTTACTTCCTAAGTCAAAACCAGCAAAGATTTGATAGCCGATTATTTAACCATCGAACACACAAATAATAATAATTCAAAGATATAATATCCATAGCAACCACTAAGCCTCAAACTAAATATTTCTTTTATTTAAATCTCTTTCCAAAATTGTAACATCCCGCCTTTTTACACGATTTAAACAGACACACGTGCCAATTCAAACCATACGTAAGAGCGGATTGTTATGCGATAAATAAGAAAACAGAGAAAGAAACAGAATCTCATAGCGGAAGGATAAAATATAATAATCAAATATACAGTTCATAAATCTGTTTACAAAAACTTTTGATTTATTTATACAATACATATTAGAGTACACATACCATATAACAATGCAGCGGAACAATATGAGTGTAGTGAAACCATATTATCTATAGTAATAATAAAATCTTCGTCTTCTTCCTCCGGAAATAAAATCTTCAATCCTGAAACGCTCGGACTGACCCGAGCGAATTTGGAAAGACAAAAACACTCGAGTCAGAACTAAAAGATCTTATGTGAGTTACATTAACAGAAATAAATATGAGTGCAGTAACTCAAGAGATGCTCGGGATTTACATCTCCTAAGGATCCGTTAAACTATTTACTATGTAGTATATTGCACTATTATAATAGTGTCTAATTGTAAAATAAACTTACTTTTAAATAGCGTTAAGGCTTTACATTTTCCACCTTAACACATTTATATATTCCAATAGTCTATACAGTACCGTAATCTCCCCCGTACTGGGCGTCGTCAGAGGGCACTCCATTGGTATGGTACAAAACAAAATCGTATAAGGCGCGCTAGGGTAGGTGACACGGCACAACTAGGCAATGCCAGAGTAGATATACCAATTACGCTTTCGGGCCGATGGAAACGCGCAGCGTGCAGCTGCCGCCAACCTCGAACAAACTCCCCACATCAAAGAAATCAAAAGTGAAGGTGGCCACCGAAAAATCCAAAGTCAGAGTATAGTATCGAAGGGAAGTGTCCGATTAGAGGTGCTACCTCATTAACCCGTCAATCGCTCCTGTTTTAGCCACCTTATGCCAACTCACGGGAGTTGGGTCCACGTATTTACCTTACAGGAAACGCCGCCACCAACCTACATCATTCTGAAATCTCCACCGCGTACACGGTTAGTCAAAGTGGTTTTCGGTATCGACAGAGAGTATGTCCATATCCAATCCCGGTCTCTTTGCCAACCAATCGTTATTATAACACCGCGGTCATTTAAAATAATTATACTTTAAAACCAGAATAAAATATCCATTTCAAAACCATATAAATATGATATCATTTCCTTTTAAAACCCGAATTAATACGATATCATTTTATTCCAATATATATACTTTCCAAAATCATAGGGTTTTCAAAGTAAATATTTAGAGGTCAAAACTCTTGAATATAAAATTTCAAATTATACTACCTTGAAAATCATAACTTTGAAACAATTTTCCATCTCTTAAATGGTTAAATATTAAACTACTTTTATAAAACAAAATAGCTTCTTTAGTTTCACAGATCAATTTCAAATATCGATTTACACTTCCGAATACCATTTCAATTCTTATGTTTCAAGGCTTTAAATATTTCACCATTTCAAAAAAAAACAACTCATTTGACAAATCCATATGTATCAAATTCAATTACTTCTTATTTAGACTTGAAATCTTTACTTAATGAATTCAATATAATTTAAGTAAAACCTTTAACTTCACATAACTGGATAATCTTTCAATTTATTAAACTTGATATATTCATTTAAATCACTCTACACAAAAATCAAGTTATAAAAATCATACCCTTTAAAAATTAATAACCTTTTTATTTAATTCCAAATTTTACTCAATATTCATCTTCCGACCTTATTCTCATTTAAGTCAATAAAACTCTAGAACTTAAATTTTAAATAAATGCTTAATCGTATTTGATCTTAAAAATCAAACTTTATTTTATACTTCAAAACAATTTATACAAAGCTTAAAACCGAAAATTACTATATATAAATAACCTTTATTAATAAACAAATCAAAAACCCATAAACCATATATATATAGCTTTGCAAAAACCATAGAAAAACATTTCAAAAATAATAATTATATATATATACCGCGGTGCTTGTATAAAATTTTCTACCCTATGGTCAAGTGATACGGATGTTTATCATTTCAATCCACAATTTAAAATAAAAATGCGGTTGTATATCATTTCAAACCGCAATCCCGAATGAATGAAATGTATGATAACTTGCAGTTTATACAATATAAAATATAGCATCCATTCATCCAAATATCAATCATCAACCATTATTTGCAATTATCATCCAATTTAAAAAATCATCGATATAGAGCATATAAATTATACAGGTAATAAATAACATGTATTAACTAACAGTTTATATTCAATAATAAATTTAATAACTGTTACTAGCAGTTTATATGCAAAAATAAATTCAAATTTAACTGTCAGTTGATATGAAATAAAAGTTTAACATAACTATGACTGGCAGTTAATATGCAAATAAATAAATTCTAACTGTCAAATTTATATGCAATAAGTAAAATAAATTAATAGTTAAATTAAATAAATGCAATTTAACAGGGATAATGAATAAAACATGCCAAACAGTCATAAATAAATTTCTACTCATATCTAAAATTAATTTAACAGACATAAGAAAGTTTAGAAGTCGTGAGTGGGTTAAAACACTCACTTTTTGAATTTAAATCGAATTTAAATTCAATTTAAACTCAAAAATTCGACGGTCTCCGAATTGGTCCAAACCAGCGTCAACAGATCTGGAATTTAATTACGATCCTAACAAAAAAAATCTCGCGTGAATCGGACTACGTATGAGAAAGTTATGTCGAAAATTTCGATTGAATTTCAATTATAAAATTAAGAAAAAGAACACACTCTTCACCTAACATGATTGCCACGTCAGCTAAAGGCTACAGCACCATCGTCTCTTCCCAGAACGCACGCTCGCACCTACTGACGAAGAACCCTAACCGCCTTTGACCAACGTTCACCACTTCCTCCGGCCGCCATAGCCCAAGCCGCTACCACCAACGAGCTCGCCTCGACGAGCCGCCCCAGCCATCAAGATCCGATCGCCAGAAATGCCTTCGGCCGCCACCTCTTTTATAACCCTAATTCGCCAATTTACGCCTCTACAGCCCACCATCGTCGACACGACCACCACCCCATCACTCGGCATCACGATCTCCCCATAACCCAGAAACGGATTGGACTAAAATCGCTCAAATTAGAAACGCCCAAATCGACCCTAGGGCTTCGCAAAATTTCCAGGTTTGACCGAGATTTGCCGCTGATCCGAGCAAAATTTTCAAAAACGAATAGTTGCCGCAGATTCGTATCGATGAAATCTACAATATATATTTTTCTCTAATTTTTCTGAGGACTTGAATTTTTATTTTAAATTTTGAATAGAATTGGATCTGACATTTGCATCCATTGAGGAAGAGAAGGAGTTGAAGAAATGAACATACAGCAAATAGAATAGAATGGAGGCTAGGGTTTATGACCGAGTTTATATAGGTAGGTTAGAAAAATAGATGGATCGGATTGATAGATATACGTGCTAACTCTAACGTGGCCCAAAAAGCCCGTTCTGACCCCGGAACGAAATTGGGTCAACCCATATATCACAAAAGGTATTTTAAAATATTCCGAGCGCGATGGAAAAAGTTTCACGTCCAAATCCGATCGCATGAAGAAGTTATGCTGAAAACAAAATTCTCAAATTGATTTTAATTTATCGATTTTAAGGCGTTTCGCGTTCGTACGATCAAACGACAAGTCCGATCGATACGAAACTAGAATCCCTATAATAATTCACCGATACGGATCCGATGAAACTGGTTTCGTCGAAATCCGAGTCCGTGGCCAAAATGGCTATTTTTATATTAATTAAATAAAATAAATTAAATCAATTAAATCGAATTTTATATTTCAATTATGGAGTTGACAATTTATGACCTTAATATTTCTCCATCATTTGCAATTATTTAAACATAATTAAAATGTCAATTTAGAGTAGATAGATTTATCAATTGAAATGCCCTAACTTAAATTTCATTATATTCAAAAATTATAAATTTTAGTTCCCAAAATTTTTATTAAATTAAATAATCAATGCTTGTTCCATCTATAAATTTTAAGTAGATGAATTTCAGGTTGGGTTCAAAATCTATTGTTCTAATATTCTTGAATTTTAGTTTAATCTCTATAAACGTAATATATAACGTTAATTTCATTTATTTTGCAATACTTTAATTAAACTAAAAATATCGTTTTCTATACTTAAATCCATACTCCAATTGATTCATTCAATTTGCACTATTATGCATTATTTTAACAACTCATTCATAACTTTAAATCTATTCCCCGAATTTCACATTTCTATTATTACATAAATTTGAATTGATTACTATTTATTTTTATCGCTTCACTGCTAAATTTAATATCTGCATTGGTTTTGCTTATACTAAATAAATAAGGTTTCAAAACAATCAATAACATTTCCTTAGCCCAACCCCTTTTTTCCAATTATTTTCCTTCAAATAATTCATGTCTCTATAAAACTTACGTTTACACTTTATAGCTATTTTAATATATCCTTTCCAACACTCTTAACCCTTATCTTTAAGTTCACCCACTTGTAATATTAAATTATATTTATTATAATTCAATGTTGGCATTTATCACTATTAATTTATTCAATGTTTACTGCCCCTTATTTCAATTTCTTCCATTTACAGTTGCGACTTTACTATTTACAGTTACTTTTGTATACTCTTTTACTATTTAAACCAAATATAACAAATTCCAATTAAATCCAATCATTACCTTTAAAATAAATCATAACATTCGAATATCTGTATTAAATTGGAATGTTTCATTTAAGTTTATAAATGATCCACTTGCATTAACCTAATTCTTTAAATTTATTCCCATTTACGGTTAATCAATGTTATTTTACACTAACCAAATTTAATATCTTCCTTTAATTTCACATCTTCAAAGTATATCTAGGTAAAATCTTTCCACCACTTAATTTATTGAATCTTATGCAATCTTACTATAAATAAGTTTTAAATTACCATTTACTGTACATTTAATTTTCAAAGTATTTATTCATAAATCAATTCGATATATACATTTGTTTCCTTCTATTTGATTTATATCCTAGTATACATTTTCCTAAATCCTATTTCATTACATTCATTTATGGGTATTGCATTGAAATCAAATTTATTAGCTCATATCACAACATTACCGTTAATTTCAATTGGCTTACCAATTTTTATTCAATACCCTAAATAAATAACATATTATTCAATACTTACTCTTGTTTTTCTCATATTCCATAAAAATCAAATCACAACTTTTTACATTATTTTATTGAATTGGAATTTCATTTTTTTACATTGTTAACCTTTAGTTGTAAACTTATTTATTTAACCAAATTTAAATCTATGAAATTTACGAGTCGTTACACTCTCCCCCACTCAAAACTTTTCGTCCCCGAAAAGGAAAAAAAAAGGGAGAAGGAAGAATTAAATAACAATACATCTTATTCAAAATATTTAACTTATAAACAATAATTTACTAAATTTATTACCTTAAATAAAATATACCCGTTTAATAATCATTATATTCCTTTATACTTAAATAAATAAAGTTTGGAAAAACATTTTCAAAAATTTCTAAGTCCAAAATTTTACGGAAAATTTTGGCAGAGTCTCCTTTGTACGGAGAGGCTCGGGAGAAAATATAATATCAAAATATACAATTATATTACATATTATCCAAAATATTATATCCCAACACGGGAAAATATATAAAATAGCGCTATAAACCGAAATCCGAAACGTACCTATTTGTCGGGCAATTTACGCTTAATTTGTGGAACCAAAAGCAGTAGCAATTGCTTCCATAACCTGCATTTCACTTATAAGATCCAAAGGGTTAGCTATTTATATAAAGTGAAATAATTAAGTGGTTTCAATCACTAACAAAAAAGCAATACAACAACCATCAATTTTAACAACAGCATACACAACAAATACAAAACAACCATTCAACCAGACAAACAAATAGTTGTTCGGGTCAAACTTTAAATTGTATGGAATGAAAAAAATAAACTATCAAGTGCACCATTTACTCAACAGTCTTAGATGAAACTTAAATAGGTTATTCACTCATCCAAACAATTTAAAGTATCCTTACTCCAACAACCATAATCCAAACAACAACAATTCAAATCAAATTTACTTATTATCAATTTTATTTCATACATTAGTTGTTTGATTATCTTTTTATTTATACAGTGATTCATCGTTTTAATTTATATATACTCATTAAATATTTGCTTTATTTATTTACATTTGTTATTAATAGTATTCACGTCCCATTTAATTTCTTAGTCTTTCCATTTTATTTACTTAAGTTGATAATCATCTAATTGAATCACTTACCTTTAATTATATTTACTAGGTAAAATTTCAATTATAACCTAAGTTTATTAAATTCTCATTTATAATAGCAAATTCATTGAATAATTTTACTATTTCAAGTTTCTACTTGTATAATATTTTATTACAATCTCTTATCAAACATTTCAACTTTTTATATTTGGTAAGTTATATATGTTATTTAAGGGTGTAATTTGAAATTTATACAAGTTTGTTCCATTTCTTTTAATTAATTCATTGTTCAACAAATTTTTACCTTTTTCTTATAAGTTACACTTTCAACTTTCTTGTTATTTCCTTTATACTTAGCCTTTAAATCTCTTACCTAAATTAGAGGTTTCAATTTTATTATTTACTTCCATTTCATTTCACTACAATAATTGAAACAATTAATTAATGGAAATTTAAGAATTTAAATACCGGATTAAATTTCAAATTATTTTAAAATAATAGATAAATATATTCTTACAACTTATATATCTCTAATTATATTTAAAACAATTCAAATTTTATATTTTTTTAAAAAAATTAATCTGTAGTAGAACTACTACAGTGGCCTTTCCCCTTCGAAACTCGAAAATGAAAGTCGATGATGCGGCAGCCATCACCGAAATTATTTTCCAGCGACAGAGAGGAAGTTCAAAACTTATTTTCTTCAAAATATTCTTTAAAACGATTCTTCCGAATTATGTTAAATATTTATATCAGAAAATACTTATAAACAAAATTATTAATATATTTCAAAATCATTCAAAAGAAAAACCCCGGACTTAAGTTCTAAATTTCCAAATTTCATTTATCTTATTTTTCAATCTTATTTCTATTATTATTTACACTTTATTGCCTAACAATCAATCTATTGCAGCCAAATATAAATATCAATTGAAATTTTTATTTTATATATAAAAATATAATAGGCAAAAAAATTTTCATTCACCTATATTAAAAACAAATATTATGTCGGTCTGTCCTATTAAGTGTTTAGAAATCCCTATTGATGTCATAGTGTCCCATGCACCAATCAGAATTTATAAATACGAAACGGAACAAATTAACACAATATTAAAACCTTTTTATAACACTAACAAATGCGCTCTCTCATATATACACTCAGTGACTCCCATAGGGTATTACTACCCTATTAATAAAGAGTCAAACCCCACAAAGCCAAGATTTATCGCTAAACCAAAACTCTGATACCGACTGTAACATCCCGCCTTTTTGCACGATTTAAACAGACACACGTGCCAATTCAAACCATACGTAAGAGCGGATTGTTATGGGATAAATAAGAAAATAGAGAAAGAAACAGAATCTCACAGCGGAAGGATAAAATATAATAATCAAATATACAGTTCATAAATCTGTTTACAAAAACCTTTGATTTATTTATACAATACATATCAGAGTACACATACCATATAACAATGCAGCGGAACAATATGAGTGTAGTGAAACCATATTATCTATAGTAATAATAAAATCTTCGTCTTCTTCCTCCGGAAATAAAATCTTCAATCCTGAAACGCTCGGACTGACCCGAGCGAATTTGGAAAGACAAAAACACTCGAGTCAGAACTAAAAGATCTTATGTGAGTTACATTAACAGAAATAAATATGAGTGCAGTAACTCAAGAGATGCTCGGGATTTACATCTCCTAAGGATCCGTCAAACTATTTACTATGTAGTATATTGCGCTATTATAATAGTGTCTAATTGTAAAATAAACTTACTTTTAAATAGCGTTAAGGCTTTACATTTTCCACCTTAACACATTTATATATTCCCATAGTCTATACAGTACTGTAATCTCCCCCGTACTGGGCGTCGTCAGAGGGCACTCCATAGGTATGGTACAAAACAAAATCGTATAAGGCGCGCTAGGGTAGGTGACACGGCACAACTAGGCAATGCCAGGGTAGATATACCAATTACGCTTCCGGGCCGATGGAAACGCGCAGCGTGCAGCTGCCGCCCACCTCGAACAAACTCCCCACATCAAAGAAATCAAAAGTGAAGGTGGCCACCGAAAAATCCAAAGTCTGAGTATAGTATCGAAGGGAAGTGTCCGATCAGAGGTGCTACCTCATTAACCCGTCAATTGCTTCTGTTTTAGCCACCTTATGCCAACTCACGGGAGTTGGGTCCACGTATTTACCTTACAGGAAACGCCGCCACCAACCTACTTCATTCTGGAATCTCCACCGCGTACACGGTTAGTCAAAGTGGTTTTCGGTATCGATAGAGAGTATGTCCGTATCCAATCCCGGTCTTTTTGCCAACCAATCGTTATTATAACACCGTGGTCATTTAAAATAATTATACTTTAAAACCAGTATAAAATATCCATTTCAAAACCATATAAATATGATATCATTTCCTTTTAAAACCCGAATTAATACGATATCATTTTATTCCAATATATATACTTTCCAAAATCATAGGGTTTTCAAAGTAAATATTTAGAGGTCAAAACTCTTGAATATAAAATTTCAAATTATACTACCTTGAAAATCATAACTTCGAAACAAATTTCCATCTCTTAAATGGTTAAATATCAAACTACTTTTATAAAACAAAATAGCTTCTTTAGATTTCACAAATCAATTTCAAATATCGATTTACACTTCCGAATACCATTTCAATTCTTATGTTTCAAGGCTTTAAATATTTCACCATTTCAAAAAAAAAAACTCATTTGACAAATCCATATGTATCAAATTCAATTACTTCTTATTTAGACTTGAAATCTTTACTTAATGAATTCAATATAATTTAAGTAAAACCTTTAACTTCACATAACTGGATAATCTTTCAATTTATTAAACTTGATATATTCATTTAAATCACTCTACACAAAAATCAAGTTATAAAAATCATACCCTTTAAAAATTAATAACCCTTTTATTTAATTCCAAATTTTACTCAATATTCATCTTCCGACCTTATTCTCATTTAAGTCAATAAAACTCCAGAACTTAAATTTTAAATAAATGGTTAATCGTATTTGATCTTAAAAATCAAACTTTATTTTATACTTCAAAACAATTTATACAAAGCTTAAATGCGAAAATTACTATATATAAATAACCTTTATTAATAACCAAATCAAAAACCCATAAACCATATATATATAGCTTTGCAAAAACCATAGTAAAACATTTCAAAAATAATAATTTTATATATATACCGCGGTGCTTGTATAAAATTTTCTACCCTATGGTCAAGTGATACGGATGTTTATCATTTCAATCCGCAATTTAAAATAAAAATGCGGTTGTATATCATTTCAAACCGCAATCCCGAATGAATGAAATGTATGATAACTTGCAGTTTATACAATATAAAATATAGCATCCATTCATCCAAATATCAATCATCAACCATTATTTGCAATTATCATCTAATTTAAACAATCATCGATATAGAGCATATAAATTATACAGGTAATAAATAACATGTATTAACTAACAGTTTATATTCAATAATAAATTTAATAACTGTTACTAGCAGTTTATATGCAAAAATAAATTCAAATTTAACTGTCAGTTGATATGAAATAAAAATTTAACATAACTATGACTGGCAGTTAATATGAAAATAAATAAATTCTAACTGTCAAATTTATATGCAATAAATAAAATAAATTAACAGTTAAATTAAATAAATGCAATTTAACAGGGATAATGAATAAAACATGCCAAACAGTCATAAATAAATTTCTACTCATATCTAAAATTAATTTAACAGACATAAGAAAGTTTAGAAGTCGTGAGTGGGTTAAAACACTCACTTTTTGAATTTAAATCGAATTTAAATTCAATTTAAACTCAAAAATTCGACGGTCTCCGAATTGGTCCAAACTAGCGTCATCAGATCTGGAATTTAATTACGATCCTAACAAAAAAAATCTCGCGTGAATCGGACTACGTATGAGAAAGTTATGTCGAAAATTTCGATTGAATTTCAATTATAAAATTAAGAAAAAGAACACACTCTTCACCTAACATGATTGCCACGTCAGCTAAAGGCTATAGCACCATCGTCTCTTCCCAGAACGCACGCTCGCACCTACTGACGAAGAACCCTAACCGCCTTTGACCAACGTTCACCACTTCCTCCGGCCGCCATAGCCCAAGCCGCTACCACCAACGAGCTCGCCTCGACGAGCCGCCCCAGCCATCAAGATCCGATCGCTAGAAATGCCTTCGGCCGCCACCTCTTTTATAACCCTAATTCGCCAATTTACGCCTCTACAGCCCACCATCGTCGACACGACCACCACCCCATCACTCGGCATCACGATCTCCCCATAACCTAGAAACGGATTGGACTAAAATCGCTCAAATTAGAAACGCCCAAATCGACCCTAGGGCTTCGCAAAATTTCCAGGTTTGACCGAGATTTGCCGCTGATCCGAGCAAAATTTTCAAAAACGAACAGTTTCCGCAGATTCGTATCGATGAAATCTACAATATATATTTTTCTCAAATTTTTCTGAGGACTTGAATTTTTATTTTAAATTTTGAATAGAATGGATCTGACATTTGCATCCATTGAGGAAGAGAAGGAGTTGAAGAAATGAACATACAACAAATAGAATAGAATGGAGGCTAGGGTTTATGACCGAGTTTATATAGGTAGGTTAGAAAAATAGATGGATCGGGTTGATAGATATACGTGCTAACTCTAACGTGGCCCAAAAAGCCCGTTCTGACCCCGGAACGAAATTGGGTCAACCCATATATCACAAAAGGTATTTTAAAATATTCCGAGCGCGATGGAAAAAGTTTCACGTCCAAATCCGACTGCATGAAGAAGTTATGCTGAAAACAAAATTCTCAAATTGATTTCAAATTGATTTTAATTTATCGATTTCAAGGCGTTTCGCGTTCGTACGATCAAACGACAAGTCCGATCAATACGAAACTAGAAACCCTATAATAATTCATCGATACGGATCCGATGAAACTGGTTTCGTCGAAATCCGAGTCCGTGGCCAAAATGGCTATTTTTATATTAATGAAATAGAATTAAATTAAATCAATTAAATCGAATTTTATATTTCAATTATGGAGTTGACAATTTATCACCTTAATATTTCTCCATCATTTGCAATTATTTAAACATAATTAAAATGTCAATTTAGAGTAGATAGATTTATCAATTGAAATGCCCTAACTTAAATTTCATTATATTCAAAAATTATAAATTTTAGTTCCCAAAATTTTTATTAAATTAAATAATCAATGCTTGTTCCATCTATAAATTTTAAGTAGATGGATTTCAGGTTGGGTTCAAAATCTATTGTTCTAATATTCTTGAATTTTAGTTTAATCTCTATAAACGTAATATATAACGTTAATTTCATTTATTTTGCAATACTTTAATTAAACTAAAAATATCGTTTTCTATACTTAAATCCATACTCCAATTGATTCATTCAATTTGCACTATTATGCATTATTTTAACAACTCATTCATAACTTTAAATCTATTCCCCGAATTTCACATTTCTATTATTACATAAATTTGAATTGATTACTATTTATTTTTATCGCTTCACTGCTAAATTTAATATCTGCATTGGTTTTGCTTATACTAAATAAATAAGGTTTCAAAACAATCAATAACATTTCCTTAGCCCAACCCCTTTTTTCCAATTATTTTCCTTCAAATAATTCATGTCTCTATAAAACTTACGTTTACACTTTATAGCTATTTTAATATACCCTTTCCAACACTCTTAACCCTTATCTTTAAGTTCACCCACTTGTAATATTAAATTATATTTATTATAATTCAATGTTGGCATTTATCACTATTAATTTATTCAATGTTTACTGCCCCTTATTTCAATTTCTTCCATTTACAGTTGCGACTTTACTATTTACAGTTACTTTTGTATACTCTTTTACTATTTAAACCAAATATAACAAATTCCAATTAAATCCAATCATTACCTTTAAAATAAATCATAACATTCGAATATCTGTATTAAATTGGAATGTTTCATTTAAGTTTATAAATGATCCGCTTGCATTAACCTAATTCTTTAAATTTATTCCCATTTACGGTTAATCAATGTTATTTTACACTAACAAAATTTAATATCTTCCTTTAATTTCACATCTTCAAAGTATATCTAGGTAAAATTTTTCCACCACTTAATTTATTGAATCTTATGCAATCTTACTATAAATAAGTTTTAGATTACCATTTACTGTACATTTAATTACTATTCAAAGTATTTATTCATAAATCAATTCGATATATACGTTTGTTTCCTTCTATTTGATTTATATCCTAGTATACATTTTCCTAAATCCTATTTCATTACATTCATTTATGGGTATTGCATTGAAATCAAATTTATTAGCTTATATCACAACATTACCATTAATTTCAATTGGCTTACCAGTTTTTATTCAATACCCTAAATAAATAACATATTATTCAATACTTACTCTTGTTTTTCTCATATTCCATAAAAATCAAATCACAACTTTTTACATTATTTTATTGAATTGGAATTTCATTTTTTTACATTGTTAACCTTTAATTGTAAACTTATTTATTTAACCAAATTTAAATCTATGAAATTTACGGGTCGTTACAAAAATACTTATCATAATATTCATGTACTTATCTTACTGGCATAAGTATATTCATAAAACATTGTGAAAGATTTCTTTCTTCAAATCTTATCAAAAGGATCAAACAAAAGTTATTTAAAATAAAGATAAGGATAACCCTAAACACTATTCCATTGATGTCAATCACGGAACAAATGTTCCACACCACCATAATTAAGAAGTTCAGTTAAGGGAAATCTAATCACAATTTATTTTATAATTATCTTCAATAGATCCTTTTTAATAAATCTCTTACATTTATGAAAATTTCCTTTACTAAAATTCTAGGTTTATTTACAAAACTCTTTGTCAATCTCCAAATTTATTTACAAAACTCTTTTATAAATATAAAAATCATTTATTAAACTCTTTCCAAATTTCAAGATCTCTTTCCAATTTATAAAACTCTTTTTCTTAAACTTTCCTTATTTAAGACAAAACTTCTTTAATAAAATTTAATCAATAAAGTTCCTTTGATAAATAATTAATTATTTAAAACACCTTTAAATAAACAAGTTATTATTTAAATATCCTTTTTCAATTATCTTTAAATCTTGTTAACAAAATAACAATTTTTAAAAAATTATTTAAAAAGTATTAAATTACTTCAAAACTCTTTTAATAAAATAATTGCTTAATTATCTTTAAAATATCGTATTTAAAATGGTAATGAACCTTAAGCGCCATAAATAAGAAATAACTTTTCTTTTAAACCTTTTAAATAATATAATAATTAACTTTACTACCATTATTAAAAATATACTTAAATGATTGACTTTACAAATTTTAGAAGGAGGCTAAGTAACCATAATGGTTCTTATTTGATTCAGTTTGACTTTTCAGTTAAAACATGGGTGTTCACATAACAAGCAGATATGTAAAAGGGATCGACAACATATGAGTAAATGTCAATGTTATCACAAGAACTCGGTTTTATTCAACTTAATAGATGTCAACAAAATCTACCTGATTAATTATGGTAGAACTATGGTTTATTCTATCAAACAGATGTTATTTGGTTCCATAGTCATTTGGGGTTACTTAAGGGTAATCGACAAAGAAATTTCTTGGATTTCAAATATTATTAAAAGAGAGTTACATTAAAGACAAAAATGATCTTTAGAAATAAAGTGGTTTAAAACCTTTGAAAATTTTGTTTAATAATTAAATAACATTTAAACCTTATTCTAATAATAATTAAACAATAATTAATTATTTAATACATAATTAGATAATAATTATCCTTGAAATAAATAATTCCATAATAATCAATCTTTAAATAAATAATATTAGCCATAATTAATCTTTATTTAATAATTAAGTAACACTTTAAACCTTTATTAACTTATAATATAACCTTAGCTAAGTCTTAATTAGACCTTAACTTAATTAGTAATTAATTAAATATTTTGATCCTTTCTTAAATAATAATTCAATAATAATAATTTACCTTTAATCATTAATTTAATATTAATTAATACTTAAATAAATCATTAAATAATAAGTAATCTATGATTAATTAACTAATTAAAATTAATTTTCTTGATTTACACTTAAGTACTAATTACCTTAATTAATTTACTAATTAATTAAAAAATCATTGGATTAAATAATTAATTAATTCAGTGAATAATTGTATTTATTACTTATGAATTGTTTTGAAAACTCTTTCAAATAAATTAAGTGAAAAGAATTTTTAATGGCAAAAAGAGTTCGTTTTTACGAACTGCATCCATAGCGACTATCACTATAGGACTCGTAATTTCAAAACTTGATTTTTTTATACCAAATAACTTCAAAGTTCTTATGTTTTAGACCTTAACTAATTTGTAAACTTAGTAAAAGTTTTTTAAAAATTAAGATAAGGTTTGGAACTTTATGAAACAATTCGAGAAAGTAAAGTAAGGAAAAAAACCTTTGAACTAAAGGATCTCGATGTCACTTCAACACGTCAAAATGCTAGCTTTCCTAGCATATGACTACATATTCATGTTCATGGCATACAAAATCATATCATAACCAAAACATAAGTAAAGATATAATATTCACGACATTCATAACATTTAGACGTATATTTTTAAGTCTAATTCAGTCATCACATATTTACACATACAATCCACATCCATTTCATCATAACAAGTAACATATTTATCAATAAAACAAGCATTATTTAAAGTTAAAAACTTTAGATAAATTAGTTAGCTTTACTCACCAAAAGCTAACTAGAACAACACAAACTCCCACTAACACTTGAATACGACCCTATATCCTTGCTTCTACTTAGTAAAGATGGGATTTTTGAAGGCTAAAAGCAAAAACAAGTCCAGTCAAATGGAGAAGGAGGTTCAACCATGGTTGCTTAAAGGTGGATCTGGTCTTATATTTGGCAAGGAGGAGTGTAGAAATAAAAGAGAAGGTTTTAAACAAGGTTTTAGCAATTTAAAAGGAAAAAACCGAGGCTTTTAACTTTGGAAATAAAAGTGGAAGCCATTAAAATGTTTTATGAAGCTTGGAGAAAGATTTTGCAAAGTAGAAATGAATTAAAATTTAGAAAACGTTAGGAGTTTGGTTTATATACAAGGTAGATAAACAGATTACCAAAATAGTCTAAGGAACATTACCCCATGTCAACGCCTTGTCCACCTCATCTTGTTGCTCACGCATGGAGCTTGCCTCGTCCACCTCATCACTTGCCAATATGGAATAAATGCACTAGTGTACTAATATCTCAAGTGCTTTTAGGTGAAGTGACAAATTATGATTTCTTTTTACTATTATTTCTGATATCTTAGGAAAATGTCATATCACATTATATTAACTTAATTGAATACATACATACATACATACATACATATATATATATATCTAAATATGTCCTAAGTAATTTGTAAAATGTGTATATTATTATACGATACTGTTTACAACATTTTCGACAATTTTAAACCGACGAAAAATCGAAAATTTAGGAAACGAATTTCGATCACATTTTCGATTTTTCTTCGAACTAAATATTTTACTAAACTAATTTAGAAAACTATTTCTCCATCACTAATTATTATTTAAAATATTTTTATTTTAATTACAAACCTATTATATGAATATTTAAAATAATTTAGATATTTGCAAATCAAAGCGGTGAAATTTTGTATCGTTACACTCTTTAATTAATCTTATAATTTCCCAGTATAACATTTAAATTGAATATTTTTATGTCTAGTTTAACCATTATAATATAGCACATATACATACATATTTATGTATTTTATTTAATTAATTAACTGTAATTAATTTAATTAACCTTTAATTAGTTATTTAATTAAACAATTTAAATTAAATTATATTAGTTTCAAAAATTGATTTTTCGTACATACAAGTATACTTATGTTATCTTAAACATTTTAAAATAACATAACATATATCAATATATATAATACGTTCATATAAGCATTAACTAATTGACTTATTTAATTAATTAATTTTAAATTTTAAATTTTGAAATTAATATTTAAATATTCTCAAACATTTTGAAAATTTTACTATCTTTTCAAACATTTTAAAATATTATTAGCGACAAAAATGTGGCCCACTTCATATTTCAGGCTAGGCCGTAACCGGGTAGGACGGATTACTTGATTACCCACTTTCAATCCTAGACATATCTTTTTTGGCACTGTACTAAGTGGGTAAGCTTAATTAGTTAGCCCTAACATGACTAGTTTGGACCGTATAGACTATTAGGCTCTGATACCATTGAAGGAACTAGGTCGGCCTACAATAGATTAAAGGGTAAATTTCAAAAAAAATTCCTTTATTAAATTTTCAATGGCCTGTGAGGTCTAAATTCATTTATAACCTTTCTATTTTTTTAAGTAAAATCAATATTTTATTTTATTTTATAAGTAAAAGGAGTTTTAAATTTAATTTGAATTCAAATATACAATAATGAATGTATCTAATACATTCATATGTGTTGTGCAAGTGCAATATGCAGGTAGTACACATAGTTAATATGTATGTATAGAAGTGCAATATGCAGGTATTGCAAGTGCCTTTGTTGTCCACTGTTTATTTTGAAATTATATAAAACAATGATATATGCATATATATATATATATATATATAGTTTACTTATATTTACTAATATATAATAAGTTAGAAAGTTATTTATATAATCAAAAATTTAAATATATATAAAAGTATAATCAATTATATTAAAGAAAGCAACTAACAAAGAGAGGAAAAGATGGAGGAGTTATCTCATTTCGTTAACTTATCTTCAGTGCTATTTTGAAATAACTTGAACACTCAAACACATATATGAATTTGTATATGAATAACTACAGACTATGTTTTAAATTAAAATAACACACACACACACACATGTGGGTATGCGTGTGTGTGTAAACTTTGTAATCTGTTACATGTTTTAAAATTAAAATAACACACACACTGTAACGACCCAGGATTTTAATTAATTAAAATTTGAATATTTAATTAATTTTAAATATTAATAAGGGAAATTTATAAGTCGAATAAATTTTATTTCGAATTATTGGATTGAATTGGATAATTAAATCGATAATTTAAAATGTTAAATTATGGAAATAATTGAAAATTGAGTTAAATATGATTGAAAATTATTTGGGAAATTTTATTTTATCATATTGGAGTTAGAACAATATTTTAGAACTTTTAAAATCGAATTAAAAGTTAATTTGTGAAAATTGAATATTTTAATATTTAATCGACTAGTGAAAATAGTCAATTTTTGAACAGTCTCAGAATTGGACGAAATCAGTTCCATTGGATCCATAATAGTTAGTTATTACCGGATTTCAATTTTCGTAGCAATCGGAGTTATCGTTTGATCGTAGAAGCTCGAAACGCATCGAATTATTTTTAATTTTAATTTGGCGAGTTAAAATAGTCATTTTTCAAAAAGTCTCGGATTTCGACGAAACCAGTTTCATCGGATCCGTAATGTGATATTATTGTAAGGTTTAAATTTTGTGTCAATCGGATTTACCGTTTGTCCGGTACAAATTAAAACGCCTAGAAAATCGTTTAAATCGGTTTAATTCAAATTGAACGTTTATAGCCATAACTCACACAGATGTCCGAATTAGCTTTCGAAACCTGTTCCATTGTGTCCGAAACGCGGGATAAACCCTAGAAACGCTGGTTACGGCGTGTAAATCGGAGTTCGAAAAACCCGGATGAATAGTGTTCGAAATTTCCTATAAATAGACCATAAATTCACAAGAAAAAAAAAATAACCTAAACCTAACCCTAGCCGCCTCAGTCAAAACCGAAGGCCAGAAAACAACCTTCTATCTCCCCAAAAATCTTCAAATCCATCAAGTAATTCGAGAAACTTTCTAAATGAAAGTTGTAGAGCACAGCACGATCTATAAATCCAACGGTGGAGATCGTGTTTGGAGTTGTGGATCGATGGGAATTTGGGCTCAAAGGCCATGCGTTCGAGCACGAAATACGAGGCGACGGCAGCGCTAGGGGGGTGCGGTCGGCCGGCGTGGGGAGCTCTGGTGATGGCGCTTCGTTTGGCGTCGCTTGATCGGGGTAGAGATCATCGAGATGGTCGCGTTTTGGAACCCTAATTGGAGCATTTGGGTTCGGCTGTGTATCGTGTTTACCTGTAGATGAACGAAGAAGAAAGGGGGGGTGCGCACGGTTCAGATTGCATAGGGCTTGGATCCAATGGCTCTGGAATAGTTAGGTTATAAACATAAAGTAATTTGTTGTAAATTATTATATATAAATTCGTATAATCTTTAAAAAATCATATCTTTTTCATACGAGGTCGAAAATGCGCGAAACCAGTTGCGTTGGAATCGTATGGACGAGCACTACGCTATGGAATAGGATTGGAGTCGTTTGGAGTTAGTGAGAATTTCGGTTAAAATTAAACGTCCGTTTAATTTTATTCGAAATAAATCGCTAAAACGAAATTGAAATCAAGGTGAGAACTTCTCACTCAATCGAATCGGTTTCGATTTTATTTTAAATAGTTATATTTAAAATATTTGAATGCATGTTTGAATGATGATTGTTATCTATTGATTGTTAAAATAGACATTATGCGCCGTTAGTAAGCGGATGTTATTTATTAAAAACATATACCGCGAATATTTCATAAACAGTGAAATTGGTATTATATATAATAGCAATATATATATATTGGCATATGTATATATTGCAGTTGTTGATTTCCCGCATTGTATAGCGGATGAGACCCTATTGCGCCGTCTATTAAGCGGATAATATTTTAAATCCCATATACCGCGATAATTCCGTACTGGAGCGGAATTGGTATTGTGCTAATGTTCGTGGATGCAGGAAAACAGGTTGGAGGGATCCAACTGGATTCCTCAACAGTATTTATTTGATTTCAGATATTTTGATATTTGATTGATTATCATATCGATATATGATATCGTTGTAGTCGTGATTGACTATTTGGTGTGTAGCATCATTGAACCAAATTTTAGGATTTTAAAATGATTTTAAAGTGATTTTTGAAAGTATACGTTTATAAAATATTTTTGGAATTGATCCATTTTAAATAAATAAACGTTATAATTTTTAATGTTATAAAGATTATGAATTTTTGAGAAATATAGTAAAAGGCTGATTTTTGAAAATATGGGGTTAATGGTTTTATAAAATAGTCTAAATCAGATTTTTGAATTTATTATAAAAAGTTTAAAAAAAATAGGATTTATGAAATTTGATTATTTTATAAATCAAAATGATGAAGTTTTTAAAGGCGTTCAAAGACGTTTTAAATATTAATATGAATTGAATTATATAAGAGATTTATAAATGGATATTTATAAATTGAAATATTGAAATTATAAAACGAGTTTTTATAAGTGTTAGAATGAATTATGAATGGATTTCATAAATGAATGAAATTTATAGAATTATAAACGGTGAAGTTATAAATGAAATTTTATAAGCAGTAGGTTTATAAAATTGGTAAAGTTATTAAAAGAATAGATTTGGTTAAATAAATGAATCTTATAAGTTATAAGATTTATAATTTGGGAAGTTTAAAAGAACGATTTTTTTTAAAATAATCGTTTTATAAGCATTAAACTTATAATATGAACCTTTCTTTTATAATTGAGTTATAAATTGAATAGGTTAATAAAGGAATTTATAAAAGGAAGTTGTTATAAAATAAATAGAAATGGAGTTTATAAACATTGTTTTATAAATCCGCAAACGACTTATTTTGATAAGTAAATTGTTATAACTTATTTATGGAGTTATATTCACGTTTTAGACGGTGAATAATCCTTTAAAATAAAATGTATAGAAATGATGAAATTGGTTAACGTAGTATATTCACGTTTTTGAATAATGAATAATATGTTAAAGAAATTGTTTTGAATGTGATGTTTTAAATAGAATTAAAACGATCTAACGATTGTTTTAAAAGCATTAAGATTCGAAACCATAGATTTCAACATTCATTATTGAAATAGATGTTTTCGAGAAATAGAAGGAAATGGTGGACTATAACACTGTTGTTATAGTAAATGATTTCCGAAAGGAAATGTTTTGTATAGTATTGGGATTTATATATCTATTTTAATTTCGAATCCCTATACTAGTGATTTTGGGTTGTCGTAACGATGTTTTACGCAACATTCGTCTTGGCCCAAATAAATATGTTTAAGAGAACGATTTCCTTAAAGAATGAAATATATACTTAATTTCGATTTAAGTATATTGAATATTTTCCAAAGGTTGAAAATAAAAGATTTGTGAATTACTTATTAAATAAGTATGGAAATGTTTTCAAATATAAAGTGAATATTAGAGAATTTATCTTTTTGAAGATAAATTGAAATGAATAATTGAAATCGTATATGCATGGATATTGTGAAATATAAATTCACTATGGAATTTATAAAAGGAAGTGGAATTTGTTTAAAAATAAATATTGATTTATTTTTGAAGTGTGAAAATTATATATCTTGTAAAGATATCTTTGGGAAATAAATAATTTGGAAAATTATTTGGAATCTGGTGATGTTGTGCATATCCATTGATAGTTCAATAACCGACTATCAATATTTACCCTTGAAAGGTATTTGTTGGGATTTGTTGAATTTGAATGCTACATTTATTTTTAAATTATTGCGCTCGTTATTCGGATTACCCATTCCGAATAGTGATACGACGTAATGGATAGCATTGAAGATCGGTGTTGAAGACCCGGTATTTGCGAGAGCGATAGGATGACCTGTCGATTGACTCTGCACCGAGTAGCTACGGTATTGAGTTCTCCATATGTGACGGGAAATCCGATCAGGATTGTGGATATCCAGATTGCAAGGACTTCTTTGTAAGTGCCTTCGGTTCTGTTCGAGCCCGGAACAGACTTGTATGGATTGTATGTCTGATGTTACAAATTGAGATATAAAGCAGATTTCTTTCAAATATATTTCTGTTGGTGGCGGAGAATTTATTCTTTTAGCTTAACACCCTTCTCTGAGACGTACGAGCTCAGAGGTTATGTAGTTGAATGTTATTAGCGATATATTCCCAATTTGGTAATGTGATATGCTGAGTGTTGCTGTGAAATGATCATTGTGTTGATTATCTCTGATAGGATCATTTATTTGATCGTCTATCTTGGTGATCATTTCTATGATCATTTGTTGACCCAAAGCATGGCTTTTGTATAAAGTATGTTTTTGTGGACGTGACTTCGTCGAGCCTCACACCCCCGAATGGTCAAAACAGGAAAGATGCAGCAAGGTTATGAGGGGTAGCGCCCTTTAGGGTATGTGCATTTCCTTCTGGAAAAGGGTGGTATCATGGTATGGAGCCCAGATACTTACTCATGTTGAAAACACTTTATGATTGTGTGAATTGATTACGAGCGCTCGGTGAAAGGTCCCAAAGGACCAGGGGATGGCATATTCGGTCAGTTGTTACTCAGTTAGGGGTAACCCGGCCTTGTGTTGGTAGAGATCCGGTTTGGTTCTCGGGGATGTCCTTCCAGAGGCATTCTCATGTGGCAATGGGAAGTTCCTTGGCCTGATCATTCGTTGGAAATCCAAAGAAACAATACGAGACTTGTACGGTTTTAGTTGTATAACCTGCCACGGAATGTGGCGGTAACCTGCTATTGAACATGGTAGCTATAGTAGGCATAAGTGCAGAATGTCTATGCTGGCTAAGATTTATATCTTTATTTTCGAAATGAATTTTTCCTACACTATGCACTAGTAATAATATCAAATGTTTCTTTTTAATGCGTATCAAGCATCTTTGACTATCATAAGGAGAAATCTCCTCCGATTCTGCGTTTGCATTGTGTGTGTGTGCGGGAGGCCTTATGGTAGTCTCATTTTTAAAAAGCATTGCGAATTGACTTTAAAAATATTCTTCTATTTTGTTTTCAAAGATAAATAAACTGTTTTGAGGTCTCACACCAGTCACATGACTGACTCGGAGTTTATTGTTTTTCTTCCTAAACTCTGGGTGCCCACCAATTTTCACACGGGCAGTTGAGAGTTAAGGTTTATCAGGATATTCTGGATATTCTGGAGTTGCTGGAGGCAAGCTGGATGGCATGGCGTATTACTTGTATATAGTATTTCTTTTCCACTGTTTGATGTTGTTGTTGTTGTACACTCTAATGATATGATGTAATGAAATGTGACGTAATGTAATAACTGATATAGTTCTTTGTTTAAAGATTATTCATTTATTTATTATATGTTGTTCCGCTGCGATTGTGAGATTCTGATATTGTTCTGCTGTTTTCTGTTCCGTTCTATTTTCTATTCTCTTTTTTTCCCTCCATTTTCTATCTTCTTATCTCTTCTTCGAGCTCTTTTCTTTTCTTAAACCATAACATTTCGGCTTTCCGGCCTTCGATTTCTCGGCAGTCGATAAAGTGAGTATCGATGTTGAATTTTCGAAAGTCGAAAATTTCCGGGACGTTACATTTGGTATCAGAGCATATGGTTAAGCGACAAGCATGGTTCTGTTGGGTATTACTCATTAGAGATAGAGTCAGTAGTGCTCTAGAATGAGTTTGAGTGTAATAATAGCTATGAGAGCGTATTTGTTAGTGAATATATAAAATTGTTTTATATTGTGATGATTGGTTTGTTGAGTGGTATATAGATTCTGGTTAATACGAGTAATTAACGTTGTTGATAGGGATCTCTAAACACTTGTACAGAACAATTCGACACGATATTGTTTTAAAATTGGGTAAATGAAATAATTTTGCCTTGATTATATTTTTATATATAAAGGGATAATTTTTCAAAATTATTAAAGTATATAAGTTGATTGTTTGGTTGTTTGAATAATCTAAATAAAGGGATAATTGTATAAGCAAAGAATTATAAGAATTGAAATTATAATTAAAGTGATTTACAATTGTGAAATAAACTTATATATATGAGAAGTGAAACTATATGAATATATTTATGAATACGAGTTATAAATAAAAATGAATTTAAAGTTAAATGGAAATTTACTTTAGAATTGGAATCTGAATTGATTTATAAGTTGGAATTTAAGTTAAGTAAAAACCAAGTGATGGTGTTAAACCAAATTGAATGAATATAGCAACGGAATTTAGTTGTAATTGATATACATTGGTTGTTATATGGATGTTAGTTGATTATATATAATTCATTAAGTATTAATGAAATTGGAAGCTAAAGTAATTGGAATTCAATTGGAAGTTAAGTGAATCTTAAATAAAATTGAATTTGATTTGGAAGTGAACCGACTTGAATATGAATTAGTGAATATAAACTAATTGAAAATGAATGTTAGTAAACATCCACTGTTAATGAATCGAATGTGATTAAATTGAAAAACCAATTCATTGAATATTAATGAGAATATGAATGAATATTTATTGGTTATGAATGATAGTTGGTTGATGTTTGCATTTGTTGTTTGTTTGCATTTGCTATGTTGACATATATAGTTATTATGTTTCTATATGATGTATGTTGATGCTAGTTTCATATATACATGTTCTCATGTTGTTTGTTGAGTGATTAGTACGTGCGGATCGCGTTTGCTTCGCATTTGGAGCTCGCTTTCGCGCTATATTAGCCGTATATGCTCGCTAATAAAATAATAAGGTGCATATCTCGGATTAAATATCGTACTTTTACATTTTTTCCCTTCGGGATGCCTCATTACTTGATGAGATGTATACTTGTGATATATATACTTTTATTTTTTTTTCGGATCGAGCCGCGCAAAGGAGACTATGGCGAATTTTTCCGAAAATTTAAGGCGTTAGAAAAAATTTGAGAAAATTGGAAAGTTTTGAAAACTTTAACTTTGATTTGGAATTGAAAGTTAAACAATAGTAGTTGTTTTGAAAAGATAACTAAGTATGATTGGAAAACTTAGTAAAGTTATTGTAAGAAGTTTAACTATGGATTTTGGGAAAGTTAATAAATTCTGTAACTTTTCTTACTTGTTAATTTCGAGGACGAAATTCTTTTAAGGGGGGAAGATTGTAACGACCCAGGATTTTAATTAATTAAAATTTGAATATTTAATTAATTTTAAATATTAATAAGGGAAATTTATAAGTCGAATAAATTTTATTTCGAATTATTGGATTTAATTGGATAATTAAATCGATAATTTAAAATGTTAAATTATGGAAATAATTGAAAATTGAGTTAGATATGATTGAAAATGATTTGGGAAATTTTGTTTTAACATATTGGAGTTAGAACGATATTTTAGAACTTTTAAAATCGAATTAAAAGTTAATTTGTGAAAATTGAATATTTTAATATTTAATTGACTAGTGAAAATAGTCAATTTTTGAACAGTCTCAGAATTGGACGAAACCAGTTCCATTGGATCCGTAATAGTTAGTTATTACCGGATTTCAATTTTCGTAGCAATCGGAGTTATCGTTTGATCGTAGCAGCTCGAAACGCATCGAATTATTTTTAATTTTAATTTGGCGAGTTAAAATAGCCATTTTTCAAAAAGTCTCGGATTTCGACGAAACCAGTTTCATCGGATCCGTAATGTGATATTATTGTAAGGTTTCAAATTTCGTGTCCATCGGATTTACCGTTTGTCCGGTACAAATTAAAACGCCTAGAAAATCGTTTAAATCGGTTTAATTCAAATTGAACGTTTATAGCCATAACTCGCACAGATGTCCGAATTAGCTTTCGAAACCTGTTCCATTGTGTCCGGAACGCGGGATAAACCCTAGAAACGCTGGTTACGTCGCGTAAATCGGAGTTCGGAAAACCCGGATGAATAGTGTTCGAAATTTCCTATAAATAGACCATAAATTCACAAGAAAATAAAAAAAAATAACCTAAACCTAACCCTAGCCGCCTCAGTCAAAACCGAAGGCCAGAAAACAACCTTCTATCTCCCCAAAAATCTTCAAATCCATCAAGTAATTCGAGAAACTTTCTAAATGAAAGTTGTAGAGCACAGCACGATCTATAAATCCAACGGTGGAGATCGTGTTTGGAGTTGTGGATCGATGGGAATTTGGGCTCAAAGGCCGTGCGTTCGAGCACGAAATACGAGGCGACGGCAGCGCTAGGGGGGTGCGGTCGGCCGGCGTGGGGAGCTCTGGTGATGGCGCTTCGTTTGGCGTCGCTTGATCGGGGTAGAGATCATCGAGATGGTCGCGTTTTGGAACCCTAATTGGAGCATTTGGGTTCGGCTGTGTATCGTGTTTACCTGTAGATGAATGAAGAAGAAAGGGGGGGCTGTGCACGGTTCAGATTGCATAGGGCTTGGATCCAATGGCTCTGGAATAGTTAGGTTATAAAAATAAAGTAATTTGTTGTAAATTATTATATATAAATTCGTATAATCTTTAAAAAATCATATCTTTTTCATACGAGGTCGAAAACGCGCGAAACCAGTTGTGTTGGAATCGTATGGACGAGCACTACGCTATGGAATTGGATTGGAGTCGTTTGGAGTTAGTGAGAATTTCAGGTAAAATTAAACGTCCGTTTAATTTTATTCGAAATAAATCGCTAAAACGAAATTGAAATCAAGGTGAGAACTTCTCACTCAATCGAATTGGTTTCGATTTTATTTTAAATAGTTATATTTAAAATATTTGAATGCATGTTTGAATGATGATTGTTATCTATTGATTGTTAAAATAGACATTATGCGCCGTTAGTAAGCGGATGTTATTTATTAAAAACATATACCGCGAATATTTCATAAACAGTGAAATTGGTATTATATATAATAGCAATATATATATATTGGCATATGTATATATTGCAGTTGTTGATTTCTCGCATTGTATAGCGGATGAGACCCTATTGCGCCGTCTATTAAGCGGATAATATTTTAAATCCCATATACCGCGATAATTCCGTACTGGAGCGGAATTGGTATTGTGCTAATGTTTGTGGATGCAGGAAAACAGGTTGGAGGGATCCAACTGGATTCCTCAACAGTATTTATTTGATTTCAGATATTTTGATATTTGATTGATTATCATATCGATATATGATATCGTTGTAGTCGTAATTGACTATTTGGTGTGTAGCATCATTGAACCAAATTTTGGAATTTTAAAATGATTTTAAAGTGATTTTTGAAAGTATACGTTTATAAAATATTTTTGGAATTGATCCATTTTAAATAAATAAACGTTATAATTTTTAATGTTATAAAGATTATGAATTTTTGAGAAATATAGTAAAAGGCTGATTTTTGAAAATATGGGGTTAATGGTTTTATAAAATAGTCTAAATCGGATTTTTGAATTTATTATAAAAAGTTTAAAAAAATAGGATTTATGAAATTTGATTATTTTATAAATCAAAATGATGAAGTTTTTAAAGGAGTTCAAAGACGTTTTAAATATTAATATGAATTGAATTGTATAAGAGATTTATAAATGGATATTTATAAATTGAAATATTGAAATTATAAAACGAGTTTTTATAAGTGTTAGAATGAATTATGAATGGATTTCATAAATGAATGAAATTTATAGAATTATAAACGGTGAAGTTATAAATGAAATTTTATAAGCAGTAGGTTTATAAAATTGGTAAAGTTATTAAAAGAATAGATTTGGTCAAATAAATGAATATTATAAGTTATAAGATTTATAATTTGGGAAGTTTAAAAGAACGATTTTTTTTAAAATAATCGTTTTATAAGCATTAAACTTATAATATGAACCTTTCTTTTATAATTGTGTTATAAATTGAATAGGTTAATAAAGGAATTTATAAAAGGAAGTTGTTATAAAATAAATAGAAATGGAGTTTATAAACATTGTTTTATAAATCCGCAAACGACTTATTTTGATAAGTAAATTGTTATAACTTATTTATGGAGTTATATTCACGTTTTAGACGGCGAATAATCCTTTAAAATAAAATATATAGAAATGATGAAATTGGTTAACGTAGTATATTCACGTTTTTGAATAGTGAATAATATGTTAAAGAAATTGTTTTGAATGTGATGTTTTAAATAGAATTAAAACGATCTAACGATTGTTTTAAAAGCATTAAGATTCGAAACCATAGATTTCAACATTCATTATTGAAATAGATGTTTTCGAGCAATAGAAGGAAATGGTGGACTATAACACTGTTGTTATAGTAAATGATTTCCGAAAGGAAATGTTTTGTATAGTATTGGGATTTATATATCTATTTTAATTTCGAATCCCTATACTAGTGATTTTGGGTTGTCGTAACGATGTTTTATGCAACATTCGTTTTGGCCCAAATAAATATGTTTAAGAGAACGATTTCCTTAAAGAATGAAATATATACTTAATTTCGATTTAAGTATATTGAATATTTTCCAAAGGTTGAAAATAAAAGATTTGTGAATTACTTATTAAATAAGTATGGAAATGTTTTCCAATATAAAGTGAATATTAGAGAATTTATCTTTTTGAAGATAAATTGAAATGAATAATTGAAATCGTATATGCATGGATATTGTGAAATATAAATTCACTATGGAATTTATAAAAGGAAGTGGAATTTGTTTAAAAATAAATATTGATTTATTTTTGAAGTGTGAAAATTATATATCTTGTAAAGATATCTTTGGGAAATAAATAATTTGGAAAATTATTTGGAATCTGGTGATGTTGTGCATATCCATTGATAGTTCAATAACCGACTATCAATATTTACCCTTGAAAGGTATTTGTTGGGATTTGTTGAATTTGAATGCTACACTTATTTTTAAATTATTGCGCTCGTTATTCGGATTACCCATTCCGAATAGTGATACGACATAATGGATAGCATTGAAGATCGGTGTTGAAGACCCGGTATTTGCGAGAGCGATAGGATGACCTGTCGATTGACTCTGCACCGAGTAGCTACGGTATTGAGTTCTCCATATGTGATGGGAAATCCGATCAGGATTGTGGATATCCGGATTGCAAGGACTTCTTTGTAAGTGCCTTCGGTTCTGTTCGAGCCCGGAACAGACTTGTATGGATTGTATGTCTGACATTACAAATTGAGATATAAAGCAGATTTCTTTCAAATATATTTCTGTTGGTGGCGGAGAATTTATTCTTTTAGCTTAACACCCTTCTCTGAGACGTACGAGCTCAGAGGTTATGTAGTTGAAGGTTATCAGCGATATATTCCCAATTTGGTAATGTGGGTATGCTGAGTGTTGCTGTGAAATGATCATTGTGTTGATTATTTCTGATAGGATCATTTATTTGATCGTCTATCTTGGTGATCATTTGTTGACCCAAAGCATGGCTTTTGTATAAAGTATGTTTTTGTGGACGTGACTTCGTCGAGCCTCACACCCCCGAATGGTCAAAACAGGAAAGATGCAGCAAGGTTATGAGGGGTAGCGCCCTTTAGGGTATGTGCATTTCCTTCTGGAAAAGGGTGGTATCATGGTATGGAGCCCAGATACTTACTCATGTTGAAAACACTTTATGATTGTGTGAATTGATTACGAGCGCTCGGTGAAAGGTCCCAAAGGACCGGGGGATGGCATATTCGGTCAGTTGTTACTCAGTTAGGGGTAACCCGGCCTTGTGTTGGTAGAGATCCGGTTTGGTTCTCGGGGATGTCCTTCCAGAGGCATTCTCATGTGGCAATGGGAAGTTCCTTGGCCTGATCATTCGTTGGAAATCCAAAGAAACAATACGAGATTTGTACGGTTTTAGTTGTATAACCTGCCATGGAATGTGGCGGTAACCTGCTATTGAACATGGTAACTATAGTAGGCATAAGTGCGGAATGTCTATGCTGGCTAAGATTTATATCTTTATTTTCGAAATGAATTTTTCCTACACTATGCACTAGTAATAATATCAAATGTTTCTTTTTAATGCGTATCAAGCATCTTTGACTATCATAAGGAGAAATCTCCTCCGATTCTGCGTTTGCATTGTGTGTGTGTGCGGGAGGCCTTATGGTAGTCTCATTTTTAAAAAGCATTGCGAATTGACTTTAAAAATATTCTTTTATTTTGTTTTCAAAGATAAATAAACTGTTTTGAGTTCTCACACCAGTCACATGACTGACTCGGAGTTTATTGTTTTCCTTCCTAAACTCTGGGTGCCCACCAATTTTCACACGGGCAGTCGAGAGTTAAGGTTTATCAGGATATTCTGGATATTCTGGAGTTGCTGGAGGCAAGCTGGATGGCATGGCGTATTACTTGTATATAGTATTTCTTTTCCGCTGTTTGATGTTGTTGTTGTTGTACACTCTGATGATATGATGTAATGAAATGTGAAGTAATGTAATAACTGATATAGTTCTTTGTTTAAAGATTATTCATTTATTTATTATATGTTGTTCCGCTGCGATTGTGAGATTCTGATATTGTTCTGCTGTTTTCTGTTCCGTTCTATTTTCTATTCTCTTTTTTTCCCTCCATTTTCTATCTTCTTATCTCTTCTTCTAGCTATTTTCTTTTCTTAAACCATAACATTTCGGTTTTCCGGCCTTCGATTTCTCGACAGTCGATAAAGTGAGTATCGATGTTGAATTTTCGAAAGTCGAAAATTTCCGGGACGTTACATTCGTTCACTGTATAACATGTCGAACAATCGATTGCCGGAAATATCTGATCATTATGGGTGAAGAAGAAGAGTTAGAAGAAAAAGGGAAGCAACACATACAGAATCTCATAATCGCAATAGACCAAAATATAATATATAATAACAAATCTTTGTACAAAGAAACTGTAACAGTAATATACATGCAATCATCAGAGTACAATAGTCAATAATTAATCTGGACAGTTATAATAACTTGTCCTCACATATACTGAATATACAACATAACACATAATGGAAATAGCCAAGTACGTGTAATATACTTGAAATCGTCCAGCTCGTCCCCTGCGCTCCATAGCATCCTAACCTGAATATGTAATACTTTGTATGGCCCAAGCATTATAATAAAATAACACCCGAGTCAGTCTGGAAAACCAATGTAAGAAAACACACTCAGTTTGAATTATTACTGTTATCAAAATTCTTTGAAAACAAAGGTATCTCGTAAGACCACATCACACAAAAATACGACGGGTTTTTACCTTATGATAACCAAAACATTTTATATAAAATCCTTTGATATTATAATAGTGTCTATAGAAAAAAAACTATAAAATAGCTGAAATGTTTACATCTAACTTTTCAGCATAGTTGGGCACATCGAAAACCGTACATTCTCGTAGTGGATATTGGATTCCATACAACGATCGGGCTACTAAGGTACCTCCCACCACAGTACACCACTAGAAAAATGTACCGAGATTGTACCTAACGATCCCAACCAACACAAGACCGACCTACTCGTTACTGGATAGTAGCGAATATGTTATCATCCTGGGTGTTCCCACCTGATCGAGCGCTCTCTTTTCCATGCACAACATATCCATAATTATAATATATCCGAGGGTATCTAGAAAAGTGATAACATACCCTACTTGGATGTGACCCACTTAGCATTGCTGCATCTTCCTTGTTTTAGTAATTCTCGGTTGATGCGGCTTAAGGCTACGTATTACCTTATTTTTAGTATTCATATACTTGGAATGCTAACACCGCCTTCTGAGCAACAATGCAATGATAGCATTCGTCCGTACAAATTTTTCTGGGTCTGAAGTCCGAACAAACCGAATCTCCAAAATCACAATCATTATTATCTTTACAATATTAAAACACTATCGCACAAATTGGATCAAAATGGTTTTCGAATAATTATATCAGATCCCGGTCTCTTTGAAACGATCAACGAAATTGGCCATATTTGATAGTGGGTTATTTAATTATCAAATTGTAACGACCCGGATTTTTGGTCGTTGATTTTGAACGTTAAATTTATTTTAAATGTTGAATTTTGAAATGTGAATAGAATTTTAATATGGAAATTAACGATCAAACAAGTGGAATGAAACTTAAGTTTCAAATATAGCGATTTATTGGATAAACTTAATTGTTGAATTAATAATTGGAAATCGTTTAAATAATTGAATTAGAGTAGAATATGAATCGAAAACAATTTCAAATGTTGACATAAATTCCACTGGAATTATAATTGGTTAGTAAGTTTTTAAAACTGAAATTTTAGGCAATTTCATAAAGAAAATCGTCAATTTAATTGACACGTTAAAAATGGCGATCCAAGGCACAGTCATGGAATTCATCGAAACTAGTTCCATTGGATCCATAATAGTATTTTATTATAGGATTTCAAATTTTATAAAGTTTGGAATTATTGTTTGATCGTACGGGATACAAACGCGCTAAAAATTAATATTGAAATTTAATATAATAATTAAGTCTAAAAAGCTATCTTCTCTATACGATCGAATTAGGACTCAAAACCTTTTTCATTTCGTTCGGAATAGGGGTATAACATTATAAACGCCTAGTGGCAATCCCTGATAGGAGATCAGAATTTTAAGTTGCCAAAACGTGATATTTTATAATTAAATAATATTATATAACCTGTCAAAATCAAGACCTGCCTTTTAAAACATGCCACACCCTTTCTTTCATAAATCACATCCTCTCCCCCTTCTTTTCAGTTAAATCCATGAAAAGAACGAAATCAAATATTCTCAAATACTCCATCTCTATTTACTCAAAAGTGGAAATCGACTGAACAAAAAAATATACAGAACGAAATCAAAATCCTCCCTTGACATTCCTTACAAGTAATCAACTTTCCCTTCCTCTTTTCAAAAGTCGAAGTTTGTTTGAAAAATAGAAGAAGAAATCAAATCGCGAAAACATCGCGACTTGTTCTGCCGAACTCGAAGGCAGCGAGCTGGAGGATGGGCGATGAAGGTTGAACTTCAGAGGTGGCGACTTGCTGATGGAAGCGGTCTAGAAGGTCACGATTAGAGATGGAGCGAAGCAAGGCATCGCGGTAATTAGGGCTTTTGACTGTCGACGTCAATTGGTGATTTTTGCCACGACGAACAACAATAGCGGCGGCGAACAACTTTGTGATAGAGGTGGAATTGCTGGTGATCGAATGAAAGGGGAAATCACGTATTCGATATGCTGAGCCACGCGTGCGTTTTGGACTCGCGATGGCGCATGATAGGGAGGCGAAGTTTTCACGTGACGTGGGATGGGAGCGGTGGTGGCAGGAGCATGGTTGCGTGCACGTAAGGAGGCGGCACAGGCAGTGGTGAGTCTTGACAGTGATGGTAGGTTGAAGGCGAGGCCGTGATCGGTTAGGTGCTGTTATTTCTGTTCTTGTTGGATGATAGCTTATCTAAAGGTAAGGAGATTTGTTTAATTTTTTTTAATGTAGGTGAGATAATTATAAATTTGTCGTTCAAGGTTAATTAAAAAAATTAATTGGTAATTGGTTTACATTTAGTAAGCGATTGATTAATTATAATAAAAATTGAAATTGTGTAACTTTTTGAATGCAAGGTTCAAAAATCACCAAATCAGTGGCGTTGGATTCGAAATGGCATAGGATATGGAATAAATTGGAATGGATTGCAAATAAAATCAATGTGAGAATATTCTCACTCATTTTGGTGCCTAGTTTAATTTTAATTAGTTAAAATAAATTATTAGATGCTTAGTTGAAGTTTTTAATTATTATTTATTGAATCATATATTATATATATACACAGTAGTATATATATTAGTAGTTGGAGTGATTATTCCCGCATATTATAGCGGATGAGACCCTATGCGCCTCGCATAATGGCGGATGACCCTATATACCGCGATACCCCCCTCAAAGTGGGATTGGTATTTTTAAGTATTAACATCTGTGGATGCAGGAAAACAGGTTGGAGGGATCCAACTGGATTCCTCAAATATATTGCTTATTTTTCATATATAGTAATATATGATATGTGTAGATAATATGTTTTTTATTATTGTTGTAATTTGAATTTTTGTATGTCACTGTAGCACTGGACTTAAATTTTGGTATTTTTAAATACTATAAATATTTTTTTTTGAATTTGAAGGAATAAAAAGTAATTTTGGATATAAAAAATTATATTGGAAATTGGGTTATTTTAAGGGAAATTGAGTCGGAAAAAAATATAATAAAAATTATTTTAGTTGTACTTAACTATTCTTAATTTTTTAAAATAGAGATTTTAAAAATGAATGATATAAAAGAATTATAAAGGATATTCTGAAAATATGAAAAGGAGTTGAAGTCATAATTAAAAATAGATTCGAAAAAAAAGTAATTTATAAAGGAATGGATTTATAAAAAATAAATTTTATAAACGAGATTAGTTTAATAGAAAGTAAAACTCAAAGGAGTTATAAATTTATAAACGATGTTTATAAATAAGGAAAATCGATATCAGATGATAGAATTGGAATATAAATTTATAGGGAGAATTTATATTAGAATATGGAAATAGGGCAAGAAAACAGTGGATACTATTTTTGAAAAGTGAAAATAGTTAAGATCGGAATGGAAGTGATGTGATGTGATTCGAGAGAAGTTTATAAAATTGAATTGGTTGTTGAGGTTTAAAAATATATTTTTAATTCTAAGAAATTAAGTTTATTTTTAAAAGGGAAATTTTATTATTTAAAACTATGAAATTTTAAACTAGTTAGGATTGAAATACTTCGGTAAGTAGATTTTCAAATATTAAGTATTTATTTTAGTAAATTCTAACTTTTAAAATCAGCTTTGAAAATTTATATGTTTATCTAAAAATGAGATATTGATGTTATAAAAGTGTTTTCGATATTTTATATAATTTTTTGAACATGTTTTAAAAATAAATTATTATTCTTTTAAAAAAACTATTATATATATATAGAGAGAGAGTTTTGAAGTGATTGAAAATTTTATTTATAAATTCTCTCGAGATTCATAAATGGGGTTGTAAATAAGTATAATGGGTTTTGGAAATGGTAAGTGGGAATTTATCAGTGATTCCGGTGACTTGTGAGATATGTTACAAAATATTCTCAGAAGCGTTAATTTTTGAGATGATTTGGAAAATAAGACTTATAATGTTTTCCTAGTGATAAAAATGGAAATTTGAAAGTATTTCTATGTGTTGAAACGGTTAGGGAATATCCTGTTATGGATTTAGGTACTTGAAATAGTTTTCAAATATTGGAATATGGAAAGGAATTTGAACATATATCTTTGTAAAGATATGTTATCATAAATGTTTGAAGGTTCATAAATTAAGGCCTAGTGTCTTCTTGTGGAAGTTTTATTGATAGTTAAATAACCGACTATCAATATTGGCAAATTTCGTTAATCCTTTCGAAGAGATTGTGATCGGATTTAATTATTCGAAAACCACTTCGATCCGGTTAGAACGTTACTAATGAATACCATGGTGATTCGGTTTGTCCAGACCTAGGACAACTTATATGGACGAATGCTTAGTCATTGGAGGATGATGAGGATTCTAAGTAGAATTGTTTCTTGAAAGATAACGCTTAGCCTCAAGCCTTATCAACCGGAAATGACTAAAATAGGAGAGATGCAGCAAGGCTAAGTGGGTCGCACCCAATTAGGGTATGTTATCACTTTTCTAGATATCCTCGAAAACACATATATTATGGATATGGTTGTGCATGAAAGAAGGAGCGCTCAATTTTAAGGGTGAGAACACCTAGGGTGATAACATATTCGGTCTATCCAGGTTAAGGGTAGGCCGGTCTTGTGCAGTAGGGGATCCCGGCAAGGTCCTCGGTACATTGTTCTAGAGGTGTACCGTGATGGGTGGTACCGTACTGGCCCAGTCATTATATGAGATCCATTCTCCAATACGAGCCTTTACGGTTTTGTTTGTAGAGCCTAGTATGCTGGAATTTGATTAATGTAACAATTTCGGTTATTTGAATAAGTATTTGTACGTAGACACTATTATAATATCACGGGATCTTCTATAAAATGTTTTGGTTATCATAAGGGGAAAAACCCGTCGTGTTTATGTGTGACGCGGTCCCACGAGATACCTTTGTTTTTCAAAGGATTTTGATAACTCTAATAATTCAAATTGAGTGTGTTTTCTCATGCTGGTTTTCCAGACTGATCGAGTGTTATTTTATTATAATACTCAGGTCAGACCGAGTATTACAAATTTCGAATATGGTGCTATATAGCTTAGGAGATGAGCTGGATGATAGAGACGTATCTTCGTACTTTGCTTATATTTCCGCTATATGGGGATAAGTTATTATAATTGTCCAGATTGATATATTGATTATTGTACTCCGATGATTGTAAGTATAAAACAAATATAGATTCTTTTGTATAAAAATTTGTTATTATATATTATATTTTGTTCCGCTGCGATTGTGAGATTCTGTGTTGTTTTTTTATTTCTTCTTTACCCCAAAAAATTTGTATTTCCGTTCAATTTGAGTTGAACTGATGTGAATTATAGTCGACTCAAAGGGGTACAGATTTGCGGGCCTTTACACTTGGTATCAAAGCTAAAGGTTAAGCGAGAACCTTGACTCTGGTGGGGATTACTTATTAGAGATAGAGTCAGTAGTACTCTAGAAGGAGTGTGATAATAGATATGAGTGCGTATTTGTTAGTGAATATAAATGGTTTTGTATTGTGTTGATTTATCTGTTGAGTGGCATATAAATTCTAGTAGAATAATGGGACGCTCCTAAATCGATAGGAGTTTCTAAACACTTAAACACGGTAAACCAACATGGTATGCTTTTGAAGCGGGTAAATGAAATAATTTTACCCAAACTATATTTTGATATAAAAGAGAATAATTTTCTGAAAATTGTTATGGTGATGTGTTTGGTTGTTATTATATAATCAAAATAAGATTATAAAATTGGAAATGGTTATATATAACCAAAGGGAGATTGTATAAGTATGAATTATGCAAATAAGTTAAAAACTACAAATGGGTTCAAACCAAAATTTGGAAAATTTAAATCCCAGAGATTTTTAGAAGTATTTTCCAAAATGTTTGAAGATAAGTATTAGTATTATTATTTTGAAGATATTGTTGAATAGAAAAATGGTTTTAAATGGATTTTGGAAGGAATAGCACTGAACTCACTTCGGTCGCTAGTAAATAATCCGGGTTATGACTGCGCAACATCATCGTATTCATTTTCGAGTTTCTAAGCGACGAATTGCTGCCATAGTAAATTGATATGGAGATTTTTCTGTGAAAACAAGTGTTGTTTTGAAAATTCCGAGGGAATTGTTTTGGATAAAATCAGGTTGATTTTGAAATTCAAAGGATGTGGTTTGTTAAACCAAAAAGAATGTGTGTGTGTGTGTGTGTATTTGATTTCAAAGTGATTCGAAATATATATCGGGCGTTTGAATTCTGGAATTTTAATATAAATGTTGGGGAGAACCTCGGAAATAAGTTATGAACTTATAAAGTGAGGATGATTTCAATAAGAAAGAAAAGTATGGAATTTTAGTTTAGAGAAGTAATTTTTAACTTAAGAAAGTTAAAATAAATTGTGTAAATTGGATTTAACTTAAGGAAAGTTAAATAAATTTATTGGGATTTGAGACAATAGTAAATTCGAATGGTGAAAATGCTATATGAACATAAGTAAGGAAGTGGAAAAATATGGAATTGGATTTGAATTCTTACTTGATTTAAATTGAATGGATAAAAAAATAAAATTGTTTGGAGTGAAATTAATTTAAGTATGAATAACTCGAATAGAGTATTTAAATGTTGGTTAAAAAGGAATTGAAATTTAGGTAAAATAAAGTTGTGGATTAGAAATAATATCGAATGGAAGTAAATATAAAGTGTGAGTGGTAAAATAATTATATAACCATAAGTTATAAAATTTTGAATGAAATGAAGTTTAAGTGAAAATATGTAATTGTGAATAAATGAGTCTGTGTAACTTGCATAATTTGAATTAATAGAATAAGAAACACTTAGGCTATAAAGCAATGTATGATCTTGAGTTAAGAATAAAATGTGAATAATCTCGAGGGTATAATTTATGAAATGGGAAGAATATAAAATTTATAAAAATGGAATGGTAAAACCAAAATAAAAATATTTGGTATTTTGGCGGAGGAATTAAAGTCCAAACTTGAATTATAAATTGAATGTGAACTCAAGTGGATTAAATGGAATGACTTTTTTGAAATAAAAATCCAATTGTGAGATATAAAATGAAAGCAAACCAATTAGAAGAATTAAAGAGTGAATTAGATATTGAAATGAGACTTGATGAATGGAATTGAATAAATTTAAATGTGGAACTTGAGTTATAAATAGGATTCGACTTAATTTGTAAGCGAATTAAATACAATTGGAAACATTATCGAATGAAATGGAAATGGTTTGAAATAGTGTTGATTTAAGTTATCAATAAATTCAATGTAAGTAAAAATAAATTGAATATGGTCGTGGGTATTGTTTAAAGAAATTCGAGGTTGAAATTAACATTTGAAGTGGAATGAGTGAATGAACTAATTAAAATAATTAATAAATGGAATGGAAGTCGATTGAATGAGAATCAATCGAAAATTGAAATGGAATTTGGTTGCAAGAGTAATGAACTTAAGGTATATAGTTGAATGAATTAAAAATAACAAATTAACTTAAGTTAATATTTTAGGAGGAAGTTTGGCTCGAATGAATTATGAAATGGTTATTTAATAAATAGCGTGGTATGATTCCAAGCTTAACAAAATGGATTTGAATACAATAAATGTGGATATGAATGGAATGCAAATAAATTGATTGAGAATCAATTTGAAATGAGATAGAATTAAATATAAAATTGATTTGGAATCAATTTAAAATAGCTATGAACTGAAATGATTATTCTATTAAATGAATAGCGCCAAATTTGCATAGAAAAATTGTTGTTCAACGCAAACGAAAGTAAATAAAATTCTATGAGATAATAGAAGTAAAATAAATTGATTTCTAAACCAATTTGGAATGGATTTGATTGGCATAAAATAAATTGAATGCAAGGAAATTGAGTTGCAAATCATTCAATATGGATTGATTGAAAGCAATTAAATTAGTATCGGAACCTTATAATTGCTTATAATATATGTTTGGCATGATTGAGTTATGAAGTTTATGTATTTTAACTATTTAAATAAGTGAAATTTTGATGAATTTGATGTTTTAGTACTTGCATGCTTAAATTGAGTAAGCACGGGTATTGGAGCTGTTTTGCTTGACTTTGATTGCTTGAATTGCAAAATAAATACGCCGTCCGCTTAAAAACACTAAATATAAGGTACGTTTTTAGATTAAATACTGCAAAAGATATAAATATTGTTGTATATTTTATATTTCGACCATGTGGGTCGATATATATATTTTTACCTCTCTTGTCATATTGTAAAAGGCTCTCCGTACAAAGGAGGCTCTGCCAAAATATTTCAAGAATTTTGGGTGTTAGAAAATTTTTGAAAATTTTTGTTAACGAAAGTTTGATTATGAATTGTAATTGGAATAAAGGGTCATGGTTTGGGAATGGAAACTAGATGTTTTGTATGGAACTTATGGATTTAGAGAAGTGAAATGTAGGGTTTTAACTAAGTAGCTTTTTGAAAGGTAGTGGGTTTGGATCATTCGTCCTGCCTTAGCAAATTCGGTGATGAAATGCTTTTAAGGGTAGAGGGATGTAACGACCAAGATTTTTGGTCGTCGATTTTGAACATTAAATTTATTTTAAATGTTGAGTTTTGAAATGTGAATAGAATTTTAATATGGAAATTAATGATCAAACAAGTGGAATAAAACTTAAGTTTCAAATATAGCGATTTATTGGATAAATTTAATTGTTGAATCAATAATGAAAATCGTTTAAATAATTGAATTGGAGTAGAATATGAATTGAAAACAATTTCTAATGTTGATATAAATTCTATTGGAATTATAATTGAGTTAGCAAGTTTTTAAAACTGAAATTTTAGTAGATTTCGTAAAAGTAAGAAATCGCCAATTTAATTGACGCGTTAAAAATAGCGATCCGATGCACAGTCTTAGATTCAACGAAACTAGTTCCATTGAATCCATAACAGTGTATTATTATCGGATTTCAAATTTCATAACGTTTGGAGTTATCGTTTGATCGTACGTGATACAAACGTATTGAAAATTAATATCGAAATTTAATATAATAATTGGGTCCAAAAAGCTATCTTCTCCATACGATTGAATTAGTACTCAAAACCATTTCCATTATGAACGGAATAGTGGGATAACATTATAAACGCCTAGTGGCACACCTCGATAGGAGACCGAAATTTTAAGTTGCTAAATCGTAATATTATATGACCTGTCAAAATCAAGACTTGCCTTCTAAAATACACCACGTGTAATGACCCGTAGTTTTAGCTATTTTAAAATTATTAAATTCAATGTAATTATTAAATAAAAATGGTTAAAAATAAAAATTTGATGATGTTGAATGTAAGTTGGTGGATACGGACTTGAATAAAATTTTGAAATAAACCAATTTCGAAGATTTAAATAATAACGAGTAGAAAAGAAATGAAGTGTATTAATGAGTTTATGGTCAATAGTTGGATTAGATAATAATGTTGAATTCATTTGGTGTAAATAAAGTAATTGGTTGATAAGTAAAATTTATTTAAAATCCAATATTGAAAATTTTCGAATTTTGAACAATTAAATTGTTTAAATTCAATATTGAAATTAATTGAATAATTAAATAACAGGAGTTGAATAACTGTAAAATGGAAATGATTGTCCTATAATTTAATTTGAATTTATTTTAAAAGTTAAATCTTGTAAGTTCATTTAAATATATTTCAAAAGATAGCGATTTATTGAATAATCCAAGTTGTTTAAATTTAAAATTGTGAATATCTGAATAATTAAATTCTAAATTTAATATGATTAAAAATGATATTGGAAATTGATGTAAAGTTTATTCAAACAACGATGAAGATTTTTAACACTTAGAGTTGGATTTAAAACCGAATAATTAAATATTGATATTTTTATATTATAATCAAGACGTTAAAATAGCCTTCCGGGGCATAATCTCGGAATTCTACGAAACCAGTTCCATTGAATCCGTAATAATGTATTATTATCGGTTTTCAAATTTTATAGCTTTTGGGAGTATCGTTTAGTCGTACGAGTTAGAAACGCATCGAAATTTATATCCAAAATTTAATATTTTAATTCATTCCAAAAAGCTATCTTCCACATACGATCGAATTAGGCTCCAAAACCTGTTCTATTGTGTTCGGAATAGAGATAAAATTATAAACGCCTGGCGGTATGCGTAATTAGGAGTTCGTTTGAAAAACTTGTTAATTGTGAAAATATATTATTAAATAATAAGGATGGCGACCTATATATATGCACTGTACAGTAACCCAGGGTAAAACTTCAAAGCCGCTGCGTTTTATATATGAGCGACCGATACTCCTCGTTGTTCCTTCCCAATTATCTCCAAATCCACTCAATAAATTTGAAAATTTTCAACTAGAATATCGTAGAGCTCGGAGTGACCTTCGCATCCAACGGTGGGTTTTCGTTCTAGGGCCTTAGATTGTCCTTGATCTGGCGATGTAGGCTTTCAGTTCGAGCTTGTTTTCACGGCGAAGGAGGCGACCGGATGTGATGTGGCGGCGGCTGGGAGTACGTGACAGTGAGGCGCTCCATTTGGCGCTCGTGGATCAGGTTGAAGTGGCACACGGTGGCTATGGCAATCTGGTGTTTGAGGCGACGAGTTGGTTTCTCAAAGCCTGGGCGCGTGTTACTTCGTGTTTGGGGAAGAAGCTCGCTTGGACGGCCTGGATTCTCTATTTCATGATCTGCAGATAGATTTTTTTAGAAAAAAAATGTGAAAATTGTATTCAATATTTAAAATACTGTAACTTTGTCTTACGAGTTCTGTTTTGGACAAAATGAGCAGCAGCGGAATCATGGCGACGAGCACTACGCTCTGGGACAGATTTGGAGAAGGTTAGAGCCCGTTAAATTTTTAGGTTAAATCGAACGTCGTTCAATTTGATTTAAAACTGAAAACTCAAGGTGAATGTTTATAACGCTCACAACGTACTAAAATATTTTTGTGCTAGTTAAATTTGGTATTATGAAGTGATATGATTTTTATTGGTCGTTGTTTGACAAATTTAAATTGTCATCAAGATTGTTACTGAATTAATTGTTAAAAATTAAATTTGACAATTATCTTGAAATTGGGATTTAATTTTCAGTAAAGTACCTGAAATTGACAACTATGAAATGATGTGAATTATATGACTGTTTGGATGACTAATGGCGATGGATGCTATTGGTTGATATTTTGGATAATTTGGATGTTTATTTGTTCTGATATGGCCTGTTATCAGCCTGTATATTATTTGCAGTATATAAACTGTAAATTGAATTATTTCGAATGAATTAAGAAATAGGTTGAAGTGATATATACCTATGACACCGTGATTTGGATTGAAATGATATATATCCATCCCTGAAACTAAATTGAAATAACTGATCACTTGGCCATAGGGTGGAAGACCATATACGGACACCAGATTGGTTAAATCAAATGATTTTGAAAATCTTAGATTTGAAATCATTTAAATGGTTTTGATTTAAAAGAAATATAAATCAATTTATAGAAACCTGTGCAGTTAATGCGCTTGGCAAATTCATAGCGGTGGAGGTGCAAAAAGTCATAGCGGTGATACAGCGAGGATATTGCGGGATATAGCGGATGACTTTAAAATAGCATATAAAACTTGTACTTATTGTTTTTACAAATATATAAATGGTAATTAAATGAAAAATTACCATTCAATTGAATTATAATTAATACATAAATAGTTTTAAATAAAAACATGTGCGAATATACTTTAAAAATAAACGTAAAATTGTTATACAACATAATTGAATTTAGTAGAATATTAGAGTATTTTCATTTCTGAAAATATATTAAAAATTAAATCAAGTAAATTAGTTTCATAATTTTTATAATGTATAAATGCAATTTTTCAATTCATTTTATTAAAGAAGATATAGCGGAAATAGCAGAATATAGCGGGAATAACTGGATATAGCAAAAATAGCGGGGCTTAAAGCGGAAAGGCTATATTTTGGGGCAACATGGAAAAATCATAGCGGTAGAAACCTGCTATGAGATATAGCGGGGTTATAACGGGGTAATAGCGGGGCATTAACTACATAGATAGAAACCGAATTAATCCCAAATTCAAGTTTGAAATGTTGAAATAAAATTTTAGTTGAAAGAATGTTAAATAATTGAAGTTGAGATTTTGAAGTTAAAAATCAGAATATGATTAAATTTCATAAATTGATTTGTTTTAAAGGATTGAACTTTTATTCGAACTTTGAATATTGCTAAGTGAAAGTGATGCAAAAACGATATTTCGAAATTGAGCTCGGAATTGAATTTTATTTGAAGATTAGGATTTTAAACTAAATAGTGAAGGATAATTTGATTTGAATGTTTGAATCGATATTTTGAAAATCGAGCTCAAAATCGATATAAATTGAAATTGAACATGAATTGATTGGATTTGAAAGGGGAATTGAAATAATTGAAATCAAAGTTGAAATCGATTTGAACTGAAATTGAAATAGAATCCATTGAATGGAAATTGGAATTGATTTGAGTTGGGAAGTTAGAACTGGACCGGTTTGACATTGAAATTATTTCAATAAATAATTTAATGTAAAACAATTTAAAAGCTATCCTTATAAATATAAAAATTATTTTTCTTTTCAAATTATTTTGTTATATAAACCATTTTAGTACTTAAACTGTTTTATATTAAACTATTTTAACTATTTTAATCATTTACAATATTTTTAACTATTTTAATTATTTAAGCTATTTTAAACTATTCAAACTATTTTCAAAAATTCAAACTGGTCAGAGGGGGAAGTTTATTTTTAAGTCATGGATATAAATACGGATTGGGTTAAATTGCAGTTATAACTTGAGTTGAAATTCGAAACAATTTTTCGAATCGAAAGCGAGATGTCAAGACGAAAAGGATTTGAATTGAAATTATATATTTTGAGTAAATATGATGATTTCGAAATGGATTTGATTTTGAAGAAAATATCATATTTTGATATCAAGCATGAACTGTTTCGAAAGGTAAATTACAAATCGGTGTGAAAAATGACGTTTGGTTGTTAAAGAGACCAGAGCCGGATATGGACATACTCTCTGTCGATACCGAAACTATTTTAACAACTGTGTACGCGGAGGATAATACTGAATGAAGTGGTTAGATTTGGCGTTGTTTGCTGGATTTGAAGAAAGAGAACGATGATGGATAGACCCTGGCACTTGTGCCAATTTGAAATGACTAAAACAAGACGGCTTGACAGGGCCAAGTGAGCTAATTACCCTGAGCGGACATCGATTCTTTGATTTTATTGGACTCGGTCCATATTATTACTCTTGATGTTGGTTTCGATTGGTGCATCTTGATTGGGATAGCCTCCCTTTGACTCGATATAGGATTGATGGATGCGGTGGGCGGTCATGGCTAAAATGTGTTACCACCAGTCCTACGACCCGAACTGGTAGTATCCTATCTTGAGCATTGTCTCACATGCCTTGTCATACTTTTATCCCTAAACGAGATCCATACAATTTTGGATTAGTGTTGTCGTATCACGGCGCATCCCTATCCACCGACCGTTTAACTGCTGTTTTATATGCAAACTGTACGACAATGCTTAAAAACGTGTTAATGGGGGTTAACGTAAAGCCTTAACGCTAAGAAAAATATTTATTTTATTGATTAGACATTATATATGTAGCGTATTCTACTACATATAAATATTTCGACGGACCCTTAAGAGATGGAAAATCCTATAACATCCCTTGAGTTATTGCACGCATGTTATATGCTTGATGGGAGATGTGAAATCCCATAAACATCTCTGACGCTGTTACACTCATGTTATATGCGATATTGATTTAACTTACATAAGGATATTTTAGGCCTGGCTCGGGTGTTTTGTCTTTTCATTATGCTCGGATCGGTCATGAGTTTTTCAGCTTATTAAAGATTTATTCTGGAAGACGAAGACGAAGATTTGGTATATTACTACTGTTATTATTCATGCATCATGTTGTTTGCTGCATTATATTTTATACTGATGTATATTTATACCTCTGATAAATGTTTTATAAACTATAATCAAATGTATAGTAAACAGCTTCATGAATTGTTTATTTGATTATTTTATTTTATCGTTCCGCTGCGAGATTCTGTGTTTATTTTCTTCTTCTTCTCTTATTTTCGTATTAAAACTCATCAACAGTCCACTCTTTTTAATGGTTTGAGTTGACATGTATGGTTTAGTGTCGATTTAAACTGTCCAAAAAGGTGGGTCGTTACACCACGCCCTTTCTTTCATAAATCACGTCCTCTCCTCCTTCTTTTCAGTTAAATCCACGAAAAGAATGAAATCAAAATTTTAAAATCACAAATACTCCCTCTCCGTTTCCCTAAAAATGGAAATCGACTGAAAAAATATACAAAACGAAATCAAAATTCTCCCTCGACATTCCTTACATTAATCGACTTCCCCTTCCTCTTTTCAAAAACCGAAGTCTGATTGAAAAAAAAAAGAAGAAATCAAATCTCGATAACATCAGGACTTGTTCTATCGAGCTCGAAGGCGGCGACCTGGAGGATGGGCAATGGAGGTTGAAGTTCACAAGGTGGCGACATGCTGATGGAGGTGGTCTAGGGGTGGCGATTGGGGATGGAGTGGAGCAAGACGTCGCGGCAATTAGGGCTTTTGACTGTCGACGTCGATTGGTGATTTGGCCGCGACGAACAGCAGCGGCGGCGGCAAACAACTATGTGATGGAGGTGGAATTGCAGGCGATCGAATGAAAGGAGAAGTTGCGTATTCAATTTGCTAGGTCGCGTGTGTGTTTTGGACACGTGATGGCATGAGACAGGGAGGCCAAGTTTTCACATGATGTGGGATGGGAGCGGTGGTGTAGAAGAATGGTCGCGTGCGTGTAAGGAGGCGTCGCAGGCAATGGTGAATCATGATAGTGGTGGTAGGTTGAAGGCGAGGTCGTGATCGGCTAGGTGCTATTATTTCTGTTCATGCTTGGATGATAGCATATATGAAGGTAAGGAAATTTGTTTAATTAAAAAAAAATTATTTAGTTGAGTTAATCATAAATTTATCATTCAAGATTAATTAAAAGTGTTTAATAGGTAGTTGGTTTACATTTAGTAAGTGATTGATCAATTATAATAAATATTGAAATCGTATAACTTTTTAAATGCGAGGTTCAAAAATCACAAAATCAGTGGCATTGGATTTGAATGACGTAGGATACGGAATAAAATTGGAATGAGTTCAAATAAAAACAAGGTGAGAAAATTCTCACTCACTCGGATGCCTAATTTAATTTTAATTAGTTAAAATAAATTATTCGATGCTTGGTTGAAGTTTTTAATTATTATCTGTTGAATGATATATTATACATATATGGTGGTATATATATTAGTAGTTGGAGTGATTATTCCTACACATTATAGCTGATGAGAGCCTATGCGCCCCGCATAATAGCGGATGATCCTATATACTGTGATACCCCCCTCGAAGTGGGAGTTGTATTTTTAAGTTGTATTAACATCTGTGAATGCAGGAAAACAAGTTGGAGGGAACCAACTGGATTCCTCAAATATATTGTTTATTTTACATATATAGTGATATATGATGTGTGTAGATAATCTATTATAGATTATTGTTGTAATTTGAATTATTGGATGTCATTGTAGCATTGGCCTTAAATTTTGGTATTTTTATACTATAAATATTATTTTTGAATCTGAAGGAATAAAAAGGAATTTTGGTTATAAAAATATATATTGGAAATTAGGTTAATTTAAGGGAAATTAGGTTGGAAAAAATATAATAAATATTGTTTTAGTTGTACTTAACTATTCATAAATTGTTTAAGATAGAGATTTTAAAAATGAATTGTATAAAAAAATTTATGAAGGATATTCTGAAAATATGAAAAGGAGTTGAAGTCAAAATTAAAAATAGATTAGGAAAAAAATAAATAAATGTAATTTATAAAGGAATGGATTTATAAAATGAGATTTTATAAACGAGATTAGTTTTATAAAAAGCGTAACTCAAAGGAGTTATAAAATTTATAAACGATGTTTATAAATAAGGGAAATCAATATCGGATGATAGATTTGGAATATAAATTTACAGGGAGAATTTATGTTTAAATATGGAAATAGTGTGAGAAAATAGTGGATACTATTTTTGAAAAGTGAAAGTTAATTAAGGAGATCGGAATGGAAGTGATGTGATGTGATTCGAGAGGAATTTATAAAATTGAGTTGGTTATTGAGGTTTAAAAATATATTTTTAATTCTAAGAAGCTAAGTTTGTTTTTAAAAGGAAAATTTTAATATTTAAAACTATGAAATTTTAAACTAGTTAGGATTGAAATACTTCGGTAAGTAGATTTTGAAATATTAAGCATTTATTTTAGTAAATTCTAACTTTTAAAATCAACTTCGAAAATTTATTTGTTTATCTAAAAATGAGTTATTGATATTATAAAAGTGTTTTCAATATTTTAAATAATTATTTGAACATGTTTTAAAAATAAATCATTATTCTTTTAATAAAAACTTATTATATATATATAGAGAGTTTTGAAGTGATTGAAAATTTTATTTATAAATTCTCTCGAGATTCATAAATGGAGTTATAAATAAGTATACAGGGTTTTGGAAATGGTAAAAGGGAATTAATCAGTGATTTCGGTGACTTATGAGATATGTTACGAAATATTCTCTGAAGCGTTAATTTTTGAGATGATTTGGAAAATAAGACTTATAATGTTTTCCTAAGTATGAATATGGAAATTTGAAAGTATTTCTATGTGTTGAAACGGTTTAGGAATATCTTGTTATGGATTTAGGTATTTGAAATTGTTTTCAAATATTAGAATATGGAAAGGAATTTGAATATATATATATATGTAAGGACCCATAAAATTTTATTAATTTTTAATTGGTTTTATAACATATTTAATTTGGATTTTGAGAAATTGTAAATAATAATATTTTGAAATAAAAATTTTATATTTGGATTACGTATAATTAAATATAGCAAATGGTAAAATTTCAATTTATTTTATCAAAGTTTATTTCATTGTTAAATTCTATTGAATTCAAGTCAGTTAAAAATTATTGATAGTAAAATATTTTTCAAACCTAAATATTTTACATAGAAATTTTTTTTAATCCTTTTCTAAGTGAAACGACATCATTCGTTTTTCAAAATCTTGACTTCTATTTATCCGTTTATCTTAATTCCGAGAAAATAACAGCATTTCTGGTACCGATTATCGACTTTTGATTGGATGATCGTACCACCAATATCTATATACCGTTTTGATCGTCTCGCCGTGCTGATCTCTACGGTATATTTATTTCTGTGTTTTGAAGTCCGGTACACAGTGGAATCCACGAAACCAGTATCGGTACCAAATCCGTAAACATTTGATTTCCTTGGCGTTTCAAAATTTAAACGTGCATAAATCAATTGCTTTAATATTTGTCAGCTTAATAAATGGGTAACCGTTACTGCTCATATTTAATTCGATACGTTTCATTTCTATTTATGTCCGTTAGCTTTCCTTGCTTTTCATGTTTTGAACGTGCATCCAGAGCAATGTGATAAATTGATTTGAAATCGCGTTAGTCGAAATTGGTAGCTGGCATCCCATCACTCGAATTTATTAATCGCCATAAATTTTCAGCTGTATCTAAGCTCGTGACAGTTGCCATCCTATATTTGAAAATCAAAATTTATGAATTAGTTTACGTTTATTCTTTTTGAACGGTCCATTTTTTTTATTTGCTTTTACTTCTTCTGTCGTTACTACTTATTTTGGTATATAATTACTGGAGCCTTCCTTCTCTTTTGCCAAAAACGCAATTCCACTTCCAGATCTAAAAAAAATAATATTTACTTTGTATTCATCTCCCTGCTCCATCTCCCTCATTCATAACCCTCCTACTTGCCTCGTTGAACCGCCGCTTCTTCCTCATTCCCGATGCACCACCGTATCAACCAACGTCAACACCCTCCAGCCCAGTGTCAAGCCGCCACCTCTCTCCTCTCCACCCCTCATCTAGCTGAAACCCTCACATGCCCTGGCCGAGGTCACCAATAGCCTGCACCTCGAGCTACATCGGCCAACACCATACGCGGCCGAACACACCAGCCGCTTCCTCCCCTTGTTCCATGCGACCCGCCAGCCGCCTTGAACCCATCTTCCCTTCCCAGAGCCTCATCCTCCGCTCACCTGTGCCGCGACCTCACTCAGTCGACAACCGCCTTGCCATGCAATGGCTCCACTCCCCTAGCGTTCATCCTGGCCTTGCACCTCCCCATGCTCGGTCTCGGTAGCAACCACAGCCTTCCCATCTTCCTAGCGTGCGTATAAGGTATATATATTTTTTATATATATCGGTATGTTAAATATATCTGATTTTTATAAGTTATATATATTTATAAGTTACTGGATTTGAAACAGTTGGTGTCTATTCTAATTTATTCAAGTATGTGATATGGTTGTGTAGTATAATTTTACATTGAGCTGGGTCGTGCGTGTCAGCGTGTGTATAAATTGGGGTAGGTATGTTTCATAATACATTAATTTTATATTGTGTATTTAAAATATTATTATATTCATTTATACTTAAGTTTTAAAAGAGTATGAATATTACCCTTTACGTTGTTAGATCTAGAGATAGTAATGGTTTTAAATCAAATACTTGTTGTTGTTGTTTTAAGTATATGACAGTTTCAGCTTTTATATATATATATATATATATATATATATATATATTTTGAGAGGCCAGCACCTCCTTTTAGAGTAGATAAGTCATATTGTGTCTGCCTATACAAGCATACTTGTTTATACTACAGTTGTTAATATCCCAAGTATTTAAGTTATACAGCTTTGTTTTGATCTGAAGCTATTCAAAGGCTGTACATTTTAGTTCGAATATTAAAATTTTGTTTTAAAAGTTAAACTAGATAATGGTTTTAAAAGTACACATATGTACAGCAATAGGAATTTGATAAATTCTCATCTTACAATTTATTACAACCTGAGAAAAATATGTGTAGATGTGTTTATATAACTGTATATATAAGTACTGTAAATATATATAAGATTTTTATGTATAATCCTGTAAAGTTTTAATGTTTAAATTTTTAAAAGTTTATTTTGTGCCAACTTGTTTTGTACTTTTGGTCGGTAGTGTCTTATTGTTATCAGATAAGTCTACCTATTACAAAGTTTTATTAGTATATTCTATAAGTTTTAACTATTACTGTATATATATTGTACATAGAGGGTTATATTATACATTTCGTTAACACATAACCAGTTGGTTTACTATATATTAGTTGATATGTTAGTTTATAAATTATATAATCTGTTAGTTGTTAAGTTTAAGGTATCGATTCAAATCTTATTTTATTTATATGTTGTACTTTAAAATATGAAATTTAATCTTAAAACTATTTATTTTGAAATACATATATATATATATATATAATTAATTTAATATGTGTGTTTTAAATTTAGAATATAATCTTTCTATATATACATAGTTGTATATACGAGTTCGCTTGCATAAATTATGTTCATCAATCATGTTCTAATTCGATTTCGTCAAATCCTTATCTATCAGTTTTTCTATCGAATCCGTGTCGATCCTGATTTGCTTTGGAATTCATAGCTTATCCAGTTCTTCTCTAACCTCGAAAGGTGAGCAATCACTCATGATTAACATTCTTTTATTCATTAAATTTGATTTCAATTGAAACGACAATTGAAATATGCTGCTGTAGTTATTTAAATTTGTTATATATGCTATTATCTGTAACTGTTCACCTGCAGGATATGACACCATATCATGTTGTTTATATTATATTGTTATTGATGATATGCCTGTTATTTTATTGTATTTTCTGCTATCACTCTGCAAGTTCCCTGTAGTTTAGAAATCACTATGGGTTGAAATAATACATACCCGAACGGACTTTAGAATAGGAGAAAATCGTTATGGGTTGAAATGATAAACCCAAGCGATTTTCATTTAATTGAATTTGGGATTACGGGTTGAAATGATGGCCACCCGTATATATTTAGTATACGGATTGAAATGATAAATATCCATAGCACTTGACTATATGATAGTAAATATATACAGACACCGTTGGTCCATATAAATATTTTGAAAAAAAAATTTCTATAGTTGAAAGGAAATATGTGGGATTTAATAAATATTGGTTCTTAAAATATTTTATTTATAAATGGAAATTTTATATATAGATTTAATAATATTATTATTGAGATTGATTTAATCCATATATTATGTTTGAGTATTATTTAAGATTTATATTTCAAAATTTACCGTTGTAAAAGTTGAATAATTAAGATTGTGAGATAAATTTGGGTTTATTTAAAATGGTATTTAAATAAGGATTTATTTAATTAAATCGATTTGAAATTATTGAATGGAAAATTTAAAGGTATGATTTCGTAATTGGATTTTTGATTTAAGGGATTTAATGAATATTTCACGTTTAATAAAATTAAAGGAAATATTGAGTAAAATGTAATTTAAGGTTACTTAAATGATATTGAACCAAATAAGGGAGTATTTCAAGACTAAATAATAATGAGGTTAAATCGAGATCTATATGAAACTATTATATAGAACATTTAAATAATAAAGCCTTGAACTTTATTGGAATTTAAAGGGTTTATTTTGAGATTCGGATCTGTATTTGAAATCAACGTAGTTGAATTTGTTATTTAGCAACTAAATTGAATTAAAATGAAATTTAGGTCGAACTAAATTTGAATTTATTACTTAGAAAACTAAATTGAATGAAAATTTAGAGGAAACGTTGAATACTTAAAGTTTTGAAATATATGGAAATATAAAAGGGTATTTGTGATTATAAATCCGAATTTGAGATCGATAAAATTTAAGTGGTTATTTTAGAAATTGAGTTGAATTTATATTGATAAATTAAGATTGAATTTAATTTGAATGGGAAGGTCGGGTTGATGTTGAAACGATTTGGTAGGTTGAGAAAATTGAAAATACTTTATTGTATAAATTATTTAATATATATAAATACTATTTTAGGAAATATAGAGATATTTGAAGTGAAAATGATATTTGGTTTCGAAGTATAAACTATTCTGAAATGGCCACGGTGTTATAGTGTATATTTCTACCTTGTAGAAAGTTCCATGGACCCTTAGAGGATGGTTATCCCAAACATCCTTTAAGTTATTTGTATTTCGGTTGATATTTCACTTGAGTTGGATTTATTGATATAAGAATGTTAATCCTGACTCGAGTGTTTTGTGTTTTGCTTTACGCTCGGGTCAGACTGAGTGATACAGCATTAGAGACTCACATTTGGAGTTCGGAGCTTCATTTGGAGATCCAACTATCGACTCAGATTCCAGCCTTTCCAGTTGATTGGTTCAGAGAAGTCATCTGTTGCATTGGAGACTTCACTGCATTTGAACTATTCGGTTGTATTTTATTTCTAACTCTGATGTATATAGTAGCTTCATGAACTACTATTCTTTATCTATTCCGCTGCATTATATTACTCTGTGATCTGTGATTGATTTATTTACTGTATATTTTAAGTTTTGCCAAATTTTAATTAACAATTCGGTATTTTGAATTATTCAAGTCGGATATGTATGGTTTTATTGTCGATTTGAATGGTCCAAAATAGGGGATCGTTACAATATATATATATATATATATTTGTAAAGACATTTTGTAATAAATGTTTGATGATTTATAAAATAAGGCTTAGTGTCTGCTTGTGGATGTTTAATTGATAGTTAAATAACCGACTATCAATATTGGCCAATTTCGTTAATCGTTTCGAAGAGATCGGAATCAGATTTAATTATCCAAAAACCACTTCCATTCGGTTTGAACGTTAAGAGTGAATACAGTGAAGATGATGAAGACGATGATTCAGTTTGTCCAGACCCAGGACAACTTGTATGAACGAATGCTATCAGAACATCATCATTGGAGGACGATGAGCATTGTAAATAGAATTGTTTCTTGAAAGGTAACACTTAGCCTCAAGCCTCATCAGCCGGGAATGACTAAAACAGGGGAGATGCGGCAAGGCTAAGTGGGTCGCACCCAATTAAGGCATGTTATCACTTTCCTAGACATCCTCGGAAACAAATATATTATGGATATGGTTGTGCATGAAAGAAGGAGCGCTCGATTTTTAAGGGTGGGAACATCCGAGGTGATAACATATTTGGTCTATCTAGGTTAGGGGTAGGCCGGTCTTGTGTAGCAGGGGACCTCAGCGAGGTCCTCGGTACATTGTTCTAGAGTTGTACTGCAATGGGCTGTACCCCAGTGGCCCAGTCATTGTATGGGATCCATTCTCCAATACGAGCCTTTACGATTTTGTTTATAGAGTCTAGTATGCTGAAATTTAATTAATGTAATAATTTTGGCTATTTGAATACTATTTACACTTAGACACTATTATAATATCACTGGATTTTCTATAAAATGTTTTGATTATCGTAAGGGAAAAACCTGTCGTGTTTATGTGTGACGAGGTCTTGCGAGATACCTTTGATTTTCAAAGGATTTTGATAACTATAATAATTCAAATTGAGTATGTTTTCTCACGTTGATTTTCCAGACTGACTCGGGTGTTATTTTATTATAATACTCGAGTTAGACCGAGTATTACAGAATCTGGATAGGGTGCTATGGAGCTTAGGAGATGAGCTGCATGATAGAGACGTATCTCTATACTTGGATTATATTTCCACTGTATGGGAACAAGTTATTATAATTGTCCATATTAATGTATTGAGTAGTGTACTCTGATGATTGTAAGTATAAAAAAGATACAGGTTCTTGTATAAAAATCTATTTTTATATATTATACTCTGTTCCGCTGCTTTTGTGAGATTCTGTGTTGTCGTTTCTATTTCTTCTTCTATCTCTTCTTCTTTACCTCTAAAGATTCGTATTTCCGTTCAATTTGAGTTGAACTGATGTGAATTATAGTCGACTTAATGAGGTACGGAATTGTGAGCCTTTACACAAATAACAATCATTCAAACATTGATTACATTTCGTATGGAAACCCTTGAGCCTCTCAAATTTATTTTAAAATCACTTAATATGCTAGACTTATCAGAATAAATATATAAAGAAAACAATCTTTCAGGAGATTTAAAATTCATAAAAATAGATTTGGAAGGCATTGTTCCACTAACATGGATCGAAGTCTACTTAGCAGTTACGCCCGTTGGATACAGTGCTTTCCAACCAAAACCAAGAATAGACTCAGACCAGTCGACAGTCCTCTCTAATTACACCCATGCAGATCACGATTTATGCAAGCGGTTACGCTGCCTTCATCAACAGAAACCATCATGAACTTAGGCTTTTGTAGCCTCATCGAATTACGCAAAATGAACAATCATCAGGTTCCTTTCAAAATCTTTTAATTTAAAGAATAACTCTTTTAAATTTCCTAAATTCCTTCATAGATTCTTAATAAATTTTCAAATCCATTTATAAAAGTAATCTTTTATAACTCCATATTTCACTTATAAAATTTCCCTTTAAAAATCAACTCCCTTCATCAACATCTCCTTTGTAGATCTCAAATTATCTTTATAAACCTCTTTGAATTTTCCAAGTTATTTATAAAATATTCTTTTTATAAATCCCAAATATCCACTAATAATTCCTTTTTTATCTTTAAATCGTTAGCCTTTCTCCCAATCATTCAAAAATACGTTCCTTTTCAAAAACCTAATATTTTCACTTTATAGCTTCTTAAAAATACTCTTTCCATGAAAGGAATCTCTTTTTGATATTTCCATTTAAATATAAATATTTCAGAATCAATTCCTTATTCATTTAAAAAGAATGACTTAATTTCATAAAAATAACACTTTTAACCTTTTTATAAAAATAATAATATATTTGAAACCTTTGTAAAGAATTATTAGATAATATATTATAATAACTTCAAAACAACGCTTAAAAATCCACCTAAGTAATTGATCTGAAACAATATAGTTTAAATAAAGTAATCGATGTTTTACTATCCATTTATCAAATAATTATATTACCATAAATAAATAATCCCACTTAAAATCTCGAAATAGTCCTTGCACAATTTAATCAAAACAACCAACATTTCTATATAAACCAATCTACAAATCATTTATAAATAATAACTTAAACAAAAACACTTGTATATATTCTCTCAATAAAACATTTTACTTTAGATTATAAAATCTGAAGTTAAAACACAATCGGTAACTTCCAAATTTCAAAACAGGCTCAATAACTCCAACGGTATAAAAAGAAACCGTTTTATTCAATTTAACTGTCCAAGTTAAATTATCAATATTCACATGATCCATTTACAAATATAAATGCAATTCCATGATTTACAATCAATTCGTTAAACGACACTTAGCCATATTGATTGACTATCAATTAAACATTTATTTCAAATTTTATATCGTAGCATATTAGAAGCTTATTCTGCTTCTAACATATCATTCCAACCACATTTCTATTTAATACTAGACGATGTTTATTTGGCCAAATAGATAACACCAATGTATTCCAATTCAATTTACGTTGTAATTAAACAACGTAATTAAAAAACAATCCATTTATCAATTTCGCACATATATGTTCAATATTGGAAATAAGCTTAAAAATAAACACAAACAGTCTAGTAGCAATTCAAGATGCTATATCGTGACCCTATATCCGTTTCAACCAATCTAATAGCATTTCAAGATGCTATATCGTCATCGTAGATTAATTTCAACAATCATCAATTTCAACAACTCAAACAAGCAGAAATAAATTTTATTTACTATAAAAGTATGCTGATCAACCAAATGAGTGAATTTAACTCACCATAGCTCCAGTTATCGCTTTCGCGTTCAGGTTCGTCTAAAATCAACAGCATTTGATTTTAGCTTAAAATTCCAATAGCTTCGACTCCTGCCAAATCAATTCCATGCGTAGTATTCGTTGTTATGAACGTAGCGCAAAAATCCACGTTCAAATCTGACCTAAAACAAACAAGATATTGCATTTTTAAGTTTACGAATTAAATAATATAATTTATTAACTAATTACAGTCTTAATATAAATAATACCCCTTAATTACACTGCTAATGCATCTCCTTCCTCCAATATGAAATCCCGCTCCAAAACTTCAACCCTTTCATGGCCGCTCCTTCTTTCACCCCATTCTCACTCCATCATTGACGAAATACCACGTTGTCAACACCATCTGCTTCCGATTCCCGAGCTCCATCTCCCCAACCCAAAATTATAAAAACTCGAAGCCCCAGGAGGAACCGCGACCGCACCCTCCTCCACTGGACCCCACCCAGGTCACACGACCCATTTCAGCACCGCCCTCCATCGGAATTCACCAGCAGCAGCTCCTCCAACCTAATTAGCCGTATCTATACTCAATTTCTTAATTTAATGCCTACACCTTGCTTACGAGCTAACCTTAGCTCCACCACTAAAGTGTCGACCCTCACTAACGAGAATCGCACCTATGGATTGAATACAAATTGAAGGCATCCCCGTTTCAAACTTAAAAACGAAAGCTTTGTATAAATTTTATATATATATTTTTTTTGAATCGATTTCTATTTACTGGAAGGTCTAGATAAAAGAAACGAAGAAGAGCAGAAGTTCCAAATGCAAAGCCGTTTTTAAAGTGTTTTTATAATGAAATGGGGATGCGTTTTGGAAAGGTTCTTTCTCACCTTTTTTTAATTTCACTTCCTCTATTTGGACAACTAAAAAGCGAGAGAGAGAGAGGGGAGGGGGGGAGGGGGGGGGGGGGGGGGCGGGGGAGGGGCAAAGAGGGGTACGGGCAGACAAAATGGAGGCTGGATTCAGAAAAAATGGCGTGCGTGAGTGTACGTTTGGTTTGTTAGTGTAATATGAAATTTAAAATTTCCAGCATCTTGCTCCACCGTGTTCCGTTCGCGTCCGTACTCCGAATCGATGAACAAATATGCCGTCGCACTCAGAACGGTGACATGAATCCAAAACAATGATAATATACACCGGTTATTGAACTCTGTAAAATTATCAAAGCAGCATCAAATTTCAATAAAACGTTAAACGAAAATTTCCATATTTTCTAAACTAAATTTTTTGGAAAAATCAAATAAAATAAATTAACTATACATCAACAGAAATCGATTTGAAATGATAAACATTATTTTTCACTTATTTATTCGAACTGTTATTACTACAATTAACGGTTGAATTCACCCTTATTAGCTAATCATTTAAAATGAGTTAAATTAGCCCATTAAATTGATTTAATTGATATTCAATTTAAAATCCAATTATTTGAATCACCATTCAATGTTAAATCCCTCAATTCAAATATTTTAACAATCACTGCACTTGAATTTTAATTATTAACAATAATAAAATCAGAATATTTGGAATTTTTAATTATCCAACGTTTTAAACCAATCATGTTAATATTTAAATCAATTATGTCAAAAACAACGACTAAAATTCCGGGTCGTTACATCCCTCCTCTCTTAGAAGAATTTCGTCTCCGAAATTGCCAAAGTAAGAAGAATGGCCTAAAACGCATTAACCTTCCCAAAACCAATTTAGTTAAAACTCGATTTTACACTTCTCTAAATCTTTCCAATTCAACTATACTATTTAATTACTATCCTTTCATAATTTTATTTATTCCAAACCATAGTTCAAAAGTCATAGATATCATTTCAAGTTATAAATTCCAAAGTTTAAATTGTAGTTATTCAACAAATTCAAAAAGTTTCTAACAACTTAAATTTTCGAAATTTTTTAGCAGTCTCCCTTGTACGGTGGGCCATTTGCAATATCACAAATATAGTAAATATGATGTACATCGGCTCATAGGCCAGAACCACGTCATATAACAATTTTTTTTTCTTTCACGTTAAATTCCTATGTGTACCTTATTTTAGCGTTATTAAGCGAGTTCGCTTAACTCATACGCAATTACGCATCCAAAATTTATCCAAATAGCTCTTTTATACTTGTACTTTCTCAATAAAACACATAAGTCCCCTAAAATAGGAAATTTGATCACATCACATTCATTTAACTCATTAAACACACATGTTTTATAATGTATAACAAGTTTCGAGTTCACACAGTCGATTATTCACTTTCATCGATTCATATATCATTTATTCAATTTCAAATGATTCATATTCAATCCACATGCATTCAATTCATCCATTTTATTTAGCTTCAATTTATAACACATCTTTTCCATCCACTTCCATTCTATTCATCGCATTTTGTTCACTTCATTTTATATTAAACGATATTTTATTCCATGCCAATTCATTTACGAACCAATTCATAAAAACCATTGATTTAACTTACTTAAGTTAAATTCTCACCTCATATTCAAAATTGTATTATACCATTAAGGTTTTGTTCCATTTCAAAATTTAAGCTTACTTTCCCTTAATTCATTCTAGATTACCTTCAATTTAATTTCCATACTCAAGTCTATATTCATTTTATTAAGCTATTACAAATTCAAATCCAATTCCATTTAACACATCCTAAATTCAATTTAATTTCCTTTAGTTGGGTTAAGTTCATTACGGAAATTATTCCATCAAAATTATTTCTTAAGTCTTATTATAACATTTTGTACCATTACTTAAGTTTATATACAACTTTAAAACTTAAGTTCATATTCACTTTAATCATTCAATATTTCCAATACAAATTCAATTCACTCTTTAATTTGTCTAATTAGTTCATTTTATTACTATCAAATTCCATTCCATTTTTGGATCAAATCCAATTTCATTAAACTTAACTTTAGTTAATCTCATTTTTAATTCATTCTAGCTTTGCTCATCTAAACCAATTATTTAATCACTTTAAAACTGGGTTTATTTCAAAATATTCTGAAATCATATATAACTCCTTTTTGTAACCAAAATCATCCTTTTGAATTTTTAAACCAAACTTTTTTTTATCAACAATTCCAAAACAAACAATGATGGTAACAATTTGTCACTTGAAAACTCGAAAATGAACACTGATGATGCTGCAGTCATCATCAGAATTATTTTCCAGTGACTGAGTGAGTTTAGGGCTTTCAATTTCTGTTAAATCCCATTTTAAAACATTTCTCTTCAAAAACATTTTCAAACCAATACCATTATATTTTTCCAAAATACCTTTTGAATCCAATTTCAAAATCACCAGGATTTTAAATGTCAACTTTTAAATCCATTTCTACTTATAATCTCATTCATGAATTTCATTTTACTATTCCACTTTGGTTATATAAACCATTTCTTAATTGTTTATCCTGATTTACATCATTTTAATGTTCTCATTAGAACAAAAACAGATGATGATAACCAAATATCATCATCCTCTAACATCTAACCAAACCATATATGACAATAATAATTTCTAGTAAAAATTACTCCTTTATATCAAAATAGAGTTTGGGTAAAATTATTTCATTTACCCGCTTACAATACAATATTCCATATTTCCTTGTTTAAGTGTGTAGAAACTCTTATCGATACCGTGACGTCCTACGTACCGACCAAAATTCACAAGCCACTCAACAGATAAGTCAGCACAATACAAAACATTTTATAGCACTAACAATTATGCACTCTCATGTATATATACGCTCAAACTCATTCTAGGGTACTACTGGCCCCATCTCTAATGAGTGTCCCCATCAAAACCTATGTATATCGGTCAGCCTAAGCTTTGATACCAACAGCAAAACCAGAGATTTTCGACCCTCAAAAGTCGACATCAATACGTTCACTGTATAGCATGTCAAGCAATTGAGTGCTGAAAATACCGGATCATTATGAGTGAAGAAGAAGAGATGGAATAAAAACAGAAACAACACAAACAGAATCTCACAATCACAACGGAACAAAATACAATATATAATAACAGATCTTTATAAAAAGAAACTGTAACTGTAATATACATGTAATCATTAGAGTACGACAGTCAACAATCAATCTGGATAGTTATAATAACATGTCCTCACATGTACTGAATATACAACACAACATACACATCATAAATAACTAAGTATGTGTAATACGCCTGAAATCCACCAGCTCGTCTTCCGAGCTCCATAGCATCCTAACCCGAATCTGTAATTCTCGGTCTAACGTGGGCATTATAATAAAATAACACCCAAATCAGTCTAGAAAACCAGCGTGAGAAAATACACTCAATTTGAATTATTCCTATTATCAAAATCCTTTGAAAAAATGTATCTCGTAAGACCACGTCACACATAAATACGATGGGTTTTTACCTTATGATAACCAAAATATTTTATATCAAAATTCTTTGATATCATAATAGTATCTATAGAAATAAACTATAAAATAGCTGAAATGCTTGCATCTCATGTTTCAGCATAGTTGGGCATATCTAAAACTGTACAGGCTCGTAGTGGGTATTGGATTCCATACAATGATGGGGCTAATAGGGACCGTCCACCGCGGTTCACCTCTATAAAAATGTATCGAGATCGTACCTAACGATCTCTGCCAACATAGGACCGACCTACCCCTTACTGGATAGTACTAAATATGTTATCATCTCGGGTGTTCCCACCCTATCTGTAACGACCCAAAATTTCGACCTTGAAAATTTGAATGCTGGAATTTGAGATAGTTAAAGAAAGAAGAAAAGAGGTTGAAGAAGAACATGAAACAAAACTCCAAATCTCCCATTTCACAGCGTATCAAAATATAATATCAAAGAATAGCATTTTCAAAGAAAGCTGAATTTGTTACTATTACAACAATACATCAAAGTTACATACAATTTACTAATAGACTTGACAGTTATATCAACCTGCCCCAAACTACTATCAATACAACTCTCAAATACATAGCGGTAAACTCCATACGTCCTGCCATCCAGCTCGCCTCTTGAGCTCCAGAACGTCCTAACCTGACAATCTGTGATACTCGATCTGACCCGAGCATTACATCAAAGTAACACCCGGGTCAGGTTGGAAACCAGCATGAGTAAACCCATCTATCATGAAATACCAATGCATAAAACTTATTTAAAACCCGGGTTAACTCGTGCTTCACTACGAGTTCTTAACTTGTTATAGTCAACACTTATTTCACACATCAATCCCTAAGTATCCTTACTTAGTTTCAATGGTCCAGTTCACTTAAATTATTTCATTCCAGCCTATTGATTTCACATATCAAATCTATAAAGAATCATAGTAGATTACAAATCGAAGTGGTTTCGGGTATGTACTGATACCCGACCCCGGTCTCTTCGAATCCAATATCATCTTAAAACAAAGCTGTTTAAGTTTTAAACAATTCCATTTATATCCAGAATTACATATTTACATTGCCATTCACCACAGATAGACAAACCATATTATCACAGTTCAACCCAAACATAACATATCACATAAAATCACTTATCAAAAAATATCAAATAATCCAATGCATACAATATCATTCAATCATTCATAAGAAAGATTAATTGGTCATACCATTTCTAATTAGTTTAAACAAATTAAATTAATTTCTTTAATCACTTTTAATCATATTTACTTAACACTTATTAAATACAAACCATTAAATAATCATCCCTTAATTATCCTCTTTAATTACATTTAGTAATTAGCCTTTAATTAATTACACAAATTAATTAACCTTCACCCATTCACATTAATTACATTTATCCTTAATTAATTACTCAAATTAATTATCCTATAATCACTTACAATGATTAATTATCCTTTACTTAATCACACTCATGAATTAACTACCCTTAATTAATTTCCTTAATTAATCAATCCTTAATTAATCAATCCTTTAATTAATTACACTAAATAATTAATCCTTAGTTACTTCCATTAAGTAATTTCCCTTTAATTACTTTCATTAAGTAATTATCCCATTGGTTAATTATCCTCAATTAATTAACCTTTGATTATTAATTAATCTAACCTTTAACTACCAATGAAATTAATTAACTCTTAACAAATTAATTTTTTAATTACTTACATTAAGTAATTATCATTAAGTAATTATCATTTAAGTAATTAATCAGTAATTACTACATTAATTAATCTCTAACCACCAATTAATTTATCTCTGATTTTAAAATTCTTAATTATTAAATTAATTAATCCTTTATCATTAGTTAATTAATTTCTCTTTAATCACTTACATTAATATATTTAATCTATAATTACCCCAAAATCTTAAAATTCAAGATAAAACATTTATCTTTACCAATTACTTAATTACTTCATTAAATTACATTTGGAAGCACTTTAATAATTTAATTTAAATAATTGGCCTAATATAAACTTATCCAAATCAAAATAATAAATCTTAAAACATTTGATTAAAAATTTAAATCTCAAAAACATGCTTGATAATTGACCTCTACCCTTTGCTTTTGAAATCCCTTAAACATTTGCTTTGAAAACTAGTTAAAATTTTCTTTTGTTTTCAAACCTTAAAAAAATCAAAGCAAACCTGATCCTCAAATAAAATACCCGAGCCACATATCAAAAATTCCCTCGTCAATTTCTGAGTTTCTCACGAACTCATTATCCTCGAGACAAACGCGACATTTTACTCGAGCCAAACACGAGAAAATCCACGTTTCCCAATCCCTTTCCAAACCAGATACCACGTGCATATGTGCACCATGCACGCCGACCAGTCCAACTCAGATCGTCACCGAAACCCTCCAAGAGTCGACAACGACCTACTCGACTCGATCGACCACCTCGAATCTCAATCTACCCCGTAGAACAAAATTGAACATATTCGAACCCAACCTGGAATGATACATCACTAAAAACCTCCCCTGTGACGCCACCACCGATCACCAGAAGTCTCGACACCCCGTCCAGTGCTTCGCCATCGACTTAAGCTCCTATTCCACCCATCTCGACCATATCCAATGCGCTATGGTCGGAGGAATTGACTCAAAATCAGGGACGAACCCAACAGGCCATAAAAACCTACATTAGTCCCGCCGCGCCACCCCGATGCTCCAGAAAACCGCCTAATATATTTCCTACCATCCCTGAACCACAAGCTCCCTCTGATATGAATCCTGACCTCGCCGAGCCCCTCGCTAACCTAAATTTTGACTAAAACTCGATTTCCGTTCAAGAAGGTATTCCTCTCGAATTCAAAGCCTAAAAATCTTGATTTTATTTTTAAAAATCATCATTTTCGATAAAAAATCAGATTATATACTTGAATCATCCACTTATTAAGATCGAAATTTTGATAGGGTTTAAATCATATTGTTCTTCTCCCTTTTTATTTAAACTCGCTTCAAATTTAACTTGGAAATATTTTTAAATTTTATACTTAACAAACAAAATTTGTTTATACATCATGTCCTAAAGAAGGTCAGAGAAGGAGAACTAATTTTCTTTTTAGATTTGAAACCTGAACAACCAGAACAGAAACAAATATCTTGCAAACAGACATGCACACCCATTCAATTCATATATATACACATATGATCATATAAAACAATCATGTAATCACTTATCACTTATTTACTTCAAGATCACTGCATGCAACAAGACTGAAAACATATTAAAAGCTGGTTTACTCATAGTTTTAAAGAAGAATAGAGAAGTTATAAACTGAGTATGCTTGATCCTTTTTGAAACTTGCAAACTGGAAATCATCTTTTGATCTGAAACTTAGTTGAGATGATCTAAGCTTTGAATTGTTGAAGATGCTTCAATTTTGGATTTGTTTGATTTAGTTCTTATTTTGATCTTAGAACTGTTTCAAGGTTTTAACTCTGATTTCTAAGTTGAATTTTTTTGATCTGCTGAGATTGTTTCAGTTTTTGTTTTTTCTTTGGTTTTGCTTTAAGATAATGAGAGAAAAATGACTTAGAAATGAAAATAACTAGGTTCTTCACTAAACATTTTAATCTATGCTTTTCAATTAAAAGAAACAATGTTTTTGCCACTTGTTTTTTCAAGTTATATTAAGCTTACAAATCTCAAATACATGCATTATTACCTTACAAATGGTTTAAACACTTTATTTTATTAATTACTCATGTTTTTAAATTAAAATGTTTATATGCATTATGTTTATTTTTATATATACTATCTATGTTTATTTCAAATATAAAAGGAAGTATATTAAACCTCTTTATTAAATCTTATTCCTAATTATCACATTTTTAAATAAATATTCATCTTATGTTTTTAGAAAATATAGAATTTACTTTAAATAACTTTTGAGAATTATTATTAAATTAAACCAATGCCTCCTATTTCAGTATATATATACATATGCATATATATAATTAGAAATATCTATGTGAATTTTGATATATATATATATATATATGTATCCACATTTTTACAAATTTCCCAATATCCTATAACCCATGGCATAAATATATACATATGTATATTTACACACTTAAATATATTTGTATATGTATACATTTAAAATTTTCAACATTATAAAATTTGCACATATTTTTTTTGTATATATAGATAAATTCTAACTTGAATTAAATAATGAAATATATTATCCATTCATCTAGAGATTTATTTTTCAACATTTATTATAGTTTCAATTCTACATATATATATCCAGATATCAGAATTTTATTTGTTCAACTAATAAAAAATCTGTATCTCAATAATAAAGACCAGTTAATTTCCCAATTATCAGATATCCAACAGTCTGGGTTATCACATTCCTCCCCCCTTAGAATCTTTTCATCCTAAAAAAGGAACGACACCAGAGATTCAATTATACTGCCTTTTATTAGTTAAATTACTCTTTGATCATTTTCAATTATAAACTCTTTTATTGAGAATTTTTTAAACACTTTGAAAATTTACATAATATTACCAAAATAGTTTTTATAAAAATACTTTTATAACTCGATGTTTCCAAAAGTCCATCCTCGTTGTCATAGAAATTCGGTCATACGTTGATCAGACGAGTACTGAAAATCTATAAGTACTTAGCAGACCCGTTTTCAACACCCAGTGAAAATACTTGGAAAACATTTTCGAAAACTTTATGAAAATAGAAAACATTTGTGAAATAGAGGAATCATCTTTGGTGAGAATGCTCTGGAAATCATCACCCCCTCCATGGTCGTAGTTAACCCATGGTTACGTTGCCATCCCGGAAAAATCTATAGATAACTATAGGCATTCCGCGCCCCTCGATTACGCAACGGAACCCGCCACAGATCGCAGTTACATCCCGGGTTACGTTTCCATCATGGCAAAAGTTCATGTAACTATAGGCATCAGCGCCCTCGATTTTCGCTCCCAAATGGAACTTCACCACTCCCACATAGGTCGCAGACTACATCATTCAAGTCCCAATGTAGCCTTAGGCTCTCATGGCCTCTCGACTTTCGCTATGTCATTATAGGTCGCAGTCTACCGATGTTACGTTGCCATCGCGGCAAAATCAAACCTAGACTGTTGGCTCTCACTGCACACACGACTTGTGCTATGGTCCATAGTAAATCGCAATGACATCGAGTTACACTGTCGTCACAGCATAACCCAAATGTCTTTGTAGGCATCAACGTCCTTGACTTTCTCTACCTCAACACAAAATCCTCAGGAACTTCAGTTTGTCCGGACTTCCTCACATGATTCAATTTAGAGCCTTCCACTTAGGGCTCAAGGCAAACCCACCCCGTGGATCTCCTAATGAAGTTCATTTCAATGGGAGTGCCTTTTTCCCCAGAGCCAATCTCAAAACATTTTATACTATACACTTATAGTATCTTTCAAATCATACCCTTTATGATTTACGTCAAAATCTCCTTTACACAAAATCGATATCTCAAATTGATAGTTCCAAACTTAGCTTTCCAAACTCCCAAAATTTGATTTTCCCAAAAAAAAATATCAAAAGCCTTTCCAAAATCCATAGGCTCCAAAACCTTTTTCAAATCATTTTCAAAAAAAACATCTATATATATAGATATAAAAAATCTTGAAAAATCTTTGGATCACTTCATACTTGTATAAATTTCCTCTTTATACTTCAAATACTTTCAAAAACCTTTCTTCTGGCTATAGATTCAACAAGGGGAGTTTATCACACATACTTCATTTTGCCAAATCAAATATTCAATTTTGATTTCTTCTATAAAATTATTTACCGTATCACTTACCTTCCATAAAGTGAATTTCAAAAGATATCCAACTTCCATCTTTATTCATATATGCATCTCAAAATATACTTTTCCTTTTAAAACCATTTCTCATTTCTTCCAAAATTTCAATATCTATTTCATTTAAGCACGTACGATGTACATATATCATCAGTACGAAAATCTAAAATCTGATCACTCACTCAATCACACAATTCCACTTCCGAACTAGTACCGTCCACCCGACTTCCTAATGCGGACTCAGATCTGGTTTCTTGATCAGAAACCGTCATTCTTCTTTCATAGACTAACTATGATAGAGAATTTCCATAATCAACCAAAAATCCATATCCAGGGTTCGCCATCGAAAATCGAGTGAAAAATCCCAACTCGGATCGATATACTACCTCGAAATTCTGTGCTCGAATCTGGATCAAATCACTATACGAATAGAATAATATACGTACATCCTACGTATTTATCTTCTTGATCATTAGCTAAATCAATTCTCTTTTCTATTCACCTTCATTTTGATTCCAATCACTTATCCTCAATTGCTCCCAATTTCTATTTGGGTTAACACTTCAATTTTTATCTCAATTGGAATTCAATTATAGACAATTTGCACTCTGACCAACTTGTATTTAGAAAATATCTTGAAATTTTTGTAAAATAGATACGTAGTTGTAAAATAGTTATTAGTTGCAAAATAGTAGTAGAAGAGTTAAGTAATTATAAAATAGTTGTAAAGTAGTTAAATAATTGTAAAATAGTTGGATAGTTGCAAAAATAGTTGTAAAACAGATGTAAATAGTAATTAATTTTCAAAATAATTGTAAAATAAGTATAAAATAGTTTGGATTTTAAAAAGAAAAGTTGTATAGTAAATAGCTAGGAAAACAGATTTAAAATAGTTCATATTAAAACAATTTATTTGAAAAAAATAGTTAAGAGCCAAACTGTTCAATTCCCAATCTTCATTTTCAATTATTTTCCTATTTCCACTTCCATTTAAATTGATTCAATTTCAATTCAGTTTAAATTAATTTTAATTTCTATCCCACATTCAAATCAACTCCCATTTGAAATTCAATCTTATTCAACTTCAACTTCAATTCAAATTATTTCAATTCAAATTTTCCATTTGAACTTCATGCTTATCCATCTTCAATCACATTTTCAATTAATTCAAACCAAATTCAATTTGAACTAATTCTATTCAAATCTTAACTTAAAACCATCTCGAATTATATAAATTCGAGTTAAATTTTTAAATGTTGATTTAATCCTTTAAATCAAACCAATCTTTATTTTTAAATTAACAACTTAAATTTTTAAACAATTTAATTCTGAGTTCAAATTTTAAAATTCCATTTTAAATTACCTTAACTTAACTTATTACAAGGTTCAAATTAGAGTTCAAACTTTTTAAATGACTTGATCTTCAAAATCCCATTTATTACCCAATTTGAACTTCGAAACCAATCCTTAACAAATTTTTAACAAGCTCATTTCTAACATTTAAATCTTTAAGTTCAAAGACTTATTTCACTTAGGGTTTTCACGTCACATTCCAAGGAAATAATTCATAACTCAACCTCAGGGTTTATTTCAAATCAACTTTGATATTATGTATACCCCTCATATATACATATTTATTTTCTTTTTAGCACTTTGAAACAAATTCCAAAACTTCACAATTTAAATTCTTCGATTCCAATTTATAAGTCATACTCACCTAAATGTTTACTTCCCTAAACATTTTATTTTACTGGACCATAATCATTTCATCATTAAACACAATAACCATTTATGATAATAACCAAGATTATCATATCCGGATATCAATTCATTATTGTCTTATTCTTAAAACACTTCTACAAATTCAGGATTTTAGTTTCAGTTTGGATCCATTTCAAACTTATCTTTATTCAATTTCAGTTTGGTTGTATTACTATTACCACTTAATTCTCATTATTTTATTTTATTCCAATGATCAAGAACCGATTCCTTTAATATATTAGAAAACTATTGCATGTGTGTGTGTGTATACATATATATCAAAATATAAACTTATATAAAAATCATTTTTGAAATCATTTTATAAAAAAATAACAAATACGCCCTCATATATACTACACTCAACTCGTTCTAGGGTACCATTGACCCTATCCTTAATGAGTAAACCCACCAAAGCCAAGGTTCTTACTTAACCTTCAGCTCTGATACCAAACGTAACTACCCAAAATTTCAACCTCGAAAATTCGAATGCCGAAATTTGAGATAGTTAAAGAAAGAAGAAAAGAGGTAGAAGAAGAACAGGAAACAAAACTCCAAATCTCACATTTCGCAGCAGATCAAAATATAATATCAAATAATAGCATTTTCAAAGAAAGCTAAATTTGTTACTATAACAATAGTACATCAGAGTTACATACAATTTACAAATAGACTAGACAGTTATACCAACCTGCCCCAGATTACTATCAATACAACTCTCAAATACATAGCGGTAAAATCCATACGTTTCTGCCATCCAGCTCACCTCCTAAGCTCCAGAACGTTCTAACTAGAAAATCTGTAATACTCAATCAGACCCGAGCATTACATCAAAGCAACACCCGGGTCAGGCTGGAAACCAGCGTGAGTAAACCAATCTATCATGAAATACCAATGCATAAAACTTATTTAAAAACCGGGGTAACTCGTGCTTCACTACGAGTTCTTAACTTGTTGTAGTGAACACTTATTTCATACATCAATTCCTAAGTATCCTTACTTAGTTTTAATCGTCTAGTTCACTTAAATTGTTTCATTCCAGCCTATTAATTTCACATATCAAATCTATAAAGAATCATAGTAGATTACAAATCGAAGTGGTTTCGGGTATGTATTGATACCCGACACCGGTCTCTTCGAACCCAATATCAACTTAAAACAAAGTTGTTTAAGCTTTAAACAATTCCATTTATATGTAGAATTGCATATTTACATTGCCATTCACTACGGATGGACAAACTATATTATCATTGTTCAACCCAAACATAACATATCACATAAAATCACTTACCAGAAAATATCAAACAATCCAATGTATACAATATCATTCAATCATTCATAAGCAAGATTAATTGGTCTTACCATTTCTAATTAATTTATACAAATTAAATCAATTTCTTTAATCACTTTTAATCCTGTTTACTTAACATTAATTAAATACAAACCATTAATTAATCATCCCTTAATTATCCTCTTTAATTACATTTAGTAATAAGCTTTAATTAATTACACAAATCAATTAACCTTCACCCATTCACATCAATTACATTTATCCTTAATTAATTACCCAAATTAATTATCCTATAATCACTTACATTGATTAATTATCCTTTGCTTAATCACAGTCATTAATTAACTACCCTTAATCAATTTCCTTAATTAATCAATCCTTAATTAATCAATCCTTTAATTAATTACACTAAGTACTTAATCCTTAATTACTTCCATTAAGTAATTTCCTTTTAATTACTTTCATCAAGTAATTATCCCATTGGTTAATTATCTTAAATTAATTAACCTTTGATTATTAATTAATCTAACCTTTAATTACTAATTAAATTAATTAACTCTTAATAAATTAATCCTTTAATTACTTATATTAAGTAATTATCATGTAAGTAATTAATCTCTAATCACTTACATTAATTAATCTCTAATCACCAATTAATTTATCTCTAACTTTAAAATTCTTAATTATTAAATTAATTAATCCTTAATCGTTAATTAATTAATTAATTTCTCTTTAATTACTTACATTAATTTATTTAATCTATAATTACCCCAAAATCTTAATTTAGTTCAAGATAAAACATTTATCTTTACCAATTACTTAATTACTTCATTAAATTACATTTGGAAACACTTTAATAATTTAATTTAAATAATTGTCCTAATATAAACTTATACAAATAAAAATAATAAATCTTGAAACATTTGATAAAAAATTTGAATCTAAAAAACATGCTTGATAATTGACCTCTACCCTTTGCTTTTGAAATCCCTTAAACATTTGCTTTGAAAACTGGTTAAATTTTTATTTTGTTTCTAAACCTTAAAAAAAAATTCAAAGCAAACCTGATCCTCAAATAAAATACCCGAGTCGCATTGCAAAATTCCCGGGTCAATTTTCGAGTTTCTCACGAACTCACTATCCTCGAGACAAACGCTACATTTGACTCGAGCCAAACATGAGAAAATCCATCTTCCCCAATCCCTTTCCAACTCCAGATACCACATGCATACGTGCACCATGCACGTCGACCAGTCCAACACCGATCATCATCGTAACCCTTCGCAAGTCGACAACGATCAATTCGACCCGATCTACCACCCTGAATCCCGATCTACCCCGTAGAACAAAATTGAACATATATGAACCCAACTTGGAACGATACATCACCCAAAACCTCCCCTGTGACGCCATCGATCACCAGAAGTCTCGACACCCCGTCCAGTGCTCCGCCATCGACTTAATCTCCTATTCCACCCATCTCGACCATATCCGATGTGCTATGGTTGGAGAAATTGACTCGAAATCAAGGACGAACCCAACAGGCCATAAAACCCTACATTAGTCCCGATGCGCCACCCCGACGCTCCAGAAAATCGCCTCATATTTTTCCTACCATCACTGACTCCCAAGCTCCCTCTGACATGAATCCCGACCCCGTCGAGCCCCTCGCTCACCTGAATTTGACTAAAACTCGATTTCTTTTCAACAAGGAATTCCTCTCGAATTTAAAGCCTAAAAATCTTGATTTTATTTTTAAAAATCATCATTTCCAATAACAAATCAGATTATATACTTGAATCATCCAATTATTAAGATCGAAATTTTGATAGGGTTTAAATCTTACTGTTCTTCTCCCTTTTCATTTAAACTAGTTTCATATTTAACTTGGAAATATTTTTAAATTTTTTACCATGTTATAACAAACAAAATTTGTTTATGCATCATGTCCTAAAGAAGGTCAGAGAAGGAGAACTAATTTTCTTTTTAGATTTGAAACCCTAAACAACTAGAACAGAAACAAATATCTTGCAAATAGACATGTACATCCATTCAATTCATGTACATACATATAAGATCATATAAAACAATCATGTTATCACTTATCACTAATTTACTTCAAGATAACTACATGCAACAAGACTGAAAATAGATTAAAAGCTTGTTTACTCACAGTTTTAAAGAAGAACAAAGAAGCTATAAACTGAGTATGCTTGATCCTTTTTGAAACTTGCAAACTGGAAATCACCTTTTAATCTGAAACTTAGTTGAGATGATATAAGTTTTGAATTGTTGAAGATGCTTCGGTTTTGGATTTGTTTGATTTAGTTCTTGTTTTGATCTTAGAACTGTTTCCATGTTTTAACTTTGATTTCTAAGTTGAATTTTTTTTTAATCTACTGAGGTTGTTTCAGTTTTTGATTTTTCTTTGGTTTTGCTTTAAGATAATGAGAGAAAAATGATTTATAAATGAAAATAACTAGGTTCTTCATTAAACACTTTATTATATACTTTTCAATTAAAAGAAACAATGTTTTTGCCACTTGTTATTTCAAGTTATATTAAGCTTACAAATGTCAAATACATGCATTATTACCTTACAAATAGTTTAAACTCTCTATTTTATTAATTTTTCATGTTTTTAAATTAAAATGTTTATATATGTATTATTTTTATTTTTATATATACTATCTGTGTTTATTTCAAATATAAAAGGAAGTATATTAAACCTCTTTATTAAATCTTATTCCTAATTATCATATTTTTAAATAAATATTTATCTTATGTTTTGAGAAAATATAGAATTTACTTTAAATAACTTTTGAGAATTATTATGAAATTAAAACCAATGCTTCCTATTTCAATATATATATATATATATATATATATATATATATATATATAATTAGAAATATCTATGTGAATTTTGATATATATATAAGTATCCGCATTTTTACGAATTTCCCAATATCCTATCACCCATGGCATAAATACACACACACACACACACACACACATATATATATATATTTACACACTTATATATATTTGTATATGTATACATTTAAAATTTTCAACATTATAAAATTTGCATATATATATATATAGATAAATTTTAACTTGAACTAAATAATGAAATATATTATCCATTCATCCAGAGATTTATTTTTCCACATTTATTATAGTTTCAAATCTCTCTCTCTCTCTATATATATATATATATATATCCAAATATCAGAATTTTATTTGTTCAACTAATAAAAAAACAGTATCTCGATAATAAAGACCAGTTAATTTCCCAATTGTTAGATATATAGCAGCCCGAGTTATCACACTATCGAGCGCTCTCTTTTCCATGCACAACCATATCCATAATTATAATATATCCGAGGGTATTTAAAAAAGTGATAACATACACTACTTGGGGGCAACCCACTTAGCCCTGCTGCATCTCTTCTTTTTAGTCTTTCCTAGTTGATGAGGCTTGAGGCTATGTATTACCTTAGTTTGAGCATTCATATACTTGGAATCCTAACACCGCCTTCCAAGTAACAATGCAATAATAGCATTCATCCATACAAATTGTTCCAGGTCTGAACAAACCGAATCTCCAAAATCACCATCTTCATTATCTTCATGATATCACAACTTGTATCACACAAATCGAATAGAAGTGATTTCCTAATAATTAAATCTGATCGCGGTCCCTACGAAATGATCAACGAAATTTGCTAGATCTGATAGTTGGTTATTTAACTGCCAAATAACAATCATTCACACATAGTGTAACGACCCAGTATTTCAGTCAGTTGAAATTGGAATATTTAATTGATTTTAAATATTCACAAGTAAATTTTATAAGCTGAATAACTTATATTTGAAATATAGTGATTTAATTGGATAATTAAATTGTTAATTTAATATTTGAAATTGTGTAAATAATTGAAATTTGAATTTATTGTGAATAAAAATGATTTATAAAGTTGAATTAAATCCTATTTGAATTAGAGTGATGTTAGTAAACTTTTAAAATTGAACTAAAAGTTAATTTGTAGAAATTGAATATTTTAATGTTTAATTATGTGCAAAAAGAGACATTTTTCCAAACTGTCTCGAATTTCGATGAAACCAGTTTCATTGGATCCATAATGTTATATTATTATAGAATTTCAAATTTCGTGTCAATCAGATTTACGGTTTAGTCGTGGCAAGCTAAAACGCGTAGAAATTTGTTTAAGGAAATTTTAAATTTAAATAGTTGATTTGAAAACCTATCTTCCAAATATTAATCGAATTGGCTTCCGATATATATTTCATTGTGCTCGGAGTAGGTGTAAAACATTACAAACGCTAGACGACATGCTTTGATTGGAGTTTGAAATTTTTTTGGATGAATAGTGCTCGTAAATTTTCTATATAAAGGCCATAATTTTCTTCTATTTTCATCAAACCCTAATCAAAACTAAGGCTAGCCATGGGTTATATCCCAAAGGCCAAAAATGCATGATTTTCTTCCGTCGATCTCTCCAAATCCGTAAGCAATTATGAAAAACTCTCAACTACAAAAAGGAAGAGTGCATTGAGTTCTACGATTTCAACGGTCACGATCGAGTTTAATTGGGTGGATTGGCGGCAATTTGGCCTCAAACGGTGCGCTTTAAACAACGATTTTCTAGCGATTGGTGGCACGTGGCATGGCCATGTTTGGCATGAAGGGCATGGGTTTATGGTCGTTAGAACGACTATACTTAATCGTTGGCTCATCGTCGATAGGGTGGCGCAGTGATCAAAATTTCGAACGGCATATGGGTTCTTTCATTCGTAACAAACCTGGGAAGAAGGTGAAGCCTATGCAAGGGCTAGATGTCATCAAGATAATCCTGCAGCCCGATCTATTTCTTGGTTTAAAAATAATAAATAAAAGTTGAAATTTTATTATATATAAATTTGTAAAAACTTTAAAACAACGTAACCTATTCATAAGAGGTCTGTTTTTGACGAAAAATGTTGTGTTGGGTCCGTATTAACGAGCACTACATTTTAGAGCTAGTTTGGAGTTGATTGGAGCTAATGTAAATTTTGAATAAAATTAAACGCCGAAATAAAACACTACAACTGCTAGTGGAACCAATGTGAGTACAACTCACTCTTTCTGTCTCATCGATATTTTTATATAAGCGAGAATAAATATTATTCATGCTGATTGATGATTGTTTGGATGCTATATGATATGTTGTATATATATTGATTGATATTTGGATATATTCCTGCTTATTAGAGCAGATAAGACCCTATATGTTCCCGTGTATGATTGAATGCCCTTTGTACGCGCGTTTGCCTCAAAGCGGACATTGTACACATATTCTAATATATATATTTGTTGTAGGTGGCAGGTTGGAGGGATCTAACTAGATTCCTTACCAGTATTGGTTTAATTTACAGATATTGTAGTATATGCTGTTATCATCTGATATATAATGTTTTGGATACTGTGATTGATATATTTACTACTGTTGCAGCATTGTGCCTATTTTGATAATCTAAAAATGTTAAAGTGCTGATTCAAATGAAAAGGTTTTCAATTGATTTTGAAAATAGATTTTCTATTAAATTTTGAATTGTTAAGGAATGAATTTATTTTAAATAAGTAAATGTTGTAATTTTTATGTTACAAAAATTATGATTTTTTGTTAAATGGAATCAAAATGCGATTTTTGAAATATGAAGTTAATTATTTTATAAATATAAGTTAAATGGAGATTTTTGAATTTATTATAAATGGTATATATATAAGATTTATAAAATTGATATTTTATAAATAAAAATAATGGAATTACTAAGGAGTTTTGTAAATGTTAAAATGGAGTTAGAAATGAATCTTATAAATGGAGAAGATTTATAATTTAAGAAGTTATAAAAAGAATGATTTTGTAAATAGATGATTTATAAGTAATTAACTTATAATTTGGATTTTGGTATGTACATGAGATATAAATGGAATTGGTTAATAAAAAGGATTTTAGAAATGGAAGTTTTTTAAAAATATATATGGAATTTATAAACATTGTTTTATAAATTCAAAATCGACTTATTTTGATAAGTTAAATATCAAAGTTTATTTAAGGAATTTCATCCACAATTTTGGACAGTGGATAATCCTTTAATAAATATGTAGAAATATTAAATTTGATAAGTTAATTATAGAAGCTTATTAAAGGAGGTATATTGACGATTTTGGACGGTGGATTATCCTTTAATAAAATGTGTAGAAATGTTGGATTTGGTAAATGAACTATATTCACGATTTTGGACAGTGGATAATATTTTAAAGTTAAATAAATGTTTTGGAAAGTGATCTTTTAAATAAAGTTAAGTGATTTAAAGATGTTTTAAAATGTGTTAAGTATTGAATACATAGATTTCAACATTCATTGTTGAAATAGACGTTTTTGAGAAGTAGGGAAACGATGGACTATAACACTTGTTATAGTAAATGATTTTCGAAAGGAAATGTTTTGTAGAGTATATGGGATTTATATATCTACCTAATTTTCGAATCCCGACACTACTGATTTTGGGTTGTCGTAATGATGTTTTACGCAACATTCATTTTAACTCGAATAAATATATTAGGAGAATGTTTTCCTTACAGAATTAAATACATACTTAGTCATGATTTATGTATATGTAATATTTCCTAAGTATTGAAAATAAAGTGAATTGTGAATTACTTATTATTAAATAAGAATATGGAAATGTTTTCCAATACTGAATGTTGAGATGGTTCGAGATTATATATTTTTAAAGATAATTTGAAGTGAATATTTGGCAAGTGATTTAGTTAGTAAAAGATTAATTAAAGGGCATAGTGATTGCTTATGGTGCAAAATAGTTTGTTTGCTTTGATAGTTAAATAACCGACTATCAATTTTGGCCATTTTATTTCCTTGACTTGATGTGGGAACTATTTAGTCATATCCTTAGTACTTAGCCTTCTGTATAGGCTTGATTATCATTTATGTTGACGATGTTGATTCGCGTAATGTGGAGTATTACTCCAATCTATCGAGCTTCTTTCTTGGATGAAGGATAGCAAGTTTAAAGTTGGATACATGATAAATCTATGAGACTTAGTTTCTACGTGAGGTTGAGAAACGCTTTTGTGTTGTTGGTGCGAAGAGTCGAGGATCAAATTTGTTTGAAAAACACTTCCGACCAACATATATGTGTTCGATTGTTCAGGTTGGCCGATGATATTGATATTCATGATTTTCATAGTGGAGGACTTCTTGTTGATCGTTTGGGGTTAAAAATCTCAATATACATCCAGTAGCAGTAGTCTCTTCATTATGAAATATCCAATGCAAGGACTATTCGCTGCTAATTTTAGGGATTTCCTGATAGGATTTGGTAGGAAAGTACCTTCGGTTTGTCCTATTCTTAGACAACTTGTATAGATGTTTGTTTGACATTGCATTTGTAAAGATTACGTACATTGGTTTTTTCAAACGTACATCAGTGGTGGCAGAGAAGGCAACTTCTCTTATCTTAACACCCTCCTTGAGACGTATGAGCTTAAGGGTTGTATTTTTGTGGAAGGCAATTAGTAGTCGATGGAAATGGCCGTGTGGCATTCAAAGTGATGTGATATATGAAAGGTAATCGTTACCTCAAGCCTCATCGACCGAAAATGACCAAATCAGGGTTAGATGCAGCAAGGCTAAGTGGGTCTCTCCCAAGTAGGGTATCATCCTCTCCTTGATATATCTTTACATGTTATGGCGTTGTGTATCTGATTATTGTGGTTTGTGTGCTAGAGGGACTTCGGTAAAGGTCGGTAACGACCTAAGGATGACATATTCGGTACCATCTAGTTATAGAGGTGGACCAGTCTTATGTTGATAGAGGAACATTGTGATGGTTTCTCGGTACATTCCTCTAGAGATGTACTGCCGGAAGGTAGTCCCTTTACCTGGTCATTTGTATGGAAATCCAAACCTATCATTTTATTTGTAGAGCCTAGCATGCTGGAATTTAATAATGCTAACAATTTGGGTAATTTTGAATATTATTTGTATACTAGGCACTAGTATAATATAATATGATTTGATATGAAATGTTTTGGTTATCGTAAGGTAAAAACATGTCCGTGTTTATGTGTGGGTGTATCTTAGATACTTTTTTTTTGATGAAGGAAAAGTTTGGTAATTTAATAAATTCAGTTAAATGTGTTTCTCACGCTGGTTTACCAGACTGATTCGGACATTCTTCCCTTTTAATGCTCGGGTCAAACCGAGTATATTTATAGGTTCAGATTTGGTGCTTTTGGAGCTTTAGTAGGAGAGCTGGAGATCTTCATTTTTATATACACGTATCAGTTTTGATTATTCGCTGCATTTTTTCTTTGTTTGTTGTTGTATATTATTGGCAATTGTGAGGATATGTTATTATAACTGTCCAGGCTGATAACTAGTGAATGATTGTTGAACTTTGAGTGATGTATGTTTATATACAGTTTCTGTTTTGTAAAGATCATTGATATTGTATTATATGTTTTCCGCTACGATGTGAGATTTTGTATGGTTCTGTTTTGTTTTCTCTTCTCTCTTTCTTTTCTTCTCTTCTTCTCTCTTCTTTTCTTTCTCTTGACTTACTGTCAGTCTGTGCTTTTTGGGTCGGACATGTGTGGTTTATTGTCAATTCAAAGGATACAGATTTGCAGGTCGTCACATTTGGTATTAGAGCTTAGATTTTGTATATTCCTAGGCTTTGATGTGTACTTAGAATAGATATGGACAGTAGCACCTTAGATTGAGTTTGAGTGTAGTATATATATGAGCGCATATTTGTTAGTGATATAAAATGTTTTATATTGTGTTTACTTATCCATTGAGTTGTTTGTGAATTCTGATCGGTATGTGAGATGTCATGTTATCGATAGGGATTTCTAAACACTTAAATGAGGCAAGTCGACATAGTATCATTTTTAAATTGGGTAATGAAATAATTTTACCTCTATTATATTTTATATATAAAGGAAGAATTTTTCAAGAATTATTAAAGTATATATAAATTGATTGTTGGTTGTTTGAAAATGTAAATATATATTAGTTATAAAATCTGGTTGGATAATCTAAATAAAAGCAACAATTGTAATAGAATAAATTATATAAGCAAGGAAATTATAAAATATGGAATTATAATTAATATGATTTACAATTGTGAAATAATCTTATATATATGAAATGAAAAAAATGAATATATTTACAAATATGAGTTATAAATAAAAATAAATATGAACTAAAAATTTGAAATTTTAAATCTCGTTCATTTTGAAAGTTATTTTTTTCAAAAGTTAAAATGGTTATATTATTATAAATCTAAATTTGGAATGGATCTTAAATAAGTAAAGTAAAATAGTGAAATTATATAAGTAAATAGATTTATAAATGAAATTTATAAGTAAAAGGAATTTTTAAAAGAATATAAAGCACTGAATTCACTACTACTTCTGGGAAATAATAAGGGTGATGGCTACAACATCATCAGTATCATTTTCGAGTTTCTATGTGATGGATTTGCTATCAATAGTAAATTAAAATTGAAGTTTTATTGTGATAAACGAATTTGAATTTAAAATCCAAGTTGGAATTGATAAATACAAGTGGAATGAATTTGAACTTATACTATGAAATGATAAAAGTTTAACTTTGGTAAAGTTAAAATAAATTTGAGTTATCATAATAAAATATATGATTTGAAATTTAACTAAAGGAAAGTTAAATAAATGGATTTAAACTAGATTAGATAAGTTATTGAAATAAAAATTAAAACTTGACTGGTAAAGTGATTATATAATATGAATTGGGAAGTTTGAATAAATAAGTTGTATAAATTATAAAATGAGAAAATGTAAGTAAAACCAAATATTAAAATTGTTAAACAATTTTCTTAAGAAAAACAAAATCTGAATTTGAATAAGTGATGAAATTTGACTTTAGTAAAAGCTAAATAAGATAGAATCTCAATTAAATTAGTGGTGAACTTAAGATTGTATAGTGGAAGTAAATGCAAGTGAGTTGAAATGAAACATAACTTAAGTACTGCTGAATGAAGTAGTTAAATGAATATGAGTTACATAATGAAATTCAACTCTTGTTGTAAAATGAATTAGCAATTGGATAATTGAATGAAAGTCAATTAGATATTAAACTAATTGAAATTAAATGTGTTAAACCAAAATAAATGTTGAGCGCAAATTAATAAATTTGGTTACGATTGAATATACATTGGTTGTTAGATGGATGCTAGTTGATTGAATACATATTCATGTGAAATTGAATTAATGAGATGAAAGCTAAATAATTGAGTTCAAATTGAAAGTAAGTGAATTTTAAATAGAATTGAATTTGATTTTAATTGAAAGCGAACTAACTTGAATGTAAATTAGTAAATGTAAACTAATTGAAAATGAATAAATGAATGTCAGTAAAATCCAATGTTAATGAATCATGTGATTAAATTGAAAATCAATTCAATGAATATTAATGAGAAGTGAATATATACTGACTCGGTTATGGATTTGTGGGATAGAGATTGGTTTGTTGGATGTTAGTTGGATGATAAATATATGATGGTTGGATTTGTTGTTCTTGATTGCATTTTTTTATATTGGCATAGATAGTTGTTGTATTGGTATATGTTGTACATTGATATTACTTTTCTGTATACATGTTTCTCATTTGTTGTTGAGTGTTTAGTAGGTGCATATGGCGCTGGTTTCGCATTTGGAGCTTGAGTTCGCGCTATATTAGCCGTTTATGCTCGCTAATAATATATAAGATATATATCGGATTACATATCGTATTTTTACACTTTTTTCCCTACGGAATGCCTCATCCTTGAAGATGAGATGTATATTTGTGATATAAACATGTTGTGATCCTAATACGATTGAACGACACAAAGGGGACGCTGGTGAATTATTTTTGAAAATTTAAAGCGCTAGAATTTTTATGGGAATTTTGGAAAAAAATTAATAACTAAAATTTTGATTTTGAGTTATAAATTTAAATGAGATAAGTCGGCTTTGAAAACATTACCAAGTGTGGATTTGAAAACATGGTAAAGATTTATTAGAAGTTTAACTAATGGAGTTTTGGAAAAAGTTAAAATGTTAAATAATTTTAATATCTAGTTTGAACGATTTGTTTGTGAAAAGCTAATGGATTTTGTGACTTTTTCTTATTTGGAAATTTCGAGGATGAAATTCTTTTAAGTAGGGAAGAATATAACAACCCAGAATTTCAATCATTTGAAATTTGGATATTTAATTAATTTTAAATATTCACAAGTAAATTTTATAAGCTGAATAACTTATATTTGAAATATAGTGATTTAATTGGATAATTAATTGTTAATTTAATATTTGAAAGTGTGTAAATAATTGAAATTCGAAGTTAATGTGAATAAAAATGATTTATAAAGTTGAATTAAATCCTATTTGAAATAGAATGATGTTAGTAAACTTTTATAATTGAATTAAAAAATTAATTTGTAGAAATGAATATTTAGTATTTAATTAACGTGTAAAAATAGCTATTTTTTCAAACAGTCTCGGTTTTCAATGAAACTAGTTTCATTGGATCCATAATGTTCTATTATTGTAGGATTTCAAATTTCATGTCAATCAGATTTACGGTTTAGTCATGGCAAGTTAAAACACGTAGTATTTTGTTTAAGTAAATTTTAAATTTAAATAGTCGATTCGAAAACCTGTCTCCCAATTACTATCGAATTAGCTTCTGATATATATTCCATTGTGTTCGGAATAAGAGTAAAAAATTATAAACGCCAGGCGGTACGCTTAGATTGGAGTTTGAAATTTTTTCGGATGAATAATGCGCATAAATTTTCTATATGAAGACCATAATTTTCTTCTATTTTTGTCAAACCCTAATCAAAAATAGGGCTAGCCGCCGGTTGCATTCCAATGGTTAGAAATGCACGATTTTCGTCCATCGATCTCTTCAAATCCGTAAGCAATTACGAAAAACACTCAACTACAAAGAGGAAGAGCGCATCGAGTCCTACGATTTCAACGGTCACGATCGAGTTTAATTGAGTGGATTAGCAGCTATTTGGCCTCAAAGGGCGCGCGTTAAATAGCGATTTTCTTGCTATTGGTGGCATATGGCATGGCCGTGTTTGGCATGAAGGGGCGTGGGTTTGTGGTCGTTCGAACAACCATGCTTCATCGTTGGCTCGTCATCGATAGGGTGGCGCGGTGATCAAAATTTTGAACGACATATGGGTTCTTTTGTTCGAAACAAACCTGAGAAGAAGTTGAATCCTATGCGATGGCTAGATCTCATCAAGCAAATCGTGCGGCCTAATCTATTTCTAGGTTTAAAAATAATAAATAAAAGTTGAAATTTTAGTATATATAAATTCGTACAAGCTTTAAAACAACGTAACTTCTTCATAGGAGGTCCGTTTTTGATGAAAAATGTTGCGTTGGGTCCCTATTGATGAGTACACATTTTAGAGCTGGTTTGAAGTTGATTGGAGATAGTATAAATTTTGGGTAAAATTAAACGCTCGTTTAATTTTGTTTAGAATAAAACACTAAAACTTCTAGTGGAACCAATGTGAGTACAACTCACTCTTTCTGTCTTACTGATATTTTTATATAAGTGAGAATAAATATTATTTACGCTGATTGATGATTGTTTGGATGATATATGATATGTTGTATATATATTGATTGATATTTGGATATTCCTGCGTATTGGAGCAAATGAGACCCTATACATTCCCGTGTATGAGCGGATGACTCTTTGCATGTGCATTTGCCTCGAAGCGGACATTGTACACATATTCTAATATGTACATTTGTTGTAGGTGACAGGTTGAAGGGATCCAACTAGATTCCTCACCAATATTGGTTTTATTTACAGATATTATAATATATGTTGTTATCATATGATATATGATGTTTTGGATGTCGTGATTGATATATTTAGTGTTGTTTGCAGCATTGGGCCTCTTTATGGTAATTTAAAAATGTTAAAATAATGATTTCAAATTAATGAGGTTTTTCAAGTGATTTTGAAAATAGTTGTTGTATTAAATTTTGAATTGTTATGGAATGAATTTATTTTAAATGAATAAATGTTGTAATTTTTATATTATAAAAATTATGATTTTTTGTTAAATGGAATCAGAATGTGATTTTGAAATATGCAGTTAATTATTTTATAAATCTAAATTAAAAGGGGATTTTTGAAATTATTATAAATGGTATGTATATTAGATTTATAAAATTGATATTTTATAAATAAAAATAATGGAATTATTAAGAGTTTTGTAAATGTTAAAATGGAGTTATAAATGAATCTTATAAGTGGATAAGATTTATAATTTAAGAACTTATAAAAAGAATGATTTTGTAAATAGATGATTTATAAGTAATTAACTTATAAATTGGATTTTGGCATGTACATGGTATATAAATGGAATTGGTTAGTAAAAAGGATTTTAGAAATGGAAGTTCTAAAAAAAATATGGAATTTATAAATATTGTTTTATAGATTCGAAATCGACTTACTTTGATAAGTTAAATATCAAAGTTTATTAAAGGAATTTCATCCACAATTTTGGACAGTGAATAATCCTTTAATAAATATGTAGAAATATTGGATTTGATAAGTTAATCATAGATGCTTATTAAAGGAGGTATATCCACGATTTTGGACAGTGGATTATCCTTTAATAAAATGTGTAGAAATATTGGATTTGGTAATATATTCACGATTTTGGATAGTGAATAATATTTTAAATTAAATAAATGTTTTGGAAAGTGATCTTTTAAATGAAGTTAAGTGATTTAAAGATGTTTTAAAATGTGTTAAGTATCGAATGCATAGATTTCAACATATATTGTTGAAAGGAAACGATGGACAATAACACTTGTTATAGTAAATGATTTTCGAAAGGAAATGTTTTGTATAGTATGTGGGATTTATATATCTATCTAATTTTCGAATCCCCATACTATTGATTTTGGGTTATCGTAACGATGTTTTACGCAACATTCGCTTTGACCGAAATAAATATGTTAAGAGAACGTTTTCCTTACAGAATTAAATACATACTTAATCGTGATTTAAGTATATGTAATATTTTCTAAGTATTGAAAATAAACTGAATTGTGAATTACTTATTATTAAATAACAATATGGAATTTTTTTTCCATTATAGAATGTTGAGATGGTTCAAGATTATATCTTTTTAAAGGTAATTTGAAGTGAATATTTGACAAGTGATTTAATTAATAAAATATTATTCAAAGTGCCTAGTGATTGCCTATGGTGCTAAATATTTGTTTGTTTGCTTTAATAATTAAATAAACGACTACTAAAACTTTCTATTTTAGTTCCTTGACTTGATGTGGGAACTATTTAGTCATACACTTAGTACGTAGCCTTCTACGTAGGCTTGATTATCGTTTATGTTGAGGATGTTGATCCGTGTAGTGCGGAGTATTACTCCAATCTATCGAGCTTCCTTCTTGGCCGAAGGATAGCAAGTTGAAAGTTGGAGGCATGATAAGTCTATGAGACTTAGTTTCTGTGTGAGGTTGAGACACGCTTTTGCGTGTTGGTGCGAAGAGATCGGGATCGGATTTATCTGAAAACCACTTTGGACCAACATATATGCGTTCGATTGTGCAGTTTGTTCGACGATATTGATATTCAGGATTTTCCATAGTGGAGGACTGCTTGTTGATCGTTTGGAGTTAAAAGTCCCAATATACATCCAGTAGCAGTAGTCTCTTCGTTATGAAATATCCAATGCAAGGACTATTCGCTACTAATCCTAGGGGTTTCCTGATAGGATGTGGTAGGAAAGTACCTTCAGTTTGTCCTATTCGTGAAAAATTTGTATGGATGTTTATCTGACATTGCATCTCTAAAGATTACGTACATTGGTTTTTACAAACGTACATCAGTGGTGTCGGAGAAGGCAACTTCTCTTATCTTAATACCCTCTTTGAGACGTATAAGCTTGAGGGTTGTTTTTTTATGGAAGGCAACTAGTAGTCGACGAAAATGGCCATGTGGCATTCAAAGTGATGTGATACGTAAAAGGTAATTGTTGCCTCAAGCCTCATCAACCGGAAATGACCGAAATAGGGTTAGTGCAGCAAGGCTAATGGGTCGCTCACAAGTAGGGTATGATCATCTTCTTCTAGATATATCTTTACATGCTATGACATCGTGTATTTGATTACTGTGGATTTTATGCTAGAGGGCCCTCGGCAAAGGCCGGTAACGACCGAAGGATGACATATTCGGTACCATCTAGTTATAGAGGTGGGTCGATCTTGTGTTGGTAGAGGAAGATTGTGATGGTTTCTCGGTTCATTCCTCTAAAGATGTACTGCCGGAAGGTAGTCCCTTCACCTAGTCATTTGTATGGAAATCCAAACTCCACTACGTAACTACCATTTTATTTGTAGAGCCTAATATGCTGGAATTTAATAATTGGGATAATTTCGGCTATTTTGAATATTATTTGTATACTAGACACTAATATAATATAAGGTGATTTGATATGAAATGTTTTAGTTATCGTAAGGTAAAAATATGTCCGTTTTTATGCGTGGGTGTGTCTTACGATATACTTTTGTTTTGACAAAGGAAAAGTTGGTAATTTAATAAATTCAGTTAAGTGTGTTTCTTACGCTGGTTTACCAGACTGATCCGGGCGTTCTTCCTTTTCAATGCTCGGGTCAGACCGAGTATATTTATAGGTTCAAATTTGGTGCTTTTGGAGCTTTAGCAGCTGGAGATCTTCATTTTCGTGTACACGTACCAGTTTTGATTATCCGTTGCATTGTTACTTTGTTTATTGTTGTATATTATTGGCAATTGTGAGGACATGTTATTATAACTGTCCAGGCTGATCACTAGTGATTGATTGTTGAACTTTGAATGTTGTATGTATATATATAGTTTCTATTTTGCAAAGATCACTGATATGATATTATATGTTTTTCGCTGTGATGTGAGATTCTCTATGGTCCTGTTTTGTTTTCTCTTCTCTCTTTCTTCTCTTCTCGTCTTCTCTCTTCTTTTCTTTCTCTTGACTTTCAGTCAGTCTGTGCTTTTTGGGTCGAGCATGTGTGGTTTATTATCAATTCAAAGGGTACGGATTTGCGGGTCGTCACACATAGATTATATTTCCCATGGAAACCATTGAGCCTCCCAAATTTATTTTAAAATTACCTAATATGCTTGACTTATCAGAATAAATATATACAGAAAACATTCTTTCACATTTAAAATTCTTAAAAATCGATTTGGAAGGCTTTGTTCCACTAACACGGATCAATGTCTACTTAGCAGTTACGCCCATTGGATGCGTTGCTTTCCCAGCAAAACCAAGAGTTGACTTAGGCCATTCTATAGTCCTCTCGAATTACGCCCATGAAGATCGTGATTTATGCCAGCGGTTATGCCATTGGGTTACACTGCCTTCATCAGCAAAAACTATCATAAACCTAGGCTTCTACAGCCTCCTCGAATTACACCAAATGGATAATCATAAGGTTCTTTCCAAAATCTTTTAAGAATATATCTTTTAAATTTCCAAAATTCCTTTATAGATTCTTAATTAATTTATAAATCCATTTATAAAAGTAATCTTTTATAATTTCATATTTCACTTATAAAATTTCCCTATGAAAATCAAATCCCTTCATCAATATCTCCTTTATAGATCTCAATTTATCTTTACAAACATCTTTGAAATTTCCAAGTTATCTATAAAATATTCTTTTTGTAAATCCCAAATACCCACTGATAATTCCTTTTTATCTTTAAATCATTAACCTTTGTAACATCCCACATTAAATTACAATTTTTATATGCAAATAATTTAATTAAGTTATATACGTTTGAAATTTTAAAACAAAGAAATGTTTGTAATTGGGGCAACTAATTAATATTATTTGGAATACATGTATATTTATGTAACAAATAAATTAGAGAGAGAAATTATATAAAATTAATCAATAGGGAAGATTAATTAATGGTATTTTTTAAAAGGGAAATTAATATTCAATTAATTAGTAGAGGTGAATACTTGATAGGAACTAACAAGAAAGGGAACATATATTGTAGCAACTAATTGATATGATTTGAAACATATATATTGGTGCAAGGGAATAAATTGGAGGAAGACTATTTATGCAAGTAATTAATTGTCAATTAATAAGCTTGGAGACTTTTGGTAACATATATAATTAAGATTGTGATTCAAAATTCACTTGTAGAATATATATGCATGCAATAATTATGAGAATAAAATAAATTAATATGCATATGCGATGAATAATATGATGTTGGTTGGCATATTAATGTGGGAAAAATTCGTAGTGCAGGTAGGGATTAATTGGATAGTAAATTAATTCTAGGCATATATGAAATCTATTGATTGGGTGATTAATAGGGGAATCTTATTTAAAAGAAACATCACATTTAAAAATACATGTTTCCATACATTGCGGGAGAGAAGGGAAAAGTAATTAATGAAAAGATTGTTGGAGATTCAATTTGAAATAAAAACAAACGCAGAAGAAAACATATTAATTTAATGTCCATAGACTGAGTGTATGCTTTAGATTTTAGGGTTTATATCTAATGGTTAGCGCTGATTTGAAACACTATAAATATAGGTACAAAGCCTCATTTTTATTCTCACTATTTCTCTTTCCTGTAGAAGCTCAGCCAATTTTCTATCTCTTCTACACTTTCTTAATAACAAAATTTTAGACCTAATTCACACGAATTTAGATCTAAATAGAAAGAGAATAGAATTAATCAAGTAACTAGGAATTGGTTCAAATCAGAAGGCTATGTCAAAGGTAAAACCCAAGATCTGAGCTTTATTTTCTATTTCTAGTCCAAATCTCTTCCTTTTCTCTTTCAAATATTATAGACCTATAAATATATCGTTTTTAATTCCAAATAGGGATTACAAGAGAGGTGAATATAGATGTTAGAGATAGATCTGAGATAAAAACAGGGATATTTGGAAAGCAATGTGAGTGGATTTAATTATATCCTTTACGTTTATGATCAATCATCGCAAAATTCCCGTTAAATAATGTTATTCAGTATTTCATTAATTAATTCTGTTAATTAGTTATGATGAACTGTAAGAAATTTAAGTTATTTACATCTAATTTGAAGTTATAATTTAGCGTAAACGATAGTTTCTTTTTGTCCTCTTTGTACACGAATAATATAGTTAAAAAGAAAATTTTCTACTATGGATCAAAATGGAAAAATACTAGATTAGATGTAAAATAAGAAAAGTTGGAATAAAGCTAGAAAAATGGAAATCTGCAATAAATTACGCTAAGACGAGAATAATAAATTAATCTAATAACTTGATTTAGAAGTAAGTAATAGATTAATTGGTTGGTTTAGAAAATACGATACATTTCTATAATTTAAAATTTAAAAGACAACGATAAATGTAGCTGCAAGAATAAAAGAAAGAAAAAGGGAATTTGTTTAAAATAGAGAAACCACTGCATTTTACACTATTCCAAAAAAATAAAAGAAATACCTTAAAGTTAAGAATTATTATTTATAGTATTTTATGGAAATGGATTTTTAGAAATTATTTCCTAGAATAGAAAAAAATAAAGTAAAGTATGAAAGAAATTTAGTAAACTATTAGAAAAGAATTTGAAGCCGTAAACGATAATGAACCTAGATCTGCATTTACTGCACGGACTATACAATGAGACAGTTATTATGATAAGTGAATTATATAATATAATACAATTAAAGAGAATTGCATATCATAATAAAACAAGAAAACCTAGAACACAAGAGAGACACTTGTAATAATATACAGATTATAAAAGAAGATAAAAGTAACAATTACAAGTAAAATTATAACATAGGTTATAACTAAAGTAGAAAGAACGAAAAGGATTATTTAAGATCTAAATTAAGTTAATAAAATAATAGAACAGAGACAATAGAAGATGCTTATTTAATAAAATTATGACTTAAATTAAGTTAAATAAGCAAGGTAATAGAAGTGGCAGTACCAACAACATTCCCGATTAGATCAATGGTGGTCTCACAATAGCCAGAAGTAAGATGATGGTAAGATATGCTAATTAGGGTATATAAGTAGCCAACAAAATAAGAAAAGTAAACTAAACACAAATATAAGGTTAGACGCAGGGTCTAATAAAAGAGAGATGCGTTTGGAGTAGCCCAAAGGATGAAGAACCTTACGAAGCAGTTTATCACAAATTTCAACAAAGGAGAAGCATCCAACTTAGTTATTTTGGGCTAGAAAGAAGTACGAGACTTCAATGGGACGTGAGGATACTCTAGGATGGCCCATTGGGCGGGCCTAACGAAGCTGCATCCTCGAAGGCAGGTCTGTAGGTGTTCCATCAAGAGAGTATGCCTTGACTGCTTTTTGCATAGTAGGACCATTATAGCAGTCAGAAGGGGTTGGTGTTCGGAGTAGGATATTCGTCTATCCCAGTACTTGCAAGTAAGTTTATTGGGCAGGACCCAAAAGGATAGTCGCATGCGGATATCGGTTGGCATCAAAACCAGGAGCAATTTCGAAAAAGACTAGGGTTAAAACCAAAAGTTCAATGATTCTTTCACCATAGAGACACTGGATGAGGGGCACCTCCAATTGGATGTTAGATTTTTTGCAGTAGGGCACAATCACTTAACTCTTTAGAGGTCTTTCGATTAGTTAAGGGGTGGTTGCATGGGGCCATAGCCACGATGAGAAAAGAAACAGACCAACTAGAATATCTATATTGTAGGCCTAACGAAGCTATCCTTTACAGATATAGAAAATCCCCTACCGAGTTCCGTACAAGATAGCCTTATTGGAAGGATTCAGAGAGTAGACAGAACAATTATGTATAGTCCTCCATGTACGCATTGGGTGCTACGTTGCGGAAGTCCGAACATTAGTATAGACTAGTGCGGACGCAGTATTAAGTTTTCATAGTAGACGACGAAGCATCTGTATTGTAGGCCTCACAAAGCTGTCTTTTACGGATGTAATCACAGAACGCTATAGGAGCAAGACGATGGAGTCCTTTGCGAGGAGGATACGAAAGGTACTATGGATAGTACCTAGGATCGATATGGTCATTGGGCATATAACTACACACACATATCAATTATTAGGTTTAATCTACTAAGAAGTATATGGCTACGATTCACGCACAGAAGCGAGAGTATGATAAACCTATTGAATCTAATATAACAGTAAATGGAAATAAAATGGTATATGTAGAATTAAGCCTAAAAGTGTATAATTTATCCATTCACTGAGCTTTAGTTCTGACCCCCTCCTCAAAACATCCTATATGTGAGGTAGATGGCAGAGACTTCCTAGCTTTGAGACACTTGTTTAGAAAATGTTATTATATTGGTAAGTGTTGAGTTACTATTATATTCTAGTCAATTCTGCTTTGAGATATTTAATTGAGCTCTAATATATTTGTCTTTTACTATTTTCAGGATATTAAATTCCTAACTCGGATTTCAACGGGCTTGGGTTTTAGCATTTTTGCGAAAAGTCCAGACCCATGGAATTTGGGTTGTTATAACTGTTATCCCAATCATTCAAAAGCGCCAAAAACTTATTGATCGATGGATTTCTATCGAGTTAGAAAACCGTCGAAAAATTTCGAAATAAATTTAACCACAAGCGCACGGTGTACGAATGTAGCACGTATGCGAGTACGGGTCGATCTATAAGGAATTGATGATTTTAAAATTCTATTCAATCAAATTAAACAAAGTTGAAAGTGTGATTAGATAAAAATGTAAGAAACTAACAAAAATTAGCAAAAGAAAAATAGATAAAAAATATATAAGAGTTAAATGAAAATTTAGAGATAAATCCACTCTCTAGATCATATAATTTAACAATTAATGAAATTATGATCTCTTTTTTAGTCATAAGTACCATAAGCATGACTCATGTGTGCTATTAATTAGCTCAACATAAGCCATCAAACTATAAAACAACATTTAAACCACTTACTAACTCTCATGAAAATGACAACAAAGTTGAAAATGAAATCTATTTTAAGTATGGCCTATTAACTATTAATTAGAAACATAGACCATCAAATTTGAATTTCAAATCACTCTCTTATGCCATAATCATATTTTGATGAAGAGGCATTTGTGTTAATGATTGTTTAAGTATAGCCTTTTGGTGTCAACAATATAGGCTATCAAATTCAAAACAAAAACAACAAATTAAACCACTTCAAACATTGTCATTAAACACAAAAAGAGAGAAATAATATCAAAATGTTGAATCTACATACTAGAGAGCTTCATTACTCCTAAACTGAAGGGATTAAGCTCTCATATTTGTTATCATATGAACAAATGTAGAAAGCAACATTAAACAAACAAGAGGACAAAGAGAGAAAAAGAAAAGGAAAAACTAATCTACTTGCATAAAATAAGAGAGATCTACACTACCTGCATAAAAGGAAATGAACATGTAATTAAAAAGAAACAATAATTAACATTGCGTAAAATGAAAAGAAAATTACATAAAATAAAAAAATGACTAAGTAGCCATGGAAAGGGAAAGAGAGCTTTCTTGAGCCTAAACTAATCTAAAGAGAGACTAAGGGAGAGAAGAGATTACATGAAACATATGAGTATTTATACATGTATGAAACCCTAATTCATATTTTTGGAGAATGCCCAAAATGCCATTGAGGTAATGTGGAGGCCAAGTAATCATTAGCTTATACTAATCATCATTTAAGTGTACATGAAGCCATTAACTCCATAAGCATGTGCATTAGCCTCTAATTTGTACATGAAGGTGGTGGGTAGGTGGGGTCCTCCATATTCTTCATTTTGAATTATTTCCATCTTCATTACTTTGTATTCTTTTTGTGCATGCATATCTTCTTCATGAAGCAACCAGTAATTGAAATCAAATACCTAAAAAATAGTATAGAAATTTCCAATTAAATTTTCTCAATTTAATATATGCACAAAAATGACCATTTTACCCTTGGATGAAGATGAATATGTGACAATTTGGAATTAATATGGATTTTGGTTAAAACAAGTTAAAATACCTAATATGATCATTTATTCAATTTAAATAGATTAAATATGGTGGTAAAAATATGCACATTTACGTGCACATCACATTCCCTTTCAGAAACCCAACATTTTCACTTTGTAGCTTGTTAAAAATACTCTTTCCACAAAAGGAATCTCTTTTTGATATTTCCATTTGAATATAAATACTTCGGAATCAGTTCCTTATTCATTTAAAACGAATGACTTAATTTCATAAAAATATCACTTTAAAACTTTTTATCAAAAAATAATATAGTTTGAAACCCTTGTAAATAATTATCAAATAGTATATTATAATAACTTCAAAACAACCCTTAAAAATCCACCTAGGTTATTGATCAGAAACAATATAGTTTAAATAAAGTAATCGATGTTTTACTATCCACTTATCAAATAATTATATTACCACAAATAAATAATCCCACCTAAAATCTCGAAATAGTCCTTACACAATTTAATCAAGACAACCAACGTTTCTATATAAACCAATCTGCAAATCATTTATAAATAATAACTTAAACAAAAACACTTGTATATATTTGCCCAATAAAACATTTTACTTCAGATTAAAAAATCTGAAGTTAAATACAATCGGTAACTTCTAAATTTCAGAACAAGCTCAATAACTTCAATGACACTTAAACAAGCAACCATTTTATTCAATTTAACCATCCAAGTTAAATTATCAATATTCACATGATCCATTTACAAATATACGTCCAATTCCATGATTTACAAACAATTCGTTAAATGGCACTTACCCCATATTGATTGTGACGCCCCACCTCTATACCCACGCTAGCCAAGAACACTACGATGTAGTGCTGTCAACTAGCACGGAGATTGAGGCTATTGAGGTGAGACCATCCGTGTAACTTCTTTGTGCGAGCACCGTTATGTCAGATAGTGTAGCATGCATTTCATTTAAGGAGGAAGTCCGACATACCGATACAAACTCAAAGCTATCACACGGTAACTATAAATAATCTTCGAAAACAAACATAGAAATAAGCATAACACAATCAGCCACAGACATCCATATCACAAAGGTGGAAGAAGATATGGATATATAACTAACACATGAAAGTGTACATCAGAGTAGTGGTCAAAAAGATCCACAATAATACAAAAGAATAGCCACACGTGCTCTACAAAAGAATACAACTATGAGTCTATATCTCAAGTGTATACAACAAAAACTGCTAATCTAAATAGTTAGCTAAAAGTCAGAGTAGCAAACCCCGGGAAGAAGTCAAGCAGAAGCACCTGTAACATCTCGGTCTGACCCGAGTATTATTTAAGAAAATAATAAACGGATCAGTCTAGCTATAAATATCAGATGACATGGCATAAAATAAAAGATATGGCATAACATAAAATATCCATACTAACATACTACTATAAGTATGAAAATGATGATCAACAGAAGGTCAATCAATACGAGATAAATCAATATCACAAGAATCTTCTCAAAGATCCAAAGAGGGCATCATACCCTAAACTTGTACTCATAACAAGTCAATGACATAAATTGCAGAAATCAACACAGGAAATCCAGAAATCATAGAAAAAGGGAAAGAGGCCTATCACATGATGGTCCGAAGACCATGGGGAGCTACCCCATATGGACGATTCGGAATCACCCAGATGAGGTCTAGGCTAACCAAAAAGCAAAAAGGTATGTGTGAATGGAATCACACAAATGGTGTCTAGCCTGACCTCGCAACAAAAAGGTATGTGTGAGTGGAATCACACAAATGGTGTCTAGGATAACCAAAAAGCAAAAAGGTATGTGTGAATGGAATCACACAAATGGTGTCTAGCCTAACCAGGAAGCAAACAAAGAGACATCGCACAATTGCTAGCCTAAATCACAAAATGATCGTCATGATCAACAAGAAGTGTCAATTACACTAAGCTAGTAAATATAAAAGTTTAGCTTCGTGTCCCATAACCACTTGCTTAACTCAAATATTTATGAACAAACTGTAGATCTTCACTAGAAAATTGTCACAAAAAGGTTCAATCGAACAAGTCCAAGAGTTAACAGACGAAGCAAACGCAAGCATTTCATACCACTTGTTTTACTAAGCCGTTTAATTCCATTTCTCATACGAGTGAGGTAAAGGTTTGTATATACTAGTAGATTGGAAAATGGTTTAAGAAAAGAGCTTTGTTATTGAAAATAGAGTTGAAATCATTTTGTTGAAAGAGTTTTGATATTTACTACTAGTATTGAAACCTTCATATTTTAAAGTGACAAATCATAGAAGTGATTGTAGAAACAATCAATCATAAAAATTCACATACGAAGACGTGAATAAAATCCAAAGAAACCGATTAAGAATCCATCGAAATAGATATTCAAAAATCCATAAAATCGACCGAGAAGCCCAAGATAGTTTGTCTCGAAGAATGATCAACTCAGCATTTCAACAAAGCAAGTTCTATTGAATGTTTTTAGATAAGGTCCCCTACTGAGGGGGGGTCCGGAGGGGGCGGGGGTGCGGGGGCAACGCCCATGCTACAGGGTTCGACCTGCCCGGTCAGGTCGCGGGGGTCCAGGGGGCAGCGCCCCGTCCAAAACGGTGCGACCTAGTGAAGACCTAAGGGAGAATAGGATCGAGCAACCTAATGGAGTAAAGGTCATGCGACCTAAAGGTTTTAAGGTCTAACGACCTAACACAAGACAAGTCCGAGCGACTCAAGAGGTCAAATGGGAGTGCGTCCTATCAGGTCATCAGGACGAGCGACCTAACATAAGTAGCCAAGCGACCTAACTGGAGCGACCTAGAGGAATAAGGGTCATGCGACCTAGAGGAATAAAGGTCATGCGACCTAAAGGGGAGCAGTCTATCTAGGTGAGTGAGGTCGAGCGACCTACGATCTAACGAGGTAAAGGCCTAACGACCTAGTGAAACACGCGACCTAAAGCCATCGTGTTACGACCTAAAACCCACGAGTTACGACCTAACTCCGAAGACGTTAGAAATGGCCAGAACGACCTACGACCTAAGGTCCATACGACCTATGACCTAAGGTCCATACGACCTAACTCTGAAGACTTTAGAAATGGCCAGAACGACCTACGACCTAAGGTCCATACGACCTACGACCTAACTCCGAAGTGAAAATTCAAGGCAGTGCGAGCTAGCGCGAGAACACGCGAGCGACCTAACTCCGAACACAGAAAAATGGCCAGAACGACCTAAGTGCAGAAAATTCACCAAAACGCTAAAAGTTGGAGTTTTTCGCCAATCCAATCCAAACCAAATGCTAATATGCATGCAAAAATGATAGGGAATCATTCCCAACTGTCCAATATAGTTATAGGCTAGAATTGTGAGATAAAAATCTCACCTTTGCACCAAAAACCAATGAAAATGAAGAACAAAGCAAGCAAGAATCAATCCCTCTTCAATCCCAATGCAAGAAGCTTGAATCCAATGTCTTCTTGTTGAATTTGGAGTTGAATGATGGATTTGAAGTTGAATTTGAGCTTGGAGTTTTAATTTCCCATTCCCACTACCATTTTTGAAGAAGCTTGAAGGTTTAAAGCAATTAGAAAGTTATGAAGAGGGGAGGGTGGAGTTTGGGTTTAATAGGTTAAAAGCCCAACTATTGGTCTCAAGTGAAAAAAGTGGTGAAATTCCAACAACTCCAAACTTATCAATGCTTATACTTAAAAAAGTTGCAAACGGCGATTCGAACTCAATGGAAGTGGTCTCGAGTCCTAATTTGAACGTATGCAAAAAGTAGCTTTTCGGACTGTATTCCGACTAACGATAAAATATTTTAACTAAAATATTTAAATATAAAATCGATAAATATGCGGGTTGTTACAGACTCCCCTCCTTAAAGAAATTGCGTCCTCGCAATATATAAGATGGAAATAAAAATTAACAACCATAAAAGCATATTATCACAAAAGAAATTTGAAATAAGAAGTTCACCTCATTGAGCACTTGAAAGTTAGTCCGGATGTGTTCGCTCGATGAATTCTCTAGATTCCCAAGAGCAATCTTTAGGATTTGAGGACCATTGAGCCTTCACAAGCGGAACATCTTTATTTCGAAGTCGTTTGACCTCCGAAGCAATAATTCGAATATGATGCTGCTCGAAAGTTAAATTCGGTGAAACTTCAATTTCTTCCACAACACCAAGCTTAAGAATAGAATCAGAATCTCGTAGGCATTTCCGTAATTGAAAAACATGAAACACGTCATGCATAGCAGAAAACTAAGCCGGTAATGTAAGGCGATAAGCCATAGAACCAATACGCTCGGCAATAGGAAATGACCCAATATATTGAGGCGCTAATTTTCCCCATCGACAGAAATGTATACAACACCTTACACAGGTGAAACACGAATAAAATCTGGACTTGAAACCAGCTTCTTACTGATCTTAAGCCAACAAGAAGAAGATCGGCATACCCTCCCCTAGAGTGCCTCGAAAGGTGCCATACCAATACTAGATTGGAAGCTATGATTATAGGAAAATTAAACAAGAGAATTATGATTTTACCAACTTCCACAAAAATCAAGCACACAACACAAAGATGGTCTTCAAGAGTTTGGTTCACACGCTCTGTTTGTCCATTGGACTGAGGAAATAAGCGGTGCTAAAATTAAGCTTCGTTTCTAAAGCTTTTTGAAGACACTTCCATAATCCACTAGTAAACAGTGGATCACTATTGCTATCAATAGAAGTAGGAACTCCATATAATTTAACAATTTCTTTGAATAAAGAGTTTGGCCAAAAGAGGAACGATTCGGTGAAACCGAACGGGAATAAAATGGGCTAATTTAGTAAGTCTTTCTACTATAACCCATAAGTTACCATGACCCGAATGAGAACGGGAAAGGCCATCTATAAAATCCATGGAGATTTGGTCCCACTTTCAAATTGGAATTTCTAAAGGTTGCAATAACCCATCAGGCCTTTGGTGTTCGGCCCTGACAAGTTGGCAAGTCATGCAACACTTAACAAAGTTAGCGATAACAGATTTCATTCACTCCCAATAATAAAGTCGCTTCATATCTGCGTACATTTTACTACTACTGGGATGAATGGTAATTGTAGAACGATGAGAATCTTCTAAAATATTTTTACGAAGATCACTAATAATTGGTATGATAAGTTTACCACATTTTCAAATGCCGCTACAAGAATCAATATCAAAGTCTTTCAAACCTTCAATATCAATTTTTCATCCCAACAACTTTGGCTAAGAAGAGCCAATTCGGGATTTAGCCCCTTTTGAGCTATAAGAATGCAGTCTAAAAGAGAAGGTTGAGCCTCTAGACTACATAAAACAAGGGGTGCACATATATCAGATTTTGTGATCTCAAATCTCACAAGGGGATAGAGTCTCGGGATCGTTCCATTCGGATATCATCATAGAAACAACTGCTTGTTGCTTACGACTAAGTGCATTGGTAACACGATTTCCCCTTTCCGGGAGTATAAAGAATATCAAGATCATAAGATGCAAGAAATTCGAGCCAACGTGGTTGACACAAATTAAGTTTCTTATGAGAAAATAGATATCCCAATGATTATTATCGAGGTAGAGAACAAATTTCTCCACCAAAGATGATGATGCCAAATATTGAAAGCAAAATCAATATCCGCGAGCACCAGATCATAAGTGGCATACCTAGTCTCGATCGACTTTAAAAATTTAGAAGCAAAAGTGATTACACGTTCTCTTTCGTAAGAGAATGACATCCAAACCAGTACAATAAGCATTGGTACTAAAGTTAAAGTCTTGGTTCCCTTCGGGAATCACAAGAATAAGAATATTGAAAAGAAGGAATTTAATCTTCTTTCCCAAAAAGCTAAAACTTTAAAAATCACAATTACCTTCATAGAAAAATTTATATTTTACAAGTCAATTTATTGTGTCTGATTGTCTCATCAAAGCGTTTAGGAAATCCCTATCGATAGCGTTGATCAAGCGCATCGACCAGAATTCTTAAAACACTAAATGGGCAATACAACACAAAATTATCTTTTTATAGGAATTTAAAATATCTTCTTAAAAAGGTTTGCAAAATTTTAAATTTCTATTCTCATCCAAAATTAATAAATACAAGATTGGAATTATTGGGATATTCATAGAATACTTGATTTATAAAAGGGATGAAATAGACTGGATAAACTGAATGACACAATATGTCATTCATATAAATCATAACGAGTGCGGAATGCGGTATGTGGAAGGCTAACCTCCGCAACTCATAGCGATTGAAATTCAGTGGCAAGGTCAAACTAGAAAGACCTTAACACCACTCAAAAAGGTTGCTTAGGTGATAATCCTAAGACAAACTCAAAAATACTGGAAAATTCTCAACCGATAAGAATGAGAGAGATATCTCTTTACTCAACATGTGAGCTAAAAGAGCAAAATGATGCCATCGATTTGAAATCGAAATCACAAAGGAAAAATATGAATCTGCTTAACAGATCGAAAATATCGAAAATGAATAGTCCTTTCGAAAAAATTGGATATGGGATTTGCAATAAGCCAATCCTTTCACGCAAATCAATTCCGAAACCTAAGCAATGCATAACATGCAAATTGGTTCGGAAAGAAAAATCAGATGAAATAATTTTCGATATCAATAAAAAGCAAGTAGAGTGTTGCGGATCCACTAATCCGGATTCGCAATCCTCAAAGAAGTCATCAAGCCCAAAACATAAAAAGAAAGAGAATCAACAAGTTCTTTTGATATAAAAATGATGAGACGAACCCATATCAAAAAGAACTCGAATCGGATAATCGAAAACAAATGAAATTAAGGATTAAATAAGAAGTACCTTGACCCAGAGGAGTTTCGTTAGAAGCTTTTAGCTTTCCTTCTCTTTTGTTAGGTCGCATGGGACATGTAGACAAGAAATGGCCCGAGCCTTTGCAATAGCGGCAATAGAGAGGTTCCGGGCACTTAATTACATAATGGTCTGTGGAACCACAATTGTAACATCGTTTACGACTAGAGGTAGGTGGCTTGGCTACCGAAGTTTCTGGTTCCACCCTCTTCTTGCTTAGAAGTATGGGGAATACAGAAATATGATGACTTGAATCTTTGCAATAACGACAAAAGAGTGGTTCCAGACACTCCTTCGCATAGTGGTCCCTAGAACCACAATTGTAGCATCGTCCATGATGAAGGATTGGAGTCTTTGCTACAAAAGCAGGTTGCTTCACCTTCTTATCGGGATAAGGGCTTTTGAACTTAATATGCCTCTTCTTGGACATCCCAATATCAATATCAATTCCTTTATCAGCCTCTTCTTCTTGTAGAGTGATATCTACAAGTTGGTCGAAAGGAACTTCTAGTTTCAAAGGTAAGATCTTTGTGGGATTCTTACTCAAAGCATAGATAAACCTTTGATTCGGAGCAAGATCCGAAAGTTGTTGGGCAGACATGAATACGCCATCCAAAGAAGGACTACTGGATTGACCAGCGCTAGGACTGCCAAAACAAACCATCTCTTCTTTCTTCAAGAAAGAAAGGAAGAAGAAGGAAAAGATTATTCTCAGAATGAATATCAAGCAATCTTGATAGATAGAACAAGGAATCACAAAAGAAATTAGGATGAATCGGTACGAAGACTCGAATTAATCCTAAGGTAGGACTCCTAAGACGGACTTAGGACGATGATCCTTGTTAAGTTATTCTACATTGTTCCGAAGTTTGGCTCTGATACCAAGCTGTGACGCCCCACCTCTATACCCACACTAGCCAAGAACACTACGATGTAGTGCAGTAAACTAGCACGGAGAATAAGGCTGTTGAGGAGAGACCATCTATGTAACTTCTTTGTGCGAGCATCGTTATGTCAGATAGTATAGCATGCATTTCATTTAAGGAGGAAGTCCGACATACCGATACAAACTCAAAGCTATCACACGGTGGCTATAAATAATCTTCAGAAACAAACATAGAAATAAGCATAACACAATCAGTCACAGACATCCATATCACAAAGGCGGAAGAAGATATGGATATATAACTAACACATGAAAGTGTACATCAGAGTAGTGGTCAAAAAGATCAACAATAATACAAAAGAATAGCAACACGTGCTATACAAAAGAATACAACTATGAGTCTATATCTCAAGTGTATACAACAAAAACTGCTAATCTAAATAGTTAGCCAAAAGTCAGAGTAGAAAACCCTGGGGAGAAGTCAAGTAGAAGCACCTGTAACATCTCGGTCTGACCCAAGTATTATTTAAGAAAATAATAAACAGATCAGTCTAGCTATAAATATCTGATGACATGGCATAAAATAAAAGATATGGCATAACATAAAATATCCATACTGACATACTACTATAAGTATGAAAATGATGATCAACAGAAGATCAATCAATACGAGATAAATCAATACCACAAGAATCTTCTCAAAGATCCAAAGAGGGCATCATACCCTAAACTTGTACTCATAACAAGTCAAAGTCAATAACATAAATTCTAGAAATCAACACAGGAAATCCAGAAATCATAGAAAAAGGGAAAGAGGCCTATCACATGACGGTCCGAAGACCATGGGGAGCTACCCCTTATGGATGAGTCGGAATCACCCAGATGAGGTATAGGCTAACCAAAAAGAAAAAAGGTATGTGTGAATGGAATCACACAAATGGTGTCTAGCCTGACCTCGCAACAAAAAGGTATGTGTGAGTGGAATCACACAAATGGTGTCTAGGCTAACCAAAAAGCAAAAAGGTATGTGTGAATGGAATCACACAAATGGTGTCTAGCCTAACCAGGAAGCAAACAAAGAGACATTGCACAATTGCTAGCCTAAATCACAAAATGATCGTCATGATCAACGAGAAGTGTCAATTACACTAAGCTAGTAAATATAAAAGTTTAGCTTCATGTCCCATAACCACTTGCTTAACTCAAATATTTACGAACAAACTGTAGATCTTCACTAGAAAATCGTCACAAAAAGGTTCAATCGAACAAGTCCAAGAGTTAACAGACAAAGCAAACGCAAGCGTTTCATACCACTTGTTTTACTAAGCCGTTTAATTCAATTTCTCATACGAGTAAGGTAAAGGTTTGTATATACTAGTAGATTGGAAAATGGTTTAAGAAAAGAGCTTTGTTATTGAAAATAGAGTTGAAATCATTTTGTTGAAAGAGTTTTTATATTTATTACTAGTATTGAAACCTTCATATTTTAAAGTGACAAATCATAGAAGTGATTGTAGAAATAATCAATCATAAAAATTCACACACGAAGACGTGAATAAAATCCAAAGAAACCGATAAAGAATCCATCGAAATAGATATTCAAAAATCCATAAAATCGACCGAGAAGCCCAAGATAGTTTGTCTCGAAGAATGGTCAACTCATCATTTTAACAAAGCAAGTTCTATTGAATGTTTTTAGATAAGATCCCCTACGGAGGGGGGATCCGGGGGGGTGGCAACCCCCCTAGGTGGGGGTGCGGGGGCAATGCCCCTGCTACAGGGTTCGACCTGCCCGGTCAGGTCGCGGGGGTCTAGGGGGCAGCGCCCTGTCCAAAACGGTACGACCTAGTGAAGACCTAAGGGAGAATAGGATCGAGCAACCAAAGGGAGTAAAGGTCATGCGACCTAAAGGTTTTAATGTCTAACGACCTAACACAAGACAAGTCCGAGCGACTCAAGAGGTCAAATGGGAGTGCGTCCTATCAGGTCATCAGGACGAGCGACCTAACATAAGTAGCCAAGCAACCTAACTGGAGCGACCTAGAGGAATAAGGGTCATGCGACCTAAAGGGGAGCGTCTATCTAGGTGAGTGAGGTCGAGCGACCTACGACCTAACGAGGTAAAGGCCCAACGACCTAGTGAAACACGCAACCTAAAGCCATCGTGTTACGGCCTAAAACCCACGAGTTACGAACTAACTCCGAAGATGTTAGAAATGGCCAGAACGACCTACGACCTAAGGTCCATACGACCTACGACCTAAGGTCCATACGACCTAACTCCGAAGATGTTAGAAATGGCCAGAACGACCTACGACCTAAGGTCCATACGACCTACGACCTAACTCCGAAGTGAAAATTCAAGGCAGTGCGACCTAGCGCGATAACACGCGAGCGACCTAAGGGTTAGGTCGCGAGCGACCTAACTCCGAACACAGAAAAATGGCCAAAACAATCTAAGTGCAGAAAATTCACCAAAACGCTAAAAGTTGGAGTTTTTCGCCAATCCAATCCAAACCAAATGCTAATATGCATGCAAAAATGATAGGGAATCGTTCCCAACAGTCCAATATAGTTATAGGCTAGAATTGTGAGATAAAAATCTGACCTTTGCACCAAAAACCAATGAAAATGAAGAACAAAGCAAGCAAGAATCAATCCCTCTTCAATCCCAATGCTAGAAGCTTGAATCCAATGTCTTCTTGTTGAATTTGGAGTTGAATGATGGATTTGAAGTTGAATTTGAGCTTGGAGTTTTAATTTCCCATTCCCACTACCATTTTTGAAGAAGCTTGAAGGTTTAAAGCAATTAGAAATTTATGAAGAAGGGAGGGTGGAGTTTGGGTTTAATAGGTTAAAAGCCCAACTATTGGTCTCAAGTGAAAAAGTGGTGAAATTCCAACAACTCCAAACATATCAATGCTTATACTTAAAAAAGTTGCAAACGGCGTTTCGAACCCAATGGAAGTGGTCTCGAGTCCTAATTTGAACGTATGCAAAAAGTAGCTTTTCGGACTATAATCCGACTAACGATAAAGTATTTAAATAAAATATTTAAATATAAAATCGATAAATATGCGGGTTGTTACATTGATTGACTACCAATTAAACATTTGCCCCAAATTTTATGTCATAGCATGTCAGAAGTTTATTTGCTTCTAACATATCATTCCAACCACATTTCCATTTAATACCAGACAGTTTATTTGGCCAAATAGATAACACCAATATATTCCAATTCAATTTACGTTATAATTAAACAATGTAATTCGAAAATAATCCATTTATCAATTTCGTACATATATGACTCAATACTGGAAATAAGCTTAAAAACAAAGATAAACAGTTTAATCGCAATTCGAGATGCTATATCATGACCGTAGGTCCGGTTCACCCAATCTAATAGCATTTCAAGATGCTATATCATCATTCTAGATTAATTTCAACAATCATCAATTTCAAAAACTCAAACAAGCTAAAATAAATTTATTTATTATAAAAATATACTAATTAACCAAATGAGTGAGTTTAACTCACCATAGTTTCAGTTGTCGCTTTCGCGTTCAGGTTCGTCTAAAATCAACAGCATTTCATTTTAGCTTAAAATTCCAATAGCTTCAATTCCTACCAAACTAATTCCATAGCATATTATTCATTGTTACGAACGTAGCGCAAAAATCCATGCTCAAATCTGACATAAAACGATCAAGATATTGCATTTTTAAGTTTTGAATTAAATAATATAATTTATCAACTAATTACATTCTTAATATAAATAATTACCCCTTAATTACACTACTAATGCATCTCCTTCCTCAAATATGAGATCTTGCTCCAGAACTTCGACCCCTTCATGGCCGCTTCTTTCACCCCTTTCTCTCTCCACCATAGACGAAATGCCACGTCTTCAACACCATCTGCTTCCGCTTCCCAAGCTCCATCTCCTCAACCCAAAATTATAAATACCCGAAGCCCAGAAAGAACTGCAACCGCACCCTCTTCCATTGGACCGCACCCAGGTCACACGACCCATTTCAGCGCTGCCCTCCATCGCAATTCGCTAGCAGCAACTTTTCCAACCTAATTAACATATCTATACTCCATTTCTTAATTTAATGCCTACACCTTGCTTACAAGCTAACCTTAGCTCCACCAATAACTCATCGAACATCACTAACGAGAATCGCACCCATGGATTGAATACAAATTGAAGGCATTCCCATTTTGAAACCCACATTAGCAAAGAGAATTACATAGTAATTCTGTCTATTAATGCGGAGAATAAGGCTGGTTAATGGCGACCATCATAGTTTTTCATTAGATAAGAGCCAAGTATGTCAGTTTTGGCATTTGTTTTTTTTGATTTCATCTCGAGTATTCGACATACTTAATTCCTATCCAATACACAACTATGGTGGCTACATGGTCGATTTAGAAAAAGAATATAATAACTACAACAATAACAAGATACATAACAACATCACATAATATATAGACATACATATACATCCAATGTAATACAACCTGTCACAAGTGGTATTCAACCATAATATATACATACATCCCCTTAAAAGAATATTTATACATTATATCGATCCTAAACAAAAGACTACTACACCAAAAACTAAGCCATAACAAAGCGATGGTGAAATCCAAAAGTTAAAGCTAACATAGGCCCAAAAGCTAACCTACAACTCAGTCTGACCCGAGTAATAAATACACGAGTCAGGCTAACTAGAAATTGATATTAGCAAAAGATAAAGGAATACATGTGCATAAGGAAAACATTCCTTTAAAGATAAAGGAATGATATAAGAAAGTCTATTTGTACCACCAAGAATAAGTATTCCATAAGGGCTCAGAGTTAATTACATGCTAAGGTTTAACATGGAATAGATGTTTCACATTCAAGGGTTATACGATATAAGTGAACATAAAAATTATATAAGCCATAGGTGAAATCCTCAAGATCTCCAAATCAAAACTCACGAAACTCAATAAGAGTTCATAATCCCAATATCGAAATCACCGTAAACAACATATATATGAGCCTTTCTCTAACTCAAGGCTATAAGTAAATTCATCATCCTAAATTGGTGAAATCGAAATCAAAATTCATAAAAATTCCCTGGATTGGCCAAATTCCATTTGCATGCCGAAGCGATGCTGCACGTGCCATTCCCCTCAGTACTATATATACTAGGTGCCTCTCCCAGACGACCGAAGTCGTAAATCCCTGACGACCGAAGTCGTAATCCTAGATGACCTGAAGGTTTGTAGTACTGGTAATCCTAGAATGTTTCATAAACTCCCAAATAGGATCTCGAAAAGTGTTAACATGCGTCTCATACCACACGTTCGCATCGAATGGTTGACTAACCACTAGTCAATGTCACATTAGAAAACAGAAATCATCATAAAATCTCAAAACTTGGAAAACTCACACTCGCATCATCTCATTGGCAAGTAAAACATTATAACGGGTTCTCATAGATCATACTCCTAGAATAGGAGATCTCGAACCACAACTCCCAAATATCGACCTTCCCAGATAATTTCAAAAGTAGGAATTATAATCTCAAAGACTCGCCATAAATTGGCTAAATAACTCAGAAATCAATAACCCAGATGGTTTCGATCGTACAAGTCCAGAATTAACCGATAAAGTAAACTCACATGTCTCATACCACGTGTTTACTAAACTGTTTAATTCCCTTTCTCATACATTCAAAAAGTGTAAAAATAATGTATATTATTTATGAAATATTTAGTTGAGAAATATGATTTTAAAATAATTTTCTAAAATATTTTTCAAATATTTTTATTGAAAATTCTCCTTATTATAGGAAATAAATATATTTAAAATGCTTAAATATAATCTAATAATAATTCAAAAATAATTTGAAAATATTTTATAATAATGATTTCAAAATTCCAATTATTTAGAAATTCTCCCCAAATTTATTCAGAAGAAATAGTGCTTGAAATCGAAGAAAAACGAAGAAATTACTCCAAATCGATATTCAAATTCAAATCGAATTTAATTCGAAAATTTTAATTCCAAATTCCTCCAAAACTTGGTTAATCCATCGATGGATATCATAGCCTATAACCATCATCAAAAACATCTCAAAATTGCATAGGAATAGGTCACAAAAGCATAACAAAGGAGAATAAAATGCGGCGAAAAGTTCACGAAAACAAGACACAACTCACACAGGAATGGGTCAACCAAGAGGTCGACCCCTTGCCCCATCAGGTCGATCGCTAGGTCAACCTCCTGGAGGACCAGGTCGACGGTCCGGTCGACCTAGTAGGGCACTTGGTCGACCTCCTTGTCAACCCAACTCATGGATTTGTTTCTTGTAGCCTTTTCTTATACGCACTGATTTTTTGGATGTCTTTTGACATAGCAAAAAACAGTATTTTGAGATGAAAATTGATGTGCAGCTAGATTAACAACTACACTACGCCCCAGAAAAGATCTAGCAACAATTTGACTAAAATTGAATTTAGATAGAGGTTGCCATTTTTTTTCTTTTGTTGCTTTACTGTAAACTTTTGTTGAGAAGGAAGGAGAAAACTAAGGTACAGTTAGTTTCTCAATTACCAGAAGCCTCTAGATTAATGGCTAATGAGCCTAACCCTAACCCAAAAGCCCAAAAGTAATTATACTTAGTGAAAACTACAAGGCCATGTTCATTTTTATTCTATGTTATCATCATATTCACTCATTTCTTCATTTTAAAGACAATTAAAATGTATAGATCTTATTTGTATGCAAATGGACTTGTTATTAGAACAAAATGAAATTTATTTTAATTATAAAATGATATTTTGACAATAAAACCTTGTTTTTAACAATATTTCATGATTTACATGGTTTTAGTATAAAAACACTATTTTTAAAGCATATCTTGTTCAAAAATTATTTTCTTTGACAAATAAATTGTAATAAACCATTTTAACTTAATTGAATCATCAAAATATTATTTTCCAAACTATATATCATCTTTTATTTTAATAAAACACATATTATCTTTATATTTTTCATTTTAAATTAAATAAAAGATTAATATTGATAATGTTTTGCTATGTTGTATTTACCCAATAACATTACAAATTGATTATTTTCACTCCAAATTCTCAAAATAAAAGATTAAAATGATTTTCTAATGCTTGAAAATCATGTCTAAGCTGCAGAAATTGATTTGTTTCCATTGGTTGGATTAACGTGACAGGGGGTTCTTGCTTTCTGTTTGGTGGCAAGCAAGAGATGTTTGTCGTTGCGTCGTATATGTCCTTCAGATGTTGTCCTTCGGGATGTTTGTCTAAGAAATGTATTTATTTGTCCTTCGGGACGTTTTTCTATAAGACGCGGTGCCTTATTTTTAGAGAACGGTACTTGGCGAGCTTCGGCCATAGGCACATGCTGTATCTTTGAGATGATTTCATTGATTTTTTTGTGATTTCCAAGTGTATCGCCTTTTTACATTATTGGCCATTTGAGCCGTTCGAGATATAATATATGATGATTACATCTTTTGAAATTGAACTTCTTATCGAGTTCTATACTTGAGATTTGGGTTTGCCAACACCTGGCGTTATTTGAGATTTGCCTTTCAGCGTATATTTGAGTTTTTAATATCCTATTTGGAGATATATTTTCCTTATGGCATATTTTGAGATGGTATCTCTTTGAGTGTGTTTTTGAGTTGCTAATATGGCAGGTTTGGGATTTATCTCTAAACCATATTTTTTGTTTTGAGAAACGCCAATGATATGAGGCGAGCTTTTGTTGGAGATTTGTTATAGAGTTTCATCTCTTTTGAGATTGTGCTCATGCGTTATGATACCTTATTCCACATGAAGTAACTATCCTTACTTGACAATGTCACTTGAAGTAACCATATATGTTGAATTATATCTACTCTTTTGAGAAGTTTATCATCTTGCCTTATGCTTATATTATCCTTATAAACCGATTTATTTAGCTAGACACACCCGTGTATTTAGATCGAGGTATTTCAGGTTAGGTACTCTTATGGACTTAGCATATTTTGCTTTCGCATGTATTTATCTGCTAGCCCTTTTTATTATAGTCTTTTTGTCATTGCCCTGATATGTATATTATTTTGACTTATGTGTATATTATGGTCGTCATACCACTTATGATGTATTATTTGTATTGTATTGGGATGTATTGGTGTATATATGCGTGTGTGTCTATATTTGTTTGTTGCTCTATGATGTGTTATGCATTTGATTTATTATATTTCCGATAGATCCTACAGCCACCTGTAGTTTTGTAGTAAGCGTTTATTGGATTTGTCGATCCACTTGAGAAAGGAAAAGAAATATAGAGCACTAATCGATGTACTCAATAGATATTTAAGATAAAACTATAGATGGTCGCTCCTAACCCGCCCTGTTCTCTGCATTGGCAGACAGTATTACCCAGTAATACTCTTTGTTAATGTGGGTCTCGGGGTGGGACGTCACAGCTTGGTGGAAAATATTATCAATATTAATCTTTTATTTAATTTAAAATGAGAAATATGAAGATAATACGAGTTTTATTAAAATAAAAGATGAAATATTGTTTGGAAATAATATTGAAAAGATCTAAGAATAAAATTTTATTCTGGATGACCTATGCAGCCATTGAACCATAGTGGGATTGGATGAATGTCGAGGTGGTTTTGACCATTTGGTCAAAGCTGCAGCTAATCGATAGGTTTATATATTATAAATCCATGGCGAGGCAATGTTATTATGATAGTTGAAATGTATGAGTTTGAATATAGTTATGTTTTATTATAGAAATGATGAGATAATACTTTGTTTAAAGAATAAATGTTCATTGAATATTTTAAAATAAGTTATACATGTTAAAAATGGAATTTGTTATAAGAGTTAGGGTATTTGAAAATAAAGAGTAGTAAATTTAAAAAAATTCTTTCAAAAATTTCATTTTGGTATAAAAAGGGGAATATGACTTTGTAATTATTTGTCATTTTTATAAGAACTATAGGAAGGAGTTTGGAAAATTTTCAAGTGTTGAAAATTGAGATTTTGAATTTAAAGGCAATGAGTTTTGGAACTTTAAGAAGTTTGATTGTAAATAAAAATTTAGATTATGGTTTTGAAGATAATGAATTTCAAACTCAAATAAATTTTGATTGTAAATTAAACTTTATATCTATTGTGTTCCTCGTGATTGTTTTGCCTTAGTGCAATAGCCTAACGACAAGGTTTTTGCGGTCGTTTGAGTAAGGTGACCTTTTAAGTAACCATCTCTAACCGGTCTTCTTACCTCAATGGTTGTCATCTTAGTATCAGCATGGCTCCTTTCGTAGTGACTACGGAAATTCATCACCTTGTTGTAAGAGTTCGGATAAAGCGATGCGAAAATCCCAACTCTATTTCGAGAAACTTTTATGAAATCAATCTCCTTCAATAGATTTTTGAGTAGCACATCATTGTATTTTTGGTTCGAAAGTGAGATACTTTCTAAATCATGATGTATTGCTCAAAGAAATTCAATGGTTTGCAAATCCCAGTATTTGTACATAGGAAAATCATTGAATTTACGAAGCAATTTTTATCTTGCTCTTCTTTTGTCTTGAGTAAAGAGTGAGGAATCTTGATCACGTGCTTGTCTATCCTTTCTTTAAATGATGAAATAAATGTGTTGAATACAAACTCATTTCCAAAAACTGCGAGGACACAATTTTGTTAAGAGGGGAGTCTGCACAACCCTGGTTTGGAGATTACCTGTATATATATATATATATATATATATATATATATATATATATATTTATAATGGAAGTTATAATTTAATATTGTAAATTAAAATATAATTGGAAATTTTAAATTGTTTATTTGGAATAAACAATGAATTTTGTAAATAAAATAGGAAAAATAAAGTTTGGAACATTATTTTGTTTATCTAGGAATAAATACGGGATCAAATATTGATTGGATAAGTATTTGGTTTAAATAAATTGAAATATTGGATATTTATTAGTTGGAGCTAATAAATTAATTAAGTGATGTATTTCAACGTTAAGTTGTTGAAATAAATATAGAGTAATAGAATTCAATAAATTGTTTTAATTGAATGTAAATTATTGTTTGTAAAGTGTAAATTAATTGAAATTGAATTGAAATTTATTTATAAATAAATGAAGAGGTTATTAAAAGGAGAAGAAATTTTGTTAATTCAAATTTGACCCCAAAGCCCATTTAAACTCATTTTTCTTTTCTCTAATAGACTCCTCTTCTCTTGCCTTACCCAAAACAAAGCCCGAACCCTCTTATTTAATCTCCTAATCTTGATTTCTACCCCGTACACAAATCAGAAATCACAAAAAATAAGCAATCTCCCATTAGGCATCAGACTTGACCCTTGCGACATTGATGGCTCCGGGGAGAGACATGCGAGCATGCCTCTTCGATGAAAAGACGAATGTGACAAATTGTGGGAGCCTTATGAGCTTGAAGGAGGAAAAATAATCACCCACACTCAATTATAAGGACGACGTAGTTAGAGTAGAGTGGAGCCTTGATGTTCGTGCATTTGTTAAAGCGACTAATTTCCCGAGCGTGACAATATTTGGGTACACTAGACATGGCGATCGAGTTTGGGACAGAAGCAGCTATGAATAAATTCGCTCTTTCATTCATTATTTAGTCGACGCGATCAAGGAGGAAATGTTGCATTCATGGTTGCTGATGTGGTTGATGGTTGGTCATATGGTGGTGTGTGGTCGTTGGCATCAGATGAGGTGTTGCTGGAGGCGCACGGTGGTGGAAAGAAAAGAAATGGTGATGAAGAGAAAGGCGGAGGCTGTAAGTCTTCTTTCGGTAATTTAAGTGAGTTACATACTCACATCTATATTTATTTTCATTAGAGAGTTATTAGATATACATCCCGTATTGATTAATTTGCTTGGTTAAGGCATTTCTTTTGGGGATATTTGATTGATTGAGGGATAATGGATCTAATTTCGGGTTATATGATGATAATTTATGTGTGTTGGATTATCAAAATGCAAAGGAGATGTTGTTTGATTGCATTTTTGATTTGTGTAATTTATTTATTATATGTGCATTGTATGGATGGCCAAAATTCGATGGAATTCGACTCGGCTATAAGATAAAAATTTGTATCGATGATTTGTTGTAAAATTTTGAGAATTTTGCTCTATGATTTAGATTTCAGACGATTTATCGATTTTCCTGTTTTTGAAGTATTTTTGAAAGCTTCCAGAAATTGTTTATGGTGTTTTAAAATTTATTTGAAGTATATTTATAAATAAATAAAAATGGTTGAGAAATAAAATGATTTGCTAGTAATTGTTTTGGAAATAAAAGTTGTTTTAAAAATGAAATAGATGTTTCAGGAGTAACTGAATGTATGGAATTTTTATAAGTATAATTGAGGGGTTTTAATAATATTTCCGAAAGGGAAACTCTCCTAAAAAATGTATGTATTTAATAAAATGGACTCAAGAAATATTTTTGAATGGTGATTTGAAGTATTCGATCTATTTTAAAGATAAGCCAAATTATGAAATATTATAACGATTTTAAAGGAAATTTAAAAATAGGATTTTTGATTATAAAAATCTATTAATAAGAGCTTTGGAATTTATTCCCTTTTTTATATTTATTGGTTTGGGATTGGCTTATTTGATGGCTTCATGATTTAATTCTATATAATGAGGACGTTGAATAAATGGATCCACAATATTGTTTGGAGCGGGGCATTCGATATTATTTTTCTAGTTATTCCGTTGACTCGTATTATAGAATAATTATTATTTGATGAGTATAGTTTACTAGCTTCTAGTAAATGTTTGAGTAATGCTGAGTGGAATGGGACACTCAAGTAATAATTGTCCAATTATCATTAGTGAGTAAACGTCACTTATATTCTGTAGCTGGATTAGGAGTTTTTGATATCATCTAGAGGTGACTCCTTAAAGCTTAGTGGTCAAGATTTATTTTACTCTCCAAGGTCAACAAGCTGGAGATATGTTGGGATTAATAGATTTATTTTCTTAGGACCAGCTAGCTGAGTTATATTATTTTTTCTCTTTGGATTGGTAGTCGAGGAATTATTTTGTAGTGTTCTCTCAATAGAACGTATGGAGTCTGAGTGTATTTATTATTATTTCTCTCGTTAGGACCCATCTCGTCGAGAGTGTTTCATTATACCCTTTATGGACTAACTAGTCGAGTATCGCTATCTATTCTTAAGGCTAATGGTCGAAGATTTTTTAAGTTAAGGTGCTCTCATCTAGACCCGTATAGTCGAAAGCGATTACTCTCATAAGGACTTCTAGAGCCGAGAGTATTTGACATGACTCTCAGACCTCATCGAGTAAAGAGTACCATTTATCACTCTTAATATGACTTATCAAGTCGATAGTAGTGGTTGGTCCCTATCATCAGGACTCCTAGAGTCCGAAGTACTAGTTTTGTAACGATTCGTAAATTTTAATAGTTTTATTTACGTAATTAACTGAATTTTATGAAATTTTAAATATTGGAATACGTCAATTTAAACATAGCAAACGGTAAATTTTCATCTGATAATATGGAAGTTTATTTTCTTGTGTAATTTTATTTCAATTCATATCAGTTAAAAATTATGACGACCCGAGATTCTGGATATTTGAAATTGGAATATTTAATTCATTTTAAATATTTGAAAGTTAGTTTAACTTGAATTTCAAATACCACTATTTATTTGGCAATTTAATTTTTGAATTAAATATTTGAAAGTTGGGTCAAATGGTGAATCTTTGTTTTTGAGCTTGTTAAAAATATTTCAAAACCTTATAAAATCTATATTGATAATACTGAAGATCATAGAAGTTTTAAATTTGAGTTTGAAAGTGATTTGTCAGTTTTAAAAATATATTGTTTAAATTGATATTTAAAAATAACCTTCCGAGGCATAGTCTCGGATTTCGACGAAACCAGTTCTACGGATCCGTAATTGTGTATTATTATCAAATTTCAATTTTCATAGCATTTGGAGTTGTCGTGTGATATTACGGTAAGTAAACGCGCTGAAATCTATATCGAAATTTCAATATAATAATTGGGTCCAAAAAGCTATCTTCTCTATACGATCGAGTTAGGACTCGAAACCTTTTCCATTGCGTTCGTAATAAGGGTATAACATTATAAACGCCTAGCGGCATGCCTCGATTGGAGATCGAGATTGTGAGATGCGAAAATCGAGACGATTTAAGTTTAAATTTAAATATACATATATGTTTCCCTTCAATTCACTATAGACACATCTGCCACCTGACCACCCTGAGGACACGTTTTCTGCATCTTCTAACACATATTTTTTCTTTCTTGTTTCCTTTATTTTCTTTTAACGCAAAACAGACAGTCGAAATATAGAAAGAGAAAAATAAATATAAGATCGCGCCTGTTAATGCACTCTTCCCCTTCCATTCAAAATCAAATCGACAATTAAAAAAATTAATTAATGGCCAATCAGGGATCCTTGATCGCATGGTCAAGGGAGTGTTCAAGTCATTCGATGGTGGATGCCAGTGGTTTGGGGAAGAAGACGAACAGCGGTTTCGCAATCTGGAGTTCTGATCGCTGGCGCACGCACGCGATTGGAGAGGTGACGACGTGTCGTTCGAGGCTGGATGTTGATCTGAAGCGGTGTCGAGTTGAGGGCTCGCGATCATGCAGTTAGGCAAATTCGAACATGTGGTAGAGTTTGGCGAGTGGGTTCGCAGGCAGGTGGTGATCTCAAGGAGGAGGAGGGTCGGTCGAAGGTTGCGACTTTGCCTGTGTATCAAAAGGTATAATTTTTTTATCTTTAATTCAATTTAATAAATATATATACAGAAGATTTAAGAAAAAGGAAAATTTAATTAGCAGTAAAGGGAAGTATGATATAAATCGAATATATAGTTATAGATAAGATTTTGGGAAATATATATAGAAAATTTAAAATATTGAAGAGTTTATTTTAAAATTGTATTTTTGAATCTATATGAGTTATTTTATAAGTGTGTATATATATATATGTAACTTCAAAGGAAAATAAATGTACATATATATGTTTTAAATTTACTAGTTTGGTTTAAATTAACCTATTTAATTATTCTAAGTACTAAAAGATTTTTAAAGGAAAATTAGTTTAAAATTAAATTATTAGTTAACTTAAATAAATATATGGTAATTAATTTGTCTGATTATTTAAAAATGTTAATAAAATCGTATAATGTTTATACAAGGTATAAAATCGTGAGAACGAGCTGGATTGGATCAGATTTGCTATTAAAAATCAAAGGTGAGTTAATCTCATTCATTTAAATTACCATTTAAATTTAATAGTTAAATTTAAATTATTGGTTGAATGATTGAATTGACTGGATGTGATATTATATATAGTAGTGTATATATATATATATTGGAGTGATTGATATTCTCGCATTATATGGCGGATGAGACCCTATGCGCCCCGCATAATAGTAGATGACCCTTTATACCACAATATTCCACCTTGAAGCGGGATTGGTATTTTAAATTGTTATGCTAACATCTGTGGATGCAGGGAAACAGGTTGGAGGGATCCAACTGGATTCCTCAAAATGTTGAATTTATTTTATATGTACTAATGTGATTTATGTGATAATCTGTGATGGATTATATTGATTATATTTGGAATTGAAATTATTGAATGCTATGGATTGGTTGAATATATATTGGCATTTAAGAAAAATGAAATATATATAAAGTTTGGATTTTTAAAGGAAAAAGAGGGAAATTTTTTTAAGTAAAATAATTATAGTGAATTTAAATAAATTAAAAGAATGAATTTGGGAAAGTGATAAAGATTTGATTTTAAATCATATATAATAAATTCAAGAATCGGAAAAATATGGATTTTTAATAAATGAGAAAAAATATTTTATTCAAAATGAGGACTTAAGAAATATTTTTTTTAAGTATGAAGAAATATATTTTTAAAATTCAAGATTTGAATGAGTTTAGGAAAATAAAAGGAGAATTTTGAAATAAAGTATGAAATTGATATTTTCGATTTAAATAAGAATTTAAATCATAAAAAGGTGTGAATATTGGGATAAATGGGTTTTGAAATAAATTTGGATAAGTAAAGGAATTTATTTTAAAATGAGTTGGTTTTGGAAATCGATTTGAAAACCGACTTAGTGTTGAAACTGTGAATAAAAGAGGATGAGATTGTGACATTTATAAACGGAATTTATAAATAAAGTGAAATATTAATCAGAGGACAATTTGGAAGTACAAATTCAGGATGTGAATTTATAACAAAAGGGTGATTTGTTTAAAAATAAATAGTGGTTTATTTTTAAAGGTGTGGAAAGGAAAATGAATTTTCCTGAAAAGCCAAGTATATTTTCAAAGAAAGATTTCCAAATATAAGTTAAAGGTTTTAAAGTGGTTTTAAAAAGAATGTTTTAGGAAGAAATTATTATTTAGTGGTTCAAAATTTTTAAAAGTAAATATTTATTAAGTTAATTGTATAAGTAAAGTATTTTAAAGTTTTAACTAGTATTATGATTTAAAAGATAATTATTTAATATTTGTACCTTATAAAATAACTTTTATTTTAAATTTAATTTTGGCTTAAGTTTTACATGAGAATTTATTATAAAATTTAATAACTAGGATTTTAAATAAAGTGTTAAGTAGTTTTTATTTTTAAATGTTTTAAAGTACATATTTTTGGATAAAGTGATTTAAATTATTTAAAAATCTAAAGTATTAAGACTTGGTGATTTTCAGTAGAAATAAAACAATTGGGTGGAAATTTATTCCGCGAGAGGAAAAGTGATTTGAAAACTATTTTTCAAAGGGTTGGAATATAGAAAAATATCTTGCGAAGATATTTTGAAATAAATAATTTGGGAAATTATTAAGGCCTAATGATTATTGTGGATGTTATATGATAGTTAAATCACCGACTATCAATATTGGCTAATCCGCTGATCGTTTCTAAGAGACCGGAATCAGGATTAATTTCTCGAAACCACTTCGAACTGGTTTGAACGTTTTCGTGAGGAAGACAAGAGTTTGGAGCCAAAGAGGGAGCAGTGAGGTGAAATGGCTAATGGCTACTAATCCTGAGGGTGATTCCAAAATGGATGTAGTACGAGGAGTGCCTTCGGTTCCATTCGAACCGGGAACGGACTTGTATGGATGAATGCTATGAGAACATCGTCAGGAGGACGATGAGCATTCTAAGTGGCTAAAATAAGGGAGGTGCAGCAAGGCTAAGTGGACAGCAACCAATTAGGGTAAGGTCATCCCTGTCTAGATGTCCCTTTTAGTCGACTGTGTGGGCACTTGCTGATCCCAACCGTGGGGTGATCTTATTCGGACATCTAGTAAGGGGTAGCTCCGGTCTTGTGTTGCAGGGGATCAGGGTGGATCCTCGGTATTCTGATCTAGACCTGGTATTATGACAGGCGATACCCCAGTAGCTCTGCCATTGATGGAAATCCAATCTCCAATAAGTTCCTTCGGACTTGTTTGTATACCTATTATGCTAGAATTTAATGAATGTAACAATTTTGACTATTTGAATAAGTATTTGTATATAGACACTACAATAGTATTAGAGGATTTGATAACAAATGTTTTGGTTATCGTTAGGTAAAAACCCGGCACATTTATTTGTGGCGTGGCCTTATGAGATACCTTTGATTTCAAAAGGGTTTTGAAAAACTTAATAATCCAATTGTGTGTGTTTTCTCATGCTGGTTTTCCATATTGACTCGTGTGTTATTTAACTATAATGCTCGGGTCAGACCAAGTATTATAGATACAGGAAAGATTGTTATGGAGCTCAGGAGACGAATTGGTTGGCGAGACGTATCACATATATTTGATGTATATTCCAATGTGTATGGTTAACTGCATAGTCGGCTTTTATGTGTACAAATTATTATATCTGTCCAGTATTCTGTTATTGATTGTGTTGTACCCTGATGATGTAATGCTTAAAACAGATATAGTTCTTTCAGTATAAAGATCAGCTATTTATCTATTATATATTGTTCCGCTGCGTTTGTGAGATTCTAATGTTGGTTTCTATTTCTTTTCTACCTCTTTCTTCTTTACCCTAATAGTTCATATTTCCATCCACTTTGAGTTGAACTGCTGGAGAATATTGTCGACTCAAAGGGGTACGGATTTGCGGGTTGTTACACTTGGTATCAAAGCTGAAGGTTAAGCGAAAACGTTGGCTCTGGTGGGGATTACTCATTAGAAATAGAATCTGTAGTACTCTAGAATGAGTTTGAGTGTATTAATAGATATGAGCACGTATTTGTTAGTGAATATAAAATTGTTTTACATTGTGTTGACTTATCAGTTGAGTGTTTATAAATTCTGATCGGTACAGTCTGTACAACTATATCGAGGGATTTCTAAACTCTTAAACTAGGAAAATCGACAAAGTATTGTTTTAAATAGGATAGATGAAATAATCTTACCCAAATTATTTTTATACATAAAAGAAGTGATTTTTCATAATTATTATAAGTATGTATGGTTGCTTGGTTGTTAGGGAATGATAATATTAAATTATTATTATTGTGTTGTGGAAATTGAAATAAGAAAATAAAATTATAATCAAAGGTTAGAAATTTTTTTATAAAAAAATTGGATTTATAAATTGAAATAAAGTTCCAGAGTGATATTTGAATAGGGATTTGAAAGGATTTAGAATTCAAAATTTTGGAAATTTAACTCCTTTGAGTTGAAAATGATTTTCAAAGGATTTGGGAAATAAAAGTTGTATTATCTCAGAAATATTTTTGAATTGAATTTCAAATCTGGTGAGATTTGGAATTTTAAAATATTTGAAAAGGGTTTTTAAAAGAGTAGAAGCATTGAACTCTTTTCGGTCGCTGGAAAATAACTTCGGTGATGACTGCAGCATCATCGATGTTCATTTTCGAGTTTCCAAGAGAGGAATTGCTACCAAAATGTTTTAAATTGGAGTTGTTTGCAAAACTGGGTTTGGTTTTAAAATCCAAAGGATTTTGGGATACAAATGATTTCAAAAAAATGATTTTGAAATACATAAGCAATTGTTTAAACTCTGGGATCTTATTTAAAATGTTTATTTGGTAAAAATATTTTTGGACACATAAATTTTGGAAATTTGTTTGGAATGGAATTAACCATAGGTTAAACAATGGAAGTGTGTCAACAAAGAAAAGTGGTGGGTAAACCAATTAAATGAAGTAAATTGGAAGGGATTAGTAGATGGAATGTTGATAAGTTGGAAAACTTATGGAATGGTTATTAAAATAAAAATTTATTTGTTGGAAATGAATTTATAAATGAACAAATGAATTTACATTTATAAGTAAATGGAATTAAAAATTAATACTGGAATTCATTTTGAATTGTGTTGAATAAGGTGAAATGGAAAAGTGGTCATGTTGGACTAAATAAAGCAAAGTGTAGAAATTAAAATTAGTAAGCAAACTAATTAATTTAAATGTAAGCAAATGAATGGAAATTGAATATTTGGATGATATTTAATTTAAATGGTGTAAAGTAGAGTGAAGTTGAAGAATTAGTTCATAGTGGACTAGAATAATAAAAGTTTGGAAATAAAATCCATTGAGATTTAAAAATAAATTAGTAAGTGGAACTAATTAAAGAAATGATTAATTAAATATGGTTTGAGATGAGATGAATAGAATTCAATATTTAAAAATGAAAGGTAAATTGAATTCATATCGAAATTTGAGACAATTTGAATAGAAGTAAATATGGGTTGAATTGTGATTAATAAAATTTAATATTCAGGATTTGAAGATAGACTGGTTCAAAGAGAATTTAAATTGGATTTGGATAAAGACAGATGTAAAAACTTAAGTGGTGAAGTGAAAAATAAATATCTAAGTGTATAAAACATTTATATTTAACTTAAGAAATGGATGGTGAAATTCTTAAGTAAATTCAGAATTGAGGAAAATACTACGTATTTAAATGAAGGTTTAACAAAGGTATGTGAAACGAAATTGTGGGTAAGTGAATGGAAATCGAAATAAGTGTGAATAAAAAAGAAAATTGATATAGATAATATTTAATTGGAAATTTATACATAGGATGTACGTATATTATTTTATTCGCATAACGATTTGATCCAGATTCGAGCATAGAATTTCGAGATAGTTATATCGATTCGAGTTGGGATTCTTCACTCGATTTTCGACGGCGAACCCTGGATATGGATTTTTGATTAATTCTAGAAATTCTCTATCATAGTTGTGGCTATGCTATTCTGATCAAGAAACCAGAACTGAGTCCGCACTAGGAAGTCGGGTGGACGATACTAGTTTGAAAGTGAAATTATGTGATCGAGTGAGCGATTGAATGTGATATTGCATATGGATGATATACGTACATCATACGGAGTTGATTGAAATAGATATTGAAAATCTTGTAAAGAAGTGAATAAAATGATTTTGGATTCTGTGATTGGATATTATTGCTAAGTAGGATATCAGGTGTTTTGAAAGGAAAGGAAATTGGTGTCTTTGATTTCAAAAGATAAATATGAATTGCCCGACTAAAAGGTATGTATTTAATTGTCATATGAAATTTGATGGTTTTCTGATCTAGCCACTTGGCCTTTTGTTTTCTTTTGAAATCTAGGGGCCCGTAGAGGCATTTTGTAGTTGTACCGATCTAGCCGCGCAAAGGAGACGCTGGCGAAATTTTTCGAAAATTTAGGGAGTTAGAAAATTTTTGAGAAAATTTTGATAACTTAAAATTTGGTTTTACATTTGAATTGTTGAGTAAATAATGTTGTTTGAAAACTATAAAAGAGTTTAGGAAAGTTAGTAAGGGTGTTAGTGTATCTTTAATTAAAAGATCTGTTTTGGGGAAATGTTGAAACTGTTTGGTTTTATGAGATGGAAGATGGGTATTGGATCATTCTTCTTAACTAGTAATTTCAGGGACGAAATTCATTTAAGGGGGAGGAATGTGATGACCTGGAATTTCTGGATATTTGAAATTGGAATATTTAATTGATTTTAAATATTTGAAAGTTAATTTAACTTGAATTTAAAATACCACTATTTATTTGGCAATTTAATTTTTGAATTAAATATTTGAAAGTTGGGTAAAATGGTGAATCCTGGTTTTTAAGCTTGTTAAAAATATTTTAAAAGCTTATAAAATCTATATTGATAATATTGAAGATAATAGAAGTTTTAAATTTGAGTTTGAAAGTGATTTGTTCAGTTTAAAAATATATTGTTTAAATTGATATTTAAAAATAGCCTTCCGAGGCATAGTCTCGAATTTCGATGAAACTAATTCCATTGGATCCGTAATAGTGTATTATTATTGGATTTCGATTTTCGTAGCATTTGGAGTTGTCTTGTGATCGTACGGTAAGTAAACGCGTTGAAATCTATACCGAAAATTCAATATAATAATTGGGTCCAAAAAGCTATCTTCTCCATACGATCGAGTTAGGATTTGAAACCTTTTCCATTGCGTTCGTAATAGCGGTATAACATTATAAACACCTAGCGACACGCCTCGATTAGAGATCGAGATTGTGAGTTGCGAAAATGGAGATGATTTAAATTTAAATTTAAGTATACATATATGTTTCCCTTCATTTCACTATAGACACATCCACTGCCTGTCCACCCCGAGGACACGTTTCCTGCATCTTCTAACACGTGTTTTTTCTTTCTCATTTCCTTTATTTTTGTTTAACGTAAAATAGACAGTCGAAATATAGAAAGAGAAAAATAAATATAAGATCGCGCCTATTAGTTCACTCTTCCCTTTCCATTCAAAATCAAATCGACAGCAGTTTTAAAAAAAATTAATTAATGGTCGATCAGGGATCCTCGATCGCATTGTCAAGGGAGTGTTCAAGTCAGTCGATGGTGGGCACGAGTGGTTTGAGGGAAAAGACGAATGGCGGTTTTACGATCTGGAGTTTTGATCGTTGGCGCACACACGCGATTGGAGAGGTGACGGCATGTCGTTTGAGGCTGGAAGCTGATCTGAAGCGTTTTCGAGTTGACGGCTCACGACTGTGCAGTTAGGCAAATTAGAACATGTGGTAGAGTTCGGCGAGTGGATTCGCGGGCAGGTGGTGGTCTCAAGGAGGAGGAGGGTCAGTCGAAGGTTGCGACCTTACCTGTGTATCGAAAGGTAATTTTTTATATCTTTAATTCAATTTAATAAATATATATACAAAAGATTAAACAAAAAGGAAAATCTAATTAGAAGTAGAGGGAAGTATGATATAAATCGAATATATAGTTACAGATAAGATTTTGGGAAATATATATAGAAACTTTAAAATATTGAAGAGTTTATTTTAAAATTGGATTTTTGAATCTATATGAGTTATTTTATAAGTATATATATAACTTCAAAGGAAAATAAATATACATATATATGTTTTAAATTTACTAGTTTGGTTTAAATTAACCTGTTTAATTATTCGAAGTATTAAAAGAATTTTAAAGGAAAATTAGTTTAGAATTAAATTATTAGTTAACTTAAATAAATAAACGGTAATTAATTTGTTTGATTATTTAAAAATGTTAATAAAATTATATAATGTTTATACAAGGTATAAAATCGTGGGAACAAGCTGGATTGGATCGGATTTGCTATTAAAAATCAAAGGTGAGTTAATCTCACTCATTTGGATTACCATTTAAATTTAAATTATTGGTTGAATGATTGAGTTGACTGGATGTGATATTATATACATATATATATTAGAGTGATTGATATTCCCGCATTTATATAGCAGATGAAACATTATGTGCCCCGCATAACAGAGAATGACCCTTTATACCGCGATATCCTACCTTGAAGCGGGATTAGTATTTTAAATTGTTATGCTAACATCCGTGGATGTAGGAAACAAGTTGGAGAGATCCAACTGGATTCCTCAAAATGTTGAATTTATTTTATATTCAGTTCTGTGATTTATTTGATAATCTGTGTTGAATTATATTGATTATATTGGGAATTGAAATTATTGATGCTATGGCTTTGTTGAATATATATTGGTATTCGAGATAAATGAAATATATATGAAGTTTGGAATTTTAAAGGAAACAAAAAGGGAATTTTTTTGAAGTAATATAATTATAGTGAAATTAAATAAATTAAAAGGATGAATTTGGGAAAGGGATAAAGGTTTGATTTTAAATCCTATATAATAAATTCAATAATGGGAAATAAATGAGAAAAAGGATTTTATTTAAAATAAGGACTTAAGCAATATTTTTTTAAGCATGAAGAAATATATTTTTAAAATTCGAGATTTGAATGAGATTGAGAAATTAAAAGGAGAATTTTGAAATAAAGTATGAAATTGATATTTTTGATTTAAATAAGAATTTAAATCATAAATAAGGTGTGAATATTGGGGCAAATGGGTTTTGAAATAAATTTGGATAAGTAAAGGAATTTATTTAAAATGGAGTTGGTTTTGGAAATCGGTTTGAAAACCAACTAAGTATTGAAACTGTGACTAAAGAAGAATGATATTGTGAAATTTATAAACAGAATTTATAAATAAAGTGAAATATTTATCAGAGGACAATTTGGAAGTATAAATTCAGGGTGTGAATTTATAAGAAAAGAGTGATTTGTTTAAAAAAAATAGTGGTTTATTTTTAAAGGTGTTGAAAGGAAAGTGTACTTCCCTGAAAAGGCAAGTATATTTTCAAAGAAAGATTTTCAAGTATAAGTTAAAGGTTTTAAGGTGGTTTTAAAAAAAATGTTTTAAGAAGAAATTGTTATTTAGTGGTTTAAAATTTTTAAAAGTAAATATTTATTAAATTAAATATACAACTAAAGTATTTTAACGGTTTAACTAGTATTATGATTTAAAAGATAATTATTTAATATTTGTACCTTATAAAATAACTTTTATTTTAAATTTAGTTTGGCTTAAGTTTTACATGAGAAGTATTATAAAATTTAATAACTAGTATTTTAAATAAAGTGTTAAGTAATTTTTATTTTTAAGTGTTTTAAAGTATATATTTTTGGATAAAGCAATTTAAATTATTTTAAAATCTAAAGTATTAAGACTTGGTGATTTTCAGTGGAAATAAAACAACTAGGTGGAAATTTATTCCGCGAGAGGAAAAGTGATTTGAAAACTATTTTTCAAAGTGTTGGAATGTAGAAAAATATTTTTTAAAGATATTTTGAAATAATAATTTGGGAAATTATTAAGGCCTAATGATTGTTGTGGATGTTATATGATAGTTAAATAACCGGCTATCAATATTGGCCAATGCGCTGATCGTTTCGAATAGACCGAGATCGAGATTAATTTCCCGAAAACCACTTCATCCGATTTGAACGTTTTCATGAGGAAGACAAGAGTTTGGAGTCGAAGATGGAACAGTGAATTGCAAGGTATAATCGCTCCTGAGGGTGATTTCAAAATGGATGTAGTAGGAGTAGTGCCTTCGGTTCCGTTCGGACCGAGAATGGACTTCTATGGATGAATGCTATCAGAACATCATTAGGAGGACGATGAGCATTCTAAGTGAGATGTTTTCTAAAAAGTTAAAGCATAGCCTTGAGCCTAATCAACCAAGAATGGCTAAAACATGGGAAGTGCGGCAAGGCTAAGTGGGCAGCAACCAATTAGGGCAAGGTCATCCTTGTCTGGATGTCCCTTTTATTTGACTGTGTGGGCGGTTGCTGATCCTAACCGTGGGGTGATCTTTTTCAGACTATCCAGTAAGGAGTCGCTCCATTCTTATGTTGCAGGGGATAAGGGTGGATCCTCGGTACTCTGATCTAGACCAGGTACTACGACGGGCGGTACCCAATTAGCCCTAAGTGCCTTCAGACTTGTTTGTATACTTATTATGCTGGAATTTAATGAATGTAACAATTTCGGCTATTTGAATAAGTATTTGTATATAGACACTACTATAATATCAGAGGATTTGATAAGAAATGTTTTGATTATCGTAAGTTAGAAACCCGGCATGTTTATTTGTGGCGTCGTCTTACGAGATACCTTTGATTTCAAAAGGGTTTTGAAAAATTTAATAATCCGATTGAGTGTGTTTTCTCACACTGGTTTTCTAGACCGACTCGTGTGTTGTGTCACTATAATGCTTAGGTCAGACCGAGTATTGTAGATACAGGAAAGGATGATGTGGAGCTCAGGAGACGAACTAGATGGCGAGATGTATCACACATATTTGATGTATATTCCACTGTGTATAGTTAATTGCATAGTCAGCTTTTGTATGGACAAGTTATTATGACTATCCAGTATTCTGTTATTGATTGTGTTGTACTCTGATAATGTAATGTATAAAACAGATATAGTTCTTTCAGTACAAAGATCAGTTATTTATCTATTATATATTGTTCTGCTGCGTTTGTGGGATTCTTATGTTGTTTTCTATCTATTCTCCAACCTCTTTATTCTTTACCCTAATGGTTCATATTTCCATCCACTTTGAGTTGAACTGTTGGAGAATATTGTCGGCTCAAAGGGGTACGGATTAAAGGGTTGTTACAAAAATTGATGATAATAAAATATTTTCCAAACCTGAATATTTTTATATAATAAATTTGTAAATCATCTTCTGTGTAAGACGACATATTTCATTTCTTCAAATTTTGACTACTATTGCTCCGTCTATCTTATTTTCGACAAATTAGCAGCACTTTCGATACCGAATATCGACTTTTGATCGGATAGTCATACTGCTGATATCTGTATACCGTTTTGATCGTCTCTTCGTGCTGATCTCCACAGCATATTCGTTCGAGTGTTTCAGTATGCGTCGAGTGACGAATTTGGCGAAACGGTAGTTGTATCAATTCCGAGCCTTTTTGATTACCTTGTCCTTTCATTTACCCAACGGCTGAAACAAAGAGCCGTTAGCATTTATTTTCTCCTGAATTTCTGCTGGACCTTTTCTATTCCCACTTTTCAATATATTCGTGTGGGTTGCCTTTTCATTTCATTTTCGTTCAATGTTATCAAATGAGAAATATATACATATACATATATATATTATACAAGTTTTAACTGCTGGGTGCCTTCACTCTTCCGAGCGCCGATCTTCGCCTTTCACCAACACTACACGACAAAGCACGTCAACCGCCCTCCTCCACCGTCCTAAAGGCCACCTCTCCCCTCTTTTTTATCCAAGCTAGCCAACCACCACACTTCTACCCACGGTCGTACCTACCCGCAACCTTCCTCCTCCCTTTTGCCGTTAGTCGCATCTCTTCATACACGACCAACATCACCACCCCGTAGAAGCTGAACAGCCCACCACTTCGAGTAGCCACAACCAACAGCCACGATTCACCCGCTCCACCACTCACGACCCAAGCCCCCGCCAGTTCGCCGAATCCATAGCCTACAACCAGCTGCGCCGACCTTCCGCCCGCCCGAGCCTCCACGTATGTTGCTTCTAGATTTTCTTAGCCGAGATCTGTATAAAACCTTCAGCCTTCTCACCGCTGTGAAGCCTACTTCATCTCCCCTCGTTTTCTGCCTAACAATAGATATCAAGTGATGTTTTCATTTTTTATAGTATACGTATATAGTATGTTTGCATATTTATTTGTAGCATATATACACATCGAGTTGCTTTCATTTGAGAGGTGTATTCATATTTTGTGAAGCCTATTTATACTTTGGTCTAAAGCTTAGCCTCCATTATATATATAAGTTTCATTGTAGTATATACATTGATGTTTAATATAGTTTTGAATATTATGATTTTTCTGATGTGTTTTAAGAATAATGGAATAATTTTATAATTTGGAAGGAAGTCCATATACCTATGACTACACAACTGAAGTATATTGTCTGTGGACTTTGTCTATTTAAAATAAAATTATAAGATTATATATATATATATAAGATCCAATTGTAATATTTTAGTACTTTATATATAAAATTTTAAGCATTGTTGTTTATATTATGCAAATTATATATACATATAACTTATACATTCTATTTGCTGGAAGGTTTAAGTGATTGACATTTAAAAGTATATACGTGTAGCTTATATAAAGTCTATTATAAGAAATGTTATATGAGTTTGTTTTTTTGTGTATATGTTAGCATATTATATTTATGTGATATGATAATTTTATGTCAGTTGTTTATAAAATATGAGACAAGTCTACATATATATAGTAATTGTCCAAAGCTACCTATTTTGCTCTGGTTCTAAAGCATTATTTGTTTCATATATAAAGTTTATCTAAGTTCTGTTATAGATTTCTTTTATTGATAGTTATATAACAAAGTACTAAGTTATATATATATATAATATGTCATTAATATGAAAAAGTATATAAATTATAGAATAGTACTATGTAAAGGTTTGTACAAGTTGTATTGGCTGCTGTTATATATATATATATATATATATATATATATATATAGTTTTCTAAGTTATATTTTTAGCTGCAGTTTAAGCAGTAGTTTATATAATAGTATATATATCTTTTGGTTGTTGGTTGATTATATAGTACATACATTTACATATGTCTGGATATTGATAAAGGTATGTTTATATAAACATATTTATTAAATAAGTACTAAATATAATATTATATGCATGTACATATCGAGACAGTATGCAGGCTTGCTGGGTATTATATTATGTATACTGTTTTTCAATTTATATAGTTTAAAGTATATAAAGTTACAATGGTTATATCTATACTATATATATATATATATATATAAATGTTAGTTTTTCTTAGTTATATAATATGTTGTAATTTTCATATGTTTAATATCAATTTTGAATATAATATGAATGTGAGTTTGTATATGTTCTTATATTGATTTATTGGTAGGTAGATATAAGTATGGGTTTTATTGTGTATATATATATATATATACACACCCTTGATTTTCAATATTTGAGTTTAATATTAATGGTTTTGATATCTTTATATTATTTTAATATTTGTCTTAAACTAAAATACTGGATATATATATATATATAATATAAATATATATTCAGTTTACATCAAAATCGATTTGATTTGTTTCATTGATTCCTATCTATAGCTTTGCTCGCCAAATCGTGTCCATCTAGTTTTGCTTTGGAAGTCGTGCTTGTAGTTCGTAACTCAACTTCATTATCTATATCTCTAGACGCGAAAGGTGAGCAATCACTCACGATTAACGTTCTTATATTTATTAAACTTGATTTCAATTGAAAAAAATTGAAATACGCTACTGTTAGTTATTGACATTGCTATATATATGCAATGATATGTATCTATTCACGTATGACATCTGAAACCATTATTTGTTATTTATATTGATAATATGTCTGTTATAGTATTATCATATCTGTTATCACTCTACAAGTTCCCTGATAGTATAGAATTCCTTATGGGTTGAAATGATACATACCCGAACGATCTGTAGAATAGGGGAAAATCGTTATGGTTGAAATGATAAACCCAAGCGATTTTCGTTGAATTGAATTTAGGATTGCGGGTTGAAATGATATATACCCGTAGATATTTAAATTGCGGATTGAAATGATAAATATCCGTATCACTTGACCATAGGATAGAAACTTATATACAAACACCGTTGGTCAATATATATATACATATTATATATATTGAAATGATTTCCAAGGTTTTGAATTGAATTTATTTAAGAATTATACTCAAATAAGTTTGACTTGAAATTTATTAAATTTGAGATTTTTAAGATATGATTTTATAACTTGATTTTTGATTTAAAAATGATTTAAATGAATATTTCAAATTTACATAAATTGAAATGGTACATTTAGTTTTATTTAAATTTGAAATTTGAAGTTTTATTTAAATTTTATTTGAATGATTAAGTAAATATTTCAAAATAAATAATAGTAAAGTGAATTTGATATACATATGGAATTATCAAATCTAGTTTTGAAATGACTGAATATTTAAAGCTTTGAAAATATTGAAATTGAAATGGTTTATTTTACGGTTAAAAATATGTATTTGAAATCGATATAATTTGAAATGGTTTATTAAGAAACTGAAATAAATTGAAATTGATGATTTAAGATTTGATTAAATTTGAATTTTTTGGAATTCGAGTTGATTTGGAATCGATTTGTAAAATTTGAGGAAACTATTTTATTATATAAAGTATTTCTAAATTATATTTGAAGGTATTTTTATATTTTAGTTTATAAATTATTTTAATATAAGCTATTTTATTATAAATCATTTTAACATAAATTATTTTTAATATAAACTATTTTAATATACTAACTACTTTAATATAAACTATTTTAACTTATAACTCTTTTATATATAAACTACTTTACTTTATAAACTATTTTATTATATATACTATTATTATATATCTAAACTGTTTAAGTTGTGGAAGTTATGTTTTCAAAGTTATGAATTTCAAAGTATTATGTTTTGAAAGTGTTATAATTTCAAGTGTTTGGTTTCGAAAGTGTTATAACTTTGAAAGTGTTATGATTTTGGAAAACGATATATTTGAATTGGAAATGATATCGTATTTGGTTTTGAAATGGAAATGATATCGTATTGATATGGTTTTGAAATGGCAATGATATTTTGGTTTTGATGTATAAACTATTTTGAAATGACCTTAGTGTTATAATAACGATTGGTTATTAAAGAGACCGGGATCGGATATTGTCATACTCTCCGCCAATACCAAAAACCACTTTAACAACCATGTAAGCGGTGGAGATTCCAGTATGAAGTAGGATGGTGGCGGCGATCCTATATGAGGTATATACGTGGACCCGACTCCCGTGAGTTGGTATAAGGTGGCTAAAACAGGAGCGATTCTCGGCCCAAGTGAGGTAGCTCCTCTGATCGGACACATTCCTTCAATACTATATTCTGACTTTGTGATTCGTTTGGTGGCCACACTTGATTTTTTTGATATAGGAGTGTGTTTCGAGGTGGGCGATAGTGGCTGCTACGCGTTATCACTAGCCCGGATGCGTAATTGGTATATTTACCTTGGTATTGCCTTGTTGTGCCATGTCACCTACCTTATCGAGACACGTTCCTTCAGTACCATACCTATGGAGTACCCTCTAACGACGCCCACTGCGGGAGAGATTATGGTACTGTATAGACTATAGGAATATATAAAATGTGTTAAGGTGGAAAATGTAAAGTCTTTACGCTATTTTAATAGTTTACTTTACTATAGACATTGTTACGATAACGTATATTACTATATAGTAGATAGTTTAACGGATCCTTAGAGGATGGGTATCCCAAACATCCTTTAAGTTACTTGTATTTTAGTGGTTATTTCACTTGGGTTAGATTTATTGATACAAGAATGTTAATCCAAACTCGAGTGCTTTGTATTTTGCTTTACGCTCGGGTCAGACTTTGTGTACCAGTATTCGAGACTCACCTTTGGAGTTGGAGCTTCTCTTGAAGATCCATCTATCGATTCTGCTTTCAGTTATTCAGTTGATTTCAGTGATGTATTCAGATTTTTGTATTTGACAATTGTATGAGACACCTATGTATTTAAGACCTCTGTTGTATCTTATTTAACTCTATCATATATAGTAGCTTCATGAACTACTATTCTTTTTTTTCCGCTTCATTATTGTTATATTACTCCGTGTCTGTAATTCTATGATTATTTTATTTACTGTATATGATGAGTTTTGCCAATAAATTAAAAATTTGATATTTTGAGCTTAACAGGATGTTACAGTTGGTATCAGAGCTCTGGTTTTAGGCAAAATTTAGCATATAGAGTAAATTTAATTATAGAACCACTTTCGTTCGAGCTTGAATTCCTTCCTCTATGATTTGAATTTCCTTTGAATTTTGGAACGTTTCCCTCGGTTTTAAAATTTATTTATGTCTCTCCCTATTTGTGTTTCCTTGATTCTGGAGCATCCCATAGCTCCACTATATGATTGTAAGAGGTGAAACTCCTTTACAACAAGCGTTGATTTTGTGAAGATTTATGCATCCTCAGTTTAGATGCTACTATCTCTTGTGATGCTCGAATTTTGTCTCCTGAAATCGAATGTCAATTTGCCTCTGGATTCTGCATTGCTTATTCTTGAATTCACAGTTGACCCGGTTAAGGTTGTCCGCGATTAATATCAGTATATCCATCTTCCTATTTTGAAATTTATTTTTTTATCTCCCGCTCAAGCCTATCTTCTTAGCTAGAATTTGCTTTGATTAGGTTTCCCTTGAATTTGAATCCCTATCCTCGCTTTGAAATTCATTTTGTATTATCGAGTGAGGGAGTTTATTTGTAATTAATTTTAAAGTGATTTATATGTTGTGTTGTTTGAGTTGTTATGTTGATTTGGATTTTTGATCGATTCGTCTGATCAACACCATCGATAGGAATTCCAAAACACTTGAACACGGCAAACTGACACAATTGTTTTCAAAATTTAATAATTTTGTATGATTATATTATATATAATATAAGTAAATTTTCTAAAAGATAATTGTTAAATGAATTGGTTAACAAAATGGTAATATTTGATTTTCATTTATTGTTTTGTAAACCATTGACTATGGCATAATATAAGTAAATGAATTAGAAACTTGGTTTATAAATTGATTTGGAATTTAAATGAATTTATGTTAAAAAATTGAGAATAAATTTCTGGTGATTCCAAACATTGGCTTTTAAGTTTTAAAATGTATAATATTTGAAGTATTTTCGAATATAAATTATTTCTTAAGAATTTTTAAAATTTTAAATTAGTGCTCTTCTCTTTTGTTGCTGGAAAATAATTTCGGTGATGGCGGCCGTATCATCGACATTCATTTTCAAGTTTCAGAGCGGAGAGACCATTCTATACCTTTATTATATGTTTGTTTTGAAAAATAAATTGTTTCGATTTCTGAAGTATGACTTGATTTCTAATATATATATATATATATATATATATTATATAGGTATATAATTATAGATTAGATTTGATATATATATATATATATATATATATATATATATATATCACTAAATGGTTTAAAGTGTATCAGAAATTTAATTCTAAAATTTATGTTAAAGGATGATTTTAGTTATAAAATGAAATCAAAATTTTGAATAAATGTTTAACTTGAGATAATTGAATTGGGAAAATTTCACTTGTATAATACCCAATTACATTCTTATATAGCTTATCTTAATCATTCAGAAGTTGGATATGTAATTGGATAGTATACAATGTAAAATGATGATAAAAGAATTTATAAGTAAATTTGAGTGGTTATAATAAATGTTTTATAATTAATTGATGATTATAGAAATGTTAATTTAGATAAAATTGAATAATAAGATAATGAATAAATTAAATAAAATTTTGTTTGAAGGAATTTTAAATTGAAATTAAATCAACTTAACGGAATACCTTGAATTTAAAATCAATTATTGAACATAATCAATTTAAATTTAATTTTATACGGTTTGAACTAATTTTTTTTATTTATTTTTAATCTATTTGCTTTCAGGTTGTTTTATTCTTCTACCTTATTCCTTTTTGGGGACGAAAAGTTTTGAGTAGGAGAGAGTGTAACGACCCATAAATTTTAATAGCTTTATTTACGCAATTAACTGAATTTTGTGAAATTTTAATCATTTGAATTTTTAAATAAAAATTTGATATATGGAATACGTCAATTTAAATATTGCTAATGGTAAATTTTCATCCGATAATATGAAAGTCTATTTTCTTATGTAATGTTATTTCAATTCATATCAGTTAAAAATTGATGCTAATAAAATGTTTTCCAAACCTAAATATTTTTATGCAATAATTTGTTAATCACCTTCTGAGTGAGACGACATATTTAATTTCTTCATGGACTACTATTGCTTCATCTATCTTATTTTCAACAAATTAGCAGCATTTTCGGTACCGAATATCCACTTTTGATCGGATAGTCATACCGCTGATATTTGTATACCATTTTGATCGTCTTGTCATGCTGATCTCCGCAGCATTCGTACGGGTATTTTGGTATCTGACAAGTGACGAATTTGGTGAAATGGCAGTCGTATCGGTTCCGAGTCATTTTGATTACCTTGTCCTTTCTTTTACCCAACGGTTGAAACAAAGAGCCGTTAGCATTTATTTTCGCCTGTCTACTGGACCTTTTCTATTCCCACTTTTCAATATATTCACGTGGGTTGCCTTTCCATTTCATTTTCATTCACTGTTAGCAAATGAGAAATATATATATATATTATACAAGTCTTAACAACCAGGTGCCTTCTCTCTTCCAAGCGTCGATCTCCGCCTTTCACCAACAATACACGGCAAAGAACGTCGGCCTCCCTCCTCCACCGCCATAATAACCACCTCTCTCCTCTTCTCCGCCCAAGCTAGCCGACCACCACACTTCTACCTGCGGCTCTACCTAACCGCAACCTTCCTCCTCCCTTTTGATGTTAGTCGCATCTCTTCATACACGACCAACATCTCTACCCCGTGGAAGCCAAACAGCCCACCACTTCATCTTTCGGAGTAGCCGCAACTACAGCCACACACCATGATTCACCCACTCCACCACCCGCAACCCAAGCCCCTGCCAGTTCGCTGAACCCATAGCCTACAACCTGCTGCGCCGACCTTCCGCCTACCCGAGCCTCCACTTATGTTGCTTCTAGATTTGCTTAGCGAGATCTGTATAAACCTTCAGCCTTCTCACCGCTGTGAAGCCTGCTTCGTCTCCCCACATGTTCTGCCTGACCATAAACAAGTAATGTTTTCATTTTTCTATAGTATATGTATATAGTATGTTTGCATATTTATCTACAGCATATATAAACATCGAGTTGCTTTTATTTGAGAAGTGTATTCATATTTTGTGAATCCTATTTATACTTTGATCTAAAGCTTAGCCTCTATTTTATTTAATATATACATTGATGTTAAATATAGTTTTGAATATTATGATTTTTCTGATGTGTTTTAAGAATAATGGAATAAGTTTATAATTTAGAAGGAAGTCCATATACCTATGACTACAGAACTAAGTATATTGTCCGTGGACTTTGTTTAAAATTTAAGTAAAAACTAGATTTGAAATCCTGAATTCAAATTTGAAGTTGAATCTGAATGTTTTCAAAAGAAAACAAGTTATAAATTCAAATGTTATAATCAAGTTAAATATTTTAGTATTTTATGACATGTTTTTTTATAAATCTGAAATGAGATTTTAAAACAGGATTTTAAATTTAAATTTTTGAATCTGAATCTGAAACATAATTTGAATTCTGGTTTGGAATGAAATGCGATTTTGAATTTAAAAGTATCAGAATCACTTGAATATATTTAAAGTATAATTTAAATTTATTTAAATTGATTATGGGTTAAACTTTTTTCAAATACCTTAAATAATTCTTTAATATGAAATAAAAAGGTTTTAAATAATTAAATCTTGTTTAAGTTTGATTTCATTTTAATTTTAATTTAAAATGGAATTTAGAGAAATTTAAAAGAAAATTACTTTTAAATTACTTTGATAATGATAATTAAATCATTAATGAGATTAATGATTTTCATTAAGTTGTTTTGAACTCAATAATTTATTATTTGATCAAGGTAATTAAGATTTTAATTAATTAATTAAATTAGTTAATAATACGGCTAATTAATTGAATAATTAAAGGTTTTATTTAATTAATTAAAGAATTAAGTAAGTTAATTAAACTTGATTAAAGTGTGACTTAGGAATCAATTAATTAAATAATATTTAATTTAATTAATGAATTGAATTTATTAATCAAGTAATTAATAATTAATTAAGTTTTTGATTGTCACTTGATTAATTAAATAAATTAGAGATTAATAAATGGGTTTTATAGATAATTAAATTTATAATTAATATTTATTAACTTCAGTTAATTACTTTGGAAAAAGTAATTACAGTTTTGTTATTAGTTAATGAAGGTCATTAACATAGTATTATTTTATAATTAATTAATGTGATTAATTTTAATGATTAATTGTATTACTTAATTTAAAGATAATCATTTGAGAATTATTTAAGTATAATTACTTAGTGAATGTAATTAAGAAATTAATTACTGATTGTTATTAATTAAGTTTGTTTTAATTAATCAAGTTAATTAATTAATTTTAATTAATTTAAATTAAAACCTAGTTGATTTGAAAAGTAATTACCAATGTAATTAAAAATAAATAATTACTTAGTGAAGTAATTAAGAAAATAAATTACTTGATGTAATTTAATTGAAGGACACTTGGATAATGGAGGAATTTTGGAAATTAATTACTTTGTGTAATTAATATGTAATTGTATGTTGAATAATTACTTAAAGTGAGTAATTAATAATTAATTACTTAGTGTAATAAATTTTGGTTTTTGATAATTGAGTTATTCAAAGATAATTAAAGATGAAATTGATTAAGTTAATTTCTTAATGTGACTAATCAAGAGTGATTAATCAATATGGATAACTGATAATCAATTTAAATAGGATAATTATAAATAAAATAATTTGGGATCATTAATTTAAATAATTAATGATATAATTGAGGATTGATTAATAAGAACAATTAATCAATAAAGGAATTAAATGTAATTAATTAAGGATTAATGTAATTAATTGTAATTAATTAATGAAGTAATTATAGGTTAATTACTGAATTTGGTTTGGAATAATTAATTTGTGAAATTAATTGGAGGTTAATTACTTGAATGTAATTAAAGGATAATTAATCAAGATGATTAATTAGGGTAATTTGTTAAGAATAATTAATTAATTGGTTTATAATTAATTAAGAAATATGTAAGCAAGATTTATATGGATGAGTAATTAATTTAATTCATTTTAAATTAATTAAGGAAGAAGTAATTAATTTAATTCATTTTAAATTAATTATAGAATGATTAATAAGTCATTGCTTATGAATGTTGATTGATACTGATTACCCTGAATGCTTGGGATCTCAGTTATGAGATAAGTGATGTTGTGTGATTTGGATGCTATGGTTGCATTAAGTTGATGATATGAATTATCTGTTTGGAATGATAATATGGACTATCTGTTGTGATGATAGTATTGATTGTTCATTGTGATGTTGTGTATTATCTATTTGTGTGTATATAGATAATATTGAATTGAATTGTTTTAAACATTTAAAACAACTTGAACCTAAAAGACACGTTTTGGATTTCGATGAGATCGGGATCGGGTTTCCATATTTGGATATCCGAAAACCACATCGATCCAAATTAACGACAGGTCGCGAATCTCAAGTGAAGATGAAGATTCAGAGTGCAAGGGTTATCGTAGTTAACTCTGAGGGTGATTCCAAAATGAGTGTAACGAGATAATGCCTTCGGTTTCGTTCGAACCCGGAATGAACTTGTATGGATTGAATGCTTTCAGAACATCGTCAGGTGGACGATGAGCATTCTAAGAGATGTGTTCTCTAAAGGTAATCGTAGCCTCAAGCCTCATCAACCGGGAATGGCTAAAACAGGGGAGGTGCAGCAAGGCTTCGTGGGTAGCTCCCACTGGAGAGCGAGATTTACCCCTGTCTAGAAGTCCATTTATATTCGGCTGTGTGGGCAGTTGGTTGCAAACAACTGCGGGGGTTGTCTTGTTCGGGACTGTTCAGTAAGGAATGGTTCCGGCCTTGTGTTGCAGGGAGGCGGGCGTACTCCTCGGTACGGTGATTTAGGCCACGAACTGTGACGGGCGGTACCCTAGTAGCCCTGCCATTGTATGGAATCCAAAATCCAATAAGTGCCGTACGTATTAGTTGTGCCCAACTATTTTGGAACGTGATATGTAAGCATTCCAGCTATTTCTGTATTTTACTTGAAAACCCTAGACACTCTTATAATTTCATCGGATTTCCTATCAAATGTTTTGGTTAGCGTAAGGTAAAAACATTTCCATGTTTATGTGTGGGAAGTCTTACGTGATACCTTTTCTTTTAAAAAGTTTTTTTAAGTTAAGCAACCTTAACCTGTTACTCACACCAGACCCATGTCTGACCCGGAGTTTATCTTTGTTTTCTTAAACTCTTGGGTACTCAAAATTTTACGAGTAGCCAAGGGATTCAGGTTGGCTTTGACGAATATTGGAGAAGCAATGGAGCAGGAGGCTTATGCGTTATAGATATTTAGTTTCCGTTGTGTGTTCTCTGTGTTTTGTTTGTATTGAGTTGTAAATACTATACAGGTGTTTATAACTGTCTAGTATATGTGATGTGTGTGCTGTGTATCTCTGATTGATATTGTATATTATGTAAATACTTATGTTATTAATATAATTTATTCATTCCGCTGTTGAGATTCTAGTGTTGCTTCTTCTTTCTCTTTTTTCTTTTCTTCTTCTATCCCTTTCTTTCTTAATAGATGATGCGATTTTCTAGGAGTAGAAAGTCGGGTCGTCACACTTTGTCTATTTAAAATAAAATTATAAGATTATATATATGTGTATATAAGGTCCAGTTGTAATATTTTACCACTTTATATATACAAGTTTAAGCATTGTTGTTTATATTATGAAAATTATATATACATATAACTTATACATTTTATTTGCTGGAACTTTTAAGTGATTGATATTTAAAAGTACATATATATTGCTTATATAAAATCTGTTATAAGAAATGTTATATGAGTTTGTTTTTTTGTGTATATGTTAGCATATTATATTTATGTGATATGATAATTTTATGTCAGTTGTTTATATAATATGAGATAAGTCTACATATAGTAATTGTCTGAAGCTTCCAATTTTGCTCTGGTTCTAAAGCATTATTTGTTTCGTATATAAAGTTTATCTAAGTTCTTTTATAGATTTCTTTTATTTATAGTTATATAACAAAATATTAAGTTATATATATATATATATATTTATAAAGTAACCTATATGTCATTAGTATGAAAAAGTATATAAACTATAGAATAGTAACATGTAAAGGTTTGTACAAGTTATATTGGTTGTTGCTATATATATATATATATATATATATATATATATATATAGTTTTGTAGGTTATTTTTTTAGCTGTAGTTTAAGCAGTAGTTTATATAATAGTATATATATCTTTTGGTTGTTGGTTGATTATATAGTATATACATTTACATATGTCTGGTATATTGATAAAGGTATGTTTATATAATCATATTTATTAAATAAGTATAAAATATAGTATTATATGCATTACATATCAAGACATTATGTAGGCTTGCTGGGTATTATATTATGATAGTGTATACAGCTTTGCAGTTTATATAGTCTAAGTATATAAAGTTACAATGGTTATATCTATACTTTGCGTATGTATATAAATGTTAGTTTTTCTATGTTATATAATATGTTGTAATTTTCATATGTTTAATAACAATTTCGAATATAATATGAATGTGAGTTTGCATATGTTCATATATTGATTATATTGGTAGGTAGATATATGTATGGTTATAATATATATATATATATTTGATTTTCAATATTTGAGTTTAATAATAATGGTTTCGAAATCTTTATATTATTTTAATATTTGTCTTAAACTAAAATACTGGATTTATATATATGTAATAATAATATATATAATTTCTGTTTACATCAAAATTGATTTGATTTGTTTCATTGATTCCTATCTATAGCTTTGCTCGCCAAATCGTGTCCATCTAGCTTTGCCTTGGAAGTCATGCTTGCATGTCATAACTCAACTTCATTTTCTATATCTCCAGCCTCAAAAGGTGAGCAATCACTCATGATTAACATTCTTATATTTATTAAATTTGATTTCAATTGAAACGACAATTGAAATATGCTGCTGTTAGTTATTTACATTGTTATATATATTCTATTATCTATATCTGTTCACCTATGACATCTAACACCATTATTTGTTATTTATATTGATGATATGCCTGTTATATTATTATCATATCTGTTATCACTCTGCAAGTTCCCTGTTAGTAAAAAATTTCCTATGGGTTGAAATGATACATACCCGAATGATCTGTAGAATAGCAGAAAATCGTTATGGGTTGAAATGAAAAACCCAAGCGATTTTCATTGACTTCAATTTGGGATTACGGATTGAAATGACATATACCCGTATATATTTAAATTGCAGATTGAAATGATAAATATCCGTATCACTTGACCATAGGATAGAAAATTATATACAAACACCATTGGTCTATATATATATATATATATATATATATATATATATATATATAGAGAGAGAGAGAGAGAGAGAAATGATTTCCAAGGTTTTGAAATTGAATTTATTTAAGAATTATACTCAAACAAGTCTGATTTGAAATTTATTTAATTTGAGATTTTAAAGATATGATTTTATATTGATTTTTGATTCAAAAGTGATTTAAATGAATATTTCAAATTTAAATAAATTGAAATGGTATATTTAGTTTTATTTAAATTTGAAATTTGAAGTTTTATTTAAATGTTATTTTAGTGATTAAGTAAATATTTCAAAATAAATAATAGTAAAGTGAATTTGATATATATATATATATATATATATATATATATATATATATGGAACTATCAAATCTAGTTTTGAAATGTTTGGATATTTAAAGCTTTGAAAATATTGAAATTGAAATGGTTTATTTCGTGGTAAAAATCTGTATCTAAAATCAATATAATTTGAAATGGTTTATTGAGAACTGAAATAAATTGAAATAGATGATTTAGTATTTCATTAAATTTGAATTTTTTGGAATTCGAGTTGATTTGGAATCGATTTGTGAAATTTGAGGAAACTATTTTATTATATAAAGTATTTTTAAATTATATTTAAAACTATTTTTATATTTTACTTTATAAATTATTCTAATATAAGCTATTTTATTATAAATCATTTTAATATAAATTATTTTTAATATAAACTATTTTAATATACTAACTATTTTAATATAAACTATTTTAACTTATGACTCTTTTATATATAAACTATTTTATTATATATACTATTATTAATATCTAAACTGTTTAAATGGTGGAAGTTATGTTTTCAAAGTTATGAATTTCAAAGTATTATGTTTTGAAAGTGTTATAATTTCAAGTGTTTGGTTTCGAAAGTATTATAACTTTGAAAGTGCTATGATTTTGGAAAAGGATATATTTGAAATTGAAATGATATCGTATTTGGTTTTGAAATGCAAATGATATCGTATAGATATGTTTTTGAAATGGCAATGATATTTTGGTTTTGAAGTATAAACTATTTTGAAATGACCGCGGTGTTATAATAATGATTGGTTGTTAAAGAGACCGACATCGAATATTGTCATACTCTCTGCCAATACTAAAAACCACATTAACAACCGTGTACGCGGTGGAGATTCCAGAATGAAGTAGGATGGTGGAGACGATCCTATATGAGGTATATACGTTGACCCGACTCCCGTGAGTTAACATAAGGTGGCTAAAACAGGAGCGATTCTCGGGCCAAGTGAGGTAGCTCCTCCGATCGAACGCATTCCTTCGATACTATAATCCGAATTTGTGATTGATGTTGTGGCCACACTTGATTTTTTTTATTTGGGAGTTCCGAGGTAGGCGGTAGTGGCTGCTATGCGTTACCACCAGCCTAGATGCGCAATTGGTATATTTACCCTGGCATTGCCTTCTTGTGCCGTGTCACCTACCCTATCGAGACCAGTACGAGTTTGTTTTGTACCATACCTATGGAGTGCCCTCTGACGATGCCCAGTGCAAGGGAGGTTATAATATTGTATAGACTACGGGAATATATAAAATGTGTTAAGGTGGAAAATGTAAAGCCTTAACGCTATTATAATACTTTACTTTACTTTAGACATTAATACAATAGCGTATATTACTATATAGTAGATAGTTTAACGGATCCTTAGAGGATGTGTATCCCAAACATTCTTTAAGTTTTTTGTATTCCAATGGTTATTTCTCTTGTTAGATTTATTGATATAAGAATGTTAATCATGACTCGAGTGTTTTTTGTTTTTCTCTACGCTCGGGTTAGATTGAGTGTACCAGTATTCGAGACTCACCTTTGGAGTTGTAGCTTCGCTTGGAGATCCATCTACTGATTTTTCTTTCAGTTATTCAGTTGATTTTTAGTGATGTATTCAGATTTTTGCATTTGAAAATTGTATGGAGATACATATGTATTCGAGATCTCTGTTGTATCTTATTTAACTCTGTTATATATATAGCAGCTTTATGAACTACTATTCTTTTGTTTCCACTACATTATTGTTATATTGCTCTGTGTTTGTGATTCTATGATTATTTTATTTACTGTATATGTTGAGTTTTGCCAAATATAAATTAACGATATGATATTTTGAGAAATTCAAGTCCGACATGTGTGAATGTGAATAGTTGAAAATAACTGGATGTTACAACTTATCACTCTTATTAGGACTTTTACAGTCGAAGATATTTGTTAGGAATCTACATTATAGGGTTCATGCCACTATGGAGAGTACATGAATTAGACCAACCGGATATGCCGGTTCTCTATCCTAGCGGTCCTAGTTAGGGATCACGCCTTGAATCCATGATGTCAACTTATTGAGTTAGTAGGTTGAGAGTTATTTCTCTCATTAGAGCCATTTCCCCGATGTCACTTAAGGACCAACAGTCCATTACTAAGAACAAATGGTAATCATGGCAAATGCATAATGTAGTCTTACAATGTGTTTATGACATGCGATAGATACCAGCGTTACGATTCTAGAAGTAACTTAGGGACTATAGGAAACATGCTATGGTCATTAGCATTTCCTAATGTCACTTAATCACGCCTTGAATCCATGAGGTCACCTTGTTGAGTTCGTAGGTTGAGAGTTATTTTTCTCATTAGAGTTATTTCCCCGACCTCACTTAAGGACTACCAGTCCATTACCAATGGAAAGCAGGAATTATGGCAAATACATAACGTAATCTTGCGGCGTATTTATGACATGCGATAGATACCAACATCACGATACCAGAAGTAACTTATGGACTGTAGGAAATGGGTCGTGGTCATTAGCGTTTCTTGAAGCAGTTTTGTTTTATGTCAATCTACCATCTAGATGACTTAGATAGATCTATTATTTGTGAGAAAATTGATATTATCACCTCATTAGAGATGATGATCATATGCCATTACAAACCAACTGTGTGTTAGTCTATCATTTAAGTTAACCTAACCTAAGATAGCTATGTGTTGTCTATTTATAACATTGGAGACTTGATGTAAGCTTATCTATCATTCTCTCATAAGAGCCTATGGCTAAGATATCTCCTTTGTTATGATTTATTATTTATCTCATATGACTATTCAGTCAAGAGTTTTGTCTCTCTAAGCACTATGGGTCGAGATATATGATTTTGTACTTTGAGCTTCTATTTAGTTTTGACATTGATTTGAGTTTATTCTTGATATCACCAAGGGCCCAACAATCGAAAGTTATCTCTTCCATTAGGGCTATAGGTTGAGATTATTATATACATGGTTTGTGTTTCGTTTGGGATTTGTATTTCTTGATATCTCCTAGGACTAATAGTCAAAAGTATTCACTTCCATCAGGACTGTAAGTCGAGACAATATCCTTGGATATTGATTTTTTTCCTTTTATATAGATTATGTTCTATTTTGATTCTATACCTTGTGATTTGTCTTCTATGGCTTAATAGTTCGAACTTATTACTTCCATTAAGGATGTAAGTTGACATTTATTGGTTATTTATTTGGTATTATGTCTTTATTGATTTGTATTTTAGGGCTTGACAATTGGAAGTGTACACTTTCATTAGGACTACAAGTCAAGATATTTAGGTTTTGACTCTTGCATCTGGCTTGATTCGAGGTTCGTTCCTTTATTGTGGTTTTATGGATATGCCATGTGCTTATCCATATTATTTTAATATTTTGATGGATTTGAGTGCCATCATCTGATTTATAGATGTCGCAATTCCTACTTGCTTGTACTCGTTCCTTAGGTGATATTTATAATACGTGCCATGGTATATTATTATTACAATGGATGCTTCGTTGAATCATTTTCGTACTTGACTTTTTAATACCATGATTATGGTTATGTATTCACCTTGGGCTTGGATATAATTTGACTCGTTTATTATTTATTTAATACTTGGGTCAATCCGAGACTTTTCTGGTACATGGACATTAGCCATATTAGATGTTGGGATTTAGAAGAGACACGATATATATTATATCATGTTTGACTTATCAATGTATATTTTCCTTTGGAAGTCTCCTTGTATCTATATTTCGATTAGATGGGTATGAGTTGTGTATTCTGAACTTGACCTGGTCTGTATTGTCGCAGTATGAAAGACATTACAGTTTGTATCAATTTGGTATATATTATATATTTTTTCTATAGCTCTGTGTTCATTTGTATATGTTATATATTGTTCTGTCGTTGTAAACCTCATACGCTTATTGCTTTGTGCCAATACCGAGTGCGCTTATTATTGATATGTTTTGAGGCCAGGTACGTACTATGTTTGCCTAACGGAATATTCACGTGCGACCACTCCTAACAAGCCTCATTCTCCATATTATTAGATAGGATCACCTAGTAATTCTCTTTGGCAGTATGGGTATAGAGGTGGGGAGTTACAGTTGGTAATACAACATTTGTTGATTTTGATGATAACAACCTTAATAAACAACAATATACATTCATATAAAATATAGATACTAATGTTTTTCCATGCTACATAGTATATAGTATAGGATATTATATAAGTATTGATTCAAAGAGTCTACAATATAAAGACTCAAGGAATGGAAATGATGACTTATGATAGTAAAGACCAAGATATGAAGATCTTAAGATTGTAGTATAATATATAGAGTCATAAAATTTTGTTAAAGTCCCTAGTAGCAATCTTTGATCTCTATCTCCTATTTTATTATATTTTGTATTTTCAAATATTTTATAAAAGATTTTCGAAGTTTAAAATATTCATAAACTATATTAAAATATTTTACATAGTATAGTATTTTCAAAAAGTTTTAAAAAGAAAAGAGTTTTTAAATTTCACAAGCATATGTCGACATATACGCAGAAGGTATGTCGAAATACATGCCGAAAAATATTTTTTTTCTTTCAAATTTTGAAATGAAGTTTCTATTACTCGAAACTCTTCACGAACATGCACATCTATTTTTACACTATATATAGGGGTTTCAAATGAATTTTTTGGCAGTTATTATCTTATTTTCTTCCCTCTTGTTACTCACTCAAAATCTCCATTAAAAATATACAAAATTCTATTCAAAATAAAATAGAATCAATTCATACCTTTGTGTATTGATTCAATATTACTTTCTTACTATTTAGAAATCATCTCTCTCTTAAATCAAAGATCAAAGTACTGTCCAAGAGGTTATAGAATCCATTGTATCCAAAGTTGAAGAAATTATCTTTGGAAAAACCACCAAACTCTATTTACATTTTCCTAGGCGTGATTGTAGCCCATTCAAATCAATTGAGTGTGCTTGGTAGCTCGAAAATCCGAGTGGGTCCAAATCAAGTGGGTGTACCCTAAGCCCCGAAAATCAGGAAGGTGTCTCGTAGCCTTGGACTCGAGATTTTAATGGGTTTACCTTCTACCCGTTTAAAAATGGCATTTAAAACGAAGTCTGTACAAGCAATTGCATGGGACTAGTGTAAGACAAATATAAACTAGTATAAAGTCCTCGATGTCATCTCTCTAACTCTCTACTTTACTTTATTGCTTTTAGTTTTATCTGTTATTGCATCTGTGACTGATTATTGATATATTTCTATGTTGAAAATCTATGATTTAATATTAAATTTGAAAGAAATTAAAAAGAATTTACAAACTTAGAAAACACTATTCACCCCCTTTTAGTGTATAATTAGACTGAAGGTCCATAATTCCGCAATACACATTTGGTATCAGAGCATTAGGTTTTCAAAAACTCGTAGTTTGATTTTTGAAAAGTTTAATGGCTAGCGACACTATTGGTACATTTATTAACACTTTTGTCGAAGGACAATCTACTGCTAGACCCCTACTTTTTAATAGCAGTAATTACATTTGTTAGTCTGTAGAATGGAAATTTACCTACAGTCTTGTGGTTGATATATTTTGAATGTTACACAAAATAAGTAAACTGAACCGGAGACTAATTTTGCACAATAGACTGCTAACCAAAAGACACTTGTATAGAATAATTGAAAGCCTTGAATATTATGTTTTGTTCACTAGATAACAATGAATTTAATAGAGTCTCTATTTGTAAGTCGGCATATGAAATTTGGAGAACAATGCAAGTTTTTCATAATGGCAACAGTAAAGTGAAATAGAATAAAATTTCGATGCTAACTAATCAGTTTCAATTATTTAAATGAATCCAAGCAAGTATATTTCCAACATGCACTGTAGATTTTAAGATATAGTGCATTCATTAGTTACATCAGGTAAAAACTTTTCTGAAGAGGACTAATCAGAAAGATCCTCATTTCACTCTCTTAAGAGTGGAATCAAAAGACACTAGTAATTGAAGAGGCTAATGATATTACTATTCTAAAAATTGAAGCATCAATAGGCAATTTAATGTCCTATGTAGCATAATTGTAAGAAAGAAGGGAAAGCAAGGAAACAGAAAATAAATACACTGCATTCAATGCAATAACTGATGATCGAGATTCAGACGATAACAATAGCGAGGAATTGCTTTCATGACCAAAAATTTCGGAAAATTCCTGAAATAAGAAAGATGAACAACTTTTGAAAACCTGAAAACAAGACATCAGGATCTGGAATTATAACTAGATGCTTTAACTGTGATGAACCTAAGCATGTTCAAAAAGACTATCCACATCTGAATAAGTCAAAGTTCTCTCCAGTTAATGATTCATCCAAAAAAAGAAAAAGGGCTTATACAGCAGCATTAGATGATTTAGCACTTCCTCAAGCGACATTGAACCAGATACCGAGAATATGAATATGTGTTTCATGGCTGTAACAGACTAGTCACAACTAATCAATAAAAAGCTACAAAACGGTACCTTTTATTTAATAATTTTCATTTTGTTTTTTTGGCTGATTTGGTTTTTAGAAATAACATATAGATTAATAATAATACTAGACAAATACAAATATATAAGTATATATAAAGGAAATTATTAGCTTTGTTTTATTTTTGAAAATTTTGGGCTATACGTCGACATACACACAAGTCATATGTCAACAAACATGCCCAAAAATTGAACTTCCGTTATCCACCAAGACCTGGTGCACCCTAGCGTGGCCAATAAGAACTGTAATCACCATTTGAAGGTTGGAGCTTCTACCCCATCAGAATCCTTATTTTGGAGCAGAATGTCATCCATCATCAAACTTTGTTGCTTAGTCGGAGCGCTGTCCTTATTGAAGTAGCTCTCATGTGGTACATGCCTTAACGAACTTGCATACCATTCTATTTAATGTCATCTCTTCTTCACTGGATGAAGACCTCTAATTATGGTACGTATTACCATCCTTCCGTTAGAGGCCTAGGTCCTTCAGCATTTGGTCCATATTGATTCCCAACTGAAAGTTGAAATTTTAATTAAAAATTAACAATTCAAAATTTCCTCTCTTTTGCACTTACTTTCATGTTCTACTAAGGCACCTTTTTGACCGGAGAACATGATTTTGCACTCTCTATTAATTAAATTCGTCTCTATCCATTCATTCATTCACTTTACTTCAAATTTTAAATATCTTTTCATTATCTTATCTCCTCAAAAAATCAAAGATAACTTCCTTTAGTCAAATTCCTATGACCATAAGACTCTCTAAGAAAACTAAAGGCTTCCTCTTCAATAAGAAAGATGCCATTGAAGTTTATATGAAGTATACTACGTCCAGAAAAGTTTCTACCAGAAGATTTGCTAAATTCGAAGATTTTTTCCTCTTATGGTTTACTAGATCTTTGTTTTGAAAGTAGAATTCTTGGTTTAATTGAAGCTTCTCAAACTAATTTTGATTGTTATTTAGATTTGGTGAAAATATTATATGTGAATTTAAATGGAAATCTTTTTCAAGGACAAGAGGGACAAATTTAGAGTACTGTTAATGGTACTCAAATTGTTTTAAATTGTGAACTTTTGGTAATATTATTGGTAGTAAATATAGTAAAAATGACCTCTCCGCTTTTCAAATTGATGAATAAATCATAAAGCTTTTCCCGATATTTTTGAAAGTGATGAAGAATTTGAATTTGAACACAAAATCATTGACCAAAATCGAGATTTATGAGTCTCATTTTACAATAAAGTATTAGTCCGAGGATGGGTAATTACAATAACCCTACTCAAAATGTTTTTAAAGCTCTTTTCGCTATTTGTGGTCGTTACAACATCAATTGGGCACAAATCATTTTAGATGATTTTGTTTAAAAGAACATTTCTAGACATGAGAATACACCGTTCCATGGATCTTACTATAATTTTCATATATCTTGGTGTTGATTTGAGAGGAGAAAAATCTATCCTTGAAAAGTTTTTGACAAGGCCAATATCTCTCTTATGTACATTCCATCATTTTTCGAACAATATGAGACACTTCTTGAAAAAGAAAAAAGGTTGGCGTATAAAGAAGCATAAGAGATCCAACAAGAAGAAGAAGGTGATGAAATGAAAGTAGAAGAAGAAGAAGAAGAAGATGAGGAGGAGGAGGAGGAGGAAGTGGATACATCCTCAAAAAGTTTTGACAAACCATCCCACCCCTGCAAAAAAGAGATCCTAAGGAACCAAGAAAAGCTTCTTAAAGATCAAAAGAAGCTTAGTCATCTACATCTTTCTAAGTTATCTAGTTGTTTCCTCATGATATCTAGCTTTGTATTGTGTACTTTTAATTTATGTTCATGTCGCTTTATATATTTTCTTTATCTTTGAAATCCATATATCTTTCAATTTTAAGTAATCAAAATAAATCTATCACTGTCCTATGTTGTCTGTTAGTCTCTAGAAAATATAATGGTATAAGTTTAATACGAAAACAACAACAAAAACATAAAATTGTGAAGTTATGACATGTATGTCGACATACATGTACCCTATATGTTGACATATAATGGCCAGATGGAATTTTAAAAAAAATCCAAAATTAAATAACTACCACCTATTCAACTCATTCCAAATGACTTTCCACTTCTATATAAACCTATTTCTTATAGAAAACTCACTCATCACTTTGTTCTATACTCTGTTTTCATTCACAAGCATATTTTTAAAAAAACGTCTTCTCCATATCAAAAATTATGTGAAAATCTTGAACAAACTCTTTAATCTTTTAAAGATATTCCCTCTTTTATCTTAAGAAATAACGACATTTAGAGTTAAATCAAATGCAAATGATCAAGGAATAAGAAAAGCATTTCGACGTCATTCAATGGATGATTTATTCCTTAATTAAAGATGAACCATCTAATAACCCAGAGTGCACTATAGATAATAAAGATTGAGATGCCATCAAAGCAGATTCAATCTTTGGGTCCGACAGTTGGGTTGAAGTTCCACGAATTGTCTAGTTATTAGGTTTGGATTTGATATGTGTATGCACACACATAGATAGGATTAGGTTTAAATGATTTGGTTTGTATAATTTGAATGAATTAATTGATTTCTTCAGGTATGTGTGATTAAATGATTGAATAATATATAATATTAATTTAATTAAAAAATCTTGTTATCTTATTTATAATCATCATGCTTAAAATAAAACAATGAATTGTTTTTGAGCATATCATAAATATATCATCATATTCATATATATACATAGATATATATATATATCATTTTTACATTATTTATTGATTTTGAATCTATAGTTTATAAGTATTTGATTTAGAGGGATTTTTTTTACTTTTCATCCATTTTTGATAATTACAAAGGGAGAGAAAAATATAAAATGTATCTATGCATATATTCTGGGGAGTTATCTAACTCAGGTTATATCATATTTTATATATACATGATATTAATGGTTGTCATCATCAAAAAATAGGAGATTGTTAATACATCGGTTATTTAGTTTGATGATAACAACCTTAATAAACAACAATATACAATCATATCAAAAATATGGATACTAATATTTTACCAAGTTAGATGATATATAGGTGTTGAATCGAATACTGTAAAGTATATAGACTCAAGGAATGGACATGAAGACTCATGAGTATAAAGACCAAGATATGAAGATCTCAAGACTATAATAATATAATACAGGAGTCGTAGAATTCTGTTAAAGTCCCTAATAACAATTTTTGATCTCTATCTTCTATTTCTTATATTTTATATTTTTAGACAAAATATATTTTCAAATATATTTAAAATTATTTCGTAAAAGATTTTCATTGTTTAAAATATTTATGAACTATGTTTAAATTATTTTACAAAGTACAAAATTTTAACGACCCTTATTTTTAGCTAGTTTAAATTATTAAATTTAATGTAATTATTAAATAAAAATGGTTAAAATAAAATTTAACAAAGTATTAGTGAAGTTATTGAATATGAACCTTAATAAAAATTTGAAATAATAAATTTCGAATATTTAGGAAATAACAACTATTGAAATGAAAATTCCGTTTATTGAATGTGTTTGTAATCGATGTCTGTAATTGGATAATTAGTTAGATGATAATAAAATGATTTTTACTGACTGTTGAATTATTTATTATTGGTGATTTACTGAAAGTTTAATCGTTGAATTTAACATTGGAATTATTTGGATATTTAAATTATGAAACTAATGTGAGTGGAGTGATTTCAAAACTTGATTTAAATTTTATTTAAACGAGAATGAAGATTGTTAAATTTTAAATTTGGATTTAAAGCGATTAAACAAATTTTTGAAAATTACTTGTTTTATTTAACGTACAAAAATAACCATTTTGGCCACAGTCTCGGATTTCGATGAAGCCAGCTCCATTAGATCCATAGGATCGGATTTCGAAAGTTTAATATTTTAATTCGATTCGAAAAGCAATCTTCCACATAGGATCGAATTCGGCCTCGAAATTGGTCCTATTGTGTTTCGAATGAGGGTAAAACATTATAAATGCCAAGAGGCATGATTGGTTTGAAGTTCGTCCGGAAAAGCATGTGAATAGTGAAAATAATAATAAAATATTATGTATACACCTCTATATATATACGCACGCACAGTAAACCCTAACTATCTATGCTCAGTCGCCACTATTTTAATTAATGGCCAGAAATGCTCGAGCTTCTCCCTTAAATTCTCTCAATCCTTTCGCTTTTGGCTCTCGACGTCTACAAGGAAATTGAAGCGCTCGACGGACTCTACATTTCGTTACGGATGGATATCTTATCATTGTCGTTTGGGGGTGCTAGATGGTCGCTTTTCTACGTGTTTTGGAGGTAGGAATCTCGTCGCTGGGGACAAGGTAGAGGGTTGATCATTTAGAGATGGAGGAGCAAAGCTTGGCGCTTCACGTGGTAGTGTTTGATCGAGCTCCAGTGGCTCGAGGAAGGGCGGCAATCAACTTTGACGCGACAATGTGGGTTTTGTGAGTGAAGACGAACGAAGACGAGAAGAATAGATGGGCGACCAAATCTCGATTTCAGTAAAGTAATGGCCAAGCTTAAATTCCATGGATTAAATTTTTTTTTTGTAAATTGATTATACTATAATCAAAATCTTTAAAATGTGTATCTTCTTCGTACGTGGCCCGATTGAGACAAAACAAGTCGCGTTGGAATTGTATCGATGAGTGTGGGATCAAGTTGGAATTTATTTGAAGTTGAGAAATATTTTCAATTTCAAATAAAAAGGTGAGTGTTTTTGAAACTCACGATGTACTATAATATTTTTATATTCTTTAAAATTGAATCGTGAAGTTATCTAATTTTATTGACTTTTATTTGAAAATGAAATTGACATATGAATTGACTGTAGGTTTAAATTGGCAGTTAAATTTGAAATTGGAGTTTAATTGTCAGTAAATTATCGAATATTGATAACTATGAAGTTGTTATGAATTATATTGACTGTTAGGATGATTGATTGCGATGGGTGCTATTGGTTGATATTTTGGATGATTGGATGATTTTTTTTTTTATATATATCCTATTATCACCCTGTATATTATTTACAGTATACATAGGACTGTAAATTGAATTATTTCGAATAAATTAATAAATAGAATGAAATGATATATACCTATGACATTTATTTGTATTGAAATGATATATGTCCATCCCTGAATTAAATTGGAATAACTATTCACTTGGCCATAGGATAGAAAACTATATACGGACATCGGATTGGTTAAATTAAATAATTTTAAAATTTTTGTTTTGAAATTATTTAAATGATTTGATTTTAAGAAAGAAAAAAATTGAATTAATGAAAATCAAATTATTTTCGAATTTGAGCCTGAAATGTTGAAATTTAAATTTGTTAAAGGGATTGTTTAAATAACCGGAGTTAAGATTTTAAAGTTACAATTGAAATATGATTGAATTTTGAAAGTTGATTTGTTTTAAAAAGATTTGAATTTTCGAACCGTATAAATATTGCTAAGTAAACATAATTTAAAATTATTTTCACAATTGAGCTCGGAATCGAAGTATTATAAAGATATGAATATTAAATTGAATGTTGAAGTTAAATTTAATTTAAATGATTTAAATCAATATTCTGAAATCGAACCTGAGTTTATATAAATCGATATGGTTTAAAATTGAGAATTGAAACGAAATTAATTCAAATTGGAATATTGTTGAAAATAATCGATATTGAAGTTGATTTGAATTAATTTAGGATCGAGGTAAAATTCGATTGGAAATCGAAATTGAATCGATCGAATCGAAATGGAAATTTAAAGTGATTTGAATTGGGAGATTTGGCATTGAATTGGTTTGACTTTGTAAATATTTTCAAATAAATTATTTTAGCATAAATTATTAAAATCTATTTTTTAAATATTCAAATTATTTTGATTTTCCAAACTATTTTACTATATAAACCATTTTCAATACTGAAATAATTTTTTATTAAACAATTTTAACTATTATAACTATTTAACTATTTTAAAATTATTTAAATTATTTCTGTAAATTCAAACTGGTCAAAAAGGTGGAATGTTTGTATTCAATCTTGGATTTAAATGAGAATTGGGTTAAAATGATGTTATAACCTAAATTGAAATTCGAAACAACTTTGGAAGCGAAATCGGGATATTATGGGGAAAATGATTTTGAAATGAAATGGTATATTTCGGGTAAATATGATGATTTCGAAATGAATTTGATTTTAAAGCAAATATGATATTTTGATATCAAGTACAAATCGTTTTGGAAATGTAAAAGAACAAATTGGTGTGTAAAACAATGTTTAGTTGTTAAAGAAACCGGAGCCTCTTATTGGCATACTCTCTGTTAATATTGGAACCACTTTAACAACTACGTATGTGGAGTGATGGTCCAGAACGAAGTGGTTGGATTTGGCATCGCTTGCTGGATTTGAAGAAAGAGAACGATGATGAATTAGCCTGGCACTTATGCCAAATTGAAATGACTAAAACAAGAGCCGTGCCTGTCTAGTGGGCTAACTACCCCGAGCGGACACACTTCTTCGTATTACAATCATTTACAATGTGATTGATTAGTGTGCACCTTCGGATTTTAGAAGTGTTGGACGCGGTGAGCAGTCATGGCTACGACGCGTTATCACCAGTCGAGAAGGGTAAACTGGTAGCATCCTACCTTAGGCATCGCCTTACGTGCCTTGTCAGACTTTTATCCCTATACGTGACCTCTATGATTTTGGTTTAGTGGTGTCGTATCACAGCGCATCCCTATCCACCGATGTTTTACCGGTGTTTTATATGCAAACTATACGACAATGCTTAAAACGCGTTAAGAGGGATCAATGTAAAGCCTTAACGCTATTTTGATATTTATTTTATTAATTAGACATTATATATGTAGCGTATTCTAATACGTATAAATATTTTGACAAATCCTTATGAGATGGAAAATCCCATAATATCTCTTGAGTTATTGCACGCACGTTATACACCGGATAGGAGATGTGAAACCCCGTAAACATCTCTGATGCCATGGCACTCATGTTATATGCGATATCGATTTGACTCACGTAAGAATATTTTGGTCCCGACTCAAGTGTTTTGTCTTTTCATCTCGCTCGGGTCTGCCCTGAGTTTTTCAGCGCATTGAAGATTGTTCTGGAGGATGAAGATGAAGATTTAGTATATGTTTACTAGTATTATTCCATCATTGTTGTTCCGCTGCATTCTTTTAATTGTTTTGTTGTATATATATAACTCTGATAAATGTCATATAAATTATAATCAAATGTATAATAAACAGCTTCATGAACTGTTTATTTGATTATTTTATTTTATCGTTCCGCTGCGAATTGTGTTTTTATTTTCTTCTTCTTTCCTTATTTTTATTAATTAACCCCATTGATTATCTATGTTTCAGGTTGTTTAAGTCGGATATGTGTGGATTATTGGTGATTTAAACCTTCTGAAATGTGGGACATCCCAGCTGGTATTAGTGCGAGGTTTAGTGATATCCTTAGCTTTGTGTGGTTTGACTCCTTAGAGATAGGGTAGTAATACCCTAGAATGAGTTTTTTTGAGTGTGTATACGTATGAAAGAGCGTATTTATTAGTGTTGTATAAAATGTTTTATATTGTGTTGTTTGAATTGTTAGGTTTGATATTGGGTTCTGGTTGGTACGTTGGACTCCACTATATCGATAGGGATTCCAAAACACTTGAACAAAGCAAACCAAGACAATATTGTTTTTGAAATTCGGTAAATAAAATAATTTTACCTAGAGATTATATTTTATATATATAAAACATTGGTTTTCTGAAATTTAAATAGTTAAATGAATTGTATGTCAGAAATGATAATATTGATCATTATCGTTTGTTGTTTGATTGGTCAATATTCCTAAACTATTAGCTATTATATGATTATAAGAAAATGAACTGTATAAATGTGATTTATAAAATATAATTTGCAAGTAAAATGAATATAAAATTGAGAATTTGGGAAATTTAAATTTCAATGTTTCTGAAAAAGATTTTCAAGGTTTGGAAAATAATATTAGTACTGTTTAAAAGCATGTACAATTACAAATTGTTTTCAAATAAATTACAAAAGGAATGAATTTAGTACTCCTCTCTTCTGATGCTAGAAAATAATTTCGATGATGACTGTGCAGCATCATCGACGTTCATTTTAGAGTCTCAAAGTGGGGGAGCTTTTGAGAAGCTTTACTACGAAATTGTTTTGATAAACGGATTTTGGTTTAAACTCCAAAAGTATAACTTGATATACAAAAGATATAAGTATATATACCTATTTCAAATAATTTGAAATGAACTCGGTATTTCAATTTTTAATTCTGTTGATTAATAATCTTCAAATTATTTGAATGAAATGAAATATTTGAATAACCAGAACTTATAAAACAAGAGAATTAAGAAATTTAAGCTAAATGTTTTGAGAAACTTTACAGTTGAAGTTTGCAACTCTAAAACTGAAAGTAAAGAAAATTTAAACATAAAATAGCGAACATTCTAATTAAGTAAAATAAACTAGATTAATTTGTATAATTCCAAATTGTTTCTATTAACATATAATAAGACTTATCAAATGTTAAAAGTTAAAATGATGATTTGGATATTTAATGGGATATTATACAAGTAAACAAAACTTAAAGGTAATTAAAATGTATATAAATGGAAATTTAGTTGTAATAATAAATGTTATGTACTTAATTAGTATATTATGAAATGATTAATGACTAAATGGAATAAGTAAGTTGAACTTAAGAAAGTAGACAAATGAATTAAATAATATCTTTGTAAATTGGTTATATAATTAAATATAAATTTGAACAGAAATTTTGAAATTGACTTTGTTACTTTTTAGATAATTATAAACTTAGATAAAGTCATGTATAAGAAGTTGGGCTTTTATAGAATGATTATAAACTAAAGTGATGATTAACAATATGTTTCACAAATTAAATTTGTTATTAATTGAAATTGTGAAAATAAATGTGAATTAGTTTGAGAAGAAACTGAAGTAAGGATATAAGAAATAATTCATTAATGACGTTGATGCAAAAAAATGGAGATACGAATAATATAATTCAAATGTTTTATGAAAATGTAAAGTAAAGTTTATAGTTTATAACTTTGATAAATGTTAGTTAAACAAGTTGTTAAATTAATTGGATATAGGTGTTAAAGGAAGGATGCTAATATTGAATTATGAAATGAACTTTAGTTTTTGAAAAGCTAACCGAAATGGATAAATGGAAGAAGTTAGCGAATTGTATTAATAAAAATAGTAAATGAAATAACATTGATTTAAAATGAAAATGAACTTAAGTGTAGAATGAATGTGAATAAATGAATTGATATGATGATGCTAAACGTAAAATGAAACAATCGAAATTTAACAAATTGAATTAAATAAAATTGAAGGCAAATGAAATAGATTTGGATAAACTGGAAGTAAATCCATTAAATGTTGATGAAATTTGGATGTTAGTAAGAAATGAAGTGTATAAATTGAAATGTTGACATTGGGTAATGTAAATTCATATCATTATGATGAATACTAACAATTGAATGGTTTTTTTTGTTGTAAATCGCCGTTATAACTGTTTTTATTGTATATGATGGTTGTTTTTCATATATTAATTCTTATGTTATGGTTTGGACTTGAAATTCATGCTATATGATTCTGTTTAACTCATATATGTTTTCCATATCTTCACAAGTGACTAATATTCTAAATTAAGTTGAGATGGGTACATACGAAGATAGTTTAGAGGTATTTGTGGATTTCATATGCTTTTTCTTGCTTAGTACGAGATAAATCGCACGCATAACAATAATAAGGTACACATCTTGGATCACATACGGTTTTACTGTAGCGACTTGCCTTTTTGGACGTTTTGAACAGACACACGTGTCTGAATTAAACTATTCAAAAGGGAATACTGTTATAGGGTAAATAAGAATAGGAGAAAGAAATAAAAAAAATACAGAATCTTGCAGCGGAATGATAAAATATAATAATCAAATAATAGTTCATGAAGCTGTTTTATAAATATATTTGACTATTCTTTTACACACAAAATCAGAGTTACAAAAACAGGAAGAAATAATTAATAAATGCAGCAGAATATAATAAATAATACAAGCACAAATGTTTATCTTCATCCTCCAGAAATAAGGTCTTCAACCCTGAAATGCTGAGGCTGACCCGAGCGAATTGAAAAGACAAAACACTCGAGCTAGAACTAAAAGATCTTATTTAAGTTAAACCAATGGTAAATATGAGTGTGATGACGTCAGAGATGTTTACGGGATTTGACATCTCTTATCCAGTGTCTAACATGGATGCAGTAACTTAAGAGATGTTCGGGATTTACATCTCCTAAGGATTCATCAAACTATCTACTATATGGTACAAAACGCTATTATAATATGTCTACAGTAAAGTAAAAGTATTAGCGTTAAGGTGTTACCCATATCCCCCTTAACACATTTTATATATTCCCGTAGTCTATAGAGTACCGTAACCCCCCCGGTAAACTAGAGGGAGAGGGCACTCCATAGGTATGGTACAAAGAAAACTCATAAAAGGCGTGATAAGGCATGCGACACGGCCCTCGAGGCATTGCCAGGGTAGATATACCATTTGCGTATCCGGACTCGTGGTAACGCATAGCATTTACTACTGCCTACCTCAGAACACACTCCTAAATCAAAAATCAAGGGTGGCCATCAAATCAATCGCAAAGCCAAAATATAGTATCGAAGAATTGTGTACGATAGGAGGAATGACCTCACTTGTCCCGGCGCAGCTCCTGATTTTAGCCACATCAAGCTAACTCACGGGAGTTAGGGTCACGTAAATACCTCATACAGAATCGTTCACCAAACCATCCTACTTCATTTATGGAATCTCCACCACATACATGGTTGTTAAAGTGGTTTTCAGTATTGTCAAAGAGTATGACAATATCTGATCCCGGTCTCTTTAACAACAGAACGCTTATTTCACACCGGATGGTTCTTTTACATTTCAAAAAGTCAATTCACAATTTATATCAAAATATCATATTAAATTTCAAATCATATCCCCTTCAAAATCATATTCACTTTCAAATCATATTTCACTTTCAAAAATCATATTCACTCGATATGTAAATTTTCAAAAAGGTATAAATTTAAATTCCAACTTAAGTTGTATCATCATCAAGGATTTAAATATAAATACTTCAACTTTCCACAGTTTGACATTTTAGAAAATAGTTTCGATAGTCGTAAATAGTTTAAATAAATAAAAATATTTTAAACAGTAAAATATTCAAAATATATTTAAATTTGGTTTAACTAGATTTAAATGGATTAAATATAGATTAATTTCGATGTAAAATGTTTAAACAGATTAATTATGGATTAAATAGAGTTAAATTATATTAAGTAGATTTTTTAGATTAAATAAATTTAAAATGGATTAAATAGGTTTAAATTATATTAAATAGATTTAAAATAGATTAAATAAATTTAATTAGTTTAAAATATGTAAAATAGGTTAAATTATATTAAATAGGTTATAATAGATTAAAATAAATTAAAATGGTTTAAATCGATTAACAAAGTTAATTTAATTGAAATAGTTTAAATTAGTTTAAGAATAGATTTCAAAGTAATATCCTCGATAACCTAATTTCGATAATTCGTTTGTATCTGACACTTCAACTTTGAAATTCAAATAAAAATCTACTCCAATTCATTAATCAAATCCAATTTCAACATTTAACACTTGAATTATCGAAAACAATTCAGTTTATATAAACCAATATCCATTTTAAAATACCAGTTAACTGAATTCAAAATTTAAAGATTCAAAAATCATTTAATTTAACCAATCCGGTGTCCGTATATAATTTCCTACCCTAGGATGAAGTGATACAGATATTTATCCTTTCAATCCGCAAATTAATAATTTATGGTTATATATCATTTCAACCGCAATCCTGAACTAAATAAACATCCAGAAAATTGCTTGATTCTATAATTTCAACCAATAACGATTTTTACCTCATTTATAGATCATTTGGGTATGTATCATTTCAACCTAAAGGGAACTTGCAGTGTTATAACAATATAGAGTACAACATCCAGTCATCCAATATCAACAGTCGAACATCGATCACTGTAACGATTCTGGTTTTGTGTCAAATTTAAATTGGTAATTGATATAAAATTTTGGATTTAAATTGCGAATTAATTTGAATTTTTCCAAAATAAATAATATATTTTGTTTATGTATATATATATATATATATTCACAAATTGATTTTTAATTGAATTTTGAATTTGAAACTCAAAAATAAATATTTTTGAAAATTAATTGAATTTAAATATTCTATATTTTAAAATTAGTAAAATTTGTTTTCTAATTATAATATAGATATGTAATATATATATCTAAAAGTTATGATTTGAGATTAATTGGATTTTGAAACTATATATTTTAAAATTTATAAAAATTTGCTTTCTAATATTATAATGCATATATAGGTGTGTGTGTGTGTATATATATATTGATTGGGAAAGTTATATTTAAATTTAATATAATGAGCTATTTAGAAGTTAAATTCTATATTTTAAAAACTTATATATATTATGCATATATGTGTTTATTTATTAATGTGTAATTAAATTTTAAAATCAATTTCTTTAAAGTTATGTATATATATATATATATATATATATAAAGCAAATGCATTAATTAAAAATAGAAAATGAATTTATAAAAATATAAAACACGTATATATATTTAAACTAAAATGGAAATTATAATATTAAAACCATTTAATAACATACATTTAAAAACATATGTAAATATTTTAACAAGAAAATAGAAAAGTGTAAGTGTTTTAAAAGACATTAAAACGTTTGTAACAAGATGACATGCATTTAAAAACATTTGTAAGCAAATTATCATGCAAATTTACTAGGGTCTTTTGTACTTTATTTTTAAATTAAAATAAGAGTATACACATATCATCTTTCTTTCTATTCATAGTTTATAGAAACAGAAACCTGAAAAAAAAACCATGCAAAGAAAAATTTAAAACATAACCTAAAAAAGAAATTCTAAATCAAACGATTTCTTCATATTATAACCTGATCGAATTCAAGATCATCTCAGATCTACAACTAAACAAAACTTTCATAAATTTTCAGCCTGAAAACAAACCGAGGCCTATGGAAATCAAAAATCAGATTCAACTCTAAGTCATCAAGTTTCTAGATTTCAGTTCAAAATCAAATCTGGAAAAATAAAAGCAAAGCAATCAGATTAGATCAAGTTCAACATCGAGTTGCAAATTTAGTCAAATTCCAACCTGAAGCTAAAATACAAAATCATCTTAGTGAAATCAAGCAACAGATCAAAGTCCATTTCCAGACTTTCAAAATCTTTTCTAGGCAAAGCTTGTTCTCTGCTTTATCAATATCCAGGTGAGCAAACTACCCTTATAAATTCTTAAAACTTGTTATATCTGAGTAGCATGTGATAATCTTTGAAGCTGTGATGTGAAATATTTTGTATGATTGAGTAAATATACCTATAGGTCTGTAAAAATGTATGTGTGTTCCTATATATAGGAAACCATGTACTGTTCTTGTTACAGGGTTTTAGGTATTCATTCAAAAATTCAAATCTAATCCTCCAATCTTTTTTAGGCTTTGATATCTGAATGAGAAATGATTGCAAGACTGTAACATTTTATTTAAAAATAATTTTATGCATTTAAGTTGAATATTTATTTCAAAAGTAATATATAATAGTGAAAACTCAAAAACATCGTAAAATTCGATTATTAAGTTTTCTCAATTTGATTATATAACTGGAATTGTATTCGAAAATGATGAATTTTAATGATGAAATCAAGATTTTTAGGTTGGTATTGGATGTGAAATTTTTAGTTGAATAGAATCATGTTTATCATCAAATTCCGACGATCGACGTGATTGGGTGGGTCATGCTTCGGGAAGAAGGTAGCCTGGAGGATGCCAAGGTTGGGAAAATTAATTGAAAATTTTTCCGGTCACCAGGGTGGCAACACGGTGGCTTTGTAGGGTTTAAGGCCTGGGTTTGGTTGCCGTAGTTCTCGAAGAAATTGCGTCAACATCGGCGCATCGGAGTCAATGTGACCGGGAAGAAACGAAGCATAGGTAGATGGGTAGTTGGCTTGGGCGACGAAGCGAGCCATTCTTGGGTGATCTAGTTAGTTCCAGTAGGTAGTCGAGTAGCTCGATTTTGAGTTCGATGTTGTTAAGGCAATCTCGGTGGTCGGGTGAATGAGGGTGGTCGTCAACGATGTGCTGGTGGTCAGAGCAGTGATCGTAGATGAACGGAACGACCGTAACGTGTGTACTTATGTATCTGGGTTGATTAAAATTTGGGGAAGAAGAAGATTACTCAGGGGATAGCTCAGGTAGATGGGTAGTTGGCTTGGGGTATTTCTCGGGTTGGTTCGCGTGAATGTGTTAACAGTTTTTTTTAACATTTAGAAAAAAAATTTAAACAAAGTTTTAAAACAAAGAAGTGGTACTCGAAGAAGGTCTCGGGGGGTCTGGTGTTTAATTCAGGTTGAAACCCAAAGTCGTCTTGGGTTTGGATTAAAATAGTTTTTGATTTTTAAAATAAAACAAGTTTTATTTTATTTTAAATCTAATCAAGTTTTAAACATTTTCTTAATTAATAATAAATGCTTTATACTAGTTTTAGTTAATTAGATAAAATTTTAAAAATAATCATTTTAAAATTAATTAAGTTCAAATATTTTACTTCTTTATTTTAAATGAATTCTTAAGTTTATTTTAAATAAACTAAATGTTGTAATTAAGAAGTTAATTGAAAAGATAAAATGTTTTTAGTTGTAAATTAACTTAAAAATCTAAGTTAATTTATGAGTTAATAATAATTTTGTTTCAAAGATTAAAGGGTTAAAGATTAAATGTTTTTAAAGTTAATTGATGAATAATTACTTTGTGTAATTAAATTTAAGCTAATTACTTTATGTAATTTATTTAAAAGCTAATTACTTTGTGTAATTAAATTAAAGCTAATTACTTTGTGTAATTAATTTAAGTCTAATTAATTATTGTTATTAAATTAAAGAATAATTAATGTAATTAATTAAAGGATTTATTAATTAAGGATAATTAATTACTTAAAGATAATTACTTAATTAAAAGTAATTAATTAATGATTAGAATTGATTAATCAAGTGATTAGAAGATAATTACTCAATGTGATTAATTTATGATTTATTAATATGAGTGATTAGGGATAGTCAAATATTGTAATTAATTAAGGATAATTAATTAAATGGTAACTAATTAAGGGTTAAATAATTAATGTAATTAATTAAGGATAATTAAAAAAGCAAGGTTAATTTATTTATGATTTAAAAGATAATTACTTATGGTAATTAATAAATAGTTAATTAATTATTTAATTAACTTAAGGTTAATTTATTTATGTGATAAATTAAGGGATAATTAACTAAGATGGATAATTAAGATTGATTAATTAATTTCATTTATTAATGTCAAATAGTTTGTATTTAATTAATGTTAATCAACCAGGATTAGTAATTTATTCATAAGAAATTAATCTGATTTAAATTAATCAGATGATTAATTGATCTTACTTATGGATGCTTGGATTATATTGCATGCTTTGAATTATTTAATATCCCTGATGTTTGATGTGCTCTGATATGATTGAGCTATGAACTGTGATTTATTTATCTGTGATGAATTTACATATTTATCTATAAATCTGTGATTGAATATAAGCGTTACAGGATTATACCGCTTATTGATATTGTTGTGCTTGAATTGATTATGGTTGTGATATTCTATTATTGTGTGTAGAACCCTTGGACTACACCACACACACAAAAATATGGATTTCACAAGGAATTGTTTAAGTCACGGATATTTTGAATTTAAATATTATTTTGTTTAAAAGTTGAATTTGAATCCAATTGGTTTGGAAGTGAAATTGAGTTAAATATGAAAAGCTTTTGAAAAGGAATTTTTGAAATTTAAATTTAGTTTAAATATAACATATTTTGTTTAAGTTTTGAAATTAATTTGAAAACTATGGTTTGAAAGGGTTATACAAGTTATACAATATATATGTATATATGTGGATTTTAAACCATTTTTGAAGTATATTAAATGAATTATTTTGGGAGTTTGAATTTAATTCTAATAGAACTTGCCGAGTATATGGCAGTTCGCTGATTTTCTGATTTTACTTTAAAAGGCTATAACTTGTGCAAATTTAATCAGATTTTCCCGAAATGAAAAGCATTTGTTTTCAAATGATAATGGCTTTCATATAATGAAAGAATTTCCAGTTTTGTTGAAAGGATTTCAAGTTTGAAATGGAATTGTTTTGAAAGATATGAAGGAATCTTTGTTAAAGATTGGTGAACTTTGTTTTCAAATTGAAGAGGATCTTCACGGGTGGATCTTTTGTTTAAAAGGTTAAAAGGGTGAATCTTTTATTTAAAAGATTAAAAGTGGAAATTTGTTTAAACCATTTAAAGGAAAGGTTTTGGGCTAAAAGTTGTGACTTAACTAAGATCCCAATATATCCATATGGTTTTTAAAATTATGCGCTCATTATTTGGTTTAGCCGGGAGAGGACTTTATGTCATAAAACTCATTTCGAATAGTGATTCTATGTAATGGGAGTGCATTTGAAGACGGCGGTGAAGACCAGGTATTTTCGAGAACGATAAGATTACCTATCGAATGTCTCTGCACTAAGTTGCGCCGGTATAGAGATCTCCATATGTGATGGGGAGTCCGATCGGGATTGTGAATACTCGGATTTGCAAGGTTTCTTTGAAGTGCCTTCGGTTCCATTCGAACCCGGAACGGAATTGTATGGATGTATGTCTGATAATACACTTTGAGATGTAAAGCTGGTTTCTATCAAATACATTTCTGTTTGGTGGCGGGGAATTTATTCTCTTAGCTTAGCATCCTTCTCTGAGACGTACGAGCTCAAAAGTTATGTAGTTAGTGGTTACTAGTGATATATTCCCAATTTGGTAATGTGGCATGCTAAGTGCTGCTGATCATTTATTGATCGAAGCATGGCTTTTGTGAAATGCGTAGCTTTGTGGACGAGACTTCGTCAAACCTCACAACACGGAAATGGTCGAAACAGGAAGAATGCAGCAAGGTTATGAGGGTTACGCCCTTTAGGGTATGTCCATTTCCTTTTGGAAAAAGGTGGTATCATGGTATGTGGCCCAGATATTTAACCTATGTGGTTGTTGGAATTTGTTGGTGTTGAGGATCCTCAGCTAAAGGTCGGTGACGATCGGGGATGGCATACTCGTGTTAGTAGTTACCTAGTTACAGAGTTAACCCAATCTTGTGTTGGCAGAGAGCTGGTTAAGTTCTCAGGGCGTCCCTCCAGAGGCATGCCCATGTGGTGGGGAAGTTCCTTAGCCTGACCATTTGTTGGAAATCCAATCATCCAATATGCACTTTGTACGATTTTAGTTGTAGAACCTGCCATCTAACATGGTAGCAATAGTAGGCACATTATAATGGTACGTATGCTGGCTAAGATTAATATTATATTTTCCAAATGTTTTCTGCACTATGCACTAATAATAATATCAAAAGGATCATACGTATCAAGCATGTTTGACTATCATAAGGAGAAATCTCCCCCAAGTGTGCGATTATATTGTGTGTGTGCCGGGAGACCTTATGTTAGTTTCATTTTCCAAAAAGCATTGCGAATTTATTTTCACTTCTTTTGTTGTTTGCTTTTGTTCAAAATAACTGTTTTTGTTTGCTTATACCAGTCCCATGACTGATCTAGATTTTATTGTTCTCTTTCTAAACTCTGGGTGACCACAATTTTTCACACGAGCAGTCTAGAGTCAGATTTTCAGATAGTCAAATAGTAGGTGTAGCTTTTGGCAATCTTCGAAGTCTTTGGATTTTGGAAATCGCAATGTGCACTGGACTTGCTTAAGTTCAGCGTGATAGGATTTTGAGCTTTTGGATTGGGCTTTTGCTTTGGTGCTTTGGAGATGGGATGCAATCTATGGAGCTGTTTTGGTAGTACAAGCAAGTTGAAGTTATGTTTCCGCTGTTGTGTTCCGCTGTGGTATTTTTGTATATTTGCTCTGATGTTGGATAAATTATTGTGGAGATGTTTTATTCATGGAGTTGTATCAATGATATATTGTTTTTCTTCCGCTATGTTATTGTACTTAATATGCTATAAGCTCCGGTGAACCAGACTCAACGTTTGAATCTGCGGCATTCGAATACGGGTGATGTATTTGGGTGTCGATTTTCGAAGGTCGAGTCAGGCTCGTTATAATCACAATCATAATCTAAATCAATCGATAAACATCGATATATAACTGATAATCAATAACAAATTTTAAATTGACAATATAAATTCAATATTAAAATTAAACGATATAATAAATATCGATCAATAAATTTCTAATCACATCATAAATTAAATCTATCTAACATAAGAAAATTTAGAAGTTGTGAGTAGGTTAGAACACTCACCTTCGATTTTAAATTGAATTAAAATCCAATTTAGGCCCAAAATAAAAAATAGTTCATAATTTGTTCAGACTAACTTCAAAATGTCTAGAATTTCAATATGATCTTAGTGGAACAAACCGCTATAAATCCGACCTCGTATGCAAAAGTTATTAGGATTGGAAGTTGGACGATTTATATTATTAATCAAATAAAATAATAATAATAAAAAGAACGCTCAACATCGTCCCTCTTCAACGCAACAACAGGTCGCTTGCAAACCCTACCCTCACACGCAACCTAACAGAAGACGTTGCCGATCAAGATGCCACTGACTTCACCAAAGGCCGCGACCTCGCCAACCTCCCTCAAGATGTCTCGACCACTAGCGACAACAAAACCCCCAACCGATCGCTGCCTCAAGCTCACAGTGCCACCACTGACATGAAATCCTAATCAAAATTTTCACGTTGATCCAACCATCGATTTGACATGCAAACCCTCCATATGAACTCCACTCGACCATCTCTGCACAAAAGGTATCCTCCAATCGATGATCCGTCGAAGATCATCAAACACCAATGAACGGCCGAGATTAAATCGCTCAATTTCTGCCACACAATAAGCCAAACTGAAAAATTATCTGCAATTTGACTTGCACTCATCGAGAGCTTCAAATCGATATATAACTTGATAGGGTTTGAGGAATTTGAATTTTGAAATAGAATTTGCAATTTGGGGATTAGGGTTTTGTTTGTCTGCCATCGAGAAGAAAGAAGCAGCTAGAATTGTATGTGCAGAAAAATGGAATAAGGAGTAGTTAGGTTCATAACAGGATATTTTTAGGCAGGTCAGAAAAAGAAATGAATGGCCTAGATCGATTGAAAAGCTGAACGATAAACGACCCGAAAAGCACATTTCGTTCCTGAAACGAAAGTGAAAGTCCTCCTATGTATCAAATTAGATGTTTTCGAAAATATTAAACCCAATTGAACATGTTTGAGGTCTTAATTCCATCGTATGAATAAGTTGTGTCAAAATCTGCTTATTTCAAATTGATTTCAATTAAATTAATTTCTAGGCGTTTCGAGCCCGTACAATCAAACGACAAATCTGATCATTACGAAACTTGAAATCTTACATTAATTCACCGTTAGGGATTCGATGAAACTAGTTTCTTCAAAATTCGAGACAATGGCCAAAATGGTTATTTTCTCATTAAATAAATAAATTAATTAAATCAACTTTTAATTTAAAATTTTGTAAACTACCAAATTTCATCAGTCTTGATTACTTGGGCATTTATAATAACTCAAACCAAATTTACATATCCAATTCAGTCTTTAACATTTCACTAATTACAGCGTTCAATTTCAACTGTAATTAAATCCAAATAAATTGAAATTAAATTCCAATAATTTGATAAAATTTGATTTCAATCTTTATATTAAATCAGCTGTTACTCTTATAACCTAGTTAACGTTTGTTCATCTCTTATTTCACTAGTATGCTACAATTTCCATCTCTTATCTGTATTAACTACTATATTTCAGTTATATTGAATTTTTGTCAATTTTACAGATTAATTATAATTTAAAATCCCAATTTATTATTTTATCTTGGTTCCATTCCCTTTTATCAAATCAATTATACCTTATGAATAAAATTAACATTTCTATTCCTTTTATTACATTCATAATTTACAGTTATTGTCTTAACTCGCATTAATGTAACATTTAATAACATTCAATTGCAATAGATTAAATGGATTGGTAACAAACAACAATTGTCACCATTTCTATATTTAATCACATTTGTAAGTTTATTGTTTACAACTAAATGTTATAATTACTTGCATAATACTGATTTTATTCAATTACCATAAATTATATTTTATCACATTAATTAATTCAACATTTACATTTGTTTTCTTATATTCAATTTATTACCAAGTATAACATTTAAATCATTTCAATTAATTGAACTTTCATTAAAATTGTTAATAATTGACTCTACCTTTCATTCTAGTTATTATTTCATTAATAGCTCACAAATTTTTATTCCTTCCAACATTAAATCACAAAACTTTATTAAATTAACAAATTTTAATTGTTGAAAATTAAGGATCGTTACATTCTCCCCCACTCAAAACTTTTTGTCCTCGAAAAAGAAAAGAAGGAATTTAGAAATTAATATACCTTATTCAAAATATTAAATTTATAAACAATTAATTTACATAATTAAATAATTCAAATAAAATATATAAATTGATAAACAATTAAATCCTTTCATATCCAAGTTAATAAAAGTTTGGAAACATTTCACAAAAATTTTGTGGATCCAAAATTCATGAAAAATTTCGGCAGAGTCTCCTTTGTACGGAGAGGTCTTGGAGAAATAGTAGTATCAATAATAACAATATATATCATATATTTCAAAATAATACATAACAACGGGAAAATAATACAATATGGCTAAAAACCCGTAATCCGAGAACGTACCTATTTGTCGGGAAAACAACTCTTAGTTTGTGAAACCGAAAGCAGCATCAATTATTTCCATAATCTATATTTCACTTATATAATCCAAAAGAGTTAATAATAATATAAAAGAGAAATATTCAATTTGTTTCGATAAATCAACAAAAAAACATCACAATATAATAATAGTCATTGCAAACAACAGCGTAAACATCATTTTCAACAAAGTGAGCAATCATCCATCCATAGCAACCAAAACAACCATTTGTTTGTGTTCAGAACTTCTAATCATATAAAAATGATAAATAAACTACAAAGAGAAACCATACACTCAACAGTTGTAGATAAAACTTATAGATTATTTATGCATCTTTATACAACATACAAGTATCATTTCCCAACCAATCCATAAGCCTATACAAACAAGGATTCCAACACATTTTCAAATAACATTTATGTTTTATTCTCATTAATCTATTTATCTTTTCACATCATTTATTGTTCATTTTTTTCATACAATGATTTTCTTTAATTCACACTTATTACTTACAAAATTTTAATCTTTCATTCATTTATGTAAGGTTTATTTCATTAATTCACATTCTTCACTTACATAAGTTATATCCATTTCAATTATTTGGATCATAAATGAATTCATTATTAAAGTATCGTATACATTATATTTCAGTTTACTTCACATTTACAATTTTGTTTGATTTTATTTTTTCTTTCTTTTACTTTTCTTTTCCCATTCATATAATGTTTATTTTCATTAATTTACATTCTTTATTATTTACAAAAGTTCATTTCTCCTTCATTCCTACAGTGTCATTTTCTTTCATTTTATTACTTTACATTCATCTCTTACATATGTTATTTTTATTTCAATTATTGGATTATACATTATTAGGCAAGTTCCTTTGCAATTCAATTCATCATTTATAGATTATTTCTTTTCACATTCATTCATCCATATATACAATGTTGTTGAATATTAAATCCATTTTTAAGTCATTTCAATGTTTCTGAAGTTATAATCATTCGGTTTTTTTATATTACTCATTTTAATTATAAATGGGTTCAATACTAATTCAAATTTATAAGTATGTACTTACAGTATTCACCTTTTCCATTCAATCTGACTACAAATAGCCTAAATGTTAACTTAAGCGTATAATCATTTTTCTTACCTTAATCACTTTTATTACATTTAATTAGTGACATTTCAAAATATTAACTTTAGTTTATAACACTTTATAACGTTAGATTCTTATTTATGAAAGTAAGTCTATTGAATACTTTCATTTTCTGAAGTTTTACTTGTATAATATTTTATCACATATCCTATTTAACATCACAACTTTTGACATTTCGGTAAGTTATATATAAATGTCTTATAGGTTGTAATAGAAAGTTACAAAAGTTTCTCTTATTTGTTTAGTTAATAAAAGATTCAATAGTTACCATTTCTTATTTTCATTTTTTTTCATTTACAGTTTTCTAAATTTCAGTTTCTTATCTATTTCAGTAATCATTTAACATCAAATTTCTTATTTTCATTTTTGAAGTTTTCATTTATTAATATAGTCAAGCTTCCATTAATTACTATAATTTCAAGTTCAAATTTATAGAAACTTAAGAACTACACAATCGGATTTCATTTCAGTTATTTTAAAATAATATATACATAATCATATCTTATATATATATCAAATCATATTTGGAATTTAAAATAAGATTAATTTATCAAAACAATTGTGCAGCAAAATTACTACACGGTCTTCCCACTTTAAAACTCGAAAATGAATGTCGGTGATGTGTGCACTCATCACCGAAATTATTTTCCAGCGACTAAGAGGGGAGTACAAACTTATTTCATTCCAAAGTTCCTTTAAAAGATTTATTTCAAATCATACTGAAATATTCATATCAGAAAATACTTCTGAATACTACAAATATTATATTCTAAAATCTTCCGAAAGAAATTTCAATATCCCAAAACTTAAGTTCTCAAATTTCAATTTATATTCATTTTATTTGCAAACATTTTTTTTCCAAATCAATATTTATTAAAATTTTATCCTAATAAGAACCAGATTACATCCAAATATATCATTTATAAGTTTATTATTTTACATACAAAATATATAATAGGCAAAAGTATTTCATTTACCTATATTTCAAAACAAGTATTATGTCGGTCTACCCTATTAAGTGTTTACAAATCCTTATCGATGTCATAGCATCCTATTCATTGACCAGAATTTTTAAATACAAAATGGAAGAAATTAACACAATATGAAAACCTTTTATAACACTAACAAATACGCTTTCTCATATGTACACTCAGCGGCTCATTCTAGGATATTACTACCCTAATTTATATAAGTCGGACGACACAAAGCTTAGGTTATCGCTAAACCAAAGCTCTGATACCAATTGCAACAACCTGCCTTTTTGGACGTTTTAGGAAGACACACGTGCCAGACTCAAACCATTCAAAAGGACAGACTATTATGGGGTAAAGAAAAGGAGAAAGAAATAAAACAAATGCAGAATCTCGCAGCAGCGGAAGGACAAAATATAATATTCAAATAACAGTTCATGAAGTTGTTTAATAAATATATTTGACAACTCTTTTACATACAAAATCAGAGTTACAGAAACAGGAAGAAATAAATAATAAATGCAAGCGGAATATAATAAATAATACTAGTACAAATCTTCGTCTTCGTCCTTCAGAAATTAGGTCTCCAACCCTGAAATGCTCAAGCTGACCCGAGCGAATTGAAAAGACAAAACATCGAGTCAGAACTAAAAGATCTTATGTAAGTTAAATCAATGGTAAATACGAGTGCGACAACGTCAAATATGTTTACAGGATTTGACATCTCTTATCCAGTGTCTAACGTAAATACATCATACAGAATCCGAACTGGTGGTAACGCGTAGCAGCTACTACCGCCCACCATGAAACACACTCCCAAATCAAAAATCAAGGGTGGCCACCAAATCAATCACAAAGTCAGAATATAGTATCGAAGAAGTGTGCCCGATAGGAGGAATGACCTCACTTGGCCCGACGTACCTCCTGATTTTAGCCACATCAAGCTGACTCACAGGAGTTAGGGTCACGTAAATATATCATACAGAATCGTTCATCAAACCATCCTACTTCATTTCAGGAATCTCCACCACGTACACAGTTGTTAAGGTGGTTTTCGGTATAGGCAGAGAGTATGACAATATCCGATCCCAATCTCTTTAGCAACCAAACGCTCGTTTCACACCGGATGGTTCTTTTATATTTCAAATGGTCAATTCACAATTTATATCAAAATATCACATTCAATTTCAAATCATATCCCCTTCGAAAACATGTTCACTTTCAAATCTTATTTCACTTTCAAAAAATCATATTTACTCGATATGTAAATTTTCAAAAAGGTATAGATTTTAAATTCAAACTTAAGTTGTATCATCATCAAGGATTTAAATATAAATACTCCAACTTTCCACAGTTTGAAATTTTAGAAAATAGTTTCGATCATAAGTAGTTTAATAGTTTAAAAATATTTAAATAAATTAAAATAGTATAAATAGTAAAATATTCCAAATATATTTAAATTTGTTAAACTAGATTTAAATTGATTTAAACAGATTAAATAAATTTAATTAGATTTAAAATGTTTAAATAGATTAATTATGGATTAAATAGAGTTAAATTATATTATGTAGATTTTTTTCTTCAGATTAAATAAATTTAAATAAATTTAATATATTTAAATTATATTAAATAGATTTAAAATATATTAAATAAATTTAATTAGTTTAAAATAGGTAAAATAGGTTAAATTATATTAAATAGGTTATAATAGATTAAAATGGTTTAAACTGATTAAAATAATTAATTTAATTGATATAGTTTAAATTATTTTAAAAATAGATTTCTAAGTAATATCCAAACATATCGATAACTCAATTTCGATAATTCATTTGTATCTGACACTTCAACTTTGAAATTCAAATGAAAATCCACTCCAATTCATTAATCAATTCCAATTCCAACGTTTAACACTTGGATTATCGAAAATAATTCAGTTTGTACAAACCAATTTCCATTTCAAAATACCAATTAACCGAATTCAGAATTTAAAGATTCAAAAATCATTTAATTTAACCAACCCTGTATCCATATATAATTTTCTACCCTAGGGTGATATGGATATTTATCATTTCAATCCACAGTTTAAAAATTTACGGTTATATATCATTTCAAACCGCAATCTCGAATTAAATAAACATCCATAAAATCGCTCAAGTCTATTATTTCAACACGTAACGATTTTACCTAATCTATAGATCATTCGGCTATGTATCATTTCAATCCATAAGGAACTTCCAGTGTTATAACAATATACAGTACAATATCTAGTCATCCAATATCAACAATCAAACGTCCATCACAATCATCATCCAAATCAATCAATAAACATTAATAGATAATTGATAATCAATAACAAATGTTAAATTGACAATTTAAATTAAATATTAAATTAACCGATAATTAAATGCAATAAAAGTCAAATTTACCTAAAATGATAATTTAAATATACCAAACAACGATCAATAAATTTCTAATCACATCATAAATTAAATCTAACTAACATAAGGAATTTTAGAAGTTGTGAGTGTGTTAAAACACTCACCTTCGATTTTAAATCGAATTAAAATCCAATTTAGACCCAAAATTCAAACAGTCTAGAATTCATCCAAACCAGCGTCAAAATGTCTAGAAGTTCAATACGATTCTAGGGAACAAACCACACATAAATCTGACCTCATATGCAAAAGTTATTAAGATTGGAAGTTAGACGATTTATATTATTAAACAAATAAATAATAACAACAATTATAAACAACGCTCACCATCGTCCCTCTTCTACGCAAAAGCAGGTCGCTCGCAAAGCCTACCCTCATACGCAACCTAACTGAAGATGCCACCGATCAAGACGCCACTGCCTTCACCAGAGGTTGCGACCTCGCCGACCTCCCCCAAGACGTCTCGACCACTAGCGACACCAAAAACCCCCACCGATCGCCGCCTCAAGCTCGCAGCGCCACCACTGACGTGAAACCCTAATCGAACTTTTCACGTTTATCCAACCATCGATTCGACATGCGAACGGCCAAGATGAACTCCATTCGACCATCTCTCCGCAACGGTATCCCCCACTCGACGATCCGTCGAAGATCATCAAACACCAATGAACGGCCGAGATTAAATCACCCAATTTCGGCCGTACAGAAACCCAAATCGAAAAACTAACTGCCAATTTGACTTGCTCCTGTTGAGAGCTTCAAATCGATATATAATTTGATAGGGTTTTAGGAATTTGAATTTTGGAATTGAATTCGCAATTTGGTGATTAGGGTTTTATTTATCTGCCGTTGGGAAGAGAGAAGTAGTTAGAATTGTATGTATAGACAAATGAAATAAGGAGTATTTAGGTTTTATAACAGGTTATTTATAGGTAGGTCGGAAAATGAATAATGGGCTAGATCGACTGAAAAGCTTAACGATAAACGACCAGAAGCCCGATTCGTTCCCAAATGAAAGTGGGTCATCCCATATATCAAAGTAAATGTTTTCAATAATTTTAAACTCAATGGAAAAGGTTTCAGGTCTTAATTCCATCGTATGAAGAAGTTATGTTAAAATCATCTTATTTCAAATTGATTTGAATTAAATTAATTTCTAGACGTTTCGAGCCCGTACGATCAAATGACAAGTCCGATCATTACGAAACTTGAAATCTTACATTAATTCATTGTAACGGATCCGATGAAACTAGTTTCGTCAACATCCGAGACAATGGCTAAAATGGCTATTTTCTCATTAGTTAAATAAATTAATATTAAATTAATTAAATCACCTTTTAGTTTCAAATTTCATAAACTAACAAATTTCTTCATTCTTGATTACTTGGACATTTATAATAATTTAAAGTAAATTTACATATCCAACTTAGTGTTTAACATTTCACTAATTACAGCGTTCAGTTTCAACTGTAATTAAATCCAAATAAATTAAAATTAAATTCCAATAGCTTGATAAAATTTGATTTTAATCTTTATATTAAATCATTATTACTCTTATTTGTTTATCTCTTATTTCACTAATATGCGATAATTTCCATCTTTTATTTGTATTAACTACTATATTTCAATTATATTGAATTTTTGTAATTTTACACATTAATTATAATTTAAAATCCCAATTTATTATTTTATCTCGATTTCATTCCTTTTTATTAAATCAATTATTACCTTATGAATAAAATTAACATTTCTATTCCTTTTATTTCCAATTCGCAGTTATTCTCTTAACTCACATTAATGTAACATTTAATGACATTTAGTTGCAATAGATTAAATGAATTGGTAACAAACAACAATTGTCACCATTTCTATATTTAGTCACATTGTAAGTTTATTATTTACAACCAAATGTTATAATTACTTGTATAATACTGATTTTGTTCATTTACCATAAATTATATTTTATTTCATTAATTAATTCAATATTTATATTTGTTTTCTTATATTCAATTTATAACCAAGTATAACATTTAAGTCATTTCAATTAATTGAACTTTCATTAAAATTGTTAACAATTGAGTTAGATTGCCATTACTACCGTTTATTCTAGTTATTATTCATTAATAGCTCACAAATTTTTATTCCTTCCAACATTAAATCACAAAACTTTATTAAATTAACAAATTTTAATTGTTAAAAATTACGGGTCGTTACATTTTCTCTACGGATGCCTTATCATTGAGATGAGATGTATATTTAATATATTTTTGGGTTATATATTGTATTGGTAACTTTTTTGATCGAGCCGTGCGGAGGAGACTCTGCCAAAATTTTCTATAAATCCAGCCGTCTGAATAACTTTAAAATTCTAAATTTTTTATTACTATATGTATATAATAAGTTATATTTTTTTTGTACAATCAATATCGAAGTGTCGAGGCGAGCGCGTAATAATGGTTTTGTAAGTAAGATTTTAAAATTTTACAAGTTGACTGTTTTGAATAAAATATATCAAGCGTTGAATTCTTTATTTAATGCCTTCCGAGAATGGAAAGTTTTGAGTGGAGGAGAATGTAACGACCTTATTTTTAGCTATTTTAAATTTAATGTAATTATTAAAAAAAATTGTTAAAAATGAAATTTATTGAATTATTAGTGGAGTTATTGAATATGAACCTGAATAAAAATTTGATATAATAAATTCCAAATATTTAGGCAATAACAACTATTGAAATGAAAATTCTGTTTATTGAATGTGTCTGTAATTGATGTTTGTAATTGGATGATAAATGTTGAATTATTTAGACGATAATAAAATGATTGTTAATAAATGTTGAATTATTTATTAATGGTGATTTACTGAAAGTTTAATCGTTGAATTTAATATTGGAATTATTTGTATATTTAATTCTGAAACTAATGTGAATGGAAATGATTTCAAAAGTTGATTAAAATTTTATTTAAACAAGAATGATGATTTTTAAGTTTTAAATCTCGATTTAAATTGATTAAATAAATATTTCAAAATTACTTGTTTTATTTAACATGTAAAAATAGCCATTTTGGCCATAGTCTTGGATTTCGACAAAATCAGTTCCATTGGATCAGTAATAGTATATTATTGTTAGAGTTCAAATTTCGTAGCATTTGGAGTTACAGTTTGATTGTACAGGCTAAAAACACATTGAATTTAATATTGAGGATTTAATATTTTAATTCAATTCGAAAAGCTATCTACCATATACAATCGAATTAGGCCTTGCACTAGTCCCATTGCGTTTGGAATAGGGGTTAAACATTACAAATGCCAGGCGACATACTTCGTTTAGAGTTCTTCGAAAAAGCACGTGAATAATCGAAAATAATAATAGAATATTACGTATACGCGTGCACAGTAAACCTTAGTTATCTATCCTTAGCCGCCACAATTTTAATTAATGGCCAGAAATGCTCGAGCTTATCCTCTAAAATTCTCCCAATCCTTTCGCTTTTGGCTCTCAACATTTAAAGGAAATTGAAGTGCTCGACGAACTCTACATTTCGTATGGATGGATCATCCTGTCGTCGTCGTTTGGTGGTGCTAGAGGGTCGCGTTTCTATGCGTTTGGAGGTAGAAATCTCGTCATCTGGGATAAGGTGAAGGGCCGGTCGTTTAGAGATAGAGGAGTAAAGCTTGGCGCTTCACGTGGTAATGTTTGATTGAGCTCCAGTGGCTCAAGGAAGGTGCGACAATCAACTTTGACGCGGCGATGTGGGTTTTGTGAGTGAAGACGAGTGAAGACATGGAAGAGTAGATTGGTGACCAGATCTCTATTTCAGTGAAGCAACGACACAGATTTAATTCTAAGGTTAAAAATATATTGTAAATGGACTATATTATAAATCAAAATCTTTAAAACATATATCTTTTTCGTACGAGGTCCGATTGAGACGAAACAAGCAGCGCTGGAATCGCATCGACGAAGGTTTTGGCATGGGATCGAGTTGGAATTTATTTGTAGCTAAGAAATATTTTTAGTTTTAAATAAGAAATTGAGTGTTTTTAAGGCTCATGATGCACTATAATATTTTTATGTTCGTTAAAATTGAATCGTGAAGTTATCTAATTTTATTAACTGTTATTTGAAAATGAAATTAAAATTTGAATTGACTATGGGTATTAAATTGGTGGTTAAATTTGAAATTAAAATTTAATTATCAGTAAATTACTGGATATTGATAAATATGATGTTCTGAAGGATTATATTGACTGTTTGGATAACTGTGATGGGTGCTATTGATTGATATTTTAGACGATTAGATTATTATTTATTTTTATATATATCCTATTATCTCCTTGTATGTTATTTACAGTATACATAAAACTATAAATCGAATTATTTGGAATAAATTAAGAAATAGGTTGAAACGATATATACCTATGGCATTTAATTGGACTGAAATGATATATATCCATCCCTGAATTAAATTGAAATAACTGATTCACTTGGCTATAGGATAGAAAACTATATATGGACATCGAATTGGTTAAATTAAATGATTTTTAAAAGTTTTTTATGAAATAATGTAAATGATTTGACTTTAAAAAATTAAAAAAAATCAAATTTGTGAAAATCAAATTATTTTTGAATTTGGGTTTGAAATGTTGAAATTTAATTTTGTTACGGGTTTGTTTAAATAATCGAAGTTGAGATTTTAAATTTATAATTGAAATATGATCGAGTTTCGGAAGTTGATTTTTTTTAAATATTTTGATTTTTCGAACTGTGAAAACATTGCTAAGTAAATGAAATTTACAACTTATTTAAAATTGAGCTCGAAATCAAATTATTTTGAAGAATTGAATCTTAAATTGAATATTGAAGTTAAATTTAATTTAAGTGATTTAAATCGATATTCTAAAACCAAACCCGAATTTACATAAATTGAAATGGTTTAGAATTGAGAATTGAAATGAAATTAATTCAAATTGGAATAGAATTGAAATAATCGAAACTGAAATTGATTTGAACTAATTCGGAATTGAATAAATTAAATCAAAATGGAAATTTAAAGTGATTTGAATCGGGAGATTTAGAATTGAATTGATTTGACTTCGAAACTATTTTCAAATAAATTATTTTATTATAAATTATTAAAAATCTATTTTTTAAATATTCAAATTATTTTGATTTTCCAAACTATTTTACTATATAAGCCATTTTCAATACTTAAACTAATTTCTATTAAACTATTTTAACCATTTAACTATATTAAAATTATTTAAATTATTTTCTAAAAATTTAAATAGGTCAAAAGAGTGGAACCTTTATATTCAAATCTTGGATTTAAATATGAATTGGGTTAAAATAAAGTTATAACCTAAATTGGAATTCGAAAAAAATTTGAAAGCGAAATTGGGATATTAAGCGAAAATATTTTGAAATGAAATGGTATATTTTGGATGAATTTGATGATTTCAAAATGAATTTAATTTTGAAGAGAATATGATATTTGTTATCAAGTACGAATTGTTCTCAAAATGTTAAAGAACCAACCGGTGTGTAAACCGACGTTGGGTTGTTAAAGGGATCGGGGCCCCTTATTGGCATACTCTCTGTTAATATTGAAACCACTTTAACAACTGTGTGCGTGGACTGATGGTCCAGAACAAAGTGGTATGATTTGGCATCGCTTGCTGTATTTGAAGAAAGAGAACGATGATGGATTAGTTTGGCACTTGTGCCAAATTGAAATGACCAAAACAGGAGCCGTAGCGGCCAAGCGGGCTAGCTACCCCGAGCGGACACACTTCTTCATATTACCATCCTTTATATTGCGATTGTTTGGTGTGCACCCTCGGATTTTGGAAGTGTTGAACGCAGTGGGCGGTCATGACTATGATGTGTTACCACCAGCCAGGAAGGATAAACTGGTAGTATCCTACCTTGGGCATTGCCTCACATGCCTTGTCATACTTTTATCCCTATACGAGACCCCTATGATTTTGGTTTAGTGTTGTCATATCACGTCGCATCCCTATCCAACGATGGTTTACTGGTATTTTATATGCAAACTGTACGACAATGCTTAAAAATGCATTAAAGAGGATCAACGTAAAGCCTTAACACTATTTTTTTATTTATTTTATTGATTAGACATTATATATGTAGTGTATTCTACTACACATAAATATTTTGATGAATCCTTAAGAGATGGAAAATCCTATAACATCTCTTGAGTTATTGTACGCACGTTATACACTGGATAGAAGATGTGAAACCCATAAATATCTCTGATGCCATGGCACTCATGTTATATGCGATATTGATATGACTCACGTAAGAATATTTTAGTCCTGACTCGAGTGTTTTGTCTTTTCATTACGCTTAGGTCAGCCCTGAGTTTTTCAACGCACTGAAGATTATTTTGGAGGACGAATACGAAGATTTGGTATATGATTACTAGTATTATTCCATCATTGTTGTTCCACTGCATTATTTTAATTGTTTTGTTTTATGTGTACGTATATGTAATTCTGATAAATGTTGTATAAATTATAATAAAATGTATAGTAAATAGTTTCACGAACTGTTTATTTGATTATTATTTTTTATCGTTCCGCTGCACGATTCTGTGTTTGTTTTCTTCTTTTTCCTTATTTTTCTTAATTAACCCTATTGATTATATATGTTTTGAATTGTTTAAGTTGGACATGTGTGGATTATTGTCGATTTAAACCTTCCAAAATGTGGGTCGTCACAAAAATTATTTTACAAAGTTTGGTATTTTCAAAATGTTTTAAAAGAAAATAGTTTTCGAATTTCACAAGCTTATGTTGACTATACCCAGATGTTATGTCGACGTACATGCCACAAACATTTTTTTTTAAATTTTGAAATGAAGTGTTTATTTGCAGCAACTCTTTACTAACGGATATATCTGTTTATATATTATATATATGGGGCTTCAAATGAATTTTTTGCCAGTATTTTTTTCTTCCCTCTTCTTACTCTCTCAAAATTTCTATAAAAAATATACAAAATTCTTTTCAAAATAAAAAAGTAACAATTCATGTCTTTGTGTATTAATTCAATATTACTTTCTTATTGTTTTTAAATCACTTCTCTCAAATCAAAGATCAAAGTGCTGTCCAAGAGGCTACAGGATGTATTATATCCAAAGTTCAAAAATTATCTTTCGAAAAACCATCAAACTCTATTTGCTTCTGCTTGTGTGTTATTGTAGCCCGTTCAAATCAATTGGTTATGCTTGGTAGATTAGAAATCCGACTATATGCGCTTGTAACCCGTTCAAATCAAGTGTGTGTGCCCTAAGCTCGAAAAATTAGGAGGGTTGTCTCGTAGACTCAGAATCGTGATTGTAATTGGGTTTGCCTTTTCCCATTTAGAGATTGGCATTTGAAAATAAACCTATACAAGCAACTGTACAGGACTGGATGTAGGAGAAATTTAAACCTGGATAAAATCCCTGGTGTCATCTCTCTAACTCTCTACTTTACTTTATTGCTTTTAATTTTATCTATGATTGCATTTGTGATTGATTTTTGATATATTTCTGCATTGAAAATCTTTGATTTAATATTAAACTTAAAAGAAATTTAAAAGGATTTAAAAAACTTAGAAAACACTATTCACCCCCATTCCAATGTTTAATTAGCCTTAAGACCTATAACTCTGCAACCCACAATACTTTGGCATCACAGCAGGTTCAAAATAATATAGAATATTTATGACATGAGTCTTGGCTTTAGAGTGACTTTAGAATCCATGTTCCCCTTAAGTGTGTCGTAGTTACCCAATATTAAAGGGATAATAAGAGTATACGATGATTACAGGGGCAATCATCTAGGGACGTACTTGTTATTTTTCCTACAATATATACATATTTCTTATCTCTGCCGCTTTTGTATGTATTTTTACTAAATGAGATGGAAATTATTACTTGAGGTAGTGAGGTAACGAGTGGTTAGCCTGACGAATAGTATCGACATTGATGATGGTGAATAAACCTCTGTATGGCTTGAATGTGAATGAAATAGTTTGGTTAGGGAAGCAGTAAGAAACCCCAATCCGAATCTTGCATTAAAATATCTTACAATTCTAGATTGTGATGAGGTGAGTTTGAGTAGGAAGATCCCATAATGATTGTAGTTTGGCCTCATAAACTGATAGATAACTTTCCGCTAAAGCATTTATTTGTTTGTTTGGAAATAAGTGTATTGTTGTATAGTGCTTGTTTGATTTTATGGATGAACGATATGGAATACTTTTCATTTTTGTGGATGGTTGATGAATTGGAAGTATATATGAATTTTGAAAATAAATATTTTTATTCAAACAAACAAAAGATTTAATAGAATATGAATTTAGTTTTATTGAGTGATTGAAAATGTTTTGACAGTTTATTTTGGTGTTAACTTGTACGTCAAGTGCTTTAAGAATTCTGGTCATTGCGGGTGCACACGTATTCGATATGGATTCCTAAATACTTAAACAAGGCAAAAATGATACTATATTTTGTAATGATATGAGAAATAGTTTACGCAGAAATACTGTTTTATAGAATAACATATTACTTGGAGAACAAAAATATTATTATTCTAATTTTGTACATATTTTGGACAACATATGCAACCGTTGAGTATTTTCTAACCCAAAAAATGGATCAATACCCTGGTTTGAGTTTGAAAGCACTAGCCCTGTTCTGACAGGGCAATAACACAGACAATAGTATAGAAAAAGACAATAGTATGAAAGAAGACAGAGAATTTTTATAGTGGTCATTTGTTAATGAAGTCTATGTCCACTTTATAGTTTTCTTATGACTGATTGCTGTTACAAGTAGTGTTTGATTACAAGGCCTTTAACTATCCTTTGTTAGATCGAACCCTAGAGTTGGAATCCTTTGGAGATTGTTGTGAGGGAGGTAAAGATTGAAGAAAGTTTCCAGCTAAGCTGCAGTAACCAGTCCAAAGAAGATCCAGTTTATGTTGTAGGCAGGACAGTATTTATAGAGATCAGAGAGTATTTGGCCTAAGCCACTTCATCAATTGCTTGCAAATGGACACCGATGAACTAAGGGAGTTTAGCTCACAATCCGAGCCAAAACTATGGATCGCTAGCAATCCATAGACTTGGCTTGCTCACGGACTAATGACTTAGCTCTCCTTTCCATTGTCTCGCCTAGCTAGCTCGTTGAAGACCCATGGAAAAGGATGGGTAGTTGGCGATCCACTTAGCTTATTTTCCTAATCTTTCTGCTTTCCTTCTTTTCTTCTATGCACCATAGTGACCCACCAACTTGCATGGATCACAAGCGATCCATAGGGTATAGATCGTTTGTGATCCAAGCACTAAGGCTGTTTTTGGAGTTTGGAGTTAGGGATGTACCATCGTCTTGTATTATCGTTGTTTGCATAGTCTCATTGCACGTTGCTCCATCTTGATAACGATCTACTAGTTGGTTGTGCTTTGTCTGCTGATTGGGCTGAATGGATGCTGGTCACTTGGTTTGGTCAAACTCAGTCGTTGCATTAGTAATATGGCTTGGCTCTTGTTAACTCCTCTCCTTAGCCTCTTTAGTTCAGTTTTAAGTCATTCAGATGTCACAAAATTTCTCTGTTTTCTAGTGGGTACTCTTGGGTTAGAAACCATGATAACATTTTCCCTCCAAAGTACATCTTCATTATAAACAAGGCATGCTCTGGAAGTTGTCGCTTTCAATATCTATTCGTCGAAATTCTAAGTGTTCACATTAGAGTTTTACGGATACATGGCAGGTCATGTTGTTGATCACCTAGCTCTGGTCTCGACCACTATTGCTTGTCGTAACAGGTCAATTTTCTTCTTATAGCTTCCTGATGTGCTTCAAAATGATGGGTAGATGTCGAAGCGCAAGTTCAAGAAAACCCTATCACCTACCTTATGGGTCGCTAGTGATCCATGTATGATGGATCGCAGCGGCCTGACCACCTGAAAATTTTGGCTTTGAAAAGATGGGTCACTAGTGATCCATGATGGATCAAAGTCGACCTAATTACTTAGCTTATTCTTGCTTTTTTTTTATTTTTTCCATATATATTTACTCGACCCAACCTTTCTTTTCATTTCTACATGACCCGAATTAATTTGCGTGACCTGAAAACTTAGGCGATTTGATCTAGCTTGCTCGACCCGATCCAATACTTCCTTATGTCCATCTCGTCCAAGCTTTTGGCCGTGATTTCCCCTTTGCGCCACTGTTTCTAGAGCATCACTGCCTCCTTAGGTCATCTCGAAACGAAACATTAGCCCATGCCTTGAATCGCCTCCAACCCATCATTAGCTCACCGCTGACCTGATTGCTTGCTACTAGCTTGCCTTTGGACTGCTGATCTAAGTCTTCAACCAATTTTGCATTTAAAGTTTAATCCAAGGTGGGTCTGCTATCATGGCGTTCGTTTAACAATTTGTTGGCAAAGTTTCATATACGGTGTTGGTCATGAAAAGTTTGAGTTGATTGCGGTCTAATGGAGGAAGATAGTAAATTGAGTCTTGAGTTTCTCCCGTAACGTCATTCGAGCTGTGGTCCAATGCTTGACATGTTTTTCTATCCTTTTCCATTAGGCCAAAATTGACTAAAGCTAGACTCTGTAGCTAATACAGCATGACACACCGCTAGTCAATCCTGATTCTTCCAAAGGATTTAGATTTATCTTGCTTGCTTGTTGCAAGCTCGGTCTCCCTATAGTGAAGAGAGTTTTCCACGTCTCTTCGGATAATGGATCAGTTATCGATCGTTGACAGGTAATGGGTAAGTGTGTAGAAAGTAAAATCAAGTAGAAGCGATGTGGGAAACTTTTTCCTTTTCAATTGCGAGCGGACTATCTATACGGGATAGAGCATTTTCTTTGTTTCGGATACCGAGCTCAACTCTTATAAACAACACGATGCACTTTCCTTAATATACACTTGGAATTCGTCACGCAGACATGAATCGATATCTCTCCAAAATTCAATTATCGTAGGGGGGAAATTACTAAATTAGAATAAAATCATTTGACCATTTTGAATGCGAGTTCCGTTGTTTTAGAATGAAGCATCCCTCTTCGCACTGTATATTTAATGGAGGAAGTCCGGCACTTTCAGCTAATCATCGTCTGTCGCTCTTTCGCCTACACTTCACAAGCAGAACACAGTCAGTTGGTCTCGGTTGGACTGGTCATGGATCGAACACCTCCCAACTTTAGAGTTCTACTTAACCCATCGGAGAGCGTTTCTTCAGTGGTCTCTACTAAAGTTCTGCACAATATCTATTTGCAGCATGGTATAACAAAAGAGGACGTACATCTATCGAAAAAGACGAGTTTGCTCATATGCCTCCCCCAGGATATACTGCTTGTGTCGTTATATGTGCCTGAATGGAGCCATGCCTCCTTTTAACAACTTCTGCGCTAGACTCTTTCCAACTTAGGCATTGTCCAGTTCTAGTTCAACCACGCTCCAAACTTTGACGAGTTACGATACTTTTTATCATTTAAAAAGAGGGATAAATGTCCATCCTTGATCGTAATTGAAGCCCGAAGGAACCGAAAAATCATCTTGCGCCTGCAGGGCAACTCTTCACAATTCAAGACATAATATTTCTTTGTTAAATCCCCCGAGGGGTTGAATCGTCTGTGGATGACGGGGGGTAAGTTCCTTTTTCCATTTATCGAGGTCTGATGCGTTGTATTGGAGTTTCTAACCAGCTACATGTCTCTTACAGTTATTCCAAAGCCAAAGAGAGATGTGGCTCACAATGAAGTTTTTGAGTTTCTAAAGGCTATCGATGCCGAGGAAAGATGCATTAAAATTTTGCCGATCGATGAAAACTTACATCGATACGGATTACTATATCTGGGTTGATCCGCTGTTCAAGTTGAAGTCCCCTATCCTGCTTGATCAAGGGCTTGCATAAGATTTTCTTCTTCTTCCCACAGTTTCGAAGAAGGCACCTTTCAAGAGAGAGTGAGACCATATCTAGAGGATCAACCGAGGAGGCCCACAAAGGAGGGGATGCTAATGCGACTGGATTTAGTGGCCCGGTTAGAATGCCTCCGATCCCAAAGGAAGGAGAGAAAGAGTTCAAGCGAAGGGAAGGCAAGGCCGCATTGGACTCAGAAAAGGAAGGGGAGTTTGAGAGTAGTAGCGATGATTCTACTGCAAGTGATGATCTTTATGCAGAATCCAATGATGAGGACTTGAAATCGCGTGATGAAACTCTAGGAATGAGCTCGTCCTTCCAAGCTCACCCCTTCCAAATACGAGAGCTAAAGACAAAGATCTAAAGAGTAGAGAGTGTCAAGATACCCCGGATAAAGATGTAGGCACAGTGTTTGGAGATTTAAGAAATGTCTATGTCGATTTTAATGTGCTTATAAGGGAAGATTTTAAATTTGAGGAGGTGCCTCCCCACTTGAGTGGAACAGTGCACGAAGTTGGCCCAATTCTGCCTATGACGGTCGAAGTTAATCTGATTCCACCTACGATGACCGCCTAATCTGGTTCGTGGTGATGCTTTAAGCCTTTCCCCAAAACATACTACACATCTCATTAGGATTATAGTCACTTTCCCACTTTCTTTTCATGCCTATTTTCTGTTTCTAAAATCTTTTATTTTTGCTCTATGCCAGGTACTATGAGAGGACGTGGTTTTACGATGATTTTGAAGAATTCAGACTCCCAGCGCTGCCCTAAGCATCCTTTCAGTCGTCATCGGCCCCTAGAAATGGAAGAGGAATACAAAAGGAGAAAGGAACTAGAGGCTGGAATAGGCCGCCAAGATGAAAGAGAATGGAGCCGATCATAAAAAGGCGGGTATAAGAAAAGGATATCTTTTGATGAGAGGGGGGAGCCAACGCAGAGATCAAAATTCGACCACCATTTGCATTCTTTGAAACAACAAGTTTTCTCTCCAATGTGCTCCTCGATGGGTCAAGAACTCCCTGTCACTTCTGCTCCTGCACCGCCTTCAATTTGCATTCCACCATCTTCGGTCGTGCTTGCTCCGAGTGCTTTGCGTCCCCATCAGAGGCCTTCCCAAATTCTTCCTTCAGGCCCCTTAAGCTTGAGGTAACGCTTCCCAGTTGGTTCTTGAAAGGAGATAAGTCTGATCACGATCTGCACCCACTTCACAAAGATTCATGCACGCCTCACCTTCAAGCCATTTAGAGAGATTTGAATCAGGCCGAAGGATGGGAGGCGGACATTAATCGTAGTAACTACCAAGAAATCCTCTCTTTTGAGTTGGAGAAAGATGATTTCAAAAGAGCATTGTCAGAACGCGATGACCTAATTAAATTGCTAGAGGAGGCGAAGGCTACGGCACTGCAAAAGGGTAGGAGGAGCTCTGACTTGCTAAAAGAAGTAAAAGAGGCCTATGCTAGAATTGAGATCATCTATAGAGACAAGTTAAAGAAGGCTCATGTCGAAGAGGAGAAAATTAAAAGGAGAAGTGGCTGCTTGCAATGCAACGATTGAGGCTCAAAGGAAAACCATTGCTTATCACGACCTCATTATTGAGGGGCACAACAAGACTATTTCCAACCAAGCCGAGACAATTGCTAGGTTATAGGCTTAGGTCGTGCAAGTCAGTGCCGATAAGTCTGCCATTGAAGTTGAGAACGCCACCATGAGAGCAGATTACCTGGAGCTCCAATATTTTTTTGAAAGAAAGATGGAAAAGCTGGACCTGACCATCCTGAATTTCTACATTGACTCCCTGTTGCACCAAGAGAGTCTCAGCTACATGGGCCTGAAGTTCCCACACACTCTTGCTTTGGTATGTGAGGAAGTCTTGTTCCGCTTTTTTGATAGCGGTGATGTCTACACCGAGCGCGAGTTGAAGGATGTGTACCTTAATGAAGAGTCAAAGAAAGCATTGCTCGAGGGCCAGGAAATTTTGCAGGTCAAGAGAGAAAGAGAGAGAAAAAAGCCACTGATACTGTCATGGCGGCAACCACTGAAGCACTCACTAAGCCTTTTATTTCTGGCGCTGGTAAATCATCAGCATAGCCTTACGACTTTCCATCAAGTTTAGAGCTTGAGACTTTTTCGCAGGTGTTGGAACCATCGAAAGAAGGCGAAGGTATGAATATGATGTCGACATTCTTGACCATTCCTCCAATGCAGGTAATGTTCTAGCTTCCTCCAAGTTCGAGAGCTTCCAACTTACGCCACAAGAGCAGGAAGAATTTAATACTTTCATTTTGATCTTATAGGTCCAACCACCTTTCCTGATGATGTGCCAGCTTCCTAAGGTCCTAAACTCGCTGCTATTTCTACAGCCTTCGTGGTCATCTCTGTTCCTGTTCTTGTTTTCATGTCCGTGTCTGGCTCGCAGCTGGGGCCGGAGTCCAAAAAGATAGCCACGCTTCAAGGCCTGGAGGACCCTTCCATGTCTTTAGAAGGTGACATAACAATAACAGAAATTAAGGAGCAGGCGGTTCAGATAGAGTAGCCTCGCAAGACTCAATACGAACAGTCGCTATCAAAAAGGAAAAGGTCGAAGCGATCAAAGCAATCAAAGCCTCAAAGAGCTCCCGCAAACCATGGGAGCGCAAATCAAAGGGAGAGTCTTTCGAGAAGACTGTAGATCAAGATGAGATTATTACCACCTAGGAGTTTTTCGACACCATCGGCAGCGAGACCACCCTTGAGAAGAAGCAGAAGCTCCCAACAAAGGGAAGAAAAGGGAGTAGTGGAAAGAAGCGTTGAGGAGCTTGTGTGAAGACTATTTTGTTTTTTGGCAAATTTTTGAGTCATTTTGTTCAAGTGCAGATTCTGCACTTAGTGTTTTTGCTATGGAGTCTGTATTTCTTTGTTGGCCGATGTTATGTGGGTACGACCTCCATGTATTGACTCTGTACAAAGAAAATTATAAGGAATACATTGATATTTTGATGTAATCTGATTTGTCTGCTCGTGTGTTTTGTGTACTTGTGCTTGTTTTGTTTACACTTATCTGATTTCGTAATTGCCACAAAATTTTTATTTGGAGCAACAATTCTCTCTTTGGAGTAATAGAACTTGTGAACTTATTATTTTTACTTAAGTAGTGGTGTATGCCCCCCAGTTCGTAGGGCTGTTTACTTTAAACAGTTTTCAAATGACCGGTAACTTAGGGTTTAGATAATTCTCACATTAAGCTTGAAATTTTCCTAATTCACGGTTTGATTTTCCCTTTTAGAAACTTTTGTAATTTTAGCATGTAGCCCAAGTTCCCCCTGATATGCCAACAGATATGCAATATATCTAATGTTGAATCGATAATTTTAATCATTAAGTGTCCTTAGTTGAAACTTTCCTGCTTTTTTGTAGCATTTTAATTTTGTTAGAGTTGTGCTCATTATTCCTGATTATAGAAGCAGTTGGCACTGGTTATGGGATGTGCGATTTTTGGTGCTCCTCCGCATTGCCTATCTTTGGGCAATGTGAGGAGTATATGTTTTAGTGCTCCCTGATGCTGTCTATCTTCAGGCAGGGTGAGGAGTTTAAGTTTTAAGAATCAGTGCACGATTTTTCATGCTCCTTGGTGTTGCCTATCTTCAAGCAACATGAGGATGTAGTGTCTTGGAATTTAATGCATGGCTTATGGATTGCACTACTTTTGATACTCCACGGTGTTGCCTATCTTCGGGCAATGTAAGGGTGTGTGTTTTGGCATGGCTTATGTAATGTGCGGCTTCTAGTCCTCCTCGGTGCTGCCTATCTTCGGGAAACTTGAGGAGTTGGCATTTTGGAGGTTAGTGTGTGGCTTTTCATGCTCCTCAATGTTTCATATCTTTGGCCAATGTGAGGAGTGTGTGTTTTGCAAGTTATTGCACATCTTACAAAATGCACGTCTTTTCGTACTCCTCGGTGTTGCCTATCTTCTGGCAACGTGAGGATCATATGTTTTGGAAGTTAGTGTCCAACATATGAAATGCGTGACTTTTTGTGCTCCTTGCTGTTGCCTATCTTCAGGCAACGTGAGGAGCATATGTTTTGGAAGTTAGTGCTAGTCTTTTTGTGCTCCTGGTGTTGCCTATCTTCGGGAAACTTAAGGTGTGTATTTTTTAGCCTTCCCATTGTTGTCGGAGCGACACCGGTTTTTAGAAGGCCAAGATCGATTTCTACCGATCTAAAGGTTTGAGTCAATTTGTTTCCATCGACTCGGCGGGTAGTTATTATGAACGTGCTTTTGTTGGTTCAAGAGGCAAACTTTATTAAGGGAAGCAGGGCTGTTTTTCCTATATACAATTCCCCCAACATTCCAAGATGGCTTATTTGCTGGAAAGTAAAAAGTACATAAGGTAGCTTTCAGACAAAGTGACGGCGGAGCAATTCACAATTCCATACCCTGGGAACTTGAGTTCCATCGACGGTTGTTAACCTGAATGTCTCATCCCTTGGCTTTTGATTGACGAGAAACAGTCCTTTCCAGTTTGGTCCGAAGGTCCCCGGAAAGGGATAAACTTGCTTGAGCACAAGATCTCGCACTTCGAAGGTTTAAATGTGAACTTTGGAGTTGAAGTATAGTGCGACCCTTATTTAGTGGGCGATGGTCCTCAACTCTGCTTCTTCTCTTTTTTCGTCAATCATATCTAGTGATTCGAGTAGAAGCTGCTCATTTTGCTTTGGATTGAAATTTTGCCTTTGGTGTAAGGGGACTTCTAGTTCAATAGAAATCATTGCTTCTGAACCATAAGCCAAGGTGAACAGAGTGTGGCTGGTTCCTTTGTGGGTAGATCTGTAAGCCCATAGTGCAAGTGGAAGTTCATCAACTAGTTTCCTTTTGCTTCTGTTAACCGCTTTTTGATAGTGAACTTGATGATCTTGTTTATCACTTCCACCTGCCCTTTTTCTTGTGGATGAGCCACCGCGGAAAATCTTTTTCAATTTTAAAATCACTTGTAGAAGTCTTTGAACTCGGCACTTTCGAATTGAGTTCCATTATCCATGATGAGTTTTTGTGGCACACCGAACCTGCAAATAATGTTTTAGTAACAAAATTAATGACTTACTTTGTGATTATGGTGGCGAGCGGTTCTGCTTCGACCCATTTTGTGAAATAATCTACGGAAATTATAGCATATTTGGCCCCTCCTTTTGCTATTGGTAGGGTGCCAATCAATTCGACTCCCCATATTGAAAACGGCCACGAGTTGACCATTTTTAGCTCCGTTGAAGGAGTTCTCTTAATTTTGTTGAACGTTTGACAGCGATCGCATCTTTTGGCATAGTCTGCAGCATCACGGTTTATTGTTAGCCAGAAACATCCATATCGAAGGATTTTCTTCGCTAGGGTCTGCCCTTCAATAAGGTCTCTGCATTCGCCTTAATGCACCTTCTTTAGGATTCATCGTGCTTCATTATCGGTCGCACACTTAAGAAGGGGGTCAAGAATCCCCTTCAATAGAGAATCCGATCCTGCTCCATGAACCATGGTGCCTTTTGGAGAAACTTTTTCCATTGGTTTCGATTAGTTGGAAGGGTTCCCAGAAGTAGATAGTCCTTTATAGGTGTCATCCATGTTTTTGGTTTGGCGATTGTTTCGAGGATCCAGCCGACGTCCATCTCATCTATGCTCGGGGTAGTTAAAGTTTCGATTGGGACGAGCGCCAATGAGTGAGCTTCCTTAGAGCTTTCTAGTTTAGCCAAGTAATCCGCCTTGTTGTTTTGTTCTCGTAGAATGTGGACTATGGTATAATGTTCAATGTTGCTTAGCAGTTCTTGCACTTTGGACAAGTACGAGGGCAAGATTCTCTCCTTGAGCCTAATATTCCCTCTTCACTTGACGAACGACCAGTTTGGAGTCGCTATAGATGTGATGGCATTTTACCTTAAGCTTTCTCACCATCTTTAGTCCTACAATAAGAGCCTCGTATTCTGCTTCGTTATTCAACGTGGGGAATTCCAAGCACAAGCCATAGCAAATGGCTCTCCCCTCAGGGGTTTCGACAACTGCCCCTGCCCCTGAACAAAGATTTTAGATGCACCATTCGATTAGAGTTTCCATTGAGTTTCCACCTCCAACAGCGCTTCTTCCTCATTGTCCAGTATGGTAAACTCAACGATGAAGTCTTCTAACGCTTGCCCATTGATAGCTTTACTAGGATGGTATGCAATATCAAATTATCTTAGCTTTATGTTCCATTTGAGGAGTCGCCCAGAAGTTTCGAGTTGTTACAACACTTGTTTCAGGGGTTGATCGGTTAATACTTTGAATGGATGTGCCTGAAAGTATGGTTGTAACTTCTGGAACACGATCAAGAGGCAATACGCTAGCTTTTCCAGTTTTTGGTAATTCTTCTCAGCTCCGGTGAATCGTTTGCTAATGTAATACATAAATTGCTGGATTCTCACTTCTTCCCGCATGAGAACAACACTCAATGCATGCGACGAGACTGCTAAATAAATAAATAGGTCTTCTCCATCCACCGGATTTGATAAGATTGGTGGAGCTTCCATGTGTGGTAGCAGTTCTTCGAAAGCCGTTTGACAAGCCTCACTCTATTCGAAGTTTTTCTTTCCCTTCTTCAGTGCATTGAAGAATGTATGCACTTGTCTATAGCTTTTGAGATAAATCAGTTTAGTGCTGTGACTTTTCCATTCAAGCTTTGAAGTTCCTTCTTATTTTTTGAGGCTTAGACTTCTCGTAGCACTGTTATTTGTTCAGGATTTGCTTTGGTGCCTCGTGCACTCACTATGAACCTCAAGAATTTCCCACAGGCTAGTCCGAAGTGACATTCGAGTGCGTTGAGCTTCATTCCATATTTTTAGAGTATTTTGAACATTTCAGCAAGATTTTCTAGATGGTTAGCGGCTACTCGAGATTTGACCAATATGTCATCAATGTAAACTTCTGTAGTCCTTCCGCTTTGGCATTTAAACATAGTATTCACTAGTTTTTAATATGTTGCCCTGATGTTTTTTAAATCTAATGACATCGCTCTGTAGCAGTACAGTCCCAAATTGGTGATGAAGTCGGTGTTCTCTTGATCTGGCTTATGCATCAAGATCTGATTGTTGCCCGAGTATGCATGCATAAATGGTAGCAATTCATGCCCCGCCATTCCATCCACAAGCTGATCGATTTTGGGGAGTGGGTAGCTATCTTTTAGGAAAGCTTTATTTAGATCCAAGAAGTCAATACAAGTTTTCCATTTTCCATTAGACTTCTTGACTAAGACTGGGTTTGATACCCATTCAGGGTAAGTTGCACCTCGGACGAAACCGTTAGCCATCAGCTTATCCACCTTCTCCCCCAATGCCTTGGACCATTTACGGCCAAAGCTGCGCCTTTTTTCCTTTACCGGCGTGAATTTGGTGTCAATATTGAGCGCTTGACAGGTAATTTTGGGTGATACCCCATACATATCGGAGTGTGTAATGACCCATATTTTAGGCTATTTTAAATTATTAAATTCAGTGTAATTATTGGATAAATACGGTTGAAATAAAATTTAATGATTTATTAATATTGGTTTATTGGATAATTAAATTGTTTAAAATTTAATATTGGAAATTATTTGATTAATTTAATTTTGGATCGAAGATGATTCAAAATGATATTGAAAATTGATTTAAGTTTTATTTAAAGATGAATGAAGATGGTTAACATTTAAAATTTGATTCAAATGTGAAAAATTAAAAATTAAAATTCTATATTTTAAATTGACGAGTAAAAAAATAACCACTTTGGCCATTGTCTCGAATTTCGAAAAAACCAGTTTCACCGGATCCGTTATAGTGAGTTATGTAGGATTTCAAGTTTCATAGCGATCAGACTTATCGTTTGGCCGCGTAAACTTGAAACGCATAGAAATTTATTTCAGAATTTAATTAAAATAATTCAATTTGAAAAGATATCTTATGCATACGATCAAATTAGGCCTCGAACCCAATTCCATTGCGTTCGAAACGGGGTTAAAACATTATGAATGCCAGGCGCACGCTTCGTTTGGAGCTCGAGAATTTCGGGCGTTTATAGTCGGGAATTTCGGGAGTTTTGGTATATTACTATTATTATGATCCCCTGGCATCATGCTATTCTGCTGTGTTGATTATTTATTCCTGATATATATATATAACTCTGATTAATGTGTATAGATTATAATGAAATGTATGGTAAACAACTTCATGGATTGTTTGATTGATTATTACATTTTATCATTTCTGCTGTGAAATTTTGTGTTTTGTTTTCTTCTTCCTTTTATTTTTCTTACGTAAGCTCATTGATTATCTATATTCCGGATTGTTTAATTCAGATATATGTGGATTATTTTTTATTTAAACCTTTCGAAATGTGGATCATCATAGTTGGTATCAGAGCTAGGTTTAGCGATAACCATGGCTTTGTGTGGTTTGACTCATCAAAGATAGGGTAGTAATACCCTAGAATGAGTATATTTGAGCGTGTTTATATATATATATGAGAGAGCGTACTTATTAGTATTATGAAATGTTTTATATAGTGTTTACTTATCCATTGAGTTATTTATAAATTCTGGTCGATGTGTGGGACGATGTGTTATTGATTGGGGTTTCTAAATACTTAAACGAGGCAAGTCGGCATAATATTGTATTAAAATTGGGTAAATGAAATAATTTTACCAAAATTATATTATATATATTTAATTGTTAATGAATATTGTTGATAGGAGATGATAATATTTAATTATCATCGATTATTGGTTGAATTAAAATTAAACAAATATTTAATGAATTTTATTTATAAAGCATTTGATAATTAAACTAAATTAAAATCTAATTATAATAAGAATTGGTTGAGATAAAAAATTTGTAAATTAAGGGAATATTTTCATAAATGAAATTGCATGAGTATATTTAAATATAGCTTATAAATTGAAGAGATTTAAAAGCTTAGAATTTAAAAACCTTTTGTTTTCAAAATTGTTTTCAAAGCTTCAACATTAATAGTAATATTATTTGAAAGAGTTTTGAATAGAAATATTTTGAAAAGATTTTTAAAGAAATAAAAGCATTGAACTCTCTTTGGCCGCTGGAAAATAATTTCGAGGATTTCAGCAGCATAGTCAGTATTCATTATCGAGTTTCTAAGTTAGAACTTCTACCAAAAGATATCTGTTTTTGATTAAAACAAGTTTTGTTGTGAAAATATTCCAAGTATGATTTAACTAATATATGAAAATAGTTTTGAACTTATAATTGGAAATAGTGTATATAGAAATAAGTTTGTAGCTTATAAATTTGAATACGAAAATAAAACCGAATTTAAAATGTTTAAATTTTTAGTTAAGCAAACAAAAGAGAAATTTTCATTTGAGTCATGAAATAAAATAATTGACTTAAGAATATTAAATTAAATAGAGTTACAGAAATTAAGTTAATAAAAAGCAGTCTAACTCAAGAAGCTTAAATGAAATGAATTAGATAAAATGAAACTTTGAATGAATAAATTGTATAACTTACTGATTTGAGAATTATTAAGCTAAAAAAAAAATTAAATTTGTTGAATGTGAATGATAAAAGAATATTTTTTTTAAATTAAATAAAATTTAAATTAATTTGTTATAACAAAATGTATAAACTTAGCTAATGTTCTAAGAAAGTAAACAAATGATAAGTAAATTCAAATCTTTGTAAACTGATTGAAAAAACAAAAGTAATTTCGCAAAAAGGACGTTTGAAACATTATGGTAACTTTCTGAAATGATTATTAATTGAAATAAGATAATCTTAAGGAAATAAATCAATAAGATGAAGACATGTGATCTGATGCTCTGTATTAATAGTGGAGCATGGAAGGATCTAAGTGCTTGACTTAATGATCAATTAGTCAAACTTAAATTCAAAATGTGAATATTTAGGTGCAGGTTAAGTAAATGTGGTTCAGTGCCTTGTAATAAAATTTGAAGGAGTCATTTACACAGACTTGTTTAGCTGGCACCAAAATCTGAGATTTAAAAAAAGCCATGAACTGTGCCTATTTGAATTGTAATAGGGTTGGGCCTTCTAATGTATTAGCTGCTTTCAAACATCATTGTCAAATGTGTTGATGGGATGGATTTGGATGACCAGTGAGCTTTTGAGCTTGAAATATAATTTGTCCAGCCATTACAACTTTATATCTGTCATTTGCACAAATAATCAAAATTCCTTGCACATGGTTTATCCAAAAAAAACTTGTAAGTTATACAACAAATGAATATGGATTTTTTAAATAAGATATGCTAAGTAGAAATCCGAGTATGTTTACATGTTTAATTATGGCGAATGAAATTTTTGCATAATTTCTACGCTGAAACAGTAGGTCAGTTATTCACTTCAGGCATAATATAATAATAATAATAATAATAATAATAATAATAATAATGGCTAGTGAAATAGAGGTAAGTATGTTTACATGTTTAGGCACTTTATTTTATTTCAAATATGCATGCCGCATATAGTTATGAATGGAATGTCAATATAGTTAACGTGTGTTTTTCTTTTAGAGCATAATCTTTCTCCCTTTTAATATTTTGTTTTAAGTGACATCCTAATTTATAAACTACTTCAAGCTTTATTTTTTTAAGTTTCCTATAATTTGTACAAGATAGTGATACAATTGCAACATTCCACAAATAATGTTTTATATATGCTGAAATGAAGAAAACACTGAGTAGTTGAGTATTAGCACCATTACTAATTAGAAGTATCCAGTCAAGGTGGTGCCTCTTTAGGCCAGTATGTATCTCAATTCATTCAAGGTTGCGTTTAATTTTGTTATTTAAGTGTAACTAATTATATGAATTATTGAAATAAAATAATGGAAAGGAAAAAATGAGTTTAGCTATAAATGAGTGTAAATTAATGGAATGTGAATGTGAGCATAAAAAATGAATGAAAAACCAACTGAAACGAATGAATTACATCAAATTGGCAGTAAGTGAACGTGCACGAATGAGATATGAATAAAATGAAAGCAAATCAATTAGATGTCAACATGAAATGAATATTAATAAATGAATAATTGAAACCAAATAAGTTAAATGTAAATAAATTAAGTGTAACTAAATCTAGAGTAAGTAAAATTAAATATAAAAAAATTGTAATAAAATCAAATGTAAATCGAAGAGGTTGGTATAACTAGTGAAATAAAGGTCAATGGACTAAAGGTAAATCAAATTTAATATTGATAGGAAATAAAAGTATAATAAACTGAATATTGACATTAGGAAGTGTGAAGTGGTACTGTCGTGAATAAGATTTAATGTATATTGTTGTTGAATAGCTGTTTTGTAGCATTTGCTATGTTCATTTATGGTTATTGCGTAATTCATGTTATATATCGGTTTTACTCTTTATATATATGTTCTCATTTGGTTATTGAGTGTTTAGTAGGTACAGATGGCGTATGCTACCTTCTGGAGCTCGATTACGCATTATGCTGCTTTTGCTTACTTAATACGAGCAAACTCGCTCGTATTAAAAATAATAAGGTACGTATCTCAGATTACATATCGCGATTTTATATTTTTGCCCTTTGGGATGCCTCGTCATTTAGATAAGATGTATATTTGATATAAATTACTATATTTGTGTAATATATTGAATTGTAAAATTTATCGAACGAGCCGCGCAAAGGAGACTGCCGAAATTTTCCATAAATCCAGACTTAGAAATTTTTTGAAGTTTTAAAAATTTTATAACTTGTTTTTCTATATAAGTTATATTTTCTATAAAATAGATATAATAATAGTTTTGCAACTAAGATGGTTATGTTTTATAAGTAAATTGTTACGAAAAAATATCGTATGTTAAATTCCGTACTTAACGCCTTTTCGAGGATGAAAAGTTTTGAGTGGGTAGAAATAAAATTTAATGATTTATTAATATTGGTTTATTGGATAATTAAATTGTTTAAAAATTAATATTGGAAATTATTTGAATAATTTAGTTCTGGATCTAAGACGGTTCAAAATTATATCGAAAATTGATTTAAGTTTTATTTAAAGATGAACGAAGATAGTTAACATTTAAAATTGGATTTAAATGTGAAAAATTAAAAATTTAGATTCTGTATTTTAAATTGACGAGTAAAATAATAGCCACTTGGACCATTGTCTTGGATTTCGACGAACAAAATTTCATCGGATCTGTAATAGTGAGTTATTGCAGGATTTCAAGTTTCACAGCGATCGGACTTGTCGTTTGACCGTGCAAACTTGAAACGTATAGAATTTTATTTCAGAATTTTATTATAATAATTCGATTTGAAAAGCTATCTTCTACATACGATCGAATTAGGCCTCGAACCTAATTCCTACGTTCGAAGGTAAAACACTATGAATGCTATGCAGCACACTTCGTTTGGAGCTCGAGAATTTCTGGCGTTTATAATCGAGATATTTTCAAATTAAAATAATATTTATTCCTGCTTAGACCATTCGTACCCCACGCCCCATCGTATCTACTTGTACATTTCTCTTCTCCATCCTTTTTCGAATCACCAGATTTACATAAAAGAAAAAAAACTGCAGCTCAACTAAAAAAAGAGATCGATCGAAAAAAATCGCGAGCAATAGCATCGCGATGACGATGGGAAGCGGATCGTGCGATAGCTGGGGCCGGAATACGGCGTGATGGCGCTATTTGTTTACCGGTGTGGTGGCATGTGTACGCGTGCGTGAGCTGGGGAGAGGTTGATGTTAGGGTTTGCGGACGGTGCGAGATCTATTCTTGGTTCTTCGACTTTAGGGCTTCTCAAAATTCTGGAGGCGTGGCTGCTCGGGCACGGACATGGTTCCTACGTAGTGAAGTGGCATGGCGCCGATGTTATTGCAAGCAATTGGTGATGTGGGAGGTGCAGTTCATTTAAAATATATATATAAGTGCGTTGCCTGGAGGAAGGAAAATGGAGGAGGCACTGTCGCGTGAATGTGTGGAAGGTAGGTTTGTTTTTTCCTTTTGTTTATTTTGCTAATTAAAATTAAATTTTATCGATATTTATGAATTCCTAATTTATGCATACGAGGTCTATTTCGTATGCAACGAGATGCCAATGATTCGTATCGATATCATCTACGATATGGGACCGAGCTGGAATTTGTTTGAAACAGAAAAGGTGAGTGTTTGTACGCTCACAAGCACTAAATTATTTTATACAGTTGAATTATATCGTAAAGTGAATTGCATTTATTGAATGTTGCTTGATAAATTTAACTGTCACTGAAATCGACATCTGAATTTAATGAAAGAGTTAGAATTGACAGTTAAATTAAATTACAATTTAATTGCCTGTAAAATATCCGATATTGATAATTCTGAAATTGTTGTAAATTTTATTGACTGTTTGGATGATTGGTTGTGATGGATGCAATTTGTTGATAATATGGACTTTTATTTATTTTATATATCATGTTATCATTCTGTATATTATTTACAGTATACAAAACTGTAAGAATTATTTCGAATAAGTTAAGAAATAGATTGAAATGATATGTACCTATGATATTTATTTGTGGATTGAAATGACATATATCCATCCTTGAATTAAATTGAAAGAATTGATTCACTTGGCCGTAGGATAGAGAATTATATACGGACACCGAATTGGTTAAATTAAATGACTTTTAAAATCTTGTTTTAAAGTTATTTAATTGATTTTGATTTTTAAAAATAAAATTGATTTATTTTCGAACTTGAACTCGAAACGTCGAAATTTAAATTGATAACAGGAATTATTTCAAATAAGTGAAGTGAGATTTCGAAGTTATAATCGAAATATGATTTGAAATTCAGAATTTGATTTGATTTGAAGGATTGGACTTTTATTTGAACTTTGAATATTTCTAAGTAAAAGGTGATATACAATGATATTTCGAAACTGAGCTTGGAATTTAATTATATTTGAAGATTTAGATTGTAAATTGGATATAGAAGAAAAATCTTATTTAATTTGTGATTGGAAGTTAAATTAGTTTGGAATCGGAATTTTAAATAAAATTTTCGAATTGGAATTGGAATTAATTATAAATCGAAGTAAATATCGATTTGAAATCAGAATTGAATTGATTAAAATCAAAATGGAAACTAGAACTGATTTGGATTGGAAAATTGGAAGTGAACCTATTTGAATTTGAATTTAAATGGTTATTTTAGTATGAACTATTTCAAATCTATTTTCCTTAATATTCAAACTATTTTGATTTTCCCAACTATTATACTATATAGACCATTTTAAATACTCAAATTATTTTCTATTAAACTGTTTTAACTATTTAACTATTTAAAACTATTTTCTAAATTTCAAACTGGTTAAAAGGGTGGAATATTTATATTTTAATCTTGAATTTAACTACGAATTGGGTTAAAGTGAAATTATAACCAAAATTTTAATTCATATCAAGTTTTGAAATGAAATCGGAATATCGAATTAAATTAACATATTTAAGTAAAAATATGATTTTGAAGCGAATATGATATTTTGGTATCAAGTACGAATTGTTTTCGAAATGTAACAGAATAAAACGGTGTGTAAAACGACGTTTGTTTGTTAAAGAGATCCGGGCCTCTTGTTGGCATACTATCTGTCAATGTTGGAACCACTTTGACAACTCCATACGTGGTGGATGATATCCAGAATGTATTGGTGGGATTAGAGACGTTTGCTGGAATGAAGTAAGAGAACAATGATGGCTAGCCTTGACACTTGTGTCATAATTAAAATTACTAAAACAGAAGCCTATGTCTAGCCAATGAGGTTAGCTACCTCTAGCGACGTTGATCACTTGTACTACTATTGTGATTTTTGACTCGATGGGTGCACCTTTTATTAGGATTGATAGTCGCGGTCGTCCAAGGATGAGTTACGACCAGCCAGAAAGAGTAAACTGGTAGAATCCTACCTTGGGCATTGCCTCACGTACCTTGTCATATTTATCCCTATATGAGCCCATTATGACATTGGTTCAGAATTATACAAATGTGTTAAGGTGGATCAACGAAAAGCCTTAATGCTATTTTGATATTTATTTTACTGATAGACATTATCTATTATAGCGTATACTATTATATATATAATAGTTTAACGGATCCTTAGGAGATGTAAAATCCTGTAACATCTCTTAAGTTATTACACTCATATTAGTGTTATTGATTTGATTTACATAAGAGTATTTTAGTCCTGAATCGAATGTTTTGTCTTTTCATTACTCTTGGGTCAGTCCTAAGTTTTTTCTACGTATTGAAAACTATTCTCTGAAGGACGAAGATGGAGTTTTGGTATATTACTATTATTATTATCCCTGGCATCATGCTATTGTACTGTATCGACTGTTTATTCCTGATGTGTATATATATATAAATTTGATAAATGTGTATAGATTATAATCAAATGTATAGTAAACATCATCATGAATTGTTTATTTGATTATTATATTTTATCGTTTCCGCTGTAAGATTATGTATTTTATTTTCTTCTTCTCTTCTTATTTTCTTACTTAACCCTATTGATTATCTACGTCCTGGATTGTTTAAGTTTGATATATGTGGATTATTTTTGATTTAAACCTTTTGAAATGTAGGTCGTCACAGAGTGTGTCCAAGCAAATACGTCCAAATTAGCACGGAGAAATTTAGTTAATTTTGACCGCATCCTGTTTTCAAGGTGCGATCCGATTTTCAAGACCCATGTCGGGTCATCCATACAGATTCGAATTGAAATTGTCAATTCTACCAATGCTGCCCAATCTTCCCCTGATCTCTTCTTTCTAAGGTCCAAAGCCTTGTCGAATCGGCTATGGTCCCCCAGCCAGGGCCGCTCTGTAATTGCCATTCAGTGGGCTCACAAATATGGAGATTTCCCCCTAGATCCTTTCCTTTTTTCCTTTCTTCTTAACTCATGCGGTTCTATGATGTAGCATTTTCGGGTGGCGCTTTAGTCTCCTTTCACAATTCCAATTTCGTTCCCTATAGGGAACTTCATTGTAAGGCACCATTGGACCAATGCTATTCTGAAGTCGGTTAATGTGGGCCATCCCAAGAAGGCAATGTATGCTGAAATTTCATCCACAATCATAAAAGTCTTAATGAGGGTGATCTTGCGCTCACCCTCTCCAAGCTCCACAGGTAGGTTAATTGTTCCCACCGGTTGTTTGGACTCCTCGGTAAACCCCTTAATCTTTATGTGGCACGAGGATACACTTTTTATGCCAATCTTCATCTGATCGAAAGTACGTTTGAAGAGTATGTTAACGGAGCTGCCACTATCAACCAACACCCGTCGAACTACAATAGGTTTGTTTCCTACCGCACCATCATTGGATGGAAAGTTGTAGCATCGATCCCTTCGAAGTCCCGATTTCGGAACACTACATAGTCATTCAAAACCCTTTGTAGCTTGGCCAGAGTCTCATCTTCTGTGGCTAAACATGATTCCTTTGGAGCGTGCTTCAACGAATTTGCATATTGCTCCATTTCCCCTCAACTTTTTTATATGGGATATGGTCCCCCGGATATAGTTCCAATAACAAGAATTTGGTCAGTTCGTTTCAACCCTTCTTCACTAGTTCCCGCTTGATTCCTTCATTCTCTAGGAGGCTGAGGAGCCGTAGATTGATTGAGGTTTTGAGGCTTTCTTACGTACCACTGGAGCTTATTTTCCTGGATCAACTCCTTAATGAGATTTTTTAGATGGTGGCATTCTTTTGTATTGTGGCCATATGTCTCGTGGAAGCGGCAGAATTTTTCAGAGTGCTTTTGCGGCTCAGTTGCTTCCTTTTCTTGGGGGCTTTTTTTTATTCCTCGATCCCTTGAGTCGCAAGAAAAATGTTTTCCGATATGTCCTTTAGGGGAGTGTAGCCTTCGGACCTAAATCCTTTAAGCTTTTTATTGTTGCCATTACCATTCTTCTTATTGGAATTTTTATTTTTTTCTCTTTGAGTTTCCATCTTTCCCAATGTTTCCTTCGGCAATTTGAGAAGTGTCCGCATTTTGATTCATTGCTACGTCACTTTGCCTGACGTTCATCGGTTGCACCCTAGTAGACTTCCTTTCCAATTCCTGCACCTCCTCCAACCTTAAGTACTGACTTTTTTTTACGATCGAAGTCTTTCCTAGTGGTAGGTTGCTTCATCTTAATCCACATTTCGAATTTAGTTTTCAGGTGGAAGGCATAGACTAATTCCATAAGCATCATGTCTTTAATGGGGTTGCTTACTTCCGTTACTACGGTGTTAAACCTGTTTATGAAGGATTTCAATGATTCATTGCTCCCTTGGAACAATTCGGATAGGGACATGACGTGTTTTGGCTGCACTATGGAGTCTGAACTGATCAAGGAACCTAGTCACCAGTTGGTCAAAAGTAGAGGAAGAGTGGGTGGAAGCCTAGTGAACCACATTGACGCAACTCCTTAGAGAAAGATAGGAAAGCATCTACATCGAACGGCTTCAGAGGCATTAGCTTCGTCCATATACCCAGTGTATTTGTGTAAGGAAGGTTTTGGGTCTTTTGTCTCGTCATAGGATGGAATAGCTGGCATTGTGAATTTTTTTGGATATTTCTCATTCAAGATTTCATCAGTGAAGAGAGTCCGACTTGGCATAGATCCCCACTCATTATTTCTTCAATATTTACTCTCCTCCATTAATTGCTTAACCATATCCGCTATGTAAGCCTCTGATGACAGGTAGCCCCAAGGATGACAATCAGTCACTATGCCAAGTGTTTGGCTTTGCAAACGGTCTTGGTGAGTGGGCTGCAACCTAGGCTCTGCTGTCTTCGGTGGAGTTAGTCCTATAGGGTCGCATTGGCATGTGATTGGCCTAAATGAAGTAATTTGAGTATTCCTAGCATTATTGAATGCATCGGCATTTCTTTGAATTTGTCGTCTTGCTCTCCCTCCTCTGAGTAGGAGAGATCCATAACTATGTCTTCCAATAGGGTCTTTGCCCCTTGATCCAAGTTCAGAATAGGTTGCCTCGTGGTGAAAAGAGTATTTGCAGTTTCATCCATGTTAAGTCCCATTGTCATCCTTTTTGTGGTTGTTTTCAGTTTATTTGTACCAAAATTGGGCACAACACTCATCGGAAGTATTTGAAGAGATAAAAGTGAAGAATAGAAATGTAAAAAGAGGATTATCTAACAAAAAGAGGATTATCTAACAAATACTTCAAAAACAGATAGCGAAAACACGTAGAGACACAACAATTTAGAGTGGTTCGACGTATGGCCTACGTCCACTATGAAGTTTGATAATTTTATTGATATTCACTTGATGATTACAACTGATTACAATAGATTACAGTGGATTATAGTGTTGAAATTCGAGTACAACAGCAGCTATGGAGTGCAATGTTGAATTCGGTAGAGTCTGGACGTCAAGGAGCCAAAAGATCCTTTTTCTATAGGCCCTGGGGCTCTATTTGTAGGCGTAGGAGGAAAATATCTTGGTCAGATCTTGGGAGACTTCTTCTAGCATGTGGGTTGGCCCACGCGATCGATCCCAGTCGATTTCGATTGGACCCGTGATCGATACGAACGAATTTTCTATCGATCAAGATTTGCTCCAATCAACTCAAAATTTAGCATGAACATTCTTTAGGTTGTACGCATGCTCCTATGAAATTTTCATAGCATTTGGACTTATAGATTGCAAGTTATGATCGATGCAAATTGAAGATTTCTGGTTTCGGTCCCCTTCGCATCGATACGATCCGTATCGACCACTTCGACTTGCTGCTGGTCACGTGCCTATGAGTGACGTAGCGCTTGATTTTTAGATCGCTCCACTTTTGACGCTGAGTTAACCGAGTCGTTCTAAAGCTTTCGCCACGTTCGTATCGAAGACGCCGGCTTGTTCGCATCAATGGAGGTTGCACAGTTCGTATCGATGGAAGTTCCCCATTTCATATCGTTCATGTAATCGGTTGTTCGTATTGAACAGAACTAGCTCTATTCGTATCGATCGTTATTATGTACCACTTCGTATCGATTCTTTGTATATCTACCGCGTATCAATTAGATGTGTTGGTTTCGGATCGACGAAGCCGATCGATACGAAGTATGCATGATACTTGATCGATACGAAATGGACGTTAATTTTACGATCAATGGATACAAAGTGCGATGCCGTTCCATGTCCCGATGGATACGAACTGAGATCACCTGATGGATGCAAACTAACGAGTCTTGATGGATTCGAACGAAGTTATTCTAAGATGGATACGAACTAGAAAGTTGCCATATGAAGTGGAGCTTGTTTTATAGTGGAGTCGAATAGATCGGTACGATCAAGCATTCCTCTCGATGGATACGAAGTAGCGCACCTTGATGGGTTCGAACAATAGGCGACTTGATGGATGCCGACAGATGGATAGTGCAATGGATTCGAACAGATTGATTCGAACCAAGGCTTTTTGATGGATACGAAGTGAGGTTAATTCCTTTGATTTGCATCGATCACATATTAAGCATACAAACTCTGATTGACTTGAAATTTGAAACATTGGCTTTCTTAGCTTTGCTTGTCATGTCATATGAATTGTAGCTTGATCCGTACTTGGACAAAATTTACAGACATCCATAGTGAACCTGTTTTTACTCGATATTCGGGATGAGCGATCCTTGGTTTTTAGTCAATTCCTCGATATCTCGGCCTTGCCAAAAGGTAGGATAACATTTGCCCCCTAAAGTACGTTTTGTGTGAATATGACATGCTTTGAATAGTCGCATCTTTCATCCTGAATTGTTCTATCCGACTTGTTGAAGGATTGTTGTATTTCGTTGAAAGTTGTAATTCTTGATTGATTTTTCAATAATATGGACTGTTGACTGCCAACTATTGTACCGTGTATCGATTATTGTATGATAGAGATTAGCTGTTAGTTGTTGTAGTTGTCATCAGGTGGGCATTTGACTATGAATTTTGAAAATTGAAAATTAGTCCGACATACATGCACTTATGTTAACCTGACTCTTGTTAATATTTTCACGTTTACAAGTCATTGTCAGTTTTCTCGTATCGCATTCCGTATCGATCCTTTGTTGAACAAATTTTTAATTTGAGTTGTAACAACGCTTGATGGTGGTTTTGGAGTTTTTCTTCGTATCGATCCTCTTCGGGATCGATTGAGGAGTTGAAATTTTTTATTCGTATCGAGGGTGATTGATACGAACTCATCATCTCTCTTTGAATATTTTGCATTAATGGGAAAAAATTAGGCCGAAGTCTCAATTCACTTCGTATCGATGGATGTGAGCTTCTATGGACTCCAGAGCAATGGATATGAAATTGTGATGTCGTATAGACGAAATCCCCGCTGGCGGATACGAGATGAATGCTTCGTATCGATGGACTTCAAACGAACTCGAATGGATGGATACGAATAGCCATTTTCGCATTGATAGTAGAAACATGTTGAAACCGATCATTTAGCACTGGGATATGAATCGTTTTCTCTCTCACATTCGAGCCCATATACATACCATTTGGACTTAGGAAAATTTCATTTGTTTTCTATTTCTCATGATCTGCTTTCGCATCGATCAGGAAAGAAAAAGAAAAAGAACCACCCTCGTCTCTAAACAGAATAGCCCTCCATTCCTTCGTGTCCACTACTTGAATTAGGTAGCTAACTGACCGGTTCCACTTTAAAACGATGAGGCTTGAGTTCTTATTCCATTAAATTCATGGATATGGTCGATTCGGGCGATTCCATGGCTGGAGTTGGCCCGGAGCTTGGTTGAGGAAGGTCGCCATGCGGTTTGTGTTGATTGGAGAAGATGAGGTGTGGAGGGGTATGAAGATGTAAAAAATCATATCGATCTGTGATGAAGGAAGAGTTCGTATCGATCTGGGCAAACGAGATTTCATATCGAACAAGTGTATACTTCGCATCGATCGATGGCGAAGTCTGTATATCGAACAACTAATGGTGGCGTTCGTACCGATGGATATCCAATAGCATTCGTATTGATAAGCCTTGATTGATATGAATTTGAGATCAATAATTCGATCGATACGAATTATGCTTCGTTGATCGATACTAACAGAAGGATGTTGCATCAATACGAAATATCTTTTTGGTGATATGCGAATGAGCATGCCGTGATCGATACGAATTGCTACTTTTTGTGGTCGATATGAATTGAACTTCTGGTGACCGATCAACATCTCGACCTTGACAGATACGAAAACCTTGAATAATTGAACAATTAACTCCGGCGAGCTTTAATCTGGCATAATTGGAATTAACCGTTGAATTGCATACTTTACTACCCTTCAAAGCTCGTCGATGGAACTGTAATTTAACTGAATTTTCATGAACTTTAACTTGAATCGGTCTCTAAAGTCTGGATGTCATGGTTGTGACGGTCAGCGATGACGGTCACTTCAGTTGAATTTTGAAATCTTGTTGTTTGCATATTTTCTTATACTTTGTATAAAAAATTTCATGTAACATGCAGCACTGCGCTGCACAACACATTCATACACTTCACACAGGGGAATGCATGGGCTTATTATCGTCTAATGATGATTTTTCCTAAGTTAGTTAGTTATGGAATCTACAAGCTCACAATAGCAGGAAATTTAGAGTTCGGTTCCACTAACAATTGGGATACCGGCCATGCGATCGAAGTTATAGATCTAGCTTCGGATGAGCTGCCAGGCACTACCATTATCTGTAATCTGCCAGATTCTGTATTGTCCAACGTTTTTGAAGACATGTTGGGATGGATATGCTTAAGGCACAACCTGTCACTAGACGATGTGCTATTACCGGGACTGAATGATAGACTGCACTATCCACCGGAAGGTTTTACTGCATTCAATCGCCATGGATGCGTAGCTGGAACATTTCCTACATTCAACCAATACATTAGGGAAGTGTTATCTTTTCATGGAATCGCTCCATGTCAGCTACAACACAATGGATACGCACTAATGAATAGCCTATTCATTGTATTCATGGAGCATCTCTTTCGACCACCGATCCCGATCGAGATTAGATACCTATTTAATATCAAGAGTCGGGGGGATAGCCCTTCTTATACGTTCCTGGAATCGGCCAGGAATTGTCAGGTGTTAACGGGGTCTTGGACTAGGTTGATTTACTTCAAAATAGAATGGTTCTACGTCCGATGTCCCCTGGGGTTTGCTAGCCGATGGTTAGCCAGAAGAAAGTGCGCGACCTTTTCCAGTAGCTAACAAGATAACCATAGCTGACACCAAAACTTATATATCTTTTTCCTTTACACCTGTGATTCCGTGAACTGAGGGTGCGCATTTTAAAGAAGTAGTACGGGTTCTCCAAGAAGTCCCCGGTGAAGTGAGGGACATTGACTCGGTTTTGACAAATAGAAATTTGAGAATCGTTGGATTGATCGAGAGTAGCAAAATATAAGGCTTGAGGGAACGCTAAGGGCTGTCTCGAAGAAACGAGTTAAGCATAAGACGCCTGGAGTTGTTATAACTGAGAGGGTTGATCTAAAAAGAATACCCACCGATGATGAACTTGTGGCCGGGCCCTATGATGCTTTTCAGGATTCCAAAGGAAAAAGAAAAGGCAAGGCAACTACTTTCAAACATTCTAAATCCGTAAGATGGAAATCTACGGTCATATCTTTTCCTGTTCCTGGGATTAAAATTTCAGAGGTTCCTCCTTCGCAGGTGGAAAACCTTTTCGAAAGGCTCGCTGATATCCCAATCCTGGATTATGTGTCACTCCAGGATGACGTCGGGTTGGATGAGCTTTAGAGTGCTTTAGATTTAAGAGAATCTATGCCTACAAGCATGACCGACATTTTCGGTTGGTCAGGGGGTTGCATATACAAATACACTTCACGACGCTACATAATTCCCAACCATAAGTTGCTTACTTTGGAAGATTATTAACTCTGTTCTTCTTTCACTTCGTAGATACGATGACTAGGCGGGATTCTACGCTTGGGAATCTTCGTTCAGCGCATCAGTCTTCGAGTTCATATTATGATCCCCGTAGAAGGGAAGATGATAGAAACCGCGACCTCAGTTATTCTAGTTAGGAACGATACGGTAGAGATAGGGACAGGGACTATAGACACCAATCCCGATCTCACTCTCCCCCTCCTAGAAACCCTACACAGCCCCTTGTTTATGTCTCATGCCCCCCTCCCCCCCCCCCCCCCGAAAACTTCACGGCATAAGCCATCTTCTCACGTCTCAAGGCCTGAAACTCACCATTATAGAACTGAAACAATGGCCCCCATAATTGCAGAGCAAGTCCTTACCGAGCCTATAGAGGAAGGAGCGATTAAAATCGCCCAATTTAAGAAGGATTTTCCAAATATCGGCTTCGATGGTTATTTTTTTCCCGCACTTAAAGAGAATTCCAGCGGAAGCTAAGAACACAATGCACGATTACATCTATGACATTTACACTCAATACAAGGAATGAGGGAAAGCCGCGAAAAAGCATTGATGTTGGCCTTTGATGGAGCGGCCACCATTGAGAAGTTAGAGAATGGGCTTGCCCAGAAGGATCGTATTATCCAAGTGCCTAATACCGAGGCTGAGTCCTCACGAAAGTCCGAAATGGAGGCCGTTCATAAGGCTGACGAGGCCAACTCGGCCATGGAGAGGGTGAGGCAATAACACTATGCCATGGTGGAGGAGATGGGCCATCAGAACACCACTATTACTGCCGAGCGGGGTATGGCCCTTAAAGAACTTAACGAGCTTAAGTCCAAACTTTCTAGAATCATCAAAGAGAGGGATGATGCCAACACTGCAGCGCAGGAGGCATGTGAGCAAGTGGTAGTACTCCGGGCTGAACGGGATGCGACAACGGCTAAAATCCGTGCGTTGGAGACTGAAGTTGAGGAGAGGGTCTGAGTGGCAGAGTCTAGGCTAGAGGGTGATATCAAAGATCTCCTCATCACTTACAATGCTAATGTGCTGAAGCACAGGAATTTGGCCTGGCTCGAAAACTATCCGACACATCTTTGTAATGCCTCGGGCCAATTGGTTGAGGAGGAGAAGGCAGCGCAACTGGATGAATCAATCGACGAGTTCGAGCTCGAGAATCGCATGCTGACTGAAGATGAAAGGAAGATTCTCCTCGAGTCGATGATTTCACATGAAAGGGAGAAGCTCGGCACTCAACACTCAGAGATTGAGGAAGGTTCATGTGTTGAGCATCATGCTACAAATCTTGAGATTCCTGCTCCACCTCAACTTGAACCTGCACCAGCGGTTGGCCCCAGTCTGTCCCTTCTTGTAATCCAGAATAGCCGCAGCTATCTCCTGTTAAAGAGCACACTTGTGAAGCAGCTCAGTCATCCGCGAGCCAAACTGTGGAATGTACTTTGAACATTTCTCATACATTTCCAAAGTAAAAGGCTTGATTTGAATCGTTTAATAACAGCCTTTCTTTTTCTATTCAGTGATTGGAGTTAGCGCCTCTTGCAACCCAAGAACAGCATCAAAAGCAAGAGGCCATCATTACTAAGGCGATCACCACAACGAAGACTACACCGATTGATGGGACGCAAGGAGGCACACTCTCTTTCGATGAGAAAATGATGGAGTAACTCCTTAATCGCCATAGTAACCCTTTTGTAGACTTACCATCTGTCATAAGTGGAATCACGCTTGCTACTGGCTCTTCAATGTCGACCACTGATTCCCCCAGCGAGGCTCAAGCAACTCGCAAAGAAGAGATATTGGCCAAAATCAATGCTGAAATGGATGCACCGGTTTGTGGTGGTGGTTCTGGAGGTGGAATGGCAGCGCCTGGCCATGCTCCACTGAGAATGATATCACTTGGAGATACAGTTTTTGACACCAGTGTGCCTATCCCGCCTCCTGCAGTTGATCCTGTTACTCCCACTCCACCTTCAGGAAGCCTCCCCATACACTTGAGTTTGGAGGAAGACGTTGAAATCATGCCCTGCCTGGAGATCGGTCGCTAAAAGTAAAGGCTCAAAGAGGAAAATTACGGGCGACTCCGGCAGGTCCGCGCCGAAGAGGAAGCCGAAAAAGAAGGGAGAGTAGATAGGCCTCTTCAGCACGTTTTTGAGTAGATAGGAATTTTCTTTTAGCTTCTATAGGCCGTGTATAGATGCGGGTCCCACCCCCGCTAGTATAATTTTGGAAATAACTTGCACATGAACTTCTTTTACAGTTAGTTAAAATGAAACTTTGCTTTGACTTCAACTCTATTATTGTTTATTTTGCTTAAATGTTTCGGTATTTGAATTTCAATCCAGTGCACTTGCGGAATTCCAACTTTTGAGTCGAGTTTTTTATTTGCCAAGTTCGAAAATTACAAGCATGAGTCGTGACGGGGGATAAAGTTGAACTTCGATGTTGTACGGCTTCAGTCAATGGTTGACACTCAAGCTCTGCCCCCCAGTTTCGGGGATGAGTTGTAAAGATAGGCCAGCAGTTGCATTTCGTCTTCATTTCGTCGAGCTCAACAAGATCGAATCGATGCTAACACATGTGAGAGTTGAGTGGTCGAATCATACTCGCTCATTTAATAACCATCACATCCGCTCTCCGGGGAATTGTATCTGAACTTCGGTGGTCGATCATGCCTATTTAAGTTTTAAGTATGTGTCCATGCTCCGAGAACATAAATTAGTTTGTGAGTGGTCGTTCGCACTCTTGTTATGCTTATGCTCTGACCACACTCTGGTGACTCAGAGTTATTTGCGACCGATAATCCAGTTCACACTCTGGGAATCTGGAGATATCGACGTCTGTACTCCAGTTCGTACTCCGAGAACTTGGATTTGTTGATATTTATACTCCAACTCGCACTCTGGGATTTGGAGTCGATGTTTATACTCCAATTAGTACTCTAGAAACTAGCAGTTAATGTTGGTACTCCAATTCGCACTCTAGAAATTTGGAGTTGATGTTTATACTCTAGTCGCACTCTAGGAATATAGAGTTGACGTTCATACTCCAATTCGCACTCTAGGAATTCGGAGTTAATTTTTATACTCCAATTCGCACTCTAGGAGTTTGGAGTTGATGTTTATACTTCAGTTTGCACTTTGGGAATTTGGAGTTGATGTTTATACTCCAATTCACACTCTGGGAATTTGGAGTTAGCCGACAAAAGGTCAATCACATCTGTTTAGGCTTTTAGGAATTCGTTCGCACTTCGGGAACGATGGATTTATCAGGATCGTGGATGGTCGATTCACAATCCTCCTGAGTTAACAAGTGAGGTCGTTAGACGGACGGATCCACTCTCCTCGAACTTGGTTCGGATACGGTCGAAGTCATTAGGTGGACGGACCTACCGTCTTCGGAACCACATTTATGAGTTTATACTCCAACTCGCACTTTGGGAGATTGGAGTTAGTTAAAGGATTGTCGTGTATCAATCCCTTTTTGGCTTTAGTGTAGAGACTTACCCCCGAGCTCGTGTTTCACTTAGCGAGTGGTCGGTCGTATCACAGTCACTCCCTATTTGAATTAATTCCATCGTATGATGGAACTTAGCTCTTCGTGCGTCTTGATGGTTGTATGTCATATTCAATAAAACACAACTCTGGCTCGAAGAGATTGTATTTTATTGCTCAAATGAGAAAATCCGGCAAAGTCAGTTGCCTTATTAAAAATTCAAATTTCAAAATACAGAAACAAATTGTAGATGAAAAATAGACTGAAGTAAATAAAGTCTGTCATGTGTAGTAGCGACGAAGACTCTCATTGTTCCAGGTTATCGGCGAAGTAAGACTGTAACGACCCGTAAAATTTTGTTAATTTTTAATGGTTTTATTTAGCATATTTAATTTGATTTTTGAGAAATTTTAAATAATAATATTTTGAAATAAAATCTTACATTTGGATTACGTATAGTTAAATGTGGCAAATGATAAATTTTCATCAAAAATTAAGAAAGTATATTTTAGGGTGTGATTCTGTTCAATTTAAGTCAGTAATAATTGATGTTCATAAAATAATTTATTTTGGAAAATTCAAGGCACATCTGTTTTATTTTCCATCATTTCTTTTATTTATTTTCAAACGGTTCATTTTGCCTTTATAACGTGTTCTTCCATATTTATTCTTGATGTCCAATCAAGCTATTAATTGCTTTGATTGTTTCTAAAACAGTGTGTAGCTGTTACTTTTTCTACCGATTTCAATTGCTTAATAATTTTTCCAATTCACAGATAGACTTTCCCATTCCTAGCCACTAATAAACTTTGAAATCATCGTCCTTGCCTTTCGTTATTCCCCGTTTTATAATAATGATTGAAATTTATAGTCGTTTCAGTAAATAACTTTTACACGTTTTATACTCATTTAATTTCAGCAGTCCATTGCCTTCAATTTTTAAACTGTTCCATTTTCTTCCCAGGCAACAGCTCACATTCCATTTCGCTCATAAATTAGTTTCCACTTTTACTCACCTGCTCACAATTTCTTCCATCTATCCATTTAATAGTTATATATAAGTTATAATACGTTTCCCTGATTCATCTCCTTTCCTTTTTTCATTGACATATTAATTCTGGGAAGTGATTAATTTAAAAAAACCATCTTCCCCTCATTTCTTTAAACTTTCAGCTAAATGTTAGCTTGTGACCGTTGCTGTACATTTCATTAAAGAGGTACGTTACCTTATTTATCTCCAGAATTTAAAGGTGAAAATTTTATTTTTCTAACCTTTCCTTTCCTACGCTCCATGTTTCCACTTCTTTCATTATGACCGTTCATTATATATATATACACTACAGCTGGAAAGTTATAAACGTATAAACTTAGATACGTTTTGTATTTATTAAAAATTTAAAGCTTACCTTTAATTGTGACCTTTTGGTTTCCTTGCTTTCAAAAAAATTTGCACCATAGCCACGGTAATAAATTATTATAAATTTTTCAACTTAATCTAAGATGACCATTGCTACTAGAATCATTACTTTTCTAATATATTCATTCCTACTTTCACTGACCTTTTATTTCTCCATTTTTCCACCGTCTAAAATAAATAAATAAATGGTTATTCGTTTTATTTTATTCAATAATTAGCATGACTCTTGCCATTTACACCGCACCATATTCGTCTGCTGATTTTCGTTCAGCATTCTTATTTTAAAAATATACCGTAGAGTAAAGTTGCCTTCATAATTTAAAATTTGCTTTAATAGCTCTTGAATAAATGTGTAGCTGTTATTTTGATATTTTTCCGGAATTGTGACTTTTCTCTTTCCTTCCGTTCAAATTTGAAACGTGCTACCATTTATTTGCTTTGATTATTTTCCTGAATCAACGTGAATATTTTGCCTTAAATCCTCCACCGAATCATAGCACGTGATTGTGCTATTTCTTTGGTTACTTTTATTTAGTCGTTTCCATTTACTTCTGTTCGTATTTTCTTCCCTTTTTTATTTCTTCTTCCCAGATTTCTCTTCTTTCCCTCTCTATTGTTCTTCCCCTTCTATATAAACTTGCCTGGCACTACAAATTTCGTCCTCTCCTTCACCTTTTCCAAACTCCGCTCCTCCACCGAACCCACTCTTCCCCTTGTGCAATATCCATCGAAGACGCAACGACCCTCCCCTGTTTCCTCTATTGTTCGCATAACCAGGCATAGGTAAGTTAAGTTTATATTTACAAGTGTTATTTATATATATATTATATATAGTTTTATATCTAGCTATGATATGGATGATTTTATCAATACACGTCCCCTGTACGTGCTGTTGATGTATAATCTTGCATTCAAAGTTGGTACGCATATTTGTTTATATGGAGTATAGTTATGATATATTGATAGTGGTATAAAAATATGAGATGCATACATATAGTGGTTTATATAAAGTTGTTGGATTTGAATACATATATATACCAAACGTGGTTTCCATCTTTTTTGAAAAGTTTGTTTTATTTCTAGAAGTGTATGCATATTTAATATGTGTGAGTTATGTTGGATCTGCAAACGGAGTCTGCATATTTGGCAAGTAGATTTATATTCATTTTTGTTTTAACATTGAGTCTATATATGTATATTTTACAAACCATATTGTATAATTTATTTTATAAGTTTTGTAAATCCGTTATTATATATATATATATATAGTTTTATAATAAACAGGTTTATAACTTTTATTGAAGGTCAATTTACATCTTATTATTATGGAAGTCGTATAGGATTTTTGAGGTTGTTTATTTTCCTAAGTTCCTATATGACATATATTTATGTAAAGTTATAATAATTATAGATATATCTTTATGGCCTTATATATATATATATATATATATATATATATATATATATATATATATACTTTGCATACACTTATGTATGGAGTTAGGTTTCTAATATATAATTTTTCATTTCAGTTGGCATTCATGTTTGCATAACAGTTAAGGGTGTATACGTGTTTTAGTGTAAACCAGTTGCTTTCAAAAAAATAAAAATAAAAATTAAATTTATATTAGTTGCTATTTATATATACTGTATAAAGTTTACATTCTAACTTATACTTTCGGTCTGCACAGGTTACAGTATTATATATATTTATAAAACAAGTTATATAAGTAATCCGTACGTCCTTTGTCTAAAATTTTATATAAGTCGGTGTATAGGCTTTACTGTTTATGTATGGGTAGTTATATATTAGTTTATATATATAGGTAAAGTGTTTAAAATTTATAATTGTATTGTGAAGTGGATTTTGTACCATATGTACATAGTAGTTTATAAATGAGATTTGAACAGTGTAATTTGTTGAAGTTTTATATATTAATCTTATTTTAAAATATAAATCTTAATGATATTATATACATAGGTCGTATGGGGTGGTTTGGGTCTTAGATTTGTGAATAGAAATTTTGATCTATATGTAAAAATTAAAATGGTTTGGAAATATAAGGATTTTTATTTAACATATATGTTTAATTTCAAATGTTAAAACTATTGGTTTATGTCTGAAAAAAAGGTAAATTATATATATATGTGTGAGTGTGTGTGTGTGATTTGACTTTAAATTTTTCTTAGGGATGCAATTTTGATTTTTATTAAAATAGCAAAAATTTCTATATATATCAGATTGATTCTGATTCAATTCAAAAATTCTTGATTATAAGCCTCGTTCGTCCAATTCGTGCCAATCCTACTTTGCTTTGAAATTCGTGCTCGGATTAATAATTCAAATTTCAGTGTCTGTATCAGTGTGCGTATCCATGTCATCTTCTGTATTCTCTAGCCTCAAAAGGTGAGCATTCACTCACGATTAACATTCTTTTATTTGTTAAATTTGATTAAATTGAAACGACAATTGAAATATGATGCTGTAGTTATTTAAATTGTTATATATGCTATTATCTATAACTGTCCACTTATGGGATATGACACCATATCCTATTGTTTATATTTATTTTTGATGATATATGCCTGTTGTTATTATTATTTTCATATATGTTATCACTCTGCAAGTTCCCTGTTAGTATAGAAATCATTATGGGTTAAAATGATACATACCCGAACGGATTTTAGAAAAGGAGAATTTCGTTATGGGTTGAAATGATAAACCCAAGCGATTTTCATTTGAATTGAATTTGGGATTACAGGTTGAAATGATATCCACCCGTATATATTTAACTTACGGATTGAAATGATAAATATCTGTATCCCATGTACATAGAATAGAATATTTCATATCGACGTTGTGGTCTATATGAATGTTTTGAAAATAATTTCTATGGCCATGAAAAGAAATATATGGTTTTAATGAATATTGATTTAAAGTATTATATATAAAGGTTATTTTATATATAGATTTAATATTAAGATAATTTAATTAAGATTGATTTTATTAATATGAAATATGTTTAAGGATTTATTCAATTTGTATTTCTGAAATAGATTTGTGCAATAAATTTTATAAGCTAAGGTTTGAAGATATATTTGGGACTTATTTGAATTTGTCATTAATTAAGGATTTTATTTAGTTAAATCAATTTGAAACTATTAAATTCGGGACTTTAACATATGATCCTATAACTTGAATTTTTATTTAAGAAATTTAATGGATGATTCATGTCTAAAGAAATCGAAGGTAATATATAGAAAATGTAAATTTAAGGTCATATAAATAATATTGAATTTAGTAAGCGAATATTTCAGAACTAAATAATAGTGAAGTCAAGTTGGGAGATAAGCGCAACTATCAAAGTTTAGTCTTTGAAATGTTGAATATTTAAAGCTCCGAAATATATTAACTTCGAATTATATTGAAATTTAAATGGTTTATTTTGTGGTTCAAATCCGTATTTTAAATAGATAAAATTTGAATTAGTTTAGTCAGAAACTAAATTGAATGGAAATTGATAAATTTTGATTTAATTAAATTTGAACGGGAAGGTCGAGTTGATTTTTGAAGCGATTTGTGAAGTTTGAGGAAATAAAAATACTTTACTTTATAAATTATTTGATATACATATATATATATATATACTAATTTGGAAATTAGAGATATTTGAAACGAAAATGATATTTTAGTTTTGAAATATAAGTAAAATTGAAATGACCCACGGTGTTATAGTGTATATTTCTACCCTGTAGATTGTTCCTTGGATCCTTAGAGGATGGGTATCCCAAACATCCTCTGAGTTAATAATATTTAAGTTGATATTTCACTTGAGTTGGATTTATAGATATAAGAATGTTAATCCTGACTCGAGTGTTATTTGTTTTGCTTTACGCTCGGGTCAGACTGAGTGATACAGCATTTGAGACTCACCTTCGAAGTTGGAGCTTTGCTTGAAGATCCAGCTATCTATCCTTTCGGTCATCCAGTCGATTGGTTCAGAGAAGTCATCTGCCCGTACTGGAGACTTCACCGCATCAGGGATTTTCTGATGTATTTTATTTCTAACTTTGTTTATATAGTAGCTTCATGAACTACTATTCATTTATTCCGCTGCGTATCATTGTACTACTCTGTATCTGTGATTCTGTGATTGATTTATTTACTGTAGATGTTAAGTTTTGCTAAATTTCAATTAACAATCTTATATTTTGAGCAATTCAAGTCCGACATGTGCGGATGCGAATGGTTGAAAATATCAGGTCGTTATAGTTGGTATTAGAGCTATGGCTCTAGGCAAAACTTAGCATATATGGTAAATTTATTTACAGAATCTCTTTCGTTCGAGTTTGATCTCTTCCTTTTTGACTCGATTTCCTTTGAATTTTGGAGTGTCCCTCGGTTCCGAAATTCATCCTTGTCTCTTTCTATTTATATTCGTTTGATTCTGGAGTATCCCATAATTCCACTGAATGTTTTGTTAAGGGGGTGAAAACTCCTTTACAATTGGCATTGATTCACCGAAGATTTCTGTATCCTCGGTTTACGATGCTGTTATATCTTGATATGGCGAATTCTATCTCTGGCGATCGAATCTCGATTTGTTTTTGAATTCCGCATTGATTATATTCCTGAAGTCACGGTTGACCTGATTAAGGTCGCCACGATTTATAGAAGTATATCCATCTTCTATGCTGTAATTTAATTATCACATCTTCGATCGAGTCTATCTTCGAATCAGGATTCTATTGATTGGAGTTCCTCTAATTTAAATCTCTATCGTTGCTTTGAAATCCATTCTTGAATCATCCTTTGAAAATCGGGTTATGTTTGAAATTATTTTATATATCGAAATTATTATTTGGATAACTATGATTTTATTCTATATATAAAGGTGGAATGTTATTCTATATATAAAAGTTTTGAAAGGATTTGAAATTTTGGAAATTTATAAGAAATTGATTTATAACTGAAGGGTAAAATTTGAAATTCGAGAATTGAATTCCGGTATTTTGAAATTGGTTTTAAGATTTTGGAAAATATATAAAAATAATACGATTTAAAAGTATTTTCCGAATAAGAAATGTTTCAAATGAGTTCAAATGAATTCCAATAATTTTGAAGAAATTTCAAAGAAGTTTTCAAGAAAATAGAAGTCCAGAACTCACTTATGTCGCTGGAAAATAATTTCGATGATGAGTGCACGCATCATCGACATTGATTTTCGAGTTTCCAAGTGGGGGAGAGGCCACTTTAATAGCTTCGCTATGCGAGTGATTTTGTAAAACCGTTTTTGATTTCAAATTTCGAAGTAATTTGATATTTTCGAAAGATATATGTATATATTTGAAACAATTTAAAGTGAGACCGGTATTCAGTCCTCGAGTTTCGGATATGATTTGGTATAATCCTATCTATTGAAATTGATTTATTGGTTTATTGTTGATTTTCAACTCTTGAATTGGAAATTTGATTTCCCTAACTATTTTGAATGTTCGAACACTTTCAAATCGAGGTTAAATTTTCAAAGCTAAGAAATTTCGAAGAGGATAAAATATTTGATAAAGCATATAAGTTTAGTTTTGTATGTTTAAGTTTGAAACCTTTTGTTAAGTAAATGAATATGACTATTTTGAATTATACTAATATGGAATTTAATTTTGAATTTTTTTTAGAGTTTTAAATAATGATTTTCAGAAAGGTAAATTGGATATTTCAAATAGAAATAAATAGTTTAAAGGTTTCAAAGGGATAATTATAAATTTGGAAACCATTTTGAGTATAATTGATTTTGAGAAAAATATTTGGTTTTGAAATTAGATTGGAATTAAAACCCGCACTTATATGGTGATTTTGGAAATGAATTTGTTGACTTGAATTATGTTAATTTGGAAACTGGGATTATTCTTCTAAACCTATTATTTTGGGAACTTTGAAATTGAGATATTTAATTTGGAAGAAAATTTGGTGAAATCGTATATGATTTTGAAACTGAATTGATATTGAAATAATTTGAAATTGAGAACCTTATGTTATTAAGTACTTGATTTGGGAGTGGTCAAACTTATATAAAATGGATTTGTATAAGTATAAAGTTGGTGAAATCTATTGATTTGAAAGGCACTCAATTTGGAAAGAGAATTTTATATAATCGAAGTCTATATATTTGTGATTTGATATACTATTGATTTGGAAAGTATTCAATTTGAAAATGAAATCCTATATATAATGGACTTTATACAAGTATGATATTTGAAAGTGATTTGAAAAGGTACTATATGATACATATTTTCGAAGTAAGGATATGGAAAGTGCCTTCTGCTTGATATCCGCTTTGTGGCCACATTGTGGATTCATTCTATCGATATTATTACCTTTGATTTTTGGTTTTCCGGATGTGATACTCGAGTGTTCCCACCGTGGCATAACCCATGTTTTTTTTTTCTCTCGTGACTGCATAGCGCAGCTGCCTGGCTGAGTCTGGCGTAGGGGTATGGATTGTTTCCTGGGGGATCCAGGCGTAACCATTGTGTATCCTGCAATCTGTGTAGGTCGCATTAGTAGCGAAACTGCCTGGCTGAGACGGCCTAGGGGTACGGATTGTTTCCTGGGGGACCCAGCCGTAACCATTGTGTATACTGCACCCTACTAGTCATCATGGCGTAACTCGCAGGGCTGAGAAAGCTTACGGATACAGATTGTTTCCTGGAGGATCCAGGCGTAACCATTGTGTATCTGCGAACCATGGTTGGAAAAAGGTTTTGGTTTGATTGTTTTGTTTGGATTGTACTTTCCATATCTGTTTTTTTAAGGTTTTTCAAGTATTTTCACTGGGTGTTGAAATAGGTCTACTAAGTACTTGAAGAATTTTTGCTTTGCGCCTGATCAACGCATGGCCAGAGTCTGCAAGAACGAGGATAAACTTGTTGAAACATAGAATTATAAAAGTATTTTTGAAGGGAAAAATTCGTTTCGATATAAAAGTATTTTATTATAAAGGCATTTCCAACAAAGAAATTTGTATTAATATTTGAGATTAAAATTTTATGATTTGATTTAATTATTCGAGCCCGATACTATCCCTTTGAACCTACCTTATCTGCTCTGCTTTATTTATTCACCTATATTCCGTTTTTCCGAATCTACCCTCCTTTCCTTTTTGAATATAATCTTTAAAATATTGTTTATTTATATACTACATGGTTTAATAGTAAATCATTAGTGTCATTAATATTGCAGAAGTTATTAATTTAATATAACATATTTAACAAATGAGTATTAATTTATCTATAATGTTGAAAGTGTCTTAAGATAAATTAGTAAATTTATAAACTATGGATTTACTGTTGTCAAATAACTTCCTTGAAGATATAACCAAGGATGTGAATAACTGTTTCCAAATAGTTTTCATATATATTTAAAAAGGTGTTATTTAAAACTTATAAATGGTATTTATAAAGGAAGTAAGAAATTTTACAAATGGGTTTGAATTTTTTTTAAGTATTAGAGAAAATTTAATTTCAAATGAAGTTTTCAAATGAATATTTCAAGTAAAATTTATATGGTCTTAAATTAATTGTTTATCCTTGTCTTTCAATCTATTTATCTTTCTGGTTGTTTCTATTCTCCTACCTTCTTCCTTTTCGAGGAATAAAAGTTTTGAGTGGGGGAGAGTGTAACGACCCGTAAAATTTTGTTAATTTTTAATGGTTTTATTTAGCGTATTTAATTTGACTTTTGAGAAATTTCAAATAATAATATTTTGAAATAAAATCTTACATTTGGATTACGTATAGTTAAATGTGGCAAATGATAAATTTTCATCAAAAATTAAGAAAGTATATTTTAGGGTGTGATTCTATTCAATTTAAGTCGGTAATAATTGATGTTCATAAAATAATTTATTTTGGAAAATTCATGGCACAACTATTTTATTTGCCATCATTTCTTTTATTTATTTTCAAACGGTTCATTTTGCCTTTATAACGTGTCCTTCCATATTTATTCTTGCTGTCCAATCAAGCTATTAATTGCTTTGATTGTTTCTAAAACAGTGTGTAGCAGTTACTTTTTCTACCGATTTCAATTGCTTAATAATTTTTCCAATTCACAGATAGACTTTCCCATTCCTAGCCATTAATAAACTTTGAAATCATCATCCTTTCCTTTCGTTATTCCCCGTTTTATAATAATAATTGAAATTTATAGTCGTTTCAGTATATAACTTTTACACGTTTTATACTCATTTAATTTCAGCAGTCCATTGTCTTTAATTTTTAAACTGTTCCATTTTCTTCCCAAACAACAGCTCACATTCCATTTCGCTCATAAATCAGTTTCCACTTTTACTCACCTGCTCACCTTTTCTTCCATCTATCCGTTTAATAGTTATATATAAGTTATAATGTGTTTCCCTGATTCATCTCCTTTCCTTTTTTCATTGACATATTAATTCTGGGAAGTGATTAATTTAAAAAAACCATCTTCCCCTCATTTCTTTAAACTTTCAGCTAAATTTTAGCTTGCGACCATTGCCGTACATTTCATTAAAGAGGTACGTTACCTTATTTATCTCCGGAATTTAAGGGTGAAAATTTTATTTTTCTAACCTTTCCTTTCCTACGCTCCCTGTTTCCACTTCTTTCATTATGACCGTTCATTATATATATACACTACAGCTGGGAAGTTATAGACGTATAAACTTAGATACGTTTTTTATTTATTAAAAATTTAAAGCTTACCTTTAATTGTGACCTTTTGGTTTCCTTGCTTTCAAAAAAATTTGAACCATAGCCACGGTAATAAATTATTATAAATTTTTCAACTTAATCTAAGATGACCGTTGCTACTAGAATCGTTACTTTTCTAATATATTCATTCCTACTTTCACTGACCTTTTATTTCTTCATTTTTCCACCGTCTAAAATAAATAAATAAATGGTTATTTGTTTTATTTTATTCAGTAATCAGAGTGGCTCTTGCCATTTACACCGCACCATATTTAACTGTTGATTTTCGTTCAGCATTCTTATTTTAAAAATATACCACATAGTAACGTTGCCTTCACAATTTAAAAATTGCTTTAATAGCTCTTGAACAAATGTGTAGCTGTTACTTTGATATTTTTCCAGAATTGTGACTTTTCTCTTTCCTTCCATTCAAATTTGAAACGTGCTATCATTTATTTGCTTTGATTATTTTCCTGAATCAACATGAATATTTTTCCTTAAATCCTCCACTGAATCATAGCACGTGATTGTGCTATTTTTTGGTTACTTTTATTTAGTCGTTTCCATTTACATCTGTTCGTATTTTCTTCCCTTTTTTATTTCTTCTTCTCAGATTTCTCTTCTTTCCCTCTCTATTGTTCTTCCTCTTCTATATAAACTTGCCTGGCACTACAAATTTCGGCCTCTCCTTCACCTTTTCCAAACTCCACTCCTCCCACCGAACCCACTCTTCCCCTTGCGCAATATCCATCGAAGACGCTGCGACCCTCCCTTGTTTCCTCTACTGTTCGCATAACCAGGCATAGGTAAGTTATGTTTATATTTGCAAGTGTGTTATATATATATATATATATTATATAGTTTTATATCTAGCTATGATATGGATGATTTTATCAATACACGTCCCATGTACGTGCTGTTGATGCATATTCTAGCATTCAAAGTTGGTACGCATATTTGTTTATATGGAGTATAGTTATGATATATTGATAGTGGTATAAAAATATAAGATGCATACATGTAGTGGTTTATATAAAGTTGTTGGATTTGAATACATATATATATACACACACACCAAACGTGGTTTCCATCTTTTTTGAAAAGTTTGTTTTGTTTCTAGAAGTGTATGCATATTTAGTATGTGTGAGTTGTGTTGGATCTGCAAACGGAGTCTGCATATTTGGCAAGTAGATTTATATTCATTTTTGTTTTAACATTGAGTCCATATATGTATATTTTGCAAACCATATTGTATGATTTATTTTATAAGTTTTGTAAATCCGTTATTATATATATATAGTTTTATAATAAATAGGTTTATAACTTTTATTGTAGGTTAATTTACATCTTATTATTATGGAAGTTGTATAGGATTTTTGAAGTTGTTTATTTTCCTATGTTCGTATATGACATATATTTATATAAAGTTATAATAATTATAGATATATCTTTACGGCCTTATATATATATATATATATATATATATATATATATATATATATATCTTAATAATTTGCATACACTTATGTATGGAGTTAGTTTTCTAATATATAAGTTTTCATTTCAGTTGGCATGCATGTTTGCATAAAATTTTAGGGTGTATATGTGTTTTAGTTTAAACCAGTTGCTTTCGCAAAACAAATATATATTAAAGTTATATTAGTTGCTATTTATATATATTTTATAAAGTTTACGTTCTAACTTATACTTTCGGCCTGCACAGGTTACAGTATTATATATATTTATAAAATAAGTTATAATATAAGTTATATAAGTAATTCGTACGTCCGTTGTCTAAAATTTTATATAAGTCCGTGTATAAGCTTTACTGTTTATGTATGGGTAGTTATATATTAGTTTATATATATAGGTAAAGTGTTTAAAATTTATAATTGTACTGTGAAGTGGATTTTGTACCATATGTATATAGTAGTTTATAAATGAGATTTGAACAGTATAATTTGTTGAAGTTTTATATATTAATCTTATTTTAAAATATAAATCTTAATGATATTATATACATAGGTCGTATGGGATGGTTTGGGTCTTAGATTTGTAAATAGAAATTTTGATCTATGTGTAAAAATTAAAATGGTTTGGAAAAATTATAAGGATTTTTATTTAACATATATGTTTTATTTCAAATGTTAAAACTATTGGTTTATGTATGAAAAAAAGGTAAATTATATATATGTGTGTGTGTGAGTCGACTTTAAATTTTTCTTAGGGACGCAATTTTGATTTTTATTAAAATAGAAAAAATTTCTATATATATCAGACTGATTCTGATTCAATTCATAAATTCTTGATTATCAGCCTCGTTCGTCCAATTCGTGCCAATCCTACTTTGCTTTAAAATTCGTGCTCGGATTTATAATTCAAATTTCGGTGTCTGTATCAGTGTGTGTATCCATGTCATTTTCTGTATTCTCTAGCCTCGAAAGGTGAGCAATCACTCACGATTAACATTCTTTTATTTGTTAAATTTGATTAAATTGAAATGACAATTGAAATATGATGATGTAGTTATTTAAATTGTTATATATGCTATTATCTGCAACTGTTCACTTCATATCCTATTGCTTATATTTATTTTTGATGATATATGCCTGTTGTTATTATTATTTTCATATCTACTATCACTCTGCAAGTTTCCTGTTAGTATAGAAATCACTATGGGTTGAAATGATACATACCCGAACGGATTCTAGAATATGAGAATTTCGTTAGTGGTTGAAATGATAAACCCAAGCAATTTTCATTTGAATTTAATTTGGGATTACGGGTTGAAATGATATCCACCCGTATATATTTAACTTACGGATTGAAATGATAAATATCCATATCCCTTGTACATAGAATAGAAAATTTTACATCGACGCCGTGGTCTATATGAATGTTTTGAAAATAATTTCTATGGTCTTGAAAAGAAATATATGGTTTTAATGAATATTGATTTAAAGTATTATATATAAAGGTTATTTTATATATAGATTTAATATTAAGATAATTCAATTAAGATTGATTTTATTAATATGAAATATGTTTAAGGATTTATTAAATTTGTATTTCTGAAATAGATTTGTGGAATAAATTTTATAAGATAAGGTTTGAAGATATATTTGGGACTTATTTGAATTTGTCATTAATTAAGGATTTTATTTAGTTAAATCAATTTGAAACTATTAAATTCGAAACTTTAACACATGATCCTATAACTTGAATTTTTATTAAGAAATTTAATCGATGATTCATGACTAAAGAAATCGAAGGTAATATATAGAAAATGTAAATTTAAGGTCATATAAATAATATTGAATTTATTAAGTGAATATTTCAAAACTAAATAATAGTGAAGTCAAGTTGGGAGATAAACGCAACTATCAAAGTTTAGTCTTTGAAATGTTGAATATTTAAAGCTCCAAAATATATTAACTTCGAATTATATTGAAATTTAAATGGTTTATTTTGTGGTTTAAATCCATATTTTAAATAGATAAAATTTGAATTAGTTTAGTCAGAAACTAAACTGAATGGAAATTGATAAATTTTGATTTAATTAAATTTGAACGGGAAGGTCGAGTTGATTTTTGAAGCGATTTGTGAAGTTTGAGGAAATAAAAATACTTTACTTCATAAATTATTGGATATACATATATATATATATACACTAATTTGGAAATTAGAGATATTTGAAATGAAAATGATATTTAGTTTTGAAATATAAATAAAATTGAAATGACCACGGTGTTATAGTGTATATTTCTACCTTGTAGATAGTTCCTTGGATCCTTAGAGGATGGGTATCCCAAACATCCTCTAAGTTAATTATATTTCAGTTGATATTTCACTTGAGTTGGATTTATACATATAAGAATGTTAATCCTAACTCGAGTGTTTTGGTTTTGCTTTACGCTCGAGTCAGACTGAGTGATACATCATTTGAGACTCACCTTCGAAGTTGGAGCTTTGCTTGAAGATCCAGCTATCTATCCTTTCAATCATCCAGTCGATTGGTTCAGAGAAGTCATCTGCCCATACTGGAGACTTCACTGCATCTGGGATTTTATGATGTATTTTATTTCTAACTTTTTTTATATAGTAGCTTCATGAACTACTATTCATTTATTCCGCTGTGTACCATTGTACTACTCTGTATCTGTGATTCTGAGATTGATTTATTTACTGTAGATGTTAAGTTTTGCCAAATTTCAATTAACACTATGATATTTTGAGCAATTCAAGTCCGACAGGTGTGGATGCGAATGGTTGAAAATATCAGGTCATTACAAAGACCATCAACGGTCGATAGCTTGAATGTGCCTTCTCCGATATTTTGTTCAATCACATATGGTCCTTCCCACGTTGGTTTCATGTGTGAAGAAACTGGATAAATTCTTTTCAGGACAAGATCACCGAGTTCAAAGGTTCGTGGTCGGACTTTGGTATTGTATAATTTGGCGACTCGACTTGGTATGCGGCTGCCTTCAAATCAGCCTCTTCGCGCTTCTCATCCAACAAATCCAAGGATTCAGCAAGTAGTATAGCATCCGTCTTTGGATCATAATAAGTCACACGATGAGAAGGTACTTCCATCTCGACTGGAATAACGGCTTCTAAACCATAGGATAGAGAAAATGGAGTGTGTCCGGTCACGGACTTGTGGGTTGTCCGGTAAGCCCATAAAGCCATAGGAAGTTCATCAACCCATTTGCCCCTGGCCTTTTCCAGTCGCTTCTTCAGAATAGACTTGATAACCTTATTAGTAGCTTCAACTTGGCCATTCGCTTGTGGGTGTGCAACTGCAGAGAGTTTCTTTTGGAATTGGAATCGTTGGCAGAAATCCTTGAATTAAACACTGTCGAACTGGATTCCATTATCAGTGATGATGGTATATGGGAGACGAAATCAGCAAATAATGTTGCGAACTACAAAGTTGATCACCTTTTTTCGTCATGATTGTAGCAAGAGGTTCAGCTTCGGCCCGTTTGGTAAAGTAATCAACTGCGACGATGGCGCACTTCGTGTCACCTTTGTCCAGAGGTAGAGAGCCAACGATATCGAGGGCCCATACTGCAAATGGCCACAGACTGACCATTTGAGTTTTCTCACTAGGTGGGGCTCTAGGGATCCGAGCATGCTTCTGACATTTATCACATTTCCTAACGTAGTCTGCTGCATCACGATTTATAGTTGGCCAATAATATTCGTATCGGGGTACTTTCTTAGCGAGAGCTTTACCCTCGGTGTGATCGCCACATTCTCCTCCGTGCACATCATGTAACACTCGCTTAATTTCATCATGGGCGATACATCGGAGTAGAGGAACGGAGTACCCCCTTCTATACATGTCTCCATTCTGAATAGTGAACCGTGCAGCTTTATGAAGAACCTATCTCTTTTCACTCCTGCTCTCATGAAGCATTCCATGCTCGAGATAATTTCAGAACAGAGTCATCCATGACTCCTTGTGGGAAGTGACTTCAAATACATAGTCTGTCTCCATCTAATCAATGCTTGGGAAAGATAACGTTTCCATAGGAACGAGTCCCATTTGCTGTGATACCCCCGTACTTGCTAACTTCGCCAACGAATCAGCCTTTGGAATGCGATCACGGGATACGTAGAAGATGGCATAATAATCAAACTGATTAAGTATCTCCTGTACTCGAGATAGATAAGCAGCCAATCTTTGATCTTTGGCCTGATATTCATCCCAAACTTAACACACAATCAATGTGAATCACAGTAAATTTCTACAGTAATAATTCTCAAATCTCATGCGAGTTTCAATCCAGCAAGCAAGGCTTCATATTCAGGTTCATTATTGGTCGCACGATAATCAAACTTCAGAGCATAACATATGGATCGATCTTCAGGGGTTTCAAGTACTACTCCAGCACCCGAGCATCGGTCGTTTGATGCACCATCGGTGTGCAGCTTCCAGATATACTCGGAGATTTACTGGATTCGAGCAAGTCCTCTGGACGGTAAATTTGTCTATGAAATCCGCTAGGGCCTGTCCTTGAATAGCTCGCCTCGGAGTTTAGTAATATAAAACTGGCTCATTTTAGTGTTCTATTTGAGTAACTTGGAGTTTCAAGATCTCTGATTTCCCAGATCTTTTCGAGATTTGCTTCGATTCCTCAAGCGTTGACGACGAACCCAAGGAATTTTCTGGATGCGACTTCAAAGTGACATTTCAGTGGATTAAGCATCATCCTATATTCTCAAAGGATGCTTAACATTGATTCCAAGTCTCTAACATGATCAGTGGAGAATCGCGACTTCACCAGCATGTCGTCCATATATACTTCCATAGTCTTTCCGTTCTGGATGGCAAACATTCGATTGACTAGTCGTTGGTATGTTCCCCTGGCATTCTTGAGTCCGAAAGGCATGAATTTTTAGCTGTAGAGTCCCAGATCGATTACGAAAACGGTATGTTCTTGGTCGGGTAAGTACATGGGTGTCTGGTTGTAACTGGAATAGGCATCCATAAAAGATAATAGTTCATGCCCGATCGTTGAATCTATAAGCTGATCAATTCGGGGAAGTGGAAAACTGTCTTTTGGGTGGGCTTTGTTCAAGTCTGAATAATCAGCACATGTTCCCCATTTCCCATTTGGCTTTCGGACAATTATGGGATTGAATACCCACTTCGGGTATAAGGCATCCCGAGTAAACCCTTTCGACTTTAACTTATAGACCTCCTCTCTAAGGGCGGCAGATCTCTTTGGATCCATACCATGCCTTTTTTGTTTGACCGGGACATACCGCGGTCAATATTTAATGTGTGGCTCGCAATGTCCGGTGAGATCCCGTATACGTCAGAATGCGGCCAGGCGAATACATCAAGGTTCTCCTGGAGAAATTCAACCAATTCCTTCTGTGTCTGTTGGCTTACTGGGATCCAATCTTTATCATCCTTGAATCGTCATCATCGTCGATCAGGACATCGATTATCAGTTCAGCTGGGGAAGCTTGACTGTCTTTAGTCACATCTTCACTTTCAGTGTCTCTTGGGTCAAGATCCCTTTGGTATTGGTTGGGGTGCCCGGGTCTGTGCCCAGGCACCAATTGTCAATTGTTAGCAAAATTGACACAGAGAGATTCCTCTACACCCTTCCCTTTCTCCTTTCGCTGCGCCCCGTGCAGCTCAGCAACATAACAGGCTCATCTAGCAGCCTGATCTCCTTGAATGACTTCGACCCCATGACCGGTGGGAAATTTCAGTGTCAAGCACCATGGGGTAATGGCTGCCCAGAATTCAGCAGGGACCGGTCAGCCCAAGAAAGAATTGTAAGGGGAGTTTATGTCCAAAACAACAAACTGTAGCATCCAGACTCTCCGGCATTCTCCAGCTCCCCGCGCCACTGGTAGTTCCACCACTTTAGTGGGAATAGTAGCACTCCCATTGAAGCCATGGATTAGAGATTGGCAAGGTTTCAAATCCTTTGCTTCCATCTTCATTTGATCATATGCTCGCGTAAACAAAATATTTACAGAGCTTTCACTGTCAACCAAGATCCTCTTCATCCAAGCTGGACCTATCCATGGTCTATAGATCGTTAGCGATCCGTAGACTTGGCTTGCTCGCGAGCTAATGACTTAGCTCTCCTTTCCATTGTCTTGTCTAGCTAGCTCGTCGAAGACCTATGGACAAGTATAGATCGCTAACGATCCGTACACTTAGTATATTTTCCCAATCATTCTGCTTTCCTTCTTTTCTTCCATACACCATAGCAATCCACCATCTGGCATGGATCGCTGGCGATCCAAGCACTTAGGCTGTTTTTGGAGTTTGAAGCTTAGGATGCTTCCACGACCTTGTATCATCATTGTTTGCATAGTCTCATTGCACGTTGCTTCATCTTGATGACGATCTACTGGCCGGTTGTGCTTTGACCACTGATTGGGCTGAACGGATGCTTGTCCCTTGGTTTGGTCGAACTCAGTTGCTGCTTTAGTAATAAGGCTTGGCTCTCGTTAACTCTTTACCTTAGCCTCTTTGGTTAAGTTCTAAGTCATTCAGATGTCATGAAATTGCTCTGTTTTCTAGTGGGTCCTCCTGGGTTAAAAACACGGATAACAATATTAGTATGAAGTTGAGATCAGTGGTGAAACAATGTTGATATATTATCCTATGCATTCAACATTGCCAATCGTGGTGAGGCAATGTTGATATATTATCCTATGCATTCAACATTGCCATCAATTGGCAAAAAGAATCACTAAAATTTGTAGTGCGACAACATTGTGTATTTTAATTTAATCGTGGATTATGGTATATGGAGATATTTTTTAAGTTTGAATTAAATGAATTCTCTAGTGAAAATAAATAAATAATTTTTATTTCATTCAAGTTTTTTAGTGATTTTAATTTATAAGGAAGAAATATATTTATTTTATTATAAACTGAAAAGTAATTTGAATTATTTTTTAGACAAAAATAATATGATTTATATCTAGTTTGAACTAAAATTATTGAAGGTAAAATTTATAAGAAACATATTTTCATGGATTTTGAAGTATAAAGGCTTTTATGAAACGAAGTTGATTTATTTTTAAAATGGTTTGTAAAAGAGGTTAGAATGAGTTTGAAATGCCTTTAAAGCTTCAGTCTTTTATGTGGAAGAGTTGTTTTTGTAGTTGAAATGTATTGTAAAAATTGCTAAATGGTATATTGCTTTTAAAGTTTTTAAAAACTTTGACTTCAAATTTGTTATTGTAAAAAGAACTTTGAATAGATAAAAGACTTTAGACAACGTATTGACAATTTGAAGCTACAAGCAGGACTTATTTTGACCAAAAATCTCAAACCGTCGATCCAGTTTTGACGACTTTAATTTTATTAGAAAGCTATGTTATTACATTTAAAATGAAATATTTTGAGGTTAACTATGGTTTAAACAAGAATTAAAAGGGAAGTATATTGCTATTCCAAAAATGTAAACTAAATATAACAGCGCATAATTCATTTGTTTATATCTTTCAAAGGTTAGTCCGAGTTCGAATATTTAATCCATATCGGAAAACTAGGAACCTAAGCAATAAATTTTCTTTTAAGCGCTTCATGAAATTTTAATGTTTCTATGCTAAAATCATCGATTTCTAAAGTGGGCCTACTCACCTTTCCATTTTCATTTTTCGCTACTTTTAGAAAAAAAGTCACAATGCGAGTTTCGTTCTATATTTTTGCAATCCGAAAATTATTTTGGAAAGCTAACATACCATGTAACAATTTAATTTTAAAAACCATAACTTGATTTGGTAGTTTCGACCTTTGAAAGTTTGTCAGAAAATGGGTAAAAGAGGAATGATATGTTGTTTTTATATTACGTGAATGCATACTTCTTAACTTCGTATGCGATTAATATTTGAACATGAGTTGAGAACATATACTTTTGAAGCTTACTTGGATAATTTGGTGATGTTGGATTGCTTTTGCTTGTGTAAAAGACAAATAGCTTGTTTAAATGCTAATTAAAAAGGTACATTTTTATGATATTGATATATTTTGCGATATGTTTTACCTAATTTGGGATGCCCTGTTGATAGAAATATGTATATAAATTATGATAAAATATGTTTTGATTTTTCACAATGCTCTCCGTACAAAGGAGACTCTATCGAACTTTTTCGAAAAATCCGATATTCGGAAAAATTTCAGGAAAATTCATCATATGTGAAATAGAAAGTTGTTGAATACATCTATTTAAATGTAGCATACGATAAAATAAGTCGGAAAGAGAAAGCCAAATAGAGGATTGAGCGAATTTTTGTCAGACATAAGGCTATAAAATATGAAGAAAGTTCTGGTTATGATTGTACACAATGTTTCCCTATAAGAAATTACGAGGATGCAATTTTCATAAGAGGTGAAGTTTGTAAAGACCCTGTTTTTTTACCCCATATAAAGAAAAATATTTAATCAAAACAAAAAATTATTTGAATTCAATATTGGATAATTATTATTTTGAAAGTGAATATTTATTTATAGTTGAGGGCTATCAATAAAAGGTTTTGTTTAAATAAATTGATGTAAATTGATAAATTCTTTTTGGATAATATTGTGGAATTCAATAAAAAAATTTAACCGAATATAATTTTTTTAAACTGTAAATCAATTGATATTGAATTGAAATTTATATATAAATAAATGAAGATTATTAAAAGAAAAGAAAATTTGTTAATTTAAATTTGAGCCAAAAGCCCATTTAAGCTCTTTTCCTTTTCTAGAAGACTCCTCTTCCCTTGTCATACCCAAAACAAAGCTAAAGCCTCTTATTCAATCTCCTAATCTTAATTTCTCGCCAACCGAAATCTAAAAGTGCGAAAAAAGCAATTGTGTGTGAGGCATCATTCTTGACCTTGGTGACGTCGACGGCTGATGTAACCCCCCTAATTTTTGTTTAACATAATTTAGGATATTTAATTAGATGAATTAAATAGAATAATGTGGTTGATTAAGGGGTTGAGATTTAATTGTCAATTAACTTGTCCACGACTAAACCAATGAATGTAAAAGTGTGAGTTATAATTTATAATTTAGGAAAATAAGTGGAGGGCAATATGGGAATAACCACACCCATGTACCCTTAAAACCTCCCTTATTCTCCCCTACCATTTCATAAATCAAAATAACATAAAAGAGAAGATATAGCCAGCCATTAAAACACCATAGGAGATCAGCAAACATGGAAGATCCAAGAGAGAAAGTTAGAAGATTAAAGCTAAAGCAAATCTCAAACTCCAACAACTAAATCGAGGTGAATAATAGTGTAAATCATCTCATTTTTACTTGTTTTGTTAGGTTATAAATAGTAACCACATTTACTTTGCCGTGTTGATCATGTTTGGATTTGATAATCATTATTTTGACAGAAAAATAATTTATGGTGATTTATTGGGACTTTTATGGAATTAAAATGATGGGTTTTAGAGTAAAAACCTTAGTAAATGACTTCCAAGCGGCTTGATTTTTGGATATATTATGTAAAACGTAATTTTGGAGATGAATTTTCAATTTCATAATTTTCGGAGTTAATAGGAATATTTTATTAATTTCCTAAAGTGAAAAGGGCATGTATTTCGAATTTGAGTTATTCAAAATAAAATAATGAACTCGGCCTTGAAATTTTTGTATGATGAAGAAAATATTGTTTCAGATTTTTGATGAATTTTTGGAATATTTCCCAAGTGATTTCGATTTATTATGAATTTTCTAAGCTAAAAAGGCTTACTAATCATATTAAAATATTAATATAATTAATTGTTTTGAAAATAATTTTTAAAATAAGAAATCTGATCAGTAGCAGTTTTTCTGCAGAGAAAGTGTTAAAGTATGTCTTTAAACAATAGGAATTTGAGAAAGAATGGAAGTTGGTGAAAAGAATATACTTTAATTAGCAAAAAAACTAGTTTTCGAGTTGTTTATGACTCTTCCACTGAACCTTTCTTCTTAAAACCTTCTGCGGCATTTCTGCCGCCTTTTTAATGAATGTTTCGTTATAGAACCTAAACCTTTCGTCATAGAACCTTCCGCGGCATTTTCTTCATCTTTCTGCAACGTTTTTGACGAACCTTTCGTCATAGAACCTAAATCTTTCATCATATAACCTTTCGCAGTCTTTCTGCACCTTTTTGTAGCGTTTTTAGTGAACCCTTCGACCTTGTCGAAAGCAACCATTTTGTACTGTTGTGAACGCTATGGAAGCTCTTTTGTAGCAGTTTTCTCCAACGTTGTTTAAAAAACTTCAAATAGGCATAACTTTTTTAACAGTAAGCCCGTTTTTCCATTGTGACCACTCTACGGAAAGGCAAACCATCATTTGAACACGATGGATTAGGTTAGAGACCTTAATTGTATACCTATATAAATTTATGGCTAGAACAAAGTTTTATATTTTCAAAGGAGATTGTTTCTTTGGTTACGAATATGTTTGCTTGGTTTTCTTTAATTACCTTCGAAGGAGATACTTTCGAAGGGGCTGTAAAACAGTTTTCTGTTATTCAAGTTTTATATTTTTTCAAGAGGTTGAATTTAAAGTATTCTAAGGTAGGAGCCTAATGTTTTTAAGAGCTTTCGAAGGTGTTTGTGTCAAAATTGGGCACAACACTCGTCGGAAGTTTTTGAAGAGATAATAAATGAAGAAAGTAAATTAAAATGTGGATTATCTAACAAAAACTCCAAATAACAGGAAGTAAATTGCACAAGAGACAACGATTTAGAGTGGTTCGGCGTATTTCCTACGTCCAATATGAAGTTTTGTTACTTTATTGCTTGATATTCGGAGAATACAACTTTTTTACGTCAAAGTACAGCAAGTAGTAAGCCAAAATTCGAAATCAAAGGCAGCGGTGGTGCTCTGAAGCAATTCTGGCAGCGTCCGGGCGTTCTCTTACTCTCCAAAATTCTCCCATCCCCTTTCTGAATGACCAGGGGCTCTATTTATAGTTGCAGGGGGCTGATATTTCGCCTAAAATCAGGGGAGAACACTTCTGGCACGTGAGGGGGGCCCACATGGCCGAATTTCGGAGATCCGGGCCCACTTTGGGATCGATTCGACCCTTGGTTCGAATCGATCAAAAAAGTGTCCAATCGTGATGAAACTTGGCATGGACATTCTTCTATGTATATGCAAGCTCCTGTGAAAATTTCATAGTATTTGGATTTGTAGATCTCGAGTTATGATCGATTCAAGATGGTGTGTTTCGCCCTATCGATTCGTTCGAATCGATATGGTTCGAATCCATAGGGTCGAATCCATGCTGCTGCACGTGAAGGCGATGATGTGGTGCGCGTGCTTCGGGTCAATCCTCCTTTTTCTCCGAGTTTTCTGGGTCATACCCTTGGTTTTAGCTGTTGTGACTCGATGGATTCGTAGTAATGGATTCGAAGGTATGCTCCTTCGAATCGATTGAACACAAGTTCCTTTTGTATCGATCAGGATATTCCATAGCCAATCGATACGAAGACTCCACTGATGAATGGATTCGAAGGATTCTCTCTTGATGGACTCGAAGTAGGGAGAGGTTTTAAATGGGTTCGACCTTGAGATCGCCTTGATGGATTCGAAGTAAGGCATACGGGGATGGGTTCGAACCATAGCTATCCCGATGGATTCAAAGCTAGGTGGTCTGGATGGATCCGAACTAAGGCTTGCTCAATGGAGTCGAAGCAAGGTTTAGTTCTGATGGATTCGTACCATGGCTGACTGCCGATGGATTCGAACCAAGGTCGACTTACTGATGGACTCGAGTTAAGGCCTTGTGGACGGGTTCGAACCAATGTGCGGTTGATGGAGTCGAAGCATGGCCACTTGGACGGGTTCCAGCCAATGTGTGGTCATTGGATTCGGAGCAAGGCTTATTTTTGATGGATTCGAACCTATGACATTCCTGAGGGATTCGCGCCTATAGTATTTCATCCATCTCCCATTGGCGATAACTTGAGCATACTAACTCGGATTGTCTTGAAATTCGGAACATTGGTTCCCGCGGCTTCGCTTGACGTGTCTTATCAATCGTAGCCCGATCCGGACTCGGGAAAAATTCATTGATATTTGTAGTCGCCCAACAATTATTCAAAGCTATGGAAGTGTGATCCTGCCTCTTTCTAGTTAGTTCCTTGGTATCTCGGCCTTGCCAAAAGGCGGGATAATGTTTGCCCCCCAAAGTACGTCTTGTGTAAACATGACGTGCTTTGAAAAGCTGCAGTCTATCATTGAACAATTAGAACAGGCTTTGCTGAGGGTTGTATTCTTTATTGCTGTAGCCAATCGTCATATGATCGCGATCGGTTGTTCGTCGTCTACATCATGATGGAATGGACATTTGATCCCTGTGAATAACACAGATCAAGTATTAGTCAGACATATGTGCATATATGTACCACTTTGGTTTTGGTTAACGTTGCGTGATTGCCAGTCGTTGTCGGTTCGGTTTGTTATCGAATTCTGCATCGGTTCTCTCCTGAACCGATCTTGAGATTCGAGTTGAGACACTGTTTTATGATTGTCTATAATCGTCCTCTTGTATCGATCCTCTCCTGAACCGATATAAAAGGTAGACAAGTAATTTTTCAAATTGAAGCGATTCGTCCGTTCGCATCGGTGGATTTTGATGGATTCGAAGGCATGTATGTTCGAAGCGACAACTTTAGAATCAATGGTTCAATGGTCTTCGTGCTTCGAATCAATTGAATTTTCAATCCAACCTTTGCTCAATGGCTCCTTCGAATCGATAATGCCTCGCATCGATCCTACAGGGATGGATTCGAAGCGAAGTATGGACTCAGCCGTGTGATGGATTCGAAGCAACGGCTTGACGCTAGGATGGATTCGAACGTAGTGGGTTATTGAGCGGTCGTTCGAATCGATGGAGCATGGCGAGTGACCGGTGGTAGAAGGTCAATATGACCGGGAGACGAAGAGCCACAAATCATTTCTTGAGCCCATATAAATACGCAAGGCCATCTTCACTTTCACCTTTTACTTTTTTATCATTCACTGTAGCTACTTCTTCGACTCGATCCCTCAAAGTAAAAACTACCGTGTCTCTGCACGAATTGATAAAATTCCACCAAGTCTTCTTTTGCAATCGAATCCAATCAGGTAACCAAGGGATCAATTTGAGCGTAGGGAATAATAAAACTGGAGTTTCCAGCATCGATTCAATCCTTTCTTCTGAAAATCATGAAGGGTTGTCAGATCTGGAATGGGTCGACTCGATGGACCTGAGGAACGAAACCATTCAATTCGTATCGATCGAAGAATGCTGTCTTGGAGGAGCGTAGATATTGATGGACGCTATCTTCCTTCATTGCTTCGCATCGATCCAGGAATGAACAGTTCGAATCGATCTTGAATGCAAGGCTTCGAATCGATGGTTGTGAAAGAAGAAGGGTCTCGTGCTGATCGATTCGAAGTAACGGTATTCTGATGGATTCGAAGGTGTTCAATATTGATCGATTTGAAGTTAAGCAGAGCTCATGGATTCGAATCGCTTCTCTGTCCCAAGGCCTTATCGAGTCAAACTACACGGAGTCGGGGCGTATCGATTCGAAGTCCGTCAATTCGACTCGTATCGATTCGAAGTTCGTCGATTCGACTCACATCGATTTGAGTCGATCAATTCGAACATCCTTGCTTCTGGGACTCCCACTCTTCTGATTTGCTCCAACATCTGAACTACGACCAATTTCAAGTTGAACTTTAACGAACTCACTGAACTTTAGCATACTTGACTCCGGCGAGCTTCGGCCTTACATAATCGAATTTGACCTGACCTCTCCTTTGGAGCTCGTCGATGGCACCATGACTTAACCAAAATATAATGATTTTATACTTGAATTGGTCAGTAGTATCTGGATGGCGTGGAAGTGACGATAAGCGATGACAGTCATTTTCATTCTCAAATTCCAAAGTTTCGTCGTTCGGACATCTTGTTTCAACTTGTGAAATCTTCTTAAGTTATGCATAGCATTTGCACTGCACGACATATTCATACACTATACACTGGGGTGATGCATGGGCCTTTTATGTATTTAATGCCGCTTTCTGGTGAGTTAGCTAATTGTGGAATCTTCGAGTTCTCAACAACAAGAAGCACAAAGCTCGCCTCCTCCAGTGCTTGAGATTCTGGAAATCCCTCCTGAAGTTATAGATCCAGCTACGGATGAGTTGCAGGAGGCCATATTTATCGAAGATCCTGTTGATTCTTTTCAGTCCAATATCTCGGAGTCTTTGTTGGGCCGGATATGTTCGAAACATAACATATCCCTGGACGATGTTTTATTACCTAGTGCCAATGACAGACCATACAACCCACCTGAAGGATACACTGCCTTTTACCGCCATGCCTGCGCGGCTGGATCTCTCCCTCCTTTTAACCAATACATCAGAGAGATGCTGTCGTATTTAGGAATTGCTCCTTCACAACTCCATCCCAACGGGCATGCATTGCTGAATAGCGTCTTTGTCATATTTATGGATTGCCTTTTTCGCCCGCCAAGGCCAAACGAGATCAGGCACATATTCAATTTTAAGAGTAGGGGTGATAGCCCGTCTTTCACTTTTCTGGAAGCGGTCAGAAACTGTCAGGTTGTGACTGGGGCCTGGGCCGGGCTTAGCTATTTCAAGAATGAGTGGTTTTTTGTTCGATGCCCCCCAGGGTTTGCCAGGAGATGGTTATCCAGACGTAAGTATCATAAGTCATCTTTGAATGGCCACTCTTAATACTTGTACTAATACTCTGTTACTCTTACAGCCATCATTTCGAGACCTACCGGTGGGCATTATAGGGGCATCGTTCAAAGCTTGCAAAGGGTCCCAAGCGACTCAAGGCACATCGACTTGTTGTTGACCGACGATAACTTAAGGACATTGGGTTTGATTGGGATGAGCCAGAGTATTGTAATTGAAGGGTTGGCAAAATCGGCCTCGAGGAAGAAGAAGAAAGTGGCAAAAAGAAAACCTGGCATTGTGATAAGAGAAGCAAGCGATGATGAGAGAACGCCCACAGACACTGAGATAGCAGCCGACCTTTCCCGAATAGAAGAGGATCAGAAAGGCAAGGCCGATGTTCCTAAGTTTAAGAGATGGAAGTCTGTAGTCGTAACCCGTTCCAAACCTATGGTTACTATCTCCGGCGCTGCTCCTCTCCAGTCCGGAGACTTTTTCATAGGCTGGACGATATCCCCATTCCGGACTACGTATCTCTTCACCACGGGTCCGGGTTGGAAGAGCTCCGGGGAGCGCTTGATATAAGCGAATCTTTACCCGTTAGTATAATCGACGCTTCTGGTTGGTCGGGGGGTTTGCGCATTCATACACTTTCACAATACTGCACGACTTCCATATGCATTGCAGTGTTTTTCCTTGGTACTTAATTGAATTGTTTCTTCTTTACAGGTGCCATGTCGGATCGTCCTTCTACACTTGATAGACTTCGGCGAGTACATCACTCTTTATCTTATTACGAATCTCGCCGTAGGGATTCTGATCGTGATCGTGATCGGAGGCATTATGAGCAAGATCATCGTGAGAGGGACCATTCCCGACATTATTCTAGCCAGGAGCGTTCCGATAGGGACCGAAGGTACCATTCACCCTCTCGTTCTCCTCCGCCACCCAGAAGCCAGGCACCTGCACTTGAACCTTCGCGACAACAGCCATCTTTATAGGTCTCAAAACCTGGTCCACATCGTTCTAGGACTGATACGGCTACGACCATAACTATGGAGGAGGCCCCTCTCGAACCATCTGGTGAAGGGGCTATAAGAATTGCTCAACTGAAGAAAGATTTTCCAAAAATATGCTTTGATTCTTACATCTTTCCTCCCAATCTCAAAAGAATTCCCGAAGAGGCTGTGAACACCGCCCTCAGCTATCCCCGCGATTTTTATGCTCAGTATAAAGAATGGTACAAGGCGGCTGTCAAAGCTTCGAAATTAGCCTTCGATCGAGCCAAAATTATTGAGAAACTGGAAGCCGACTTAGCTCAGAAGAACCGCATTGTTGATATACTTCAGTCTGAAACGGAATCCTTTCGTAAGGCCGAAGTTGAGTCACTGAAAAAGGTCGATGAGACATTAGTTGAGATGGCGAAGATGCAGCAGGCACATTGTATTTTAGTTGAAGACTTGGGCCATCGGTATAAAAATGTCGAGGCCGAGCGGGATGCGGCGGTCAAAGAGCTTGAGAAATTAAAGGCTAAGTTTGCCGACTTGAACAAGGAAAAAGATGATGCTAACATGGCCGCACAAGAAGCGTGCAAGCAAGCCGTGTCTCTCCGAGCTGAGCGAGATGCGGCGGTTGCTAAAGTTGAAGCGATGGAGGCAGAAGTGGAAGGGAGAGTTCATGCAGAGCTATTCAGGATAGAAGCCAAGTTTGATGAGCTTTTTGACACTTACAATGCTAATGTGCTTGAGCACAGGAATCTCTCGTGGCTCGGAGATTATTCTACGCTTCTACTTAATGCTTAGAGAAAATTGGTGGCGAACAAGAAAGCATCTCTCCCTGAAGGTGCCGTGGATGAATTTGAACTCGAGTTTCGCTTGTTGAGCGAGGAGGAAAGGAAACTTCTCCATGAAGCGATGATTTCTGCTGAGAGAGAGACTTGGTTTTCACCATGTGGAGACTGGCGAGGGTTCTGGAGCTGCACATTGTAGTGAGGATGTTTCATTTGCTGCCCCGACCTCGTCTGGAGTTATAGCTACGGTTGGTCCACATGTTGTTCCTGCTTATAACCCGGATCGACCGGAACTGTCTCTCGGTACAACTGCTGCTTTCGAATTCGTCTCATCACCGAGCCAAGGGAAAGAAGGTATTTCAAATATTCCTTAAATGTTTTAGAATAACGAACTTGGAACAGATCGTTTGACTGATTATTCTCGTTTCTTTTCGATCGGTGACTGAAAGTGATGCGCCAGCACTTCCAGAACCACAAATTTCGCAGTCAATGCAAGGAGCTGTCATTACTGAGGCTATTACGACTACCGCCGTAACCAGCGAGATGGGAGAGGGGAGTTCAATGTCGTTTGATGTTCAGATGATTGAGGAACTTCTCAAGCAGCCCTGTGAACCTTTTACCGATCCTTCCTTTGCAATGGGTGGAGTCGCTCCAACTTTTAGCTCGTTTATGCCGACTATTAGTGCGTCCAGCGCTGCTCGATCTTCCCGAGAAGAAGAAATCCTTGCCGAAATAAGCGTTGAAATGGCTGTGGTGACGACGGTCGGTGGTTCCGGAAGTAACGTTGCTCCACCAAGCTCAACTCCTTTAACAGTTACTTCTCCTGCCGACACAGCTATAACTTCTAGTGTCGAAGCTCCACCACATGTTACGGCTTCTCTACCTCCGGTTCGTCCTCACAAAAGGATCTCTATCCCTTCCAGTTCTGAGGAAGACGTTGATATTATGCCAGATCCCGAGGATGTTCCGAAGAAGGACAAAAAGTCTCGCAGGAAGCCGGGTAGTGGGTCTAGCGGCTCTACTTCGAAGAAGAGACCCCGGAAGAAGAAGGTGTGAACTTCTCGTTTTATCATGTGGTTGTGAAATGGCAATTCTTTTTACTTCTCCTTTTTTGAGTCGTGTATAAGTGTGGATTCGGCACCCACTCTATGGACTATTCTTTTGTTTCGTCATGTAATCAAACTCCTTTTTTTGTATGTTGATAAAATGGAAAACAACTCTTTTCTCTTTTGCTTCAGTATTGCGTTGATTAGCTCGTGCTCACATATGTCATAAGCCTTGAATACATGTCCACACTCCAGGGACTTAACACAATTTGCAATTAACAGTTCGGCCCATATTCTGGAAACTTATTAATTATCAATGTTTATGACTTAGTTCGCTCTCTGGGAACCTGTAATTGACGTTTATACTCCAATTCACACTCCGGGAATTTGAAGTCAGTGATTTTCACTCCGGTTCGCGCTCTGGGAACCAAGAGTTGGTGTTTATGCTCCAATTCACACTCTGGGAATTTAGAGATAGAGTTTTATATTCTGGCTTGCACTCCGGGAACCAAAAGTTGAAGTTTATACTCCAATTCGCCCTCTGGGAATTTGAAGTTAGCTCACACTCTGGGAGCGATGGATTTATACTCCAGTTCGCGCTTCGGGAACCGAGAGTTGAAGTTTATACTCCAATTCGCACTCTGGGAATTTGTAGTTGGCTCACACTCTGGGAGCGATGGATTTATATCCCGGTTCGTGCTCCGGGAACCGAGAGTTGAAGTTTATACTCCAATTCGCACTCTGGGAATTTGGAGTTGGAGGAGGGATTGTCGTGTATCAATCCCTGTGAATGTTGATGTAGTGTTCTGCCCCCGAGATCGGGTTTCACTTAGCGAGTGATCGGTCGTATCACAGTCACTCCCTATTTGAATAAGTCCCCCCGCATGATGGAACTTAGCTCTCCGTGCATCGTGATATTGTACGTCATATTCAGTAAATCACAGCTCTGGCTCGAAGAGATGGCATTTTATTGCTGAAATGAGAAAATATGGCAAAGTCAGTTGCCTTATTACAAATTTAAATCTCAAAATGCTAGAATAAAATGCAAAGGGATAAATTGACAGAAAATAAATAAGTAAAGTCTTTTATATGTAGTAGCGACGAAGACTTTCGCTATTCCAAGCCCTGGGCAAAGTAAGACCGTCAACGGTCGATAATTTGAACGTGCCATCTCCGAGCTTTTGTGAAATCACATACGGCCCTTCCCAATTTGGCTTCATGTGCGAAGGAACCAGATAGATCCTTTTGAGTATGAGATCGTCGAGTTCGAAGGTTCGCGGACGGACCTTGGCATTGTACAGTCGGGCGACTTGACTTCGATATGCGGCTGCCCTCAAGTCAGCCTCTTCGCGCTTCTCATCGAGTAAATCCAAAGATTCAGCGAGTAGTATGGCATTTGTTTTCGGATCATAATATGTTACACGATGAGAGTGCACTTCCATTTCGACTGGAATAACGGCTTCAGAGCCGTAAGATAGAGAAAACGGGGTATGACCGGTTGCAGTTTTATGAGTCGTTCGATAGGCCCATAACGCCATAGGAAGTTCGTCGACCCATTTGGCCCCAGCTTTTTCCAGTCGCTTCTTTAGAATGGACTTAATAACTTTATTAGCAGCTTCAACTTGACCATTTGCTTGAGGGTGCGCTACTGCAGAGAATTTCTTATGAATGTGGAATCGTCAACAGAAATTCTTGAATTCAGCACTGTCGAATTGGGCTCCGTTATCGGTGATGATAGTATGTGGGAGACCAAACCGGCAGATAATGTTACGTACTACAAAGTTGATTACTTTCTTTGTCGTAATTGTTGCAAGAGGTTCAGCTTCAGCCCATTTGGTGAAATAATCAACTGCGACGATGGCGTACTTCGCGCCACCTTTGGTCAGAGGCAATGTGCCGATGATATCTATTCCCCATACCGCAAATGGCCAAGGACTGACCATTTGGGTTATCTCGGTAGGCGAGGCTCTAGAAATTCGAGCATGTTTCTGGCATTTGTCACATTTTCTAGCATAGTCTGCAGCATCGCGATTAATAGTAGGCCAATAATACCCATATCGAAGTATTTTCTTTGCAAGCGCTTGCCCCCCAGTGTGATCACCGCATTCTCCTTCGTGTACACTGTGTAACACTCGTTTGACTTCATCGTGCGCGATACACCGGAGGAGAGGAACAGAGTATCCTCTCCGGTACATGACTCCATTTTGAATAACAAATCGTGAGGCCTTTCGTATAACTTGTCTTTTCTCGCTTCGACGCTCGGGCAATATACCACGTTTGATATAATCTCGATAAGGAGTCATCCACGACTCCCTATTGGAGGTAGCTTCAAATGTGGAATCGGTCTCCCTTCGATCAATGCTCGGGGAGGATAGGGTTTCAACCGGAACGACCCCCAACCGTTGAGCTTCACCCGTACTTGCTAACTTTGCCAACGAATCAGCTTTCTGATTGTGCTCTCGGGGTATGTAGAAAATAGCATAGTAATCGAACTGATCAAGCATCTCCAGAACTCGAGTTAGATAAGCGGCCAATCTTCGGTCTTTGGCATGATATTCTCCTCGAACTTGACATACTATCAACTGGGAATCACAGTAGATCTCTATAGCGATGATTTTCAGATCACGGGCAAGCTTTAATCCGGTAAGTAGAGCTTCGTACTCGGCTTCATTGTTGGTTGCGCGGAACTCGAACTTTAAAGCATAACATATGGATCGTCCCTCGGGGGTTTCAAGTACTACCCCAGCTCCTGAGCACCGATCGTTTGTCGCACCATCGGTGTACAGCTTCCAGATGTATTCGGGAGATTTGCTGGTCTTGGGCAAGTCTTCAGGAACAGTGAATTCGGCTATAAAATCTTCTAGGACTTGTCCGTGAATGGATCTTCTTGGAGTATAAGTGATGTCGAATTGACTCAGTTCGATGTTCCATTTTAGTAACTTACCAGACATCTCAGGCCGCGTGAGGACCTGTCGCAACGGCTGATCGGTGTACACAGTAATAGGATGGGCCTGAAAATATGGACGGAGCTTCCTCGAGGCAATGACTAGGCAATATGCCAGCTTTTCAAGCTTTGAATAATTTCTCTCGGCTCCGGTCAATCGTTTACTCACGTAGTAGACCGGTTTTTGCACTCGGTCTTCCTCCCGAATTAATGCAGCACTGATTGCATTTTCAGATACCGCCAGGTAGAGATATAACTGTTCATGATCTATAGGCTTTGAAAGGATTGATGGTACGGAAAGATGTTTGATTAGCGATTTAAATGTGCCCTCACATTCTGCAGTCCATTCGAAGTTTCGTTTCCCTTTTCGAATCAAATCGAAGAGGGGAATGCATTTGTCGGTCGACTTTGAGATAAACCTGCTCAGTGCTGAAACCTTCCCATTAAGACTCTGAACTTGCTTTATGGTTCTCGGAGTTTGAAGATTTCTGATAGCCCAGATCTTCTCGGGGTCAGCCTCTATTCCTCGGGCATTGACAATGAACCCAAGGAATTTTTCGGATGCGACTCCGAAATGACACTTTAGTGGATTAAGCTTCATCCCGTATTTCCGGAGGATATTGAACATTGAATCCAAGTCTTTGACATGATCATCGGAGTGTCGTGATTTCACCAACATGTCATCTACATAAACCTCCATAGTCTTCCCAATCTGATCGGCAAACATTCGGTTGACTAAGCGTTGATAAGTTGCGCCAGCATTCTTTAATCCAAAGGGCATGACCTTGTAGCAGTATAATCCCAAGTCGGTTACGAAGCTTGTGTGCTCTTGGTCGGGTACATGCATGGGTATCTGATTGTAACCTGAGTAAGCATCCATGATGGATAATAATTCATGTCCGGCGGTTGAATCTACCAGTTGATCGATTCGGGGAAGTGGAAAGCTGTCTTTCGGGCAGGCTTTATTCAGATTAGAGTAATCGATACACGTTCTCCATTTCCCATTTGGTTTCCGGACAAGTACGGGATTGGACACCCATTCTGGGTATAAAGCGTCTCTAATGAACCCATTCGTCTTTAATTTGTCGACCTCTTCCTTAAGGGCGGAAGATCTCTCTGGATCCATACCACGTCTTTTCTGTTTGACTGGGATATATCGCGGGTCAATATTTAAAGTGTGGCTCGCGATGTCTGGCGAGATTCCACACATATCAGAGTGCGTCCAGGCGAATACGTCGAGATTTGCCCAGGAAAAACAACCAATTCCTCTTGTGTCTCTCGATTCAGCTGAGACCCAATCTTCAACATTCTCGAGTCATTGTTATCATCGTCAATCGGGACATCGATGGTTAGCTCAGCCGGAGAAGCTTGATTTTTCGTAGATTCTTCTTTATTATCATTGTCCCTTGGGTCAAGATCCTTTTGGAATTGGTTGTGGTGCCCAGGCCGAGGCCCAGGCGCTAATTGTCAATGGTCAGTGAAACGGACGTAGAGAGATTCCTCTACGCCCTTTCCTTTTTCTTTTCGCTGCGCCTCCCGCAGCTCAGCAACATAACAGGCTCTTCCAGCAGCCTGATCTCCTTGTACAACTCCTATCCCGTGGTCAGTAGGGAACTTCAGAGTTAAACACCATGGGGCAATAGCAGCCCTAAATTCTGCAAGGGCCGTTCGGCCCAAAAAAGCATTGTACGGAGAAGGAGTATCCAAGACAACAAATTGCAACATCCGAACTCTTCGGCATTCTCCCACTCCCAACTCCACTGGCAATTCAACCATTCCGGTTGGTATTGTCGCACTTCCGTTGAAGCCATGGACTCGTGATTGACAAGGTTTTAAGTCTTTAGCTTCCATCTTCATTAAATCGTATGCTCATTTAAACAGTATGTTCACGGAACTCCCACTGTCTACCAAGATCCTCTTCATCCAAGCAGGACCAACTTGAGCGGATATGACTAACGTGTCAATTGTGGGGGCTTCGACTTTATCGGCATCTCGATTTCTAAATACGATTTCGTCAGCCATCGTCTTTTGTTGTTTAGCCGGTGTTCCGTCTTCAGAGTTACTATAGCATTCAAAGTCCACATGCCTGATCGAGCTAGCATATGATTTTATTTCTCTCCAGCTTCTGTCTACTGGATGGGGACCACCACCTATTGTATTGATAACCAACCTCCCGCCCGAACGAGCGGGTTCACCTTGTCTTTCCTGATTCTGCGTTCGATTTTGATTGGATGGGCCCGCCTCACCGGACTGCGGTGCCCGAACAAACTGATCCAACTTTCTTTCTCTGATCAATTTTTCAATGAGGTCTTGCAAATGCCTACACTCATTGGTGTTATGTCCATAACTCATGAAATCTACAGAGTTTTCCTGTTTTAATTTGCGTCTCCGATGATGGCTTCGGAGCAGGCTTTTTGTATTGCACAGTGTTACAAGTCTGTAGGTATACATTTTCTAGTGACGTGTTAAGTGGTGTATAACTGTCAAACATTGCAATCCTACGCCTCAGACCACGATTCTGGTCTTGCTTCTTTCTCCGGTTATCACCGTTCCTCGGTTGTTGAGTCTGCTTATTTTGACTATTCAACTGGACTTTTCCTGAACTTTCGCCAGACTGTTTAATCGCAACATTACTCTGAATGCCTTCACTGCTGGGCCTTGCATCGTCCTGCTTCCTAGACTGTTTCGTATCCTCTCGCCTCAAGAATTGAGCGGCTTTGGAATAGAAACGGTCCAACGATGCGGGAGGCTTTCCAGCTAACCAATTTCCAAACTCGGAACCAGGGTCGATTCCTTTAGTCAAAGCCATTAAAATAAAATTATCATTGGGGTTGGTGATCTCTGCGCATGCAGCATTGAATCTTTCCAAATATCGTCTAAGTGTCTCTCCGGGAGCTTGAGTGACATTTGATACGGTATTAACATCTTTAGGTCTGGCAATATGCATGCGAAACTGCTTAACAAATTTGGTAGCTAACTGATCAAACGAAGAGATAGATCGTGGCGGTAATCGTGTAAACCACATCGTCGCAATTCCCCCTAAGGAAATGGGAAAACTACGGCATTTTACTGCGTCATCAACTCTCGCAGCTGTCATCGACCATTCGTATTTCAAAATATGTTGATTTGGGTCGGAGGTCCCTTCATACATAGGCAGGGTTGGCATTCTGAATCGCCGAGGAGGTTCAACATAAAATATGTCGTCAGTGAACGGGGTATGACTATGGGAGATTCCCCAATCGTCATTTGTTAGGCCTTAACTCTCGCGAATCATCTGTCTTACCATGGCTGAGAAGTCTGGCATTGGAACATTTTGTGTGTGGTGAGCCAAAGTGTGGTTGGGTTCCATAGTGCGAGGTGGGATCGGGCGCTATCGACGATCCGTATCTCGCCTCCTTGGCTCGACGTCTTCTGGGACATATGGCTCTAGAGCATGTCCCTGCTGATGATAATTTTGATTGGAGTGATCTCGGTTATCAACTCCTATGTCAGCTGCAGCGGCTGTGGCATCTCGATCATCTACAGTGTATTTTGGAATAGTGCCTCCTCGGGAGGAGGGTCCAGTATGGAAGCTGGTAGATGGGCCAACTCTTACTTGCCCAAGATTAACGCCTGTTGATAGTCAGCAGCTTGCGCATGGTTTCCATCTAGCCTGGGACAGGTAGATCTGTTGTTGTAGTCAGATGAAGCAGAGCTTTCGGTGGAAGAATGAGGAGCTTGATCCCTTTTGGATCTTTTTCGCTTTTGGCGATTTAGTTGATTGGTCAACTCAGCGTTAGCGCGCAACTGCTCAGTTAGTTTTTGTCGGCTTTGGGTTAGTTCCTGGAGTAGCGCCTGGAACTCTTGTCTTGTGACCGGACCTGACTGATCCGTATGCCCAGCAGCATCTTGATTGGTAGACTGTAGCCGTGTGGGATTTTGCCTATCTCGACCTTCTTGATCACCAACGTTACAAGTGGTTCTTGTACTCACCATCTTGAAGCGTTGAATCCTTTCCTAGACTTTGAACAAATCTGAATAGAACGGAAGGAATCTGAATATGAGGTCTGGATCTCTCTCTTAGATTTATGCAATTCGGTATCGAAGATAGATCCAAGGAGCAGGAGAAAAACTGGGTTTTTCTCAGTGAAAGCACCAAAGTGTTTGTGTCAAAATTGGGCACAACACTCGTCGGAAGTTTTTGAAGAGATAATAAATGAAGAAAGTAAATTAAAATGTGGATTATCTAACAAAAACTCCAAATAACAGGAAGTAAATTGCATAAGAGACAACGATTTAGAGTGGTTCGGCGTATAGCCTATGTCCACTATGAAGTTTTGTTACTTTATTGCTTGATATTCGGAGAATACAACTTTTTTACGTCAAAGTACAGCAAGTAGTAAGCCAAAATTCGAAATCAAAGGCAGCGGCGGTGCTCTGAAGCAATTCTGGCAGCGTCCGGGCGTTCTCTTACTCTCCAAAATTCTCCCATCCCCTTTCTGAATGACCAGGGGCTCTATTTATAGTTGTAGGGGGCTGATATTTCGCCTAAAATCAGGGGAGAATGCTTCTGGCACGTGATGGGGGCCCACATGACCGAATTCCGGAGATCCGGGCCCACTTTGGGATCGATTCGACCCTCGGTTCGAATCGATCAAAAAAGTGTCCAATCGTGATGAAACTTGGCGTGGACATCTTCTATGTATATGCAAGTTCCTATGAAAATTTCATAGCATTTGGATTTGTAGATCTCGAGTTATGATCGATTCAAGATGGTGTGTTTCGCCCTATGGATTCGTTCGAATCGATATGGTTCGAATCCATAGGGTCGAATCCATGCTGCTGCACGTGAAGGTGATGACGTGGTGCGCGTGCTTCGAGTCAATCCTCCTTTTTCTCCGAGTTTTCTGGGTCATACCCTTGGTTTTAGCTACTGTGACTCGATGGATTCGTAGTAATGGATTCGAAGGTATGCTCCTTCGAATCGATTGAACACAAGTTCCTTTTGTATCGATCAGGATATTTCATAGCCAATCGATACGAAGACTCCACTGATGAATGGATTCGAAGGATTCTCTCTTGATGGACTCGAAGTAAGGAGAGGTTTTCAATGGATTCGACCTTGAGATCGCCTTGATGGATTCGAAGTAAGGCATACGGGGATGGGTTCGAACCATAGCTATCCTGATGGATTCGAAGCTAGGTGGTCTGGATGGATCCGAACTAAGGCTTGCTCGATGGAGTCGAAGAAAGGTTTAGTTCTGATGGATTCGAACCATGGATGACTACCGATGGATTCGAACCAAGGCCGACTTACTGATGGATTCGAGTTAAGGCCTTGTGGACGGGTTCGAACCAATGTGCGGTTGATGGAGTTGAAGCATGGCCACTTGGACAGGTTCGAGCCGATGTGTAGTCGTTGGATTCGGAGCAAGGCTTATTTTTGATGGATTCGAACCTATGCCATTCCTGAGGGATTCGCGCCTATAGTATTTCATCCATCTCCCATTGGCGATAACTTGAGCATACTAACTCGGATTGTCTTGAAATTCGGAACGTTGGTTCCCGCGGCTTCGCTTGACGTGTCTTATCAATCGTAGCCCGATCCGGACTCGGGCAAAATTCATCGATATTTGTAGTCGCCCAACAATTATTCAAAGCTATAGACGTGTGATCCTGCCTCTTTCTAGTTAGTTCCTTGGTATCTCGGCTTTGCCAAAAGGCGGGATAACAGAAGGAGGTTACTCTATGAAGTCGAAAGCTAGGTTTCGAAGTTATCGAAAGGTTTTATAAGCGAAACTCTATATTTTTAAAGGAAAAAACACGGCTATATTAAATAAGGTTTTATAAAGGTTAACAGAGATTCTATCTTTGATAAATTAAAGCCACAAGAGTGGTATTTCTATGGTGTTATATTTCTTCTTCAAATATGAACATATTCACTTTATAAAGGACCTATAATTGTAATTTAAGAAAAAGGGTAGGCAATTACCCAGCAGTGAATATAAATTCAATAAACTCCTGAATGAGTAAAATATAAATGAAAGACATTGGCAGAGGCCGATAGATTTCTAGTAAGCTCATGAAAACTGTATGTGATATTGGCAAGAGCCAATATGATAATAGTTAGCCCATGAAAACTATGTGAAAATGAAGATGTCAGATAAATAGATTCATAGTCAGCCCATGAAAACTGTGTAAATGAAGATGTCAGATAGACAGGTTCATAGTAAGCCTATGAAAACTATGCAATTGGACAGGGAGTTCTTAAATGTTTAACTTGTTATTAGTTTGCCGATGAAAACTATTAGGTTAACAGTAAACCTGGAAACTATAATTAAGACAGATAGTCCGAATGAATGGGGAGGAGTAATCCAGATTTGATTTGCTTGTTTTGCATAGCATCATAATGTTTTGTTTTTAACCATTGTTGATGTAGGAGCACAACATATGGTTTTATAAAGAATTTAAGATAATAGTGAGGGGAAAACTCGTTCCGCTAAGCGGCGTGGTCCCACTAGATGTCCATTTGGTTTGATATGATAGACTACTATTCATACCAGGCTTTATGTCTGACTCGAAGTTTTTGTTTTTCCTTTAAACTCTCGGGTATTCAATTGATTTTGAATAGTTTGATGTTTAGGGTTTTTAGGTTTTTCCTAGACGAATAAAGCTTTAGGAGATGTGCATGCGGCAGATAGTTATTTAAAATTTTCTTTTTCGCTGTGTATTTGGATGTAAAGGCAGATTTAGTAGCCTTACTACATACTCTGATCAACCAAGGAGGCATCTTCATATGCGGCTCTTGGCGTATGTGTAATAATTATATTTTGCTGAACGTGGGTAATGTTTTGGGATTATGTAATGAACATGAAATGTTTTGATTTGAATGTGAAATTATGTTTTTGAATTGTTAAATTTTTCCATATTCTTGTGATCTATGTATCATTCTGTCTAGCACTGCCATATTTTGTCGTCAAAGATTAATAACTATGGATGACTGCAGCATCCGTAGGAGTTAGTTTTGGGCCACTACGTAGGGGATGTTATAGCTGAGGGGGGAGATGTGCGAGCATGCCTCATCGAGGCAAAGATGAAATTGACGCATAATGGGAGCCTTGCAATCTTAGGGGAGGCATGACGATGTCACCCATGCTCATCAGGAGGATGGCTTTGTTAAAGGAAAGTAGAGTCTTGATGTGCGTGCTTTGTCAAGGTGTTGCAAAATTGCCGAGCTTGATATTTTTTGGGTGCACTAGAGATGACGATCGAGTTTAGGGTAGAACCTGCTGCGAATACTGTAGGATACAATAGCCTATGATTTTTATTTGATGATAATAAACATATATGTATTTATTTAAATGTATTTGTTATTGTACTATTTTATTTTTCGACATAATTAAATAATTATTTGTTGAATAAAATAAATAACTCAAAATTCATATTTTAAAAAATATTTTAATCAAATAGTTATTTTAATACAAATTCAAATAGTACAAATTTGAGCTCTCACTACGTTTACACATTTTCAATTACAATAAAATTTCAATTACAACACAGTTTTCACTGTGCAATTTTTTCATACAAATTTCACCTCATTACATAATTCACTCGACATACATATTTGATCTTCAACTTTGTTTCAGCCTGTATCTAGCATCTGAACTATCTGCAAAATAAATACTGATGCAGTAAAATCGAAAAGGAATATTTTCCAGTGCGCAAGGAAAAATGTGTTTGAAAATATTTTTTCCTCAGTTATTTGGGTTATTTGTCATCATTTTTTAATTCATCTTACATTAACAACTTGTGACATGAAAAATGTATCACTGTACATGCCACAAGGTCGTGCACATCGATATACACTTTCTTGTTAAAATAGCAAGGATAGGTGAGTTCAAGGTCAAACCCAAGCCTAGACTAGATTCAACTCAAGTGCAAATGCAAATAACAACTTGGCATCATACAGACGAGTAAACTTGAACATGAAAACAAGGCAACATTCATGCATAAACACAATGAGGCATAGATTCAATAATAAAGGTAACAAGAACACAAGCATGGATTGTCAGAGCAATGCATTCCACAGTAATACAAAGCAAGAAAGTCAAAAGGAACCAGACTAGTTCTAAACATGCAACAGAGACCTATAAAGCTTAAAATATGCTCAAGTTATATAACATGAATGCAAAGCTTCCACCAGACCAGACTTAAGATTTCAAGTGCACCGGACATAGCAAATGCATTGTACACATGACGTTCAGAGCAAACACGGGATAATCTAACTCGAAGAAAATCAAGGCCAGCGTAAGCAAAAAACACCATGTGGAACCGGACTACAATAACCAAGGCAGTGCACATGAAATAGAGGAAACAACAAAGACATGTACAAAGTTCTCATACAACAAGACTATAAAAGGAACTAGACCAGATTTCAATTCCAACATGAAGATCCAATCAAACTTTAAGTGCAAAACAAAATAGAACCAGATTCACAAACTCAATGGAACCAGACTACAACAATACAGTTGTGAACACAAGGGATGCAACACAAACTAGATCAGAGAAGACATCAACTCGAAGCAAAGCAAATAAACATGACAATATACACAAATGGGTTAACATGAATGCAAAAACATACAACTAGACAAACAGTGGTGAACGCAATGCAATCAGACTCCAACCAAACAAGTGAACATGTTCAAATGTATATGGATATGCATGTATACACATATTAGTTCAGAGGCAAGCAGGAGTTCAAATTGAAGGCAATGCATTTGGTCATAGAACACAAGTACACCCAAACAAGAAAAATTAAGTTCAGTTTCAACATAGATGTGCGTTCACGCTTTTAGGCAGGCAAGAGACCCAAGTCTGGATCAATAAAATGATAGACATCAGAATCGTGTCAAGTGGGAGCCGTGTTTCATAGAGATGATATAAGCAAAGTCAGAATCACACACATATACACACACACACATACATATATATGTATGTATATACATGGAGATGAACAGCAAACATTTCAAGAAAATTCAATCAAAAGAAACACATTTCAGAAAATGAAACAGAGGGTAACATGATAATCAATTCAGAGTTCGTGACAAAATTATAGATGGAAATATTTCAGGAAGTCATATCTATCTCAAAGCCAAATGATCAAGTCATAAATTCAATTAGAGATCATAGTGAATGATGAACAAGTCATAGGAAGAAAAGAAAAGAGTATCGAATTCATCAGTGATATATGTAGTAACATGTATACAGTAAACAAGTCAGAACTCATCACAAATCATTAAATCGAAAATGTACGGCCGAGCAAAGAAATGGATAATTCAAACTAAAATATACGAATGACAAAATAGGATTTCGATCCCTAGAAATTGATCCCATATCATCATCGGCAAATTATGGAGTTCGATCCTAAGCAAATAAATAGAGCATTAAGTCGAGCATAATCAAAATCGAAATGGGGCAAAATCACATACCAATTTCATATCATTTGAGCTCGACAAAATTGAAACGACCGTGAGCACTCAAAGCTAGGAAGTTGATTGACAAAGCAAATCGAAGATAAATCATCACTTCAATCAAACTATTTTTATCGGCATCTTCAAATTCAAAATCCCTATTTCCAGATTGCAAAAGAAACAAGTGGCCATAAAATAAAAAAAGAAAAGGGAACGGATAGTCTTCTACTATTTTTTTCGGCCAGCTTTTTTTGGGCTTCAAATTTAATAATAGGTTTTTGTTTTATTTTTTATTTGTAATTTCTTTTAAAATTTGATGAATTTTTAGTGTGTAACTAGGTACAATCTATGGGGCATAGTTTGAGAATTTGCAACTCAATGGCTGAGTTGTGGCAGGGTTTTGAGCTTAGAATTAGGTTAATCGAGTTAGTGGGTATCGTGAGTTTACGTGTTTTGTAAGAGACCGATTACTACTTTCTAGTAGAAACCTTGGGGGCAGCACGTATACAGGTATTTGCCGAAGCTGGGTAAACCTATGTGTGATCTCTACTGCATTACTTTCTGTTTTTGTTTTTATTTCTGCATTAATTTTAGTACATTCTATTCGCCCCTATGTAAGGTGAAAATGATCCTACAAGTGATATCAGAGCTAGGAATTAAAAATATTTTTTTGTTAAATATTTTGATTTTTTCTTTTAGTGGCTTCTTTTAATAATGCTTTTACTAAAGGTCAGTCCACAGTTAGACCATCCATGTTCAATGATGAATATGCTTATTGGAAAAATCGAATGAATTTTTTTTTTGAAAACCATAGATTCATGGAATATTGTTGAATCAAGATATAGCTCACCAATAGTAATCGTAGATAATCAAGAAGTTGAAAAACCTATGGATCAATGGACACATCTTGAAAATAAATTGCAAAATGCTAATGCTAAAGCTATGAAATCTATTATTTGTTCATTACATCAAATTGAGTTTAATCATGTCTCACATTGTCTAACTGCACAAGAAATCTAGCACATGCTTGAAGTGACTCCTGAAGGAACCTTCTAGGTTAAAGAATCTCGGCTTGCCACGCTTAGTAGTGAGTACAAGAACTTCACAATGACAAAGGATGAAATGTATGGAAGACTTTCTATTCTTGTATACAATACAAAATCCCTAGGAAAACCATATATAGAGATAGAAATAGTTTGAAAAATCCTCAGAGTTATTCCACGAAATTTTGAAGCAAAAGTGACTATCATTGAAGATTCAAAGGATCTGAAACAAGTTAAAGTTGAAGAACTTATTGCAAATCTCACCACTTATGAGCTTGAAATCAAATTAAAGGAAGAACGTGAATGAGGAGTTACGCAAAAAAAATCAATAGCTCATACAGGAACGATTGAAAGTGAAGATTATGGTGAAGATGAATTGGCACTAATAATAAAGAGAATCAAAAGGTGGAACTGCAAATATGGAAATCCGGCCCTTAATCAACAACTAAAGAGCAGAATTGTCAAAGTTCTAGACAACTCAAAAAATCAGGAAATCATTTGTCATAAGTGCAATAAACCTAGTCATATCAAGCCCAATTGTCCTCAAAATCGACTCAAAAAAGGAAAGAAATCGAAAAGGAGAAGTTTGCAGCAACTTTGAATGAAAGTGATGAAGATGATGAAAGCATTGACAGTGAGAGTAAAAGGCAAATCTGTGTTTTTCAGGGAGAAACAAGTGACATCGATGATGACGAGCCAAGCGCAGTATCAAAAATTACTCACTCGTAATTACTTATATGTTTTCATGAAGTAAATGGCTGTTTTGAAAGACTTAGGGAGAAGTATGTTACAATTGAGTCGCAAAGAGATAGTTTGATAGAACTAAATAAGAAGCTTGATCAAATAGTTCAAAACTATTAAAATAAAAGCCCTAAGTATGATAAGTGTCCATCATCAGAAGAGGAAATAAAAAATCAGAAACTAAGATTAAATCGCTTGAAAATGAAATTCTGATTTTGAAAGAAAGTGAAAATACTAGGAGAGAAAATTCAATTAAAAATTGTACTCTATTATTGAATGAAAATGAATCTCTTAGGTCACAAGTCCTACAATTATCTACAACTTTAGGAAAATTCTCCAAAAGAGAAAGATCACTAAATTTGGTATTAGGGAAACAAACTGTTAATACTGCTAGACAAGGACTTGGATATACTCAATCTGAAACAGTTAGAAATGAAACTATTTATGTAAACTCTAAGTGCACGATTTTTAGAAAAATTGGACACAATCAACACAATTGCTGGTTTAGGCCAAAACACATGAAAACCACACCAATTTGGGTTCCTAAAGGCATGAATGTAAAATCCTTTGAAGTCAAACAAATCAAGGTGCCAAAAGGAATAAACATAGACTGTCTTGGTTCTATACAAACTTATTTTTCAGAATTTCTTGTCACTAACAATCATGGACGTATAAAAACAAATAGGTCACAAAATTATTTTCTCATGTAGGTGTGTTGGCAGGCTAAGGAACAACAAAAGTGGTACCTGGATCTGCCTGCTCTAGGCACATGACGGGTGAAAAAACAAACTTCCTTAAGCCTAAAGAAATAAAAAAAGTGGCAGAGTCACAATAGGCAACAAATATGTATCATATTTTTAAAATCTACACCATAAACTGATTTCAATCAGCTAGTGAAATATTTTGACCTAATGATAATGCAAGCTTAGATGGTAAGAGATATTGTTTTGTATTGGTCGATGATTACTCTAGATACACATGGGTATACTTCTTTATCTTACTGCTTGTGGACCAGACATTAGGTTCTCTGTTTGTTTATGTGCATGGTTTCAGTCAAATCCAAAGGAATCTCTTTTAAAAGCTGTATAAAGGATTATAAGGTATCTGTTGCACACTTCATGCTTTAGTCTATGGTATCCAACTAACAATAACTTTGAGTTAAAAGGGTATTTAGATGCAGATTATGTTGGTAGTCTAGTTGATAAAAAAGTACTAGCGGAACGTGTTTTATATTGGGACATTCATTAGCTGCATCACATTTCCAAAGAAAATATCTGCATAAATTTCATTTCAACTGATTTTCAGTTGGCAGATATTTTTACAAAATCCCTTCTAAAAATGTTTTTTTTGTCGACTTCGTCTCAGTTTAGGCATTTTAGAAATTTGATTTTATATTTTTCGATTTAATCTTCAATGCCTATGTTAACTAATCTAATTGCCTATTGATTGTCTAAAAGATAAATAGTGAATGAAAAAGGTGATAAGTGTTGATATTAATCATACATTACTACTTGAGACGGTATATTAAGTAAATTTCTTTAAAAATTTAAACAAAATTTGTAATAACTTTGGTTGATAAAAATTCTTTGACCATCTCTATTCCTACCATATTTCTACGACAATCACTCATCAAAATCCAATATAGTATGTCAAAATGTGGTATTTAAACAGGAAATTATTCATTTTTTTAATTAGCAATAAAATCATCCAAAATTACTCACTCTCAGTTAAAAGTCCGCACGGTTATGCATGGGCGAACTACATGGAATCTTTGATTATGTGCTTTCATGCTCATTTAAAAGTCCTCATGATTATACATGTATGGAACATATACCAAAATTGGATGAAATATACGAGTTGATTCTATCCCCATTTAAAAGTCCTCATGGTTATGCGTGGTTAGAAGATGCTTGGAATTCATTTTTTCAATAAAAAATAAGTAGCACTTCTAATCTTATTTAATTGTTCTAACGGTTATGCATGGTTAGTAAGCATTTAAAAAGATTCCTGTCATAAATAAACCACAAATGCACAAGACTATATGTTATCCTATGCCGACATCACCCCTATCACTCAAAAATGGAACATGCGCCTAACAGAGTATTTATGATTTTTGTCTGATTTTTTATTAAAATTTAATATATATACTTGATTAGGTATTAATGTTGTTTTAATGTTTATCACTTTATCACTCTTATCTAACACTATTACTCTTTTACTGATAACAAAAGGGAGAGAAAAATTAAGATTTTGGAAAATAAGTTCAAATTTTTATTTGCATATCTAATATAGGATTCATTGCATTTTGCATATCTTTATTTATTTTCATGCATATGTAAAGGGAGAGCTTTGTTGTAGGGGGGATATTCAAATAGAGGGAGCTAATAGATTTCATTAAGACCAAATACATTTAATAGAGTCAAGATCTTAATATATGTTTGTTATCATCGAAAGAGGGAGATTATAGAATACAAAAGCCTATGATTTTTGTTTGATGATAATAAATATATGTATATTCCTTTAAATCTATTTATTATTGTACTATTTTAATTTTCCACATAATAAATATTTGTTGAATAAAATAAATAACTCAGAATTCATATTTAAACAATATTTTATTCAAACAGATATTTTATTACAAATTCAAATAGTGCAAGTTTGAGCTCTTAGTACATTTACAAATTTTTAATTGTAATACAATTTCAATTACAACACAGTTTTTACTATACAATTTTTTCATACATGTTTCACCTCACTACATAATTCACTCGATGCTCATATTTGATCTTCAACTTTGTTCCAGCCTATATCCAGCATCTGAACTATCTAAAAAATAAACACTGACGCAGTAAAATTGAAAAAGAAATATTTTGTAGTGCACAGTGAAATATGTGTTTGAAAATATTATTCACCTCGGTTATTTGGGTAGTTTGTCATCTTTTTGTTAATTCATCTTACATGAACAACTTGTGACATGCACCGCGTGTCACTGTACATGCCATTAGGTCTACATATCGATAGACACTTTCTTGTTAAAATAACAGGGATAGGTGAGTATAAGGTCAAACCCAAGCCTAGACAGGATTCAACTCAAGTGCAAATGCAAATGACAACATAGCATCATATCAGACCAGTCAGCTTTAACATGAAAACAGGGCAACATTCAGGCATAAACACAATGAGGCATGGATTCAATAACAAAGTTAACAAGAACACAAGCATGGATGGTCAGAGCAATGCACAAAGCCATAGTAATAGAAAGCCAGCAAACCAAAAGGAGCCAGTTCTAAACATGCAATAGAGACCCATAAAGCTTCAAACATGCTCAAGTTAAATAACATGAATGTGAAGCTTTCACCAGACTAAACTTAAGAGTTAAAGTGCACCGGACATTGCAAATGCAATGTACACATGAAGTTCAGTGCAAACAATGGACAGTCTAACTCGAAGAAAATCAAGGCTAGTGCAATCAGAAAACAACAAGTGGAACCAGACTACAATAACCAGGGCAGTGCACATGAAATAAAGGAAACACCAAATATATGTACAAAGTTATCATACAACAAGACTATAAAAGTAACTAGACTAGATTTCAATTCCAACATGAAGATCCAATCAAACTTCAAGTGCAAAGCCAAATGGAACTGGGTTCACAAACTCAATGGAACCAAACAACAACAACATAATTGTAAAGACAAGGGATGCAACACAGACCAGATAAGAGAAGGTATCAACTCGAAGCAAAAAAAAAATCAACTTGACAGCATGACAACATACAAATATGGGTCAACCTGAATGCAAAAACATACAACCAGACAAACAGTGGTGAACATAATGCAATCAGACTTCAATCAAACAAGTGAACATGTTCCAATGTATATGGATATGCATGTATACACATATTAGTTTAGAGGCAAGTAGCAATTCAAATAGAAGGGCAATGCATATGGTCATAGAATACAAGTACACTTAACCAAGCGATAATTAAGTTCAGTTTCGACATTGATACGAATTTAGGCTTTTAGGCATGCAAGAGACTCCAAGTCTGGATCAATAAAATGACAGACATTAGAATCATATCAAGTGGGAGCCGTGTTTCATAGAGATGATACAAGCAAAGTCAGAATCACACACATATATACATTCATATATATATATATATCTGTGTGTGTATGTATGTATATACATGGAGATGACCAGCAAACATTTCAAGAGAATTCAATCAAAAGAAACAAATTTCAGAAAATGAAACAGAGGGTAACATGATAATCAAATCAGAGTTCGGGAAAAATTATAGATGCCATCATATCCATCTCAAAGTCAAATGATCAAGTCATAAATTTAATCAAAGGTTATAGTGAATGATGAACAAATCATAGGCAGAAAAGAACGGAGTAAATTCCAATTCATCAGTGATAATGGAGTAACATGTATACAATGAACAAGTCAGAATTCATCCCAATCATTAAATCGAAAATCATATGGCCGCACAAAGAAATGGATAAATTCAAACAAAATATATGAATGATAAAATAGGGTTTCGATCCTTATAAATTGTACCCATATCATCATCGGTAAATTATCGAGTTCGAGACCAAGAAAATAAACATAGCATCAAGTCGAGCATAATCAAAATCAAAAGGGGCAAAATCACATACCAATTTCATACCATTTGAGCTCGACAAAATTGAAGCGACCATGAGCCCTCAAAGCCAGGAAGTCGATTGACAAAGTAAATTGAAGAAATATTATCACTTTAATTAAACTATTTGCATCGGCATCTTCAAATTTGAAAACCCTATTTCCAGATTGCAAGAGACAAGCAGCAGCAAAATAAAAAAAGAAAAGGGAATGGATAGTCTTTTATTATTTGTTTGGGCCGGCATTTTTTCTTTGGGATTCAAATTTAATATTAGGGTTTTGTTTTAGTTTTTAATTTTTATTTGTAATTTTCGTTTAAAATTTGGTGAATTTCTAGTTGTGTAACTAAGTACAAACTACGGGGCCTAGTTTGAGAATTTGCAACTCGATGGCTGAGTTGTGGTAGGGTTTTGAGCTTAGAGTTAAGTTAACCAAGTTAGCGGGTATCGCGAGTTTACGTGTTTTGTAAGCGACTGATTACTTAATTTCTAGTAGAAACCATGGAGGTAGCACGTAGGTAGGTTATTACCGAAGCTGGGTAAATCTGTATGTGATTTCTGGTGCATTACTTTCTATTTTTATTTTTATTTTTATTTCCGCATTAATTTTAGTACACCCTATTCACCCTCCTTTAGGGTGAAAACGATCCTACAAATACATTAACTCTTCCATTCATTATTTGGAGGATTCGAGCATGGGGGAGTGGTGTGTTTGTGGTTGTTAACATAGGCTGATGGTCGGTCGTGTGTCGGTGCATGGTCGCTGGCGTCAGACGAGGTGTTGCTAGTGGTGCACAATGGTGGAAAGCCGCAAAATGGTGAAGGGAAAGCCATAGGCTGTAAGTCTTCTTCCAATAATTTCAATGAGCTATATACTCACATTTATATTAATCTCCATTAGCGAGTTATTAGATATACTTCCTATATTGATAAAATTGCTCGATTAAGATGTTTGTTTAGGGATATTTGATTGATTGAGTGACAGTGGATATGATTTTTGATTAGATGATATTTTGTGTGTGTTGATTATCAAAATGCAAAAGAATTGTCGTTGGATTGTATTTTGATTATGTAGTTTATTTTTATTGTATGTGCATTGTATGGATGGTCGAAATTTGATGGAATTCAACTCGGCTATATGATAAAAATTAATATTAGTGATTTGTTGATTTTGGAGAATTTTACTTTATAATTTAGATTTTAAACGATTTATTGATTTTCCTCATTTTAAAATATTTTTGAAAGCTTTGGAAATTTTTATAATGTTTTAAATTTGTTTGAAGTATATTTATAAAGAAATAAAAGTGGTTGAGAAATAAAATAATTTGATAGTAATTGTTTTGGAAATAAAAGTTGTTTTAAAAATGAAAATAGAGATTTTCAAGAATAATTGAATATATGGAATTTTTGTAAGTATAATTGTGGGGTTTCAATAATATTTCTTAAAGGGAAATTACCTTGAAAAATATATATATTTAATAAAATAGACTCAGTAAATATTTTCGATAGGGGATTTAAAGTATTCGGTCTACTTTGAAGATAAGCCAAATTTTAAAATAGTTTAAAGGATTTTAATGGAGATTTAAAAAGGGGATTTTTGATTATATAAATCTATTATTAAGAGCATTGGAATTCGTTTCCCTTTTTATATATATTTATTGGTTTGGAATTGACTTATTTAATGGTTTCATGATTTAATTCTATATAATGAGGATATTGAATAAATGGATTAGTAATAATGTCTACGATGTGACATTCGGTATTATTTTTCTAGTTCTTCTTTTAACTCATATTATAGAATAATTATTGTTTGATTAGTGTAGTTTACTAGCTTCTAGTAAGCGTTCGAGTAATACTAAGTGGAATGTAATGCTCAAGTAATACTTGCTCGATTACTATTGGTGAGTAGATGTCTTTAGTCTCTCTAATAATTGTCCATAGGTGACTCCTTAGAGCTTAGTAGTCGAAAGTTATATTACTCTCTAAGGGCTGTAAGCTGGAGATATGTTGGGGTTTACAATTTTATTCTCTTAGGAATAATTAGCCAAGTTATATTATTATTTACTCGTAGGGCTGGTAGTCGAGGAATTATTATATATTATGCTCTAATTAGGACGTATAGAGTTAAGAGTACTACTCTCACTAGGACTCAACTTGTTGGGAGTATTCTGTTGTACCCTTTAAGGACTAACTAATCGAGTATCGCTATCTACACTTGGGATTGGTAGTGAGGATTTATTAAGTTTATGCTCTCATAAGGACCTATACAATTGAGAGTAATTATCTTATCAAGACATCTAGAGTTGAGAGTATTTTAGGTGGCTCTCATTAAGATTCATCATGTCAAGGGTATTAGTTATCATTCTTAATTGGAGCGACAATTAGAATCAAGAACCACAAAATCGACTTGATAAACCCAAACCCGAACCGAATATGATGGGACTCAGGTTGGATCTGGGTGATGAAAAATAAAATGAAGGCCCGATCAAACCTGACTCGAACTCACCTGACCTAAAAGACTCGATTAAAAAACATTGAAATATATTCATTTTTACCGTTATTACCAAAATGGACCAAACTGACTCGACCCGACCCAAATTGAAGTTCAGGTTGGGTGGGTCTAGGTTTTTAAAGTGTATAGTTTGGACCTAACAATACTCGACCGACCTGGAACCAAAAATTGCAGGGTCAGGCCAGGGTCCATTCGGTCGGGTCTAATTGCCACACCTACTTTCAATAGGACTTATCGAGTCAGAGCAGTTCTTGTCCCTCTCGTCAAGACTCCTAGAGTCGAGAGTACTAGTCTTATTAGAACTTTTATAGTCAAGAGTATTCGTTGGGAATCTAATTCATAGGGTTCACACCACTATCGAGAGTGCATGAATTAGACCCACTATATAAGCTAATTATCCATTCTAGGGTTTTTGATTGTAGGGTCGTGCCCTAGTTCTATGATGTTACCTTATTGAGTTTGTAGACTGAGAGTATTTCACTCATTAGAGTCATTGCACTGACGTCATTTAAGGACCAACAGTTCATTACCAAGGGCAAGTAGGAATCGTGGCCAATGCACAACATTGTTTTGCAGCGTATTTATGACATGTGACTGATACGAGTGTCACGATTCTAGGAGTAACTTAAGGACTATTAGAAATAGGCTACTATCATTAGCATTTCCTAGTGTAGTACTGTGGTACTTCTATTCTTATTTGATGACTTAGGTAGATCCATTATTTGTGAGACACTTGATATTATCACCTCCTTAGAGACGATGATCATAAGATATTAGAGACTAGCTTCATGTCAGTTTGTCATTTGAGTTAGCATAACCCGAGATAGTTGCGTGTTGTCTATTTATGACATTGAAGACTTGCTGTGAGCTTGTCTATCATTCTCACATAAGAGCCTATGGCTAAGAGATCGCCTTTTTGTATGATTTATTATTCATCTTCTAGGACCATTCAGTCCAGAGTTTGCCTCTCTAAGAACTGTGGGTCAAGATATATGATTTTGTACATTGATTGTTTGATTGGTTTTGATATTGATTTTTGTTTATATTTCTTGATATCTCTAAGGGCCTAACAATCAGAAGTTATCTCTTCCATTAGACTACAGGTCGAGATTATTATATGGATATTGTTTTCGATATTTTGCATGGTTTGTGTTTCTTTCAGGATTAGTCTTGTGTTCACATTGGATTTAGATATAGTCTGACCCGTTTATTATTTATATGATACTCGGGTTCGTCCAAGACTTTTTGGGTGCATGGACTTTAACCATTTTGGATGTTGGGCTTCAGAGGAGACATGGTAAATATTATATCATGTTTGAGTTGTCGATGTATATTTTCCTTTGAATGTTTCGTTGTACTTATACTTTGATGAGATGGCTATGAATTGTGTATTTTAAAATTGACTTGGCATGTATTGTCGTAGTGCGAAAGACATTACAATTGGTATCAATTTGATATGTATTATATTTTTCTGTTATGATCTTTGACTCTATATTCATTTACATATGTTATATATTGTTTTTCCTAGTAAACACATATATTTGTTTCTTTGTACCAATACAAGGTATGTATTTTATTGATATGTTTTGAAGTGAGATACATATCGGTGTTACCTTATGGGAATATTCATATGCAGTCGCTCCTAACTAGCCTCGTTCTCCGTATTAATAGATAGGATTACCTAGTAATTCACTTTGATGGTAAGAGTATAGAGGTAGGGTGTATAATACTAACCTCATATAACTGAGGAGACAAATCCTCTATTGAATAATGTTTCAATTCCAACGCTTCCACTTGACCCAACTATAGTCATTCAATGGATGTCGTGTCCAAATTTAACTATAATCTAAGCGGAGCTTCTAGATTGAAGATCAACAGTATTCTTAAGTCGAGAGAATTGTGTAAATTAGTCACATCGATAATTTTTATTTGACCTTAGTTATATTAACTAATAAAAAGCTATCGAGTGGGTCATTCATAGTTATCCAATAACTATCAATACATAACCCTATTTCCCAACATTTGGAGAATGTTAAGTACTCTAGTCTCAATGGCTATATATACATCCTGCCTCGGTACATCTTGATTAAGAATATATAAAATGATATATTCATTTTCATTTGGATAAATTACTCATGGTACAACACTTTCAAGCTATTATCACAAAACATATCATTTATGGATTTTCTGTTAAATATACTTCTAATTAAATTAACTAATATATAATGCATTATATCCAGTATATAATAGAAAGAAAATACCGTTTATTTGGAACAAGATTGGTTATCGAATTAGATATATGTTACAAATTACATAATTGCAAGTAGGGCATACCTCTAACTCTATCATCTAGATCATGGAGCACAAATTTGTAAGTCTTACCAATTGAACTAACAGTAGTCAAACATCTAACAATAATACTCAAACATTTTACCTAGAGCTTAGATGTCTATAACCCTTTTTAGACATTTGGATCATATCTTTTTTAAACATTTTTTGCTTTGAAAAATGGCTAGACATCCAAGCCAAAATTTTAGACATCTTTCCTTGTAAAAACCAGTATTTTATAACAGAACTCAAACCTCTGAATCATAGGATCAGGCGTTTGAAATAGGTAAAAATGAATTCTAGAATGTGTTCAGATGTCTAACCTTATTATTCAGACGTCTTACCTTCTTTTAAAATTTTATTTATATATGAGAGTCAGACATTTGATCATACTACTTAGACATCTGAGAAAGAAAAATGGCTATTGTTACCTGGATGTTTGACCATGTAACAAGAGGCTCGGCATAAGCACCGTTCGGCATTAGGAGCACCGTTCGGCATTGAGAGTACTGTTCGACATTAAGAGTATCGTTCGGCAAAGAGCCTCGTTTGGCATGGAAGGGTCGTTCGGCATAGAAGGGTCGTTCGGCATGAACTTCGCTCGGCATTCAGTATCGTTCGGTAGAAGTCTCGACCGATATGAAGCCTCCTTCGGCAGAAGTCTCGACCGACATGAAGCCTTAGTTGGCAGGAGTCTCGCTGGGCATTCATACCTCGCTCGGCATTCATAACTCGCTTGGCATTCATACCTCGCTCAGCATTCAGTATCGTTCGGCAGAAGTCTCGACTGGCATGAAGCCTCATTTGGCAGAAGTCTCAATAGGCATGAAGCCTCGTTCGATAGGAGTCTCACTCGGCATTCATAACTCGTTCGGCATTCCTGTCTCATTCGGCATTCCAGCCTCACTTGGCATTCAAACCCCGTTCGGCACTCCAGCCTCGTTTAGCATTCCAGCCTCGTTCCGCATTCCAGCCATGTTCGGCCTACACACTTAACTCAACACATTGCCTCGTTCAGCATAGAGGTGCCGATCGGCTTGGATATGTGGCTCGGCATTTGCCGTTTGGTATTTACGGCTCGGCATACAGAAGTCACTCACCATGGGCCGAGGTATCTTGCTCCTAGGCCCATTAGGGAAGTCCAACCCATCTTCGTCTAAAAATAGAGGGGAAGAGGCACTGTGAAAGAGACCTTTTTTCGAGAACACAGGGGAGACTCTGCCGCTTTCAAGACAAATTCTATTTTACTTAGCATTTGTATTCAAGTCTTTATAGTATAGATTGTATCTGTATTCAACCACTTGTGAAAGTAATAAAGATCAAGACTTAAAGTGGACGTAGGCAATTATGTTGAACCAGTATAAATCATGTTTTCTTGCTTTTGCATCTAATTTACCTTACAGTTCTATGTTTTAATTTACATTCTTCAGTAATCTCTCTACACAATCCTTCCTAAGGGTGTTAGTGACCAATTCTGGTGCTTTCACTGAGAATCGAATTCTCAGGCCGCTAGGATCTGCTTTTGTAGCTACTGGATTGAATAAATCCCCCGAAGGAGATCCGACTTATTGACAGGACATCCTTTGAATCTACTCAGAGTTTCAATCAACAACTCTACTATGGAAAGACCACGTACCCGATCAGCCTCTCATAACGCGGACTTCAACGAGACTGCTAACGTACAACAGATAGGACCAAGTAATCAGCAAGCAAATCTAGGTGCAGGGACCGCCGGAGCTTATAACCAGATGGAAGTTGTCACTAGGATGGAGTTCAACGACCTAATGAGAGAACTCATGGAAAGTAGAAGGCAACTCGCTGAACAAATTCAAGCTAACGCTAACCTCATGACACAGCTTACACAGCAACAACATCAGAATGCTGGAGGTAGCCCTATTCCTTACTCTTCATCTGATAGTTCGACCTCATCCTATGAACCTCCCTGGCGTAGACGCCGTAAAACTGAAACTACACAAGCAGGTGCTACCGATCGATCAACTAGGGATCACTCACATCTTGGAGACCGCATCCAAGCCAGAGCAGGAAACTTAGGAGCTGGAACGTGTGTGGAGACCAGACGTCCAGCTCACCAAGGCCCTAATGAAGCTGATCGTCAAGATACACGTCTGACAGTTTGCCAACAGAGGGGATATCAACCCGAGCGGTCCCGAAGAATAGAGCCTAACCTTCCACCCTCCATACAAACTCCGGACTTATCAGCTATGGTCAGGCAGTTAATAAGAAAAAATCAAGGTTTAACCAACGAAGATTGGGGGATATCCATGAGTCATACTCCATTCACCGATACCATCCTACAGGCCAGTATCCCAGGATGTTTAGCAAGCCAACTATCCCGGCCTATGAAGGAAAGACCGATCCCAGGCAGCATGTGATGAGGTGCGAATGGATAATGGATTCGGCTAGAGAAAATGATGCAACCAAGTGTAGATGCTTTCCAATTACTTTATCCGGAATCACCACCATGTGGTTTACTCGACTTCCCCTATGGTCTATATCCAGCTTTGACGAATTGGCGATGAAATTTGTAGAACAGTTCAGGATACAAGCCACTCATCCCAAGGATGTGATGTCCTTATCAAGTGTAATCCAGGCTCCAGGGGAGTCGTTGAAAGAGTACCTGTAGAGATTTCATGCTACGGCTATAGAAGTTAGCAACCGTAACGACCATGTAATTCTAATGGCGGTAATGCGAGGTGTAGATCCGGATTCAAAGTTTGGAGATTGGGTGGCAGGAAAGACTCCAAAAACGCTGGAGCATTTCTATTCAAAGGCACATCAATTCATAAGAAGAGAAGAAGCCAGGTGGACGAGGCGAGATAAGGCACCAGGGCCTGTTTAGGAGAGTGTGAAAAGCAACATCGCCGTAAAACAATCCGACGATAGCTCAAGATTGGTTTAGGTAAACGTCCAAAACGAGCCTGGGAAATCTAAAGGATTTGGAGGAGGAAATTATAGAAAGAAAAGAGAAACAGGGAAATGGAAGCCAAGGATTCCAACCTACAATGAATACACCCCACTGAATGCATCTCTTGAGAACATTTATCTATCAACCTGTAACGCTTTTCAATACAAAAAGCCACACCCAAAGTAGTCCACAGAGGAACAGAAGCGAACGGGGAAGTATTGTCACTTCCATGAGACTTACAGACATAATACAGAGGAATGTAGACACCTCCACGACGCCATAGAAAAGTTGATCGGATAGAAAAAGCTGTAGGAATTTTTCAAGAACCCACAAGAGAGTAGGCAAGGAACATCCGACCGAGGACGTGGGCCGGCTCCACGACAACCAGAGGAACCTGTCCGAACAGTGGGTAGGTTGGTCATAAACACGATAGTCGGTGGACCTTACCCTGCAGACAAGAATTGGAAAGAGATGGATTGATATGCTAACTCCTTGAGGCATGCAGATTACGAGTGTTGTTCGAATGTGGAGGATGGGACCCCCACAAAGTTGCAACGCACGATGACAGACGATATAGTGTTTAGGAGCCGAGATGCGGACAAGATGGAGGCTCCTACCATTGACCCGATGGTCGTATCTGCGACGATCGGGCCAGCATATGTTAAAAGAATTTTAATTGATTATGGAAGCTTCGTTAACATCATCTTCAAAAAGGCATATGACCAAATGAAGATGGAGACAAAAGATTTAAAGCCATCTAAAGACCGTATCCATGGCCTTAATGGTGCAGCGACTGATGCGATGGGACATGTTGAGTTGCCAGTTGAACTGGGGGAAGGTGAGCGTAGGAGGGTGCGAATCCTATCATTCATAGTGTTGGATGTTGATTCTCCATATAATGTGTTTCTAGGTCGGCCAGCCCCGGCGGAGTTTAGGGAAGCTTTGGCCCCATGGTGTTTGACGCTAAAATTTCCAACAGACAAAGGAGTCGGTGTGGTGCATAGTGATCAGGCGACCGGTCGCACATGTAATGTGGCTGAGCTGAGAGAGGCCCAGCGGTGAGAGAAAGGAAAGGTTGCAGAAAGCTCCATCCACATACGGAATGCTAGTGATTGACAAGCAGTGCCTGAGCCCTGGCTTGGGTGACACTTTCGGATCTATCGAGCCATAGATCCGAGAGATGATGAAGGAGAACCCAGGGAAGCAAAAGTAGCACCGACTGAACTGACACTTGACATTCCAATCAGCTGGGATGACCCGTCATGAGTTCTTAAGATTGGATCACAACTCGGCCCTGTAGGATCGATTTCACCCTAGAGGGGGGGGTGAATAGGGTGATAGTGTAAATTATAAAAATTAATCGCGGAAGCTTATCAATTAATTTAAATTCAGATTACAGAATAGCAGCACAGATATAGCAGAATATAAATAACAGAACAGAACAACACAGAATTTACCCAGCTTCGGCAAAACCCTGCCTACGTGCTACCCCCAAGGTTTCTACTAGAAATTAGATAGTCCCTCGCTTACACATGTAAACTCGCTATACCCGCTATTGACTAATCTAACTCTACGCTCAAAACCCTGCCACAACTCAACTACCGAGTTGCGAATTCTCAAGCTACGCCACGTAGCTTGTCCCCTAGTCACACGACTAGAAAAATAAACGGTTTAAAAAAGGAAAATACAATTAAAAACTATTAAAAACAGCCCTAAAAAAAACTAAAGCCTTTTAAAATAAAAAGGCCGGCCCCAACTAAAAAACAGTTCATCCCTTTTTTTTTATTTCACTATGCCGGCCCTTTTTCTTTTATCTCGTATGTGATAATGGCTGTTCCTCTTTGTCCAAAACTAGGGCTTTCGAAGCTGTGCTATTTGCTCGATCTATAGAAATTTGCGTGTTGCCTTGCTTGATCAAATCTTCGTTGCTCACTGCTGCTTCGACGGCTTCGAATTTGATCGAGTTCGAGATGGCTTCGGTAAGTAATTTTTTTGCTCTTTTTACTTTCTGATTAATGCTTGAACTCGATGGATTTTAAATTGCCGATGATGATTGTGTTTAAATAGGAATCGAATTCCTATATTCTCGTTCGTTCTGATGATTTGAATTTGTCAATTATTTTATCTCTGCCGTATGATTATGCTTGAACGATTGATGATTGAACTGACTTTGTCAAATTCGTATCTTTCACGTTCCTTGGTTGACGCGGCTTTGAATTGATATCGTGGTCATCACGATTTTGACTTTGATTAGAAACACGGCATTGATTTCCTTGATTACCCGTGACTTTCTCTTTGACTTTGGCATGTTCGAACTGTTGCTTGTACTTGTATGCTGCTGTGTCCTTTACTTGGTGTTGTAGCAGTTTGTATTTGCTGTTTTCCATGAACATGCTTCAATATGCCCTGGTCTGGAGTAGCTCTGTTGCACTGAGTTTGTAGCTTGGTGTTGTGGTCATCTTGCTTCCTGTACTGATGTATTAGTTGTTGGCATATTTGCTTAGTCTTGAACATTGGTGATTTGTGTTGTGCTTATGTCCTTTGATGCATCCAATCTGCACTTGTTACTTCTGTTCACCTGTATCATGTTTTGGCTTCACTGATGCTGCACATTTTTAGCCTTGGTCTTTGTTGTTGTCGCATGCATGGCCATGCTTGTGGTACTTGAATTGAATGCTACCTGTACTTGTTACTTGTATACTGCAGCTTGGTCTTGCCTTGTGCATCTCAACTTGTTCTTGTACTTTGATGGCTGATCATTTTTGCTGTCCACTGCAGTTTGTAGTGTTATTGAGCATTGCATTACTTCATTATTCACTGTCCTATGTGATGTTCATTTATTGTTCGAGACCGTTCGCGTATCAGTTGTATTTGTTATCCTCACTTGAGCATTCTGTTGCATTTGTGCATTGCCTTGCTGATTCATTTGTTTACACTCACGTGTTTGGTCTGCAGTTCATGTTGCCTTGATGCAATTTGATTGTTTTGTAGTTGTTTGTGTCAGTTGCATCGAGTTGTAGTTGTACTGTATCTTTTGTTTGCACCTGTTAGCCTGTCCCTTGTTTGGTTTTTTGGTGACATCTTGTTGGCTGTGCATTGAGCATTGTTCGAACTTGTATCACTGTCTGGTTCATCTTGTAGTATTTGGTATTTATTTTGAACCATGGTTTTTGTATGTCGAACTTGCTTGCATCTGTATCACTCTGGTATGCTGCAGCTTGTACTTGCATAGTACCATAGCTTCTCTATTGCACTCGAGTTTGGACTAGCTGTGCATTGTTCATTCCAGTGAGTTTTGTTTTGTGATATCCATGTTGCAACTGTTTTTGACATGTGAACTGCCATGATTGTTGCAGTCCATTTTGATGTTGGTCTTCGTTGCATTCATGTCATGTCGCCTTGTGTTGAATCCAGTTTCAAAACTCGGATTTGACCTTGTGCTTGTGTCGTGATTTTCAATGTTATTGCACGTGAGTTGAACCCGGTTTTTCATTTGGGTTTGACCTGTGCTCACCTGTCCCTGTAAAACAATCAAGTGTATATATCGGCGTGCACGGCCTTGTGGCATATACAGTAATATACTATGTATGTCACAAGTTGTTCGTGTATGATGAATTCAAATTTAAATTATGACGAACAACCCAAATAACTGAGGCAAATCATATTTTCAAAAACCATATTTTATTTTATATTGCAAAAATATTTCTTTTTCAATTTTACTGCGTTAGTGAATATTTTTGCAGATTACTCAGATGCTGGATTCTAACTGGAAGGAAGTTGAAGATAAATACGAGTGTGAGTGATATGTAGTGAGGTGATGATATGTAAAATAGTGATGTAATTGAATTTGTATCAAAGTTGTATAGTGAATAGTGAGAGCTTTAATTTGTATACTATTCAAAATTGTAATAAATATTTGTTTGAATAAAATATTCGTTTGAATTCAAATTCCGTGTTATTTATTTTATTCAGCAAATATTTATTTAATCTGTGAAAAATAAAATAGTATATTATCAAATACATTTAAACGAATGTATATATGTTTATTATCATCAAACAAAATCCATATAAGCGCATATTCAACAATCTCCCCCTTTTGATGATAACAAACATATATTTAAGATTTTGAATATGTTAAATGTATTTGATCATTGATATGCTCTAATTGCTCCCCCTATTTAAATGCTTCCTCTCTACACAATACTCCCCCTACATATATGCATACAAATAGAAATATATAAATGAGCCTATATGGAAATGGAAAATTATTTGACCTTTGCTTGATTTTATTAGACAAAATCTTAACTTTTCTCTCCCCCTTTTGTTATCAGCAAAAGAGTAATAGTGTTAGAGAAAATAGAAATAAAGTAATCGATATCAATCCAACATTAAAACTCAATTAAATATAAATATTAAATTTCAATAAAAAATCAAACAAAAATCATAAATATTTTGTTAGGCGCATATTCCACTTTTAGAATGATGGAAATGATGTCATCATATAAAACCATACAGTTGTGTCTATTTGTGGCATATTTATATCAAAAATTTGAATATCTACTAACCATGCATAACCGTTAGGACTTTTAAATGAGATTAGTAGTATTCCAATTTTATTTTAAAAAAAAATGAATTCAAGTATCTTCTAACCACGCATAACCGCGAGGACTTTTAAATGGGATTAGAATCAACTTGTTTATTTTACAAATCAACTTTTGATATGTGTTCCATACATGCATAACCGCGAGGACTTTTAAATGAGCATGGAAGCACATAACGAATTCCAAGTAATTCACCCATGCATAACGTGAGGACTTTTAAATGAGAGTGAATACTTTGGTATTTATTATTATTATTATTACCCTTTTTTTTTAAAAAAAATGTGAAAAATGAAAAACGAACGATTCCTGTTTAAAGTACCACATATTGACAAACTATATAGAATTTTGATGAGTGATGGTCGTTAGAAATATGGTAGATATATAGATGGTCATGGAATTTTTACCAACAAACAGTTTTATAACTCTTGTTTAAATTTCTAAAGAAATTTATTAATTATACCGTCTCGAGTTATAATATATAATCAATATCAACGCTCATCACTTTTTCAATCACTATTTTTCTTTTCGATAATCATTTGGGAGTCAGATTAGTCAAAATAGTCATTGAAAATCAAATTCAAAAATAATTATGAAATTAATTTTTCAAAATGACTAATCTGAAAATATGGTCAAAAATGATTTTCTCGAGGGGGTTTTATAAGAAAATTTTCTGCTATTTGAAAATTATTTGAAATGAAAAATATGCAGATATTTTCTTTAAAAAAACGATGCAGTTGCTAAATGTCTCAAAAATCACGTTCAACTAGTAATTTTTCTATCAACTAGATTACCAGTGTAATCTGCATCTGAATTTCTTTTTCACTCAAAATCATCATTAATTGAATTTGGTTAACCAAAAATGAAGTGTGCACCAAAAATTTCAAACTTAATTTTTACAGCAATTTAAATGACATTCTTTTGAATTTGAATTGAAGCCGTGAAAATACTCAAAAACCGTGAATAAAGAGTTAGCCAAATGGATTATCAACAATCAATGAATTTCCTAATAACAAAACACCATCGTTTTTCCAATTTAATCTGTATGAAGTATTTCAAGAATTTGTAGTGTTTTTGGCATATAAAATATATTTGGCCAACTATGTTGAATAAGTCAGAATCATCATCTTAATATTGGCTGATTTTAATTCAGAATACGGTGCAGATTATCACATTTAATATATCGTTTAAAACATACCATACCTGTTTTACCTTTACGATATTTTTCGTTGTTGTCCATTGTGATTCTGTCACCTTTATACTAGGCTAAGGAACTTTGCTTTGTCACCCGTTGTGTTTCTGGAACAGCCAAAAAATCCAGAGAACACTATTGTTGTTCCTTAGCCTGCCACCACACCTACACGATGAAAGATTTATGTGACCTATTTGTTTTTATAGGTCCATGGTTGTTAGTGGCAGAATAATTATAAGAATAATTTTGTGGAGACCCAAAACTATTTATAATTGTTCCCTTCGGCACCCAAATTTGTTTAACTTTAAGAGATTTTATATTTGTGCCTTTTGGAACCCAAATCGGTATAGTTTTCACATGTTTGGGTCTATACCAACAATTATTGTGATTGTGTCCATATTTTCTACAAATTGTGCACATGGAATTAACTTGACCAATATTGCTTTCAACAATTTTCGAACAATTATATCCAAGTCCTTGTCTAACCGTATTAACAGTTTGCTTTCCTAATAGCATATTCAACGATTTTTCACTTTTAGAAAATTTATCTAAAGTCGTTGACATATGTTGGACTTGTGTTTTGAGAGATTCATTTTCATTTAACAATTGAGTGCACTTTTTGATAGAATTCTCTCTCCTTGTATTTTCACTTTCTTTTAAAATCAGAATTTCATTTTCAAGTGATTTTATATTGATTTCTGATTTTTTAATTTCGTTTTCAAATGTTGGACACTTATCACACTTAGGGATCCTACTTTGATAGGTTTTAACTAATTGGTCAAGTTGTTTATTTAAATCTATCAAAGTATCTTTTTGTGATTCAAGTTTGGCATACTTATCCCTAAGTCGTTCAAAACAGCCATTTACTTCGTGGAAATAAATAAGTAATTCAGAGTGAGTAAGTTTTGATACCTCGCTTGGCTCGTCATCGTCGCTATCGGTTATATTCCCATGAAGGCACATATCTGCTTTCCCACTCTCACTGCTATCGCTATTATTCCACGTGGCTGTAAAACATCTTCGTTTTGATTTCTTTTCTTTGTCGAGTTGAAGTCGGGGATAATTGGGCTTGATATCACCGGGTTTGTTGCAAATGATCCCGTGTTCTTCCGAGTTGTCCAGTGCTTTGATTATTCTGCTTTTTAATTTTTTTTATTTAGAGCTGGATTTCCGTATTTGTGATTCCACCTTTTGAATTTCTTCATTATTAATGCCAGCTCGGCTGCTCCATCATCATCATCCTCATTACAACTGCTATTTACCAATCCTGTTAAGCATATTTCTTTAACTGAGTTAGTTGTGGAGGACTTCTCATTGCTGTTGACTTTTGCACCATATATTGCATCGAAAGTATTCCAGATTTCCTGTGCATTTTCACAATGAGAAATGAAATTAAAATTACCTTGATTAATATGAGAATATAATATATGCATAGCAAGAGCATTAATCGAGATAATTTTCTTATCTGTTATGTCACACCCATTTTCAATAATATCCCAACATTTAATATTAACAGATTTTAAATAAAATTCCATTTATTTCCAATTCAAAAAATATGTTCCATCGAAAATAGAGGGAATAATATTGGAGCGACCCTCAACAGAAGTATTAATAAAAGAAGCCATTTCAAAAATTCAAAATATTAAAACAAAAACCAATTTTTAAAACACGAATTTTTTAAAAACAAAAAAATGATTTTTGTAAAAAATTTAAAACAGAAACGGCTTTTGTTCCTAGCTCCGATACCACTTGCAGGATCGATTTCACCCTAGAGGGGGGGTGAATAGGGTGATAGTGTAAATTATAAAAATTAATCGCGGAAGCTTATCAATTAATTTAAATTCAGATTATAGAATAGCAGCACAGATATAGCAGAATATAAATAACAGAACAGAACAACACAGAATTTACCCAGCTTCGGCAAAACCCTGCCTACGTGCTGCCCCCAAGGTTTCTACTAGAAATTAGATAGTCCCTCGCTTACACACGTAAACTCGCTATACCTGCTATTGACTAACCTAACTCTACGCTCAAAACCCTGCCACAACTCAACTACCGAGTTGCGAATTCTCAAGCTACGCCACGTAGCTTGTCCCCTAGTCACACGACTAGAAAAATAAACGGTTTAAAAAAGGAAAATACAATTAAAAACAATTAAAAACAGCCCTAAAAAAAAACTAAAGCCTTTTAAAATAAAAAGGCCGGCCCGAACTAAAAACAGTTCATCCCTTTTTTTTTATTATTTCACTATGCCGGCCCTTTTTCTTTTATCTCGTATGTGATAATGGTTGTTCCTCTTTGTCCAAAACTAGGGCTTTCGAAGCTGCGCTATTTGCTCGATCTATAGAAATTTGCGTGTTGCCTTGCTTGATCAAATCTTCGTTGCTCACTGCTGCTTCGACGGCTTCGAATTTGATCGAGTTCGAGATGGCTTCGGTAAGTAATTTTTTTGCTCTTTTTACTTTCTGATTGATGCTTGAACTCGATGGATTTTAAATTGCCGATGATGATTGTGTTTAAATAGGAATCGAATTCCTATATTCTCGTTCGTTCTGATGATTTGAATTTGTCAATTATTTTATCTCTGCCGTATGATTATGCTTGAACGATTGATGATTGAACTGACTTTGTCAAATTCGTATCTTTCACGTTCCTTGGTTGACGCGGCTTCGAATTGATATCGTGGTCATCACGATTTTGAATTTTATTAGAAACAAGGCATTGATTTCCTTGATTACCCGTGACTTTCTCTTTGACTTTGGAATGTTCGAACTGTTGCTTGTACTTGTATACTGCCGTGTCCTTTACTTGGTGTTGTAGCAGTTTGTATTTGCTGTTTTCCATGAACATGCTTCAATATGCCCTGGTCTGGAGTAGCTCTGTTGCACTGAGTTTGTAGCTTGGTATTGTGGTCATCTTGCTTCCTGTACTGATGTATTAGTTGTTGGCATATTTGCTTAGTCTTGAACATTGGTGATTTGTGTTGTGCTTATGTCCATTGATGCATCCAATCTGCACTTGTTACTTCTGTTCACCTGTATCATGTTTTGGCTTCACTGATGCTGCATATTTTTAGCCTTGGTCTTTGTTGTTGTCGGATGCACGGCCATGCTTGTAGTACTTGAATTGAATGCTACCTGTACTTGTTACTTGTATACTGCAGCTTGGTCTTGCCTTGTGCATCTCAACTTGTTCTTGTACTTTGATGGCTGATCATTTTTGCTGTCCACTGCAGTTTGTAGTGTTATTGAGCATTGCATTACTTCATTATTCATTGTCCTATGTGATGCTCATTTATTGTTCGAGACCGTTCGCGTATCAGTTGTATTTGTTATCCTCACTTGAGCATTCTGTTGCATTTGTGCATTGCCTTGCTGATTCATTTGTTTACACTCATGTGTTTGGTCTGCAGTTCAAGTTGCCTTGATGCAATTTGATTGTTTTGTAGTTGTTTGTGTCAGTTGCATCGAGTTGTAGTTGTACTGTATCTTTTGTTTGCACCTGTTAGCCTGTCCCTTGTTTGGTTTTTTGGTGACATCTTGTTGGCTGTGCATTGAGCATTGTTCGAACTTGTATCACTGTCTGGTTCATCTTGTAGTATTTGGTATTTATTTTGAACCATGGTTTTTGTATGTCGAACTTGCTTGCATCTGTATCACTCTGGTATGCTGCAGCTTGTACTTGCATAGTACCATAGCTTCTCTATTGCACTCGAGTTTGGACTAGCTGTGCATTGTTCATTCCAGTGAGTTTTGTTTTGTGATATCCATGTTGCAGCTGTTTTTGACATGTGAACTGCCATGATTGTTGCAGTCTATTTTGATGTTGGTCTTCGTTGCATTCATGTCATGTCGCCTTGTGTTGAATCCAGTTTCAAAACTCGGATTTGACCTTGTGCTTGTGTCGTGATTTTCAATGTTATTGCACGTGAGTTGAACCCGGTTTTTCATTTGGGTTTGACCTGTGCTCACCTGTCCCTGTAAAACAATCAAGTGTATATATCGGCGTGCACGGCCTTGTGTCATATACAGTAATATACTGTGTATGTCACAAGTTGTTCGTGTATGATGAATTCAAATTTAAATTATGACGAACAAGCCAAATAACTGAGGCAAATCATATTTTCAAAAACCATATTTTATTTTGTATTGCAAAAATATTTCTTTTTCAATTTTACTGCGTTAGTGAATATTTTTGCAGATTACTCAGATGCTGTATTCTAACTGGAAGGAAGTTGAAGATAAATACGAGTGTGAGTGATATGTAGTGAGGTGATGATATGTAAAATAGTGATGTAATTGAATTTGTATCAAAGTTGTATAGTGAATAGTGAGAGCTTGAATTTGTATACTATTCAAAATTGTAATAAATATTTGTTTGAATAAAATATTCGTTTGAATTCAAATTCCGTGTTATTTATTTTATTCAGCAAATATTTATTTAATCTGTGAAAAATAAAATAGTATATTATCAAATACATTTAAACGAATGTATATATGTTTATTATCATCAAACAAAAATCATATAAGCGCATATTCAAAAGGCCCATCAACGGCCGAGGATCTCACTGATTTCCTCCGAGTGAACCTGGTGTTTTCGCTTGGACACATTCTGATATGTGTGGGATTTCTCCCGCTATTGCGGGTCATATGTTGAACATAGACCCAAAGCACATTCCTGTAAACCAGAAAAGGAGAGGCATGGACCTAGAGAGGTCCGCTGCTCTCAAGGAGGAGCTGGACAGACTCAAAGCCAATGGGTTCATCCGCGACGCCCTCTACCCTGAATGGGTGTGTCCAACCCTGTGTTAGTAAGGAAAGTGAATAGGAAGTGGTGGAATAGCGTTGATTACTCTGATTTAAACAAAGCATGCCCAAAGGATAGTTTTCCTTTACCTAGAATCGACCAGCTAGTCGACTCAACGGCCGGACACGAGTTACTATCATTTATGGATGCGTACTCGAGATACAATCAAATCCCGATGCACATTCCAGATGAAGAACACACCAGTTTTGTCACAGATGTAGGGCTATATTACTATGTAGTAATTCCTTCCGGATTAAAAAACACGGGAGCAACTTATTAGCGTCCGGTGAATCGAATGTTTAAAGACCAGATTGGTAGAACGATGGAATTCTATGTGGATGACATGCTCGTGAAGTCGCGACAGTCAAACGACCACATTTGAGACTTAGCAGAGATGTTTGATATACTCAGACATTATGGGTTAAAGATCAATCCTTTGAAATGTTCCATTGGCATTGCGTCAGGGAAGTTTTTGGGTTTTATTGTGAATGCACGGGGAATTGAGGCTAACCCAGAAAAGATTCAAGCTATTCGAGACATACAAGTGCCAAAAACTATAAAACAAGTGCAAAGCTTGAACGGAAAGGTGGCCGCGCTGAGTCGATTCATATCCATAGCCACAGATAAGTGTATCCCATTCTTCGATGTAATAAAGAAAGGAAAGAGAAACTTTGAGTGGACATCAGACTGCAAGGAAGTGCTCTGAGCTCTGGTAAGGCATTTGGAAAGTCCCCCGATACTATCAAGGCCACTGGATCATGAGATGTTGTACATGTACTTGGCTGTATCCCAACATGCTTTCAGTACGACTCTGGTTCGTGAGGAGGACCGAGTTCAGAAGCCGGTGTACTATGTCAGTAAACATTTAACGGGGGCAGAAAGAAATTATCCTAAGATTGGGAAACTAGAATTTTGCTTGGTGATTGCATCATGCAAGCTCTGGCCATACTTCCAGGCGCACTCAATCAGTGTTTATACCAATCAACCCTTGCGGCAAGTACTCCAATGGCCGAAAACTTTTGGAAGGATGTTAAAATGGAATATTGAATTAAGTCAGTTCGATATTACCTACCTTCCATGAAGGGCCATAAGCACTAGCAGACTTCATTACTGAATTCACCGTGTCAGACGAATCAGACGGTAACGATGTCATCCCTCCCGTTCAATGTAAGATGTATACCGATGGGGCATCTAACAACCTTTGCTCGGGGCTGGCATAGTTCTCGTAACTTTGGAAAGCCGATCAATTTGTTATGCTTTGAATCTTGAATTCCCAGCGACAAATAACAGAGCCAAGTATGAAGCATTGATTGCTGACTTGAGACTTATCAAAAAACTGGGGGTAAAATCGGTTGAAATCTTTTGCGACCCACAACTAGTGGTGTACCAGGTGCGGGGAGATTATCAAGCGAAGGGACAAAGGCTTGCCCCATACCTTTCACGGGTTCAAGAGCTGCTAGCAAATCTAGAATATTATGATATTTCACATGTCCCGCGTGAACAAAACAGAGAAGCCGGTTCATTGGCAAAATTTACGAGCACTGGTGATGCACAGCAAATAGGATTGGTTCCCGTGGAAACCCTACATGCTCGTAGTATAAATATGATGGAGTTAGATTCCGTGTTAGAAACTGAAATCGAGAAGGAATCATGAATGACCCCATTCAAGCAATACTTGCTACATGGGGTCCTACCCGAAAGTAGGCATGAAAGACGACAAGTCATTTGTAAGGCTTCATGATATGTAATGCAGGATGGAATAATGTTTCGGAGGGGATTCTCGACCCCTTACTCTGGCGCATTGCCCAAGATAAGATAAAACGAGTCCTGAAGGAAGTCCATGAAGGAGAATGCGGTGACCATACTGGGAGCAGACATTTGCAAAGAAAATCCTCTGCTATGGATGCTATTGGCCAACTGTAAATCGGGACAATACAGACTATGTAAGAAGATGCGACAAATGCCATAAGTATGTGAAAATCCCGAGAGCTCCACCGACGGAACTCACGCAAATGGTTAGTCCCTGGCCATTTGCAATATGGGGAATCGACATAGTCGGTTCATTACCCATATCCAAAGGTGGTGCGAAACACGCGATAGTTGCGGTCGACTAGTTTACCAAGTGGGCAGAAGCAGAGCCTTTGGCCATGATCACCACCAAAAAGGTCATCAATTTCATTGTACGAAATATTATATGTCGTTTTGGCCTTCCACGGACTATCATTACAGACAATGGAACTCAATTCGAAAGTAAAGAATTCAAAGAGTTTTGCCAAAGATATGGCATTGAGAAAAGGTTTATAGCAGTTGCACATCCAAAAGCCAACGGACAAGTGGAAGCCATGAACAAAATAATCAAGTCCATATTAAAAAAGCATTTGGAAAAGGCTAGAGGCAAGTGGGTGGATGAACTTTCGACGGTGCTTTAGGCTTATAGAACCACCCACAAGTCCGTGACTGGCCACATCCTATTCGCATTAGCATATGGCATGAAGCCGTTATACCCGTAGAACTTGAAGTTCCATCACATCGGGTAACTTATTACGACCCTGAGTCGAATCAGGATCTTTTGTTGGAATCACTGGACTTCACTGATGAAAAACGTGAAGAAGCTGATATAAGAGCGGCTGCATACAGACACCGAGTCGCTCGATATTATAATGAAAAGGTCTAGCCGAGAATCTTTGACGCGGGTGACCTCGTTTTGAAACGAGTTTTCCCGGTCCCATCGCATATGAACCCCGCATAGGAAGGTCCATACGTCATTGAACGGAAGCTTGGAGAGGGAACTTTCAAGCTAGCAACCGTTGATGGTGCGACACTCCCCCGAGCATGGAATAGCGAGCATTTGCGGCATTATTATACTTAGTCCATTTTTTTTCATATTTTCATTGCAATTATTTCCAGCATATTTTTATTCTTAGTTTCCGGCATGTAATAAGACAATTTAGCTTATTTTCATTAATAAAGGCTTGAAGCCATCTTTTCCATGATTATTGATGTTTCTATGCATGATAATTTTATGGCAAACAACTAGATTACATTATTTTGTCTAATGTACGAATGCGCGCGAACATCCCGAAATCTCCAAGTCCCCTGAGTGTGGATTGGAGTACTCTGAGTCCCCTGAGTACGGACCAGAGTATAAACGACTCGAAACCTCCAAGTCCCCTGAGTGCAGACTGGAGTACTCTGGGTCCCCTAGGTGCAGACCAGAGTATAAATGACTAAAAATCTCTAAGTCCCCTGAGTGCGGACTGGAGTACTCTGAGTCCCATGAGTGCGGACCAGAGTATAAACGACTCGAAATCTCCAAGTCCCCTGAGTCCGGACTGGAGTACTCTGAGTCCCTTGAGTGCGGACCAGAGTATAAACGACTCGAAATCTCCAAGTCCCCTGAGTCCGGACTGGAGTACTCTGAGTCCCTTGAGTGCGGACCAGAGTATAAACGACTCAAAATCTCTAAGTCCCCAGAGTGCGGACTGGAGTACTCTGAGTCCCCTGAGTGTGGACCAAAGTATAAACGACTCGAATATCTGAGTCCCTTGAGCATGGACTGGAGTACTCTGAGTCCCCAGAGTGCGGACTAGAGTATAATTGATTAATATCTCCAAGCCCCCTGAGTGTGGATTGGAGTACTCAGAGTCCATAGAGTGTGGATTGGAGTAAAAATGGCATAAAATTCTCTAACTCCCCGGAGTGCGGAATAGGATACAAATGACTTGAAGTCAACCAGTCCCTGGCCTGCGGACCGAAAAATATTCTAAGTACCCGAAGCATGGAATAAAAGTTGTGCAATTCCAAAGAATTACCGTCTTATATGAAAATAAATTGGAAAGCAATGTAACTCACAATATCCCGAGTTTCAACCACTATTATACAGAAAGCTGAGAGATAAAAGTCTTTTGAAAGACAAAAGAACTAAGCTTTATTTATCCAAAATAAGGTTCTTCCACAACTCCTCCAAAACTCGGAGTCAAAAGTCTATTTACATTGACTACGAGAATAAATAAAAATAATTATATAATCTAAACTAACTCTCGTTGAATGAGAGTAACAATTACTTCTTTGATTTCTTCGATTTCTTTCCCTCCTTCGTCTTCTCAGACGACTCCTCTCCCACGCGTTTTCCCTTGGAAATTTTCCTTGATGGGGAGGTAACAACCGAGGAAGTATGAGGGACCTCCAGTGGCCTGGACCAACCAGGGAGGATGACCTTCAAAGGCTTGTTCAAAGGATCGTCTAGGTCCACGACTCGGGGATCGACTTTGATTTTAGCCGTCCTTTTCTTTTCCTCCACGAGCTGCTCTTTCATGATCATTTTAGAAGTGTGCTCAGAGGCGCTTGTGATCTCAAATTCATAACTACCTTCGACAGGGGATGATGTCTCGGACTTATCCTCATCGAGCGCCTCAATCACTTGAGCATCTAGACCGGGAGTCTCTCCCTCGTGAGTGGCCTCTCTTGTTTTCCCCTTCTCCTCCTTGGCATCATCGCTTCTTGGAGTAGGTTCGGGATTAGAATGGCCTTGCACAAAATCACAAGAAATAAACATTAGAGTACAATAATCTTACGCCGAAAACGACGTCTCTTTGAACTTTAAAGGAAGAGTTATGTACCGGCTTCTTGCTGGCTCTCAACCGTCCACGAAGTTTCACTCTCCGGAATGGGAGATAGAATGTGGATGCCAAGACTAGTGTCTTCGGGTCATAACAAGTATATTGCTCGAATGGATCGATTACTGGCCGATCAGCCGATTGAGTAGGAGGAAGGACTGAAGACTCGGTCCCAGACAGACTGGCAATGACGCCTTTTCCTTTGGATGAGGAGGAACCTTTGCAGTAGGGCGCCTTCGCTGTAGACAAGTCTGAAGGCTCGTTCCCCCAAGAAATTCTTTCACCAAGACCTCCTCATCAACCTCTTCAGTTCCCAGGTCGACCTTCCTGATCTTTATTAAAGTCTCTCATGCATCTGCTAGAGATTCAAGGTGGCATCGCCAAGGAAAGTTAAATCCCGATGCATGAGGACACTGGCGTTGAATTCTACTATCAGTGGGACAAATATGCCTTAATCTCTTCCCTGCCAGCCTCTTCAACCGCCTCAAGGCGAGATTCAATCTCCGCAGATGCTATTTTATTGTCCTCTTCACGGGCTTCATCCTTCAGCATCCCGACCTTAAAAATCTCATCGTCGAGCATTGCCTTCAGAAGTCGCGTAGCAACGATCTCGTCGTAATATCATTGCGACTCTTCCTGGACAGCAGTTTTCTCCTCTCTTTCTTTGCAGAGTTGATCTTCGAGCTCTTTGACTCGAGGGGCAAATGCATCCCTTTCCTTCCACACTGAATTGTTCTTTAAAGCCAGAGCCCCACAGCGTTAGACCATCTCGTCGATTTCTTTCTTATGAGTTGACTCCAGATGATTGACGGCCTCTGTATTATCTTTAGCGCTATGTTGGGCGGCTTCAAGTTGAGACTTGTACGTAGAGAGCTCTTCGTCCTGAGCTTTGATAATGTATTTATCATGGATAGCCTCGAGATTCAGGCGACCGATTTCATGTTAATGCTCAATGGAGACTTCTGAGACTTTTTCAGCTAGGTGGACGAATGCATCATGCTGGACGTAGACGTCATTAATACAAGCAATAGCGCTTTGTCTGACATGTCCTGGAATCTGATGAATCGCCGGGAGAAATTTTAAGCCATTAAAGTATATCTTTGGGAATGTGGCTTTAAGCTCAGCAAGTCGTTCTGCAACCGATGGATCGGATACATGAGTGAGAGGAGTCTGCTTGGAGACTGCAGGTGTTCTGTAGGGATCCTGGGATTGCCTGGTATTAGATGAACCGGAGTGTTGATCCCGATGGGCCTCGGGCTGGGACCCCTTATGTGCGGCCTTTTATTTACTTTGCTTCGATTGAGAAGGAGGATCGCGAGGTTAGAAGGTTTGACTATTAGTTATTCTTTGGTAGGATGATTCTCGACGGTGGTAGTCTCGATCATCGGAGTCATCTCTATCTCGACGTTTACCAAAACCTGAATCCCAACCGAAGTGGTGAAAAATAGATGAATCATGGAGACGATCAAGTCCATGTGTACGCCCCATGTCACCTACACAGAATTTAAATAACAACAAGTCAACAAAAGAGTAGAGTGATGGTTGAAATTTAAGTGCAAGGTGAAGTGCACGTGTTTGTGTGTGTCCTAGTGTTCCCCTCGACAGACCAATTTCTTTATCTCTACTAATAGGAGTTTTTTCTCCCAGGTTCTGGGCTTGAGCGCTTGTATCGCCTCTCGCGGGTGAATGAATTTTAAGCGCCTCCGGATCGTCGAAACCATAGTTGAGCAGATCATCAGGAATAGTGAGGTTCAATAGACCTTTTAGAAAACTTTCTAAGTGTTAGGGGAAAGTCTCTCTCTCCACTGGAATAAGGGTGACTTTAGAAGTTCCACCCACTTTCTTCTTCTTCAACTTATAAGTCAATTTCTTCTTTCCCTTTGAAGGGGAAGGTGTCGTTTCGATGTCATGAACCTAGACTACTAGGTCCCGAGTGGGACTAACATTTTCATTCAGAACTTCAGGCGTCTTTCCTTCTCTAATCTACCCCTCCTCTGGTGTGTTGGGGGCATTACGTGATGAAGACCCAGCTTGCGTTTTTCCTTTGCCCGAAGCAGGCTTGGTTATGGTGACGCCTGGAGGGAGGCTTATTCGGCGACCTTCCGCCAACAACCCAAACTTCGTGAGCGATTCATTTGAAATGAGAGTTCTGATTTCCCGGTGTTCAACGAGAATAGCTCAGATAGCTTCGACAGCTTCATAATATCAGGAGCCTTCGAGACGTGGATTAATACCTGAAAAAATAGAGGAAGAGTTAGAAAAGGTGCAATTTCCGCCATACACGAGTACTAATCCAAGAAAAAGACTTACTTCCTTCCACCCATCTTCTCGCAAAGCTGGGAGGACAGCGCACATAGAACCACTCCTGTTTATACTGGGAAAACTTGCTCCATGCCCCAGTCAGGATCTGACACTTGCTATGCGGCTCGAGAAATAAAAAAGATAGGCTATCTGACCGTCTCTTGAAGCGATAGATATAGCGGATGTCTCCAGGAGTAGGGAGTCTGAAGAGCACACTCATAAAGAGAATGCAAGTGCCGTATATGAATGCGTGGCTGTTTGGATGTAATTGCGATGGGACAATCTCGATATACTATAGTAGATCGCGAAGAAAGGAGTTGAATGGCAGCATGCTACCGACCCAACACATGAATCTTTTGCAGGTTGTATATCCAACTGGGGGCAAGTGAGGACTATCCAACCCCGATGGAACCAACACATCGTCGAAAGGAATCCCATGGACTAAGCATATACGATGATGCATGCTTTCGTTAATCTTCGAGGCTTGGGAATCGATTGGATCGTCTAAAAAGATCGTGACATCCAAGGCATCGGGAGCCAAGTCAACAGATGCGGTCGTAGGGCTCGGCATGTCTTGTGCAAGTGTAGCTGACGGATTTGAAGTTCCAACTACTTTTTGTTGGGAGGATGGCCCGGGTCTGTCCGAGATCATGGCAGAGCTAGATTTCCTAGACATCTCTAGTGAATGACTGAATTTGACAAAACACATGTTTGAACTATACTTGAAAAGCAATCGACATTAGACTTAACAACATAAATAATTCCCCCGTGTGGTGTGTGAACTAGTGTGATCATTCGAATATAAGTGCCAAGAAATTAAAAGTCACTGAGTTGGTGAAATAAAGTTAGGCTTCGAACTATCATCTTCAAAGACCGTTATCGCAGACCGTCTGCGAGGGCTTATCTAAGTTGGTCTATGTTTTGAACTCGGCATCGACGCTGTATATGAAAGGTTATTAATTGTTTTAGATAAGTTAAGTTCAAGTTTACAGTTGTCTAAACATGGGAGTTATCAGTCCGGATTGTTCGATATGCTTAGTTGTTCAAGTCTATCCCAGTTCATTTTCATATATTCAGGCATGAAATGTGTTGAGTCAACTATGCATTAGGTTCGACTAGTATGGCTATTGTACACCACTCTCCTACCTATCCTCTCCACCGTTCGGCATTCGGCTAGTCATGTCGAAGTGCAATCATGCCGAGCCGCATCGCTCGGCACTTTACCCTCAACACAACCCTCTTTTACCTATCCTCTTTATGGCTCGACATTCGGATAGTCATGCCGAACCGCAATCATGCCGAGCCGCTTCGCTCAGCATTTTACCCAACTCTTACTCTTCTACTACACTCCTTCCTACCTCATTCGGCGTAAAAGAAGGAGGGGAGTACTGACCTTTATAGTAGGAAGGAAAGAAGGTGAAGGGGCAGTGACCGGTAGAACCGGTCAAGGCATAATGTCGTTCGGCATCCAAGTGTCGTTCGGCATCCAATGCCGTTCGGCATCTACGTGTCGTTCGACATCCAAGTGTCGTTCGGCATCCAATGTCGTTCGGCATCTACGTGTCGTTCGACATCTAAGTGTCGTTCGGCATCCAATGTCGTTCGGCATCTACGTGTCTTTCGACATCCAAGTGTTGTTCGGCATTCAATGTCGTTCAGCATCTATGTGCCGTTCGACATCCTATATCGTTCGACATCCACATGTCGTTCCGCATCCAGTGCCTTGTTTGGCATTCAAGGAAGCGCTATCGAAATGGCAAAGCAAAAGCTTTAAGAGAAATACGGAGTACTCATGATTCAAAGTGCATCATGTTCATCCATATGATGCACTTTGGAGGGAAAGTGTTACCTAGATGTTTGACCATGTAACAAGAGGCTCGGCATAAGCACCATTCGGCATTAAGAGCACCGTTCGACATTGAGAGTACCGTTCGGTATTAAGAGCATCGTTTGGCATAGAGCCTCGTTCGGCATGGAAGGGCCGTTCGGCATAGCAGGGTCGTTTGGCGTTCAGTATCATTCGGCAGACGTCTCGACCGGCATGAAGCCTCGTTCGGCAGAAGTTTCGACAGGCATGAAGCCTCGGTTGGTAGGAGTCTCGCTCGGCATTCATACCTCGCTCGGCATTCAGTATCATTCAGAAGAAGTCTCGACCAGCATGAAGCCTCGGTTGGTAGGAGTCTCTCTCGGCATTCATACCTCGTTCGGCATTCCAGCCTCGCACGACATTCAAACCCCATTCGGCACTCCAGCCTCGTTCGGCATTCCAGCCTTGTTTATCCTACACACTTAACTCAACACACTGCCTCGTTCGACATAGAGGTGCCGATCGGCTTGGATATTGGCTCGGCATTTGCCATTCAGTATTTACGGCTCGGCACACCGAAATCACTCACCATGGGCCGAGGTATCTTGCTCCTCGGCCCATTAGAGAAGTCCAACCCATCTTCGTCTATAAATAGAGGGGCTAAGGCACGGTGAAAGGGACATTTTTTCGAGAACACTGGGGAAACTCTGTCGCTTTCAAGACTCATTCTATTTTACTTAGCATTTGTAAGTCTTTATAGTATGTATTGTATCTGTATTCAATCACTTGTGAAAGTAATAAAGATCAAGACTTAAAGTGGACATAGGCAATTACGCTAAACCACTATAAATCCGGTGTTTTTGTTTTTGCATCTAATTTAGCTTATAGTTCTCTGTTTTAATTTACATTCTTCATTAATCTCTCTACATAGTCCTTCCTAAGGGTGTTAGTGAACAATTTTGTTGCCAACGGCTATGTTTCTGAATGGACATCTCTTTTTGGAAATGAAGTATCTACTATTAAAAAGTTGCGATCTCTTGAACAATCACTACTTTTTAGCAGATCTCTTCACTACCATAAATATAGACTTATTTTAATTTTCGATTTAAAATTTTTTCTCTCTAATTCTAATTATATCTATCACTCTTTGAAATCAAAAGCAATCAAAAATTACTTTCTTGTTTCTACATTTTTATACGTTTAATTCACAATCATCAAAAGGATATTATAATAAAGTTGTGCTGAAGAGTGACTTATCTATGTTGTAAAAGAACACATCAAATTCAAAGTTGGAATTGTTCATTTTATTGTTGAAGTCATGATTGAGAGCTTCATGCAAAGGCTGAAGTCTATTTCAATTGTTTAGGCAGTGTTGTAGATACATCTCCTCCAGATCATGTGAGGGTTGGTTAGTGAAATTTTAAAAGGCGTCTGGGACTGGATGTAGGTTGGGAAGTCCAAACCAGTATAAAAATCGTCGGTGCAATCTTCTTTTTACTGCTTTCTTTTAGCTTTCTTATATTATTTTCTTAAATTATATTTTTCCATATTATAAATCATCCGCATATAAGTATTTCGCATATAGGTCACATCACATAGCAAATTTCAACAGTCTCATACTCGACTTTATTATAGGTTGCTTTGAAAGTAATCGCATACCATATAACATAACTCTTTTTTTGGGACGTGATAAGAACCATTCTGACCCCTACCTATTCTAATTTGATGATTTTATACATAGAGGCATCGAGCTTGTAGGCTAATGACGATCTCTTCTTCACTGATGTTTAGACACAAGCACTCAACAATGAAATCTGCGACAGCCTGGCCTTTAATAGAATTGCGATGTTGGAATGAGATGCATTGTTGCCCAACTTTAACATACCATTTCAATAGTCGGCCCGTTAGGTTGGGTCGGACGAGGAATCGCTTCAGGGACTAGTTGGTTAAGACTTTGATAGGATGAGCCTAAATGTATGACTGGGTTTTTCGAGCTACCATGAGTAGGCAGAAGGCAAGCTTTTATAGCTTCTTATATCTGTTTCTAGGCCTGACAACTTCTTGCTGGCATAATAGATCGGTCGTTGGATCCTCTCGCCTTCTTTGATCAAGGTAGCATTGATCGCATGGTCAATCACTACTAGATATAGGTATAAATACTCCTCGTCAATGGTCTTAAACCATACCAAAGGAGTCGCCAAATGCTATTTCATCTCCCCAATTGCATTAGAACATTCATCATTTTAAGTAAAGATTTTTCCATCTTGATGAGGTCGAAGAAATGGAGAAACTACAACACCTCTATGTTTAATAAAATTAGTTAATTAATTAAAAATGACATTTTGATAATTTTACATAATGACTATAATTTGAATTTTACATATGAAAGAATTTTGGAAAATCTAACTTTCCCACTGCATCAAGTAGATTTTTTAGTCCAAATTCATATGTGAAATGTCAGAAACAGAAACTGTTGAAGAAGATACGGACTGTTTACCGTAGCGTGCATTTCATGTTTTACTCCTATTTTGAAATTTAAGAATAAAAATTAATCACTTTAAAATAAAAATTTAATTAGTAAGTATAAATCATGTTTTGATGTAGAAAATTTATGGGTATGTTTAGATTACTTTAAGAAGAGTATAATTGTTTTAATGTGCATTAAAAGAAAAGGAGGAAAGATATTTGCATGCACAACCTCAAACCGCTTTAGAGGAAAAGCACTAATTACCATGTTGATGGAATTTATTCCTATAGTTAATGAAGGTATATTTTACATATATTAGAAAGAGAATGTAACAATATATTTGTGAAAAGAATGCATTTAATGAAAGAAATGTTTCATATTTTAAAAGGAGAAGATAACATTTATTTATAAAAAGAATGCATTCAATGAAAGATACATGACATATTTTGAAAAGAGAATATAACAATAAATTAATGGAAGGGAAGAATTTCTGAAAGAAATGGTAAGGTACGTTATCTCTTATTAGTAAAGGATAAGGGTAAATCCGATTTGAATTTTTGAAGATTAATGCAGATCAACTACAAATTGATTGCTCATTAAAGAGCAAGGTTCCTAATTAATATCAATATATACATATGTATATGTGTGTATATGCTTGAATATTAACCCATAATTCCTAACAATAGATTATATATATTATATAATATTAATAAATGATACTAGTTTATTTGAATTATAATTAATGACATTCATTGGGAAAAGATAAACGTTATTTCCTTTTAAAAGAAAACATATTTTTATATATGTAAGAATAATGGATACGAATAAAAAAATAATTTTTCTAACACCTATACTTCACCTATAAATATAAAGCTAAGCTTTGCTCCTTTCATTATAAATCCTACCCTTTATCTATCTATATTCCTTCTTCTTCCTTAAAATACTATATTTAAATATTTTTCTGATCTCTTCTTCAAATTTTTATATCAAAAACAACATAAAACCAATCAAATTAAAAGAGAAAGAGAGAGAAGAGCAAGTAAATCAAGGTTTAGAGATTTAGAAAAGAGGATTCTTAAAGATAGAGATAAGGAAAAGCTAAATAGTGAGTGGATTTATTGCAATGTGCCTATGTTGTAAACAAGAAATTGGATTTCATTTATACATTTATCTAAATTAAATATATAAATTTTGGATTTGAATGGATAATTTCAGTTGAATTAGCAATCTTGAATTTGGATTTGTAAATATAATTCCTAAGTTTGAAAACCCTAATTAATTACTTTGAATCAATGAAACTTGGGAAAAAGGTAGGTCAAAAAAATTCATTTTTAAAACTGCATAAATATAAATATTAATATCAACTGGATTGATCTAAGAAAATTTATACATATACCCTGGAAATTTATCTAAATCTGACTCTATTTATTTTGAATTATACGTAGATAAGCGAATAAATTAATGCATACAATCAAAGGGGAAAACAACATGAAATTGGGAATGAATACAACAAAAATTATATAAAGATATTTACCCAAACTTGAATAAAAATGAAAACAAAGTTTGTAATAAAGTTCGGAAAGATGAAATGAAAGTAAAACATAGAAAAATGATGAGAAATATCTAGGTCAGGCTTTTGAATAATAAACTAGACATTTGAATCATTTTACAATGCTAACAGAAAGGAACTAGTTCAAATTTGAGAAGATTCAAACATTTAAACCATTATTCAGATGTTTGAAATTAGAGTCTAACGTCTAAATATATGATTGGATATCTAAACACCTGCAGCAAATTCTGTATAAGTAATCAGATGTTTGGACGAAAAGTCCAAATGTATGAATAGTTAAAGCAAGCCCCATTGAACTTGGACCTGTTGCATGCCAAGTAGGATTGATCAGGAAAACTTGTTCCGTTTTATCAACTTATGTGGGTTCTCGTTGCTATATGGAGCTGTGCAACAAGCAGGATTGGTTTCACACTTGGAGATGCACCTGGATTCACATTTCATGGCATGCATAATGTGTCACTAACCGAGACATGCGATTATATCGCAACTAGATGCTCTTACCATTATTGTAGCACTTTGAATTGCATGTTTTAACATGCTGGACAGTGGAAAAAGATGATGGTGATAACTTCAATAATAGTACCATACGACCTGGTAGTGGTGAACCTATGGGGAAGTCATGTTGCTAAATGACTTCTTTAGCTTTTGGTTGAATGATATAGAGCATAAGACACGTTCACTATTGAGAATGTTGTAAATTGTTTTGGTGGAGCATAAATCATCGAGGTTGTATACTCGACACATGCTTAGGCATTGTAAAGATGCTTAGTGTGTATACACGGTTTAGATGGTTTACCATTGATAATGTCAACTCAATGTATAGTTAGGAAGCTCGTTGTCGAGACCGTATGCTCAAGTTATTACTAGGATTACTCGATCTCTAGATGTTCCAACCTTTGGGTGGAAATCCTTATAGATCACAGTTGTATTTAGATGTATTGTTGGATGCCCTATGTTGTACTAACTAGATAACCCATTGAACTTAAGTAAAGGAACACCCTAAGTTATGTAGATTTTAATTGAAATCTAATTACCTATCAACACTGGACCACTCGTAATATAATTCACTCACCATACTTCGTCTGACCCACTCCATTTCTCCCTCTTTATATTATTGGAAGATAGGGTAGTAGACAAGGTAATCATGATAAAGTGCATGGAGAAGTTGAAATTGCATTTTGGAGACAATTCATTCATAGTCATTTTCTTATGTTAACTTATGATATTTATCAAATCTATGTTGTATTTCCATTCGGGAGACATTATTCCTATGTTATTCCATTGACCATGGACATTTTGAGACCATATTACTTTTGGTTATTTTCAGTACTTATGCTTTATTCATTCCACTGTGAGATCTGAAAGTGTATAATGTTCTTAAAATTATATCCATTTTTGTATCATACAAAGCATAAAAACCTAATAATTCATACTTCTTGACACGACGTGAGTTCAAATGCTATTCCGGGCTTGGATCGGTGTGTTTGGAGGTGTGGGTTATTGCGGTTGGGACTAGAGCTTAGGCTAAGCAATTCCTATAAAACTATGGCGTATAAGAAAATATATTTGTAATTTTATATTTATTTATCTGTCATGACATATAAATTTGACTAATAAAATAGTTGTTGGCTTGTCTCTTGGACAAGTAAACAACTATGATTTAAAATAAATGTTAAGATTATAATAGTTTGGATAAAAGATGTAAATCCATCACATTGAATCTATAGAATATAAGTATAATGTTGGTAAGGCGTATTGGAGGAATAAAGGACTCCACAAGGTTAGAGTAATCCTCCTTAGTTTTAATGATCTCCCTTTCTTACTCCTAATGACAACACTTAATACATCCACTGTATTCATGTACCGATCATCTAGGTGTCCGAAAGAAAAGCCGTTAGGGTAAAAGAAAAGAAAAGAAGAAAGAAACATAGAGTCTCATAACGCAAGGAAATCATATATAATAGAATGTAAAATAATACAACTGTTCATTTCCAAAATTAAACATCAGACTTACAAATAGATATTAACTTCAGCTAGAGAAAGTTATAGCTGCTTGCCCCCATAACACTGATATATAACATACATACACAGTGGAAATAAAATAGATAACTAGATAATCTTGGAGCCGCCTGCTCCATGCTTCTCCAAAATGCATCCGCGCCTGGACTGCTTGGCCGCTCATACAATTTGAGTACCTAAGAGTTTTAGGAAAAGAAAGAAGAACTTCGGGTCAGACATGAGTCTTGTGTGAGTGAACTCCAAAGAGCTAAATTGTTATACTCAAATAAAGGTATCTCATAAGATCGTGCCGTATATAAAAACGAACTAATTTTTATCTTTAAACAAAACATTTCAATAGGAAATCCAGTGATACTATATTAATTTCTAGAATTTAAAATAAACATTGAATCTTAGCCGAAACGGTTACATTATATACATTCCAACATATTTGGTATTCAACTAAGTTCGTAAAGGCACATATTGAAAAATGGATGACATATAATGACATGGCTACTGTGGTATCACATGCCATAATACACCCCTAGAAAAATGTGCCAATGGTCTCACATGGACCCTCGCCCACACAGGCCCGCTTACCCCCTGCTAGATAGTACCATACCCTAATGGTGCGACCCGCATTGCCCTGCTTATGAAGTAATTCCTGGTCGTGAGGCTTGATGATACGTTTTACCTTTTTGTATTGTAACCGCATTTGGAATTTTCTAACACTGCCCTCCAAGCAACAATGCAATGTCAGTATTCGTCCATACAAGTTGTTCAAGGTATGGACAAACCAAAGGCACTACTTCTACTACATTCTTTATGGAATAACCCTCTGGACCAATAGCAGCCCTTGCACTTCAAAGATCTTCATCTTCGATTATATCATCTTCAAGATAATCCAATTCCAACGTTTACGTTGGTTCGAAGTGGTTTTTAGATGACTCATGTTTATCCGATCCTAGACTCTTCGAACCAGTATTCGATAATTTTAAAACAGATCAAGTTATCAATAGTGGACAAACCATTATTAGGGCGTAAGTATAGATTCTTACATGAAAAAATTAGACATCCTATACTTATCTCCACTTTCTGATTTCAAACGGTGCTTTCCCTTGATTAACAATGAAGTCAGACAAGTTAGAAAACTCTCTTTATCTTAATGCACATTCTGACTTCTTGGAATAGGGATGAGTTTCCATACCTTGAAATTTGATGTTAAGTATACAATGAAGTAGCTTCTATATACTTAATTAATCATGACCCATTTATTGAAATTAACTCTCTTATGCTTATCATATTTCTGACATTTTGACTTCTCTATCCCTCCTCAAGAAAATCTGGTTCTAGATCTCACAAATAGAGGAAAGCCTACACATTGACTTTTAGTGTTAAATACAAGATGGCTTATTTTTCATAAAATGTATCGACGTTTTAGCACAACTTATCATATTTTTTGGCTACTTAATGGAACATACAAAGAAATCCCTTGCATTTAAAAACATCCTTTGTAAAAGTTATTTGTTTATAAACAAAACCGACCTTTGGAAACAAAGTGATTTAAAATTAAAACTTTTACTTAATTAATTGATAATAAATTTAAACCTTTTATTTAAATAATAATTTAAACTTTTATTTAAGTAATAATTTTTGAACGTATTTTAACATTTTGAAGTTCCTCTTATTTACTTATAATATATTTTAACAGTTTTTTAAAAAATACCTAAAATTGAAATTACCTTTTGTTTACACAAAAATTATCGATTTATGAACTGCGTCCATAGCAACTATTGCTATATAGACCATACCTTTTAATTTTTTTTAAAGATTAAAATGGCTTTCTTAATCTTTTCCTTCTGTGTTTAAATCACTTAACAACATTGTATAAAGGTCTGAAAACAAAATGTAAAGTTTGAAAAGCCCTATTAAAAACATTTTGGAAACGAGGAAGTAAACTAATTTAAAGTACACAAATTTCGATGTCGAAACATAAACCAATTCAAGTGTTAACTTTCCATTCAACATAAAATCATCCATATACATAAGCACATACATATATATAAATGTAAATGACGTCCACAAAAAAAGGAAAGATCATCACTTGTAAATAATTACTTAAGTACTTCGACTACATTTCAAGTCGCCACAAATCACCACATATGTCATCCGATTCATGTAAGAACCAATCCAAACAACATTTTTTTTAAATAAGCAACTAATTAACTAATATTATCATCCAAATAATAAAGTTAAAATCTTTGATTTTTTAGGTGAGATTTACTCACCAAAATGAACGCGAACGCAAATCAAATGTATTATAACTTTGCACCAACACCTGGATCTTACTTTTTTTTGCAAGGAAGCCAAGTCTAACTTTTCTTTTCAGAAACTTGATTTTGTATGAAGCTAAATGGGCTCAACCTAGGTGTACATTGGCTTGGCCATGGTTGAGGAAGGCGTGACCTTGATTCAAAAATAGATTCTTGGTCTTTTTTTTGAAGGTAGGTGAATAACTTTAAACAAGTTTTAAGGATTAAAAGCGAAAAAGAGGATATTTTTATTTTGAAAATTTTAGTGAAGACATGGAAAGGAAAATGGAAGCTTGGAAAATAAGATGTAAGAGTTTTGAAAATGAATGACAGTGAAGTAAATGAGAATTGAAAAGGCAAAATTGTTTTTATATAAAATAAAATATAGAAACTACAGAAATGCCCTTGATAATTACCATATACAATACCCTCCATATCGAAATGCCACCTCACCTCTACCTTCCTTACTCGATACACCATCCATCTCCTAACCTCTCATCGCCATCAGTTCACCTCTTTCCATGACTTGATGTTACCTTTTATACCATTTTTTTATATTTTAAAAGAAAAGTCAAATTTACTTTATTCACTTACGTATAAATTTAAACCTATTTAACTCTAACCACTTCCTTAATTAAAGCACATGTTATTAATATACATGTGTGTATATACACATAAATACACTCTAATGTATACAACATGTTCCGATAACTTTTAAACGATGAAAATTCGAAAATTAAAAAATAATTTTCGTTCACATTTTATATTTTTCTCCGAACTAACTATTTTTGCAAACCAAAATTTAAAATGACCTTTTAATCTTTAGCCATTACCTAAAAGAGGTCTATTAAAGTTATAAAATCCATTAATTAATTATTTAATAAATATCAATTATTCACATATAAAGTGATTAAATTACGGGTCGCTACATTTTCCCGCTTAAAAGAATTTCATCCTGAAATTTACATACAAAACTATATATCATGATAACTTGAAAGGGCATACATTATATATGATGAAACAAATATAAAAGATACATACTTAGCAACTACATCACAAACAGTGAGTACACAATCCACACAACAAGCAAACTACTGTCCATCATCAACTTGGGATAAGTCTCTCTCATGCAATCTTCAATCTCCCAAGTGCAGTCTTTGGAATCTTCACTCCACTGAACTTGAACCAATCTCATGACTTTATTATGCTCAATGAACAATGCAAATTGGATGCCTTATCGTGGCCAAATTTGGTTCCAAATCCTCTTGAATAGATGGCTCAAAAATAAGTGATGGATCAAGCACATACCTCCTCAAATGTGATACATGGAAAACATTATGGACTCCTGATAATATTTCCGGCAACTCCATTCTATAGGCAAACAGTCCAATCTTTTCATGAATTTGAAAAGGCCCAACATATCAATATATGCCAACTTCCTAGCTCTTCTAAATCGAACAACTCCTTTAATCGTGAAAATCTTCGTAAACACAAAGTCTCCGATTGAAAATTCCAAATCCTTTCACTTTTAATCAATATAGTTTTGTTATCAATCCCAGGCTTCCTTCATCCTCCTTTTGATTACATAAACCTTCTCTGTAGCTCCTTGAATCATATCAAGTCCAAACACTATACGATCCCTAGTTTCCACCCAACATGACGATGATTTACATCATGTCCATAAAGAGCTTCATAGGGTGCCATGCCAATGCTTTCTTGATAACTGTTGTTGTATGAGAATTCCACTAAGTGAAGATGATCTTCACATGATCCTCCAAAGTCCAAGATACATGCTCTCAAAAGATCGTCCATAATTTGATTAACTCTTTTCGTCTGCCCATCTGTTTGAGGATGGTATGCTATGCTCAAAGTTAGCTTTGTCCCCAAAGCTAGCTGTAGTGCTTCCCAAAAATGACTGGTAAAGATCGGATACGATTACTTACAATGCTAACTGGAACCCCATGCAGTCGAACAGTCTCTGTTATATGAATCTCTTCTAAAGTTGTTGTAGTTCTCATCTGTTTTACTGGGATAAAATGTGCGCTCTTGGTTAACTGATCCACAATGACCCAAATACCTTCATTACCTCCCTTGATCTGGGTAACCCATTAATAAAATCCATTGACATTTGCTTCCGTTTCTAATTTGGGATCACAAGTGGTTGTATTAATCCAATAGTTCTTTGATGATCTCCTTTGATTTGCTTTCATTCCCTTCCACCAGAATACCCTCTTTATATCCCGATGGATCTTCGAAATACAAGGATGGATACTTAACTTAGATTTATGGCATTCCGTCAAAACTTCTTGCCTAAGACCATCAACATTCAGAACGCATAACCTTTCGTTCATTCGAAAAATTCCACGGCTATCTATCTCAAAGCTCAAACATCGACCTCTTCAACTCCTGGCATAAACTCTAAAAGATGACTATCTTCTCTTTGCTTGCTTGCATTCCTTCAGTAGAGTCGGAGTAACTTCCAAAAGAGCCAAGACCGCATTCCTACTCAGAGCATCTACTACCACATTCGCTTTTCCTAGCATTTAAAATATCCAAGTTATACGCCGCTGGAAATTACAACCACCACTGCTGCCTCATATTCAAATCTTTTTGCATGGAAAGATACTTCACGCACTTATGATCCGTGAAGAGCTCGAACTTTTCGCCTAACAAATAATGCCTCTGTATCTTTATTGCAAACACAACATCTAATAATTCCAAATTATGTGTTTCATAATTCCGCTCATAAGGCTTCAGCTGCCTACTAGCATATGTAATGACTCAACTATGCTGCATCAGAACTACACCAAATCCTACACCATAAGCATCTCTATATACAGTCAATCCTCTACTTCCATCCAGAATAGCTAGAATTGTAGCGATGGTCAACCTATTTTTTAGCTCAACAAACTCTTCCTTACAATTCAAAGTCTAAATAAACTTCTCGTCCTTCTTCATCAACTTTGTCAGGTATGAGGCAATTTGGAGAAGTCTTAGATAAACCTTCTATAATATCCGGCCAAGCTTAAGAAGCTTCAAACATCCATTGGAGTCTACAGTATCTTCCACTCTTAAACAGCCATTACCTTTGCTAGATCAACCGAAATACCATCCCCTGACACGACATTTTTGAGGAATCTTACTTCCAATTTCCAAAAACGATGCTTAGAAAATTTAGCTTTTACACTTAACATCTTCACACCACTTCCAAATGGTGTTTATGTTCTTCCTCAATCTTAGAGTAAATAAGGATATCGTCTATAAAGACCAACACAAATTTTTTTAGCACATCTTTAAAAACTCGATTCATAAGATCCACAAAATAAGCGGATGTATTAGTATCCTAAAAGGCATAACTAACCACTTGAAGTAATTGTCCAGTCTTCTAAATGCTAGTGAGGGAATACTATCCTCCAACGCACTTAAGCGGTGAAGCTATGGCAAGGTCTATTTGGAAAAATACTCGAGCACCATGAAGTTGGTCAAACATGTCACCTATATGGGTAAGGGATACATATTTTGAATTGTCTACTTTTTCAGCTCTTGATAATCCATACAAAGTTTTAATGAACCATCTAATTTTACAACAAAAACTACATCTACTCCCCAACTTGAGCGACTTGGTCTAATTAATCCTCTTCTCAACAAATGATCTGTCTGATCCCTTAGCACCTTTTTCTCTATCAGATCCATTTTATGAAAATGTTGAGTAATAGGTTTCCAACCAAGAACTAAGTTAATACGAAAATCAATCTCCCAATGTGGAGGTAGACCGTTAACTTCTTCGAAAAGATCAGGGAAATCCTTAACAATTGTTATTGATCCTAACTCTTTTTGGGATGAATCAAGGGCATATAAGAACTACTCATACATTTGTCTAGATCATCAAATGAAACTTTAAGATGATTCCCTCTCTTAGTTTGCAATAATAACATCTTTTCAACACAATCAAGAACAACTTTATTTTCCACTAGCCAATCCATACCAAGTATAACATCAAACTCCTTAAAATCTAGGATAAACAGGTCATAAGAAAAATGGTGAATATGGTAAGAAATCGATATATCTTCGCAAATCATGCATAGATTAATTGTACCTCCTACGTGATTAGATATACAAATAGGTGTTTCTACAATTCTTACAAAAGTTGAAATATACTTACCAATTCTAGAGAAACAAAACTATGAAAGGCAACTCTTCACTACATGCCCTGGTTGTTGACAGTGGTAACAAAGCGTCTTCTGAACAATAAAAGAGTTAGGTCCTTTCGGCTGCTTCGAAGCTTTAGAATTTTTACAAAATCTTACCAGGTGGCCCTTCTGCTTACACAGAAACACTCAACATTCTTGAACCTGTTCCCTTTGTAATGAGCCAGAATTTCAGTCATTTGAATTTAGAATATTTAATTGATTTTAAATATTGGAAAGTAAATTTTATAATTTAAATAACTTATAATTCATATATAGCGATTTATTGGGTAATTAAATTGTTAAATTTAATATTTAGAATTGTTTAAATAAATGAGTCTCGAATTTGATATGAAAAAAAATGATTTCAAAAATTGAATTAAATTCTATTTAAATAAGGAGGATAGTAAACTTTTAAATTGGATTTAAAAGTAATTAAACTGATTTTGGAAATAATTTATTTTAATTAATGTGTAAAAATAGCCTTCTGGGGCATTGTCTGGAATTTTGAAGAAATCGATTTCATTGGACCTGTAACAATGAATTATTATATGTTTCTGAATTTCACGGCGATTGGACATATCGTTTGCTCGTGAACTCAACTTGAAAAGTTATATTCTGTATATAATGGAATTGTCTCCTGATATATATTCCATTATGTTCGGAATAGGGGTGTAACATATAAAACTCCTGGTGGCATGCTTTGTTTGGAGTTTGAAATTTTAAAGTGTGAATAGTGCCGCGAAAATTTTCTATATAAGGGCATTAACTTCCTTCATTTAAAAAACCCTAACCCTAAAAGCTTCAATCGCCATTAAAACATTAGCTTCATCCAACATCCATCAATTCATGGCAAGGTAGGAGTAAAATTAGCCAAAACGTTCAACACGAAAGTTAAAGAGCTCGTCTCTACGAGTTCATCCAAATCAACTGACCGTCGAATCATCGATAATGGGAGCTTTGATTTTGGCACGTTCTAAGTGCAGCTGCATTCATTTTTGGGCTCGGTTTTTGGAGCAGTAGTGCGTGCGTGAACGGCGGCAGGTGAAGCGGTGCATGAGCGGTGACGTGAGCAGGTGGCAGTAGTGAACTCTGGTTTTGTCACGATCGTTTAAATTAAAAAAAGAAAAATTCGCCTAAAAATCGAGCGCATACGAGCGGAGGAAAAGGTTAAAGTTTTATAAATTTTAATTTTAAGTCAATTATTCGAATGTTCGTTAATTCATAACCTTTTCGTACGAGGTCGGTTCTAAGCGCGGCAAGTTGCGTTACGCTCGAATCAACGAGTACAATAATATGGAGTTGGATTGGATGGATTCGGAGCTAGTGGCAATTTTGGGTTAAATTGAACGACCATTCAATTTTAATCCAAACCGAAGCGCTTTGGCGATTTCTGGAATTTCTATGAGTTAACTCACCTCTTTGGCCCACTTATATCTTTATATAGGTGTGGATAATTTTATTTATGTTATTTATTTCTTATTTGGATGATTTACTTTATTTTTTAGTTGGTTTGGATATATTCCCGCATATTGGAGTGGATGAGACCCTATTACATTCCCGTGTATGAGCGGGTGACCCTTTGTATACGATCCCGCCTTGAAGCTGTTGATTTCATAGACTGTATTGATGCACATGATAGGTTGGAGTGATCTAACAGGATTCCTCATATAGTTGATTTTACTTTTCATATATTTTGCTATATGATGTGTTGGATGCCATATTTGATGACATGCATATGTTTTTGCTTATTTAGTGCTATAATGGCACTGGGCCATATTTTTAGTATTTTGAAATACTATAAAATAGTGATTTTGAACTGAAAAGATTTTCAATGTAATGTTAGAAGTATATATGTTTTAATAATTTTAAATTATTAAAAGAAATTAAATTATTTTAAATAAATAAATAGTGTGATTTTTGGTGTTATGAAAGTATAGTTTTGAGAAATATTATTAAATAGAGATTTTTGAATAAGTTTATAAAAAGGATCTGTAAAAGTGATATTTTATGTATAAAGAAATAGATTTATAATCAGAATTTGTAAATATTTTGTAAATGGATTTGAAATTTATTTAGTATATGGATGTATAAATAGATTTTACAAATAAATTAGATTTATAAAGAATGGATTTAGAAGTGGATTTTGATAGTAAAATGATTATTTATGTAAATGAATGATTTATAAATAGAATTTTGTAAATAAAGAGATTATATAAAATAGAAGTTTTATAAAATTGAATGGAGATATATAATATTTCTATAAATATGAAAATGATTTATGTTGCGATTTAAGTACAGATTTTTATGTAAACGAAATACATTCAAGTTTTTGAAAGTTAAATATCTTTTAAAGAAATATTTTGAAAGTAATACTTTTGATGAAGTTAACGGATTTTAAAGTGATAGCCTTTAAAAGTAAATATCTGAAAGCAATAATTTCAAATGGAGTTTAAATGATTTTAAAAGATGATTTAAAATGTGATATGTATCTAAAAGATAGGTTTCAACATTTATTGTTGCAATAGATGTTTTCGGGGAAGTATTGAAGACATGGACTATAGCACTGTTGTTATAGTAAATGATTTTCGAAAGAAAATGTTTTATATAGTACGTGGGATTTTTATGTATATATAATTAATTATATCCCTATACTAGTGTTTTTGGTTGTCATAACGTTGTTTTATACAACGTTCGTATTGCTTTTTCATTGTGAAATATACGAATTGTTTCTTATGATTGTACTAAAGGCATGGTGGTATAAAAACATTGCTTCTTATACTTAACACCTATAACGATCCAGAATTTTAGTCGTTTGAAATTTGTATATTTAATTGATTTTAAATATTCAAAAGTAAATTTTATAAGCTGAATAATTTGTATTTCGAATATTATGTTTAATTGGACAATTAAACTATTAATTTAATATTTGGAGTTGTAGAAATAATTGGAATTTGAATTTAATGTGAATGAAAATAATTTATAATGTTTAATTAAATTTTATTTGAATTGGAATGATGTTTGAGAACTTTTGAAATTGAATTAAAAGTTAATTTATAGAAATTGAATATTTTAATATTTAATTAACATGTGAAAATAGTCATTTTTGACACATTCTCAGATTTCGATGAAACTAGTTTCATTGGATCCATATGTTATATTGTTATAGGAGTTCAAATTTTATGTCAATCGGATTTATGATTTAGTCGTTGCAAGCTGAAACGTGTAGAAGTTTGTTTAGGTAAATTTAATTTTAAATAAGTCGACTCAAAAACCTATCTTCCAAATACGATCGAGATGGCTCATGATATATATTCCATTATGCTCGGAATAAGAGTAAAACATTATAAACACCAGGCGCCACGCTACAATTGGAGTACGAAATTTTTTCGAATAAATAGTGTCGTGAAATTTTATATAGAAGAACAATATTTTCTGAAAATTACTCGATCCTAATTTTTCTAAACCCTAGCCACTGTTTAGAGTTCAATGGCCAGAAATTCACCTCGTTCCCCCTCGATTATCTCTACATCCACACATAATTAGTCGAAGCTTTCAACTACAAAAATATAGAGCTCCTCGAGCTCGATGAATTCAACGGTGATGATGTGTTTTAAAGCAGCAACGTGGCGGCAAATCGAGTTCAAATGCACATTGTTCGAAGGTGTTTTTCATGGTAATGAAGTGACAGAGTTCGTCCATATTGACAGTGAAGGTGGAGCTCGGCTAGGGCTTTGAAATGATAGTCTTGGATCATGCTATGGCGTCGTGGTGGTGGTGCGACATTCACTTGATAGAGGCAGCTGATGGGTTGTTCAACAATGTGAAGGTGCCCAAGAAGAGGATGGGTGGCCAGGTCTCATCTTTTGAAAATCAATGGCTAGGATTGGTTTGAGGTTTATTAAAAAAAAAGGAATTTGTAAATTAGTTCTTATATAAATTTTATAAAATTTAAAATATCATAACTTCTTCATACGAGGTTCGTTTTTGACGAAACAAATTGCATCGGGTTTGTATTGACGTGCACTACAGAAGTGGTTTGTTATTGATTAGAGCTAGTGAAAGTTTAGGTAAAATTAAATGCTTGTTTAGTTTTATTCGGAATAAAACACTACAACTGCTATTGGGATCAAAATGAGTACAACTCGCTCTTTTTGACTCACTGATATTTTTATATAAGTGAGAAAAAATTATTTTGTGTTGATTGATGATTGTTTGGATGATATTATATATATATATATATATATGTTGGTATTTGAATATATTCTGGCCTATTGGAGCAGATGAGACCTTATACGTTCCCGTGTATGAGCGGATGACCTTTTGTACGTGCGTATGCCTCGAAGCAGACAATGTACATATATTCTAATATGTATATTTGTTGAAGGTGACAGGTTGGAGGGATCCAACTGGATTCCTCACCAGTGCTGATTTTATTTATAGATATTATGATATATGCTTTTATCATATGATATTTGGATCTTTGGATGTTATGATTGGTGTGAATCCCCTTATTTATTGCTGTTGCAGCATTGGGCCATATTTTGGTAATTTAAAAATGTTAAAATGATGATTTCAAATTTAAAAAGGAATTCAAATTGATTTTGAAAATATATAATTTTGAATTATTAAGGAAATGAAAAATTTTTAAATAAACAAAAGTTATAATTTTTATGTTATAAAAATTATCATTTTTGTGAAATGGAATCAAAATAAGATTTTTTGAAATATGGAGTTAACTATTTTGTAAAATAGTTAAATTGATAATTTTTGAATTATTATAAATGGTTTATATATAAGATTTATAAAATTGATATTTTATAAATCAAAATAATGGAATTATAATGGAGTTTTTATAAGTATTAAAATGAAGTTATAAATGGATCTTATAAGTGAATAATATTTATAATCCGTGAAGTTATAAAAGAATGAATTTGCAGATAAGAAAATTATAAGTAAATTAACTTATAAGTGGATTTTGTCATACAAATGAGATATAAATGAGATTAGTTAATAAAGGGATTTTATTCACGATTTTGTACAGCGGACAATCCTTTAAAAAATGTGTAGAAGTTTTAAATTTGGTAAATGAATCATATTAACGATCTTGAACAGTGAAAAATCTTTTAAATAAAATAAATGTTTCAAAGTGATTTTTTAAATGTATTTAAATGGTTTGAAGATGTTTTAAAATGTGTTAAGTATCGAATGCATCGATTTCAACATTCATTGTTGAAAAAGACGTTTTTGAGAAGTAAGGAAATGATGAACAATAACATTATTATTATAGTAAATGATTTTCGAAAGGAGATGTTTTGTATAGTATATGGGATTTATATATCTATCTGATTATCCAATCCATACTAAGTGATTTTGGGTTGTCGTAAAGATGTTTTACGCAACATTTGTTTTGACCCAAATAAATATGTTTAAGAGATCGTTTCCTTATAGAATAAAAATATACTTAATCATGATTTAAATATATGTAATATTTTCTAAGTGTTGAAAATAAATTGATTTGGGAATTACTTATTATTAAATAAGTATACGGAAATGTTTTCCAATATAGAAAGTTGAAATGGTTTTGAGAATATATCCTTTTAAAGATAATTTGAATTGAATATTTGCAAAGTGACTTAATTAATAAAAAATTAATTAAAAGGGCCCAGTGATTGCATATGGTGGTAGATATTTGTTTGTTGCTTTGATAGTCAAATAACCGACTATCAAATTTGGCCATTTTAGTTCCTCGACTTGTTGTGGGGACTATTTAATCGTACACTAGTACGTAGCCATCTGTGTAGGCTTGATTATCATTTTTGTTGAGAATGTTAATTCGCGTAGTGTGGAGTATTACTCTAATTGAGCTTCCTTCTTAGCCGAAGGATAGAAAGTTGAAAGTTGGAGATGTGATAAGTATATGAGACTTAGTTTTTGTGTGAGGTTGAGAAATACTTTTGCGTTGTTGGTGCAAAGTGACCGGGATTGGTTTATCCAAAAACCACTTCGGACCTACGTATATGCGTTCGATTGTGCAAGTTATCGATGATATTGATATTTAGGACTTTCATAGTGAATGAATGCTTGTTGATCGTTTGTGGTTAATATACCAATATACATATAGTAGCAGTAGTCTTTTCATTATGAATATCCAATGCAAGGACTATTCACTACTAATTCTATGGATTTTTCGATAGAATGTGGTAGGAAAGTACCTTCGGTTTGTCCTATTCTTGGACAACTTGTATGGACGTTCATTTGATATTGCATTTCTAAAGATTATGTACATTGTTTTTTACAAACGTACGTCAATGGTGGCGGTGAAGGCAACTTCTCTTAAGTTAACACCCTCCTTGAGACGTACGAGCTCAAGGGTTGTATTTTTTGTGGAAGGAGATAAGTAGTCAATGGAAATGGCCGTGTGGCATTCAAAGTGATGTGATATGTGAAAGGTAATCATTACCTTAGGCCTCATCAATCGGAAATGATCAAAACAAGGTTAGATGCGGCAAGCCTAAGTGGGTCATTCTTAATTAGGATATGATCTTCCTCTTCTAGATATATTTCTTCACGTTATGACTTTCGGGATGCAAATTAATGTGGTTTTATGCTATGAGGGCCCTCAAAAAGGTCGGTAACGACCAGGGGATGACATATTCGGTGCTACCTAGATATGGAGGTAGGTTTGTCTTGTGTTGGTAGAGGAACCATGTGATGGTTTCTCAGTACATTCTTCTAGAGATGTACTGCCGAAAGGCAGTCCCTTCACCTGGTCATTTATATGGAAATCCAAACTCAGTTATGTGTCTGCCATTTTGATTTATAACCCATTTTGGGCTATATGCTGGAATTTAATTAATGTACCAATTTCGTCTGTGATTAATATTATTTGTGCAGTAGACACTATTATAATATAAGAGGATTGGATATGAAATGTTTTGGTTATCGTAAGGTAAAAACATATCCGTGTTTATGTGCGGGCGTATCTTACAAGATACTTTTGTTTTGAAAGGAAAAGTTTTGGTAAATTCAATAAATTCAGTTAAATGTGTTTCTCACGCTGATTTACCAAACCGATCTGGGCATTCTTTCCTTTCAATGCTCGAGTTGGACTGAGTATATTTACAGGTTCAGCTTTGGTCCTTTTGGAGCTTCAACAGGAGAGCTGGAGATCTTCATTTTCGTATACACATATCAGTTTTGCTTAGTGATGTTCGTACATGATAGAGGGTTAAAGCTTCTTGTTAGGTAGCGAATGGATGACGCTTACTCCTACATGTCCCTGAGATCGAGTTTCGAGGGGTTGGTTTGCTAGGTTGGCTTACAGTCAAGAGGCTGGCCATAAAAGAAAAGCGTGAGGTACCCATGTGAGCTGTTGTGGAGTTTATCCACTGTCGATGGTTGCAAAGCCTAAATCATCACAGTTTGTATTAGGGCTTAGATTTAGTATATTCCTAGGCTTTGCTGTGTACTCGATATTGATAGGGTCAGTAGCACCATAGATTGAGTTTGAGCGTATTATATATATGAGCACGTATTTGTTAGTGATTATAAAAATGTTTTATATTGTGTTTACTTATCTGTGAAGCTATTTATAAATTCTGGTCGGTATGTGGGATGCCATGTTATCGATAATAATTTCTAAACACTTGAACGAGGCAAGTCGACATAGTATTGATTTTAAGTTGCGTAAATGAAATAATTTTACCTTGATTATATTTTATATATAAAAGAAATGATTTTTCAGAAATTATTAAAGTGTATATAAATTAATTGTTTGGTTGTTTGAATATATAAATAAATATGTAAGTTAATAAATGTTGTTTGAATAATCTAAACAAAAATAACAGTTGTAAAAGAATAAATTATATAAACAAGTGAATTATAAAGTATAAAATTATAATTAATCCGATCTACAATTATGAAATGATCTTATATATAAGAAGTGAAACTAAATGAATATATTTATAAATATGAGTTGTAAACAGAAATGAATTTAAATTAAGAAGTTGAAAATTTGAATCCTATTGATTTTGGCAGTTGTTTTTCAAAGTTTAAAGAGGTTATATTATTATAAATCTAAATAAGATAAGTAAATTTGAAATGAATCTTATATAATAAAGTAAAACAGTGAAATTATATAAGTAAAAGATTTATAAACTTGATTTGTAAATAAAAAAGGATCTTTAAAAGAATACAAAGCACTGAATTCACTATCGTTGCTGGAAAATAATAAGGGTGATGACTGCAGCATTATCAGTATCATTTTTGAGTTTTTGTATGATGGATTTGCTACCAATTGGAAATTGAAATTTAAGTTTTGTTGTAATAAATAAATTTGAATTTAAAATCCAAGTTGAAATTGAGAAATATAAGTAAAATGAATTTGGACTTATAATATGAAATAAAAGTTTAACTTTAGTAAAATTAAATAAATTGAATTGGATTTGAACCAAATTAAATAAGTTATTGAAATGGAAATTAAACTTAAGAGGAAAGTGATTATATAATATGAATTTGAAAGTTTGAATATTTAGTTGTATAACTTATAAAATGGAAAAATGTAATAAAACCAAATGTTAAAATGGTTAAACAATTCTGTTAAGCAAAACAAAACTTGAATTTGAATAGCGATATGAAATTTAACTTAAATAAAGAAAAAGAAATGAGCTAATGAATTGAGTTAAATAAAATAGAATTTGAATTAAAATGAGAAGTGAACTTAAGTTCTATAGTGAATGTAAATGCAAGTGAAAATGAAATAAAACCTAACTTAAGTGACGACTGAATGAAGTTGAAATTGATATTAACAATGAAAAAATATTGAAGTGATGAATATGAATTTGAGTTATATAATGGAAATTCAATTTTAGTTGTAAAATGAATTAGCAATTGAATTAATGAATTAAATTAGACTAATAAAATAAATTGGTAAATGAAATATGGATTGAATGTTAATCAGTCGAATGTAAATAAATTGATATGGAATAAAAGATGTAAGTGTTAATTCATTAAAAGCTAATGAAATAGGGAATTGAATAATTAAATGGAAATCAATTAGAAATCTACCAATTAGAATTATATGTTAAACCAAATAGAATGTAAACGAAGTAAATTAAATAAAGATGGTTATGTTGGTTATACATTGGTTGTTAGATGAATGTTAATTGATTGTACAGAAATTCATTAAATGTTAATTAAGTTGAATTAATGAAATTGAGAGCTAAATAATTGGATTCAGATTGATAGTAAGTGAATCTAAATAGAATTGAATTTGATTTAACTTGAAAGTGAACCAACTTGATTGTGAATTAGAGAATGTAAACTTATTGAATATGAATAAATGAATATTAGTAAAATCAAATGTTAATGAATCAAATGTGAATAAATTGAAAACCAATTCAATGGATATTAATAAGAAATGAATGAATGTTGATTTGGTTATGGATTGATTGGATAGATATTGGATGTTAGTTGGATGATAGTTGTTTGATGGTTGAATTTTTTGCTTTTGATTTCATTTGTCATATTGGCATATATAGTTGTTATATTGGTATATGTTGTATATTGATGTTACTTTCCATATATGTATGTACTTAAGTGTTTAGTAGGTGCGGATGGCGCATGCTTCGCATTTGGAGCTCACTTTCGCGCTATATTAGCCGTATATGCTCAATAATAATATATAAAGTACATATCTCAGATTACATATTGTACTTTTATATTTTTTCCATACGGGATACCTCATCCTCAAAGATGAGATGTATATTTGTGATATATATATATATGTTGTCATCGTACTACGGTCGAACCGCGCAAAGGAGACGCTGGTAAAATTTTTAAAAAATTTAAAGCGTTAGAATTTTTTGGGAAAATTGGAAAAAAATTGATAACTAAAATTTTGATTTTGAGTTAAAATTTGAAACGACATTTGTTGGCTTTGGAAAAGATAACTAAGTATGAATTTGCAAACTTAGAGAAGTTTCTATAAGAAGTTTAACTAATGGATTCAAAAAAAGTTAAAAAGGTTTAAATGGATTTGGTAACCTAATTTGAACGATTTGTTTTGAAAAGTTAATGGATTTTGTAGCTTTTTCTTATTTAGTAATTTCGAGGACGAAATTCTTTTAAGTACGGGAGAATGTAACGACCAGAATTTTAGTCATTTGAAATTTGTATATTTAAATGATTTTAAATATTCAAAAGTAAATTGTATAAGCTGAATAACTTATATTTAGAATATAATGTTTAATTGGATAATTTAATTACTAATTTAATATGGAATTGCAGAAATAATTGGAATTTTGAATTTAATGTGAATAAAAATGATTTATAAAGTTGAATTAAATTCTATTTGAATTAGAATGATGTTAAAGAACTTTTGAAAGTGAATTAAAAGTTAATTTATAGAAATTGAATATTTTAATATTTAATTAACGTGTAAAAATAGTCATTTTTGACACAGTCTTAAACTTCGATGAAACTAATTTCATTGGATTCGTAATGCTATATTATAGAATTTCAAATTTCGTCTCAATCAGATTTACGGTTTAGTCGTGGTAAGTTGAAATACATAGAAATTTGTTTAACTAAATTTTAATTTAAATAAGTCGATCCGAAAGCCTGTCTTCCAAATACGATCGAACTGGCTCCCGATTATATTCCATTGTGTTTGGAATAGGAGTAAAACATTATAAACACCAAGCAGCACGCTTTGATTGGAGTTCGAAAAAATTTCGGATGAAAAGTGTCATGAACTTTTCTATAAAAGGACATTGTTTTCTTAAAATTTGAAAGGACCCAGAATTTTAATCATTTGAAATTCGTATGTTTAATTGATTTTAAATATTCAAGAGTAAATTTTATAAGTTGAATAACTTATATTTCGAATATCTAGATTTAATTGGATAATTAAATTGTTAATTTAATATTTGAAATTGCTGAAATAATTGGAAATTGGATTTATTATGAATGAAAATGATTTATAAAGATGAATTAAATTCTATTTGAATTATAATGATGTTAGTAAACTTTTAAAATTGAATTAAAAGTTAATTTGTAGAAATTGAATATTTTAATATTTCATTGACGTGTAAAAATAGTCATTTTTCATACAGTCTCGGATTTTGACGAAACCAGTTTCATTAGATCCGTAATATTATATTATTGTAAGATTTCAAATTTCGTATCAATCGGATTTATGGTTGTCCGGGCAAGCTAAAACACGTAGAAGTCTGTTTAAGTGAATTTTAAATTTAAATAGTTCGATTCGAAAAACTATCTTTCAAATACGATCGAATTGGCTCCCGATATATATTCCATTGTGTTCGCAATAGGTGTAAAACATTATAAACGCCAGACATCACGCTTCGTTTGGAGTTTGAAAAATTTTCGGATGAATAGTGTCATTGAATTTTCTATATATGGACCTAACTTTTTCTATTATGCGCAAGACCTAATTCATCTAGGGTTAGCCACCACATACAAAACCAATGGCTAGAATTTTCGATTCCTCTCCACTTAAAATCTCTCGGTCCATCAAGAACTTGGAAAATCCTTCAACTACAACATTGTAGAGAACCTCGAGCTCTACACGATCAACAGTTATGATCGAAAAATATGAAGCGGATCGACGGCAATCTTTGTTACAACTTTCGGATTTCATTCACATTTTTTGAGGCCTCTAGGAGACCGAGCTTCGTGATGTTCAAGGAGGTGACACGCAGTAGTACGAGCTTTCGAACGACGGCCTTTGATCGTCGTCAAGATGATCGATGGATTCACAAAAATTGATGATATATGGCGGCCGATGGGTTGTGTTCACCTAGGTATCACACGATGAGGAAGAAGGAGGAAGTAGCGGCTAGGATTTGATGGTGAGGAAATGAACACCTCTGATGATTCTGGTTTTAAAAACAAAAAAATGAAATTGATTTATATAATATAAATTCATACAAACTTCTAAAAGCTATAACTTCTTCATACGAGGTCCATTTTTGACGAAACGAGTTGTGTTGGGTCCATATTGACGAGCATTACAATTTAGAACTGGTTTGGATTTGATTGAAGCTAGTGTAAATTTTGGATAAAATTAAATGGATGTTTAATTTTATTCAGAATAAAACACTACAACTGTTATTGAACCAAAGTGAGTACAACTCACTCTTTTTGACTCACTGATATTTTTATACAAGTGACAATAATTTTATTATATGATGATTGATGATTGTTTGGGTGATATATGACATATTATCTATATATTGATTGGTATTTGGATAAATTCTAGCCTATTAGAGCAGATGAGACCCTATATGTTCCCGTGTATGAGCGGAAGATTCTTTGTGCACGCGTCTACCTCGAAGTGAACATTGTATACATATTCTAATATGTACATTTGATGTAGAAGACAGGTTGGAGGGATCCAACTAGACTCTTCATCATTGTTGATTTATTTATCGATACTATGATAAATGCTGTTATCATACGATATATGATATTTTGGTTGCTATGATTGATGTATTTAGTGTTGTTGCAGCATTGAGCCTATTTTTGGTAATTTAAAATGTTAAAGTGGTGATTTCAAAATAAAAAGGATTTTCAAGTGGTTTTGAAAATATACGTTTTTGAATTTTGAATTGTAAAGGAATGAATTTATTTTGAATAAGTAAATATTATGATTTTTATGTTATAAAAATTATGAAGTTTTAATCAGAATATGATTTTTAGAAATATGGAGTTAACTATTTTGTAAATAGTTTAAAGTGGTTTTTTGTAGTTATTATAAACGGTTTATATATAAGATTTGTAAAATTGATATTTTATAAATCAAAATAATGGAATTATAAAAAAGTTTTGTAAGTGTTAAAATGAAGTCATAAATGGATATTATAAGTCAATAAGATTTATAATTTGATGAAGTTATAAAAAGAACGAATTTTGGAAATAAGAGAATTATAAGAAATTGACTTATAATTTGTATTTTTGGCATGTAAATGAGATATATATAGAATTGGTAATTAAAGTGATTTTATAAGTTGAAGTTTTATAAAATAGAAATGTGAAGGTATAAACATTGTTTAAAAATCCGAAATCAATTGAATTTGATAAGTTAAATATAGAAGTTTATTAAAGGAATTTCATCCACAATTTTGGAAAGTGGATAATCCTTCAATTAAATGTGCAATAGTAATGAATAGGGTAAAGGGATTATATTCATGATTTTGGACAGTGGATAATCCTTTAATAAAGGTGTAAAAGTATTTAATTTAGTAAATGTAGTAAATTCATGATTTTGGATAATGAATAATAATCATTTAAATAAAATAAATGTTTTGGGAAGTGGTTTTTAAATGGAATAAAATTATTAAAAGATGTTTCAAAATATGTTAAGTATCGAATATATATATTTCAACATTTATTGTTGGAATACCCGTTTTCGAAAAGGAAGGAAATGATAGACTATAACACTGTTGTTATAGTAAATGATTTTCGAAAGAAAATGTTTTCTTTAGTATATGAGATTTATATAACTATCTTATTTTCAAATCTCTATACTAGTGACTTTTGGGTTGTCATAACGATGTTTTACGCAACATTCGTTTTGATTCAAATAAAAGATGTTAAGAGGATGTTTTCTTTAAAGAATAAAATATATACTAAATCGTGATTTAAGTATATGGAATATTTTCTAAGCGTTGAAAATAAACTGATTTGTGAATTACTTATTTTTAAATAAGTATATGGAATTGTTTTCCAATGTTGAAATATTGAAATGGTTTGAGAAAATATTTAAATAAAAAAGATAATCTGAAGTGAGTATTTGGAAAGTGATTTAATTAATAAAAGATTAATTAAAAGGGCCTAGTGATTATATATGGTGCTAAATATTTGTTTGTTTACTTGGACAGTTAGATACTGACTATCAGATTTGGCCATTTTAGTTTCCAAATTGGTGTGGGAACTATTTAGTCATACACTTAGTACGTAGCCTTCTTTGTAGGCTTGATTATCGTTTGCGTTGAGGATGTTGATTCGTATAGTGCGGAATACTACTCTAGTCTATCGAGCTTCCTTCTTGGCCCAAAGGATAGCAAGTTGAAAGTTAGAGACGTGATAAGTCTATGAGAATTAGTTTCTATGTGGGGTTGAGAAACGCTTTTGTGCTGTTGGTGCGAAGAGACTAGGATCGGTGTATCCGAAAACCTCTTCGGACCAGCGTATATGCGTTCAATTTGTACATGTTATTGATAATATTGATATTCAGGATTTTCATGGGGGAATGTCTGTTGATCGTTTGGGGTTAAAATCCCAATACACATATAGTAGCAGTGGTGTTTTCATTATGAAATATCCAATGCAAGGACTATTCGCTACTAATCCTTGGGATTTCCCGACATGATGTGGTGGGAAAGTACCTTCGGTTTGTCTTGTTCCTGAACAACTTGTATGTATGTTTTTCTGACATTGCATTTCTAAAGATTACGTACATGGTTTTTACAAACGTATATCAGTGGTGGCAGAGAAGGCAACTTCTCTTAGCTTAACACCCTCCTTGAGACGTATGAGCTTAAGGGTTGTATTTTTGTGGAAGACAACCAGTAGTCAATGGAAATGGCCGTGTGGCATCTAAGTGATGTGATTGTGATATGTAAAAGGTAATCGTTACCTCAGGCCTCATCAACCGGAAATGACCAAAACTGGGTTAGATGCAGCAGGGCTAAGTGGGTCGCTCACAAGTAGGATATGATAATCCTCTTCTAGATATATCTTTACATGCTATGACGTCGTGTATCTGATTATTGTGGTTTATATGCTACGAGGGACCTTATTAAAGGTCGGTAATGGCCGAAGGACGATATATTCGGTACCATCTAGTTATAGAGTTGGGCCGATCTTGTGTTGGTAGAGGATCCTTTGTGATGGTCCTCGGTACATTCTTCTAGAGATGTACTGTCGGAAGGTAGTCCTTTCACATGGTCATTTATATGGAAATCCAAACTCCACTACGTACCTTCCATTTTGATTGTATTACCCATTTTAGGCTATATGCTGGAATTTAATCAATGTAACAATTTCGGCTATAATTAATAGTATTTATGCAATAGACACTAATAAAATATTAGAGGATTTGATATGAATGTTTTAGTTATCATAAGGTAAAAACATGTTCGTGTTTATGTGTGGACTTGTCTTATGAGATACTTTTGTTTTGATAAGTGAAAAGTTTGGTAATCTAATAAATTCAGTTAAGTATGTTTCTCACACTGGTTTACCAGACTGATTCGGGCGTTCTTTCCTTTTAATGCTCGGGTCAGACCGAGTATGTTTACAAGTTTAGATTTGGTGTTTTTAAAGCTTCAGTAGGCGAGCTGAAGATCTTCATTTTCATATACAGGTACGTCAGTTTTGCTTGATTATGTTCAGCCTGATAGGGGGTTCTCGCTTCTTGTTAGGTAGCGAACGGATGACACTTGCCCCTACATGTCCCTAGTGTGAAAGAGTTGGTTGTAGTCCAGACTCTGGCCGTAAAAGCAATGCGCGAGGCATCAATGTGAGCTACGGTGGAGTTAACCACTGTCTGTAGACCATCACGCGTGGTTTCAGAGCTTAGATTTTGTATATTCCTAAGCTTTGATGTGTACTTAGTATAGATAGGGATAGTAGCACCCTAGATTGAGTTTTAGTGTATTATATATATAAGCGTGTATTTGCTAGTGAATATAAAATGTTTTATATTGTGGCTGCATATCCGTTGAGTTGTTTGTGAATTCTGGTCGGTATGTGTGACACCATGTTATCGATAGGGATTCCCAAACACTTAAACGAGGCAAGTCGACATAGTATCATTTCAAATTGGGTAAATGAAATAATTTTACCTTGATTATATTTTATATATAAAGGAAACAAATTTTCAGAAATTATTAAAGTGTACATAAATTGATTGTTTGAAAATGTAAATATATATAAGTTAATAAAAGCTGTTTGAATAATCTAAATAAAAGTAACAATTGTAAAAGAATAAATTATATAAGCATATGGATTATAAAGTATGAAATTATAATTAATATGATTTGCAATTGTGAAATAATCTTATATATATATATAAGAAATGAAACAAAATGTATATATTTATAAAATGTGAGTTATAAATAAAGATGAATTTAAACTAAAAATTTGAAAATTTAAGTCATGTTGATTTTGAAAGTTATTTTTCAAAGTAAAAGAGACTATATTGTTATAACTCTAAGTAAGATAAATAAATTTGGAATGAATTGTATATAAGTAAAAGATTTATAAATGTGATTTATGAATAAAAAATTTTTTTAAAAGAATAAAAAGCACTGAATTCACTATTGTTGTTGGAAAATAATAAGGGTGATGACTACAGCATCATCAGTATCATTTTCGAGTTTCTGTGTGATGGATTTGCGACCAATAATAAATTGAAATTGAATTTTGTTGTGATAGACAAATTTGAATTTAAAATCCAAGTTGAAATTGATGAATATAAATGAAACTGAGTTTTAGACTTGTAATATGAAATAATAAATTTGAGTAGCATAATAAATATATGATTTGAAATTTAGCTAATGTAACATTAAATAATTTGAACTGGATTAGATAAATTATTGGAATAAAAATTAAACTTTTAAGTGATTATATAATATGAATTTGAAAGTTTGAATAAATAAGTTGTATAACTTACAAAATGAGAAAAAGTAAGTAAAACCAATTGTTAAAATGGTTAAACAATTTCGTTAAGCAAAACAAAATATGAATTTAAATAATGAGATGAAATGTGAAGCCCCGCCTCTATACTCACACTAGCCAAGGACACTACGGAGTAATGCCATCGACTAGCACGAAGAATAAGGCTGTTGAGGAGCGACCATCTATGTAATTGCTTTGTGCGAGTACGATATGCCAAATTGAAGGTCATGCGAAATCCGACATACCGATGCAAACTCAAAACTACTACTCAGTGGCTATGTGATCTTCGAAAACAAATATAAAATAAACATAACATAATCAATCACAGATATTCATATCACAAAGGCGGAAACAGATATGAATGTAACATATAGAAGTGTTCATCAAAGTTATGATCATACAAGATCCATCACATCACAAAAGAATAGTACAAGTGCTAGACGAAAGAATATGTATATATCAATGAGTCTCTATCTCGAATTTATAAATAAAAAATACGAACTTAAAGTAGTTAGCCAAAAATCATATGACGGTCCCTGATAAGAAGTCAAGTAGAAGCACCTGAAATTCCTTGGTCTGACCCGAGTATTATTTAAGAAGGAAATAATAAACGGATCAGTCTAACTATAAATTTCAGATAAAATGAGATAGGATAAGGGATATGACAAAACTGTATGATAACAATAATGCCATACTGTGATAAGTATACATTTAACAACAAGAAAAATCACACAATATCTCAGGAATCTCAAACACCAAAAAGAATGTCATATTCTTTATTTTATTCACCAAACCATAAATATTGATAAAAATATCAACGCCAATCTCAAAAATTGGTGTCCAGAAATCATCAATTAGAAATCTAGAAATCACAAAGGGGGAAGCCTATCAAAAATGGAAGCATGAAAACTCACCAACAGTGTATCACAAATGGGACGCTATCCCATGGTCTCTAACCATAGAACCGGTGCAATGATGTAGTATAATAACGGTATGTCCGAGGAATCTAAAACTCGAATAATCTAGAACAACGACGTACTACAATAACGGTACGCCCGATGAACCTAAAACTCAAATAATCCGGAACAATGACGTAGTACAGCGTTACGCCCGATGAATCCGATAAGCCGGAACAACGATGTAGTATATTGTTACGTTCGATGAACCGAACTCCATAAAAGAATATGGGTCGCTAGCCCATAAAAGAAATGAGACGAAGCTAAATAAAATAAGGTACGGTCCCCCACGTGGACAAAAAGACATTGCATATCGCTAGTCTAAACTATAAAATGATCATCATTTATTAAAAAGAAGTGTGAATTACATTAAGCTAGTAAATAAATAGGTTTAGCTTCATGTTCCATAACCAGTGGCTTAACTTAAATATTTACAACAAATTGTAGATTTCCATTTGAAAATTGTCATAAGATTTCAATCGAACAAGTCCAAGAATTAACTAACAAGGAAAATGCAAGCGTTTCATATCACTTGTTTCGTTGAGTCGTTTAATTAGATTTTTCATACGAATGAGATAAAGGTTTGTATATACTAATAGATTGGAAAACGGTTTTAAAAACGAGCTTTGTATTAAAAGTTACATTGAAGTCATTTTTGTGAAAGAGTTAACTACTAGTAAAGAAACCATTGTATTTTAAAGTGACAAATCACAGAAATGATTGTAAAAGCAATCAATCACCAAAAATTCACATTTGATGACGTGAATCAAAACCATATAAATCAATATCAAATTCACCAAATGGATATTCCCAAAAATCCATAAAGAAGTCATCAAGGTCGATAATAAAGTACGACGACCAATCGGATAAACCAAAAATCGATAAAAATGGAAACCCATCAAAAATAAGCAAGATGGATGAAATTAGCAGCTCAAAATGTCTGGTGGTTCTCCCAAACGTCTGAGCTGAAAGATTGAAAATTCTATTCCAGATCGCCTAGACGTCTGGTAAGAAAGTTCAGATGTCTGTGCTAAGTATCTAGAATTTTATTCCCGTAGCCCCAGACGTCTGGGCGTACTACCAGACGTTTGAGCTGAAGGTCAGAGCAAAAATCTACTAGGCCGATGATGGCCAATTCACCTCAAAAGCGATCGAACGAGCATGATGGCTAGGGATTTATGGCAAGTGACAACCCAACTCTATAGGCACTTCAAAACACTCCAAAAAATTTGTCAAAACATCAAATGTAGGATTTTCATAGAATTGACTTCAAAATACCAAAAATTGGAAAATTCATCAAACTAATTCAAATCAAAAGCAATCGATCATGCAATAGATGTTAGGAATTCATACCTAACAACAATAAAGACTACAGACATAGATGTGAGTTCAAGAACTCACCTGTTAAACCCAAAAACAATGAATGAGAAGCTCTAAAGCAAAGCAAAGATCAACCACTCCTTAACTTAAACTCTAGAAGTGTGATGCCCCACCTTTATGCTCGCAATAACAAAGAGTACTAAAAGAAATACTGTCTGTTGTCACGAAGAATAAGGCTGGATAGGAGCGGCCATCCGTAGTTAGGCCTTACACTAGTATTATTTACCTCGATAGGAGTGGTATATATTTTTTATTTTTCATCTCATATTTATATACTCCCATCGACATACCCAATTCTAGTATAAAACGAACTACGATGGTTCATAACAGTTTAGGACAATATATATAATAATAACACAGATAATGTAAATGCGGAACACAGATATAACAGAAAGTCTCATATATATATAACTGATGTCAGTTGATATACATGTGATACAATACATATGATACAACTACAACTGTCGACTCTGTAAGCTACATAAACAAGTACATTATTGTGAATAATATACATGAATATACAACATCCTATACAAATACACTGACTACTACAATAACGATGACTACTCCAAAAGAAGTGAAAAGACTTCATAGCTCTAACAGCAACCCATAGTAAGATATCAACAACCTGCAAATACTCGGTCTGACCCGAGTATTAAATTCAAGAGAAAATAATACACGGGTCAGTCTAATTCAAACTCAGTTATTAGTGCACAGAAGCAATAATAATTAAATATGAATAGACGACGGTCACAATAAATTCACCTATCCGATCCTTTAACAAGAAAATCGGATAACAGTGGATATACACATAATAGTGTTAAACAACTAATCAGCAGATTCCAAATATCAGCAAAGATAAGTGAAAGGATTATCAATGTAGATAATTTAGAAATCAATAGGATTGCCTAAACGGCAATTAACCACAAAACCTAATTATTAAATAAATAATCAGAAACTCATAATCTAATTTTCAAAAAGATAATTAGATATCAACAGAATCACCAAATTCAACCAAATCAAAATACACTTCAAAATATTGAATTGGCAATACGAAACAATTCCAGCAATTGATAAATCAATTTAAAATGCCGATTCTGTGTAGCGGCAGTACACGCACGCGTGTACTACCTCGCCACTACAGTGAAATACACAAAAGATCAGCGAATCAAAAGCAACTGGCACCAACTCGAGATCAAGTTTGAGTTATATGACTCAAATTCGACTGGTCAGTGTCATCACAAAATATAATTGCACAAGCAAGGCCACTGCATAGTGCAGCAACAATATCTGTGCAACAACTATTACAAAGACAAGTGTATCAAGCAGAAAACAGAATGGCATGCACAAAGTATACATGTGAAACCCAAATGTGCAAGTGCAAGCATCAGTTTCCAGCAAGCACAATGAATGAAGCTAACCACCAACTCATGCTACAGTGAACCACATAATACATATGGCACGCACCAACAGAGGTGTAGTAACTATGAAATATATGAACCAGCATAAGCAAGAGAACTAGATGCACATGAATGCACAGTGCAAACTACTGCACCAAGTAAATGGCAACAAGAGACAGAAATGTACCAGTGAAGTGCAGCCTCGACATTAAAGACCAGGCCCAAATACATATAATAATGGTGTAGCAGTATAGTGGAGACCAGAATATTAAGGAGCAACAAAATGATAGTGCAGTGTACTCCAAGCAAATCCATATGAACATGTACACAAGGAACTCAAGATGACACAAGTCGAAGCCACAAATGCAGAACAACTTAACGATACAATGAAACCAAGTTCAAATATGCAGCATCGACAAAATCAGAGTAAACTCAAGATACACGTTTCAAATGATTCAAGCCAGAAATTCATATTTAAAACTGTATATTTTCAAAGTCCCCAATTTTCAAGATTCAATGCTTATACGTAAAGCATATAGGCAACAGAGAAAATATTAAATGTAACAGCAGCAACTAGAGCCGCTAGTCAATCAAAAAAAAACATCAACACCATTTACGATGCAATAATCAAGACAACAAGGCCGGAATCCTAAATCAGCAAGTAAAATTTACCAAGGATGCAAATACTACCAGAGGCGGTGAACAACATAGCCAAAATTGAACAAAACAACATCGTAAATTCAAATCAAAAAAAACAAAATCATCAAATTATACGAACTCGATAAGGTTAGAAATATCATCAACATTCGAACTAAATTGAACTGTCGAAGCACGGTTTCGAATTAAATGTGAGTGAGATAAAAATCACTCACCTTGTTCGATGTAACCTGAAGGAGTCGAACACAACTCGAGGAGATGAACGATCGGCGAGCAAGTAATCAGAATCATCCATCAATCGAGCTAAAAAAAAGCAGGCGCCTTCGGTTTTGGAAAGCCCTAATTCTCGATCGAATGAAGAAAAGGGACGGGGCCGCCACCATTTTATTTCCTTTCGTATGTTTTGGACTTAGGGTTGAAAAAAAAATGAATACTGGGGAATCCCTTTTTGCGTTAGATAATTATCACAACAAAAATATAAAAATGAAAATGTGGGCCAATATCAAGTTCTAAAGCCCGCATATCATTCAGCAAACCATAAAAGAATTTCAACTGGAATTAAAAATTCCAACAGCAATTAGCTAGCAGATATAATCGTCTAATGACGATGATCAATCGATACGAAACCTCGGGTTGTTACAGACTCCCCTCCTTATAAAAATTGCGTCGCCGTAATTTTCATAATTAAGGTCGTCAGTAACAATTATTTTTCTAACATAAACTGGTTAAGCTAGAAAAATAAAGTCGGGAATATAAACGCCAAAGAAATCTTTTGAATTCAATAAAAGAAATTCACAAATTCTCAACAAAATCTAAATATCAACTAGATAATCAGAATATAGAAATCACAAAACAACAATATCTAATTATCAATACGATAATTAGAAAACAGAAAAATCTAATTATCAACAAAGATAATTAGAAAACACAAATCACAATTAGCAAAACTGCAATTATCTAGTTACTAACCAGATAATTTGAAAACAACCATTATTTAATTACCAAAACGGCAATCTGAAAACAACAAAGGTCTACTTATCAAAAACGATACTCAGAATTCTCAAATCAACAAATATTCAATTATCAAAAGTGATAATCAAATTTTAAATCAACAAATATTTAATTATCTTAAACGATAATCAAATCTCAAATCAACAAATATTCAATTATCAAAAACGATAATTAAATCTCAAATCAACAAATATTTAATTATCTCAAGCGATAATCAAATCTCAAATCAACAAATATTTAATTATCAAAAACGATGATCAAAAATCTCAAATCAACAAATCAACAAATATCTAACTACCAAAGCGATAATTAGAAACAACAATTATTCGATTATCAAAAAAACGATAATCAAAACTCATATCAACAAATATCCGATTATCAAAAACGATAATCAAATCAACAAATATCTGATTATCAAAAACGATAATCTGAACCCAAATCAACAAATATTCGATTATCAAAAAACGATAATCAAATCAACAAATATCTGATTATCAAAAACGATAATCAGAACTCATATCAACAAATATTCGATTATCAAAAACGATAATCAAATCAACAAATATCTGATTATCAAAAACGATAATCAGAACCCAAATCAACAAATATTCGATTATCAAAAACGATAATCAAATCAACAGATATCCGATTATCAAAATCGATAATCAGAACCCAAATCAACAAATATTCGATTATCAAAAACGATAATCAAATCAAAAAATATCCGATTATCAAAAACGATAATCGGAACTCATATCAACAAATATTCGATTATCAAAAACGATAATCAAATCATCAAATATCCGATTATCAAAAACGATAATCAGAACTCATATCAACAAATATTCGATTATCAAAAACGATAATCAAATCAACAAATATCCGATTATCAAAAACGATAATCAGAACCCAAATCAACAAATATTCGATTATCAAAAACGATAATCAAATCAACAAATATCCGATTATCAAAAACGATAATCAGAACTCATATCAACAAATATCCCATTACCTGCAGATAATTGGAAACAACAAATATCTAGAAATCAATAAAGATACTCTAGAAAATCAACATAAAAGGTTGGATCGATCCCATCAGATGGCGAGTTTTAGCTACGCCGCACGTGAATCAACAAATGGCCGAAGCCTACCAAGTACCCAACATAATTTTGGCGCCCAATATATGACCCGAAGGTCCAACAAATGACCCGAAGGTCCGGTACTGGCATTGACCCGAAGGTCCAACATATGACCCGAAGGTCCTCATATGACCCGAAGGTCCTCATAGTGGCTCGAAAGCACACGAAAATCATCAAATATTCAATTAACGAGTCCAGAATTAACTGAAATAGCAAACGCACATGTCCTATACCACGTGTTTTACTAAATCGTTTGATTCTCTTCATCGTTTCCTTGAACGTGTAAAATCATCAAAATCATCAAACAACAAAAGTTTCAATTAAAGAGTCCGGAATTAACCGAAATAGCAAGCGCACATGTCCCATACCACGTGTTTTACTAAATCGTTTAATTCTCTTCATCGTTTCCTTGAAAGTGCAAAATCGTGTATTCCAAAATAACATTTCACATTCTCAAACGAACAAGTCCGGAATTAAGCGAATCAGTAAAAGAAAGGGGTCATAGTCCTCGATTTTGCTGAAACGTTTAAATCGCTTCCTCATTCTTTTGAAAGCGCAAAATGCAAAACTTCTGAAAACAATTTCATTTATTTCATAAAAGTAATAATTTATATTCTCAAACGAACAAGTCCGGAGTTAAGCGAAACAGTAAAAGAAAGGGTTCATAGTCCTCGATTTTGCTGAATCGTTTAAATCTCTTTCTCATTCTTTTGAAAACGTAAACTGAAATTTTTAAAAAACAATTCTTATTTTGAAACAATTTCAAAACTCGTGCTCAAAACAGCAATATCTGAAACAATTTCGATAAGGAAATTGTACTTCTCAAAACACCGTAAAAACGGATCTCAAAATCAGAATCGCGAAATAACCGCTTGAAAATCCACTTTAAATTAAAGGTTGCTGAAGTCAATGCGACAGTAATTTTTAAACATCAAAATCTCATCAAAATGATTCTCATTAAAATATAATACCAGTGGAATTTCATTTAATAAAAGTGTCAACAAAACATCGTACTTCAAAACGTAGCACTAGTGTGAAAATCCCGTTATAAAAATAACAGTAACAAAATACGTTTCATAACCAAGCAGCGGTTCAACGTAAAATTAGTGTAGTAACGTGCAACTCATTTTTGCATGCATACTACAAAATAAACAAAGAAATTGCTCAAATATATCTTCGATGAAGATATTTTAAAACAGCAGAAATCTAATCAGATATGATTAGCATCAAAGAAAACCAGCAAGAATTTCAACAAATCAAAACCACTGGTTAAACAACATAATGAAATTAAATTCATTTTCATATTTTGATTTTTAAATCAAAATAATTATCATCTTTACTCAGCGAAGATAGTCTCACTGTTTCCGCTGCGCACTCTGATAATCAAAACACAAATCAATCAATCATCAAAACTTAAATCCACTTTTTATTTTTAAATCAAGCTATTTAAAAATTTCACCAAAATTTCAAAACTTTAGTTTTGACTCATAGCACAAATAAAACAATCGACAAATAGTTGTAACACATGTTCCATCTAAGTTGTGTTTTATATTATGTCCATAAACCCCAAGCTCTGATACCAACTGTGACGCTCCACCTCTATGCTCGCAATAACAAAGAGTATTAAAAGAAATACTGTCTGTTGTCACGAAGAATAAGGCTGGATAGGAGCGGCCATCCGTAGTTAGGCCTTACACTAGTATTAGTTACCTCAATAGGAGTGGTATATATTTTTTATTTTTCATCTCATATTTATATACTCCCATCGACATACCCAATTCTAGTATAAAACGAACTACGATGGTTCATAATAGTTTAGGACAATATATATAATAATAACACAGTTAATGTAAATGCGGAACACAGATATAACAAAAAGTCTCATATATATATAACTGATGTCAGTTGATATACATGTGATACAATACATATGATACAACTACAACTGTCGACTCTGGAAGCTACATAAACAAGTACATTATCGTGAATAATATACATGAATATACAACATCCTATACAAATACACTGACTACTACAATAACAACGACTACTCCAAAATAAGTGAAAAGACTTCATAGCTCTAACAGCAACCCAAAGTAAGATATCAACAACCTGCAAATACTCGGTCTGACCCGAGTATTAAATTCAAGAGAAAATAATACACAGGTCAGTCTAATTCAAACTCAGTTATTAGTGCACAGAAGCAATAATAATTAAATATGAATAGACGACAGTCATAATAAATTCACCTATCCGATCCTTTAACAAGAAAATCGGATAACAGTGGATATACACATAATAGTGTTAAACAACTAATCAGCAGATTCCAAATATCAGCAAAGATAAGTGAAAGGATTATCAATGTAGATAATTTAGAAAACAATAGGATTGCCTAAACGACAATTAACCACAAAACCTAATTATTAAATAAATAATCAGAAACTCATAATCTAATTTTCAAAAAGATAATTAGATATCAACAGAATCACCAAATTCAACCAAATCAAAATACACTTCAAAATATATTGAATTGGCAATACGAAACAATTCCAGCAATTGATAAATCAATTTAAAATGCCAATTCTGTGTGGCTGTAATACACGCACGCGTGTACTGCCTCGCCACTACAGTGAAATACACAAAAGATCAGCGAATCAAAAGCAACTGGCACCAACTCGAGATCAAGTTTGAGTTATATGACTCAAACTCGACTGGTCAGTGTCATCACAAAATATAATTGCACAAGCAAGGCCACTGCATAGTGCAGCAACAATATCTGTGCAACAACTATTACAAAGACAAGTGTATCAAGCAGAAAGCAGAATGACATGCACAAAGTATAAATGTGAAACCCAAATGTGCAAGTGCAAGCATCAGTTTCCAGCAAGCACAATGAATGAAGCTAACCACCAACTCATGCTACAGTGAACCACGTAATACATATGGCACGCAGCAACAGAGGTGTATTAACTACGAAATATATGAACCAGCATAAGCAAGAGAACGAGATGCACATGAATGTACAGTGCAAACTACTGCACCAAGTAAATGGCAACAAGAGACAGAAATGTACCAGTGAAGTGCAGCCTCGACATTAAAGACCAGGCCCAAATACATATAATAATGGTGTAGCATATAGTGAAGACAAGAATATTAAGGAGAAACAAAATGATAGTGCAGTGTACTCCAAGCAAATCCATATGAACATGTACACAGGGAACTCAAGATGACACAAGTCGAAGCCTCAAATGCAGAACAACTTAATACAATGAAACCAGAAATACACATGAGGGTAACACTGCAACAGGTCGGAAGTGCAGCAGTGTGAACATCACATTGAAGTAATCTCGAGCTCAAGTCAGTGCAACATAAAACCAAGCAGAGATGAATAATGCCTGGAATTGAAGGTTTTAACTGGCACTCACACTAAAATGTTGAAGTTGTAAACTTTGCATGAAAGAAATATTAAAGTTTTCGTGCAGATTCAAAAACAATTTGCAGTGACTGTTTTCAAAATTGCAGTGACTGTTTTCAACGCATGCACTATTTTTGTGCCATATTTTTTTTTCAAACACACGCAACAAAGTGTTACCCAGCTATGTCAAAGTCAAGCAATGATGAACACAAATGGCCAGAGGGATTAATATGGCAATACAACAATCATAAAATGCCTGGTGCACAAACTGTAACCAGATTGAACCACATACCCAACCTTGTAACTAACACATATATGCAGACAAATATCCCATATGTCGCAGCCTAAACAATGAAATATCCATGTTCGCGATCCAATATGGCGAATTACATGATGGACAGGTATGTGGGTGAATGCAACATGAACCAGTAGCTAATTGTACAAATATCACAGTTAAGAACAAAGTGCAGTGCCGAAACAAAAAGGCATAATATGTTGCTTCTTCAAAAAAATGAAATATATTGCTTCTTCAAACAAAATACTGGACAGTGCAAACACATGAATGCAAAGTGCAACTACAACAGACAGTGCCAAAGCAAATCCAAACCAAGTTCAAACATGCAACATCGACAAAATCAGAGTAAACTCAAGATACACGTTTCAAATGATTCAAGCCGGAAATTCATATTTAAAACTGTATATTTTCAAAGTCCCTAATTTTCAAGATTCAATGCTTATACGTAAAGCATATAGGCAACAGAGAAAATATCAAATGTAACAGCAGCAACTAGAGCCGCAAGTCAATCAAAAAAAAACATCAACACCATTTGCGATGCTACAATCAAGACAACAAGGCCGGAATCCTAAATCAGCAAGTAAAATTTACCAAGGATGCAAATAGTACCAGAGGCGGTGAACAACATAGCCAAAATTGAACAAAACAACATCGTAAATTCAAATCGAAAAAAAAAATCATCAAATTATACGAACTCGATAAGGTTAGAAATATCATCAACATTCGAACTAAATTGAACTGTCGAAGCACGGTTTCGAATTAAATGTGAGTGAGATAAAAATCACTCACCTTGTTCGATGTAACCTGAAGGAGTCGAACGCAACTCGAGGAGATGAACGATCGGCGAGCAAGCAATCAGAATCATCCATCAATCGAGCTAAAAAAAAGCAGGCGCCTTCGGTTTTGGAAAGCCCTAATTCTCGATCGAACGAAGAAAAGGGACGGGGCCGCCACCATTTTATTTTCTTTCGTATGTTTTGGACTTAGGGTTGAAAAAAAAATGAATACTGGGGAATCCCTTTTTGCCTTAGATAATTATCACAACAAAAATATAAAAATGAAAATGTGGGCCAATATCAAGTTCTAAAGCCCACATATCATTCAGCAAACCATAAAAGAAGTTCAACTCGAATTAAAAATTCCAACAGCAATTAGCTAGCAGATATAATCGTCTAATGACGATGATCAATCGATACGAAACCTCGGGTTGTTACAAGAAGCTCCAATCTATGTTCATAGATAAATATTTTCTAAATTAGGTTATAGGAAATTTCTGAAAATTGGAGAGCTATTGAGATGAAGAGGATGCTTACCTAAGCTTCTCTTTGATTTATAACTTGAAGTTGAACTTCCTAAGAGAATTAGAGCTTTGGAATTTCTAATCTCTTTTCTTTTCCCCCGTTTTTCTAGGGCTTAAGAGTGTTAGGAAATAATAGAATGAGTGAATAAGAGTTGGATGAAGAGTTTGCGTATTAGATGAGTTTAAGGGCTGAAACCCAAACCCAAAGCCCAATAGAAAAATAGCAAAATTCAACTTAACTCCAAACATATCGATGCTTATACTCAAAAAGGTCGTAAACGCCATTTTGGACTCATGGAAGTGGTCTTGAGTCCTATTTCGACTGTTTACAAAAAGTAGCATTTCGAACTTTAAACTGACTAATGATGCTATATTTAAATAAACATTTAAATATACAATCTTAAAATATGCGGGTTGTTACAGACTTCCCTCCTTAAAGAAATTGCGTCCTCGCAATACTTTAAGAAAAAATCAAAGAGTAACAAACATTAAATCATATCAACACAAGAGAAAATTTGAAGTAAGAAGTTTACGCATAATCAATGAATAAAAGGGTGGACTCATCGAGATATTCGTAGAATACGCAATTCATAAGATGGATGAAATAAGCTGAACAAACCAAATGACATCACAAGTCATTCATAAGAATCATAATGTGTGCTGAATGCGGTAAGTGGTGCTACCCTCCGCAACTCATAGCTGATGAAAACCGGTGGTAAGGCTGAGAAAAAGACCTTAGCACCACTCAATAGATCGCTTCGGTAGTAATCCAAAGACAAGCTCAAAAATACCGAAAAATTTACAAACACTTAAGTGAGAGAAATAACATTTCCCTCATCATGTGGGTTTAAAGAATAAAATGATGCCACCGAATTGGAATCAAAATCATTAAGAAAATTTAAAAACCTGCTTAACAGATTGAGGATGCTAAAGATGTATAGTCCTCTCAGGATATAGGAGATGGCTTCATAATGATTAAGCCAATCCTTTCCCAAAAATCAAATTTGAAGCCTAAGTAACACATAACTTGCGAATCGGCCCGAGAAGAATAATCACATAAAATAATCTCGACATCTTTACAAAGTAAACTGAATGTTGCGGACCCACCAACCGGATTCGCAATTCTCACTGTAGTCATCAAGCCCGAAATGTTTAAAGAAAAAGAATCAGCAAGTTCTTTTGATATAAAATAATGAGATGAATCCATATCAAAAAGAACACGAATAGGATAATAACAAAACAAATTTCATCAAGGACTAAATGAGAAATATCCCGACCAAGAGAAGTGTTACTAGGAGCTTGCACAATATTCAGCTCTCCCTCTCTCCTACTTTGAAGTACGGGATATGTAGATATAAAATGACCTGAACTTTTGCAATAATGAAAAAAAGGGTTTCAAACACCTATTTGCATAGTGGTCCGTAGAACCACAATTGCAGCATTGTCCACGATTAGAGGTAGGAGTCTTTGCTACTGAAGTTTCTTGCTTCCCTTTCTTGTAGGGATTGGGGCCTTTGAACTAATAGGCCTCTTCAAATTATTGTTGAAGTTCTGTTTAGCACCCACAACTTCAACATCACTCTCTTTAACGGCTTCTTCAAGTCGAAGAGTGATATCAGCAAGCTGATCAAAAGAAATTTCTAGTTTCAAAAGTAATGGCTTCTTGAGGTTCTTATTCAACCCATAGACAAACCTCTAATTTTTCTTCAATGGATTATTAATGTACTCGACCCTATATTTAGAGAGAGATTCAAAAGATGCAACATAGTCTGTCACGGAAGATTCACCTTGAACAAGGTCAATAAAGCGTCGGGCCAAAGTTACTTTTTCAGCCTCCGGCACAAACTTCAACTCGAACCTTTCTCAGAATTGCTCCCAAGTAAGATCCGCTTTAAATATTTTCGAAATCAAAAGCTCATACCAATCTAATGCTCTTTCTTGGAGCATTCTAGAAGCCACTTGGACTCGATGGAGATCAACAAGATTCATGCAAGAAAAGATGTGGTCGCATGATCTAAGCCAAGCTTGGATTTCTATAACACTTTCGGAACCCCTGAATGGCTTTCCACCCAAATTGTTATATTCACTGCACAAGCGTGCAAACCCAGATTTAGGGTGAGTAGGCTCTGGAACGGGTCCGACAGCTTGAGCATTCTTTACGAGATCTAAAAGCTGTTGGGCATACATGAATACTCCATCCTGAGAAGTAGCACTAGATTGACCAACATTGGGATGACCAGGTCTAACCATTTTTCTTCATTTAGAAAGAAAGAAAGAAGAAGAAAAAGGTTATTCTCAGAATGAATATCAAAGAATCATGATTGATAAAACAAGGCATCATAAAGAATATAGGATGGAATGGGTCTAAAGACTCGGATTAAATCCTAAAGCACGATTCCTAAAAGAGACTTAGGACAATGATCCCTGTCATAATATTCTATATTGTTCCGAAGTTTGGCTCTGATACCAAACTGTTACGCGCCACCTCTATACTCACACTAGTCAAGGACACTACGGAGTAATATCGTCGACTAGCACGAAGAATAAGGCTGAGGAGGAGCGACCATCTGTGTAACTACTTTGTGTAGTACCGATATGCCACATAGAAGGTCATGCGAAATCCGACATACCGATACAAACTCAAAACTACTTCACAGTAGCTATGTGATCTTTGGAAACAAATATAAAATAAACATAACATAATCAGTCACATATATTCATATCGCAAAGGAGGAAATATATATATGAATATAACACATAGAAGTGTTCATCAAAGTTGTGGACATGCAAGATTCACCACATCATAAAAGAATAAGTACAATGCAAGATGAAGGGATATGTATACATCAATGAGTCTCTATCTCGAATGTATAAACAAAAAACATACTAATTTAAAATAGTTAGCCAAAAATCAGATGATGGTCCTTGATAAGAAGTCAAGTAGAGGCACATGAAATTCCCCGATCTGACCCGAGTATTATTTAAGAGGAAAATAATAAACGGATTAGTCTAGATATAAATATCAGACAAAATGAGATAGGATAAGAGATATGAAAAAACTGTATGATTACAATAATGTCATACTGTGATAAATATACATTTAACAACAACAAAAATCATACAATATCTCAAGAATCTCAAACACCAAAAAGAATGTCATATTCTTTATTTTATTCACCAAACCACAAATAATGGCAAACATATCAATGCCAATCTCAAAAATTGGCATCTAGAAATCATCAATTAGAAATCCAAAAATCACAAAGGGGGAGGCCTATCAAAAATGGGAGCATGAAAACTCACCAACATGTGTATCACAAACGGGTCGCTATCCCATGGTCGCTAACCATAGAGCCAGTGAACGACGTAATACAATAACAGTACCCCTGAGAAACCTGAAACTCGAATAGTCCGGAACAACGACGTAGTACAATAACGGTATTCCCGATGAACCTGAAACTCAAATAATTTGGAGCAACAACTAGTACAACGTTACTCCCGATGAACCTGATAAGCCGGAATAACGACGTAGTATACACCCAATGAACCGAACTCCATAAAAGAACATAGGTCGCTAGCCCATTAAAGAAATGAGGTGAAGCTCAATAAAATGAGGTAAGTCCCCCACGTGGACAAAGAAACATCGCATATCGCTAGTCTAAACCATAAAATGATCATCATTGATCAATAAGAATACACTAAGCTAATAAATAAATGAGTTTAGCTTCATGTCCCATAACTACTGGCTTAACTTAAATATTTACGAACAAATTGTAGATTTCCACTTGAAAATTGTCACAAGATTTCAATCAAACAAGTCCAAGAATTAACCGACAAGGAAAACTCAAGCGATTCATACCACTTGTTTTACCGAGTCGTTTAATTAGCTTTCTCATACGAATGAGGTAAAGGTTTATATATACTAGTAGATTGAAAAACGGTTTTAAAAACGAGCTTTGTATTAAAAGTAATGTTGAAGTCATTTATGTGAAAGAGTTTGAATATTTACTACTAGTATAGAAATCTTTGTATTTTAAAGTGACAAATCACAGAAATGATTGTAAAATCAATCAATCACCAAAAATTCACATTCGATGACGTGAATCAAAACTATAAAAATTGATGTCAAATCCATCAAATGGATATTCCCAATTATCCAGAAAGAAGTCATCAAGGTCGATAGTAAATGACGATGACCAATCAGATCAACCAAAAATTGAAAAAAATGAAAACCCATCAAAAACAAGCAAGGTGGTTGAATTTAGCAGCTTCAGACATTTGGTGGTTCTCCCAAACGTCTGGACTGAAAGATTGGAAATTTTATCCCAGATCTCCCAGACGTCTGGGAAGAAAGTTCAGACATCTATGTTGAGCATCTGGAATTTTATTCCCGTGGCTCCAGAAGTCTGGGAATACTACCAGACGTTTGAGCTGAAGCTCAGAGCAAAAATGTGTTATGCCAATGATGGCCAATTCACCTCAAAAGCGATCGAACGAGCACGGTGGCTAGCGATTTATGCCAAGCGATAACCAAATTCTATAGGCTCTTCAAAACACTCTAAAAAACATGTCAAAACATCAAATGTAGGATTTTCATAGATTTTGACTTCAAAATACCAAAAATTAGAAAATTTCTCAAACCAATTCAATTCAAAAGCAATTGGTAATGCAATAGATGTTACGAATTAATACCTAACAGTAATTAAGACTATAGATATAGATGTGAGTTCAAGAACTCAACTTTAAACCCAAAAACAATGGATGAAAAGCTCTAAAACAAATCAAAGATCAACCACTTCTCAACTTCAACTCTAGAAGCTTCGATCTATGATCATAGACAAATATTTCCTAAATTAGATTATAGGAAATTTCTAAAAATTGGAGAGAAATTGAGATGGAGAAGATGAAGAGAATGCTTACCTAAGCTTCTCTTTGATTTATAACTTGAAGTTAAATTTCCTAAGAGAATTAGAGCTTAGGAATTTCTAATCTCTTTTTCTTTTCTCCCTTTTTTCTAGGGCTTGAGAGTGTTAGGAAATAAAAGAATGAGTGAAGAGGAGTAGATGAAGAGTTAGGTATTAGATGAGTTTAAGTGCTGAAAACCAAACCCAAACCCAAAGCCCAATAGAAAAATAGAAAAAATTCAACTCAACTCCAAACATATCGTGTTTATGCTCAAAAAGGTCGCAAACACCATTTTGGACTCAATGGAAGCGATCTCAAGTCCTAATTTGACAGTTTACAAAAAGTAATATTTCGGACTTTAAACCGACTAACGATGCTATATTTAAATAAAACGTCTAAATATACAATCGTAAAATATACGGGTTGTTACCTGAAATTTGACTTTAGTAAAAGGTTAATGAAATAAATTAGAGATGAACTTAAATTATATAGTGGAATTAAATGCAAGTGAAGATGAAATGAAACATAACTCAAGTGATGTTGAATGAATTTGAATTTGATATTAAAGTGAATTGTTAAGGTGAGTTAATGAACTGAAGTAGTTAAATGAATATGAATTTGAGTTATATAATGAAATTCAACTTTAGTTGTAGAATGAATTAGCAATTGAAATAATGAATGAATTGGACTAACGAAATAAATTAGTAAATGAAATATGGATTGAATGTTAATCAATTAAATGCAAGTAAATATGAAAATTGAATGTAAGCAAAGTAAATAAATTTGGTTATGTTGGATATGCATTGGTTGTTAGGTTGATGTTAGTTGATTGTATATAAATCCATATGAAATTGCATTAATGAAATTGAAAGTTAAATAATTGAATCGAAATTGGAAGTAAAGTAATTTAAATAGAATTGAACTTGATTTGAATTGAAAGCGAACAAAATTGAATGTAAATGAGTGAATGTAAACTAATTGAAAATGGATAAATGAATATTAGTGAAATCTAATGTTAATGAATCAAATGTGATTAAACTGAAAAACAATTCAATGAATATTAATGAGAAGTGAATTTATATTGATTTGGTTGTGGATTTGTTGGATAGAGATTGGTTTGTTGGATGTTACTTGGATGATAGTTGTTTGATGGTTGGATTTGTTGCTTTTGATTTCATTGCTATATTGGCATATATAGTTGTTGTATTGACATATGTTGTATATTGATATTACTTTTATATATACATGTTTCTCATTGTTTGTTGAGTATATAGCAGGCGCAGATGATGCTTGTTACACATTTGGAGCTCGCTTTCACGCTATATTACCCGCATATGCTCGCTAATAATATATAAGGTACATGTCTCGGACTACAATCGAACTTTTACACTTTTTTCCCTACAGTATGACTCATCCTCGAAGACGAGATGTATGTTTATGATATATATATATATATATATATATATATATATATTGTGATCCTACTACGATCGAACCGCGCAAAGGAGACGCTAGCGAAATTTTTTGAAAATTTAAGGTGTCAGAAAATTTTGAGAAATTAGAAAATAGAATTTTGATTTTAATTTAAAAGTTAAATGATATTAGTTGGTTTTAAAAGAATAACTATGAAAGGATTTGAAAACCTAGTAATTTTTTTTATAATAGTTTAGCTAATGGATTTTGAGAAAAATTAAAAAGTTTAAATTGATTTAAAATCTAATTTGAATAACTTGTTTTTGGATAGTTAATGGATTTTGTGACTTTTTCTTACTTGGTAATATCGAGGACGAAATTCTTTTAAGTAGGGGAGAATGTAACGACCCAGAATTTTAGTCATTCGAAATTCGTATATTTAATTGATTTTAAATATTCAAGAGTAAATTTTATAAGCTGAATAACTTATATTTCGAATATCTGGATTTAATTGGATAATTAAATTATTAATTTAATATTTGAAATTGCTGAAATAATTGGAAATTAGATATAATATGAATGAAAATGGTTTACAATGATGAATTAAATTCTATTTGAATTATAATGATGTTAGTATACTTTTAAAATTGAATTAAAGGTTAATTTGTAGAAATTAAATATTTTAATATTTAATTAACGTGTAAAAATAGTCATTTTTCATACATTCTCGGATTTTGATGAAACCAGTGTCATTGGATCCATAATGTTATATTATTGTAAGACTTCAAACTTTGTGTCAATCGGATTTATAGTTTGTCCATGGTAAGCTAAAACGCGTAAAAGTCTGTTTAAGTGAATTTTAATTTAAGTAATTCGATTCGAAAACCTATCTTCCAAACACGATCGAATTGGCTTCCGATATATATTCCATTGTGTTTGGAATAGAAGTAAAACATTATAATTGTAGGTGGCACGATTTGTTTGGAGTTCGAAAATTTTTCGGATGAATAGTGTCGTTGAATTTTCAATATAAGGACCTAACTTTTTCTACTTTGCACAAACCCTAATTCATCTAGGGTTAGCCGCCACATACAAAACCAATGGCCAGAATTTTTGAATCTTCCCCACTTAAAATCTCTCAATCCATCGAGAATTAGGAAAATCCTTCAACTACAACATTATAGAGAACCTCGAGCTCTACAAGATCAACGGTTATGATCGAAAAATACGAAGCGTATCGACGACGATCATTGTTACAACGTTCGATTTTCGTTCGCGTCTTTCGAGGCCTCTAGGCGACCGATCTTCGTGATGTTCAAGGTGGTGGCGCGGGACAGTATGAGCTTCTGAACGGCGGCCTCTGATCGTCGTCAATATGATTGATAGATTCACGAAAATTGACGATATATGGCAGTCGATGGGGTATGTTCACCTGGGTATCACGCGATAAGGAAGAAGGGGAAAGTAGCAGCTAGGATCTGATGGTAAGGAAACGAACGGCTTAGATGATTCTGGTTTTAAAAATGAAAAAAAAAATTGAAATTGATTTATATAATATAAATTCTTATAAACTTCTAAATGCTATAACTTCTTCTTACGACGTCCTTTTTTGACAAAACGAGCTGAGTTGGGTCCGTATTGACAAGCACTACATTTTATAGCTGGTTTGGAGTTGATTGAATCCAGTGTAAATTTTGGATAAAATTAAATGGCTGTTTAATTTTATTCGGAATAAAACACTGCAACTGCTATTGGAACCAAAGTGAGTACAACTCACTCTTTCCGACTCACTGATATTTTTATATAAGTGAGAATAAATTTATTATATGATGATTGATGATTATTTAGATGATATATGATATATAGATTATATATTGATTGGTATTTGGATATAGTCCTGCCTATTGGAGCAGATGAGACCCTATACATTCCCGTGTATGAGCGGATGACCCTTTGTATGCGCGTCTGCCTTGAAGCGTACATTGTACACATATTCTAATATGTATATTTTTCGCAGGTGATAGGTTGGAGGGATCCACCTGGATTCATCACCATTGTTGATTTATTTACAGATACTGTGATATATGCTGTTATCATATGATATATGATGTTTTGGTTGCTGTGATTGATGTATTTAGTGCTGTTGCAGCATTGGACCTATTTTTGGTAATTTAAAAATGTTAAAGTGGTGATTTCAAAGTAAAAAGGATTTTTAAGTGGTTTTTAAACTATACGTTTTGTTGAATTTTGAATTGTAAAGGAATGAATTTATTTTGAATAAATAATAATTATAATTTTTATGTTATAAAAATTATGATGTTTGCGAAATATAATCAGAATATGATTTTTTGAGTTAACTATTTTGTAAATAGTTTAAAGTGGGATTTTTGTAGTTATTATAAATAGTTTACATATATGATTTGTAAAATTGATATTTTACAAATTAAAATAATGGAATTATAAAGAAGTTTTGTAAGTGTTAAAATGAAGTTATAAATGGATTTTATACGTTAATAAGATTTATAAATTGATGAAGTTATAAAAAGAACGAATTTTGGAAATAAGAGAATTATAAGTAATTAACTTATTATTTGGATTTTGGGCATGTAAATGATATATATATATATATATATATATATATATATAGAATTGGTAAATTAAAGTGATTTTATAAGTTGAAGTTTTTATAAAATAGAAATGTTAAGGTACAAACATTGTTTATAAATCCGAAATCAATTGCATTTGATAAGTTAAATATAGAGTTTATTAAAGGAATTTCATCCAAGATTTTGGACGGTGGATAATCCTTTAATTAAATGTGCAATTGTAATGAACTTGGTAAAGGGATTATATTCACCATTTTGGACAGTGCATAATCCTTTAACAAAGGTGTAAAAGTATTGAATTTAGTAAACGCAGTAATTCATGATTTTGGACAGTGAATAATAATCAGTTAAATAAAATAAATGTTTTGGGACGTGGTTTTTAAATGGAATAAAATGATTAAAAGATGTTTTAAAATGTGTTAAGTATCGAATACATAGATTTCAACATTTATTGTTGGAATAGATGTTTTCGAGAAGTAAGGAAATGGTAGACTATAACACTATTGTTATAGTAAATAATTTTCGAAAGAAAATGTTTTGTTTAGTATATGGGATTTATATATCTATCTTATTTTCAAATCCCTATACTAGTGATTTTTGGGTTGTTGTAACGATTTTTTTTATAACATTCGTTTTGAATCAAATAAAAGATATTTAAGAGAATGTTTTCCTTAAAGAATAAAAAATATACTAAATTGTGATTTAAGTATATGGTTTATAAGTGTTGAAAATAAACTGATTTGTGAATTACTTATTTTTAACTAAGTATATAAAAATGTTTTCCAATGTTGAAATATGGAAATGTTTTGAGAATATATTATTTTTAAAAAGATAATTTGAAGTGAATATTTGGCAAGTGATTTAATTAATAAAAGATCAATCAAAAGTGCCTAGTGATTGTACATGGTGCTAAATATTCATTTGTTTACTTTGATAGTTAAATAATCGACTATAAAATTTGGCCATTTTAGTTCCTTGACTTGATGTGGGAACTATTTAGTCATACACTTAGTATGTAGCCCTCTGTGTAGGCTTGATTATCGTTTGTGTTGAAAATGTTGATTCATATAGTACGGAGTATTACTCCAGTCTATCGAGCTTCCTTCTTGGCCCGAAGGATTGCAAGTTGAAAGTTGTAGATTTGATAGGTCTATGAGACTTAGTTTCTGTGTGAGGTTGAGAAACGCTTTTGCGTTGCTGGTGCGAAGAGGCCGGGATCAGTTTATCCGAAATCCACTTCGGACCAACGTACGTGTGTTCGATTTGTGCAGGTTATTGATGATATTGATATTCATGATTTTCATATTAGGGGACTGTTTGTTGATCATTTAGTGTTAAAATCCCAATCAACATATAGTAGCAGTGGTCTTTTCATTATGAAATATCCAATGCAAGGACTATTCGCCAATAATCCTATGGATTTTCCGACATGATGTGGTAGGAAAGTATCTTCGGTTTGTCCTGTTCCTAGAAAACTTGCATGAATGTTTGTCTGACATTGCATTTCTAAAGATTAGGTACATTGGTTTGTACAAACGTACATCTGTGGTGGCGGAGAAGGCATCTTCTTTTAGCTTAACACCCTCCTTGAGACGTATAAGCTTAAGGGTTGTATTTTTGTGGAAGGCAATTAGTAGTCAATGGAACTGGCCGTGTGGCAATCTAAGTGATGTGATTGTGATATGTGAAAGGTAATCGTTACCTCTAGCCTCATCAACTGGAAATGACCAAAACATGGTTAGATGCAGCAGGGCTAAGTGGGTCGCCCCCAAGTAGGATATGATCATCCTCTTCTAAATATATCTTTACACGCTGTGACGTTGTGTATCTGATTATTGTGGCTTGTATGCTATGAGGGCCCTTGTTGAAGGTCGGTAAAGACCGAAGGATGATATATTCGGTACCATATAGTTATAAAGGTGGGTCGGTCTTGTGTTGGAGAGGATCCTTTGTGATGGTCCTAGGTACGTTCTTCTAGAGATGTACTACTGGAAGGTAGTCCCTTTACCTGGTCATTTGTACAGAAATCCCAACTCCACTATGTATCTATCATTTTTATTGTATTACTCATTTTAGGCTATATGCTGGAATTTAATCAATGTAACAATTTCGGCTATGATTAATATTATTGTGCAATAGACACTAGTATAATATCCGAGGATTTGATATGAAATGTTTTAGTTATCATAAGGTAAAAACATGTCCGTATTTATGTATGGACTTGTCTTACGAGATACTTCTATTTTGATATAGGAAAAGTTTGTAATTTAATAAATTCAGTTAAGTGTTTTTCCGTGCTGGTTTACCAGACTGATCCGGGCGTTCTTCTCTTTCAATGCTTGGGTCAGACCGAGTGTATCTACATGTTTAGATTTGGTGCTTTTAGAGCTTCAGCACGCGAGCTGGAGATCTTTATTTCCGTATACACGTATTGTTTTTGCTTATTGATTATCCGCTGTGCTTAGTTGTTGTATATTATCGGCAATTGTAGGACATGTTATTATAACTGTCTAAGCTGATAACTATTGATTGATTGTTGAACTCTGATTGATGTAAGTATATATGGTTTTTATTTTGTAAAGATCATTGATATGATATTATCTATTTTCCGCTGCGACGTGAGATTCTGTATTGTCGTGTTTTGTTCTATCTTCTCTCTTTCTTCTCTTCAGTTCTCTTCTTCTCTCTTCTTTTCTTTCTCTTGACTTTCCTCCAGTCTATACTTTTTGGGTCAAACGTGTGTGGTATATTGTCGATTCAAAGGGTACGGATTTGCGGGTCGTTACAAAATTACTCAACCCTAATTTTCTTAAACCCTAGCCGTGGTTTAGAGTTTAATGGCCAGAAACTCACCTCGTTCCTCCTCGATTATCTCCACATCCAAGCATATTTAGTCGAAGCTTTCAACTACAAAAATGTAAGCTCTTCAAGCTCGACGAATTCAACGAGACGATGGGTTTTAAAGCAGCGACGTAGCAAATCGAGTTCAAATGCACGCCGTTCAAAGGTGTTTTGCATGGAAATAGAGTGAGTTCGTCCATATTCATGGTGAAGGTGGAGCTTAGCTAGGGCTTTGAAATGATAGTTTTGGATCATGCTATGGCATCGTCGTGGTGGTGCGACATTCAAGTGATAGTGGCGGCCGATGAGTTATTCGATAATGTGAAGGTGCCTAGGAAGAAAAAGGGGATGGGTGACCAGATCTCATCTTTTGAAAATCAGCAGCTAGAACTGTTTTGAGGTTTATTCAAAAAAAGGAATTCGTAAATTAATTTGTATACAAATTTGTATAAACTTTAAAATATCATAACTTCTTCATACAAGGTTCGTTTTTGACAAAACAAATTGCATCGGGTTCATATTGACGAGCACTACATTTTAGAGCTGGTTTGATATTGATTGGAGCTAGTAAAAATTTTAAGTAAAATTAAACGCATGTTTAATTTTATTCGGAATAAAACACTACAACTGCTATTGGGACCAAAATGAGTACAACTCACTCTTTTTGACTAACCTATATTTTTATATAAGTGAGAACAATTTTTTTGTGTTGATTAATGATTGTTTGGATGATATATGATATATTATATATATTGATTGGTATTTGGATATATTCTAGCCTATTGGAGCAGATGAGACCCTATACGTTCCCATGTACGAGCGGATGAATTTTTGTATGCGCGTATGTCTCGAAGCGAACATTGTACACATATTCTAATATGTATAAATGTTATAGGTGACAGGTTGGAGGGATCTAAATAGATTCCTCAACAGTGTTGATTTTATTTACAAATATTGTGATATATGCTGTTATCATATGACGTTTGGATGTTTGGATGTTTTGATTGATGTGAATCGCCTTATTTAGTGCTATTGTAGCATTGGGCCATATTTTGGTAATTTAAAAATGTTAAAGTGATGATTTCAAATTTAAAAAGGAATTCAAAATGATTTTGAAAATGTATATATATTTGAATTGGTAAGGAAATGAATTTATTTCAAATAAACAAAAGTTATACCTTTTTATTATAAAAATTATGATTTTTGTGAAATAGAATCAAAATATGATTTTATTTGAAATATGGAGTTAACTATTTTGTAAAATAGTGAAACTGATAATTTTTGAATTATTATAAATGGTTTATGTATAATATTTATAAAATTGATATTTTATAAATCAAAATAATGGAATTATAATGGAGTTTTTATATGTATTAATATGGAGTTATAAATGGATCGTATAAGTGAATAAGATTTATAATTTATGAAGTTATAAAAAGAATGAATATTTAAATAAGAAAATTATAAGTAAATTAACTTATAATTGGATTTTGTCATATAAATGAGATTGGTTAATAAAGGGATTTTATTCACGATTTTAGACAGTGGATAATCCTTTAATAAATATGTAGAAATTTAAAATTGATAATTAATTATATTCATGTTTTTGGACAGTGAATAATCTTTTAAATTAAATAAATGTTTTGAAAAGTGATCTTTTAAATGGAGTTAAATAGTTTGAAGATGTTTTTAAATGTGTTAAGTATCGAATGCGTAGATTTCAACATTTATTGTTGAAATAGATGTTTTCGAGAAGTAAGAAAATGATGGACTATAAAAAAATAGTTATAGTAAATGATTTTCGAAAGGAGATGTTTTGTATAGTATGTAGGATTTATATATCTATCTAATTATCGAATGCATATGCTAGTTATTTTGGGTTGTCGTAACTATGTTTTACGCAACATTGATTTTGACCCAAATAAATATGTTTAAGAGAATGTTTTCGTTCAAGAATTGTAACGATCTCGAATTTTAATTAATTTTAATTTGATAATTAATTTCGTTTTTGAATAAAAATTTCTGAAATATTATGTAATTGATATAAAATATTAAATAAATAAACAAATACAATGTAAATACAAGACGATAAGCATTTAAGTTGAAAATAGAAATTTATTTATATTACAAAGTACAAGAAAAAAGAAATAAATATCTTAAAATTTTGGTTATGTAAACTATAAAACATAAAGTCAAACAACATATATATTAAACTGTGAAATATAAACTAAACACATTAGCAAATTCTAACAACATATTAACAATAGAATTTCATTTATATTTTAAAGTAAGAAGACAAAGCAAAAGAAAAGATATAATATATTCAAGTATAAGTATAAAAATATATTTGTACATAAGTTAAAATCTATAACCAATAACTAAAGAAGAAAAAAAAGTACGTATGAAAGAAAGAATATAAAATATAAACAAAGGAAATAAATGCCAACATCTTTAGCACACAATTTACATCATTTCGGCCACCAAAACAAAGCTGCAGCCACCACAGAAATGTGCTTTGTCAAAGATAAAGTATGATGACATGGGCTAAGCATGGGAACAAAGTACTCGTGCATTTAATGCAAGCATCCTCAACATACCTATTGTACAATACCTAATCACGTGTATACTTCATTTTCTATATATGTCAACTTCTTCATCACAGTTTCGTCCATCATAACTGAAAGAAAAAAATGAATGAAGTAATATCATTTCGTACTTAAACAAAAACTTCAAGCTGAAACAAACTTCAAACCAAAACTGTAATCTAGAAAATCTGAAAGCATGCAAGTTCAATGCATCAGATTCAAGAGCTAATAGGAAAGCAAGTACAGATCAGTTTTTCAAATTCATGTAACAAATCAGAGCAAAAGAAAATCTTTTCCAGATCTCTGTTCTTCTCTGCCTCAACTCCATGTGAGTAAAAAACTTAAAAATATTATTCATTTGTTGCTTGTTAGTTTGAGATTTAAATTGCTTTATTATATACATGCATAAATCTTCTCTGGGTATGTTTATCAGTAGGTGTGAAGGTCTGTATATGATTGAAAACATCTTTGTTTTTTTTTGTTCCATAACATCAAGTTTGTTCAAAACCCAACATCTAATCACTTAATCATTGCTAGGCTTGGATTTTAAAGGCAAATATGTTTGTTTGATTATTAATTGTTATTTCAAAATAATTTCAAGTGAAATAACAATATATATTTTGTAAAAAAAAAATTCACAGAGCATACTTAAATTTTTGGGAAATTCGAATGATATGAAACATCGATTCCATTATATAACTCTAATCCTTATGGAAAAATATGATTTTTAAGCCCAAGATGAAGATTTTTATTTAAGTGTGCTAAAGGCAGTTCGCATTTGATCGAATTGCGATCTTTTGGTGATCACTGGCGATCCACGGGCTTGGAGGGGTCGGAATTTTGGATGGTGATGGAGAAGCTTACGGCGAGGCGGCGAAAAATAGTCGGAGACGTTCACATTCATCGTAGGGTCACGGCGAACATTTTAAAATTCCAAACCTAGTTTTTGCTGTGCTTAATAATTCGACCGCCGTAGCTTCTACAGGTGATCGAGTGGTACGTGCTTTTGGTTGCTGATGGGGGGATCAATGATGAGTAGATGGCCGGAGTCGCTGAGTTTTTGGTCGTCGAGGTTAGGCGAACGACGTGGTGTTCTAGATTTTTGTGATGAGGCAGTTCAAGTTCCAGGTTTTCGAGTTTAAACTCGAAATCGAATTTGTGAGGTGGATGGGTTTTCTAATGATCGAGGGAGGGTTTGGGAACGATCGTCGACGTGTTCGACGTTCTGGCGATAACCGAAGATGGTCGGCGACCACGTGCGCGTGCACGAGTTTCTGGAATCTGGCATTTGGTTGTTTTGAGTGGAAGCAAAGATGATCTTGAGATTGGTCTCAGGATTTACTCGAGTGATTCGAGTATTTACTTGAAGTAAATAGAGTCTGGACTCGAAGCAAAGTTTTAGTGGCTTGGGTCATTTATTTTGGCGACAGGTTTACAGACTTGTCAGTTTAAAATTTAAATAGATTTTAAATTATTAAGCAAGGATTTAAAATATGTTTTAAATCAAAGTTTAAATATAGATTCAAGTTAAATTTAAATCTTAGCTGGAAATGAATTAAGTTTTTTTTAGTCAAAATTATTTTAATAATTTAAAAGTATTTAAAAAATAAAGTATATTTATGAGAATTTGAATTTAAAATGGGGTTTGAAATTATAAGAAACAAGTTAAAACAAATTTTGTAACCAGATTTGGAATTAAATTAATTTTTATAAATTCAAAGGTATAAACAAGTTTAAATGTTAAAGTTTCCTTTAATATGTGAATTTAATAAGGAAATTGATTTAAACTCTTTTAAAATTTCTTTATAATAAAATATTACTTCAACAAGTAATTTAAAGGATTTTAAAATTAGTTTAAAACTTTACTAAAGATGAATGAGGGTTCATTTTAAATCTTGGGTTTAAAATGAAATTTAGAAAGGTAAGTTTGAAATAAAAAGGGTTTCAAACATATTGGTAAATGATATTTAAATCACTACTAAGAATGAGTTCACTTTAAATTTAATGAAGATTGAATGATTTGTAATACACTAAATGTTAAGTTAATTAGAATGGATAATTAATGTTTTGTATCAATTTAATTAGTAATTGTAAGTTTAACTTTATTAATTAAGGTTTAATTTCTTAAAATAATTAATTAATTGGTTAATTAATTATGTAATTGGTTGAAAGATTAATTTAATTAATATGATTAATTAAGAATAATGTAATTAATTAAGGTGATTTATAAATTAATTTATATCAAATGATTTGTAATTAATTAATCAGAATTGGATAATTAATTCATAAGTAATTAATTTAATTGGAAATAAATTGAATTAATTAGGATTAAATAATTAATTAATCCTGCTTATAAATGATTATTGGATGCTTGACCTTACCTGTGAATAATTGTATTGTATGAGACATCTTGGATTGGTTGTCCTATCTGATCTGTGATATTTTGTTCTGTGGATTGAGCTGTGTATAATTTATTCATTTATTTACATTTGTATATTATCTGTGAATCTGTGAATGGACGATAAGCGTTATAGTTTATATCGCTTATCATCTATATTTCTGTGTTTTAGTCCGTGATGATTGAATGATGTTGCACAATTGTGTTAAACCCTTGGACCACACTTATACACACAGAAATATGGATTTCACGAGGAGATCGATTAAGTCACGGATTTTGAAACAGTTTAAAAAATTGAATATTTAAATCCAAATGGTTTTGGAAATGAACTGGGTTTAAAGTGAAAAGCTTTTGAAATGGAATTTCAAAGATGAAATATATTTTGAATAACTTAACTAAGTTTTTGAAATTTAAATAATTTGATTTAAACTTAAATTCAAGATTTGAAATTGAATTCTATGATTTGGAAACTAGATTTTAGAAAGGCTATTCAACTTATAAATGAGTTTATATGGGTTAAACCATTTTTAAATGTATTGATTTGGAAATTTGGATGTATATTCAAAGACTTTAACTCGTGTAAATAAAATCGGACTTTTCTGAAACGAAAACTATTTGTTTTCAAATAATAAAAGCTTTCACATAAGTAATGAACTTCCAAATTATGTTAAAAGAAATTTCAAGTTAAAAAAATGAAAATGATTTTCCAAGTTATGGAAACGCTTTGAAAGCTATAAGTTAAATCTTTAATTTAAAGATTTTAAATGAATTAATCCAATTGAAATGGAATTGTTTTGACATCCGAAAATGAATCTTCGTGAAACTGGGTGAACTTTGTGAAATAAATCTTTTTGTTTAAAAGATGGGAAACGGTAATTTGTTTAAACCATTTGAAAGAAAAGTTTTGGGTAATAAGTTGTGACTTGACTGAGGTCCCAATATCCATATGTTTCTTGTAAATATTGCGCTCATTATTCAGTTTAGCCGGGAGAGGACCTTTGTGTCGTATTACCCATTCTGAATATGTGATTCGACGTTATGGATAGCATTTGAAGACCGATGGTGAAGACCGGGTATTTGCAAGAACGATAGGATGACCTATCGATTGTCTCTGCACTGAGTTGCTCCGGTATAGAGATTCCCTAAGTGATGGGAAGTCCGATCGGTATTGTGAATACCCGTATTGCAAGGGCTTCTTTGGAAGTGCCTTTGGTTCTGTTCGAACTCAGGACAGACTTGTATGGATTGTATGTTTGACATTACATTTTGAGATATAAAGCAGATTTCTCTCAAATACATTTCTGTTAGTGGCGGAGAATTTATTCTCTTAGCTTAACACCCTTCTCTGAGACGTACGAGCTCAGAGGTTATGTAGTTGATAGTTATCAGTGATATACTCTCAAATTTCGTAGTGTGGCATGCTGAGTGCTGCTGATCATTTGTTGATCAAAGCATGGCTTGTATGAAAAGCCTAGCTTTGTGGACGAGACTTCGTCGAACCTCACAACCCGGTTATGGTCGAAACAGGAATCGTAGCAGCAAGGTTATTTGAGGATAGCACCCTTTGAGGGTATGTCATTTCCTTCTGGATTATGAGTGGTATCATAGTATGGAGCCCAGATACTTACTTTGTGGTTGCTGCAAACTTATTACTTTGTGGTTGTTGGTTGAGAGGATCCTTGGATAATGGTCGCATACGACCGGGGGATGGCATGCTCGTGTCAGTTGTTACCCAGCTAGGGGTAACCCGGCCTTGTCTAGCATAGATCCGGTTAGGATGCGGGGACGCCCTCCAGAGGCGTTCCATTTTACTTGGGAAGTTCCTTTGCCCAACCATTTGTTGGAAATCCAATCAAAACAATACAAGCCCTGTACGGTTTTAGTTGTATAACCTGCCATTTACTTATGGTGGTGCCCCACTGTTTAGATGGTAGCAATAGTAAGCATAGTTCGAAATGTCTATGTTGGCTAAGATTAATATTATACTTTCGAAATGTTTTCTACACTTTGCACTTATAGTAATAATATCAAAGAAATTTGCGTATCAAGCATGTTTAACTATCATAAGGAGAAATCTCCTCTGATTATGTGTTTGCATTGTGTGTGCGTGCGGGAGGCCTTATGGTAGTTCCATTTTCTAAAAGCCTTGCGGATCTATTTTAAAATATTTCTTTGTTTGCTTTTAAAGATAAACTGTTTTTTTTACTCATACCAGTCCCACGACTGACCTGGAGTTTATTGTTTCTTTCCTAAACTCTAGGTGCTCACTATTTTCCATACGGGCAGTCTAGAGTTGGGTATTTCAAATAGCTAGGTTTAGTAGATTATCTAGAGCTAGTTCAATCTTTGGATGTGGACAAGACTTGCTTGTCTTAGTGCATCGTGATGTTGGATCGAGCTGCTGCTGGAGTTCTCTCCGGAGGACTATCTTAGAGTTATGTGTTCCGCTGCTATTTTATTGTATCATATCTCTGATGTATATTGATATCTATTGTATCAAAAGTTGTATCAGATATTGTATCAGTGCTGTATATCAATGTATTATTCATTTCTTCCGTTGTGTTGTTATACTTAATTGTGTTATAAGCTCCGGCGACTCGGATTTGAACGGTCGAATCTATGGCATTCGAGTACGATGTAAAGTATGAATGTCGATTTTCGAACGCGAAAAATCGGTATCGTCACATTTGGTATCAGAGCTAAGGTTGAACGTTAGCTCAGGAGTATAACATGTTAAGTAGCTCATTAGAGATAGAATGAAGTATACCCTAGAATGAGTAATCCCTAAGATATCCATTCGAATGTCTAAGTAAATTCTATTACTATACACCGATAGTAAGTATGAGTACAAGAAGAGAACGAGATAGGGGACAAGGGAGTACCATTATAAATGGTCAATGCCCTGCGACAGTGGGAACAACTTTCTCTATCAATATCCTTTGATTCGTCTTCCCAAATTCTTTTGATTGCTTCGTGACAGCTCCAGAAAAAAAGTTTTGGTGTGATGATGCTCTACGAATCGTTGTAGGAAATTTTTACTTCGTACCTTCATCGGTTTCTTATCAGTTTTTGATTTAAACCTTAATGAATATGAATTGGAAATTTGGAATTGGAAATTTTAAATTGAGTTAAATTGATTAATAGAATATGAAGCTAAATTTGAATTGTATCTATAAAAAGATTTCGTTTAAAACCAAATTGGTAATTCTATTGTAATTTCTTGGGTATATCGAAGTCCGAAGAGGGACAAATTGGTATATATTTTGAGATATTCCGACTTGAGTTTGGAATCCATATCTAATGTTTGGAAATTGTGGAAGATTAAATCCATTTATCTATTGTTTGGGTCTCAATATATTCTACGAATGGTTGGTTTCCCTTCGAACTAACCAATGCCATTGCATATTTCGTAAATCCGGATAGCCGGAGTATCTTGTGAAGTATTAAATAGATTCGTTCTTGTATCTATTATTGATATTCTGATTAAGTAAGTCAAATGCAGAGTAGATATTTAGTTTGATATGATGAAACATTCTTCATCTATCTGTGTGTCTTCTTGGCAAATTTCAAGCATGAAATTTCTTAAGGAGGGGAATCTGTAACGATCCCGAATTTTAATTAATTTTAATTTGATAATTAATTTCATTTTTGAATAAATATTTGTGAAATAGTCGGTAATTTATATAAAATATTAAATTAAATAAATAAATACAAGAAGATAAGTATTTGAGTTGAAATAGAAATTTATTTATATTACAAAGTACGAAGAACAAAGAAATAAAATAAATATCTTAAAATTTTGGTTATGTAAACTATAAAACATAAAGTCAAACAACATATACATTAAACTATGAAATATAAACTAAACACATTAGCAAATTCTAACAACATATTAACAATAGAATTTCATTTATATTTTAAAGTAACAAGACAAAGCAAAAGAAAAGATATAATATATTCAAGTATAAGTATAAAAATATATTTGTACATAAGTTAAAATCTATAACCGATAACTAAAGAAGAAAAAAAAGTATGTATGAAAGAAAGAATATAAAATATAAACAAAGGAAATAAATGCCAACATCTTTAGCACACAACTTACATCATTTCAGCCACCAAAACAAAGCTGCAGCCACCACAGAAATGTGCTTTGTCAAAGATAAAGTATGACGACATGGGCTAAGCATGGGAACAAAGTACTCGTGCATTTAATGCAAGCATCCTCAACATACCTATTGTACAATACCTAATCACCTGTATACTTCATTTTCTATATATGTCAACTTCTTCATCACTGTTTCGTCCATCATAACTGAAAGAAAAAAATGAATGAAGTAATATCATTTTGTACTTAAACAAAAACTTCAAGATGAAACAAACTTCAAACCAAAACTGTAATCTGGAAAATCTGAAAGCATGCAAGTTCAAAGCATCAGATTCAAGAGCTAATAGGATAAGCAAGTACAGATCAGTTTTTCAAATTCATGTAACAAATCAGAGCAAAAGAAAATCTTTTCCAGATCTATGTTCTTCTCTGCCTCAACTCCATGTGAGTAAACAACTTAAAAAGATTATTCATTTGTTGCTTGTTAGTTTGAGATTTAAATTGATTTATTATATACATGCATAAATATTCTCTGGGTATGTTTATCAGTAGGTGTGAAGGTCTGTATATGATTGCAAACATCTTTGTTTTTTTTTGTTCCAGAACATCAAGTTTGTTCAAAACCCAACATCTAATCACTTAATCATTGTTAGGCCTGGATTTTAAAGGCAAATATGTTTGTTTGATTATTAGTTGTTATTTCAAAATAATTTCAAGTGAAATAACAATACATATTTTGTAAAAAAAAATTTTTACAGAGCATACTTAAATTTTTGGGAAATTCGAATGATATGAAACATCGATTCTATTATATAACCCTAATCCTTATGGAAAAATATGATTTTTAAGCCCAAGATGAAGATTTTAATTTAAGTGTGCTAAGGGCAGTTCGCGTTTGATCGAATTGCGATCTTTTGGTGATCATTGGCGATCCACGGGCTTGGAGGGGTCAGAATTTTGGATGGTGATGGAGAAGCTTACGGCGAGGCGGTGAAAAATAGTCGGAGACATTCACATTCATCGTAGGGTCATAGCAAACATTTTAAAATTCCAAACCTAGTTTTTTGTTGTGCTTAATGATTCGACTGCCACAGCTTCTACAGGTGATCGAGTGGTTCGTGATTTTGGTTGCTGATAAGGGGAGCAATGATGAGTAGATGGCCGGAGTCCCTGAGTTTCTGGTCGTCGAGGTTAGGCGAACGACGTGGTGTTCCAGGTTTTTGTGATGGGGCAGTTCAAGTTCCAGGTTTTCGAGTTTAAACTCGAATTCGAATTTGTGAGGTGGATGGGGTTTCTGATGATCGAGGGAGGGTTTGGGAACGATTGTCGACATGTTCGACGTTCTGGCGATGACCGAAGATGGTCGGCGACCACGTGCACGTGCAAGAGTTTCTGGAATCTGGCATTTGGTTGTTTTGAGTGGAAGCAGAGATGATCTCGAGATTGGTCTCACGATTTACTCGAGTGATTCGAGTATTTACTCGAAGTAAATAGTGTCTGGACTCGAAGCAATGTTTTAGTGGCTCGGGTCATTTATTTTGGCGACAGGTTTACAGACCTGTCAGTTTAAAATTTAAATAGATTTTAAATTATTAAGCAAGGATTTAAATCAAAGTTTAAATATAGATTCAAGTTAAATTTAAATCTTAGCTGGAAATGAATTAAGTATTTTCTAGTCAAATTGTTTTAATAATTTAAATGTATTTAAGAAATAAAGTATATTTATGAGAATTTGAATTTAAAATGGGGTTTGAAATTATAAGAAACAGGTTAAAACAAATTTTATAACCAGATTTGAAATTAAATTAAGTTTTATAAATTCAAAGATATAAATAAGTTTAAATGTTAAAATTTCCTTTAATATGTGGATTTAATAAGGAAATTGATTTAAACTCTTTTAAAATTTCTTTATAATAAAATATTACTTCAATAAGCAATTTAAAGGATTTTAAAATTAGTTTAAAACTTTACTAAAGATAAATGAGGGTTCATTTTAAATCTTGGGTTTAAAATGAAATTTAGAAAGTTAAGTTTGAAATAAAAAGGATTTCAAACATATTGATAAATGATATTTAAATCACTACTAAGAATGAGTTCACTTTAAATTCAATAAAGTTTGAATGATTTGTAAAACATTAATTGTTAAGTTAATTAAAATGGATAATTAATGTTTTGTATCAATTTAATTAGTAATTGTAAGTTTAACTTTATTAATTAAGGTTTAATTTCTTAAAATAATTAATTAATTGTTTAATTAATTATGTAATTGGTTTAAAGATTAATTTAATTAATATGACTAATTAAGAATAATGTAATTAATTAAGGTGATTTATAAATTAATTTATATCAAATGATTTGAAATTAATTAATCAGAATTGGATAATTAATTCATAAGTAATTAATTTAATTGGAAATAAATTGAATTAATTAGGATTAAATAATTAATTAATCCTGCTTATAAATGATTATTGGATGCTTGACCTTACCTGTGAATAATTGTATTGTACGAGACGTCTTGGATTGATTGTCCTATCTGATCTGTGATATTTTGTTTTATGGATTGAGCTATGTATAATTCATTCATTTATTTACATTTGTATATTATCTGTGAATCCGTGAATGGACGATAAGCGTTATAGTTTATATCGCTTATCAACTATATTTCCGTGTTTTAGTCTGTGATGATTGAATGATGTTGCACTATTGTGTTAAACCCCTGGACCACACTTATACACACAGAAATATGGATTTCACGAGGAAACCGATTAAGTCACATATTTTGAAACAGTTTAAAAAATTGAATATTTAAATCCAAATGGTTTTGGAAATAAACTGGGTTTAAAGTGAAAAGCTTTTGAAATGGAATTTCAAAGATGAAATATATTTTGAATAACATAATTAAGTTTTTGAAATTTAAATAATTTGATTTAAACTTAAATTCAAGATTTGAAATTGAATTCTATGATTTGGAAACTAGATTTTAGAAACGCTATTAAACTTATAAATGAGTTTATATGGGTTAAACCATTTTTAAATGTATTGATTTGGAAATTTGGATGTATATTCAAAGACTTTAACTCGTGCAAATAAAATCGGATTTTTCTGAAACGAAAACTGTTTGTTTTCAAATAATAAAAGCTTTCGCCTAAGTAACGAATTTCCAAATTGTGTTAAAAGGAATTTCAAGTTAAAAAAATGAAAATGATTTTCCAAGTTATGGAAACGGTTTGAAAGCTATAAGTTAAATCTTTAATTTAAAGATTTTAATTGAATTAATCCAATTGAAACGGAATTGTTTTGAAATCCGAAAATGAATCTTCGTGAAACTGGGTGAACTTTGCGAAATAAATCTTTTTGTTTAAAAGATGGGAAATGGTAATTTGTTTAAACCATTTGAAAGAAAAGTTTTGGGTAATAAGTTGTGACTTGACTAAGATCCCAATATCCATATGTTTCTTGTAAATATTGCGCTCACTATTCGGTTTAGCCGGGAGAATACCTTTGTGTCGTATAACTCATTCTGAATATGTGATTCGATGTTATGGATAGCATTTGAAGACCGGTGATGAAGACCGGGTATTTGCGAGAACGATAGGATGACCTATCGATTGTCTCTGCACTGAGTTGCTCCGGTATAGAGATTCCCTAAGTGATGGGAAGTCCGATCGGTATTTTGAATACTCGGATTGCAAGGGCTTCTTTGGAAGTGCCTTCGGTTCTGTTCGAACCCAGAACAGACTTGTATGGATTGTATGTTTGACATTACATTTTGAGATATAAAGCAGATTTCTTTCAAATACATTTCTGTTGGTGGCGGAGAATTTATTCTCTTAGCTTAACACCCTTCTCTGAGACGTACGAGCTCAGAGGTTATGTAGTTGATAGTTCTCAGTGATATACTCTCAAATTTGGTAGTGTGGCATGCTGAGTGCTGCTGATCATTTTTTGATCAAAGCGTGGCTTTTATGAAAAGCATAGCTTTATGGACGAGACTTCGTCGAACCTCACAACCCGGTTATGGTCGAAACAGGAATTGTAGCAGCAAGGTTATTTGAGGATAGCGCCCTTTGAGGGTATGTCATTTCCTTCTCGATTATGAGTGGTATCATGGTATGGAGCCCAGATACTTACTTTGTGGTTGCTGCAAACTTATTACTTTGTGGTTGTTGGTTGAGAGGATCCTCGGATAATGGTCGCATACGACCTGGGGATGGCATGCTCGTGTAAGTTGTTACCCAGCTAGGGGTAACCCGGCCTTGTCTAGCAGAGATCCGGTTAGGATCCGGGGACGCCCTCCAGAGGTGTTCCATTTTACTTGGGAAGTTCCTTTGCCCGACCATTTGTTGGAAATCCCATGAAAACAATACGATCCCTGTACAGTTTTAGTTGTATAACCTGCCATTTACTTATGGTGGCGCCCCACTATTTAGATGGTAGCTATAGTAGGCATAGTTCAGAATGTCTATGTTGGCTAAGATTAATATTATACTTCCGAAATGTTTTCTGCATGTTGCACTTATAGTAATAATATCAAAGAAATTTGCGTATTAAGCATGTTTAACTATCATAAGGAGAAATCTCCTCCGATTCTGCGTTTGCATTGTGTGTGTGTGTGGGAGGCCTTATGGTAGTTCCATTTTCTAAAAGCCTTGCGGATCTATTTTAAAATATTTCTTTGTTTCTTTTTAAAGATAAACTATTTTTGTTACTCATACCAGTCCCACGACTGACCTGGAGTTTATTGTTCTTTCCTAAACTCTGGGTGCTCACTATTTTCCACACGGGCAGTCTAGTGTTGGATCTTTCAAATAGCTAGGTTTAGTAGATTATCTGGAGTTAGTTCAATCTTTGGATGTGGATAAGACATGCTTGTCTTAGTGCATCGTGATGTTGGATCGAGCTGCTACTGGAGTTCCCTCTGGAGGACTATCTTAGAGTTATGTGTTCCGCTGCTATTTTATTGTATCATATCTCTGATGTATATTGATATCTATTGTATCATCTGTTGTATCAGATATTATATCAGTGTTGTATATCAATGTATTATTCGTTTCTTCCGTTGTGTTGTTATACTTAATTGTGTTATATGCTCCGGCGACTCGGATTTGAATGGTCGAATCTACGGCATTCGAGTACGATGTAAAGTATGGATGTCGATTTTCGAACGCGAAAAATCGGTATCGTCACATTTGCTATCAGAGCTAAGGTTGAACTTTAGCTCAGGAGTATAACACGTTAAGTAGCTCATTAGAGATAGGGTGAAGTATACCCTAGAATGAGTCATCCCTAAGATATCCGTTCAAATGCCTCAGTAAATTCTCTTACTATACACCGATAGTAAGTATGAGTACAAGAAGAGAACGAGATAGGGGACAGGGGAGTACCACTATAAATGGTCAATGCCCTGCGACAGTGGGAATAACTTTCTCTATCAACATCCTTTGATTCGTCTTCCCAAATTCTTTTGATTGCTTCGTGATAGCTACAGAAAAAAAAGTTTTGGTGTGATGATGCTCTACGAATCGTTGTAGGAAATTTTTACTTCGTATCTTCATCGGTTTCTTATCAGTTTTTGATTTAAACCTTAATGAATATGAATTGGAAATTTGGAATTGGATAATTTAAATAAATTGGAAATTTTAAATTGAGTTAAATTGATTAATAGAATATGAATCTAAATTTGAATTGTATCAATAAAACGATTTCGTTTAAAACCAAATTGGTAATTCTATTGTAATTTCGTGGGTATATCGAAGTCCGAAGAGGGACAAATTGGTATATATTTTGAGGTATTCCGACTTGAGTTTGGAATCCATATCTGATGTTTGGAAATTGTGGAAGATTAAATACATTTATCTATTGTTTGGGTCTCAATATATTCTACGAATGGTTAGTTTCCCTTCGAACTAACCAATGCCATTGCATATTTCGTAAATCCGGATAGCCTGAGTGTCTTGTGAAGTGTTAAATAGATTCGTTCTTGTATCTATTGTTGATATTCTGATTTGGTAAGTCAAATGCAGAGTGGATATTCAGTTTGATTTGATGAAACATTCTTCATCTATCCATGTGTCTCCTTGGCAAATTTCGAGGACGAAATTTCTTAAGGAGGGGAATTTGTAACGATCCCGAATTTTAATTAATTTTAATTTGATAATTAATTTCTTTTTTGAATAAAAATTTGTGAAATTTTTGGTAATTGATATAAAATATTAAATTACGGCATTCGAGTACGATGTAATGTATGGATGTTGATTTTCGAACGCAAAAAATCTGTTCGTCACAAGAATAAAATATATTTAATCATGATTTAAGTATATGTAATATTTTCTAAGTGTTGAAAATAAATTTATTTGGGAATGACTTATTATTGAATAAGTATATGGAAATGTTTTTGAATATAGAAAGTTGAAATGGTTTTGAGAATATATATTTTTAAAGATAATTTGAAGTGAATATTTGGAAAGTGATTTAATTAATAAAAGATTTATTAAAAGGGCCTAGTGATTGCATATGGTGCTAGATATTTGTTTTCTGCTTTTATAGTTAAATAACCGACTAACAAATTTGGCCATTTTAGTTACTCGACTTGATGTGGTAACTATTTAGTCGAACAGTTAGTACGTAGCCATCTGTATAGGCTTGATTATCGTTCGTGTTGAGGATATTAATTCATGTAGTGTGGACTATTACTCCAATCCATCGAACCTCTTTCTTGGCCGAAGGACAACGAGTTGAAAGTTGGAGACGTGATAAGTCTATGAGATTTAGTTTCTATGTGAGGCTGAGAAACGCTTTCGCGTTGTTGGTGCCAAGAGACCGGATTCAGTTTATCCGAAAACCACTTCGGACCAATGCATATGCGTTCGATTGTGCAGGTTATCAACAATATTGATATTTAGGATTTTCATAATGGATGACTGCTTGTTGATTGTTTAGGGTTAAAATCCCAATATACATATAGTAGCAGTAGTCTCTTCGTTATGAAATATCCAATGCAAGGACTATTCGCTACCAATTTTAGGAATTTCCCGATAAGAAAGTACCTTCGGTTTGTCCTATTCCTGGACAACTTGCATGGACGTTTGTCTAACATTGCATTTCTGAAGATTAGGTACATTGGTTTTTACAAACGTACATCAATGGCGGCGAAGAAGGCAACTTCTCTTAACTTAACACCCTCCTTGAGACGTACGAGCTCAAGGGCTGGATTTTTGTAGAAGGAAATTAGTAGTCAACGGAAATGGCCGTATGGCATTTAAAGTGATGTGATATGTGATACGTGAAAGGTAATCGTTACCTCTAGCCTCAACAACCGAAAATGACCAAAACATGATTTGATGCAGCAAGGCTAATTGGGTCATTCCCAATTAGTATATGGTCATCCTTTTCTAAATATATTTCTTCCCGCTATAACATTCGGGATGTAAATTAATATGGTTTGCATGCTATGAGAGCCCTCGAAAAAGGTCGCTAACGACCGGGGGATGACATATTCGATACTACCAAATTATAGAGGTAGGCCATTCTTGCGTTGGTAGAGAAATTTTTTGATGGTTTCTCGGTACATTCTTCTAGAGATGTACTGCCGAAAGGTAATCCCTTCACCTGATCATTTGTGTCGAAATCCAAACTCCGCTGCATGCCTGCCATTTTGATTGTATTACCCATTTTAGGCTATATGCTGGAATTTAATCAATGTAACAATTTGCTACGATTAATATTATTTGTGCAATAGACAATATTATAATATAAGAGGATTGGATATGAAGTGTTTTTGTTACCATAAGGTAAAAACATGTCCGTGTTTATGTTTGCGCATGTCTTACGACATACTTTTATTTTGAAGGGAGAAGTTTTGGTAAATTTAATAAATTCGTTTAAGTTTGTTTCTCACGCTGGTTTATCAGACTGATCTGGGCGTTTTTCCCTTTCAGTGCTCGGGTCAGACCGAGTATATTTACAGGTTCAGCTTTGGTGCTTTTGGAGCTTCAGCAGGAGAGCTGGAGATCATCATTTTCGTATACACATACCTGTTTATTATTCACTTTGTGCATTGTTATTTTATATTATCGACGATTGTAAGGATAGGTTATTATAACTGTCCAGGCTGATAACTAGTGATTGATTGTTGAACTCTGACTGATGTATGTATATACAGTTTCTGCTTTGTAAAGATCATTGATATGATATTATATGTTTTCTGCTGCGATGTGAGATTCTGGATTATTCTATTTTGTTCTCTCTTCTCTCTTTCTTCTCTTCTTTTCTTCTCTTTTCTTTCTCATGTGTTTCCATTAGCCTGTGCTTTTTCGGTCGGATAATATCAATTCAAAGGGTGCATATTTTCGAGTCATCACAACACCCATCTAGAGGCATACGAACTCTGAAGTTGTACAGTTGTAGAAATCTATTTGGTGTGTCTCCAAAATGGAAAAGTTATTACCGTTGATATATAAGTATGTGAAAATGTTTTCCAATATCAAACGATTGAAATGATTTTGAGGATTTATCTTTTAAAGATAATTCGAAGTAATATTTTTAAATTGATTTAGTAAGTAAAAGATTAATTAAATGGGCCCAATGATTGCTTATGTGATAAATATAGTTTTTTTGAAAGTTAAATAACCGACTATTAAATTTGGCCATTTTTGGTTCCTTGACTTGATGTGGGAACTGATCAGTTGTGCACTTAGTACGATGCTGACTGAATATGCTTGATTATCATTTGGATTAAGAATGTTTATTCGAGTAACGCGGAGTGTGCATGGTACTTCAATCTACAAGGCATCCTTCTTGGCCGAATGATAGAAAGTTGAGAGTTGGAAATGTGATAAGTCTACGAGACTTTCTTTCCTTACGAGGTTAAGGGCTTTTATCGTTGTTGGTCCGAAGGGACTGGGGTTAGATTTATTCGAGAGCCACTTCGGACTAATCTATGCGTTCAAAAGTGCAGGTTTATGATAATGATTTTGAAGATGAAAATCTTCATGTTGCAGGGCTACTTGCCACTGGACCCTCGGTGCATATTATATATATGGTGGTAGTAATGCGTTGTTATGAAAATGTTGGTGTAAGTGTAAATGGGCTCGACCATGGTTGAGGAAGGTGCGACCTTGATTTAAAAATAGATTCTTGGACTTTGTTTTGAAGGTAGGTAAAGTAGACATGAAAGGAAGTATTTTTAACAAAGTTTTAAGGATTTAAAAGTGAAAAAGAGAAGATTTTTATTTTGAAAGTTTTTGAGAAGACATGGAAAGTGAAGCCTGGAAAAGAAGAGGTAAAAGTTTTGAAAATAAATGAAAGTGAAATAAATGAGAATTGTAAAGGAAGAAATGATTTTATATAAAATGAAACATAGAAATTACAAAAATGCCATTAATAATTACCATGTATAATACTCTCCATATCATGTTACCACCTCATCTCCACCTTTCTTACTCCATAAGCCATCCATGCCCTCCCTCTCATCATTATCGCTTCATCTCTTTCCATGACTTGATGTTACCTTTTAGACCATTTTTTTGTTTTAAAAGAAAAGTCAAACTTAGTTTATTCACTTAAGTATAAATTTGAACTTGTTTAACTCTAACAACTTTCTCAAACAAATCATATGTTATTTATACATATGTGTATACACACACATTCTAGCGTATACAACATGTTCCGATAATTTTTTGACAATGGAAATTCGAAAATTTGAAAAATGATTTTCAGTCACATTTTCGATTTTTCTCCGAACTAACTATTTTTGTAAACCAAAATTTCAAAAGACTTTACCATCGTTAGTTATTAGTTAAAAGAGGTCTGTTTGAGTTATAAAATCCATTAATTAATTATTTAAAAATATATCAATTATCTATATTTAAAGTGATTAAATTATGGATCGTTCGTCAGTCAAAGTGGAAGTCCTGTATTTATATTGGAAATAACCGCAGAAACTCCATTTGACTTGTACTAAATAGCTGGGAGTATTTCTAGACTGGAGTTGGACACAAAATTGGAGAACAGACATGATTTAACCATTTTTATAGAAGAGGAGCTAAAACCTATTAGTACCATAGACACTAGTATTGATGGCAACAACCATATGAAATTATATATAATATAGATACTAATGTTTCTATCAAGATACATATAGTATATGTGCATGATATTAGATGGGTGTTGATTAAAAAGTCTATACAATGTCAAGAGTAGATTTAAAAGGAGTCAAGAGTTACAAGTTGAAAAACTCATGAGCATTGAAATCCAAGTGCTTGGTGTCCTTGAAATCCAAGTGGGTGTGCTTATGTCCCATCTGAATCAAGGGGCAAGCTTGGAGTCCCATTTGAATTCAATTTGCCAATGTCCTATCTCAATCCAGTGAGTGTACCCAAAGCTCAAAAAATCTGCAGGGCGTGGCTCGTAGCCCTGAAATCGAGATGGTAAAGACTTTGATATTTGAAAAGAAATCCGTACAAGAGATTATACAAGACTAGATGCGGGGTAACTCTGAACCATTATAAATATTCCTAGTGTGATCTCCAACTCTTTACTTTTTACTTTTATTTCATTTATATCTGTTTGTGTTTGCCTCAATGATTGTTGGTTCTGTATTGTTTAATTATAATCTTAAAAGAATTTATAAAGATTCACAAAAATCGTTAAACGCTATTCACTCCAATCTAGTGTTAAATTAGCCTTAAGATCCATCTTCTGCAAACTAACATTTGGTATTAGAGCTTTGGTTTTAAAAGTATTCATAATTTGATTCTTGAAAAGTTTTTCATGGAAAAAGTTGTTGGTAATATTTTTAACACTATTTTTAAAAAGAAATTTTGCAAAACCAACAAGACACTGTTTCATAAATTTTCATCCATTCTTTATGAAAAGACACTTGATCATTTGAAAAGGATAAATTGCAAAAACAGTTAATGTAATGACCGGCAAATCCATCCCATTCAGAGATGACAATAACCGCACATGTCCAGACCCAAATCGAACGGAAAAACGGATAACCATGGAAAGAAAGAAGAGAGAAGAAGAGAAGAGAGAGAGAAGAAGAAGAAAGAGAAGAAAAGAGAAGACAAAATAGAAGAAACTAAAACAATTACAGAGTCTCATAATCGCAGCAGAAAAACATATAATATCATACCAATGATCTTTACAAAATAGAGCCTGTAATATATATACATGCATCCATCAAATTACAACAATCAAATACAAATCATCGGCCTGGAAAGCTATAATAACATGTGCTTACAATTGTTGATAATTTAACAACAATGCAGCGGAAAATAATGTATACGTGGAATATGACCAGAAGACTTCTAGCACTCCTGCTGAAGTTCCAAAGCATCCAAATTTACATCTGTAAATGTACTCGGTCTGACCCGAGCATTGAAAGGAAAGAATTCTAGATCAGTTTTGTAAACCAGCATGAGAAAGCACATCTCAACTGAATTTATTTTAGAGTTATAAAGACATTCTTTTATCAAAAGAAAGGTTTCTCATAAGACACGCCCACACATAAATACAGATGGATTTTTACCTTACGATATACAAAACCTTTCATATCAAATTATGTTATATTATACTAGTGTCTAGTATAAATAATAATACAAATAGCCAAAATTGTTACCATTATTAAATTCCAGCATACCAGGCTCTACAAACAAATTGGCAGGCACGTAGTGGAGAACGGATTTCATACAAATGACCAGGTGAAGGGACTACCTTCTGGCAGTACATATATAGAGGAATGTATCGAGGTCAACAGAACATTTGCGCCTCTACCAACACAAGACCGGTCTATCTTTCCTTAGATAGTACCAAATATGTCATCAGCCCGGTCGTTACCGACCTATCCAAGGGCCCTCATAGCATATATCCAAATAATTTACATCTCGAATGTCATGGCAGAAGGAAATATATTAAAAAGGGGATGATCATACCCTAATGGTTGCGAACCACATAGCCTTGCCGCATATACACTATTTCGGCCATTTTTGGGTGTGAAGCAGAAGTAACGATTACCTTTATCATAGCACCTCATCTTTCTCTTTGAATGTCAGACTGCCATTCCTTCAATCACTATTGGCTTTTATAAACATACAACCTCCGAAATTATACGTCTTAGAGAAGAGTGTTAAGCCAAGAGAAGTTGCTTTCTCCACCACCAAACAGATGTACGTTTATAAAAGTCAACGATGTAATCTCAAAAATACACTATCTTACATCCATCCATACAAGTTATCCAGGAAAATGACAAACTGAATGCACTCTCTTACCGCATATTTTCGGGAATTACCCTTAGGAATAGTAGCAATCAGTCCTTGCATTGGATAATTCATAATGAAGAGACTAATGCTACTATATTTACATTGGGAGTTTATCCCCGAACGATCAACAAGCAGTCCTTCACTATGAAAATTCCAAATATCAATGTCTTCCAAACCAGCACATTTGAATGCATATACGTTGGTCCGAAGTGGTTCTCAGATAAATCTGATCCCGGTCACTCCAAACCAACAATGATAAATATGCCAATATTTATTTGATAGTCGGTTATTTAACTATTAAAGCAACAAACAATATCTAGCACCATAAGCAATCATTTGGCCGATTTAATTAATCTTTTATTAAATAAATCAATTTCTAAATATTCGCTTCAAATTATCCTTAAAAGATATACTCACAAAACCATTTCAATCTTCTATGTTGGAAAACATTTCCATATACTTATATCAACAGTATAAGCATATTCACAAATCACTTCATTTTCAACATTTAGAAAATATTTTCATGTACTTATATCAACGGTATATGCATTTTTATAACACTACCATTTAGAGACATGCCAAATAGATTTCATAACCTTACAATTCCATAGTTCGTACGCCTCCGGACAGGTGTTAAGTATTAGAAGCAATGCTCCTACACCACCAAGCCTTTAGTACGATCATAAGAACCAATTTGTGGATTTCACGATGGAAGGTAAAAATATAATTTATTAGGTCAAAATGGATACTGCGTAAAACATCGTTATGACAACCCAAAACATTAGTATCGGGATTCAATAAATAAGTAGATATATAAATCCCATATATTATATATAACATTTCCTTATAAGAACGTTGTTATAGTCTATGTCTTCCTTACTTATCGAAAACATTTATTTCAGCAATAATTGTTGAAATCTATGTTTCCATTCGATATCATATTTTAAAATATTTCAAACTACTAAATTTCCCTTTAAAACCATTACTTCCATTGCCCTTACTTTTAAAACATTTAACTCCATCAAAATATCTCTTTCAAAACTCCTTTAAATAAAAATCGATATTTACATCTCAACATAAATCACTTCCAACTTTATAAAATTATTTTAATAAATCTCCTTTCTATTTTATAGATCTTCTACATATTAAAGATCATTTATTTACAAAAATTTATTTAAAAATCTATTTCTTTATAAAACTAATTTATTATAAAAATCCATTTCTTCTATGTATAAAAGTATAACTTTTATAGATCCTTTATATAAACTTATTCAAAATTTCTGTTTATAAAACTATGTTTTCTTAACATCAAAAACCATATTTTATTTGCTTAAAATAAAATCATTCCTTTCTTTTAATAATTCAAAAATCATAAAACATATATACTTCCCAAAATCACTTCAAAACCTTTCCAAATAAAAATCATCATTTCAATATTTCAAATTCTTAAAAATAAGGCCCAATGTTACCATAGCTCTAAATAATTCAAATCACAGTAAAGATATCAACATTACATCCAAACATCATACATAAGCATATATATGAATAATAAAATTAACAGTGGTGAGTAATCCTGTTGAACCCCTCCAACTTATCACTCTGCACCAAATACAGCATATAAGTTAAAATCAACCGTTTCGAGATGGGATTCGTATACAAAGGGTCATCCAATCTTACACGGAAACACAATAGGTTCTCATCCGCTCCAATAGTCGAAAATATATCCAAACGACTAATATATATAGAATATCATCCAAACAAGCATTCATCATCATAAATAAATTTATTCCCACTTGTATAAAAATATAAGCAAGCCAGAGAGGTGAGTTAACTCACTAAAATGCCAAAAATCGTCTAAGCACTCCGGATTAAATTAAAATTGAATGTCGTTCAATTTAACTCAAAATTCCTATGAGCTCCGAATTCGTTCAATCTAAATCCATAGTATAGTGCTTGCTAATATGAATGCAATGCAACTTGCCACAATGAAACGGACGTCGTACGAACAAGTTATGCATAAATGAACATTCAATAATTAAGTATACAACTAACTTAAACTAAAATAAATTAACAAAAATGTTTAAACCTTTTCTCAGCAGTTTTGTTTTCCCTCCCAGGCTTCATTCATGCGCACACGCTCTTTTGTTTTTTTTACCGCGGCTTCGAACAAACGCACATGGCCACCACTTGATCGATGCCGCCGCCACTCTTCCACACACTCGCCTCCGGCCCGGCCAACACCTTTATACATGTACGTGCATACTCGAACTCTATCGCCAAAAAAACCTATGAGCCGAGCTCGAACAAAAGTAATTATCTATTGCTGTCGTCAATGATTCGTCGATCCAACCATTAATCGAGTTCGTACGGTTGCCCTCTACATTTTCCTAGTTGAAGTCATTGGATAATTTTTCTCTTAATGGCTTCAATCGATGGAGGTTTCGAAATAGGGGCCAGGAATTAGAGTTTGCAAATGAGAATAGTTGAGGGCTATTTATAGAAGATTTCACTTGGCACTACTCATCCGTGAAAATTCTGAATTCCAAACGAAGCGTGCCGCCTAGCACTCTGTACGTTATATCCCCATTCCATACATAATGGAATGTATATCGAGAGCCAATTCAATTATATACAAAAGTTAGCGTTTTAAAATCAAAATTTTTAATTAAATTCCTTTAATTAATTTCTTTGTGTTTCTTATTTACACGATCAAACGATAAGTCCAATCGATACGAAATTCAGCAACATACTATAATTCACTATTACGGACCCAATGAAACTGGTTTCATTCGAAATCCAAGGCAGAACCAAAAATGACTATTTTTACATGTTAATTAAAATATGAAATTTCCAGTTTCTATTTAGTCGCTTTTAAATCAAATTAAAAGTTTACTGACTCCATTCTAATTTAAATAGATTTTAAATCAACTTAAGAAACCATTTTTCATTCATTTTAAATTCAAGGTTCAATTATTTAAACAATTTCAAATATTAAATTCAACAATTTAATTATAACATAAATCATTATCTTCGAAATATAAGTTATTCAACTTATAAAAGTTTCTTTTAAATGTTTATAAATATTCCAATTTTGAATGATTGAAATTTTGGGTCGTTACATTCTCCCCTCCATAAAAGAATTTTACCCCCAAAATTTCCAAGCAGGAAAAAGCCACAAAAGTTAAGGGGTTTACTTTTCAAAACAATTAATTAAAACTGGATTACCAAATCTATTTAAACCTTTTAACTTCTCCAAAAATCAGTTAGTTAAACTTCTCATAAAAAGTTTTCTAAGTCTTTAAATTCATTCATAGAAATTATCTAATACTTCTCCAAAAACCAACTAATATCATGTTAAGTTATAACTCAAAATCAAAATTTTAGTTATCAAATTTTTTCCAAAATACTTAAAAAAATTCTAACGCTTAAATTTACGAAAAATTTCACCAACATCTCATTTGCGCGGTTCGATCGCAGTAAAATCACAATACATACATACATACACATATATATATATACACAAATATATATCACAAATAAACCTCTCATCTTCTAGGATGAGGCATCCCATAGCAAAAAAAATAAAGTACGATATGTAATCTGAGATATGTACCTTTTATTATATTAGCAAGCATATACAACAAATATAGCACGAAAGCGAGCTCCAAATGAGAAGCATACGCCATCTACACCTACTAAACACTCAACAACAATGATAACATGTATATAGAAAGTAACACCACTATATAACCTAAGCCAATACAATAACTATTTGTAAATATAGCAAATGCAACAGGAGAAACCATCAAACAATTAATATTCATCCAACTAATTCATAATCATATCAATTTTGCATTTTCTACTGTCAGCATTAAATTTATTAAACCATGTACGATGTACATATATTATCCATATGCAAAACCAAACATGTTCACTTGCTCGATCACACGATTCCACTTCTGAACTAGTATCGTTTACACCACCACTCTAGTGTAAACTTGGATTTAGTTCCTTGATTAGAAAATCGTCATCCTCCTTGCATAGCCATATACTATGATAAAGAACATTAGAATCAAACAAAATTCAGCATCCAAGTTTCGCCTTCAAGAAATCGAGTGAAAAATCCTAACTTAGATCGGTATAAACCACCTCGAAATCCTATATTCAAATCCGGATCAACAGTTATGCAAATAAAACCATATACGTTCAACTTACGTATTAATTCCAATTAATCTCTTATTATATCTCATTCTTATTCTCGATTCTTCTATTTATTTTTAATTACTTAACTTTCAGTCAATCCGTATTCAATTTAAATCAAATTCAATTATCCATTTTAATTTCACTTATATTCAATTCATTAATATTCACTTATTAATCTTTACTTCAAATTTCAATTTATGTTACAACAACATTTCATCCCATATACAATTCACTTAGTATATTTTCTTTTAGTACTAACAATACATTAGCAATCATTCCATAATATTATTTACTTAAGTTTATAAGCATTTTATACCACTTTCAATGCTCGATAAAATTCCTACTCAAGCACACTTCTTATGTTTATTTCACTTTACACTTAAGTTCATTTAAGTGTGAAATTGAAATTCTATTTCCATTTTACTTGTTTCATTTAGTTTCATTACAAATCAAATTCAATTCAATTTCATTTAATTTTTCTTAAGTTAATATTTCGTTTCATTTACTCAATTTATTTAACTTTACTCAAGTTAATTCTTTTATTTCATATATCTCACATTCAAATTTCACTTTTTTTTGTTTAACCAGAATGTTCAACCATTTTAAAATTTAGTTTTACTTATCATATTCAAATTCATAAGTTGTAAACTTATTTCTTATCCATATTATTTCAAATTATAAGTTTAAAAACGTATTTTTTTATATTTATCAAATCATACTTGGAATATTTTCAATCAAAACTTGTTTTTTCGAAACAAAATTTCAATGGAAATTATTAATGATAACAATTTATCACTTAGAACTCGAAAACGAATACTGGTGATGTTGCAGTCATCACCTGAATTATTTTCCAACGACTAAAGTGAGTTTAGTGTTATTTACTTCTTTTAAATTCTCTTTTTTTTAAAAAAAAATTATACTTATATATAATTTCCTTTGATCATATAAAACCTATTTCTTATTTTCTTATGGTTCTCTACATTTCAATAATAAAAGCTTTTATTAAACACAAACAACAAATGATAACAATCAAAGTACCATTCATTAACAACCAAACATCTATATATATATAACTGAAAATTATTCCTTTATATACAATATATAAGTTAGGCAAAATTATTTCATTTACCCACTTTTGAAAATAATACCGTGTTAGTTTGCCTTGTTCAAGCATATAGAAACCCCAATCGACAACATGCCATCCCACGTCTCAACTAGAATTTGAAAGCCACTTGAACAAATAAATCACCACAAAATAAAACATTTTATAATCACTTACAAATAAGCGCTTATATATATAATACACTCGAACTCAATCTAGGGAGCTATCGACCCTATCTATAATGAGTACCCATCAAAGCCTAGGTGTTTGCAAAATCCTAAGCCTTGATACCAGATATCACGACCCGCAAATCCATCCCATTCAAAGCAGACAATAGCCGCACATGTTCAACCCCAAGCTAAACGGAAAGACGAATAATCATGAGAAAGAAAGAAGAAGAAGAAGAAAAGAGAAGAAAAGAAAGACAAAATAGAAGAAACTAAAACAATTACAGAATCTCACAATCGCAGTGGAAAAACATATAATATCATATCAATGGTATTTACAAAGCAGAAACTACAATATATATACATACATCCATCAAAGTACCACAATCAAACACAAATTATCAACTTGGACAGTTATAATATCCTGTCCATACAATTGCTGATAATTTAATAACAATGCAGCAGAAAAAAATAAATACATGGAACATGACCAGTAAACTTCTAGCTCTCCAGCTAAAGCTCCAAAACTTCCGAATCTACATCTGTAAATTTATTCGGTCTGACTCGAGCATTGAAAAGGAAAATCGCCTAGATCGGTTTGATAAACTAGCATGTGAAAAAAAATATCAACTGAATTCATTTTAAAGTTATAAAGATGTTCTTTTATCAAAATAAAGGTATCTCGTAAGACACGACCACACATAAACACGGACAGGTTTTTACCTAACGATAACAAAAACCTTTCATATCAAATTACGTTATATTATACTAAAGTCTATTATACAAATACTAATTCAAATAGTCGAAATTGTTACCATTATTAAATTCCAAAATACAAGGCTCTACAAACAAAATGGCAGGCATGTTGTGGAGAATGGATTCCATGAAAATGACAAGGTGAAGGGACTACCTTCCAGCAGTACATCCGTAGAGGAATGTACCGAGGTCAATGGAACATCTGCACCTCTACAAACAAAAGACTGGCCTACCTTTTCTTAGATAGTACCGAATATGTCATCACCCTGGTCGTTACCGACCTATCCGAGGGCATTCGTAGCATACATCCATAATAATTTACATCCTGAACGTGTGGAAAGAAATGTATCTAGAAGGGGATGATCATACCTTAATGGTTCACATGGCTTTGCCGCATCTACCCTGTTTTGGCCATTTTCGGATGTGAGGCTTGAGGTAACGATTACCTTTATCCTAGCACATCATATTTCTCTATGCATGCCACACTACCATTCCTTCAATCATTATTGGTTTTTACAAATATACAACCTCCAAGCTCGTACGTCTCAGAGAAAGGTGTTAAGCTAAGAGATGTTGCCTTCTCCGCCACCAAACAGATGTACGTTTATAAAAGTCAATGATGTAATCTCAAAAATGCATTGTTGTATCAACCAATATTTTTTATAATTAAAAATATCTGATTAAATAAGACTTTGGAATTTAATGTTGTGACAAATTTAAATTTATGACTTACTAACGTGAATTTTATTAGATTATAAATTTTGTCCTTAAGATAAAATCCTAAAACAACTAATTTTAATGAAATGGAAAGTGGTAACGCATATTAGAATATAATTTAACAATACTGATTGAGTGTAATTGATAACTATGGTAATGTAAATTCAATCGATTGTGAATATTAAATGTTAATGTTTATAAGAATGAAATGAATGTTATTTCTAATGGAAATATAATTGTCGAGCTTACTTTGGATATAAATGTAAGTTAATAAGGGATAAAATAACTAATGTGTCAAATGGTGAAATATATGTTATTAATTGAAATTGGTTTTGGCATTGAATAAGAAATCAATTAATTTTGTAATCAATAGGAATTTAATGTAATTAAATATTTCAATTAATTTGAGCAAAGACGTTAATAGTAGAGTAATGAGTGAAATAAAATGTAAACTAATGTTAATTATATTACATAAGGGAAGTATTGATCTAATATAAAGAACATGTAAATCAAAATAAAAGAATTTGTCGGAATATAAAATATAATGAACCGAGATTTTATTACTGTTATAATTTAACGTTGAAAATAATTTAATATTTAAATCTTGAATCTAACATGGAAAATTTAATTTCAAAGGATAATTAATTCCTATTTAACCAAAAATGATGATAGAAAACTTTTAATTTACAATTTAAAAGTGATTAAACTAATTTATAATAATTCATTTAATTAACGTGTAAAATGAATATAATTTGATTTTAAAGCTAACTTTGTGCTGGAAATGTTCGGAAGTGTTGCAGTTGCTGGAAATTTTAACTTTGTGCGGAAATTATTAAGTGAACTTGTAACAACATTTCTGAAATGCTGTAGTTTCTGAATTTGAACTATGTTTTGATATATACTAAATATACCTACCGTAGCACTTTATAAATGTTGCATTTTTGAAAATTTCAATGTTTGAAATGTTGAAATTGAATGAATAAACTTAGAAATTGCTGAAATTTTGGAATTTGAATATTTTATTTAGAAGGATAATTACTTCATATTTAAATGGTTTAAATGAATTATTTTGACTTGGAATATAAACCACTTTTGAAATTATAACCACGGGTAATAATAACGTTGGTTGTTAAAGAGACCAGGATCGGATATGGGCATAACCTCTATCGATACTGAAAACCACTTTAACAACCATGTACGTGGCAGAGATTCCAGAATGAAGTAGGATGGAGGCGACGTTCTGTTGAGCTATATACGTGGGCCCGACTCCCGTGAGTTGGCATAAAATGGCTAAAACAGAAGCGATTCCAAGCCAATGAGGTAGCTCCTCTGATTGGACACACTTCTTTGTATGCCACTCTATTGCTTTGTGATTGATTGGTGCGCACCTTTGATTTTGGGAGTGTGGCTCGAGGAGGGCGGTAGTGGCTGCTACGCGTTACCACCAGTCTGGATAGTAATTGGTATATCTACCCTAGCATTGCCTAGTTGTGCCGTGTCACCTACCATAGCGAGCCTTGTACGAGATTGATTTGTGTCGTACTTATGGAGCCTCTTCTCGTAGCCTCCCGATCAGGAGGTACACAGGTGCTGTATAGACTATTGGCGCTATTTACTTTGCTAATAGACTTTATTATAATAGCGAAATATTACTACATAGTAAATAGTTTAACGGATGCTTATAGGATGGAGGGTCCCAAGCATCCTTTAAGTTACTTGTACCTTATATTACAGTTCACTTGAGTTGGTTTACATTGTATAAGTATGTATGTCCTAACTCGAGTGTTTGTGTTTATTTTCTTACGCTCGGGTCAGCCTGAGTATCACAGCTTAGATCTATCTTCTAGAAGCTAGAGGTTTCTAGAGTTTATCTGCTTATCTAGTTTTAATCTATTTCAGTTCGGCAATCCTATTTCAGCTCATGTATTAAGACTTATTTATTTAGGATTTCTACTGTACTTGTTTCAGAACTGTATTTGTTTTTCAGACTATGTATCTTGTACTAGTTTTGAGACTGAGTTTGTAGTGGCTTCATGAACCATTATGGTTATTTTAATTCCGCTGCGAGTATTCTGATTTATCTGTGTCTGTGATTGGTTTTATTTGCTCCAAAATTTATTACAATCTATTATTTTTAATTATTCAAGTCAGACATGTGTGGTTTTATCGTTGATTTGAAGGGTCTAAAATAGTGGGTCGTTACAGTTGGTATCAGAGCTTTGGTTTTAGGCAAACCTTAGCCTGCGGAGCAAAAACTCATTAGAGATAGGGTAGAAACATCTTAGAATGAGTGAAATCAATCCTGGAATACTTTCTTTGTGAGAGAACGTATTTTAAAGTATAAAATGATTTTTTAAATGATTTTCAAAGGATTTTAAAAGTGTATTTTGATATAAAAACTTTTCTTGTTTTAAAGTCAAATTTTTCTTAACTTCTTTTTTTCCTTATCCATCTAGGTTGAAATTTCCTTGTTTGGGATATTTAAGTCCCGCTGAATCTTATCTTATCTTTTCTAGTCTTGTCTTTGTTATCAATTTCCTCGGTCCTAATATGCATTCTTGACTTTTTAGGATAAGTCGTAGGAATGCAAGAGGTAGGGGGCGTGGTATTGCCCCAGCCTCTGAGCCTTCTACCCCGGTCAGGTTCACTATGATCTGCAAAGAATACACTGAGCTTGGTGGCACCAAATTCACAGGATCTGAGAGAATCATTGAAACTCAACAGTGGTCGAACGATTTTGAGAGAATCTTCTCCGATCTTGAGATCACCAATCCCGCGTCAGTTGGCAGCTTGGCAATTGAAAGGAATAGCTTTGGATTGGTGGAAGACGGTCACAGCTCACACCGCTGAGGCTGACATCTCTTAGGAACAATTTAGGTATCATCTTCTGTTTTCTTGAATTTGGTTCAGTTTCCTCCTTTTGTAATCTGTCTTATGCTCTTTTGTCTGGCTTTAAGGAAGGCTAATGTTGTGGTTGATGCTTTGAGTCGGAAGAAGGCCATGTTGTGTCAGCTTGTCGTTTCTTCTTCTCCTCTTTTGGATCGTATCAAAGCTAAGCAAGATGAGGATAGGATCATCATATTGATTAAGGAGAGTGTTCGTAGCAGGGTTGGTGGTAGTATTCCTGATGGTAGTGGAGCCCAGATCGATGAAAGAGGGATTTTGAGGATTAATAATCGGATCCGTGTCCCAAATGTCGATGGTTTGAGGCAGAGTTGCTTTGGGAACATCATCGATCCTAATTTTCTATTCATCCTGGTGTGTCGAAGATGTAACAGGACATGAAGAAGTTTTATTGGTGGAGAGGTATGAGGCGAGATATCTCTATCTTTGTTAGTAGGTGTGTGAATTATCACCAAGTCAAGGTAGATCACCAAAAGACCCCTGGTTTATTGCAGCCCCTTGAGATTCTCAATTAGAAATGGAAACAGGTTTTCATGGATTTTATTGATCGTTTATCGAGAACTCGGAGGGGTAATGAGAGCATCTGGTTATTGTGGATGGATTGACCAAATCAGCTCATTTCATTTCGGTCAAATCTACCCGTTCTACTTCCAATCTGGTTGAGATTTATATAAGGGAGATTGTTTGTCTCTTGGTGTTCCTATCAGCATTGTTTGTGATCGAGACCCTATCTTTACCAGTTAGTTTTGGAAAGCTTTTCAGGAATCTTTGGGTGCTCGTTTGAATCTGAGCACTACGTACCATCCGCAGATCGACGGTCAAACGGAAAGAGTGAATCAGATTCTCGAGGATCTTTTTCATGCATGTGTTCTTGATTATGGAGGATCTTGGGAAGATCATCTCCATCGGGTTGAGTTCACCTCTAACAACAGTTACCAGGTATATCTTCAATCTTCTATTTTGATCTCATCTTAATCTTTTAGCTATCTCATTCTGTCTGTGAATTCAGGCTAGTATTGAGATGTCTCCGTTTGCTGCCCTTTATGGAAGACCATGTAGATCTCCATCTTGCTGGACTGAATCCTGTAATCGTTTGGTTCTTAGTCCTGAGATGATTTTGGAAGCTTCAAAGAAGGTTGCGGAGATTAAGAAGAAGTTAAGGATTGTCAGTATAGGCTGAAGAAGTATGCTGATCGGCATAGGAGGAGTTTGAAGTTTGCTGTTGGTGATCAGGTTTTCCTTAAGGTCTCTCCCTTAAGGAATGTTGTTCGATTTGGTCGTAGAGAGAAGCTTGCTCCTAGGTTCATCGGTCCTTTACGTATTGTGGAAAGAGTTGGTTCCCTAGCTTATTGTTTGAATTAGCCTGAGAAATTTGATGGAGTACATAATGTATTCCATGTTTCGCGTCTTCGTTGGTATCTGCATGATCCAATCTCTCATTGTCCAGCCTTTTGCTTTTGATAGTTTAGATATCGAGCCTAATCTGACTGTTGAGAGGAAGCCACTTCGTATCGTCGATCGAGGTACGAAGCAGCTAAGAAGGAAATCTGTCAACCTGGTCAAAGTGCAGTGGAGTACAGATGATCAAGATTGTACCTGGGAAACGGAGGAGAGCATACATGCTTCAAATCCAGAATTGTTTGTTTCAGGTACTTTTACTTTGCTATCTTATCTTTCTTTGTTTTCCTTTTTTCGTTCCTTTTCGAGGACGAAAAGTTTTGAGTGGGGAGAGTGTAACAACCCAAAATTTTGTAAATATTAATTTATTTGAAAATTTTGATGTTTAATTATTTAAATTTGAAAATTTTGAAATTTTCCAATAAAATTTTGGAGTTGTTTATAAATTATTTTCTCGGATACAATAAAATAAACAATTTCTGGATATTTTATATTTTGGTCCAACTTTGACTTTTATTTAAAATTTGAAATATTAAAATTTGAAATTCTAATCTTTTTATTTGAAATCGGATATAATTCTAAAATATGTTATGCTTTTCGTTTCATTAAATTCTGTTTTATGCTTTGTAAATTGTATAACATACAGCGTTTTAAAAGCAATTAATTTCTGTGATTTATTCTATATTTTCCTATGTCCATCTATCTATGTTATTTTCTATTTTTTTTGTCTGTATAGACTTTATTTTTACTTGTTGGATGTTTCTTTTGTATATCTTTTATTTAATAGCTAGGAAAGAATTCAATTAGACATGCGTTACTTTGTTTTAATTGGACATATGTTACATTGTTTATTTCTTGGCTTTATATTGCCTACACTCTTTATTTCCTACCATAGCTGTTCACAATTTTAAGCTGTGTATTGCAAAAACCTAGCTGCCTCCTACCCTATCAAATCACGTACAGAAACATTTCCCACATCTCATTTTCATTTGCACCTCATGAGAAAAAATACTGTAAGTTTCCATGGCCTCCTCCTTTTTTCTTTTTCCTTTTTCTTTTGTTTTTCTTTTGTTTTCTTCATTGAGTGCTCGGCCTCCCACTTTATTTCTGACCACCATTTCCTCTCCTCCTCTACCATGACCCGTCATCCACCCCTCAACACCACTCCATGCCATAGCTGTGACCCCAAGATGAGATCTCACCACCAAACAATGAAAATAAACCCTAGCCGAGCCTATGGATGCAAACCCTCATCTTTGTTTGACTTTCCCACACCTATTTCCACCACCTACTTCCACCACCTACTCCTCCTTCTTGCCTTGCTTTAGGCCATACACCTCTGATAAGACCAGATCTGACCATATTAGACACCTAGGTCGGGCACTTGTGTGGTTAAAAATCAAGTTATCTCATTTTAATCATATTTCCATTGTTTGTTTCATGTGGTGTTATACTGAATCCATATTTGTTTCAAATTTATTCCTGTTTATATTGTTTTGATTTACTTCGTGTTAAATCATATATTTATCTTTGTTTTATTTATTCGATTTCAAGATTTGAATTTGGTTGTTACTTCTTCTCAAATCCTGTCATGCCATTTCGTGCTTTGCGGGGTGTGGATTTTTTTGTTTTGAATTGATCTCTATCTTCAAAAAATATGAGTTATTTACTTTAGACATTATGTGCTTATAGAACCATGAAATGATAACAAGTGAATGTGTAAAATTGATATGCTATGTTAATTTGTTCATATATGCCTGTGATATGATTATAGGATGTATGAACTGATTTTACACCTATTACATCGTCCAAAAAATATTATATGCTAGGCTATTATTTTATTTTCTGTAACTCACACTGCAAGTTCCCTTATCACTATGGGTTGAAATGATACATACTCGAACAGACTTTAGAATAAGGAAAAATCATTATGGGCTGAAATGATAGGCTCAAGTGATTTTTATTGTACTTAATTTACTTGGGATTATGGGTTTGAAATGATAGAACCCATATTTGTCTTTTTAAATTACGGATTGAAATGATAAATATCCGTATCACTTGACATAGGTTAGAAAATATTATACAAACCCGTGGTTAAATATATATATATATATATATATATATATATATATATATATATATATATTCTAAAATTTATGAGTATTTTTAAATGTAAAAATACGGCATTTTAATATAAATTGGATTTAGATAATTTAAGCGAAATTTATAGTGATTTTTATAAGTTAAAAATGTATAAGAATTAAAAGGAAAGGTGTATTTTGAAAAGATGACTTAACTTGAAATTGGGAATTTGTTTTTAAAATGGAAATTTTAAGTTAAGTAAATAAATGGAAATTTAATTTTATTTAAGAGATGGGTATGTTAAATAAAATATTAAGTTTTTGGTTGAAATAAAAGTTAAGCAATTTATAAAGTATTGACTTAACAAATGAATTTAATTTAAATTGGATAAATTTTAATAAAATGTTATTTTATTAAAATTTATATGTTAAGTAATATCCAAATAATTTTTTTTGAAAAGTGGAAGAAGTTTGATAGGTTAAAAATGTGAAAACTTGAAGATATATTGTTTTAAAGGGTATAACAGAAATTATAGCGGTTCAGAAATGTTGTGGTTTAATGAACCATGGCTTGAAATATACTAAAGAGACCTATAACAGCATTTTTGAAGTGCTACAATTTTTGGAAATTTGAACTATGGCTTGAATATACTAAAGACACCTATAACAACGGTTCTAAAGTGCTGTAATTTCTGGAAATTTGAACTATGCCTTGAATATACTAAAGACACCTATAACAGCAGTCCTGAAGTGCTGTAATGTCTGGAAATTTGAACTATGGCTTGATACTAAAGACACCTATAACAGCAGTTCTGAAGTGCTGCAGTTAACGAAGCATCGCAACCCGACGGTCCAGTTCGATGATGGAAATTTGAACTTTGTGCTGAAATTATAAAGTGAACTTGTAATAGCATTCTGAAATGTTGTAGTTTCTGAATTTAAACTATGTTTTGATATATACTAAATATACCTACCGCAACACTTTATAAATGCTGCGGTTTTGAAAATTTCAATGTTTGAAATGTTGAAATTGAATGAATGAACTTAGAAATTGCTGAAATTCTAGAATTTGAATATTTGATTTGGAAGGATAATTACTTCATATTTAAATGGTTTAAATGAATTATTTTGACTTGGAATATAAACCACTTTTGAAATTATAACCATGGGTAATAATAGCGTTGGTCTTTAAAGAGATAGGGATCGGATATGGGCATACTCTCTGTCAATACTGAAGACCACTTTAACAACCGTGTACATAGTGGAGATTCCAAATTGAAGTAGGATGGAGGCGACGTTCTGTTGAGGTATATACATGGACCCGACTCCTGTGAGTTGGCATAAGATAGCTAAAATAGGAGCGATTCTAGACCAATGAGGTGGCTCCTCTGATCGGACACACTTCTTCGTAGGCCATTCTATTACTTTGTGATTGATTGGTGCGCAACTTTGATTTTGGGAGTGTGGCTCGAGGTGGGCGGTAGTGGCTGCTACGCATTACCACCAGTCGGGATAGTAATTGGTACATCTACCCTGGCATTTCCTAGTTGTGTCGTGTCACCTACCCTAGTGAGCCTTGTACGAGTTTGATTTGTGTCATACCTGTGGAGCATCTTCTTGTAGCCTCTCGATCAGGAGGTACATCGATGATGTATAGACTATTGGCACTATTTATGTGTTAAGGTGGAAAATGTAAAGCCTTAACGCTATTTTAAAGTAAGTTTACTTTACTAATAGGCATTATTATAATAGCGAAATATTACTACATAGTAAATAGTTTAACGGATCTTTAGAGGATGGACGGTCCCAAGCATCCTTTAAGTTACTTGTACCTTATATTACAGTTCACTTGACTTGGTTTACATTGTATGGGTATCTATGTCCTGACTCAAGTGTTTGTGTTTATTTTCTTACGCTCGGGTCAGCCTGAGTATCACAGCTTGGATCTATCTTTTGGAAGTTAGAGATTTTTGGAGTTTATCTGCTTATCTAGTTTTAATCTATTTCTGTTTAGCAATTCTATTTCAGCTCATGTATTAGAGACTTATGTATTTAGGATTTCTACTGTACTTGTTTAGAACTATATTTGTTTTTCAGATTATGCATCTTGTACTTGTTTTGAGACTGAGTTTGTAGTGGCTTCATGAACCACTATGGTTATTTTAATTCCCTACGAGTATTCTGATTTATCTATGTCTGTGATTCTTTGATTGGTTTTATTTGCTCCAAATTTTATTACAATCTACTGTTTTGAAATATTCAAGTCAGATATGTGTGGTTTTATTATCGATTTGAATGGTCCAAAATAGTGGGTCGCTACATATAAGCCGAATTTTTCAAAATTCAGATTTGAAAGGAAGTACCTTTTCGTCATATCTCTTCGTGAATGGACATCAATGTTGTTTCTCTATAAATTAGAGGATTTTCCAATGAATCCTTTTAGACTAGTTTCTCATTCTTTCTCCCCTCTTTTACTCTCTTGATTTCTAAAAGAAAATCTGCTCCAAAATATTCTCAAATTCAACCAAAATCAAATTTGATTCTCTATCAATTACACTCCGATCCCTATCACTGAGGTTACAGGATCATTTGTACTCCAGATTAAAAAACTGAGTCTGTAAATTCTATCAAATCATACTCTTATAATATTGGATGTGCTTGACGCCCCTATAATCTAAGTGGGTGTGCTTGTTTCCTGTTTGAATTAAGTGTGTGTGCTTGGTGTCCCATTTGAATCAAAGTGGGTCACTGGTCCCCTGTCCGAATCCAGTGGGTGTACCCAGAGCTTGGAAAATCTTGAGAGTGTGCCCCTATCCTTGAAATCGAGATAGTAAAGAGTTTGATATTTGAAAAGAAATATGTACGAGAAATTGTACGAAACTGGATGTTGGGTAAGTCTGAACTAGTATAAAATTCTTGGGTAATCTCTCCAATTCTTTACTTTTTACTTTTACCGCATTTACATCAATCAGTGTTTGCATATGTGATTGTTGATTCTGCATTGTATAATTATAACCTTAAAATAATTTAAAAAGATTCACAAAAAATCAGCAAACGCTATTCACGCCCCTCTAGTGTTAGACTAGCCTTAAGATCCATCTTTAGCAAACTAATAAATCCCTATGTACTTAAAGCATTGTTATGTAAAGTAGTTAGGTATGTGTAAGTGTTGTTTTACTCTGTTCTAATCAAAGTGTTTAAATTGATTGAAATGTTTTTCAAAAAAGGTGGAAACCTTAGTGCTTGAGATTTTTTGGGAAAGCATAGCAGTTTAAGTTTGAACAAGTAACTCCTTATTTTAAGTTTCAAACATGAGAAAATAAATAAAAAGCTAAATTTCCAAAAAATTAAAGCTTTTATTTCTGTAAAAGTTTAGTGTAAGACATACTGTTGCGCTTATTGTTGATGTGTACTTTTCCTCAAATAATGAACTTTTAAAAGGAAAATTGAATAGTATGTAATATCCATCTTTTTCAATATCTTTATTGTATAAATCTTGTCAAACTTTGAAAATAAAGTAAAATGTTACAATACTCTTATATGAATAACTTTTATTTATTAAATTAAAATTTTAAGAAGTACATTTTACATGTCTGCTTTTCTATGTCATGTTCAACCATTTTGGATAAAATCTAAATTCAAAATAAAGAGTGTCATAATTTTTGTCAAGAGAATATGGTTGATAAAATTAGCACATAATTTAATGATTTTGAAACTTTTTGTCACAAAAAACTAAATTAAAAATGTTATTGATATTTTAACTTGAAGTTTCATTGGACGTAAAAAGATTATACATTCTATAAAGCTTGAAATGATTACGGAAGATTAATTAGAATAGTCAATATGTTAGTATGCTAAGGACTTGCTAATTATGTAGTTGCAAAGCATTGGAAGATTTGGGGTAAAGAAAAGAACTAAATAGAGATTTAATGGCGTTTTCAATCAATGTTCGAAGTGGAAGGGAATGGTACCAAATTGAATTTTTGTAATAATAAAGAGTGAACACCAGTTTGTGTTTTTCTACCTAAATATGATTTGTGTTGCCTAACATTGTCATGAGAAGGTTTGGAAGATATAATTTGGCAAAAACTTATTTAATTTTAAAGAAAGAAAGAGTAAGCTAAGATATTTTGATGTACCAAAGAGTCTTATAGAGGTAAGAAATTTCCTTGGTTAGGCTAGAAACTATAAAAAGTTCATTAAAGACTTTGTAATGGTTTCTACGCCGTTGACACATCTTACCGAAGCAAACTTAGTTTTTCATGGAACTCCAAATATGAGCATGCTTTAATTAAGAAAAAGGAGCCATGTAACGTCCGCTTTTCGACCCTCAAATGTCGACACTAATAGATCCACGGTATTTACGTGCCGAACACCCAAGTGCCGGAAAGGCAGAACTTTAGAGCAAAATAAAAGAAGATAATAGAATATCAGAATCTCACCATGGGACGATGACACATAATATCAAAATGATACTTTTACAAAGGAAAACTGTATAGGTATATAATCAGAGTAAACCAACCTATCATCAGCCTGGACAGTTATAACAAGCTACCCTCACAATTGCTGGTACAAAATAAACAAAGTAATGCAGTGGAAATAAAATCTACGGTAGGTAGTCATCTAGATCCTCTCGTAGAGCTCCAATGAATCATCAACGATATCTGGGAATATACACAGGCTGACCTGAGCATTATAAGAAGAATTGCACCCGGATCAGTTTGGTAAACTAGCGTGAGAAAACCCAAATAATTTGAATTGCTATATTTGTAAAACCCCTTTAAAAAATAAAGGTATCTCGTAAGACCACACCGCAAATAAACATGGACGAGTTTTTACCTTATAATAACCGAAACATTTTACAAGAAAATTTAATGATATTATAATAATGTCTAGCGTGTTCAACATAAATATAAATTATAGCTGAAATGGTTACATTGGTTACATTCGACAACATATTTAGGTATACAAACAAAAAAGCTAAGGTACATTCTATAGATGGATTTTTCCATTGAGACCTCCACAATGAGACCGATCTCTTATGCAAAGGATCAGAAAATACCTTCCAAGCGTTGTATATCTCTATATAAAATATGTACCATAAGGTAAACACAACTGGGCCATCATTCGAACACTCACGTGAACAATGTGTACCAAGCATCAACAACTCCCTACTAACAGCATCTATTAGCATACACTAGATATGGAGTTGTCGTATCCCCCACGGATCAGCCAAACCCCAGTGTAACGATCCAAAATTTTAGTCTTTTGAAATTCGTATATTTAACTAATTTTATATATTCAAAAGTTAATTTTATAAGCTGGATAAATTATATTTGAAATATAGTGATTTAATTGAATAATTAAATTATTAATTTAATATTTGAAATCGTGTAAATAATTGGAAATTGAATTTAATGTGAACAAAAAAGATTTATAAGGTTAAATTTAATTCTATTTGAATTAAAATAATGTTAGAGAACTTTTAAAATTTAATTAAAAGTTAATTTGTAGAAATTGAATATTTTAATATTTAATTGACGTGTAAAAATAGTCATTTATCATACAGTCTCGGATTTCAAGGAAATTGGTTTCATTGGATCTGTAATGTTATATTATTATAGGATTTAAATTTCGTGTCAATTGGATTCACGGTTTGTCCGGGGAAAGCTAAAACGCGTAGAAATTCGTTTAAGTGAATTTTAAATTTAAATAGTCAATTCAAAAACCTATCTTTCAAATACGATTGAATTGGCTCCTAATATATATTCCATTATGTTTGAAATAGTGGTAAAATATTACAAATACCAGGCAGCATGCTTCGTTTGGAGTTCGAAAAATTTTCGGGTGAATATTGTCGTAGAATTTTCTATAAAAGGACATAATTTTTCTTAGTTTTCACTAAACCCTAATTCATCTAGGGCAAGCCACCACAATTAATTTTGACGGCCGAAAACAGATGTTCATCTTCATCGATTTTCTCCAAATCTATGCGTAATTAGCTAAAACCCCCAACTACAATATTGTAGAGGATGGAGTGACGAACAACTTCAATGACTATGATCGATTTGGAGGCGTGGATCGCGGGAATTCGATCGTGAATTCATGGAGTTCGTGTGCTTTTTCAAAGCCTATGGGTGACCGAGTTCAATGCCATTCATGGCGTGGGAGGATCTAGGCTAGGCGCGTCGATCGGTGGCCTCTGATCAACGTCTCGATCATCGAGGAGGCGCGGCAAATTTATTAAGAACGGCGGCTCTATGGGTTACGGTTTGAACGTGATAATGATGGGAGGATGAAGATGTTTCATGAAGCTTAGAATTGATAAAACAAAATTGAACGGCATAGATGCAAGTAGGGTTTTTAAAATAAAAAAGTAACTGTAAATTATATATATTTTCGTACAATCTGTAAAAATGTGCAACTTCTTCATACGAGGTCCGTTTTTGACGAAATAAGTTGCGTTGGGTCTATATTGACGAGCACTACACTGTAGAGCTAGTTTGGAGTTAATTGGAGCTAGTGTAAATTTTGGAAAAGTTAAACGCTTGTTTAATTTTACTTGGAATAAAACACTACAACTGCTATTGGAATCAATGTGAGTACAACTCACTCTTTCTGACTCACCGATATGTTTATATAAGTGAAAATAAATTTTATTTACGATGTTTGATGATTGTTTGGATGATATATGATATATTATCAATATATTGATCGGTGTTTGGATATATTCCTACCTATTGGAGCAGATGAGACCCTATACGTTCCCGTGTAGAAGCGAACGACCCTTTGTACGTGCATCCGCCTCGAAGCGGACATTGTGCACATATTATAATATGTATATTTGTTGTAGGTGACAGGTTAGAGGGATCCAACTCGAGTCCTCACCAGTATTGATTTATTTACAGATATTGTGATATATGTTGTTATCATATGATATATGCTGTTTTGGTTGTCAGGATTGATGTGATTGATGTATTTAGTGTTGTTGCAACATTGGGCCTGTTTTGGACTAATAAAAATATTGAAGTGATGATTTCCAAATTAAAGAAAATCTTTAAGTGTTTTTAAAAAATGGATGTTTTTATAAAATTTTAAATTGTTTACTAAATGAATTTATTTTGGATAAATCATCAGATATAATTTTTATGTTATAAAATTTATGATTTTTATGAAACATATCTAAATATGATTTTTGAAATATGTAGTTAATTATTTTGTAAAATAGTTAAATTGAGATTTTGAATTTAATATAAACGGTTTATATATAAGATTATAAAATTGGATTTTTATAAATAAAAGTGATGTAATTATAAAGGGGTTTTATAAATGTTAAAATGAAGTTATAAGTGAATCTTATAAGTGAATAAGATTTATGATTGTGAAGTTATAAAAAGATTGAAGTTGTAAATAAGAGTTTTATAAGCAATTAACTTATAACTTGGATATGGCATATAAATGAGATGTAAATGGAATTGGTTAATAAATGGATTTTATATGTTGAAGTTTTGTAAAATATAAATGTGAATTTATAAACATTGTTTTATAAATCCAAAATCAACTTATTTTGATAACTTAAATATGGAAGTTATTAAAGGAATTTCATCCATGATTTTGGACAGTGGATAATCCTTTAATTAAAGATGTGGAAATAATGAATTTGGATTAAAGGAAATATGTCAACGATTTTGGACAGTGGAAATCCTTTAATTGAAGATGTAGAAATAATAAATTTGGATCAAAAGAAATATATCCATGATTTTAGACAGTGGATAATCCTTAATTAAAGATGTAGAAATAATGAATTTGGATCAATGGGATTACATCCACGATTTTGGACAGTGGATAATCGTTTAATGAATATACAGAGGCAATGATTTGGTAAAGGAATTATATTCACGATTTTGGACAGTGAATAATAATTTAAATTAAAAGACATGTTTTGGAAAGTGATATTTTAAAAGGAGCTAATTGGTTTGAAGATTTTTTAAAAATGTATTAAGTATCGAATACATAGATTTCAACATTCATTGCTGGAATAGACGTTTTCGAGAAGTAAGGAAATGATGGACTATAACACTGTTGTTATAGTAAATGATTTTCGAAAGGAAATGTTTTGTATAGCATATGGGATTTATATATCTATCTTATTTTCGAATCCCTATACTAGTGATTTTAGGTTATTGTAACGATGTTGTACGCAACATTCGTTTTGATCCAAATAAATATGTTGAAGAGAATGTTTTCCTTACCGAATGAGAAATATATAGTTAATCCCGATTTAAGTATATGTAATATTTTCTAAGTGTTGAAAATAAATTCAATTGTGAATTACTTATTATTATATTAGTATATGGAAATGTTTTCCAATATTGAAATATTGAAATGGTTTTGGAATTATATCTTTTAAAGATAATTTGAAGTGAATATTTGGAAAATGATTTAATTAATAAAAGATTAATTAAAAGGGGCTAGTGATTATATACGCTGCTAATATTTATTTTGTTGCTTTGATAGTTAAATAACCGAATATCAAATTTGGCCAATTTAGTTCCTTGACTTGATGTGGGAAATATTTAGTCATATACTTAGTATTTAGCCTTCTGTGTAGGGTTGATTATCGTTTGTGTTGAGGATGTTGATTCAAGTAGTGCGGAGTATTACTCCAATCTATCGAGCTTCCTTCTTGGCCGAAGGATAGCAAGTTGAAAGTTGGAGATGTGATAAGTCTATGAGACTTAGTTTAGTTTGAGGTTGAGAAACGTTTTGCATTGTTGGTACGAAGAGATCGGGATCGGTTTATCCAAAATCCACTTCGGACCAACATATATGCGACGATTGTGCAGGTTTCTTGTGATAATATTGATATTTAGAATTTTCATAGTGGGGGACTACTTGTTGATCGTTTGGGGATAAAACCCCAATATACATATAGTAGCGGTGGTCTCTTCATTATGAAATATCCAATGCAAGGATTATTCGCTACTAATCCTAGGGATTTTCCAAAGTGATGTGGCAGGAAAGTACCTTTAGTTTGTCCTGTTCCTGGACAACTTGTATGGATTTTTGTCTGATATTACATTCCCAAAGATTACGTACATTGATTTTTACAAATGTACATCAATGATGGCTGAGAAGGCACTTTCTCTTAGCTTAACACCCTCCTTGAGACGTATGAGCTTAAGGGTTGTATTTTTGTGGAAGACAATTAGTAGTCAACGGAAATGGCCTTGTGGCATTCAAAGTGATGTGATATGTGAAACGTAATCATTACCTCAGGCCTCATCAACCGAAAATGACCAAAACAGGGTTAGATGCGGTAAGGCTAAGTCGGTCTCTCCAAAGTAGGGTATGATCATCCTTTTCTAAATATATCTTTACATGCTACGACGTCGTTTATCTGATTATTGTGGTTTATATGCTACGAGGGCCTTCGGTAATGGTCTGTAACGACCGAAGGATGATATATTCGGTACCATCTAGTTATAGAGGTGGGCCGGTCTTGTGTTGGTAGATGATCTTTTGTGATGGTCCTCGGTACATTCCTCTAGAGACGTACTATCGGAAGGTTGTCCCTTCACCTAGTCATTTGTATGGAAATCCAAAGTCCACTACGTGCCTGCCATTTTGACTGTATTATCCATTTTGGGTTATATGCTAGAATTTAATCAATGTTACAATTTCGGCTATGATTAATATTATTTGTAAACTAGACACTAGTATAATATCAGATGATTGATATGAAATGTTTTATTTATCGTAAGGCAAAAGCATGTCCGTGTTTATGTGTGGACTTGTCTTACCAAATACTTCTGTTTTGGTAAAGGGGAAGTTTGGTAATTTAATAAATTCAGTTGAGTGTGTTTCTCACGCTGCTTTACCAGACTGATTCGGGCGTTCTACCTTTTCAATGCTCAGGTTAGACCGAGCATATTTACAAGCTTAGATTTGGTGCTTTTGGAGCTACAACAGGAGAGTTGGAGATCTTTATTTTCGTATACATGTATCGATTTTGATTATCCGCTGCTTAATTGTTTATATTATCAGCAATTATGAGGACATGTTATTATAACTATCCAGGTTGATGTAACGACTTATAAATTTTAACAGTTTTAATAACGTAATTTATTGAATTTTTTGAAATTTTAAATAATGAAATTTGGAAATAAAAATCTAATATTCGGTATACGTCTATTTTAACATAGCAACTGGTAAATTTTCATCTGATAATAGTGAAGTTTATTTTATTTTGTAATTTTATTTCAATTTAAATCAGTTAATATTTGATGATAACAAAATGCTTTCCAAACTTGAATATTTTTGTACAATAAATTTGTAAACCACCTTCTAAAAGAGACGGCATATTTTGTTTTGTAAATTTTGGACTTCTCTAGCCTCGTTTATCTTATTTTTCAACAAATTTGCAGCACTTTGGTACCTATTATCGACTTTTAATCGAATGATCGTACCACTGATATCTATATATCTTTCTGTTTCCCTTGTTGTATTGATTTCCGCTGTATATTCATTTCTGTATTTTGAGATCTGGTACGCGACGGAAGCGATAAAGCGGTTCGTTGTAACGGTACCAAATTTTTTGACTTTACTACTTCCTTCGGTTTTAAAATCTAAACGTGCTACTCAAACAAAATTTATTGCTTTAAATCCTCACTTGAATCAAAGCACGCGACTGCTGCTATTTTATTGCATATATATATATATATATATATTTATATTGTATATTTATATTTATGTCAGTTTGTACTGATAAGATTTTTACAAGTTTATTTATCTTCTGTTTGAGCCTATAAAGAGTTATATATATAAGTTTAGATCGATATATATATTTATATTAGTGTATAAAAATCTAGTTACCATACATATATATATATAGGTCATATTCTATCTTATATACATAGGTATGCATGCTTTATTTATTGTTCCCAAATATGATACCGTTTAAGTATAAATTTCATGCTTGCTGTATATTATACTGTAAAGAAAATATATATAGTTTCAAAGAAAAACTATAGCTTGTAGTGTAGAAATTAACTTGTAAAATATATTAAATTTTTGCTTATACTGTTAGTATATAGGTCTTGCTTTTATAAAATCCATAGGCCCTGTTTTTTTTCTTTCTCTTCCACTATACTTTTTTTTTGCTTTTTTCCATTGTTTTGGTATTTGAGCCCTGTTTATATCATATATATTTTGATTTGTAATCTAATGTTGGTTTGTAATATGCTTAGCAGTATGTTTTGTTAGATATGTAAGTATAAATACAGGTTATAGTAGTGTTTCTGAAAGTACGTATACTTATATAATACATTATACTTACATTAATATTAATAGCTTGGAAAATATATATATATTATTTCAAATTATATTAGGTAGATATGTTTGTATATGTATTTATTTCAAATTATATTAGGTAGATATGTTTGCTCTATTATGTGTGTATTATTTAAAATAATGATTTTAAATACATATATATTTAAATTTAAAATGTGTTTGAATTTAGAATATGATGTAAATAGATATATGTAGTTATATATTTATATATATGAGTTCACTTTTACTATTTATGTTCATCGATTCAGTTCAGATTTGATCTCATCGATTTCTGTTATCAACTCTATCCGTCGCATCCGTGTCCATCATGCTTTATTTTGAAATTCGTGCTTAGATTCGTAGCTCATTTCTTTGCCCAATTTATCTAGCCTCAAAAGGTGAGCAATCACTCACGATTAACATTCTTTTATTTAGTAGATCTGATTTCAATTGAAATGAGAATTGAAACATGCTGCTAATTTGAACAGTTAATTATTTAATTGTTATATTTGATATGCATTTATATGTAATTGTTCACCTATGGGATATGACACCATATCCCGTTGTTTATATTATATTGTTATTGATAATATATGCCTGTTATTATTATTATTATCATATCTTTTATCACTCTGCAAGTTTTCTGTTAGTTTAGAATTCCATATGGGTTGAAATGATACATACCCGAACGATCTGTAGAATAGAAGAAAGTCGTTATGGGTTGAAATGATAAACCCAAGCGATTTTCATTGAATTGAATTTGGGATTGCGGGTTGAAATGATATATACCCATATATATTTTAAATTATGGATTGAAATGATAAATATCCGTATCACTTGACCATAGGATAGAAAATTATATACAGACACCATTGGTCTATATATATATATATATATATATATATATATATATATATATATATATATCTTAAAAATGATTTACAAGGATTTGAAATGAATATCTTGGCTTTAATAAACATTGATTTCAAGATATTATATATATGTTATTTTTATAAGGGTTTAAATTTTAAATTTTTAAATTTATATGTTGAAATTTTAACGTTATAGGTTAGTTGTAAAATTCTATTTCAAGATAGATTTATAATGATTTTTATAAATAAGGTTGGGAAGATAAATTTGAATTTATTTGAAATTGTATTTAATTAATAATTTTATTTAATTGAATCGATTTGAATCTCATCGAATTTGAAATTTAAAGATATGATTTTATAACTTGATTTCTGATTTAAGTAATTTAATGAATATATCAAGTTTAAATAAATTGAAGGAAATATTTGGTAAAATGTAATTTAAGGTTATTTAAATGATATCGAATTTATTAAGTGAATATTTCAAGACTATATATTAATGAAGTTAAATCAAGATCAATATGAAATCGTAAATTTAGTTTGGAAAATGTTGAATATTTAAGCTTTGAAATATATTGAAATTTAAACGGTTTATTTTGTGGTTCAAATCTGTATTTGAAATCGATATAATTTGAATTTGTTTATTTAGAAGTTGAATTGAATTGAAATTGATAAATTGAGATTGAATTAAATTTGAATTTGGAATTCAAACTGATTTGAATTGAATTGTGAAAATTGAGGAAATTATAAATATTGTACTTTATAATTTATTTAATATGTATACACTATATTAATATAAAACTATTTTTAATATAAACTATTTTTAATATACTAATTATTTTAATATAAACTATTTTATTTTCTATACTATTATTAAACTGTTTAAGTGGTGGAAGTTATGATTTCAAAGTTATGGTTCCAAAGAATTATGATTTCAAAGTGTTTTGGGTTTTGAAAGTGTTATAACTTTGAAAGTGCTATAATTTGGAAATAGATATATTTGAAATGGAAATGATATTTTGGTTTTGAAATATAAATTATTTTGAAATAACCATGATGTTATAATGACGTTTGGTTGTTAATAGCGTATATTTCTACATAGCAGATAGTTCCACGGATCCTTAGAGGATGGTTATCCCAAACATCCTTTGAGTTACTTGTATCTCAGTTGATATTTCACTTGAGTTGGATTTATTGATATAAGAATGTAAATCCTGACTCGAGTGTTTTGTATTTTGATTTATGCTCGGGTCAAACTGAGTGACACGACATTTGAGGCTCACCTTTGGAGTTTGGAACCTCGCTTGGAGATCCAACTATCGATTCAGTTTTCAGCATTTCCAGTTAATTTGTCCAGAGATGTCATCTGTGTGTATTCAAGACTTAATTTTGTTTGAGATATTCTGCTGTATTTTATTTCTAATTCTAATGTTTAAATAGTAGCTTCATCAACTACTATTTATCTATTCCGCTGTATTATTATTATATTACTATGACTCTGTGATTCTATGATTGATTTATTTACTGTATATGCTGAGTTTTGCTAAATATAAACTAACAATATGATATTTTGAGCAATTCAAGTGCGGTATGTATGGATGTGAATGGTTGAAAATACTAGGATGTTTCATGTGGTATCAAAGCTCTGGTTTTTGGCAAAACTTAGCATATGTGGTAGATTTAATTATAGAATTACTTTCGCTCGTGCTTGAACTCTTCCTCTTTGATTTGGTTTCCTTTCAATTTTGGAATGCTTCCAATTAATCTGAAATCCATTCTTGTCTCCCCCAATTTATATTCTTTTGATTCTTGAGCATCCCATAACTTCACTTCGAATGATCTCTAAAAAAAAATCGATGATCCCACCAATCTTTGAATGATTTGTAAACGGGCTAAACTCCTTTACAATTTGCATTGATTCACCGAAGATTTCTATACCTTCGGTTTAGATGCTGCTATCTCTTGCTATGCCAAATTCTATCTCTGGCGATCGAATGTCGACTTGCCTTAGAATTCCGCATCGATCATATTCCTGAAGTCACGGTTGACCCGGTTAAGGTCGCCCGTAATTTATTTAAGTATATCCATCTTCTATTTTGTAATTTAATTATCTCATCTTCGTTCGTGCCTATCTTCGAATTAGAATTCTATTTGATTAGCGTTCCTCTAATTTGAATCTCTATCTTCATTTTGAAATCCATTCTTGAATCATCCTTTGAAGAGTCGCATTTAGTTGTGTTTTAGAAATCGTTTTATATATCGAAATTATTACTTTAATAAGTATTCTATAAATAAAAGTGAAAAAGTTTTCGATAATGATTATATACCTTTTAAAAACGAGAATTTGTAGTTTCAAAAGGATTTGAAATTTTAAAAATTATATAAGAAATTGATTTATATAAAAATTATTTATAACCGAAGGTTTTTAAATTTAAATTTTAAGAAATTGAATTTCAGTATTTTGAAATTGGTTTTAAGACTTCGAAAATATATAATGATACCATTTGAAAGCATTTACCAAACAAGAAATATTTCAAATGACTTTAATGAGTTCCAATGATTTCAAAGAAGTGTTCAAGAAAATAGAAGTTCAGAACTCACTTATGTCGCTGGAAAACAATTTCGGTGATGAGTGCATGTATCATCGACATTGATTTTTGAGTTTCAGAGTGGGTAAAAAGCCACTTTAGTAGCTTTGCTATGCGATTGATTTTGTGAAACCAATATTGATTTCAAATTCCAAAGTATGATTTGATATTCGAAAGATATATGTATACATATTTGAAACGATTTAAAGTGAGCCTGGTGTTTAGTCCTCGAGTTTCGGCTTTAATTTGGTATAACCCTATCTATTGAAATTGATTTACTAATTGGTTGCTAATTTCCAACTCTTGGATTGGAAATTTGATTTCTCCGACTATTTTGAATATTCGAACACTTCCAAGTCGAGGTTCAATTTTCAAAGTTAAGTAATTTCGAAAAGTATAAATTATTTGATAAAGTATATAAGTTTAATTTTGTGCGTTTAAGTATGAAGTAATATGATTTAAATAAGTTTGAAACTGCTTTGTTAAGTAAATGAATAAGACTATTTTGAATTATACTAATATGAAATTTAGTTTTGAAATGTTTTGAATAAAATATAGTTTTAAATGTTTTAACTTAGCATCGACTTTTATAAAACTATATATATATATATATATGTAATAATTTTCAAAAGGTAAATTGGATCTTTCAAATAGAAATGAATAATTTAAAGGTTTTAAAGGAATGGTTATAAACTTGGTAGTCATTTTTGGGCATAATTGATTTTGAGAAAAATATTTGGTTTCGAAAATAGATTGAAATTTAAAACCCAGTATTTACATGATGATTTTTGAAATGAATTTGTTTAACCTAATTCATGTTGATTTGGAAACTAGGATTATTTTCTAAACCTATTATTTTGGAAACTTTGAAACTGAAGATATTCAATTTGGAAGAAATAATTTTGTGAAATCGTATATAATTTTGAAACTGAATTGATATTGAAACAAATTGAAACTTGAAAACCTTATTTTACTAAGTACTTGATTTAGGAGTTATCGAACATATATAAAACTGATTTTTATAAGTTTGAAGTTGATTCATAAACTATTGGTTTGGAAAGGTACTTAATTTGAAAAGTGAAACCTTATATAATCGAAGTCTATATAAGTGTGATTTGATATACTACTGATTTTGGAAAGTATTCGATTTGAAAATGAAATCTTATATACAATTGACTTTATATAAGTATGATATTTCAAATTGATTTGAAAGCGTACTATATGATACATATTTTCAAAGTAAAGATATGGAAAGTGCCTTCTGCTTGATATCCTCTTTTTGGCCACATTTTGGTTTCATCATATCGCATTCTCTCTGATTTGAGTTTTCCGGATATGATACTCGAGTGTCCTTCGAATTTCATGGCGTTACCCGTAGTCTTACGAACTCGACTGCATAGCGTAATTCACAAGGCAGTGATTGCTTAAAAGGTATGGATGTTTCCTGGGGGATCCAGGCGTAACCATTGTGTCTCTAGGATTTATAGTCGTTTTATTAGCATAATCTACAAGGCAGAGATTGCATAAAGGGTATGGATGTTTCCTCTGGGATTCAGGCGTAACCATTATGTATCCACGGTCTAAGGGTTTTTGGTTATCATGGCGAAATCCACAAGGAAGTGATTGCTTAAAAGGTACGGATGTTTCCTGTGGAACCTAGGCGTAACCACTGTGTCGATTTGATTCAATTCAGTTGATTTGTTTGGATTTTACTTTACATATCGGTTTTGAAGGTTTTTCGAGTATTTTTCATTGGGTGCTGAAATGGATCTACTAAGTACTTAGAGAATTTTAGCTTTGCGCCTGATCAACGTATTGCCGAAGTCTGTAAGAACGAGGATAAACATGTTATGACATCGAGTTATAAAAGTATTTTGATAAAGTATTATATAAAGGGTATTTTGAACATTTTTTCCTTCTTTCTAAATAATTTAAAATGTTTAAAATGCTGTTTATTTATATACTATATGGTTTAATAGTAAATTATTAGTGTTTTATGTAAGTTATTGATCTTTATATAAATAAGTGAATGGAAATCAGTTTAAAACTAAATGAATTTTTTATGATCTGAATTGATAGTTTGAGCTAAAAATTTGAATCGAATGACTGTTTATGGATATAATAAAATGGGTTTAACCAAATTATTAAATATTAATTAATTTAAATTGAAATCTATATACTTTTAAATTACTTGTTTATTTTTGTTTTTCTAACCCATTTTCTTCTAGTTGTCTCTATCCTCCTACCTCGTTCCTTTTCGGGGATGAAAAGTTTTGAGTGAAGAAAAGTGTAACGACCCATAAATTTTAAAAGTTTTGAATAACGTAATTTATTGAATTTTGTAAAATTTTAAATAATAAAATTTGGAAGTAAAAATTTAATGACGTCTATTTTAACATATCAACTGGTAAATTTTCATCTGATAATATTGAAGTTTATTTTATTATGTAATTTTATTTCAATTTAAATCAGTTAATATTTGATGATAATAAAGTGCTTTCCAAACCTAAATATTATATACAATAAATTTGTAAACCACCTTCTGAAAGAGACGGCATATTTCATTTTGTTAAATTTGGACTTCTCTGGCCTCGTTTATCTTATTTTTCAACAAATTTGCAGCATTTTTGTACCGATTATCGACTTTTGACTGAGTGATCGTACCACTGATATCTATATACCATTCTGTTCGCCTCATTGTACTGATTTCCACAGTATATTCATTTCTATATTTTGAGATCCGGTATGCGACGGAAGCGATAAAGTAGTTCGCTGTAACGGTACCGAAAATTGTGACTTTACTACTTCCTTCGGTTTTAAAATCTAAACGTGCTGTCCAAAAAAATTATTTCTTTAAATTCTCACCTGAATCAAAGCATGCGAGCGTTGCTACTTTATTGCTTATATATATATATATATATATATATATATATATATATTGGATTTGACTATTTTTATTGGGTTCTTCATTTTTCCTGAGCCTTGTCTTCTTCAGATCTAATTCCTTTTCCACTCCTGTATTTTCCTCTGACTTTCCTTTCGTCTGCAATTTCTTCTCATTTTCCTTTGAGAATTTTTTTTAACTATTGTGAGAAACTTTCGCCTTCGTCCTTCACCTTCCCACCCGTGACCGCCGCCAACATAAACACTATTTTCCTCTTCGTGTAGCCCCCGAACCAAGCCTTGGCTATCACCACTATCATTCCCCACAACCCCTCACCGACCTGCCCCAAGCAGCTTTGGCCTACACCGCCTTCATCCCCACCATCGCCAAATCCGGCCCCGCTTCCTCAAGCCGAAATCCTACTTCAGATCTCACCGACCTCTGCCTAGATGAGCACAGTGAACCTCACCGCGCACTGCTCTCCCTTCCTGGCCGAGCACTTCTCTTTTACGCCCTTTTTAATTTATATAAATGGGTTAAGTTTATGAAGTGAACATTGTATATATATTTATATATAATATATGTCAGTGATACATACATACATATATATATATATATGTATGTATATATACATATATATATATATATATATATTTATATATATGTTGGTAGAGATATGGTTTACACTTGTAATATCTAGTATAATATATTGGCTATGTGTAAATCTGTTTATATAACTAAGTATGTATATATATATATATATATATATATATATATATATGCACACGCCTGTCTTGTATATAAGTTTTTATAGGAGCTATTTGATGTTGTTTCGTATACATTATGGTCTGTAGTCCATACATATGTATATATATGTTATATTTTATTTTTATAAGTCTAATACATATAAGTTTTGTAAATATATGTAATATAGGTAGCTTATAAAATAAGCTTACTGAGGCTGTGAATATTTGTTTTGAAAGTTGATTTTGAAAGCAAATGTGAGTTCTGAATCAAAGAAAATTTGGTTTCAATATATTTATATTTTATATTTATATTTATGTCAGTTTGTATTGATAAGATTTTTACAAGTTTATTTATCTTCTGTTTGAGCCTATAAAGAGTTATATATATATATATAAGTTTAGATAGAAATTTAGGACCTATTTTGCAGTGTGTGTGTGTGTGTATTAGTGTATAAAAATCTAGTTACCGTATATATATAATAGGTCATATTCTATCATATATATATAGGTATGCATGCTTTATTTTTTGCTCCCAAATATGATACCGTTTAATTATAAATCTCATGCTTGCTGTATATTATACAGGAAAGAAAATATATATAGTTTTAAAGAAAAACTATAGCTTGTAGTGTAAAAATTAACTTGTAAATATATAAAGTTTTGTTTATACTGTTAGTATATAGGTCTTGCTTTTATAAAATTTGTAGGCCCTTTTTGTTTTTTTTCTTTCTTTTCTCTTCCACTTTTTTTTTTTTGCTTTTTCCCATTGTTTTGGTATTCGAGCCCGTTTTATATCATATATATTTTGATTTGTAATCTAATTTTAGTTTGTAATATGCTTAGCAGTATGTTCTGTTAGATAGGTAAGCATATATACAACAGTGTTTCGAAAAGTGTGTATATTTATATAATACGTTATACTTACATTAATATTAATAGCTTGGAAAGTATATATACATACATATATATATATATATATATATGTGTGTGTGTGTGTGTTTATTTCAAAATATATTAGATAGATATGTTTGTTGTATTATGCGTGTTTTATTTAGATTTTAAATACATATATATTTAAATTTAAAATGTGTTTGAATTTATATTATGATGTAAATAGATATATATATATATATAGTTATATATTTATATATATGAGTTCACTTATACTATTTATCTTTATCGATTCAGTTCTGATTTGATCTCGTCGATTTCTGCTATCAGCTTTATCCATCGCATTTGTGTCCATCGTGCTTTGCTTTGAAATTCGTGCTTGGATTCATAGCATATTTCTTTGTCAAGTTTGTCTAGCCTCGAAAGGTAAGCAATCACTCACGATTAACGTTCTTATTTTTATTAGATTTGATTTCAATTGAAACGACAATTGAAATATGCTTCTAATTTGAACTGTTAATTATTTAATTGTAATATATGATATGCATTTATATGTAATTGTTCATCTATGGGATATGACACCATATCATGTTGTTTATATTATATTGTTATTGATAATATATACTTGTTATTATTATTGTCATATCTATTATCACTCGACAAGTTCCCTGTTAGTTTAGAATTCCCTGTGGGTTGAAATGATACATACCCGAACGATCTGTAGAATAGGAGAAAATCGTTATGGGTTGAAATGATAAAGCTAAGCGATTTACATTGAATTGAATTTAGGATTGTGGGTTGAAATGCTATATAGCCGTATATATTTTAAATTACGAATTGAAATGATAAATATCCGTATCACCTGACCATAGGATAGAAAATTATATACATACACCGTTGGTGTATATATATATATATACATCTTAAAAATGATTTCTAAGGTATGAAATGAATGTCTTGGTTTTAATAAATATTGATTTTGAGATATTATATATATGTTATTTTATAAGGGTTTAAAATTTAAATTTTTAAATTTATATGTTGAAATTTTAGGGTTATAAGTTAGAGAGATTCTATTTTAAAATATATTTATAATGATTTTTATAAATAAGGTTGGGAAGATAAATTTGAATTTATTTGAAACTGTATTTAATAAAGAATTTTATTTAATTGAATCTATTTGAAACTCATCGAATTTGAAATTTAAAGATACGATTTTATAACTTGATTTTTGATTTAAGTAATTTAATGAATATTTCAAGTTTAAATAAATTTAAGAAAATATTTAGTAAAATGTAATTTAAGGTTATTTAAATGATATCAAATTTATTAAGTGCATATTTCAAGGCTAAATGTAATGAAGTTAAATCAAGATCGATATGAAACCGTAAATTTAGTTTTGAAAATGTTGAATATTTAAAGCTTTGAAATATATTGAAATTTAAATGGTTTATTTTGTGGTTCAAATCTGTATTTGAAATCGATATAATTTGATTTTGTTCATATAGAAGTTGAATTGAAATTGATAAATTGAGATTGAATTAAATTTGAATTTGGAATTCGAGCTGATTTGGATCAATTTGTGAAATTTAAGGAAATTATAAATATTGTACTTTATAAATTATTTAATATATATACATTATATTAATATAAAACTATTTTTAATATAAACTATTTTTAATATACTAATTATTTTAATATAAATACTTTATTTTATATACTATTATTAAACGGTTTAAGTGGTGGAATTTATGATTTGAAAGTTATGGTTTTCCAAAGAATTATGATTTCAAAGTGTTTTGGGTTTCAAAAGTGTTGTAACTTTGAAAGTGCTATAATTTGGAAATAGATATATTTGAAATGGAAATGATATTTTGGTTTTGAAATACAAATTATTTTGAAATGACCACGATATTATAATGACGTTTGGTTGTTAATAACGTATATTTCTACATAGAAGATAGTTCCACGATCCTTAGAGGATGGTTATCCCAAACAACATTCGTGTTACTTGTATCTCAGTTGATATTTCACTTGATTTGGATTTATTGATATAAGAATGTAAATCCTGACTCGAGTGTTTTGTGTTTTCCTTTACACTCGGGTCAGACTGAGTGACACAGCATTTGAGACTCACCTTTGGAGTTTGGAGCCTCGCTTGGAGATTCAGCTATCGATTTAGCTTTCGGCTTTTCCACTTGATTTATTCAGAGATGTCATCTTTCTGAATTCGAGACTTCATTGTATTTGAGATATTCTGCAGTATTTTATTACTAACTCTGATGTTTATATAGTAGCTTCATGAACTACTATTTATCTATTCCGCTGCATTATTATAATATTACTCCGAGTCTGTGATTCTGTGATCGATTTATTTACTGTACATGCTGAGTTTTGCCAAATATAAATTTATAATCTGATATTTTGAGCAATTCAAGTCTGGCAGGTGTGGATGTGAATGGTTGAAAATACCAAGGTGTTACAACTGATAACTAATGATTGATTATTGAACTCTGATTTATGTATGTTTATACATACAGTTTCTGTTTTATAAAGATCATTGATATGATATTATATGTTTTCTGCTGCGATGTGAGATTCTGTATTGTTCTGTTTTGTTTTCTCTTCTCTCTTTCTTCTCCTCTCTTCTTCTCTCTCTTTTCCTTTCTCTGGACTTTCTGTTAGTCTGTGCTTTTTTGGGTCAGACATGTATGGTTTATTGTCGATTCAAAGGGTTTGAATTTGCAGGTCAACATACCCAGGTTCAAGCATCCTACTCTGTCTATAGTCATTTTCGCGATGTTGAGGCTATGTACAGCATCTTTACACGAGTTTTCAACGAAACTCAATCGAATCCCATATGGATTCCATCATCTCAACAGATTCTGAAACCACCCAAGGTTTTCATCATTCACTTCCAAAACCGAGAACCCATATCTCAACCTTGAAGCGGTTTTCGATAAGTAGAACACTTACCAAACCAATACCGAGTCGATGAATTATGGCTTATTCGACGATAATGAGAACGATCGCATGAGGGAACTAAGTCCTAAGTACTTTCTCATAAGCAAGCAGCATACTTGCACTATCATTTCATGCAAGGCATGGTCAAGTCACATAAACGACTTTTATTCCCTTTTTAATTAATTTAAAAAAAAATCTTCTTATTAGAAAAACATCTTTTTATCTGATAATTTTTTTATAAATCAACATTTGATTAATTAATACTATTTATTAATTAAAACTTCTACTATATTCTTGTATAAATATATTTAACTATTTACATATACTCTTTTCAATACTTAAAATATATTCATATACGTATTCCAATGGTATTTGTGTATTCACAAATCATTTAACAAGTTTTACTTACTTGAAATATAATCAAAGAGATTAAAACAATTACCACCAAAACATTGTTATAATAAACTCCTTTCCTTTTATAAATTAAGCTTATAACATTTTATATCTCTTTATAAAAGATTTCAATGCTTGTTATTATCTTTAAAATTTCATTGTTAAAGATTTATATTATTTCTTCCAAAATATAATTCAAGGGTTTAAAAACAAATGTCACTAAAACGTTGTTTGCTGCAAACTCAAAACCATTCCATTAATCCTTATCCTTAAAACTCTCCTTTTAAACGTTTAATTACATTTAAGGGTTAAAGAAAAGTGTTGCTCAAAACATTTGTCACGACAAACCCAAATATTTTATACTTTGAAAAAATTCCTCTTTAAAACTCCCTTTTTAAAGATTTTTTTTTACATTTAAGGGTAAAAGACAAGTGTTGCTTAAAAAGTTTGTCACAACAAACCCGAAACCGTTTACTTGTATTTTTTTTCTACTAAATATCCATTAGTAAATATCTACTTATATTCTCAAGTTTAATTAATAATAAGGTTCAAAAACAAGTGTTGCAAAAAACACTGTTTACAATAACCCAAAACTATTTACTTATCAATTAATAATTTTAAGCGTTTATTTAAAGATCAAAGCATATCTGCACTTATTAATTAAAGCAATGCGATTTAAAGTAATTCTGAAAAACCATTTATTTTAACTTTAGTGTGAAAATGCAAACTCCCTTTATTGTATATATAAAATACTTAATTTAATATTGAAAACTTATACATACATAGAAATATCTTTAAAATAATCATTAATATGTTAAAATATTTGTAAAACTACTTAAAATATATGATAATTATTTATTAAAAATATTATGCAAAAATAAGGAATTTTGAAATAAATAAAATAAAAAGTTTTAATTTTAAAAGCTACTTAGTTTGAAATTCATAGTTAATTGTTAAAAATATATTTAAACTTGAAACCAAATTTAAAACATTCTATTATAAGTTAGAAAACAACACTAAAAAGATTAGAGCAAAATACGTAACTTAAATGTCATTTTTGAACAAATTATAGTTTCAAACAGCAAAGAAGCATTTCTATAAATGCCAAAAAATAATTCGCAACAACTCAAAAGTGTCTAAGAAGCAAAGACAACACATCATAGGTGATTCCAAAAGTCCTAGGTTGTTGTTTGAGGTGAATTTGCTACAACTTTGCGCTCAGATTTCGTTGTCTTAACAAATGATTTTTAATTCACTCTTTTTACATTAGTTAGTCTATTTTGGTTACTTGTAAACCATGAAGAAAAATCCTAAATAATATCTTTCAATTATTTTATAGAATTTTCCAAAATCAGTGTATTTTACAGAACTACACTTATGGTGACTATTCTGCTATAACTTTTTACATTTTGTTCAACTAGCTATCAAATGAATTGGGCTTCAAACATTTCCTAATAATATTAATATATTGTTTACTCCTTAAATATGAAAAGAAACCTCCAATGAAGTTGTAGAAAAATATCGTTATTTCGCTAAATAAAAAGTGTCGTGATAGCGACCTTTTACTTCAATGTTTTGTTACTTTGATTTATTTCTTCTACAACTTTCCAAAACATAGTCTTTACTTTTCTAAACACTTATAGAAGTTTAAATAATTACCAAACAAGTTAGTATTAAGATATATCATTAAATCTTCATTTTCATAAGTTATAGTTCAAGCGATTCAAAGTGCGTTTATAGCGAATATTGCTATATGGACAATTCTGTATTCAATTCAATATCCTGTGTCATTCTCTTTTATACGCACATATGATTCCAAATTCAAACCATAACTCTACTGAACATGTATAAAAATATGTGCTTAATTTAAACAACATAATTCTATCCTCTTTAAGGCAACTACTTCAACAAATCATATGCTTTTGGAAGCATATAATAAAAGGTTATAGATTTAAGTAGTTAGCATCTATTATTATATATAATAGCAAGCACATTAATATATGATTAGCAAGCAATTTTCAAGTGGTATAACAAGCAATATTATCAAGTTAATAACTTGATTCGAAGTGAGACTAACTCATTTCTCTTTTACCCAAACACTTCCTACCAACATTCACTTCATTCAACACTTCTACTATCATCTCTAACTCATCCAAACGTCACCTAAACCTCTCCTTCTCCTTCCAAAACCATACACACATCATCCATTCCCTTTCTCTTGCTCACGGCCATCTCCTCTACATCACCTTGCTCACGCCTTCACTCCTCCATCACCTCAAGCCCATGGCTCATTCAACTTACCCACCTTCGTCATGGCCTAAGCCTCCTCCACACTCAATCACTCATAGCCTAAGGCCATAATATCCCAAGACTCATGCATATAGGAAGAAGATAAGAAGAGGAAGAAGTGAAGACAAGAAGTGTTTTGGTTGTGAAGAAGAAGTGAATATGAGAGGGTATTATAGGCTTAGGAAATAGATAGGAAATATTCAAAAACTCCCTTCTTAGCCATGAAGTAAAGAGGACACCAAGCATGCAAGGCCATACCCGTACACACCATGCTCTCCTTGATTTATGCCAGATTTAATGCTTGATTTTGGGGTCCATTAGCACTCTTTGTTCCCTTAGTTAAATACATTTACTTCACTTGATTTGCATAGGAAAAGAGATGTGTTTAATTCTTGTTTATTTGTGCATATGCTATTATACGATAACAATTCAAGTTGCAATATGTCCGCACAACTTGTATTGAATAAAAAGTTGATTTTTAACAAAACGTTTTCCAGTCACATTTTCAGTATTTATCCAAAGTGTATTTTTTGTAAACACATTTCAAAAATAAGTCTTCTGACATTAGTTATTAATTAAAAAGTGTTTAATAAGGTTATTAAGTCATATTAAATCTTGGATACAAATATTTAAATGACTCAGATATTCAAATACGAACTATTTGAAACTCCGGGTCGTTACAAGCCATTTATCGATCTTGATTCCCGAAAATAGTGTTTTTATATCGTCAAAAGAGGTAGACGATTTGAATTATTTATGGGTGTGTGTCATTGATTTGACATTTCGAATATTGTTACGCCGGATATGTTACTTTTTGCTTGGGAAGTTATAGTTCCAAGTAGTTTTCCATCTTACATTATAAGTTCTATGGCAATATTTATATAGCATTAATACTTGAGTAGTTATCGTAACTGCAAGTACAATGTTTGGGGCTGAGGTGATATAACTTCATATCACGTTCATTAGGCTAAGACATTGTCCATATTAGATGTTCCTATATGAATTTTTTGGAATGACACTATTTAAGTTATTAAGTATTATGTCAATTAGACTAATAAGAAAAGACATCACTACATATAAAGCAGTTCGACCATAGAACGTTGAAGTGAAATGGTGAAAACTTATGTTTGATGCTGTTAGTGGTTTGTGTTTGCGCCAAAAATGGTCACAAACCCCAAGTATCGTGAAAGCACCAGTGTATGAATACAGATCAGCAATATTCAAACACAAATCTTAGATCTAAGCAGACAACAAACAACAATCTAGAAATAACAAACAGAAACACGAGATTTATAGCGGTTCGCCTATCTCCGTCCTACGTCCACTTCAAAGTTTTATATTTTATTGATTATCCTTGCTGATTACAGTTGATTACAGCGATTATAATGAAGAGATTCGAGTACAATAGCGATGGTAAGGTGTAGAATTGAATCCGGCAGAGTCTAGACGTTGAATAGCCAAAAGATCCTCCTTCTGTAAGCTTCAGGGGGGCTATTTATAGGTGTAGGAGGCTGATAACGCGCTCAAACTTCGGGAGACTCCTTTTGGCACATGAGTGGGCCCACGCAACTGACCCCACCAAGTTTCGACTCGATTTGTGATCGATACGAATCAATTTCGTATCGATCAGAAAATGATCCAATCGAGCTGAAACTTGGCAGGAATGTTATTTGGCTTGTACGTAAGCTCCTATGAAAATTTCATAGCATTTGGATTTGTAGATCGTGAGATATGATCGATATGAGATCGGGTTTTTCGTTGGCTGTCTGGTTTGAATCCATAAAGTCGAATCGATCCATTTTGAATCGATGACGCACGTGCTTCTATGATGACGCGGCACGCATTCCTTACATCGATCCCCTTTTTGCTCCGAGTTGACCGTTTCGCATCCATGATTCTCGCCTCGTTATCATCGATGACCGTTGCATCAATCTGCGCTCATTGGACTTGGTGGACACGAACAAGCTATTGTATATGGATTCGAACGAGAACCCCTGATGGATACGAAGTGGTCACCGTCTGATGGATGCGAAGTAAGGTCATCTGATGGATACGAAGAGCAGCTGCCTGATGGGTTTGAACTTACAGAATCTAATGAATTCGTACGAGGGTATTGTATCCCTTATCGATACGAAGATGATGGATTCGAATAGAAGCTCATCCATGGATACGGACCGTGTCTAGCAAGATGGATACGAAACAGGACATAGCCGATCGATACGAAGCGCGTGCTCTGTTGATGGGTACGAACTTGATCGATGCGGAGTTGATGGATACGAAATTAAGCTTTCCGATCGATACGAAAATGTGGCTTTTTCCTTCAACTTGCATCGATTATATCTACTTAGATTGGCTTGAAATTTGTAATACAGGCTTCCATGGCTTTGATTGTCATGTCTTGTCAATCATGGCTCGATCCGGACTCGGACAAAATTCATCGATATCCATAGTGAACCTGCGATGTATAATCGACGTTCATGACTAGTAATCATTGGTTTTTAGTTAACTTTTGGGTATCTCGGCTTTGCCAAAAGGTGGGATAATAGTTTGTATAAAGAAATGATAAAATTTGGAATTTTAGATGATAAAACATAAGTGGAAGGATCAAGGAGGCGATATATTAATTGCAAGCATTAAGAATGCAAAGGATATTCTCATGGAAAATGAGATTTGAAGATTTCAGTATGATTTTAAAAGATATATATATATATATATATATATATATATTGATTCTCCTAAATCATTACATGGATTGAAGAGAAACTTCTATTCAAGGAAATATCTATGAAGCATCGAATTAAGGGTACATAGTTTATGTTCCATAGTAGGTGCACATAAACAATGTATCACTAAGTACGAATATTTTTCAATGCTAAAATAATTTTAGTTTAGGATCTCCTTTAATCTTAGGACATCGCCTAGATTTAAGATTTTTGGTTGCTATGTTTGAATAAGTAAATAGAGTAGGATTACTTTGCTTAAATGGTTGAATGTTTACTGCCCGTATGCTATAGAACTTAGGATAAAATTCTTGTAGACTAGAAACATGGTGCCTTGGCATCATAATTGTTGGAGGATTGGAGGAGAAATATCATAAGTGAAATGATATTGCGTATGTTAAATCAAAATTAGAAGAAAAGTTATCTTATTTTTACCAGTTTAAACATCACCAATTTTTTATGCTCTTGAGAGAAATCGAAGAATAATGATATATTCAAATTAGTTGATACTAGGAGAGACATCATCCACTTTTATGTTGTCTACCTTAATATGAAGTGATCGGTATACTACTAGATGATTTAATGCATAGTGTATATGCACTGATATTTGATAAGGCCACATTTCCAGTGAGGGCTTACTTGTGCTCAAGTTATCAGATATGGTGCATGTTGGCATCAATTAATATTGGTTAGTAGTATAAGTTACTTATGTACATACATTTGTAGTGATTTGGACTTAGTTCATTTGTCATTGGTAAAGTCGATAAGTTAAGAGCACGTAGAAAGTAGAGTAGAGAATCCGATGTTTTCATTTCAAATTTTTGCTGGAGAATCTTTCCATTTGCTTTTTTTAGGATGATTAATTCATTTAGGTATAGATAGATGAATGATATAAATTATTACTATAAGTTAGGAAATTGGATGGTGTGGTATACTTTGTTCTGTGTCTTGCGTTTTGAGAGACTTAACTCATTATATATCATGCTACATACATATAGGAATCATCAATATATTTTAGGATGTTTTGCATCGATGCATATATGTCATGATCTTGCATTCATATAAGAGTTGCATTATTAACATGACATATTCATGACATCTGTTGATTGATGGATGCACATTGTTGCTTGCATTTATTTTTTCATTGCTACGTATTGTTTAAATACATCTATTTTGCTATTGCTGTATATTGCTTCTTGGATTAAAATTATATCTGGTATCCATATGATACCTTATTTTATATCACTTGGAATGTTAGGAAAAATATATGTTTGATAGGAATTGCTTGGATGTCATGTGTGTGGTGTGGTTTGAGTGTATGTATCGCATATACACCAGGTTGCTATTACATGGTCAAGTCTCTGAGTTGCATTTTTAATCTCTTCGAATTTTAGGGACAAAATTCATTTAAAGGAGAATAATGTATCACCAATGTTTTTAATAAAAATAGTTGATTTATTTAAAAATGGCACGTTGGTAACTTTACAAAAGGCTGAAAAATTGAATTATTCCAGACAAGGAATTTGAAAAATATGACTTTTCCATTACATCAAGTGGATTTTTCCAGCCTAAATTCATATATAAAATGTCTCAAAAGGATAATTGAAAAAGGAGATACAAACTATTTACCATAGCATGCATTTTAGGTTTTGCATCTATTTTGAATTTAAGTGTAATAATTAATTACAGGAATAAAAAAATTTAATAAGTAAGTATAAATCTTGTTCGTATATAGAAAATTTATGGATATGTTTGAAATAGTTTAAAATTAGTAAAATTATTTTAATTTGCACTAAAAAAAAAGGGGAATTTTTTTTTATATGTACAACCTTAAATCGCTTCTAAAAGAAAGCGTTGATTACCATGTTAATGGAATTTTTTGCCATAATTAATACAAGTATATGATACGTATATTAGAAATGGAATGTAATTGTATATTTATAAAACGAATGCATTAAATAATAGAAACATTACATGTTTTTAAAAGAGAAGATGACAATATATTCATGGAAGGTAAGCATTTCTTAAAGAAAAGGTAAGATACACTATCTTTTTATTATTAAAGAATAAGGGTAAACCCAATTTTTGAATTTAGGAAGATTAGTTCCAATCAATTACAAATTGATTGTGTATTAAAGTATAAGGTTCTTAATTTGCACTAAAAATGGGACAAACACACAATCCGTTAATAGATGAAAATTATAAAGGTAAGTGCATACAAGATTTATTGATTATCACTTTCTTTTACAAAGACGATCTTACAACTGGGCTCACTATAACTCGGTTTAGAATTCAATAGCGTTTTGAAGCAAAATCCAATAATAAAGAAGCAAATGAAAAGATAGATCTGATCCATTTTACTTTACACCTCCATTTGTTTATAGACGAAAGCTAAAGTCACCGAAATAAACTCCCTACGTTCTCACTTCGGGCATGAAGCTTCAGGTGAGAGATCTTGGTCAAATCATGAACAATGATAACTTGGTACAGAGTTATGTTCATAACTCGGTACCGAGTTATATGATTTTGTCTTCTTATGCCTTATTTGCTTTAGCTTCCATTTTCTTGACTTGTAATCTCATCTTTTTATTCTTTTCACTTGACTTATATGTAGAATGACTAAGTACTTTCTCATGATGAGCAAGGACCGGTACCAACTCTTAGGGCCTTACCTAAATTTTGCTCTAGGCTTGCATCTTTGACTTTGAGTCCATTTCACGGTGATTTAATGGTTCTGATTCATTGAGATACTGCTTGGTCAAAAGCCGAATAACACATTCTCCCCAAAATTTGCATTGTTAACGAATCATGCTTTGGATCAAGACAACCATCAATTTCTAACTCCAGTTTGAAAAGAAGTCTTCATCCTTCGAGCTATCTTCATCAATCGATGCATCCTCTCTAGATCAATATGTTGCTTTAAACATTGCGGATTATATCCCATGGATGATATAAGAGCTAAATTATCTCATTTAAAATTTTCACTTGGCTCTAGAAATTTTGATAGTTCCCTTTTTATTTGGTCGGGTGGGACTTCATCTTCCTTCTTTGTTCATTTTCATTCATTTGCCATCCTTTTTCGGTTTCTTTATTCTTGACATGGTTCCATGATTTTTTTGCAAGGGTTGTACTAAAGTAAAATTTAGTTACTTTTTCACTTTTTCTTTTGATTTCTGCTATTTTACTTAGATTCGACTCTCCTGCCCTAGCGATTTTCCCTCTGTCATACTTCACCAATGCGCAGCTAACCTTAAGCCCCATTGTCAACCATCTTTGGCCATCACTAGTGCTAATTTGAGTGGCTCAGCACCTCTGATTTATATGAACTTGTAGCTAATTTAGTTGAGTTACGGCTCGAATTCTCTACTTTGATGTCGCCCCATGCATCACATTGGATCTAAGTTAGGTGGCTGCTGCCTTGTGGCCGCTTATGCTTGGCGATGGCTATTGATTCACACTCAACCCTATTCCTATATGTCTTATTCTTCCTTTTTGCACTCGGGCATGGCTATGGGAAGCTCAAACTCATGTGCTCTTAGGATTTTTGTGATTGACCTAAGTTTTTTCAAAAATTTCTCGGTTTGACCGCAAGATACTTTTTCCTTCACAATCTTAGTGTCAGTCTTGGTTTAACCTAGGCTTGACTTCGAGTTTTTTACGCAGATGTGGAATTTCAACATTTTTTGATAAATTTTTCCCAAGTGCAAGAAGAAAAATATATGATCTCTATTAATTCTTGATCGAGTATGGATTGATGACCTTGTTTTGGTGGGACGGTTTCATAGAAGGTCACATCGAACATATTTTGATATTTATTAGAACCATGCATTAATTTTCTGGGTCAAATACTTCACTCTTATTTCGTGCAAAGAAAACTTCTTATTGCTCTAGACAGCAATTTCATTATCATTAATTCTACGATGGTAGGAAAAATCCAATACATGATTCCATAGAGCAGAGGAGATTCTTTGCCAACACATGTAAGCTATATACATAAAGTGTTTGCGTACACCATGATCTAAAATAGATTGAGTTAAATAACAATTCTCCTATTAATGTATAAGGTCCGTTTAGTCAATACATGTTTATCCATTGAGTCTAATACATCAGCTACACAGGGTTTAATCATAGCAAGAAAATTAGAACTAAATCCTCTTGACATTGCTTATGTATCAAGTTTTTCAAATAGTTATGAACCTCATATGCTCCTCGCATCTCCATTCCATGGGTGTATGCCCATCCACATCGGAGATTTCTCTAACCACAACAACTTCAACTTCTGCCCCAGCGTCTACTTCATCACCTTCTAGACCTCGACCATCTTGTCATAAGGTTGGGCGGTCTTTACAAGTAGTTCCTTTCATGATGAAAGATGAAGCCTATGTAGGGGTTGTCCCTGATATCAATCTCGAGGGTACTATGATTCTTGATTATCCTCCCGATTCTCTGACACCTACATTGATTGAAGCAGATGTTAGGACAATCTGTGATCACCACGACATCCCTTCTAAAGAAGTCTTAGTTTTCATAGCCCTTACAACGAGCCCAAACTCTACCAGAAGGCTATAATGCTTGTATTCATTATATATGATTTCTGGGGATATTGCTCCATTCAAACATTTCATCCAACTTATTCTCCAATTCATGAAGCTTACCTCTGCCTAACTTCACCCCAATGGTTATACTTCGCTATATTACACTAATATGACTTTTCTTTGCCACTTGGGATTGAAACCTACTTTTCAGGTGATTAGATATCTATATAGTTTTATGAAGCGACACAATAATCTATCTTTTACTTATTTGGAATCGCTAAAGACTGCCGCATAATTATCAATCGTTGCAATAAACTCAGTCACTTCAAAATCGAATATTTCTTCATATATTATCCAGCTGGTTCCGCCCAGAAGTGACTATTAGGATGTAATTTCTATCACTATACTCAAACCTTATGGAGTTTATTCCATCAAATTATTGATTCTACCATCTCATAAATTTACAAATATTCCAAGGAGACCCAGTGGTGTAACTTTGTCATATACACTCCTTGTTTTAAAAGATATATCTTCAAAAGAATGGAGGATGAAGTTTCTATTGATCGGTTCCTATATGCAACATTTTTAGCTTCTACAAAATGGTCATAGTCTTGGTATTTTGCCCGCTACTGGTAGACGTGCTCTACCAACTCAAGTTGTTGAGGTTGAGATGCCAGCCGTGAAAACCAAGAGGCTCAACCTATGGTATACGACTCTTCCCTCGATCATAGAGAGGATGAGGGTGATGATGACAATGATGATAATCGTGAAGGTGAAGACGTTGAGGATCGAGGTGATGATGAAACAAGTATCGCCCTCTGTTTATCATCAAAGGATAAAGATAATAACACCCCATCCTATTTCAAAACCATAGCAAACACCAATTGGCGAGACAACTCTAGCTTCTCAGATTAATAATATCTTTATTTCTCTTGGGAATATCCCCGATCATATTCCTTCCTATGACCTCACTAATCTCATCCTCTAGGACCCCGGTTTTCCTATTCATATGGCTACAAACAGATCTTCAACTATAGTCGGGGAGATAACTCCACTTAACTGAGTGTAGGAATATGGTCTAAGGTCAATAGAGCACACTGATACTCCATACGACATCTAAAGTCATAACATGTTAGCATTGCACGTGTTACTCCTTGACTTTTGAATCTTAATTCAATCATTTTTGTTTTTAGGTATAATGGAATGCTCCAATCTTTATGATGATCTGCATATCCAGTCCATAGGTTAGAATGGACATAATTCTTCACTTCAAAACCGTGAATTATCATATAAGTCTGACTTGGCAAGCATCCAAAGATAATAGAGAGAAGGGGAGAGTGAGAAGGAATGACAATATCAGGACGATCATGATCAAGAGCCTCGTGATTTCTTTGGATCAGGTTGGCGATCCCCCACTCAGTATCGCTAGCGCTCCCTTCTTCCAAAAGAACAAGATCCCAACTTCTAAGATTCCAACTGCTCCACATCAGTGTCTCCTTCTACACAATCTATGGTATCTTCCCTTAAATCTAAGCGCATTTCTTAATTTTTGGTTCTATGAATTCTGAGCCTATCCAACAGTGGTCCAATTAAGAGCCTACATCTGCTTATATTTCTAGAGTGGTCTTAGAACTTTTCTTAAGCTTGCAACTTATTATGCCCTAGAAAGCTTTCCTCACATTCTGCATTACTGGGATCAAATTTGCATATCCTTTCAATAATATTCCACTTAATGTTGTTGACGATGCAAAATGATGCGTTAGTGATGTTTATGATCAATATTATATATGGAGGAGGTTTGCTCATTCCTTGTCCTAGGTTAACAAAACTAATCAATTACTCCTTCAACGGAAATAGATCGAGAAAGGATAACGATCAATTTATTGCTCATTATGATAAAGAGTTGAACGACAACAAGAAATCTCTCAAGGTGACATAAAAGAAAATGTTGGAGGAGAGGAAAGCTTATAAGGAGAAATTCAAGTAGCAGCAACAGTAACTCGAGGCCGCATACTATCGAAGTGGTAAACTCACCAAAGACAAGACGACCCTCTAAAGCACCCATTAAGAAACAAACTCTAAAAATCTAAAACCTAAAGGCTATTGTGGAAATTGAAAAGAAAGAGAAAACTGAAGTTCTTTCCACGGATGAAGAGTACATGTCTAAAATGCTCAATGCTGAACTAGCATAAAGGGGATTCGGACACTCATGCAACTAAGATTAAGATTGAAGAAGAAAAACAATCTCAAATCGATTCTATTTTAATGCTCTTCTATGTGAATGAGTTAAAATTGGCAATCTGGCTAGGTGATATGATAAAGTTAGGGATAGACTCTAAGAGCAATTATGTAATTTATTATATAAATCAGAATCAATAACCAATATTATTCAAAATAAAAGGTGTTTTCTTTTACCTGTTATAATGTATTATAAATAATCGATTATTCAATGTAAGTATATTTAACAAAAAAATTCATAAATGGTATGTTTTTGTGATATTAGTTACAATGTGTTGTAACCATACGCAATTTACCATTATATAATAAACATACCATTGTAAATATCCCTAGTCATCATGTATCAAGACTGGATATCGATACATCCTATAAGGGCCCGCCATTTTGACCATCGAAAGTCAACACTGAACACTACCACTGTGTTTCAATGTCGCACATCCAAATGACAAAGGGGCAGATTGTTAGGGTAAATAAAAAGAAAAGAACGGAGAACAGAGAAATATAGAATCTCACAGTGGAATCGACAACATATAATATAACAAAGATAATAGAAACTATCTCTTAAAAATACAAAGTGTATCAGAGTTAAAAAAAACCTTATCAACTGGACAATTATAAAATTCTGACCCTACAAATGCCGATAGGTATACTATATAATACAGTGGAAAATAAAATACTATAATAAATGAATCTTCGGCTCCCTCCATGATATCCATAACACCAAAGGCAACATGGAACAATATTTTGTCTGACCTGAGAATTATAAACAAATCACACCTGGATCAGTCTAGAAATACCAGCATGAGATAACTCAAATAAGGGAAAACATATATAAAATTTTTGTAAGACCACGACGCTAACCCAGAATGGGTTTTTACCTCACAATTATAACACCCATACGGGAATGAGTAGAAATGAATATCAGGAAACAAAACCAACTGAGCATAAATAATATCAACCAGACTTGAAAGAATGGAAATAAACTAAGTAAAATCCAAAGTGGACAGAATGGATTAAACAAAGAAAACATTCTAACTTGATAGAATGGACTAAATAAGGTAATAGTCCAAACTCGATAGAATATGCTAAATAAAGTGACATCCAAACTCGATAGAGTAGACCAAATAAAGTAACAGTCCAAACTCATTAAATGAACTAAATAAACACTAAAACGTCGTGATGAGGATTTGGCTCTACTTATGGCAATTTAATGCTAAAACATATTCAGCAATTTTGAATCAAATAAGGATAGGAAATTTTCTAACAAATGACTAAGAGGGTGCGCCTCCCTCGCCGAAAGTATACCTCTAGAAATATACTTGAGAAATTCGATTGCTCTTGGAAACCTCTAAGCCAAACCCCGCCTACTGTTACCGAGTATCCGAATATTTCACATCTTAATGCGCAATACTGAATTTGATCTAGAGTGGGTGTGAAGATACCCTAATGGGAGCAACCCCACATAGCTTGGCCACCACTCGGGCTTTGGGTTAGCCATTTTCGAAAAAGGATAACAAAGCTCAAATGAGCAACATATCGTCTTAGAGTGATGAAATAAAGTGGATGAAGTAACGGGTAGCTAAGGTACCAACTATCGATGACATAAAATGATCGTATATGGAAATTAAGTCTTATATGCTATCATCACTCGTTGAATTCAAACTTGTACTAGTTTTGGGTTAACAATAATACCAGACAAGTCAATGTAGTGTTAGCTCAAAATCATGTCACATGATTATTTTTAACGTTTTAAATAGGGACAAGTCTACCTCATTGATGTTTAGTGCTGATTATACAAATAAATCATTTTCATATAAGTGATTCACTTTACAAAAATAATTCATCACCATAAACAATTCGAACTTTTTCTTTTTAAAAATGAACTCAACCTTTTGTCTTGATTTCCTTATTTGTAAAACGCTTTTAAAATTAGTTCCAGATTGGTAAAACATTAAGAGAATAGTTTTTCCAAGTGCACGACCCAGATGGCCTAAACCAACATCAGAACGAACATCCTCAAGATTATCCGACTTAACATACCAATAATCAAGTTCCAATTCCTTTTTATACTTTAAAAACAAGATTAATTACCCGAAAGATAATTAATTACATTTAAAGTCCCATTAAATAAATAATTCATTATTTATAATAAATAGATAATTATTTCCAAACACTTTTATAACACTGGTAAATTAACCTTAAAATCATTATTAAATTAGTCTACTAACATTAAATTAGTCTATTAATGCAATTTTTATTATATTAGTTAACTTACTTTAATCACCTTTACTAAACAAATTAGTTAAAAAGATTTATTAAATTTAAATAGTCACTAACTAAATGAATAATTAATCTCAAACATCATTAATTAAATGATAATTAATTCTAAATTCCATTAACTAAAACCATTAATCAAGTCCAAAATAATCAAAAATTAATAGGATTAATTAAATGAAAATTTCATTAGTCAAACCGATCAATTAAATTATCATTGTTAAAATAATTTATTTAATTATAAAATATTATTAATTAAAATGATTTAACTAAATTCTAAAAATCATTAGTTGAAACAATTAATTAAATTTTAAAAAATCAGTAATTAAAATGATTAATGAAATTCAATTATCATTATTTAAAATGATTAATTACTTTTAGATATCATTAAAATTATCATTAATTTCAATTATCCTTAATTGAAATAATTATTTTAATCCCATCATTATTAAATTAAATAATTAACTAGGTTCAACAAATTAATTAAACTCCATTATCCTTAATTAAAATAATTAATTAAACTCAAATAATCATTTTTTAAAACGATTAAGTAAGTATAAAACATCATTAGAAAAAATGATAACCAAAATCTAAAGATAAACCAATTTTTAATCATCATTTATTAAATTGGTCAATTAATCTCGAACTAATTTATTTGAAAGATTAATTAATTTAAACTATTATTAACCAAAACGATTAATAAATTTTCAATATTTTTTTAGCAGACATACAAGCTCAAGTTCATATGATAGGGGTTTGGGGATGAAAATTTAATAACCAACTGTATAGCGAAAATTGCTATAACGACATTTAAACTATTAAACGGAATATCATAAATTAATTCAATTAACCATCAATATCAACATATGGGTGTAAATAAATAATTTATGGGCGAGAAACCTGAAAGAAGCTATGCGGTAGGATCGTGTAATATGGAATAACGAAATTGTGTAGGTAGATAAATTAAGTAAAAGAAAGGTAGACACCAAGATTTTATACTGGTTCGGACCTCTCGTCCTACGTCCAGTCCCTAATCTTCACTTAGGAATTCCACTAACTAAAACCCTCACTTAACCCGAAGGATTAGGTTTACAACTTACCCGAACAACCGAACGGGATTTCTTGCCTCAACTACCGAAGAGGACTTCAACTCAATTACTAAAAAACAATATTCGACTTGTTATGTTCTTGTCAACACTAATGAGTCTAATGTAGTACAATATTCCTATAATCTTATCCTCGAGAGTATGCAATGTGTTTGTGAAGATTTAGGAAATGTGAATTGATATGAATCAAAAGAAAGTTAAAAACAAAGCAGTGATTCAAGCAATAGATTTGTGATTGCTTTGAGAATTTCTAGATAACATGTTCAAGAAAATAGTAAGATTAAAGCAAGAGAATTCGGTGAATTGAAGATGTTAGAATTATGTATTTATACTTGTAGAAGAGGCGCATCTATTGGCTAAGGGTGCAGACAAGAGATGCTTCCATTTCCATTGGTGAATGGTTGCAACTCTTGGGAGAAAGAAGGTGTCCATTCAGAGAAAATTCGCAGGTTCAAATTCAGTCGACTGAATAGGAATTCAGTCAACTGAAAAGATGAACTAAAATTTTCAGGAACAAATTCAATCGATTGAGCAGGGTGTTTTAGTCGACTGAAACTGTACATGTTTGTGTATGTGTAACAGGTTCAGTCGACTGGTCATCCCTGTTCAGTCGACTGAACTACTAAATTGTGCACAGTGAATGTTTGTTAAAAATGAAATTTATAAAATGTATTCTAGTATTTGTGCAAGCCTCTTGAGGATAGATTTTAACAATAAATCTAAACTAAGACCTATATAAAAATCATACTTATGTTTATCCTTGGTCTTCATCGTTCTTTCTTTAGCTTTGCACATATCTCTTCCTTTTTGTTGAAGCACATTGTCATTGATCAAAATTTTAGCGTATCAACATTCTCCCCCTTTTTGATTGATGACAATACTCATGTGTGTAGAGATTATTTCCTCCCCCTGAATATATGCACTATTTTTGTACAAAACAAGGTTAGTAACATAGATTTCTCCCCCTTTGTCATCGACAAAAAGGAAGTAATAATCGCAGAAGTATATTGTCAAAACAATCACTGATATGCATGTCTGTAGTTTAAGAATGTAGCATAGAATATAGCATAAAAATATAGCATGAGAAATAAAACATAGAATGTTGCATGAATGAACGAAACATAAAATGTAGCATGAATGAAACATAAAAGGCTATTTATACAAGCCATAAGAAAGTTATGAAATAAAACATCAAAGAGTTATTCATCTTTATCCCAATCATACGAGGCTTCTCTCCCTCCCTCTGGTTCATGAATGATTGGTCCACATATGGGTGGTCTATAGCTTCCTCCTTGACCACCACTAGTGCCACTCGTGCTGCTGCTTGTATGTTCTTCGGATGTTGTCCATGTGAAAGTAGATGCAGGACGCTTACCGCGTGATATTGAATCGGTAGTGGAAGTTGAGCATGAGATGGCATCCCATAATTTATTTAAGAATCCTTTAATTTTATCAAGTTTGTAATCTACCTTCTTGAGGCGATTATCAAGAATTTGTTGATTTCTTGATAAAATTCCTAACGATTGAGTGGTAGTAAAACTTGGCTCAATGATACAAATTTCATCTTCTCGGTCGAAAGGTTCTTCATATGGAGCTTGTGGAGGTTGTTGCTATTCTTGATGCGTAGCTTCCCATTCAGCAAGAGATATGATGCGAGGAGGTCTAGCCGGGAGTTGCATGAGGCTTATAGTCTGTTGGTTAATTTGATGGACCATTGTATTTTCGGACTCGGGTAATGGTGTATCAACATTGAGGAGAAGTCTCATGATATATTCTCCAAAATATATAGTTCGCATTTTTCCATTATTAAATGTAAGAAACTCATCAAGAATTAGTTGGACCCAATTGACTTGAATATTGCCCTAAATAGCATATAGAGCTCGATAATTGATTGGGTAGACAATTTCATATAACCCGTTCGTGGAGTAATTGTTCTCATAAGAGCTTTGTGAAGGATTCTAGCTCTAGGTCGTAGGGAAGTGGATTTAAAATCTAGTATGTTAACATTATCATCCATAAATTGATGGTTTATGTTATCTCGAATTTGTGGATTGAATTCTATCTCGTCAAGCTTTCTCCCTACATTAGGTGATCCTAAGATGTGTGCAATTCGATCTAAGGAGAACCAAACTTTCTTCCCGCACACCATACTCTAAACACTATCATTTGGATTTCTTGGAGTTTGATGTCCAAGATTAAGGTTTGCATAAAATAATTTGACCATGATATGATTTATTGCATGGTCGTTTCTTTTCAAATCCAAGAGAGAAGTTAAACCTGCCCGATCCGTTAATGCTTGGATGTTGTATGTCTGAAGGCTTTGAAAATCAACGAAGGAGTGCTCGAAAATGCGAGAATTCTTCATTTTATTCCACCTCGTTACAGCTACACCATCATAGAGCCATTGTGCAATTTGAGCATCAATTGGCTCGGAGGATGAAGAAGAAGAAGCTCTTGATCTTTTTGGGGCCATTTGTTGTGAGTTTTGAGAGTAATTTGTGAATTGGGGGCTAGGGTTTTGGAAAACAATGCGGAAGAGAGAACTTTTGCAATGTAAAAAGTGAAGGTAAAAAGTTGAAAACTGGTGGACAAAAGGGAAAAGTTGCCTGGGAATTGGCGTTTAGTCGACTGAAAATCCTGTTCAATCGACTGAAATTTTGGCCGAAATTTTTCTGTGTTAAATTCAGTCGACTGAACATAGTTTTTAGTCGACTGAACTATTGTATAGTTGTTTTCTGCCTAGTGTCAGTTGATTGAGCAGTAAGGTTCAGTCGACTGAACCTTGAGTTTTTGGAGTTCTAATTTTTTTTTTAAATTTTCAATAAACGATTAAAATTGTATAGGCATAATACAATATAACAACATGATTTGGCCATCGAAATAATCATTTCTTTGGAAATGGACTATTTTTCTTTTTATTTCCTTCATTCTCCATATAGTTTTTGTCCCATGAATTTGGACTATATTGAGGAGTTTTTGGCGACATCCAAGGATTCACGGGATCGGCTGGTGTACGGTAAGACGAAGATGGATCATACGAACTAACCGGTCGAGGTAGAGGCTCAGTCACTTCGTTTTTCTTTGAGCCACAAAAACGTAAACTGATTTGCTCTAGGAAGCTTAATCGTCTAGCTGTTACTTTTTGTTCGAAATATAATTCTCGTTGAAGATCAATTTGTTGTTGTTGAAAGTGATGAATCTCATCAATCTTTCTTTTCGTATCTGGGGAGATAAAAAGACCACGTTTAGCCTTTTTCTATTCCGGTGTGTAGCCAGTTCGATAGTTGTACAATTTATAGCCTGCCTCATGCTTTGGTGTTGGAGTAGGAAGTTTTGGTGATGTTGGTGACTTATCGACCGAAGAGGTGATGTTGATTGGGGAGTATGAGTTGTTTGAGGACATTTTTATATCAACTTTTCAATCTTTTGTAAGTGAAAATGAGTTGTGAAAATGAAAATATTTTAAACGTGTATTTATAGGATGAATATTCTAAAAATATTGTGGCGATAATTTATCAAAGTTTTTTAACCAATCAAAGATTTAATGGTTAAAATAAATCAGTTAGAAATGTATGGATTAGAGATAACCCTTATATTATTATTCATTATGTATCATTATTTGAAAATGTAAATTGAAAGTCATAGTTTTCTTCATTCATTCGACTGAGCATATAGATTTAGTCGACTGAATTATAAATAACTTTCTCTATAAAATATCTTTAAAAGAGATTATTCCTAATTATCGTCGTAATTTTATAAAGGAGTTTTCTAATAAAGGTTTAGTAAATATATCGGCAATTTGATTTTCGGTAGAAATATGTTCTAAATTTATGATTCCTTTTTCAATATTGTCATGTAGAAAATGGTGACGAATATCTATATGTTTTGTACGAGAGTGATTAACCGGATTTTTAGATAAATTTATTGTACTTGTATTATCACAATATATTGTAGAGTTTGTTAAATTTATATTAAAATTCTTAAGTGTTTGTTGCATGTAGATAACTTGAGTGCAAGCTAAAGTGGCTGATATATACTCTTCTTCACAAGTGGAAAGCGAGACACAATTTTGTTTCTTACTAAACCAAGATACAAGTGATTTTCCAATGAAATGGCACGTACCACTTATATTTTTTCTATCTGTTCGAGATCCACCAATATCAGCATCACTGAATGATACTAACTCAAATGGACACTCTTTTGGATAGAAAAGACCAAAATCTTTAGTACCATTTAGATATCGCATAATTCGTTTTACCGCTCTTAAATTTGATTCTTTAGGATTAGATTGAAAACGTGCACATAAACATACACTCATCATTATGTCTGGTCTACTAGCGGTTAAGTAAAGTAAGGAACCTATCATACTTCTAAACAATTTTTGATCTATACTTTTGCCATTTTCATCTCGATCGAGATGAGTAGTGGTACTCATAAGAGTAGGTTTAGCAGAAGTGTTCTCCATTCCGAAACATTTAATTAGATTAGCACAATATTTTTCTTGGTTTATGAAAATTACATTTGTTAATTGTTTAATTTGAAGTCCGAGAAAATATGATAATTCTCCCATATGAGACATTCCGAACTCCTTAGTCATTATATTTGAAATTCTTTACATAAATTTTCATTTGTCGAACCAAATATAATATCATCTACGTATACTTGAATTATTAAAATATATTTAGTAGTATTTTTAATGAAAAGCGTTTGATCAACTTTTCCAATTTGAAATCTCGAATTTAGTAAGTAACTTTTAAGTTTTTCATACCAAGCACGAGGTGCTTGTTTAAGACCATATAGTGCTTTCTTTAATTTATATACATAATCTGGATATTTTTCATGTATAAATAAAGGAGGTTGCTCTACATATACATTTTCTTTTATAAAACCATTTAAAAAATGCACTTTTAACATCCATTTGATAAAGTTTAAAATTGTGAAAACATGCAAAAGCTAATAGAATATGTATTGCTTCAAGTCTTGCAACGGGAGCAAAAGTTTCTTCAAAATCAATACCTTCTTCTTGATTATATCCTTGTGCTACTAGTCTAGCTTTATTCCTAGTTATATTATCTTGTTCATCTATTTTATTTTTGTAAACCCATTTTGTTCCAATAACAGATTGATTATTTGGACGGGGAACTAATTCCCAAACATCGTTACGTTCAAATTGATTTAATTCTTCTTGCATTGCAATAATCCATTAATCGTCTGTTGATGCTTCTTTAGGATTTTTAGGTTCTATTGTAGAAATGAAAGCTATATGTCCCATTTGATTTAGTTGATTTCTAGTCTTAACTTAAGAATTGATTTCACCTATTATGTTTTGAGCAGGGTGATCTCGTAATATTCTTGGTGAAGATCTTAGTTCATTATTACAATTTTCAAGATTTGTATTTTCTATAATTATAAGTTCTTCATCATCTTTTATATTTAGTTCTTTGTTGAAATTCTCATAAAAAGATACATGTAAGGTTTCTTCGATTACGTTTATTCGTTTATTAAATACTCGATATGCCTTACTTCGTTTTGAATATCTATAAAAATTCCTTTATCGGCTTTTGGATCAAATTTACTCAATTGATCTTTTGTATTTTAAAATAAAACATTTTGATCCAAATATTTTAAAATAAGATATATTTGGCTTTTTGTTGTTGAATAGTTCATATGAAGTATTTTTAGTTAACGGTCTAATTGATATTCTATTCAATACATAGCATGCAGTAGCTACGGCTTCTGCCCAAAAATGTTTTGGTAGAAAACTTCCATTTAATAATGTCCTAGAGCATTCTCGTAATGTTCTATTCTTTCTTTCTACAACTCCATTTTGTTGAGGAGTTCTAGGAAATGAAAAATTATGATTTATTCCTTTCTTTGTACAGAAAGTTTCAAAAGCTTCATTTTCGAATTCGCCTCCACGATCACTTCGTATATTTTTAATCTTCAAATCTTTAGTGTTTGAATTCTTTTGACAAATGTTTTAAAATGTTCAAAAGTATCACTTTTATTTTTCATAAAAATAGTCCATGTATATCTAGAGAAACCATCCATTATTACAAACACGTATCGATTTTGATTAATGGATTGAACTTGTGTTGGTCCGAATAAATCCATATGTAGTAATTCTAATGGTTGTAAAGTCGAAATATTTTTCTTGGATTTGAAAGAAGATTTTGTTAATTTTCCTTTTTGACAATCGTCACAAAGATTTTTTATTTTAAAGTTTATTTTGGGTAAACCTCTTACTAATTCACTTTTGGAAAGTTTTCTAATAGTTTTAAAATTTATATGACAAAATCTTTTGTGCCATAACCAAGGATCATTATCTTTGGCTAGTAAACACATACTTGTATTATGATTAATATTCATATTTAGAACGTAAATATTCCTATCTCTATTTCCTTCGAAAACAAGATTTTGGTTTTGATCAAAAATACTACATTTATTTTCCGAAAAAGTTATTTTAAAGCCTTTGTCACGAAGTTGACTTATGCTAAGTAGATTATGTTTTAGATTTTTAACTAATGGAACATTTGTTATAAAAGGTAAATTTGATGTACCGTAATTTCTCACATCTCCTTTGCCAATGATATAGCCTTTTGAATTGTCTCCGAGGGTAACCGAGCCACCATCAAAGTATGTGATGTTTGTAAGCATATCTTTATCTCCGGTCATGTGTTTTGAGCAACCACTGTCTAGTATCCATTTCTTCTTTTTAAGTGGGACCTGAAAAAAATACAAAATTATTGGTACCCACCTTTTAATAGGGTCCTAAAAAAGTTAGAGCTTAGGAAGCCAAACCCAATTTGGTTTATATCCTTTTTATAAATATAGTTTTTATTACTATGAACACTATCCATAAATGTTTTAATATATTTATTCCTAATTAAAATATTGTTAGTCTTTGGAACCCAAATTTTGACTATCTTGGTTTCTACTTTTGTTTTAATAGGTTCTCTTAATAACATTTGTTGTTTTGAACCGATATTCCTCTTAAAATTTGTATTTTTCTTTTTAGGAAATTTTGACTCCTTTTTATATCCTAATCCATGTTTATTTGAAGAGGATTGAGAATTTTCTAAAATCTTAGATAAAATTTCTCTTCCTTTGTTAAAGTTAAAACATTTTTAGTGATGTTATCTAATCTAGCTTGAAGACTATTATTTTCTAACTCAACTTGTCTAATCTTAGTTTTAACTCATGATTTTCAGAAACAATTATATCATTCTTTGTCTTTTGATTTTCAATTTCTTGACTTAAAAGTGATAATTGAGTTTTCGAATTTAAATGAGATTCTTGAACTTTTTCAAGTTCTTCTTCTAAAATTTTCTTTTCATCTTTTAACATATCCCTTTCAAATTCAGCTTTGTTTTGATTTTCACGAGTTTCTTTGAGCTTCTTTTTAAGAGTTTTATCGTGTTCAAAAGTTCAGTGTTTACTTCAATTAAATCATCGAAAGTTAAATTACTAACCTTAGATTCTTGAGCCATAAAGCATACATTCGCTTGTTCATTGTCGCTATCATTTTCACTTTCAGATGAAGATGAATATGAATCCGAATCATCCCATGTTATAGAGAATGCCTTCTTTTTGAATTTCTCTCTCTTGTTTTTGTTGTTGAGAGTTTTCTGATTCTCCTTCTTTTGCTCTGGGCAATCCTTGTGCATGTGACCTTTCTTATAACAGTTGAAACATTCTATATTCGAGGATGTAGGTTTGTTCAAGAAATTCTTATTGGATCCATTTTTATTTCCTTTTCTATATCTTAAGAATTTCTTGAAATTTTTGGCTATAAATGCTAAATCCTCATCTTCAGACTCTGATCTTCCTTTTCTGCATGAAAATCAACATTCTTTCTTTCTTGAGCTTGATATTTCTTAGCTTGCATATTTACTTCATACGACATAAGATTTCCAATCAATTCCTCTGGTTTCATTGTAGATAGATCATTTGCTTCCTTGATTGCTAGTACTTTTCTCTCCCCGTTCATCAGTGAGTGAATTTAGAACTTTAGACACAATGTCAAAATCCGTGTATTTTTCTCCTAGTCCGATTAAAGCATGATGAATGTCTTGAAATATCGAGTACATGTCATTGATGGATTCATTTTGTCGCATACTTTAAGTGTTTCCCATATCTGATATGCAGTAGTACATATGCTAACATGGTTGAATTCGTTTCTATCCAGGGTGCAAAATAGCATATTCATAGCTTTGGCATTTGCACTAGCTTCATTCTTTTGAGTTTGTGTCCATGTAGGATAATCGGTTGTGGGTACAACGAACTCTGCTTGAGTAGTATTCCAGGCTTTGAAACTTGTTGCTTGCATATAAATCCTCATCCTTGTAGCCCAATAGTTATAGTTTAGTCCATTGAATAGAGGAGGTCTTTGGGTAGATTGTCCTTCCGCAAATGTAGAACTATAGGCAGATGTTGTGCTTGTACTTGCGTTATTTTCCATATTATCAATATATCTAATAACGGTGTTATGGTTATAGGACGGCCTTGCTCTGATACCAATTGAAAGAAGCTATGTGGTAGGATCGTGTAATATGGAATAACGAAATTGTCTAGGTAGATAAAGTAAGTAAAAGAAAGGTAGACACCAGGATTTTATACTGATTTAGACCTCTCGTCCTACGTCCAGTCCCTAAGCTTCACTTAGGAATTCCACTAACTAAAACCCTCACTTAACCCGGAGAAATAGGTTTTCAACTTACCCAAACAACCGAATGGGATTTCTTGCCTCAACTACCGAAGAGGACTTCAACTCAATTACTAAAAAACAATATACGACTTGTTATGTTCTTGTCAACACTAATGAGTCTAATGTAGTACAATATTCCTTTAATCTTATCCTCGAGAGTATGCAATGTGTTTGTGAAGATTTAGGAAATGTGAATTGCTATGAATCAAAAGAAAGTTAAAAACAAAGCAGTGATTCAAGCAATAGATTTGTGATTGCTTTGAGAATTTCTAGATAATATGTTCAAGAAAATAGCAAGATTAAAGCAAGTGAATTCAGTGAATTGAAGATGTTAGAATTATGTATTTATACTTGTAGAAGAGGTGCATCTGTTGGGTAAGGGTGTAGACAAGAGATGCTTCCATTTCAATTGGTGAATGGTTGCAACTCTTGGAAGGAAGAAGGTGTCCATTCAGAGAAAATTCGCAGGTTCAAATTCAGTCGACTGAACAGGGAATTCAGTCGACTGAACAAATATGAACTAAAATTTTCAGGAACAAATTCAGTCGACTGAGCAGGGTGTTTCAGTCGACTGAAACTGTACATGTTTGTATATGTGTAACAGGTTCAGTCGACTGGTCATCCCTGTTCAGTCGACTGAACTACTAAATTGTGCACAGTGAATGTTTATTAAAAAAATGAAATTTATAAAATGTGTTCTAGTGTTTGTGCAAGCCTCTTGAGGATAGATTTTAACAATAAATCTAAACTAAGACCTATATAAAAATCATACTTGTAACGACCCGCCGCTCTGACCGCCCCCAGTCGGTAATTAAACCAACTCGAAACGTTCAAAATGACGGATTGTTGTTCAGTTTATAAAGTTTAAACAGAATCAGCCACAGAATCACAGAATAATCATAATATTATTCATAAATGAATTTTTCTTACATATATCAGAGTTTGTACAATGCATTTAAATTTTTATACAGCGGAAACAATTTATTTTATTAAGTACAAGAAAATTTCTTGAAAAACTTTAGTGGAGTGCTTTCCCCTCTCTCTCTAACTTCGCTGCCTGAAAATCTTCAAGCTGTAAAAATACTCTGTCTGACCCGAGTATTATATTCAAAAGAAAATAATACACAGGTCAGTCTAATTCAGACTCAGTTATTAGTGCATAGAAGTAATAATAATCAAACAACAATTAGACGACAGTCAATATAAATTTACCTATCCGATCCTTTAACAAGTAATCGGATAACGGTAAATATAACACTTAACAATGTTAAACAACAATTCAACAGATTCAGATTATCAATGAGATAGATGAAGGGATTATTGATGAAGATCATTTAGAAAACAATCAAAATTTGCCTAAACGGCAATTAACAACAAAATCATCAAAATCGATTCAAAATATATTGAATTGGCAACATAAAATAATTTTCATAAAAAGAAAACATCAATTTAAACATTAAATTTGGTAGGGCTGCAGTACACACACGCATATAATCGCCACATTTAAAATGTCAACTCCGTGGCTGCAGTTCACGCTTGCGTGCACTGCCTTGCCACAATAACTTGTGAAATAAAAACAAGTTTCCAAACAACTTATTACTGCACATTTCAACAAGTGCAAATTTTCATAAAAATGAACTGCGGCCACTACCTGGACTCAAGGGCAAATCTGCAATCAAAACGCAGCCACCACAAGTACACAAGGCACGAAGGCTCGAATGACCCAATGCGCAAAGATAGGGGTACAAATTACATGGAAACGGCAAAATGAGGTGAGGGCACCAAAATATGGCACCACAACACCAATATTTAAGTAACAAAACATCAGTACCAATCAAAGGCATATATACAAGAGGGGCACAGCAAATACAAACTGCACCAACACAAGTATGCAAGGGCAAACTGCAACAATAACACAGCCACCACAAGTACACAAGACTGCATTAAAAAGATCTCATATGCAAAACTTTAGCAAATCAAAACAGCATTAAGAATGCATAATGCTATCATGCCTAGAATGCAACTGCACAGGCAGGTAGGCCAGAAAACATGAAAAAGGATACAACTCAAGTCTGGTAACAACATCACAATCAAGTGCAGTCAAGTACAACAGTGAACCAAGACAGGTACACAGAAATATAGCAACACTCAAACAGGTATTTAAACATGAACCCCAAACAATATGACACAAGACAAAAGCATCTGGGTTCAAGTAGGGGTAACAAGAGAAACACACAATACAAATGAACAGGTTCATATACATCAAGGAAACAATATCTTGTGCAATTAGTATGGATATAAAACCTTTAAAGTATAATGACATGCAGTACACACACCGGATTTCCTAAAAATTATACTCATCAACAAACTTATTTCAGAGATAAACATGCAACATAATCATATATCTAAACTTTTAACAGTGATGTTACTCACAGGTTTTTATTTTTTTTCTTTTATTTTATCCTAGTAAAAATATTCTTGTAACATATATTTCATATCAGAAAACGTATGCCGTTTATCAAATGCACCTGTATAGAAATCATAAGTTTTATAAAGGAAAATGATTTTGAGATCAAAGCTTATGTTAAAGATCATAGAACAGAGAGCATATGATCAACAGCCTGTATAATTACTTCCAGTATTCAAGAGTACACAGAGAGTTTAAATGTAAATGTATATAAACATACTTATCTAAACTTTTAACTTGCAACAGATCCATTTAATATTCACACCTGATTTTCACATATATACCTCTGTGAATATTTATTCACTTTAACATACTGGCAAGCAAACAAATTTTTATGTTAAGTTTTTAGAAAGTGAAGTTACTCGCAATTTAAATCTTGTTGTTTTTAAACAAATTTTGTTAAACATCTCAACATTAAACCAACCAGGAAAGCAACTAACTGATTTTGAATCTATTTTATACCCCGTAGTTTCAAACTAGAAAGAAACTAACATGCACACATATTAACTCATTCATATATATGTATGCAGTAATATCACAACAAGCATCATTATCACATCAATTACTTAAGCAACCAGCTTAACCTACTTAAGATTTAAATTTAGATGTTTACTCACAGTTTTGGGTTTTAACAGAGAACAGAGGTGAATATATATATACCTATACAGACGTGCATCAATTACCCAGGAAATCACATAATTACATCCATAGAAACCACAAATGCAACCTGAGAGGTAACAGAACCGGCAATATGGAGTGAGGGCACCATAGATATGGCACCGCAGCACTCAACGGTTAAAGGTTAATGCCGATGCCAACAAAACAATTCAACTCACTTGCCAAAGACAAGATCCTCGTCCATCAAAAAGGAACTACACAAACTGGAATAAGCATATCATCAAAAATCAAGTTTTACTGTCGAAAACAACTGCAGTGCAAAACCGTGGGCTATTGAGCAAGCACATGGATTCACAAATAAATTCCAAGTAAAAAGAATCAAGACCGAAGTCAAAGCAAGGACAAAATCACAAAATTTAATTTCCAAAAATTCGAACAATGAACCCAGAAAAAATTCATCACAGCAAACTTACAAAATCGAATGGAAACAAAAGGCAGAGACAAACAACATCAAAGCCAAAAAAAACGAACGGCTTAAGGAGTATGAAATAGATGTGAGTAGCTTAATCGTACTCACCTTTGCTTTGAAGAGGAGCACGCGAGAATCGATCGATATTGAAGCCGAACGAACAGGAGGACGAATCGAATTGAAGCCCTAATTTTGATCGAAGACGAAGAGACGAATTGGAGAGGCCGCCATTTTTTTCTTTTCTTTTTATTTTTTTTCCGTAAGCTCTGAAATGATGAGGGAGGGGGTGCTTCGTGTTTTAAGGAGAAGGGGAACGTGTTTTTGCAGAGTTGAAGGCGTGGGTTAAGGAATGTTTTTGGCTGACAGGGGTAAGGTAATGTATTCTTTTTATTTTATTATATATTTTTTTTCTTATTATAATTTTATGTTATATTATTATATATATTTTTGAATTTTAAATTCAATTGTTTTGTATAAATTGTTTTCTTTACTTTGTTTTTGTTTTGTTTAATTTTTGTTGTTAAAACTTTAACTAAGTGTATTTATTTATTTATTTTGTATTGATTAAAATTTTATTCTATTTTATTTAAGTTAAAGAATGTTATTTAAACTAACCACAAATTTATAAATTTACATAAATAATAATTCTCAAATCCAAATTATTATTCCTAGTCATTTGTTCAAATTTCAAATACAAATTCAATATTCAATTTCAAACTCCAAAGTTAAATTTAAATTTTATTCAACTTTAAACAGATTAAATTCTTAAATTTAATCGCCAATTTATTCTGATAATTTGAAATTCACGTCAATTCATCATTTAAATATTTAAAATAAATTAAATATTCACAAATTAAATTGTTCAAAATTCAAGGCCGTTACAATCTCCCCTACTTAAAAGAATTTCGTCCTGAAATTATAAGTTAGGAAAAACGATTGCTAAAATCTCACCGATATTTATATCCTACGCAATTTTGTCAAGTTTCAAACTCACAAATAATTATAGGATTCATTCCATTTATTTTATCTCACTAGTTTTGTTCATCGATTTCAATAATCAAGACACAAAAGTCTTTTACCAAATTTTTTTTTTGACTTACAAAACTCAGATTTTTTAAACTTGAAATCTTTCATGCTAAATATTTGCATAATATATCTTATCCAAAATTGTGGACTTTCAAGATATTTTTAAAAATCTTCTTCCTTAATTCATTAAGTTAGAATTATGTAATTCTAATTTCAGATTATTGATTTCTATTCAAAGTTTTGAAAATACTTGATAACTCGAAGTTTAACAAGTCCATCTTCGTTCTTACAGACATTAGGCATACGCTGGCCAGGCGCAAGACTAAAAATCTCCAAGTACTAAACATACTTGCTTCAACTCCCAGTGAAAATACTTTTTTAAAAATTCTTTTAAAAATGGATATGGAAAGCACGTTCCCCCATGGATCACAGTTTACCCGGCGGTTACGCTACTATCCCAGTAGAATCGCTTGTAACCTTAGATTTCTCATCTCTCTTGAATTTCACCATGTTTGTCGCCTTAGATCGTGGTCCACACGGCGGTTACGCTACTATCTCAGTAGAATCGCTCGTGGCCTTAGGCATCACGCCCCTCGAATTTCGCTTCGGTTTCTAGATCGCAGTTTACATGGCGGTTGCGCCACTATCTCAGTGGAATCGCTTGTAACTGTAGGCATCACGCCCCACGAATTACGCCAGCATCAGTTCACATAATCCCAAACACGATGATCCATCGTGGGGGATATCATATCAGTCCCAATGGACATTCCACTAATGGAATTCTACGTAGCTACGATTTCCAATGGACACTCCACCGAGTTCCAATCACCTTCACAAATAATAAATGGAAGGTACATTTCCATATCCTCAGTTTTTAGAAAACATATGTCATATACATATAGTACTTCATTTCACATTTCGTACATATCATACCTATGTAAACCTACACAGGATTTTCATAATAATGACTTTCCAAACTGATAGTTTTCGAATTATTATATTCACATATATAAGTTACGAAAACTCAATTCACATTCATAACAAATAGAGGATTCCAAATTTTCCATCACGTTTAAAATTTTCCTCTAAATCGATTTGAAAATTTAAGGTTATCTCAAACCTAATTCACATTCATAATCCAATTTATTATCGACTTCACATTCGATTTGGATTTCACGTTACATCGTCAATTCTCAACACATAATTGATGTCTATCGATATATAACCTCTAAGCTCGTACGTCTCAGAGAAGGGTGTTAAGCTAAAAGAATAAATTCTCCGCCACCACAGATATATATTTAATAGAGATCAATTGCTATGTCATCAATTCACAATGTTAGACATACAATCCCAATCGACTATCCAAAATTCAAAGCTCAACTTATATTGTTTTTGATGTCAAAGTTAAACTCAATTTTAACTCAAGATTCAATCTTTTTGAAAAATTTCCAAGTTGAACTAATTGTTCACATTTCTCAAAATAATATCTTTACAAGATATATATAATTTTCCAACTTAACCATTTGAAATAAATTTCAAATATTCATTTTTCAATTTATCTTTAAAAGATAAAATTTCAAACCTTTCATTTCATATTGGAAAACATTTCCATACTTATTAAATAATAAGTAATTCACAAATTCATTTATTTTCAACACTTGGAAAATATTCAATATACTTGAATCAAAATTAAGTATATATTCCATTCTTTAAGGAAATCATTCTTTTAAACACATTTATTTGAGTTAAAACGAATGTTGCGTAAAACATCGTTACGACAACTCAAAATCACTAGTATAGGGATTCGGAATTTAAGATAGATATATAAATCCCAATACTATAAACAACATTTCCTTCCGGAAACCATTTACTATAACAACAGTGTTATAGTCCACCATTTCCTTAATTTTTTTCGAAAACGTCTATTTCAACAATTGAATGTTGAAATCTATGTATTCGATACTTAAATCATTTTAAAACATCTTTAAAACCATTAACTTTTTCAATTTCAACTTCAACTTAATTCATAGTTTGAATTCCTCATACTTTTCACAATATTAGTTTTAAACCAATTTCAAACTTTTCAATATTAAGTTTTTCACTTAACTTAATTTTTCGCACGTTTAAATTCTAATTCATCTCTGAATTTATTAAACCTATAATGGATTATCATGTTGACAATTTCAAATTTGAAATTTAAATTCTATTTGAACTTTGCATTTGCTTTCTATTTCAAAAATAATCAACTAGTTCTTTAGTAAATTATTCATCGAATTGGTTCCATTAGATTTATATTTCCATATTAACCACATTTCATAATATCACTTCCATAAAACAATCTGTTTTATTCAATAATATATTCACTGTCCAAAATCGTGAATATACTTATCTATTCAATTCAGTGTTTCTACACTTTTTATTTAAAAGATTATCCACTGTCCAAAATCGTGAATAAAATTCCCAACCAACATTTACTATCACAATATTTAACTTAAAGGATAATTCGCTGTCCAAAATCACGAATATATCTCCTTTAATAAATAATTTCTATGTTTCATTTATCAAATTCAATTGGTTTCGAATTTATAAACAATCTTTACAAATTCCATTTCTATTTATAAACTTCGATTTATAAATCTTTTATTAATTCAATTCGATTCAATTTATATAACTCAGTTATATACCCAAAAGTTCATATTATAAGTTAAATACTTATAATCCATTCATTTACTAAATCGTTCTTCACCACATTTGAAATCAATTTCTCAAAAGAATTCAGAATCAAATTCCCAAGTTATAATTTAATTATCCTCTTGGCTATAACTAAATTGAAATGTCATTTTATTTCACAATTATTATTTTGTAGAGATTCAAAATATTTGATTCAAACCAATTCAAACCAATTCATTAATTCATTTAACTTATATTTCATTTTTCATAACTCTTAACAATTCGATAATGAGTTTCCAAACGATTGAAACTCAAATCTAAAAAGACCTCACCGAAGAGAACTAACGCAAACTTAAATTTAGAGAGGGGAATTTTCAAAATAATTTTAATTTCCAAAATACCTTTCATTTTAAAGAAAACAATTTTATACTTCTTTAGATTTGAAAAACGTTTTCTTTAAAGTGATCCTAGTAACTATTCATATTAAACATCATAAACTGAGCTTTGAGTAAACCAAAGCTCTGATACCACTTTTGTAACGACCCGCCGCTCTGACCGCCCCCAGTCGGTAATTAAACCAACTCGAAACGTTCAAAATGACGGATTGTTGTTCAGTTTATAAAGTTTAAACAGAATCAGCCACAGAATCACAGAATAATCATAATATTATTCATAAATGAATTTTTCTTACATATATCAGAGTTTGTACAATGCATTTAAATTTTTATACAGCGGAAACAATTTATTTTATTAAGTACAAGAAAATTTCTTGAAAAACTTTAGTGGAGTGCTTTCCCCTCTCTCTCTAACTTCGCTGCCTGAAAATCTTCAAGCTGTAAAAATACTCTGTCTGACCCGAGTATTATATTCAAAAGAAAATAATACACAGGTCAGTCTAATTCAAACTCAGTTATTAGTGCACAGAAGCAATAATAATCAAACAACAATTAGACGACGGTCAATATAAATTTACCTATCCGATCCTTTAACAAGTAATCGGATAACGGTAAATATAACACTTAACAGTGTTAAACAACAATTCAACAGATTCAGATTATCAATGAGATAGATGAAGGGATTATTGATGAAGATCATTTAGAAAACAATCAAAATTTGCCTAAACGGCAATTAACAACAAAATCATCAAAATCGATTCAAAATATATTGAATTGGCAACATAAAATAATTTTCATAAAAAGAAAACATCAATTTAAACATTAAATTTGGTAGGGCTGCAGTACACACACGCATATAATCGCCACATTTAAAATGTCAACTCCGTGGCTGCAGTTCACGCTTGCGTGCATTGCCTTGCCACAATAACTTGTGAAATAAAAACAAGTTTCCAAACAACTTATTACTGCACATTTCAACAAGTGCAAATTTTCATAAAAATGAACCGCGGCCACTACCTGGACTCAAGGGCAAATCTGCAATCAAAACGCAGCCACCACAAGTACACAAGGCACGAAGGCTCGAATGACCCAATGCGCAAAGATAGGGGTACAAATTACATGGAAACGGCAAAATGAGGTGAGGGCACCAAAATATGGCACCACAACACCAATATTTAAGTAACAAAACATCAGTACCAATCAAAGGCATATATACAAGAGGGGCACAGCAAATACAAACTGCACCAACACAAGTATGCAAGGGCAAACTGCAACAATAACACAGCCACCACAAGTACACAAGACTGCATTAAAAAGATCTCATATGCAAAACTTTAGCAAATCAAAACAGCATTAAGAATGCATAATGCTATCATGCCTAGAATGCAACTGCACAGGCAGGTAGGCCAGAAAACATGAAAAAGGATACAACTCAAGTCTGGTAACAACATCACAATCAAGTGCAGTCAAGTACAACAGTGAACCAAGACAGGTACACAGAAATATAGCAACACTCAAACAGGTATTTAAACATGAACCCCAAACAATATGACACAAGACAAAAGCATCTGGGTTCAAGTAGGGGTAACAAGAGAAACACACAATACAAATGAACAGGTTCATATACATCAAGGAAACAATATCTTGTGCAATTAGTATGGATATAAAACCTTTAAAGTATAATGACATGCAGTACACACACCGGATTTCCTAAAAATTATACTCATCAACAAACTTATTTCAGAGATAAACATGCAACATAATCATATATCTAAACTTTTAACAGTGATGTTACTCACAGGTTTTTATTTTTTTTCTTTTATTTTATCCTAGTAAAAATATTCTTGTAACATATATTTCATATCAGAAAACGTATGCCGTTTATCAAATGCACCTGTATAGAAATCATAAGTTTTATAAAGGAAAATGATTTTGAGATCAAAGCTTATGTTAAAGATCATAGAACAGAGAGCATATGATCAACAGCCTGTATAATTACTTCCAGTATTCAAGAGTACACAGAGAGTTTAAATGTAAATGTATATAAACATACTTATCTAAACTTTTAACTTGCAACAGATCCATTTAATATTCACACCTGATTTTCACATATATACCTCTGTGAATATTTATTCACTTTAACATACTGGCAAGCAAACAAATTTTTATGTTAAGTTTTTAGAAAGTGAAGTTACTCGCAATTTAAATCTTGTTGTTTTTAAACAAATTTTGTTAAACATCTCAACATTAAACCAACCAGGAAAGCAACTAACTGATTTTGAATCTATTTTATACCCCGTAGTTTCAAACTAGAAAGAAACTAACATGCACACATATTAACTCATTCATATATATGTATGCAGTAATATCACAACAAGCATCATTATCACATCAATTACTTAAGCAACCAGCTTAACCTACTTAAGATTTAAATTTAGATGTTTACTCACAGTTTTGGGTTTTAACAGAGAACAGAGGTGAATATATATATACCTATACAGACGTGCATCAATTACCCAGGAAATCACATAATTACATCCATAGAAACCACAAATGCAACCTGAGAGGTAACAGAACCGGCAATATGGAGTGAGGGCACCATAGATATGGCACCGCAGCACTCAACGGTTAAAGGTTAATGCCGATGCCAACAAAACAATTCAACTCACTTGCCAAAGACAAGATCCTCGTCCATCAAAAAGGAACTACACAAACTGGAATAAGCATATCATCAAAAATCAAGTTTTACTGTCGAAAACAACTGCAGTGCAAAACCGTGGGCTATTGAGCAAGCACATGGATTCACAAATAAATTCCAAGTAAAAAGAATCAAGACCGAAGTCAAAGCAAGGACAAAATCACAAAATTTAATTTCCAAAAATTCGAACAATGAACCCAGAAAAAATTCATCACAGCAAACTTACAAAATCGAATGGAAACAAAAGGCAGAGACAAACAACATCAAAGCCAAAAAAAACGAACGGCTTAAGGAGTATGAAATAGATGTGAGTAGCTTAATCGTACTCACCTTTGCTTTGAAGAGGAGCACGCGAGAATCGATCGATATTGAAGCCGAACGAACAGGAGGACGAATCGAATTGAAGCCCTAATTTTGATCGAAGACGAAGAGACGAATTGGAGAGGCCGCCATTTTTTTCTTTTCCTTTTATTTTTTTTCCGTAAGCTCTGAAATGATGAGGGGGGGGGGGGTGCTTCGTGTTTTAAGGAGAAGGGGAACGTGTTTTTGCAGAGTTGAAGGCTTAAGGCATGTTTTTGGCTGACAGGGGTAAGGTAATGTATTCTTTTTATTTTATTATATTATTTTTTTCTTCTTATTATTTTATGTTATATTATTATATATATATTTTTTATTTTAAATTCAATTGTTTTGTATAAATTGTTTTCTTTACTTTGTTTTTGTTTTGTTTAATTTTTGTTGTTAAAACTTTAACTAAGTGTATTTATTTATTTATTTTGTATTGATTAAAATTTTATTCTATTTTATTTAAGTTAAAGAATGTTATTTAAACTAACCACAAATTTATAAATTTACATAAATAATAATTCTCAAATCCAAATTATTATTCCTAGTCATTTGTTCAAATTTCAAATACAAATTCAATATTCAATTTCAAACTCCAAAGTTAAATTTAAATTTTATTCAACTTTAAACAGATTAAATTCTTAAATTTAATCGCCAATTTATTCTGATAATTTGAAATTCACGTCAAATCATCATTTAAATATTTAAAATAAATTAAATATTCACAAATTAAATTGTTCAAAATTCAGGGCCGTTACAATACTTATGTTTATCCTTGGTCTTCATCGTTCTTTCTTTCGCTTTGCACATATCTCTTCCTTTTTGTTGAAGCACATTGTCATTGATCAAAATATTAACGTATCAACAAAACTCCTTTTGGGTCTCTCTACATATTTTTCCTACAAAACAATGATTATGGATCACATATAGATAATCATATTGGTTTATTAACATGCCATCCATTTTCCAATCGGAAATGCAATCAAACAAGCAATCAAATAGTTTAACTAACATCCAAACAACTGATAAACATTTATAACATCATAGATATGATATAATAAAATTAGATGTGAGTTAAACTCATATTGATTTCTATTTTCGTCGTATCATCCCTATTTCGAGCTAAACCGAATGGACGTTCGATTTTAGCTGAAATTTTTACTTGCTCTAAATCCAACCGAACCAACTCCATCGCGAATATAATGTCCATACGATGCAATGAAACGAACGATGCTCCATTTTGACTTCATGTGAATGAGATACGAATTATATAACTTATTTAATAATTTGAATTTTAAAAATTAAATAACTTATAATAAATTACAAAATCACCCCTTTACCTATCTTTTTCCTCCTCCATGAAATGTTCACGTAAACAAAACGACCCACTTCACCACCGTACACACACGCTCCACTCCTCCCTTTCAGACGAAAAATCGAGATTCGACGTCACCATCATATCCCTTTCGCGAGCTCGACTTGCTGGCCATCACCAATTCATGAGCGCCATCTCTAGTAGAAAAGCGACGGAACCGACCCTCCTCGACCTCGCACAGTTCGCGATTCCCTCCATAGTGCCGCACCCCTCAAAATTTGCAACGATGGTGCTCCTTTGATTGACAAAACAAAAGAAGTCGACGCCATACCCTATCTCCTCCTATACTCGTTGAGTTCCAAAACCCTAGTTCCGCTGCTCAAAACGTCGATCAGAGTCATGACGATCGCATGCAACATCGAGCGCATGGAATGGTAGCACTTGAGCTCAACGAACCCAAAATCATTATTTTTAGTAGCCTAGATTATTTTATGTTGAATTTTGAATGGGTAGCCATTTTGATATTTACTGTGAATGAAATAAAAGTGAATGAGGAAGAGCAGACAGTGGTGAAGTTTGCTTTTATAATAAAATTTTCTAGCCAACAAAATAATTATGTTCACCATTTTCATAACAAATTTTTTTTCTCAAGCACCCAATTTTTTTCTCGAGCCGCCAATGTTTGTAGGTTGTTGAATAATGGGTTTGTGGCTATGAAATGATGGGTATATGCATATAAATATTATTTTAATTTTAACTTATTTAGCAAAGAGACTCAAAATTTTTGAACTCCAAACGAGACATGCCGCTTGGCGTTCCTAATGTTTTTCCCCTATTCAAAACGAAATGGAACTTATTTCGAGGCATAACTCGATCATATGCAGCAGATAGGTTTTTGGATCCAATTATTATATTAAATTTCTGATATTAATTTCAACACGTTTCGATCTTGCACGACCAAATGATACGTCTTATCGCTACAAAATTCGACGGCGTAATATAGTTCACTATTACAGATCCAATTGAAACTGGTTACATTGAAATCCAAGGCTGTTCCCCAAAAGACTAATTTCACAGTTTTAAATATTTAATTATCAATATTTATTCGATCTGTTTATATTTGCAAATAAATTTACAAATTGAACTTACAATATTATTTATTGGTTAAATAGAGTTAAATAAAATTATTGAATCTCTTTAGTTAACATTTAATCCACAGATCAAATATTTATATATACCCTATATTTGAATTAAAAATTATTAAATTCTAAAATTCAATTATTTTAAATATTTAAAATTAATTAAACATTTAAAATCTAATAACTAAAATTTTGGTTAATTGCATTCTCCCCCCTCCTCTTAAATGAATTTTATCCCGAAATTCCTATAGAAAAAAATGTTCCAAACCCTTAAGTTTAAAACTATTAATTAAAATGAGTTATTAAACTTATTTAAAAAACCCATTAGCTGGAATAAATTCCAAAATTTCCAAGTTTTTAAATTCATTTATCTGTACCAACTAAGTCTCTTATATTCATTTATTCCATGATATAGTCCAAAATATCAATTTTCAGTTGTAAATTTTTTCCCAAAATTCTTTAAAATTTTCCAACTCTTAAAGTTTCAAAAAATGTCGCCAGCGTCTCCTTTGCGCGGTTCGATCGGTACAAGTACAAATGGCCTCAATGGGCTTCGAATCAATCAAAGAAAACAAAGCCAAACGACCTCCCATATCTGGGGCATATAATCATCAATAGGTTTAAATTTTCTAAATTTACTACGCACCTTTTTGCATTTGATTTGTATTTTGGCAAGTAATTTATTATCTCTCTGTGAACGTACGTGCACAAGAATCGAATGGCAATCCCATACATTCATGTGCTTAAAAAATCTAAAAGATTCATACTGATGCAGGAGAAATATAATAATTATCTCTATCATAACTCAAACAACATAAACAAGGTAACAATCATATCTAAATCATATACAACCAACAAGTGGATATCCACTAATAGATGTTATCCATTCAATAATTTTCAAATGACAAATTTAGATCTAAATACTTGGGTTTTCAATTCAAAATTTTATTTTCAAATTCCTTAAACAAGAAAAATCAAAGAACAAAATCAAATGATAAGGAGGGGAATCCCTCCAAATAAATGATGGTGAAACTTTAGAATCAAAAGAACATTGAGCATCCAGTGGTATTCCGATTCCTCTAAAAACATCAACTTGAGTGAATAAATTCTATTCCTTTCCTAAAATCTTAAAAAATTCCTTTACAAAATAACCGAAATTTAGGTCCTCATAACAATGATTTGAAATCCTTTATCTATAAATTTAAACTTTATAGACAATGGTATATGAAATACTGCAGACAACCAATTAAATTCAGTCAAATCCAATCAATCAAATCAATAGCCTTTGGTTATTGCTTAGATGATTATCCAAACTCACTCGAAAAAAATAGAAAGTTATACTCTACATTCTATTAATTTATTAATTACATTAAAAAATTTCTAATTCACTTATATTTGCACTCAATATTTTATTCAATGCTAAAATTATTTATGAGTTATCTCATAATTTCTCACCTAAGTTTTAAAATATCCTATAAAGTTATTTCTTTATAAATATCAAATTATAACTTATCCCGTTTTATTTCCTTGTATAATATTCTTTTATATCCTGAGAGTACATATAAATTTTTGTTTTAACTTTTTCAAAGAACCAAATGGAGATCAAATCAATTTATGATTCCTTAAAACTGAGTCAACCTATTAACATTTTTAACTTAAAGTGTTAAAGCAAATAATATTTATGGTTTGACTCAATCAACAAGTAGTTCATACACTTAAATGTTTCAATCAATTATATGTTTTTAATAAAAACAATGTTTATCAAAACCTTCTTCATTAATTTAACCCAATTTACTTTTTTCTAATTTATCCCTTATCTTATCTAAGGGAAAAATCTTATTTATCCAAATAATCTCTTATTAAAATTACTTTTTATTTTGAAACTAATTCCCCTTTAGGGAACTTACAAATTAGATACTCGTTTTAAATTTAAAACTTACCTTTGAAAGCGTACTTCATATATTTTTACATATAATAACTTCAAATAATTTATTTATTAAAACTCACTTTGGGTTTATTCGGATTAAAACTCATTTCGATTGCACAACGATAACGAGAATAATTTACTAAGTATTCCACAAGTTTACCTAAGCAAATATCTGATCGTCACTTAAAAGATTATTCAGATTATCACAAAACTAATCGAAATAATTTCCTTCTAATTATCCCAAAGAAAATGCATTTCATTTCAATTTTACTTCCTATTCTATTTTCTATTTTTAAATATATTCAAAAGTATAGCTATTTCATTCCTCAAAAATTCCTCTATGATTATTTTTAACAACTAAATGATTTAAATCTAAAATCCTTTTCAAACGTATTTTTCAAACTAAATTTATATAAAACTTTCTTTTTATAAAAATATTTTCATATTATAATAATCCTTCTTCATTATAAAAGAATTATCTTCAATATTTATTCTCTACATATCTTGTTCCACTATTTAGATTATATTACAACTTTTTATAAAGTTAAATTCTTAACTCACCATTACACAAAGGTGAATTTTCAATTTAACGGTTTCTTCTAATGCCTTTATATTCAAATTTTGAAAATTAATTCATAGAGGGTTCATTTTAAATCAAGCGATAAATGCTCCCAAATAAATCGAGCACAATTTAGCAATCAACGAACAACAATTTATGCTTTTCATTTAAGTTAAGCATAACTGGACAAATAATAATGATAATAAATAAATGTTATCACATTTAAATCAATGCACAATGTAATCATATAGAGTTTTGAAAATTATCCCTTTATATGTATAAAATATAATCCTAGGCAAAATATTTAATTTGCCAAAACTTCCAAAAATTATAATACCTTCTCCATTGGCCTTGGTCAAGTGTTTAGAAACCCCTATCGATACCGTGGCGTCCCACGTCTAGACCAGAATAAATAAAAAATCAATAGACCAATTTACATAATACGTTTTTATAACATTAACAAATATGCTCTCGTATATATAATATTCTCAAACTCATTCTTGGATGTCACTTACCCTATCTCTAATAAGCCAAACCCTACCAAAGCCAAGGTTCTCGCTTAACCTTGTGCTCTGATACCACTTTGTAACGACCCACCATTTTGACCATCGAAAGTCACCATCGAACGCTACCACTGTGTTCTAATGTCATGCATGAAATCGACAAAAGAGCAGATTGTTAGGGTAAATAAAAAAAAGAACAAAGAACAGAGAAAAACAAAAGCTCACAACAGAATCGACAACATATAATATGGCAAAGATGGTAGAAAAAATCTCTTAAAAATACAAAGTATATCACAGTTAAAGCAAACCTTATTAGTTGGACAGTTATAAAATCCTGACCTTACAAATGTTGATAGGTATACTATATAATATATTTGAAAATAAAATACTATGATAGATGAATCTTCAGCTCTCTTCCATGATTTCCATAACACCAAAAGAAACCTGGGAAAATACTCGGTCTAACCCGAGCATTATAAACAAATAACAACCGGATCAGTTTGGAAATACCAACATGAGATAACTCGAATAAGAGGAAACATATATAAAAATTCTGTGAGATCACGCTGCTAATGTGAAACTGGTTTTTACCTTATAAGAATAACATCCATACAAGCATGAGCTGAAATAGATATCAGGAAACAAAACCAAGTATGATTTAGCATAAATAATATCAACCAGACTTAAAAGAATGGAAATAAACCGAGTAAAATCCAAACTGGACAGAATGGATAGAACAAGGAAAATAGTCCAACTTGATAGAATGGACTAAATAAGGTAACAATTCAAACTCGATAGAATGAGCTAAATAAAGTGATGGTCCAAACTCAATAGAATGGGTTAAACAAAGTAACGGTCCAAACTCAATAGAATGGGCTAAATAAAGTAATAGTCCAAACTCGATAAAATGGATTAGGGTTTTCTGATCAAATAAGTAAAGGAAATTTTCCAACAAATGACTAGGTGGGTGCGCCCCCCTCACCAAAAGTATACCTCTATAAATATACTTAATAACTCCGATGGCTCTCGGAAACCTCCAAGCCAGACCCTGCCAACTATTACCGAGTACTCGAATATTTCACATCTCAATGTGCAACACTGAATCCAATCTAGAGTGGATGTGAAGATATCCTAATGGAAGCAACCTCACATAGCTTGGGCCCTACTCGCTCTTTGGGTTTAATCATTTCTGACAAAGAATAACAAAGCTCAAATGAGCAACACATCATCTTAGAGTGATGAAATAAAGTGGCTGAAGTAACCGGTAGTTGAGATACCAACTATCCTGAACATAAAACGATCGTATATGGAACTTAAGTCTTGTCTTATCACCACTCATTGAATTCAAACTTATACTATTTCTGGGTTAACAATAATACCGGACAAGTCAAGGTAGTATCAACTCAAAGTCATGTCACATAATTTTTCTTAACTTTCGAAATAGCGATAACTCTACTTCTTCGATGTTTAGTGCTAATTATACAAATAGATCGTTCCCATATAAGTGATTTGCTTTACAGAAATAATTCATTTCTATAAACGAATCAAACCTTTTCTTTTTATAAAGAAGAGATGAACTTTTTGGCTTGATATTCGTATTGGTAAAACACTTTTAGAATTAGTTCCAGATTAGAGAATAATTTTTCCAAGTGTGCGCCCCCGAAAGCCTAAACCAACATCAGACCGAACACCCAAAAGATTATCTAACTTAACATCCCAATAATCGATTTCCAATTACATTTATACTTTAAAAACAAGATTAATTATCCAAAATATAATTAATTACATTTAAAATCCCTTTAAATAAACAATTCATTATCTATAATAAAATATATAATTATTTCCAGCCACTTTTATAACATTGGTAAATTAACCTTAAAATTTTGTTAACTTTAAATCAGTTTATTAAAGAAATTTTTACTATATTATTTAACTTACTTTAATCACCATTATTAAATAAATTAATTTAAAAGATTTATTAAATTCAAATAGTCATTAATTAAATGAATAATTAATTCAAATATCATTAATTAAAATGATAAGTAATTCTAAATTCCATTGATTAAAACCATTGATCAAGTCCAAAATAATCATAAATTAATCGAATTAATTAAATCCAAACTTCATTATCAAACCGATTAATTAAAACTTCATTTATTAAAATGATTTATTTAATTGTAAAATATCATTAATTAAAATGATTTAAATAAATTCCAAAAAGCATTAGTTAAAACAAGTAATTAAATTTGAGACAATCATTAATTAAAATGATAAATGAAATTCAATTATCATTATTTAAAAGATTAATTACTTTTAAATATCATTAAAATAATTATTAATTTCAATTATCCTTAATTGAAATAATTAGTTTAATCCCATCAACATTAAATTAAATAATTAATTAAGTTCAACAAATTAATTAAACTCCATTATCCTTAATTAAAAGAGTTAATTAAACTCAAATAATCATTAGATAAAACGATTAATAAAGTATAAAACATCATTAGCAAAAATGATAAACAAAATCTAAAGATCAACCAATTTTTAATCATCATTTATTAAATTGGTTGATCTATCTCAAATTAATCAATTTAAAAGATTGATTAATTTAAACTATCATTAACCAAAATGTTTAATAAATTTTCAATATTCTTTTTAGTGGAAATACAAGCTCAAGTTCATATGATAGGGGTTTGGGGATGAAAATTTAATAACCAACAGTATAGCGAAAATTGTTATAACGATATTTAAACTATTAAATGGAATATCAGAAATTAATTTCAATTAACAACTATATCAACATATGGATGTAAATAAATAATTTATGGGCAAGAAATCCACTTTAAGTATCTCTAAATATTTTCCTATAAAACAATGGTTATGGATTACATATAGATAATCATATTGGTTTGTTGCAATCAATTAATATGTCATCAATTTTCTAATCGAAAAAGCAACCAAACAAGCAATCAAATAGTTTAACTAGCATACAGACAATCAATAAACATTTATAACATCATAGATATGATATAATAAAATTAAATGTGAGTTAAACTCACATTGATTTTCATTTTCGTTGAATCGTCCCGATTTCGGACCGAAACCGAACGGATATTTGATTTTAGCTGAAATTTTTGCTTCCTCCAAATCCACCCAAACCAACTCATCGTGAAGATAATGTCCATACGAGTGTAAGGCAATGAACGATGCTCGATTTCGACTTCGTATGAATAAGATACGAATTATATAAGTTATTGAATAATTTGGATTTTAAAAGTTAAATAACTTATAATAAATTAAAAAATCACCCCTCTAGCTATCTTCTTTCTCCTCCCAGAAAAATGCACGCAAAAAAAACGACCCACTCCACCACCGTACACGCACGCTCCACTCCTCCCTCTTAGGTGAAGAAATCAAGATTCGACGTCACCATAATATCCCCCTTCGCGAGCTCGACCTGCTAGCCACCGCCACCACTTCACGACTGCCATCTCCAGTAGAAAAGCAACGAAACTAACCCTCCTCAACCTCGCATAGGTCGCAATCCCCTCCATAGTGTTGCACCCCTCAAAATTTGTATCGATGATGACCCTTCTATCTACAAACCCAAAGAAGTCAACTCCATACCCTATCTCCCCCTATGCTCGTCGAATTCTAAAACCCTAGTTCTATTGCTCAAAATGTCGATCGGAGCCATGTCGATCACATGCAACATCGAGCGTATGGAATGTTACCTCTCAAGCCTATGAACTCAACGAATCCAAAACCATGTTTTTAGTAGCCTAGATAATTTTATGTTGAATTTTGAATGGGCAGCCATTTTGATTTTTACCGTGATGAAAGAAAAGTGAATGAGAAAGAGAAGACAATGCTGAAGTTTGCTTTTATAATAAAATTTTCGAACCAACAAAATAATTATGTTCACCTTTTTCATGACAGATTTTTTTTCGAGCAGTCAATGTTTGTGGGCTGTGAAATGATGGGTGTGTGGCTATGAAATGATGGGTAGTGCATATAAATATTATTTTAATTTTAAATTATTTAGCAAAATATACTCAAAATTGCTCCAAACGAGACGTGCTTCCTGGCGTTCCTATGATTTTACCCCTATTCCAAATGCAATGGAACTTGTTTCAAGACCTAATTCGATCATATGCAGAAGATTGGTTTTTAGACCAAGTTATTATATTAAATTTCTGATATTGATTTCAACGGTTTCGATCACGCATGACCAAATGATAGGTTTGTTCGCTATAAAATTTAATCGCATAATAGTTCACTATTACGGATCAAATGAAACTGGTTTCATCGAAATCCGAGACTGTGCCCTAAAAGGCAAATTTCACAGTTCAAATATTTAATTATCAATATATATTCGATCTGCTTATATTTGAAATAAATTTACAAATTGAACTTAATAATATTATTTATTGGTTAATTGGAATTAAATAAAATTATTGAATCCCTTTTATTAACATTTAATCCATAGTTCAAATATTTATACATACCCTATATTTGAATTATAAATTATTAAATTCCAAAATTCAATTATTTTAAATATTTAAATTAATTAACATTTAAAATCTAATAACCAAAATTTTGGATCATTACACATCCTTTGAGATTGGAGTATGTAACGCTCTCCAAATGTTGGGCAATGTTTTACTCAGAACTACTGGAGGCACTAAGGGGTTACATATTTATAGTTCTCGGATAACTATGGAATAACTGACTTGATAGTTTTCTGTTAGTTAATATAACTAAGGTCAAACAGAGAATATCGATGTGATACCCTCGACGTGAGAATACTTCCAAGCTTTAATATGGATACTCCGCTTTGATTATGGTTAAATTATGGCACAAGATCTGTTAATAGTTTGGTCGAGTTAAAACATAGGAATTGAAACACTATTCAAGTGAGAATTCATCTTCTTAGTTATATGGGGTTAGTATCATGAGGTCATTAAAAGTCAAAGTCTCTGGCCAGAGAATTTCAATTAATAATATTATTTATTATTGAACCAATGGATTTTGTGTTTGGACTACAAAGTTGAATGCGGACGATATTGGAATTTTGACCTTACCAAATTCCATAAGTCCTAATATGATATAGCTTTGACGAAGAGAAATAGTGTACATAATTGTCACCATCGGGTAAACACTTGAATGTGTAAAATTAGATTTTAAAGCTACGTTAGCAATAAATTTAGCCTAAACATCACACCACTAGCTAAGGTGATGTTTGAACTTTAGTATCCAAATTATTCGATTTTGATTGTTGATCGAATTTTCAATTAAAGAGTTAATACAACCACAATGACGAATCGTCCATCTACCACCTAGTTTAATTAAATTATAAATGTTATAGTTCATTAAATTAATATTTATGAAATGTTAATTATGATTTTTATTATTTATTTAAATAGTGTTGATCAGTATTAAAAATAATTCATATGCATAATTACACACACACATGTTGATATATGATATCGATGTATGTTTAAATTTGATTTAAATGTAAAATATTTAATTGGATTGAAGTGATTTGAGGTCCAATAGCGAGACATGTATCGTCGGCCATGATGAAGTGGAATTGGCTTTGAATTTTGTTTAAAAAGATGAGCAAATGACTAAGGAAAAGAAAGACATGTTTCTATCTTTGACCCTCTTCTTTCATATGCCATCTACACAATCTTTCCCACTTTTTTATAATAATTTCTTTCTAGGTTTCGTGCCTCCATCTCTCCCATCTTGCTACAGTCGAAAATCTCGCTCTCCCCTTCTCAAAATTCAAGAAATTAATAAAACATATATTTAATAAAAAAATCAAAAGAAACAGCGTGTAGCTTTCTCAATTGTGTTTCGTCTTTTGGAAGTGTTGAAAAAAGCTTTCAAATGGAGCAATTAAGATTCAATATTCCAGGCATTCTCTTGGGCAATAGCAAGATATTGTTGATTGTTTAAGTCAAAAATGGGCACAAACACCATGTTGTAAGTGAAAGCACCAATATCCAATATTAGATCCAAACAGAAAGATAAAAATTCATAGATCATAAAATAGATTGTAGAAAGGTAAATGAACAAGCAAGTTTTATAGTGGTTCGACAAACTCTAGCATATATCCACTTCAATAATCTTTTACTTATGTTACAAGATTACAAGTACAGTTGGTTTTGCCTTAGAATAATAATGGAGGAAGAGATAAGAAGCAATGAAAAAGAGCCAAATGAAGATCCAGAAGAAGATCCCTTGTAATTAGCCAAGCACACCGTATTTATAGGCGAAGACATGCATGGATGAGGCTGAAATTTCTCCAAAAGAACCTCCAGAGCCGTACGATCCGATCCACCAATTTTCAAATTGATCGTACACCATTGGAACGATTAGTATCGATCATTTATATTAGCTCAAATGGGGGTGCGACGATTTTTTGGTTCCTCCATGATGTTAGCTATTTGCTATCCAAAATTCGTGAATTCCGACTTATCATTTTTGAGATATTGCGTTTTCCGTGGAGTCGAGTTGAAAAATGGAAATATGGAAGTCTATTCCATATTTTCTCCTTTTGCGATGTGATTTTTCTAGTGGGTCCACCATGATGTTAGCTACTTGCTTTCCAAATTTCATGTCTTTCCGACTTATTATTTTTGAGATATCGTGTTTTCCATGGAGTTGGCATCATTCTTGCTGAAATGATACGATCATTCAAAAACGTTTTTGGCCGATCATTCAAGTTTCTCCAAATGATGTGTAGTAGATATGGTAGGTTCCTTTACATAATATTTTATTTTTTCCATAGTTTCTTGTCATTTCGACATTGCATTTGTGAGATATTAATCGATCATCATTGATTTGAATTGTTTTATGGATCGATCCATATGGATCATCATCGATCCATCCAACTTCATCGCGAGGCCTAGTGAACAGTGATTGGGTACCTCGTGGTGTATTGTAATTGTCCTCAAAATTTCATGCCAATTATCTTTGTAGATTTGAAGTTATAGAACGATCATTGTTGAAAATTGCCAAAAAGGTCGTCCAAAAACCCACTTCAGGGTTTAACCGAAGCGAGACCCGAAGTAATCACCTTTCTGATTCGAAGCAGGTGTTGAAAATTCTAGCCCAATGTTGGACTCGAGTAAAATCCATATTTTCTCCAAGAAAATGTGATTCTGACTCCAAGCACAAACAACGGTCGGTGTCGATCGTTTTCCCCAAGCAAACATACTGCGACTCCAAGCACAAAAATGATCGGTTTTTCTCCTAGCAACCTCCAAGCGAACCATGCACCGACTCTAAGAAAGTCGCAAATTTTCCCAGGACCAACTCTAAGAAAATACCACTGATCCGTCGATACCAATCCATGTTCTTTTGTCCATAACTTGAGCATATGAACTCCGATTGACTTAAAATTTGAAATTTAGCCTTGTGGGGCCTTCCTTGTCACTCCATACTAATTGCATCCTTGATTAAGTTAGAAATTATGGATCTGATCTTATACTTTACCTAGGTGAAGTGCTAATTACATGTACTTAGCCTTTTTTTTGTTTTTTCCATCGGAATCCATTCAACTATCATCCATAGTTTCAACTGTAATCGATTTCTAATCCATCCATTTTAGTCGAATCCATAATATTCCGGCTTTTCCAAATGGCAGGACAACATTTGCTCCCTAGAATATGCCTTGCAGTTGGAAGACATATTTTGAATTGCTATAAATCCAAAATTTGAAATTCATAATCCATTTGATAGTCGAATATTCCAATCCAAAATCCAATCCAGTACCAATCCAATTCCTTGATCCCTCCGGATCTTTACTTGTGGTCATTCGAGAGTGTTAGTTAGATCTGTAATCGTTTGAGGCTAGAATTTATTCAAATTAGATGTTGTCATTCAAGGCGAGTGGTGGTCGTTCGTGACCGATAGCCGTTCGTGGAAAATGATTGTCGTTCATGACCAATTGTAGTTCAAAATGGAAGATGACTATATGTGAATGTCGAATGGGACAAAATGTGATCATTCGAGATTGAATGTCGTTCATGGTGGAATGTGGTCGTTTAAGATCGAGTGTCGTTCGAGTCGAAATTTGATTGTTCGAGATCATATGTCGTTCAAGGCATTATCCAAGCCCAATCCACTCACTTTCTGATGAGGGGGCTTTTTTTTCCATTATGTCTCATCTTTTCGAATGAGGTTTAGAGTTATTAATGTTAGATTTCACGTTTGAGTGAGTTTTGCAATCAATTAACTCAACTAATAAAATCAAGTTCAAATGTAAATGGAAAAATAAAAAATTAGTCGATGCAATGCATGCTTCTCTGGGCGTGATGGTTCATTGTCATTTCAGAGCATGCCTAGGACCTGTTCATGATCCCATACATGTGTAAGTGACTTAGCCATTTTATTACGAGGATAGAAATTGCTAAATAATTATTACAACCTGAGTCCATGTCCTGAACTCGACCCTTTCCATCACGATTAGTTAAGGATGAGTCGTGACCCTGATCCAAGGCCATTCCTGTTTCCATTTGATGTGGATGGTAGCTATTCTTGTTCCACCATCGTTGTCCGTGTCCTCACGTATCGCGGTAGCCTGCCATTCCTGACGTGCTCCTCTATGACATCCTTTAAGTGCATGCAATCATTTGTATCATGCCCTCTCGCTCATGGAATACACAATATCTTCCTAATTTCCTTTTGTTGTCTATAGGCTCTCTCCTCATTCGCCTCCGGCAGGGGATCTACCCTCTAATATTCAGATATATCCGTTCTAATGTTTCAATACATTCTGCATAATAGGTGAATCTCGGTTCACTCTTTTGTTGTTTTAGTCCATCAAAGCTATCATTAGCCTTTTGCTTTCCTTTATCTTTCTTGGACACTTCTCTAGATGATCCTTCATCCAAACAATGTTTACTTCTTGCTTGTCAGCTCGTGCGCCCTCTTGCCACCAGAATCTTTCTATTTCGTGGTAAAATTTCTCGAGATCCATCGTTGGTTCCTATTCCAGTGAGTCCTTGAATTCTGTGTTGTCGGCAATTCCAGATATTGCCGCCATCAAAATCATAGATGGATTTAGCCGATCCACTTATGTTGACGTGGCATTGAATCGTGTTAGAATACTCTTCAGGGACTCTCTAGCCCTTTGTTTAGTGTTTTCATATTCATTATATTTTGGGGTCTCAAGATGTGAACCTTGAACTGTCTCATGAACATGTTTTTTAATTCTCCCCAAGTTCTAGTTGATCCATTTTCTAGCTGCCTGAACTAGAGAGCAGCCAAATCCATCAAATATAGTGGGAAGCACCATGCAGTGACTTTTTTTGATGCCCTCAGCACCTCCATATGTTGGATATAACTCATCATATGCATAGTAGGGTCTGACTTTCCATCATACACTTCCAGTGTTAGTAGTTTGAATTTCGGTAGTGTGACAACCCGGAATTTCTGGATATTTGAAATTGAAGTATTTATTTTAAATATTTGACAGCTAGTTTAATTTGAATTTCAAATATCACTATTTATGTGGCAATTGAATTATTGAATTGAATTATTGGAAATTGGGTAAATAGTTGAATCTGAAATTTTTAGCTTGTTGAAAATGGTTTAAAAGATTGTAAAATTTATATTGATAATATTGAAGATAGTAAAAGTGTTAGATTTGAATTTGAAAATGTTTTGTTCAGTTTTAAAAAATATATTGTTTAAATTGAATTTAAAAATGGCCTTTCGAGGCACAGTCTTGGATTACAACGAAACAGGTTCCATTAGATTCGTAATAGTGTATTTTTATCGGATTTCAATTTTCGTAGTATTTGGAGTGATCGTTTGGCCGTACGGTAGATAAACGCGTTGATATCTCTATCGAAAATTTAATATAGTAACTGGGTCCAAAAAGCTATCTTCTCCATACGATCGAATTAGGACTCGGAGCATTCACAATTGCATTCGGAATAGGGGTTTAATATTATAAACCCCCGGCGGCATGCCTCGATAGGAGGTCGAGATTTTGAGTTGCGTAATTTGAAAACAATTTAAATTTGAATTCAAATAATATTTTATATACTGTTTGGTTAGAATGGTCAAAGGGGTTTTCACATCAGATTTTTGTTTTCACCACGTGGTCACTATAGCTAAACATTTCAAACACGTTTCCTCCATGATATATTGTTTGGTTAGAATATAGGATATGGTGCAATGGAGCTCAGGTGACGAGCTAGATGGCGAGACGTACTTCCGAACTTGATTATCATTCCGCTGTGTATTCAATTTGAGGACAAGTTTACATAACTATCCAGCATTTGGATATTTATTGTGTTGTTGAATTGAGTTGTACTCTAATAATGTATGTATAAATCGGTACAGATTTCTTTATGTTTAAGCTATGGTTATATATTATATTTATTCCGCTGCGACTGTGAAATTCTGATGTTGTTCTTTTTCTTCTTCTGCCCCCTTTCTTCTTTAACTCCTAATGGTTCGTTTTTCCGGCATTCGATTGTTCGGCATTTGATACAGTGGACGTATTGATGTCGATTTTCAGGCGTCGAAAAATCGGGTTGTTTCTTTTGGTTTCAGAGATGTAGGTTAAGCGAGAACCTTGGCTCTAGTGGGGATTACTTATTAAATAGAGTCCGTAGTACTGTAGAATGAGTTTGAGTGTATTAATAGTATGAGCGCATATTTGTTAGTGAATACAAAAATTATTTTTATATTGTGTTGACTTATCGGTTGAGTGTTTATGAATTCTGGTCGATATGTGTGACGCCATGTCATCGACAGTGGTTTCTAAACTCTTAAACAAGATAAACCGACACGGTATTGTTTTAAATAGGGTAAATGAAATAACTTTACTCAAATTATTTTTGTACATAAAGGAAATAATTTTCCGTAAATTATTATAGTTATATATGGTTGCTTGGTTGTTAAAAAATGATAATATTAAATTATTATTCTTGTTGTGTAAAATCTAAATAGGAAATTGAAATTATAACCTAAGATAAGGAAATGAATTCATATAATAGAATGAAATTTGTAAATGTAAATTATGAATGTGATTTATAATTGAGATAAGAATTCCAGAGTAATGTTTTAATATGAATTCGATAGATTTGGAATTTTGAATTTTTGGAAAAGTTTAAATTCCTTAGGTTTGAAGTGGTTTTCAAAAAGTTTTGAAGAAATAATGGAGATATTATTTCAGATTGGATTAAAACCTTGAAAGATTTGGAATTTAAAAAATTTGAAGGGGTTCTAAAAGAGATAGAAGCATTTAACTCTCTTCGGTCGCTGGAAAATAACTTCGGTGGTGACTGCAACATCATCAATGTTCATTTTCGAGTTCCCAAGGAAGAAATTGCTCCCCGAATATTTTGAATTGGTATGTGTTGCAAAATTGAGTTTGATTTTGTGATGCAAAGGAATAATTTGGTTTGAATATAATTAATTTCAAAAAAATATTTTGAAATGTTGAGTAATTAATTAAAAGACTCTGGAATCTTATTTAAAATGTTTATGGAATTTAAATAAGTTGGAAACCTTAAGGAAGTTTAAAATTTTGAATGAAAATGAAATGTAATTGAATATAGTAAACAAAAGTAAAAATTTATTTTATTGGAAGTAAATTTGTGGGAGGAAAAATTTATTTAAATTTGTAAGTAATAGAACTAGAATTAAAGTTGGATAATGGAATAAATTTAAATTGTGTCAAGAAAAGTGAATTGTAATTATGTTCGAAGGAATTAAAGGAAGTAAAAGTTTTAAAATAATTTTTTTATTGAAATTTGAAATTTGTGGAATAGGATTCAACTTGAAAGGGTCAAATAAAGGTAAATGTGACTAAAGAATAAAGTTAGAAAGATAAGCCAATTAAAGAAGGTTGGTAAATGGAATGGAAATAAAATTGGAGATAAACAAATGAATTTTCATTTGTAAGTAAATAGGATTTAAACTAAATAATGGGAATTAACTTGAATTGTGTGTATTGGAAGATAGTCAAGATTTGACTAAATAAAATAAAGGACTGAAATAAAATTAGTGAGTAAACCAATTAATTCAAGTGGGTAAGCAAATTAATTGGAATTGTATATTGGATAATATTTAATTTAAAATGTGTAAAATAAAGAGAAGATATAAAATTAATTCGAAGTGAACCAAAATGATAAAAGTTGGTAATAATAAAAATTTGCTTGAGATTTAAAATTAATTAATAAGTGGAATTGATTTAAAATAGTGATATGAACCAGTTGTGAATGGAAAATAGTTGATAAAATTCAATATTCAGAGTTTGAAGATGATATTGAATTCAAGTAGAATTGAAAATGAAAATCTGGATGAAAATTATGAAAAAGTATTGAGATTTGAGATAAATTAGTTAACTGAAGCAAACTGAATCTATTTGGTATTAGAATCCAAATTGACCAAATATAGATAAAAACCAAGTGATAAAGTGAAGTTGAAAGATAAATTCGTAGTACACTAAAGATAATTTAAAGTTTGGAAATATATCCATTGGGATTTAAATAAATTAGTAGTAGGACTAATTTAAGAAATGATTAATTGAATATGGATTGAGATAAGGTAAATAGAATTCAATATTTAAAATGAAAGGTAAATTGAATTCATATGGAAATTGGAGATTCAATTTGAATAGAAGTAGATATAAACTAAAGGGGTGAAATTCTTAAGTAAATTTGGCATTGGAATATACCAAGTAATTATTGAATGGAGATTAAGTAAATTTGTGAAATGGGATAATTGTGAATAAGATAATGGAAACCAAAAATAATGTGAATAATAGAGAATTGATATAGTAAATAATCAATGGATATAAATACATAGGATGTACGTATATTATTATATACGCATAGCGATTTGATCCAGATTCGAGCATAGAATTTCGAAGCAGTCATACCGATCCGAGTTGGGATTTTTCACTCGATTTTCGACGGCGAACTCTGGATATGGATTTTGATTGATTCTGGAAATTCTCTATCGTAGTTTTTGGTTATGTAAGGAGAATGACGGTTTCTGATCAAGAATACAGATCTAAGTCCACACTAGGAAGTCGGGTGGATGATACTAGTTTGCAAGTGAAATTGTATGATCGAGTGAGCGATCGAATTGAGTATTGCTTATGGATGATATACGTGCATCATATGGATGTGAAAGAAATAAAAAATTTGTAAAGAAATGTGTAACGTGATTTTGAATGTTGTTATTGAACATTATTGCTTAGTAGGATACAGGTGTTTAAAAGCAAAAGGAAATTGGAATTTTTGATTTCAGAAGATAAATTTAATTGCTCAACAAAAGGTATGTATTTAAATTTCTGTATGAAATTTGATGGTTTTCTAGTCTAGCCACTTGGCCTTTTGTTTTCTTTTGAAATTTGGGGGATCGTAAAGGCATTTTGTAGTTGTACTGAGCCAGCCGCGCAAAGGAGACGATGGCCAAAAATTTCGGAAATTTAGGGAGTTAGAAAAATTTTGAGAAAATTTTGATAATTTTAATTTGGTTTTAAATTTAAATTTGAATGGTTGGGTAAGTAATGTTGGTTGGAACCTGTGGAGGAAATTTGGAAGGATAGTAAGGGTGATAATGTCTTTATTAAAAAGATGGCTTGGGGTATTATTAGAAACTGTTTGGTTGTGAGATTAATAGTTAACGGGTTGTGGATCATTTCTCTTAACTATTAATTTCGGGGACGAAATTCTTTTAAGAGGGGAGGAATGTGACGACCCAGAATTTTTGGATATTTGAAATTGAAATATTTAATTGATTTTAAATATTTGAAATCTAGTTTAATTTGAATTTCAAATATCACTATTTATTTGGCAATTGAATTTTGAATTTAATTATTGGAAATTGGGTAAATGGTTGAATCTGAAATTTTAAGCTTGTTAAAAGTGGTTTAAAAGCTTGTAAAATTTATATTGATAGTATTGAAGATAGTAAAAGTGTTAAATTTGAATTTGGGAATGTTTTGTTCAGTTTTAAAAAAATATATAGTTTAAATTGAATTTAAAAATAGCCTTCCGAGGCACTGTCTCAGATTTCGACAAAACAGGTTCCATTGGATCCGTAATAGTGTATTATTATTCAATTTTCGTAGTATTTGGAGTGATCGTTTGGTCGAACGGTAGATAAATGCATTGATATCTCTATCGAAAATTTAATATAATAACTAGGTCCAAAAAGCTATCTTCTCCATACGATCGAATTAAGACTCGGAACCTTTTCCATTATGTTCGGAATATGGGTTTAATATTATAAACGCCTAGCGGCACGCCTCGATAGGAGGTCTAGATTTTGAATTGCGTAATTTGAAAACAATTTAATTTGAATTCAAATAATATTATATATATTATTTGGTTGGAATGACAAAGGGGTTTTCACATCAGATTTCTGTTTTCACCACGTGGTCACTATAGCTAAACATTTCAAACACGTTTCCTCCATAATAAGAACACGTATTCTTTTTTTTTTTAAATAAGACACGGTTGCTTCAAATTGAAAATAAATCCCTAATCAAATGATAATTTTATTTCTTCTCAGGTCAAGACTCATTTCGAAAAGAAAAAAATAGGACGGCTGCTAAAATCATGGCCGAACTCAAGAATTAAATCGATTCTCCTCATCGATAGCCGCATACAATCTATCCTTCTTCTTTTTCCTCATTTGAATTTGCTTCAATCGGTTGTGATGGGCTCGAACTCGAGCAAGGCCAGAGTTCATGCATGCTCACGGCGTCGTCATCGTGGGTGGCAGCGTCATCGGTTCGTCGTGATTTGGGTTAACGGTTTCGCGAGGCATTGGTTCGAAGGGGGATGCGAGCGCGAGGATGTGGGTTGGTCATGGCTTGTGGTTGCTTGCAAGGGAATGGCATCGAAGATTTGGTGGTTAGCGATGGCGCTTGCGAGTTAGGGCGTGGCCGAAGCTGGAGCTACGATGATGGTATCGGGGGAGAATCTGAGTTTGTGAGGCTACAGGTATAAATATATTTTGTTTAATTCAATTTTATTTAGGTAGCTTTTTTTCAATTTATAAATAATAATAATAGTGATAGATACATTGTATAGTTTACAGTAATAAAATAATTTTGTTTTAATTCAGTATATATTTATATAGAGGTGAGATTTTGAAAATGGAAATTTTAAAATGTACGAGCATATAAAAAAAGAATAAATAAATAGATTTTTAAATCTATATAGACTATAATATAAGTACATATTTGAAGTTTCAGAAGTCAAAAATAAATATATACATATATATACATTTTAAATTTACTAGTTTAATTTTAAAGTAATGTAATACGAAGATTTATTTGTTTAATAAACTTATTTAATAATTGTAGTTACTAAAGGATTTTCAAAGAAGAATTAGTAAAAATTAAATTATTTGTTTAAATCAAATCAATAAATGGAAATTTATTTTCGATAAGTTCGATTATTAATAAATCATATAATGTTTATTCAAGGTCTGGAATCGTGAAAGAAACAACTGGTTTGGGTCGGATTGCAAACAATAATCAAAGTGAGTTAATCTCACTCATTTGGGTTTTATTTAAAATTTAAATAGTTAAATTTAAATTTTTGTTGAATGATTGAATTTATTGGATGTGATATAGTATATATATAGTAGTATATATATTGAAGTGATTGATTTCCCGCATTATATAGCGGATGACACCCTATGCGCCGCATAATAGAGGATGAGATAATATGATCCCATATACCGCGATATTCCACTTTGAAGTGGAATTGGTATATTATATTGTGCAAATATCTGTGAATGCAGGGAAAAACAGGTTGGAGGGTTCCAACTGGATTCCTCAAAACGTTTGAATTATTTTATATATTCAGCGATATGATTATGTGATGATATATGATGAATTATATTGATCATAATCGAAATTGGAATTATTGAATACTCTGGCTTGGTTAAATATATATATTGGAATTTTTAGAATTGAAATATATATATATGAAGTTTGGATTTTTTTAAAGTAAATAAAAAGGTAATTTTAAATAAAATAATTATAAGAAATTTGGATAATTAAAATAATTTGGAAGAATAAAAATTGATTTTTAATTGTAAAAAATAAATCCAAAGTATGGAAAAATAGATATTTTGAATAAATGAATTTAAGTGATGATATTTAAAAGAGTAAAGAATTTATTTAAAAAAATTCAAGGTTTAAATTTGTTGGAAAAGATAAAAAAGAAATTTGGTAAGTATGAAATTTTTATTTTTAGTTTAAATAAGATTTAAATCAGGATAAAGAAGTTAAATCTGAAATTAATGAGTTTTGAAATAAATTGGATAAGAAAAGAAATTTATTTTTAAATGGAGTTAATTTTAAAAAATTCAATTTGAAGATTGATTTAGTGATTGAAACAGTGTTTTAAAGTTGAGACTAGGGATTTATAAACTGGGTTTATAAAGTGAAATGGATATCGGTGGATATTTGGAAGTATAAATTCACGGTGGAAATTTATAAAGGAATGGGCAGTTTGTTTTAAAAATAAATAGTGGTTTATTTTTAAAGGTATGGAAATGAGAAGTGTATTTCCCTGGAAAGCCAAGTGTATTTCAAAGGAGACTTTTATGTATAAGCTAAAGGCTTTAAAAATTTGTTTTAAGGAAATGTTTTAGAAAATTTATTATTTTTAAATGTATTAAATTTTAAAGTAAATATTTTCAAATTTATTTTAGTAGTAATTATTTAAAGGTTAATTGGGATTATGTTTTAAAAAGATAATTATTAATATTTATAAAAAAAATTATTTTAAAGATAGTTTGGGTAAAGTTTATTTGAAAACTTGTATAAAATTTTGTAACTCTTATTTTAAATTTAGTTTGGCTTAATTTTTACTTTAAAAATTAGTTTTAAATTTTATAAAGTATTTTTATTTAAATATTTTATAAAATATATTTTGGATAAAGTGTTTAAGTAGTTTAATTGAATGTTTTAAAGTATAGTTTAGAATAAAGTGATGTAAATTGTTTTAAAATCTAAGGTATTTGGACTTGGTTGTTTCAGTGGAAATAAATAAATATATGGGAAATTTATTTCGTGTGAGAAGGGTGGTTTGAAACTGTTTTCAAAGGGTCGAAAAGTGGAAATATATCTTGCAAAGATATTATAAGGTTAATAAATAATTTGAGAAATTATTAATGTCTGATGGGTTGCTTGTGAATGTTATTTAATAGTTAAATAACCGACTGTCAATATTGGCTAAAGCGCTGATCGTTTCGAAGAGACCGGGATCGGGATTTATTTCTCGAAAACCACTTTGATCCGGTGAACGTTTGCGTGAGGAAGACAAGAGATGGTAGTCGAAGATGGAGCAGTGAAGTGCAAGGGCTGATCGCTACTAATCCTGAGGGTGATTCCAAAATGGATGTAGTAGGAGTAGTGCCTTCGATTCCGTTCGAACCCGAAACGGACTTGTATGGACGAATGCTTTCAGAACATTGTCAGGGGACGATGAGAATTCTAAGTGATTGTGTGTTAAAAAGGTAACGCATAGCCTCGAGCCTCATCAACCAGGAATGGCTAAAATAGGGGAGGTGCACACAAGGCTAAGTGGCTAGCAACCAATTAGGGTAAGATCACCCCTGTCTAGATGTCCCTTTTTTATATTCGACTATGTGGCGGTTTCTAATCCCAACCGCGGGGTGAACTTATTCGAACTATCCAGTAAGGGGTAGCTCCAGCTTTGTGTTGCAGGGGATTAAGGGTGGATCCTCCATACGGTGATCTAGACCACGTACTGTGACGGGCAGTACCCCAGTAGCCCTGCCATTGATGGAAATCCATTTTCCCTACGTGCCTTTACGATTTTGTATGTATACCTTTCGGCTATTTGAATAAGTATTTGTATATAGACACTATTATAATATTATAGGATTTTATAAGAAATGTTTTGGCCATCGTAAGGTAAAAACCCGACATGTTTACTTGGGGAGCGGTCTTACGAGATACCTTTGATTTCAAATGATTTTGAAAACTTTAATAATCTAATTGAGTGTATTTTCTCACTCTGGTTTTCTAGACTGACTCGGGTGTTATTTAATTATAATGCTCGGGTCAGATCAAGTATTATAGAATACAGGATATGGTGCTGTGGAGCTCAGAAGAAGAGCTGGATGGCAAGACGTACTTCCGTACTTGATTATCATTCCGTTGTTTATTCAGTTTGAGGACAAGTTTATATAAATATCCAGCATTTGGATATTTATTGTGTTGTTGAATTGAGTTGTACTCTGATGATGTATGTATAAATCTACAGATTTCTTTGTGTTTTAGCTATGATTATATATTATATTTATTCCGCTACAACTGTGAGATTCTGATGTTGTTCTTTTTCTTCTTCTACCCCCTTTCTTCTTTAACCCCTAATGGTTCGTTTTTTCGGCATTCGATTGCTCGGAATTTGACATGGTAGACGTATTGATGTCGATTTTCGGGCGTTGAAAAATCAGGTCGTTTCAGGTAGATTCCTTGCATTTCTGGTATTCGAAGTGAAAAGACTCTGATTGACATCTTCCAAGCTCTTATTAGGTATTCTACCTCTCATTATACGTCGTATCATCTCAGCCATCCTTTCGTTTTCGTCTATGGATAATCTCCTATTATCATTTTCATACTACCTCCCAAGTCCACGAGGGAATTATGGAACATACTTGTAACATCCCGTATCTAGAGACCAAAAGCTAAGCGCTACACATGCTACAATCATCCATAGTATTAACTTCTGGTGACAATATACGGTAATGATAATGGTATCCATAATATGTGAAGCACTTGAATATGATTAAAACCACAAATTTATAAACAACATCATGCTGATTACATTTCAAGACAGCATCATATCCAAGTTACAAAAATCCTCAAAACGTTTCTTAGGCAATGATCAATTATAATTTAAAATAATATGCCAAAAGCAACATATGACGATGCTCCTTTGGATGATCAAATCAATACAGTCATATCGGACTTAATACACAGCGGAAATATCAAAAATAATCTTTACTCCTAAATAGATGTCTGTCATCCACCCGCTCGTTTTCGAAATCTTTATTCGCCAAAATTTCAAAAACCTGTAAACATCAACAGACATCTTAAACAAAAACTTCAAGTCAGACAAAAATCTTGGTGTGAATAATACTGTTCATTTCTGTTAATTTATGTTCAGTGAGACCACGCTCAGCAGAACGGGTTTTCCCTCACTAACATTCCTTTTAAAACATATCTTTCGCAATTCTTTTCTTGCATTAAAAAATAGCTAAAATCTATAAAGCTTCATTATGTAATCATATATATATATATGTATATATGTGTATATATATATCAGGTAATAAATGAACTATCTATTCATGCACTATAGTTTTGTTTGGTTAACTGATTAATCATTAGCTGACTCGGGCCTACTAAACAACATATCAAAATTTGTCTAACATCTTTTAGACACTCGTTGTTTGCTGGACGTTTTATCCTTAACTATCTGTTAAATATTTTTCTTCTGCATGGTCTATCCTTAATTTATCATCTTCCAGAATCACCTACTTCTAATGGTTTTACGGGATCACCAGTAACCATCTGCATACAAACATATATTCGTTTCTGCGTGTATCCATAATTTTAGTCCTACCAGTGACAAAGCCCTACACGCTGAAATTTTGGACTAAATTAACTATGGCTAATAGCTAATGTATAGGGCACGACCCTATGCAAGTCCCATCTGGTATCTAATATCTGAGTCATTTTACTTAGAGATTTCTTTCTAAAATTTTCCTCGAAAACCTTTTCAAAATGATTTAAGACCTTTGATTCAAACTCAGACAAGGAAAATTTATAATCTCTATGCTTTACTCAAAATCTTCTTGCCATTTTATATATATACTTTACTCAAATCTTAGTTGATTAAAACATGTAACTTTTGAAAGTCCCCCTTCCAAAACCATTGAAAGTACCCCTTTCAAAACCATTGGAAGTACCACTTTCGAAACCAAGTAAAACCCTTTCTTTTATCTAGGCCGAAAGGCCAAAACCTTCCATTCGTAACCATTCTCAAAACCCTTTCAAAACCTTTGGAAATTCTTCCTCTAGAAAGCTTTAAAACCTTAGACATTTTTCTAAAAACATTTTAAACATTGCCTTTTGAAACACTTGGGAATCCTTTCCTTTTGAAACCATCAAATTTTTTTACCTTTCGACTCCTTCGAAACCTTTGGGGAACCAGCCCTTCAAAACCTTCCTTCAAAACATTTCAAAAGCATCAAAACTTAATAAACATAAACCTTTTGAAAGCAATCAGGTTCAATTTAAAACATGTGGAAAAACACCTTTCGAAACTAATCAAAACTGACTCTTTCGAAACCATTTATACCGTCTCTTTCGATACCTTTTTGGGTTATCCTTTAATTTGAACAAAAGTTTCATTAAAGCCATTGAAGTCGAAGGCCTACCTTTCGGAAGTGTTCCTAAGTAAAGAAGTTGTGACGACCCGGAATTTTTGGATGTTTGAAATCGGGATATTTAATTAATTTTAAATATTTAAAAGTTAATTTTTAACTTGAATTCAAATAGTGCTATTTATTTGATAATTAAATTATTGAATTTAATAATTGAAAGTTGGGTAAAATATTGAATCTCCAGTTTTAAGCTTGTTAAAAATAATTTGAAGGCTTACAAAATTTCATATTAATAATACTGAAGGTGATAGAACTTTTAAAATTAAATTTGAAAGTGGTTTGTTCACTTTGAAAATATATCATTTAAATTGATATTTGAAAATAGCCTTCCGAGGCGTAGTCTCGGAATTCGACGAAACCGGTTCCATTGGATCCATAATATTGTATTATTATCGGGTTTCAATTTTCGTAGTATTTCGAGTTGTTGTGTGAGCGTACGTTAAATAAACATACTGAAATTTAAATTTTAAATTAAGTATATATATTTTTATATATTAGTCAGCTTTCAGCCGTATTTTTCTTCACATCACTGTTTCTTTTCCATCATTTTTTTAAATCATGGTTGACAATTTTATGCACGCCAACTTCACATCGTGTCCCCTCCTCATCTTTTATTAACAGCCGAGCCTCCACTCTTCTTTCCCAACCCATAAAAAAAATGAATTCATTTGAAATGGAGGAAAAACAGGAACGCAGTTGAAAACAAATCAATTCGTTTATTAAAAAAAAAAAATATAAATAACGAACGAATCAATCGTTCGATCGAGGGGGGACAAGCATAATCGCGCTCACGGCAGGGAGGTGTTAGCCGAGATCGTGGGGAGGCGACAGCATAGAGTGGCGCATTCGTGCTCGAGCTCGTGCGTGTGAAGGAGGTGTCACCGTGAGGCTCGGTGGGAGTGGTGGCGGCGCATCTGGGTTGCCGCGTACGTGGAGTGCATGTGCGAAGCAAGGTGAGCATCGTTCAATCAGCAAGGTTCAAGCATAGCAAATACAGTGGTATCCGAGGAGCTACTTCAGCACGAACCAAGAAATTGGCATAGAGCAGCAGTAGCAGCTTAAGTCGTGGAGATACGTTGCTCTAGCGTACGCGAGGGGTTGGTAGCAGCAACGATTCGAGGTAGAAGGCGATGTTGTTGTTGAGGCACTCGCATGACTCAGTGTAGTGCTTTGGAGGGTATTGTCAACAGTTAGGGGTAAGGTATTTCCTGTAGTTAATTTTAGCTTTTTGAATTGGGAAGGTAATTTTAAAAGATGAATATGTAAATGTACAATGAATTTTTTTACAGTAAGATATTTTGATTTTATTTTAATTTAAATAATTTATGCATGGATAGTATAGTTAAATAGAAAATTTACTTTTACAATGAGATATAAGATTTCTATTTTTAACATAAATGGTTAAACAGTAAAACAGAAAACTAAATTTCTATTTACTGAAAATTATATAGGGTTCGTTTTGATTTGAAAATTTGACCCTTGGTTTATATGGATTATTTTATAAATATATATATATATATATATATGTAGTTCTAAAATAAAATATATATATATAAATATATATATTTAGCCTACCGTTCTTTTTGATAAACATCCAAGAAATATCAAATTATTAGTTAAAAATAATTAGTAAATTAAATTATTGGTAAATTTAATTTATTAAATGGTAAATCATTATAGATTATTTCAGATATTAATAAATCGTGTAATGTCATACAAGGTCTAATACGGTGAAGAAAATAAGTCAGGGTTGGATTGGATTGCAAACGAAACAAAGGTAAGTTAATCTCACTCGTCTGGGTTATTTAAATTTAAATAGTTAAATTTAAATAATTGATTGAATGATTGAATTGTTTTGGATGTGCTATATTATATATAGTAGTATATATATATATAGAATATATTGGAGTGATTGATTTCCCGCATAATAGCGGATGATGTTATATTTAAATCCCATATACCGCGATATTCTACCTCGAAATGGAATTGGTATTTTATTGTGCAAACATCTGTGGATGCAGGGAAATAGGTTGGAGGGATGCGACTGGATTCCTCAAAATTTATTAGATTGTTTAATATTCTATGTTATGAATATTTGATATTCTATGATAAATTATACTGATAATTGGAATATTGAATGCTATACTTTGCTTGAATATACTTCGGTACACTGGGTTATCAAATTATATAGATTGGATTTTCGAAAGAAAATAAAGAGTGAATTTTTTAAGTAAAATAATCGTTGAGAATTTGAATAAATTTAAGAATGAACTGGATAAGAATAAAAGTGATTTTAAAATTCTAATAAATAATTCCGAGTATGGAAAAAGGGGATTTTGAATAAACATAAAATAATGAAGTGTAAAACTTAAGTGATATTATTTAAAGGAATAAAGAATTTGCTTTAAAAAAATTTAAGGTTTGAATTTATTTAAAAGGGTAAAGAAGGAATTTGGGGAAAACTGAAATTGGTATTTTCAGTTTTAAGATTTTTAAATCATAATTAAGGAATAAAAATCTGAAATCAACGGGTTTTGAAATAAATGAGTAAGTAAAGAAATTTATTCAAAATGGAGTAAATTGGGAATCAATTCGGAATTGATTTAAGTATTTGAAATTGGAAATTTAAAAAAGAATGTGTCTTTGAAATTTATAACCAGGTTTATAAAATGTAAAGTAATATATCAGTGGATATTTGGAAGAATAAATTCACAGTGGGAATTTATTAAAGGAAAGGGTGAGTATGTTTAAAAATAAATAGTAATTTGTTTTTAAAGGATGTGAAGGGAAGCGTATTTCCCTGAATAGCCAAGTACGTTTTCAAAGCAAATTTTAAAAAAATAAGTTACAAGCTTTAATGTTGTTTAAAAAGAATGTTTTAGAAAATTTATTATTTCTAAATGTTTAAATTCTAAAGTAAGTATTTTTCAAATCTATTATTGTAGTAATTATTTAAAGGTGACTGGGTATTTTGTTTTAAAAGATAAAAATCTTGTTTTATATTTTATAAAGTAGCCTCATTTTAAATATTCTTAAAGTATATATTTTAATAAGTATTAAAGTAATTTTTAATTTAAATGTTTTAAAGTATATTTTATAATAAAGTGTTTTTTTATTATTTTAAAATCTAAAGTGTTTGTACTTGGTGATTTCAGTGGAAATAGAAAATATTTGGGAAATTTATTCTGTAAAAGGGAGATGGTTTGAAAACTGTTTTCAAAAAGGTTTGAAAACGGAAATATATCTTGCGAAGATATTTTGAGATTAATAAATAATTTGGGGAAATTATTTATTGTTTGATGGTTGTTTGTAAATGTTATTTGATAGTTAAATAACCGACTATCAATATTGGCCAACGCGCTGATCGTTTCGAAGACCGAGATCGGGATTTATTTCTCAAAAACCACTTCGATCCGGTTTGAACGTTTTGTGTGGAAAACAAGAGTTTTGATTTAAAGAGGGATCAGTGAAGTGCAAGGGCTAGTCGCTACTAATCCTGAGGAAGATTCCAACATGGATGTAGTAAGAGTAGTGCCTTCCGTTTCGTTCGAACTCGGGACGGATTTGTATGGATTGAATGCTTTCTGAACATCGTCAGGTGGACGATGAGCATTCTAAGAGATGATTTCTCAAAAAGTTAACGCTTAGCCTCAAGCCTCATCAACCGAAAATGACTGAAAATCAGGGGTTATGCAGCATGGCTAGGTGGGTAGCGCCCATTAGGTTGAAGTCATCCCTGTCTAGATGTCCCTTTTTATTCGACTTAGTGGTGCGGTTGCTGATCCCAACCGTGGAGTGATCTTACTCGGGATTATCCAGTAAGGGATAGTCCCGGTCTTGTGTTGCAGGGGGTCAGGAGTGATCCTCGGTATGCTGATATAGACCAGGTATGGTACCCTAGTGCCTAGTCATTAGTTGGAAATCCATTTTCCCTACGCGCCTGTACGGTTTTGATTGTGCCCAACTATTGCTAAAATGTGAGATGCAAACATTTCAGCTAGATTCTATTTTACTTTCTATAGACACTATTATAATACCAAAGAATTTTAATAAAATGTGTTTTAGCTATCGTAAGGTAAAAACCCGACATATTAATTTGTGGCCTGGTCTTACGAGATGCTTTTGTTTTCAAAAGAATTTTGAAACTTTAATAATCAATTTGAGTGTGATTTCCCACGCTGGTATTCCAGACTGACTCGGGTGTTATTTAACTATAATGTTCGGGTCAGACCGAGTATTATAGGATACAGGGGAGGATGCTGCGGAGCTCAGGAGACGAGCTAGATGGCGATACGTACTTCCGTATTTGTGTTAAATATTCCGTTGTGTATTCAGTTTCGAGGAGAAGTTTATATGATTGTCCAGTTGTATGTTATTGATGTTGTTGAACTTTGATGATGTATTCTGGTGATGATTGTATAAAACAGATATGGTTTTCTTTTTTGTAAAGATCTGTTACTATATATTGTATTTTATTCCGCTGCGATGGTTAGATTCTGATGTTGTTTCTTATTTTCTCCTTCTACCTCTTCTTCTTCAACCTAAATGGTTCGTATTTCTTTTCATCTTGAGTTGATTAATCTAGAATAGTGTTGAATCAAGGGATACGGATTGCGGGTCGTTTCGCTTGGTATCAGAGCTTAGGTTGGTGAGAACCTTGGCTCTCGTGGAGAGCACTCATTGAAAATAGAGTTTGTAGTACTCTAGAAAGAGTTTGAGCGTATTAATAGATATGAGCGCGTAATTGATAGTGAATATAAATTATTTTAATATTGTGTTGATTTATTGGTTGAGTGGAATATGAATTCTGATCGAGTAAGTTGGCCGCTATTCGAGAAGAGTTTATAAACACCTGACACGATAAATTGACACAGTATTGTTTCAAAGGTGGGTGAATGAAATAATTTTCCCAAAATTATATTTTGATATAAAAGAAATATTTTCTTAAATTGTTCTATAACTTGGATGTTTGGGCGATAATATTTTAAACAATTAAAGTTATAAAAATTGGAATGACTTGTAAAATCAAATTGAAATTGGTATGAGCATAAATTATACAAAAGGATTATAGTTAAAATTTGATTTAAATCAAATTTGAAAATTTAAAACCCCGGAGATTTTGGAAGTGTTTTTCAAAGTGTTTTGAAGACAAATAATAACATTATTGTTTTAGAAGTATTTCTGAAAGGAAATTGTTTCAAATAAATTTTAGGAAGGGATATAGCATTGAACTCACTTCAGTCGCTGGAAAATAATTTCGGTGATGACTGCTGCATCATCGATGTTCATTTTCAAGTTTCTAAGTGACGGGTTGCTGCCAAATTGATTTGTTCAGAAGAATTAGTTTGTTTTGAAATTTCAAAGGAGATTTGTTAGGGATAAAAACCAGGATTGGTTTAAAAATGTGAAATGTGATTTTGAGATAATGGTGATTTCGAATGATTTGAAACCAAAAGCCGGGTGTTTAAAAATCCTGAATCCTTATTTGAATTAAAAATCCTAATGTGGTAGGTTATAAGCTTATAAATTGAGACAATTTTTAAATCAGGAAGGAAATATGAGCTTTGAATGTTGGAATATAAATTTAAAGTGAAAAGTTAAAAATGAAATTAACTTGGATTGAGGAAGAAAATTGAATTGAATTGAATTAAATAAATCTGAGTTAAAATAGAATTGAATTGGAATAAAATTCAGTTGAGTTATCGATGATATTGAATGGAATTAGATTCTTACTTAAATAAATAGAAGTAAGTTGGATAAGAAATAAGTTGGATAAGAGATGGATTGGAATGAATGAATTATAATAACATATAAAAAAATTAAAAATCCATGAAATAAAAATATGCTTGGGTTATAAATAAGCGTAAATCTTGAGTTAAAAATAAAAGAAGAATATATTCAAGCCTAGAATGAATGGAAATGTGTAAGATAATAAGTTGTGACTTATAAAATTGAAAAGTGGAATAGACAACCCAAAATAAATATTGTTTGATGTTTTGGAAAATGAAACAAAAATCCAAACTTGAAATATAAAATAAATTGAACTTAAGAAAATTAAATGAAGTGATTTTTGAGATTAAAAATCAAGTATTGAATTATAAATAGGGGGAGAACTAATTAGATAATAAATTAGTTAATGAAATGTGTAAATGGAACCTAATGTAGTTAAATAGAAGCTGAATTGGGAGTTAATAATTAGTTTGGAAATAAAACTCAAGTAATAAATCAAATTCGACTTGAATCGTTAGTGAAGTAAATATAATTGAAAATGTTGCCAAATAAAAAGAAATTGGATTAAAGTAGGGATGGTTTTAGTTGCAATATAACCCAGATGAGTGGGAATAAATTGAAAATGGCCTTGTAATTAATTAAATGAATCGAGAATGAATTGAATCTAGAAATTTAAAATTTATACGAAACAGATGAACTAATCGAATAAATTTGTAGTTTGAAGTGAGGTTTGATTGAAATAGAATCAAGTTAAAAAGAAAAGGAAAATTTATTTGCAAAATGAAAATGAGCTTAAGTACGAAATTTGAATAATTTGAAGTAAATTAATTTATGTTTAAATTAGTGGAAGCTTGGCTTCGAGTAAGGGTAAAAGTCCATTGAATAAAAGCTTGGGTAAATTTAAATTGGGAAATGGTTATTAATATATAAGCATGGAATGGTTCAAGCTTAATAAAATGGACTCAAACGAAATGAAGGCGAATATGGAATGAAATTGTTAAGGAATTGAAATAACTTAAAGACAATATTAGATATGGAACATTTTCAAGTTTAACAGAATGAATTAAAATAGAAGGAATTAAATATAAATTGAGTTGGAATTAATTTAAAATGGTTATAAACTTAAGTAATTATTCATTCACATGAATATTTTCGAATTTCATAAGAAAATAGGTCAGTCGAAGTAAACGAGATTAGATAAAATCCTATGACTTATTAGAAGTGAAATAGGATAATTTTGAAATCAATGAGAATGAATTAAATATAAGCGAGTAAGTTGTAAATCACTTAAACTGAATGCAATGGTTTGAGAATTGGTCGTTGGCAATTGTAATAAGTGTCGGAACCTTGTATGTGCTTATGGAAATTATATAATATGCATTATATGTGAAATTTATGTGTTAGCTATATTAAAATAAGTGAAATACTGGTAAATTGCATATATTTAGCACTTACATGTTTTAGTTGAGTAAGTACAGTTTCAGGGAAGCCGTTAGGCTAGATTCAATCACGCAAAATGATAATTAAAAAAGCCGCTAGCTTAAAAATGCTAAATAAAGGTACGCCTACGCAATAAAAATAGGAAATATGAATTATTTTGTTTTTCTGACCATGTGGGTCGATGTATATATTTATATCTTATGTCAAATTGCAAAAGCTCCTCCGTAGAAAGGTGACTCTGCCAAAAAAATTCGAAAATTTTGGGAGTTAGAAAAAATTTTAGGAAAATTTTTGTTAGCGACAAAACAATTTCAAATTGGAATTAAAATAAATTAGTGGGTGAAACTAATTTAAAATAATGATATGAATCAGTTATAAATGGAAGATAAAATTCAATATTCAGAGTTGAAGATAAATTGAATTCATATGGAAATGGAAAAACTAATTTGATTAGAAGTAAATATGAAAACTTCTGTAAGGAAATGTATAAAATGATTTTAAAGGCTATGATTGGATATTATTGCTAAATAGGATATGCATGTATTATAAAGGGAAAGGAAAATTGGTTTTGATTTCAGAAAATAAATTTGAATGGCCCGACAAAAAAGGTATGTGTTTAAATTTCTGCGTGAAATTTGATTGGGTTTTTTATCCAGCCACTTGGATTTTTGTTTCTTTTGGAATTTGGGAACCCGTAGAGGCATTTTGTAGTTGTATCGAGCTAGCCGCACAAAGGAGACGCCAGCGATTTTTTTCGAAAATTTAGGGAGTTAGAAAATTTTGAGAAAATTTTGGTAATTCAAAATTTGGTTTAAATTGAAATTTAAATAAGTGGAGTAAATAATGTTGTTGGAAACTATGGAAGGTTTGGGAAAGTTGGTTGAAGTAATAGCGGGTCTTTAATAAAAGAATGTTATGAAAAGTTGATAAAACTGTTTGGTTTTGAAAAATAGTAATGGATATTGGATCGTTCTTCTTTACTAGCAATTTCGGGGACGAAATTCTTTTAAGGGGAAAGGAATGTGACGACCTGGAATTTTTGGATTTTTGAAATCGGGATACTTAATTGATTTTAAATATTTAAAAGTTAATTTTTAACTTCAATTCAAATATCGCTATTTATTTGATAATTAAATTATTGAATTTAATAATTGAAAGTTGGGTAAAATATTGAATCTCAAGTTTTAAGCTTCTTAAAAATAATTTGAAGGCTCACAAAATTTCATATTAATAATAGTGAAGGTGATAGAACTTTTAAAATTAAATTTTAAAGTGGTTTGTTCAGTTTGAAAATATATTGTTTAAATTGATATTTAAAAATAGCCTTCTGAGGTGCAGTCTCGGAATTCGATGAAACCAGTTCCATTGGATCCGTAATATTTTATTGTTGTCGGGTTCCAATTTTTGTAGTATTTCGAGTTGTTGTGTGAGCGTACTTTAGAGAAACGCACTGAAATTTAAATTCTAAATTAAGTATATATATTTTTATATATTAGTCAGCTTTCAGCCGTATTTTTCTTCACATCACTGTTTCTTTTCCATCATCTTTTTTTAAATCATGTAGACAAATTTATGCACGCCAACTTCACATCGTGTCCCCTCCTCATCATATTAACAGCCGAGCTTCCACTCTTCTTTCCCAATCCATAAAAAAATGAATTCGTTTGAAAAGAGGGAAAAACTCAAACGCAGTTGAAAACGAAATCAATTCATTTATAAAAAAATAACGAGCGAATCAATCGTTCGATCGAGGGGGGACAAGCATAATCGCGCTCGCGGCAGGGAGGTGTTGGCCGAGATCGTGGGAAGGCGACAGCATAGAGTGGCGCACTCGCGCTCGAGCTCGCGCGTGTGAAGGAGGCTTCACGGTGAGGCTCATTGGGAGTGGTGGCGGCCCATCTAGGTCGCCGCGTATGTGGAGTGCGTGTGCGAAGAAAGCTGAGCATCGTTCAATCAGCAATGTTCAAGCGTAGCAAATAAAGTGGTATCCGAGGAGCTACTTCAGCACGAACCAAGAAATTGGCACAGAGCAGCAGCAGCAGCAGCTTAGTTCGTGGAGGTACATCGCTCTAGTGTACGCGAGGGCTTGGTACCAGCAACGCTTCGAGGTAGAGGGCGATGTTGTTGTCGAGGCACTCACGTGACTCAGTGCAGTGCTTTGGAGGGTATTGTCAATAGTTAGGGGTAAGGTATTTCCTGTAGTTAATTTTAGCTTTTTGAATTGGACAGATAATTTTAAAAGATGAATATGTAAATATACAATGAATTATTTTTTTTACAGTAAGATATTTTGATTTTATTTTAATTTAAATAATTTATGCATGGATAGTATAGTTAAATAGAAAATGTACTTTTACAATGAGATATAAGATTTCTGTTTTTAATTTAAATGGTTAAACAGTAAAACAGAAAATTAAATTTGTATTTACTGAAAATTATCGTTTTGATTTGAAAATTTGACCCTTGGTTTATATCGATTATTTTATATATATGTGTGTGTGTGTGTGTGTGTGTGTGTAGTTCTAAAATAAATAAAAAATATAAATTTATATATTTAGCCTACCGTTCTTTTAGAAAAATATCCAAGAAATATCAAATTATTAGTTAATAATGATTAGCTAAATTAAATTATTAGTCAATTTGATTTATTAAATGGTAAATCATTATAGATTATTTCAGATATTAATAAATCTTGTAATGTCATAAAAGGTCTAATACGGTGAAGAAAAAAGTCAGGGTTGGATTGGATTGCAAACAAAACAAAAGTGAGTTAATCTCACTCATCTGGGTTATTTAAATTTAAATAGTTAAATTTAAATAATTGATTGAATGATTGAATTGTTTTGGATGTGATATATTATATATAGTAGTATATATATAGAATATATTGGGGTGATTGATTTCCCGCATTATATAGCGGATGAGACCCTATGCACCGCATAATAGCGGATGATATTATATTTAAAACCCATATACCGTGATATTCCAGCTCGAAGTGGAATTGGTAGAGAAACAGGTTGGAGGGATCCAACTGGATTCCTTAAAATTTAATAGACTGTTTAATATTCTGTGCTATGAATATTTGATATTCTGTGATAAATTATATTGATAATTGGAATATTGAATGCTATAGTTTGCTTGAATATATTTTGGTACACTGGTTATCAAATTATATAGAATTGGATTTTTGAAAGATAATAAAAGAGTGAATTTTTAAGTAAAATATTCGATGAGAATTAGAATAAATTTAACAATGAACTGGATAAGAATAAAAGTGATTTTAAAATTCTAATAAATAATTCCGAGTATGGAAAAATGGGATTTTGAATAAATAGAAAATAATGAATTGTAAAAAAGAGATATTATTTAAAGGAATAAAGAATTTGCTTTAAAAAAATTAAGGTTTGAATTTATTTAAAAGGGTAAAGAAGTAGGGGAAAACTGAAATTGGTATTTTCAGTTAAAAGATTTTAAATCATAATTAAGGAATAAAAATCTGAAATCAATGTGTTTTGAAATAAATGAGTAAGTAAAGAAATTTATTTCAAAATGGAGTAAATTGGGAATCAATTTGGAAATTGATTTAAGTATTTGAAATTGGAAATTTAAAGGAGAATGTGATTTTGAAATTTATAACTGGGTTTATAAAAATAAAGTAATATATCCGAGGATATTTAGAAGAATAAATTCACGGTGGGAATTTATTAAAGGAATGGGTGAATTTGTTTAAAAATAAATAGTAAATTAATTTTAAAGGATGTGAAGGGAAGCGTATTTCCCTGAATAGCCAAGTACGTTTTCAAAGCAAATTTAAAAAAAAAAGTTAAAAGCTTTAATGTTGTTTAAAAAGCATGTTTTAGAAAATTTATTATTTCTAAATGTTCAAATTCTAAAGTAAGTAATTTTCAAATCTATTATTGTAGTAATTATTTAAAGGTGACTGGTATTTGTTTTAAAAGATAAAAATCTAGTTTTATATTTTATAAAGTAGCCTCATTTTAAATATTCTTAAAGTATATATTTTAATAAGTATTAAAGTAATTTTTAATTTAAATGTTTTGAAGTATATTTTATAATAAAGTGTTTTTTTATTATTTTAAAATCTAATGTGTTTGTACTTGGTGATTTCAGTGGAAATAGAAAATATTTGGGAAATTTATTCTGTAAAAGGGAGATGGTTTGAAAACTGTTTTCAAAAAGGTTTGAAAACGGAAACATATCTTGCGAAGATATTTTGAGATTAACAAACAATTTGGGAAAATTATTTATTGTTTGATGGTTGTTTGTTAATGTTATTTGATAGTTAAATAACCGACTATCAATATTGGCCAATGCGCTAATCATTTCGAAGAGACCGGGATCGGGATTTATTTCTCGAAAACCACTTCGATCCGATTTGAACGTTTTCGTGTGGAAAACAAGAGTTTGGATTCGAAGATGGAATAGTGAAGTGCAAGTGCTAGTCGCTACTAATCCTGAGTAAGATTCCAAAATGGATATAGTAGGAGTAGTGCCTTCGGTTCCGTTCGAACCCGGGACGGACTTGTATGAATTGAATGCTTTAAGAACATCGTCAGGTGGACGATGAGCATTCTAAGAGATAAGTTCTCGAAAAGGTAACGCTTAGCCTCAAGCCTCATCAACCGGGAATGACTGAAAATCAGGGGTTATGCAGCAAGGTTAGGTGGGTATACCCATTAGGGTGAGGTCATCTCTGTCTAGATGTTCCTTTTTATTCGGCTTAGTGGTGCGGTTGTTGATCCCAACCGTGGGGTGATCTTACTCGGGATTATCCGGTAAGGGGTAGTTCCGGTCTTGTGTTGCAGGGGGTAGGGAGTGATCCTCGGTATGCTGATCTAGACCAGGTACCATGATAGGTGGTACCCCAGTGCCAAGTCATTAGTTGGAAATCCATTTTCCCTACGCGCCTGTGTGGTTTTGATTGTGCCCAACTATTACTGAAACGTGAGATGCAAACATTTCAGCTAGATTCTATTTTACTTTCAATAGACACTATTATAATACCAGAAAATTTTAATAAAAAGTGTTTTAGCTATCGTAAGGTAAAAACCCGACATGTTTATTTGTGGCGTGGTCTTACGAGTTGCTTTTGTTTTCAAAAGAATTTTGAAACTTTAATAATCAATTTGAGTGTGATTTCTCACGCTGGTATTCCAAACTGACTAGGGTGTTATTTAACTATAATGCTCGGGTTAGACCGAGTATTATAGGATACAGGGAAGGATGCTGTGGAGCTTAGGAGACGAGCTAGATGGTGATACGTACTTCCGTATTTGTGTTAAAAATTCCGTTGTGTATTCAGTTTTGAGGACAAGTTTATATGACTGTCCAGTTGTATGTTATTGATGTTGTTGAACTCTGACGATGTATTCTGGTGATGTATGTATAAAACAGATATAGTTTTCTTTTGTGTAAAGATCTGTTATTATCTATTGTATTTTATTCCGCTACGATGTTTAGATTCTGATGTTGTTTCCTATTTTCTTCTTCTACCTCTTCTTCTTTAACCTAAATGGTTCGTATTTCTATTCATCTTGAGTTGATTAATGTAGAATAGTGTTAACTCAAGGTATACGGATTTGCGGGTCGTTTCAGACGTGATGGTGTCGAAACAATCCCTTCGAAAGCATTGGAGATGTGGGAAAATTTTAGAAAACAAGTAACCCTAGGAAACCCACTGGGTTCGAAAGGTAAAAAGGCAGCAGCTAGAAGTTTCGACTTAGTCGAAAGCATTCGTTTAAAACAAAGGTGCAACGCAATCAAAATCATTTCCTTTTAAACCATTTGACCTAGTCAAAACCTAACCAAGTTGAAAGCACCTTAGTCGAAAGAAAGCAGGCGTATTTTTCTTTAAAACCAAAGCAAAGCACAAACCCTTTCGGAACCCCATGGTTTCGACCCTATACCTTTCACCTACATCCAATTCATTACGTACCAGTTGCTTGATACTATATGCATTAGTTTTGACTGTATCGGAGGCGATAATATGGAGGAGGAACCTGGTGCCGAAAGAGACGAAATAACGGAAAACCTATTTATTTGTACTTCTAAACTATTTTTTTCATACCTAACCTGCCTTGTTTGTCTGAATCTGATTGGTTGCAATATTATTTTTTGCAAAAGTGCTGCCACTTTCCAGAATTAAAAAATCAAATTATTTGTAAAAAGCACCTCTCTCCTTTTAAAATTTAACAAACATTTAAGTCCCATTCCTCAAATAATTTTATATACCAACCAAAACACTTAGAAAAATATGGAAAAAATTCAAAAAATCTCCTTTAGTATGTTTTCTAACATATAAAAGTTTCAACCCAAATCTTCTACTATTTACCCGTAAAAAATTAATAGTGCAAAATATCATTTTCTTTACTAGAAAATTCATATAAAATCAACATTAATTCCAGAAATTCTGAAAATTGAAACCCATCTCCAAAATATTATTATGATCTTTATAAAAATCCACAAGACATAATGATGTCATTTAATAGGGTTTTTACCTTAAAACATATCATAAAATCGATATGAACTTGTATAAATCTTCAACAAGTATATATAGCATTCCATCATTCAAAAATATGGCAAAACAATTTAGAATCATATCAAAACTGAAAACAATTCAAAGTAGAGATGTAAACATTATTCACCTTAGCTTTAATGATTAAGGATATGAGATTTGGATGAATTTGATGTTGATTAAGCTTCCCTTTATCTTTCTTCCTCTTGCTCTTATTAATGGTGGTCGGTCTTAACTTTCCAAAATTTGGAGAATCAAATGAATGTGTATTACAATACACGGCGAAAGGTTTTAGATATAGGAAAGGTCTTTTTCCTATTTTACCCCTTTTATATTTCATTTTAAACTCTTCTTTAATGCATTGTTAAGTGACACGGCTACCCCTTTAATTAAAATCAAATCTCAATCCATTAATTAACACGTTATTTTATTTAATTTATCTAATTAAATATTCTAAATAATGTTATCAGAATATGGGTTGTTACAGACTCCCCTCCTTAAAGAATTTTATCCTCGAAATTACGATAAGGTACACACAATTCCAACTAGAAGGTAAAACCTACCATCAAACAAGTCAAGATTAGCATCTCTAATCCTTCTCTCAGCCTTTCAAGTACAGTCCCTGTCAACGTCACTCCACTGGACCATAACTAATCTGACTGTCTTGGTTCTAAGCCTCTTCTCATCTCTCGCAACAATGCAAACTGGCTTTCTCACTATAGATAAATCCGGTTCTACCACTAAATCATCTAGCACAATCGGTGTAATAGCAGTCTCCGGGTCTCTAACACACTTTCTGAGATGAGAAACGTGAAAAATGTCATAGACACCTACCAAACTGCTTGGTAACTCAACTCTATATGCGAGTTTTCTGATCCTCTCAAAAATAGGAAAAGGTCCAACGAATCTCAGTGCTAACTTTCCTGATCTTCCAAATCTGATTACACCCTTCATCAGTGACACCTTAATAAATACCTGATCACCAACTGAGAACTCTGAATCTTTCCATCTCTTATCTGCATAACTCTCCTGCCTAGACTGAGCCTCCTTCATTCTAGCCCAAATGACCTCAATCTTTTCTATGGCTTCTTTGACTAAATCTGGACCAAGAACTAACCTATCCTTGGTCTCTAACCAACATACGGCAGATTTGCATGGCCATTAATATAAAGCTTCAAATGGTTCCAATCCAATATTATCTTATAACTTTGTTATACGTAAACTTGACTAAATGCAGACGGTCTTCCCATGATCCTCCAAAATCTAGAACACAAGCTCTTAACAAATCTTCCAAGATGTAGGTAAATCTTTCTGTTTGCCCGTCTATCTACGGATGGTAAGTAGTACTCATCTTGGGCTTCGTTCCCAAAAGGTCCTGCAGACTCTTCTAGAACTTGCTTGTGAACAAGGAATCTCTGTCACTAACTATATTGCTAGGAATTTCATGCAGTATAATCACATTCCTCGTAATCATCTTCGCTAAAACATGTGTCGTCCTGGTTGACGTAACTGGAATGAAATGAGAACTCTTGGTCAATCTACCCTTTATGACCCATACACTATCATTTTCTCTGTTTGACCTTGGCAACCCATCAATATAAGCCATGGATATAGAAACCCACTTCCATACCAGAATATCCAATGGCCGAAGCAACCCACTAGGCTTCTGGTGTTCGGCCTTTGCCTATTGGAAAATCAAGCATTACTATGCACACAAACCAATATCCCGCTTCATACCTTCCCACAAGAAACTTCTCTTCATATTATGATACATTTTAGTACCTCTTGGATGAATAGAGAACATTGAACGATGGAATTCCTCTAAGACTTCTTTCCTTATGTTTCCTACACTCGAAATACATAACTTCCATTCTTTCTCAACACCTATTCCGGTCAAGACTGAAATCTTTCAAGTCATCACTCTCGGTTTGATCTTTAAAGTTTCTGATTCATTCAGCTAACATTGGATCCTCCCTCTGTTTAGAAGCAATATTTTCGATCATCACTTATTGAACTTCTAAACAAGATAATACAATTGTATCTCCACTAGACCCAACCTTGGATCTCCACTACACTCTGCAATCTGCTAATGCTTTCAAATTCTTCTACTCAGCAATCATCGCCAAAACTACATTCTGATGTTTTCTACTAAGTGCATCTGCAACCTTGTTGCCTTTCCCCGGTGTGTACTCAATCCCAAAATCATAAGCGGCAATAAACTCTAACCACCTCCGTTGTCTCATGTTTAACTCCTTCTGAGAGAACAAATACTTCAGCAAATTATGATCCGTATATGACTCAAACTTCTTTCCTAAAAAGTAATATCTCCACACCTTCAATGTAAAAATTACTGCAGCTAATTCTATATCATGCGTCGGACACCTAACATCATATGGTCTAAGCTATCTAGAAGCTTAAGCAATCACTTTACCTCTCTACATTAGCACAGCTCCTAATCCTGCTCCACACGCATTTGTGTAAACCATCAAATCCTAGATCTACTGATAACCTTTCCTCTGAGACTACATGCCAAGAAACTTCACTTCTTTCTTCCAGAAGTGAAATTTCGAAAACTTCGCTTTCAGCTGATACTGCCTCAGCCACTCAAGCACCACTCTAAGATGAACTTCATGCTCTCTTTCATCTTTAGAGTATATCAAAATATCATCTATGAAAACAAACATGAACCTATCCAAGTGCTCTTGGAAAACTCGGTTCATCAAATAGACAAAGAAAGATGGTGCATTAATCATTCCAAATGGCATGACTAACCACTAGTACGACCCATATATGGTCCTAAACACTGTCAAACGAATACTATCCTCTGCTACCCTGAGTTGATGGAAACCTATCGCCAAATCCAACTGCGAGAATATCTTGTCTCCACTCAACTGGTCGAACAAATCATCAATCTTTGGCAATGGATATCAATTCTTTATCGTTCTCTCATTCAAATTACGATCATCGATACATAGCTTTAAGGATCCATTCCATTTTTTAGCAAACACCGCAGCTGCTTCCCAAGATGGACTACTCGGCCTGACAAAACTCTTGCCTTCTAAATCCATCACTGCACTTTCAACTCTCTCAATTCTATAGGAGTCATCCTGCTCGGCGATCTACTTACTGATTCTGCTCCCGGAACAAAATATGTTCGAAACTCAATGGCTTATTTTGGCTGTAATCCAACTACAGGCTCAAACATATCTGCGAATTCTCTAACCACGAAATCTCAACTCAACTCATCATCCAATTCCATAGCACCCAACAAGGCATACATCTCATGCAAGAACCTTCTACGGTATAAATAATCCTATTACTACAATCTGATTGTCTAAGCGATATGTTCCTATCCTGGTAAAATATCCTAGCATCGTACAAACTTAACCAATCCATATCAAGAATGATTTCAAACCCCACAAAATCAAACACTTGCAAACTACAAACAAAAGCATGACCTAACAAGTCAAACTCTAACTGATCACATCTCAACCCTAGAGTTGCATACCCTCCTATTGGATTCGCAACCCGTAAGAAAGTAACTAAATATGTGGGCTCTAGGTTAAGCTTATCTATCAAACATATAGATATAAAAGAATACGATGCATTGGTATCAAATAGAATGCTAACAGACATACCATGAATCTGAAGCGTACCTCCCAATACTGCAGTTGCTTTCTCCTAAGCTGTCGGCTTAGAAGCAGCAGGCTCCAACGCATATGCTTTGCCTTTTCCATCCTTAGCGGGCTCCTTGCATTGGTTCTTATAATGGCCTATCTGATCGCAGTTGAAGCACCTGATGTTCTTCTTCCAGACCACTTCCTTAACCTTCCCAAAATGACATTCATTGGCGAAAAGCCCCTTCTTGTCGCACTTGAAACAGACCACCTCAGACTTTCCTCTCTTGGCTACTCCAACCTTCTGAGCACCCTTCTTGTGAAAGAACTTCCTTTTCTGACCCTGCTTAACCTGGAATTCTTTCACCTTATTCTTCTCCTGACATGCAAGCAACTCCTCGTGCCTCAAATCCATCTCCGCAACCACATCACAGGGATCTCTAATATGCAGTAAAGTAGCCCTAGCCTACTCAGGCTTCAATCCCCTAATGAACTTCTCGTTCCCCTTCATCACTGTATTAACAGCAACATAACGATACCTGACTAACTCTTCAAACCTACCGGCATACTCCAGAACAACCATCTCTCCCTGTTCTAGCTTGGCAAACTTCCTAATCACAACAGACTGCGCCATAACTGATATGAAACTCTTTTGGAATCTCCTCTTGAAATCTGTCGATGTCGTAGTCTCCTTTATCCACTGCCATAGTCAGACTATTCCACCAAAACAAAGCAGCTCCATGAAGCTGTCTAGATGCCAACCTCTTCCTACTCATCATTGAGCCTCAAGTCTAAAAAAATCCTTTCGTAGTGAAACAACCAATTCTCTACGTCAACGGCATCCTCTGTTCCAACAAATGGCTTCCCTCCGAGCTTAGTGTAATTTCCACTCAGCTTAGCATAATCCTTGACAACTGGAGCTCCCGGAACTCCTCCTCCTACTACTCTAGCAATAAAATCTTCTTGCACCATGATTAGCTTTTCCTCTTCTACCTTCCATATCTGCATTCAAACCTCATGAGATATAGAAAAATAACCTAACAAAGATAGGAAACTAAAGATAAAGCATATATTTATATATATTACATACAAGTATGTTACTTTAGCGTTATCCTATACCCCAATCTTACTCTAATTCCTTAGGATTTTGTTTCAAAAAGCATTTTTAGTTTTCTATAAACCTATGCTCTGATACCAAGCAGTAACATCCTATATCTGGAAGCCAAAAGCTAAGCGTTACAGATGTTGTAGTCATCCATAGTATTAACTTATGGTGACAAAATACGGTAATGCTAATGATATCCATAATATTAGAAGCACTTGAATATGAATAAAATCACAAATTTATAGAAACAACATCTTGTTGATTACATTTCAAGACAACATCATACCCAGGTTACAAAAATTCCCAAAATGTTTCCTAGGAAATGATCAAATATAATTTACAATAATATGCCAAGAGCGACATATGACGATGCCCCCTGGATGATCAAAGCAATATAGTCATATATGACTTAATACACAGTGGAAATAACAAAAATAATCTATACTCCTAAATAGCAATCTGTCAGCCTCCTGCTCATCTACGGTAGCTTTATTCGCCAAAGTTTCAAAATCCTGCAACCTCACCACTCGCTCTACTCAAATCAATTTTGAGCACCTGAGATTTTAAGGGGAAATAAAAACTTTGAGTCAAACCTAAAGCCTGATGTGAACAATAACGTTCAACTCTGTTAAATTATGTTAAGTGAGACCACACCGCTTAACGGAACAGGTTTCCCTCGCTAACATTTCTTTTAAAACATATATTTTGCAATTCTTTTCCTACAACAAAAACTGGTTAAAATCTATAAAGCAAAAGATATATGTATATGTAAGGTAATAAATGAACTATCTCTCCATGTACTATAGTTTTGTTTGGCTAACTATTAATCATTGGCTGACTCGGGCCTACCAAACAACATATCAAAATTTATCTAACATCTGTTGAACACTCCTTTTCTTTTGGACATTCTATCTTGAACTATATGTTAAATACTTCTCTTTTGGACAGTCTGTTTTTAAATTATCATCTTCTAGGGTCACCTGATCCTAATGGTTTTGCGGGCTAACCAATAACCTATCTGTATATAAACATATATTCCTTTCTATGTGGATCCATATTTTAGTTTTACTGTGACAAAGCCCTACACACTGGAATTTTGGACTAAATTAGCTGGGGCTAATAGCTAAATCATGAGGCACAACTCTATATCGGTCCCATCTGATATCTAACATCTGAGTCATTTTACTTAGGGATATCTTCCTAAAAATTTCCTTAAAAAACTTTACAAAATGATTTAAGACCTTTAAATCAAACTCAAACAAAGAAAATTTATTATCTTTATGCTTTATTGAAAATCATCTTGCCATGTTATATATATATATATATATATATTATACATAAATCTTAATTGAATGAAAACATTTAACTTTTGAAAGGCCCCCTTCCAAAACCGTTGAAAGTACCCCTTTCAAAATCATTGGAAGTACCCATTTGAAACCAAGTAAAACCCTTTCTTTTGTCTAGGCCAAAAGGCCAAAACCTTCCTTTCGTAACCATTCTTAAAAACCCTTTTGAAACCTTTAGAAATCCTTCCTTTCAAAAGCTTTAAAACCTTAGACATCTATCTTAAAACATTTTAAACATTGCCTTTCGAAACCCTTGGAAATCCATTCCTTTTGAAACCATTCAAAACTATCAAAAAATTTCATCTTTCCACTCCTTCGAAACCTTTGGGGAACCACCACTTCGAAACCTTCCTTTAAAACCTTTCAAATTCGCCAAAACTTGATAAACAAAAACCTTTCGAAAGCAATTGGGTTCAATTTAAAACATATGGAAAAACATATTTCAAACCCAATCAAAACTAACTCTTTCGAAACAATTTAAACCGTCTCTTTCAAAACCTTTTTGGGTCATACTTCAATTAGAAAAAAAGGGTCATTGTTACTCGAAAAATTCACCTTTTGCTTAAGCCATGAGGGCTTAAACAGAGGAAAGAAAGGAAAGGAGCAGGATCAGACCATCCGGAGAGATCGAAGGGATGCAGTCAATAATATGAAGCAGCTCAAGACCTTTCATAGGAAAAGTATAATGTCGCACTACAATGATCAGGAGGCGCTTACTCTCTAAAGGAACCAAACAAGAGGAAATAAAGATGCGGCCTCATGCCAACCTTTCTTAAAGCGCAATAAGCTTTTCAGGCCAGATAATACACCAGCAAGGCACCTTTCGATGTTACCGGAAGGTTTAGGTAAAAACAGTGCCTATAAGTTGACAGAAAACAAACATCCACCATCACCCAGGGAATATACAACTTTCGGCAACAGTTAGGCAGGAAAAAGCGGCCTTCCACTAAGGCCAAAGTGTCCACAAAGGCTATAAACCTTTCAATTGATCTAAAGGTTCATGTGTTATGCGTATAACACAGACCTCGCGGTAAAGGCAACAGTTTATTGAAAATAATTAAAGGAAAAATCTTTTGGCAACATCCGATAGGTGATACACAATCAACGAACCTTCCAATAATAATGAGAGGCCTACAATCACGTACAAAAAACTATCTTCAAGCAAGACCGGAAGGTTTACAACCGCATACCAAAGCCAACCTTCTATACCAAATAAAGGCACAAGGCTGATGGGATGCCACCCGCATCTATAAATAAGACCCAAGTGGTCCAGTTTAGGGGGACTTTTTTGGATTCATTTAAAAACTTGTAACTTTTTGGTCACAATTCTGTAACCCTAATTGGGGATTTCAATAAAAAAAAGAGTCTTATTATGAATGGCAAGGGAAGTCTTCTGATTTCATGAATCTTTTAATTAATCACTTATCTCTTTGCTCTTATAACACTGATTTATAGGATCAATTCCTTCGAAAGGTTTAAGACAATAAGTCTGAAGGGCCAACAACTGATCTAGATCGATATAAGTAGTAACCAGCAAAAAAAATTAGCATTGCAATTAGAATTCTCCAACCAAAGTTAGTAGATACTCATGTTCAAGCATTAGCCAAACCTTCCACAGTTATTGGTCCACCCTTCAAACTCTTCAAAAGTAATCTAAGTATAGGAAAATAAGGCCAAACCTGAAAGACGGTATCCTAATACCTTTTGGCCAGATTAAACCCAACCTCCTAAGAGTGGATAATCCTTGCAATATGAACAAAGGTTCATGCATACTACCGAGGAATTCTTTATCTACCCTATTTCCATAGGGTCTAATCGTTCAAAACTTTTGACAGTTCTGAAGCACAACTTTAAGAGAATATATCAAGTTAATTTTTGTTCTAAAAAAATTTATCCCTGATAATATACCTTCCATTTGGAAGGCTGAACCTAGTGAGTGCATTGTGATCTTCAGATCTGAACTTGGCAGTAATTGGAGCAAAGTGTAGAGACGATAATTAAGGCTAATGATTCTTTCTACTTAACCAATCCCCTCTTCTCTATTGACAGCACTATGTGGGGGTGTTGATCGAAAATCTAGTTAACAGTCATTAAAACCATTAAATTCGAAAGCCTACCTTTAGAAAGTATTCCTAAGTAAAGAAGTAATGGTGTCAAGACAATCCCTTCGAAAGCATTGGAGATGTGGGAAAATTTAAGAAAATAAGCAACCCCTTTGAAACTCACTGGGTCAAAAGGCAAAAAGGAGGCAACAAGATGTTTCGACATAGTCGAAAGCACTCATTTAAAATAAAGGTGCAACCCAATCAGAACCATTTCTTTTAAAACCATTTGACCTATTCAAAACCCAACCAAATTGAAAGCATCTTAGTCGAAAGCAAGCGGGCGTATTTTTCTTTAAAACCAAAGCAAGGCTTCAACATTTTCGAAACCCCATGGCTTCGACCCTATACCTTTCGTCCACATCCAATTCATCATGTACCAGTTGCCTGATACCATATGCATTAGTTTCGACTGTGTCAGAGGCGATAGTATGGAGGCGGAACCTGGGGCTGAAAGAGACGAAACAGTGAAAAACCTATTTATTTGTACTTTTAAACTATTTCTTTTGTACCTAACTTGCCTTGTTTGTCTATATCTGATTGGTTGCAATATTACTTTTTCAAAAGTGCTGCCTTTTTCCAAAATTAACAAATTCAAATTATTTACAAAAACCCCTTTCTCCTTTTAAAATATATGAAACATTTAAGTCTCATTCCTTAAATAATTTTATATACCTACCAGAACACTTAGGAAAAATCTGAAAAAATTCCAGAAAATCTCTTTTAGTATGTTTTATAACATATAAAAAATTTAAACCCAAATCTTTTATTATTTACTCATAAATAATTAATAACCTGAAGTATTATTTTCTTTACTAGAAAATTCACATAAAATCCATATTAATTCCAAAAATAATGAAAATCGAAACACATCTCCAAAATATTATTATGATCTTCATAAAAATTCACATTACACAAAGATGTCATTTAATAGGTCTTTACCTTAAAACATATCATAAAATCAATAGGAATATTTATAAATTGTCAAAGAGTATATATAAACATTCCATCATTCAAAAACATGGAAAAAAAACATTGCAAATCAATTCGGAATCATATCAAAACCGAAAATAATTCAAAAGAGAGATGTAAACATTATTCACCTCAGCTTTAATGATTAAGGATATGAGATTTGGATGAATTTGATGTTGATTAAGCTTTCCATTTATCTTTCTTCCTCTTACACTTATTAATGGAGGCCGATCTTAACTTTTTAAAATTTGGTGAATGAAATGAACGTGATTACAATACATGGCCAAACGTTTTATATATAGGAGAAAGGCCTCTTTCCTATTTTACCCTTCCTATATTTCATTTTAAACTCTTTTTTAATTTATTATTAAGAGGCACAACTACCTCTTTAATTAAAATCAAATCTCAATCCCGTAATCAACACATTGTTTTATTTATTTATCTAATTAAATATGCTAAATAATTTATCAAAATATGGGTTATTACAATACTCCTCGTATGCACATCTGTAGTCCGATTAGTACTAAACTATGCAGCACCATTCGTCACCCTACCTAGGATCAATCCAGTATGACCCGAAGACATGCACCCAAATCTCGGCCGATCGTCGCCGATCGTTCTAAAACTATCGATACCAATTGTTATATGTCGGTCGGGGACTGCCCTTGGCTGTACTATTTTATCCTGTTGTCCATTAGCATCGTTTTCTCGATCCTGATTATGGTTTTCCTCAGCTCCTGCTGCTCCAACTCCATGATTCATATTTCCAGCAACTTGTGCTACTCTAGTCGCTTAGTTTTGCGCTCCATCTTGTCTAATCTGTGGGAGTAGATTATGCATCATCTCCTCCTGTCTCTTTAGCATCCTTTCCTGCATAGCATCCATCATCATTTCCATCTCTTCTCTAATAATGAAGACTGAGGTTTGATTTTCTCCTAAGGAAGCCTTCTGACTCCCTTCATGAAAACTCACATTTTTTTCTCTCTCCTTATTCATGGTTTCACCATTGCCCTAATCCCATGTTCTCTAGTGGCTTCCAAACCGGAACTTCAAATACGCAAGGGATAGCTTTCTCAGTGAAATCTACAAAATGTCGTGCCAAAAAAAGGCACAAACGCTTTATTGTAAGTGAAAGCACCAATATCCAATATTTAGATCCAAATTGTGAGATATAGATTTACAGATCATAAAAAAGATTGTAGAAAATATATGAACACGCACGTTTTATAGTGGTTCGAAAAACTCTGGCCTATGTCCACTCCAATAATTTTATACATATACTATAATATTATAAGTACAATTGTTTTTGCCTTATAAAAAAATGGATGAAGAGATAAGAAGTAATGAAGAAGAGCCAAATGAAGATCCAAAAGAAGTTCCCTTGTAATGAGAGCCAAGTTCGCAATATTTATAGGTGAAGACGTGCATGGATCAGGCTGAAGTTTCTCCAGAAGAACCTCCAGAGCCATACAACCCGATCCACCAATTTTCAGATCGATTGCACACCATTGGAATGATTAGTGCTGATCGTTCATATTAGCTCCAATATAGGTGCGATCGATCTTTTGGGTCCTCTATGATGTTAGCTACTTACTCTCCAAATTTCGTGCAATTCGAACATACCATTTGTGAGATATCGCATTTTCCATGGAGTCGAGTTAAAAATTGGAAATATGAAAGATCATTCCATATTTGCTCCTTTTAGGTGCAATCGTTCTAGTGGGTCCGTCTTGATGTTAGCTACTTGTTCTCCAAATTCCGTGCCATTCCAACTTAATATTTATAAGATATCTTGTTTCCTGTGGATTTGGGATCATTATGGCTGAAATTATATGATCATTCAAGAATGATGCATGCCAATCGTTCTTATTTCTCCAAATGATGTGTGATCGATATGGTAGGTTCCTTTACATAATATTTTACTATTTATAAAGTTTTGTGTCATTTTGACTTTTTAACATTGATTTGAATTGTTTTTTGGATCAATCCATATGGATCATGACCGATCGATCCAACTTATCATGGGGGTCGAACGACCAATGATGTGGGTCCCTTATGGTGTGATGTAGTTGTCATGTAAATTTCATGTCGACTGGCTTTGTAAATTTTGAGTTATTGGTCGATCATTATCGAACATCGCCAAAACAGTCCTCCAAAAACCATTTTAGGTTTAAACCAAAGCGAGTCCCGAAGTAATCACCTTTCTAACCTGAAGCAAGTGCTAAAAATTCTAGCCCAGGGTTAGACTTAGGTAAAATCCAATTTTTCTCCATGCAAACGTGATTCTGACTCCAAGCACGAAAATCGATCGTTGTCAATCATTTTTCTCCAACCAAACGTAATTCTGACTCCAAGTACGAAAAACGATCAGTGTCGATCATTTTTCTCGAAGAAATCTCCAAGCAAACCATGCGTCGTCTCTAAGCAAGTAGTAAATTTTCCCGAGTTTGACTCCAAGCAAACTACCACTGATCCATCGATACCGATTCATCTTATTTTTTCCATACCTCGAGCATACGGTCTCCAATTGACTTGAAATTTAAAATGTAGCCTTATAGGGCCTTCCTTGTCACTCCATACTTTTTGCACCTTGATTGGTTCAGAAATTGAGGTTTCGATTCGATACGTTGCCTAGGTGAAGGGCCAATTCCATACTTAGTCATTTTTTGAGTGTTGTCCATTGAATCCGTTCAACTATCTTCCATAATTTCAAATGTAATCGATTTTCAATCCATTTATTTTAGCCGAATGCGTGGTATCCCAGCCTGACCAAAAGGCAGGATAACATCTTTAGTTACAAATACATATAATTATATAATTGATTATAATATGTTTTTGTTTAGTTGTAATGTATTTTAGATTTACTTTTGTGACATCTAAATCATTAAATTTTCATCATGCAAATCTAATTTAAATCAATTTTATACACCTCAATTGATCTTATAATTTTTATGTTGGCACATATTTTAGTTTCTACATCTCGTTTGACTATTTATCATTTATGTGCAGTTTAAATCTGAATCATTACAACGGGTTTATATGTGCCTAAATTGTTCAATTTGGTCTGATTTTTTTTCATTATTTAATTAAAAGTCGATTTTGATTCTAATTTTGATTAAGTACACACATACATATGTAGTTAAATTGTTATTCGAACAATTTTTATTGAAAACTATTTTGATTAATTTTCAATTATTTGATTGCAAATAATTTCTTAATCAAACCAATTTTGATTGAAAATGTTTTAATTAAGAATATAAATATATGTTTTAATTTTTCAAAAAATTTTGATTGATAACAAATTGACTAACTTGTTGATTTGAAAATGTTCTATTTGCTTATTGTTTGCATTACTGTAAAACTATTTCAAATTAAAATTGTTAAGTGGTTTTAGGTAAAATTAAAAATCATTTTACATCTTCCTAATTGAAATTTTGATTTGACTTCGTTAAACTTTATATATATATATATATATATATATATATATATATATTTGTATGTATGTACGTATGTACGTATGTATATGTATATGCATATGTATATGTATATGTATATGTATTAGATTGTAATTCTTTCATACATATGTTGTGTTCAATATTAAGACATGGTTTACTATTATATATGTTTTGACCTATGTATGTTTATGTCTTAGTCCAATTTTTATAAAATAAAATTATGCAAATCATGAAAGTTAATTTTAGAATTTTTATATATATGTGCATTTATTTTAAATCAAAACATTGGACAGTAATTGCATGTGTAAAGGGGCTATTATGCTTACAATATATGTCAAGTGTAAATTTAGATATAAATGTCATTTAACATAAACACCGAGTCAAACATAAAGCCTCATATGAATAATAACCTACCATCTCAAACCATTTAGATATCTGGTGAGACCACGCCTCTTAGCGGAATGGGTTTTCCCATTACTAGTATCTTGTCCAAAACTTTATAAAAACCATATACTGTGCTCCTTCATCCACAATGGTAAAACATAACAACTCAAAATATTATAATGATATGAAAACAAGTAAATCAATTCTGGATTACCCATCCACATTCATTTTAACTATCTGTCTCTGGTATAGTTTCTAGAGTTAACCTATTAGATTTCATGGGCTTATTGATAACCTGTTTAAAACTTATGGAATCCATTTCCGGTTTCATAGTTTTCATGGGATCACTAAGAACCTATTGGCAAGGCCCTTGCTAATAACACTATTGTTCATGGGTTCTCCCTAAACCTACTGGTTTCTCTATTAACTTCCCTTATATCATAGTTTTCATGGGTTGACTAGGAACCTATTGAATTCTGTCAATAACTTAATCCGGATATAATTTTTATGGGTTCAATACAAACCTACTGGCCTCTGCCATCCCTTATATTGTAACGACCCGCCTTTTCCTTCCACAGAAAGATGCATCATTATTAAGAAAGAAAGGGATAGAAAAGAGAAAAGATAGAAAAGAAAGAACTAAACAATATCAGAATCTCACAGCGGAACGAATAAATTAATCACATAGTTATTACATAATATACAACATCTATTAGAGTTACATAGCTTAATACATCACAAATTAGACAGTTATAAAGATCTGTCTATTGCACAACTCAAGTTTCATACAAGACATCAACACAGCGGAACCACTATATATCTACATATGTTGAAGCCTTCTGCTCCAATTCTCCTCCCGAATTTGTCAAAGCTGACCTGAATCCCTAGGCTACTCGTAAAAATTAGAGTACTTAAGAGTTCAATAAAACAAAAATAAACTCTGGGTCAGACATGGGTCTGGTGTGAGTAAACGGGTTAAAGTTGCTTAACTTTGAAAAATCATTTAAAATCAAATGTATCTCATAAGACTCTTCGCAAATAAATATGGACAAGTTTTTCCCTTACGATAACCAAAACATTTGATAGGAAATCCAGTGATATTATAATAGTGTCTAGGATTTTCAAATAAATATTCACATAACTGAAATTGTTACATTATTAAATTCCAGCATACTAGCCACAAAGTGGGTTCTACAATCAAAACCGTAAGGGCACGTAGGGAAAATGGATTTCATTCAATGGCAGGGCTACTGGGGTACCGCCCGTCATAGTACATGGCCTAGGTCACGGTACCGAGAATCCACCCTGATCCCCTGCAACACAAGACCGAAACCATCCCTTACTGGATAGTCTCTAATAAGACAACCCTGCGGTTGCCGCAAACAACTGCCCACACAACCGAATAAAAAGAGACCTCTAGACAGGGGAAATCTTGTCATACTTGGGTGCTACCCACTTAGCCTTACTGCACCTCCCATGTTTTAGCCATTCCCCGTTGATGAGGCTTGAGGCTACGATTACCTTTTTAGAACACATATCTTAGAATTCTCATCGTCCACAAATGACGATGTTTTGAAAGCATTCAATCCATACAAGTTCGTTCCGAGTCCGAACGAAACCGAAGGCACTATCTTGCTACACTCATTTTGGAATCACCCTCAGAGTTTACGACCATAGTCCTTGCATTTTGAATATTCATCTCAAACTTCACTTGAGATTCACGATCTATCGTTTTATTTGGATCAATGTGGTTTTCGGATATCCAAATTTGGAAATCTGATCTCGGTCTCACTGAAATCCAAAACGCTATCTTTTAAGGCCAAGTTGTTTTAAGTTATAACAATTTAATTTATTATCTATATTCACACAGATAGATAATTCACATTGTCAAAGATAGACAATCCATATCATCACCATTCAACCAAAGCATCTCATATCACAGATCAGCACATATCCCATATCAGAGATATCAAACAATCCAAGGCATTCAATATCATTCATCCATCCATAGGCAAAGGTTAATTAGTCACACCATCTCTAATTAATTTAATTACCACTAATGAATTAAATTAATTACTTTAATTACTTTTAAACCCTGCTTACTTAACATTAATTAATTACAAACCTACTAATTAATCATCCTTTAATTATCCATCTTAATTAATCATCCTTGATTAATTATTCTTCAATTACATTAGGTAATTAACCTTAATTAATTACACAAAATAATTATCCTTAACCATTTACAGTAATTAACCTTTAATTACTCTCATTAATTACATTAATTAATGATCCTCTAATTACTTTCATTAATTAATTATTCTTATAATTAATTATATTTAATGATTAATCTTTAATTAATCACATTCATTAATCAACCATAATTTATCACATACAGAAATTAACTATCCTTTAATTACTTACCTTAACTAATCAAATCCTTAATTAATTATATTAATTAATTCCTTAATTAATTACACTAAGTAATTAATCCTTAATTACTTCCACTAAGTAATTATCCTTCAATTACTTTCCATTAAGTAATTCCCCTTTAATTAATTACATCAAGTAATTACCCATTAATTACTTACACTAAGTAATTACACTTTATTAATTACATTAAGTAATTATACTTAATCAATCATCAAGTGTTTATCTTAAACTAATTAAACTAGGTAATTAACTTAAATTAATCACATTAATTTAATTAATTACATTGAGTAATTAATCCCTTTAATTACTTCCATTAATTAATTACTCTTAAATTAATTACCTTTAATTACTTAGATTAATTAACCCTTAATTAATCAAGTAATTAGCTATACTAAATTAGCTAAACCAATTACCTTAAATTAATCACATTAATTAATTAATCTCTTAATCACTAGTAAATGATCCATAAATTTACATTTATTAGCCATCCATTAATTACCTTCATTAAGTGATTAACTTTTAATAAATTACTAATTAATTAATTGCACCCTTAATTGATTAAAGATAAGTTCTTTTCCTTAATTAAATACTTAATTTTTAATCTTCATTAGAAAACATTTAGGAATCAATTATATAGTTAAAAATATAATTTACTTAAAAACAAAACATTTAATTTTAACATTTAAAATCTTTGAAAACTTGTTCAAACTTGTTTAATAAATCAAACAAATAGTTATTCTTGAAAACTTAATTATCATATCTTTTAAAAACTTATTCATTTTAAATATATTTTAAGAACTTGGTTTAAACATCCTTTTTAAAACATATTTACTTTATATCCACCTTAAAAATTGGAACATTCTTACTTAAAAACTTGTTTTATTTTTATTTAGCTTTGAAAATTTGTTAAACATTTTCTTCACTTTTTAAAACTTGATTTTCTTTGCTTTATATAAATATTCTCATGTTTTATTTTTAAAATATAAAAATCTGGAAGTAATAATGGTAACAACCCGAGCAAGATGAACCAAAAACTCGAACACAACCCCGAGCACAATACGAGACACTTGCGATCACTTCTGCTTCGAGTCGAACACGAGATTACTTCAAGAAATTCCCCAAGCCGAGACTTCTTCCCCGAAGTTTCAAACTTCACCAGACACCAACGTGCACCGTGCACGTGCACGACGCTTCGGCCACCGTTGATCAACACTGCGTCCCTCCTCTAGTCGACGACCACCTCTTCTGACGACCTAACCACCCAGTTCCACCAATGTCGACCGAAAAAAATCAAGCCATCAAATGAAAATCTAGAACCAACCCCAACCACACAAATCCTCGTCGACGACAAACCGGACCATTAGAGCTCATGCCACCATGTCCAGAGTAGCACTACGTCGCCACACTACAATCTATTCCCTCGCAATCGAACACGAAGCATCAACGACGACCTAGGAACCTCATCAATCACGTCGACAAAAACCCACCATCAAACCCTAGTTCGACTACGCCTGCGCTCCTCGTCGACCTATAAATCAAGTGATCATTTTTCAATGATCGTCGTCCCTCCTACTACCTCTAGACCTAACCCCGACACCCACCTCACCACTGATCCACGGTAATCGACCAAATACCCAAATCCGACCAACGCAGATTATCTCATCAATTACTTACCTAAAAATCAAGATATTAATGTCTAAATTCATCATTACAATACACGATTCTATTACGATAATCGAAACTTCTAATTAACATGATCAACTTTTTTGACATAAATTTGATTAGCTCTATAATTATAAATTTTCGAAAAAAATTTCTAAATTTAAATACTTGTTACCATTTATAAAATTGATATTGCTTTCATACAATCATTTGTTCTTCAGAAATGTTAACCTAATTTTGATTATATATAGAGTGATTGAATTTATTAAGAAAAATTAGAGCCTGTCATTTAAACGGAGAACAGATTTACACATATACATTCATATGCACAGACAGATCATATTTATATATATACATCCAACTTCAATCATAAATGCAGACCCTTTTATTAAAAATAATTCATCACAATCATCAAGCATACGACCTTGAATAAGTTCTCAAGCAAAATGTTTACTCACTTGTTTATAAAGCAGAGAACAGGCTTCTTGTTCTTGTTTCTCGGAACTGATGTTTTTGATTTGATTTTCATTAAGTTTGAGTTGATTTCTTAAAATTGATCTTCTTATTGATTTGAGCATGAACTTGCTTGATCTTCTGTTTATGCTCAGGTTGAAACTGAGGTTGAATTTGAATCTTCTTTATGTTGTTTTTAGTTTGATTTTTCTTTTGGTTGTTTTTAAGAAGATGAGAAAGATACTTTAGAATGAACATGCAAATGAAAATAACCAGGTTTCTCTCAAAAATACTTAGTTATATAATAAAAAAAATTAAACAAAAGAGTTTGCCACTTGTTAATTTAAATTTTCCTTGGCTTACAAATGTACAAAACATCCTATTGTTGTTAAAAATGTATTTGCATGTTATAAGGGTCTTACAAATGTCAAATATGTGTATTATTATGTTTCTCATGTATTTAAAATTTGTGTAATATGTATATATCTTTATATGTTTATATTGATTAGCCTTTATGTTTATTTCAAATAAAATTTTAAAAGAAAGCATTTTAAAATGAAAAGAATTGAACCTTATATTAAATAATTTTCTTATCCTTTATATGGTTTAAAATGTTTGGAATAAAATATGTTTTAAACTTTCATATACATTTACAAATCATATTTAGATCAAGCAATATTTAAAAAGAAAGTAAAACAAACCTTTTTGTTAACCTTATTTAAACTTTAAACTTAAGTTAAATATTTTTTAAATAAATGTAGGTATTATCTTTGTTGTTAAGATATATAAAGTTTAATTTTAAATAGCCTTTGAAAAGTATTAAATTCAATCATAACTCCCAAATTACAAAATATATATTAAAAGTTGAAAACATATCTTTATTTGTTAAATTCAATCCAAAGCTTTCCCATTTACAATATATATAAATATATACATATATATACACACACATTACATATATACATTATAAATAAAAAAACATTTTAATATTAGCCTTGAAAATTATTATGTTGAATTTTAAAACATAACTTCAAATCACAATATATACATACATATATATATTACAATTTGTAAACATATCTTTTATTAAATTAAAGCCAAAGACTTCCTATTTACAATATATACACCAATATATATACATTATAAATAGAAAACAATTTTATTGGCTCTTAAAAGGTAAAATTTACCAATTAAATATTTATAAAAGAAGATTATAAAACCAATTTAAATGCTTATAAATAAAGATTATCAAATTGGCATTGCCCAAAATTCCAGGTCATCACATATATCCTAATTTTCATAGGTCGACTAGGAACCTATTGACTTCTGTCAATAACTTCAATCGGATATAATTTTCATGGGTTCACTACAAACCTACTGGCCTTTGCTAATAACTCCTTTTAAACATAGTTTTCATAGGTTTACTATTAACCTGTCTATCTGGCAACTTCTTTAATCAACATTTAGACTACCTATATTCTGGTCTACCCAACCTTGTGGATGCAATTCTACTCATACGGGAGTTAACTCAATTTATATTCACTACTAGGTCAACCTAACTAGTTACTCTGCCATTTCTCCTCAAAATACAGTTATGGGTCCGTTTAAGTGAACATATATGTTTATATATATATATATATATATATATATGTATGTATGTATGTATATGTATATATGTATATGTATGTATGTATATCTATATGTGTGTGTGTATATATTAGAAGAAGCAAACATAATAACACCAACACCTATGGTTAATACCCTTGAAATCATTTTCACATGAAACATGGTTGATCCCTTTAACCTATTATTTTATCAAGGAAAGCTTTTCAGAAACTCCGTACTTAAAATTCATTTTAAAACTCCTTTACTTATTCCTTGGTCTTTCCTTTAAAAATGAGATTGGCTTCTTTGTTTTGAAAACTAAGGCTTTCGAAACCTTAAATTTTTACTTTCGAAACCATTAGATAACCTTCTTCGAAAGAATTCAAATCTTCTTTTCAAAACACTAAGCATATGCCTTTCGAAACACTTTAAAACATCTCTTTCGAAACCCTCAAAACATACCAATCGAAACTGTTGATGTATTACTTATTAACTCTTAGAAGCATAGCTTCGAAACAATTGAAAGTACCCCTTTCGAAACCATTTGGAAGTATCCCTTTCGAAACCATTTGGTTTATTATAAATTTTTTTTTCAAAGTGAATATAAATGGAAGTATGCCTTTTGAAACCATTATACTTCATATAAAAGAGTTTGCGAAATACTGATGGCTTCAGAACCATCCTTTCGAAAGCATTAATCATATAAATTAAAACACTTGGAAGATAGCTTCGAAACCCCTTCCGAAGCCATTGCCTTCGAATCCATTAACCCTTTCGAAAGCTTTAGGAAGTGGCTTACTTCATTTATAAAACAAAAGTTACCTTTCGATCTAGTTCATTCAAAAGGAATAAGGTTGGCAGTAGGGTTTTGACTGGGTTGAAACTATTTCTTTCGAAAGCATTGAATTAAAATAAAGCAACTCATTCAAAATCATTGAATTAAAACAAGGAAACTCGTTCGAAAGCATTCTTTTCGGAAAAAAAGGGCAACAACATTTTCGAAAGCTATTTAAATGGATTTTGACCCCTTTGGAAGCATCCTTTTGAAAACAAGGTAAGTAAATATCCTTAGAGGGTAAAACAAAGGCTTCGACCCCTTCGAAAGCTTGGTTTTGAAACTATACCTTTCACCTTTCTCCAATCCACTACAAATCAACTTATTGACACCATGTGTATTAGTTTCGACTTGGTTGGTTGAGGTGGAAGTACAGAGTTGTAAGGTGGCGTACGATTGAGGCGAAACATAATTTCTAGGTAAAGAGTGTTTTAGTGCCTTTTTAAGTAACTTTTTTTAACTAACCTGCCTATTTGTAAACATTTAATTGGTTGCCATAAACTTTTTAAAGTCTTTCCAAACTAAAACTTCCAATAATTATTTTAGATCTAGTTAAAACAATTTAACAAATAAGCTCTTCCTTAAGCTAAACAAATAAAACATATAATTCCTTCTAAAATAATTTAATTTCCATAGTACGTTACTTAGGAAAAATCCCTAAAAATCATAGAAATTCACTTTTAATATGTTATCTAACATATATAAATTTAAGACCCAAATTTCTTCAAATAGTAGCCGAAATAATTTTAAACCCAATTTATTCATGTTCTTCTTTGAAAGTTCATAATAAATTTTCCAAATGTGGGAAAATTATGAAAATTAAAACCATCTCCAAAACAATGTTTGACATAACATATAAATTCCTTATGGCATTTGAAATCCAGTATAAATGATTTTAGCCTTAAAATCATGTATAACATTTATCAAACTTGTTCGAATATAACGTATCATGAAATCCAAGCATATCATCAACAAAAATCATCATAATGGATTTAAACTTAAACCCAAAATCAAATGATCATTAAAAAATAGAAATGGTTTTGATTATTATTCACCTTGTTTAGGATAAGAAATTTTATATGTGATCCTTGATTAATTCCTTTAACTTAATTCCTTAGCTTTAGATGAATTTTTCTCCTCTTTTACCCCTAAGTAATGGCCGACTTGCTCTCTTTAATTTACGTTTTTGAGTTATGAAAGATGAACGTGAATAGCAAGTAGAAATGAGATTGTAAGGTTAATGGGGTTGTGGTGTGGCTATTACCCATAAAGCCCATATTTTATTCTTTTATTAATTGTCTAATAAACCGTTTCCATAAACTCATTTTTGTATTTAATTAAGCACAGTGTTTAATTTAAATTTTCAAATCTCAATCTCTTTATCACTCTAGTGTTTACATTATTCTATTTAATTTATCCAATTAAATCTTCTGAATAATATTATTAAAAATTTATGGGTGTAACAGGCTCCCCTCCTTAAAGAATTTTGACTTTGAAATTCAGTAGGGACTAAATGCAAAACATAGCAATCGTTTGTCACAGCTCCTAACAAACAATCAAGCCTATCTGACTAGCAATTATCTATATAAAGCTAATACAGAACATACCCTCAGCAAATCAGGATAAGTATCTCTAATCATGTCTTCTGTCTCTCAAGTACAGTCCTTCTCGTTGTTACTCCATTGAATTTTCACTAACTTGATTGTCTTGTTCCTTAACCTTTTCTCATCTCTCACTACGACCCGAAGTGGTTGTCTAACAAAAGTCAAATCGGTTCTACTATCAACTCTTCCAACCCTGTCGAAGGAATCGTAATATCTGGAACATGCACGCACTTGCGAAAATGAGACATAAGAAACACATTATGGACACCTGCCATACTGCTTGGCAATTCAACTCTGTATCCGAGCTTCTCGATCCTCTTTATAACTTGAGACGGATCGATATATCTTGGTGCTAGTTTTGCTGACTTTCTAAATTGCATTACACCCTTCATCGTTGATATCTTGATGAAAACCATATCTCCAACTAAGAATTCTAGGTCTCTATGCCTCTTATCTACATAATTCTTCTGTCTATACTGAGCTTTCTTCATCCTTTCTAGATTAATTCAATTTTCTCTGTCGACTCTTTAACCAGATCTAGACCTAAGACTATTCTGTCTCCCATCTCCATCCAACATGCCAATAATTTGCATGGCCTTTCATACAAAGCTTCAAAATGCGCCATTCCTATACTAGTCTGATAACTATTATTATAGGAAAACTCCACTAAATGTTGGTGATCTTTCCAAGATACACGAAAGTCTAATACACAAGCTCTCAATAAATCCTCAAGTACCTTATTGACTCTCTTTGTTTGCCCATCAGTCTGAGGGTGATATGCTATACTCATCTTAAGCTTAGCACCTAACGCATCCTGTAGACTCTTCCGGAATTTGCTAGTAAACAAAGCATCTCTGTCATTGACTATATTACTAGGAATACCATGCAGTCTAACTATGTTGTTCATGAACAACTTAGCTAAAACAGGTACCGTCCTAGTTGACTTAACTGGAATGAAATAGGCACTCTTGGTTAGCCTATCCACATGACCCATATACTTTCATTTCCTCTATTTGACCTTGATAACCCGTCTATAAAATCCATGGGTATCGAATCCCATTTCCAGACTGGTACCTTCAAAGTTTGAAGCAATCCACTTGGCTTTTGATGTTTGCCTTCAATTGTTGATAGTTTGCACACTGCCTAACCCACAAACCCACATCCTTCTTCATACCTTCCCAATATAAGCTCCTCTTCATATTTTAATACGTCCTCATACCTTTAGGATGAATTGTAAACTTGGATCAATGACATTCTCCAATAACTTCTTTCCTTAAGTCCTCAACATTCGGTACACACAACCATCCCTTCTTTCTCAACCATTCTCTCTGGTCAAGACTAAAATCTCTTAGATCATAGATCTCAATTCCAACCTCAAGCCTTCTAATCTTCTTGGATAATACTGGATCCTCATTCTGCTTAGAAATAATCCTTTCGATCAACACCGGTCGAACTTCTAAATAGGATAACATGGTAGAGCTCTGACTAGAACTAGAAATCGATCCTAGCTGCACACTACAAGTAGTCAATGCTTCTAAATCCGTCCATTTTGCCAACATAGCTAACAACACAATCTAAATTCTTATGCTAAGAGCATCAGTTGCCTTATTTCCTTTCCCAGGTATATACTATATACAAATATCATAAGGTGCTAAAAGTCTAGCCACCTCTACTGTCTCATATTCAACTCCTTCTATGAGAATTAATACTACCTTAAGGACTTATGATCTGTGTATATCTCAATTCTCTTCACTAAGAGATATTGTTCCATATCTTTAATGCGAAGATCACTACAGCCAACTCCAAATCATAAGTAGGCTATCTTACTTCATGCGGTCTAAGCTGTTGTGACGTGTAGGCAATAACTTTACTCTTCTGCATCAACACGCTCCTAACCTAGTTCCGCATGCATCGGTATACACCAACAACCCTTGATTTTTCATCTGGAACTACTAACATAGGTGCATTGGTCAACAAATACTTTAACTTAAGGAATGCTTCCTCACATTTGTCAAACCAGACAAATCCTTCCTGGTTAACTTAGTCAAAGGTATTGCTATCCGTGAGAAGTCCTTAATGAATCTCCGCTAATAGCCAACAAGTCCAAGAAAACTTCTAATCTCAATCACCGTCTCTGGTTTCTTCCAGCTATTAACAACTTCGATCTTATCTGGATTGACTGATAAGCCCTTCTCTGAAACTAGGTAATCAAGAAACTTAACCTCTTTCTTCCAATAATAACACTTGGAGCTACCTCAACGTCTCAAGCACTACTCTACGATGCTCTTTTTGTTCTCTTTCTTCCTTAGAGTATACTAAAATGTCATCTATAAATAACAAACAAACCTATATAAGTACTCTCGGAAAACTCATTTTATCAGATCCACGAAGAAAGCAGGTGCGTTTGTTAACCCGAATGGCATTACTAACTACTCACACGAACTATACATAGTCTGAAATGTTGTCAATGGAATACTATCCTCTGCCACTCCTAACAGATGAAAACCTGTCACAAAATCTAATTGGAAAAACACTCTTCCTCCACACAAATGATCAAATAGATCATTAATTCTCCACAAAGGATACTTATTCTAGATCGTCTTCTCATTCAACTTACGATTGTCAATATACATCCTCAACGACCCATCTGGTTTCTTCACAAACACCGCAACTACTCACTAAGGCGAACCGCTTGGTCTAATAAAATTTCTCCCTTCTAGATCCACTAGCTATATCCATAATTCCTTCATCTCGGCCCGTGTCATCCTGCTAGATGGTCTACTTATAATTTCAGCTCCTGGCATAAGATCTATCTGAAACTCAATAGCTTATTTTGGTGGGAGTCCTGTAACCGGCTCAAAGACATCTACAAACTCTCTTGCTACATGAACCTGACTTTACCCTTCTCCCACTTCCATAGCACTTAACAAAGCGTAACCACCCCGGTCAGAGTTTTCCACTAAGAATATGATTCGGCTATGACTCTCGGGGTGTCTTAATAATATTTCCCTATCCTGGCAAAATATCCTAGCCTCATATTTACCCAACCAATCCACACACAAGATGATTTTGAAATCTACGAAAATAAAAACATATAGACTGCATGCAAATATGACATAATAAATCAAGCTCTAACTGATCACATCTCATCCCTAAAGTTGCATACCCTCCTATAGGATTCGCAACCCTCAAGAAGTAACAAGGTATGTGGGTTCTAAGCACAACCTATCAACCAAGCACTGAGATATAAACAAATGTGCTGCACCCGTATAAAATAGTACCCTAACTGGTATACTCTGAATCAAAAGCGTACCTTCCATCACCGTCTTCCCTTTTTCAGCTATAGTTGGCCTAGCATATGATGGTCCAACAGCAAAGACCTTTCCTCTCTCTGCCTTGCCTTGTTCCAAACTTATTTTATAATGCCCAACTTGGTCATAGTTGAAGCACTTCATGTTCTTCTTTTCAACAGCCTTCTTCCCTTGCATGACCGACATTCATGCGCATAATGACCTTTCTTGTCATACTTGAAGCAAACTAAATCAGCTTTTTCCTTCTTGGCACCCTCTCCCTTCTTCATAAAGAACTTTCTCTTTTTTCCTTGAGAACCCTGAGTTTCAACTGGATTTTCTTTCCTGCAAATAGCAAGCATTTCCTCATGTCAGATTGTCATTTCCACAACTACATTACAAGAATCTCAGAAATGTGGCAGGGTCGCACTAGCAATCTCGGGTCTCGATCCCCGAATGAACTTCTCATTTCTCTTGATGACGTGTCTATGGTAGCATACCCATATCATGACAACTCATCAAACTTAGTAGCATACTCAATTACTGACATCCCTCCCTGCACCAAGTCCATAAAGTTCCTTAACAATGCTGACTTAGCAACTTCAGACAAAAGTCTCTACTTGAATCTTCTTCAAAACTCTACCCAAGTTAATTCTTCTTCGTGAACTCCAATAGTAACGTTATTCCATCAATAAAGTGTTACTCCCTGCAACTGCCTAGAAGCTAGTCTCCTCTTTTGCTCATCATTTAATCCTAAGTCAAAGAAGATTCTCTCATAATGCAACTGCCAATTCTCAACTTCTATGACATCCTTCGTTCCCATTAATGGCTTCCTACTAAGACTGGTGTAATCTCTGCTCAACTTAGCATAGTTATTGCCAATTAGAACCATGTAATTAGCTTCTCAACATTCCCAGCTACTCCAACAGCTATTCCTGCTTGCATCAAATTAACGAAGAACTGATACATAATCCTCATATCCACAAGTGGATTTCCAGCACCTACATTGGCATTTGCATTTTGATTAGCATTTGCCTGTCAACCCGGGTTCTTCCTAGTGGGTCGAACATTTCCATTTGTTGTGGTGCTTCCTCCACCAAGATTTCCTTTTCCGTTTATTGCCTCCATATCTTCTCTCTCATTAATTTGCATATGAGACTTAGTAAGGTACAGAAGAATGGTCTAAGAGAGAGGGAAATACATACTTATACATACATACATACATACATATATATATATACATATCAAATACAGGTATATTACTATAGCATTAACCCAAACCCCGATCTTATTTTCTAATTCATTGGATTATATTCTGAAAATGTTGTTAGATTTAAAGTTCTTTTAAGTTTTTGTAAACCTATTGTCTTATACCAAACTGTAACATCCCCTACTTGGAGGCCCAGAACTAATGGCTATGGATATACACTCATCTATATTTATTAATCATTGGCAATCAAATATGGTAATGTTAGATATATTGATATAACAAAAACACCTTGATATGGAAATTTTATAAAATCGTTAAACAACTCTCTCATTCCATTTCAAATCATTCCAAATTCACTACATAATCTTAGTACGAGAACCACGTTCAGAGAAAATATAATCATTTGTAACATCCCTTGACTTTTAATAATGAATTAAAATGTTAAAAATCTAAATTTACATAGAAGGACAAAACAGTAAATTTTCACAAATAAATGATTTGGAAATTTTGACTTTTCTTTTGTATTAAGTAGATTTTTCTAGCCCAAATTCACATATATGAATTGTCAAAAATGGATATCGTATAAAGTAGTTACGGAGCATTTATTGTAGCTCGCATTTTGCGTCTATTTTTAAAATAAGGGATTAATGCTGAAATAAAGAAAAACTTATTTGTTAAGAATAAATTAAATGTGTATGAATTACACGAATAAAGAAAAAGGAAGAAAAGGGGGTACGATGAGGTATGTGCATTTAAAAGAGAGAACGGAAAGATATTCAAGTGCGTAAATGTAAGAATTTATTTTGAAAAGGGAGCATTTTATAAAAAGTTACAAAATTGTAAGTTTGAAAAATAAATGTATAAGAAAGTAGCAATTATCTTAAAAGAAGTATGCAAACTGGATACTAAATAATAGGGACATTTATTACGAAACAGGGAAAGTTCAGGTTTGAATGGAGATATGTCAATCTGTTTAAATAAGGGTGCATGCCATGTTATAAGAAGGAACGCAATAAATTAAGGTAGTGAAATGTTAACCAAAGAAAAGGAAAACATTAATGCAGTTTGAAAGGAATAACAGTTTATTCAAGAGGAAAAGGTTTATTTTTAAAATCAAGCATTTAATAAAAGTTAAACATTTTGAAAGATATGTTAAAAAATTATATATTTGGATAATAAATTATTTTATGGGAAATATAGAGAAGATATATTAGTTGAAAAAATATGGAATGGAAATTTAGAGTGTTAATTAAGATTATAATCTTAATTGACTGACCTAAGTGGTAAATTTGTTGCACTGATTTGGGCAATTTAATTGTTGGAAAAGGAAAAGAGTTTAATTTATACAAATAAAGGGACAAGAATAAAGAAATGATTTTTGGTATAAATAAATCTTCAATGGAGTTCTTTAATAATTAAAGTGGAAATCAGCATGTGTTTGTATATGTATGTATATATATGAATGAACTTCTGAATTAAATTCATGGTGCTTTTCCATATTTCATTTTAGTAGTAAAGCATAAAATGTGAATAAGTGTTATAGACTAAATTGGTATAAATGAATTAATTAGCGTAACATAAATGATGATAATGGGAAGATGTTATTTAGAAAGGAAAGTAAATAAAAATTGATTTACTGATTTATGGATTAATTGATGTTATAGGCGTGTACACATATTGTTAACCTTAGAAGGAGATTTGAAATATTAGTTATAAACGTGTCTAGGTTCATTGGATTAATGGTCTAGGTTTAATAAGATAGGATTACTTGAAAATAAAATAATCAATCAATGGTTAGGACTAATATAGATCTCCATTGAAGTAAACCACTGACCTAACCTAAATCTTCACTTTTCTCTCTAATCTTAATGGTTGCCATCTTCTTATCTTTCCTCCATTATTCCTTATATTTACATATAAATAAACAAAAATAAAATCAAAATAAAAGAACGAGATTAAAGAAGATCTAGCGATTTGAAAGAAGTCTAAGCGGATCTAGGAAGGAAAATAGTAGGATTGGGACCAGATCCAAGGGAAATATACTATCTAGAGATTGAAATTAAAGCTAAGGATTTTAGCAAAGGGAATTAATCTCAATAAAATCTCAGCATTCTTATCCTAATCAAGGTTAATAATAATCTAAACCATCTCTATTTTTCTTTATGATCACTTATTTTTGGGTTTAAGATTAAATCCAATATTTAGATAACTTTTGATTGGTGATATGCTTGGATTTTGGTATGTTTGATTTAAGAAAAATATTATATAATGTTTTACATGGTTTTAAGGGTAAACCGATTATAATTGATTTTGAGTGCTATAAGAAAATTTTATGTCATGTAAAATATAATTTTGGAGATGCATTTCAATTTTTGTAATTTTCCAAGTTATGGAAAACTTTATATGAATTTTCAAAGGAAATTTGAATGAATTGGGTTTAAAAGTTTATTTCGGTTATTTTTTAAAAAATTGATCTGGAAATTTTGTATGTTAGACAATATATTGAAATTAAATTTCAGTTTGGAGATTTTTTCTAAGTGATTTACTATGGAGATTAAATTATTTTAGAAGGAGGACTTTATTTCTTTATTGGTTTTGCTTAATAGAAGGCTGTCAAATTAATCTTTGATTTAGATGTGAAATTATATGGCAGTTATTTGGTAAAGAATTTGAAAAGTTTATGGAAAACAATTAAATGTTTATAAGTTGGCAAGTTAGTTATAAAGTAATTGTTTTAAATAGTATTAAATCAAACTTTATTTGGAAAAACAAGTTTACCTCTTTCAAAAGCCCCTTCTGACCCATTACTTCCTCTGCGACTCAGTCAAAACCAAATGTGTCGAAATAAACAAAAGATGAAACCAATACAAGGTATCACAAGGATTGTATGTAGCGGATTGGAGAAGGGTAGAAGGCATGGTGTCGAAACATAGCTTTCGATGGGGTCGAAACCTTTGTTTACTTTCAATAAATATGCACTTGCCTTGTTTTCAAAAGAATGCTTTTGACCCAGTCAAAACCTTTTTAATATTTCGAAGATGTTGCTTTCGAATTTGTTGCCGCCTCTTTGTTTAAATGGAGCTTTCGAATGAGTTCCTCTGTTTATAAATCAATGCTTTCGAATAGGATGGTTTTTACTTAGTCAAAACCTTACTGCCAATCTTATATCTTTCGAAGGTATTGAAGTCACCAATGCTTTCGAAAGGTAGTACTTGTTTCAAAATTGTACTAAGCCACTTCCTTGAATCTTTCTAAAGGGTTCAAGGGTTTAGAAGTCAGTGGCTTTGAACGGGGGTATCGATGCTATCCTTCAGTGTTTTACTTAATGTTTTAAAGCTTTCGAAAGGATGGTTTCAAAGCCATCAAAATTTTCCCTAATCATTTTTAGTTAAAGGTAAATGGTTTTGAAAGGAATGCTTTTCATATATTCACTTTGATGAAAAAGTTATTTTCAAAGATAAACCCAATAGTTTCGAAAGAGGCACTTTCATTGGTTTCGAAGCTTGGTTCTAAGAGTAATAAGTAATGCTTTAATACTTCTGAAAGTTTTGAAATAAGGGTTTCGGAAGAGATGTTTTAAAGTGTTTCGAAAGGTATACGTTAGTATTTTGAAAAGAAGATTTAAATGCTTTCAAAGGAGATTATTCAATGGTTTCGAAAGTAAAGTTTTAAGGTTTCGAAAGCCCTACTTTTGCAAATAACCCAATCTTATTTTAAAGGAAAACCATGGCATAATAAAAGAGTTTTGAAATGATTTTAAATATGGAGTTTTTGAAGAAATTTTTCCTAGCTAATAGGTTAAAGGGATTAACCAAGTTATATATAAAATGATTTCAAGGATATTAAACCACAGGTGTTGGTATTATTACGTTATTATTTTTATCTCTTCATACACACACACACACACACACACACACAAAAATTCACATTATAATGGACCCATAACCGTGTTTTGGGAAAGGGTAGAATGACTAGCTAGGTTGACCCAGTAGTGAATATAAATTTAGTTAACTTCTAAATGAGTAGAATTACATCTAGGAGGTCAGATAGACCAGAATGTAGGATGCCAGAATGTTGACTAAAGAAGTTGTCAGGTAGACAGGTTCATAGTAAACTTATGAAAACTATGTTAGAAAAAGTTATTGGCAGGGGAAATAGGTTCAGTAAACCCATGAAACTATGATTAGATTGAGTTATTTGTAGGGGCCAATAGGTTTGTAGTGAAATCATGAGAACTATATCCGGAATAAAATTGACAGAAGTCAATAGGTTCCTGATCAACCCATAAAACTAGGATAAGAGGGAAATTATTGGAGTTACCAATCGGTTCAGGGAGAACCCATGAAACAAATAATTTATTGGCAAGGGCCAATAGGTTATTAGTGATGCCATGAAAACTATAAAATCGGACGGGGTGTCCATAAGTATTAAATAGGTTATTAGTCTGCCTATGAAAACTAATAGTTTAATAGTGATCCTACAAACTATAAATGAGATAGTTAGTCAAATTGAATAGGGATGGTAAATCCTGAATTAATTTACTTGTTTGCATATCATCATATTATTTTATACTGCTATGTTTTAATCATTGTGGATGCATGATCACATTATATGGTATATAAAGTTTGAGGAAACTAGTGAGGGAAAACTAGTTCTGCTAAGTGGCATGGTCTCACTAGATTCTAAATGTTTTGAGATGGTAGATTATTATTCATACTAGGTTTTATGTCCGACACAGAGTGTATATTTCTTCCTCTTAAACTCTTGGGTGCTCAGTTGATTTGAGTAGTTTGAGAGTTGACGATTTCATATTCTTCTTAGACGAATAAGCTTCCCGAGATGTGCAGGCAGCAAATTAGCTAGTAGGAGTTCCTTTCTATTTTTAATTCCACTATGGTTTTGGTTGTGAAGGTGAATTTGTTTTATTCCTAGCTATATACTTTTATCATCCAAGGGGGTATCTTCATATGTCGCTCTTGGCGTATGTTGTAATAATTATCTTTTATCTGAACGTGGTTCTCGTGTTAGGATTATATAATGAACTTGAAATGTTTTGAAATGGAATTTGGAAGTTATTTGATGATTTTAATTTTTTTACATATCTATGTGTTTTTGTTATATCAATGTATCTAACATTACCGTATTAAATCATCGATGACTAATATAAACGGATGACTACAACATCCGTAGCCATTAGTTTTGGGTCTTCAACCAGGGGATTTTACAAGTTCGTATCAGAGCATAGGTTAATGAAAAACTTAAAATAAATTTAAACTTAAAATATTTTTCAAAACATAATCCAATGAATCCAAAAATAAGATCGAGATTTAGGATTCCCTAGGATTTAAGCACGTATTGAGAAAACATACTTGAAAATATTTTGAAAAAAATGGTTTTTCAAGAAGTTTTCAAAAATGGGTTTGCGTATGTGTATATATGTATTATGTAGTGATTTCTTCTATTCTTTCCTATACTTTCTTTGGGGGGGGAGTTGAATGAGAACAAGTTTTGGGAGATAAGATATTACCTTATATTTATTCTGGCATGAATGTTTGTAGAGGTTTCTCATACTAGCTAGCAGTTACAAAGAAATTATGGGTTTAAGAGTGAATAAGAGTGGCACCAAGTGAATTTTATAACGAGAATAGGATGGAGATAAAGCTTAAAATTACAAAAAAAGTACTTTATGACCTTAAGGAAAATCTCCCGATTAGAATAGAAACCCTACTAGTAGTAGTAGTTTGCTTAAAGGAATAGCTAAATCATTTCCAATTTAAGTTGAGCATTGTATCTAGAAGAATTTTTTTAATTTGACTATTATTAGAAAGAAGAATGGAAAATTTTGTGCATCTAATGCACTGATGGGTAGAAGTGGGCTTAACTAGTAAGATTCCTATTATCTACCCCAATTTAAGTGATAAACTAGTTGAAGTGTTTCCTAAAAATTTGAAATGGTATATGTAATGACCTGTATTTTTAATTATTTTTAATTATTTAATCTATATGATTATTGAATAAAAATGATTAGAAATAAAAATTTGATGATTTATCAATGTATTTATTGAATGCGAACTTGGATAAAATTTTAAATAAACAATTTCGAAGATTTAGGCAATAACAAGTATTGAACAGAATTCTTTGTATTAAATGTGTTTATAATCGATAGCTGAGATTGAATAATAAATGTTGAACTTTTTTGATGTAAATAAAATAATTGTTTGATAACTAAAATTCATTTGAAACCTAATATTGGAATTTACCGAAATTGGGTTATTATAAGTTATTTAAATAATTGAATTCTGAATTTAATATGAATGAGAATGAGCGAAAAGGTTGATTTAAATTTTATTTAAACAACAATGAAGATTGTTAACTTTTAAAATTGAATTTAAAGTGATTAAATTTATTTTGGAAAATTTCTTGCTTTAATTAACGTGCATAAATAGTCTTAGGCACTGTCTCGCATTTCGTGGAAACATGTTCCATCAGATATGTAATAGTGAATTATTATAGGATTACAAGTTTCATAGCGATCAGACTTGTTGTTTGGCTATGCGAGCTTGTAACGCGTAGAATTTATTTTCAGAATTTTAATTAAAATAGTTTTATTTTGAAATGCTATCTTTTGGATATGATGGAACTGGCTCCTGAAATTAGCTCCATTGTGTTCGGAATAGGGTTACAATATGTAGAACGTCAGGCAACATGCTTCATTAGGAGTTTGAAAATTTTATGTGTGAATAGTGTCAGGAATTTGTATATAAGGCGGCATATACTTTCATTCCACAAAACCCTATCCTTCAGCCGCTCTCTCTTTTTATGATTAATGACCGAAAGTGATTGATTTTCTCTCCTTGATTTCTCTCTATCTACTCAACAATATCACATGCCACCAAAACCAAAGTTAAAGATCTCGATGAGCTCTACGCAACTTACGGCTGGATCGAGTCAAAGCCACTTGAAATTGTCAGAAGTGGGCTTCGTTGTTGCCGTGGTTATTGGGTTGTCATGGTCAAACATGCGGAGATGGTGGATGCGACTGGTGCTAAAGTGGAAGGTTGGGTGGCGGCTGGGCATGGAAAACAGTGGATGAAATGCCGGCTGTCTGGAGTTGCATGTCGGGTTGAAGTTTGGTCGCGTGAAAATGGTTCGTGTGCGAGCTATTCCTGGAACGCATGTGGGAGAAGGTGAAATAAACATTAATAATTTATTTTATTATTTAGTTAATTATGTTCATAAATTAATCCTTATGTTAATAAACCATATCTTTTCATACAAAGTCCGATCTGAACGAAACGAGTCGCATTACGATTGTATCGACAAAGGCTACGACTTGGAGTCGAATTAGAAATCATTTGAAGCTGGAAAATTTTCAATTTCAAATAAAGGTGAATGTTCTAAACTGCTCACGAATACTAAGATATTTAGGTTGTTAGTTAAAATGATATTATGAAGTAATTTAATTTTATTGACTGTTGTTTGGTAATTCAAATTAACAATTATATTGACATACGAATTTAACTGTTAGGAATTTGTAATTGACAGTTAAATTTGAAATTGAAATGTTACGACCTAACTTTTTGGACGTTTTAAGCAGATACACATGTTGGACTCAAACCATTCAAAATGGCAGATTGTTATGGGGTAAATAAGAAAAAGAGAAAGAAATAAAACAATTACAGAATCTCGTAGCGGAATTGCAAAATATAATAATCAAATAATGGTTCATGAAGCTGTTTTAAAAAATACACTTGATTATTCTTTACAACATAAACATTATAGTTACATAAACAGGAATATAAAAATAAATGCAGTGGAATAACATGATGCAGTAGAAGACATATAATAGGCAATAATAGTACAATCTTCGTCTTCGTCCTCCAAGAATAAGGTCTTCAACCTGAAATGCTCAGGCTGACCCGAGCGATTTGAAAAGACAAAACACTCAAGTGGGAACTAAAAGATATTACGTAAGTTAAATCAAAGGTAGATATGAGTGTAACGGCGTCATAAATGTTTACGGGGTTTGACATCTCTTATCCAATGTCTAACGTGGGTGCAGTAACTTAAGAGATGTTCGAGATTCCCTAATCCTAAGGATCCATTAAACTACCAACTATGTAGTACAATATGCTATTATAATATGTCTACAGTAAAGTAAAAGTATTAAAATAGAGTTAAAGCATTACCATCTCCCTCTTAACACATTTTATATATTTCCATAGTCTATACAATATCGTAACTCCTCCGTAAACTAGAGGCTATCAGAGGGCACTCCATAGGTATGGTACAAAACAAACTCGTAGAAAGCACTCTAGGGCATGTGAACACGGCACTCAAGGAAATGCCAGGGTAGATATATCAATTGCGGATCCGGACTAGTGGTAACACATAACACCTACTACCGCCCACCTCGAGCATACTCCCAAATCAAAATCAAGGGTGGCCACAAAATCAATCACAAAGTCAAAATATAGTATCAAGGAAGTGTGCCCGATGGAGGAATGACTTCATTTGGCCCGGCATGGCTCCTGTTTTAGTCACATCTAAGTTGACTCACAAGAGTTTGGGTCACGTTATACCTTTACAGAAATCGTTCGCCAAATCATCCTAGTTCATTTCTGGAATCTCCACCACGTAGACAGTTGTTAAAGTGGTTTTCGACATTGGCAGAGAGTATGACAATATCTGATCTTGGTCTCTTTAACCACCAATGTCACCCAGTTGATTGACCCAGTAACATGAGGTTCATCAAACAAGTGTAACACAAGAGAAAAGGCACAGTTCGGCCTACAAACCTCGCTTGGAGTCTCTCCCTGTTCGGCATGAGTACCTCGTTCGGCCTACGCTCCTCGCTCAGGATCTCTCCTTGTTTGGCACGAGTACCTCATTCGGCCTACACTCCTCGCTCGGCATCTCTCCTCGTCCGGCACGAGTACCTCGCTCGACGTCCCTAGGTCAGGGCATACGAGGGATGTCAACAAGCTACCAAGTCCGCAACGAAATAAGGGCATTCGACATGGCTTCACTTCGGCCTAACTCACTACTTGCTTCGGTTCTCTTGTGTGATTACTACAAGTCACTCGATGGTCATCCAAAAAGTTCTAGACCAGCATTCCTCGCTCGGCATGGCTCGTTCGGCATGCCTGGCTCCATGCATGGGGGTTACTTACTATAGGACGAAATACCATATTTCTAGGCCCGTGAGGGAAGTACAACCCATCTTCGTCCATAAATAGAAGGCAGGGGCATACTACAGGGGGATATTTTTTCAAGAACACTAGGGGAGACTCTGCTGCTTTCAAGACTCATTCTCTTTCACTTAGCATTTGTATTCGAGTAGTTGGTGTACGGATTGTATTTGTAATCAATTTTTTAGAAAAGCAATAAAGATTAAACTCAACGTTGGAAGTTATGCCGAACCACTATAAATCTGGTGTTCTTGTTTCTTATAATTATTACTGCATTCCACTGCGTTGTTCCTCAGCTTTAATTTACCTTCTTCATTAATCTTTCTACACAAATTCTTCTTCGGGTATTAGTGACCAATTCTGATGCTAACATTTTGGTGCTTTCACTGAGAACACATTCTTAGGTTATAAGGATCTGCTTTGTTGCTACCGGATTGAAGAAATCCCCCGAAGGAGATCCACGTTATTCACAGGAAGACCGTTCATCTATTCAAAGTTTCTACTAATAACTCTACAATAGGAAAACCTCATACCAGATCTGCCTCACACAACGCAGATGTCAACGAGACTGCTAGCGTTCAATAAGTAGGACCCAACAATCAACAAGTTAATCCGGTCGTAGGGACTTTTGCTGTCCAAAACCATATTGAAGTTGTCACTAAAGCGGAGTTCAACGACTTGATGAGAGAACTCATGGAAAGCAAGAGGTAACTTAGCGAACAGATCCAAGCTAACACTAATCTTATGACTCAACTTACTCAACAACAACATCAAAATGCTGGAGGTATCCCCGCTCCTTACTCTTCATTTGATAGCTCGACTTCGTCCGATGAACCTTCCAAGCGTAGACGCCGCAACACAAAATCAACACAAGCAGGTGCTGCTGATCGATCAGCTATGGATCGCTTAAACCTTGGAAACCACACCCAAGTTGGAGCAAGAAACTTAGATTCTGGAGTGCGAGTGAAAGCTGGATGGTCGGCCCTTCAAGGTCCTAATGAAGCTGGTCCCCAAGATACGCGTTTGGAAGATCGCCAACAGAGGAGACACCAACTCGAACGATCGCACGGGATAGATTACAACCTTCCATCGTCCATACAAACCCCGGACCTATCGGTTATGATCAAACAGCTGATGAGAGAAAATCAAGACTTGACAAATGAAGATTGGGGGATATCTAGGAGTCATACTCCATTCACAGATGCCATTCTACAGGCCGGGTACCCCAGGAAGTTTAGCATGCCAACTATCCTGGCCTACGAGGGGAAGACTGATCCCTGTCAGCATGTAATGAGATATGAATGGATCATGGATTTAGCCAGAGCAAATGATGCAACTACGTGTAGATGCTTCCTGATAACATTATTTGGAATTGCGACCATGTGGTTCACTCGACTTCCTCCGCGGTCAATATCTAGCTTTGATGAATTAGCGACAAAATTTATGGAGCAATTCAGTATTCATGCCACTCGTCCCAAGGACGTGATGTCCTTGTCTAGTGTGATTCAAGCTATATGAGAATCGTTGAAGGAGTACTTACAAAGATTTCATGTTGCAGCTGCTGAAGTTAGCAACCCAAATGACCATGCAATTCTGATGGCTGTGATGCCAGGAGCGGATCCGGATTTGGAGTTTGGAGATTGGTTGGCAAGAAAACCTCCGACCACACTAGAGCGTTTTTATTCAAAGGCTCAGCAATTCATAAGGAGAGAGGAAGCCAGGTGGACGAGGCGAGATAATGCGCCAGGGCCTAGCAAGGAGGTTGTGAAAAGCAACATCACTGCAAAAAAAAAATCGGTGATAACTCGAGGAAGGTTTAGGTCAATGTCTAGAACAAGCCTAGGCAATCCAAAGGGTCCGAAGAGGAAATCCCGGAAAGAAAAGGGAAGCAGGGAAATGGAAACCAAGAATTCCAACTTACAATGAATACACTCTTCTGAATGCATCTTTGGAAAATATTTACCTGTCAACTTGTAATACTTTTCAACATCGAAAGCCATACCCAAAGGAGTCTACGAAGGAACAAAATTGAACCGGGAAGTTTTGCCGCTTCCATGAGACTTATGGGTACAATACAGAGGAATGTAGACACCTTCATGATGCTATAGAAAAGCTGATTAGACAGAAAAAGTTACAGGAGTTCGTCAAGAACTCGAAGGAGGGTAGACAAGGAACATCAGACCCCGGACGCGGGCAAGCTCCACGCCATCTAGAGGAACCTGCTCGAACCATGTGTAGATTAGTCATAAACATGATAGTCTGTGGACCTCACCCTGTGGATAAGAGTTGGCAAGAAATTGAGCGGTATGCTTAACTCCCTCAGGCATGTAGATTTTGAGTATTGTTCAAATATAGAGGATGGTCTCCAGCTAAGCAGAAGTGGACAATGACGGATGATATAGTTTTCAGAAGCAAAGATGCTGATCAGGTGGACGCTTCTACTGTTGAGCCGATGGTCTTCTCTGCGACAAACGGGCTAGCGTTTGTGAAAAGAATTTTAATTGATTGTGGAAGTTCTGTTAGCATCATCTTCAAAAAAGCATATGACCAAATGAAGATGGAGACCAAAGATTTAAAACCATCTAAAGCGCGCATCAATGGCTTAAATGGAGCAGCAACCGACGCAGTCGGTTATGTTGAATTGCCATTTGAACTGGGACAAGATGAACGTAGGAGGGTGCGCATCATGCCTTTCATTTTTTGGATGATGATTCTCCATATAATGTTTTTCTGGGTCGACAGGCACTGGCGGAGTTTAGGGCAGCTTTTGCCCCTTGGTATTTAACTTTGATATTCTCGATAGACAAAGGAGTTGGTGTGGTGCATGGTGATCAAGCGACCGGTCGTGCATGTTATGTGGCTGAGCTTAGAGAGGCCCAGTGGAGAGAGAAAGGAAAGGTTGTGGATAGCTCCGTCAGCACCCGAGTCACTAAAACTTGACAAGTAGTGCCCGAGCCCTAGCTCGGGCAACCCGATCGGATCTATAGAGACATAGATCCGAGAGATGATGATGAGGAACCCAGGGAAGTGAAAGCAACACTGGCTAAACTAATGATTGACATTCTAGTCAGCCTAGATGACCCGTCACGAGTACTTAAGATTGGATCCTCGACCCCTCGATTGACGAGGATCTCACCGGTTTCCTCCGAGCAAATCTAGATGCTTTCTCTTGGACACATTCTAATATGTGCAGGATTTCTCCTGCTATTGCGAGTCATATGTTGAACATAGACCTGAGGTACGTACCAGTAAAGTAGAAAAATAGAGGCATGAACCCAGAGAGGTTCGCTGCTCTTAGAGAGGAGGTGGACAAACTCAAAGCCAATGGGTTTGTCTATGACGCCCTCTACCCCGATTGGGTGTCTAACCCCGTGTTAGTGAGAAAAGAAAATAGGAAATGGAGAACATACATAGATTACTCTGATCTGAACAAAGCATCCCCTAAGGATAGTTTTCCTTTACCCAAAACTGACTAGCTATTCGACTCAACAGCAGGGCATGAGTTATTGTCATTTGTGGATGCATACTCGGGATATAATCAAATCCCGATGCACATTCCAAACCAAGAGCGTACCAGTTTTGTCACAGACGTCGGGCTATATTGCTATGTAGTGATGCCTTTCGAATTGAAAAATGCGGGAGCAACTTATCAACGTCTGGTGAATTAAATGTTTAAAGACCAAATAGGTAGAACAATGGAAGTCTATGTGGATGACATGCTCATGATGTCACGACAGTCAAATGACCAAATTCGAGACTTAGCGAAGATGTTTGATATACTAAGATATTATGGAATGAAAATCAATCCTTTGAAGTGTTCCTTTCGCTTTGCATCAGGGAAGTTTTGGGTTTCATTGTTAATGCGAGGGGAATTGAAGCTAACTCGGAAAAGATTCAAGCTATTCGGGACATACAAGTGCCCAAAACAATAAAGCAAGTACAAAGCCTGAATGGAAAGGTAGCCGCGCTGAGTCGATTCATATCCAGAGCTACAGATAAATGTATTCCCTTCTTTGATATAATAAAGAAAGGAAAGAGAAATTTTGAATGGACGCCTGACCGTCGGGACGTGTTCCGAGCTTTGGTAAGACATTTGGAAAGTCCCTCGGTACTGTCAAAGCCTATAGACCATGAAGTATTGTATGATACTTGGCTGTATCCCAGCATGATATCAGTACGGCTTTGGTTCGTGAGGAGGACCGAGTTCAAAAGATGGTTTACTATGTCAGTAAACGTTTAACGGGGGCGGAAAGAAATTATCCTAAGATTGAGAAATTGGCCTACTGCTTGGTGACTGCATCACGCAAGCTGCGTCCGTACTTCCAAGCACACTCGATCAGTGTTTATACCGATCAACCCTTGCGACAGATACTCCAATGACCAGAAACCTCTGGAAGGATGTTAAAATGGAATATCGAGTTGAATCAGTTCGATATTACCTACATGCCATGAAGGGCCATACAAGGAAAAGCATTATAAGACTTCAACGCTGAATTCACTATGTTAGACGAACCAAACAATCATGGTGTTGTTCCCCCCATTCGATTGAAACTGTACACCGATGAGGCATTCAACGACCGTTGTTCTAGGGCTGGCATAGTTCTGGTAATTCCTGAAAACCGATCAATTTGTTATGCTATGAAGCTCAATTTCCCAGCTACAAATAACGAAGCTAAGTATGAAGCATTGATTGCTGGCTTGAGACTCATCAGGGAACTGGGAGTCAAATCAGTTGAAATCTTTTGTGACTCACAATTGGTGGTGTACCAGGTGCGGGGAGACTATCAAGCAAAGGGACAGAGACTTCCCCATACCTCGCATGAGTTCAAGAGCCATTAGTAGATCTAGAGTATTATAATGTGCCGCATGTCCCGCGTGAACAAAACAGAGAAGCCGATTCATTGGCCTAGTTTGCAAGCACTGGCGATGCACAACAAATGGGATTGGTTACCGTCGAAACCTTACATACTCCGAGTATAAATGTGATGGAGATAGATTTCGTGTTAGAAATAGAAATTGAGAAGGAATCATGGATGACCCCATTCAAGAAATACTTGCTACACGGGGTCTTGCCCGAAAGAAAAAGCGAAAGACGACAAGTCATTCGTAAAGCTTCGCGATATATAATGCAGGACGGAATAATGTATCGGAAGGGATTCTCGGCCCCTTACTCCGGTGCATTGCCTATAATGAAATAAAATGAGTCCTGAAGGAAGTACATGAAGGAGAATTTGGTGACCATACTGGGGGGCAGACGCTAAAAAAGAAGATCCTCCGCTATGGATATCATTGGCCGACTATAAATTGTGATGCTGCAGACTACGTAAGGAGATGTAACAAATGCCAAAATATGCAAAAATCCCGAGAGCTCAGCCGACGGAACTCACACAAATGGTTAGTCCCTGGTCGTTTGCAATCTGGGGGATCGATATAATCGGTTCTTTACCCATATCCAAAGGTGGTGTGAAATACGCAATAATTGCGGTCGACTACTTTACCAAGTAGGCAGAAGCAGAGCCCTTAGCCACAATCACTACCAAGAAGGCCATTAATTTCGTTGTACGAAACATTATATGCCATTTTGGCCTCCCGCAAACTATCATTACAAACAACGAAACTCAATTCGAAGGTAGGGAGTTCAAAGAATTTTGTCAAAAGTATGGCATTAAAAAAAGGTTTACAGCAGTTGCTCATCCAAAAGCCAATGGTCAAGTAGAAGCCATGAACAAAATAATCGAGTCCATATTGAAAAAGCATTTGGAAAATGCTAGAAGCAAGTAGGTGGATGAACTTCCAACGGCACTTTGGGCTTACAGAACCACCCACAAGTCCGCGACTGGCCACACTCCTTTCGCATTGGCATATGGCACAGAAGTTGTTATACCTGTGGAACTTGAAGTTCCTTCACATTGTGTAACTCATTATGACCCTATGACGAATCGAGACCTTTTACTAGGATCATTGAACTACGTTGATGAAAAATGTAAAGAAGCTAATTTAAGGGCGGCTGTATATAGACACCAAGTCGCTCGATATTATAATAAAAAATCTGATCGAGAACCTTTGATGCGGGCAATCGTTTTTTGAAATGGGTTTTCCGGTCCCGTCACATATGAATCCCACATGGGAAGGTCCATACGTCATTGAACGGAGGTTTGGAGAGGGAACTTTCAAGCTAGCAACCATTGATGGCGCGACACTCCCCCGAGCATGGAATAGTGAGCATATGCGGCATTATTACACTTAGTCTATTTCTTACGTATCTTTGTTGCAATTATTTCCAGTACATTTTTATTTCGTTGATTCTTAGTTTTCGGCATGCAATAAGACAATTTAGTTTGTTTTCATTAATAAAGGCTTGAAGCCATCTTTTCATGAATTATTGATGTTTCCATGTGTGGTAATTTTATGGCGAAAAACTAGAGTTACATTATTCTGTCTGACGTACGAAGGCGCACAAATAATTTAAATCTCCAAGTCCCCAGAGCATGGATTGGAGTACTCTAAGTCCCTAGAGTTCGAATTAGAATATAAACGAATTAAGATCGCCATGTCCCCGGAGTGCGGACTAGAGTACTCTAAGTCCCCAGAGTGTGGACTAGAGTATAAACGACTTAAAATCTCCAAGTCCCTGGAGTGTGGACTGGAGTACTCTAAGTCTCCAGAGTGCGGATTAGAGTATAAACGACTCAAAATATCCAAGTCCCCGGAGTGTGGACTGGAGTACTCTGAGTCCCCAGAGTGCGGACTAGAGTATAAACGACTTAAAATCTCTAAGTCCTCGGAGTGCGGGCTGGAGTACTCTGAGTCCCCAGAGTGTGGACTAGAGTATAAACGACTTAAAATCTCCAAGTCTCCAGAGTGTGGACTGGAGTACTCTAAGTCCCGAGTATGCGGACTAGAGTATAAACGACTTAAAATCTCCAAGTCCTCGGACTGCATACTGGAGTACTCTAAGTCCCCAGTGTGAGGACTAAAGTATAAACGACTTAAAATCTTCAAGTCCCCAGAGTGTGGACTGGAGTACTCTGAGTCCCCGGAGTGTGGACTGGAGTACTCTGAGTCCCCAGAGTGCGGACTAGATTATAAATGGCTTAAAATCTCAAGTCCTCGGAGTGCAGACTGGAGTACTCTATGTCCCCAGAGTGCAGACTAGAGTGTAAATGACTTAAAATCTCCAAGTCCCCAGAGTGCGGACTGGAGTACTCTGAGTCCCCAGAGTGCGGACTAAAGTATAAACGACTTAAAATCCCTAAGTCCTTGGAGTGTGGACTGGAGTACTCTAAGTCCCTAGAGTGTAGACTAGAGTATACACGACTTAAAATCTCCTAGTCCACAGAGTGCGGACTAGAGTACTCTAAGTCCCCATAGTGCGGACTAGTTTATAAACGACCTAAAATCTCCAAGTCTTCGGAGTGTGGACTGGAGTACTCTAAGTCCCCAGGGTGCAAACTAGGATATAAACGACTTAAAATCTCCAAGTCTCCGGACTGCGAACTGGAGTACACTGAGCCCCAAAGTGCAAACTAGCGTATAAACGACTTAAAATCTCCAAGTCCCCGAAGTGCGGACTGGAGTGCTCTGAGCCCCTAAAGTGCGGATAGAGTATAAACGAATTAAAATCTCTCGGAGTGTGGACTGGAGTCCTCTAAGTCCTTAGAGTGCAGAGTAGAGTATAAACGACTTGAAATCTCCAAGTCCCCGGAGTGCAGACTGGTGTACTCTGAGTCCCTAAAGTGCGGACTAGAATATAAACGACCTGAAATCTTCAAGTCCTTGGAGTGCGAACTAAAAATATTCTAAGTACCCAAAGTATGAAATAGAGGATTTACGATTAAAAAAATTCTGAGTCATATGGAGGTGGACCGGAGCTTGGGTAACTCATCGAATGTCAAGTTATAGTAACAAGTTAGACAGTAAGCTGAACAATAAAAGTCCTTTGAATGGCAAAAAAAACTAAATTTTATTTATCGATTAAAAATGAGGTTCCACAACAATCCCTCCAAAACTCGGAGTCAAAAGTCTATTCACATTGACCATGAAAATAAATAAAAATAATTACATAAAAATAGGCTAACTCTCGTTGAACGAGTGTAACAACTACTTCTTTGGTTTTTTTTCCTTTCTCGTTTTCTCGGATGACTCCTCCCCCACGCATTTTTGTTTGGACGCATTGCTTGCTGGGGAAGTAACATCCAAGGAAGGAAGAGGAACTTCCATTGGCCTGGACCTACCAGGGAGAATGACCTTCAGAGGGCTATTCAAAGGATCGTCTAGTTCCACTACCAGGGGCTCGACCTTGATCTCAACTTTCTTCTTCTCCTCTCCCGCAAGTTTTCCCTTGACGCTCACTTTTGAAGTGTGTCCGGAGGCGGCTATAATCTCAACTCATAACTTTCTTCGACGGGTGACGAAGTTTTAGACTTGTCCTCGTCAAGCACCTCCATCGCTTGAGCATCAGGACCGAGAGTCCCTTCTTCTAAAATAGCCTCACTCATCTTCTCCTTTTCCTCTGTAGCATCATTGCTCCTTGGAGTTGGCTCAGGATCAGAACGGCCTACGCAAAATCATAAGAGACAAACTTTAGAATACAATAACCTCTCGCCAAAAAAGACAGCTCTTTGAACTTTAAGAAAAAAAGTTATGTACCAGTTTCTTGTTGACTCTCAATTGTCCAAAGGGTCTCACCCTCTAGAATGGGAGATAGAACATGAATGCTAAGGCCAGGATCTTCTAGGTCATAACCAGCATGCTGCTCGAACAGATTAAGTACTGGCCGACCAATCGATTAAGTAGAGGGAGGAACTAGAGACTCGGTTCCAGACGGACCGGCAATGACGTTCTTTCCTTTTGACGAGGAGGAATCTTTGCTATAGAGAGCCTTCACTGCAGATAAGTATGAATGCTCATTCCGCCTGAGAAATTCCTTTACTAAAGCATCCTCGTCATCCTCTTCGGTGCCCGACTCAACCTTTCTGGTCTTTATCAAAGTTTCCCATGCCTCGGCTAGAGATTCGAGGTAACCCTCGCCAAGAAACGTTAAGTCCCGATGCATGAGGACATGGGCATTATATTCTGTTATAAGCGGGTTGAGCAAGCACTTGATCTCCTCCCTGCCGGCTTCAGCATCTGCCTTAAGGCGAACATCGATGTCAGAGAGCGCCATCTTTTTACCTTCCTCGTGGGCTATTTCCTTTAGCGCTTCGGCCATGGAGAGCTCCTCATCTAATTTTTTTTTGAGAAGTCGACTGGCAACAATCTCATTGCAATATTGTCGTGACTCCTCTTGAGCAGCTATTTTTTCTTCTTTTTCCTGGGAGAGTGGCTCTTCCAAATCTTTGATGCATTGAGCAAATGCATCTCTCTCCCTTTGAACGAAATCTTTCTCTAAAGCTAAGGCCCCGTAGTGTTGAACCGCTTCGTCGGTTTCTTTCTTATGTGTCGCCTCCAGACGATTAACGACCACCGCTGTGTCTTTAGCACTTTTTTAGGCAGCTTCAAGCTGAGACTTGTATGAAGAGAGCTCTTCATCTTGAGTTTTAATGATGCCTTTGTCGTGAACAGCTTCGAGCTTCAGGCGATCGATTTCGTGTTGGCGCTCAATAGAGACTTCCGAGACTTTTTCAGCTAAATAGACAAACCCATCATGTTAAATGTAAACGTTGTTGTTACAAGCAATGGCGCTTTGTTTGATGTGCCTTGGAATGTGATGAATCATCGAGAGAAACTTCAGACCATCAAAGAATATTTTAGGAAACGTAGCCTTAAGCTCGACTAGCCTCTCCAATATCGACGGATCTTGTGCGGGAGTAGGAGGAGTTGGTCTCGAGACTACAGAAGTTTTGTGAGTTTCCTGGGATTGCCTGGCACTAGATGAACCAAAATGTTGGTCTCAGTGAGCCTCAGGCTGGGACCCCTTATGCTTAGATTTCCCTTTACCTTGCTCTGTTTGAAAAGGAGGATCGCGGGAGTAGGAAGACTGGTTGTATGTTTTTCTTCGATAAGATGAATCTCGAGAGCGATAGTCTCGATCGCCAGTGTCATCTCTATCCTGGTATTTGCCGGATCCCAAATCCTGGCCAGAATGATGAAAAATAGATGACCCACGAAGATGGTCGAGTCCATGATTATGCCCCCAAATCACCTGCGTAGAAATTGAATGACAACAAGTTAGCAAAAATAGAGTAACGGCAAAGGTTTAAGTGCAAAGTGAAGTGCACGTGTCCGTGGGTGTCCTTGTGTTTCCCCCCGACGGACCAGTTTCTTTATCTTTACTTATAGGAGTTTTTCCTCCTTGGTTATGGGCTTGTGCGCCTGCATCGCTCATTGCGGGAGAATGAAGATTAAGGGCTTCTGGATCATTGAAGCCATAGTTGAGAAAATCGTCAAGAATAGTGAGGTCCGACAAGCCTTTCAAAGAACTCTCTAAGTGTTGAGGAGAAGGGTTTCTCTCTCCACTGGAGTGATTGTGACCTTAGAAGTTCCACCTGCTGTCTTCTTCCTCAACTTGTAAGCCAATTTCTTCTTTCCCATCGAAAGGGGAGGCGTTACTTCGATATCGTGAACCTCGACTATCGGCTCCCGAGCGGGACTAACGTTCTCACCCGATACTTCGAACACTCTCGCTTCTCTAATCTCCCCCTCCTCAAGTGTGTCAGGGGCATCGTGTGATGAAGGCCCGGCTTGACTCTTGCCTTTGTCCAACACTGGTCCAGATGAAGTGACACCGTGATGGAGACTTATTCGACGACCTTCTGCTAACAGCCTGAATTTCGAGAGCAGATGCAACTTTGGGACTTGGAATATCTTGTATAGAAGTAGTCGAGGGATTCGAAGTTCCAACTACTTCTTTTTGAGAAGTTGGCTCGGGTCTATCTGAGAATGTAGCAGAACTCAACTTTCTAGACATCTCTAATAAGTGTTGAATATGAAAAAACACCTGCTTCAAACAACACTTGAAAAACAATCAACATTAGGCATAACAACAAAAATACTCCCCCCGTGTGGTGCGTGAACTAGTGCAATCGTTCGAGTACAAGTGTCAAAGGACTAAAAGTCATGAAGCTGATAAAATAAAGTACAAGTGTCCAGTGATGATTTTCAATTTTGAACTCGAAACTTGGCACTATATGTCGAAGGCTATTGTCTGTTTTTATCGAGTTAAATTCAGGTTTATAATTATTGAGACAGGGAAATTATCGGTCTGGATTGGTTGATATGCTTGTTTTCTTAAATCCTTGTCCTCGTTTTGTCATATGTTTAGGAAAAGAAAGTGAGTCAAGTCAACATGAACTATGTTCGAGTTAGAATGTTTTCGACTATTAATGCCTACTTCAAGATTAAATGCTGAGCGACACCCCAAGGACTCGACTAAACAACCACCTAAACTCTCTCACACGCCAAAGGCTCAATACCGAGCCACATCGCTTGGCACACTAAACCCAACTCATACTTCACTCTTGCATTCCCTCTTCATCGTTCGGCATGCGGGAGTCATGATGAGCCGCGGTCATACGAGCCGCATCACTCAGCACGCTAAACCCAACTCTTACTTCTCTCCTGCACTCCCTCTTCACCGTTCGGCATGCGAAAGTCATATTGAGCCATAGCCATACATTCTCCTCCAACTCACTTCTTCGAGTAACCTAAACCCTTCTTAAATGGCCAGTCGAATGTCACTCCAACTCGCACACCACACTCAACCAACACTCCCTAACCTTGCTAATTCATGCTGAGCCAACCACACTTTCTATTCCCTCACTCGGCAACCCAACAAGAACCTACCTCCTAAAAGCCTCCAACACCCTCTTCCTTCCACTTCTCCATCTAACCCTAAAGCAAGTTTAAATCTTATATTCATCTTCCTCGTCTAGACGACTTCTACCGTTGTAATTTTAAAAAGGAAAAAAAGATTATTATGAATTTGAGTCTCGTATGAAACCCTTAATCGGGAGAGTCGGGCAAGAAAAAAATTCATACCTAAGGAAATGGCTCGAAGCTTAGGGAATTCCTGATTTGAAATTGAAAATTGTTCAAGTTCGTTGTTGGGAGAGGATCTGAGGCAACATAATGGATTCGGGAAGAAAAGGAATATTAAGGTGTTAGCAGGAGTTTGGTGGATGACGAGTTCAAAAGTCTTGTAGAACGGAAGTAAAAGTAAAAGGGAGAAAAAGGAGAAGTATTGGCTTATATAGGGAAAAGGGGAGATGAACATGCATCGACCAAACGAAACGGTCAAGATATCTCGATGGTTCGGCATACATATGACGAGCGGCATGAGACTTGTCGAACGAGTGGTTTGGCATCCCTATGCCGAACGACTCATTTTGTATGTATCAAAGGAAGGGAAGGAAAGGACTCATGACTGCAGTGCTTCAACCTTCATTAAGCACGTTCAAATTCCAGAGGAGAGAATTGGATATTGGCTCAAAGCGTGTCGTGTTGATTCACACGGCACACTTTTGGGGGCAAGTGTTACCCGGTTGATTGACCCGGTTACATGAGGTTCTTTAAACAAGTGCAACGCAAGAGGAAAGGCATCGTTCGGCCTACAAGCCCCCCTTGGCATCTCTCCTCGTTCGGCATGAGTACCTCGTTCGGCATGAGTACCTCGTTTGGCCTATACTCCTTGCTTGGCATCTCTCCTCGTTCGGCACGAGTATCTCGTTCGGCCTACACTCCTCGCTCGACACGAGTACCTCGTTCGGCATGAGTACCTCGTTCGGCACGAGTACCTCGTTCGGCACGAGTACCTCGTTCGGCACATACCCCTCGCTCCGCATATCTCCTCGTACGGCACGAGTACCTCGTTCAGCCCACACTCCTCGCTTGGCATCTCTCCTTGTTCGGCACGAGTACCTCGCTCGGCATCCTGGGTCGGGGAATACAAGGGATGTTAACAAGCTAGCGAAATAAGGGCATTCAGCATGGCTTCACTTCGACCCAACTCACTACCTTCTTCGGTTCTCTTGTGTGATTACATCGAGTCACTCGATGGTAACCCAGACATTTCTCGACTGTCACTTCTCGCTCAGCATGGCTCGTTCGGCATGCCTGGCTCGGTGCGTGGGGGTCACTTACTGTGGGCCGAGATACCATGTTCCTAGGCCCATGAGGGAAGTCCAACCCATCTTCGTCTATAAATAGAAGGACAGGGGCATACTGTAGGGGGGCCTTTTTTTGAGAACACTGGGGAGACTTCACCACTTTCAAGACTCATTCTTTTTCACTTAGCATTTGCATTCGAGTAGTTGGTGAACGGATTGTATCTGTAATCAATTGTTTATAAAAGCAATAAAGATTAAACTCAAAGTGGATGTAGGCAGTTACGCCGAACCACTACAAATCAGATGTTCTTGTTTCTTATAATTATTATTGTATTCCATTACGTTATACCTCAGTTTTAATTTACCTTCTTCATTAATCTCTTTACACAATTCTTCTTCGGGTGTTAGTGACCAATTCTGGTGCTAGCAACCCAATGCTTATTTCACACTGGATGGTTCTTTTAAATTTCAAAAGTCAATTCATAATTTATATCAAAATATCATATTAGATTTCAAATCATATCTCTTTCGAAATCATATTCACTTTCAAACAATATTCACTTTAACATCATATTCACTTTCAAAAATCACATTCACTTATGAAATAATTGATAAGATAGGTTGATTAAATCCTCATTCCAAAATTATCACAATTACTCAAATATGTCATTTCATAAAAAGGTATCAATTTCAAAAACCTATCTTAGGTTGTATTATCATCAAGGATTTAAATGCAAATACTTTCTCTTTACATAGTCTGAAATTTTATAAAATAGTTTAGGTAGTCATAAATAGTTTTAATAGTTTTAAAAATAGTTTAAAATAGATTGAAATAGTTTAAATAGTAAAAATAGTTTTAATAGATATAAATTTGATTTAATTAGATTTAAAATGACTTAGATAGATTAATAATATATTAAATAGCTTTAAATTATATTAAATATATTTTAGTATATTAAATAAATTTAAATTTGATTAAACAGATTTAAAATTGATTAAACAGATTTAATTAGTTTAAAATATGTAAAATAGATTAAATTTGATTAAATAGGTTATAGTAGATTAAAATAAATTAAATAGTTTAAATTGATTAAAATACTTAGATAAATTAAAATAGTCTAAATTAGTTTAAATTAGATTTCAAAGTTATACCCCAAACATTCCAGTAACCCAATTTCGATAAATTCATTTATATTTGATACCTCGACTTTGAAATTCCAGTTTAAATCCTTTGAACAATTCATTAAATCAATTCCTATTTCAACATTTAGGCTTGGACTTTCAAAAATAGTTCAGTTTATATAAATCAATTTCCATTTCAAAATACCAGTTAACTGAATTCAAAATTTGAAGATTCAAAAACCATTTAATTTAACCAATCCGACATCCGTATATAATTTTCTACCCTAGGGCCACGGATGTTTATCATTTCAATCCGTAGTCTAAAAAAATTCGGTTGTCTATCATTTCAAACCGCAATCCCGAATTGAATTAAATAAAAATCCATAAAATTGCTCGAGTCTATCATTTCAACCTATGATGATTTTTCACTAATCTATAGATCGTTTGCGTATGTATTATTTTAACCCACAAAGAACTTGTAGTGTTATAACCATATAAATTATAACATCCAGTCATTCAATATCAACAAATCGAACATCTATCACAATCATCATCGAAATTAATCAATAAACATAAATAGATAATTGATAATCAATAACAGGTATTAGATTGACAATTTAATATTAAATTAAATGATGATTAAATGCAATAAAAGACAAATTTAACCAGAATAACAATTTAAACATACCAAATATCAATCAATTAATTTCAAATCACATCATAGATTTAATTTAACTAACATAAGATAGTTTAGTAATTGTAAGTGGGTTAAAACATTCACCTTTGATTTTAGCCCATAAAACCCCAAACAGAAGCACAAAACTCAACAGTCCCCAAATTCAACTAAATCAATTCATGTTGTATGGAATTTAAATATGAATCCAATAGAAGAAATCGCGTGTGAATCAAAGTTTATGTGCAAAAGATATTCATGTTATAATAAATATTATTAAAATAATAATTAGTACACAAAAAATTTAATACTTACGTTTTTCTCAAGATGAGGCTTCAGGAAAAGATTGAAGAACAACTAAGATGAGGACAGGATGTGTACAGAAAAAAGAAAAAAATTCACATTTCATAAAAATAGCTTTTGGATTTTCAAGATTAAGAGCTTTTGTATATGAGGTGTCAGGATAAACAAAATGCAAATGAAGAAATAAGCTGCAGGTTAATTAATTAGGAAATGAAGGTAAAGGGACAAAAATAAATGTTACGATTTATTTTGAAAGCTTCAGGCATTAATAATGTATAAGGAAATGTACATAGGAATGGTAAAGTTTGCAAACCAAAAGAAAGTAAAATTTTGTATACATGAAAATGAGGTGGCAAGAATTAAATAAAACCTAAAAGTCTAGGCTCAGCCATTAAATAGAAGGAGAAATGAATATATATTAAGTATTAACTATAAGGCAACTATTTTAAAACGTTCATGCAACAATTAACAACAAAAGAAATGAAGGGACCACGTACATCGCACAACCTTTTGAAATTTAATTTTTCTAAATCGTAACCAAATTAACTTCATTAACTCAAATAATATTCAAATTTATACGCATTTAGGTTTTTATCTATGCATAATAAAAAAAATTAAACTTACCCTAAAAATGAAAACATTCAATTTGGTTTTCCCAAAATTATCTTTTATTTCCATTAAAACACCTTTTTTGTTTAACACAAAACATGCGTTTCTTTTATTAAATCTATTAATTGCAATCAACATTTTCTTTCCTTTTAATTGAAATATCTAAGTTACATTAATTGCAATTACTTACAAAGTTAAATTTCAAAACAGACAACAAAAATGGATGAAAAATAAAACAATTGTTTATTTAAACACGTTTATAAATTTGTTGTTTATACACAAGAGTAATAAATAACTTTGAAATAGATTATTTTCCTATTCTTGTAATCAATCTGTAAGTTAAAACACAGTTCAATAAACATATATTTCTTCCTTTAAAATCAATCATTCTATTGTTTATTTTAATGAAATTAAACCTACATTCACAAACGAAACATTCATTTTATTTGATGTAAATGTTTTTTCATTAAATCAAACTTTCCTTATATTTTCATAAAACATAAGCTACTTTTAATTACACCTATTAATTTACAATTTGCATTCTCTCTCTTATTAATTGAAAATTTTCAATTACATTAATTTCAGTTGATTAAGTTTCAAAATGGACTAAATGAATGTAATGAGAAGTAGAACAATTATTTCCTATCTAATAGTAATTTAAACATATTTATACACTATTGGATACAAATGGTAATTATATATTACTTACTAAATAATAGTTTCGCATCTTTTATTTGTATTAACTACTATGTTTCCACTATATTATATTTTTGTCAATTTTATTATAATTAAAAAATCTCGATAATTTTTTTTTTCACTTTTTATTGCATCAATTATTGCCTTGTAAATATAATTAACATTTCTATTCCTTTATTACATTCAAAATTTTCAGTTATTGTCTTAACTCACATTAATGCAACATTTATTTATATTTATTTGTAATCGATTAGATAAATTGGTAACAAATAACAATTGTCACCATTTCTACATTTAGTAACATTTGTAAGTTTATCATTTACAACGAATGTCATAATTACTTACATAACACTGATTTTATTCAATTACCATAAATTATATATTGTCACGACCCAAATTTCAGCGTTTGAAAATCGACACCCGTACTTCATTTGTACTCAAATACCGCAGATTCAACCGTTGAAATTCGATTCGCGTCGGAGCTTATAACACATTAAGTATAACAACACAGCAGAAGAAAACAACGAATATATCATATATCTCCAATGAATACAATCCAAATATGATACAACACTGGCCAACATATATCAGAGCACAAATACAATGCTAAAGCGCAATAAATAACTTGAACTTGAAACACCAAGTGAGAACTACAATATCTGCAACCCCATCTCCAATCCAAAGCTAGCCCGAACCCCCATCAAGTAGGACTTAAGCAAGGTTAGTCATCGATGTGATCGCTAAGATCCAAAGACTCCAAAGGATTCAAAATAAAAGGCTGGAGGCTACCGAAATCTACATCTACAAGCTCTAACTCTAGACTGCCCGTGTGGAAAATCATGGGCACCCAGAGTTTAGATAGAGAACAACAGGTCAGTCATGTGACTGGTGTGAGCAAACAAAAATAGTTTATCTTTAATGAAAGCAAAACAAAGGATTTTAAAAGAAATCCGCAATGCTTTTTGGAAAATGAAACTACCATAAGGCCTCCCGCCATACACACAATGCAAGTGCACAATTGGAGGAGATTTCTCCTTATGATAGTCAAACATGCTTGATACGTAAAATCCTTTTGATATTATTATTACTGCATAGTGCAGAAAAATCTTTTGAAAGTATAATATTAATCTTAGCCAGCATACAACCATTATTGTATGCCTACTATAGCTACCATCTAAACAGTGGTGACCACCATAAGTAAATGGCTGGTTATACAACTAAACCCGTACAAGGCGTGTATTGGATGATTGGATTTCCAACAAATGGTCAGGCAAAGGAACTTCCTGCACCAAATGGAACGCCTCTAGAGGGACGCCCCCAAGAACCTAACCAGATCTCTGCCAACACAAGGCTGGGTTATCTCTGTAACTAGGTAACTACTAACACGAGTATGCCACCCTCCAGTCGTTACCAACCTTTATCCGAGGCGCTTATCAACCAACAACCACAAAGCAATAAGTTTGTAGCAACCACATAGGTTAAATATATGGGCTCCATATCATGATACCACATTTCATCCAGAAGGAAATGACATACCCTCAAGGGGCGCTACCCCCAAATAACCTTGCTGCAACGATTCCTGTTTTGACCATTACCAGGTTGTGAGGCTCAACGAAGTCACGTCCACAAAGCTACGCTTTACATAAAAGCCATGCTTCGATAAACAAATAATCAGCAGCACTTCGTATGCCACATTACCAAATTAGGAATATATCACTAGTAACCATCAACTACATAACCTCTGATCTCGTACGTCTCAGAGAAGGGTGTTAATCTAAGAGAATAAATTCTCCGCCACCAAACAAAAATGTATTTGATAGAAACTACCTTTACATCTCAAAGTGTAATGTCAGACACACATCCATACAAATCTGTTCCGGGTTCGAGCAGAACCGAAGGCACTTCAAAAGAAGCCCTTACAAATCCGGATAATGCCTAATCACGTACGGACTTCCCATCACAAAGGATGATCAAATCTCTATATCGAGGATCAACCGGTGCAGAGACATTCGACGAGTTATCCTTTCGCTTTCGAAAATATATGGTCTTCACCACCGGTCTTCAAATGCTATCCATAACGTCGTATCATTATTCGGAATGGGTTATATGACACAAAGTCCTCTCTCGACTAAACCGAATAATGAGCGCAATATTTAAAAACATTTTTATATTAGGATTTCAGTTAATCACAACTTAAAGCCCAAAACCTTTCTTCAAATGGTTTAAACAAATTATCATTTTCAAATCTTTAAACAAAAAGATTCACTTCACAAAGTTCACTAATCTTTCACAAAAATTCATTCATAGCTTTCAAACAAATCAATTTCAAATCTTTTATAAAAGATACACCTTTAAGATCCTCTTTAATTTCAAAACAAAGTTCAACAATTCTTCACAAAGATTAATTCATAGCTTTCAAAACTATTTCAATTCCATTTCAAACTTGAAATCTTTCAACACAAATTGGAAATCCTTTCTTTATATGAAAGCTATTATTATTTGAAAACAAATAGTTTTCGTTTCGAAAAAATCCGATTACATTTGCACGAGTTAAAGCCCTTTAAGTATAAACCTAGGGTTAAATTCAAATTTCCAAAATAATATTTTTAAAATGGTTTAAAACCCATATAAACACATTTATAACTTGTATAAACTTTTTAAACCATAATTTCCAAACATAGAATTTAATTTCAAATCTTGAATTTAAATTCAAATCAAACTATTTAAATTTCAAAACTTTATCAAGTTATTCGAAATAACTTTTATCTTCAAAACTCCCTTTCAAAAGATTTTCATATTTAACCCAATTCCATTTCCAAAACCATTGGGATTCAAAATTCAACTTTAAAACCATTTCAAAAATCTGTGACTTAACAAATTTCCTCGTGTAATCTGTATTTGTGTGTGTATAAATTAGTCTAGGGGTTTCACACAATAGTGCAACATCATCAATCATCACAGATTCAAGCACATCAATATCGATAAGCGGTATGTTCCTATAATGCTTATCTTCCATTCACAGATCCATAGATAAATAATATGCATTCATCACAGATAAAATAAATTACATTCATCACAACTCGAATCAAAATAATTCATATCACCAAGCATCATACATCAAGGATATCAAACAATTCAAAGCATTTCACACAATTCAAACATCCATAAGTAAGATTAATTATTCATATGATTAATTTAAATCAGATTAATCACTTATGAATAAATTATTAATCTTGGTTAATTAATATTAATTAATTATAAACCATCTTAATTAATAAACCTTTAATCATTTATTAATTAACCTCTCAAATAAATTAATCAACTTTTGATTATTAATTAATCAACCTTTATTCACTAAATAATTAAATTTTAATTATTTAATTATCCATTAAATTAATAACCCTTAATTAATTAATTAATTAATTAACCCTTAGTTAATTACCATTTAATTAATTATCCTTAATTAATTACAATAGGTGATTATCCCTAATCACTTTCATTAAATAAATCTTTAATTAATTAATTATCCTTAGATTAATTAATAATTCATATAAATTAATTATCCTTAATTAATTAAAATAATTAATTATCTCTAATTACTTAATTAACTTTAACCATTAATTAATTACTTTTAACTAAGTAATTATCATTAAGTAATTAATTACCTCTAGTTACTTATATTAATCAATCTTCTAATTAATTAATTATCCTTAATTATGAAATTAATTAACCTTAATCAATCTTTGATTAAGTAATTATCCTTTAAAATAATTATCCTTTAATCATCTTCATAAATCAATTCTTCCTTAGTCACTTTCCTTAGTTAATTAACTCTTAATTAATCACATAATTAAATTAATCACCTTGACTAAAAACTAATTAACCTTTAATTATATTGATTAAATAAGCACCTATCTTAAGTAATTAATTATAAAAATCCATCTGAAAACATTTAAAAATAAATCACGTAATATATTACTTTTGAAAACCAATCATTTGAAAGCATTTGAAAGCATAATTTTCATTTTAGCTTCTAAAAAATAATTAATATATTTTGAAAACTTGATTATATTTACCATTACTTTTTAAAACTTGGTTCACCCTCTTATGTCTGTTAAAAACTTGTTTAAACATTTATATTGTTTAAACATTGTTAAATATTTACTTAAAAATTTAAAAATCCTGCTGCAACATCAATGACCCGAGTCAAATACTAACACACCTGAGCTCAACTTCGGGTTAACTCATGACTTCACTTGCTTTGACTCGCACAAGTCTCTACCCGAGATCGAAATCGAGGGAAACATCATCTTCCCAATTCGAAACAAAACCAGGCACATCAACGTGCATTGTGCATATGCACAGTTGCTCTGACCACCGTTGATCAACACTGCGTCCCTCCTCTAGTCGATGACCATCTCTACTGACGATCCGACACCCCAGATCCACCAATCTCGACCGAAAACAAAATCGAGCTATCGAACAAAAAACTGGAACAAAGCTCGATTAACAAATTCCCCTGCCGCCGTCGATCACGTCAACTGGAGCCCATGGCCCTCCTTCCAGAGCTGCTTCACGTCATCATGTCACAATCATGACCCTCGCAATTGAGCCCGATGAACCATCGCTGTCGAACGAAGCTCGACATCCTCATGACCCAAAACCCAGTCACAAACCCTAAATCTCCCCTATGTGGCCACTTCTCCCATCAAAAAAAATTCCTACCCAATTTTTCTGAGTTCCCCTACTCCTCGTCCTCCTCCAGCTTGATTCTCGATCGTTCCCTTGCCGTCAATCGACGGTAGTTGGCCAAAAACTAAAAATCAATCATCACAGCATATCATCACAATCTCTACACTAAAAATCCTGATTTTTCTCCCTAAATTCATCATTTACCATTACAAATCTGTTTACGGATTCAAATCATAAAATTAAAATGTTTGTTTTTAAGCTATACTCAAATCATTACTGTATCTTTTTATTTTTGAAATAATTTCTAAATATAAAACCTTGAAACTATTTTTAAAATTAATACTACACTGTTATAATCATTTCATATTTACAAATCCTAGCCTAAAATCAAATGTATGGGAAGATATGAGTTCTTTTCTAATACATTTGGAGCCTGTTATAGGAATAAAGATTATATATATATATATATATATATATATATATATATATATATATATTTCACAGACATTCTACTGTATTATCCTATTTTTGAATTAATTACTTAATATAAATTGCAAAACTATTTTTAAAATTGGCTTTACCTAGTTATCATTACTTTTCATTAGAAATTTGGAGCCTAAAATTACTTAAATAGAATGATTTTGAATTTTCTAACATGTTTTTAATACCTGTAACAAGAACAGAGATGTTCCTTCCTGTTCCCAAACATGCATAGGCAAACATAAACAAATATACACATTGGCATGCATGCACATTATCATTCATTCAAACAACTTCAAATATATATATATATATATATAAGTTTAACGGTTCGCTCACTTGTGTATTGATTAATCAGAGGAGTAGGAATTTGAAAACTGGGGAATGCTTTTGCCAACTGAAAACTTGATTTTGCCCTTTGAAGCTTTGATTTGAACTTCAATCTTGTACCTTTCTTTGCTATGATTAACTTGAAGTTGAAAACTGAATCTAGCTATGTTGTTTGATTTTTTTTTGAATCTAATCTTTGAACTTCAGGTTGATTATTGATCGGGTTTGTAGTTTAATTGCTTAAGGTTTTAAATCTTTGGTTTTACTTTACAAGCTTTTGGTTTTAGCTTGCAAATGAATGAAAGAAGAAATATTGAAGAGTGAAAATAGCTTGATTTCACATTTCCTTTCTTATGCATGTTAATATGATTTTCAAATTAAGAGAAATTTACATTATGTCACTTGTCATTACAAATCATATTATGCTTACATTTGTTTCTTAACATGAACACTTGTTTATGTGTTTATTTTCCCTCTTACAAATGTCATTTGAAATAATTTTTATGTTTAAATACCTCACTTACTTAAATTTATGAATTTTGTTTTAAACCCTTTTCATTTTATTTATTCATATATTAATGTTTTTATAAACATCTTATTTACATATGTATTATATTTTAAACACTTTAAATAATATTTAAATATAACTTTATATTATATTTCCTATTTAAATAAATACATTTTCTTTATTAATCATTTATAAAATCTTTTAAAAAAATGGTTTTAAAATTAAATTATACATGAATAAATATATTAGAATTTTCAATACATTTTAAATATCCGGATCAAAATTTTATTTACAATCCAATTCTATTTAAAATATTTATTTTGAGTTTCAAATTTAAATTATAAAATAAATAGTATATATCTTATTAAATTTGAAAAATTCAAACTAATCCACAATTTAATCCAAAAATATATATAAATTATCAATTTAAATTTAAGTTAAACATCGGGATCGTTACATATATTATTTCATTAATTGATTCAATATTTACATTTGTTTTCTTATATTCAATTTATAACCAAGTACAACATTTAAATCATTTCAATTAATTGAACTTTCGTTAAAATTGTTAATAATTGACTTAAATTGACATTATTGCCTTCCATTCTAGTTATTATTTCATTTATAATTCACAATTTTTTTATTTCTCCCATTATTAACTCACAAAATCTTATTAAATTATTTATTTTTAATTAGCGAAAATTACGGGTCGTTACACTCTCCCCAACTCAAAAGTTTTCGTCCTCGAAAATGAAAAGTACAGTAAAGAAGAAAATAAGAAATCAATATATCTTACTCAAAAATTAAATTTATAAACAACTAATTTACATAATTAAATAATTTAAATAAATATATCAATATATAACAATTAAATCATTTTATATTCAAGTTTATAAAAGTTTGAAAACATTTCATAAAAAATTTCTAAGTCCAAAATTTAAGGAAAATTTCGGCAATCTCCTTTATACGGAGAGGTCTAGGAGAAATAATAATATCAATGATAGCAATATATATCATATTTTTCAAAATAAAGTATACCAAACCACGGGAAAATAATAAAATATCGCTATAAAACCGTAATCCGAAAACGTACCTATTTGTCGGGTAAACAACGCTTATTTTATGAAACCAAAAGCAGTAGCAATTGCTTCCACAGCCTGTATTTCACTTATGTAACCTAAAAGAGTTAATAATTACATAAAAGAGAAATATTTAAGTTGTTTCAACTAATAACAACAAAACAACACAACATATAATAGTCACTTACAAACCAACAATACAACCATCATATCATCACATGCAATCAAGGAAATCAAACGTACATCCATAGCAACCAACCAATGGTTTGTTTGGGTTCTGAACTTTTAATCATATAAAAATGATAAATAAACTACTAAGTAAACCATACACTTAACAGTCATAGATAAGACTCAATATATTATTTATACATCTCTATACAAAATAGCAGTATCCTTTCCCAACCAATCCATAAGCCCAAAAAACGAAGAATTCAACACCCTTTTAAGTTTAATCTATTTATCTTTTTCACATCGTTTATTATTCATTTTTTCCCATGTAATGATTTTCTTTAATTCACATTCATTACTTACAAAATTTTAATTTCCATTCATTCATGTAAGGCTTATTTCCTTAATTTAAATTATTTACTTACATAAGTAATATCCATTTCAATTATTTGGATCATAAATGAATTTCATTATTGAAGTATTGTATACATTTATTTCATACTTCACATTTACAATTTAGTTTGATTTCCCCTTTTTCCTTTACCTTTCTTTTCTCATTCATATAATGCTTATTTTCATCAATTTACATTCGTTATTACGTACAAAAGTTCATTTCTCCCTTTTATTCATACTGTGCCTGTTAAATTTCTTTACATTTATCACATACAAAATTCATTTCCATTCATTTATACAATACCATTTTTCTTTTCATTACTTTGCATTTATTTCTTACATAAGTTATTTCCATTTCAATTATTAGATTATTTATAATTATGTAAGTCTCTTTACAGCTTAATTCATCATGAATAGATATTTCCTTTTCACATTTTATTCTTCCATATATAGTACTATTGAATACTAACACCATTTCTAAATCTATTTCAATATTCACTGAAGTTATAATCATTCAATTTATATAGTATTCATTTTAATTGTAAATGGCTTCAATGTTAATTCAAGTTTATAATTGTTTACTTACAGTATTCACCTTCACCATTCAATCTGATTATGGATAGCTTAAATGTTAACTTAAGCTTATAATCATTTCTCTTACATTATTCACTTTTATTACATTTAATTAGCAACATCTCAAACTATTAACTTTAGCTTTTAACAATTTATAACATTAGAATGCTTATTTATAGAAGCAATTCCATTAGACACTTTCATTTTCCAAGTTTTTACTTGTACAACATTCTATTACATATCCTATTTAACACTACAACTTTTTACATTTTGATAAGTTATATATATAATGTCTTTAAGAATGCAATCGAATATTATCCAAGGTTTCTCTTATTTATTTAGTTAACAAAATGTTCAATAGTTACCATTTCTTATTTTTATTTCCTTTTTATTTACTGTTTATTTATTTTAAATTTTATTATCTATTTTATTAATCATTTTAACATCAATTTTCTTATTTTCATTTTAGAAATTTCCAGTTATTAGTATAGTCAATATTAGATTCATTATAATAATTTCAATTTCTAAATTATAGAAACTTAAGAACTAAACAACCGGGTTTCATTTTATTTATTTTAAAATAATATATATAATCATATCTTACATATATATTGATATCAAATCCAACTCTAGAAATAAAAATTAAGTTTCATTTATCAATGGATATGCAATAAAACTACTATAGCGATCTTTCCACTTTGAAACTCGAAAATGAACATCGATGATGCGTGCACTCATCACCGAAATTATTTTCTAGCGGTAAGACAGGGAGTACATAACTTATTTCATTTAAAAAAATTATTTTAAAACATTTTTTTTCAAATTAGTTTGAAATATTTGTATCAAAAAATACTTCTAAATACTACTAATATTATATTCCAAAATCTTTCGAAAGAATTTTTTGGAAATCCCGGAACTTCAGTTCTAAACCTCCAATTTATATTTACTTTATTTGTATATCCTATTGTTCAATCAATATTCATAAAAAAATTCTACCTAACAAACAACATATTACATCCAACTATATCATTTATAAAATCTATTATTTTATATATAAAACATATAATAGGAAAAATTGTTTCATTTACCTATTTTTCAAAACAAATATTATGTTAGTCTACCCTACTTAGTGTTTAGAAATCCCTATCGATGTCATGACGTCCTATGCACCGATCAGAATTTATAAATACAAAATGGAACAAATTAACACAATACAAAAACCTTTTATAACACTAACACATACGCTCTCTCATATATAAACACTCAGTGACTCGTTCTAGGGTATTGCTACCCTATTTATTATGAGTCGGACCCCACAAAGCTAAGGTCATCGCTAAGCAAAGCTCTATTACCAACTGTAACGACCTTCCTTTTTTGGACGTTTTAAGTAGATACACATGCCGGTCTCAAACCATTCAAAAGGCCAGATTGTTATAGGGTAAATAAGAAAAAGAGAAAGAAATAAAACAATTACAGAATCTCGCAGCGAAATGACAAAATATAATAATCAAATAACAGTTTATGAAGCTGTTTTAAAAAAATACACTTAATTATTCTTTATAACACAAATGTCAAAGTTACATAAACAGGAATAAATAAATGCGGCGGAATAACAATTATGTGGTAGAATACATATAATATGTAATAATAATACAATCTTCGTCTTCGTCCTCTAAGAATAAGGCCTTCAACCTTGAAATGCTCAGGCTGACCCGAGCGAATTGAAAAGATAAAACACTTGAGTCAGAACTAAAAGATCTTATGTAAGTTAAATCAACGGTAAATATGAGTGTAACGGCGTCAGAAATGTTTACGGCGTTTGACATCTCTTATCCAGTGTCTAACGTGGGTGTAGGAACATAAGAGATGTTCGGGATTCCCATCTTCTAAGGATCCGTTAAACTATCTACTATATAGTATAATACGCTATTATAATATGTCTACAGTAAAATAAAAGTATTAAAATAGCGTTAAGGCGTTACCCATATCCCCCTTAACACACGTTATATATTTCCATAGTCTATACAGTACTGTAACTCCTCCGTAAACTGGAGGCTATCAGGGGGCACTCCATAGGTATGGTACAAAACAAACTTGTAGAAGGCGCTTTAGGGCATGTGAACACGGCACTCGAGGCAATGCCAGGATAGATATACCAATTGCGGATCCGTACTGGTGGTAACACATAGCAGCTACTACCGTCCACCTCGAACAAAATCAAGGGTGGCCACCAAATCAATCACAAAGTCGGAATATAGTATCAAAGTAGTGTTCCCGATAGGAGGAATGACCTCACTTGGCCCAGCATGGCTCCTGTTTAAGCCACATCTAAGCCAACTCACGAGAGTCAGGGTCACATCATACCTTTCCAGTAATCATTCGCTAAATCATTCTACTTCATTTCTGGAATCTCCACCATGTACACAGTTATTAAAGTGGTTTTCGGCATCGGCAGAGAGTATGACAATATCCAATCGCGGTCTCTTTAACCACCAGATGCTTATTTCACACCAGATGGTTCTTTTAAATTTCAAAAGTCAATTCACAATTTATATGAAAATATCATATTCGATTTCAAATCATATTTCTTTTGAAATCATACTCACTTCCAAACTATATTTACTTTAAATTCATATTCACTTTCAAAAATCATATTCACTTATGAAATTATCGATAAGATAAGTTAATTAAATCCTCGTTCCAAAATTATCACATTTACTCAAATATGTCATTTCACAAAAAGGTATCAATTTCAAAACCCAACTTAGGTTGTATTATCATCAAGGATTTAAATGTAAATACTTTCTCTTTACACAGTCTGAAATTTTGGAGAATAGTTTAGGTAGTCATAAATAGTTATAATTGTTTTAAAAATAGTTTAAAATAGACTGAAATAGTTTAAATAGATTTAAATTTGATATAATTAGATTTAAAATGATTTAAATAGATTAGTTATGGATTAAATAGATTTAAATTATATTAATTATATTTTTAAAAAATTAAATAAATTTAAAATAGATTAAATAGATTTAATTAGTTTAAAATATGTAAAATAGATTAAATTGGATTAAATGGGTTATAGTATATTAAAATAAATTAAAATAGTTTAAACTGATTAATATAGTTAAATAAATTAAAATAGTCTAAATTAGATTTCAAAGTTATACCCCAAACATTTCAGTAACCCGATTTCGATAAATTCATTTATATTTGACACCTCAGCTTTAAAATTCCAATTTAAATCCTTTGAATAATTCATTAAATCAATTTCATTTTCAACATTTACACTTGGACTTTCGAAAATAATTCAGTTTATACAAATCAAATTCCATTTCAAAACACCAGTTAACTGAATTCAAAATTTAAAGATTCAAAAATCATTTAATTTAACCAATCCGGTGTCTGTATATAATTTTTTACCCTAAGGTCAAGTGATACAGATATTTATCATTTTAATCCGTAGTTTAAAAAATTTCGGTTATCCATCATTTCAAACCGCAATCCCTAATTGAATTAAATAAAAATCCATAGAATCGCTCAAGTCTATCATTTCAACCTATAACGATTTTTCCTTAATCCATAGATTGTTCGAATATATATCATTTCAACCCACAGGGAACTTGCAGTGTTATAACCATATAGAATACAACATCTAGTCATCCAATATCAACAAATCAAACATCTATTACAATCATTATCCAAATCAATCAATAAACATCACTAGATAACTGATAATCAATAACAGGTATTAAATTGACAATTAAAATTTAATATTAAATTAAACGATGATTAAATGCAATAAAAGTCAAATTTAACTAGAATGACAATTTAAACATACCAGACATCAATCAATTAATTTCAAATCACATTATAGATTTAATTTAACTAACATAAGATAGTTTAGTAATTGTGAGTGGGTTAAAACACCCACCTTTGATTTTAGCCCATAAAAATCAAAACAGAAGCGCAAAACTCAACAGTCACCAAATTCAACTATATCAATTTCATGTTGTGTGAAATTTAAATATGAATCCAATAATAGAAATAACGTGTGAATCAAAGTTTATATGCAAAAGATATTCATATTATATGAAATATTATTAAAATAATAATTAGTACGCAAAAAAATAAAAAAAGTTAATAATTACGTTTTTCTCTAGATGAGGCTTTAAGAAAAGATTAAAGAACAACTAGGATGAGGATAGGACATGTACGGAAAAACGAAAAAAATAATGTTTCATAAAAGAAAGCTTTTGGATTTGCAAGAATAAGAGCTTTTGAATATGAGGTGTCAGGAGAAATAAAACGCAAATGAAGAAATAAGCTGTAGATTATTTATAAATAGGAAATGAAGGTGGAGGGATAAAAATAAATGGCATAATTTATTTTGAAAGCTTCAGGCATTAATAATGCATAAGGAAATATACGTAGGAATGGAAAAGTTTGTAAACCAAAGGAAAGTTAAATTTTGTATACGTAAAAATCAGGTGGTAAGAATTAATTACAACCTATAAATCTAGGCTCAGGTATTAAACAGAAGGAGAAATGAATATATTAAGTACTAATAATAAAGTAACTATTTTAAAACGTTCATGCAATAATTAATGACAAAATAAATGAAGGGACCATGTACATCGCACAACCTTTTGAAATTCAATTTTTCGAAAACATAACCAAATTAACTTCATTAACTCAAATAATATTCAAATTTGTACACATTTAGTTTTTATCTATGTATAATAAAAAAATTAAACTTACCTTAAAAATGAAAACGTTCAATTTGGTTTTTCCAAAATGATCTTTTATTTCCATTAAAACATTTTTTTAACACAAAACGTGCATTTCTTTTATTAAATCTATTAATTGCAATCAACATTTTCTTTCCTTTTAATTGAAATATTTGAGTTACATTAATTGCAATTACTTACAAAGTTAAATTTCAAAATAGACAATTAAAATGGATGAAAAATAGAACAATTGTTTATTTAAACACATTTATAAATTTGTTTTTTATACCCAAGAGTAACAATAACTTCGAAAAAGATTATTTTCCTATTCTTATAATCAATCTGTAAGCTTTTAATAAACATATATTTCTTCCTTTAAATTCAATCATTATATTCTTTATTTTAATGAAATTAAACCTACATTCACAAATGAAACATCATTTATTTGATGTAAATGTTCTTTTCATTAAATCAAATTTTCCTTATATTTTCACGAAACATAAGCTACTTTTGATTACACCTATTAATTTGTAATTTAGCATTCTCTCTCCTATTAATTAAAGATTTTCAATTACATTAATTTCAGTTGATTAAGTTCCAAAATGGACTAAATGAATATAATGAGAAGTAGAACAATTATTTCATGTCTACTAGTAATTTAAACATATTTACACACTCATATTTATATACTATTGGATACAAACGGTAATTATACATTTATTATTAAATAATAGTTTTTCATCTCTTATTTGTATTGAGTACTTTATTTCCATTATATTAAATTTTTGTCAATGTATTATAATTGAAAAACCCCAATAAATTAATTTTTTTTTGTTTCACTCTTTTAATTACATTAATTATTTCCTTGTAAATATAATTAACATTTCTATACCTTTATTACATTCACAATTTGCAGTTATTATCTTAGCTCATACTAATGCAACATTTATTTACATTTATTTGTAATCGATTAGATAAATTGGTAACAAATAACAATTGTCACCATTTCTATATTAAGTAACATTTGTAAGTTTATCATTTACAACAAATGTCATAATTACTACATAACACTAATTTTATGCAATTACCATAAATTATATATTATTTCATTAATTGATTCAATATTTACATTTGTTTTCTTATATTCAATCTATAACCAAGTATAGCATTTAAATCATTTTAATTAATTAAATTTTCATTGAAATTGTTAATAATTGTATTTCAAATAAATTAAGAAGCGGGTTGAAATGATATGTACCTACGACATTGTGATTAGGATTGAAATGACACATATCCATCCTTGAAATTAAATCAAAATAACTGATCACTTGGCCATAGAATAGAAAATTATATATAGACACCGGATTGGTTAAATTAAATGATTTTAAATTCTTGGATTCAAATTTATTAAAATGATTTTGTTTTATAAAAATAAAATTGAAATTGAAATATGGGAATTAAATAATTTTCGAATTCGAGTTTTAGAATGTTGAAATTGAAATTCGTTTATAAAAATCATTTAAAGAATTTAATTCGAAAGTTTGAAGTTATAATTGAAATATGATTTTAATTTGAGCTACTCAACACATCTTTGAACCCAAACTCTGATCAACAAAATCGACTCATCTCGTCGATCCAGACCACCTGCAACCTTGCCATCACGTCCATCCCTTCGTCGACGATTCTTGCTTCGTTTCCACTTTCCCTGGTGTAGTCTGATTCAACATTGACGACGCAACTGCCCCAAGAACAGGATTGACTAGAAACCGGGTTAATACCTTAAATCTTCATCGTACCGCTGCCTCGGTGAATTATAAATTCATCGAGTATTTTTCTGATGATCCTCGATCACCAAGTATGCTTCATCTTCGATCACGATCCATCATTACTCCGATCACCAAAATTTTCCAATAAACCCAAAACCGTTCAACCTGCAAGTTGTTCGTGAATACGCACTTAAAAATTACGATTCCACTTTTAAAAATCATCGTTTTTGAAAACATTTCAGATGATATACCTGAAACCAAAATCATGATGTTTGAAATTCCAACATATTTTAAGTTTGCATGTATTCCTTGATTTTCTAGAATATACTTTAATTAATTATGCTTAAAATTATTTTTAGAACTTAGAACTATTATGATTTGATTACATGTGATAATTCTGGAAAGTACATATGTATAAATGAAAAAAATGACTCCATGTATGTATATATATGTGGAAAATGGGTGTGCATGTCGGTTACAGGCATAGTTGCCTCTGTTTGGTTACAGGTTTCAAAAACCTGTTAAAAAATTCAAATTCACTCTTTCTAATCCTCTTTAGGTTTCATGGTTGGAAATTGATTCGTTTAAAAAGATTTGAACTTTTATTTGAACTTTGAAATATTGCTAAGTGAAGTAATTGAAATGGAGATTTTAAATTTGAACTCGAAATTGAATTATTTTTAAGATTTGAACCTTAAATTGAATATTGAAGTTTAATTTAATTTAAGTGATCTAAATTGATATTCTGAAATTGAATTCAAACTTTATATAAACTGAAATGGTTTAAAAATTGAGAATTGAATTGAAACTTAAACTATTTGTATCGAATCAATGAAATCAAAATGGAAATTAATTTGAATTGAAACTGAAATTAAAGTTGATTTGAATTAAAATTGGTTCGATTTGAATTAATTTGAGATTGAAGATGATTTGAATTAGGATAATTGAAATTGAATCAGTTGATTGGAATTTGGACCTGAGTCCAGATTATTTAGAAATGGGAAGAAACGGTTTTGAATTTGAAATTATTTTACTATAAACTATTTTCCTATAGCATATTTTAAAATTCATCTTTTTAAATTTCCAAATTATTTAAATTTTAAAATCATTTAATATATATAATCTATTTTAATATCTAAATTGTTTTAACTATTTTAACTATTAATATTTTCTGAAAATTCAAACTAGTCAGAGTGGAAACTGTTTAAATTTAAATAATGGATGTAAATGCGAATTGGGTTAAAATGAAGTTATAACCTAAATTGTAATTAAAACTGATTTTTCAAGTGAATTGACTATTTAAGTAAATATGGTATTTTGAAATGAAATGATATTTTGACTTGAATATGATATTTTGATATCAAATACGAATCGTTTTTGAAATGTAAAAGAACAAACCAGTGTGTAAAATGACGTTTGTTTGTTCAAGAGACCGGAGCCTCTTATTGGCATGCTCTCTGTTAATATTGAAACCATTTTAACTATTGTGTATGCGGAGGAAACTTCAGAATGAAGTGGTTGAATTTGTCATATGTTTGTTGGATTTGAAGAAAGAGAACGATGATGGATATACCCCAGCACTTGTGCCAATTTAAAACGACTAAAACTGAACGGCTTGACTGGGCAAAATGGGCTAGCAACCCTTAGTGAACATCCGTTTTTTGATTTTATTCTTAGACTTGGTTCATACTATTACTTTCGATGTTGGTTTCGATTGATGCACCTTGATTAGGGATAACCTCCCTTTGACTCGATGGGACGGATGGACACGGTGGGCGATCGTGGCTACGATGCGTTACCACTAGCCCTACGACCGAACTGGTAGTATCCTACCTTGGGCATTGCCACACATGCCATGTGTCAAAACAACAAAGCCGAAACCAACACACAAGGTATCATAAAGATCGTACATAGTGGATTGGAGAAGGGCGGAAGGCGTGGTGTCGAAACATAAATTTTGATAGGGTTGAAACCTTTGTTTACTTTTAAAAGATATGTGCTTGCCTTGTTTTCAAAAGAATGCTTTCGACCAAGTCAAAACCTTTTTAATCTTTCAAAGATGTTGCTTTCGAACCTGTTGCCACCTTTTTGTTTAAATGGTGCTTTTGAATGAGTTCCTCTGTTTATAAATCAATGCTTTCGAAAAGGGTGGTTTCGTCTAAGTCCAAACATTTCTTCCAATCTGATGCCTTTTTAAAGTATTGAAGTCATCAATGCTTTCGAAAGGTAGTTTTTGTTTTTAAATTGTGCTATGTCACTTCCTAAAAACTTTCCAAAGGGTTCAAGGGTCTCGAAGGCAATGGCTTCGAAAGGGGGTTTCGATGCTATCCTTCAATATTTTACTTAATTTTTTGAAGCTTTCGAAAGGATAGCTCCAAAGCAATCAAAATTTTCCCCAATCATTTTTAGTTAAAGGTAAATGGTTTCGAAAGGAGTATTTGGTATATATTCACTTTGACCCAAAAGTTATTTTCAAAGATAATGATCAATGGTTTCGAAAGGGGCACTTTCATTGGTTTTGAAGCTATGCTTCTAAGAGTTAATAAGTACTGGTTTAATGCTTCTGAAAGGTTTGGACTGAGGGTTTCAAAAGGAATGCTTTAAAGTGTTTCGAAAGGTATATGTTAGTGTTTTGAAAAGAAGATTTAAATGCTTTCGAAGGAGGTTATCCAAGGGGTTTCAAAAGTAAAGTTTAAAGGTTTCTAATACCATAATTTTCAAAGCAAATAACACAATCAGATTTAAAGGAAAACCATGGTATAATTAAAGAGTTTTGAAATGATTTTAAATATGGAGTTTTTGAAGAATTTTTCCTTGATTAACAGATTAAAGGAACTAAACAAGTTTTATATAAAATGATTTTTAGGATTTTAAACCGATGGTGTTGGTATTATTATGTTATTATGTTACTTCATCATATGTTTGTATGTGTGTTCATATTGTAATGGACCCATACCTGTATTTTGGGAAAGGAGAGAATAACCAGCTAGATTGACTCAATAGTGAATATAAATTAAGTTAACTCCTGAATGAGTAGAATTGCATCCAGGAGGCCAAATATGCCAAAATGTAGGATGTCAAAATATTGACTAAAGAAGTTGTCAAGTAGACAGGTTCATGTTAAACCCATGAAAACTATGTTTAGAAAAGTCATTAGCTAGGGCCAATAGGTTCATAGTTACGCATGAAAACTAAGACTAGATTGAATTATTGGCAGAGGCCAATAGGTTTATAGTGAATCCATGAAAACTATATCTAGATTAGGTTGCTGACAGAAGTCAATAGTTTCATAGTCAACCCATGAAAACTTGGATAAAAGGGAAGTTATTGGAGTTACCAATAGGTTCAGGGAGAACCCACGAAACAAATAAGTTATTGGCACAGGCCAATAGGTTCTTTTTGATCCCGTGAAAATTATGAAAACGTACAGGGTGTCCATAAGTATTAAACATCTTATTCATCACCCATTAAAACTAATATGTTAATAGTGATCCTAGAAACTATAAATGTGACAGTTAGTCAAATTGAATAGGTATGGGAAATCTTGAATTAATTTACTTGTTCGCATATCATCATATTATTTTATGTTGCTATGTTTTAACCATTGTGGATGCAAGAGCACAGTATATGGTTTTATAAAGTTTCAAGATAATAGTGAAGGGAAACCCGTTCCGCTAAGCGGTATGGTCTCACTAGATATCTAAATAGTTGAGATGGTAGATTATTATTCATAACACTTTTTATATCTAACTTGAAGTTTATATTTTTTTTCCCCTTTAAGCTCTCGGGTGCTCAATTAATTTTGAGTAGTTTGACAGTTGAGGGTTTCAGGTTCTTCTTAGATGAATAAACTTCCTGAGACGTGCATGAGGCAATCTAGCCAGTAGGAGTTCGTTTCTATTTTTTATTCCATTGTGTTTTTGATTGTGAAGGCAAATTTTTTTATTGCCTAGCTATATACTCTTATCATCCAAGAGGTATCTTCATATGTCGCTCTTGGTGTACATTGTAATAATTATATTTTATCCGAACGTGGTTCTCGTGTTGAGATTATGTAATGAACTTGAAATGTTTTGAAATGGAATGTAAAGGTATTTTGATGATTTTAATTTTTTTACATATCTATGTTTTTCTGTTATTAATGTATCTAACATTACTGTATTTGGTCATTGAGGATTAACAACTATGAATGACGGCAGCATCTGTAGCCGTTAGTTTTGGACCTCTAAGTGGAGGATGTTACATATAACAACACATACCAAAAGCAATACATGAAGATGCCCCTTGGATGATTAGAGTATATATAACTAGGAGTTAAACAACTTCTCCTTTACAACAAAACACAGAGGATTAAAAATAGAAAAGGACTCTTATTAGCTAGCTTGCATCCTGCACGTTTTCGAAAGCTTATTCATTTAAAGAGGTACCTAAAAACATCAACTCTCAAACAACTAAAAACCAATTGAGCACCCGAGAGTTTACGGGGGGAAAAATAAAGTTCGAGTCAGACATAATGCCTTGTACGAATAATAACCCACCATCTCAAACCATTTAGATATCTAGTGAGACTATGCCGCTTAGCGAAATGGGTTCCCTCATAGTATCTTGTCCAAAACTTTATTAAAATCATATATTGTGCTACTGCATCCATAAAGGTTAAAACATAACAACTCAAAATATTGTATGATATGCAAACAAGTAAATCAATTCTGGATTACCCATCCCCATTCATTTTGACTGTTTGTCTCAATTATTGTAACATCCCCTTATTTGAAGGCCTAACTAACGGCTGCGAATGCTGTAGTCATCCATAGTTATTAATCTTCGACGACCAAATACGATGGTGTTATACACATTGATGCACATATCACAGAAGTAGTAAAAATTTTAACAATTCAAAAAAACATATTTCCACATTCAGATCAAAACCTTTCATGTTCAATATATAATCCCCAAATTATGTTAACCACGTTAAAAAAAATATAATTGTTACAAATATGCTAAGTGCGACATATGAAGATGTCCCTTTGATTGATCAGATATATAGTAAGGCTAATAAATCTGTCTTTACAACAATACACACAGCAGAATGAAAAACTCTAATTAACTGTCTGCCGCCTGCACGCCTCCAGAAGCTTTATTCGTCAGAGAAGAAAACCTGAGAGCCTTAAATATCAAACTACTCAAAATCAGTTAAGTACCTGAGAGTTTAAAGGGAAAACAAAAACTTCGAGTTAGACATAAAGCCTGGTATGAATAGTAATCTAACATGTTATTCCATTTTAGATATCCAGTGAGACCATGCTGCTTAGTGGAATAGTTTTTCCCCTCACTAATATCCTAAAGCCTTTACAAAACCATATACTGACTCCTGCTTCCACAATGGTTAAAACATACTTTTCAAAATTTTATGATGATATACATACTTCAAAATAATAATGATTTCCTTTTAGTTTTCATGAGTTTACTAATAACCTTTAAATAATTAAAGAACACCATGTCCTACTCATAGTTTTCATGGGATCACTAAGAACCTAAAAGATCCCGCCAATGAAATTAATTAATTCATGGGTCCAGCCGAACCTATTAGTCATTCCAGTAACTAATTACCTTATCCTAGTTTCCATGGGTTGACTAGGAACCTACGGATTTATCCAGTAACTCGCTTCCCATCCTAGTTTCCATGGGTCGACTAGGAACCTACTGATACTTCCATTAGCTACTTGCTTATCCTGGTTTTCATGGGTTTACTAGGAACCTATTGAATGATGTCAATTCTTAATCCATATATAGTTTCCATGAATTCACTACAAACCACTTAGCTCACACTAGTCCTTAATACGTAGTTTTCATGGGTTAACTATAAACCTCTTGGTTTATGCCAATAACTACTTTATCACAGTTTTCATGGGTTTACTATGAACATTTGTGGTTACCTTCAATAACTACTTAGTTTAGGCATTCTATAAATTTTTTTCATCCCGACTCCTTGGATGCAATTCTACTCATTCAGGAGTTTAAGTAATTTTATATTCACTATTGAGTTAACCTAAATGGTTCCTTTATCCGTTTTTTCCCAAAATAAAGTTATGGGTTGTCATGTGATTATATTCATATTTGAAGAAGCAAAAAATAATTTAACAATACCACTCCAGTTGTTTAAGGTCCTTGGAACACATTTCATAAAACATAGTTAACTCCTTTTAACTTCTATTTTTATCAAGGCAATTACTTTTTTAAAGTTTTATACTTAAAGTCTTTACAAAACTCCTTTATATAAGCCATTGGTTTTCCCTAAAAATTTAGAGTATAGGTCTTAAAAACTTTCGAAACCATTGGAAAGCAATTCTTTTGAAAGCTTAGAAAACTTTAAAAACCTATTTAAACCTAACCCTTTGACCTTGTCGAAGGGTCTCCTAAATCCTTTTAAAACCAAACGTTTCGACCTTGTCGAAAGGTCTTCAAAACAACCTTTTAAATTCAAACCTTTCGAAGGTATTCAAGTCTCTAAATATAAACCTTTTGAAAACTTACCAAGTTTAATTTAAAATATGCGGAAAATCCTCTTTTAAAACCTTTTGACTACATTGGAAGCAACCTTTTGACTTTTTCGAAAGGTCTTCTGCGAAAGCTTTAAAACACTCCATTAAAACAATAGTCCTCAGCATTTAAAACAACTCCTTCAAAAGCTTGGTTTATACTTCAATTGGAAAAAAGGGTAAATCATCTAAATCGAAGGCTTGGATACCTTTCGAAAACAATGGGAGAAGTGGCTCTTTTTTAAAATAAGTAAACCTTTCGTTTTTTTCAAAAGCAACGACTATGAAAAGTTGGAAAAAGCGGTAAATACCTTTCGACTATGTCGGAAGGTTCAAAACAAAACTATGATAAGTGGCAGTAACCTTTCGACATTGTTTGAAAGGTTTAAAACCTTTATTTTAGATAATTAGCCCGGTTGAAAGCAACCAAATCGAAAGCTCTTATTCGAAAGCAAAGCAAGCAATCTTCGGTTTATAAAACAAACATGCCCCAATCTCTTTCGCAATCAACCTTTCGACTAAGTACCCTTCGACATTGTTCAATTCATTACGTACCAGGTAACCTGATACCATATGCGTTGAACTTTGACCTTATCGAGAGTTTACCTTTCGACTAAGTCGAAAGGTCTAGGTCAGAAGGTCATTGCTAAAATTGGCTGAAACATATAAAAGTATGATTTGTTTGTTTTTAACTTAAAAGATAACTTTCCAACTAACCCGCTTTTATTTGTCAAATTCCTATTGGTTAACAAATACCTTTCAAAAGTGCTACTACTAATTTCAGAATCTAAATAATATCTTTATTTTATAAAATGCCCTTTCTTCTTAATTAAATACGTAAAACATTTAAGTCTCATACCTTAAATAATTTTATATATTCAACAAAACACTTAGAAAAAATCTAGAAGAATTCCAGAAATTCTATTTTAATATGTTTTCCAACACATACAAATTTCAAAACCAAATAATCATTATTTTAGCCGTAATTAATTTATAACCAAACAAATCATTTTCTTCGCTAGAAAATTAATATGAATTACATTTTAATTTCGAAAATTATGAAAATCGAAATACATCTCCAAAACCATGATTTTTGTAACACAAAATTTTCCTATGGCAATTAAAAATCATTTCATCTAGGTTTTACCCTAAAACCGTATATCTACTTTCTAAACAACCTTGTTCCATCCACATATAATCAAAATCAAGCATATCATCATTCATATATCATAAAACAGATTTATCCTAAAATCCGGAACTGTATGATGTTAAAATCAAAATAGAGATGTAGGGATTAGTATTCACCTTAGATTGGATAAGGAAATTGCAGTCTGATCGAGATTGAATCCTTCTAACTTGAATCCTAAGCTTTAAGTTGATTTTTCTCTTCTCTTCTTCCTAATGGCCAGCCTTGCTTGCTTCTTACGTTTAAAATTTTGTTTGAGATAAAAATGAACATGTACGACTAAGGGGATAGTATAAGGGTGGGAAATATGGGCGGCCAATTACCCTGATGCAGTTGTGTTCTTTTAGTTAATCATTTTTATAAGTTCATTTGATTTAATTAAGCACAGCCACCTAGTTTATTAATCAACCTCAATCTCCTTAGCTACATTATTCTGCTTACTTATATTCTAATTAAATCTCTTGAATAGTGTCATTAAAATTAAGGGTGTTACAGGCTCCCCTTCTTAAAGAATTTCGTACTCGAAATTCAGCAAGCTAGCAAACAAAGCAATCATCTGTAGAATCTCCTAACAACTATAGTAGCATACATGACTATCATAATCAATATAAATCAGATATAGACATGCCATCCAAGAAGATCAAGATAAGCCTCCCGAATCATGTCTTTTATCTCCCAAGTACAGTCTTTCTCGTTGTTGCTCCGCTGAACTTTCACCAACTTAACTATCTTGGTCCTTAATATCCTCCTATCCCTTGCTACAACTCGAACCAATTGTCTAACAAAAGTTAAATCAGGCTTTACTATCAAGTCCTCCAACTCAGTCTGAGGAATGATAGACTCTAGATCATGCACATACTTACGAAGATGGGGCACATGGAATACATGATGAACACCTGCCAAACTGCGTGGCAACTCTACTCTGTACGCGAGCCTTCCAATCCTTTCTACAATCTGGAATAGTCCAATATACGTTGGGGCTAACTTTCCTGGTTTTCCAAATAGTACTACACCCTTCATTTGTGATACTTTAATGAAAATCATGTCTCCTACTGAAAACTCTAGGTCCTTACGCCTCTTATCTGTGTAACTCTTCTGTCTGTATTGAGCTTCCTTCATCCATCCTTGAATTAACTCAATTTTATCTGATGCCTTCCTAACCAATTCCGGACCTAAGTCCAATATGTCTCCAACCAAAATGCTAGCGATCTGCATGTTCTTACATACAAAGCTTCAAAATGTGCCATTCTATACTAGATTGATAACTATTATTATAGGAAAACTAAATCAGATGTAGGTGATCCTCCCAAGATCCACCACAGTCTAACACACAAGCTCTCAATAAAACCTCAAATACCTTATTGACCCTCTCTGTCTGCCCATCCGTCTGTGGATGATATGTTGTACTCATCTTGAGCTTGGTACCTAATACCACTTGTAGACTCCTACAAAATTCGCTAATGAATAATGCATCTCTGTCCTGACTATGCTACTAGGAATCCCATGAAGCCTAACTATGTTCTTCGTGAAAAACTTTGCAATAACAGGTGTTGTCCTGGTTGACTTTATCGTAATGAAATGGGCACTCTTGGTCAACCTGTCCACTATAACTCATATGCTTTCATTTCCTCTATTTGATCTTGGCAACCCATCTATAAAATCCATCGACATCGAATCCCATTTCCACACTGGAATATCTAGAGGCTGAAGTAACCCACTCGACTTCTAATGTTCGGCCTTCGCTTGTTGACAGTTTACACACTTCCTAACCCATAAGCCAACATCCTTATTCATGCCTTCCTAATAGAAGCTTCTCTTAATACTTGATACATCTTGGTCCCACCAAGATGAATCGTAAACCTTGATCGATGACACTCCTCAAGAACTTCTCTCCTTAAGTTCTCAACATCTGGAACACATAACCGTCCTTTCTTTCTTAACCATCCTCTCTGGTCAAGACAAAAATTTTCAAATCATCGACCTCAGTTCCAACATCAAGCTTCTAGATCCTTCCAATCTGCCGCTAATACCACTTTTTTGTTTTCTATTGAGAGCATCTGATACTTTATTTCCTTTACCAGGAGTATATTCTATATCGAAATCATAAGCATCCAAAAAATCCATCCACCTCTGCTGCCTCATATCCAACTCATTCTGAGAAAATAAATACTTTAATGACTTATGATTAGTATACAACTCAAATCTCTCTCCCAAAAGATAATGCCTCCAACTCTTCAAGGCAAAGGTCACTGCGGCCAACTCCAAGTCATGAGTAGGATATTTCACTTCATGTGGCCTAAGCTGCCTAGATGCATAAGAAATAACTTTTCCTTTCTATATCAATGCTGCTTCCAATCCAGTACTACATGTATTAGTGTATACCGCCAACCCTTCATTATCATCCAGAACTACTAATACTGGCGCATTGGTTAATAGATGCTTAATTTAAGGAATGCTTCCTTACAATTGTCGAACCAAACAAACTTCACGTCCTTCCTGGTCAACTTGTTCAAAGGTGCTGCTATCTACGAGAAATCCTTAATAAATCTCCGGTAATAGCCAGCAAGTCCAAGAAAAATCCTGATCTCGGTTACCGTCTCTGGTCTCTTCAATTATTGACAGCTTCGATCTTAAGTGGATCGACTGACAATTCTTCTTCTGAGACCACATGACTAAGAAACTTGACTTCTCTCTTCCAAAAATGACATTTCGAGAACTCGCCTTTAGCTAATTCTACCTCAACATTTCCAACGCCATCCTAAGATGAATCTCATGCTCTCTTTCATCTTTAGAGTACACCAAAATATCATCTATGAACACCAATACAAACTTATCCAAATGCTCTCTGAAAACTCGGTTCATCAAATCAACAAAGAAAGCAAGTGCATTCTTCAATCCGAATGACATTACAAACCACTCATACAAACCATACCTAGTCCGAAATGTCGTCAAAGGAATGCTATCCTCCGCCACTCTCAACAGATGGAACCCCATTGTCAAATCCAATTGGTAAAATACTCTAGCCCCACTTAACTGATCAAATAGATCATTAATCCTTGGCAGAGGGTACCTATTTTTGATCGTCCTTTCATTTAAATTACAATAGTCGATGCACATCCTTAACAACCCATCAGGTTTCTTCACAAACACCACAGCTGCTCTCCAAGGCGAACTACTTGGTTTAATAAAATTTCTTCCCTCAAGAACCACTAGCCGCACCTTCAATTCCTTCATCTACATTTGTGTCATCCTGCTAAGTGGTTTACTGACAGGTTCAGCTCCCTGTATAAGGTCTATTCGAAACTCTAAACAGCTCATTTCAGAGGTAATCTTGTAACCGGTTCAAAGACATCTGCAAACTCTCTAGCCACACGAACCTAACTAAACTCATCTCTAACCTCCATGGTACTCAACAAAGCATAAATGCTCTTGCTGGAATTCTCCATCGAGAAAGTGATTCAGTTATGACTATCTGGGTGGCTCAATGATATTTTCCAATCCTAACAAAATATCCTATCCTTGTACTTACCCAACCAATCCATACTTAAGATGATCTCAAAATCTGTGAAATCAAAGACATACAAACTGCCTGCAAACTTATGACCTAACAAATTAAGTTCTAACTGGTCACATATCATCCTAAGAGTTGCATACCCTCCTATTGGATTAGCAACCCTTAAGGAAGTAACAAGATATGTGGGTTCTATGCATAATCTATCAAACAAATACTGTGATACAAATGAAACGATGCACTGGTATCAAATAGTACCCTAACAGATATATTTTGAATAAAAAGCGTACCTTCCATCACAGTTTTCCCCTTTCCTGCTACTGTGGGTTTAGAAGAAGATGGTGGTCCAATAGCAAACACCTTCCCTCTGTCCGTTCTGATGGGCTCTAGACACTGGTTCTTATAGTGCCCAACTTGGTTACAGTTGAAGCATTTCACATTCTTCTTCTCTGTAGGTTTCTTTCCTTTGCCCATCCGACACTCATGAGCATAATGGCCGTTATTTTCACGCTTATAACACACCAAATCAGCCTTTGCCTTCTTAGCGGCCTCCCTTTTCTAAGCTCATTTCTTATTAAAGAATTTTTCAACTGACTTCTCCCTAGCTTAAACAACAAGCATCTCCTCATGGCGGACGGTTATCTCCACCATCACGTGATAAGGTTCTCTAATATGAGTAATAGCCATCCCGCCTAGCTCTGTCTTCAAACCTCTAATGAATCACTCATTCCTCCTAACATCAGTGTCAACTAAAGCATAACCATATCGAAATAGCTCATCAAATTTAGCAACATACTTGATCACAAACATCTTTCTTTGAACAAGATCCATAAACTTCCTCATTAATGCCGACTTGGCAACCTTGGACAAGAACCTCTGCTCAAACCTCCTCCTGAAGTCAGCCTATGTCAAGTCTTCCTCCGAAAGTCCTGCCATCACATAATTCCACCAATGAAGTGCTAACCCTTGCAACTGCCTAGAGTCTAGCATTCTTTTCTCTCCATCATTTAAGCCTAAATCTATAAAGATCCTTTCACAATTCAATAGCCAATTCTCTACTTCAACAGCATCTTTCGCTCCAGGAAACGGCTTTCCTCCCAGATTAATATAGTCTCTACTTAGCTTAGCATAGTTATATCTAGCTGGAACTACGGGATTAGCTCCACCAACATTCCTAGCAGCTCCTGCTTGCAAAAGATTAACCAACGACTGATACACCATCCCCACATCCACTGGCAGATTTCCATCACCTACATTGGCTTCAGCATTTTAATTACCATTAGCCTGTCGACCTTAATTTCTTCGAGTATTGGGTTGAGCATTTCCATTAGTAGTGGTGTTTCCTCCATCCAGATTTCCTCTTCCGGTTCCTGCCTCCATATTTTCTTTCTCGTATACCTACATACGAGCCTTATTAAGGTACAAAAGAACGGTCTAAGAGAGAGGGGAATATGTACTTAGATATATACCTATATATACAAGTACGTTACTAATTCGTTAACCCAAACCTCGACCACATTTTTAAATTCATTGGATTATGTTTAAAAAAGCTTTTAGGTTTAGCTTTTCTTTTAAAGGTTCATAAACCTATGCTTTGATACCAACCTGTAACATCCCCCTATTTGTAGGCCCAAAACTAATAGCTACGGATGCGGTAGTCATCCATAGCTATTAATCTTCGATGATCAAATACGATGGCGTTAGATACATTGATACACAAATCACAAAAATGTATAAAAAATTTAACAATTCAGAAAAAAACATATTTTCACATTCGTATCAAAGCATTTCATGTTCATTACATAATCCCCAAATTACGTTAACCACGTTCAGCAAAATATAATTATTACAAATATGCCAAGAGCGACATATGAAGATGCCCCCTTGGTTCACTAAAGTATATAGTAAGGCTAATAAATCTGCCTTTACAACAAAATACACAGCGGAAAGAAAAACTCCAATTAACAATCTGCCTCATGCACGCCTCCGGAAGCTTTATTCGTCAGAGAAGAACACCTGAGAGCCTTAAATCTCAAACTACTCAAAAACAATTGAGTACCCAAGACTTTAAGCGGAAAACCAAAAACTTCGAATCAGAGATAAAGCCTGGTTAAATAATAATCTTGCATCTCAATCATTTTTAGATATCTAGTGAGACTACGCCGCTTAGCGGAACAGTTTTTCCCCTCACTAATATCCTAAAACCTTTATAAAACCATATACTGTACTCCTACATCCACCATGGTTAAAACATACATTTTCAAAATATTATGATGATATGCATACTTGAAAATAATTAAGATTTCCTTTTAGTTTTCATTGGTTTACCAATAACCTTTAAATAATTAAAGAACATACTGTCGAACTCATAGTTTCCATGGGATCAATAAGAACTTAAAAGCTCCTGCCAATTAACTTAATTAATTCATGGGTCCCGCTGAACCTATTAGTCATTCCAATAACTAATTACCTTATCCTAGTTTCCATGGGCTGACTAGAAATCTATAGACTTATCTAGTAAATCACTTGCATCCTAGTTTCCATGGGTAGACTAGGAACCTATTGATACTTCCATTAGCCACTTGCTTATCCTGGTTTTCATGGGTTTACTAGGAAACTAATGACTGATGTCAATTCTTAATCTGGATGTTATTTTCATGGGTTCACTATAAACTACTTAGCTTATATTAGTCCTCAATACATAGTTTCCATGGGTCAACTATGAACCTCTTGGTTTATGCCAATAACTACTTTATCATAGTTTTCATGGTTCTATGAACCTTTTTGGTTACCTCCAATAACTACCTAGTTTAGGCATCCTATAACTTTGGTTATCCTGACTCCTTGGATGCAATCTTACACATTTAGGAGTTTAAGTAATTTTATATTCATTATTGAGTTAACCTAAATGGTTCTTCTACCCCTTTTTACCCAAAATACAGTTATGGGTTGTCATGTGAATATATTCACATTTGAAGAAGAAAAACAGTAATTTAAAAATACAACTCCAATGGGTTTAAGGTCCTTAAAAAAAATTTCATAAAACATAGTTAACTCCTTTTAACTTATATTTTTATCAAGGCGGTTACTTTTTCAAAGTTTTATACTTAATCTCTCTATAATATTCCTTTATATAAATCATGGGTTTTCCTTAAAAATTTAGGGTATAGGTTTTAAAACCTTTCGAAACCATTGGAAAGCAACCCTTTCGAAAGCTTAAACAACTTTAAAAACCTTTTAAAACCCAACACTTAGACCTTGTTGAAGGGACTCCAAATCCTTTTAAAACCAAATATTTTGACCTTGACGAAAGGTCTTCAAAACAACCTTTTAATTCAAGCCTTTCATAAGTATTCAGGTCTCTAAATATGAACCTTTTGAAAACTTACTGAGTTCGATTTAACATATGCGGAAAATCCTCTTTTAAAAACTTTCGAGTACATTGGAAGCAACCTTTCGACTTTTTCGGAAGGTCTGCTTCGAAAGCTTTAAAACACTCCTATTAAAACAATAGGCCTCTGCATTTAAATCAACTCCTTTGAAAGCTTAGGTTATACTTTAATTACAAAACAAGGGTAAATCATCTAAGTCGAAGGATTGGATATCTTTCAAAAATAAGGGAGAAATAACTGCTTTTTAAAAGTAACCTTTCGTCTTATTCAAAAGCAACGACCTCGAAAAGTAGGAAAAAATGGCAAATACTTTTCGACTGTGTCGGAAGATTCAAAACAAAATAATGATAAGTGGCAGTAACCTTTTGACTTTGTCGAAAGGTTCAAACCATTATTTTAAATAATTGACCTGGTTGAAAGCAACCAAGTCGAAAGTGACCAAGTCGAAAGCGACCATTCAAAAGCAAAACATGCAATCTTTGGTTTATAAAACAAACATACCCCAACCTCTATGGCAATCAACCTTTCGACTAAGTACCTTTCTACATTGTTCAATTCATTACGTATCAAGTAACTTGATACCATTGTATGAATATGCGCTTTGCGCTTATATGATTTTTATTTGATGATAACAAACATATATACATTCGTTTAAATGTATTTGGTAATGTATTACTTTGTTTTTCATAGATTAAATAAATATTTGTCGAATAAAATAAATTACACAGAATTTGAATGGAATTTGAATTCAAACAGAAATTTTATTCAAACGAATATTTATTATAATCTTGAATAGTACAAATTCAAGCTCTCACTATACATATACATTTTTGATTACATCACAATTACATCACAATTGTTTTTACATTAATGACCTCACTACATATCACTCACACTCGTATTTTGTCTTCAACTTCATTCCAGTTTGAATCCAGCATCTGAGCAATCTGCAAAAATATTCACTAACGTGGTAAAATTGAAAAAGAAATATTTTTGCAATTTAAAATGAAATATGATTTTTTGAAAATATGATTTGCCTCAGTTATTTGAGTTGTTCGTCATCATTCACATTTGAATTCATCACACACGAACAGTGTGACATGCACAGTGTATCACTGTACATGCCACAAGGCCGTGTACATCGATATACACATGATCGATTTATAGGGACAGGTGAGCACAGGTCAAACCCAAATGTAAAGCCAAGTTCAACTCACGTGCAATATATTTAAAATCACAACACGAGCACAAGGTCAAACCGAGTTTTTAAAACTGGGTTCAACACAAGGCAACATGAAGGATAATACCAGCAGATACATGAAAAATGCACATCAACCAAACAACTAGAATGGATGTAAAGATCAATGACACCAGTATATATCAAGTGAAGCATTTGTGTCAAAAGCATAGCAACTGCAAGAACATGAAAACAGATACAAAGCAATGAACAGAGAACATGCATGAAGAACCAGAAGTACAAGTGCAGTGCAAGATGGTCAGACCAAACAGCAATGCAAGGGCAGATGACACAGACTCAAGCAAGTGCACAACTAAACCACCGAGCTAAATGCAATTCAAGTAAAGATATCAACTACAGCATGCAAGATCCAACAGCTACATGAAGCAAACAGAATGAATGAACTCGAACAGACACACATGTATATGAAGTGACTCAAGCAACATGACCAAGTTCATATGCACGGTACAGACCATAAAGAAATGCCACCAAACAAACAAATGCATGCAACAATGTGCACAGGCCAGAGACAATACAGCATGTACAAGGATCAATGAGTTGGATGAACAATTGAACAACACGAAATATGCCATCAGATCAGATGCAAGCCAAGACTGCAAGTACAAGACACAGTGCACCAAAGACATGACATCATAGCAAACATGACAGCAGACCAAGTACAATAGTCGAGTATCATGTCAATAACACAAGTGAAACAATGTCAATGCAGACACAAAACAAAATCAAACAGTGATACAATGTCAATGTCAATGCCAGAGACGAAGCTCGCAAGGATGAAACCAGTGATGGTCGACGTAATGCAGAGTCGTGGAGTGGATATGATTCACGAAATCAAAATAGTGATGTGATGACCAAGACGCAAAATCAAAGTCAGAAATCAAGTGTTCGTATCTTTGAAAAAGTCACAAAGTAAAAGAGGAAAGCTTTTTGCCATATCAATCAAGTAAATATCGAACGCATCAAAATCAAAATCGTGAGCATCAAGTCAAAATTGTATCAGGAAAGCCGTGCGCATCAGAACGCAAAAATTAGGAAAGTGTGAATTGATAACGAACAAATTCAAGTGTATTCGAATTCATATAAATACCAAACCCAAATCATCATCATCGGCATCGAGTAAAAAACAAGCAATTTAACCAGCAACGAAAGGAAAATTACATACCGCAACAAAGAACTCGATCAATAGAGGAGCAACTCAAATCAATCATAAGCGAAGCAGTGAGCAAGAGCAACGCAAATCGGAATCGATCATCAAAGAACGAGCGAGCAAACCAGAATCGATCATCAGAGAAGGAGCGACCAACAGAGAAAGAGAATCAAGCATTTACAGTCGCGATCTCCAATTTCAGAAAACCCTAATCTTTGTAACAAAGGATCGGCCGCCATTGAACAATTGAAGATAAAAAAGGAACGGGCTAGAGAATAAAGCAATTAGGCCGGCCTTGTTTGTTAAAAGGGGCTTTAGTTTATTTCAAATAGGGTTGTATGTTTTAAACTGTTTTTAGTTTGTTTTAAATTTTCTTTACGAATCAAGTCTTGGTAAATCACCACCTAGGTTGTAGGTAGTGTCAGATTGTCTAGTTAGAATTAGTTCAGTGAGCAGGGTGTGCGAGTTTGCAAAACTCTATAGGCAGGAGCAGAGTTTGCGAGTTTGCAAAACTCTATAGGCGGAGCAGGGGGTGCAACTCTAGTAGAGTGTTTGTGAGCGGGAGCAAGGGTTTGCGAGTCTGTTAGAGTGTTTTTAAGCGGGAGACTGTTTAATTCTAATAGAAATCTGGGCATGCAGCAGTAGGAAGGGGTTGCCGAAGCTGGGTAAATTTTGTGTGTGATTTACTTTTCAACATATTTATTTCTGCAGTTTGTTTCTGTGTTTAAATCGAGAAAATTTGCTATAACCCTATTCACCCCCCTCCCTTTAGGGTAAATCTAGATCCTACAAGTGGTATCAGAGCCCGGTATTTTTCTTTAACTCTAGAGTCATGAATTCATCAAATAATGTTTTTTCTGAGGGGCAATCTATTGTTAGGCCACCCATGTTTAACGGGAATGATTATGCTTATTGGAAAGTTAGGATGGGTATTTATCTTAGTTCTGTTGATTATGATGTTTGGGATATTATTGAAACTGGCTATAAATCTCCCACTATAACTGTTGGTGATACTGAGATTCCTAAACCTAGGGATAGGTGGGATGCTAATGATAAGAAATTAAAAACCACAAATGCTAAAGCCATGAATGCTTTGATCTATGCTCTTGATAAGAATGAATTTAATAGAATTTCTCATTGTAAAACAGCATAGGAAATCTGGCATACCTTAGAGGTGACACATGAAGGAACTTCTCAAGTCAAGGAGTCTCGTTTAGCCCTATTCAGCAATGAACGCAAGAACTTTGTGATGGACAAAGGCGAGAGCATAAAGGACATGTTTGGACGCTTTTCAACTTTGGTGTACAACGCTAGAGCGCTTGGGAAGGTATTCACTAAGGTAGAGCTTGTGAGGAAGGTGCTACGAGTCTTACCGATGAACTTTGAGGCACAAGTCACGGCAATCCAAGAATCGAAAGATTTGAGTAAACTAAGCATGGAGGAGTTGATTGGCAACTTGATGACATATGAGCTTGAGCTAAAAGCAAAAGAGGAACGCAACAACTCCGAACCAAAGAAGAAGATGATTGCCTTAAAGAGCAAAGAAGAGAGCTATGAAGATGAAGAAGATCCAATTGAAGAGCTTGCAATGGCTGTCAATAATCTTAGAAAATGGTCAAGATTCAAGCCACTCAAGAAGAAAATAAATGGTAATAGGTCAAAAGATTCCGATAATTCTGATAATGAATCGACGTGCTTTAACTGCAACAAGCCTGACCACTTCAAACAACAATGCCCACTTCTCAAATACAACCAAGGAAAGAAAAAGAAGAAAAAGGCCTTTGCAGCAACTTGGGATGATGAAGAAGGACAGGAAGTTTCGAATAGTAGCTCAGAGGAGGATAACTTGTGTTTTATGGTAAAATCGGATTCAGAAGCAAGCTCAGATGAATCTAGTGAGGCAGATGACTATTCTTATAAAGAACTTGTTTTTATGTGTCTTGATCTTACTAAAGAAGTTGATGCTCTTGAATCTAAAATTGAAAAACTGAAATCTGATAGGAGAGAACTTGCTCGTGAAAATTTTAGGTTAGAAACTGAACTTGAAAATATTCAAAACCTAGAATGTAAAAAATGTAAAATTTTAGATTCAGAATTATCAAGACTTAAGAATAGCATTGAGAATCTTGAAAAAGAAAACTTGAGTCTTAAGGAAATCATTGACACTAGGAAAAAGGATTTTATAAATAGATGCACCTCACTTGTCACTGAAAACACAACACTAAAAACCAAAGTCCAAAATCTTGAGAAATCTTTGAATAACTTTTCAAGAGGAGAAAAATCATTCAACATGTTATTGGGAAATCAAATTTTTGCTAACAACAGAAAAGGACTAGGCTTTGGGAAAACACAAGTTGAGGATAATGCAAAAGGTAAGAGTGTCTTTGGTAGATGTGAAATAATTGGACATTGTGTTGAAAATTGTAGTCATAGGAACAAGAACACAAAATTTATACAAGTTTGGGTTCCTAAGAATTCTACAAACAAATTTCATGTCTATTGGAACAAGAATGAAAGGACTAAACAAGTTTGGGTTCCAAAAGGTTTGTTTATTCACAAATATTCTGCCACTAACAATCATGGACCTATAAAAACAAATAGGTCACAAAAATCTTTCATCGTGTAGGTATGGTGGCAGGCTAAGGAACAACAACAGTGTTCGCTGGATTTTGGCTGTTCCAGAAACACAACGGGAAACAAAGCAAAGTTCCTTAGCCTAGTACAAAGGTGACAGAATCACAATGGGCAATCACGAGAAATTATCGTAAAGGTAAAACAGGTGAAGGTATATTTATTTGATCGATATATTAAATGTGATAATCTTCACCGTATTCTGAATGAAATCAGCCAATATTGAGATGTTATAAAGAGATGATTTTTTTGCTTCTGACTTGTTCGACATAGTTGGCCAATTACATTTATGCCAAAAACACTATTCTCTAAATTACTTCATACATATACGTTTGGATTAAACATTGTGTTTTGCTGGATACATTTGGTCATAATTCGGCTAACTCTATATTCTCAGTTTCTGATTGTTTACATGGCTTCAATTCAAATTCAAAGAATGTCATCTAAATTGTTGTTAAAATTGAGTTTGAAATTTTTGATGCACTCTTCATGGTCTGGTCTATCAAATTTAGTTAGTGATATTTTGGATTGAAAGAGAAACTCAGATACAGATCACACTGGTAATCTAGTTGATAGAAAAATTACTAGTGTAACGTGATTAATTTTTGAAACATTTAGTAACTGCATCGTTTTTTCAAAGAAAATATCTGCATATTTTTCATTTCAAATAATTTTCAAATAGTAGAAAATTCTCTGATATAACCCCTTCGAGAAAATAATTGTTTGACCATATTTTCAGATTAGTCATTTTTATTTGATTTTAAATGACCAATTTTGACTAATCCGACTCCCTACTAATTATCAAAAAGATAAATAATGATTGAGAAGGTGATAAGTGTTGATATTTAACATACATTACTCAAGAGAGTATATTTGGAAATTTTCTTTAGGAATTCAAACAAGAGTTATAAAACTTTTTGTTGGGTAAAGATTCCATGACCATTTCTATATCTATCATATTTCTATCGACCATTGTTTATCAAAGCTTAAATATAGTTTGTCGATATGTGGTATATAATCAGGGATCATTTGTTTTTCATTTCATATTTTTTTGTAAAAATAAATAAATATCCAAAGTATTCACTCTCATTTAAAAGTCCTCACGGTTATGCATGAGTGAATTACTTGGATTTTTGATTATGTGCTTCCATGCTCATTTAAAAGTCCTTACGGTTATGCATGTATGGAACGCATATCAAAATTAATTGATTAAATAGACAAGTTGATACTAATCCCATTTAAAAGTCCTCACGGTCATGCGTGGTTAGAAGATACTTGATTTCATTTTTTAAATTAAATTGGAATACTACTAATCTCATTTAAAAGTCCTAACGGTTATGCATGATTAGTAGATATTCAAATTCCTGATATAAATGTACCACAAGTTGATACAATTGTATGATTTTATAATGAGAACATCATTCTAAAAGTGGAATATGCGCCTAACAATGGTAGTTATGATTTTTGTTTGATTTTTATTGAAGTTTAATATTTATATTCAATTTGAATTTAATGTTGGATTAATATTGATCACTTTATCTCTATTTTCTCTAACACTATTATTCTTTTGCTGATAACAAAAGGGGGAGAGAAAAGTTAAGATTTTGTCAAATAGAATCAAGCAAAGGTCAAATAATTTTCCATTTACATCTAGGCTCATTTATATATTTCTATTTGTATGCATATAGGTAGGGGGAGCATCATGTAGAGATGAAGCATTTAAATAGGGGGAGCATTTAGAGTATATCATTGAGCAAATACATTTAACTCGGTCAAAATCTTAAATATATGTTTGTTATCATCAAAAGGGGGAGATGTATGAATATGCGCTTTGCGCTTATATGATTTTTGTTTGATGATAATAAACATATATACATTCGTTTAAATGTATTTGGTAATGTACTATTTTGTTTTCCATAGATTAAATAAATATTTGTCGAATAAAATAAATTACACAGAATTTGAATGGAATTTGAATTCAAACAGAAATTTTATTCAAACGAATATTTATTACAATCTTGAATAGTACAAATTCAAGCTCTCACTATACATATACATTTTTGATTACATCACAATTACATCATAATTGTTTTTACATTAATGACCTCACTACATATTACTCACACTCGTATGTTGTCTTCAACTTCATTCCAGTTTGAATCCAGCATCTGAGCAATCTGCAAAAATATTCACTAACGCAATAAAATTGAAAAAGAAATATTTTTGCAATTTAAAATGAAATATGATTTTTTGAAAATATGATTTGCCTCAGTTATTTGGGTTGTTCGTCATCATTCATATTTGAATTCATCACACACGAACTGTGTGACATGCATAGTGTATCATTGTACATGCCACAAGGCCGTGCACATCGATATACACTTGATCGATTTACAGGGACAGGTGAGCACAGGTCAAACCCAAATGTAAAGCCGGGTTCAACTCACGTGCAATATATTTAAAATCACAACACGAGCACAAGGTCAAACCCGAGTTTTTAAAACTGGGTTCAACACAAGGCAACATGAAGGATAATACCAGCAGATACATGAAAAATGCACATCAACCAAACAACTAGAATGGATGTAAAGATCAATGACACCAGTATATATCAAGTGAAGCATTTTTGTCAAAAGCATAGCAACTGCAAGAACATGAAAACAGATATAAAGCAATGAACAGAGAACATGCATGAAGAACCAGAAGTACAAGTGCAGTGCAAGATGGTCAGACCAAACAGCAATGCAAGGGCAGATGACACAGACTCAAGCAAGTGCACAACTAAACCACCGAGCTAAATGCAATTCAAGTAAAGATATCAACTACAGCATGCAAGATCCAATAGCTACATGAAGCAAACAGAATGAATGAACTCGAACAGACACACATGTATATGAAGTGACTCAAGCAACATGACCAAGTTCATATGCACAGTGCAGACCATAAAGAAATGCCACCAAACAAACAAATGCATGCAACAATGTGCACAGGCCAAAGACAATACAGTATGTGCAAGGATCAATGAGTTGGATGAACAATTGAACAACACGAAATATGCCATCAGATCAGATGCAAGCCAAGACTGCAAGTACAAGACACAGTGCACCAAAGACATGACATCACAGCAAACATGACAGCAGACCAAGTACAACAGTCGAGTATCATGTCAATAACACAAGTGAAACAATGTCAATGCAGACACAAAACAAAATCAAACAGTGATACAATGTCAATGTCAATGCCAGAGACGAAGCTCGCAAGGATGAAACCAGTGATGGTCGACGTAATGTAGAGTCGTGGAGTGGATATGATTCACGAAATCAAAACAGTGCTGTGATGATCAAGACGCAAAATCAAAGTCAGAAATCAAGTGTTCGTATCTTTGAAAAAGTCACAAAGTAAAAGAGGAAAGCTTTTTGCCGTATCAATCAAGTAAATATCGAACGCATCAAAATCAAAGTCGTGAGCATCAAGTCAAGATTGTATCAGGAAAGCCGTGCGCATCAGAACGCAAAAATTAGGAAATTGTGAACTGATAATGAACAAATTCAAGTGTATTCGAATTCATATAAATACCAAACCCAAATCATCATCATCGGCATCGAGTAAAAAGCAAGCAATTTAACCAGCAACGAAAGGAAAATTACATACCGCAACAACGAACTCGATCAACAGAGGAGCAACGCAAATCAATCATAAGCGAAGCAGTGAGCAAGAGCAACGCAAATCGGAATCGATCATCAGAGAACGAGCGAGAAAACCAGAATCGATCATCAGAGAAGGTGCGACCAACAGAGCAAGAGAATCAAGCATTTACAGTCGCAATCTCCAATTTCAGAAAACCCTAATCTTTGTAAAAAAGGATCGGCCGCCATTGAACAATTAAAGATAGAAAAGGAACGGGCTAGAGAATAAAGCAATTGGGCCGGCCTTGTTTGTTAAAAGGGGCTTTAGTTTATTTCAAATAGGGTTTTATGTTTTAAACTATTTTTAGTTTGTTTTAAATCTTCTTTACGAATCAAGTCTTGGTAAATCACCACCTAGGTTGTAGGTAGTGTCAGATTGTCTAGTTAGAATTAGTTCAGTGAGGAGGGTGTGCGAGTTTGCAAAACTCTATAGGCGGGAGCAGAGTTTGCGAGTTTGCAAAACTCTATAGGCGGATCAGGGGGTGCGAGTCTAGTAGAGTGTTTGTGAGCGGGAGCAAGGGTTTGCGAGTCTGTTAGAGTGTTTGTAAGCGGGAGACTGTTTAATTCTAATAGAAATCTGGGAATGCAGTAGTAGGCAGGGGTTGCCGAAGGTGGGTAAATTTTGTGTGTGATTTACTTTTCAGCTTATTTATTTCTGCAGTTTATTTCTGTGTTTAAATCGAGAAAATTTGCTATAACCCTATTCACCCCCCCTCCCTCTAGGGTTAATCTAGATCCTACAACCATAAGCATTGAACTTTGACCTTGTCTAGAACTTACCTTTCGACTAAGTCGAAAGGTCTGGGTTGGAAGGTCTGTGCTAAAATTGGTTGAAACATGTTAAAAGTATGATTTCTTTGTTTTTAACATAAAAAGATAACTTTTCAACTAGTCTGCCTTTATTTTTCAAATTCCTATTGGTTAACAAATACTTTTCAGAAAACGCTACCACTGATTTTAGAATTTAAATAATATATTTATTTTATAAAATGCCCATTCTCCTTAATTAAATATATAAAACATTTAAGTCTCATACCTTAAACAAATTTATGTATTCAACAAAACACTTAGAAAAATTTTGGAAGAATTCCAGAAATTCTATTTTAATACGTTTTCCAACATATACAAATTTCAAACCCAAATAATCAGATTTTAGCGGCAATTAGTTTATAACCCAACAAATCATTTCTTCATTAGAAATTAATATGAATTCCATTAAAATTATGAAAATTGAGATCCATCTCCAAAACCATGATTTCTGTAACACAAAATTTTCCTGTGGCTACTTACAATCATTTCATCTCGATTTTACCCTAAAATCGTATATCTAATTTCTAAACTACCTTGTTCAATCCATATATATTAAAATCAGGCATATCATTATTCAATATATCATAAAACAGATTTATCCTAGAATCCAAAACGATATGATGTTAAAATCAAAACAGAGATGTAGAAATTATTATTCACCTTTGATTCGATAAGGAAATTGAAGTTTGATTGAGATTGATTCCTTCTAACTTGAATCCTAAGCTTTAAGTTGATTTTTCTCTTCTCGTCTTTCTAATGGTCGGCCTTGCTTGCTTCTTACATTTAAAATTTTGTTTGAGATAAAAATGAACGTGTTTGACTAAGGGGATAGTATAGGAGTGGGAAATATGGGTGGCCAATTACCCAAATGCCATTGTGTTCTATTACTTAATCATTTTTATAAGTTCATTTGATTTAATTATGCACGGACACCTAGTTTATTAATCAACCTCAATCTCCTTATATACATTATTCTATCTAATTTATTCTAATTAAATCTCTTGAATAATGTCACTAAAGTTAGAGGTGTTATATTTATAGTTTTTAGGGCCACAATTAACGTATTAGTTTTCATGTGTTTATTAATAACTTGTTTAAAACTTATGACTCCCTATCCGGTTTCATAGTTTTCATGAGATCACTAAGAACCTATTAGCCCCTGCCAATAGTTTTATTATTTCATGGGTTCTCCCTGAACCTATTGGTATCTCCAATAATTTCCCTCATATCCTAGTTTTCATGGGTTGACTAGGAACTTATTGACTTCTGTCGATAACTTAATCTGTATATAGTTTACATGGGTTCACTACGAACCTATTGGCCCTTGCCAATAACTCCTTTTAAACATAGTTCTCATGGGTTTACTATGAACCTGTCTATCTGACAACTTCTTTAGTTAATATTTAGACATCCTATATTCTCGTCTACCTGACCTCCTGGATGCAATTTTAATCATACAGGAGTAACTCGATTTATATTCACTACTGGGTCAACCTAGTTGGTTATTCTGCCCTTTCTTATCAAAATACAGTTATGGGTCCATTTTAAGTGAATATATATATATATATATATATATATATTAGAAGAAGCAAACATAATAACAAATAACACCAACAACCATGGTTATGAAACGTGGTTAATCCCTTTAAACTATTATTTTATCAAGGAAAGCTTCCTCAAAAACTCCATACTTAAAAGTCATTTTAAATTCTTTTATTTGTGCCTTGGTTTTTCCTTTAAAAGTGGGATTGGGTTCTTTGTTTTGGAAATTAAGGCTTTCAAAACCTTAAACTTTTAATTTAGAAACCACTAGATAACCTCCTTCGAAAGCATTCAAATCTTCTTTTCAAAACACTAAGCATATGCCTTTTGAAACACTTTGAAACATCTCTTTCGAAACCTCAGAACATATCTTTCGAAAGTATTAAAGTATTGCTTATCAACTCTTAGAAGCATAGCTTCGAAACCATAAAAAGTACCCCTTTCGAAACTATTTGAAAGTATCCCTATTGAAACCATTGGGTTTATTCAAAAAATATCGAAGTGAATATAAACGGAAGTACCCCTTTCAAAACCATTATACTTTATATAAAATATTTTAGGGGAAATTGATGGCTTCGGAACCATTCTTTCAAAAGCATTAATCATATAAATTAAAACACTGGGAAGGATAGCTTCGAAACCCCTTTCGAATCCATTACCTTTGAAACCATTAACCTTTTAGAAAACTTTAGGAAGCGGCTTACTTCATTTATAAAACAAAAGCTACCTTTCGATCTAGTTCATTCGAAAGGCATAAGGTCGGCTGTAACGATCCGCTATTTTGGACTATTCGCATCCGCACATGTCGGACTTGAATAATTCAAAATACCGAATTGTTAATTTAAATTTGGCAAAACTCAGATATACAGTATATAAATAATCACAGAATCACAGACACAGAGTAATAATATGCAGCGGAAGTAAAAGAGATAGTAGTTCATGAAGCTACTATATAAATATATAAGATACATCAGAGTTTACAACAGAAGAGATATACGATACATTAAGTGCAAATCAGAATACATCACTGGAATCATCGAATGCTGAAAGCAGAATAGATGGCTGGATCTCCAAGCGAAGCTCCAACTCCAAAGGTGAACCTCGAAAGCTGGTACTCTCAATCTGACCCGAGCGTAAAGCAAAACACAAAACACTCGAGTCAGGATTAATATTCTTATATCAATAAATCCAACTCAAGTGAAATAACAATTGAAATACAAGTAACTCAAAGGACGTTGGAATAACCATCCTATAAGGATCTGTTAAACTATCTACTATGTAGTAATATACGCTAAATAGATAATGTCTATCATTAATATAAATATCAAAATAGTGTTAAGGCGTTACCATTATCCCCCTTAACACATTTTTATACAAGCGTTATAGTCTATACAGCACTGTAAACTCCACCGTAAACTACTGGGATATCAAGGAGTACTCCATAGGTATAACACAAAACAAATTCGTAGGGGTTGCGTATATAGGGATACAAGTATGACAAGGCACATAAGGCAATACCCAAGGTAGTGAAACTACCGTTCGCCTGATCCGGACTGGTGAGAACGCATCGCCGCAGCGATCGCAACACCGCGAAACAACACTCCTGAAAGTACGAGGGTGCACCAATCAATCACAAGTAATGAGTAGTAGTTACGAAGAAGTGTGTTCGCTCGAGGTGGCTAACCCCATTTGGCCCGGCATGGCTCCTATTTTAGTCATTTCCAATTTGACACAAGTGTCAAGGCTATCCATTATCGTTCTCTTTCTTCAGTCATCACGTACATCATTCCAACCACTTCATTCTGGATCATCACTCCGCGTATAGTTATTAAAGTGGTTTTCGGTTTAGATAGAGAGTATATCCATAACCGATTCAGGTTTCTTTAATAACTTCCGTAATTATTACACCGATTGGTCGTTTAGTAAATTTCAAACCAAATCAAATTCAATTTCAATTTCAATTCGTAGATCAACATTTCATTTGTCTTTCTAAATCAATTTCCAAAGTTTACGTTTCAAAACTTCCAAATTACCATTTCAAAATCTTATAATTCGATTTCAACTTTTATTTAAACAATTCAAATATTGATTCAAGTTTGTATATAAATTTTATTTCGAAATCATTTAAATTAATTAATTTAACACTCAAATCAATTTCAAATTCATTTATCGATTTCATTCAATATTCGTTAAGTTAAATTTATCCTTCAAAACAATTTCTATTGGATTTCCAATTCATTAATCAACCACTTAAGTTCAACTTCATTATATCAACTTCAAATTTAATTAGGTTAAATTCATCAAATCAAATTCTTAAATTCAAGTCTTATATTTATTTCAATAAAACGCATTTTATTTCTTGTAAAAGAAATTCAATCCCATTTATTCATTTACTTACGAATTTCAAAACTCAAATAAATAAAGAAACTCAATTTCACTTGTTCAAGAAGTTCAATTTCACTTATTAACTTACTTAAATTTTCCAAAGCTTAATTAAATAAGAAACCCAATTTCATTTATTAACGAAGTTCAAATCCGCTTATTCAAAAGTTCAATTTCTATTATTAAAGAATTCAATTTTTATTCAATTATCAAATAATTCAATCTTTTTAATTATTAATTAATTTCAATCTTAATTATTAATAATTTCAAAACTTAATAATTTCAAACTTAATTATAAATTCAAACTTAATTATTAAATCATTTCCTCTTAATTATGAATTCAAACTTAATCGTCAAATCATTTCAACTTAATAATTTCAAACTTAAATTATAATTCCAACTTAATTATAATTTCAAATTTTAATTATTAAATGATTTCAAACTTAATAATTTCAAAACTCAATTATTACCAATTCCAAATTATTTATTAATAATTCCAAATTTAATTATTAAATAATTAAATTTCAAACAACGTTCTTTCATCACTTACTACGTTAATATTTGTTTCAGATTTCAATCTTTACATTTTCCTTCCAAGAATTCAAATTCCAACTTCATTTCAAAATTTATTCTTTGCTCGAATAAAATCATTATCTTATTTTAAAATCAAATTATTGACCAATCGGATTTTATTTAATCCTCTATCCTAGGTCAAATTTCATTTGGGTATATATCATTTCAACCCGATTCCAATTCCAATTCACAAATCAAAGCATAGTAAAGGGAACTTGCAGTGTGATAACAGGGATGGTGTCAAAGTAAATAAACAAGCAATAACAACAATCAATAACAATCCAATAAATAATTCAAATAATCCTGAAATAATCGTATTAATTCACATTGTTGTTTGTGCGAATTAATATAATTATTTCTAGAATCTACACTATCATTTCATGTAGGTTAAAGATTATTACATTACGGTTCTTCACTTGACATCGATTATTCAATTTCATACTACATCAACTAATACAACATAAATTCAAATGGTTCAAGGGTGATTAACTATTTCTACGTGTCAAATAATTAAACATTTAAGGGGTCATATTTTACAAATTTAACTAATCAAGTTCAACACATATGTCGATTCAAATTTTAACTATCGTACGTCCAATTCAATTGCATAATATTTATCACTTTATACATTACAATTTAACATCCAATATAAACAACAAACAATCAATCGATTATCAATCAAACGGGATTATCATCGTGTAAATAACAGATAATGGTGTCAGATGTCAAAGGTGAACTGATACATAAATAACAGTGCAACAGATAACAGCAACATATTTCAATTATCGTTTCAATTGAAATCAAATTCAATAAATAAAAGAATATTAACCGTGTGTGATTGCTCACCTTTCGAGGCTGGAGAGATTTTGACGACGGAATAAATTATGAATCCAGGCACGAATTTCAAAGCAACACAGATTGGCACGAATTCGACGGATAGAGCTGATAATAGAAATTTACGAGAACAAATTCAAATCAGTTTGACATAAAAAGGAAAATATATACCATTATTATTAAATATATTTTATTTAAGACAAACATTAAATATTCCCAAAATCATTATTCTTAGAACTTAAATATCAAAAATCAAAGACATATATGTTATACTTTTGACCCATACTTATATATATACATATATCTTCAATAATTATTATAAAACAAATATAAACTCAACTGTATATATAACAACATATACCCACACACACACACACAAGCTAGGAATTTATAATTGAAATATATGTAAAAATATTGTAACCTACAGTGAAAAAAACTCATACAAGCTACACTTATTTTAAAAAAATCCAAGTATGTATATGAATTTACTTTCTATGTATGTAATTTACATAAATTAATATTAGCATTATATAACCTATGTATAACAGCTTATAAAGATAGATCTATACATAATATTATTACATATGCTTAAAATGCTAATTAACAGCAGCATGTGCAAGTACCTATATAAACTAACATAACACAACTAAGTACTACTATACATATATAATACCGTTATAATGATAAACATGTATATCTTTTTTATTAAAAAAAAACTATGTATCTATATATACTAATATATATAAGCCTACACTGTATAAAATAAAAACTGCGATGCACATATACAGCTAACATATTATTATATATAACATACTATATTATACAATACTGTATATTTAAATATATATATATATAAGTCAAGCTATACATTCATATACTACAACAGAAATTATAAAACAAGGAACCCAAAGCTCACCCATTTACCTTTCCCAATGAATAGCAATTCACGAGCAAGAGCACCCCAACCCACAACGTCTAGATTGCAAACATACGCAACACATATATACGCCTAGCAATATATATATATATAACTGTAGGCTACCGGTTGCAACGCTAGGCAAGTTGGAAAGCTTAGGAAATCCAGGCCAACAAGGTGATGAAAAAGGAGTTACTGAGTGGAGAAGTCGGTGATGGGTTATATGAGACTTGAAAAGCAAGGGACGAGGAAAAGAGTGGGATTCGGTCGCACGGCGGAGGAGTGGTGGTGGGTTCTCGGGATTGTCACAAGATGGTGGAGGATTTGGAGGCTCGGCCTCAAGTGATGGTGCTGCGCAAGTGGATCAGGGTTGCTTGTGTGGCTAGGCGGAGCACGGGGTGGCCAGAGCAAAGTTGTGTTGCTAACCGCTTTTGGGTGAGAAAAGGGGTGGAAGGTCGTAGCTTAGGGTGGTGATGAAGGTGGAGGAAAGTGGGGTTGTAGTGCCGTGCGCTGGCCGAACTAAGTGCAAAGGGAGGTGAAGAGAGAAGGACGTGAGAAGGGAGGGGAGTCTCGGCTGTCCTTGAGCATGGACGTGTGGGTAGGTATGAATTCATGGGTTTGGCAAAGAAGGAGTTTGGGTGGATGCAGCACTAGCTAGATGAAGGGCAGAGGAAATTTATTGCGTGCTTGGGAAAACAAAGTATAGAAGCTATGGGAAGGGAATGAGTACAGGCACGCAGCAAAAAAAAAAATGTAACATAACAATGTTCTTTTGAAAAGATGAAGAGGCAAATATTTGTAATCGAGAAATCTGAAAGTCTTCGCGAATCTCGGGAAATAATAAATCAAATGACTATCTGGATTCAACGGGTGAAAGATGATTAGTCACAAAAGCCACATTGTTGAATCGATATGGAAATCGTTCCGCAAATTTCATCACTTTACGGACTTCCAAAATACTGAATTGAATATACCGCGAAGACCAACACGACGAGATGATCAAAACGGCATATAGATATCAGTAGTACGATTTAATTATAAAATTTAGAAATTTCTACTAGCGGAAAATACGACAAAAACGCAAGAAAATAAGATCGACGGAGCTAAAGAAGTCCGAATTTTGAAAAACGAAAAATGACGTCTTGCTCAGAAGATAATTTAAAATTTTTCTATGTAAAAATATTCAGGTTTCGAAAACGTTTTATTTTCATCGCTTTTTAACTGATTAAACTGAAGCAATTTTACGCATGAAATAAACTTCCGTATTTTCGGACGAAAATTTACCCGTTGCTATGTTTAACTAGACGCATTCCAAATATTAAATTTATATTTCAAAATTTTATCGTTTATATTATATTTTTATTTACATACGAAAACGGTTAATTAAATCGTTAAAATACCCGGGTTGTTACATCGGCAGTAGGGTTTCGACTAGGTTTGAACTACCTCTTTCGAAAGCATTGAATTAAAACAAGGCAACTCATTCGAAAGCATTCTTTTCAAAACAAAAAAGCGGCAACATTTTTGAAAGCTATTTAAATGGGTTTCGATCCCTTCGAAAGCATCCATTTGAAAACAAGACAAGCGCATATACTTGGAGGGTAAAACAACTCCATTTTACTAAGCACGCCCCATATAAGAAATATAACAATAATTAATATTTCTCAAATATCAATTAATTCGATTATTTATAACTATCGTAATTCAATTAAATCAAGTGGTGTTTCGAAGACTAAACAGATTCGGTTGTGCGACTTACACATGTGAATTTAGCTAGTGATTAATGTTTGAACAATTCGAATGGTAATTTTCACATGTCACCTTAACTAGTGGTGTGACACTTTGACTTAATTCATCACTTACAGATCTCATTGGTCAAAATACAAGTTTATAATTTTAAGCGATTCCTTTTAGAAATGATTATTTACATACATTATTTTAGTCAACGGTACATCACTTTAGGATGCATGGAATTTGGTTTTGGTGAAAATTCCAATATTATCCATATTCAACTCAGTTAGTTCATAAACAAATCCTTGATTTAATAATAGCATTCACATTAAAGCTCAACCATATCCTCAAGTTCAGAGAATTATGTAACATCGTCACTATGCGATTTCCCATTTGACCTAGTTGTTATTAACCAGTAGGAAACTTTTGGATGAGTCATTCTATAACTATCCAATAACTACGAGCGCAGGCCCTTTGGTGCCCCAGTAGCCATGAGTAATGCATTACCCAACATACAAATAGCGTTACGTACTCTTATCTCAACTGAGGTATCGATGTCCTTTCTCGAAACATCTTGACATGAGCATTTAAAACAAAATATTATTTGTATCGTGATTTATTACTCACGGTTGCAACTATTTACAATTTCAATCACATAATATTTTATTTAAGGACTTTGTTATATCAAGGACCTCTAGCTTAGTGGATAGATGTATAGCGCTTTAGAAAAAAGGTTCTTGAGATCATGGGTTCGAGCCCCTAAGGCATCATAATGAGTGCTTTGCTTGAACAATTATCACTCTTGTTATCAAAAATTTTGGGAAATTCTTATGAATAAATTTTAAATTAATTACTCAATAATTTATGTCATAATATAAAAGCATGTATAAGAAATCTAGCCGCTTTTATTTTGAAAGCAAAATTATTACAAAGTTAGATAATTTACAATAAAGTATAGAATTGTCCCTATAGTATACCCCTAACTCTTTCAAAACCTACATGTTAAAACAAGTGTTGGTCTACAAAATGATATAGATCCATGATTGTTTGTGTAAATAATATTAGGTACCTAAATTTTTTTATATTTCAATTCGTAAATGTTGACAAATTACCCTTAGGAACCCAACTTTGTTTAGCTTATTTATTTAAACTCTTATTTCAACAATCATCATCACTATATCCAATTTCGTAATATTTTACGCACTTGGGAAACACATTTCTCCTCTAGTCGAGTCGTTGATAGATTTTCGTATCAATTTTTTTTCTTTTCTAAATATTAGTTATTTACAGTTATTTGCTAAAAGTTGATTTCCTAACAACATGTTAAAAGATTTTTTGCCTATTAAAATTTTATGGATAATCGACTCAAGGTCATTAAATTTATATTTCAAAGAGTTGTTTTCATTGGTTAAAATTGAACAACGACTAATGGAGTTTTTTATCATTTGGATTTCATTCTTCTTTAAGACCGTGTTTCATTCTTGAGTTCTTTTATTTTGGTCTTAATTTCATGCATGTCACGTACAAAGTTTGATATTTCCACATTCATTTTTTCCAAAAATTTTATGTTTTTAAACCGCTTCTTCCAAATAATGATTTGTGCGAATTTTGCATTTTATAAAAGCATGGTCTCTTCTCAGAATGTTTCAAAATCAAATTTAAAGCATTTGATTCATTTTCTAAATGTTATATTTTTCACAATTAAGATAGACGAATTTATTGCTTTTTGTCAAGCTCTTTTTCGAACTTATCTTCTTTGTAACTTAATTTATATTTTTCGCATTTCAATTTTTTAGTTTCAACTTAAGATCATCAATGGTTATGATTAATGCATAATGCATAAAAAAAAAAATTAAAAGTAAAACCTGGTCTAATACCACTTGTAGGATCATAAACATACTCCAATGAAGGGGTGAATAGGGTATAAAAAGTTATTTCATAGAATAGCATAAAAACAAAGTGTGAAATATAAAATACGAAATAGATATTCCCAACTTCGATCGCTACCGTGTAATGCTTATTGCTTCGACCAAAATCACCACCAATATTAAATGATCGACTAAATAAAACCAATAAATTTATGAACCATCCCTTAAAATGACAATACTAACCATATTTCTAATAACCCTACTTGAATTCAATACTCCAAGACTAGAATCCATGAACTATAATACATAGCTCCACATAAAAATCTAGACTTCAAATAAATATAAAAAAAAAGAATAATAATTGCCTTAAATTACAGAATAATGCGAGGATGAAAATATTAAACGTTCAGGGGCCTTAGAGAAAGATTCCCTTCTTTTTGATATATGCAAGCAAACGCCTTCTTTTGAACAATAAATAGTCTTTATCTCCTTAAATCACTCGTTTTCAAATTCGAATAAAATATTCTCAACCCTATTGCCTGCATGAAATAATCTAGCTGACACAAATGGATGTTGCGCTATCGTCTCCCTTAGATCTCCGTCTCCATATCGATTGAAATTGCCAAGGTTGCACAATGTTAATGCCAAGTCAATTCTGCAAACACAACGTCTACTGCAGCTTGTTTATGCATTTTTACAAACACTTGTTCAACACCAACCTCTCCTGGAAGCTCTGAGTTCACCAGAGCCATTCCAGTCACCATGGCCAATGTTCAAAAGCATGAAGAGGGTCAAGGAGGGGAGAAGGTGAAGGTGGCACTTAGACTAGTTAGGCGTGTAATTGAGTATGCATGTGCGTAAGTGTGCATGCGTGCTACTGAAGTGCAAAACGCAATAAGAGAGGGCTGAATTCATGGGTTTTCCTCTCAATTTAAGCATGTAATCCATGTACTAATAATTGATTTAGATGCCTAGGGATATCTATAAAAATCAGTAGAAAGAAAATTGTGAAAATTTATTTCTCTTAATTTAAAAATATGTTACTAGAAAGTTTGAAAATTCCTCTTTTGCATTTAAACTATCTTCGGTTTTGTTTCTTTACATTCTGCAAGCATTGAAACTCTTTTCTAATCATCCTCATCGGTTTCTGGCCATCTTCTACTACCTTTATGCACCATAACATCACAAGAACTCAACAATGGCCACAAGGAGCCTAGTTAGGAGGAAGAACCCTAATATTCGAGAATTAGAGTAGGACAAAGATAAGCAAGTCATGGATCAAACTCAATCAAAAGGTTCTATATTTGAAGATAAACCACTGGACAATGAGTCGCCATGATCTAAGAAAGGAAAAGATGCATGGGTAGACTGGAGCATATTAACAATAGAACTACTATTTATTTGGTGAAGCTTCAAAATACCACCCAAGGACTCCAAATCACTACTCAAGATCTTCAAGAAAACACTCAAATCTTTTCTAAAAAGGTTGATGAAATATCTACATTTTTGTTGTGATTTAGGAATTAGAAGGCACTAAGAGTTCCACTAATGAAATTCTTTTTCATAATAAGCAACCCCTTATGACTTCTTATTCCGAAGGCAATACTTCCAAAACCTCAGCCTGTGTCCCCAAATCAAATAAATTTTTTAATAACTCACCAACAAACTAACACCAATTTAGAAATGGGGATATTTTAGTTTTAAGTAATCCGGTATTGATTCCTGCACCCAGATTATTGTAACATACGGTCATAAAATGGACTTCCCAGCATGGTAGACGCCCAAGGCAAGTAGACCAAGTTTTTAATTAGCATAGTACTCCAGAAAATGAGTGAGCGCAAGCATGCATCTTCCACCTTAGGCAAGAAGCCCACCGATGGTACTGTTGGCTAATAGAAATAGTCAAAAATCATGAATTTTAGCTAGTATTCAAGGAAAAGGTTCTTGTTAGATTTAACAACGTTGAATTTAAGAAACCATACATTGCTCTCACCAATTTCAAGAAAAGCACCACTTTGTTAAAGTACTTGAACAAATTTTTAGCAACCACAAGCCATTCTTGGCCCCATACAGTCAAGATACCTTTTAGATTCATTCCTTAATGGATTTAAAGAAGATAGTAGCTACGATGTCATGTATCTAACCTAGTTGACTTTAGGGAAGCAATTAGCCCGGCAAAAATATTTGAAGCTAAGTGGACGCTGAACCTAAAAGAAATATCGAAAACAATGGTTCAAATTTCCGAATTATCAAGAACTCCACTAATTCATTACAACCCACACCTAAGCTCATCCCTCCTCCATCACAATTGCAAAGAAGTTTAAGAAATTCTACTTTGGAGAAATTAGTTAAGATAAATGGGATTACCTCGTAGAAATTATAAAAAGGTGGAACATGAACCGGTGTTTTGATTAAGATGAAAAATGCCACATATGCCATCAAAGCAAGACTAAGTAAGTTTATGTCATTGAGGGAATAATAGAATTATCACCTAAAAAGAAGGAAAACTTTAAGAAGAAGAGTTTGATAATGAACCGGAAGAAATAAAGGAGCGTGATTTCAATATATTCCTGCAAGCTATTTATGGAATTCCAGCATTATATACCATCAGGGTTCAGGTATGTGTCAATAACTAACCACTTGATATTTAATTGATTTGGCTTCCACCCTTAGCTTCCTGAATACATAGATTGGCAAGAAAATCAAATTGTCAATTACAAAGACTAAGCGATATAAAGGAATACGGATAAATGGAGACAAATTACAAGGAATTGGAATATACCACTAGATTATGCTTACACGTCATAAATACACCATGCCAATAGACATGTTGTTATTATCTATAAAGGGTTGTGATGCGAGTTGCTGGACTTCAGAGAAAAATAGAAGGAGCATATAAGATGTAGAAGAAGATAGTATGGAAGAAATGCAGAGAATAAGAAGTTTTGAGATAAATTTTCTATATCCTTTTCCATTTCTCACAAGGTACATATATAGGAGCTGCTCTAACAGACTGCCTACGTGGCTTCATAATGAGCCTTGCACTAAAACAACTTTTTAGCAGGAATCACTACTAGGAATGGCAATGGGGCGGGTTGGGGCGGGATTTTAGTGTTCCATACCCGTCCCGCATTTTTTGGACTTCGCCCTATACCTGCCCCGTAGACCCGGTGCGGATTTGAAATTTTGCCCCGTACGGGTCAGGGTAGACCCGACCCGCCCTAAAACCCGATGAATCTCATGTATTGATTCAAAATTGTGTATCAACTTACATATATTTATTTGTTTATACTCGTTATCACAAAATAATACGTGAAATACAAAATAACAACGTGTCTAAGAAAAATTAGGAAAAATTATGTGTACAATAACAATTCAGAAAATATATACATATGTTATTGTATAATTATCAATGACGCAACTTAATACTAATTTTTTATATAGATTATTTATTGGAACATTTTAATATCCATGCTAAAATCACTTGTATCTAAGAAGATTAATAAATCATTATAGTAATAAAGTAGTTTCATGAGATGTTAGTAGTGCGGGTCGGGTTGGGGCGGGTCAATCGAGCCCCGACCCGACCCTAGACCCGGAGCACTCAAGAACGGATCACGGGTCTACCCGCCTCAATGACCCAATGGGGCGGGTCTGGACGGGCCAAAACAGGGGCGGGTCGACCGGGTTTGGACCCTAGACCCGCCCCATTGCCATCCCTAATCACTACAGTAACAGAAATTGCAATAAAGTAAAATAAAGAGAAATACACGTCTTCCCAATAGTGGTATTTTGTAACAAACTGTCAGCCTTTGTCTCCTGTTCTCTAGTCCAATAACCGCCTGGGTAATTGTATTGTCCTTTTAGGCCTTGCATGAGTAGTGGTGCTGCTATCTTGTGCTGATGGAATAGTAGTGTGCGTATCATTACCCACCCCTTCAAGATCGACCTTGTCCTCAAGGTCGAAGATGTTTTCATGTTGAATGTACCACCGGGATTGAAGATGAGAACTTTGTTATCACATCGTAACTTGTTCATTTCAGCAAACATACTGGATGCATCAGCCCATTCAAACTTCAGTTTATTCATTTCAACAAACATGTTGTGTGCATCATTCTTTTTCTGCTCAATATGCGTTGAAGAATTCTGTATGGCGCATAAAGCCTTAACAAGTGCAACTCTTGCGTAGTACACTTCTGACTGGTAATGAACACTATTTTTCATAGGCACAAAAGTAGGATAAAGTGGAAGTGGAGGTGAATTCATTGGCGATGGAGGAGGCAGTGGGCGAGGTATAGATCTTGTAGCAACAACAAGGATAGGTGGACATGCAGGGGACGTAGGCGAGGGAGGAGCAGCAACTGAAATTGCTGGTGGGCAGCATATGTTCTTGTGTGAACTGAAGTGGAGGAAAGGAGCAGCATCTGTAGAGATAGGAAGAGGTGCATCAGGCTTAGACAAGGGAGGAGTTGCTGTTGTAGCGCTCGTGACAGCGACCTGCAGCGAAGTTGGAGGTGTGGGAGATAGCGGGAGAGGCGGTGGTAATGTGATTTGGAATCCAAGTTTTGTGGCAATCTCGGACACGGAGTGAATGATGTGATTAATGGAGGTTCGGATGTCGACGATGGTGGTTTTGATGTCGATAACGGCTTTTTGTTGAGTTTCAAAGGTGGCTTGAATGGTGTTTATGGCGGTTTGATGTGGGGTGGTGATTTGTTGGATGGCGGTTTCGAACATTGTTTAATTTTGTGAAATGACGAAGGAGATGGGATATAGACGAAGGAGGTGAGAACAAGAGTGAAAGCACCAAAATGATGCGAGTTGTTGGACTTCAGAGAAAAATAGAAGGAGCAGATAAGATGTAGAAGAAGATAGTATGGAAGAAATGCAGAGAATAAGAAGTTTTGAGATAAATTTTCTATATCCTTTTCCATTTCTCACAAGGTACATATATAGCAGCTTGCTCTAACCGACTGCCTACGTGGCTTCATAATGAGCCTTGCACTAAAACAATTTTTTAGCAGGAATCACTACAGTAACAGAAATTGCAATAAAGTAAAATAAAGAGAAATACACGTCTTCCCAATAGTGGTATTTTGTAACAAACTATCAGCCTTTGTCTCCTATCCTCTAGTCCAATAACCGCCTGGGTAATTGTATTGTCCTTTTAGGCCTTGCATGAGTAGTGGTGCTGCTATCTTGTGCTGATGGAATAGTAGTGTGCGTATCAGGTTGTCAGTTAGTCCTAAGGGTTTAATGGTTGAAAGATTTGGATGATGTGACCTTCATCTTTAAGAAACTTTAAGTCAAATCACTTACAAATATCATGAGTATGTCTTGCAAGGCATGAGCATAGAAGATAGCAAGTTAGTGGATGATAAAATCATTGATATGGAGTTAAGGAAAAGACCAATTGTCATTTTTCACTTCATCACGTGAAGGTACTAGATATCGAACAGGGTTTAGAATTACATAAGCAACTTCAAAACCACACTTTTTACTTAACCTTGTAGTGCATGAATTGCTCCAAAAAATTTCCTCTATCATTCAAGAAAAGGGTCCGCTACCAACAAAAAAGAATCGTGATCATAGAATTCCTCCAAAACCTAACCCTAATCAATGAAATGTCATGTTAAGAGTGAACAAGAAAAATTAATCAATGATAAGTTGTGGTCAGGAATTATTATGCTTAGTACAAGCTCATTCTCATCCCATGTTGTTATGGTCAAAAAAGAAATAAGACATGGAGATTATGTATATATATGAAGTTTGAATCAGCATACTATCAAGGAAAAATTTCTATTTCCCTTGATAGAGGACTTATTTGATGAATTACATGGCTCTTGTTGTTTCTCAAAAGTTGATCTTAAGTCGGATCAAATAAGCATGTGTGAAGAAGACATTTAGAAGAGAACATTTAGGACACATGAAGGCCACTACAAGTTCTTATCATGTCTTTTGTTCTGACAAATGCACCATCTACCTTCCAAGCCCACATGAATAATATTTTTATTATAAAAATATTTGAGAAAATTTATTATTGTTTTTCTTTGATGATATTCTAATTTATAGAAAAACTGGGATGCTCACGGACTACACTTGCCTTTATAATTTCAGGTACTTCAGGAGAACCAAAAGCCGTCTAATGCACAAATTAAGTATTTAGGACATACAATTTGACAACAAGGAGTAGCAGTTGATACCAGAAAGGTAGAAGCTATTTAAGAGAGGCTGATTCCAAAAAAAAAATTAAAGGGATTAAGAGGTTTCTTGAGACTCACTGTGAACTATAGAAAGTTTATCAAAAAATATGTGTCATGGCAAAGCCTCTAACTGAATTACTAAAGAAAATTCTTTCACTTGGAATAATTAAGGAATTTAAGCTTTCCTTCAATTAAAGGAAAAACTCATGCGTCCTCCTATGATGGTAATGCCTGACTTTAGGAAGGAGTTTATAGTGGAATGTGATGCAAATCGCAATGGAATTGGGGCTGTTTTACCTTATGGTAAACCCATAGCTTATATCAGTCAAGGATTAAAGGGAGAAAATTTGCATTTGTCAACTTATGAAAAACAATTGTGTGCCTTAGTGCGTGCCATAAATGGAGTCAATATTTGATTTGGAGGACCTTCAAGATTAGGATTGATCGTCAAAGTCTTATACACATTCCGAACTAAATATTTCACACATGCAACAAAGGGAAATGGCTCTTCAAACTCTATGTGTATGATTATGTGTTGAGTATAAGCCATGAAGGGGAAACATTACTGCATATGTTTTGTTAAGGAGAAATGAGTTAAATGAAAATTATCAATTACAAGCAATCATTTTCATACAGGAAGAACAGAAGAAGCAAAAAATTCAGCATGGTCTATGCAATAAAAAATTACTCGAAGCTTGGAGTAAGGGAGAGCAAGATGGACAAAAATGCCAAGTCATTGACTATCTAATCTTCTATAAAAACAAGCTACGTATAGACCATTCAGATGTAAAACTCACCCATGCTTAGATCAAAGAATTCCACTCCACCCCTTTAGGTTGACATTCAGGCATAAAAAGGACCATGCATAGGCATAAACCTAACTTTAAATGGCAAGGCATGAAGAAGAAGATCATACAATTCATCAGGGAATGTAGTATATTTTAAAGAATGAAGTTAGAAAATGTTCCTATCCCTAGTCTACTACAAACTTTTCCATCAATAGTACTAATTTGGAGCACATAATCATGGATTTCATCACACACTAGCCAGGAGAAAAAATTACACCGTGATATTTGTGGTAGTTGAAAGACTATCAAAATATGCTCATTTTTTTTCTATGATCCACCCTTATATAGCAAAGACATTGGAAAAATCATTCTTTATTAGGGTTTATAAATTAAGTGGGTTGTTAATGTAGGGGTGAATTCACATGAATGAATGCAAATCAATCATAATACATGCGGAAGCAATAAGATCGTGTTATAGTGCGACAAAATAAATAGACCTTGAGAATAAAATGGAAAATCAACAAATCACACAAAAAAGTAATAGAAAGTTCACACACGGATTTATATGTTTCCACTATCGCAAGATAGTGTACATCCACTTGGGAGAGGAGATTTTATTACTTTTAGAGAGAAGAATTACAATATTGATAATGGAGACTAAGAAGAATATGAAGAAATACAAAAGAGAAGATAATTTGTTTCTGATGCTTCTATTCATCATAATCCCTACCTTTATATAGGGATTATTATTTGAGGTTGAAGTAATTGGTTTATGGACATAAATCAATACCCAATCAATTCTCTAAATCATATGGGAAACATCTACCATTTTATTTTTTCAGTTTTCCACAATTTGTATGCTTCTAATAAAATTCCTTCTTTAATCATCTAATTAGAGAATTAATTAATTACTTCATTTTTTCCAAATATTTCTTCCTCTTATGTAGCTAATACATTGCCCTCTTTAATGCATATAAAAGAGGCAATATATTAAACAATTATCTCAAATATCTTCCAAATCTTCTTGAGTATGGAAATATTGTATCAAATCTCATAATCTCCACCTTGATACTATATTTCCCCGCAAGCCTACCAAATCCACCTACTACTCCAAGCAGCTCTAGGACATGGCATCACGGATACTTTTCCAGTGAGCTTTGGCATGGCCGTCACCCATTCCAATTTACCAACGAACTCCAGCAAGGTCACAGCTCGCCAACAAAGTGTGGAAAGTATCCCCTCCATGTAGGACCCATCAATCTCCAAAACAAACATGTTTGTATACTAACTCACTCTCCTCATGTGCCATCAAATGGCACCTAACACTTTAGCAAGCGAAATAAGTTTAAGCAATGCTCGAACTTTGTAACAGACAAGGACTTATTGAACATGTCTATTGCATTCTCTTCTTCCATAGCATGCATCCATTCGAGCTGGCACTCGAATTCATAGCTTCTTCAAGGTTGAAAGGCTCATCTTGCATTATATGCAGTGCATAATCAAAATGATCCTCAAGGCTAAGATTTGCATAACTCTAGTCTCCAAACCTATTTGATGGCCTTCTAATTCTAGAGTTAGTACAAATAGGTGTAACTTCTCCTAAACTCCTATCAACTATGTCTTGAGCTGAACCATCTCTAGCTTCATGACCATCACCGCCATTGTTAGAGGAATTTTGTGGACCTTCATGTAATGTACCAACAACTGCAATAACTCTATCTTCTTTTGCATCTCTAACTCTACTACTAGGCTGATATGTGGAAATATTTTCCGTATCCTTAGGCTTTTCAGCTTCTGAATCTGCTGAACAAGGTGGATTCTTTTTGGGCTTGAACCTAGCGAACTCATCAAATGTGACATGTCTCGAGTGCACGACCTTCCTATCAACAAGGTTCCAAATGTGATACCCTATTATACCTTTTATATAGCCTAAAATTATGCCTTGATAGGCTCTGGCCTCCAGCTGGTCATTTCCTATATGGTGAACATACATGGGCTACCAAATGTACGAAAATAACTGTTATGTATAGATGTACCTTTCCACCATAGCTCAGGAATCCTCCCATCGATGGCTGAGCATGGAATTTGATTGATAATATATGTTGCGGTTGGTAAAGCTTCAACCCAAAGCTTTTAGACAAGCCCACCACCAATTTCAAGCAAAGGCCTTCTTCGGTAGAGTTATGTTCATCCTTTCAGCAAATTTATTTGATTGCAGATCACTAAATGTAGTAAAATGTCCCCTAATTCCATGCTGTCTATGTTGAGACTTAGTTTTGATTCATGACACAAAGCTATCACTACGACATACAGATTTGAGGACTGCTACAAAAAGAGAATATATACTACAAGGAGGCAAGACTTCAAAATCGGTGCATCAATTATATTATTCTATTTTTGAGTGTTAGGTCAATTTTGTTAAAATCTCTACTCGTTTTACTTATATATTAGCTTATATATTTAATCATCTTATCTTCAAATATTTTTTATATATATAAGCATATAAAATATACATTACATTGTAAAAGTGTTTAAAGTTATAAATATTACTATACCTATGTAAACTGTGCAAATTGCACAGATTTTACCAGGTTAGTCGACTGACCCAAAGGCTTAGTCGACTGACCCTGAAAATTCTGTGCAACATGCACAAGGGCATAGGTATACAGATATATGTTTAAAAATTCGTTCGAATATTCAATCGACTGAACCAGAGGTTCAGTTGACTGAATTTCTACAATAGCTACTTTTTGAAAAGACTTGACTATTTATGAAGAGTTACGAACCTCTACGAAAAGATTTGGACACAACACTTCAATCGAAACTCTTCATTAAACAGTCGTTGCTTTCTAACCTCTATAAATACATACTCTAACTTGATTTCAAATCACCGAATTTTCTTACCTTTCTAAGCTAACTCTCTAGAATCTATTTGCTATTATACTTTCAATTATTCTGCATTAAAGCAATATTATACCTTTCTATTCTTCATAAACTTTAAATATATACACACACACACACACACCCTCGAGGAGAAGAATAGAGGAAGGTTGTACTACAAGTGACAAATCCGTGTTATTAGAACACACAAAGTCAAAACAATCTTTTGTATTTGTTGAAGTCCTGATCTGCTGCTTAGGCATGTGAAGTCCTCTTCGGCTGTTGAGGCAAAATCCTGTTCTGCTACTCAGGCCCTGTTCGGCTACTCAGGGGTTGTATAGACTGTTCCTTTAGGTTAAGTGAGGGTTGTTGTTTTAGTGAAATTCTAGAAGGAGTCTGGGACTGGACGTAGGATGGTGCTCCGAACCAGTATAAAAATCTCTGGTGTCATTTTATTATACTGTTTTTATATTCCGCACTATTTACTATATTACTATCGTCTCTATACTCTGTATTATCATATATCCATATTACACGATCCAGAGCACACTTTCATTTGGTATCATAGCAAGGTCATCATGTAACTGTAACACAATTATATGATAATCTAATAATATGAAAACTAACATTAGCACTAGCATTAACACTAACTTCCTTGAAGGACAATCCACCGCACGTCCACCACTATTTAATGACGTGAATTATAACTGTTGGGCCACACGAATGAGAATATATATGCAAGCTAACGGTTTATATTCATGGAATATAACTCAGACATAATATATAATTCCTACTTAAGAGTATTCTACTTGGTCAGATACACAGAAACTAGATGCCACAGCTAATGCAAAAGCCATGAATATGTTGTTTTGTACCTTAGATAAAAATGAGTTTAACCATGTTAGCATGTGCAATACTGCATATGGAATATGGCGTACACTCAAAGTTACACACGAAGGAACCAACAAGCTTAAACAAAGCAAAATATCCATGCTCAAAAGTCAGTATCAAAACTTTAGAATGAAAGAAAATGAATCTATAAATGATATGTACTCAAGATTTCAGGATATCTATCATTCATTAGTAGGACTAGGAGAAAAATATTCAGACTTTCATATTGTATCAAAATCCTTAATTCTTTAATGGAAGAATGGAAAAGAAAAGTTCTCGCTATTGAAGAAGCGAACAATATTTTAAAAATAACTCCGGAAGAGTTAATAGGAAATCTACTGTCCTGTGAAGTAAATTTGCTGGCTAAACGAGTTCAAGCCCAAGATAAAAAGAATATAGCATTCCAGGCAGAACAAGAAGAATTAGATTCAGACAAAGACGACCTAGCCTTTATTGCCAAAAACTTCAAGAAATTCTTGAAATATACAAAATGAAAAAGAAATAATGGCAAGAGAAGCTCAAACAGCAATAAACCACCGTCTTCATCAGTTATGTAGTGCTTTAACTGTCACAAAACGGGGCATATACAGAAGGACTGTCTAGATCCAAAGAAAGAATATCGAAATAAAAGGAAGGAAAAATTTAGAAGAAAAGCCTTTTCAGTTACATGGGATGATTCAGATTCCTCCTCTTCTTCTGATAGTGAGAGTGACAGCGATATGAACAAACCAACGTATGCTTTATAGCCAAAGATAATGATGTTAGTGATTTAACTTTTGATGTAGAAATAAATTCTGAATCGTTAGATACTTTAAAAAGTCTCAAAAGAAAATATAAAGAGGCTGTAGAAAATCAGAACGAGGCAGAATTCGAAAGAGATATGCTTAAAGACGAGAATGAAATATTGGAAGAAGAACTCGAGAAAACTCAAGAATCTCTTTCAAATGTTAATTCTCAACTTATATTATTGAGTCAAGAAATTGAAACTAAAAAAAAGAATGATGTTTTTGTTTCTAAAAATCAAGTTTTAAAAACTAATATTAAAATGGTAGAACTAGAAAAATTCAAGTCTAAAGACCAAACTAGAAGGAATCACTAAAAACATTTCAAATTTTAATAAAGAAAGAGAAAATTTATCTAGAATTATTGAGAAGCCACAACTTATTAGTAATAAAAATGGTTTAGGTTATAAGAAGAAAGTCAAGAATTCACAATATAGTAATTTAAACAAAGTTAAGTCTAATAAAACATTCACATCTTCAAAAAGACTAGTTTCTAAAACTATAAATATATGAGTACCTAAAACTAATAACGAGTCAATGTGGAAAAAAGTTCATTCATAGAAAATGTTCATAATATTAAAAATTATATTTATAAAAGGGATACTAAACCAACTTGGGTTTGGTTTCCTAAGACCTAACTCTTAGGACCCTATTAAAAAGTGGTAACCAACGTTATCTTATATTTTTGCAGGTCCTACTCAAGAAAAGAGGAAAATGGATACTCGATAGTGGTTGCTTAAAACACATGACAGGAGATAAAGATATGCTGATAAATATTACATACTCTGTAACATCCCGCCTTTTCGCACACTTTAAACCGACACACGTGCCAATTCAAAGCATACGCAAGGGCGGATTGTTATGGGGTAAATAAGAAAAACAGAGAAGAAATAAAAACAAAACAGAATCTCACAGCGGAAGGATAAAATATAATAATAAATATACAGTTCATAAATGGTTTACAAACAGTTGTTATTCTTTACACAATAAATATCAGAGTTACACATACCAATACAATCAATGCAGCGGAACAGTATGAGTGTGGTGCAATACTATAAATAATAATAATACGGATTCTTCGTCTTCGTCCTCCAAAGCTAAAGTCTTCGATCCTGAAACGCTCGGACTGACCCGAGCGAATTTGAAAGGACAAAAACACTCGAGTCAGACTAAAAGATCTTATGTGAGTTAAATTAACAGAAATAAATATGAATACAGTAACTCAAGAGATGTTCGGGATTTACATCTCCTAAGGATCCGTTAAACTATTTACTATGTAGTATATTGCGCTATTATAATAGTGTCTATTCATAAAATAAACTTACTTTTAAATAGAGTTAAGGCTTTACATTTTCCACCTTAACACGTAAAATGCCAATAGTCTATACAGTACCGTAATACCTCCTGATCGGGAGGCTACCAGAGGATACTCCATAGGTACGACACAAATAGAAACTCGTAGTAAAGGCTCGGTATGGTAGGTGACACGGCACAACTAGGCAATGCCAGGGTAGATATACCAATTGCTATCTAGGCTGGTGGAAACGCGTAGCCGCAGTTACCGCCCACCTCGGACTAACTCCCCAAAATCAAAATATAGAAGTGGCCACTGAATCAATCCAAAATCAAAGTATAATATCGAAGAGGAGGGTCCGATCAGAGGAATGACCTCATTGGCCTGAGAATCACTCATGTTTTAGCCACCTTATGCCAACTCACGGGAGTCGGGTCCACGTATTTACCTTACAGGACACGTCGCCACCACCTACTTCATTCTGGAATCTCCACCGCGTACACGGTTAGTCAAAGTGGTTTTCGGTATCGACAGAGAGTATGTCCATATCCGATCCCGGTCTCTTTGCCAACCCATCGTTATTATAACACCGCGGTCATTTAAAAATATGTTATACTTTAAAAATCAGAATAAACATTCCATTTCATAACCATGAATACGATATCATTTCAAAACCCATAACCATATTTTATCACTTATCCCAAATATAATTCTTTTCCAAAATCAAAATGCTTTAACTTCATAACGTCTGAAAATCAAATATTTTCAAAGCATAATATTTTGAAAATCATAATTTAAAACCATAACTTCTAAAACTTGAATGGTTTGGACATTCAACGGTATATGAATTAAATGGTTTAACTTAAATGTTACTTTGTAAAGAAAATAGTTCTCATGGCTTTACAAATACATTTCTTTATTAAAGTCTAAACCAAAATTTATATTATCTCTCTCAAGTTCCAAAACCACTTCAACTTATTTATATATACGTATATCCATTTTGAGTATCAATATTTCAAACTAAAGTTGGATTTTATTCTTTCAACAAATCAATTGTTCTATTAATTAGTCTTGAATATTCATATAAAATCCATAAATAATAAGACTTCAATTTCTAGTAATAAAATATATTTTTTTTTCCAATTCAAATTGTACTAGAATATTCATTTCAATTTATTTTAGGAAAAATCCAATTATAAATATCATATCTTAAAATTTCCAAACTTAACATTTAAACATATGATATAAATTATTAAACTCCATTTTCTTAATTTTCTTCCATTTTTAATAAAGCTTTTTATTCACCTTTTAATTTCAAAATTTTCAGCTTCATATGTATATATATATGGAAGAAAATATTTATACAATATAAAATTTAAGATTATTATAAACCGTATTCCATCCAAACCATAGAAATCACATTTAAATAGTTATATATATACCGCGGTGCCTGTATATAATTTTCTATCCTATGGTCAAGTGATACGGATATTTATCATTTCAGTCCGCAATTTAAAAGATATAAAATTTTGCGGTTATATATCATTTCAAACCACAATCCCGAATGAAATGAAATATGCATGATAATTTGCAATTTAATGATATACAATAAACATCCATCAACATCACCCATCATCCAATCACAATCATCAAGCAATATCAATCAATAACAATTTATATTTGATAATATATAACAGGTAATAACTGGCAATTTTATTCAGATTAAATTTAACAACTATTAATCTAACGGTTTATATTCAGTAATAATCTATATAACTGTTAACTAGCAGTTTATAGGCAAACAAATAAATTCTAACTATCAATTAATACTCAATAAATAAATTAAATTAACAGTTAAATTTAATAAATGCAATTCAACAAATATGAATAAAATAAACATGCCAAATACTCATAAATAAATTTCTATTCATTTCTAAAATTAATTTAAACAAACATAAAAGCTTCTAGTAGTTGTGAGTGGGTTAAAACACTCACCTTTTGAATTTAAATCGAATTTAAATTCAATTTAAACTCAAAATTTTGACGGTCTCAGAATTTGTCCAAACCAGCGTCATTGGGTCTGGAATTTAAATACGAACCTAACAAAAAAAAATTCGTTTGAATCCGAGGTCGTATGAGAAAGTTACGTCGAAAAATGATGATTGAATTCAAAATTGAAAATAAATAAAACGACACACATTCATCACTTACAAATATATGTGCCACGTCACTCCTTCTATTCCCAGAAACGCACGCGGCCCCCTTCCAGAAACCCTAATCGAAGATCTATGACGATCTAACCGTTGAATCGATACAAAAACCATATAGATGCGATCCCCATCGTCCACTCTACAAAACCCAGAAAAGGTTTGACGATCCGACGAAGTTAGCGACGACGATGATGAATGGTCACGGACTGTTTGAATTAATTCTGGTCAAACGAATGTTCAAAACAGAAAACGAATTGCACCAGTATATTACGTGCCTCGAGAACATTAACATATATTTTTGTGGAATTTTTCTGAAGTGTTTGCATTTTCACTGAAATTTGGATTGGGGTAGATCTAGGTTGCATTCATTTGAGGAGGAGAAGGAGATGAAGAAATGAACGTACAGCGAAAGGGGAAATAAAATGGGGCTAGGGTTTATAACAGGTTATATATAGACAAGGCTGAAAAATAATAGATGGATCGGATTGGATCTAAACATAAGTTTAAATTTAGGCATAAACATATATGTAATAAAGTAGCATTAAATTTTGAAACGTGAATTGATTTATCATTGGATTCATATTTCAATATGTAAATATCCCCAATTTCATCTGCACTTATATTTACATAGTTTCTAAATATTAAATTTCAAATATTACTTCATTTAACGTTACGTATTTATTTTATTACTTGCTGCAGTTGATTATCAATTATACTTAATATACTAAATAGATGGTAAATTTTGAATACTTGTTATCGTTAACGTTTTATTTCCACTTACAAAATAAATGAAATTATTACATAAACTCCCTTAATTAAGTCAACCATTATCTTATATAACTTAACTGGTAATATATATACCCGATTGCCCTAATTGGTTTATAGTTATCAGCTAAATACATACTAACTTGTAAATAAATTCGTTTAATTGCAAATGGATCTGATCAAATTTAATAGATTGAATAGATGGGTAAGCAAATAATAAATTTTCCTTTTTGTCAAATTCAAACCCATTCCTACTTAATTATCAATTACAATTTATTACGAAACATTGATTTTATGCAGTTACCTTTTATTTGCGTAGTATTACATCAATTCCTATAACCTTGGATTCATTCCCAATTCACCAAATTCAATTAATTACACTTTACAAATGTGTTTCCAATATATAGGTATTGCCCAAGTTAAATTTATTAGCTAACTCATATTAATAAACAAATGACTTATATGAATGATTAAAATTTTCAATTATCTCACTTTACTCCTAAACTTCTGTTATTTAATAATTATTGCTTAGAACCTGATTTTAATCTTCCCATTATCTATTTAATTCCTTCTAGAATCATAGCTAATATTTGTCATCCCTTCATTACCCAAATGTTCTTATCCCATCAAATTTTAAGTTATCGAAATATTAAATGTCAATTTCTTTAATTGCACTAAATTTATCTATTAAAGGTTGCACTTAACCCAAATACATAAAACTTGCCCAATTTCTCCTTAAATCAATAACCTTCATATACAAATAGGTTTATCATAAATTTTATCTACTCTTCCTTTTAGGTAATGTCCTATATATTAGATTTCCATGTAATTTGCAATAAATCATACTCATAGTTATATCACATTAAATGAATAAATAAGTGTTGACTCTATTCTTTTGATTCAACATTGGTTTACGTTATATTTCATTAATATTTCTACATACATCAGGATTTTTAAAAATGGTTGTAACGTGAAATCTCGTCTACTTCCCATTTTATATTTAAGGCTTCTAAAACCGATTCATATCATTTCTCTAGTCCAAATTTTATTAATATAACCTTAAATTTAATTTATTCCTATCGATGTAATGGTTAAACACAAATTTCACTTATTTGCAATAAATCCACAAATTGGATTTCAAATTTTCAAATAAATAAATAAATTTTAGTTTATCACTTCTTAAATACCCAAACGTCAATGCCTTAATTTAAACTGCATTTATTACATTTTATAAAAATCCTCCATCTTAAGTGACAAATCAAAACTACCCTAACTACAGAATTTATGGTAATTAATTCCAATTGCTTTTCCATTAAACTACATAAATTGTCCAATTGCAACCTACGTAGAATGTTTATTTATTTACAATCCTACTGTTTAAATGAATTGATCCTTTACGGTATAATTCACATTTGACTTGATTTCTCATTTATTTTGCAAAACAGTAAATTTCAATTGCTACCAACATTATATTTAATATTAGATTTCCAATTAATTCTATTGGAATCAATATATCTTTATATATATACACTTTACGTATAAATATCTAAATTACCAAATCAAGTACATTTATTAGAGACAACATTCAATAAAATTACTTATCACACTTATTGCATTGATTTATTCCAACGGACACTTTTATTTAGTCACTATTTATTATTACAACCAAATGTACAATCTCCACTATTTATTTTATATTAAATAATTCCATTCTAGTAAATATTTTTATTAATATTCACTGATTCACATTTATATTGGTTTCTTATATTTAACTTATAACAAGGTGTGCAAATTTACATAGTTCAAATCTATTTCCATGTAACTATTAAATTGTTACATTAAATTCCAATTACTATAACAAATTACTACATTTTCTCAAATAAAATCTTAAGACCTTTATTTTATTCTAAATTAGATTAGAAACATATTAATTTAATTCATTTAACATTATCAAATTCAACGGGTCGTTACATACTCAAATGGAGGTTTTATCACTTTTGGAGATAATTCCAAGGGCTATATCATCAGCAAAGGCGATGTGAGCAATTACGGTACATCTAATTTACCTCTTATTACAAACATTTTATTTGTTAAGAATCTAAAACATAATCTATTGAGTATAAGTCAATTATGCGATAAAGGTTTTAAAATATCCTTCTATGAAAATAAATGTAGTATCTTTGATAGAAATTAAAATCTTATTTTCGAAGGAAATAGAGATAAAAACATCTACATTTTGAATATGAAAGTTAATCATAACTCAGACATGTGTTAATAGCTAAAGAAAATGGTCCCTGGATATGGCACAAACGATTCTGTCATATCAATTTCAAAAATATAAATAAAATTTCTAAAAATAATCTCGTAAAAGGATTACCAAAGATAAATTTTAAAGTTAGTAATTTATGTGACTCGTGTCAATTAGGCAAATTAACTAAATCCTCCTTTAAATCTAAGAAAGTCATTTCGACATTACAACCACTTGATTTACTTCATATGGATTTATTTGGACCTACTCAAATACAATCCATAAATCAAAATAAATACGTATTTTTAATATTTGATGATTTTTCTGGATATACATGGACTATTTTTATGGAAAAAAAAGTGATACTTTTGAAAATTTCAAAACAGTTGTTAAACAAATTCAAAATTTAAAAGTACTAGAATTAAAAATATTAGAAGTGATCATGGAGGTGAATTTGAAAACGTACAGTTTGATAATTATTGTAAAAAGAAAGGAATATTTCATAATTTTTCGTTTCCTAGAACTCCATAACAAAATGGAGTTGTAGAACGAAAGAATCGAACTCTACAAGAATGTGCAAGAACTTTACTAAATGAAAGCACGTTACCAAAACATTTTTGGGCGGAAGCTGTTGTGACTGCCTGTTATGTTTTAAATCGTGTTTCTATTATACCCCTCACTAAGAATACAACTTATGAAATTTTTGGCGGTAGAAAACCAAACATATCTTATTTTAAAATATTTGGTTCAAAATGTTTTGTATTAAATACCAAAGATCAGCTTGGCAAATTCGATTCAAAATGTGACGAAGGTATATTTCTTGGACATTCGAATCGAAGCAAAGCTTATCGAATTTTCAATAAACGAACTAGTGCTATTGAAGAGACACTCCATGTATCTTTTGATGAGGACTCTAAACTTATTTCAAAACAAATAATGACGATAATTTACTTAATAATAAAACAAATATAATAATAAACAATTCAAGAGATGATGAAGATATTGTTTATAATTCTGGAGAAAATGAAAACATTGTTAATAATTTAGAAAATAGAAATATTACTAATACAATAAGATCTCCTCGAAGAATCTTACGAAATCATCCTATAGAAAATATAATTGAAGAAATAAATTCAAATGTTTGAGCTAGGAATCAACTGAATTGGGTAATGTAGCTTTTCCCTCTACTATAGAACCTAAAAATACTAAGGAAGCATCGTCCGATGAAAATTGGATTATTGCTATGCAAGAAGAACTAAATCAATTTGAACGAAATGGAGTTTGGAAACTAGTACCTAGACCGACCGATCAGACTGTTATAGGAACTAAATGGGTTTATAAAAATAAAGAAGATGAATTAAGAAATATAACTAGAAACAAAGCGAGACTAGTAGCACAAGAATATAACTAGGAAGAAGGAATAGACTACGAAGAAACATTTGCTCCAGTGGCTAGACTAGAAGCAATACGAATTTTATTGGCTTATGCATGTTTTAATAACTTTAAAATCTATCAAATGGATGTTAAAAGTGCAATTTTAAATGGTTATATTAAAGAAAATGTTTACGTTGAACAACCTCATTTATTTATTCATGAAAAATACCCAGATCGTGTCTATAAACTTAAAAAAGCTTTATATGATTTAAAACAAGCACCACGTGCTTCGTATGAACGCCTTAAAAGCTATTTAATTGACTTAGAATTCAAAATAGGAAAAATAGAGCAAATTTTATTTACAAAACATTCTAAAAATGATATTTTGATAGTTCAAATATATGTCGACGACGTTATATCTGGCTCAACTAATAATGAATTATGTAATGAATTTTCTGAAACGATGACTAGAGAATTTGAAATGTCCCATATGGGAGAATTATCGTATTTTCTAGGTCTTTAAATAAAACAAATTTCAAATGGAATCTTTATTAATCAAGAAAATACTTTAATAATCTTATCAAACACTTCGGAATGGAAAAAACTTCTGCCAAACCAAAACCTATGAGCACAACAGCACATCTTGATAAAGATGAAAATGGCAAGAGTGTAGACCAAAAACTATATCGTAGTATGATAGGATCGCTACTTTATCTAACAGCAAGTAGACCAGATATTATGATGAGTGTGTGTCTATGTGCACGATTTCAAGCTGACCGGAAAGAATCACATTTACGAGCCTTAAAACGAATACTACGTTATCTTAGTAAAACTACATATTTCGTATTTTTCTATCCAAAAGAGTGCTCGTTCGAGTTAGTATCATACAGCGATGCTGATTTCAGAGGATCATGAAAAGATAGAAAAAGTACAAGCGGTACGTGTCACTTCATTGGTAAATCATTAATATCATAGTTTAGCAAGAAACAAAACTATGTCTCACCATCAACTTGTGAAGCAGAATATATTTCTACGGCACTAGCTGGCACACAAGTAATTTATATGCAACAGACACATAAAGATTTCAGAGTCAATTTTCAAAATCGACAATTTACTGCGATAATTCTAATACAATAAATCTATCCAAAATTCCGGTAAACCACTCAAGAACTAAACACATATATATTTGACATCACTTTCTACGTGATAATATAGAAAAAGAAGTGATAAACTTATACTATGTTCCATCAGAAAATCAATTAGCTGATATTTTTACTAAACCATTATTAGAAAATACTTTTATAAAATTACATCGTGAACTCGGTATAATGTCAATTAAATATATATAAATAATAAAAAAGAAATTTTGACTTAAAATTCAAAAATAATTTATTTTACAAAAATTCATATTTCTGACCATGCTGAGACTCGAACCTATAACCTGTTGTGAATAGCCCAGATGTCTTAACCACCCGAGCTATTGATTGTTTCTATTAAAGTTTAGGTCGGAGACTCTATTATATGGTGACAACAATACACTAAATTATGTACAACACTTATCTTTATAAATATTCTTTACTCCGTTTTATGCATACTACATTACATAAGATAAATCAAATAACAGAAAAACCAATGAACAACCCTATTATTTGGCTAAATTCAAGACAAGCCATTCAATTCAACCTTCTTTTACTCAACCTTAGGCTATAAATAGATATGCCTATTCTATGTTATTCATACAATCGAACTGAAATACAAATTAATTCTCAAGATGTCAACTTCTTCATCAACTAACTCCATTGAATTCTAGCCCCTACCGATTCACTAAAAACTCCCGTTCATCATACTACACCATCTTCTACTTATCATGATCATACCGGATATACTCCAGAGAAAAAGAAAGGGAAGAAGATGATTGATATATCTCCAAACACTAAACAAAAAATAGATGATTTGCATCACTATCAACAAGAATCACTGATGCTTCAACTTGAAATGTACTGCGAGCAAAAGATCAACTCGAGACGTCTAGGAATCATTGAGCACATTGCTATTAAGTTTTGCGGTGCTTCTTCACATCCAATGGACGAACACACCATTTTTCCTATTCGACGATCTTCTACTTCATCCCCGTCGCAACCGCGGTCTTACCAAATTCATAGGATCGAATGAAGCATCAAATGTTCGTCGTAAACAACTACAGGACTACAAAACTCCTAGCCCTTCAAAATAAACATAGTTGTTATTATTTGTTGATTTTTTTATTTTTCGAATAAATCTACTAAAGTATGTACGATTTGTTTTTAGAATAGTTCATTTTTTTAACACTTATACCATTTATAATATTCAAAAATAAACTTATAATGTTCATAAGTATAAAAATTATATAAAAATTTACTTTAAAAAAATCGACTATAGAAATTAACCTAGGTCAGTCGACAGACACCGGAGTAAATTTGTTTTCAAATCATGGCTAGTCGACCGCCTCACTGACTCAGTCGACTGGACCAGAAGGGTGAATTTTTTTGAATTTTAGATTCAGTCGACTGAACCACTGATTCAGTCCACTGAATCGTGAATCTGAGCAACATTACTACTCCTACCCACTCACTTTTCACCTTTTAACATTACCTTTCCCTTCTCTCTCCTCACTCATTTCAGATTTTCAACTTCTCCAAAAGCCTAGCTCTTCAAAAACTCAATTTTTAACATCCAAACAATCAAATTAATAGCTCCTAAGAGAAAAGGACAAGCATCTTCATTCTCTCAACCTCCTTCAAACGAGCAAATCCAAGAATGGCTATTTGATGATACCGCAATTAGGAGATGGAGAAGAATGCAAGATTCTCGCATCTTTGAAGGTTTATTTGTAAATTTTTTTGATTTCTCTCCATACCATATACAAGAATTGGCTCGTAGGAGCAATTTGGAATCTTTATTCAATATTGACGACAATAGCATAAAATTAATCAAATAATGGTCAAACTATTCTAGCAAATCTTAACTTAGGTCACCAAACCATTCAAAATCAAGAAGATTGTGTATGGAGTCTAGTTTGTGGAAAACCCATCTTTTTCTCCTTAGATCGAATGGCTGACATTTTAAGATCTTAAAATGATGGTATAGAATTGAGCAACGTTGATTGTGATATGGTCGTTCGTGACCATATAAGTCATTTTTTTAGAAGACGACATGCACCAACTCAAGTCCATGTCCTTAAGACCAAAGCAAGAATTATACATTGTGCGTAAATGAAAATCATAACTCCACGAACCGGGAGTTATGAACTTGTTTTTGAACATAACTTTAAAGCCTTGTATGCTATCTTCGGAAACATTAAAGTCAACTGGCTACGGTTTATTCTTGATGAATTCCTAAGCTTCAACAACGGTCGAATGAATGTCATCTATTATGGTGAATATATTATGCGACTATTAAAGGCATGTGAGGTTCCGGAAGCTTACTCACCAGTTTCTACCGTTGGGTATTTAAATTCTTGCACTTTAGCATTAGTGAAGCTACCGGTTGCTCGACCACCTCCTATCATTACTTTCGAAGAATGGACTCAACAACAATTATCTCAAGATCAACCACAGCAACATGGCGAAGCATCTCACGGTCCATCTTGCCAAAGATCAACTAGTCGTCAACAAGACGAAATTTTAATTCCTAATCCAAGCCTACCTCCACATGAGTCGATTTCTATGACATGTCGTAACCAACAAATTCTTCAATTCCATATCACTAAAGATGACAAAAAGCTTGATAAGGTTAAAGGATTTTTTACGAAGTTATGGAAAGCCATCTCATGTTCATCCGGCACTTCCACGACTACAATAGGCGATGTGGGTAAGCAACCCGTCTTCACTTGGTCTTCCTCTTCCAATGATCAAGCAAGTAGTAACGACGATGGTGGAGATAGAGGAGATAGTGGTGGTCAAACATCGCATGATGATAACGGTAGGCAAAGTATAGCATAAGTTGTTATTTTATATTATGCAAACATTAGTCTTTATTGTATGGCTTGTATTAAAACAGTCACTCCTTTTCATATTTCAAGACTCTTGTTTACATTTTTTTGTATGAATGATTGTTTCCAACATAATATCTATGACATTATGGCTTCATACTTTTATACTATTTATTCCTTTTTGTCAATGACAAAGGGGAGAAATATTATTACTAACGTTGAGAATGCAGGATATAGAGTGTCAAAGATTCAGAGGGAGTAAGTATTCATATTATATGTACAGTCGATATCTATATCAATTTACAGGTGTCATCAATCAAAAAGGGAGAGAATGTTGAGACTTGTTTTTGATTCATGACACAAAGCTATCAATGCGACATACTGATTTGACGACTGCTATGACAAAAAGAGAATATATACTACAAGGAGACAAGGCTTCAAAATCGGTGCATCAATTATATTATTCTATTTTTGAATCTTAGGTCAATTTTGTTAAAATCTCTCGTTGTTTATGTATATATTAGCTTATATATTTAATCGTCTTATTCCTAAATATTTTAATACATATATAAGGATATAAAATATATATTTTATCATAAGTGTTTAAAGTTATATATATTACTATACCAGTGTAAACTGTGCAAGTTACACAGATTTTACCAGGTCAATCGACTGAGCCAGAGGCTCAGTCGACTGACCCTGAAAATTCTGTGCAACATGCACAGGAGCACATATATACAGATATATATTTAAAAATTCGTTTGAATATTCAATCAACTGGCCTAGAAGTTCAGTTGATTGGATTTCTACAACTGCTACTTTTTGAAAAGACATGACTATTTGTGAAGAGTTACGAACCTCTACGAAAAGATTTGGACATAACACTTCAATCGAAACTCTTCATCAAACAGTCGCTGCTTTCTAACCTCTATAAATACATACTCTAACTTGATTCCAGATCACCGAATTTTCTTAGCTTTCTAATCTAACTCTCTGGAATCTATTTTCTATTATACTTTCAATTATTCTGCATTAAAGCAATATTATACCATTCTATTCCTCATAAACTTCAAATATATATATATTTATACTCGAGGAGAAGATTATAGTAAGGTTGTAATACAAGCGACAAATCCATGTTATTAGAACACAGAAAGTCAAAACAATCTTTTGTATTTGTTGAAGTACTATTCAGCTGCTTAGGCGTGTGAAGTCCTCTTCGGCTGCTGAGGCAAAATCCTATTCTGCTGCTCATGTCCTTGTTCAGCTGCTCAGGGGTTGTATAGACCTGTTCCTCCGGGTTAAGTGAGGGTTGTTTTAGTGAAATTCTAGAAGGAGTCTGGGATTGGACGTAGGACGGTGCGCCGAACCAGTATAAAAATCTCTGGTGTCATTTTTTTATATTTTTTTATATTCCACACTATTTACTATATTGCGATCATCATTATACTCTGTATTATCATATATCCATATTACATGATCCATAGCACACCTACAGCCTATAGAAATTTGTGAACTCCTCAGAAAAAACTCACCGCTATTGTCAGATCTTAGCACCTTCAACTTCTTTCCTACTTCATTCTTTACCAATGCTTTCTAAGTTTTAAACAAATGACTCTGACTTAGCTTTCATCATAGACCTCCAAACCTTCCGAGAGTAGTCATCGATAAAAGAGATAAAATACTTAGCTCCTCCAATTGAAGCTATAGCTACTGGCTCCTTTAGACTCATGTCTACCAACACCGAAAGAAACTTTTTTCTGCTTTCCTAACACACACTCCTGGAAGAATTCCAAATGGTTGAAGCTTTCACCCTTGATCATCTTCCTTCTTCGAAGAAACTTCAAACTCTTCTCTGAAACATGACCTAATCTGAGATGTCAGAGTCCGGTGGCATCCAAAGCTCATGAAATATCAACTCCAACACAAGTCTCTTCAAAAATAGTAGATCCTTTCAATAGATAAAGATTCCAAACCATGATTCTTTCATCAAAACAAGAGCACCACGTGTCACCTTCAAGCCATCCGAATCTATCATAATCTTGCACCCCAAAGATGCTAGCTGGCTCAAGGATAGAAGAGAATTTCTTAAACTCGGAACATAGCAGACTCTAATGATAGTGCGCACCACACCATCGTGCATGCAAATACGCACTGATCCTTCTCCCAATGACTTTCAAGTAGCATCATTCCTCATTAATATGTCACTTCCCTTATTGTCTTCATAAGAACAGAAATCCTCCTTCTTAGGCATCATATAGAAAGATGCCTCTGAATCTAACACCCAATGGTCTGATATATCGAAAAAAGATGCAGTCAACACATCATCAGAAACAATCCTCTCCACCACATTAGATGAAGAACCATCCGATTCATTTCTCTTTCTCAAATCTGAGCAATTTTTCTTTCAGTGGCCATGTTTCGTAGACACCTATTGTCTGTAGACTTACCTCTCTAACAAATTCCATGCTTCCTTGACTTTGAACACCCTCTAAAATTATTCTCCTTCTTCTCCTTTCTTGATCTCTCTACAAATAGCCCCTGACAACTACTAGCTTCTCCACTTTTGCTCATATTCTTCATCTGATCCCTCGTTTCTTCACTTAGAAGTCCCGTCTTCACATCTTCTAATGAAAGCGTGCTTCTACCATAAATCAATCTGTTAGTGAAAACCGTGTATCGCTTAAGAAGAGAACACAATACCACCATATCCTGTTGCTCCTCGTCCACATACAAATCAACATCTTTCATCTTCATCATCAAATCATCGAAGAAGTTCAGATGTACTTTCAATGACGTACCTTCCTGCATCTTATATATGAAAAAATCCTTCAATAGCATCAACCTATTCATGAGTGACTTCTTCATGTAGAGATCCTTTAATTTCTTCCACAAGCCTATAGCAGTAGTTTCACTACTAATCTCTGGAATGACATTCTCACCCATGGCCAATTGAAGGGTAGTAAAGGCCCATTCTTCCATCTCCTTTCTTTCCAATCCAAAGATATCTTCTGGCAACGATTCTATGTCAAATACAACCTGATGAACATGATTTCTTCTTAATACCACTTTCATCTTCCACCACCACTTCTCAAAATCATTATCTCCATTCCACTCAGCCAACTGCGAACCTGATGCTGCATATGAACCCTAATGTAGGGTGCATATTCCTTGGTAGGTCTAACCTTCTCATTTCCAAGTCATGCCATTTTATCGAACACCATCTAGCCCTAGGCTTCAACAACAACCTTCAAAACTCTGAATCCAAACTACGGCGGTGAATTTACAAAAATGATTGCAAATCAACCCTAATACATGCGGAAGCAATAAGATCGTGTTGTAGTCGACAAAACAAACAAAACTTGAGAATAAAACGGTAAATCAGCAAATCATACAAAAAAGTAAATACAGAGTCCATACATGGTTTTATAGTTGTTCCACTATCGAAAGATAGTGTACATCCACTTGGGGAGAGGAGATTTTATTACTTTCAGAGGGAAGAATCACAATATTGATAATGGAGACTAAGAAGAATATAAGGAAATACAAAAGCGAAGACAATTCGTTTCTGATGCTTCTATCCATCCTAATCCCTATCTTTATTTAGGTATTTTTACTTGAGGTTGAAGTAATTGATTTATACTCATAAATCAATACCTAATCAATTCTCTAAATCATACGGGAAATATGCAACATTTTATTTATCAAGTTTCTCACAATTTATATGTGTCTGATAAGATTCCTTCTTAAATCATCTAATTAGAGAATTCATTATTTACTTCACTCTTTTTCAAATATTTCTTCCTATTATGTAGCCAATCCATTGCCCTCTTTAGTGCATATAAAAGAGGCAATATATTTAAACAATTATCTCAAATATCTTCTTAAGTATGGAAATATTATATCAAATCTAAGAGTCAAAATCTATTGTTAGTGATAGGGACCGCATCTTTACCAGGTTATTTTGGCAAGAATAATTTAAATTACAAGTGTGTACTCTAGCTTGAAGTTCAATTAATCACCTCACATGGTCTTTCTAAGAGCGCAAACAAGATTTTGGAGGTATATTTTAGGTGCTTTGCTTGTCAACGAGTGGTCATAATGGCATAATCTTGATATAATACCAATCGGAAGGCATCAACTAATATCACCCCTTTTCAAGGTGTATATGGCAGACCACCGCCCATACTTTTGCATTACCTTCCCCACATAGCCGGTCCAGTGGGCAGCCCACTAAGCCCATGGGCTGGGGCAACCCACTGGACAAGGGTAACAGTCCAGGCTCCAGCCCAAGCATTAAACTTAGCAACATGCAGATTGTGAAATTAGGGCATCCACTAAACTCAGTCTGTCTCCATCCATCGATAAAAAATTAGGGCTTTGGCGCTTGCCGCTTCGAAGTTTCAATTTTTTTCGCGCGTTCTCCAGACTCCAGCCAGCCACGGCCCACAGTCAATCGGGTGTTCACCTCCAACCAGTCACGCGTTCTCCACTCCAGCCAGTTGCCAGTCGACTTCGACGGCTATTTCAAGGTAAGCATTTTTGCTTTTTTTTATGGATTCAATTTGTTGCTGAAATTTATTTTGCTAACACTGTAAGTCTGTAACACATGATTTATGGATTCGATCGAAAATTCAAGGTAGTGATTTGGATAATATGGAAATTCAAGGTAAACATTATTTTCTAATTTTATATTTCATATTTTCATTCGGCTATAGCAGACACTGTTTTCTTCATTCAGACATATTTTTTAAAATCTGATTGGAAATGGTCAGGGCCGACCCAAAGATTGGGTTGCCCTAGCCCAAAATTATTCTGATTGCAGCAAAGCCTGCAACACATTGAATTTAATGTTTACTTTGAAATCTATTTTTAAAATTAAAATTATCATATGATTCAAATTGATGTATCCAAAAATATTTTTTGTTCTGAAATATTTTAGTTGTATCTAGAAATATTTTTTGTTCTGTTTCAAACAATTTTAGTTGTATCCAGAAATATTTTCTGTTCTACAAGATCGCAACACAACAGTTTAATGTTTTAATGTTTTATTAACGCATATTTTCTGTTCTGCAACACAACAGTTTAATTTTAGTTGTATCCAGAAATATTTTCTGTTCTGTAAAACTAACACATATTTTAATGTTTTATTAATAGATAATATGTCGAAAAAAGAAGACGATGAAAATCGTGTGAGATTTAGAAAATAAAATTCCGGAGCTTTTAATCGAAAGGTAAAACAACGTCATGATACGATGGCTTCATCAATGGTGGGCTCAATCTCTAAACTCTTTAATGCGAAAATAAAAAATTCTGGTCAAGTTGAAGACGATAGTGAAGCTATTGATGAAAATATTGATAATGTTGTTGAGGATGAAATTGAAAATTAGGGCATTGATGTTGATAAAATTGAAAATGGACATTGACGTGGATGTAATTGATGATGAAGAAATGGATAATGAAGAACATGTAAATGAGGAGATGAATGATTAAAGTATCATCATTTTGATAAAGATGCGGATGTAAATCACGGTCCTGGTTTGTGGGGTACTATGAGCGATACAATATGAACAATTATCGTTCAAAGAGGTCCCATTAAAATATCCAAATTAAATGATAAATTTTCGAGTGTCATAAAGGATGGGAGAAATAGAAGCTTTTCGTCTAAGCATTATATTCGTCGTTTTCAAAATGGAGAGGAGCATGAAAGGAAGCGGCTTGTATACTCAAATGCATTGAATAAAATATTTTGCTTTTGTTGCAAGTTATTTAAAAATAAAGTGATGTTGAGAAAATTGTCGGAAGATGGAATTGATGATTGGCATAATCTTCCATCAAAACTTAGAGAGCATGAAACTAATCCGGAACATTATGAAAACGCTGTGAAGTGGGTTGATTTGCAAAAGGGACTAAAATTAAAAGCAACGATTGATAAATATATGCAAGCTCAAATTGATAAAGAGAAAGATCGTTGGAAGATGATATTGATTCGAATAATTGAGGTCGTTAAAACACTTTGTCGAAATAGTTTACCATTTCATGAAAGTAATGAGAAGATTTATGAAAAGAATAATGGACTTTTTTGTCAACTTATTGAGTTTCTTGCAGAGTTTGATCCCATTATGAAAGGTTATCTTCGACGGGTGGTGAATAAAGAAATTCAACATCATTATCTTAGTCATAAAATTCAAAATGAGAAAATAATTTTATTATCTAATAAGATCAAAACAAAAATAATAAAAAAGATCTCAAAAGCAAAATATTTCTCGGTTATGCTTGATTGTACTCCGGATATTAGCCACGAAGAACAAATGTCAATTATCATAAGGTGTGTTGATATTGAAGATTTCGATGAGGTGAAGGTGAAAGAGTTTTTTCTTGGATTTATAGTTGTTGATGATACATCGGGGATTGGCCTTTTCAAGCAACTTGAAAATATTTTGAATGAGCTTAAACTTATATTGATGATATAAGAGGTCAATGTTATGATAATTGGTCTAATATGAAAGGTAACCATCAAGTTGTACAAAAAAAGACTTCTTGATAAAAAACCACGAGCGTTTTATTTGCCATGCAGATGTCATAGCTTAAATCTTGCATTATGTGATATGGCTAAATCTTCTGTTAAAGCTAGAAATTTTTTTGCTTATGTGCAAAAAATTTATACATTATTTTCGAGATCCACTCATCGATGTGATGTTCTTAAGAAATATGCAAAAGGTTTAACACCAAAATCATTGTCGGTTACACGGTGGGAAAGTCATGTTGAAAGTGTGAGTGCTATTCGATTTCAAACGCCAATGTTTAGAGATGCTTTAGTTGAAATTGCCAAGAGTTCTAAAGAGGATATTGCGATGGCGGAAGCTAAAGGTTTATGTTTGAATGTTTTAGAGAACTTTGAATTTTTGATTAGCCTTTGTATTTGGTTCAAGTTATTGGATAAAGTGAATTAAGTTAGTAAAATACTTCAACATGAAAATATGAATTTAGAAGATGCAATCATAAGATTAAAAGAACTTATTTTATTCTTTCAAAACTTTAGGGAATATGGCTTTGAAGAAATGATGAAAGAAGCCAAAGAACTTGCAATCGATGTTGATATAGAACCAATGTTTGAGGTGAAAAGAGTTTGTCGTAGGAAGATGCATTTTGATGAGGAACTTGAAATTAATGGCGAAGAAGACCCATCACCGGAAGAGAATTTTAGAGTCACATACTTTATTCACATCATAGATCAAGCTCTTACATCTTTAAAAGACCGTTTTGAATAATTTGAGCTTTATGATAAACATTTCAGATTTTTATTAAATGCAAAGTTCATGCATTTTAGCAAAGATGAGTTGATGGAACATTGTATTTGCTTAGAAGGTTATTTGAAACACAACCAACAATGCGGTATTTATGGAAAAGATCTATTTCAAGATCTAAGAGCTTTGCAAAGCATGTTACCTAAGGAAATAACTAAGTCGGTTGACATTCTTGATTTTATAAAATCTTACGTAGATGATTGTGGTTTTCAATGTGCATGAGTTGCTTATCGGATTTTACTAACAATTCTGGTTACCGTTGCTTTGGCAGAGAGAAGTTTTTCTAAATTGAAATTAATCAAAAATTATCTTCGAACGACCATGTCACAAGAGCGATTGAATGTATTTGCAATGATCTCAATTGAAAGCGGGTTTTTAGAGAAACTAGATTGTGACAATTTGATTGAAAAATTCGCTGCAAAAAATGCAAGGCGAAGTATATTTCTTTGAACAAGTTTTATATTTTGTATGGAACTTCGTATTTCTCCACTATATGTAGTGGTTTTTGTATGAAAAGTTAATTTAACTTTATATAACTCCACTTGTTTTTGTGGTTTTTGTATGAAAAATTCATTTAGAGGCAATCAGAATAATTTTGGGCTAGGGCAACCCAATCTTTCGGCCGGCCCAGCTTCCCCACACTGCCAAGCTATCAATAATGAAATTTTTTGTTTTTTGGGGACAATCATTCAACTATTTAAAGACAATCTCAATCAATCTAGCATGAAGAAATATGCAAACAAGCATAGGAGTAAAAGGAGCTTCGAAGCAGGGGACTGGGTCAACCTTTAGCCACAACCATATAGACAAATCTCAACGGCACAACAAAAAACCCAGATTATCACCTAAGTACTATCTACTATTGACATTATCATGTAATATAAAATGTTGGTAAGCAGCTTATAAACTGAGACTACCCGAAAGCTCCAAAATACATGATGTGTTTCACGTGTCTTAACTTAAAAGAAAATTGGGAAATGATGTTCTGTTACAACCTAACATTCCCAGTTTTTTAGAAAAAATCATTGAAGAACCAGACTAGTGTTGGATAGAAGAATGGTTAAGAAACATGGTAAAAGTGTTACTCGAGCATTGATAAAGTGGAAGATCAAGGGGTAGAAGAGGCCAATTGGGAAGATAAATGGGCATTAGTTGCTCGATTTCCGGCATTCGACCTTAGGGCAAGGTTATCTTTTAAGGGGAAATGGAGTGTTAGTGCCACCGTTAATTCTGCAACCACTTTGTCTACCACAACTCGTTCAGACATTTCCATAAACAATTGTTCGACATTGACCTCTCTAAGAAGCTCTAAGTTCACCAACGCCACTCCAGTCACCATAGGCAACATTCAAGAGCATGAAGAGGACTAGGGAGGCGAGAAGGAGAAGATGAATCTAGGATCGACCCAGTTAGGCAAGGGATTGAGTGTGTACATGCACAACTGAAGTGCAAAACACAATAAGAGAGGGCTGAATTCTTGGGCTTTTCTCTCTCAATTTAAGCATGCAATCCATGTACTAATGATTGATTTAGATGCCTAGGGATGTGTATATATATCACTAGAAATCAAATTTTAAAATCGTTGAGTGATTGATTAAATAAAGTTTTATTTCTCTTAATTTCAAAAACATGTTACTTGCAAGTCTGAAAATTCCTCTTTTGCATTTAAACTGTCTTCAATTAAGTTTCTTTACATTCTACAAGCACCGAAACTCTTTTCTGATCATCCTCATCGATTTATAGCCACCTTCCACCACATTTCCGCACCATAACATCACCAAGAACTCAATAACGGCCATAAGGAGCCAGGTAGGAGGAAGAACCCTAACACATTGTGTTGTACTTTAGATGAGGTGCTCCTACTGCCCAAGATTTGAAGGTTCACAGCGATTGCTTGCTGCTGATAAATTTTGCCGTTGTGAATTGATTGACCGCCTGTACTCAAGTTGGTCTGAGATGCTCACTACCGTGGATTGTTATAGAGATGTCGCCGCTTGAACGCGAAAGTCGCGTTGCTTCTAGTGTTGGAGTTGCGTGCCTGAGATGACGATTCTATGATGCCTTGACTGAAGACGATGCTAGATCTGGATATGACGTGGCTGATTAGAGATGGCTGGTGTCATGCCTTGGATGAGAGAAACCATGTTGAACTTATTTTCCTCGATGAACGCAACTGAGTATGTGAGCACGAATCTAGAAGGTTGCGGTTCTGATGTCGATAACATCGGTTGCCTAACTACTAATGCACATACGAATATGTGCTGCCGTCATATGCCTGGTGTTTCTTTGCTTCCTGATTATTGCTGCAATATTAATCGAAAGGTTGGTTTGTTATCAAATGATGAAACAGTGAAGTTGGTTGTTTGTTTGATTAAGATATTAGAGTTTGGATACTGTTTCCTGATTGGATCTGAAAGATATGGTTGTGAAACCGATTTATGTTGAAGATGAATGCTTGAAGTGGTAATGATGAAATTTCTATTGTTTTGAGGTTGTCAGAAGTTAATGAGGATGGATGGGGAATTTAGTAAATGTTTACCGTGGACGTCCTCCTTGTTTTTGTTTTTGATGATGGAGATTGAATTCCAAGAAGATGTTATAGAAAAGATGATTGGTTGAGAAAAATATTTATTTGTTAAGTGAAAAATATTTAATTTTTATTACAGTGTGCTCCAAAATGTAGCACTCGATTTTTTTTATCAAATTTCATAAATAAACATTGTACTTGACGTCACTTCTATTTATTCATTCGGTATTAATCATTAAAACTTTTCACGGATGTTAATTATTTCAGTCTAATCTTAAACATGTAAAATGCTAAAATCCAAAGCCTATTTATCAAAATTAATGAAATTTTCAATACTATATCATTAATAAATGGAGGAAGTGTTGTGGAAAATTCTAACCAGATACCACTCAAATGAAAACCCTAAAACACAACGAAAAATAAGATAGTGGTAAGAAGTGCAAAAGCAACCAATCAATATCTCAATCCAAATCTCAATCTAATTCAAAATCAATCACAATCTCCAAACAAGAGTAGAAAACCAAAGCAGTAACGATAAAATATATCATATACCGATGTATAGTGGTTCCACTAACGTCTTGTTAGTATACATCTACTTTGAGAGAGAGCCTTTACTAATACCAATGAGAATAGTACAAGAGATTGATTACAACAATCAAAATTTTTATAAAATTGACTCGTGGAGAAGAGAATTATAAAAAAAATTAGGTTTAGATAAAACCCTAATTAGTGGAGGATAAATCAAGATTAAACCCTTAATCTCTTTCCGTCTCTGAGACCTAAAAATAGTTTATACAGAAGAGTAGAAAACCTAGGCAAAATTCCATAATTTCCACTTTCAATACCACAAATCTTCACACAAAAACTCGAGCTGAAAATAGGCTGAAAAACGTCACAGACGTCTGTTGCCTGATGCTAGCCACAACACTCACTTACTTCACCATATCTTCCTCCTTCGAGTTTCGATTTGCGAACCGTTTTCACCATTATGAAGTTACTTCCGACCTCTTCAATTCTCCATATAGTGTCGCCAAAATTCAACAATCCACCTCGACACTATATCGATCTCCATCTCTAATGGTACTATACCATGATCGACAATTGATAGCACCAACTATCATCACTTCTACCTTCAACCAAACGTGAATGCTTTCCAGATGAGCTCCAACAAAGCCATCGCCCATTGCACTCCATCAACGAGCTCAGGCAAAGCCCCCACCCACTAACAATGTGTTGAATACATCCAAATCCTAAACGGTCTCACCAAAGACTAAAGTGCTTAGGAGTGTAAACTAGCACTCACCAAGAAGATATAATCATAATCTCTCACCGATACTCTTCCTCATCCATAACCAAGCTCCTTTCTCAACCGCGCCATCCCGTAGCACTTAGCGCTTCAACAAGCGAATCAAGTTCAAGCAATGCTCGGACTTCCCAACCTGTAATGCCTTAGTGAACATATCCGTCGCGTTATTCTTTGTGTGCACTTTCCGAAAATATTCTTTTATTATCTTCATCCATGGCTACAAGAAATGACTCTCTCACTTCAATATGCTTAGTCCATGAGCTAAACGTCAAATTCTCTACAAAGTGAATAACACTCTGGCTATCACATCGAACATCGACACTACCATGCTCGTATCCCAAGTAACGCAACAACTACCTCAAGTAAAGTGCCTCCTTTGCCGCCTCCACCACGGCTATCAACTCTGCCTTCGTAGTGGATAAAGCAACTACAGTTTGTGATCTCGATATCCAACTTATGGCCATACCACAAGTGTGAAGACATCTGAAAGTTGATTTTCTTTGATCTCCATCACCGGCGTAGTCTGAATCACAATAACCAACCAACTTGCAATTCTTCCCATCACTACCATCAAAAACAAGATCATGAGATGATGTACCTCTAAACTATCTCAAAATAAGCTTCAGCGCTTGTAACACCCTGCATTTTTATATAGTTAAAATGTAACGTACAACAATAAGTAATGAAAACAAATAATTTTGGAATTATCGGAGTATGGCTCTAGAACTTATACCATTGCGTCCGGGGCGATTTTTTGATCAATTTCCGTATATAACTTGTCAAAATCTGAACCAATATGAAGAAGTTATGAACGACACAAAAACAAGAATAAAATGGAGTATGCACAATCACACACACATATGGGCCAACAATAGGTTAACCCAGTGGGAACAAAGGTGGACCGTACGGTCGACCGGTGCTTAGAGGCGGTCGATCGCCCAGACGACCCGCGTACGAGCTGGATGAATTTTCATCCAGGTACGTATAGTGACGTGTTTTCTCGTTTTTGCGCAATCTGAGCCATATGTTCTTTAATCCTGCGGCCGAACGACCCTGTGACATGGTAGAACCAATTTCAATTCAATAATCCGATGGTCTGAGATCTCCAAGCTCCAATATAAATAGGAATCTTGGCCCAGCTATCTTCTCACAACTAGATTTTCTCGCATGGGTTTATTGGCCAAGGTTGAACCCTACATAGAAAATATTTCTTTGGGTTCTTGGCCTAAGGCTAAACCCTAGAAAGAAATTAATTTCTAGGGAAAAGATCATCTAAATTAAAATATTATACACCTTGAAAGAAGGGTAGAAGGACTGTGGAGCCAAGCGGAGCACAAGTGAAGCTAAGGACGACAAGTAAGTGGATTTATTTATATATCTTTTAAGTTTAAGATATATTATCGTTAGATTCCCGTTTAGAAAATTTTATTCAGTAATTGATCATACTAATTAAATTAGGCTGAACATAAGAAAACTTGCAGTTTATTTACAGTGATAGTATTTATACACTGTTTTCTATGCCTTGTTTACTTCTTTTTCTACGTTTTGGATTTTTATGCAAGTGTCGGTTTTCTTCCATCCCCTTTTTTTTCTTCGCATATGGATTAGAATAGATTAAACACGAATATGGATTAAATAATTAGGAAAACTGAAATAAAGGAAATTAGATGTAAAATAATTAAAGTTGAGGAATAGAGTTACTATAATAAATTGCATTAAAACGGAAAAAGTTAATTTGGAAGTAATTATTAGATTAATTGGTTGGTTTAGAAAATAGGATACATTTACATAACTTAATATTTAAGAGATAACGATAAACATAACTGCGAGAATAAAAGAAATAAAAAGGTAGAATTAGTATAGAATAGAGAAACCACTGTATTTTACACTACTCCAAAATAGTAAAAGAGATGTCTTGTAGTTACGGATTATTGTTTATAGTATTATTCAATATTAAGATATGTAAATGGATTATATAGTTTCATAACCAAAAAATTAAAATAGAATTACATCCTAAAATAGCGGACTGTAAAGTAAAGTATGTTTTGAAACAAGAAAATTATTAATTTAAGAATTTGAGGCTATAAAAAAATTAAGGAGCCTAAGTCTGCATTCATTGCGCAGGCTATTTAACTAGGCAACTATTATGACAAGTGAATTATGTAATATTAGAGAATTAAAGAAAATTCTATATCATAATAAAAGAAGGTCAGACTAGAGCAGACAAGAAACGCTAGTAATTATATAACGGACTATAAAGAAGAAAAGTAACAATTATGAGTAGAATTATAACAGAAGTTATAATTATGAAATAAGAACGGAAAAGCTTATCGTAAGACTTATAATAATTGGTAAGCAATGATAGTAGAGAATAATGATAAAAGCTTATTTGAACAACTTATACTGAGTTGATAAACAAATAACACAAGAATAATAAAAGAGGCTTATTTTATTGAATTTAAGGATTTAAATATTAAGTTAAATAAGCAAGATAATGATTGCGGCTCATACTAACATTCCCTATTAGACCTATGGTTATCTCACAATAGTTAGAAGTTAGACGAGGTCAAGAATATGCTAATTAAATTAAATTAAGTAGACAACATAATAAGAAAGAAAACTAAACGCAAATTAAAATATTAGACTTAGGGTTTAATAAAAGAATCGAAATGCGTTTGGAGCAGCCCAAAGAATGAAGCACCTAATGAAGCAGTTCATCATGGATTTCAGCAATAGAGAAGCACGTCCAACTTAGTATTTTGGGCTTCAAAGAAGTATGAGACTTCAACACGACGTGAGGATACTCTTGGATGGCCCTCTTGGTAGGCTTAACGAAGTTGTATCCCCGGAGGCAGGTTTGTAGATGTTCCATCATGCGAGTATGCTTCGACTGCATTTACATTATTGGCCTAACAAAGCAGACCTTTGTAGGCAGTCAAATGGGCTTGGTATTTGGGGTAGGGTATTCGTATGTCTAGTACTTGCAAGTAAGTTTAAGGATAGTCGCATGCGGATATCGGCCAACAACAAGATCAGGAGCGATTTCGGGAAAGACTAGAGTTTAACCAATAGGCCAATGATTCTTTCACTATCGAGACATTGGATGGGGCACACCGCTAATTGGATGTTAGATTGTTTGTAGTAGGGCACGACCACTTAACTCTTTAGAAGTCTTTCGATTGGTTGAGGGGTGGCTGCGTGGGGCCATAGACACGATGAGAAAGAGATAGACCAACTAGAATATCTGTATTGTATGCCTAACGAAGCAGTCCTTTATAGATATAGAAAATCCCCGATTGAGTTCCGTACAAGTTAGACCTTGTTGACGGGATTCAGATAGTAGATTGAACGATTACGTAGTCCTTAATGTACGCACTGGGTGGTACATTGTGATGTCCAAGCACTGGTATAGACTAGTGCGGACGCGATTTACGTTTTCATAGTAAGTAGTGGAACATCTGTATTCTAGGCCTTACGAAGCAGTCCTTCACAGATGTAGCTACGAAACGCTCGTGGAGCAAAACGATGGAGTATCTATATTGTAGGTCTTATGAAACGGTCCTTTACAGATATAACTACGGAGCAAGACGATGGAGCATCTGTATTGTAGGCCTTACGGAGTATTCCTTTACAAATGTAGTTACTGAATGCTCTCGAAGCAAGGAGATGGAGCCCTTATCGAGGATGATACGGAAGGTACCATGGGTGGTACCTAGGACCAATATGGTAATTGGGCATATGGCCACATATATGTATATATTAGTTATTATGTTTTAATATACTATAGAGTAGATGTGCGCAGTTCAAGAATAGAGGCTAAAATATTATAACCTAATGAACCTAATATAATAGTAAATGGAAATAAAACAATATATGTAGAATTAAGCCTAGAATTATATAATTTATCCATTCACCGGAACATTTGTTCTGGCCTCCTCCTCATAATATCCTACAAGTTAGGTGATGGTATAGACTTCTCAACTCTGTGACACTTTCTTAGAAAGTATTATTATTTGGGTGAGTATTTACTTACAGTCATATTTTAATCAATTCTGCTGTGAGATAATTAATTAAGCTCATATATATATGTGTGTATATATATATATATCTTTGCCTATTTGCAGGATATTAGATACCCAACTCGGACTTCAATGGGCGTAGGTTTTAGCATTTTTGCGAAAAATGCGGACCCATTGAAATTTGGGTTGTTACACCGCTTCCAATGCGATTTCGTCGGATTAGCCATATACCGACTAACCACGCCGACGGCATTTGCAATATCGAGCCATGTACACACTATAGCATACATTAGACTTCCAACTGCACTAGCATATGGCACCTTTTCCACATAAGCCTTGTCTTTCTCCAAGATAGGTGATCCCTTACTCGTAAGCTTCATATGCAGAGATAAAGGTGTATTTGACGCCTTTGCATTCTCCATGCTAAACCGGCAAAGCACTTTCTTTATGTACTCCTTTTGAGTCAATTTCAACTCAAAACGCTTTTGATCCCTTTCTATTTCCATGCCCAATATCCTTTTTGCTTCTCCAAGATCCTTCGTTTCGAACTTTGATTTCAAACTCAGTTTATCTTGTTGATTTCATTCTTATCCTTAGAAGCAATGAACATATCATCCATATACAAGAGTAAATACACCCAACAATCATTTTTCAACTTCTTGAAATATACACAAGTATTCTTGATGCTTCTATCAAAACCATTTTCAAGCATGAAATGATCAAATCTCTTATACCATTGTCTAGGTGATTGCTTTAAACCATATAATGATTTCTTTAGCTTCCAAACCAAATTTGACTTACCATCCACAACAGAACCTTCTGGTTGCTCCATGTAGATGTCTTCATCCAAATCATCATGCAAAAAGGTAGTTTTCACATCAAGTTGCTCCAACTCAAAGTCGTGAATAACAACTATAGCAAGTAATATCTGGGTTGAAGTATGACATGCAACTGGTGTGAATATCTCATCATTCTCCTTTCCCTTCCATTGTGCAAACCCCTTAGCCACTAGCCTAGCTTTGTATCTTCCATCATCCTTTACCTTGTATATCCATTTGCACCCAATAGGACGATTTTCTTTAGGAAGTGGAACCAAATCCCAAGTTTGATTCTTCAAAACGATTGCATCTCTTCCTCCATGGCACAAATCCTCTTCGAGCTATTACTCGACTCCATGATGTCATCAAGGTCTATCAACTCATCTTGGACTACGTGAAGAGCATATTTCAAATTATCAAAAAAGTTAAGATAGTTCCAATCATCATTTCTATCAGTTGTCCTTATAGCATGACGACCCACTCGACTAGCAATACCATCACCCAAAATCATTTCGGCTCCACCTTGAACTGAATCCTCTCTAGAATCATGTACATCACCAACACTACTAGAGGAACCTTATGGACTATGTGATGTTACATCAACCGCTTCCTCCTCGCTAGCATCTCCAACTACTCTACTCTTTGGACGAAAGATGGGAATAATTTCCTTCTCCTTTGATTCACCATGAACCATATCTGGAACATTCGTGAGCTCTTATTCTCCTTGAACAAAACCGACTCATCAAAAGTAACATGACGAGAATTCACAACCTTCTTCATTTTCGAATTCCACATTCAGTAGCCTTTTACTCCATCTATATAGCCAAGCAAAATCCCCTTTAAAGCTCTCGGCTTAAGCTTATCATTTCTCCGATCATGTACATAAACCGGACTACCAATCACACGAAGATAACTCAAGTCAATGCTCTTTCCCTTCCACACTTCCTCTAAAATTTTGTTACCAATAGACAAGCATGAAATTCGATTTACAATATGCACCGTGGTTGATAAAGATTCAACCCATAATTCCTTAGACAAACGCTATGTCAATATTAAGCATCGAACTTTCTCAAGTAGAGCACGGTTCATCCTCTCTGCAGCACTGTTCGACTGTAGATCTCCCAGTGTTGTAAAATGCCTTCGAATACCATGATGCTTGCGAAACTCAAAAGAACTCTTCGGAAACATACTCTCCGACATTGCCGGACCTTAGAACCTTCAAAGACTTGCCACTTTCATTCTCAATAAGAGCTTTCAATGCTTTGAACTTTGTAATGCCTCTGACTTGGCCTTCATTACATACACACATACCTTTCGTGAAAAAGTCATTAATAAAAGAAATATAGTAGCAAGATCCTTCCAAAGAAGCTACTTGTGCTGATCCTCAAACATCCGTGTGAACATATACAAGAACCCTTCTCGTATCATGTTTTCCCTCAACGAATGAAACTTTTGTTTGCTTCCCCATGACACATTCCTCGCAAAAATATGGTTTGTTGAAACTCTCTCCATGGATTATCTCCCTCTTTTGAAGAATATCCAAACTCCTCTTAGAGACATGACCTAACCTCAAATTCCACAACCTAGTCGCATCCAATCCATGAGAACTATCAACTCCTATGAAAGTTTCACCTTCTATTGTCATACCTTGAAGCAAATAAACACCATGATTCCTAGCACCCTTCATCACCACAAGCGTACACTTCGAAACCCATAAGTTATCACTCTCAATAGTGATCTTATAACCTAAAGAATTCAGCTGTCCCAAAGAGATAAGAGACTTCCAAAGTCCTACAACATAGCGTACATTAGTGAGAGTACAAACTACTTCGTCAAACATTCGAATTTTCATGGAACCAATGCCTTTCACCTTACAAATAACACCATTACCCATAACAATTGAATTTTCTTCTTTGTTGACATAACAAGAAAAACAATTCCTATTCGACGCTATATGATAAGACGCCCCCCGAATCGAGCACCCATTCACTACCCGAACCGGCTGGTGCTATTGCCACCAACGCATCTATGTCTCCCTCACCAACTCCACTCTCCACCGCTTTGGATGAAGATGCCACTTCCTTCTTTGCCTTCTCTTTGTTCAAACACTCATTCTTCCAATCACTAGGCTTCTTACAATATAGCACTTGCCCTTTCTTTCCTTTGACTTTCCTCTCCAATCGGGGTTCCTTGATTTAGAACGCCCATCGTTCTCCTTCTTCGCATATCTCTCCTTTTCCACTAATAAACCGTGATCACTACTTTCACCACTACTTCCATCACCCAACTCCTTCATTTGATCCCGCAACTTCTTGCTAAGAAGACCTCTTTTGACATCTTCAAGAGTCAAAGTATCTCGGCTATAAATCAAGCTATTTGAGAAACTGGTATAACGGTCCGGCAATAAACATAACAATATCATCGCCTTTTACTCTTCCGCAATCTTCAAATCTACCGCCTTCATCTTCATTATCAAATCATCAAGGTATTCAAGTGCACCTTTAGCGAAGTGCCTTTCTTCATCTTATAGGTGAAGAACATTCGCAATAGGATCATGCGATTAGTTCATGAATTCTTCATATACAACTCCTCCAACTTGTCTCAAATACCCTTAGCGGTAGTCTCACCACTAATTTCGAAGATAACATTCTCACCCATAGCAAGTTGAAGTGTAGTGAATGCCCACTCTTTCATTTTAGCTCTCCCAACATCTGAGATGTCTACCGGCAACAAATGTGTGTCAAACACTAATCGATGCACCTGATTCCTCGTTAAAATCGCTTTCATCTTCCATTGCCACTTTTCAAAAACATTATCGCCATTTAACCTGTCTATAATCAATTATGATCCCAAAGCAACATACGATCCACGTACATAAGGCGTTACTCCACTTGGATTAACCATTGTGGAACTACCTGAGGTATTATCTAATTTTGGCATTTCTACAACCACTTACCAACACCAAAAGCTCTGATACCAAATGTTTTAGGAAATTCTAACTCGAGACCACTCAAATCATAACCTCAAAGAATAGCGGAAAAATAGATCGTGGTAAGCAGTGCAAACACAACTAATCAGTATCTCAATCCAAATCTCAATCCAATCCAAAACCGATCACAATCTCCGAACAAGCAGTAGAAAACCAAAGCAATGACGATAAAATAAATCATACACCGATTTATAGTGGTTCCACTAACGTCTTGTTAGTGCATATCCACTTTGAGAGAGAGCCTTTACCAATACCAATAAGAAGAGTACAAGTATTAATTACAATGATCAAAATTATAATATAAATTGATTTGTGAAGAAGAGAATTGAAGAAAATTAGGTTTAGATAAAATCCTAATTAGTGGAGGATAAACCTAAGATTAAACCGTTAGTCTTCTTCCAACTTTGAAACTTGAAAATAGCTTATATAGAAGAGTAGAAAACCTAGGCAAAATTCCAGAATTTTCCCTCCAAATATCACAAATCTTCACACCAAAACCCAGGCTGAAAATAGGCTGAAAAATGTCACAGACGTCGGTCACTTTATGACTGAAGTCTGTCATAAAAAACTCTTCTAAAACCACAAAAATCTACCCAAAGTAATAGACGTCTGTCCCGAATCTCGGTTTCAAAACTCTAAAGTCACAGACGTCCGTCACTTAATGACAGACCTCTGCCGCCTGATGTTGACTACAACACTCACTTACTTCACTATATCTTCCTCCTTCGAGCTCCGATTTACGAACCATTTTCGCCGTCATAAAGCTACTTCCAACCTCTTCGATTCTTCATATAGTATCACCAAAATTCAACAGGAAGAACAATATTTTAAGGATGAAGTTAAACATCGGAAGATGAAAAACCAATAATTTCTTCTCTGGTTGGTTGTGAGATTGTTGCGAGCTTTGACTTTGTTTGACCACTCCGGCTGACTTCCTTGTTGTTTGGAAATTGTTACATGTCATGGCTTTGACTTTTTATCGAAAAGAAAGAAGAATGGGAATTATGGTTTAAGTGTTTTGAATGTCTCGTAATTATCTTCTATGGTATTAAGTAGCACACAAGTTAATTGTACATTATGCTATTTAGAAATAGTATAAGGAAGCGCATTTCTAGATGCTTTTAGCAACACACTTATTATATGATATCCATTATGAGGAGATAATGAGTTTGTATAGAAACTCAAGACAAGAATTGCAGAAGGAGAAATAGGATGAGAATTTGAATTGTATCTCATTTTGAATTTGCTTGCTCGGTCATATATTCTTGAAAGAATATTAAGATTGAACTTGTTTTTTCATGCCTTGTGAATATAATATATCTATGTACTTGTATTTGATATGTACATGTTTCAATATAGTATATATGCCAAGTAACTTTTATGGTTTGAATGAGTTTATATTTAAGGTTTCAACTCCTGCTTTGTTGCTCAATCGATATTTCATATAGTCGTTTGTAAGTGAGATTGGAATTGAATACTCCTTATTTAATTTTTGATTTACTCTCTTGAAATCGCTTGAAATATATTCACGCCTTTATTACTTGATTTGCTTGTTATTCTCATTTTATTTTATCTTTAACATGCTCAATAGAAAATTACCAATAACAAAATAAATATTTGTTATCATCAAAAATGATCAATGATTGTATACTATACGCTTATGGATAAATCCCCTAAATAACACCAGTGCAAGAAAATACAAACATGGTTAAAGATTTAGCTTAATGACCATAATGTATCAAATACTTGAATCATAATGATATGAAAGTGCTAACAATATGGATTCCATAATATTCATTAAAATAGACGTTTATAAAATAGAGAACACAAATTAAATGGAAAACTGACTTAGCATGAACCTTAGTGAAATTGAATGGAAAAATTGAATATAGCATGAGCTATATAGGTTTGGAATAAATATATGAAATAAAGGAATTTACCATAAGTTCTAATTAGGTTTGAAAGAAATATGAAGTGCAATTTTTCATATTGTAAAATAAGCTCGCAAAATTTACATAAATAAAATGACAAACAAATTCATCAAAATGTAAAATTAGTCTTCTAAAATAAGGATAAAAACCAAAATCTTAAAGCTAAGTATACCAAGGACGATTTGAATTGCTTGCACTGTTTGAAATGCAAGATATAAAGCAACAGACAAAGTGTGCAGTTGATAATATTTGAACATATTTTTGTTTAAATCATTTAATTGCATGATATCATCATTTTTACAAATATAATCAAATTTATATTCGGAAAAATATAAAAATTCCAAATTATTGTGTACATTTATACTATAATGATGCGATGAACTAAAGTAGTGATAAGAAAGTTGTGCTGCTAGGAATGCGGCATACAATAATACCAAACAATATTTAAAAAATAAATAGTATGAACACTATATAGTTTATAACATTTGTCTTTATTTAACATGTTATTTTAATTACATAATTCAAGATGTTTCTGTAAAAATAAATAAATGCAAAAGTTTATGATATGCTCTATTGTAAAAGTTGTGGGGTATACATTTTGCTTGATGATAACAATTTTTTTTTCAAAGTGTGTTACATTTAAAAAATTATCAAATCACAATTTTGTTTTCAGTTAACATTTTATCCACTATTTTTCAATCAACATGTCACGTATTAAACACATTTGCATTTTATTTGTAAATCTTAACAAACATTGTTGTTGTTATCGGAAGGGAGATAATGTGAATATTACAATCAATTTTCAGTTTAAAGTTAATAAATATATGTTTTTGTTTAATGTATTTGTTTAGTGTTGTGTATTTATGTAACACCCCTAATTTTTGATAACATTATTCAAGAGGTTTAGTTAGATAAATTAAATAGAATAATGTAAATAATTAGAGTGATAAGGGGATTGAGATTTGAAAATAAAACTAGGGGCCGAGCTTAATTAAGTAAATAAGCTTAAGAATGGTTTATAAGAAAATTAATTTACACAAGGGCATGTTGAAAAATAGCCGCACCTTATTACCATAACCCTTATATATCCACGGCTTACCATCCATTCTCGTTTTCACAAAACATAAAATGAAAATATAAAAGAGAAGCCGGCCATTGTTAGGGAAGAAAAAAGAAAAGAAATTCAAATCAAGCTAAGGATTAAAGAAAAGGGAATAAATCTTAATCTCAATCGAATCTCCTTATCCTAATCAAGGTGAATAATAATCTCAATCATCTCTATTTTGTTATATAATCATTTATTTTTGGGTTTAAGATTAAATCCATTTTTTTTATGATTTGGATGATGATATGCTTAGATCATAACATGTTAGATTTAAACAAGACTGTTTAAATATGATTTTACATGGTTTTAAGAGTAAAACCGATTGAAATGATTTTCGAATGCCATGGAAAAAAATGAAGTGTTATGTAAAATATGGTTTTGGAGATGGGTTTCAATTTTTCTAATTTTCCAAGTTATGGAGAATTAATTATGAATTTTCAAAGGAAAATATGGTTAATTGGGTCTAGAAATTTATTTCAAAAAACATATTGAGAATTTGGGACTAAAATTTAGATATGTTAGATAATATATTAAAAGTGAATTACTGTAATTTTTGGGATTTTTCCTAAGTGATTTACTATGAGAATTAAATTACTTTGAAAGGAGGATCTAAATGATTTAATTGTTTTGCTTAATGGAAGGGCTTATTTGTTAAATTAATCTTAATTTAGATCTGAAATCATGCCGCAATTATTTTGGAAAATAATTTGAAAAGTTGAGGCAACCAATCACATGTTTACAAGTAGGCAGATTAGTCAGAAAGTATTTGCTTTAATTGGCGTTAATCAGCTTTTACCCAGAAAAGTGGGTTCTGCCTCTATTAGAAGTACCTTTCGACTCATAGCTTCCGCCTTCAATCAATTCAAAACCCCACAAAGCCAATACCAACACACAAGGTATCAACATGGGTATGTGTGGATTAGAGGAAGGCAGAATGCATGGTGTCGAAACCTAGCTTCCGATGGGAATGAAACCTTTGCTTTGCTTTTGAATGTTAAGCGTCTGCCTTTGTTTTACTAAAGCTTTCGAAGGAGCCAAAACATATGCTATCGAAGGAGTTTTTCTAAATTGCTTTGTAAAAGGTTACCATCTTTCATTTTTAAGTACGAGCTTTTTAATGAATCTCTTGTTTATGAAACAATGCTTTTGAAAAATGGTGGTTCTGACCTAGTCGAAACCCTACTACCATTCTTTTTCCTTTCGAGTGTATTAAAGTCATCAATGCTTTCGGAGGGTAGCCTTTTTTTATAAACTTATGTTAACCTGCGTCCTAAACGCTTTCAAAAGGGTTCGAAGGTTTCGAAGGCAATGGCTTCGAAAGGGGGTTTCGATGCCATCCTTCAGTGTTTTGCTTAAATATTTAGAAGCTTTTGAAAGGATGGTGTCGACGACATCAAACTTTCCCCAGACATTTTTATATGAAGATTAAAGGTTTCAAAAGGGACACTTTCGTATATTTCACTTTGACCCAACATATGTTTTTAAAGCAAAATCCAATGGTTTCAAAAGAGTTATTTTCATTGGTTTCGAGGCTATGTTTCTAAGGATTATTAAGTAATGCTTTGGTACTTTCAAAAGGTACATTTCGGTTTTGAAAGAGATAATTTGAAGAGCTTCAAAAGGTATATATTTAGTGTTTTGAAAAGAAGTTTTCAATGCTTTCGGAGGAGGGTATCCATGGGTTTCAAAACTAAAGTTTTAAGGTTTCAAAAGCCTTAGTTTTCAAAACATATAACCCAATCTCATTTAAAAGGAAAACCATGGCATACAAAAAGAGGTTTGAAATGATTTAAGTATGGATTTTTTGAAGAAGTTTTCCTTGATTAATAGGTTAAAGGGATTGACCAAGTTTTATATAAAATGATTTCAATGATATGAAACCATAGGTGTTAGTATTATTATGTTATTATGTTTACTTCTTCATATACACACACATACATACGTGTGTGTGTGTGTGTGTATTCACATTGTAATGGACCAATAACAACATTTTAGGGAAAAAGGGGCAGAGGAACCAGCTAGGTAGACCCAATAGTGAATACAAATTGAATTAACTCCTGAATGAGTAGAATTTCATCTAAGAGATCAAATAGACCAGATTATAGGATACTTGAATATTGATTAAAGAAGTAGTCAGGTAGAAAGGTTCATAGTAAACTCATGAAAACTATCTTTAGAAAATATTATTGGCAGATGCCAATAGGTTCATAGTAAACCCATGAAAACTATGATTGTAAAGAGTTATTGGCAGAGGCCAGTAGGTTTGTAGTGAACAATTGAAACTATATCCGAATTTAGTTACTGACATATGTCAATAAGTTCCTAGTCAACCCATGAAAACTAGGATAAGAGGGAAGTTCGGAGTTACCAATAGGTTCGGGGAGAAGCCATGAAACAATAATGTTATTGGCAAGGGCCAGTAGGTTCGTAATGATCCTATGAAAACTATGAAACTAGACAGGAAGTCCATAAATATTAAACCGATTATTAGTCGGCCCATGAAAACTAATAGGTTAATAGTGACCCTAGATACTATAACAGAGGTTGATAGTTAGAATAAATGGGGATGGGTAATACAGAATTGATTTACTTGCACGCATATCATCATATTACTTTGAAATGTTATATTTTAACCATTGTGGATGCAGGAGCATAGTATATGGTTTTATAAAGTTTGAGGATACTAGCGAGGGGAAAACCCATACCACTAAGCAGCGTGGTCTCACTAGATATCTAAATGGTTTGAGATGGTAGATTATTATTCATCCACGCTTTCTGTTTGACTCGAATTTTATGCTTTCACCTTAAACTCTCGGGTGCTCAACTGATCTTGAGTAGTTTGAGAGTTGAGGTTTTCATGTAACTCATTAGACGAATAAGCTTTCGGAGACGTGCAGGAGGTATGATGGCTATTTAGAATTCTTTTCTATTTTGATTTTACTGTGTTGTTGTTGTAAAGCAGAGTTGTTTAATTGCCTAGTTATATACTCTGATCATCTAAGGGGACATCTTCATATGTCGCTCTTGGCGTATGTTGTAATAAATATATTTTCTCTAAACATGATTAACGATTGTGGGATTATGTAATGAATTTGAAATTGCATTGAAATGGAACGATAAAGTTGATTGTTGATTTTTTTTTTTCATATTCATGTGTCTCTGTTATATCATTATATTTAGCATTACCATATTTAGTCATCGAGGATTAATAAGTATAGATGATTGCAACATCCGTAGCCATTAATTTTAGACCTCCAAGTGGGGGATGTTACAAGTTGGTATCAGAGCATAGGTTTATGAAACTTAAAAGAAATTTAAACTTAAAATATTTTCAAACATAATCCAATGAATCAAAAAATAAGATCAGGGTTTGGGTTAATGTTATAGTAACGTACTTGTATTATATATATATAAGTACATATTCCCTCTTTCTTAGACTGTTCTTCTGCATCTTACTAAGGCTTGTATGAAGATTTATGAGAAAGAAGATATGGAGGAAGGAAACGGAAGTGGAAATCTTAATGGGAGAAGCACCACAACCAACGGAAATGCTCGGCCCACCAGGAGGAACCCGGGTCGACAGGCTAATGCTAACCAAAACGCTGATGTTGATGTGGTTGCTGAAAATACACCAGTGGATATGAGGGTGATGTACAATTTTTCGTCAATAAGATGCAAGCAGGAGTTGCTGCCGGAGTAGATGGAAAAGTTGGAGGAGCTAATCACATGGCTTCAGTTGGGAATAATTGTGCTAAGTTGAGCAAAGGTTACACCAATTTTGGTGGAAAGCCATTCATGGGGACAAAGAATGCCATAGAGGTAGAGAATTGGCTATTTCATTGTAAGTGTATCTTTGTTGATTTGGTTTTAGACGATGAGCAGAAGAGAAGGTTGGCCTCTAGGCAGCTGCACGGGTCAGCACTTCATTGGTGGAACAGTGTTGCTGTCGGAGTTTCAAAGGAGAAATTAACTTAGGCTGATTTTAGAAGGAGATATGAATAGAGGATTATGTCTAGTTGCTAAATCAGCACGGCTAAGGAAGTTTTTGGATCTGAAGTAAGGGGAGATGTCGGTTGTTGAGTATGCCGCTAAGTTTGATGAGTTGTCCCGTTATGGATATAATACCATAGACACCGTCATCAGAAGGAATGAGAGGTTAATTAGGAAACTGAGGCCCGAGATTGCTAGGGCGACCCTGCCACATCTCCGTGATCCTAGTAATGTAGAGTTGGCAACCCTCCATAAAGAGATGCTTGTTATTTGTGCTAGAGAGAAGCTAGTTGAAACGCAGGGTTCTCGGGGAAAGAAGAGAAAGTTCTTTAAGAAGAAGGAAGCCTAGAGAGAAGATGTTGCCAAGAAGGCAAAAGCTGATTTAATTTTCTTCAATGTGACAAGAAGGGTCATTATTCTCATGAGTGCCAGTCAAGCAAGGGGAAGAAGGTTGCAGATAAGAAGAATGAGAAGTTTTTTAACTGTGACTAAGTTGGGAATTATAAGAATCAGTGTCCAAAGCTAGTTAAGGTGGATAGAGGAAAGGTTTTTGATGTTGCACCATCATCTACTAGGCCTACTGAAGCTGATAAAAGGAAGACTGTGATGGAAGGTATGCTTTTGATTCAGAGTATACTAGTTAGGATGCTATTTGATACCGGTGCATCACATTCATTTGTATCTCATAATTTGGTTGATAGGTTATGCTTAGAACTTACATACCTTGTCACTTACTAAAGGGTTGCGAATCCAATAGAAGGGTATGTAACTCTATGGATGAGACGTGACCAGTTAGAACTTGATTTGTTAGGTCATAAGCTTGCATGCAGTCTGTATGTTTTCGATCTCACGGATTTCAGAATCATTTGGGTATGGATTGGTTGAGTAAGTATGAGGCTAGGATATTTTTTCAAGATGGGGAGATATCACTAAGATACACTGATAGTCATAACCGAATTATATTCTCGGTGGAAAATTCTGACCAGAGTATTTGTGCTTTGTTAAGCGCTATGGAAGCGAGAGAAGAGTTAAGACAAGTTCGAGAAGCCAGAGAGTTTGTAGATGTCTTTGAGCCGGTTACAGGATTATCACCAAAATGAGCTGTTGAGTTTTGGATAGATCTTGTGCCAGGAGCTGATCCTGTGAGTAGACAACCTAGCAGGATGGCACCAACTGAGATGAAGGAATTGAAGGTGCGGCTAGTGGATTTAGAAGGAAGGAATTTTATTAGACCAAGTAGTTCGCCTTGGGGAGCGACCGTAGTGTTCGTGAAGAAACCAGATGGGTCGTTGAAGATGTGTATCGACTATCACAAGTTGAACGAGAGAACGATTAAGAATAAGTATCCTCTGCCAAGAATTGATGATCTATTTTATCAGTTGTGTGGAGCCAGAGTGTTTTCACAGTTGAATTTGGCGATAGGTTTCTATCAGTTAAGAGTGGCAAAGGACAATATTCCTTTGACAGCATTTCAAACTAGGTATAGTTTATATGAGTGGTTAGCAATGCCACTTGGGTTAACGAATGCGCCTGCTTTCTTCGTGGATTTGATGAATGTAGTATTCCGAGAATATTTGGATAGTCGTATTGGTGTTTATAAATGACATTTTAGTATAGTCTAAGGATGAAAAGGAGCATGAGGATCATCCTGAGGCAACATAAGATGAAGTTAAAGTTTTCTAAGTGTCATTTTTGGAACAAAAATGTTAAATTTCTTGGTCATGTGGTTTTGGAGAAGGGCTTTTCAAGCTATTAATAATTGGAAGAGACCAGAGACGGTGATAGAGATTAGAAATTTTCATAGACTCACTGGCTATTTTCGAAGATTCATCAAGGATTTCTTGTGGATAGCAGCACTTTTGACTAAGTTAACCATGAAGGAGGTGAAGTTTGTCTGGTCCGAAAAATATAAGGAAACATTCCTTAAGTAAAGCATTTGTTGACCAATGCACCAGTGTAAGTAGTTCCAGACGAAAACCAAGGGTTGGTGGTGTATATTGATGCACGCGCGACATGACTAAGAGCTGTGTTGATGCAGAAAGGTAAAGTGATTGCCTACGCTACACAACACCTTAGATCGCATGAAGTGAGATATCCTACTCATGATTTGGAGTTGGCTGCAGTAATCTTTGCATTGAAGATTTGGAGGCATTATCTCTTTGGGGAGAGATTTGAGTTATGCACGGATCATAAGTCATTAAGATAATTATTCAAGGAGTTGAATATAAGACAACAGGGATGGCTAGAGTTTTTGGCTGCTTATGATTTTAGTATAGAATATACACCTGGAAAAGGAAATAAGATAGTGGATGCTCTTAGTAGAGGACATCAGAATGTGGTGTTAGATATGTTGGCAGAAAGGAAGAATTTGGAAGCTTTGACTACTTGTAGTGCGCAGTTAAGATCGATTGCTAGTTGTAGTCAAAGTACCACCATGTTGTCCTCTTTAGATGTTCGACCAGTATCGATCGAAAGGATTGCTTCTAAGTAGAAGGAGGATCTTGTGTTAGCCGAGAGGATTAGAAGCCTTGAGGTTGGAACTGAGATCGATGATCTAAAAGAGTTTAGTCTTGACCGGAGGGGATGGTTGAGAAAGGTGGGACAATTGTGTATTCCGAACGCTGAGGACTTAAGGAAAGATGTTCTTGGAGAATGTCATCGATCCAGTATATGATTCATCCTGGATTGACTAAGATGTATCAAGATATGAAGAGGAGCTTTAATTGGAAAGGTATGAAGAGAGATGTTGGCATGTGGATTAGGAAATGTGTAAATTGTCAACAAGTGAAAGCCAAACATTAGAAGCCGGGTGGATTGATCAAACTTTTAGAGATTCCAGTATGGAAATGGGATTCGATATCCATGGATTTTATTGGTAAGTTGCAAAAGTCAAATAGAGGAAATGAAAGTATATGGGTCATAGCGAACAGGCTGACCAAGAGTGCCCATTTCATTCCAGTAAAGTCAACTAGGACGGCACTTGTTTTGGCTAAGTTGTTGAAACACCCTACACCCCTTAGTATACCCAAAAAGGGCACATTAAAAGATATGGTGCGTTATAGGATTAGCTAAAGCATCACAGAGACTAAGACTCACAAGAAAAATATATATAAATAGCGGAAACATTTAAATGGTAACCATTATTCAAAATAAAACTTCATAAATAAGCCATAAAAACATCAAATATCGCAAATACCAAATATACATGTCTTATGAAAAATACATCTCAGTCTCATAAAATCAGAGTACAATAAAATAATCATCCCTCTCATAAGTACCAGTACATCAAAAAACAAATGAAAAGAAGACTGAAAAAAAGAAGAATACATGAAGAACTCTGAGAATGTATCTCTAAGAAATCTGAATCAACTATCATTGCCTCTTCTGGCCTATAGGGAGAAAAAGGGAAATAGAGGAGTGGATCAGACTATAAGTCTGCTGAGTTAAAGTACCTACTAGTATATTTAAGCAAGATAAAGATAATAGACTTAGCAATAGTTCTAGTATAAAAAGGAAATAGAGAAAGGATAAAACTAAGATAAATACCATTTAACTGTTTGCTTTGGTTGTTTTTGATTCTTTGGATTGTTTGCACTTGTCTTAGATTTCTATGGTTAGGATGAAATTCTAATCCTAGTTTAATTAGGCCGAAATCATAATTCTACCCGTTCATCGGCCTTCTATCTCTATTGTGCCAGTGCGAGCTAGTCCAATCTCATTGGTCCCACAATAAAAGACACATGTTTAGCGCTTGAAATGCAGTAGAGACTTATTTACCCTAATCAATGCCACATGTTTGGCCACCGTCGGTACACGCTAACTGTCGCCCTCTTTTGTGACCTCTTATTTACCCTAATAAGCATAAGCATGCCCAGCCTCACCTAATCTGTTGTGAGACCATCATTCCTACTCTGAAAGGGTCCTGTCCAGCCTCACCTAAGTGTTTGTGAGACCATCAGTTCTAGTCTAAAAGGGAATGCTGCCGGTACGGGTCCTAACAAACAAAATCTGGTTGCGCCCCTTGCCCAAATCCCCCAATTTGAGCTTCTATCTATTGGTCACTTATTTACCCTAGTTAGCATAAGAATGTCCCAGCCTCACCTAACTATTGTGAGACCATCAGTCCTAGTCTGAAAAGGTCCTGCCCAGCCTCACCTAATCTGTTGTGAGATCATCGTCCTAGTCTAAAAGGGAACGCTATTGGTATGGGCCCTGCTTTAGCTTGTTAACTTAGTGTAAGTTTTAAAATAAGCCTCTTCTGTTATTTCTGCTATATTTGCTTATTAACTTAATCTATATCAAAAAATAAGCCTTTTTCTGTTCTTTTTGTTTAATTGTAAACTATGTTATAATTACTCTTCTATTCTGTCTTTTTAGTTATAACTACTAGTTATAAACTTGCTTGCAAATGTCTCAAATTTGCCTATTTCGGTCTATCTTCTTTTTATTATAGTTCTTCTTATTTTACATCTAATTTCTATAAATTTAGTGTTTATTTATATTTAATCATTTGCGAATTATTCTCTTTTAATGTTTCATTCATGTAAAATGGAATAAAAAGAAACTAACATTTACAGGATAAATTCTAATTAAAACAGATGCAAATAATATACAAATAACTGTAAATAATTGAATAAAATAGCTAAATAAAAATAGCCAAATAAAATAGACCGAGAAGAACTTTAAAAATTAACTATAAATAACTTATATAAAAACTAACTCAAAATTGCAGAAAAACTATAACTATTGAGAATCCTATTATTTTAAATTACTTAAAAGTTTAAAATAATTCCTAACACTCACCTGTGGTCCTTAGCTCTATTTCTTGGCCTTCTCGGATCCACTTCTGGGGCGTAGAATATTTTTATCAATAAGATCTTCTCCTTCTAAAAATATTCTTTTTAGGGTCCAATGTCAGGCAATGAACCCATATAGGAGAAAATCTGAATGAGAAAAATAGGTAGGACTAGGGTCTTACTTATAGTATCACTTAGGGTTCTCAGACCATTGGATTTGAAGATTAAATCTAGTGCAACCACATCATAGGCTCGCTGGGAACCGTTGGATGGAAGCATGAACGTATAGGATTGGAGAAGTTGAAAAACACGTCATATACGAAGCTGGACGAAATGTCATCCAAATAAAGAGGCGGGTTAACCTTGGTGTCGACCAACACATGCTAGGAGTCGACCTATAAATGGTTAGGGTTGACCTGAACATACACACACACACATACATACACACATACATACATACATATGTATATGTATATATATATTCTTCTTTTTAATTCAATTCTTGTTTGTTTCGTAACTTCTGTTTTTTAGCTCGGATTTTGACAAATTATATATGGAAATTGACCGAAAAATTACCACAACACCATGATGCCACTCCCGTGGCTCAAACTGATAATTTCACAAACTTATTTTTATTATTTAATTAATTTGTTAATTAATTATTATAGCTTAAATTTTGGTTTGTTACAGTTGTTCATGAAGAGCATATTGGACTACATGGGATTTCTAGTAGTATAGTCAGTGACAGAGATGCTTTCTTTACTATTGAATTCTGGAAGAGTCTACCAGATGCGTTAGGCACTAAGCTCAAGATGAGTACTTCATATCACCCTTAGATGGATGGGCAGACAGAGAGAGTCAATAAGGTACTCGAGGATTTGTTGAGAGCTTGTGTATTGGACTTTGGTGGATCTTGGGATGGTCACCTACATTTGGTTGAGTTTTCCTATAATCAAAGATATTAGATTAGTATAGGAATGACACCTTTTGAAGCTTTGTATGTAAGGCCATGCAAATCACCAACATGTTGGTTGGAGACTGGAGACAGATTTGTCTTAGGTCCAAACCTAGTTAGAGAGGCTACATAGAAGATTTGAGTTGATCCAAGAAAGGATGAAAGAAGCTCTGTCCAAACAAAAAAAGTTACATAGATAAAAGGCGTAAAAGCCTAGAATTCTCAGTTGGAGATAAGGTTTTCATTAAGGTATCACTGATGAAGGGTGTGGTACTATTTGAAAATTCAGCGAAACTGGCACCGAGATATGCCTGTCCATTCTAGATTATAGAGAGGATTGGAAAGCTCGCATACAAAGTAGAGTTGGCAAGCAATATTGTAGGTGTCCATAATGTATTTCATGTGTCTTGCAAAGTCCCACCTTTTTGTACGCTTTAAATCGACGATAAACCACACACGTCATACTGAAACCATACAAAAGAGCGAATTGTTATTGGGGTGAATAAGAAAAACAGAGAAAGAAATAAAACAAAATAGAATCTTGCAACGGAACGACAAAATATAATAATCAAATAATAGTTCATGAAGCTGTTTTACAAAACATTTGATTATACTTATATAATAAATGTCAGAGTTACCAATACGAGAGAATAATAAATAACAATGCAGCGGAACAATGTGATACGGTGGAATATAATAAATAATAGTAATACAAATCTTCGTCTTCGTCCTTCAGAGAAAAAGTCTTCGAATCCTGAAATGCTCAGACTGACCCGAGCGAATTGAAAAGACAAAATACTCGAGTCAGAACTAAAAGATCTTATGTAAGTTAAATCAACGGTAAAATATTAGTGGAACAGCGTCAGAGATGTTTACAGGATTTGACATTTCCTATCCAGTGTCTAACGTGAGTGCAGTAACTTAAGAGATGCTCGGGGTTCACATCTCCTGAGGATCCGTTAAACTATTTACTATGTAGTAATATTTCGCTATTATAATAATGTCTATAGTAAAATAAACTTACTTTTAAATAGCATTAAGGAGTTACCCAATCTCCCCCTTAACATGTAATAATCTAAATAGTCCATCCAGTATCATAGTACCTCCTGATCGGGAAGCCACCAGAGGATACCACACGGGATACGACAGAAAACCAAACTCGTACAAGGCTCGCTAGGGTAGGTGACACGGCACACAAGGCAATGCCAGGATAGATATTGTTAGAACCTCAATTGTTGGATTTTAATGACAACAACCATATAATTATATCAAAGAATCTCTAAGCTAATTTGCAGGTATATGAGCATCAAAAAGAGATAATCAAATACGTTCAAAATGAAGATACACGGTACAAAAGGATGAAAGAATGTATATGGAGATACAAGAAGAGATATACATGATAGAGACAAGACAAAGGTGACAAAAAAAGTATTATTAGTCATATAGTGTCGTGTCTAGAGTTTACAAATGTTAAAATCCTCTCCAAATGGTATACACACATATTCATTCATATTTTAAATGAAAAACCAAGTTTTCAAAAATTGCATGGAGCAGGACTCGAACCTAGGTCTCTAGTTTAGAAGGCAAGTGTTCTAACTAAATAAGCTATGATACTTTTTGTTATAGGCTAAATTCAGACATCACTTGCCTTCTAAACTAGAGACTCGGGTTCGAGTCCCACTCCATGCAATTTTAGAAAACTTGATTTTTCATATCAAATATGAATGTATATTGTGCATACCATTTGAAGAAGATTTTAACATTTATAAACTCTCGACACGACACTTATGACTTACAATACTTTGTTTGTCACCTTCGTCTTATCTTTATCGTGTATATCTCTTCGTGTATCTCCGTATACATTCTTTCATCCTTTTGTACAGTGTATCTTCATTTTGAACGTATTTGACTATCCCTTTTTGATGCTCATGTACCTGCAAATTATCTTAGAGATTCTTTGACATAATTGTATAGCTGTTGTTATACAAATCCAACAATTGAGGTTCTAACATTCTCCCCCTTTTCGATGATGACAACTATACAATTTAAAAAATATTCATTCTATATAAAAAATAATATTAATATGTTTAAAGCTCCCCCTATGTAACGACCCAGAATTTATATTAATTAAAATTTGAATATTTAATTAATTTTAAATATTAATAAGTGAAATTTATAAGTCGAATAAATTTTATTTCGAATATTGGATTTAAATTGGTAATTAAATCGATAATTTGATAGTTGGAATTACAGAAATAATTGATTATCGAGTTTAAAATGATTGAAATTGATTTATAAAAATTTTATTTAATCATACTGGAGTTATAGTGATGTTATAGAACTTCTAAAATCGAATTAAAAGTTAAATTGTGAAAATTGAATATTTTAATATTTAATCGACTAGTGAAATTAGCCAATTTTCGAACAGTCTCAAAATTGGACGAAACTAGTTCCATTGGATCCGTAATAGTTTGTTATTACCGGATTTCAGTTTTCGTAGCAATCGGAGTCATCGTTTGATCGTGGAAGCTCGAAACGCATCGAAATTGTTTTTAATATTAAATTGGCGAGTTAAAATAGCCATTTTTCAAACAGTCTCGGATTTCGACGAAACTAGTTTCATCGGATCTGTAATGTGATATTATTGTATGGTTTCAAATTTCGTGTCAATTGGATTTACCGTTTGTCCGGTGCAAGCTAAAACGCCTAGAAAATCGATTTAATCGGCTTAATTTTAAATCGATCTTTTATAGCCATAACTCGCACAGATGATCGAATTAGCTTCCGAAACCTGTTCCATTGTGTCCGAAACGTGGGATAAACCCTAAAAACGCCGGTCACCGCGCGTAAATCGGAGTTTGGAAATTCCGGAATGAATAGTGTTCGTCGTTTTCTATAAATAGCCCCCATTTTATCACAAAAAAAAAGATTAGGGTTTAAAACCCTAGCCGCCTCTTATGCAATGAATGGCCAGAAACTCACGAATTTCTTTCCTCAATTACTTCCAACCCACAAACAATTACAGAAAACTATCAACTACAACATTGTAGAGCGAAGTGAGAGCTTTGATTTCATACGGGTATGATCGAAAATAGTGGAGTAAATAGATGGGATTTTGGCCATGAAGACCGGCCGTTCGCACGCAATTCGAGGGCGCTAGGGACGACCGAGCTCGCCGCCGTTCATGCTGGTGGTGGAGTTCGTGGAGGCGCTTCACGTGATGGTGTTTGATCAGGTTGGAGGTCGTCGTGGTGGTCGCGTACTGGAGGAAGGTGTGCGTGTAGATGGATTTCTTTTTGCGTACGCGACCTAGAAGGTGAGGAAGAAAGGTGCGTGTAACGGCCAGATGGAGAGGAAGCAAATCGTGCGGCCTGGATAATTTTGGGTAAAATATAAAAAGAAAATGGAATTAAATTATATATAAATGTGTACGAACTTTAAAAATGTGTATCTCTTTCATACGAGGTCCGTTTCGGACGAAACTTTTTGCGTTGGAATCGAATTGACGAGCACTATGCAATGCAACTGGATTGGAGTCGATTGGAGCTAGTGAAAATTTCGAGTAAATTTAAACGCGCGTTTAATTTTATTCGAAATAAAAGGCTGGAACGAAATTGAAATCAAGGTGAGAACTTCTCACTCAATCGAATCAGTTTCGATTTTTAATTTTAAATAATTATATTTAAAATTCTTGAATGCATGTTTGAATGATGATTGTTATCTATTGATTGTTAAAATAGACATTATGCGCCGTTAGTAAGCGGATGTTATTTATTAAAAACATATACCGCGAATATTTCATAAACAGTGAAATTGATATTATTTATGTACTTGGAATTGATTTTTCACATTATATAGTTGATGAGACCCTATTGCGCCGTCTATTATGCGGATAATATTTATAAATCCCATATACCGCGATAATTCCGTACTGGAGCGGAATTGGTATTGTGCTAATGTTTGTGGATGCAGGGAAACAGGTTGGAGGGATCCAACTGGATTCCTCAACTGTATTGATTTATTTACAGATATTGTGATATTTGTTGATTATCATATCGATATATGATATTTGGATGTCGTGATTGACTATTTGGTGCTGCTGCATCATCAGATCCATTTTTAAAGTTTAAAAATAATGATTTTGGTTTTTTAAAAGGATTTTAAAAGTGATTTTTCAAAGTATATGTTTTTATTAAATTTTGAATTGATTCATTTTAAATAATTAAAACGTTATAAATTTTTATGTTATAAAAATTTAGATTTTTGAGAAATATAACCGAAATAAGATTTTTTTTTTTGGAAATAAATAGTTAAGTAATTTATTTAATTGGTTTAAATTGGGATTTTTGAATTATTAAAAACGATGTATATAAAAGACTTATAAAATTGATATTTTATAAATTAAAAATATTGGAATTATAAAACAAGTTTATTAAGTGTTAAAATGAAGTATAAAATGGATTTCATTGAAAATTATAGATTTATAAATTGTGAAGTTATAAAACGAATAGATTTTGTAAAAGTATCTTATAAATCGGATTTTGGCATTTAAATGAGATATAAATGGAATTTGTTAATAATGAGATTTATAAATCGAAGCTTATAAATAGAAATGGAATTTATAAACATTGTTTATAAATTCGAAATCAATTTAATTTGACAAATTGAATAGTGAAGTTTATTAAAGGAAATATATTCACGATTTTGGACAGTGAATACATTATTGAATGAAATAGTCATGTTTGGCAAAAGGAATATTATAGAATGAAGTTAATTATTTTAAAGATGTTTTAAAATGTATTATGAATCGAAACCATAGATTTCAACATTTATTGTTGAAATAGACGTTTTCGAGAAAGAAGAAAATGGTGGACTATAACACTGTTGTTATAGTAAATGATTTCCGAAAGGAAATGTTTTATATAGTATTGAGATTTATATATCTATTTAAACTTTGAATCCCTATACTAGTGATTTTGGGTTGTCGTAACGATGTTTTGCGCAACATTCGTTTTGGCTCAAATAAATGTGTTAAGAGAATGATTTCCTTAAGGAATGAAATATATACTAAATTTTGATTTAAGTATATCGAATATTTTCAAATGTTGAAAATAAATAGATTTGTGATGTACTTATTATTTAATAAGTATGGAAATATTTTCCAATGTGAAATGAACGTTTTAGAATTTATCCTTGTAAGATAAATTGAAAGTGAATATTGAAAATCGATTGAAAATCGTACATCATAGATATTATGGGATTATAAATTCACTATGGAATTTATAAAAGAAAGGGGAATTAGTTTTAAAATAAACGTTGATTTATTTTTGAAATTATGGGAATTAATTTACGGATTTGGAACGTAAATATAAAGTAAATCGTTAAGGATTTATTTAATTGGTTTAAATAAGCCATTTTGAAATGAAAGTATTTCCGAGAAAGGAAAATGATTGAAATTTGTTTTCAAAAATGGTAAAGGATTGAAAAGTGCTTTGAAAATTTGTTTTCAAATGTTTGAAGTGTGGGAAATTTTATATCTAGTAAAGATATTTTGGAAAGTAAATAATTTGGGAAATTATTTGGAATTTGGTGATGTTGAGCATGCCTATTGATAGTTAAATAATCCGACTATCAATATTTATCTTTAAATAGGTATTTGTTGTGATTGTTTGAATTTGAATGCCACACTTATTTTTGAATAAGCGCTCACTATTCGGGTTAGCCGGGAAAGGACCTTGGGGTCGTATAACCCATTCCGAATATGTGATACGTCGTAATGGATTGCATTCGATGACCGGTGTTGAAGACCGGATATTTGTGAAAACGGAAGGGTTACCGTCGAGTTACTCTACATCGGCTGATCTCCGATATAGAGGTTTTATCACCCTTAGTGACGGGAAGTCCGGTCGTGATTAGTGAATATCCGGAGCAAGGACTTCTTTGGAAGTGCCTTCGGTTCTGTTCGAGCCCGGAACAGACTTGTATGGATTGTATGTCTGACATTACAAATTGAGATGTAAAGCTGATTTCTTTCAAATATATTTCTGTTGGTGGCGGAGAATTTATTCTCTTAGCTTAACACCCTTCTCTGAGACATACGAGCTTAGAGGTTATATAGTTGAAGGTTATTAGTGATATACTCCCAATTTGGTAGTGTGGCATGCTGAGTGTTGCTGTGAAATGATCATTGTTTGATCATTTGTGATAGGATCATTTATTTGATCGTTTAATCTTTGTAATCATTTCTATGATCATTTGATTGACCCAAAGCACGGCTTTTGTATAAAGCGTGGCTTTGTGGACGAGACTTCGTCGGACCTCACACCCCGGAAATGGTCAAAACAGGAAGGATGCAGCAAGGTTATTAGGGGGTAGCACCCCTTTAGTGTATGTCATTCCTCTGGATAGAGGTGGTATCATGGTATGGAGCACAGGTACTTAACCTATGTTGTTGCTGCAAATTTTGTGGTTGTTGGAAATCGAGGATCCTCGGATAGATCGGTTACGATCGGGGGATGACATATTCGAGTCAGTTGTTACCCAGTTAGGGGTAACCCTGCTTTGTGTTGGCAGAGATCCGGTTTGGTTCTCGGGACGTCTTTCCAGAGGCGTTCTCATGTGGCAATGGGAAGTTACTTGGCCTGACCATTTGTTGGAAATCCAAAGAAACAATACGATCTTGTACGGTTTTAGTTGTAAAACCTATCATTCACTTATGGTGGCGCCCCACTGTTTGGATGGTAGCTATAGTAGGCATAAGTGCGGAATGCCTATGCTGGCTAAGATTTATATTCCACTTTCGAAATAATTTTCCTACACTATGCACTAGTAATAATATCAAATGTTTCTTTTTAATGCGTATCAAGCATCTTTGACTATCATAAGGAGAAATCTCCTCCGATTATGCGTTTGCATTGTGTGTGTGTGTGCGGGAGGCCTTATGGTAGTCTCATTTTTAAAAGCATGGTGAATTAACTTTAAAAATATTCCTCTATTTTGATTTTAAAGAAAAATAAACTGTTTTAGTTCTCACACCAGTCACATGACTGACTCGGAGTTTATTGTTTTCCTACCTAAACTCTGGGTGCCCACAAATTTCCACACGGGCAGTCAAGAGTTAAGGTTTATCAGGATATTCTGGAATTCAGGAGTTGCAGGAGGCAAGCTGGATGGCATGGCGTATTACTAGTATATAGTATTTGTTTTCTGCTGTCGATGTTGTTGTTGTTGTACACTCTGATGATGTAATGAAATGTAATGTGATGTAATAACTGTTATAGTTTTTTGTTTAAAGATCATTCATTTATCTATTATATATTGTTCTGCTGCGAATTGTGAGATTCTGATATTGTTTCTGTTGTTTCTGTTCCGTTCTATCTTTTTCTCTGTTCTTCTATCTTTTTCTTCTTCTTTAACCCTAACGGTACGGTTTTCCGGCTTTCGATTGCTCGACAGTTGATACAGTGGACGTATTGATGTCGGTTTTCATGGACGAAAAATCGCGTTCGTTACACCCTAAGTATAACATCTTCCCCTAAGTATAATATCTCCCTCTATTAATACGCATATGAATTTCTAGTCAAGGCAATAGGAAGAGGAAAAGCAATAAAGAAGAATCAAAGAAGCAAACAAACAAATGCTTCATGGCAAAAGATAATGAGGTTAGTGATTTAACTTTTGAAGATATTATAGAAATAAATTCAGAACTTCTAGACATTTTAAAAAGTCTCAAAAGAAAATATAAGAAAGCTTTTGAAAATCAGAAGAAAGCAGAATTCGAAAGAGATATGCTTAAACACGAGGAGAAAATATTAGAAGAAGAACTTGAGAAAATTCAAGATTCACTCTCTTACAATTCTCAACTGGCTCTATTAATTCAAGAAATAGAAGCTCAAAAAGAAAAGAATAATGCTCTAGCTTTTGAGAACCATGAGTTAAAAACAAAAATCAAAATTGTTGAGTTAGATAACACTAGTCTCAAAACTAAGCTTGATGACATTACTAAAAATATTTCCAATTTTAATAAAGGGAGAGAAAGTTTATCCAGGATTATTGAAAATTCTCAACCTGCTTCAAATAAGAAGGGATTAGGTCATGTTAAGAATTCAAAAGCTCACAATGATAAAAATGGTTTAGGATATAATAAAACTGATAGTAGAAATAGCACTAGATATGCTTTCATGTATAGTAAAAATGTTAGTGCTAATACTAAAATTCGAGTAAAGTCTAAATCCAATTTTTATAGAAATTCAAATACTGCTATGACCAATAATGTTTATAATTTCTCTAAAAGTACAAAATCATTGACTGGAAATATGACCAATAAAAATACTGCCATGCCAATTCTGAAACTTCACTTGGAAACTTGTTAAAACTTTACTTTGAAAACTTTGTTTACTATTAGCTTTGAACTTATTTACTAACTTATGCTTTAAAAAAATTTGTTAACTAAATTCACCTTTTATCTACGTTTAAAACCTGGTTAATACACATAACAAATTACCCGGGCCTAAGCTAAAAATCCACGAGCCCATCCCCGAGTCAACTCGCACTCTTACTTCCTCTGAGACAACACACACCCGACTTCAAGACCAACCCAAGAAAACATTCTTCCCCATGCTTGAACATACAACCACAATCAACAAATACAAATCGAAACTCGTACATGTGCACAAGCAATCTGACTAACTCCGATCCATGCTCCAACCATCAACACGTCTGCGACCACTCCCTCGGTCAACACGAACACCAGATCATCGAATCGATCATGAAATCAAAATCAATCTCGATCGAACCCACTAGAACGAACTAGTGACCCAAGAATTGCCTTGACCTACCGATTCCGATCACCAGAAGCCTCGAAATCCTGACCATAGCCTCGCCGTAGACCCACGTTTTGTTTCCCCCACACCTGATCGAGTCCGATGCTCCATCGACGACGATCTAGTCTCGCAAACCCAGTCGACTCAAAACTGCTCTAAATCCCTACCTTGTCGTCGTCCCTCCACCACGGTGGTAAAAAAATCCAGCGAGCATTTTTGCCGAGATCCCCACCATCCTAGCTACCTCCAGAAGTAACGTCGACCACCACCTTGCTCCGATCATCAGAAATCGCCACAATCCTCATTTCCGCTCTACTCATGAATGCTCTTGATTTAGAAGCTTAAAAATCTTGATTTCACCTTTAAAATTCATGGTTTTAGAAATCAATCTAGATGATATAAATGAATCTTGAATTCATGCAAGTCGAAATTTTGGTAAGTTTTGAATTTCCATGTATATTCTTCCTTCTAGTTAAAAACCACCTCAAATTTTAGTTGAAAATATTTTTAAACCCTATTTCTTGTTGTTTCATACATGTTTTGTTTATATATCTAAGTCTAAAAAGAATTGAGAGAAGAGAAATTTAATTTTTAAATTTGTTTTGAAGCCTGTAAACTAGAACAGAGCAAACATACTGATACACAGACATGCACACAAACATCCACATACATATATACATGCATTCAAATTTACATTTATGCACACACTTATCACAACTTTACTATAAGTATTATTGCATGCATCAAGATTTTAAAACAGATTTAAAACTTTTAAATAAAATTGTTTACTCACAGTGAAAATGAAAACAGAGAAAGCTTGGAAGTCTGAAATATAATCTAAACTTAAAAGCTGGAAATGCTTGATTCTTTGATCTGCTTTGTACTTTGAATCTGAAGTTGAATTTTATTGGAAACTGAGTTGAATCTTTACTTGATCTAGATCAAGTTGAAAACTTGGAGTGCTGTTTGCTATAGTTTTTATTTTCATCTGGTTTTGGTTTCTTTAGTTTTGATTTGAAAAATGCAAGATGTAAAAGAAAAGAGAGAGTAGAGGTAGAGATATATATAGCCAAGTTATATTTATTTAAAAATGAAAAGAAAATAATAAAAAATGCGACACTTGTTAAATTAGCCTACACTTGTTAATTGTATGTAATAATTAGCTTATATTTGTAATTTTGCATGAATTTATGTTTTAATATGTTTTTATACAATTTTAATATTATATTTTCAATTAGTTTTTATATTTATATATGTTTTATGTGTTTATATTTAAACTCTTGCTTTTTTTAATATTTATATAATCTTTAAAGAAAATAAATTATACACTAATAAGTAATCATATATACAAATACTAGTTTTAAAATATAGAGTTTTAAATCCCATTTATTTTTAAGATATTTATTTTCAATCGTGGAATATTATATAAACCCACTGTAACAAATATAGAGTTTTAAATTTAAACCCACTGTAACAAATATATCTGAAGTCATCAATAAATCAATTCTTGGAATATTATATAAGTTTCCTTGTAATTTAATTCACACTCGTTTACTCATATAACTTGATTTCCATTTAATATGAATATTTAGGAATAAAACATTTCATACTGAAGTGTTTCTACCTTTTAATTCACATTTATCCTTTCTTTATAGTGTTAATTAATAATAAACTTATTTATGAATCATTTTAGTCGTTTATTTAGTACTAAACATTTCTTCGATAATATTCACCTTTTTACTATTAAATCTACATATTAGCATTTCAAAACATTAACTTATGTTTATAACATTTCTTGTACATAAAAATTCTTATTTATAGAAATAATTTCATTTGAACACTTTTATTACTTAAGTTTTACTTATATAATATTCTATTACATATTCCTATTTAATATTACAACTTTTTAAACATTTCTGGTAAGTTATATATATGTTTTAAGAACGTAATTGAATGTTACACAAGTTTATCTTATTTAATTTAGTTAACAAAATGTTCAATAATTTCCATCTTTCACTTAGCATCTAATTTTTTATTTTTCATTTTAGAAGTTTTCAATTATTAAAATAGTTAAGATTTCATTTCATTACAATAATTGAAATCCCTAATTTATGGAAACTTAAGAACTAAATGTCGGGTCCCTTTCAAATCATTTTAAAATAATACATACATACATACATACATATATATATATAACTAAATACAGAGTTCCTTTCAAATCATTTTAAAATTATATATATATATATATATATATATATATATATATATAGACACACACACTCAAAGCTTTTATATATCCAATCATATTTAAAAATTAAAAATTAAGATTTGTTTATCAAAATAGATGTGTAGTAAAGCCACTACAGTGGTCTTTCCACTTTGAAACTCAAAAATGAATGTCGATGATGCGTCCATCATCACCAAAATTATTTTCTAACGACAAGAGAGGGGTGTACAAAACTTATTTCCTTTTAAAATTCTTATCAACATTTATTCAAATCACATTGCGAATATTTATCCGAAAGTACTTCCAAATAATACCAATATTTCTATCCAAAATCTTTTGAAAACTAATTTAAAACTTCGGAACTTAAGTTCTCAAATTTCCAATTAAATTCATTTTATTTATAAATCGTATTTTGGAACCAATATAAAATTTCACTTCCTAACAAAACAAACATATTACATACAGCTTCATCCATTTATCAAAATTATTCTTTTATATACAAAATGTACTACCGGGTAAAATTATTTCATTTTCCTATATTTCAAAATAATATTGTGTTGGTCTGACCTATTAAATATTTATAAATCCCTATCGATGTCATAGCATCCTATGTACCGATCAGAATTTGTAAATACTAAACAGAACAAATTAACACAATATAAAATCATTTTTATAACACTAACAAATGCGCTCCCTCATATATCTACACTCAGAAAAACTCATTTTAGGGTATTACTACCCTATTTCTAATGAGTCAAACCCCACAAAGCTAAGTTTATCACTAAACCTGGCTTTGATACCAAATGTAATGACCCATCGTTTTGGACGGTTTAAATCGACAATAAACCACACGTGTTAACTCAAACCGTTCAAAAGCAGGATTGTTATTGGGGTAAATAAGAAAATAAGAGAAAAGAAAGAAAAACAAAGCACAAAATCTCATAGCGAAATGGAAAAATATAATAATCAAATAAATAGTTCATGAAGCTGTTTACAAATAACATTTGATTACACTTCTACAACATCAGAGTTATACATACAACCGGAGTAAGAATAATACAGCGGAACAACATGATGTAGTGGGATCAATAAAATAAATAGTAAGAATATACTAAATCTTCGTCTTCGTCCTCCAAAAAAATAGTCTTCAATACACTAAAAAGCTCAGATTGACCCGAGTGTAATGAAAAGAAAAAACACTCTAGTCAGAACTAAAAGACCTTATGTAAGTCAAATCAACAGTAAATAAATATGAGTGTAATGGATTCAGAGATGTTTACGGGATTTTACATCTCCTATCTAGTGTTTAATGTGCGTGTAATAACTTAAGAGATGTTCGAGATTCCATCTCTTAAGGATCCGTTAAACTATTTACATACATATTACAATACGCTATTATAATATGTCTATAGTAAAGTAAAGTATTAAAATACCGTTAAGGCATTACCCATATCCCCCTTAACACATTTTTGTAAATGTTGTAGTCTATAAAGTACTGTAAACTCCACCGTAAACTGCTGGGCTATTTGGGAGCACTCCATAGGTATGACACAAACCAAACTCGTAGTGGTCGTGATAAGGCATATGATAAGGCACGTTAGGCCATGCCCACGGTAGGATACTACTGATCTGCGGATCCAGACTAGTGGTAACGCATAGCAGCTACTACCGTCCACCTCAGAACACGCTTCCATAATCAAATCGAAGGTGTTCACCAAATCAATCACAAAGTAACAGATACGGTATCGAAAAAGCATGTCCGATCGGAAGAGCGACTTCACTTGGCCGGGTGTGGCTCCTGTTTTAGTCATATCAAGCTGACACGGGGGGGGGGGGGGGTCAGGGCTGTGTTCATACCTTATACAATAGCTTTCACCAAACCATCCTACTTCATTTTGGATTCTCTACCACGTGCACAGTTGTTAAGTGAATTTCGGTATTGGCAGAGAGTATGACAATATCCGATCCCGGTCTCATTAACAACCAAACGCTTATTTCACATCGGTTGGTTCTTTTACATTTCAAACCGTTCATACTTCATATCAAAATATCATATTCATTTCACAATCATATTCACTTTCGAAACCATTATTTACTTCAAAATCATACTCACTTCCAAATCATAATAATTTCAAAATCACATTCACTTTCGAAATCATTATTCACCTTAAATCATATTCGTTTCAAAATCATAACCACAAAATAGGTAAACCATCATATCAAAATATTCGCATTTGAATCAGTTAAATCTAAATCATAATAGTTCCAACTTTAAACAATTTGAATATTGACGGTAGTATATATATTTGGATAGTTATACATTAAAATAGTTTATATTTTAAAAATAGGTTATAGATTAAAATGGTTTATATATTAAAAATAGTTAATATATTGAAAAATGTTATATATTCAAATAGTTAAGGTATTAAAAATAGTTTATAATAGCTACAATAATTAAAAATAGTTTTATTAGTTTAAAATTGTTTAACAGTTTAAATAGTTTAAGGATTTTAAAACAGTTAAAATATTCAGTACAAATGGTTTTATTATTGGAATGGTTTATATAGTAAATAATTTGAAAATCTAAAATTTAAAATAATAGATTTTTAAAAAGTTTATATTAAAATAATTAATTTAAAAATAATATCAAATTAAACTATATTTTCCATTTCAACAAATCTGGACCATATCAAGATTTCAAATCAACAAAACTCAATTTTCATCTTTCAATTCAAATTCCCATTAGAAATAATTCAATCTATATCGGTTTCAAATCCGTGTTTGAACTAAAAATTTCAATCACTTCAAATTCAATAGATTTCAAAGTTTAAATATTCAAAAGTTTACAATCACTCAATTTTCATAAAATTTCGTTTATATTTCAAAATTCAACTTCAAAATTTCAATTTAAATTCTGTTAACAATTCACTTAAACCAATTTCAATTTCAACATTTTAAATCTTGGATTTTGAAAACAATTTAGTTCATATAATTCAAATTTTATTTCAAAATACTATTTAACTGGATTCAAAAATTAAGGATTTAAAATCATTTAATTTAACCAAACCTGTGTCCGTGCATAATTTTCTAACCTCTGGTCAAGTGATACAGATATAGTCTTTTCAACCCGCAATAATTTTAAATTTACGGGTATATATCATTTCAACCCGCAATCCCGAACAAAATTCAAAATCCATAAAATCGCTTGAGTTTATCATTTCAACCCATAGTGATTTTTTCCCAATAGAAAAATAAAGGAACTTGCAGTATGACAAAAAAATATAAAATAATATAATATCCAATCATCCCAATATCAAAAATAAACATCCATCACAATCATCATTCAAATCAACTAATAAATGACAACAAATAAACTGGTTATAATTATCAGAGATTTAACTGGCAATTAAATTTCAATATTAATTTAAATGGCGATTAACTTCAATATAAATCCAAATTAAACTCGATTGACAATTTAAATATACCAAACAACAATCAACCAATTTCTAGTCACATCATAAATTAAATTTAACTAACATAATATAGTTTAGCATTCATGAGTAGGTTAAATCACTCACCTTCGATTTTTAATCAATTTAAAATCCAAATAAAAGTCCAAATTTGAACCGTCTTAGAATGCAGCCAAACTAGTTTAAGAATTTTTGAAATTTCGATACGATCACAATGAAGAAAACTGGCATGAATCCGAGCTCGTATGAAGAAGTTATGATAGTTAGAACATTTATAATTTAAACTTAATTAAAAATAATAATGGGTCAAATGTAATTTCATACTGTCGTAACCATACTGTATGTGACTAGAGCACGACAACAGCGCCGTCACTCTAGATCCATACGCTAACCACTACGATTGCCTGCAACCCAATTAGACCTCGTCACACTCTCTCCCACGTCAAGCGTGCCCACGCCCAAACAGCCATCACCATTGGCCACCCCTACAGCCAACGTCGCCGCCGCCCCAAACGTGAATGGACATGCTCGATTTCTAGCGAATCGAGGTGCCATCAACCAGAAGTAAACTGCTAGCTGAACTCGTCTCAGCCTCTTTTACAAGACTGCACCCTCCGATCGTCGTGTAGTCGACGATCCACCATCGATTGCCACAGGATTCATATGTAAAAACGAATAGTATATCTAGGTTGCGCTCGTCGAGAGCTTTCCAACGATGTATAATATGCCAGGGTTTGATGAATTTGACTTTTGAAATTGATTTGAAATTTTGAAGTTAGGGTTCTGATTTAGGAATCAGGTTTCTGCCATTGGGAAAGAAGAAGGAACAGACAGATAGAATTGTACATGCGGGAATAAGAAATAAAGGGCTGCTAGGGCTAGGAAAAACTATTTATATGGACAAGGCTAGATAAGAATGAATGGACATATCGAATTGAGTTGAAACGATAGCAACGACTCGAAAAGACCGTTTCGCTTTCGAAACGAAAATGGGTCATCCAATATATCGAAAATATAAGTTTTCAATATTTTTAAACTTTATGGAACTAGTTTCAAACCCAAATTCCATTGTATACAGAAATTAGCTTTTAAAATCAAATTATTTTAATTGAACTCATTAAATTGATTTCTCATGTTTCGAACCCACACGATCAAACGGTAAATCCGATCGCCATGAAACTTGAAATCCTACAATAATTTACAGTTACGGATCCGATGAAACTGGTTTCTTTGAAATTCGAGATAGTGGCTAAATGGCTAATTTTCACATTAATTAAATAAATTATTATTAATTGGCTTAATCACTTTTCAAATTCTAAATTAAAACTTAACAACTTTATCATTTCTTGATTACATATGAATTTATAATCTTTTAAAACAATTTTTTCATGTCAAATACCATATTTAAATATTACATAAATTTTAAATGTTAAATTACAGCAGGAATAAAACCTATTTTATTATAATTTAAATTCCAATAAATTCTTTTATTTTGATTTCACTCTTAATATTAAATCAACTATCACCCTATGAATATAGTTAATGTTAGTTTACATTTTATTTCATTCATATTTTACACTTATCACCATTTACCATATTAACTATAATATTTAATTACATCAATTCTATTGATTTCCAAATTAATATCAATGGATTAAATAATAAAATGATAAATAAACAACTGTTATAACTTACAAATTCGAACACATTTCAGAGTTAATTTTCAACGAACAAAGCTAATACATTCTGTACTAATAAATTTTATTCATATTCTATAATAAACCCATTTCAATTTCATAAATTTCATAAATTACCAATTTAATTCCTTATGTACAATTATAACCAAATTAACTTAACAATTATTTCAATTAATTGAAATTACATTAAAATATTTATCAATTACATTAAATCAACATTATTAAATTACATTCTAATCATTTTCTCGTTAATAAATCATAAAATTTTAATTTCTCACAATATTAAATTGCAAAATCATAATTAATTTAATATTCTTATATCGAAAATTACGGGTCGTTACAGACGTGAGCTTAGAACAATATAAACAAAGTTCATTCATCTTGTTATAAATTAGAGTAGTGTTCAAACAAAGAAAAATATGTCTAAAAGACTCTTTCCAAGGCTGAATCATTCAAATGGACACTTTGAGGCAAATATGATTGAGGCAGTACACGTCCTACATAGTACAATGTTCTTTTTCACTAAGCAGTATCAGATTAAAAAAACACTCTTCGTAAAATAAAAGATATATCATTTTTTTGCAATCATCTGATCAAATAAAAATAGTCTTCAAACTAAGCCTAAACACCAGTTTGAAGTAACCACTGTTTCAGGCACAACCACTTTACTCCGAGCCTTGCAACAAACAACCAGTTCATCATTTTATCTAGAAAGGGGCAGATCATCACACTATAATTCAGTCAGCTTCAAGCATCTCACAAGCACATATCATAGTATCATTAAAGTCTTTATCTTTCTCATAATCTTTATTCTATAATTCATACTTTTTACATAAATAAAAGGCAATATCAACATATTCATTTCATGAGCAAGCCATGGTATCTTGACCAAAACACCAACTTCGGTGTTGACATCTCCAGATCTTGCAGACTAGTACATCACACAACATCCTCACCAAAGCGGAGAATCAATATTCCTTATCTTCGAAAAATTTAAATCCAAGGGATAACACTCCACCATCATCGTCAAACCAAGCATCTTGACAACGACAATAGTTTTTTTGCATGGATCATCTCAACATCCAGCCACAACGACCTCATCATTAACTAATCATCAACCTCAACTCCACCATTACACCATAGGTATCCAAACTTTGAACGAAGTGGAAATAGGTCTCTACACCTCCTATTGCAAACATCTACATCATCCCTCACATCAACTTCAGATCATCGTCATCCCGAATTCAACACTGGCAATGATCAAGACCTTGTAAACAAGAAGCTTGCAGTCGGTACACCAACATCGACATCCATTTGACCATGCAATTGGTGAAAAAATCCTTTCAAGTGAGGGTTTTAGATTTAGATTGATGAATTTCTACAAGCGACATGAGCACTATCGGGATTGACTCAGTCTAAACATCTAGCACCACTGCAAGCAAGGTTGCAAATTTCATTAGGCAAGATCGAACCATAGACTTAGTGACTTTTGTGGTGTAAAAGAACAAAATTGAAGAACTTATGTTCGGTTATGAAAGAGTAATCCCTGGGTGTTATCACTGATGCTCCAAAAGTCGATATAAGGGGGGACAAGGCAGAAAATAAAATTCGATGTACCCTCATCGAATTTTTTTACACTACATTTGGCTCACCGCAATTGAATTCTAAACTTAAATTCAGCATATCCCCATCGAATTTTACACTTAAATTTGGCACACCCTCGTCAAATTTCAACTTGAAATTCTCTTCATATCTAAACTTGGACTATCGGTAACAATGACCTAAGCGAACTTTGACAATATTTAAAGGAAGCATGATTATTATTAATGGAAAAAGGGTTTTTATAGCCCTGCGCTATTACATATATTTGCATATATGATTATTTACTAGTTTAGGGGCTTTTTTATTTTGATTTTTATTTTTTAAAATTTGGAACTCCCGATTTATAATAGAGTGGGCTACAAGAATTTTGATTTATGAATTCTTAACTTGATGATAATGTCGATGTTGGTTTACCAAGAATATGATTTACATATTCTGGCAAGGATTGCAAGTTTACAGATGTTGTAAGCGTTTGAATATTTAGTAAACTTGGAGGCAGCAATATGCGTCAACAGGTTAGTGACTAAATTTGGGTATACCTATGTGTTCTTTAATTTTTTCATAACTTTTTGCATTATTTATTTATTTATCTGCGAATTACTTTAATACCATATCTGTGTAGTTAAAGCGCTTAGTTATTCTATAGCGATGGAGATGCAAAAGGTTATAGCGGGGATATAGCAAAAAATAATAAAGGCGAAAAAAGATTCATTTGATATAAAACCAAATGTTTGAAGTTACTTAATCTCATTCTAGCATCATTTATGTAGAAAAAAGAAATATTTTTTTATCTTATATAACACAACAGAAAAATATCATGACTTATGCAGACTATATTTGATTACTACAATAGATTTCTAACTTATATTAAGTACTTATGCCTTAAAGTTAGATCTTTATCCTTATTCCATTGATTTAGTTTAAACAGAACTAGTTAAATCAACCTTTGTATATTAATATTGTTAAAGTGGGTGCAAAAAATCCTTGATTTTGCAGGTGTAGCGGATAATAGCAGGGCTTAAAATAGATCTATTGTTTAATAGGACTAAATTGAAATGGAGTAGCAGTTGAAGAGCGCTATGCTATATAGTGGGCACTTATGGGACTTTAGCAAGGCTTTAACTGTACAACACCCTATTTACCCTCTCCAAAGTATATTGTGTGTTCCTAACAAGTGGTATTGGAACAAGGTTGTTAGGAAAAATTTGATATTATGCCTTAACATAGTTGTGGTTTTTCATGAGTCGGTCCATTTTTTCTCCACCTACTTTTAACATAACATATTTTTCAAAAATTTAAAATAGAATTTTATTTAAAATCTATTAAGTTTTTGGAAAATTATTAAAAATGGTAGGGATATGGTAGATAAGAATATATTTTGGTTAATGCTAATGCTATGAATATTCTTATCTCTATAATTGAGAGATCTGAATTTAATCATATCTCTCAATGTTCAACTGCACAGGAATCTAGAACAGTCATGATGTAATGTATGCTGAAAAAGTCAACAACATTGAAAAACCTCCTCAAGCTGATACAATAACATAACTATGTTTGACAGGATTCACAAAATATGATATAGATGATGATAGTGAAGAGGACAATGATGATGACTCAATTGATGATGAGATAAGTGATTTTTCATATAAAGATTTACCTCTTATGTGCCACGAATTAACCAAGATATCGATAGCCTTAAACTGAAAAATAACAAAATGAAATGCGAAAAAACTTGAACTTCATCATTGTGCAGTTAAAGCGTTTAGCGGTTCTACAGCAATGGAGATACAAAAGGTTATAGCGGAGGTGCAAAAGACTTCATTAGATATTAAACCTAATATTTAAAGATAATTTATTCTCATTCTCATATTATTTGTGTAGGAAAAAGAAATATCGTTTAAACTTGTATCACAAAAACGAAGAATATTATGGTTTATGCAATCTAGGTTTGGTGATTGCAATAAATTGCTAATTAATGTGAGTGCCTATGCTTCAAAATTTGGTCTTTGCCCTACCTTTTTTGATTTGTTTAAAAGAGAATTGGTTAAACCAAACTTTTTAAAGTAATGATGCTAAATCGGGTGCTAAAAAGCCTTGGTTTAGTGGATGTAGCAAAAAAACGGGGTTTAAAGCGGATCTACAGTTAAGTAGCACTAAATTGAAAAAGCATAGTGGTCGAAAAGCGCTACGGGCTATAGCACGGATTTTACAGGGCTTTAGCTGCACTTCTGCATCGGGAAAATGGTAAATTGGAAACGAAGCGATAAAACATTAAGAAAAATGAAAATTTTATTTGCGAAAAATATTTAAATATTGAGAAAGATTCTGCTAGCTTTAATGAAAATTTCAAATGCTTAAAAAGAAAATTTTGATTTTAAAGAAATGCAAAACTAAGCTAATTTGCAAGAAAAACATTTTACACAAAGAGTTGAAGAATTTTAAGTCACTTGAAAAGCAAAAATGTGAAAAATGTGAATTTGGAAAGGAAAATCTAATTACAACTAAAGTAATCCAAGACGAGCTAATTTTTTTTTGAAAGGATTAAAAAAGTCGTAAGTCCTGAACGATGGGAAATGTGCAATCTTTGAAAAGAAATTGAATGATATCAAAGGAAAATTTAATGAAAACATGATTTGAATAACAATAAAACCGAGATTATTTGAAAAAAATCATGAATTGGAAAATTAATTGATAAAATAAAGGATTTTGAAAAACTTGAAAATGAAAAATGCGAACTTTTCAAAAAAGAAATGCTTGAAATTGAAGACTAAGGTAAAAGAACTCGAACATGAAAATATGGTCTTAAAAAGAATTGGTTTTGAAAAGAGAGAAATTGCAATTTGTTGTTGTTTAGAATTAATAAATGAAAGTATTCTTTTAAAATCCAAAGTCTATGATCTCGAGTTGATTCTTCTGAAATTTCCACGAAGAAAAATCGTTTAACATGTTATTAGAAAATAAACTTTTTGCTAATAGATTTGATAAAGTTTCAAACTATAGACAAACGACTAGTAACATGGATAGGGGGAGAAGTATGTTTCCCAAATGCATAAAGTGTGCAAAATTGGACATAGTTATAATAATTATCGAAATAGGAACATAAATAAACAAATCTAACAAATTTGGGTTCCTAAGGGTACAGTTATTAACGTTCGTGGTTTGGTTTGTTATACAAACAAATTTAGGTACCAAAGTTTTCGACCTAAAATGTGTGGTCATATCTCATTTTCTAGGATACTCGCTTTCTCTAACGTGTAATTACGAAGTCGGGCTAAGGAACAACTATAATGAAAACAAATTTTGAGTTGTTCCACATTTTTGATAAGCAATATTATGATAGAGTTAGGAGTATGTCCTCGGGCAATTTTGCATTCTATTGTAAATTATTATCTTTGTAATACAGCTTTGTTTGAAACAAAATATTTTTTTCTTTCTATTATATACTTTTCATATTGTGATATGTTTATTAATTATTTAGTTAAGTATATTAAATAGAAAATCCTTAAATGATATGTTATGTGATAGAAATTATAATGTGTTGTGATCATGATAAAGTTATCACATTAATATATTAAATATTCCCAGTAAAGATATTTTGGGATAAGATATTGATACTTTTGTTGAGATTAGGGTACCAAACACTCTCCAAATGTTAATCAGTGTATTACTTATGGCTGTTGGTAAATCAAAAATGTTATGCACTGATATTTATTGGATAACTATGGGTTGACTCACTCAAGAATTCTATGTTGATTGATATAACTAAAGTTAAATAGAGAGTTTCAAAGTAACAATGTTACACAGTTCTCTCGACTTGGGAATACTGTTGAACTTTAATATGGATACTCCACTTTAATTATATTTAAGTCATGGCGTGGTATCCATCAAACGACTATAGTTAGGTCTGAGTTGAAGCATTGGAAGTGAAACATCATTCGACAGAGAGTTCGTCTCCTTAGTTATATGGAGTCAGTATCACGGTCAACTCTAGTCAACTCAAAGCCAAACACTCTGGCTAAAGTAGTATGGTCAATAATAATTTTTATTATTGAAACAAGGGCTTTGTGTCTGGACTTATGAAGTTTAATATGGACGATATTGTAATTTTGATCAAAAAACCAAATTCTATAAGTCCTAAAGCATTGTAGTTTTGATGAAGAGAATTGGTGATCGTTACTACTAGATACCATATAAAATAGTAAAGTTGGTTACGTAAAGATGTCCATGCAATAAATTCGGTCAAACTGTCATACCACTAGCCAAGGCGATGTGCGAATGTTAATATTCAAATTGTTTGATATTAATCACCGACAAAAATTTTACCCTTGAGTCGCACAATCATAAAAATGAATATTTTGAAATACCATATGATTTAGTTATTTATAATTGTTGTAAATTAATTAAATTAATTAATATTTATGAAATATTAGTTATTAAATTTTATTTTGAATGCCATTAGTATTTAATAAAGTACATATATAAAAGTTATATATGTATATATTGATATACGATATCGATAAACATTTTAATTTGATTTAAATTAATTAATTACTAGTAGGTTAGGGAATTTATGAAGGCCCATATAGCCTCAAACATGGCCGAACATATGGTGCAAGGAAGTGGATTTATGTTTTTCAAAATTGGTTTGAGAAGGTAGAAAAGAAAAAGAAAGTTTCTCATCCTTTACCTCATATTGATGCCACTAACATACACCACCTCACTTCGTAATTTTGGCTACTCTTCATTTTTGTTCCAATCGAAAATGCTAGGTGGCCATAACAACTAATTCCCAAGAGAAAATCAAAACGAAATCAAATAATTAAAGGTGGGGTCCGTCTCTAGACTATAACAAAATTCGGAGGCTGACTCGGTCCACTCTCGGAGTCAATCATTCATTCAAGGTGTGAATCTTAGGACCTTTCTTAAGATTATTGTCAGTTTTTATTATATATTACATCATGGTATTATAAATTAGATCCCTTATATTATACAACGAATTTATGTGTGCCCCTGTTGTCCAATCCAATTTATTGTATGTTTATTATTTTAGGAAGTAATGTTTTGAAAAAATCAAATCAACCTCATAGTGATAATTATAAATTGACCATGTTTATAGATTAAAATATTTTTTATATTTTAAATACTATTTTTAATTAGCTAATACGATTTTGTAAAACATTAAATGCAAAATTATAAACAGAAAATACAAATTCCAATTAAAAAACATTTTATAACATACACGCTTTCAAAGAAAAATTAATTTTTCTATTATTTCCATAAATAAATATTAATATATTATTGTAAAATATTTTTAATATATATATGCATGTACATACGTATTTATATGTGTGTGTCTATAAATAAACATGCGTATGTTTAAAAAAACTAAAAATGGATTTCTGTATGAAAATTAAAAAAAAAAAATTCTAAAGCCTAATAAAAATATTAAATATATATATATATATTTCATTGATAATATTATTTAGTATTAAATAAATATAATTTATAAATTATACATATATATATATATATATGCGTGTGTATATGTATATATGTATGTATGTATTTTTGATATAAAATAAATTTTAAATATATATGTTATATTTATATTTTGTTCAAAATTTATATATAGATATTTTGCATAAAATTGTAGATCCAGTTTGAATCATTCCAAGTCAATTTTTTTTTCAAATATTAATTTCAATTTCAAAATATAATTGTACTTTAAATTTGTCAAAATTGATTTTAATTAGTATACATAGTAATTATTTTATTATAATATCAAAATTAATTTCTAGTTATATATATGTATGTATGTATATATATTTAAATAAATATATGAACAACAAAGACGTATATAAAATTTGAATATGTCTGTTGTGGTGTAAATCCTAGGTCATATAAATGTACGCATAACTATCTGCACCATTTATATGTTTCATATGCACTATACATATATGAGTGTAATTGATATACATATGATAATATAATTCATTTTAAATAAATAAAACTCTTTTAAAATAAATTTATTTAAATAAGAATTTACTTAAAATAAATTTAGATTAGATCCAAAATTAGTTAGACCTCATAGGCCCAAAAAAGTCCAAAATGGATTTTTTTTTTAAATTCACCCATTTAACCCACTATGATCTGGTCCAATACCTATAACAATAAGATCCCAATAGCATACGCGGTCTAAATTAGCAGTATTATGGCTAACTTATTAAAGTCCACCCATTTAGAGGGTGTCTAAAATGGTAGTGTCTAAGGTTGGGTTTGGGTAATCAAGTACTCTGCCCTATTTGGCAACTAGCCTGACCTGAAGGATAATGTAAGCCCGAAGGTTATGCCTAATATAAAAGCCCGAATTTATTCTGGGACTTGGGATAATTTCAAAATCTATTTTGAAAATTTAAATTATATTTTAAATTCTAAAAGTTAAGTTTAAAGTATAAACAACATTTTATAAACGCTATAAAATATTTTTGAAAATTAGTAAACTATTTTTCAAAGTTTACTTAATAATTTAATTAATTTGATTAATTAAAAATAATTAAATAAAATTTAATTAATTAAATTATAACATATATTATTATATATGGATTTGTCTTAAAATGTTTAAGGTAAATAAAGACAAAAATTCAAAAAAAAATTAGTTAAGTGTTAAGTGTTAAATAATATACATGTACAGTGATATAAGTTTATATAATTACTATAAATTTTATAGTCATTACTCATCTTAAAATCGTATAAGATGAATGTAATTAAATTAATTTGATTAAAGAGTTAATTAATTAATTAAATTAAACATAACTTAATTAATTATATACAAAAGAATATTATATAATTTAATTAAATTATAATTAGTTATAATTAAATTAAACTCATATAATTTGAATGTATAAATCTTAAGTGGTACTGTAATAAACATTAATTTTGGTTTAAGGAACAAATACATACCTATTGTATGTATACCGTGGTTTCAGGTGTGTTCGACACTTGAATCACGAGGGTATTTCGTAAGAAATGCATTTTTTCCTAATTAGGTATCACTCAATATATGTGTTGAATATGCTAGTACATGATTTTTGTTTGATGATAATAAACATATACTTATATTCATTTAAATGTATTTCTTATTGTACTATTTTATTTTCACATAATTAAATAAATATTTGCCGAATAAAATAAATAACACAGAATTTAAAATTCAAGCAGATATTTTATTTAAACAAATATTTTATTACAATTTTGAATAGTACAAATTTGTGATCTCACTATATATACAAAATTTCAATTACAATACATTTCAATTTACATAACTATCGTCACTACATATCACTTTTCACTCATATTTTTCTTCCGTTGCATTCCCATTTGTATCCCGCATCTGAGTTATCTGCAAATAAACACTGACGTAGTAGAATTGAAAATGAAATATTTTTGCAGTGTAAAATAAAAATGTGTTTTTGAAAATATTATATGCCTCAGTTAATTGTGTTGTTCATCATCATATTTAATTTGAATTCATCACACACGAACAACTTGTGACATGCACAGTGCATCACTGTACATGTCACAAGGTCGTGCACACCGATATACACTTGATAAAACTACAAGGACGGGTGGGTTTAAGGTCAAATCAAATCAAAAGCTAGGCTCAACTCAACTGCAATACAAATAAATTCATGACATGAGCATAAGTCAAACTTGAGGCAAAACTAGGTTCAACTCAGGTGTAATACAAAAATACCATAAAATTGTCGAGTACTAGAATCCAAAAACCGACATAAAACAAGCCTCGACCAAAAATTTAGTGAGTACACATGAAAACGACTCAACCATTCAAACTCAAGTGCCAACCAGAAATCAACACAGAGCTCAATGTAACTCAGACCAAAGGCATAATAATTATACACAGATATACATACATATATATGTGTGTGTATGTGTATGTTTGTATGCGCACAGCTATCGTCAAAATGAAATGATAAAAGAGGAACATATAACATCTCGAGTTTCAGAATGTCAAGGCAAACTAGTCCAAGTGAACAATTTCAATGTCAGAAACAAACCAGTTCAAGTTCATGACAATGACTTAAAGTAAAATGCTCAACAAAACAGTTATACATGTGTATTGAAAACCAAAGATTCAAGCATGTGCACTAGAACTGGAAACAATGCAATGCAAAATTTTCAGAAGAACACATCATATGTTCAACCAAGTGGATCAACACCTCAAGTACAAAGCATGTTACATATTGCAATGCAGACTACAAGACCAAATACAACTTAAATTCAACTATGTGGATAAAACCAAGTGCAAATTCAAATGAAACAAAGGACTCAGTAAACCAGAGAATACATGTGACAACTAGCACTTGAAACAAATTTTCAGTTCATCATATACATAAAGACCAGAATACACACACACATATGCAGGCAATGTCGAAGACAATGAAAGTCTCAACATACATATATACATGAACACGCATGTATAATATATATGTAGCACACAATAACTAAACATGGAGATTATCAGGGATGCAACTCAACTCAAACCAGAATAAAATTACAAAGAACAACAAACATGATGATATACAACAAAGAGGACCACAACAACACATATATACACACATACGTATGTATGTATGTACATATATGGTGATAACACAAATAATAACATATCAAAGCATTCAAGAGGAGTAGAACAACATAGACTCGAAGAAATGGAACTCAAGATGAATGCAAATCATCATAATGGAGTTCAACATGGACTGATACAAGTGCACTCAACATAATCAGTTGCAGTAACAAAATCAAGTGATTCGAGCTTAAGCATTTATCAGAAGCTCAAAGACCTAATGGTACGGGACAGTTTCTGTAACAGCCCGCTATTTTGGACCATTCAAATCGACAATAAAACCGTACATGTCCGACTTGAATAATTCAAAATATCGAATTGTTAATAAAATTTGGCAAAACTTAAAATATACAGTAAATAAATCAATCATAGATCACATACACAGAGTAATACAATGCAGCGGAATAGATAAAGAATAGTAGTTCATGAAGCTACTATATACCTCAGAGTTAGAAATAAAATACAACCGAATTGTTCAAATGCCATGAAGTCTCCAATGCAACAGAAGGCTTCTCTGAACCAATCAACTGGATGACTGAAGGGATGGATAGCTGGATCTTCAAGCAAAGCTCCAACTTCGAAGGTAAGTCTCAAATGTTGTATCTCTCAGTCTGACCCGAGCGTAAAGCAAAAACACAAAACACTCGAGTCAGGATTAACATTCTTATATCTATAAATCTAACTCAAGTGAAATATCAACTGAAATATAATTAACTTAAAGGACGTTTGGGATAACCATCCTCTAAGGGTCCATGGAACTATTTATAAGGTAGAAATATACACTATAATACCGAGGTCATTTCAAATTAATTTATACTTCACAACAAAAATATCTTTTCATTATATATATACATACATAAATATTTAGAGTAGAATATTTGTAGTTTCTTCAACTTAACAAATCGTTTCCAAAATCAACCCGACCATCCCATTCAAATTTAATTCAATCTCAATTTATAAATTTTTATACAATTCAGTTTTTTTGATCAAACAAATTCAAATTATATTCATTTCAAATACAGAACTAAATCAAAATTTTACCATTTAAATTCTACTATATTTCAACGCTTTAATATTCAATAACTCAAAGTTTGATTTAACGGTTTCATATAGATCTCGATTTAACCTTGTTATTTAGTCTTGAAATGTTCACTAAATAAATTCAATATTTATTTAATAACCCAATTTACCTTTAAACTAAATATTCCTTTCGATTTGTTTAAACTTGAAACCTCCATTTAATCATTTAAATCAAAATCAAGTTATAAATCGAATCTTAAATTTCAAATTCTTTGGTTCAAATAATCCAATTAAGTAAAATACTTAACTAAATACAATTTCAATTAATTCAACTTTACCTTCTCAACCTTAACTTATCCAAATTATTACAACAATCAATTTTGAAATATAAATTTAAATAAATACTTAAACATATTATATGGATTAAATCGATCTCCAAAATATTACAATTAAATATATATATAAAATTTCTATTTTCATATAATATTTTAAGAATTTATACTTATTAAAACCGTATATTTATTTTCAACCCATAGAAATTATTTTCAAAATATTTATACATATGGACCAACGGTATCTGTATATAATTTCATACCCTATGGTCAAGGGATACGGATTTCAATCCGAAATTTAAATATATGGGTAGATATCACTCCGACCCGTAATCCCAAATTCAATTTTTATTGAAAATCGCTTGGGTTTATCATTTCAACCCATAACGAAGTTCTCCTATTCTAAAGTCCGTTCGGGTATGTATCATTTCAACCCATATTGAATTCTAAACTACGGGGAACTTGCAGAGTGATAACAAATAATAAAATAACAGACATATATCATCAATAACAGTATAATATAACAATGGGATATGGTGTCATATCCCATAGGTGAACACATTTGCAAACAACAAAATATATAGCAATGTAAATAACTAACAGTAGCATATTTCAATTGTCGTTTCAATTGGAATCAAATTTAATAAATAAAAGAACGTTAGTCGTGAGTGATTGCTCACCTTTCGTGGCTGGAGGGTACCGAAGGTGATACGGAAACACACACTGATACGGACATGGAAATTTGATTTACAAATCCAAGCAAAGCAAAATTGGCACGAATTTGATGAACAGAATCTGGTAACAGAAACGACGGGAACGGATGAAAATAGCTTGATATAAAGTTTTGGACGAGACGCGTATTATATTAATATTTCACTTAAACCCATTATTTTAAAATACGTATTCATTTGAAATAAATCTCAAATTATATATATATATATATATATATATAACCAAAATCAATAAAATCTTTATAGCTTGTATATGCACTTTGACCTAATCATTTATACCCATATAAACTTGACAGTTTAGATATATAAATTAACACAGGCTATATAAATTTTGTTTTTATTACTGTTAACTAAAACAATTACTAATGTGTATACAACCGCTTATAAATAAAATATACTTTTTATATTAACTCACTATGCAGACTAAAAAAAATCTTGTAAACTTAAATATAAACAATTGCCTATACATATTAATATAATCTGGAAAAAAAATTAGAATAGAAAACGTGGGAATTCAAAATTCATGTAGTTGCAGCCTAAATCAAAAAGGTAAATTCATATACAGGTGAACATGCAGCTATATGTATAAGTAAATTATTGTAACCTTACCCAAATGAAAAGACTCAATACCAAATTTCCATAACCTATGTATTTAAAACTGACAACGTTTATATAAGTAATATAAACAAAATACTTTCCTTCTAGCGAATAAAACAATACTTCTAACAACACTTAAAACTTTATATATTTTTCTTAAACAGTTAAAACTTTATACATATATTATATTAAATTTAGACATGTAAAAAAAATAAAATTTAAAGTCCAACTTTATCTCCAACAGAAACAAAATCTTACAACTTATTCATATTTTTGCTTTTACATCAATTCAAAACATAAAAATTTAAAACTACATTTAATTTGAACCCAATATACTTAGTACACTTTAATATAATAATATCTGAAACCATACACTGCAAATACTACCCATAACATACGCACACCATACAAAAGTTATACCAATATATATGTAAACTATATAACTAAAATATCTTATATAAACTATTTATAAACTTATACAACTATGCAGACAACCCATACAATCTGCCTATATACTAGACTCATATTATAACAGAAGCTAGACATATATATACAACAGTTATGAATCTATTACTTAATGTATATAAATAATTTACACAGAATACTATACTTATATTTAAGATACATATACTAACCCAAAAAGGAAGGAGAAAGGCCGAAGTCAGGGGTGGTGGGGAGCTCGGAGGGGAGCACGACACTGCTTCATGCTTCGGCGTGGAAGAGGAGGGGAGACAAACGGAGAGGTGGATGGTGATGGCCTCGGTGGCGTGAGAGTGGATAGTGCAAGAAGAAGGAGTGATGTAACGTTTGGTGAGTGGTTACGTGAAGGAGGAGGAAGTGGTTTATGAATGAGGAAGAAAGTGAAAAGGTAAAGGCAAATGGTTCAGATCTAAATATATAGGAATAAGGCAATGGATGCAACGTATCCAACATTTACATTTCAAAACTGGCGAAATTAAAGGTAGTCATCGATGCGTTGAGTGACGGGGTTTTAAGGCACGAAATAAATATGTGAGAAATGAGCTGGCTGCAATTTATTATGTACGTTATTATATGTACTATTTATTTTTGAAACGTAAGTATAGAAAAGGAAAAGGAAAAGTCAGAGCAATACGAGCCAGAAATAAATGGGAAATCAATATAACCAAAATGGTAACGGTCTAATTTCTTGATTTCAGCTGAAAATTATTTAAGCAATAAATTTATTGCTTGGCAAGCAAGGCTCAGGTTGAAAAGCAAAGGAAACAAAAGTCCCAATATAAAGTAAAGAGAGAGAAACGAAGTTAAAAAGGGAAAGAAAAATAAAGTGAATCGTTTTAAAATAATAATTACGACGTATACAAATGTATACGTTTGATTTTCGAAACTGCTAAACATAAATTCAGGAAAAATGGAAAGCAAATATATAATGATGTATGGGAAGAAAGAAAGTCGCCGAAATCAATTGTAACGGTCACCTGCAATATTTTCTCCTAAACACATATATCCAATCAAAAGAAATTGTAACGCTCAAAAGCTTTGATTTAGGAAAAGGTTATTAAAACAAGTTACTGCTGGCTACAATCAAATATTTATATTTTGAGGGAACAGTTTCTTACCTTTAAAAAGCAATGAAGACGGAGAGAAAATAACAGAGACGGCAACAAATCAATCAATCAAGTGAATGAAAAAGGCAACCGGGAAACGTATCAAATTAAATATTGGCAGTAACGGTCACCCATTTATTTAGCTGACAATTATTAAAGCTATAAAGGCAATTAACATATCAACCGTTCAAAAAGATAAATACAACGTATACAAAATTATACGCTTAATTTTTGAAATGATGGCAACGGCTAAAATTTAGCAACTGATGAAATAATTACTAAAGTAAAGGATAGTGGCTATTGCTTGATAATAAATTTATTATCAGCAATTTTTAGCTTGAATTTAATAGAATTTCCCAATGAAATAAACTTTGTTAAAATAAATTGAAAATTAAAAATCTGCTATATTTAAATATACGTATTTTAAATATATAAACATTTTATTTAAAAATTCAATTATTATAAGATTTCACAAATATTAAATTAAATACGTTATAGAATCAATTAAAATTGTTAAAATTTTCCGGGTCGTTACACTCTCCCCCACTCAAAACTTTTCGTCCCCGAAAAGGAAGGAGGTAGGAGAATAAAACAACCAGAAAAAAAAATAGATTGAAAGCCAAGATAAACAATAAATTTTAAAACTATATAAATTTTATTTAAAATATTTATTTGAAAATTTCATTTGAAATTAAATTTAGTATTAATACTTCTCAAACTCCTTTGCAAACAATTATTTACATTATTACTTCTATTTACAAAGACTATTGAAAATATTAAATCCAAAATTTATGAAATTTTTAATTTTTCTCAAGATACCTTTCAAATATTATCAATAAATTAATAATCATTTTCTTTAAAGATGTTTTATTTAATTTATAACTTCAAAAATATTTATAACGCTAAAATTTTATATAAAACAATGTAGTATACAAATAAGCAATATTTAAAAGATTTATTCAAAAAGGAAAGGAAGGTAGATTCCGAAAACGGAATATAGGTGAAAAATAAAGCTGAGCAGATGAGGTAGATTCAAAAGAATAGAATCGGGCACGAATAATTTATTTCAAACCATAAGAATTTAAATTTCAAATATTAATACAAAATTTCTTTGTTGAAAATACTTTTATAATAAAATACCTTTATAAATAAAATACTTTTATATCGAAACCAATTTTTCTTTCGAAAATACTTTTATAACTCGATGTTTTAACAAGTTTATCCTCGTTCTTGCAGACTCTGGCCATGCGTTGATCAGGCGCAAAGCTAGAGTTCTTCAAGTACTTAGTAGACCTGTTTCAACACCCAGTGAAAATATTTGAAAAACCTTTTAAAAACAGATATGGAAAGTACAATCCAAACAAATCAACCAAACCAAAACCTTTGTCCGATCATGGTTCGCAGATACACAATGGTTACGCCTGGGTCCCCCAGGAAACAATCCATATCCGTAAGCTTTCTCAGCCCTGCGAGTTACGCCATGATGACTAGTAGAGTGCAGGATACACAATGGTTACGCCTGGATCCCCCTGGAAACAATCCGTACCCCTAGGCAAGACTCAGCCAGGCACTTGCGCTACTATTCGCGACCTACACAGATTGCAGGATACACAATGGTTACGCCTGGATCCCCCAGGAAACAATCCGTACCCCTAGGCAAGACTCAGCCAGGCAATTGCGCTATGCATTCACGAGAGAAAAAAAACCATGGGTTACGCCACGGTGGGAACACTCGAGTATTACATCCGGAAAACCAAAAATCAGAGAGAATAATATCGATAGAATGAATCCACGATGTGGCCACAAAGCGGATATCAAGCAGAAGGCACTTTCCATATCTTTACTTCGAAAATATATATCATATAGTACCTTTTCAAATCACTTTCAAATATCGTACTTATATAAAGTCCATATATATAGGATTTCATTTTTCCCAAATTGAATACTTTCCAAATCAATAGTAGATCAAATCATACTTATATAGACTTCGATTATATAAAATCTCTTTCCAAATTGAGTACCTTTCAAATCAGTAGATTTCAAATCAACTTCATACTTATACAATCCATTTTATATAGGTTCGACCACTCCCAAATCAAGTGCTTAATAATATAAGGTTCTCAAATTTCAAATCATTTCAATATCAGTTTCAACATCATATATGATTTCACCAAATTTTCTTCCAAATTAAATATCTAAATTTCAAAGTTCCCATAATAATAGGTTTAGAAAATAATCCCAGTTTCCAAATTAAAATAATTCAAGTCAAACAAATTCATTTCCAAAATCACCATATAAGTACTGGTTTTAATTTCAATTAAATTTCAAAACCAAATATTTTCTCAAAATCAATTATACTAAAAATAGTTTCCAAATTTATAAGTATCCCTTTAAAACTTTTAAACTATCTATTTCTATTTGAAATATCTAATTTACCTTTCTGAAAACCATTATTCAAAACCATATTTTTTTCAAAACATTTCAAAACTAAATTTATATTCTTTATCAAACATTTTATACTCCTCGAAATTTCTTAGCTTTGAAAATTTAATCTCGATTTGGAAGTGTTCGAACATTCAAAATAGTTAGGGAAATCAAATTTTCAATTCAACAGTTAAAAATCAACAATAAAACAATAAACCAATTATTAAATCCGAAACTCGAGGACTGAACACCGGTCTCATTTTAAATTGTTTCAAATATATACTTATATCTTTCTAAAATATCAAATTATACTTCGGAAGTTGAAATCAAAACCGGTTTTACAAAATCACTTGCATAGCGAAGCTATTAAAGTGGCCACTCCCCCACTCTGAAACTCGAAAATCAATGTCGATGATGCGTGCACTCATCACCGAAATTATTTTCCAGCGACATAAGTGAGTTCTGGATTTCTATTTTCTTGAAAACTTCTTTGAAATTTCTTCAAAATTATTGGAATTCATTTGAACTCATTTGAAACATTTCTTATTCGGAAAAATACTTTTAAATCATATTATTTTTATATATTTTCCAAAATCTTAAAACCAATTTCAAAATACCGGAATTCAATTCTCGAATTTCAAATTTAACCCTTCAGTTATAAATCATTTTTATATGAATCACTTTCTTATAAATTTTCGAAATTTCCAATCCTTTCAAAACTTTTATATATATAATAACATTACTTATTCGTTTTATATATAGGTATATAATCCTTATCGAAAACATTTTCACTTTTTATATAGAATAAAATCATAATTATCAAAATAATAATTTTGATATATAAAACAATTTCAAAAATGCAAATATACTCGATTTTCAAAGAATAATTTTAAGAATGGATTTCAAAACAAAGATAGAGATTTGAATTAGAGGAACTCCAATCAATAGAATTCTGATTCGAAGATAGACTCGATCAAAGATGAGATAATTAAATTACAAAATAGAAGATGGATATACTTCTATAAATCACGGGCGACCTTAACCGGGTCAACCGTGACTTCAGGGATATGATCGATGCGGAATTCTAAAACTAATCGACATTCGATTGCCAGAGATGGAATTCGGCATATCAAGATATAGCAGCATCGTAAACCGAGGATACAAAAATCTTCGGTGAATCGATGCCAAATGTAAAGGTGTTTTCACCCCTTTTACAAAACATTCGGTGGAGTTATGGGATACTCCAGAATCAAACAAATATAAATAGGAAGAGACAAGAATGAATTTCGGAACCGAGGGACATTCCAAAACTCAAAGGAAATTGAGTCAAAAAGGAAGAGATTCAACTCGAACGAAAGTGATTCTGTAAATAAATTTACCATATATGCTAAGTTTTGCCTAGAGCCAAAGCTCTGATACCAACTATAACAGCCTGCTATTTTGGACCATTCAAATCGACAATAAAACCGTACATGTCCGACTTGAATAATTCAAAATATCGAATTGTTAATAAAATTTGGCAAAACTTAAAATATACAGTAAATAAATCAATCATAGATCACTTACACAGAGTAATACAATGCAGCGGAATAGATAAAGAATAGTAGTTCATGAAGCTACTATATACCTCAGAGTTAGAAATAAAATACAACCGAATTGTTCAAATGCCATGAAGTCTCCAATGCAACAGATGGCTTCTCTGAACCAATCAACTGGATGACTGAAGGGATAGATAGCTGGATCTTCAAGCAAAGCTCCAACTTCGAAGGTAAGTCTCAAATGCTGTATCTCTCAGTCTGACCCGAGCGTAAAGTAAAAACACAAAACACTCGAGTCAGGATTAACATTCTTATATCTATAAATCTAACTCAAGTGAAATATCAACTGAAATATAATCAACTTAAAGGACGTTTGGGATAACCATCCTCTAAGGGTCCATAGAACTATCTATAAGGTGGAAATATACACTATAATACCGAGGTCATTTCAAATTAATTTATACTTCACAACAAAAATATCTTTTCAATATATATATACATAAATATTTAGAGTAGAATATTTGTAGTTTCCTCAACTTAACAAATCGTTTCCAAAATCAACCCGACCATCCCATTCAAATTTAATTCAATCTCAATTTATAAATTTTTATACAATTCAGTTTTTTTGATCAAACAAATTCAAATTATATTCATTTCAAATACAGAACTAAATCAAAATTTTACCGTTTAAATTCTACTATATTTCAACGCTTTAATATTCAACAACTCAAAGTTTGATTTAGCGGTTTCATATAGATCTCGATTCAACCTTGTTATTTAGTCTTGAAATGTTCACTAAATAAATTCAATATTTATTTAATAACCCAATTTACCTTTAAACTAAATATTCCTTTCGATTTGTTTAAACTTGAAACCTCCATTTAATCATTTAAATCAAAATCAAGTTATAAATCGAATCTTAAATTTCAAATTCTTTGGTTCAAATAATCCAATTAAGTAAAATACTTAACTAAATACAATTTCAATTAATTCAACTTTACCTTCTCAACCTTAACTTATCCAAATTATTACAACAATCAATTTTGAAATATAAATTTAAATAAATACTTAAACATATTATATGGATTAAATCGATCTCCAAAATATTACTATTAAATCTATATATAAAATTTCTATTTTCATATAATATTTTAAGAATTAATATTTATTAAAACCGTATATTTATTTTCAACCCATAGAAATTATTTTCAAAATATTTATACATATGGACCAACGGTGTCTGTATATAATTTCATACCCTATGGTCAAGGGATACGGATTTCAATCCGAAATTTAAATATACGGGTAGATATCACTCCGACCCGTAATCCCAAATTCAATTTTTATTGAAAATCGCTTGGGTTTATCATTTCAACCCATAACGAAGTTCTCCTATTCTAAAGTCCGTTCGGGTATGTATCATTTCAACCCATATTGAATTCTAAACTACGGGGAACTTGCAGAGTGATAACAAATAATAAAATAACAGACATATATCATCAATAACAGTATAATATAACAATGGGATATGGTGTCATATCCCACAGGTGAACACATTTGCAAACAACAAAATATATAGCAATGTAAATAACTAACAATAGCATATTTCAATTGTCGTTTCAATTGGAATCAAATTTAATAAATAAAAGAACGTTAGTCGTGAGTGATTGCTCACCTTTCGTGGCTGGAGGGTACCGAAGGTGATACGGAAACACACACTGATACGGACATGGAAATTTGATTTACAAATCCAAGCAAAGCAAAATTGGCACGAATTTGATGAACAGAATCTGGTAACAGAAACGGCGGGAACGGATCAAAATAGCTTGATATAAAGTTTTGGACGAGACGCATATTATATTAATATTTCACTTAAACCCATTATTTTAAAATACGTATTCATTTGAAATAAATCTCAAATAATTTTTTTTTTATATATATATAACCAAAATCAATAAAATCTTTATAGCTTGTATATGCACTTTGACCTAATCATTTATACCCATATAAACTTGACAGTTTGGATATATAAATTAACACAGGCTATATAAATTTTGTTTTTATTACTGTTAACTAAAACAACTACTAATGTGTATGCAACCGCTTATAAATAAAATATACTTTTTATATTAACTCACTATGCAGACTAAAAAAAATCTTGTAAACTTAAATATAAACAATTGCCTATACATATTAATATAATCTGGAAAAAAAATTAGAATAGAAAACGTGGGAATTCAAAATTCATGTAGTTGCAGCCTAAATCAAAAAGGTAAATTCATATACAGGTGAACATGCAGCTATATGTATAAGTAAATTATTGTAACCTTACCCAAATGAAAAGACTCAATACCAAATTTCCATAACCTATGTATTTAAAACTGACAACGTTTATATAAGTAATATAAACAAAATACTTTCCTTCTAGCGAATAAAACAATACTTCTAACAACACTTAAAACTTTATATATTTTTCTTAAACAGTTAAAACTTTATACATATATTATATTAAATTTAGACATGTAAAAAAAAAAAATTAAAGTCCAACTTTATCTCCAACAGAAACAAAATCTTACAACTTATTCATATTTTTGCTTTTACATCAATTCAAAACATAAAAATTTAAAACTACATTTAATTTGAACCCAATATACTTAGTACACTTTAATATAATAATATCTGAAACCATACACTGCAAATACTACCCATAACATACGCACACCATACAAAAGTTATACCAATATATATGTAAACTATATAACTAAAATATCTTATATAAACTATTTATAAACTTACACAACTATGTAGACAACCCATACAATCTGCCTATATACTAGACTCATATTATAACAGAAGCTAGACATATATATACAACAGTTATGAATCTATTACTTAATGTATATAAATAATTTAAACAGAATACTATACTTATATTTAAGATACATATACTAACCCAAAAAGGAAGGAGAAAGGCCGAAGTCAGGGGTGGTGGGGAGCTCGGAGGGGAGCACGGCACTGCTTCATGCTTCGGCGTGGAATAGGAGGGGAGACAAACGGAGAGGTGGATGGTGATGGCCTCGGTGGCGTGAGAGTGGATAGTGCAAGAAGAAGGAGTGATGTAACGTTTGGTGAGTGGTTACGTGAAGGAGGAGGAAGTGGTTTATGAATGAGGAAGAAAGTGAAAAGGTAAAGGCAAATGGTTCAGATCTAAATATATAGGAATAAGGCAATGGATGCAAAGTATCCAACATTTACATTTCAAAACTGGCGAAATTAAAGGTAGTCATCGATGCGTTGAGTGACGGGGTTTTAAGGCACGAAATAAATATGTGAGAAATGAGCTGGCTGCAATTTATTATGTACGTTATTATATGTACTATTTATTTTTGAAACGTAAGTATAGAAAAGGAAAAGGAAAAGTCAGAGCAATACGAGCCAGAAATAAATGGGAAATCAATATAACCAAAATGGTAACGGTCTAATTTTTTGATTTCAACTGAAAATTATTTAAGCAATAAATTTATTGTTTGGCAAGCAAGGCTCAGGTTGAAAAGCAAAGGAAACAAAAGTCCCAATATAAAGTAAAGAGAGAGAAACGAAGTTAAAAAGGGAAAGAAAAATAAAGTGAATCGTTTTAAAATAATAATTACGACGTATACAAATGTATACGTTTGATTTTCGAAACTGCTAAACATAAATTCAGGAAAAATGGAAAGCAAATATATAATGATGTATGGGAAGAAAGAAAGTCGCCGAAATCAATTGTAACGGTCACCTGCAATATTTTCTCCTAAACACATATATCCAATCAAAAGAAATTGTAACGCTCAAAAGCTTTGATTTAGGACAAGGTTATTAAAACAAGTTACTGCTGGCTACAATCAAATATTTATGTTTTGAGGGAACAGTTTCTTACCTTTAAAAAGCAATGAAGACAGAGAGAAAATAACAGAGACGGCAACAAATCAATCAATCAAGTGAATGAAAAAGGCAACCGGGAAACGTATCAAATTAAATATTGGCAGTAACGGTCACCCATTTATTTAGCTGACAGATATTAAAGCTATAAAGGCAATTAACATATCAACCGTTCAAAAAGATAAATACAACATATACAAAATTATACACTTAATTTTTGAAATGATGGCAACGGCTAAAATTTAGCAACTGATGAAATAATTACTAAAGTAAAGGATAGTGGCTATTGCTTGATAATAAATTTATTATCAGCAATTTTTAGCTTGAATTTAATAGAATTTCCCAATGAAATAAACTTTGTTAAAATAAATTAAAAATTAAAAATCTGCTATATTTAAATATACGTATTCTAAATATATAAACATTTTATTTAAAAATTCAATTATTATAAGATTTCACAAATATTAAATTAAATACGTTATAGAATCAATTAAAATTGTTAAAATTTTCCGGGTCGTTACACTTTCAAAGTAACACGATTACCATAACATGAATGTCCAAGCTAGGTAGACAAATGAAAATGCAGAAAACACACACACACACACACACACACATATATGTATGTATATACATGGTGCTCAACAAATTGCAACTGGAAATGAAGCCAGTAGAAAATAATTCTAAGACTCTAAATGTACATGAATACATATAAAGATCAATGAAGATTCAACAGATGCATAAACCGACGGTCAACTATAGAACAAGTGAGCAAGTGATTGTGATCAAGCAACATAGCAACGTGATGAAATCAAATCATAGCAGAAAGGAGTTGAACAAGTCAAACATTTTCAAAAAGAGGTATACAATTCTCAAATTCAAATGACATGCTCAAGAAACCGATGAACAAGTCATAATAGAAACAAATTCAAATCAAAGGAGCATAAATAACGGAACCAAATCTAAAGTCTAGATTATCACAATTTTAAATACCAAAGTCAGAGCCATGGTGACCAAGGTAAAATCGAACAAGTCAAAATCAAAGCCGTGGTGACCAAGGTAGAATCGAACAAGTCACAATCAAAGCCGTGGTAATCAAGCATAGTACATCAGAAAATATACGAATTGACAAAGTCAGAAAACATCACCAGCATTCAATCAATAATCAGCGGCGAAGTTAAATTAACGGATTAATTCAAATGAAAATATTCGAATGATAATTAAGGGAATTCAACCCTATTTAAACCATTAACATCATCGACATTAAAAGGCATCCGAGTGAAACAAATACCCGAGCTAGCTAAGTCATAAACAAACATATAACTCAAATCAAAGTCGAGAAAATTCAAATCGAACAAGAAATTCACGTACCAAATCACAACATCGATCTCGAATTAATTGAAGTAGCGATGAACAAATTATTCGATCGAAGAAAGCATTCGAAGCAGCAGCTATCAATTCAAGTGGCGGCCTCATCAGCAAAGGCCTAATTTTTGACAAAGAAACAATTGTTCTCGAGCAAAAGAAAACGAGGCAGAGGATACGGGCCGAAGATATACAAGTGGATAAAGAGAAAAGGGGATTTTTTTTTAATATAGGGTTTTGTGTCATTAAATTGTCTTTTAATTTGTAATTTTCTTTTAAACTTTTGTATAATTCTAGTCGTGTGATTAGGGGACAAACTACGGTGGTGTAGTTCGAGAATTCACAACTCAGCGGCTGAGTTGTGGTAGGGTTTTGAGCGTAGAGTTAGATTAGTCAATAGCGGGTGCCGCGAGTTTAAGTGTGTAAGTGTCTGACTACTTAATTTCTAGTAGAAACCTTGGACACAACACATAATGTAACGACCTGACATTTTGAACCATTAGCATCCATACATATTAGACTTGAATTGCTCAAAATATCAGATTGTTAATTTATTTTTGGCAAAACTTAGCATATACAGTAAATAAATCAATCACAGAATCACAGACATAGAGTATTACAAACATAAGCAGCGGAAAAGATAAATAGTAGTTCATGAAGCTACTATATAAACATCAGAGTTTAATGTAAAATACAAGAGATCTCAAATATACAGAGGTTACTGATACAAATGCTAATGACAAGCCTGGACAAAACAACTGGAGTAAACTGAAGTAACTGGAAAGCGAATAGACAAAGACCGATCTTCAACCAAAATTCCAAGCTCCGAAGGTGAGTCTCAAATGATGTGACACTCAGTCTGACCCGAGCATAAAGCAAAACACAAAACACACGAGTCAGGATTAACATTCTTATACCAGTAAATTCAACTCAAGTGAAACGTCAATTGAAATACAAGTAACTTAAAGGATGCTTGGGATTTCCATCCTCTAAGGATCCGTGGAACTATCTACTATGTAGTAATATATGCTATTACAGTATGTCTATAGTAAAGTAAACTATTAAAATAGCGTTATGGCATTACCCATATCCCCATTAACACATTTTATATATTTCCATAGTCTATACAATGACGTACGCTCCACCAAACGGGTGGTTTATCCAAAGGACACCCCATAGGTACGGTATAAAAAAACTCATAGAAGGCGTGACAAGGCACACGAGGCAATACCCAGGGTAGATATACCGTTTGCCCGGAATGGTGATAATGCATAGCAGCTACTACCGCCCACCTCGAGACACACTCCCAAATCAAAGATGCACCCAATCAAATCACAAACTAATAGAATGGAATCGAAGACTTATGCCCGATCGAAGGAATGACCTCAATTGTCCCAGTGTGTCTCCTGTTTTACCCACATCAAGCTGACTCGTGGGAGTCAGGACTACGTTAATACCTCAAACAGAATTATCGCCAAACCATCCTACGTTGTTCTGCAATCTCCATCATATACACAGTTGTTAAAGTGGTTTTCGGTATTGGCAGAGAGTATGACAATATTTGATCCCGGCCTCTTTAACAACCAAACACTTGTTTCACATCATGGTCATTTTATTTCAAATAGTTCATACTTCATATCAAAATATCATATCCATTTCAAAACCATATCAATTTGATATCATTATTCACCTCAAATAATATTCAGCTCCAGAATCATAACACTTTAAAAATTATAACACTTTCGAAATCATAACACTTTTGAAATCATAAAACTTTTTAACTCATAACACTTTTGAAATCATATAACTTCTGTAATCATAACAGTCCCAACTTAAACAATTTAGTGATTGAAAATAATATATATATATATTAAAATAGTTATAAATTAAAATAGTTTATATATTAAAATAATTTATATTTAAAATAGTTATAAAATAGGTCATATTTATTTAAAGAGATCATGCTGAAATAGTTTCCCAATTAGAATTGTTTCATCCAATTCCACAAATCGATTCAAATCAACTTAAATTCCAAAATTCAATATAAATAAATCCCTGTTCAACACTTACAATTTGAAAGGTTAAAGATTCAATCCAAATTCTCAATAGACCATTTCAAATTCTATCGATTTCAAATCCAGGTTTGAATTATCATTTCAAGCCCAATAAGATTCAAAGTTAAATATTCAAACATTTTCAATATAAGTTTCATTTATATTTCAGCATTTAACTTTAATTTTATTCAAATTGGAAAATATTCACTTAATCATTTTTATGACGATTAAATAAAATCTCCAGTTACACCTTTAAATCAAACTAAATATTCTATTTTCAAATTATTCAAAATTTAAAAATATTCCTTTCGTCACCTTTTATCAAAAATCAAGTTATAAAATGCTATCTTTAAAAATCTCAAATTAATAGGTTTTAAATTATTTTCTATTTAAATACAATTCTTAAATAAATTAAGTTACAAATCAATTTCAATTTATCTTTCCAACCTTAATTTATTAAAGTTATTACAAAAAGCTATTTTTAAAAATATTAATATAAATCTACTTAAATATTTTAGATATATTACGAATATATTAAGTAAATTAAATTTCATTAAATTAAATCTATTCTATATCTTATTTCATATCTTATTTTATACATATTTGAAAATAATAAAAGTATAGGTGAAATTTAATAATTTATATTTTTCAAACTAACTTATAAATTTAAAATTTCCAAACATAAATTAAAAAATCTAAATTTTACAAAATAAATATCCTTACCTTATATTAAAATAAATATTTATTAGAATCCATATATTTTCTTCCAAACCCTAAAAATCATTTTTCAAAATAGACCAACGGTGTTTGTATATAATTTTCTATCCTATGGTGAAATGATACGGATATTTATCATTTCAATCCGCAATTTAAATTTAATATTTATGGGTATATATCATTTCAACCCGTAATCCCAAAATTCAAAATCAATGAAAATCACTTGGGTTTATCATTTCAACCCATAACGATTTTCCTACAAGATCGTTCGGGTATGTATCATTTCAACCGATAGGGATTTCTAAATTAATAGGGAACTTGCAGAGTGAGAATAATAAAAAAATAACATAACATATCAATGATGAGCATATATCACATTTAACAATTTCAATATACGGTTAACAGGTCATGGTGTAATATTTCATAAATAAACAATTTCATATAATGGCATGTCATATTTAACAATTAAATAATTTAACAATTCAAATTTAACAGTATATTTCAATTGTCATTTCAATGTGAATAAAATTTACTATATATAAGAATGTTAATCATGAGTGATTGCTTATCTTTCGAGGCTAGAGAAATTAGACAACACGACAAGCTACGAATTGAATCACGAACCTGAAAATCGACCAATCCGAACCAAAAATTTCAAGTTGAGCATAGATTCGGCGAACAAGGCTCATAATAAGGAATCCATGAAACAAATCAGAATTAGCTTGATAACTGAAATGAAATGTACATTATATTGATTAATCTTTTTTTACCAATATTCAATTTAAAAATAACATATCTATATATAATATATTTAATTAAAATTAAAACATATATTGAAAATTATATTGATTTGCAGACTAATATATATACATGTAGACACAAGATATAATTACAGCAAAATGTATACATGCAGGCTAGTATAAATTTGCAGACACAATATATAATTACAGCTAAATGTATATATTTAGACTAGTATATGTATAGGCAGACACAATATATAATTACAACTAAATGTATATATTCATGCTAGTATATGTATAGGAAAACACAACATATAATTACAACTAAATGTATATAGGCAGGCTACCACTAACATATCCCAGACAATATATATGCAACAATGTATACACAAGTGCAGGCTACAATAATCAAATATACATTCTATAGGAAGTGAAAGCAAACTCAATACACACACACACACACACACACACACACACACATATATATATATATATATATATATATATATAATTTTATTTTTATAATATTTAAACAGTATCCATGGATAAACAAAAGAGCAGGCTTCTCCAAATAAAAAATGCAGACCATATTGATATGTAAACCAATATATATGCAGGCTTTCACAATTATATATATAGACTCATATATATATATTTAAATTTAAACTATATGTTGATAGGAGATGGGGTTAAACTGGAATCTAAATATAAATATGCAAGTATGAGCATCCTTTCTAAAACAAAAATACATGCTTACAAATTCAACTCTTTTTTTTAATATATATTATAAAATATAACAAAACAAGGCATGCAAACCTAAGGGTATGGCTGCTACATGCTTCCAAATATACATGCGAAAACTACTTTTATATTATATATATACATATATATATTTTATATTTTAAAACTCAATTTTAAAATCAACATGAAGTGTGAGGAGGCTGCTCACGGCTAAGGGAAGAAATGACCAACAGAGCTGGAAATGGAGCAAGGGTGTTTGAGTGGGGATTGGCGGTCGGCTTGCTAAACTCGGGTCTGGGCTAGGGAGAGTAGGTGAAGGGTAGGCTATGGGATGTGGCTAGCTGATGGACGTATGGCTGCTTTGGGTGCTCCACAACTTGCTTTTTTTATGCGGCTGCTGGCTCTATTGGGTGGAGGCTACAAGGGAGGTGGCTGTTCGGTTGTTGGAGGGTGAGAGGATGCAGGTGGCACACGGTTCGTGGAGGAGGAGGCCGATATAGTGAGGAGCGGACGTGAGTTTACGTAGTAGGTGAAAGGACTGGGCTTGCGCGAGTGGGTTGATGATGTGTTGTGAGGGAAATTGGGTGGTGGTGGATTAGAGATGGCTACAGGCGGATCTTTGGGTTGGAGAAGAATGGCCGGAGGAGGGGGAGAGGCGGTTGGTGTTGGTGGGTTTCGCTGGTCAGGTTGGGTTGTCGTTTGGCAGGAATTAAATGGGAAGGGTATCACAGCCATGAAGGAAGGGGAGGGGTAGCACAGCTACGAAGGAAGGGGAGGCTGAGGAAGAAAACGAATGCAAGATGCAAGCAAAAAAAATGGACAGAGACAACTCATTTACAAATTTTTTTCTCTCTCGTACAAAAGAATGCTCAGAAATGAAACATACCAAAATAAATATAAACTAGTAGGAATGACTAGAATTCATGCATTCAATTCTGAAATTAATAAAGGCAAATGGTTGTCGGTACAACACGATGGACAATGAAAAGTCAAAGAAACCCAAAATGCCCAAATAAGAGACCAGTACGACAAATCGTCTTGTCGAATTCGACTCGTACTGAACACCAAAATGCGCAAATAAATATAATATGGATATCAGCACACGAGACGAACAGAATGGTACACAAATATGAGTGATACGATCATCCTATCGAAACTCGAACTTTCGTTGCCAAATGTTGTTAAAACGCCGAAAATAAGATAAACGGAGCGATAATAGTCTAAATTTGGCGAAATGAATTATGATGCCCCACTCAGAAAATGATTTACATTTTTATTATATAAAAATATTCAGATTTCGAAAACATTTTATTTTCATCAAATTAAATGATTTTAAATTAAAATAGAAAATTACACAACAGATCCGACTTTCATATTTTCGGACGAAAATCTGACTTTGCTACGTTTGAATAGACGCATTTCAAATATTAATTTTTTATTACCCGGTTCAATTGTTTAAATTTTCATAAAAATTCCGTTAATTACGTTATTCAAAGTATTAAAATTTGTGGATTGTTACACCCTCCCCCACTCAAAAATTTTCGTCCCCGAAAAGGAACGAGATAGAAGAATAAAAAACCCAAAAAGAAAAGATAGATTGAAATACAAAATACAACAACTAATTCAAACCATATAAATTTCACTAGTTTTCGCAGTGATTGATATTCAACATATTTGGTTTAAATCCATTTTATTCAATCAATAAATATTTGTTTTATTCACATTTGATTGGTCCCAGTTCAATGTATTTTCATTCAATTTATTTATTTCCAATTTATTAACATTTATTACAAATTTCCTTTCAAAACGAATTTATTTTATTTAACCTATTAATTTAATCCATTTGACTTTACTTAAGTTAATTTCATTTGTAATTCAATCTCACTTGTACCTCAATCTCAATTATTACTAGATTCATATTTATAGAATTCTCCAATTATTATTCAATATATTTCAAAATAATTAAGCATATAAATACTTACTATAACAACTCAATTTCCATTTACAAATTTCCTTATCAATATTCATTTTTGGATCTTATTCCTTACGTTTACATTATATTATTCAATTACATATTCTCATTAACATTTAACTTTCCTAGGTAAATCATATTAATGTTTCTGAGTGTCACTATACAAATTTACCTATTATTTACAACATTTCTATTAAACCATTTTAATTTTAAATAATTATTACTTAAGTTTTCTCTTGTATAACCTCCAATTACATATCCACTTTAATGTTTTTACATTTTGAATATTTCAGGTAAGTTATATATTGTTTAGAATGCAACTGAGTATCATACAAATTAATTTTATCCTAATTTAACCATTCAATTTCATTTCCATTTTAGATACTCCAATTATTCAAGAATTTCACTTTATTTCAATAACTGAAACCATTTCTTAATATAAAACTTAAGATTTAAATTTTCGATTTCACTTCGACTATTTTGAAATAAATACATATACATGTATATTTTATAAATCAAAGTATATACAAGAAATTCAAATCAAATCTATCTATCCAAAAACAAAAGTGTAGCAAAGCCACTCAGTGGTCTCTCCACTCCGAGACTCGAAAATGAATGTCAATGATGCTGCAGTCATTGTCAAAATTATTTTTCAACGACGGAAGATGAGAGTACTGTTTTACTTCTTTTAAAATTCTTTAAAAATAATTTCTATTCGAAAATACTTTCAAATTATGTCTATATATTTTCAAAAATAAAATTTTTAAAAGTATCGAAAATTAAACTCTCGAATTCTTAATTTAAATTCATTTCATTTCCAAATCAGATTTATAAACCATGTTTTAAAATTTCACTTCTTTTAACATACAGCAACAGTAAATGGTTTAGGAAAAGTTGACAAAATAATATATAATAATCTAGTATCATCCTTTCTAACCACTAATTCATTTAACTATCAATTTCAGAAAATTATACTTATATATATAATCATACATAAAATTATTTCATTTACCAACTGTGAAAATAATATTATGTCAGTTTGCTCTATTCAAGTGTTTTGGAATTCCTATCAATAGCATTGGCCAAACGAATCGATAGAAACCCCAAATCAAACTAACACCTTAAACAACACAATATAAAATATTTTATATCAATTACAAATACGCTCCCTCATAGGATGATTCAAGAATGGATTTTAAAACAAGGATAGAGATTCAATTTAGAGGGACTCTAATCAGAGAAATCTAACTAAGAAGATAGGCTTAAAAGAAAGATAGAATAATTATACTGCAAAAAGAGAAAGGATGGATAGACTAACATTAATCGCGGCCGACCTTAACCAGGTCAACCGAGATTCCAAAAATAAGATCAATGCGGAAATTCACTTTCCTGCTTGAAGGAAAGAGAAATGACTTTACCAAAACATCATGCTAATCCCTGACGATCGGGGAAGTCAATATCACTAGGCTAGAAAGATGAAAATGCCTGCAAAATTCTAAGGCAATCGACATTTGATCATAAGAGAATTACTTTGGCCGTCTACTAAAGAAACAATTTGGGCTTAGCAAGAGATAACAATATCATAACCCGAGGACATAGAAATCTCTGGTGAATCGATGCCTGTTGCAAAGGAGTTTCACCCCCTTTACGAATCATACCAGATTAGTGGGACTACCAATGGATTAGTCACACAAAAGAATGAAATTACCAGTTGAGGTGGCAAGGTGGTCTCAAATTCATTATAGAGATCAACCAAAAGGGAGCTATGGGATGCTCCAGAATCAAGAAGAACACGAACAGGAAGAGACTAGAATGTATTTCAGAACAACGGGGAAAGTTCCAAAAATTCAAATGAAACTCGAGTCAAAGAGGAAGAACCCAAGCTCAAAAGAAGGTGATTCTGTAATTAAATTTACTCTATATGCTAAGTTTGCCAAAACCAGAGCTCTGATACCACTTGTAATGACCCGATATTTTGAACCATTCACATCCATTCATGTCGGACTTGAATTTCTCAAAATGTCAGATTGTTAATTTATATTTGACAAAACTTTGCATATACAGTATTATCACAGACACAGAGTAATACGAACATAAGCAGCGAAAAAGATTAATAGTAGTTCATGAAGCTACTATATAAACATCAGAGTTTAATGCAAAATACAAGAGATCTCAAATACACAGTGGTTACTAATGCAAATTCTAATGACAGGCCTAGATAAAATAAATGGAGTAAACTGAAGTAACTATAAAGCGGAATAGACAAAGACCGATCTTCAAGAAAAACTCCAAGCTCTGATAGTGAGTCTCAAATGTTGTGACACTCAGTCTGAACCAAGCATAAAGAAAAACAAAAAACATTCGAGTCGAGATTTACATTCTTGTACCAATAAATCCAACTCAAGTGAAATGTCAATTGAAATACACTCTAAGGATCCGTGGAACTATCTACTATGTAGTAATATACGCTATTATAATATGTCTATAGTAAAGTAAACTATTAAAATAGCGTTAAAGCATTACCCATATCCTCCTTAACACATTTTATATATTCCCGTAGTCTATACAATGCTATACGCTCCACCAAACCGGTGGTTTACCCAAAGGACACCCCATAGGTACGGAACGAAAAAACTCGTAGAAGGTGCGATAAGGCATGCGACAAGGCACACGAAGCAATACCCATGGTAGACATACCGTTTGCATATCCAGACTAGTGGTAACGCATAGAAGCTACTACCGTCCACCTCGAGACACACTCCTAAATCGAAGGTGCACCCGGTTAAATCACAAAATAATAGAATGGAATCGAAGAAATGTGTCTGATAGGAGGAAAGACCTCACTTGGCCCGGCGTGGATCCTGTTATAGCAACATCATGCTGACTCATGGTAGTCAGAGCTATGTTAATACCTCAAACAGAATCGTCGCCAAACCATCCTACTTCGTTCTGGAATCTCCACTATGTACACAGTTGTTAAAGTGGTTTTCGGTATTGGAAGAAAGTATGACAATATCTGATCCCGAACTCTTTAACAACCAAACGCTTATTTCACACCGTTGTCATTTCATTTGAAATAGTTCATACTTCATATAAAAATATCATATTCATTTCAAAACCGTATCAGTTCATATCATTATTCACTTCAAATAATATGCATTTCCAGAATCATTTCACTTTAAAAATCATAACACTTTCGAAATCATAACACTTTTGAACTCATAACACTTTTGAAATTATAACACAACCGTAATCATAACGGTCCCAACTTAAACAGTAGATATTGAAAATAATTAAAATAGATATAAATTAAAATAGTTTATATATTAAAATAATTTATATATTAAAATAGTTATAAAATAGTTTATATTTATTTAACGAGATCATATTGAAATAGTTTCCCAATTAGAATTGTTTCATCCAATTCCACAAATCGATTCAAATCAACTTAAATTTCAAAATTCAATTTAAATCAATCCCCTTTTAACACTTTCAATTTAAAAGGTTAAAGATTCAATTCAAATTCACAATAAACCATTTCAAATTTTATTGATTTCAAATGTAGGTTTGAATTATCATTTCAAGTACAATAAGATTCAAAGTTAAGTATTCAAACATTTTCAATATAAGTTTCATTTATATTTCAACTTTTAACTTTAATTTTATTCAAATTGGAAAATATTCACTTAATCATTTCTATAACAATTAAATAAAATCTCCAATTACACCTGTAAATCAAACTAAATATTCAATTTTCAAATTATTAAATTTGAAAATATTATTTTCATCGCCTTTTATCGAAAATCAAGTTATAAAATCCTATTTTTTTAAATCTCAAATTAATAGGTTTCAAATTAATTTATAGTTAAATACAATTCTTAAACAAATTAAGTTACAGATCAATTTCAATTTATCTTTGCAACCTTAATTTATTAAAGTTATTATAAAAAACTATTTTTAGAAATATTTATATAAATTTAATTAAGTATTTTAGATATACTATGTATATATTAAGTAAATCAACTTTCATTAAATCAAGACTTTTTTATATCTTATTTTATACAAATTTGGAAATGGTAAAATTATAAGTGAAATTTAATAATTTATATTTTTAAAACTAACCTATAAATTTAAAATTTCAAACTAACTTATAAATTTAAAATTTCCAAACATATAATTAAAAATCTAAATTTTACAAAATAAACATCTTTACCTTATATTAAAATAAATATTTATCAAAATCCGTATATTTCCTTCCAAACTCTAAAAATCAATTTTCAACATAGACCTACGGTGTCCGTATATAATTTTCTATCCTATGGTCAAGGGATACCGATATTTAGCATTTCAATCCACAATTTAAATTTATTATTTACGGGTATTATCATTTCAACCTGCAATCCCAAAATTCAAAATTAATGAAAATCGCTTTGGTTTATCGTTTCGACCCATAACGATTTCTCCTAATCTACAAGATCGTTCGGGTTTGTATCATTTCAACCCATAGGGATTTCTAAATTAACAGGGAACTTGTAGAGTGAGAATAATAAAATAAAATAAAATAACATATCAGTGATGAGCCTATATCATAGTTAACAATTTAAATATACTATTAACAGGTCATGATGTCATATGTCATAGATGAACAATTTTAGATAATGGCATGTCATATTTAACGAATAAATAATTTAAAAATTCAAATTTAAAAGCATATTTCAATTGTCATTTCAATGTGAATTAAAGTTACTATATATAATAATGTTAACCGTGAGTGATTGCTCACCTTTCGAGGCTAGAGAAATTAGACAACATGACAAGCTTTGAATTGAATCATGAACCCGAAAATCGACCAATCCAAATGACAAATTTCAAATTAAAGCAAGGTGAGCACAGATTCGACGATCATGGCTGATAATATGGAATCCATGAAACAAATCAGAATCAGCTTGATAACTTAAACGAAATGTACATTATGTCAATTTAATTTTTTTTACCAATATTTAATTTAAAAATAACATATCTATATATAATATTTTAAATTAAAATCAAAACATATATTGAAAATTATATTGAGTTACAAACTAATATATATACATGCAGACACAATATATAATTACAGCTCAATGTATATATGCAGGCTAGTATAAATATGCAGACACAATATATAATTACAACTAAATGTATATATTCATGCTAGTATACGTATAGGCAGACACAATATATAATTACAACTAAATGTATATATGCTGGTTTGTATAAATATGCAGACACAATATATAATTACTGCTAAATGTATATATTCAGGCTAGTATATGTATAAGCAGACACAATATACAATTACAACTAAATGTATATAGGCAGGCTACCACTAACATATCCCCAGACTATATATATGCAACAATGTATACACATGTGCAGGCTACAAAAGTCTAATATACATGCTATAGGAAGTGAAAGCGAACTCAACATACATACATACATACATACATACATACATACATACATACATACATACATACATACATACATACATACATATATATATATATATATATATATATATATTATTTTTATAATATTTAAACAATATCCATATATAAATGTTAAACAAATTGAATAGATCTGTGATTTAATCTGTAACTGATTTATATTTGAACAACTGAATTTTCAGAAGAAGATAGTATACTGAAATGAAGAGATATTATTGATTGCGTGATAATGTTTTTTTTAACTAATCTTACATTCAGTCATATAGAGTATTTATATTACTCTAATTACTAATGGGCTTACAAAACCCGGCCCATGGCAACACAACATGTTTAGACAAAAGAATAACCATATCAGAAGAACAGACATATGCAACACGACTCATTTCTTTTACCCCCCCTCAAACCGAAGTTAGGGTTAGGGCATGGCGGCCAAAAAATTTGCGATCTTCTGCTCCAAAATTCCAGTAGAAAAAATCCATCTTTCATGAAGAAATATTGTCTAAACGATTAGATCAACTCAGATCTTAACAAGATCTGGGTTTGATTGAAGATGAATAGCTCGAGATTGTAGATCTGAGTTTGATTGAAGATGAATGACTTGAAGATAACGAAAGCATGAAGCTTGAAGATGGATTTTGTAATTTTGAGAACTCACGTCATCTTGGTAAAGCCATGGAGCATGGTTCATCTTCTGGAATTTCTTGTACCTTCAAATCATTTCGAAACCTGACAAAATTTCTAGCTGATAAAGCTTTTGTAAGAGCATCTGCTCGTTGGTAAGGTGCAGGTACATAATTTACTTGTAAATTTCCCTTTAAGACATGCTCTCGAACAAAATAAAGATCAATTTCAATGTGTTTTGTCTTTGAGCGTTGAATAGGATTAGCCGACATATATATTGTACTTTGATTATCACACCACAAGGTCGGTATGGTCTGTAACTTGAGTTTTAATTCACTCAGTAATGACTGAATCCAGATCATCTCTGCTGTTGCACTAGCCACACTTCTATATTCAGCTTCAGTACTTGATCTAGATATTGCAGGCTGTTTTTTAGAACACCATGATATTGGATTATTGCCGAGATAAATGCAATATCCTGTTACTGATCTTCTATCATCTAAATCAGTAGCCCAATCTGCATCTGAATAACCAGATAAAGTAAGCTTGTTGCAATCCTTTAACAATAAACCAAAATTAGCAGTTCCTTTCAGATATCTCAGAATTCTTTTAACTGCTTTCCAATGACAATCCAATGGTTCCTGCATAAATTGACAAACTTTATTCACACTGAATGAAATATCAGGCCTAGTGATAGTTACATATTGCAAAGCACCTACAACACTCCTATATTGTTTAATATTAGTTATGGGTTCTCCCCTATTTTTAGACAACTGCTGGCTACTTATCATTGGTGTTGGTTGAGGCTTTGCTTTATCCATATTTGTTTTGCATAGCAGTTCTAAAATATATTTCTTTTGGCTTAAGTACATGACTGAATTTGATCTTCTTTTGACTTCTATACCTAAAAAATAATTTAATTCTCCAAGGTCTTTAATTGAAAATTGTTCATCAAGATATTGAGTAAGTTTGTTAATTTCATTTTCATCATCCCCAGTTATAATTAAATCATCAACATATATCAGAATATATACACTTGAATTTTTATCAAGCTTGATAAACAATGAGTTATCAGACTTGGTAGATTGAAATCCTAAAATAGATAATGTGGTTTTCAGTCTATCAAACTAGACTCTAGGAGCCTGTTTAAGACCATATATGGCCTTATTCAATTTGCAAACAAGATTCATATCTTGTTTATATCCTTGAGGCTGCTCCATAAATATCTCTTCCTGCAAATTGCCATTTAAAAAAGCATTATTGACATCAAGTTGCCTAATATTCCAATGTTTATGTAAGGCTATAGATAAAATAATTCTTATGGTTGTAGGTTTGACTACAGGAGAAAAAGTCTCATTGTAGTCAAACCCATACACCTGTGTATAGCCTTTGGCCACCAGTCTGGCCTTGTATCTATCAATTGTTCCATCTGGATTTTTCTTTATTTTGAAGATCCATTTGCATCCAATTATGTTTTTATTTTCTGGAGGATATACTAAACTCCATGTTTTATTTTTCATGAGAGCATTATATTCCTCATCCATAGCTGCCTTCCAATTGTTGTCAACAATAGCCTGCTCAAAAGTTTCAGGCTCATCTGTTCTGGTAACAGCTGTAAATAACTTCGGTTTGAAAATACCACTTTTTGCTCTTGTGATCATGGGATGACCTGCTCTTGCTTGTGGTTGTTCTCCTTCTTCTTCATTTGTGTTGCTGTTATTTGATTGATCTTCTTGATTTGCTGTATTACTTCCACTTACTTGTTGTGATTGTATGTTTGTATTTGCAGGAGATTGACTGTGATAGTTGGACTGCTATGATGATTCTTGACCTGGTTGATTTTGAGCTGTGAGTTGAGAATCATCTGCTCCAACAGTCCTTTCATTCTTCCAAGTATGCAGATCATCAGTGTATATAGGTAAGTCAGGTATGGATATATTTGGATTATATATCTTCCTGCTTGTTTTAATGGTTGAATTGCTGAAAGGAAATACCTGCTCATTAAAAACAACATGTCTACTAACATATATCCTTCCATTATCATCCAAACATTTATAGCCTTTCTGATTGGTTCCATAGCCCAAAAATGTACATGGTTTAGATCTAAAATTTAATTTATTGCTATTGTAAGATCTTAAATAAGGAAAACATAGACATCCAAAAGTTCTCAAGTATAGATAATCAGGTTTAACTCCAAATAATTTTTCTATAGGAGATATTCCTTTGAGAACCTTTGTTGGTAATCTATTAATTAGATACACAGCTGTATTAAAAGATTCTGGCCAAAATTTCAGTGGTAAAGATGCTTGTGCTAATAAGGTTAAACCTGTCTCAACAATATGTCTATGCTTCCTTTCTATTAACCCATTTTGTTCTGATGTATATGGACAAGTAATTCTATGAAATATTCCTTTTTTATTGAAAAAATTAATGAGTGGTTTATACTCAGTTCCACCATCAGTTTGCATGATTTTAACTTGACAGCCAGTTTGTTTTTCAGCAAGAGATATAAAATGAATAACAACTTTACAAGCTTCTGACTTTGATTTCAAAAAATATATCCATGTATGCCTTGAAAAAGCATCAATAAATGATATATAATACCTGTACCCATAATCAGAGAATATTGGAGCTGGACCCCATAAATCTGTTGCAATTAATTCCAATGGTTTTGAATAAGTAGTTAAAGAATCACTAAATGCTAATTTGTGACTCTTACCCATTTGACAATAAGAGCAAACATATGGCAATGATATATCAGTAGAATCAATTTTATTTTCTTTAAGTACTTGTTTAACTACATTTACATTGGGATGGCCAAGTTTATAATGCCATAGATCAAACACTTCTTTATTTCCTTTTTTCTGATCAACCTCAACAATATTGCAACATCGATGATTTCTCACAAACTTTTCTGAATTAATAAGATTGAATCTGTACAGACCTCTCACAGCATTACCCTGTAATAAAATTTCTTTAGTTAGAATATCTCTAACTAAACAATAATTTGGGTAAAATTCAAAATAAACATCATTGTCTCTAGCAAATTGCGAGACACTAATGAGATTTTTCTTTATTTTTGGCACTCTTAATAAGTTATTCAAAAATAACTGTCTTGCACCTTTGATAGATACATTTCCAGTGTGAGTAATATTAACTGACTCACCATTTCCCATGCAAATTGTTTATTTACCTCTATACTCCCTATTGCCGAGATTTAGATTGTCAAGATTGCTGGTAATATGATTTGTAGCTCCTGAATCTGGATACCAACATTCATCATGTATATGATCTGACTTTGCTGTAGTATCTTGATTGATTACTCTGTTATTATCAGATACACTATTTGTATCAGTTTGCACTTGTGCAATATTAACACTTGGACCACCATTTCTCTGATTATTCTGACTTTGATTTGGCACATAATTTGCATTAAATCTAAAGTAGCACTTCATTGCTGTATGACCCAATTTCTCACATATTTGGCATCTTGGTCTATTGTTACTGTTGTTTCCCCACCTTCCTCTGCCTCTGGATCTATTTGAGTTACCTCCTCTTTGATATGATTGGCCTTGTTTGTTATTACTTGTACCTCTGTTTTTATTGCTATTAGCAAAATTAATTGATAAATCTGATTCTTGAGGTCTCTTATGTTCAAGTCTTGCTTCATGTGCAAGAAGTGTTGAATGAACATATTCCATAGATGGTAAGATGGGTTGAGATGATATAACTGCAACAACAGCCTCATACTCATCACTGAGCCCATTCAATATGGACAATACATGCTCAGTTTCAGTTATCTTTAATCCAGCTGCTTCTAACATGTTGCATATATTGTTAACTTGTGCCAAATAGTCTTTCATGGGTTGATTATCCTTGCTGACATTTTGAAGTTGTCTCTTGTAATGCATAATCTTTGCTGCAGACTGTGTATTGAATATTCTTTCCAATGTAATCCATATTTCATTAACAGTTTTGCAGCCTATAACTTGTGATAACAACTTTGTATTGATAGAAGATAACAGCCAAGAACTTATCAATCTATCTTGCCTATAATATCTTGTGTATTCTTCATTACTAACGTTTTTTCCTTGTGTATCAGTAATGAATCTTGGGGGAATTGGATTGGTGCCTAAAATAAAATTTTCAAGACCATACCCTTGAATTGCAGTTTCAACTTGAAGCTTCCATAGAAGATAATTATCTTCTTCTAAATGGATGGTAATGAGCTGACTTTGAGGACTAATGACAGTTTTGATCAACTTTTCTGCTGCATCAACTGTCTGCTGTTGAGAAGTGTGACTTGAACTTGATGTTGCTGATGAGTTATCTCCCTCAGCCATGAAGAAACTAATTGCAAAGAATCAATTACAGAGAAGACAGATGAACTTGCAAAATTCAAGAAAGCTTGATTGCGGATGTATCAGGTAAACTGCAGCCGAATCCGATGATGATAAAATAATCTGATGGATTCTTGGCAAGGCAAAAGTTATCCTACTGCTTATGATTGCTTTCTTGATTTCAGAAACTGATTTTCCTTCAACAAAATTTTCACTTCTTTTCTATAAAACTTGTTGCAGCCAGAAATATATCTATTTCTTTGGCACGGTACCTGTTTTATAGAAAATTTCAACTTATAAAAAACCCAAATGATGAAACAATACCTGATGGGTTTTTTGAAATCAAATGATGATGCTTTTCTGATGATTTCTTTTTTCTGATGATTTCTTGAATGTCAATAAAATTCTGTTTTTCAAAAACTGAATGATATCTGAAAAAGGGAACTCCTCAGGATCTTGAATTCTGATATCTCTCAAAATTGAAGGTTGAAACTCCAGATTTTGATTTAACCTCTGATATGCCGCTAGGCTTGAAGTGAAAGCTCTGATACCATGTTAAACAAATTGAATAGATCTGTGATTTAATGTGTAACTGATTTATATTTGAACAACTGAATTTTCAGAAGAAGATAGTATACTGAAATGAAGAGATATTATTGATTGCGTGATAATGTTTTTTTTAACTAATCTTACATTCAGTCATATAGAGTATTTATATTACTCTAATTACTAATGGGCTTACAAAACCCGGTCCATGACAACAACATGTTTAGACAAAAGAATAACCATATCAGAAGAACAGACATATGCAACACGACTCATTTCTTTTAATAAATAAAAGAGCATGCTTCTCCAAATAAACAACTGCAGACCGTACTAATATGCAAACCAATATGTGTGTGTGTGTATGCAGGCTTTCATAGTTATATGTATATAGACTCATATATATATTTTAAATTTAAACCATATGTTGATAGGAGATGGTGTTAAACTGGAATGCAAATATAAATATGCAAGTATGAGCAGCCTTTCTAAAACAAATATACATGCTTACAAATTCATCCCTTTATATATATTATAAAATATAACAAAACTGGGCATGCAAACATAAGGGTACAGCTGCTACATGCTTCCAAATATACATGCGAAAACTACTTTTATATTATAAATACATATCTATACTTTATATTTTAAAGCTCAATGTTAAAATCAATATCCTTTTTTTAAAGAAGAGTGAGGAGGCTGCTCACGGCTAAGGGAAGAAATGACCAACAGAGCTGGAAATGGAGCGAGGGTGTCTGAACGGGGCTCGGCGGCTGGCTTGCTAAACTCGGGTCTGGGCTAGGGAGAGGAGGTGAAGGGTAGGCTACGGGATGCAGCTAGCTGATGGACGTACGGCTACTTTGGGTGCTCGGCAACCTGCTTTTTTTATGCGGCTGCTGGCTTTATTGGTTGGAGGCTACAGGGAAGGTGGTCGTTTGGTTGTTGTAGGGTGAGAGGATGTAGGCGACACACGATTCATGGAGGAGGAGGCCGATGTAGCGAGGAGTGGACGTGAGTTTATGGAGTAGGTGAGAAGACTTGGCTTGCGCAGTGGGTGGGTGATGTGTTGTGAGGGAAACTGGGTGGTGGTGGGTTAGAGATGGCTACAGGCGGATCTCTAGGTTGGAGAAGAACGACCGGAGGAGGCGGAGTGGGAGAGGCGGCTGGTGTTGGAGGGTTTCGGTGGTCAGGTTGGGCTGTCATTAGGCTGGAATTAAAGGGGAGGGGTAGCACAGCAATGAAGGAAGGGGAGGCTTAGGAAGAAAACGAATGCAAGCTGCAAGCAAAAAAAATGGACAGAGAGAACTCATTTGTAAAAAAAAATTCTCTCTTGTATAAAAGCATGGTCAGAAATGAAACGTACGGAAAAAAATATAAAGTAGTGGGAATGACCAGAAGTCTTGCCTTCAATTCTAAAATTAACAAAGACAAATGGCTGTTGGTATAACACAGTGGACAATGAAAAGTCAAAAAAACCCAAAAGGCCCAAAAAAGAAACCGGTATGGCAAATCGTTTTGTCGATTTCGCCTCATACTGAACACCGAAATGCATAAATGAACATACTATGGAGATCAGCACGACGAGATGAATAGAATGGTGTACAAATATGAGTGATATGATCATCCCATCAAAACTTGAATCTTCGTTGCCAAAATGTTGTTAAAACACCGAAAATAAGATAAACCGAGCGATAACAGTCCAAATTTGACGAAATGAAATATGACGTCTCATTCGGAAAATGATTTACATTTTAGTTATATGAAAATATTTAGGTTTCGAAAACATTTTATTTTCATTAAATTAACTGATTTTAAATTTAAATAGAAAAGTACACAATAGAACTTACTTCCATATTTTCTGATGAAAATTTAATATTTGCTATGTTTGAATAGTCGCATTTCAAATATTAAATTTTTATTATTCAGTTCAATTGTTTTAATTTTCATAAAAATTCCATTAATTACGTTATTCAAACCGTTAAAATTTATGGGTCGTTACACGTAGGCTGGGTTTTGCCGAAGTTGGGTAAATCTGTGTCGTTTTATTTTTTGCTTTTAATATTCTACTATTATATGTGCTACTATTGTCAATGCTGCCATTATTTTATATATTTTCTCATTAAATTTTTATTATTGTTAGTATCACCTTATTTACCCCCCCTCTAGGGTGAAATCGATCCAACAAGTGGTATCAGAGCTAGGAATAAAAGTCAACTTTTGTTTTAAAATTTTGATTTTTCAAAAAGAAATTACTGTTTTAGAATTTTTACTTTTTTTAAATGGATTCTTTAATGCTTTTGTTGAGGGTCAGTCCATAATTAGACCACCAATGTTCAATGGTGAATATGCTTACTGGAAAATAGAATGAAATTTTTTCTAAAAACCATTGATGCTTGGAATATTTTTGAGATAGGTTATAGGACACCAACTATAGAGGTAGATAATCAGAAAATAGATAAACCATGGATCAATGGACAGATCTAGAAAATAAACGGCAGAATGCTAATGCTAAAGCTATGAATTCTATTATATGTTCATTAGATCAAATTGAATTTAATCGCGTCTCACATTGTCCAGCAAGCAGCTAATCTGATACACACTTGAAGTGACTTACGAAGGAACATCTTAAGCCAAAGAATCTTGCCTTGCCATGCTTAGTAGCGAATACGAAAACTTCGCAGTGGCTAAGCATGAAATGTCAAAGAGATGTATGGAGACTTTCCATTGTCGTTTACAAATCAAAAGTTCCCGGAAAACCGTAACAGAATTGGAAATAGTCCGAAAAATCCTCGAAGTTCTTCCACGAAGTTTTGAAGCAAAAGTCACTGCTGTTCAAGAATCAAAGGATTTGAAACAGATTAAAGTTGAAGAACTCATCGGAAATCTCACCACTTATGAGCTGGAAATGAAACTCAAAGAAGAACGAGAAGGAGTTAATACTCGAAAGAAATCGATAGCCCTTAAAGGAACAACAGAAAGTGATGATGATAATGATGATGGAGCAGCTGATCTGGCGCTATTAGTAAAGAGATTCAAAAAGTGGAACCGCAAATACGGAAATCCAGCTCTAAATCAACAAATGAAAAGCAGAATAGTCAAAGCACTAGACAACTCAGAAGAGTAGGAGATCATATGTCACAAGTGCAATAAACCCGGTCATATCAATCTAAATTGTCCTCAGAATCGAGTCAGCCAAGGAAAGAAACCGAAAAGGAGAAGTTTTGCAACCACTTTGGATGAAACCGGTGAAGATGATAAAAGCACTGCAGTGAGAGTGAAAAATCAGCTGTGCCTTCCAGGTGATAGCTGATAGCGATGATGACGAGCCAAGCGAGGTATCAAAACTTACTCAGTCAGAACTACTTATATATTTTCATGAAGTAAATGGCCGTTTCAAAAGACTTAGGGAGAAATACATTAAAATTGAATCGCAAAGAGATACTTTGATAGATTTAAATAAACAGCTCGATCAATTGGTCAAAAACTATCGAAATAAAAGCCCTAAGTGTGATAAGTGTCCATTACTCGAAGAAGAAACTAAAAAATCAAAAATTAAAATTAGATCACTTAAAAACAAAATTCTGATTTTGAAAGAAAGTGAAAAAACGAGGAGAGAAAACTCTATTAAAAAGTTCACACAATTATTGAATGAAAATGAATCTCTCAAAACACAAGTCCAACAGTTGTCTACAACTTTAGAAAAATTCTCCAAAGGAAAAAGAATGTTAAACATGCTATTAGGGAACCAAATTGTTAATACAGATAGACAAGGACTTGGATATAATCAACCTGAACTTGTTAGAAGCAAAATTAATCAGGTCAAATCTGAGTGCACAATTTGTGGAAAAATTGGACACAATCCAAACAATTGTTGGTATAGACACAAATACGTAAAAACCATCCAATTTGGGTTCCAAAAGGCACGAATATGAAATCCCTTAAAGTTAAACAAATCTGGGTGCCAAAAGGAACAAATATAAATAATCTTGGGTCTTCACAAACATATTTTTCAAAATCTTTTTCCACTAATGACCATGGACCTATAAAAACAAATAGGTTACAAAATCTTTTCTCGTGTAGGTTTGGTGGCAGGCTAAGAAACAACAACAGTGTTACCTGGATTCTGGCTGCTCCAGACACATGACAGGCGTCAAATCAAAGTTCCTTAGCCTAGTATAAAGGTGGTAGAATCACAATGGGCAACAACGAAAAATTATCACAAAGGTAAAATAGGTAACGGTACATCTATCTTGAAGATGTGTTAAATGTGATAATCTGCACCATAATCTGAATTAAATCAGCCAGTTATGTGATGAAGAAATGAATGTTGATTTTGATTCCGACTTATTCAAAAATGTTGGCCAATTATCTTTTTATGCTGAGAACACTATAAGTACCTCTAGAGTCTCTGAACTAATTCATATAGATTCGTTTGGACTAATGATATTGCAAGTTTAGATGATAAGAAATATTGTCTTGAATTGATTTTTGATTACCCTAGATACACGTGGATATATTTACTTATCTTATTTCTTCTGGATCTGACACTATGTTCACTATTTGTAAATTTGCACGATTCCAATTCAAATTCAAAAGAATTTCATTTAAAAGCTGTTAAAAATGATTTTAAGGTATTTTGTTACACACTTCACGGTTTAGTCTATGACTTCCAACTAATGATAATCTTGAGTCAAAGGGAAATTCGGATGCAGATTACACTGGTAATCTAGTTGATAGAAAAATTACCAGTGGAACTAGTTTTATGTATAAAAATTCATTAGTTGCATCACATTTTCAAAGAAAATATCTACATATTTTTCATTCCAACTGATTTTCAAATTAACAAACATTTTTATTATAAAACCCCTTCAAGAAAATAGTTTTTCTTAACCTTGTTTCGGGTTAGTCATTTTAGAAAATTTGATCTCATAATTACTTTTGGATTTGATTTTAAATGACTATATTAACTAATCTGCCTCCCTACTGATTATCGAAAAGATAAATAATGATTGAAAAAGTGATGAGTGTTGATATTAATCATATATTATGACTTGAGATGTTATATTTAGTAAATTTCTTTAAAAATTTAAACAAGATTTGTAATAAGTTTTGATGGGTAAAAATTCCATGACCATCTTGATTTCTATCATATTTCTATCGACCATCACTCATTAAAGTCCAATATAGTATGTCAATATGTGGTATTTTAAGAAGGAAATTATTCGTTTTCATTTTATTTTATCTTTTAGCAAGAAAACATCCAAAGTATTCACTCTCATTTAAAAGTCCTTAGGATTATGCATGGGTCAGATACTTGGAATTTTTGATTATGTGCTTTCATGTTCATTTAAAAGTCCACACGGTTATGCATGTATGGAACAAATAACAAAATTGATTATCAAATAGAGAAGTTTATTCTAATCCCATTGAAAAGTCCTCACGGTTATGCGTGGTTATAAGATGCTAGATTCATTTTTTATTTTTATTTTAAATTTGGGAATACTGCTAATCTCATTTAAAAGTCCTAACGGTTATGCATGGTTAGCAAAAAATTCAAATTCCTGACATAAATATACCAGACACAGTTATATGGTTTTACATCATCCTTATCATTCTAAAGTGGAATATGCGTATAATAGAGTATTTATGATTTTTGTTTGATTTTTTTAATGAAATTTAATATTTATACTTGATTGGGTATTAATATGTATTAATATCTATCACTTTATCTCTATTTTTCTAACACTATTACACTTTTGCTGATAACAAAAGAGAGAGAGAAAAGTTAAGATTTTGGCAAATAAAGGTCAAATATTTTATTTTGTACTTTCTATTTGCATATTTTTATTTATTTTCATGCATATATGAAGAGGGTGCTTTATTGTAGAGAGGGAACATTAAAATAGGGGAAGCAAATTGAGTTATCAAATATATTTAATAAATTCAAAATCTTTAATATATGTTTCTTACCATCAAAAGGGGGAGATTGTTGAATATGCTAGTATATGAATTTTTTTTGATGATAATAAACATATATATATATATATATATTCATTTAAATGTATTTGCTATTGTACTATTTTATTTTCACATAATTAAAAATATTTGCTGAATAAAATAAATAACACATAATTTAAAATTCAAACATATATTTTATTTAAACAAATAATTTATTACAATTTTGAATAGTACAAATTTTTGCTCTCACTATATATACAAAATTCAATTACAATACATTTCAATTTACATAACTATCCTCACTACATATCACTCGTTCACTCATATTTATTCTTCAGCTGTATTCTCATTTATATCCTGCATATCTGCAAAACAAACACCGACGTGGTAAAATTGAAAATGAAATATTTTTGCAGGGTAAAATAAAATGTTTTTTTGAAAATATTATATGCCTCAGTTATTTGGGTTGTTCGTCATCATATTTATTTTGAATTCATCATACACTAACAACTTGTGAAATGCACAATGTATCACTGTACATGCCACAAGGCCGTGCACACCGGTATACACCTGATAAAACTGCAGGGACACGTGAGCACAAGGTCAAACCAAATCAAAATCTAGGTTCAACTAAAGTGCAATACAAATAAAGTCACGACACAAACACAAGGTCAAACCTGAGGCAAAGCTAGGTTCAACTCAGGAGCAATACAAAAAAGCCACAAAATTGTCGAGTACTAGAATCGAAAAATCAATATAAAACAAGCCTCGACCAAAAATTTAACGACTACACATGAAAACGACTCAACCATTCAAACTCAAGTGTCAACCAGAATTCAACACAGAGGTCAATGTAACTCAGACCAAAGGCACAATAATTATACACAAATATACATTATATATGTATATATATATATATATGTTTGTATGTGCACAGTTATCATTAAAATGAAATGATCAACGAGGAACAGATAGCATCTCGAGTTCCAGAGTGCTAAGGCAACCCAGTCCAAGTGAACAAGTTCAATGTCAAAAACAAACCAGTTCAAGTTCAAGACAATGACATAAAGTAAAAGGCTCGGCTAAACTGATATACATGTGTAGTGAAAACCAGAGATTCAAGCATGTGCACTAGAACTGGAAACAAAGCAATGCAAAACTTTCAGATGAACGTAGCATATGTTCAACCAAGTGGATCAATACCTTAAGTACAAAACAGGTTACATATTGCAATGCACACTACAAGACCAAATACAATTAAATTTAAGTATGTGGAACAAAACCAAGTGCAAATTCTAGTGAAACAAAGGACTTAGAAAACCAGAGAATAGATATGATAACTAGCACTTGAAGCAAATTTTCAGTTCATCATATACATAAAGACCAGAACATACACACACACACCCATATGCATATGGTCAGGCAGTGTCGAAGACAATGAAAGTCTCAACATACATAAATACATGAACACACATGTATACATATATGTGCAGTACACAACAATTAAACATAAAGATCATCAAGGATGCAACTCAAGTCAAACCAAACTAAAATTACAAACAGCAACAAGCATGATGATATACAACAGAGAGGACTGCAATAACACATACACACACATGCATATGTATGTATGTACATATACGGTGGTAACACAAATAATAACATATCAAAGCATTCCAGAGGAACAGAACAACATAGACTCGAAAAAATGGAATTCAAGATGAATGCAAATCATCATAATGGAGTTCAACATGGACTGATACAAGTGCACTCAACATAATCAGTTGTAGTAACAAAATCTAGTGATTCGAGCTCAAGCAATTATCAAAAGCTCAAAGACATATGGTATAGGACAGTTTCAAAGCAACATGATTACCATAACATGAATGTCCAAGCTAAGTAGACAAATGAAAATGCAGAACACACACACAGACGCACACACATATATATGTGTGTGTATACATGGTGCTCAACAAATTGCAACTGGAAATGAAGCCAGTAGAAAATACTTCCAAGACTCTAAATGTACATGAATACATATGAAGATCAATGAAGATTCAACAAATTCATAAACCAATGGTCAACTACAGAACAAGTGAGCAAGTGACTATGATCAAGCAACATAGCAACATGATGAAATCAAATCATAACAGGAAGGAGTTGAATGAGTCAAACATTTTCAAAAAGAGGTATATATAGTCAATTTTCTCAAATTCAAATGAAATGCTCAAGAAACCGATGAACATGCCACAAGAGACAAATTCAAATCAAAGGATCATAAAGAATGGAACCAAGTCCAAAGTCCATATTATCACAATTTTAAATACCAAAGTCAGAGCCGTGGTGACCAAGGTAGAATCGAACAAGTCAAAATCAAAGTCGTGGTAATTAAGCATAGTACATCAGAAAATATAAGAATTGAAAAAGTCAGAAAACATCACTAGCATTCAATCAAAAATCAGCGGCCGAGTTAATTAACAGATGAATTCAAATGAAAATATTTGAACTATAATTTAGGAAATTCAACCCTATTTAAACCATTAACATCATCGACATTAAAACGTATTCGAGTGAAAACAAATACCAGAGCTAGCTAAGTCAGGAACAAACATATAATTCCAATCAATGTCAAGAAAATTCAAATCGAACAAGAAAATCACATACCAAATCACAACATCGATCTCGACTTAATTGATGCAGTCGTGAACAAATTAATCGATCAAAGAAAGAAATCAAAACATCCGCTATCAATTCAAGCGGCAGCCTCATCTGGAAAGCCCTAATTTTTGACAGAGAAATAACTGTTCTCAAGCAAAAGAAAATGAGGTAGAGGATACGGGATGAAGATATACAAGAGGATAAAAAGAAAAGGGGATTTTTTTTCAAATTTTTATTGGGCCAGTTTTCTCTATTTGGGTTTGGTATATTATATAGGGTTTTGTGTTTTTTATTTTTTTTTATTTTGTAATTTTCTTTTAAACTTATGTATAATTCTAATCTTGTGACTAGGGGACGAATTACGGCGGTGTAGTTCGAGAATTCGCAACTCAGTGGTTGAGTTATGGCAGGGTTTTGAGTGTAGAGTTAGGTCAGTCGATAGCGGGTGTTGCGAGTTTACGTGTGTAAGCGTCTGACTACTTAATTTCTAGTAGAAACCTTAGGGGCAGCACGTAGGCAGGGTCTTGCAGAAGCTGGGTAAATCTATGTTGTTCTATTTTTGCTTTTAATATTCTGCTATTATCTGTGCTGCTATTATTATGCTATTAACAGTGCTGCTATTATTTTATATATTTCCACATTAAATTTTTATTATTAGTAGTATCACCCTATTCAACCCCCCTCTAGGGTGAAACCGGTCCTACAATACATGTGTATATATAAGGTTATGAATCTTTAATATTACTTGTCCACTACTATTTATATATTAATATGTTACTTGCATACTTTCTAGCTGTTGATCTTCCTCAAGCTTGAGATGTTATATGTAGTACTATTAATATATTGACCAGACAAGGTAAGATACATTCACGTATTTGTTGATCTTCCTTAAGGTATGTGGATTATACCTAGGTCATCGTGAAATGGTAGGTACGAGCGAATAATCTCTTTTCATTTGTTGATCTTCTTCAAGGTCGAGATGAGATTAGGACAAGGACTATGGGTTAGAAGTTGTATATGTACAACCGATAAGGTATTATACATCACACGTAGGCCTATAATTTTTTGATCTTCCTCAAGGTTAGAATCCCAAGGCATGCGAGTTCTAACATACCCCAAAGAAATCGAAGGATTTCTATGTTTTAGGGTTTCGAGAAATATGAAAGTATAGTAGGAGCTTATTATATAAATGTGATTGAACATTTAACCTATGTAATAAAAAAACATTTGTTATGTTTATCCTAGTCTATTTAAATTAAACTTGCAACAGTATGACTATCTAAGACTATTTCAGAAAATAATAAGCTCATCGAACCAAAGTATATTGACTGACTAAGTGCAATTAAGATAGCACTCACATATCAATGTTTATATCGTCAATAACCGAACCTTTAAGAGAGAAACTCATTAAGGAAGCTAACCTGGAGACAGTTAAGTCTTATATCATATGGGAAGTTGACTACGAAAACACACAAATTTTGTGTTGTCTACTTTAGACACGCCATTACAAAAGAAATACAAACATATGCATGTCCATAAAATCTTCGAAAAGCCCAAAGCTTATTTTAGGGGGGGTTCCATAGGGTATCAGATTAATAAGAAGTTGTTCAACCGAACATAGATAAGGTCAGCCACGACCGCATTGGGGATTTTGTTTTTGAAATGAAAAGCTATATTGATAGATTTTTAGAGCCGGATGTGAAAATAAGCAATGAAATGCAAGTGGATTTGATCCTAAGCTCACTACCTCTGTAGTTTGAGTTGTTCATACTGAATTCAATGTTAACCAGTTTAGCGTAAACCTCATCAAGCTAATCAATATGTTGAGGTTAGCCGAGGATTTATTTACGGATCAAAACACAGTGTTGGCTGTAAAGTGTAAGGATGTGTCTTTGAAAAGTATGAAAAAATGAAAGTGGGGTTCTAAGAAAGGCAAGAAGAATGTTGCTATTGAAAAAGTTAATGTCACTATTGTCACAAGAAGGGGCATTAGAAGCGCAATTGTCCAACCTATTTGAAGACGGTCAAAGAAAGGAAACCGTTTATTCCGCTCCTCGAGGTATGTTTATGATTCACAATTATTTTGCAATCAATAACTTATTTAGGATTTTAGATACTACATCTAGAACTCATATCTGTAATTTGTTACAGGGACTTAGAGATGGACAGAATAATGTGGTGAAGGGTGCAATAAGGCTTCAAGTTGCTAATGGATCTATTATAGGTTTGACTATAGTTGTGACTATCACTTGACTTTTCCAAATGATTTAATTTTGTTTCGTTGTTTTTATTTTAAAATTTTATTTGTAGTATTATATCTATTTATAGATTGTTTGAGACAAGTTATTGTTTTAATATAATATTATGAATATTGTATTTGATGGAAATAATATTTGCAATGGTGTTTTAGATAATGACAGTAATGTACTTAATTAAAATCATGTATGTGTTGTTAATAAATCTTCTATTGACATTAGTAGTTATTTAAGGCACTCTAGGTTAAGTCCTATTAGTGAAAAAAGACTGCACAAACTTGAAAACGAAGGTTCTCTACCATAGTGACCAAGCATCTCTTCGGTGGGTGAAACGAAAGAGTTAATGAAATCTTGGTCTCGTACATACTTATTTTGTGGCCCATTTCCCATAGTGACCAAGGACAATGCAACTTATTTTGTTACTTTTACTAATGATTTCTCAAGACAAGGACATGTATATCTTATGAAGAATAAATCCAATGCCTGTGAGGAATTTAAAGAGTATAAGAATGAAGTAGAAAATCAGATGAACTATTAAATTAAAAATACTTCGATCAGATCAAGGAGATGTTTTGACGACCCGTCTCCTCGACCCTCAAAAATCAACACTAATACATCCATGGCATTTCATGTGTCGTAAATCCAAGTGTCAGGAAGGTAGATTATCAGGGGTAAAATAAAGTAAAGATAAAAGATAGAAACACAAATTCTCATTTGATTATATATAAATAGAAAGTACATACAACCACTCTCACTAAGGTACATGTAACGACCTGGATTTTTCGATCTCCAAAATTCTAGATAGTTAGGGAAAAATAGAAAGAGAAAGAAGATAAGAAGATAAGAAAATACCATCATCTCACATTCGCAGCGGATAAAATATAATAACAAATATAATAGTTATACAAAAGAAAAATGTATTTGTACACTTATATTTTTATACATCAGAGTTACAACCATTACCCATCACTGGACAGTTTAAAACAATATGTCCTAGTTATACAATAATATATCTCAACAGGGAAACACTCCATACGTTCCTTCCCTCCAACTCGTCTCCTGAGCTCCAGAACGGCCTTACCTGAAAATCTGTAATACTCGGTCTAACCCGAGCATTACATCAAAGTAACATCCGGGTCAGGCTGGAAACCAACGTGAGTAAACCCATCTAATATGGAACACAAAAGCATACAACTTATATAAACCAGGGTAACTTGTATCAATTTACAACTTCACAAGTCGTTATAGACATCACTTACATTACACATCAATTTCTAAGTACCAAACTTAGATTAAATGATCAAATTTAATTAAATCATTCCATACTAGCTTATTGATTTCACAAATCAATTTACAAAGAATCGAAGTGGTTTCGGGTATTTAATAATACCCGACTCCGGTCTCTTCGAATTCAACTTCCATCTAATCCACCATTATTTAAGTGAAACACGATTCAACCTTAAATATAAGATGTCACTTTAATATAGCAATTCATCTACGACAGATAACCACACAATCACTGTACAAGACAAACATATCATATCACAAACATTTCATATCAGAAATACCAAACAATCATTCATAAGCAAGATTTATTAGTCGCCCATTACTAATTAAATTAAATTAATTATTTAAATCATTTTTTTAATCTTTCTTACTTAACAATAATAAATAAACAAACATAATTTAATCTCCCCTAATTATCCTCTCTAATTACATTTCGTAATTAGCCTTAAATGAACACATTCATTAATCAACCTTGATTAATCACATTCAACAATTAATTATTCTTAATTACTTACATTAATTAATTAACCTCTTAATTAATTAATAAATCCTTTAATTAATTATACAAAAAAAATTTAACACTTAATTACTTCCACTAAGTAATTATTCTCTGATTACTTTCCATCAAGTAATTACCCATTGTTTAATTATATCCTGTAACTATCCATTAATTACTTCATTAAGTAATTATCATTAAATAAATCACATTTAATAATTACCCCTTAATTAATTACATTAATTATTCTCTATTAACAAATTTCCTTAATAATTAATATAAATAAATCAATACCTTAAATTGATTCACAAACTATCAACTAATTGCCTTAATAATTAAATTAATTATTTATCCCCTTAAATTGATTACATTAATCAACTTACCATCTTATTTAATAGTCTGTATCTTGCATTATTTAAATCATCTTTAAAAACCTATAGGAATTACCTACTATATAATAATCTAAATAAACAATTCCAAAACATTTGAAATTTTGAAAACTTGTTTCATCCGCTAATGCTTTGATTTAGATCGTGCTTTATACTTCTTTTGAAACTTATTTGCTTAGATAAATTTTGAAACTTGATTTCTTATTTATCAACCCAGCATAATACAAGGATATTGATCCAAGCACAATCATAATTTACTCGAGCTAATCCAGTTCCTACCGAAGTCGAAACTCACACCATAATCCTTCGAGACAAATGTGACTTCTCCTCGAGCCAAACATGAGAAGATCAATCTTCCCCAATGCTTCAACAGAAATACCGCGAACACCTGAACCCCAAACCTTGTGCATGGAATTCGGGTGCACATGCACCTATCACCGGTGATGTTTCGGCATCAACGACCACCATCCACAAATCCTCGCTGACTACCTCAACCCATCAAATTATCCAGATACTATAATCGAGCACAAATAAAAATTGAACTCCTTAGAGCCCATTGGAACCAATTTGATCGGGCCAAATCTTCCTCTCGCCGCCACCTACGTTCACCTGAATACTCGCAGCTCCATCCACAACTGCGCCATGACGTTGTGCAACTATTTAACCTACTCCGGTCAATCATGATACATAGTTGGTGATGCGGTTGCTCCAAAAAAAACATTGATCGAAAAGTGCCTAAAACCCTATAATCTCCTTGCTGTGCTTCCCTGGTGATGTACGAACCCTCCAACTATTTTTACCGAGCACACCGACCAAGATCATGCTCCATTGACGAACTCGACATCACCCACAATCTTGATTGTCGAAATTTGAAGAGCAAGCATTTCTTGTTCAACTCGGAATATCTCAACGGCCATGATTTTAAAAATCATGAAATTTATACTGAAAATCATGTTTTCGGCGATCGAACACAATTCTATAATCAAAACTAGAAATTTTAATATTTGATTTTTTTCCATCTATTAATAATCTTCACTGTGTTTTTTTCCCTTCTGCAACTTTACTTATCAGTTAATCTAAAAATATTTAAAGGATCTAATTTAGTTATCACTAACAATTTAGCTTCAAGAATCAAAATTTCAGATCATTTAATGAAGAGGTATGAATTTTGATCACAAACCTGGAGCCTGTTTCTCAACAGTATAGGTTATATACTTAGCTCTGATATTTATAGATAATTTAATTTTTTTATATGTACAAGGACTTTAATCTACCCATATTCTCATCCTTACAGCATTACTTAAAACCTTATCTCCAATATTCAAGATAAATCAGAGATTAATTTGGTAGATGGCGATGTTTACCCTCTATTTTTAGTTTTGATCAGAGGATTTTCTTCCATATTCCAGTCAAGTAAATTTAACACACACATATGTATGCTTAAAACCATTTTTGAACATCATGCACATCCTAATTCAGACCATTCTTATAAAATCATCGCATATTGGTTCAAGATTTATCAGATTCTCCAAGTTAACTCACCTTATGTCCTGGAGCAGTTTTGATGATGATTTGAAACCTGATCTGTTTTGTTCGAGATGATCTGATGTTGATCTACTTGCCTTCAAGTTTGATTTTGAATTTTGCTTTGAGTTTAATTTGAGCTTGATTTTTTTTAAATTTATATAGTAACTTTATACAAGTATGTCTTAACCTTTAAAGAAATATATATATATATATACACACACACACACACACACCTACATATTGTATATTACGATTAGAATTAATCATTTTTATAAATTTTGAAAAGATAGATTTTTCCCAAATTAACAATTATAAAAGAAGATTATTAAATTACTATTGTCAAATTTCAATAATTTAATATCTCTCCAGGTATTTATAATTTAGCATTTATTATAGTCTAATTCATCTGTAAACACATACACACACACAGATATATATATATCAAAATTTTATTTGTTCAATCAATAAACTGGTATTTTAATGGAGAAAATTAGTTAGTTATCCAATTACCGGATGACCAAAAATCCAGGTTATCACATTCCTCCCCCTTTCAAATCTTTTCGTCCTCGAAAAGGAACGAAACCAGAATTTATTAAAATTATCCTTTTAAACCCCTTTTAACTATAAACTTCTTTTTATTCAAAACTTGAAAACTCTTTAAAATCTATATAATATTACCAAAATAGTTTTATATAAAAAAAATACTTTTATAACTCGATGTTTCCACAAGTCCATCTTTGTTCTCACAGAAATTCGGTCATACGTTGATCAGGCGTAGGACTGAAAATCTACAAGTACTTGGTAAACCCGTTTTCAACATCCAGTGAAAATACTTGAAAAATAATTTTTATTGAAAATAATTTTAATGAAAATATAGAAAACATTTTTGAAATCGAGGAAATATCTTTGGTAAGAATGCTCTGGAAATCATCACCCCCATCCATGGTCGCAGTTAACCCAATGGTTACGTTGCCATCCCGAAAAAATCCATAGATAACTATAGGCCTCCGCGCCCCTCGATTACACCATGGAACCCGCTATAGATCGCAGCTACAACTGGGGTTACGTTGCTATCACGGCAAAAACCTATATAACTGTAGGCCTCAGCGCCCTCGAATTTCGCTGCCAAAAGAACAAAACTTCTCCACTCCACTTTACCATAGATCGCAGCCTACCGATGTTACGTTGCCTTCCCGGAAAAATCAAGTGTAGACTGTTGACACTCACCTCCACACGATTTCCGCTATGGTCCACACAGTAGATCGCAGCGACATCGAGTTACACTGTCGTCATAGCATAACCCAAATGCCTCTGTAGGCATCAGCGCCCTCGACTTTCGCTATCCAATAATCCTCAGGAACTAGTTTGTCCGGACTCCTCACAGGATCAACTTTAGAACCTCCCCCTTAGAGGCTTAAGGCAGTACCAACCTATGGTACTCCTGAGAAGTTCATCCTAAGGGAGCGCCTTTTTCTCCAGAGCCATTTTCAAAACACTTTATACTATACACATATATCATCTTCCAAATCATACGCCTAGTATGAATCTCATATAAATGTCCTTTCTCAAAATCGATTATCCCAAAATCGATAATTCTCAAACTAGGCTTTCCAAATTCCAAAATTGATTTTAACCAAAAATCAAAAAGCCTTTCCAAATCCAAAGGTTCCCAAGACCTTTTTAAAATCATTCTCACAAGATCCTTTATATATATAGAGATATATATATATATAACTTTGAAAAATCTTTGGATCATTTCAAACTTGTATAAAACCCTTTTATACTCAAATATTTTCAAAACCCTTTCTTTTGGCTTTAGGTTCAATAAGGGGAGATTTATCTTATAAAACAAAGATATATCTTTGTTTATTTCAAATCAAATATTCAAATTTGATTACTCTGTAAGTCACTTACCAAATTACTTACTTCCATAATCAAATATCTTTGTTTATTTCAAATCAAATATTCAAATTTGATTACTCTGTAAGTCACTTACCAAATTACTTACTTCCAATTTCTATTTATTTCATCATATATTTCACAAAATATATTTTCATTTCAAAAACCATTTTACAATTCTTATCCATAAATTCCCAATATTAATTTCATTCAAACCGTACGATGTACACATATCATCAGTGCGCTATACCAATCTGATCGCTCACTCGACCACAGAATTTCACCTCCGAATTAGTATCGTCCGCTCGACTCCCTAGTGCGGACTCAGATCTGGTTTCTTGATCAGAACCCGTCATTCTCCTTGTGTAGTCATAACTATGATAGAGAATATCCAGAACCAATCAACAATCCATATCCAAGTTCGCCGTCGAAAATCGAGCAAAAAACCCCAATTCGGATCGACATAACTACCTCGAAATTCTGTGCTCGAATCTGGATCAAATCACTATGCGAATAGAATAATATACGTACATCCTACGTATTTATCTTTATTGATTATTAACCAAATCAATCCCCTTTTCTATTCACATTTATTTTGATTTTTATTTATCTATCCACAATTTCTTCAATCCCAACCGGATTATTACTATATTTATAAACGCTTTGTGCTCTGACCAGCTTAAATTTTGAAAATAGCTTGAAGAATTTAAAAATAGATGAGAAGTTGAAAATCAATTATTAATTTATAAAATAGCTGTAAAATAGTTAAGTAATTGTAAAATAGTTGAAAAATAGTCAAATAATTATAGAAATTTTAAATAGTGGCAAAATAGTTGTAAAATAGTACTTAGTTATAAAGTAGTTGAAAAACAGTAATTAATTTATAAAACAGTTGAAAAATTGATAGATAGTTTCAAAAATAATTATAAAACTAGTATAAAATAGTTTGGCTTTAAAAAGAAAGATTTTAGATAGTAAATAGCTTGGAAAATAATTTTATACTAAAACAATTATTTTGAAAATAATCCAGAGCCAAACTGTTCAATTTCCAACCTCCATTCCAACAATTCAATTTGAATTTCCACTTCCATTTAAATTGACTCAATTCCAATTTATTTCTTTTCCAACCTTTTAAAACTTAAAACAAAAATGGCGTCCATTCTGGTTCCAGGCGATTAATTTTCCTCCTCCTTTGCGTCCATTCTCTGTTCCCCTTCATGCCCTCTTCCCCATCTCGTCTCCTGTCCCCCTCATCCACGCGCTCTGGTCGTGTGTACAGTGCAATGGCTGATGCTGTTGGTGCTAGCCCTGACCTGCTTTCGCCCCATGTTTTCCCGCCCCTCTCTGTTAACACTCTGACTCCATCGATACCTTTTACTCGATCCTGCTTACGTGAAGATTTCGTGAGCGCATCCGTTCCATCCCCCTTGGAATTTGCTGCGTCACTCCCTAATTCAGCTATGAATGTCGAATCTCATCCCAGTCGCTTTAAGGGTATTCTTGCCTCGGGATCGCTGGTATCGCAATCCACCCTAGCTGTAACGTGTGACGCATCTGCGGAGGCATTTGGTTTAGCGGATAAGTTATCTGCTTCGTCAACTCCAGGTGAGCCCTTATTTCTCCCTCCGATTGGAACTACTGAGTGTGTCAACCGAAGTATTGGTTGTGTATTGGGTTCTTGTGTTAAGGATACTAGATCTAAGAGCAGTGTGGAACTATCGGTTCCATCTTTGTCTTCGTTGGCTTGCGACATTTCTGTGGTTAGCTGTGGCACACCTCATGCTCGACAAAATGCTAGTTTGGATTTCCCCTTGAGTAACAGTCCTACATTAATACACTCCGTGTTGGTTAGTTCTGGTGTAATTGTTGATGTCACACCTGAGGCTCCTCTGATTAGGCCATCTCTCAATGCTAATGGAAATGATTCTGGCATACCACCTGCTCGACAAAATGCAAATACTAGTTTTGAACCTGTGCTCAATGATGTCATGCCTGGAACTTGTGTGAAAACTGCATCGCACATTGTTTCTAGTGAGGAATGTCGTACTACTGCCCCTAGCACTTCGGTTCCTAGATCGTGGTCTTCCCTCTTTACATCCATGCCCCGAAATGCGGGCGTATATGAACCGGTTGACTTCGAGATTGTTGAGGTTGATGGAGTTATGATCCCGCCCCCCTGTGTTATGCAAGCGGGTATGGATTTTTGGTCTGAATACGTTGTAGGATTCTTTTTGGACCCTAAGCATCGATTCCGTGATGTAGCTGCTGTTTGTCGTAGGGCCTGGAGATTGCAAGGAGGACTTAGAGTTAAGTTGGTCGATTCCTTGTACTATCTTTTTTTCTCCTCCCCTGAGGATCGTAGACGTGTTCTAGAGTCTGAACCCTCCTTTTTTGACGGCCAACCTTTTATACTTACCCCCTGGTCGCCGACGATAGCAAGTGTTCGTGAGCAAGTTTTTTCGGTCCCTGTTTGGGTTTATTTTTCCCAAATTCCCTCTGCTTTACAGCCGTTGCTTGGCTTGAATTGGCTTGCGTGCAATATTGGAAAATTGAAATGCTTTGATACTAATACGGTTGCGCGTGACAAGCTTGTTTTCGCCAAAGCCTTGATTGAGATTACTCCCGACAAGCCTCTTCCCACCTCTATACCTGTTCAGCTAGCTGTTGGTCATGTGGCCAATGTTCGTGTACGTTATGGATGGGTCCCTGATATTTGTTCCTCTTGTCATTCCTTCGGTCATACTGATGCTGTATGCGTGCGCTCTGAGGTTCCTGCTGCTGCTCCTAAAATTCCACTGCCCCGTCCTCCCCTTAGGAAATGGGTTCCCAAGGCCTCTCTTGAAGCTGCTGTCTCTGATTCTCCCCCTTCCTTAGTGCCTCCTGTTTCCCCGGATCTTGGTACTGTTCCTCCCGCTCCCCCTTTGGCTCCGATCCTCTATCCGTCTCTCGTTGTTTGGGTCAAGTCTGAGCTCTCTTGGGTTGATTGTCGTACTGATATGAGATACAATCCAGTGGATAACACATATTTTCGATATATATCTGATGATTTACTGGATCTTCGATGTCTTTTCTATTGCATTTCTGGTGATTCCTTGGTACTAGACGAGGACGGTGCATATGCTATGTCGAATTCTGAGATTCTTGCTGACCCTGACTGGGAACGATCTTTTGTCTACTCTTCTTGCAGTGACTGTTATGACCCTTCCCTTGCTGTTCTTTTTCGCCCCTTTATTGGACGTCTGGATGGTGGACCTATGATTTCTTCCAAGGAAGATGAGGGTGCGACTGTTTCTTCCTCAGCTGAGGAGAACTAGCGGTGATATTTATTTATAGTAGATGTGACGTATCTGTCATGCTCCTGTTCTGTATTTGTCTTTACATTTTGTAGTTAAGGTGTCTTTGCCTTACTCCTGTACTTCAACTTTATTACTTTCGTAATAAAAGTGGTCGGTCCACTATAAAACCGTCGGCCATGCCAAAAAATTTAAATAACTTCAATTTCCATTGAAATTGATTTAATCCAATTCAAGTTGAATTAATTCTCAATTTCCTCCCAATATCAAATCAAATTCCAGTTGAATTTTAAACCTATTCAACTTTAATCACAATTCCAAATTATTCAGATCAATTTGGACTAATTTCAAATTGAATCCATTTCAATTTCGAATCAATTCCAGCTTGAATTAATCCCAATTCCCATTTGAATTTGAACTCATTCATCTTCAACTTCATTTCAAATAATCCAATTCAAATTTTCCCATTTGAATTCTTAAACTTATACATCTTTAATCACCATCCCAATTAATTCAAATCTAATCCAATTTGAACTAACTTAATTTAAATCTCAACTTTAAACCATCTCGAATTATAAATTCGAGTTAAATTTTAAATGTTCGTTTAACCTCTTAAACCAAATTATCCTTACTTAAAGCTTCTAAATAATTTAATTCCGAGTCTCCGTATATTCTAATTAAATTACCCTCTACTTCTTCATAAACTTATTTCTAAGTTCAAATCATAGTTCAAACCCTTATTAAACAACTCGTTCTTTGAAATTCAATTTATTCCCAAATTTAAATTTGAAACTAATCCTTAACAATTTGAACTTCCAAGTTCCTTTGAACATTCAAAACTTAAGTTCAAAGTGATTTCACTTTCACAAGTTCACTTTTAATCTTAGAATTCAATTTATTACCCATTCATCTCAAAAATGGATGTATTACCACACTTTATTTCTTCATTCATTTAAACAAATCCAATTTCAGCTTAAATAACAACAGGTTGGTATCATTCAAATTATTTTAAAACATCCATCCATTTCCAATTTCTAGATCTCAAATCCGTTTTGAGATCACACAAACTCCAAATTCAGATCAAACATTTAACTTCACAAGTTAAATCTTAATTTCATCTTGAAATTTTCAAATCAAGTTGATCATTCAAACTTATTTAACTTCTTCCAAGTTAAATTCAATTTACTTAATCCAGTCAAATTCACACAATTTGAATTCCCATTCAAATTTTAAACTTCAGATTAATATCCTTCCCGCTTAAGTTTAAAACCTACTTCACTTTGGGTTTCACATCACATTCCAAGGAAAATTCAAAACTCTACCTTAGAGTTTATTTCATATTTATTTCCTTTACACACCAGGTTACTTTTAAATTTTAAACCACCTTTGGTTTTAAATTCAAACAAATTTCTTTTAAAATTTTCAAACAACCCTTGTTTGAAATAGGACCCTTTCATTCGAATATACTAAATAACATTTCTCATTTTAATGTAAGATCATATTCAAAATAGTTTGAATAATATTACTTCCTTTAACATTTTGAAACCAATTCAAATGTTTAAATTTAGAATTCAGAACTTCATAATTTGAAACCCACTTTAATTTAAATCCTTTCAAATTAAAAAGTTACTTTCTTTAAATGGTTACTTCCTTAAAACATTTTATTGTGTATTGGAAAACAAACATCCCATTATTAAACACAATAACCATTCTATTTCTCTGGCTTGAAACCAATTCTAATTCATCTCATTTTGAAATTCTTCCCCAACTTTAAGATTTAATTTCAGTTTGAATCCATTTCAAACTTATCTTTAATTTAATTTCTATTTGGTTGTATTCTATTTAATTCCACTATTTTAACAATCAATTACCTTAATATTTATTAGAAAGAAATATTGCTTTATGTATCAAAATATATTCATATATAAAATCATTTAAAAATTTTATATAAGAAAATAACAAGTACGCTCTCATATATATATATATATATATATATATATATATATATATTCAACTCATTCTAAGGTACCATTGACCCTATCCTTAATGAGTAATTCCACCAGAGCCAAGGTTCTCGCTTAACCTTCAGCTCTGATACCAACTGTAACGACTCGGATTTTTCGATCTCGAAAATTCCAGATAGTTAGGGAAAAGTAAAAGGAGAAAGAAGAAAAGAAGATAAGAAAACACCATCATCTCACATTCGCAGCGGATAAAATATAATAACAAATATAACAGTTATACAAAAGAAAACTGTATTTGTACACTTATATTTTTATACATCAGAGTTACAACCATTACCCATCACTGGACAGTTTAAAACAATATGTCCTAGTTATACAATAATATATCTCAGCACGGAAACACTCCATATGTTCCTACCTCCAGCTCGCCTCCTGAGCTCCAAAATGGCCTTACCTGAAAATCTGTAATACTCGGTCTGACCCGAGCATTACATCAAAGTAACATCCGAGTCAGGCTAGAAACCAGCGTGAGTAAACCCATCTAATATGGAACACAAAAGCATACAACTTATATAAACCCGGGTAACTTGTATCAATTTACAACTTCACAAGTCGTTATAGACATCACTTACATTACACATCAATTTCTAAGTACCAAACTTAGATTAAATGATCAAATTTACTTAAATCATTCCATACCAGCTTATTGATTTCACAAATCTATTTATGAAGAATCGAAGTGGTTTCGGGTATTTACTAATACCCGAATCCGGTCTCTTCGAATTCAATTCCATCTAATCCCCCATTATTTAAGTGAAACACAATTCAACCTTAAACATAAGATGTCACTTTTATACAGCAATTCATCTATGATAGATAACCACACAATCACTGTACAAGACAAACATATCATATCACAAACATTTCATATCAGAAATACCAACCAATCATTCATAAGCAAGATTTATTAGTCACCCATTACTAATTAAATCAAATTAATTATTTAAATCATTTTTTTAATCTTGCTTACTTAACTATAATAAATAAAAAAACATAATTTAATCGTCCCCTAATTATCCTCTCTAATTACATTTTGTAATTAGCTTAAATTAACACATTCATTAATCAACCTTGATTAATCGCATTCAACAATTAATTATTCTTAATTACTTACATTAATTAATTAACCCCTTAATTAATTAATAAATCCTTTAATTAATTGTACTGAAATTTTTTAACACTTAATTACTTCCACTAAGTAATTATTCTCTGATTACTTTCCATCAAGTAATTACCCATTGTTTAATTATATCCTGTAACTATCCATTAATTACTTCATTAAGTAATTATCATTAAATAAATCGCATTTAATAATTACCCCTTAATTAATTACATTAATTATTCTCTATTAATAAATTTCCTTAATAATTAATATAAATTAATCAATACCTTAAATTGATTTCACAAACTATCAACTAATTACCTTAATAATTAAATTAATTATTTATCTCCTTAAATTGATTACATTAATCAACTTACCATCCTTATTTAATAGTCTGTATCTACTCAGTTGCATTATTTAAATCATCTTTAAAAACCTATAGGAATTACCTACTACATGATCATCTAAACAAACAATTCCAAAACATTTGAAATTTTGAAAACTTGTTTCATCCGCTAATGCTTTGATTTAGATCGTGCTTTATACTTCTTTTGAAACTTATTTACTTAGATAAATTTTGAAACTTGATTTCTTATTTATCAACCCAGCATAATACAAGGATACTGACCCAAGCACAATCATCATTTACTCGAGCTAATCCAGTTCCTATCGAAGTCGAAACTCACACCACAATCCTTCGAGACAAACGTGACATTCTACTCGAGCCAAACACAAGAAGATCCATCTTCCCTAATGCTTCAACAGAAATACCGCGAACACCTGAACCCTTAACTTTATGCACAGAATTCGGGTGCACATGTCCCTATCGCCAGTGATGTTCGGGGATCAACGACCACCATCCACAAATCCTCGCTGACTACCTCAATCCATCAAATTATCCAGATACTATAATCGAGCAAAAAATAAAAATTGAACTCCTCAGAGCCCATTGGAACCAATTTGATCGGGCCAAATCTTCCTCTCGCCGCCACCTACGTTCACCTGAACACTCGCCGCTCCATCCACAGCTGCGCCATGACGTCACGCAACTATGTAACCTACTCCAGTCAATCACGATACATAGTTGGTGATGCGGTTGCTCCAGAAAAAAGTCATTGACCGGAAAGCTCCTAAAACCCTATAATCTCCTTGCCGCGCTTCCCTGGTGACGTACGGACCCTCCAACTATTTTTACAGAACACTCCGACCCAAGATCATGCTCCATTGACGAACTCGACATCACCCACAACCTTGATTGTCGAAATTTGAAGAGCAAGCATTTCTTGTTCAACTCGGAATATCTCAACGGCAATGATTTTAAAAATCATGAAATTTATACTGAAAATCATGTTTTCGGTGATCGAACACAATTCTACAATCAAAACTAGAAATTTTAATATTTGATTTTTTTCGTCTAGTAATAATCTTCACTGTGTTTTTTCCCTTCTGCAACTTTATTTATCAGTTAATATAAAAATGTTTAAAGGATCTAATTTAGTTATCACTAACAATTTAGCTTCAAGCATCAAAATTTCAAATCATTTAATGAAGTGGTAGGAATTTTGATCATAAACCTGGAACCTGTTTCTCAACAGTACAGGTTATATACTTAGCTCTGATATTTACAGATAATTTTTTTTTATATATACAAGGACTTTAATCTACCCATATTCACATCCCTACAGCATTACTTAAAACCTTATCTCCAACATTCAAGATAAATCAGAGATTAGTTTGGTAGATGGCGATGTTTACCCTTTGTTTTTAGTTTTGATCAGAGGATTTTCTTTCATATTCCAGTCAAGTAAATTTAACACACACATATATATTCTTAAAACCATTTTTGAATATCATGCACATCCTAATTCAGATCATTCTTATAAAAACATGGCATATTGGTTCAAGATTTATCAGATTCTCCAAGTTAACTCACCTTATGTCCTGGAATAGTTTTGATGATGATCTGAAACCTAATCTGTTTTGTTCGAGATGATCTGATGCTGGATTTTGATGTTGATCTACTTGCCTTCAAGTTTGATTTCGAATATTGCTTTGAGTTGAATTTGAGCTTGATTTTTTTTCCTTTGCCTGACTCTAGTTGAATATGCTGTTTGGATTCATTTTCTGTTTTTGCTTATTTTCTTACAGTTTTTGTTTTAATTTTTTTTTCTTTTATTAATTTTCAAGTTAGTAAGAAGATGAGACATGCCACTTGTTAAGTTGCATGTTAATATTATTACATTTGTTTTAATGTTTATTAAGATTTGTTACACTTGTCTTATATTCATGCACAAATTAAATTTTAAATGTTAATAAAAATCTTATATGTTATATTTACCTTATGTTTAAAATATTACACATGTTTAAATTTATGCTAAGATCTTTTATATGTGTAAATATGTATGTATATCTAACTTACAAATGTCTTAATAAAATTTATAAATTATATTTGCTATTTATTTTTATATGTATGTGTGTTATTGTTTTTCTTCTTCTTTTTTTCATTCTTATATTTTTATGTTTAATGCTTATATTAAAGAAAGTATAAACCTAATTCAATCCTATTTTAAATATTAGTCTTTTCTTTCTATTTTAGTGCTTTATGTATTATTTAATTTTATGTTTACATTTGTAATTTTAAGATTTATATAATAACTTTATACAAGTATGTCTTAATCTTTAAAGAAATATATATATATATATATATATACACACACACACCTATATATTGTATATTACGATTAGAATTAATCATTTTTATTAATTTTGAAAAGATAGATTTGGCCCAATTTAACAATTATAAAAGAAGATTATTAAATTACTATTGTCAAATTTCAATAATTAAATATCCCTCCAGGTATTTATAATTTAGCATTTATTATAGTTCTAATTCATCTGTAAACATATATATATACATATATCAAAATTTTATTTGTTCAATCCACAAACTAGTATTTTAATGGAGAAAATTAGTTAATTATCCAATTACCTGATGTCCAAAAATCCGGGTTATCACAGTACATCAGAGATATGGTATGAACTAACCCAGCCAGGAACAGTTATAACTGCTAGCTCCCACACTTGCTGGTGCATAAACACTGCGTAAAATAAAACGTAGATGGATAGATATCCACTTCAGATGCTCCAGCTCCATGCTCCAAAAACTCCTCCAAAATGCTTCACCAAAATGCTCGTAATGCGATCCTGACTACTTGGCTGCTCGAAAAAAGTACGGCAACCAGAGTTTAAATGGAAAACAAAATAAAATCCAGATTAGTCATGAGACTTGTGTGAGAACTCAAAACATGATGTTTGCAAAACAAAAGGTATCTCATAAGACCACGCCGCACATAAACATGGAATGGGTTTTTACCTTATGATAACCAAATCTTTATCACGTAAAAATAAGGGATATTATTTTTAATGAAATTTCGTTGAAAACATTTGCTAGTAAACTTATTAATCTTAGTCAAAATTGTTACATTGATTAAATTCTAGCATACTAGCCACATACAGGTTCTACAAACAAAATGGTAGGCACTTATTGGGGAATGGATTTCCACACAAATGATCTGGTGAAGGGACTACCTTCCGATAGTACATCTCTAAAAGAATGTACCGAGGCCCAACTGATGGTCCTCTACCAACACAAAACTGGCCTATCTCTTCCTAGATAGTACCGAATATGTCATCACCCCGGTCATTGCCGACCTATCTGAGACATCTCTTAGCATACACCACAATAATTTAAACCCGAACGTTATAGTGGATAGAAATATATTTAGAAGGGGATGATCATACCCTAATGGTTGCGAACCACATAGCCTTGCCGCATCTACCCTGTTTCGGCCATTTTCGGGTATGACACTTGAGGTAATGATTACCTATTCACATAGCACATCAACTCTTCACTTTGAATGCCACATTGCCATCACTAATCACACATCTCGTTTCTACAAATGTATAACTCCTAAGCTCGTACATCTCAGGAAAGGGTGTTAAGCTAAGAGAAGTTGTCTTCTCTGCCACCAAGCTGAAATACGTTTATTGAGATTAATTAATGTGATTTTGAAATGCAACATCAGACATTCGTCCATACAAGTTCATTTTGGGACCAAGGAAACCGAAGGCATTCCTCCTACCACATCTTGTTTTGGGAATCACCCCTAGGATCAGTAGTGATTAGTCCTTACAATTCGAAGATTTTATAATGGAGCACTACTTGCCACCATAATATACGATATGGTAAATCTCACATCGAGAGACTAGTGGCAAACAGCCCTACATCATGAATATCTTCTTCTTCAATACTCTTATCTTCATCATGTTTTACTTCAAAGCATAAATTGGTTTGAAGTGATTTTCGGATAGGGATTTCTTAGACCCGCCTCGGTTTCTTCAAAATCCAATCATCGATAAAAATGATGTTTTATAAGTAGATGATTGTTGTTTGATTTGTTCATTTCTTTATCAAAATATCGTCGAGATATCTATATATATATATATATATATATATCTTAAAAATATTCTTTTAGTAAATACGGAATCATTTCAACCTTCCTTTTGAAAATTTATCAAGTAATTTTTAGATAGTAACTTATGAGTATTTAAATTTGGAAAATTTAACTTTTATAGTTAACTCGTTTCCGACATATCGACCTTATCTATCCCTCGCCCAGATGAGGCCAGGTGAGCTAGGGCACTGGTTGCTCTCAAATATCTCCTTAGTTTAAGCACCTCACCCAGATCCTATGAATAGAAAAATACAATCTACTCATCGGCTTTTAGAGACAAGATTTAGCTTTTCTTCAAGTCATTTATTTGAAACTTTTTAAATAAATTATAAAATCCTCAAATCATCTTTTAGAACACTTAATTATTTATTTGAAAATATTTATAAAATATTTGAAAAAGAATCGTTAAGTTTAAAACTCCATTTCTAAGTTATTGAAACAATAGTAGAAAAGTGCTGTGGAAAATGCTATAAAAAGCTAATTCGATTTAAAACAACTTTTCAATATTTGAAAATCCATATTTGTTCATTCAAATCTCTTTTAAACTATTTAATTAGATTTATAAAATTTATTTCATATTATAAGCATTTAAAAAATATTTATTTTAAAGAATTTTATACTTTGGTTGCTTACCGCAAAAGCGCGATTTTTCTGAACTTTTGATTTGGACATATTTTAAAATCTACAAGATAAAATCTTGATTTTATTTCTTCATTTTAAAATTATGGATATAATAGTCCAAAAATTTTGTCCGAGCTAAATTCCATCCCGCATACTCATTTATTCTCTTCATCGTGAACTACCATTACGCTACACGCCTAGTTTTGACTCATTTTTTGGTTTTCATTTAAAATTTTCGAAACAAGTTTATATGATTATGAAACATTTCTAAAACATTTTCAATTATTTTAGAAGGTATTAAATGATTCCATACTACTTTTCAAATTCATTCGGAAAGTGTTTTCCATGTGAAATAACGACATGTATATCGTGACTTATTCAAACATTCACATGAGATAAACACTATATGATGATAAAAATCATAAAAAAACATCCATACAATCATATCACATCATTACATCCATATGTGTGTGTATAGTAATTAGGAGTTCTCACCTTGAATGGAATTGAACTAACTTAGACGGATATAAGCCTTCCTAACTTTAATTGAATGCTCACAACACTTGCATGCTTGACTAGAAATGGCTTGACTTGGACTTGGAGAGGTGGGAGGTGGTCATGGCCTTAGGCTAGGGGAGAGGTAGGTTCGGCCTTGGTGGGTGGTGGGTGCGGCCGTGGGTAGGGGGAGGAGATGGGGAAGTTTGGGTCTGGTTTTGTGATATTTGAATGGATATTTCCTTTAGTATATTTTTGAAATGAATTTTGGCATTATTTTATTAGGGTTAAAAGCCATGAAAATGAAGAGAGAAATCTTTGAAATGAAGAAGAACAAGTGTGAAAAAAAGTGAAGAATTGGTTTGGTATTTATAGGAAAAAGTTTTGAAAACAATATTATTATGTAAAATGACCAAAATACCCTTACTTCATCTTTAAGTAAACTACATTTTTTCAACACTTAGCACCATGTTTCATTTCATCACTTTATGTCTTAATTACTTAAGTATTACGTAAAATAAAATAAGATTTTTGTTTAGATTTGATTTTGACATGTTTGTCTTTTAGGCTTACTTTTTGTTAATGATTTCTAGAAATTTCTAAACTTGTTCAGGAAAAGTAAACTTCTTTAGTGACTTTATTAATTCTTATCCTATTTAAATATGTATATATATGTAGATAAAGATGCAACAACGTTACGAGAACTTTTGTCGGACAAAACGTTGATTTTCGACAAAATGTTTTACGGTCACATTTTGACGTTTTTGTTAAACTACTTATTTTTGTAAACAAAACTTGAAAATATATTTGTATAGTATTATTAAAAATAAAACCAATATTAAAATAATTAAAATAACTTATTTAACCATTCAAACTTACTTTTCTGAAATCGGACTTTTTTACTTTTATAGATATAAACAACGGTTCTTATTTTTGTGTATATTTCTATCTCCAAATCCTATGTAATATTATTTGAATAAAAATATATTATACATATTATATTTAAAATTAATTTAAATGTTATATTTTAGAGCTACCAAATTCTAAGCCATTACAAGATGAGTGTCACACAAGAGCACTAATAGTACTTAATAGATAGTTAGATTACCTATTGGATTACTCCACCTTTTACTCCACAACACAATGGTGTTTCAGAATGAAGGAATTAATTCCTATTAGATATGATTCATTCCATGATGACTAATGATGAGTTACCTCTTTCCTATTGGGGATATGGGCTTTAAACTGCATTGCATATTTTGATTATATCGCCACTATGTGTGTCTAAGATGCAGTATGAAATGTGGCATAGGAAGAAACACCGCCCTAATCATTTGGAGGTATGACGTTCCCAGCCTACATTTAAAATGTTGAGCCTAATAAAATTGAGGCAAGATCGGCGTAGTGTAAACCTATACGATATCCCAAGAATTCTTTGGGGTATATTTTCTATAACAACGAGGAATTGAAGATTAATGTTTCTTGACACGCTGTCTTTTTAAAAAAGGAATTTCTATCAAAAGTACTAACAAAAAAATTTAGAATTGGATGAAATCCAAGAAATTAACTCAGAGGCTTAGCTAGTAGGAGAATCGAGTTTACCATTATACAAAAATATGCAACCTATTAATATGGAATCTCGCGCACCAGAGAGATATATGATTATCTCATGGATGACGAGAAAGAAGACTGTGTCTTAGAAGATGTCACTCCTTTCACATTCCAACAAGCACTACAGAGTAAAGACTCTGCACTTTGGCTTGAAGTCAAATTTAAGACGGATTCCATGTATGACAACAAAGCATGGACTTTGGCTGACATACCAAAAGGGATAAAACCCATCGGTTGCAATTGGAATTTTAAGAAAAAGCTAAATGCAGATGGAAAAGTAGAGACCTACAAGGTAAGCTGGTTGGGAAAGGGTTACGTTAAATTTAAGGCATTGGTTATGATGAAACATTTCCTCTCATGGCCATGCTTAATCCATTCTAATACTTACTCTCGTTGCATTCTATGACTACAAAATATGGAAGATGGCTATGAAAATAGCATTTGTAAATGGTGAAAATAGCATTCGTAAATGGTGATTTAGAAGAGGTAATTTACGTGTTGCTGTAACAACCCAGAATTTTGGTCATTTGATTTTGAATGTTTAATTAATTTTAAATGTTTAAATAATTGGATTTTGGAATTTAGTAGCTTATATTCAAATATTATAATTATTTGAATATTCGAATTATGATAAATGTTAAGTAAATGGATTCAATAATTTTATTTAACTCCTTTTAATTAATAAATAATATTGGTGAATTCAATTTGTAAATTTACTTATAAAAATAAATAGGTCGGATAAATAACGATAATTGGATAAAAAATATAAAACGATATTTAAATTTGTGAAATTAACATACTGGGGCATTGTCTTGCATTTTGAAAAAATTAGTGTCATTGGATCCGGAATAATAAATTATTATATGCTGTCGAGTTTTGTAATAATCGAATGTACGTTTGGTCGTGCGAGCTCGAAACGCATAGCAATTAATTTAAAAATAATTCGATTTAAAATTCTAACTTCTATATACTTTGGAATTTGGCCCCGGAACTAGTTCCATTGAGTTCGAAATAAGGGTACTTAGTATAGAACACCAATGAACATATCTCAATCGGAGTTCGAGATTTTGGAGAGTACGGTGCTGGATTTTATCAAATAAATAATAAGATACGATAGCTTTTGAAGTCCATACCTTGTTATCTTAGTCCATACTTCATCACGTTCCTATACCTTCACACATCTATGCCATATCCTCTTCTTTATAAATATACTTACCTGTAGAATGAAAATGAGAATTTTTCCCATTTCAAAAATTCAAAAAAATTCATTCCTCCACTAAAAATCATGATTTTAGATTGATTAGCTTTGTATGCTCGAGAGCTACATTTCCATGTGCTTAAAATCTCATGCTTCCACATTTGGGGTGTTGTCATAACCATGGCAATGACTAGGGCTTGTTGTAGTTTGACTTCTAGGCGACGATAGGTCGCAACATTAGTTCCATTGTGTTATTTGTGTCAAGTATCACCTCCCTGCATATTTTCATCGACTCCGAAGAACTTTGATGACATGCGATATTTTTGGAGTTGTTTGGGGTAATGAGGCCAGATTCTTAAGGGAGGGTGCAGGCTTGAGTTCGTTAGGTTGGTCGGGAAGCTCTTGCGCAGAGGTGAACGATGGTGAAGACAGTTGTCGTTTTTCGTGGAGAAACGGTGGAGAAACCGAAGAGAGAAGGTGATGAGGAGGTGGGTTTATGCGCTAGAATACACAACTTCGAGATGAGGAAGATGGAAGTGTAGCATGTGGTTTTGGGTTTACTTTTGTTGGGCTTGGGCCCATTTGAATCTGTAGGGTGAGAAATTGTTTTTGTGTGAACTAATTATTATAAAATAGTGTGTTAACTTTAGAAATTCTTATCTCACTCATACGAGGTTGGATTTAAACGCCCTTTTTTGCATTGGATTCGCGTCGTCGAGATCTTCGAAATGGAGTTGATTTGGTGGGATTTGGAGCTAGTGGAGTTTTTGGCTAAATTTGAATGCCCGTTCGGTTTTAGTCCAAACTGGAACACTTCCGCAAAAACTAGAATCAATGTGAGTTTAACTCACATTTAATTTTACTAACTATTTCATGCCTATGATGCGATAACTATTATTGATTTCTTGGATGTTAGTTAAATTATTTGATTTATTGTTCGGTTGAATTTTCGTTTGAAAAATGGATGACATATTAACTTGATTGTTATCAATCCATATGATTATATATAATGTTCTTAACTGTTGTTTTGCAGGGAGAATTTGTAGAGAGATCCTGGGGGGTTTCTTGCCAATAATTATTTACATCCTTATGTTGTTATGTTGATATTTATTTGAAATAAATCTTGATATTCCATTTAAACTATTTAAATGTCATTATAGCAATTTTCGCTATACCATCATTTAATGACTTTCATCCTGAAACCCTCTCGCGTGTATTTTGAACTCAAGCTTGTGTTTTCACTAAACATAATTTTAAAATTCATTTATCATATTGATTAATGATATTTTAAATTCATTAATCATTTTAATTAATGGATATTTAAATTAATTAATCACTTTAACAAATGATTTTGAAGTTAATTAACCAATTTAATTACTGATGTTTAAAATTGGTTTATCTTTAGACTTAATTAATCATTTTTGCTAGTAGTTTTTATACTTAATTAATCGTCTTAACTAATGATTATTTGAGTATAATAAGTTATTTTAATTAATGATAATGGAGTTTAATTAATTATTTTAATTAGTGATTGTTTAAATTTAATTAACTGTTTTAACTAATGATATTTAAAGTTAATTAATCATGTTAACTAATGTTTTTGAAATTAGTTAATTACTTTAATTAATGATATTTTGAATTTTATTAATCTATTTGATTAATGGGATTTGAAATTAATTAAATCATTTTAATTAATGTTTTTAAATTTTAATTAATCATTTTAATTAATGATTGTTCTTAATTTTGTTAATTATTTTAACTAGTTACACTTGAAATTTAGTTAATCATTTTAATTAACGAAGTTTTATAGTTATTTAATCATTTTAACAAATGGTGTTTTAATTTATCGTTTTAATTAATGATGTTTGGATTTAATTAACCCAATTAATTTATGATTATTTGAACTTAATTAATTGTTTTAAATTAATGGTATTTAAAATTTGTTAATCATTTTAAATTATTTTGTTTAAGATTAATTATTCATTTTAATTATTGATTATTTGATGTTAATAAATATTTTTAATTAATGATAATTCAAGTAAATCAATTAACTTAATAAAAGTGATTTAATTTATTAACTAATTTGATGAATGTGTTTAAAAGTTGATAAACTCATTTAATAAAGGTTTTAAAGTTAATTTACTGATGATATAAAAGTGTTTGGAAATAATTAACTATTTTATTAAGGATAATTGATTTGTTTATTTAATAGAGAATATAAATGGGATTAATTATCTTTTGGTATAATTAATATTTTTAAATTTATAAAGGTCTTTAAATTGTTTTATTTTATTTTGGGATAATAAATATAATTTTAAATATACAAATGATGGTTTTAAATGAGAAAATCCTTTAAAAGAAATTATTTACAAATAAAGTTGTGTGTATATTATTTGGGTCATGGTAAATAATGTTCTAATGACATTAGTTTTTTACCTTTGTTTTAATACACTTAGTATTATAAAATTTGTCTTTTAAAAGAACATTTTAAAAGGTATTTCTAAAAATGTTTTACCAATACCGTATTATTGAAATCAAGCACAAGTTCGGTTTTCGAAGTAAAATTCGATTTGGTTATGGAAAATTAACTCCGTAAACGATATTGCTTATATGGAAAGGATTTTTTTCATAATTTTAATGCTAAACATTGAGGTTTGGACTCGTTTCTATCTTGAAGGTTAAAAATGTCGTCAAGGCGATGCCTAGAGGTAACAGTACCTTAACTTGCCTGGCTTCGTTTTCAATCGAGAGATAGCACTTATTTGGAATAGACAAGTTGTGTTAAATGTATGATATTTAATTTTCATATACGATCATCCTAATTATCCTCGATGGTTGATTTATTAATTATCGGATTTAGCCTTCTTCATGATGTATCGTCACCTTAAAAACGATTTTCTGCTCTTTAAGTTTTGTTACCTTTGTTGGAAATGACTAAACCCAAAGTGCGAAAGAGGGCAATGCTATGTGGGGTTTCTCCTATTAGGATATTTTCATATCTCATCTAGATTAGATTCGGTTGTGCATTTAGATGTGGAAATATTCAGATTCTCGGTAAGGTTTGGTGGGATCCGGCTTGGCGATTCCTAAGAAGCGTCACATAATATGTGACTCAGCTCAGAAGTATATTTCTTGAGTTATACTTCAAGGGAGTGCACCTTCCTAGTCGTTTGTCAGAAAATTTCCTTTCCGTATTTGATTCAAACCTTCAAATTGGTTCTCCGTAATTGTTATGGGAAGAGTCAACCAATCTTCCTGATGTTTAATTATAGATTTTTTTTCCATTTTATCAGGTTTGGACTATTATCTTGTTTTATTCATTCTGTCCAGTTTGGATTTTATTCAGACTTTTTCCATTCTTTCAGGTCTAGTCTTTAATACTATTTTTGGCCTTTCTTATTTGGACTTATTTCCTTTTGTTTATCTCTAGTCTTTCATGTATGGATGTTATCCTTTGAGATAAAAACTCGTCCCGCATTAGCGGCATGGCCTCACAGAACTTTTATAAGTTCTCCATTATTTGAGTTTTCTCATGCTAGTATTTCCAAGCCGATCCAGAAGTTATTTTATTATAATTCTTGAACAGATCGAGTATTTTTCCAAGTTGACTTTGGTGTTATGGAGATCTTGGAAAGGAGCTAGAGGTTCACCTACCGTAGCATTTTATTTTCGCTGTATTATATAATATCCATATCAGCAATTGCAGGATCAAGACTTTATAACTGTCCAACTGATAAAGTTTGTTTTTAACTCCGATATACTTTGTATTTTGGAATGGCAGTTTTTACTGTCCTTGATATAATATATGTTGTCGATTCTACTGTGAGATTCGAATTTTCTCTTTTCTTTGTTCTTTTCTTTTTTATTTACCTTAACAATATATTCTTTTATCGATTGGATGTTTGACATTTGAATACGGTGGTAGTATTCGGTGTCTACTTTCGATGGTAAAAAAGACAGGTCGTTACAGTTGTAGCTCTAGGGTTTCGAGGTCAGTAAGCGTGAGGGAAAGACATGCAAATTGTCATGATCCATTTATGGTCTTAAGCAAGCTTCGGGGAGTTAGAATGAATTCTTTGATAAAGTAATCAAACGGTTTGGTTTTTATCAGTGTACAAAGTGTTGGAACCAATGTAATAACCCACCTTTTCGACACTCAAAATTTGACATTAGTATATCTACGGTATTCACGTGCCAAGCATCCAAGTGGCAGAAAAATAAATTGCTGGGGTGAAACAAACTAAAAGACAGAACAGAATCTTACATCATGACAAGTAATATATAACATACTAGAGAATTTATAAATAGAAACTTTAATATATATATATGTGTGTGTGTGTGTGTGTGTGTGTGTATAATCATTAGAGTACTAATCTAGCATTAGCATAGATAGTTATAACAACCCTTCCTTATAATTTCTGATAAATACAATAAGAAAATGCAGGGGAAAAAAAGATATGTTAATATATCTTGGAGACATCCGGCCCATTTACTAAAGCTCCATGGCATCCATAACTAAATCCGAAACATATTCAGGCTGACCCGAGCATTATAAGAAAATAACATTTGGATCTGTTTGGTAAACTAGCTTGAGAAAACTCTATCAAATCATAACGATTTCTATATTTATAAATACTTTCGAAAAAAAACATACCTCATAAGACCACGCCGCACATAAACATGGACAAGTTTTTACCTTACAATAACCAAAACATTTCTATATAAAATCCTTGATATTATTATAATGTCTAAGTTCGAAATAAATATGGAATCATAATCGAAACTATTACATTAATTAAATTCTAGCATAATATGCATAGAATCAAGTCCGAAGGCTAGTATTGGAAAATGGATTCCAACTATGACAAGGTAAGGGACTACCTTCCGAAGAGTACACCTCTAGGTAAAATGTACCTGGGGTCGGACCTTAAACTTGGTCTACCCCCGTCAACCCAGAACTGGCCTACTCTTAAACTTGGATGGTACCGAATATGATCACCCCTTGCTTGTGATCAACAAGCAAAAATGGGCCTTGAAGCATACATATAGATATCGACTCTAGATAAGGTGATGATCATACTCTAATGGGAGCGACCCATAAAGCCCTACCGCATCGACCCTGTTTTACCCATTACTGAGGTGTGAGGCTTGAGGCAACAATTTACCTTCTTTTAGTAATTCCCACTTGGAATGCTAACACTGCCCTTCATGTAGAAATGCAATGCTAACATTCATCCGTACAAGTCATTTTGGGACTGAACGAAACTGAGTACACAACTTCTACTGATTCGTTTTGGAATCATCCTCAAGATTAGTAGCAACCAACACTTGCACTTCAAAGAACTTCATCTTCAATCATCTTCAAAATATTCCAATTCGAATGTTTATGCCTGTTCGAAGTGGTTTTCGGATAAAATATCTGTTCGTAGACTCTTCGAACCGGCAATGATATTTTAAACTGGCCAATTTTGATAGTCGGTTATTTAATTATCAAATAAACAACAACCCAATCAGAGATTTATTTCCAGAGGAAGACCAACATTGGTTAAGTACATCAACCATTAACCTATATAATTAATCCTTTCATTAATTAAAATCGCTTTGTAAATACTAGTATCAAAATACCTTTACAAAGATACATTCACAAACCCCTTTAAACTCCTTTCAATACTTGGAAAATATCCATAAACTTATCTCAGTTGTATAATTATATTCACAAAATACAACACTTCCACTACCTAGAAAATGTATTTATACATATATCGCAATGGAATAAGTATATTCATAAAACCCCTAAAAAGATTTCCTATTTGATTTTAATTATGGAAAAATGTTCCACACCACCATAGTGATTAAAAGGTCATTTATGGAAATCAATCACATCTTCTTTTATAAATCCTTTTTTATACAATTCTAAAATCATTTATAAACTCCATTATAGATCTCTATAATGATTTATAAACTCTTTTACTAATCTCTAGAACTGTTTATTAAATCTCTTTTATAAATCTCCAAATCAATTATAAATCTCTTTTATAAATTTTTAAAATCGTCTGTAAAACCTCTTTCATAAATATCTAAAAAATTTGTAAAACCCTTTTATAAATATCTAAAACCATTAATAAAACTACCTTTATAAATCTTAAAAACGATTTAAAAAAAATCCTTTATAAGCCTTTATAAAATCCTTTATAAATCCAAATTCCTATTATAAATACAATTAATCAGTTAAATTAATTAACTTTCAAAATATTATTGATAAATTATTTATTAATCCCATATCATTTAATTAAATAATATTATTAATTTCAAACATTATTAATAAATAATAATTGATAACTTAAAACAGTATTAATTATTTAAAAAATAACTTTTCAAATATTAAAATATTGTTAAATAACTTTAATACAATGTTAAATATAAATAAACAACTTTTAATAACATTTCTAAATGATTTAGAAAAGACAAATACAAAGGTTGAGATAAAATAGAGAAGTTCAAAATCTGCTTAAATGAAAATATTCCAAAAAAACCTAAAGGTTGGATGTAAATTCATTCTCCAAATCAAAAGCCATTTTCAAGCCAAATGACAATTAATAGTATTTCAAATACCAATTTGATGCCAATAGTCGCCAAAGCACTTAACCAATGTTGTTATTGATTTTTATCACCACAGTGGTTATTTTCAACATATAATAATATCATATCCAATAGAGCCAAACAATCAAGTTTGATATTCAATAATTCATATATTGATCGCTTTCAAAAGCTACAATTCATCAAAACCAAACAATCAACCAATAAAACATCCAAGCGTACAACCAAATTTTTTTATCCACTATAACATTACTGGTTAACCAAAAAGATGAGTTTAACTCATAAAATTTCATTTATGACCGAAGTGTTCTGGTTCGGTCTGAAGTCGAACGACGTTCGATTTTTTTTTTGCAAGAAATTTCAATAGCTTCAAACTCAATCAATCCAATTCTAAGTCGTAGATAATGATTCCACGATTACAATGAAACTGACCGCTTTTGATTTGGATCTTGTATGAACAAGTTATTCAATTTATAAGTTGACAAATTTTTTAACATAATTAACTACATCACTAATTACAGTTTAACCTTAATTACCCTAATTAAAACAATCCCTCCTTCCCTAGATAAATGCTCCCGCCTAAACCCAGTATTGAACTTCACCATTGCCACCCCATTCGACGCCCCTTCCTTCCACGTTCCATGATTATTTAGACCGCCACTTCCATTGATCATCCCTTCGTGAGGGCTTCATGATGGACCCACTAACAATATGCTTGCACCCTCTCTCTCAATCGCGACACCCAAGCCTTAATGGGTTATACGCGATGTCGTGAATCACTTTAGGCCACCATACCTCCCCACATCCAGGCTGTCGACGCTCCTCCCCCACACGAACGACAATCTAACCTCCGTATGACAAGCAAAAATTGAGAGAAAATCTAAACCCCAGTGTTTTGCTTCACATTTATGAACTGTTGAACATTTCTAGACCTCCTTGAACCTAACCAAACACCTACAAAAAGAAGATCTTACACTATACATCTCAAAGATCACGTCTTTTAAATTTTAGGATTTTTAAATGAATTTTTATGGATTTAAAAAGGAAGTTTTTTTCTTTTTCATTGTTCAAAGAAATGGTATGAAGGAGAGAGAGGAAGAGGTGTTTTGATAGGCTAGGCATTGGTTTGCCTAATGTTGAGTTATATAAAATTTTCAAATTCCAGCATTTCACAGTATAGATTTTTATTTATGTATGAACTCGAGTAAACTAAAATACGGTCGCCCTCAGAACAGCGCCGCGACCCCAAAATAATAATAATGTACACCGTTTATTAGATTATGCAAAATCACAAAAACACTGTCGTTTACTAATAAATTGTCAAACGAATAACTTCAATAGATACTAAATAAAAACATTTGGAATAATCAAATAGATTAAATTAAAAATATGTAAATAAAAATTAAGTTGTAAAAATAAAATATTTTTTCTTAATATTTATTTGAACCATTTATTACTGCAAATAAATTTACAAATTGAATTCACTGTTACTATTTGTTAATTTAGTATGACTTAAATAAGACTATTAATTCCATAAAATTAATATTCAATTTAAAATCTTGATATTTAAACCAGTATTTAAGTGTTAAATTCACCACTTAAATATTTTAAATAATACTTATATTTCGAATCAAGTTATTAAACCTTTTAAACCAATATTAAAACACTTAAAATTAATTACATATTTCAAAATCCAATAACCAAATTCTGGATTGTTACATTCTCTCCCCTTAAAAGAATTTCATCCCCAAAATTCCTAAAATAAAAAAATGCCTCCAAACGCATAAGCTTTTCAAAATCAATTATTTGAAAAGGATTATTAATTTATTAAGTCTTTTAAAATTATGGAAAATTTTGGTAGCATCTCATTTGCGCAGCTATCGAAAAAATACAAATAGCCACTACGGACCCAAACCAACAAAAGAAAATAAAAGCTAAGTGGCCTCCCATATCTGGGGCATAAAACATCAACCAAAAAATATAAGCATGTACCTATTAGTTGGGCAACCAACTACTCATGAAACCAAAAGAATCATACTAGTCTTTGCTTCCACGAACCTGCATCTCACTTACACATAATATCCAGTCATATAACTCGTAGCCATAAATTTTGCATTTCCCAATGACAAACATCACATAACTTATCTAAAGCCCGTATGATGTACATATACGATTCGTGCAAAATATCAGATCTGATAACACGCTTGATCACACAATTTCACTTCGAAATAGTATCGCTCACTCGACTTCCGTAGTGCGGACTCTGTTTCCTTGATTGGAAACCATAGTTCTCCTTGCATACCCACACACTATGATATAAATTTTCAGAATCATATCAAATATTCATATCAAATGTACGCCATCAATAATTGAGTGAAAAATCCTTGTTCGGACCGATGTAAATCATCTCGAAATCATGTGCCCGAATTTGGATCCAGAATTTTCATGCGAATAAAATGATCTACTACATCTTATGTATTTATTCCAACTTTTTTTTTTAGCTGCACCAAATTCTATTTATTCATACTCATTTTTAAATCATAATTAATTTAATCCTATAGTATTTCATTTAATACTAAAATCATTTATGAATCATTTTATCAAACCAACTATGTAAGTTTATAAACATTTTATAAAACACAACTTAAGTTCATCAACACTTTAAAACTTAAGTTTATATTCCCAATTAATACTATATTTCATTTTCTGAGTTATTTCATAACAAATTACTTTAAGCCTACAAACACTTCATAAAAACTTATCTCATTAATAAAACATTTCCCAAGATTATAATTACCTTTTAAGAAATCATTACTTTACTTAAGAAACATTACTTAAGTCCATTAACATTCTTGTTGGTGCTAAAATTAGCCACCAACACCTAATTATGCAAAGCTACAATATCCAATCAAGTCATAGAGATGTGAAGAGAAACAAATGAAGAACAAAATTAAAGAAATCAAAAACGCAAGTAAATAGAGACACAGATTTATAGTGGTTTGGCTAACTCTAGCCAACGTCCACTCCAAAGATTTTTCTTTTTCTTACACTAAAGTTTGTATACGGTTACAATCCTAAATCCAAGAATAAAATTGGTAGAGCGTAGCATAGGTTGAAGATAAAGAGAAGCATAAAGAAGATCCCATTTTTGATGTCAAATCTGTTGTATTTATGGAGGAAGACGTGCGTGGATCGAGCTGAAATTTTGACAGAAGGTTCAAGAGACCAGGATAACGCCACCTAAAAATTTCTAGGCCTATTGGGGCCCACCACAATAAAGATAGGTACTGATCCCTATTTTGGTGTCCAAATAGGATATGATCCCTCTGGGTGATCCCCATGATGTTAGCTACTGGTCCTCTAAATTTTGTGCCATTTTGACTTACAGTTTGTGAGATATCCCATTCTCTGTGAAGTGGTATTGTTTAAATCCTGACTTCTATCGATCCCTATGGAGGAATAAGTATCGATTCCTCCAATTTCTTTCAAATTCCATGCGACACCTATGTGAAGCTCTCCCTATTTTATTATGCTTAGCCTCCAAGTTTCATGCCAATTAGATTAGCATATCTCGAGTTATTGACCAATCTTTGTTGCAATATGGTGTTAAGGCTGATTATTGCCGATCCATATAGAGGGATAGGTACCATTCCCTCCAACTTGCTCCAAATACAATGAGATCCCTATGGGGTGTTCCACATGTTCTAATTAGCCCCTAAGAGGGATAGGTAACGATCCCTAGTACTTCATCCAAATGATATGCGATCCCTAGGGTAGGATCCCTATGGTCCCCACATCTTGTTCACAAAATTTCATATTTGTTTGACTTGTAGATCATGAGATATTGATTGTTTAAGAATGCCTTTATTCTCTGAAGTATGCCGATCGCTGTTGTTGGAGCCAATCTACGCTAATTTCGCTTATACATTGAGCCATATTCCAAACTTCGAACATTATGCTTGGCATCTATCAATTGCATTCAACCTCAACTTGATGTTATTGTTTGTACTTGATTTCTAGGCCCTACAATCATCGCTTTGGACTCATCGGCCTTAATAATTGTGAAGTCTATTGGGTTAAATGCTCATGTCTACTGCCTTGGCAAAAGGTGGTGTAACGACCCATAAATTTTAACGGTTTTTATAGTATAACTGAAATTTTGCTTGAAATTAAACAATTAAATTTAACAATGAAAATTTGGTTGGTATGCGTTCATTTAAACATAGCAAATGGTAGATTTTCATTTGAAAATATGGAAGTTAGTTCTGTTGCATAATTTTCAATCAATTTAAAACAGTTTAAATTTGATTGAAGTAAAATACCTTTGAAATCAGAATATTTTTACATAATAATATGTAAATCATTTTTTGAGTGAGACGTCATATACCGTTTCTCCAAATTTGGACTTCTCCAGCCCCGTTTATCATATTTTTAGCGAATCTGCAGTTGTTTTAGCACCGAAATTCAAGATTTCATAGGATGATCGTATCGCTGATATCTGTGTACTATTCTGTTTGTCTCGTCATGCTGATATCTGTAGTATATTTGCTTAAGCATTTTGGCATCCGGTGCGCAGCGAAATCTGTGAAACGGTTAGTCATTATCGGTACCGTTTTTGAATGTCCATTCCTTTGTCCGGCCGTTAGAAATTAAATGGACGCTAGCCTTTAATATTCTTCAGAATTCAATGTTGTGACTGTTATTATTCCCTATGTCACTTTATAGCATATTTTTTGTTCACTTTTCTATCTTTCCATTTCTTTTGCCTTCTTCATTATGAAACGGTAAAAGAAAAAAATATAATACTCGTATATTTCTCCTTCTTTGAGATCTGCTCATCCCTTTTCTCTTCGTCTGTTCTAATATATATTCTAAGTTATATATATTATTTGCTAATAAACTGCTCATCTCCTTTATTTACAAAATACTTTTTAAAAAATCTAATATATTGTTACCCAGTCTTGATCGAGAAACCAAAGACTTGATGAAGAGACTTCGTTCGACATCTGTCCCCGTTCAAAACGACCAGACCGTTCGGCATCTATGGTCATTCGACATTGCCGGCCGTTCGGTATTGCATATCGTTCGGCATTGAGGGTCGTTCAACATGACAGAGTCGTTTGGCATTCCACATTGCTTGGCATCCAGACCTCGTTCGACATTGAGGGACATTCGGCATGTCAGAGTCGTTCAGCATTCCACACTGCTCGACATCTAGACCTCGTTCGGCGTTGAGGGCCGTTCGGCATGTCAGAATCGTTCAGCATTCAATCTCGACTGGCATGAAGCACGTTCGACATTCCAGCCTCGTTCGGCATCTCCCCTCGACCGGCGTCGGTTCTCGTTCGGCTTGCACTCTTCACTCAACACATCGCCTCGTTTGGCATTAAGGAAGCGCTCGGCATTTGCCGATCGAAATTTTTGGTTCGGCACACAAAGTTCACTCATTTTGGGCCAAACTTTCTAACTACTAGGCCCACCAGAGAAGTCCAACCCATCTTCGTCTATAAATAGAGAGGCAGGGGCACAGTGAAAGGGACCTTATTTTCGAGAACACCGGGGAGACTCTGGCGCATTCAAGACTCATTCAAGACTTGTCTTCTTTTCTTAACAATTGTAATCAAATAGTTGGTGTACGGATCGTGTCTATAATCAGTTGATAAGTAATGCAATAAAGATTGACCTCAAATTGGATGCAGGCAATTACGTCGAACAACTATAAATCTGGTATTCTTATTTTCTGCATTATGTTTAGCATTCTGTTCACTGTTTACATTACTTTCTTCAGTAATCTCTCTACATAATTTCTCCTAAGGGTGTTAGTGACCAATTTTGGGACTAACATTTTGGTGCTTTCACTGAGAAACTAATTCTCAGGTCGATAGGATCTACTTTGTAGCTACTGGATTGAAAAATCCTCCAAAGGAGATCTGACTTATTCATTGGACGCCCGTTGAATCTATCCAGAGTTCCAACCGACAACTCTACCATGGAAAGACCACACACCCGATTAGCCTATCACAATGCGGACGTCCACAAGACTGCTAGTGTGCAACAAGTTGGACCCAACAACCAACAAGCGATTCAAGGCGCCGGGCCCTCCACCCAAAATCAAACAGAAGTCGTTTCCCTAACAAAGTTAAACGACTTCATAAAAGAACTCAGGGAAAGTAGAAGGCAACTTGCAGAGCAGATTTAAGCCAACACTAATCTCATGACTCAGCTTTCCCAACAACAGCATCAGAATGCTGGAGGTAGCCCTGCTCCTTATTCTTCATCTGATAGCTCGACCTTAGGTGATGAACCTCCTAGGCGTAGACGCCGTAAGACTAAAGTTGCACAAGTAGGTGCCACTGATCGATCCACCAGGGATTAGGCACATGAGGAGACCGGACGCTCGGCTCACCAAGACCCAAATCAAGCTGGCCTTTAGGACGCACGTTTAGCCGACCGCCAACAGGAGGACATCAACCCGCATGGTCCCATGGAATGGAACCCTATCTTCCATCCTCCATACAAACTCCGAACTTAATAACCATGGTCAGTCAGTTAATGAGAGAGAACCAAGGCTTGACCAACGAAGATTCAGGAGTGTCCAGGAGTCATACTCCCTTCACAGATACTATTTTACAGGCTGAGTATCCTAGGAAATTTAGTATGCCGACTATCCCAGCCTATGAAGGGAAGACTGACCCTAGGCAACACGTGATGAGGTACGAATGGATGATGGATTCTGCAAGGGTGAGTGACGCGACTAAGTGTAGGTGCTTTCCAATCACTTTGTCCGGGATCACCACTATGTGGTTTACTCAACTTCCTCCGCGGTCTATATCCAGCTTCGATGAGTTGACGATGAAATTTGTCGAACAATTCAGGATACATGCTACTCGTTCAAAGGACATGATGTCCTTATCAGGCGTGATCCAGGCTCCGAGAGAGTCTTTGAAAGCATACTTGCAGAGGTTTCATGTTGCTGCCACTGAGGTTAGCAACCCTAACGACCACGCAATCTTGATGGCGGTAATGCGAGGTGTAGATCCAGACTCGGAGTTTGGAGATTGGTTGGCGGGAAAACCCTCCAACTACGTTGGAGCGATTCTACTCCAAAGCTCACCAGTTCATAAGGAGGGAGGAAGGTCGGTGGACGATAGGAGATAAGGAACCGGGACCTGTTCAGGACACTGTAAAAAGTAACATCGCCGTGAAGCAATCCGACGACAGTTCGGGAAAAGTTCAAGTCAATGTCCAGAACAAGCCTGGGCAGTCTAAAGGACTTGGAGGAGGAAATACCGAAAAGAATAAAGAGACAGGTAAATGGAAGTCGAGGATTCCGACCTACAATGAATACACCCCCCTGAATACATCACTTGAAAACATTTACCTATCTACCTGTAACACCTTCCAATACAGAAAGCCACGCCCAAAGGAGTCCACCGAGGAACAGAAACGAATGGGGAAGTACTGTCACTTCCATGAGATCCACGGGCATAATACCAAGGAGTGCAGACACCTCCATGACGCCATAGAAAGGTTAATCAGGCAGAAAAAGCTGCAGGAGTTTGTTAAGAACCCACCAGAGGGTAGGCAAGGAATGTCAGATCTCGGACGCGGGCCAGCTCCATGCCACCCAGAAGAACCTGCCCAGACCGTAGGTAGGTTGATTATAAACACTATAGTCGGAGGACCTCATCCTGCAGACAAGAATTGGTAGGAGATGGAACGATATGCTACCTCCTTGAGGCATGCGAATTATGAATGTTGTTCGAATGTGGAAGAAGGAACCCCCACAAAACAACAACACATGATGACAGACAATGTAGTGTTTAGGAGTTGAGATGCAGACAAGGTGGAGGCTCCTACTATCGACCCGATGGTCATATCTACAACGATCGGGACAACTTACGTCAAAAGGATTTTGATTGATTGTGGAAGCTCTATCAACATTATCTTCAAGAAGGCTTATGACCAAATGAAGATGGAGACAAAAGATTTAAAACCATGCAAAGCCCGTATCCACGGCTTTAATGGTGCCGCAACCGACGCGATGGGGTACATTGAGTTACCAGTTGAACTAGGGGAAGATGAGCGTAGGAGAGTGCAAATCCTACCGTTCATAGTAATAGATGTCGATTCTCCATACAATGTATTTTTGGGTCGTCCGGCCTTGACAGAGTTTAGGGCCGGTTTGGCCCCATGGTGTTTGACATTAAGTTTCCGACAGACAAAGGAGTCTGTGTAGTACATGGCGATCAGGCGACCGGTCACGCTGTTATGTGGTAGAGCTGAGAGAAGCTCAACGCAGAGAAAAAGGGAAGGTTGCGGACAGCTTCGTCCGCATCCTAAATACTGATGATCGACAAGTAGTGCTCGATCCCTAGCTCGGGCGACATTCTCGGATCCTTAGAGACATAGATCCCGAAGATGATGATGAGGATCCCAAGGAAACAATTTGCAGCACTGGCTGAGCTGACGATCGACATTCCAATCAGCCGGGATGATCCATCATGAGTTCTTAAGATTGGATCACAACTCGACCACTTAGTGGCCGAGGGCCTTACTGATTTCCTCCGAGCGAATCTGGATGTTTTCTCTTGGACACATTCTGATATGTGCGGTATTTCTCCCACTATTGCGAGTCATATGTTGAACATAGACCCAAAATACGTTCTTGTGAAACAGAAAAGGAGAGGCATGGACCTGGAGAGGTCCGCTGCTCTCAAAGAGAGGTGGACAAACTCAAAGCTAATGGGTTCGTCCGTGATGCCCTTTACCCCGAATGAGTATCAAACCCTATGCTGGTAAGAAAAACGAATGGGAAGTGGAGAACTTGTATTGATTACTCCGATCTGAATAAAGCATGCCCGAAGGATAGTTTCCCTTTACCTAGAATCGACCAGTTCGCTGACTCTACCGTCGGACACGAATTATTGTCATTTATGAATGCGTATACGGGATACAATCAGATCCTGATGCACATTCCGGACCAAGAACACACCATCTTTGTCACAGATGTGAGGCTGTATTGCTATGTAGTAATGCCTTTTGAATTGAAAAACATGGGAGCAACTTATCAGCGTCTAGTGAATCGAATGTATAAAAACCAGATTGGTAGAACGATGGATGTTTATGTGGATGACATGCTCGTGAAGTCACGACAGTCAAACGACCACATTTGAGACTTAACAGAGATGTTTAATATACTCAGGCATTATGGGATGAAGATCAACCCATTAAAGTGTTATTTTAGCATTGCATCAGGGAAGTTCTTGAGTTTCATTATGAACCACACGTGGAATTGAAGCTAGGCCGAAAGAGATTCGGGCTATTCAGGACATACAAGTGCCCAGAACTATAAAGTAAGTACAAAGCTTGAACGGAAAGGTGGCCGCACTGAGTCGATTCATATCCAGAGCCATGGATAAGTGCATTCCTTTCTTTGATGTGATAAAGAAAGGAAAGAGGAATTTCGAGTGGACGTCTAACTGCGAGGAAGCATTCGGAGCTCTAGTTAGACATCTAGAAAATCCCCCAGTGCTATCAAAACCAATTGACCATGAAATTCTGTATGTATACCTTACAGTATCCCAGCATGCTATCGGTACGGCTTTGGTTCACGAGGAGGACCGAGTTCAAAAGCCAGTATATTATGCTAGTAAACCTTTGATGGGGGTAGAAAGAAATTATTCCAGGATTGAGAAACTAGCCTATTGCTTAGTGATTGCATCACGCAATCTTCGCCCATACTCCAGGCGTACTCAATCAGTGCTTACACCGATCAGCCCTTGCGATAGGTACTCTAACGAACGGAAACTTCTGGAAGGATGTTAAAATGGAATATCGAGTTGAGGAAGTTCGATATTACCTACCTGCCATGAAGGGCCATACAGGAGCAAGTGCTAGTAGATTTCATTGCTGAATTCACCATGATAGATGAATCAAATGCCCATAATATCATACCTCCCGTTCGATGGAAGATGTACACTGATGGGGCATCTAACGACCGATGTTCAGGGGTTGGCATAGTTCTTGTGACTCCTGAGAACCGATCAGTTTGCTACGCTTTGAAGCTCAAATTCACAGCAACGAATAACGAAGCCGAGTTTGAAGCATTGATTGCCGGCTTAAGCCTTATCAAAGAACTAGGAGTAAGATCGGTTGAAATCTTTTGCGACTCGCAACTGGTGGTGTACCAAGTGCGGGGAGACTATCAAGCAAAGGGGCAGAGACTTGCCCCATATTTGGTCCGAGTTCAAGAGCCGCTAGCGAATCTCGAGTATTATGATATTTCACATGTCCCACGTGAGCAAAACAGAGCAGTCGATTCATGGGCAAAATTTGCAAGCACTGGTGATGCGCAGCAGATGGGATTGTTTTCCACTGAAACGTTACATGTTCTGAGGATAAATATGATGGAGGTAGATTTCATGTTAGAAACAGATATCGAGAAGGAATCATGGATGTCCCCATTCAAGCGGTACTTGTTACACGGGGTCGTGCCCGAAAGAAAGAGCGAAAGACGATAAGTCATTCGTAAGGCTTCACGTTATGTAATGCAAAATGGAATAATGTATCAAAGAGGATTCTCGACCCCCTTACTCCGGTGCATTGCCCATGATGAGATAAAACTAGTACCGAAGGCATGAAGGTGAATGTGGCGACCATACCGGGGAGAGGACGATTAGCAAAGAGAATCCTCTGCTATGGATACTACTGACCGACTGTAAATTGAGATGTCACAGACTATGTGAGTAGATGTGACAAATGTCAGAAATATACGAAAATCCCGAGAGCTCCATCGACAGAACTCACATAAATGGTTAGTCCCTGGCCATTTGCAATATGGGGGATCGATATCGTCGGTTCCTTACCCCTATCCAAAGGTGGTGCAAAATACGCGATAGTTGAGGTTGATTACTTTACCAAGTGGGCAGAAACAGAGCCTGTGGCCACTATCACCACCAAAAAGGTCATTAATTTCGTTGTACGAAATATTATATGCCGTTTTGGCCTTCCACGAACTATTATTACAGACAACGGAACTCAATTCGAGAGCAAAAAGTTCAAGGAATTTTGCCAAAAGTATGGTATTGAGAAAAGTTTGCAGCAGTTTCTCATCCGAAAGCCAATGGCTAAGTGGAAGCCGTGAACAAAACAATAAAATCCATGTTGAAAAAACGTTTGGAAAAAGCTAGAGGCAAGTAGGTGAACGAGCTTCCAACAGCGCTTTGGGCTTACAGAACCACCCACAAGTCCGCGACTGGCCACACTCCATTCGCATTGGCATATGGCATGGAAGCTGTCATACCCGTAGAACTTGAAGTTCCATCACATTGGGTAACTTATTACGACCATGAGTCAAATCAGGATCTTTTGCTTGAATCATTGGACTTCATCGATGTAAAGCGTAAAGAAGCTAATTTAAGAGCGGCGGCATACAGGCACCGAGTTGCTCGATATTATAATGAAAAAGTCCAACCGAGAATCTTTGGTGTGGGTGATCTCGTTTTGAAACGGGATTTCCCGGTACCATCACATATGACCCCTGCATGGGAAGGTCCATACGTCTTTGAACGGAAGCATGGAGAAGGGACTTTTAAGCTAGTGACTGTTGATGGTGCGACCCCCCCCCCCCCCCCCCCCCCGCGCGAGCATGGAATAGCGAGCATTTGCGGCATTATTACACTTAGTCCATTTCTTTCATATTTTAGTTGCATTTATTTCCAACAAGTTTTTATTCCTAGTTTACGGCTTGTAATAAGACAATTTAGCTTGTTTGCATTAATAAAGTCTTGAAGCCATTTTCTCCATAAATTGTCAATGTTTCTGTGTATGATAACGCTGTGGCGGATAACTAAGAAATACATTATGCTGTCTGGCGTACGAACGCGCACGAGCACTCAAAATCTCCAAATCCTCAGAGTGCGGGCTGGAGTACTCTGAGTTCCTAGAGTGCGGACCAGAGTATAAACGACTCAAAATCTCCCAAGTCCCCGAAGTGCGGACTGGAGTACTCTGAGTCCCTAAAGTGCGGACCAGAGTATAAACGACTCAAAATCACCAAGTCTCCAGAGTGTGGAATGGAGTACTCGGAGTCCCCGGAGTGCGGACCAGAGTATAAACGACTCAAAATCTCCAAGTCCCCGGAGTGTGGACTGGAGTACTTTGAGTCCCCAGAGTGCGGACCAGAGTATAAATGACCCAAAATCTCCTAGTCCCCAGAGTGCGGATTGGAGTACTCTGAGTCCCCAGAGTGCGGACTAGAGTATAAACGACTCAAATCTCCAAGTCCACGAAGTACGAACTGGAGTACTCTGAGTCCCCAGAGTGCGGACCAGAGTATAAACGACTCAAAATCTCCAAGTCCCCGGAGTGCGGACTGGAGTACTCTGAGTCCCCAGAGTGCAGACTAGAGTATAAACGACTCAAAATCTCCAAGTCCACAGAGTGCAGGCTGGAGTACTCTGAGTCCCCAAAGTGCGGACCATAGTATAAATGACTCGAAATCTCCAAGTCCCCAGAGTGCGGACTGGAGTACTCTGAGCCCCTGGAATGCAGGCCAGAGTATAAACGACTTAAAACCTCTAAGTTCCCAGAGCGTGGACTGGAATAATCTAAGTCTCCAGAGCATGGACTAGAGGATAAATGATTTAAATATCCAAGTCCCCTGAGGGTTGACTGGATACAATTGACTTGAAGTCATTGAACGCTTGGCGTGCGGACTGGAAAATATTCTAAGTACCCAGAGCGTGGAATAAAGAATGAGCAATGCCAAAAATTATCAACTTATTTGAAGATGAATCGAGAAGTTCATATAACTCACAATAGTTTGGGTTTTGACCACGGTTATACAGAAAATCAAACAACGGAAGTCTTCTGAAAGGCAAAAGAGCTAAGTTTTATTCATCAAAAATAAGTTTCTACTATAACTCCTTCGAAGCTCGGAGTCAAAAGTTTATTTACATGAACTATGAAAATAAATAAAAATAATTACATAATCTAAACTAACTCTCGTTGAACGAGAGCGACGACTACTTCTTCGACTTCTTCGACCTTTTTCCAAATGACTCCTCTCCCGTGCGTTTTTCCCTTGATAACTATCTTTGATGGGGGAGTGACAACTGAAGAAGTGCAGGGAACTTCCATTGGCTTAGACCCGCCAGGAAGGATGACTTTCAACGGCTTACTCAAAGGATCGTCCAGGTCCACAACTTTGATCTCGACCGTCCTTTTCTTCTCCTTCTCAACCTGCTCCTTCATGCTTAGTTTAGATGTGTGTTCAGAGGCGCCTGTAATTTCGATTTCAGAACTCCCATCGATGGGAGAGAAAGTCTCGAACTTATCCGCATCAAGCGCTTCGATCACATGAGCATCTGGACCGGGAGCTTCTCCTGCGTGAGTGGCCTTACTTGTCTTTTCCTTCACCTCCTTGGTGACATCGCTCGTTGGAGTGGGCTCAGGATCAGAACGGCCTGCACAAAATCATGAAAAACAAGCATTAGAATACGATAGCTCCTGGTGGAAAATGACGACTTTTGGAATGTTAAAGTGAAGAGTTATCTACCAGATTCCGGCTGGCTCTCAGTCGTCAGAGGGGTCTCACCCTCTGGAATAGGTGACAAAATGTGAACGTCAAGGCCGGGATCCTCCGGATCATAACCAACATGCTTCTCAAACCCATCAAATATCGGCCGATCGGCCGGTTGAGTGGGCGCATGAGCTTGAGACTCGATCCTGGATGGACCGACAATAACCTCTTTCCCTTTCGTTGAGGGGGAGCCTTTGCAGTAAAGAGCTTTTTCCACAAACAGGTCCGAAGGATTGTTTCCCTTAAGAAATTCTTTTATCAAAGCTCCTTCATCAACCTCCTCGGTACCGTGTTCGACCTTCCTGATTTCTATTAAGGTCTCCCACGCCTCAGCTAAAGATTCGAGGTAGCCCTCACCTAGAAAAATTAAGTCTCGGTGCATGAGGACACAGGCATTGAACTCTGCAATTAGTGGGTCGAACATGCTTTTGACCTCCTCCATACCTGCTTCTTTAACCGCCTCAAGGAAAGAATCGACCTCCGCAGACGCTATTTTCTTGCCCTCTTCATGGGCTTCGTTCTTTAGCATCTCAACTTTAGAAACTTCGTCCTCGAGCTTCGCCTTTCAGAAGTCGTGTGGCAACAATCTCGTCGCAATATCGTTGCGACTCTTCTTGGGCAGCGGTCTTCTCCTCCTTTTCATTGCGGAATTGCTACTCCATCTACTTAACTCAAAGGGAAAAGGCATCCCTCTCCTTCTGCATGGAGTCTTTATCCAAAGCTAGAGCCCTACAGCGCTGGACCGCCTCGTTGATTTCTTTTTTATGGGTTGATTCCAGACGAATTACGGCTTCGGCAGTATCTTCGACGCTCTGTTGGGAGGCTTATAGTCGAGACTTATAATAAGCAAGCTCTTCATCCTGAGCTTTAATAATATCTTTGTCAAGGATAGCCTCAAGCTTTAGGTGATCAATCTCATGCTAGCGCTCTATGGAGACTTCTGATACTTTCTCAGCAAGATGAACGAACGTGTCATCTTGAACATAGACGTCGTTGTTGCAGGCGATAGCGCTCTGTTTGACATGACCCGAAATATGATGGATCGCCGGCAAGAATTTCAGGCCATCGAAGCAGATTTTTGGAAATTTAGCCTTGAGCTCAGTCAGTGTTTCCGATATCATTGGGCCTGTCACGGGAACAGGAGGAGATGGCTTTGAAAGTTTAGTTCTCTTGTAAGGGTCCCTGGATTGTCGTGTGGTAGAAGAATCGGAGTATTGATCACGAGGGACATCGGATTGCGATGCCTTATGGCCGTTCTTATCTCTGCCTTGCTCCGAGTGAGAAGGGGGATTATGATGGTATTTGGGCTGATAATAAGATTTCTTTCGAGACGATGAATCTCGAGAATGATAATCCCTATCGCCATCGTCGTCCCTATCTCGGCATCTTTCAGAACCTGAATCCCGTCCTGACTGATAAAATATCGATGAACCGCGAAGGAGGTCAAGTCCATGCATGCGCCCCATGTCACCTACACAAAGTTTAAGTAACGATGAGTTAGCAAAGAATAGGGTGACAACGAAAATTTAAGTACAGGGTAAAGTACATGTGTTTGTGTGTCCTAGTGTTTCCCCCCGATGGATCAGTTTCTTTACTAATAGGAGTTTTTTCTCCCTGATTTTGGGCTTGAACGCTTGCATCGCCTCTCGCGGGCGAATGAAGCTTAAGCGCCTCTGGATCGTCAAAGTCGTAGTTGAGTAGATCATCAGGTATGGAAATGTTCGATAGGCCTTTTAGGGAACTTTCTAAATGCTGTGAGGAGGCTTCTTTCTCTACGAGAACGAGAGTAACTTTGGAAATTCCACTCGTTGTTTTCTTCCTTAGCATGTATGTTAGTTTCTTCTTCCCCTACGAAGGGGAATGCGACGTCTCAGTGTCATGAACTTCGACTATCGGATCCCAAGATGGACTAACGTTCTTATCTTGTGCCTCAAGCGTTTCAGTTTCCTTAATTTCCCCCTCTTCTAATGTGTCGGGGGCATTACGTGCCGAAGATTCATCTTGCTTTTTCCCTTTGCCAAAAGCAGGCCTGGGTATGGTAACGCCCTGAGGTAGGCTTATCCGACGACCTTCTGCTAACAGCCCGAACTTTGTAAGCGTCTCATTTGAAATGAGAGTTCTGATATGCCGGTCTTCGGCGGGAATGGCTCGAATAGCTTCGACGGCTTCAGAATATCCAGGGCCCTTGGGACGCGGATTGATACCTGAAAAGATGGAAGAGAGTTAGAAAGGGTACATCTTCGACCAAACATAAGTATCAACCCAGGAAAAAGACTTACTTCCTTCCACCCATCTCCTCGCAAAACCGGGAGGGCAGCGCATGTAAAACCATTCCTGTTTGTACATGGAAAACTTGCTCCATGCCTCATTTAAGATTTGACATTTGTTATACGGCTCGAGAAACATGAAAGACGGGCTATCCTTCCATCTCTTGATGCAATATATGTATCAGATATCACCCGGAGTTGGAAGCCTAGAGAGGACACTCATGAAGGGGATACAAGTGTCGTAGATGAATGTGTGGCTGTTCGGATGCAGTTGCGACGGAGCAATTTCGATGTATTGCAACATGTCTCAAAGAAATGAGTTGAATGGTGGTACGCTGCCAACCCAGCACATGAATTTATTACAAGCTGTGTATCCGACTGGGGGCATGTGTGGACGATCATGCTTTGATGGAACTAATACATCATCAAAGGGGATTCCATGGACAGAGAAGATCCGACGGAGCGTACTTTCATTAATTTTTGAAGCCTGAGAATCGATTGGGTCATCTGCACAACTGCTGCCTCCAATGCATCAGGATCCAAGTCGACAAATGTAGTCACAGGGTTCGAAAAGTCTTGAGCGGAGGTAGTTGACAAATGTGAAGTATCTACGACTTCTTGTCGAGAGGATGGCTCGGGTCTATCTGAGATCGTAGCAGAGCTAGATTTCCTAGACATCTTTAATGAAGATTGAATCTAACAGAGTACCTGTTTGAACTATACTTGAAAAATAATCGACGTTAGACTTAACAGCATAAATATTCTCCCCATGTGGTGTGTGAACTAGTGCGATCATTCAAATATAAGTGCTGAGAAATTAAAAGTCACAGAGTTGACGATAAAAAGTTAAGCTTTGAACTGTCATCTTCGAAGACCGTCATCGCTGGCCTGTCTTATGATGTTTTCGATTTTGGACTCGAACATTGGAACTATATGTTGAAGGCTATTATCTATTTTTATCGATTTAATTTCAGACTTATGATTGTTGAAACTGGGGAGTTATCAGTCCGGATTAGTTCGATATGCTGGTTTTCTTAAGTCCTTGTCCTTATTTTTGTCATATGATTAAGCAAGGGAAATAAGTGAATTCGACGAGGGTTATATTCAAGTTGGAATGATTTCGACTGCTGTTATCCATTCATCGAAGGTTAAGGCCGAGCAACACTTGAAACACATGGCCTAAAACCCGCTCGACCTAAATGCCGCTCGGCATAAATGCCATTCGGCCTAAATGCCGCTCGGCCTAAATGTTGCTCGGCCTCAACCCAGTTCGGCCTAAATACCATCCGGCTAAGTCGATTTCTCAACATCCCATGCTTCCATCTGTCTTCTCCACCGTTCGGCATAAAGGAGTCATGCCAAACCACTACATGGCGAGCCGCATCGCTTGACATTCCATACTTCCATCTGTCCTCTCCACCGTTCGGCATAAGGGGGTCATGCCGAACCACCCTCGTGCCAAGGCGCATCGCTCAGCATTCTACTCTCAATAACAACACCCTTCCACTCATCCACTTCACTGTTCGGTACACGGCGGATCGTGCCGAACCGAAGTTACGCCGAGCCACAACGCTCGACACTCCATCCTTAATAATAATTTCGTTCTTTTCCTCTATCCCTACCGAACGACATGGTCGAGTCCTTCGGCAGGTCATACCGAGCCGATCGGCATTCTAAACAATCCCTACTCCTCCTCTGTTTTTCCCTCCTTCGCATGCCTCTGACCTCTCCTTTTTTCCCACACTGCTTAGCCTTAAAACTTATCCTAATCATGATCTAATTCCCTCATCCACGTGATACCTACTGGCCACGGATCTATAGAGATTCACGAACTTGAATCTCGTGCTAAGTTTATTAGTCGAGGGGTAGCGTTCAAAGAGAGAGGTCATTACCTAGTAAACGGCTCGAAAACTTGGGAAGATTGGAAGTAAGGAGAGTTGTTTTAATTAGTTTCGATTGATTTGGGAAAGGAATGAGGTAACATACGATGTTTGAGGAGGGAAGAGTGGTTAATTATTTGGAGTTTGTTAAAAAATGAAGTTCGCGAATACAGGATAGCGGAGGTAAAAATGAAAAAGAGAAGAAGAAGTGAAGTGCCGACCTTTATAGGGGAAAGAAAGGAAGTCGAAGGGACAATGACCGGTAGAACCGGTCATTGCGCATCCCTCGCAAGGCATCAACTAAATCGTTCGACGTTTATATGACATTCGGCACCGGAATATCGTTCGGCATACACTGAATCGTTCGGCATTCAAGAGAAAGTATCATCGAGGAAACGAAACCAGGGCTTGAAGAAAAACATGGAGGACTCGTGACTCAAAGCGTATCATGTTCATCCATATAATACACTTTGCGGGGGCAAGTGTTACCTAGCGGCTTGATCGGGCAACCAAAGACTTGATGAAGAGACTTCGTTCGACATCTGTCCCCGTTAGGCACGACCAGGCCGTTCAGCATCTATAGTCGTTCGGCATTGAGGGACATTCGGTATTGTATATCATTCGACATTGAGGGTCGTTCGACATGTCAGAGTCGTTCGGCATTCCACATTGCTTGGCATCCAGACCTCGTTTGGCATTGAGGGTCGTTTGGCATGTCAGAGTCGTTTGGCATTCAATCTCGACCGGCATGAAGCTCGTTCAGCATTTTGGCCTCGTTCGGCATCTCCCCTCAATTGGCATCGGCTCTCGTTCGACTTGCACTCTTCACTCAACACATCGCCTCGTTCGGCATTAAGGAAGAACTCGGCATTTTTCGATCGGCATTTGTGGTTCGAGACACAGAGTTCACTCATTTTGGGCCGAATTGTCTAACTACTAGGCCCACCAGGAAAGTCCAACCCATCTTCGTCTATAAATAGAGAGGCAGAGGCACAGTGAAAGGGACCTTATTTTCGACAACATCGAGGAGACTCTGCTGCATTCAAGACTCATTCAAGACTTGTCTTCTTTGATTAACAATTGTAATCAAATAGTTGGTGTATGGATTGTATCTATAACCAGTTGATAAGTAAAGCAATAAAGATTGGCCTCAAAGTGGACGTAGGCAATTACGCTGAACCACTATAAATCTAGTGTTCTTATTTTCTGCATTAAGTTTAGCATTCTGTTCACTGTTTACATTTACTTTCTTCATTAATCTCTCTACATAATCTCTCCTAAGGGTTTTAGTGACCAATTTTGGGACTAACATATATAATATAAACCAAAGCTTTATATCAGCTGTTCATATTTTTGCATGAAAGAACACTGCTCGCTCCTTTTCCCAAATTGCCGAAGCCGCCCGATCTCATGCCAGCCCTCCTCGTCACTCCACTACCACTTTCCGCCTCCATCCCATTGGCCGCACCCCGGCAATCGTCATTCCAGCACTTTGCCATAACCGAGCCCCTCTAATCCATCCACCTGACCGCCGCATGTCCACCACAACATAGATTTGACAACAGCTCCTTTGTGTCAACCTCCGCCCGAGCTCTTTGTCCACCTTCCTACACCGTACAACACCTCCATGACTTCTGCTCCATATGACCTACTCCGTCGCACCCAAAAATTCAAGCACAGCCGAGCGCCTCACCACTCACCCTTTCACTCTCTTCCATCGAGCCAAGCATCACCATAGCCGTGGCAACCTGAGCCTATCACATCCGTCTCCGTTGTTCAATCAAAACCCCGCCGTCACCTTATACTTCCCTAACCATCGCCGCAAAGTCTACCCTCCACCAAGCAGCCTTCTTCCTGTTACTCTCCATTCACCATATTCTGTGTCCCTCCAGGTATAGATGTATATATATAGTATAGCAGCTCTTATATCTTATATATATATATACTATTATTATATATTTTTTGCTTGGGAGAATGAAGTGTGTATATATATATATTATTTGTTCTATATAGTTATATGTATAGGTTTAAGTAAGTTATATAAGTATATGTTTGGCCATACATATATATTTTCATTTTGCGTTTGGGTACAGTATGTGTAAGTTTGCTTTTTTAAAATGGTTGAGTTAAGTCTATATTATAATAAAAACATGTTTATATTGAATTTTATTGATTTTATATAATAAGTATGTATGTTCATATATATATATATGTTTATATACATTGTTTATTGTTTTAAATACAATCTATAGGTACGGGAAGCCTAGGGGATATTATATCTATGAGTCTGTGTACATAGATTTGAACTATAAGTATTTTAAATAAGGTATACTTGGATCCCACTTTTGAAGTATATATAAGTATTGGTTTTTAAATACAATATATATCTTTGACTTCTAATATTTGAGTTTTAAGAATAATGATTTTGAATTTTATATATATTTTATTTTAATATTTATCTTAAATTTAAATATTGATTTTAATAATAATAATAATAATGTATATATTTTTCGTTTATATTGAGGTTAGTTAATTTTCTCTCATCGATTCCTATTTATCCGCTTGTCCGTCAAATCTATGTTCAGCTTACTTCGCTTTGAGATTCATTGTTAGGATTGGTCGATCGTCTAGATCGTTATTCAAATCGTAGCTTGGTGTGTTGTCTATTGTTCATAGCCTTGAAAGGTTAGCAACTAGCCACGATTAACATTCTTATATTTAGTAAATTTAATTCACATGAAATGACGATTGAAATATGCTATTAAATTTGAATTTTTGGTTACTTAATTGTTAAGTATGATGTGCCATTATTTGTAATTGTTCACCTATGATATATGACACCATATCGTGTTGTATATAGATATATTTAATTTATTACCGATGATATATGCCTGTTGTTGATATGTTATATTATTTCTCAATCTACAAGTTTCCTGTTAGTTTAGAAATCCCTATGGGTTGAAATGATACATACCCAAACGATATTATAGATTAGAGGAAAATCGTTATGGGTTGAAATGATAAACCCAAGCGATTTTCATTGAATTCAAATTTTGGGATTGAGGGTTGAAATGACATATATCCGTAAACATTTAAATTGTGGATTGAAATGATAAATATCCGTATTATCACCTGACCATAGGATAGAAAATTATATATGGACACCGTTGGTCTACATATTGAAATGATTTACATTGTTTTGGAAGGAAAGGATTTTATTAAATATGGATTTTTAAATATAATATAAAGATATTTTATTTTGTAAAATTAGATTTTTAAGTTATATGTTGGAAATTTTAAATTTATAAGTTAGTTTTGAAAATATAAATTTTAAGATTTTACTTATAGTTTTATTATTTTTAAATATATAAAATAAGATTTAAAAAGATTTATTAATAGGATTTAATTTGATATAATTTATTTAAATAAAATTTAATTTAATTAGTTTATATATATATATATATTTAAAAAATTTATTTAAAAAATTTACATTAATATTTTTTAATAGATTTTTGTAATAACTTTAAATAAATAGAGGTTGGAAAAATAAAGTAAAATTGACTTGAAATTTAGTTTGGTCAACAATTGAATTTAGATAAGAATTTATGTGAATTTATTGATTTTGAGATTTGAATGGTATGATTTATAACTTGATTTGATGAAAAGTGATTGAATGAATATTCTCAACTTTAAATAAAATTTAAACTAAATATTTAATATTGATTTAAATTTAATTGAGATTTTATTTAATTGTTATTAAAATGATTGAGTGAATATTTCCCAATTTAAATAAAATTAAAGTGAAATGTTGAAATATATATTTGAAACTTATATCGAAATGTTTGAATATTTAGACTTTGAATCTTATTGGAATGGAAATGATAGTTTTAACCTAGATTTGAAATTGATAAAAATTAAAATGGTTTATTGAGAATTTAAATTGAATCCTTAACCTTTAAATTGAAATTGTTGAACCAGTATTGATTTAGATTAAATTTTTGGATTTAAGTTGATTTGAATCAATTTGTGGAACTGGATGAAACAATTCTAATTAGGAGAGCATTTCAGTATAATCTCTTTAAATAAATATAAACTATTTTATAACTATTTTAACATATAAATTATTTAATATATAAACTATTTTAATATATAACTATTTTAATATATAACCATTTATATATATATATATATTAATTTCAATATCTAAACTGTTTAAGTTGGAACTGTTATGATTTCAAAAGTGTTATGATTTCAAAGGTGTTATGGTTTCAAAAGTGTTATGATTTCAAAAGTGTTGTAAATTGTGTAGTGCTATGATTCTGGAAATGCATGTTATTTAAAGTAAATAATGATATCGCATTGTTATTGTTTTGAAATGAATATGATATTTTGATATGAAGTATGAACCATTTGAAAGAAATGACCACGGTGTGAAATAAGCGTTTGGTTGTTAAAGAGACCGGGAACGGATATTGTCGTACTCTCTACCAATACGAAAACCACTTTAACAACTATGTACCCGGTGGAGATTCCAGAACGAAGTAGGATGGTTTGGCGATGATTCTCTATGAGGTTTTAGCGTATCCCTGACTCCCGTAAGTCAGCTTGATATGGCTAAAACATGAGCTATACCGGGCCAAGGGGGCCATTCCCCCTATCAGGCACATTTCATCGATACCATTCTATTGCTTTTGTGAATTGATTGGGTGCACCTTTGATTTGGGAGTGTGTTTTGAGGTAGGTGGTAGTAGTTGATATGCGTTACCAACATTTCGGGAGTGCAAACGGTATATCTACTCTGGCATTGCCTCGTGTGCCTTGTCACATGCCTTATCGCACTTTCTACGAGTTTGGTTTGTACCATACCTATGGAGTGCCCTCTGAATAAACCTCACTGAGGAACTTACGGTACTGTATAAACTATGAGAATATAGAAAATGTGTTAAAGGGGATATGGGTAACACCTTAACGCTATTTTAATAGTTTACTTTACTATAGACATATTATAATATCATATATTACTATACAGCAGATAGTTCCACGGATCCTTAGAGGATGGAAATCCCAACTATCCTTTAAGTTACTTGTATTTCAGTTGACATTTCACTTTAGTTGAATTTAAATATAAAAATGTTAATCCTGACCCGAGTGTTTTGAGTTTTGCTTTATGCTCGAGTCGGATTGAGTGTCACAGCATTTGACATTCACCTTTGGAGATTGGAGCTTTGTTTGAAGATCTATCTATCCAGCTTTCAATTCTTCAGTTGTCTCCAGTTGTTTATATTCAGATTTTTTTCATTTGGGTATGTATTGAGACTTCTATGTATTCGAGATTTCTGTTGTATTTTGTTTTAACTCTAATGTTTATATAGTACCTTCATGAACTACTATTTATCTATTCTGCTGCTTATTGTTGTAATACTTTGTTTATGTGATTCTGTGATTTATTTGTTTACTGTATATGCTAAGTTCTGCCAAATATAAATTACCAATCTGAAGTAATTCAAGTCCGACATGCACGGATGCGAATGGTTCAAAATAGCAGGTCGTTACAGTTGGTATCAGAGCTCTGGTTTAGGCAAAACTTAGCATATGGAGTAAAATTAAATACAGAATCACCTTCGTTCGAGCTTCAATTTCTTCCTCTTTGACTCGGGATTCCTTTGAATTTTTGGAACTTTCCCCTTTGTTTTGAAAATTCACTTGTCTTCTCTTGTTCGTGTTCTTTTGATACTGGAGCATCCCATAGCTCCAACCTGTCAACTTCATCCTTTGGGTGACTAATCCCATCGGCGGCGATCCCACCAATCTAAATATGATTTGTAAAGGGATGAAACTTCTTTACAACAAGTGTCGATCCACCGGAGATTTCTACATCTTTGGTTTAGATACTATTATTTCTTGCAAAGCTCGAACCATCTCTAGTAGATGATCTGGGTAATTTCCTTATAACCTTGACTCTACTCCGATAATCAGAGATTATCCTGATATTGGGTAAAGTCGCTTTTCCATCTCCTCGGCAAGAAATTGAATCCCGCATCGATCTTATCCCTGGAGCTTGACTTGTTGCCCTTTCTTCCCCAGATAAATGGTCCCTATGAAATGGTTAGTCCAGCCCTTTGGATTAACCAATGCTCTTGACCTCTTCGTTAATCTCTTGAATCGCGTTTCTATGGTGTTCTGGTTGATGGTATTCTTATATTTTAATCTCGGCTGACCCGGTTAAGGTTGCCGCAATTAATATAAATCTATCCATCCCTCCTCTGTTGTAATTTAATTATCTTATTTTTCTTTGGAGTCTATGTTCTTAGTTAGAATTCTCTTTGATTAGAGTTCCTCTAAATTTGAATCTATCCTTTTTCTTGAATACATTCTTGGATCATCCTGTGAGGGAGTGTATTAGTAATTAACATAAAATATTTTATAGTGTGCTGTTTGAGTTGTTAATTTTGAACTTTGGGTTTCGATCGATTCGTCTGGCCCACGCTATCAATTGGAATTCCAAAACACTTGAACAGAGCAAATAGACACAATATTATTTTCAAAATTTGGTAAATTAAATAAATTTTGTGTATAATTATATTTGTATATATGGGTATAATTTTTTGAAATTAGATAGTTAAGTGAATTGGTTGTTGGAAATGTAAATACTTGATTTTCATTTATTATTTGTCAAATTTTTCCTAAATTAACTATTATAGTTATAAGAAGACGAATTTGATAAACGGTATATCACAATGATTTTGTAAATGAAACAAATTCAAATGTAGGATTTAAGAATTCAATTTCTGGTATTTTTAAAAGTTTGGTTTTTAGAGTGTTGGAATATATTATTTGAAAAGATTTTCGAATGGAAATTGTTTCAAAAGAATAATTTTAAAAGAAGTGAGTCAGTACTCTCTTCTCTTTGTCGTAGGAAAATAATTTCGGGGATGACTGCAGCATCATCGACATTCATTTTCAAGTCTCAGAATGGAGAGACCACTGAGTAGCTTTGCTACACTTTTGTTTTGAAAAATGGATTTGATTTGAATCTCCTAAGTATGATTTGATGTATAATATATACATATATATATGTATGTATGTATGTATGTATGTATGTATGTATGTATGTATGTATGTATGTATGTATGTATGTGTCTATCTATCTATCTATTTCAAATTGGTTTGAAGTGAAACCAAGAGTTGAATTCTTAAATTCTGTGTTAAGTTGAAATTCTCAATTATTGAAATAAATCAAAAAAAAAATTTGAAATATTTGAAGCGTTTAAAATTTGAAATGGAATTTAAACAACTTGAAATAGTTGAACTAGGAAAAATTTACTTGTATAATACTCAATTGTATTCTAAACATTATATATAACTTACCTAAAATATTTAAAAAGTTAAAATGTTAATGTGTATATGTAATTGAAGTTATACAAGAGAAATTTAAGTAATAAAAATGTTCAAACAGAATTTGTTCAATGTAAATGTTGCGAATTAAGGTAAATTTGTATAGTGTTTAATTATAACTCACAAACATTGATATAACTTACCTAGAAAAGTTAAATATTAATGAGAACATGAAATTGAATAATATACACTATAAATATAAGTAATAAGTTGTTCAAAAATGGACATGTTATAAGGAATGTTTATACATTTAAATTGTGAAATGTTAAGTGAAATAAATTGTAAAAAAAGGAGAAAAAAAGGAAAATGCTATTTAAGTAAATAAATATGAACTTAAGAATAGTTGAAACTGAATTCTAAGTAGAATTAATTTAAGTAAAGTAAAATGGATTTAATAAATGAGTTAAATAAAATAAATTTTGTTTTGAAATAAATGTTGTAACAAATGGTAATAAATTGAAATCAAATCAATTGATTAAAATACATTGAATTGAAATCAACGAAATGTGTATACAATGAATATTTATTGATTTAATAAAATGGATTGAAACCAAATTTGTTGAATATAAGTCAACTTATATGGGTATTGGATTAATTATTGTATCTGGTTCTTTGTATTTTGAATCTATCTATCTTTCTGTTACTTCTGTTCTCCTATCTCGTTCCTTTCCGGGGATAAAAAATTTCGAGTGGAGGAGAGTAAAATGACTCGTAAATTTTAACGGTTTTTATAATGTAATTAACTAACATTTTTCTTGAAATTAAACAATTAAATTTAACAATGAAAATTTGGTATTTGGTATGCGTCTATTTAAACAATGCAAATGGTAGATTTCCATTTAAAAATATGGAAGTTGGTTCTGTTGTATGATTTTCAATTTCAATTTATAACAATTAAAATTTGATTGAAATAAAATATCTTTGAAATCTGATTATTTTTACATAATAAAATATAAATCATTTTCTGAGTGAGACGTCATATTCTATTTTGCCAAATTTTGATGTCTCCAGCCCTGTTTATCTTATTTTCAACGAATTAGCGGCAGTTTTGGCACCGAAATTCGAATTTTCATAGGATGACCGTATCGCTGATATCTATATACCATTCTGTTCATCTCGTCATGCTGATATCTACAGTATATTTGTTTGAGCATTTTGGCATCCGGTACACAGTGAAATCTGCGAAACGGTTAGCTGTAATCGGTACCGTTTTCGATTGTCCATTCCTTTGTCCGGCCGTTGGAAATTAAATTGACACTAGCCTTTAATATTCTCCAGAATTCAATGTTGTGACTATTATTATTCCCTATGTCACTTTATAGCATGTTGTTCGTTCACTTTTCTATCTGTCCGTTTCTTTTGCCTTCTTCATTCTGAAACGTTAAAAGTAAAAATTATAATAATCTTATATTTCTCCTTCTTTGAGATCTGGTTATCCTTTTTCTCTTTGTCTGTTCTCATATATATATATATTCTAAGTTATATATATTGTTTTAACTCTGACGTTTAGATAGTAGCTTATGAACTACTATTTATCTATTCCGCTGCTTATTGTTGTAATACTTTGTGTTTGTGTTTCAGTGATTTATTTATTTACGGTATATGCTAAGTTTTGCCAAATATAAATTAACAATCTTAGATTTTGAGCAATTCACGTCCGATATGCGCGTATGCAAGTGGTTTAAAATAGCAGGTCGTTACATGTGGATTAACACTTTTCCCCATCAAAACATGCCTTGCGATAGGAAAGCATGTTTTGAGTCACCATAAATCCAAAATCCAAAGTCCATAATCCATCGATAGCCATATTATCCAATCCTTTGCTAATCCAAATCCATCATCTTTTCAGATCGTTAGTGATATCCATGACCATTCCGAGTCGATATCCAATTCTGAACTTGCGATCTCTCCGGATTGTTAGCCAAAGCTTAGACCGCTCTCTAGGCCTATCCAAATCCACAGCTCTTCGAAGCCGATATCCAAATCCATAACCTCTCTGGGTTTATACCCTAATCCAAATCCTCGATCTCTCTGGATCTTTGCCGAGCACAATCCATACTCGAGGACCTGAGTAGGCTGAGCCATCGCATTTGAGCGAAGTGACCTACCCCTTACCAGGTATAGTCCATACCTGACGACCTTAATCTCTCTGGATCCATGCTGACACAAACCATACTCGACGACCTGACTAGGTTAATCCATCATGTTCGAGCGAAGAGACCTACCCCTTATCAGACATAGTCCATACCCGATGACCTTGATCTCTCTAGATCCTTGCTGAGCACAATCCATACTCGATGACCTGAGTAGGTCAATCCATCACGTTCGAGTAAAGTGACCTAACCCTTGCTAGGCATATTCCATACCTAGTGACCTGTGTTATCCATCACATTGATCCAAATTTAAGCATTCCTATGTCTACAAAATAAGAGTCCGTATAACCAATAAACCAGAAAAATAAGAGTTCGAAGCAAATAAGAAGAAAGGAGAAAGAAAAAAAAACAAATTTCACAGACCCTAGCATTACGTTTTATCATCATCTCAGAGCATGCCTAGAGACCGTTTTCGATCCTGTATATTTGTAAGTGACTTAGCCATCTTACTGTGGAGTTTTCTACTTATTCGATGCCATCCCGATCAATGGATGACAAGTTGATGATGGTGTCTTGATCCTATGCCATTTTCATTCGAGGTGGACGATGGATGCTCCTATTCCACCATGTAGCTCGAGTCCTTACTATTGTTGTAACTAACCATTCCTCACGTGTTCCTCAATGATATCCTTCAAATTTCCGCTGTCATTTATATTGTGCACATCTAGCTCATGGTATAGGCAGCGCTTTCCTGATGTCCGTTCGTGTTCGGAAGGTTCCCGCCTTGCCAACCTTCGATATGGAAGGCACCTTAGAGTATCCAGATATATCCATTCTAGGGTTTCACTCAATTCTAAGTAAGAAGAGAATTTGGGTTCCCCCTCTGTTCTTTTGATCCATCGAAGCTATTATCCATGTTCTGTTTACCCTTGTCCTTTCCTAGGCTTTCGTCGGGCAGTTCTCCACACCGTACTATATTAACTTCCACTGCTTTTTATCAGCTTTTGGATCTTCCCATCCCAGAAACCTTTCTGCTTCATGGTATATCCCCAAAATCCATCAGTGGATCCTGTATCTATGATATCTCAAAATCTGAATTATCTGCAATTCCTGACACTACCGCCATCAAAACCATTGATGGATCTGGTCGGTCCACTGAAAAACCTAGCTCATTGAACCTGGTTAAGAAATTATTGAGTGATTCTCCTGCCTATTGCTTTACTGACGTTAGTGTCATCATATTATTGGGTCTCGTAATGTGAACCCGAAACTATTTCATAAATTTTCGATCAATTCCGTCCATGTGCTAATGGAACCGCTCTCCAACTGCATGAACCATGGCGCAGCTACATCCTTTAGGTATTAGGGGAAACATCATGCTATGACTTCTTCTGATGGACCCATTACTTTCATGTGCCATATATACCTCATCATATGCATAGTTGGATCCAACATTACGTCATAAGCTTCCAATGTTGGTAGTTTGAATTTGTGCAGATCCTAGCATTCTTGATATTAGGAGCGAATGGACTTCTATTTACGTCCTCGAGATCCCTGCTCACCAATCCTCCATGCATAGCTTGCCTTATCTTCTCTATGAACCTATCATTGTCTTCTAATGGTAGTCTCCTATCATCATGTCTAAGCAGCCCCTCGAGTCTATGAGGGAATTCTAGAATGTATTCCTCTGGACGAGCATCCAAATTCTGATTTGCACCAAACTCCGCAGGATCAACCGTAGATCCTACATCATCACGATTAAACAAACCCAGGGGCATGCCCCTAGCCATTGGGGATCAGTATTGAACCCTCTAGAGGGATTGGTGTTGATCCCTCTAGGATGGCAGAGGACTTCCCTAGGCTGCTCTGTTCTATTCCCTTATCTATTGGCTCCATTTTCATGTTTTAAGTTTTGATTTCCAACGATTCCTACTGCTTCAACTCCTTAATTCTATTCTCTAGCTTGTCCAATCTATTATAGCAGATTCTGCATCATCCGCTTCCGTATTTTCGGCATCCTCTAGTGCATAGCATCCATCATCGTTTCCATCTCATCCCTAGTGATTTATATAGATGCTTGATTAGCTCCAATTCTCGAGGAAGCCTCCTGACTCCCTTTAAGGTGGCTCCTTTCTGGTAGTGCTCTCCTTGCCGATTGCTTAGCCATTGCTTCCTATATCCAAGTATCCAAGCTTCAAAATCTAAGCTCCTAGCTTCCAAATCCGCGGTGCAAGTCCTCTCGATGAAAGCACCAAAATGTTGGCTTTAAAATTAGCAACGTACACCCAATAATGCAAAAGCTCCAATATCCAATCCAGTCACAGAGATGTGAAGATAAATAAATGTAGAAGAAAATCAAAGAAATCGGAAAATAAGTAAATACAGACACAGATTTATAGTGGTTCGGCTAACTCCGGCCTACGTCCACTCCAAAGATTTTCCTTTTTATTATGCTGAAATTTGAATACAGTTAATCCAAAATCAAAGAATAAAATTGGCAGAGCATAGCCTAGGTTGAAGATAAATAGAAGAAAAAAGAAGGTCCATTTTTTTGATGCCATGCCAGTTGTATTTATAGGGGAAGACGTGCATGGATCGAGCTGGAATTTTGAAAGAAGGTTCAACAGACCAAGATGGGGCCACCGAAAAATTTCCATGCCCATTTCTATGCCTATTTTGGTGTCCAAATAGGGTGCAATCCCTTTAGCTGATTCCCCATGATGTTAGCTACTTGCCCTTTAAATTTTGTGACATTTCGACTTATGGTTTGTGAGATATCGCGTTTTCCGTGAAGTGGGGTTGTTTAAATCCTGACTTCTGCCGATCCCTATGGAAGGATAGGTACCAATCCCTCCAACTTCTTCCAAATGCCATGTGATCTCTATGAGAGCTTCTCCATGTTGTATTATGCTTAGCCTCCAAGTTTCATGCTAATTGGATTAGCAAAACTTGAGTTATTGACCGATCTTTGTTGCAATATGGTGTTAAAGGCTGATTATAGCCGATCCATATAGAGGGATATGTACCGTTCCCTCCAACTTGCTCCAAATGCAATGCGATCCCTATCGGATATTCCACATGTTCTAATTAGCATATCCTCCAAGTTTTATGTCAATTGGATGTGTAGATGTTGATCGATGTTCACCATGAAATTGGGTTTAGCCGACCCCTAAGAGGGATAGGTACCGATCCCTCTTACTTCATCAAAATGATATGCGATGCCTAGGGTCCCCACATCTTGCTCATAAAATTTCACAGTGTTGGACTTGTAGATTGTGAGATATTGATTGTATTCCACAAGAGTGCCTTTTTACTCTGAAGTATGTCCTGTTGTTGGCACTAATTTACGCCAATCCCTCTTATACATTGAGCCATATTCCATACTTTGAACATTCTGCCTGGCATATCTATCAGTTCTACTTAACCTCGACTTGATATTATTATATGTACTTGATTTCTAGGCCCTACAATCATCATTTTGGACTCATCGTCCTTAATAATTGTGAAGTCCATTGGGTTAAATCCACCTGTATATTGTCTTGGAAAAAGGTGGATTAACAATTCTATAACTCAAGTACATATTTGCAAAATACTATTCTACTTCCTAAAAGTATATAAAATATCAGATTTGTTTTCTACTTAACCAGAATTCAAAACTTGTTTTAATCTATTATCTTCCAATTTAAGAGCTACAAAACTCAACTCCTACATTTTCTGACCAAAACACTTAGCTTAAATCTCTATATCAATTCGGAAGTCCCGACTGTCCAAAATCATCGGAAATTCTATTTCATTTCAACAAATGAAAATTACCAAACAACATACTAAAATGAGATGCAAAACTAGTCTACTCTAGTGCGTAGAATACATGAGTCATAAAAATAACTTAATTGAAAGCTCCAGAATTAACTATCCGGTTTTACTTCAACTTTATTTTGAAATAATAATTTACATATATCCCTTTACATATCAAATCATACTTTTGGGATTTTTAAATCATGATCTGTTTTACCAAAAAACCTCTAAGCAAATTTCCATGGAAGCAATCCCCTACTTAGAAACTCGACTATGAACATCGATGAAACTGCAATCATCATCGAAATTATTTTCCCGTGATCGAAGTGAGTTCAGTGCTTTTTATCTCCTTTTTAAAACCCTTTTGAAATGTTTCTATCCAAAAATACTTTCAAATAATACTATTGTTATTTCTCCAAAACTTTAGTAACTTTTTTTCCAAAAATACCAGAAGTTAAATTCCCAAAATTCAGCTTAGATCCTTTTTACTTATAAATCACATTTATAAACCATATTTATATAAATTTTATATAAAATCATTTTACCAATGTATATCTTTATATAGATTATAATAAACAACTTTTATGAAGTTAAATTTTAACCTAGTATTATCAACGAATGCCTTATAGTCAAATTGTGAAACTGAATTCATAAGGTATTCATTTTAATGTTGCCACAATTTCTATTTTCCTAACCCATGCAGTGAAAAAGATAAACTAGTCATAATCAACCACAATAGACAATACCTATAAACTGGTCGGGCATAACTACTTAATCAATAAACAGTAGCCAATGCTCCTAATTGGTGAGCTTGACTAATCAAACAATAAACGATAATAATTGAATACTATCATTTTCTAACAAACAAACACACCATTAATAACAATACTTATATTTATAAAATTATTCCGTTATACATACAAAATATAATCCTAGGTAAAATTATTTCATTTACCAATTTTAAAACAATATTGTGTCGGTTTGCCTTGTTCAAGTGTTTAGAAACCCCTATCGATACCTTGGCTTCCCACATTTCGACTAGAATTTATAAATCACTCGATAAATAAATCAACACAATACAAAACATTTTTATAGTACAAACAAATAGCGTTGTTATATATAATACACTGAAACTCGTCCTACGGTCTCACTTACCCTATCTTAAAAGAGGTAACCCCGCCAAAGCCAAGGTGTTCACTTAACCTAAGCTTCCATACTAACTTTAATGACCTATCTTTTCGACATTCAAAAGTCGACACTAATAAATCCATGGTATTCATGTACCGAGCATCCAAGTGCCAGAAATACAGACTATTTGGGTGCAAGAAAATAAAAGACAGAATAGAATCTCACATCGGGATGAGTAATATACAATATAGAACATAACTTTACAAAACAAACTTTAATATATATATATATACACACACACACAATCATCAGAGTACTAATCTATCATCAGCCTGGAAAATTATAACAGTCCATCCTTACAATTTCTGATAAATACAACAAGAAAATGAAGCGAAAATAAAAAGATACGTGAATACATCCTGGGAGCATCTGACTTGTCTTCTGAAGATTCAAAGCATCCAGAAACAAATCTGAAACTTACACAGGCCGACCCGAGAATTACAAGAAATTAATGCCTGAGTCAATTTAATTAACCAATGTGAGAAAACTCAATCAAATCATACTGATTTCTATATTTATAAACCCTTTTGAAAAACAATGGTATCCTGTATGACCACATCGCATATAATCACGGACGGCTTTTTTACTTTACGATAACCATATATAAAATCCTCTAATATTATCAAAATGTCTAGGTTTAAAATAAATATGGAATCATAGTCGAAATGGTTACATTAATTAAATTCTAGCATAATAGTTATACAATCAAGTCTGAAGGCTCGTATTGGAAAATGGATTCCAGCTCCGACAAGGTAAGAGACCATCTTCCAAAGAGTACACCTCCGGATAAAATGTACGTAGGGCCAGACCCTAAACTTGGTCTTCCCCTGCCAACATAGAACTGACCTACCTATGAACTTGGATAGTACCAAATATGACCACCCCTTGGTTGTGGCCAACAACCAAAAATGGGCCTCGAAGCGTACATATAGATATCGACTCTAGATAAGACAATGATCATACCATAATGGGAGTGACCCACAAAGCCCTATAACATCTACCATATTCTACTAATTATCGGGGTGTAAGGCTTGAGGTAATGATTTACCTTCTTTCAGCAATCCCCACTTAGAATGCTAACACTTCCCTTGAAGCAAGAATGCAATGACAGCATTCATCCATACAAGTTTCTAGGACTGAACAAAACAGAAGGTACTTTGGAATCACCCTTAGGAGTAGTAGCAAGCAGCACTTTCACTTCAAAGAACTCCGCCTTCGATCATCTTTAAAATATTCCAATTCGAATGCTTATTCCGATTCGAAGTGGTTTTCAGATAAAATATCCAATCTCGGTCTTCCTAAACCAACAACAATATTTCAAAACTGGCCAAGTTTGATAGGTGGCTATTTAACTATTAAATAAACAACAATCCAATCAGGGATTTATTTCCATAGGGAAACCAACATTGGTTAAATACATAAGCAATTGCTAACCTTTTTAATTAATCCTTTCATTTATTAAAATCACTTCGTAAATGCTTGTATCAAAATAGCTTTACAAAGATATATTCACAAAACCCTTCTTTCAATACTTTGAAAAATATCAATATACTTATATCAGCTGTATAAGTATATTCACGAAACACTTCCACTACTTCGAAAACTTTTTTTATACTTATATCAATGTTATAAGTATATTCATAAAAACCATAAGAAAGATTTCCTCTTTGGTTTTAAGTACGGAAAAATGTTCGACACCACCATAATGATTAAAAGGAAATTTATGGAAATCAATCTCATCATCTTTTTTAAATCCCTTTTTATAAATTCTAAAATCATTTATAAACTTCTTTATAGATCTCTAAACAATTTATAAAACACTTTGGTTAATCTCTAAAACATTTTGTTAAATCTCTTTTATAAATCTCTAAAGCCATTTATAAATCTCTAAACCACTTATATGTCTCTTTTATAAATGTTTAAAATAATTTATAAACCTCTTTTACAAATATCTAAAACAATTTACAAAACCATTTTATGAATATCTAAAACCATTTATAAAACTACTTTATAAATCTTCAAACAATTTATAAAACACTTTTCCTCTTATAAATTCTTTCATAAAAATCCTATATAAAAATACTTTATAGAGCCTTTATAAAATTCCTTACAAATCAAAATTCCTATTCATTTATAACTATTTTATTAAACGAAATTTCTTTTATAAATCAATTCATTATATATATATAATTAATCGGACAAATAAGTTAACTATTAAAACATTACTAATAAATAATAATTAGTAATTCCAAATCATTATTAATAAACAATACCTATTAATTTCAAAATATTATTAATAAATAATAACTTTTAACTACAAAAAATATTAATTATTTAAATAAATAATTTTTCAAAATGTTAAATATTGATAAATAACTTTATACCAATATTAAATATAAATAAACAACTTTTAAAAACATTTCTAACTGATTTATAAAAAGACAAATAAAAAGGTTAAGGTAAAATAGAGAAGTTCAAACTATGCTTAAATAAAAATATTCCAAAAAATCCAAAGGTTAGATTTGAACTCATTCTCCTAATCAAAAACCAATTTCCAACCAAATGGCAATTAATAGTATTTCAAAATACTAATTTTAGGCCAATAGTCGGCAAAGCACATAACTAATGTTGGTATTGATTTTTATTACTACAGGGTTTGTTGGGCGTGTTTCCACCCATGAGTTTCCATCCTTCGTCGAACCAAGCCCATCGAGCAAAACAACACCTCCTTGCCGAACCAAAGGCCATCCGGTCATGCTCCATCCGGTCGCAGGCCTCACCGGACCAACGCATATACACTCCCCCACCGAACCACCCATCACCGGTCCAAGCTCCATGCCGAACCAACACCGCCTTCATGCCGAACCAACACCTCTAAACCCACTACCGAATGAACCTCCAAACCAACCCACCACCGAATCAAACTCACGTCCTCGAACCACCGGACCATTCATAGCCAGACCAACACCACCGAATCAACCCAACACCGGACCAACGCTTCTTCCAACCCAACACCGGACCGACCCTTCTACCAATCAACACCGAACCAACCCATTTCCCTCGCTACCGAGCCAAGTCAAAGTGACACCACCGGACCAAGTTACGTCCCCACTGCCGAACCAAGGTGTTGCCGAACCAGGACGCCGCCAGGCCAGAATTGCTTCAGCCCAGGCCAGCCAGCAGCTATATACTTCCAAGACCCCTGCCCCCAACCTCACTCTATAAATAGAGGGGCAGGGGTACAACAATGGCAGACAAGTTTGAGAGCTCAAGCATGGAAGGAACTTTCAAACAACTTTCATATACTTGTATGCAAAGCTTTGTACTTGTAATCTGAAAGTAAAAGGATAATAACATATAAAGTGGATGTAGGCACGTTCTGGCCGAACCACTATAAATCTGTGTGTCTTTTACAGTTTAGTCCCTGCTTTTTACATATTTGCATAAGTCACACAAATCATTGAAAACCATATAAAATCGACTAAATAATACGACTATGAGGTGTTTGCCCATTTTTTGCGCAAACATTTTTGGTGCTTTCACTGAGAACTTGGAACTCGAAGCTTCAGCTTCCCTCATTCAACCTTCTTTCCCAATAGCACCCTTCATTGCCTAGGAAACATGACTTTCAGGCCGAGAAAAGACGCCAACAAGGGAAAGAACGTTGCAACCAGCAGCGCTCCAGATCCAGTGGATCCAGATCAAGAAAACCATCCCACTACGATAGTAGTGCCAAATGTAGATCAGGCAAATCCGACAGCCCCTGCCGCGGAACAACCTGCAGCAATTACTAGGGCAGATCTAGACAGAGTTGTGGCTGAAGTAACTAACCGCTTCACATCCCAACAAGAAGCTTTGGTGGACCAACTCACGTCACGCTTAAGGTATGCTGAAGAATCCAACCGCGACACTGAATCATGGGGTGAATCCCAATCCGGAGGATCTGGGGGGCGACAAAGGTCTTCCTTCTTCGAAGAAGCTATCAACAGAAACAACAATGGTAGAAGCCGAGCCCGAACTCAGCCCGAACTCCGACCCGAGGAAACGCTTGGAACCGAACCCCGCAGGGGAGGTACCAGGCAAGGATCGGATGTAGCTGAGCCAGTCATGCTGCCTAGCCAGAGAAACACCAATGAACGGAGCCGAGCTAGAATCCAGCCCGAAGTTGACCCCGAGGAAATGCTTGAAACAGAACCCCACAGGGGAAGATCAAGGCAAGGACCAACTATAGCTGAACCTAGCATGCATCCGGACAGCCAAAGACAGCCGCTGGGAAACGTTAGGAGTGATAGACTATACCACCCCTACAGGCCATCCAGACAGAATCGATCCCGCAGGGAAGAACCAAGCTCTTTCTTATCTGCCCCATATTCTGATGAGAGGATGGCACGATTGTTCAGTGAATGCGTCCAACGGGACCAAAGAGATCGTGGGATAGGTGCTAGGGTAACCAGCCCTTTCACCCGCGATATTGAAATTGCCATCACCCCCCGAGAGTGGAAAATGCCGACAATGGAACCATACAAGGGAACCTCTGACCCCGTTGTACACCTGCAACGATACACACAACATATGCTCATGAGCGGGGCAACGGAAGGAGTATTATGCAAATGCTTTCCACTATTTTTAGAAGATCTAGCTACCTCCTGGTTCTGCCATCTACCCCAAGGATCCATCAGTTCATGGGAAATGTTGAAGGAGAAGTTTATCAGCCAGTTCCGCATTCATGTGGAACAACCCAAGGATGCTTACTCCCTATCTACTGTCAAACAGAAACCCGGAGAGACGCTACAGCAATACCTAACCCGGTTCAATGCCGCAGCGGCAGCAGTTCAAGATGCCAATGAGAAACTTGTCCTAATGGCCCTCTGTAGTGGTGTGCATCCGGACACCAAGTTTGCTAGAAGACTAACTAAAGAAAAACCAGCTACCTTGCTCGATTTCTTCCATGAAACTGGGAAGTACATGAGACTCGAAGAGGCTGCCACAGAAAGGCAGACAGGACCACAGGCTAAGACGGCTCATGGAAACGCCCCCGCCGCAGCGAAGGACATTCGGAGAAATGACTCCAGAAACAATGCAGGGGGCAAGAAAGGAGAAAAGCGCTTGTACCGACCAGGACTGAGATTTGACGCTTACACTCCCTTGAATGAAACAGTCGAGAACATCTTCCTGGCCACCCAGGACGAACTTACATACAAGCGCCCCCCGTACAAGAAAGAGTCAGATCGCGTAATCCAGTCCGAAAAATTCTGCCGTTTCCACGAGTCTCATGGGCACGATACCAATGAATGTCGCCATCTCTGAGACCTAATTGAAGAACACATCAGGAGAAAGAGGCTGGAACGCTATGTAAAGGGCCAGGACAGGACTCCAGCTCCCGCCAAGGAAAACCCAGGGCAGCTCCACCCAGAGACAGGCGGAGGAAATCGCAACACCAGCGGTTTCAGCCAAGAGAAGATAGTGGTCCATACAATATCAGGAGGGCCACACATCGCCGACAAGAGCTGGGCAGAAATGGAAAGATATGGAAACTCACTCAGAAGCGAGGGAGACTGCGTCAATTCTGTTATGGAAGAACGCCTACCTAAGCGGAAGGAAAATAATGACATCACATTCAGTGGGCGCGACCTAGAAGGAAGGCAATACCCTCATATGGATCCTATGGTCATCTCTGCCTGGTTCGGCCCAGCTGAAGTTTTCCAATCCTAGTAGACACTGGAAGCTCAGTGAATATTCTGTTCAAGCATGCTTTCGACAAAATGAAGCTGTCCATGAAGGACGTGTCTCCCTGCAACAAACCGCTACACGGTTTCACTAGAGAAGCAAAGATGCCCCTCGGACAATTGGATCTCTTTGTTGAATTGGGAAGTCATCCCTGCTCCGCCGTTCGGAAACAAACATTCGTGCTAATAGACAACCACTCGGCCTACAATGCCTTTTTAGGAAGACCAGCCTTGTCCGACTTCCAAATTGTCCTTGCCCCATGGTGCCTGAAGATGAAGTTCCCAACGGATAATGGAGTGGGAGAAGTAGAAGGGGATCAAGACGCCGCTCGGGACTGCTATGTGACCGAACTTCGCAATAATCGAAGGAGAGATAAAGGGAAAAATGCAGAGACTATTCTCTGCATGAAAAGCTTGGAAGCGTAGCAACTAAAGAAAGCCCCTCCTCTTCGGTATACCAGTGATCCTTTCAATGAATTAGACCCCAGGGACAAAGAGGAGGAGGCCACCGCCGAGCCTGCAGAGGCTATGGAATTCGTATCTGTAGACAAACGCGACCCAAGTAAACTGCTGAGAGTCGGATCTCGGTTAAAAAGAGAATTAAAGAATCAACTCATTGATTTTCTTCGCCACAACATGGATGTATTTGCATAGACGCACGCTGATATGACTGGAATCTCCCCGGACATAGCATGCCACGCGCTAAGCATCGATCCTACCAAGGTACCGGTAAAGCAAAAGAAGTATGGGGGCAGAACGATCAGCAGCCCTCGAGGAAGAAGTAAAGAACTTACTTGCCAATGACTTCATACGTGAAGCCGTCTACCCGGAATGGATCGCCAACCCGGTACTGGTAAAGAAAGCTAATGGGAAGTGACGAACATGCATCGATTTCTCCAACTTAAATGACGCTTGCCCGAAAGATTGCTTCCCGCTTCCCCGAATCGACCAACTTGTGGACAGTACTGCCGGGCACGAACTCTTATCTTTCATGGACGCCTACTCAGGATATAACCAAATTCCAATGCATGCCCCCGATCAGGACCACACTAGTTTCATCACTAACCGGGGATTGTATGGCTACAGAGTAATGCCCTTCGGACTAAAGAATGCCGGAGCTACTTATCAGCGCCTCGTCAACAAGATGTTTGCAGAATTAATAGGACGAACCATGGAAGTCTACGTGGATGACATGCTGGTTAAATTAAGGAAAGCCGATGGTCATGTAAGCCACCTGGACAAGATGTTCCAAGTACTCCGCCAGTACGGAATGAAGCTAAATCCTCTAAAGTGCTCCTTTGGGATATCATCAGGAAAATTCTTGGGATTCATCGTCCATGCCAAAGGGATCGAGGCAAACCCCGAACAAGTCCGGGCCTTGCAAGATATCAAAATACCATCCACTCGAAAAGAGATGCAAAGCCTAAACGGGAAGGTGGCCGCCCTAAGCCGGTTCATCTCTAAAGCAACTGACAAATGCATTCCTTTCTTTGAAGCCCTGAAGAAAGACAAAGGAAAATTCGAATGGACCGATGAGTGTTCAATAGCTTTCCTTAACCTAATCGAGCACCTCCTGCGGCCACCGGTACTTTCAACTCCAAATGAAGGCGAGGAACTATACCTATACCTTGATGTATCATCCCACGCTTTGAGCGCCGCTTTGGTGAGAGAAGACAACCGCGCGCAGCGACCCGTATACTTTGTAAGCAAGAGATTCACAGGGGCAGAAGTCAGATACCCTAAACTTGAAAAGCTAGCATACTGTTTGCTTATCACGTCGCGGAAACTGCGACACTATTTCCAGTCTCATTCCATCAGAGTTTTAACCGATCAACCGCTAAGGCAAGTGCTCCATCTCCCCGACACTTCTGGGCGATTACTTAAGTGGTGCATCGAACTAAGTCAATATGATATCACCTACCATCCTCGCACCGCTATCAAGGGGCCAGCCATAGCTGATTTCATTGCCGAATTCACTACTAGCGAAGGTAAGGACCAATCTGAAATAGCAGAAGATATCAAGTGGAATCTCTTCGTAGATGTAGCGTCGAACGAACAAGGCTCGGGGGCAGGTGTTGTGATAATCACCCCCAGGGGAAAGAAGCTGCACTACGCCCTAAGATTGGAATTCGCTGCCACCAACAATGATGCAGAATACGAAGCAGCAATAGCCGGATTAGAGCTCGCCCTGGAGATCGGAGTCAGTTCCTTATGTCTTCACAGTGATTCGCAACTCATCGTAAATCAAATGCTAGGGGAGTTCCAAACTCGAGGAGAGCGGCTCACGGCATATCTGAAAAAGACCAAGCGGCTGCTCAATCAATTGGATCACTACTTGATCAAACACATTCCTCGAGAAGAAAATCAAGAGGCCGACGAGCTGGCAAAGCAAGCTAGCATGGGAGATGATACCACTTCTGGAACGATAACTGTCTCAAGGCTACTAACCCCGAGTTTTGAGCAAGTAAATCTGATAGCTGCAACTGAAGAAGAAACATGGATGACCCCTATCCGAGAATACTTACGAAACGACACCCTACCCGACGGGCGAAATGAAATTAAGAAAATTCTAAGGAAAGCTTCCCGCTACACAATGCAAGAAGGCATCCTCTATCGGCGCGGCTTCTCTAACCCCTTATTGAGGTGCGTTGCTGGAAGAGAAGCCAAGGAAATTCTATCCAATATCCATCAGGGAAGTTGCGGAGATCACACTGGAGGGCAGACTCTGGCAAAGAAAATACTCCGATATGGATATTACTGGCCCACTTTAAACAATGTTGCCTTGGACTTCGTCAAGAGATGCGACAGATGTCAGAAATTTGCCAAGATTCCTCGACTATCCACAAATGAGATTACTCAAATGACCAGCCCTTGGCCCTTTGCAGGATGGGGAATTGACTTGATTGGCGAACTGCCAACGGGCCGAGGCGGAGCCATATATGCTATAGTGGCAGTTGACTATTTCACCAAATGGGTGGAGGCGGAACCTCTAAATAAAATATCTTCGGCAAAAGTTATCAACTTCTTGATCAAAAATATTCTGTGCAGGTACGGATTCCCACTCAAGATCATATCAGACAACGGACTTCAATTTGACAGCGAAGAATTCGCCAACTGGTGCCAAGAGCACGGGATTCACAAAAGCTTCTCATCCGTGGCTTATCCCCAGGCGAACGGCCAAGTCGAAGCTGTCAACAGAATTCTCAAAACACTGATCAAGAAGAAACTTGAAAAGTCAAAGGGCGCTTGGGTGGATCAACTTCCTACGGCACTTTGGGCCTACCGCACATCTTTCAGAACATCAACAGGGCATACTCCTTTCTCTTTGGCATACGGATCGGAGGCCATGCTCCCAGTTGAAACTATTGTACCTTCCCATCGTAGGATCCCCTACAACCCCGAAGAAAACGAAGAACTCCTCCACATGTCTTTGGATCTAATTGAGGAGAGAAGGAATGATGCAACACTCAAAGCAGCAGCTCACAGACAAAAAGTGGCAGCACTATACAACTCCAAAGTCAAACATCGCAGCTTACAAGAAGGAGATCTTGTCCTCAAGCGAATCTTTCCGCGCCCAGGAGCGCTGGATCCAATTTGGGATGGACCATATGTAATTCATAAAGATCTCCACAACGAAGCTTTTATTTTGTCAACAGTGTACGGAGAGGTGTTCCAGAGGGCATGGAACATCCGACACCTCCGTCGATACTTTTCTTAACTTGTACTGCCCATATGAAGTGAATTAACAAAGAGAATAAGTGGACGTAGGCATTTTCGTGCAGAACCACTTTAAAAAACTTGGCTCTTGTTAACTTGTTCCTTTATATCTTGGCTACTTGTTAAGCTTTATCCTTTGCTGTTGAACAAAATCCTTTGCAGATGACATTTCAATTCAGAGCTTCACAACACAACTCCACCTGGACAAAATCTAACAGGTACGCTACGATCCTATGCCCTCGCCAATGAGACACTTTGCTCCGGTATCCCTCTACCGCGAGTTAACTCATTGTTTGCCTCGGCCCTTAAAGCCGACTGTAATAAGCCGAGTATAAGCCACCGAGAAGGCCGATTATGTCATGGCAGCTCATTACAGCGATTCGGCTCGCCGGCAACTGTGAACCGATCATAAGCCCCAACATAAGGTGTGGACAGCCAGGGGTAGTTCACAGTTGACGATCGGCCCCCACGCTAGCCGGCCACAGTAAATCGAATAATACCCGCGATTACGGGCCATAATGGCCCGGGTAGTTCTGTGCGCGATCGGCTCCGATGTGTCTTAAGTGCGGCTGTGGTAAAAAAGAAAACTCCCCGCAGAGGCGTAAGATGGGTGACAAATGTCTCCAAGACCCACAGCTAGGGAAAGTGACTACAAAACCCGTTTGCCACGAACTTAAGCACATCGACGGCCTTCCGTGACTAGAAGTTTTACTTTTCCTATATTTCCATTTCATTTAAAACTTTTCTCCTATTCTCCGTAACGGTGCTTGAAAGTACAGGACATGAAATAGGGAACGCTCGCTAATGGGAACATAAACTTACAATCGGATGACGAGACACTCAACAGCATTCCGTGCTTAGTCTTACGGGGCGCACGAAGTTGCCGTCCACAGCCGAAACATGAAGGGCGGTACCTTCTACTTTTATACATTAATGCATAGCTGCAGTTCATATTCACACATCACATTTACGTTGCAAAATGAGAAAATTTTACTTTAAGCAAAAAACTTGGCATCAGGCACAGTCAAGTCACTAGTAACATGCAAAGTTACATCACTTACACAGCACAACAAAATAGCGATAACATTCCAACATAAAGGAATCAGCTTATGTTACGAAATTACATAAAGTCATTCACCACAAACAATATTATTACAGTCACATCAATGTTTTGGATTAACATAAACAGCGATAAAAGGAAATCAAAAGATGGCCGAATCCGGACAAGGAACCAGCTGCGTCCGCGCTTCGCCCTCATACTACCAACTCTCCAAGCCTACTTAGCCGCAGGGTCGGAGCTCTCAGCATGTTGATCGAAAGTCCCACCTGTCCAATTCAGAAGAGGAATTCATTAAACAAACAGTAAACGATCAAGTTATGAAAACCTAAAAAGAAAAGAAGGGGAAGCAAGGCTTGAACTCAGAACACTCAAGATGAAATGCACATTCATTACCAGCTTCAATCTTCTTTGCATTGACTACACATTTCAACATCATATGCGAAATTACATGATCAGTCCTTCTGCGGTCATGAATAACCAATTGCACTACTTAGATGATCATAATCTTTGGAACGATACTAATGGTCTGCCCAGTGGATTTGATGATGCTCAACTAGATTTTAGTGAAGGATGATTCAGTGGTTTGAACAATGAAGTACCAGATTTGGATGAAATAATCAATGCCATTCCGCTAAACCATCCTTCAGATCCTCGTTTAGCTTCTCTGACCCTTTCTGAAGAGTTCAATATCATCTTCAACGACTTGAGTTATGAGATAGAGAAGTCCAAGTTGAGCTACAGGATATCTAATGATGATCAGAAGGAAGAATCAAAAAAAAATAAGAAGAAACTAACGATGAACAAGGAAAAAACGGCCTTAACATTTGAACTAGTATCGAAAGAGTTGGGAATTCCTCGGTGGCCTCATCATCAAATGAAGAGCATGCAGACTCTCGTAAGGAATGTTCAGGAACTAGAGAGAGGGAATGGAGAAGAAGGAGAAGAGAGACTCATGGACGCTCTATCATATGGCATAACTCCAGCCCCTGGCAGCACCATGGGCACTCTATCAATCCCAAAAGAACGAGATATGGCATCAAGCTGCTCCTCCCTGAGGGAGCTAGGAAAACAATCGGGCGGAGAATTCAGAAGTTCCTGGGGACCATACCCATCCACCAACGACCTCGGGGCAGGTCCATGTTGCGCCGGTCTTGGCTGGGCTGGGGGCACGGAGGAGGACTCTCCTTCGCCCTTAGACTTCCGTTTATCTGATCGGGTTTCCACTTTGTGAGACATTTATCTACAAACACAAAAGCAAAAGCACGTTATTAAAACAAGAAGTATGGAAATATAAGCAAGCAAGTGCATAAAGCGAGCAGGTGAATATAGGTCTAGTGTTCCACTCAAGATTCAAATATGAAAGCTCAATCGGCGTAGCCCATTCGGCATAAAGTCCATCCTGTATTAAAAGTTTTAAAATTTCATTCGGCATTCTCAACCCAAAGTTCATTCGGCGCTAGAGACTTAAGCTCATTCGGCGGCAAAAAGTGTACCTGATTCGGCACAAGGTCGATTCGGCACTCAATCAATTCGGTTTCTCTCTGAATCGGTAAGGAATAACTAAGGGGGTGTAGCCCCTATATATAGACGAGCGCAGAAGCACCGGACCAACCGGTTCGGCACACCGGACCAACAGGTTCGGCACCTCAAACCGAATGAAGCTATACCATGTATCCAACTTAAAGCAAAGCGCGACACATGCAAGCACGTGCCCCACTTTGGGGGGCAAATGTTGGGCGTGTTTCCACCCATGAGTTTCCATCCTTCGTCGAACCAAGCCCATCGAGCAAAACAACACCTCCTTGCCGAACCAAAGGCCATCCGGTCATGCTCCATCCGGTCGCAGGCCTCACCGGACCAACGCATATACACTCCCCCATCGAACCACCCATCACCGGTCCAAGCTCCATGTCGAACCAACACCGCCTTCATGCCGAACCAACACCTCTAAACCCACTACCGAATGAACCTCCAAACCAACCCACCACCGAATCAAACTCACGTCCTCGTATCACCGGACCATTCATAGCCGGACCAACACCACCGAATCAACCTAACACCGGACCAACGCTTCTTCCAACCCAACACCGGACCGACCCTTCTACCAATCAACACCGAACCAACCCATTTCCCTCGCTACCGAGCCAAGTCAAAGTGACACCACCGGACCAAGTTACGTCCCCACTGCCGAAACAAGGTGTTGCCGAACCAGGACGCCGCCAGGCCAGAATTGCTTCAGCCCAGGCCCGCCAGCAGCTATATACTTCCAAGACCCCTGCCCCCAACCTCACTCTATAAATAGAGGGGCAGGGGTACAACAATGGCAGACAAGTTTGAGAGCTCAAGCATGGAAGGAACTTTCAAACAACTTTCATATACTTGTATGCAAAGCTTTGTACTTGTAATCTGAAAGAAAAAGGATAATAACATATAAAGTGGATGTAGGCACGTTCTGGCCGGACCACTATAAATCTGTGTGTCTTTTACAGTTTAGTCCCTACTTTTTACATATTTGCATAAGTCACACAAATCATTGAAAACCATATAAAATCGACTAAATAATACGACTAGGAGGTGTTTGCCCATTTTTTGCGCAAACAGGGTTTAAGTTTCAAAATAAAACAATATCATATCCAATAGGTCCAAATAATCCAGTTTGATGTTCAATAATTAATATAACAGGAATATTATTGAAAATAATCAACAACGGCAAGGAATCACGTTGGATCCCTCTACAAATTTCATATATGTCACGTAAATTCCCTGCAAATGATTTCTTATATTAACAGCTTTCAAAAGCGACAATTCATCAAAACAAAACAATCAACCAATAAAACATCCAAGCATACAACCAATAATTTTTATCTACTATGAAACATTGCTAATTAACTGAAAAGGTGAGTTTAATTCATTGAAGTTCCAGTTATAGTCGAAGCATTTCGGTTCTATCTAAACTCGAATGACGTTCGATTTTTTTGCATGAAATTCTATTATCTCCAAACTCAACCAATCTGATTCCAAGACATAGATAACGATTCCACAATTACAATGCAACTGACCGCATTTGATTTGGACCTTGTATGAACAAGTTATTCAATTTATGAGTTAAAGAAATTTTAAATATAATTAACTACATTACTAATTACAATTTAACCTTAATCTCCTTGATTAAAAAAATCCCTCCTATCCCAAAAAACACTCCCGCTTAAACCCAGTATCGAACTTCACCATTGCCGCACCATTCGACGCCCCTTCCTCCTCCCACGGTCCACGATCATCCACACTGCCACTTCCATCGATCATCTCTTCGCATGGGCTTCACGATGGACCCACTGACAACATGCTCGCACCCTCTCGCTCAGTCGTGACACCCAAGCCCTAATGGGTCATGTGCAATGTCGCTAATCGCTTTAGGCGACCGCATCCCTCCGCATCCTGGCCGCCGACGCTCCTCCCCCACACGAATGACAATCTAATCTCCGTATGACCCCATGTTGCCAAAATCAAGAGAAAACCAAAACCCTAGAGTTTTTCTCAACATCTATAAACTGTTGAACTTCTATTGACCTCCTTGAACCTAGCCAAACACCCACATAAAGTAGATCTCACACTATACATCTCAAAGATCACGTCTTTTAAATTTTAGGATTTTTATATGAATTGTTATGGATTTAAAAAGGAAGTTTTTTATTTTTCTTTGTTCAGTGAGATGGTACGAATGAGAGAGAGGCGGAAGTGTTTTCATAGGCTAGGTATTGGTTTGCCTTGTGTTAAGCCATATAAAATTTTCAAATTCTGGCATTTCACCGTACAGATTTTTATTTGTGTATGTACTCCGAACGATAAAAAAAATACGATCGCGCTCAAAATAGCAACGCAACCTCAAAACAATAATAATATATATTGGTTATTAGATTCTATAAAATCACAAAAACACTGTCATTTAGCGGTAAATCGTTAAACGAATAATTTCTATAAATTCCAAATTAAAAATTATGAAAAAATCCAATAAATTATATTAAAAGTATGTAAATAAAAATCAAGTTGTAAAAATAAAATAAATTTCTTATTACTTATTTGAACCGCTTATTACGGTAAATAAATTTACAAATTGAATTCACTATTATTATTTATAATTTAAAATGTGTTAAATAAGACTATAAAATCCATAAAATATTCAATTTAAAATCTCGATATTTAAACCACTATTCATGTATTAAATTCACCATTCAAATATTTTAAATAATACAAGTTATTAAACCATTTTAAACCAATATTTAATCACTTAAAATTAATTACATATTTCAAAATACAACGACCAAAATTCCTGGTCATTACACCAGACTAATCGAAAGAGGGTTCAATGAGTAAATTTCAATTTTTTTTCATTTTGATGTTAGTTGAGTCGACGAAGCCTAAATTTATTTTAGATCTAATCTAAAATTTTAAATAAAATCTTCATTTTATTTCATTTATTCTAAATAGTTTAATTTTATTTTTTAAGTCGTGTGTGTGTTAAATGAGCACTTCAAATGCACTCATGTGTTAAATTGCAAGTGCAACATGTGGAAAGTGTAAATAGTTAATGTGATCGTTGTTTAGGTGCTGGAATTTACATCACAACAGACATATTTTCCCTTTATACATGCCTTTGTTGTCCAATTTTTTAAATAAGATTTATTTAATATATATATATATATAAGTGTATACATATGTAAATATATGTATACACACTTGCAAAAATGTATAGTTGTTTACATTAGAATAGACCTTGTTTGTATAACATGTATTAAAGTTAAAGTGAATAATTTAAATTTGGTTTTAGTTTGAAAGATGGTTTAAAGATAAAATTACAAAATTCTGCATAAAAGTCTATTTTCTAAACCTTGAGTTAAATACATACATACAAATAAACACACGCACACACACGCACACGCGCATAACCTACGTATGTATATGTATGTGTGTTCATTTGTATACATATACATGCATATACACAAATTACATAATTGTTTTGAAACAAAATAACATAAAAATTATATTCAACTAGTTTGTAATTCAAAAGACATTCCTTTAAACAATAAAATTAATCTATTGTAGATCCATTTGTTAAATTAAGAAAGAAATCAAAAGTTACAAAGGTTTTTTTCGAAAACAACTTACAAATTTTAATTTCATTTAATTTTTATGTAAACATTAACCAAATTTTTTTAAAATAACTTGTAGTAAATGCATTCAATTCTTAACCTTTATAATACGAAACTTTTTCTATTACAAAAATTATTTCAAAATTTATTCAAACAAAATTGAACCAAATGACTCAGGCATATATAAATTCATGATAATGAGATATGAATCTAAATCAAATTCATATATGAAAAAACCAACAAAAGGAGTAATGAATCCAAAATTATTATCGTTGATAACATATAAATAACATTGTTTGCGCCAAAAATGGTCGCAAACTCCCAGTTGTATGTGAGAGCACCAATTTCCAAAAACAATATCCAAATAGAAAGATAAGCGCGCAGATCACATAATAAATAGCAGAAAATATAAAGGAACACAAGAGTTTTAAAGTGGTTCGAAAAACTCCGGCATACGTCCACTCCAATAATCTTTAATTTATACTGTAATACTACAAGTATAGTTGTTTTTGCCTTAGAAAATTAGTAGAGGAAGAAATAAGAAGTGATAAAGGAGAGCCAGCTGAAAAGTCCTTTACAATGAGCTAAGTTTGCTGTATTTATAGGTGAAGACGTGCACGGATTAGGCAGAAATTTCAACAAAAGAAACTCCATACCCATACGACCTGGCCCACAAAATTTGAAATCGATCGAACACCAAAAATAAGTTAGTCTGATCATTCCATACTAACTCCAATAGGGCTATGATCATTTTTTGGGGTCCCTCATGCCTGTAGTCTATGCTTCTAAAGTTTCGCGTCATTCCGACTTACCGTTTATGAGATATCGATCAATCTTCATTATTTTAACTAGAAATAGGATCATATAAGATCATTTCATACTTCATCCTTTTGAGCTATCATTGATCATGTGAGTTTTCTATGATGTTAGCTAACTGCTCTCTAAATTTCATTCAATTTCGATATATCGTTTGTGAGATATCACGTTTTTTGTAAAACTAAGGATCATTACGTTGATTTGTACGATCGTTCCAATAAAGATCGGACTATTTTTCAAGATTTCATCCTTTAGAGCTTTGATTAATCATTCAAGGTGCTCTATGACGTAAGATACATGCTCTCCAAATTTATGCAATTTCGACATACCTTTGAGAGATATCGCGTTATCTGTAAAACTATGGATCGTTATGCAGATTTATACAATCATTCCAATAACGATCGGCCTATTTTCCAAGGTTTCCTCCTTTTGAACATTGATCGATCATGGGAGTGCTCTATAATATAAGATACTTGCTCTCCAAATTTAATGCAATTTCAAGGTACCGTTTGTGAGATATCGCATTTTTCGTAAAGTTATGGATCGTTATGTTGATTTACACGATCGTTCCAATAACGATCGGCCTATTTTCCATGATTTAATCCTTTTGAGCTGCGATTGATCATGATGATGCTCCATGATGTAAGATACTTGCTCTCCAAGTTTTGTTCAATTCTGACATACCATTTGTGAGATACCGCGTTTTCTGTAAAACTATGGATCCTGATTTGTACCATCCTTCCAATAACGATGGGTCTATTTTCCAAGAATTAATGGTTTTGAGCTGCATGATGTAAGATACATGCTCTCCAAATTTCTTGCATTTTCTGCATGTTGTTTGTACGATATCGCATTTTCCGTAAAACTATGGAACGTTATGGCTGATTTGTACGATCGTTCCAATAACGATCAGCCTCTTTTTCCAAGATTTCAGAGTTTTGCCATGCGATCAATATTATGGGCTCCACTCTTAAATATAGTGATGTTCTAAAGGTTTCAAGTGCATTGGCTTTGTAGATTTTGAGATATTGATCGATCTTCGTCGATTTTCGTTGTTTTATGGATCATTCCCGATCGATCCATATAAATATTTTCTTTGTCCATAACTCGAGCATACGAACTCCGATTGACTTAAAATTTAAAATGTGGCCACACAGAATCTTCCTTGTCATTTCATATTGATTGCACCTTGATTGGACCCAGTCTAAATCCGCTCAACTATTGTCCATAGTTCCAAATATAATCGATTTCCGAGCCTGATAACCGTCTCTCCGGGCTTACTCTCTTGATGATCACCGAAGCCATTTAGCCAACTTTCATAATATACTACCTGGTCAAAAGGCGGTATAACAGACATATATATAGAGAAGGAGATGTTAAAACATATTAACAAGATTGAGAATACAACTCATTCAAAGGAAGAAATTAAATATTTAAATCATAATCCAAAATTTGTATAGGTGAAAGAGATATAAGAGATGGTGGATTAAAAGCATATAAACATGATAATAAATTAAATAAAATTACCTTAGAGTGTAGCCAAGAGAAACACCTTGGATGATGAAAGGATTCCTAGACTCATCGAATCGATCCCTTGATCTTGTAACAATCGAGAGACATCCACCTTTTTATTTTGTTTTAATTGAGTTTTGGAACCCTAGCCACCATGAATTTTTGGCCCTGGTTGGAGTAGAGAGTATTGCAAAATTACAGAGGCAAATGAAATTAGTGGAAATAAAGATGTCATTATAGACATGATGACTCACCTATCTTTAACCAAGATTTGCCTTTTCATTTAAGAAACAAGTGACTCCTCTCATGCCTCAAAGCATGGCCAACCGTGACATGGTTTTTTGGGCATCAAACAGTTCCAAAACCATATTAGTATTAATCTAATTGAAATCCAATTTAAATTTTCTATCGATATCGTATATCGATAAACATGTTTGTAACCTTTATATACGCACTTTATTAAATACTAGTGGTGTTCAAACAGATCGAATACAAATTTAATAAATAACTTTTCGCAAATTTTAATTTATTTAAAGTCCTTTTAGTATTTATTTTATTTAACTCGAATTTAAATATTCTACGAACATCTTATATTGATACGTGCATTTATAAATTTTACATACATACCTTTATAAACACTAATTCCTTTTAATCAAATCAAATAAATTTTAATATTTAATATTTCATAAATATTAATAAATTTAATTAATTTTCAATGATTCAAAATTAATTAAATCGGGTGGTTCATTCAGAATATTCACTATTTCAGTTGTGTGGCTCAAACGTGTAAATTCAGTCAACGATTAATATTGAACAATTCAATTATTCATGTTCACACATCACCTTATCTAGTGGTGTAACATTTTGGTTGAAATTATCGGTTACACATCCTTTGGTATAATTCAATTTTCCTTATTATGAGCGGTCCTTAATAGCAACGATTATTTGCACTAATTCACTTTGTCAAAACTATACCACATTAGGACTTATGGAATTTGGTTTTGGTCAAAATTCCAACATCGTCCACATTCAAATTTGTGAGTCCAAAAACAAAGTCCTTGGTTCAATAATAACAATTATTATTAATCATACTACTCTGGTCAGAGATTTCGACTTTGAGTTGACTAAAACTGACCGAGATACTAACCCTATATAACCGAGACAAATTCTCTATTAAATAGCGTTTTACTCCCAATGCTTCAACTCAGACCCAACTATAGTTTTTCGATGCACGCCATGCCACAATTTGACTATAATCAAATTGGAGTATTCATATTGAAGTTCAACGGTATTCTCAAGTCGAGAGAGCTGTGCAACATCGTCACTTCAAGATTCTATATTTGACATTAGTTATATTAACCAATAGAAAACTCTTAAGTGGGTCATTCCATTGTTACCCAATAACTATCAGTAAGTAACCCCTTAGTGTCCCCTAAATTCATGAGTAATACATCACCCAACATTTGGAGAGCGTTATGTACTCTAGTCTCTACGGACGTGTCGATATCTGTCTCTATACATATTGATTAGGAATATTTAAAACAATATGTTTTTTATATTATGAAAAATTTCTCATGATTACAATGCATTATACAATCACAAAACATAACGCTTATGGATTTTCTGTTAAATATACATAAATTAAACAATCAATTTATATAACCTATTACATCAAGTATATAATAGAAAGAAAATACATTTTAATTCAAACAAGATTTCATTATAGAGTTAATAATTTGTAATAAATTAGAAGCACCTCTAGGCATAACGCCTAACTCTATCAATCTCCCACTTGCACTTGGGGACAATTGTGGAATCTAAATTCATCCTTCGATCATCTTGATGAGAACTGACCGAGTAGTCCCTTTGTGAGTGGATCTTTTATGTTGTCCTTTGTACCTACCATTTGTATCATGGCCTCTTTCTTCTCAACAAATTTTCCAGTTACGTGGAATTTTTGAAGAATGTGTCACGATTTCTTGTGTGCTCTAGGCTCCTTTGTGCTCTACATTGTCGCACCATTGTCACAAAATAATGCCACTGGATTCTCTATGTCGTGAATCACTCCTAGCTCACTTAAAAATTTTCACTTCCATACCGCTCTTTTAGCTACTTCGTTAAGGGATATGTATTTGGCCCCCATCTTGGAATTGGCTACTGTTTCCGCTTTGGAACTTTTCCAACTGACAGACTCGCCATTTATAGCAAAGATCTAGTGTAAAACCCTGTCTTTCATAATACTCTAAAATCAGCATCGAATGACATTGTTTGACTTTCGAATACCACAAATGATAGATTCGCGGGAAAGAAAATTAAAACAAACATGATATTGAGCCATATCGACAAATATCACAGCGAAATGGTAATATATAATATACTGAATATAAATGAACAAAACAGGATAATATATATAAGAGACTACACTAACTAATAAATGAATATCAATAATGAAAGTCAGAATACATCAAAGTACATACAGACGGAGTCCTGAATATAATATCTAATACATTAAATCCCATATATAAATACATATCTGTCATGTACTACTACAATATCAAGTATATATACGAAGTATCGACAACACTGCTTTAGGATGCTCCAGCAACCCTGAAATTGTTTCCTCGAAGCACCAACTTCCAAATGACTCAATTGAGTACCCGAGAGTTATCATGACATAAGAAGACAAAGAAAAAACGCGGGTCAAACATATAGCCTGGTGTGAAAGGAATTATCTCAAAATACTGTATATTAAGACTATATACAAATTAATAAGAAATACAAAGGCACAACAGGTCCTCAACACCATTATGGCTCAAGGGTAATCCCCAAAATCAAATACTTGGCTATGATCAAACTTTACGCTTACAAACTATTTCAAAAATAGCAATTAAGGTCTCAAACAAATAATGAGTTAGTATAAGCATGCTTATGAAATGAATATAAGTCCAAAACAATTCACACAATCTTTAAATCACTTCATATAATTTCATAATCATCGATAAAAGAAATAATAAAGGTTATTAAGTAAATATATATAAAGAATCATCCCACTCACTTTGTTTCTCCCTGAATCAAGCTATACTCACCAAAAACATATTCAAGCTCTCTTTAAGGTTGAGATCTAGCTCCATACACAAAATCACTCTAATTCCTTGATGGGTTTTGAGTAGAATGAAAAGAGAGGAATTATAATGATTTTTATTTGAATTCAGGAATTTTACTTGAAGGGTTTAGGGTATGGGGATTAAGGATGAGTTAATGGGAGATTAGGAAAGTTATTAGGGAGTTGGAAAAGAATGTAACGTTGAATGAAAAATGAAAATGAAGATGGAAGGAGTTAGCTATATATTATCTAACTTAAGGTCAAGCTAGTAGGCTTTATAGCCCATAATCCATTTCATCCAAAAAAACATAATTCACTCCAAAACTTAATCCACTCCAAACATAACTAAGTTTATACTCATTCTTCTTGCATCAAAAAAGCAGTCTCAACTATGGCATCTTAAGACCTAATTCGTCCATCTCTAAAAAACTGAGTATAATGGGCATTCCATTAATTAATTAATTTGAAGTAACCATTTAAATATTTGATCGTTACAATTATAGGGTGTTACATTTTCCCTTCATTAAAAGAATTTCATCCCCAAAATTCCTTAAGTATGAGAAAGTAGATGGACCGACCAAAATTTCTGAATTTTAATTTCAGAAAATTTCAACAGTACTTCCCCTTATGTTATCAGCATTATGGAAACTCCCAAATTAGAATGCATCACACAACTAGAAAATATGCGATAACCAGCATTATCCTATATTCCCTAAAAAATACTTACCTCTTTTAAGAAAGCTTCTCACCATTTAAATACCAATCAAAGCAAATAAGAATTTAAATAGCTGTACTTTAGCTCTCAAGTACCTAATTGTAATATACATAAAGGATTATGTACCTATACAATGACAACATAGAATTCAAACGTGTATAACCTTAGTGCAGCAAACGATACTACCATGATTGTATATGACAATCTATTAGAGAATAAGCTCAAGTGAGTTGGTATCAAAATATACCACAGACTTCGAGTCATATCAAAAGGCAATAGATTCGTATAGATCTCATCTCAACCCCACGGTGGACATGGATGATGTGCGATCCATTTCATATAACTATCGTCACTTTATGAACATACTTTAATTATGAAACTATAACCATCATACAAACAATCAAACACATAAGACATGCAATAATCAATCAATAACAATCCACAATAATAAATAACAAGCAACCATCAAATAATAGAAAATAATGATAAGCAACAATAGCTAGCATACAAACAATCAAACGTATAAACAAGCAACAAAAGTCAATAGCAACCAAAATCAGCCAATAACAAAAAACAACAAACAACATCAAATAGTAGAAAGCAAACACGAGCAATATCATACAATAGCAAGCAACAAAACTATCAATAAATAGTTATAAACAATCAGCATACAATTAATACACAAACAATCGATTAACAGGAAAAAGCTAGCATAAAAAACAATGAACCATTCAAAAAGAGTCTATACCGACACGCTCGATAACCAATCAATAGTAAAATGGCATGTCAAATCATAAACTACAATGAGTCCATTCTATGTCCAAGATGAACAAAATGCCTAGGTGCTGTAACTACTTTCATGAATTCAATACACGAAAGACTGTTACATTTCCTACTACATAAAGGAAAACTTACACATTATGTTGGATCATCGAGTCTCAAAATTCTTGAATAAATCTAGCAATCAATGCCTTAACTTTTCTTTTCTTTCGAATAAAAATCATTCTTCCAAAGGAGGAATTCTACAAATTAAATCATTACTTAATGACGATTAACAAATACCTAGGTTTGTCGGGGCTCAAACTCACCCCATCCACACAATGTCAATAGGGATAATATACCAAGTGCGCTACAATACTTTCGTAGGCAAGTATCTTCTCGTCACTTAGAAGGTTATCCAAATCACCACAAAACTAGTCGGGAAATCCTCTCTCGAACCATCCTAAGCAACCTTAGCTACACTACACTTAAATTTACAATAACCAAAGACCATCCAAAATAACATGATGCACGTTCCAACCCTTCGTTTGCTTGCAAGATTTCTTTGTTAAATTAGCATTGGCCACCCGACACTTATTATGCAAACTCCAATCAAGTTCCTTGACCTGATTACCAAAATCTCCTTGCACGATTAAGGCCGTGCTTTGGAAATCTTCTAGTCACCTCAATAATCCGACTCAAGTGCTTGCCTATAAGAATCAAGTAAAAAACCCTTTCATAACTGGTGCAAATCACCTAGAAACTCTACGCTCGAACTAGGGATTAAGAGCCGACCCGTGAATGGACCAATCTTTTGAAAATATCCCTTTTGATATATGGGGATTACTCCCATCACCTAAGGTTTACTAACAAAAAGAAATACAATTCTAACATGAATGACTTAGGAAAACACTTATATCATCTGCTTGGTCTTTTCTCATTACTGCTCATCCACTGAACTCTACTTAGATACAAATCTAAGTCGCACTTCATCAACCAGCCTTAATCAAATTAAAAGCTTGTGCATCAAGTTCGAATGGTAGTACTCTTGGTCATTTCACCTCAGCTTTGCAACTAAAGTTACTCATACAAGGTTTATCTTTACAAAAGAACTTACCTACTATGAAAGGTGTCAAGTTTAGCCTATCTATCAAGTAATTAGTAAAAAATAAATATAGCACTCAAGTATTGGAAGGAACATAAGTGAATTCCCTTAAAATAGAGCATACCTCATTACATAAGCTCATTCAATTTCTCCTGAGCAGTAGGCCTGCTAGGACTTGGAAATGCCTATAAGGCATAAGTCATCATCACTTATTCACCCTTCGAAAGTGTAGAACAGTCCTTCTTCAAGTGATCAAGCCACTCGCAATTGAAGCACTCATGCTTCGTTTCAGCTAGATAACATTTCATAGAAAAATGCCCTATATGCCACAGAAGTGACATACTACGTCAGCTTTCTTCTCACATAAGCTCGATCTTTACTTGTATCATGGTCCTTGCGCTTTAGTAGGTGCTTCGTTTTGATTTCCACTTTTACTACCTCATATGTTCCTCATGGTTGCTCTTACAAAGGAGAAGCATCCCAATAATACTTTCAAAAGTGGCCCTTAATAAGGGTAAGACTCAGCAGTGAATCCCTAATTGATGCTTTAACACCCAAGGAAAACTCTTTTGTCCACACTAATAGAGTATCAACCATCTCAATCCCAAAATACAAAAGATTAAATTGGCCAGCATAATCCTTCACTTACAGGCTTTCATGCACAAGATGGATGGAATTCTCAAGCTACGTACCCTTCTCGATCTCAGAAATGATCCAAGACTCAAAGCGGCACCTAAACCCATTCCAAGTCACGGGCCTACCCATCAGCCACCCTTACACTATGTCTTATGCAGCTAAAGTCTCCCCTCTCCAACCGTCGAGAAGAAATCTTCCTTATGAGAACATTCTCTAAACCTATATCGATGGAAGCTCTCTTATGAACGTGTCCAAAGTTGTGTCTCAACAACAGTCTTAGGACATTGATATGGCTTCTCTCCCAGGCTTAGGAAATCCTGGCATAGCTTCGAAAATAATGTAGCTGGTGGAGAAAGACATTCTAGTGCCCCAAGGGCCACACCACGTCTAACACCAATCGCATCTGTTGGATATACTCACGAGCGGTAGAATGTTCCTTCCGAAAGCTAAATATTCTCCGAACTGATCAAGCATCTCAGACCGCCTACCCGCAATCACTTTTCTACTCTGCCTACACATACCGATAACCTGACAAAGATACCTTAGCAATTAGTGATAGATATAAATCGAATTTCAGAAGACAGGTGGTGTATGCAATACAATATAATAGAAAAATACAAGTACGCTCTCTCAAAGTATCTTCTTTTACAAGATTGATTAGCTCAAACCGGTCTACTTGGTCCAAGTGTCGAGCCTAAGCTTCGATACCAAATGTAACAATCATCCCTTTGTAATATCCTGAATCAGCATCGAATGACATCGTCTAACTCTTGAATACCACAACAGATAGATTGCCAGGAAAAAAATTAAAACAAACATTATACTGAGGCATATCGACAAAATCTCATAGTGGAATGGTAATATATAATATACTGAGTATACATGAATAGAAAATGATAACTATATATATAAGAGGTTACACTAGCAGAAATAAATGATAAATGAATATTAATACAAAAGGTCGGAATACATCAAACACCATACAAATGGAGTCCTGAATATAACATCTGATGCATCAAATCTTATATATAATACATATCCATTATGTACTATTACAATACCAAGTATATAGGCGAAGTATCGACATCTCCTCCATAGAATGCTCCAGCTATCCTAAAATTATTTCCCTAAAAGCGTTTGACTCCCAAACTACTCAATGGAGTACCCAAGAATTGTCATGAAATAAACAGACAAAGAAAAAATGCTCGTCAGACATAAAGCTTGGTGTGAGGGGAACTATCTCAAAATATCGTATATAAAAACTATATACGAATAAATAGGAACTACTAGGGCACAACTGGTCCTCTCCACAATCGTGGCTTAGGGTAATCCAAACTGTCCACAGACAAATAAAATAAACCTATCCAATAGATAGGAAATCGTACCATAATCCGCTCTTTTCCTATAATCAACAACTCAGCACAGCTAATATAATGTGACTGATGTTAATCGGCCTTTTGATTCGGCTATATCCAAATTGATTGGACAAGTTAGACTCGATGATAGACAAGACAACTAGCACAAAAAGGTGATCATGGAGTCTAGAGATCAAACAAAAACAACAATATAACGATCAAGCAAAACCAAGAGATAGACTCTACAGAACATTCTAAGTATGGATTATGCCTCCCCTAGGCAGGGGATTGGATCAGATCACTATGGCTATAAATAACATCAACCAACAGTTCAGTTCATCGAAAATCGATATATATCTCTAAAAACATGAAGGAAACTATGAAAAAAACTTTGGAAACATGAAGCAGCATGGAGGAGGACCCGCACTATCGATCGTAGCATGCTACGTGGATGTCTCAACCGATAGGGGCTGATCGCTCAATATTGGGAGTTCGGCCTCGAAATTTTCTAAGTGACCTCGTCTACATCTAGGGATTTGGTGGAAAATTTTCAGGAAGATATTCGATCATCTGCCCCTATAAATACATAGTTTAGAGTTCATTTAAGGGATCTTCACGCTGTTATTTTACTTGTACTCCATTGTATTTAAGGATTTCGATCTGATCCCTCTTGTACTTAGAAATTCAAGTTATTGATAAGGTTGTTTCATCAAAGTGGAGTAGGCATTCAACACCGAACCATTATAAATCTGTTTGTCATTATTTTTTACTTGTTTGCTGCTTGTTTCTTCTGCTTTAAATTAGATTTCTTCATTTATTTCTCTACATTCATCCTACTGGGTGTTTGCCAACTTTTGATGCAAACTTTTGGGGCTTTTACCGAAAGCAAATTCTTAGGTCGATTGGATCTCATCATCTACTTGTGGATTCCTATATGCACGAGATAGATCCATATTTCTATCGAAAAGTTTTCATTTCTACTTAAGTTTAAAGAAGATCTAAAAGAAAGCTATTAGCCATGGCCAGAGGAAAACATCTTACTTCCCATGTATTTGAAGGCAATAAAGATACCTGTGCTTAATAGGTCAATCAGAGCGTACAAGCGACTGCTGCCAATCCCCAAAATCCAGCTGATTACATCACCAAAGCAAACTTTGAAGTCCTAATGAAGGAACTAATGGATAGTCATCAACATCTCAACCAGCAAATCCAAGCTAACATCGACCTGATGAACCAGCTGAAAGATCGACGTGGAAAGATAAGAATGGAGCCTACTCCATACCCAGGACTAGAGAACTCCTCTTTATCTGACGACTACCACAGAAACAGATGCTAAAAATGGATGCATATGTAGCTGGAACATCAAGATGGAATCAGACGATAGGCTATGGTCGATCGAAACCAATCGATACCAAACACCTCAGGGGATTGACACCTAACCCTTGAATAATTAGGGCAATCAGCATGCAGGTGGAGAACTTACTCTGGAGGTGCCATGATCGATCATGGTGTTGGAGTTCAAGCGAATATGGTTGAACCGCAACTGATAGACGATGATACAACTGCTGCTCAGGAAATGGATCAAGAGCAAGAAGAGCTAAGGCAATGTGGCACTGCCCGGAGGTGTGGATCAGGTCGCTGACATAAGGTGGAACATGACTACCGCCTGGCACCAACTTTCTAAATACCAGACTTAATAGCTACGGTGAGACAGCCAGTGAAAGAAAGTCAAGGCTTGACTAACAATGATTAGGGACTCTTCAGAAATCATACTCCATACATCGAGTATATTCTACATGCAAAATATCCATGGAGATTCCATGCCTATAATGCCTGCTTATGTGGGCAAAACTGACCTCAGACAGCATCTCTTGAAGTACAAATGGCACGTAGACTCCACCCGAGCCACTGATGCAGTCAACTGCAGGTGTTTTCCAATTTTTCTAGAAGATGTTGTAACCATGTGGTTCACCAAGCTACCACCATGTTCAATCTCCTCATTTGATGAGTTAGCAAAGAAGTTCCTGGAGCAGTTCCGCATGCACATGACTTGCCCCCAAAGATGTAATGTCACTCTCCAACTTGGTCTAAGCACCGGGGAAGTAACCGAAAGATTTTCTAGAAAGATTTAATACAACTATTAAAGAAGTCAGTAATCTAAATGATGATGCAATACTTATGGCACTAACTAGGGGAGTAAATCTTGATTCTGAGTTTGGCGATTGGTTAACAAGAAAGCCTCCTTCTACATTGGATTATTTCTTTGCGAAGGAGGCTCGGTTTCTGAGGAAAGGGAAGGAAAAGCGAACCAAGAAGAGAGATGTTGCAGCCCAAGCACCGAGGGAGTACAAAGTAATGTAGCAGTGCCAGTGATAGTTTTGGGAAAGTTCAAATCAACGTTCAGTACAAACAGAATGAGTGGAAGAAAGGCGATGATAGAAACCACGACCGAAGATAAGCCTCTCTACATCAAAACTAATTAAACTTAAAAATCAGTGTTCAAGCCTTGGCTCGGGCACCACAGTCGACTCTATAAAGATATAGATCTAAGAGATGAAGAAGAGGAGCCCAAAGAAACCAAGGCTACACCGGCTGAGCTAACAATCGACATCATGGTCAGCCACGACGCTCCATCACGGTTCCTGAAGATCAAATCATATATCGGTGCAATGATGATGAAGGAATTATCTGGTTTTCTCTAAACGAATCTTGATGTGTTCGCTTAGACCCATTCTGACATGTGTGGGATCTTACCGACCATCACGAGCCACATTAAATATCGACCCGAGGTATGTCCGTTGAAACAAAAGTGACACGGCATGGCTTCAGAGAGATTTTGTTGCACTTAAAGATGAGGCGGAAAAACTAAAAAACAATAGGTTTATCCATGACACCCTCTGCCTGAAATTGGTCTCCAATCCAGTTTTTGTGAGAAAAGCTAATGGAAAGTGACGAACATGCGTCAATTACTCAGACCTGAACAAGGTGTGCCCAAAAGGCATCTTTCTGCTTCTAAGGATCAACCAACTGGTAGACTTAACCACTGCACATAAAATGCTTTCATTCATGGACGTGTACTCCGGATACAATCTGATCCTAGTGCATGTCACAGACCAGGAACACACTAACTTCATTACTAACCTAGGTTATACTGCTGCATTGTGATGCATTTTGGACGAAAGAACACTAGTACTACTTACCAAAGACTAGTCAATTGGATGCTCAAAGACCAGATCAGGCGATTAATGGAAGTATATGTAGATGATATGCTCGTGAAGTCACATCGAACAAAAGACCACATCGATGACATGGCGAAGATGTTCTACGTTCTCCAGGAATATGTAATGAAACTTAACCCCTTGAAATACTCTTTCAGCATTGCGTTAGGGAAATTCTTGGGTTTCATCATAAACTCTCATGGAATTGAAGCCAATTCCAAAAAGATTCAAGCAATCAAAGACATTCAAGTACTAAAGAAATTAAGCAAGTACGGAGCCTAAATGGGAAGGTTGTCGCCCTAAGTCGATTCATCTCCAGGGCTACCGATAAATGCATCCCTTTCTTCGACTTGATCAGAGGAGGGGGAAGAGAAACTTTGAATGGACACAAGATTATATTGATGCATTTCAATCTCTGTACATCACTTAGAGAGACCCCTATCTTGTCTAAGCTACTAGATCATGAAGACTTGTATATTTACTTGGAAGTGTCGGTACATGCCATAAGTGTCGTATTGCTATGCAAATAGGATCTGATCCAGAGGCCAATGTATTATGTTAGCAAGCAGTTGTCGGGCGCTGAAAGAAACTATCTGAAACTGGACAAGCTCGCGTCCTGCCTGTTGATTGCATCAAGAAAGCTCCGCCCTTATTTCTAGGCTCATCCCCTCAATGTTTTCGCCTATCAGTCATTATGATAGGTCCTATAGTGACCTAAGACGTCTGGATGGTTACTTAAATGGAACATCGAATTGAGCCAGTTTGATATCACTTATCTCCCTCAGAGAGACATCCAAGGACAAGCACTAGCGAACTCCATAACCGAATTCACTACACAAGATGGCTCTCCGAAGAGCAGTAGAGAACTTACCATCCAATGGAAGATGTACACAGACGGAGCATCCAACGATCGGAGTTCTGACGCTGGAGTCATACTGGTAACTCCTAAGGAATGCTCGATCTACTACACCCTAACTAGACATCCCTGCAATGAATAATGAGGCTAAATATGAAGCCTTGATCGCTGGGCTTAAATTGGCTAGAGAACTGGGAGTAAAAGCTTTGCAAATTTTTTGTGATTCCCAATTAGTAGTGTATCAAGTCAAGGGAGAATATCAGGCCAAAGGAGCGTGATTTTCTCCTTATCTCAAATGGGTCCAAGAGCTGCTAAGCGATTTCGAGCATTACACTACACACATCCTCAGAAAATAGAATAAGAAAACCGACTCACTGGCCAAGCTTTCCAGTTCCGAGGATGCACAATAAATCGGATTGGTTCTATTTGAAATACTCATTGCTCCACGCATTGACTAGATGGAGATTGATTGGGTCTTAAAACGGATCCTGAGAAGCCGTCATGGATGACTCTAATTAAAGACTACTTGCAAAGGGGAATCCTTTCTGAATGAAGGAATGAAAAACAACAGATCTTTCGTAAAGCTTCACGATACATCCTTCAAGAAAGGTCATGTACAGAAAGGATTTCTTCGTCCCCTTACTGCGATGTATCACCAATGATGGAATCAAGCGAGTATTAAGAGAAGTTCATGAAGGAGAACGTAGCAATCACACTGAGGGGTAAACCTTGGCGAAGAGAATACCATGCTATGGTTATTACTAGTCAACCATACATCGAGGCACAACTGATTATGCTAAATGATGCGACAAGTGCTAGATATTTGTAGATACATGTAGCCAACCATACATGGAGCTAACTTATTTTGAAAAGGATTTCCAAACATTTTTAAAAGAAAACTTAGAACTCAAAATTTTGAAAAACCAGAACTGCATCCATAGCGACTATCGTTGTGGGTGCAATAACCTAGGATTCATTTTTAAGTTATTATCCCAAAACTCAAAATTTTCGCTCTTACTTACTAAAGGAAGAAATTTTAAACTTTAGTAAAGTTTGAAAACAAACTTAAGAAAAATAAATCAAATGTTTACTAAAACAACAAGTAAATGATTTAATTTGCAATCGGATCTCAAGTCCACTTCACTTTCAAGGTACTACCTCTATATTCACACAATCACATATCCAAAGTCACATACACAACAAACCGATTCAATAACAAAATCAAATCCCAGCCCATATCGATCATCATTTAAACATATCCATTTGAGTGCTAATGCTAACCCATACATTAGCACTAATCAACATATTTCAAACATACCAAGATCTAATCATATGTGACATACATATAGCTTTAAAATCAACATAACATATAATATAAAGTTTTTCCCACATAAATTATTAATTTACGCACCAAAAGTTTTAGAACTTGAAATACGTTAGTGCTCGGAAAGCTTGAAAAACCACAAATTCTTCTCGAAAATGGATCATTTATACTCGGCTTTTGGACCCTTTCTTCTCAGATTTTAGAAAGGTGGTAAAAAGAAAAGTTTTATATTATTCTTTCCTTTATCATTTAAAAGAAATAATTACTCAAAAAGGTTAAACTTTAAGGAATTTAGGGCCAAAACAGTGAGGGCTATTTTCGTATATCAAAATCTTGGTTCAAAAACACTCTTGCAAAAATAAATTTTTGGAGTATCTAAACTCGGAATCAAGAAAAAGTGCTAAACTACAAAGTTGTATCGACTGGAAATATACATGGTCTGAAAAAACGAAAATGTGGTTCGGGGTTGTTTGTAAGCAGTTATGGCCGAAACCATTTCGGGTAAAATAGAGGAATTTGAATAGAAAAGAAGGAGTTTAAAGCTAAGTTTAAAAGGTTTCAAAAAGTTTATACTTCAAAATATAAAACTTTAAAATGCTAATTAAGCCATTAAAGGCCATTAGAGTCTAAAATTAAGAAGAAGAGAGTTTGAAAAAAAATAGAAATGAAAAAAAAATGAAAAAACCTATGACTATTTATAAGCAAAAAATCTCACATCACATCAACTTATTTATATATATATAATAATTTTTAATAATCTTGTCTAGTCACATCACTCCATTTATAAATATATATTCATATATAATTATTATGTGTTGTCACATCACTCTATATATATATATTATTATTATGTGTTGTCACATCGGTCTCTTTATATATATATATATATAATTATTATGTGTCGTCACATCACTCTCTTTATAAATATATATATATATTATTATGTGTTGTCACATCAATCTCTTTATAAATATATATATATATAATTATTATGTGTTGTCATGTCACTCTCTTTACATATATATAATTATAATTATTATGTCTAGTCACATCAATCTCTTTATAAATATATAATTATTATGTGTTGTCACATCACTTGTTAAATTAAAATTAATTATAAGATAATATTCTTAATTATATTAATGTCTAGTTAACTAACTCTTATATATATGTAGATATATAGTGCACAAATACGAACAACGTTTCCGACAACTTTCTAATGTCGAAAAGTCGAAATTCCGAAAAACGTTATTCGGTCACATTTTCTATTTTTCTACGATCTATTTAATTTGTTAAAAAAAATTTGAAAAAGACTTTCCATTATTATTCATTGATTAAACAAATTATTTATCTATTAAAATTCATTAATTGACTATATAAAAGATAAAATTGCCTAGTTTAAGTGATCAAAACCCTAAGTCGTTACACCCATAAACTATAGAGTCAAAATCAAGAATTAAGTAATATGCTAATTAATATAGATTTAACTACATAATTTTGATTGGACTAAGATGAAATTTTTAAATCATTAAACAAGGATATAATATGTGATATATGAAGATGTAATAAGTAAGGCATAAATGAAGAAAATACTATATACTTATATGATATAATCATGTCATATATTAAGATATTCAATGATCAATTTTAAGTTACATGCTAAATGTTAGGAAAATAAATAAATAGGATAATGAAAATTTATTTATTTATTTTAAATTATATAATACACAAACAAGTCAAAACCTAATACCTAGTGTATCAAAATCAATATAAACTAGATGGTATTTATGAGGTCAAAATTCAATGATGAGGGTATGGAAAATAATTCAGTATGATATAAATAATATTATTATATAATCCTAAGCATTTAAATTTGAAAAAGAAATTTATACATTAAATCTGTTACATAAAATTCATATATTTGCTTAAAAATCATATTAATTATGAAATTTAATCGTAGCCTGATCATAATATTTGATAAGTGTATGTAACGACCTTTAAATAAATCGCTTTGTATTAGAATATTTAAATCATTTTTAAATATCTAAATAATGGATTTTAATAACACAAATAAACATATTTTAAATATTAATTAATGATATTAAAATCATTTTCAAATTTTGTTCATCGAAATAATTAGTTCAAATAAAAATAGAAAATGTGACCGAAAATCATTTTCCGAAATTTTGACTTTTCGACATCGAAAAGTCATTAAAAACATAGTGCATATTTTGCAACTCATATACACATGCATTTATGTCATGTGATAAGTTAATTATAGTGTTAAAGTAAATAACCATGCTTAGTTTAAAATAAAACATTATTTGACTAAATATGTATATTAAAAACCTAAAATAAACCTAAGGAAGTACACCGTCCATCGCCTAAAAAACCCTAGGTTAGTAAAATACTTTCTAAGGAGGGGGGTTGCTATGGACATGGAAACAAGGTATGGAGGGAGGTATGGTGTTGTGTATTCGTGACCACTTTATGTTATTTTAATACTTAAGTCATTTTACTCAAATTCCCTTTTCATTTGCCTATAAATACCAACATACATACTCTTTTCTCAATTTGCATCTTCATTTCCAAAGTTCATTTCCATAACTTCATGTTCATGAAATGATCCATGGCTTCCATACACTCAACATCCTAAAACTAGTTTGAAAAGCTAGCCTTTCTTCATTTCTAAGCTCAGTACATCCACTCCTCTTCAAACAAGCACCTTCATCCTCCTCCACAACACGGGGCCGAGCCCATAACAACAATGGCCGAACCTAAATAGCCCATTTAAGGGACCAAAAGTCCGAGTTTGAGTGGAGTGAAGTATACTTCGTGTGTCGATAAGTTGTCGTGAGAGTTCAGCTTAGTTCGATTGCATTTTTGTGAGTAAAACTTTACCCTCATAAACCAAAGTTTTTAAACTATTTTAATGCTCATATTTGTGAATTATTTATGCTTTTCGTATGTATTTGGTGAAGCACTGATTGTTGATTTGGTTCATGTTGCAAAAAGTTGTCGCCTTGGAAAGTTAGTAAGTATTAGTAAACTATATGAAAAAGTAGTAGTTAATGTTAGTTATATTGTTAGTAAATGCTCTCTGCATGTTGCATCATCGACAATTACCATTTATATATGCTTGTATCCTTGCTATGTGATGTTTTGGTTCAATTGATAATGGCATAAACTTGTTTACCAAATTGCCCGTATAGCGATAGTCACTATATCGACACTTTTGAAAAATTACTTCTTATCGAAACCGTTTGGTTTCATCTTCGTGCTTGAAATTATTTTACAAGTTAAGCAAGATTTTGATTAACGACGTTTTCAAAAGTAATTAACCATTTTAATGGCCATTATTTGATTTAATTAATTATTTTATTGATAAATATTAAGGTTAACTAATTACTTAGTTAATGATTAACTAATACTTGGTTAATGAAGGTTTAATTTAATTAATCATTTTATTTAATGACGTTTAAGGATAATAATTCATTCAATTATGATGGATTAAAATTAATCAAATAATTTGCTAATGATGTTTTTAAATTAATAAATCTTTTTAACAAATGTTTTATTTAAAGTTAATCAACTTGTTTTAACTTTAATTAATCTTTCCTCTAATGATCTTTATAATTAATAAATCATTTTTTAAAATGATATTTGATTACTTATTAATTAATTTACTTAATTATATTTAGATATTACTAATTAATTGAATTATTGTTGTTTTAAAGGTGATTTACCCTTGTCAATCAAAGGCATTTGAAGATAATTTATCAACTTAATTAATGAAGTTTCAAAGTGAATTTATCAAAGTAACAAGGATGTTTTGACTTTGTTATTCATTTTAATTAATGATAATAAATTATTATTTAATTAATTAAATTAAGTATAATTAATTTTTAACTAAATTAATGGTGTTTAAAAGTCATTTACTTCTTTTGGATTAAAGGCTATTGAAGTAAATTCATCAACTGAATTAATGAACTTTTAAAGTTAATTAATCAATATAATAAGGATATGTTTAAGTTATTAATCCATTTAATAATGATATTTAAAGTTTGTAAACTCCATTAACAAGGTGTTTTTAAAGCTAAGACTTGTAATGTGATACCAAGCACAATTTCAATTTTTAAGAGAAAATGTTTGATTCTTTTATACAAATAAATTAATTTTCATAAAGCGATTCACTTATATGGAAACGATTCATTTATTTAATTAGCACTAAACATCGAAGAAGTAGACTTGTCGCTATTTCGAAAGTTAAGAATAATCGCGAGACATGACTTTAAGGTAACACTGCCTTGACTTGTTTGGTATTATTGTTAACCAAGAAATAGTACAAGTTTGAATTCGATCAGTGGTGATAAGTATACAAGACTTAATTTCCATATAAATCATTTTATATCCACGATAGTTGGTCTCCTAGCTATCGGTTACCTCAACTTCTTTATTATCGTCATTCGAAGATGATTTGTTGCTCTGTTGAGCTTTGTTATCCTTTGTCAGAATGAATAAACCGAAAGCGCGAGAGGAAGCCAAGCTATGTGGGGTTGCTCCCATCAAAAGGGTATTTTCACATCTCATCTAGTTTGGATTCGGTTGCGCACTTAAATGTGGAAAATTCAGATACTCGGTAAGGTTTGGCGAGGTCCGGCTTGGTATTATTCGAGAAATGTCACAAAGTAAATAAGCTTCTCAAAAATATATTACTAGAGGTATACTTTAAGGGGGGTGCACCTTCCTAGTCATTTGTTTCAAAATTTCCTTTCCTTATTTGATTCGACTTAGAATTGTTTTTCTGTAATTGCAACAGGAAGAGTCAACTACTCTTCACGATGTTTAATTATAGAATTTCTCCACTCTATCAAGTTTAGACTGTTATATTATTTTATCCATTTGTCAAGTTTGGATTTTGTTCAGACTATTTCCATTCTTTCAATTCTGGATCTTTATAATTTTTTCCCACTATCTATATTTGGATTTGTTTTCTATTGTTCTTTTTTATTCTTATGTTTGGTTGTTGTTTATGTGTGAGTAAACCCGCTCCGCGTTAGCAGCCTGGTCCCATATATTATTATTATATACACACCCTTTTGTTTTAGAGTTTTACTCATACCAAACTTATTGCCTGACCCGAGTTGTTTATTTTCCCTAAACTCTTAGGTACTCAATTATATTTGAGTGGCCTGAGAATAGCAGGTTTTGTAACGACCCGCCATTTCGAACCATTCAAATCGACAATTATCCATACATGTCAAACATGAATTGCTCAAAAAAACAGATTGTTAATTTATATTTGGCAAAACATAGCATATATGTAAATAAATCAATCATAGAATCATAGACACAGAGTAATACAACAATAAGCAGCGAAAAAGATAAATAGTAGTCCATGAAGCTACTACAAAAACATCAGAGTCTGAAGAAAATTATCTCAATACTAAAGAAAACGACAATTCTAAACATGAACAACTGAAAATAACTGAATAACTGATAGCTGAATAGATAAAAGATGGATCTCGAAGCTCAAAAGGCGAGTCTCAAATGATGTGACACTCAGTCTGACCCGAGTATAAAGTAAAACACAAAACACTTGAGTCAGGATTAACATTCTTATACCAGTAAATCAACTCAACTGAAATGTCCAACTGAAATGCAGTATAACTTTAAGGATGTTGGGATTCCATCCTTTAAGGATCCGTGAAACTATCTACATACATAGTACAATACGCAACATATATAACGTCTACAATAAAGTAAAATATTAAATTCGCATTAAGGCGTTACCCATATCCCTCTTGATATATTTTTATATAAATGTCGTAGTCTATACAGTACAGTATACTCCGCCAAACCGGTGGGCCATCAGGGAGCACTCCATAGGTATGACACAAACCAAACTCATAGAGGATGCGATAAGGCAAGTGACAAGGCACGCGAGGCAATGCCGAGGATAGGATACTGCCGTTTTGCGGATCCAGTCTAGTGGTAATGCATAGCAGCTACTATCGCCCACCTCGAGACACACTCCCATAATCAAAGGTGCACCTAATCAAATCACAAAGTAACAGAATGGTATCGAAGAAGCATCCTCGATCGGAGGCGCGGCCTCACTTTAACAACCAAACGCTTATTTCACACCATGGTCATTTTCATTTCAAACAGTTCATACGTGATATCAAAATATCATATTCATTTCAAAATCATATAACTTTCAAAATCATATTCACTTTCAAAATCATATCGCTTTCGAAATCATATCCACAAAATAGATTAAACCATCATATCAAAGTATTCACATTTAAATCCATTAAATCTAAAATATCACAGTTCCAACTTAAATAGTTTAAATATTGAAAGTAGTTTATGTATATTGGAATAGTTATACATTAAAACTTGTTTATATTTAAAATAGTTTATAAATTAAAATATTTTATATATTAAAAATAGTTTATATATTAAAAATAGTTTATATATATTAAAAATATTTTCGAATTAGAATTGTTCCTTCCAATTTCACAAATCAATTCAAATCATCTTTAGTTCCAAAAGTCAATTTAAATCAATCTCAGTTCAACGATTTCAATTAAAAAGGTTAAAGGTTCAATTCAAATTCTCATTAAAATCATTTTTATTTATATCGATTCAAACTCAAATTTGAACTACAAATTTAAACCACTTCCAATTCAATAGGTTTCATAGTTTAAATATTCAACAATTTCCAATAACTCAATTTGATAAACTTTAATTTTATTTAAAATTCGAAAATATTCACTTAATCATTTTTTAATAAAATTACAATAAAATCTCAAATTATAAAATTAAATCAATATTAAATATTCATTTTCAATTTTATTTAAATTCGATAATATTCATTTAATCACCTTTAATCAAAAATCCAGTTATCAGGTTATAAAAATCGTATCTTTAAAATCTCAAAATCAATAAGTTTCTAATCAATTCTTATTTATATTCAATTCTCAAACAAATTAAATTGCAAATTAACTTAATTTATCTTCCCAACCTTTATTTTATTAAATTTATTACAAAATCAATTTTTAATATATTAATATAAATATAAATAAATATTTTAAATACAATATAAATAGTGGAAATTAGCTACAAGGGCCTCTTTAGCAAGTGCAATTAGTTTCTAGGATACACAACTAAAATAATTACTTTTAAGGACAAAATGCAAAATAATTAGCTTTTGAGACCTAAAAACCTACGAAATTATGTCCTAGAAAATAATTGGCCTGTTGACTTTGTCCTTAAAAGTAATTATTTTGCTGACTTTGGCCTTGAAATTAAGTTCTGTGGATGTGTGTTCTAGAAACTAATTGGACTACAAAGTTTGTCCTTCTAGTGAAATGCCCCATATAAATACTTATCCAATGAAATTCTATTAAATTAAATTTTATTAAATTAAATTTTACTAAATTAAATCTAATTTATTTTTTATTAACCTATATATTTTATATTTAAATAATAAAATTATAAGTAAAATCTTAAAGTTTACATTTTTTCAAAACTTAACTTATAACTTAATATTTTCGAACATATAATTTTAAAAATCTAAATTTTACACACACACACACACAGAGATATATATATATTAAAATAAAAATCTTTATATTATATTTAAAAATCAATATTTAATCAAACCCATCTATTTCTTTTCAAGACTTTGAAAATCATTTTTTAAAATAGACCAACGGTGTCCGTATATAATTTTCCATCCTCCGGTCAAGTGATACGGATTTTTATCATTTCAATATGAAATAATTTATGGGTATATATCATTTCAACCCACAATCCCAAAATTTCAAATTCAGTAAAATCGCTTGGGTTTATCATTTCAACCCGTAACGATTTTCCCTAATCTGTAAAATCATTCAAGTCTGTATCATTTCAACCCATAGTGAATTCCTAACTATCAGGGAACTTGCAGAGTGAGAACAATAACATAATGATATATAGAATGACATAGCATACCAATGGAAAATATGATCATAATTAACCATTTAAATAAATATATATTCAAGAGGTCATGGTGTTATATGTCAATTGACATAGATTAACAAATTTAACTATTAACATATCATATATAACAATTTAATTCCTAACTAATTCAAATTTGACAACATATTTCAATCGTCATTTCATGTGAAATCAATTTAATAAACATAAGAATGTTAATCGTGAGTGATCGCTCATCTTTCGAGGCTTGAGAAAATAGTCAACACAACAAGTTACGATTTTGAATCACGAACTCGACAATCGATTAATCCAAACGAAAATTTCCAAAGCAAAGCCAAGCGAAGATGGCATGATCTTGAACTCGATGAAAAACATATATATAATATATATCTCTTTTTATAAAGGAGGAGGCGACAATAGCTTCGACCAGAGGAGGCTGACTGGTGTGGCTGCTGCGACTATGGACAGGGGTTTTAGTAGGAAGATGGCGGAGTGGTTGTGGTGTGCTCAGAGCAAGGAGGTGGAATGGAGATGGAACTGCGGTGGATTGCAGTGAGGGAAGAGGCTCGTGTGGGAAGGTCGAAGGGTGGGGTTGGCGTGAACTGCTGGTTGTCAGGCAGCAGACTTCGGACAAGGCAGGGAAGTGGAGGCAGGGGAGCAAGTCTGAGCAGTTCGAAGGCTGGGGGAAGACTAGGTCGGCGTGCTGCGTGCTGGAGGAGGGCTTGGAGTTTAGATATTTGGTGTGGGTTAAGGAGGTATGGGCTCGTTTGTCGGGTGAAGGGGCAGTCGCGGTGTTTGGTCGGAGAGCGAAGGAGAAGATGAGGCGCTCGGCCTGGACGGTTTGTGGTTGTGTCCTGGGAAGCTCGACAGTGGTAAAAGGGGAGGTGGCTGGCTCGATGTTGTGGATGCTTGGAGGAGGGGTGTTGCTGCATTGTCAGGGGAAGGTGGGAAGGCTTTCGTTTGAGAAGGTGAGAGGTTGTGGGTTGCATGGAGGGAGGCTGTTGGAAGGGTGGCGGACTGGAGGAAGTAGGCGGCTGCTACAGGTGAGGAGGTGGAAGATGGCGAAGGTGAGGTAGGTTGGACGATCAAGCAGTAAAGGGAGAGAGAAGTGGATATGATGGTGGTTATAGGAATGGACAAGCAGGCCTTTCATGCAAATAGGAGAAAGTGATGAACAGGAAGGTTTATGCAATATATTATTAATATTTTTTTACAACAAGCACAGAGATGAATGAAAGGAAAGGAGAAAGAGAAGAGAAATGAACTAGGATAATATAAAGTGGACGGGTTGGAATAATAAAAGTCACGGGAATAACAAAAGTTAATTGCATGAATTTCTAGGAAAATTAAAACAAGTGGTCATTTGTTTCACGGTGGACAATTGAATGTCACAAAGGAACCAAAAGGCTCTAAAAGAGGCACTGATACGGCCAACCATTTCGCAGATTTCGCCGTGTACCCGGCGCCGAAATGCACAACTGAATATGCTACGGAGATCAGCATGACGAGACGAACAGAATGGTACATTGATATGAGTGACACGATCCTACTATCAAAACACGATATTCGCTGCTGAAAATGCTGCTAAAATGCCAAAAACAATATAAACGGAGCTAGAGCGGTCCAAATTTGGCGAAACGAAATATGAAGTCTTACTCACAAAATGATCAACAATTTTATTAGGTAAAAATATTAAGATTTCAAAATATTTTATTTCCATCAAAATTTTACTGATTTTATATTCTAAATTGAAATTTCACAACTCAACAAACTTTCATATTTTTTTCGATGAAAATCTGACACTTGCTACGTTTAAATAGACGTATTTCAAATATCAAATTTTCATTGCAAATTTTTTTTTGTTTTATTTCAAGAAAAATTTAGTCCATTACGTTATTAAAATCGTTAAAATTTCTGGGTCGTTACACTTTCTCCCACTCAAAACTATCCGTCCCCAAAAAGGAACGGGATAGGAGAATAAAAGCAACAGAAAGGAAAGATTTGAAATACATAATTCCAGATACAAAAATTAATTCAAAACCGTGTAAATCTCATTTTTGGACATCTTATTACTCACATTTATTTTGTATTGTTCAATTACATGTTCTCATTGCATTCAAACTTTTCCCAGGTAAGTTTTATTCATGTGTCAAAAGAGAATTGAGCAATATACAATTTACCTTTTATTTACAACATTCTTATTAAGAAAAAATTAGTTTGAACATTATTATTATTTAAGTTTTCTCTTGTATAACCTTCAATAACATATTCACATTACATTTAACTTTTTCCAATATTTCAGTTAAGTTATTTATGTTTTGGAATGCAATTGAGAATTATAAAAATAAATTTTATCCTAGTTCAATTGTTTCAAGTTGTTTAAATTTCATTTCTCAATTTAGACTCTACAATTATTCAAAATTTTGCTTCATTTCAACAATTGAAAACCATCACTTAAGATAAAAATTAAAAGTTAAATTTTTGATTTTCCTTCAAACCATTTTGAAATATATATATATATATATATATATATATATATATATATATATATATATATATTGTACATCAAATCATACTCAAGAAATTCAAATCAAATCCATTTTCCAAAATAAAAATGTAGCAAAGCTACTAAGTGGTCTCCCCACTTTGAGACTCAAAAATGAATGTCGATGATGTTGCAGTCATCATCGAAATTATTTTCCGGCGACAGTAGAGGAGAGTACTAACTTACTTCTTTTAAAATTCTTTGAAAAGCACCGAAAATTAAATTCTTAAGTCCTCAATTTAAATTCATTTCATTTGCAAATCAATTTCACAAACCATGTTTAAAAATTTCATCTTCTTATAACATACAACAATAGTTAATGATTTAGGAATGTTGTTAAAATAGTAAATGATAATCTAGTACTATAATTTCTAACGACCAATTTATTTAACTATCCAGTTTCAGAAAATTATAATTTATATATAAATATAATCATATGAAAAATTATTTCATTTACCAATTTTGAAAACAATATTATGTTAGTTTACTCTGTTCAAGTGTTTGGAATTCCTATCGATAGTGTTTTCCAGACGAATCGATTGAAACTCAAAATTCAAACTTAATAACTCAAATAACACAATGTAAAACATTTTATATCAATTACAAATACGCTCCCTCATAGGATGATTCAAGAATGGATTTTAAAACAAGGCTAGAGATTCAAATTTATAGGTACCCTAATCAAAAAGAATTCTAACCAAGTAGATAGGCTCAAAAGGAAGAAAAGATAACTAAATTACAAAAGTGGAAAGATGGATAAGCTTATATTAATCGCGGCGACCTTAATCGGGCCAACCGAGACTCCATTTTCAGAAACAATGTGCACAAGTAATCGAACTTCGTCCCTCCAGAAATGGCATTTAGAAAATTTGTCTTTCAACTGATGACTCCTAAGAGTTTCTAGTACATAGCTTAAATGAGATTCATGCTCCTTCTCTGACTCACAAAAGACGAGAATATAATCAACGAAAACCAGGATAAACTTGTTGAGAACACCATGAAAAACGTGATTCACAAGATCGACAAAGAAGGCAGGAGCTTTGGTTAATCCAAATGGCATGATTAACCATTCATTGAACCTATTTGTTTGGGAGGAAGAACAACAGGTCGAGCTCTAAGATTAAGATCGATGCGGAATTCAATTTCCAGCTTAGGAGGAAGAGATGTGACTTCACCAAAAAACATCAGGATAATCGCTGACTATCGTGGGTGGAGTTAAGGTCACTGGGTTGCCTGCATAATCCTGAGGCATTGACATTCGATCACAAGAGAATTACCCTGGTCGTCTACTAGAGAAATGGTTTAGGCTTTGGAAAAGATAACAGCATCATAATGCTCCAACCCATCACCCACAAGTAAGATATCAAATGAATTAAAACCGAGGATATAGAAATCTTTGGTGAACCGACGCTTGTTGCAAAGGACTTTCACCACTTTAAAAATCATACTGAGGTTGGCGCGACCGCAGATGGGATTAGTCACACAAAGGATGAAGTTTCCAGTTGAGGTTGCAAGATGTGCTCAAATATATTACCGAGACTAACAGAAACGAAGCTATGGGATGCTCTTGTATCAAAATGAACACATACAGGAAAAGACAAGAATGAATTTTAGAACACAGGCAAAGTTCAAAAATTCTAAAGAAATCCAAATCAAAGAGGATCCTAACAAAGAATTTCAAGCTCGAATGAATGTGATTATGTAATTAATTTTACACATTCTAGGGTACTACCACCCTATCTCTAATGAGTTTTTACTCCATATGCTAAGTTTTGCCTAAACCAGAGCTCTGATACCACTTGTAAAGACCCGCCATTTCGAACCAATCAAATCGACAATAATCCACACATGTCAAACTTGAATTACTCAAAACAAAAAATTGTTAATTTATATTTGGCAAAACTTAGCATATATAGTAAATAAATCAATCACAGAATCACAAACCAGATTAACATAACAATACATAACGGAAAAGATAAATAGTAGTTCATGAAGCTACTACAGAAACATCAGAGTCTAAAGCAAAATACAACAGAAATCCCGAATATATAGAAGTCTCAATAATAAAGCAAATGACAATTCTGAACATAAACAACTGGAAATAACTAAATAACTGATAGCTGATCAGATAAAAGATAGATCTCCAAGCAAAGCTCTAAGCTCAAAAGGCGAGTCTCAAATGATGTGACACTCAGTCTGACCCGAACATAAAGCAAAACACAAAACACTCGAGTCAGGATTAACATTCTTATACCAGTAAGTCAACTCAAGTGAAATGTCCAACTGAAATGCAGTATAACTTAAAGGATGTTGGAATTCCATTCTTTAAGAATCCATGAAACTATCTACATACATAGTATAATATGCTACATATATAACGTCTACAATAAAGTAAAATATTAAATTAGCATTAAGGCGATACCAATATCCCCCTTGACATATTTTTATATAAATGTCATAGTCTATACAGTACTATAAACTCCACCAAACCGGTGGGGTATCAGGGAGAACTCCATAGGTACGACACAAACCAAACTCGTAGAGGGCACGATAAGGCATGTGACAAGGCATGTGTGGCAATGCCGAGGATAGGATACTACCATTTTGCGGATCTGGACTAGTGGTAATGCATAGCAGCTACTACCGTCCACCTCGAGACACACTCCCATAATCAAAGGTGTGATGACCCGGAATTTTTAAGCAATATCAATTCAATAATCTGAATTAAAAAATAATTTGATTAGATAATCTTTGTAATAAGATTTGAATTGATTTAATAATCCAATAAAATAAATAGTTAATTGATAAGATTTTATCCTTTTAAATCTAATAATGGTTTTATATTTACAATGTATATAGAATATGTATATATTGTAAATAGATCTTGTCTTAATCTAATAAATAAATAAATCATGTTTTCTATAAAAGTATATACTCTTAGTAAAAATTGGGAATTTTGATTTTATTTAAAAGTTAAACTTTTAAAGGGTTATTTAATAAATAAATATGGTTTTAAATTGATAAGATAAAAATTAAATTTGTTTAAAATAATTTATTTGATATTAAGTTTTTAAAAGTATGTAATAAATAACAATATGATTTTAAAATACCTAAGGTTAAATATTGAAATGATTTAAAATATGCTTAACTCAAGATTTAAATTTAAATAAATAACAATAAGGTTTATTTTGATTTCTTAAAAATATAATTGGATAAAATAAATAATTTATTTATAAAGGAACAATTTCTTTTATAAGTTATTTATGGTTATCAAATTTTGTTATTTTTAAAATATAATAATACATTGTTTTTAACAAATAGATTTTTATATAAAAATAATTGTTTTTCAAAAATTTAATTGTGTAGTTATATTTGTAAATAAACTTGATTTCAAAATTTAATTTGAACTTGAATTCAAAGCTTTTAAATTTTAGAGTATACATATTTTTAATTTGTTTTGATTTTAAAATATTTGTATAAACTTTATTTTATAAATAAAATTGGATTTATCATTTTAAAATTTATCTACATGTTAACTAACTAATTAAACAAAGATTTACAATTATCTTGTATTAACATCTAACTAAATACTAATTAACTTTTAATTAAATACTAATTACTTTTATAAGACTAGTGTAACATCCTAAGGTCTTACATAACACATGTTAAATGATAAAATAAGGTTTTGACAGATGTTATATTGTATGACAAGTGTCAAAATTTAATTTAGCATTTTCTTTTGTATTTTTTTTTTAATAATTTCAGTTTATATAAAACTTCTTTCCCTCATCTTCTTTTCTTCTTCTAAAACTGAAGTCAAACAAATCTAAAAAAATAAACACTTCCATTCAAAAACTAAAATCTGAAACATCTTCAACAAAAATCTGAAAACATCTTCAAATCTTGCAAAATCAGAAGCATGCAAGCCAAACTGTTTTAACTTGCATATTCTCAAGTATGAAAGCATATTCCTGTAAATCAGTAAAGCAAGCAAACCTGTATCATTCAAAACAAAGCCTGCATTTCACTTAAACCTGGAATTTCACAGCATGCATGCAAGAATTCAGTATCAAGCCATCAAGTTTTTAACTCAAGAAAACCAAACACTCAAGTTTTAATCAAAAATAAAGAAGGAACTGCATATTTCCGGTTTTAAAAAGCACCAAAGCCTTTTCAAAAATTCATGGCTCTGTCTTCTGATTTTATAAGATGAGTAACATCCTTTTTAATGAAATTTAAGTATTTTAAAATGTTGCTTGTTGATTTCCATGATGAAGTGTGAATGATATATATATATATTTATATCAGTTGTTTTTTTCCTGTAAAATGGATGTATAATTTGATCAGGCTATGTCCTCTGTGTTTTAATCCCAGGTGCAAGAATCTATTCAAACCACATCACATAATATAATCTATGTTAGTGTTTAAGGTTCATACAAACGTGTTTGTTGAATCGAGAATTAAAGTTTAAAATTTGTTCAAGTTAAAAAAAATTGAATTGTCTCTGAAACTTAGGATAACAGGCCAATTTTTATATAAGTGAAATACCAAACATATTGATTCACTATTTCAGGATTAAAATCGAAAACATTATACAAAATTCTCATTTTTAAAACTAAATTCACAGTTTTTAAAACTAGATTTAACATGCAGTTCTATGTTGAACTAAAAGGGGGGATTTTGGGTTTTTGGGTGATCTCAGCAATTTGAAGTCTCAGGGTTCATCTGGTAGGTGGAGGAGTAGTCATTGATGCCGGGAAAAATATGCAACGGTGATGCAAATCAACATGGAAGTAGCGGTAGTGATTTTTTTCCCGAAGCCCTAGTTTTTGGAGGATCAAATAAATTGATCGTCACGGCATAATATTTGATCGAGTGTCGAATGCTTTTGGGAGGTGGTTGCTGACGTGTAGTCGAGGCTGTGGCCGGAGTTGTTGGATTTCTGGTGGTCGGAGGAAGGCGGTTGAAATGATGACAGGTTTGGGATGGGTTTTGGTCTTCTGTTCCAGGTTTTGGAATAAACCTCGAATTTGATTTTGAGTTGTGGAGAGGAGATTCGTGGATCGTGTTGGGACATGGGTTTGGTCGCCAATGTAGGGAGATCATCGGAGGTGAGTGGTGGTGGACGGCGCCACCGTGCATATGCACGGTGTATTTCAGTGTATCCTGATGAAGTTGGGTTTGAAGGGGTTTGTGAACTCGAGTTTTTCATGATAATTTAGGTATTTTACTCGAGGCATTTGGATTTTGTGTCGAAGCAGGAGTTTTAGTAGCTCGGGTTAGTATTTGTATCAGGTTACAACTGAAACCGGTATTGATTTGTTCTGAAACTTTTAAAAACTGGAAATTTAAATGTAAAGAAAGGTTTTAAATAAGTTTAAACCTAGTTTATAAAATCTGAAATTTCAAGTTAAGTTTGAATCTAAATTTTCAAATAAGATGAAGTTTTTGAAATTTGATTTAATTTCTTTAGAAAGGTTTAAGTAGTTGAATTTTAAATAAAGTTTTGAATATATAAGTGGAGTTTTTTTTAATCTGAAGGTTTATCTAAATTCAAATTTAAATATGTATTCAAATTTTGAAATGAAGAAAATTTTTTAAATTTAAAATGTTTTAAACAATTTTGAAATGTTTAAGTATAATTCAAATTGATTTGAATTTAATATGAATTTATTTAAATCCTTTTAAACTTCTTTATTAATGTGTATATCTTTAACTTGTGAATGAAAGGTTTAGAAATGTGTTTTTGAAACTTTGTTAAAGATTATTTGAACTCATTTTAAATCTTAAATTTTAAAATGATATTTGAATATAAATTTAGGTAAATTGATTTAAAATTACTTTGTAAATGATAACTTGTTTATTAATAAGAACAAAGTTTTATCTTAAAGTAAATTATAATTTAAAGATTTGTATTCATTAAATTTATAAGGAAATTTAATGGATAATTAATTTATTTTGATTTATTAATCATTTGGATTAATTAAATAAGTAATTAAAGTTTCAAACTAATTAATCAATGGTTGAGATTAATTAATTAGGAATAATTAATTTGAAATTAAGGATTATTAATTGTATTTTAATTAATAATTAGGAATTAATTAATCAAGTAATTTAGAATTAATTAAGTTACAGTTAACACTTAATTAATTTAACTAAAGATTAATTAGCAAATAATTAAAGATTTACTAGTTTATAATTAATATTGATTTATGAAGGTTAATTACTTAAGAAAAAGTAATTAAAGAATTAATAATAGTTAATGATGATCATTAACTAAGGATTATTTAGTAATTGATTAATATGATTAATTTAAAATAATTAATTAGATTAATTAGTTAATGATAATCATTTGTGAAAATTATTTAAGTTTAATTACTAAAGGAAAGTAATTAAGACATTAATTACTTAATGTAATTAATGGAGTTTATTGTAATTGGTTTAAATTAATTAATTAAGTTTGATTAATTTTAAACATTGGATTTGATAATAATTACTTAATGTAATTAATGGAATGTAATTACTCAGTTAAGTAATTAAAGATAATTACTGGATGTAATTAGTGGATAATGATGGAATTGTGAATGTAATTTGGATTAAATTATTTTGTATAATTAATCAAGGGATTAATTTAAGAAATTAATTAATAGGTAATTAATTTGATAAGTAATTAAGGGAAGTTAATTACTGAATATGATTAATCAAGGTGATTAATAATTATGGTTTAATTTTAAATAAGATAATTAATTAAATATAATTAAAGGTCATTAATTAATATAATTAATGATGTAATTAAGATTGATTAATTAAGATTAATTGATCAATAATAAATGATTAAGGGTAATTAATTAATTGTAATTAATTAAGGTTTAATGTAATTAATTATAGTTAATTAATTAAAGAAGTAATTAAAGGTTAATTACTGTATTTAGTTTAGAGTATTAATTTAAAATTAATTAAAGTATAATTAATTAGGGTTGATTAATTAAGATGAGAAATCAGAGGTTAATTAATTAATTAAATTGTAATTAATTAATGGTGATGTAAGCAAGATTTATATTAAGGTAAGTAATTAATTTAATTCACTTTAAATTAATTAGAGAAGATGTAATTAATTTAATTCATTTTAAATTAATTATAGATGGTATGATTATAGATCGTTGCTTATGTGTGGATGATATTGTTTGCCTTGAATGGTTTGAATCTCAGCTATGAGATTAGTAATATTGTGTGATATGGATGCATTGGTTGCATTATGATATAAATTATCTTTGGTAATGATAATATGGATTATCTATGGTGATGATTATCTACTGTGAATCTGTGAATTATCTATCTGTGTGTATATAAATTATGTTATTGAATTGTTTTAAACTCTAAAACAACTTGGACCTAAAAGACACGCTTTGGATTTCGATGGGACCGGGATCAGGTTTCCATATTTGGATATCCGAAAACCACATCGAACGATAGGTCGTGAATTTTATGTGAAGAGTGAAGACTCGAGGTGTAAGGACTATTGGTCAGTATAACTCTGAGGGTGATTCCGTGACGAGTTTGACGGAAATAGTACTTACAGGCTCGAGATGATGTTCAGAGTGCAAGGGTTATCGTCGTTAACTCTGAGGGTAATTCCAAAATGAGTGTAACGAGATAATGCCTTCGGTTTCGTTCGAACCCAGAACAAACTTGTATGGATTGAATGCTTTCAGAACATCGTCAGGCGGACGATGAGCATTCTAAGTGATGTGTTCACTAAAGGTAATCGTCGCCTCAAGCCTCATCAACCGGGAATGGCTAAAACAGGGGAGGTGCGGCAAGGCTTCGTTGGTAGCCCCCACTGGAGAGTGAGATTTACCCCTGTCTAGAGGTCCCTTTTATTTCGGCTGTGTGGACGGTTGTGAGCTCCAACCGTCGGGGTTGTCTTGTTCGGAACTGTTCAGTAAGGAATGGTTCCGGGCTTGTGTAGCAGGGGAGCGGGCGTACTCCTCGGTACGTTTATCTAGGCCACGTACTGTGACGGGCGGTACCCCAGTAGCCCATCCATTGTACGGAATCCAAAATCCAATAAGTGCCAACGGTTTTGATTGTATTACCCACTTTTGTGGCTAGTAGCTGGAATTTAATAGATGTAACAATTTCGGCTATTTCATATTTACTTGAAAACCCTAGACCTATTATAATATCACTAGATTTCCTATCAAATGTTTTGGTTAGCGTAAGGTAAAAACTTTTCCATGTTTATGTGTGGGAAGTCTTACGTGATACCTTTCTTTTCAAAGGATTTTGAAAATTAAGAAACTTTAATCTGTTACTCACACCAGACCCATGTCTGACCCGGAGTTTATTATTGGTTTTCTTAAACTCTTGGGTACTCAAATTTTTACGAGTAGCCAAGGGATTCAGGTTAGCTTTGACGAATCATGGAGGAGCAATGGAGCAGGAGGCTTCTGCGTTAGATATATAGTATTCCTCCGTGTGATTTGTGCTGTCTCTGAGTTGTATTATGTTGTAAATACTAGACAGGTGTTTATAACTGTCTAGTATATGTTGTATTATCTATGTACTCTGATAATTGTTGTATACTATGTAATATTTTATGTTATTAATATAATATATTCGTTCCACTGTTTAGATTCCGATGTGTTGTTTCTTCTTTCTTCTCTTTCTTTCTCTTTTCTATCCTTTTATTTCTTATTAATGATGCGTCATTTTGTGGAGACAGATGGAGGGTCATTACAGTGGTATCAGAGCATTAGGTTGAGTGAATACCTAGGCTCTGGAGTGATGTCTACCTTGAGAGAGCGTATTTGTAATTTTATATATATTTATATATATTTATCTATTTCTACCTATCTGTTGGGTTACCCGTTTAGGTTTTCCAATATAGGTTATAAAGGTAGATAAGGTAGTGGTGTGTGTAACACGATTACTACCATTGGTTGAAGTTTGTATGTTGAGGTTGGAAGTGTATCTGTCAAGACTGTAGACCTAATACCATCTCGAGTAAGCTTTGTTGTGTTGAAGTATTTCATCAATCTCTGAAGGAAACCTGTTAAGGTTCGGAGTCCATCTTTGAAGTGTAGAGTTTGGTGAGTAGAGTTTGGATTTGTCGGTTGGGCTGGAGAAAGTGATGGTATCTTGATACCTCAGGAGTGTAGCTGCATGATGAGATGCAGTGACTATGGATGTGTCCGAAGATATTTCTTTGGAACAAGGTTAAGGAAATGTGTCTGCTTCGATGTTGTGGCTGGATTCAGCAGGATGTTGTGGATAGCTTTAAAGTCCGAATTTCTCGAAGAACTTTGGATCAGGAAGTTTGGAATTGGTGTCAGCAGTGCAGCTCGGAATGTTCTATGAGCTGACAAAGAGGTCTTAGCTGAGTAGTTTTTCTGGAGGTGGAATTCATAAGCTGCAGAGTGAATCCGTTTCTTCAATGGATTGACTAGACCAGTGTAAGCTGTTTTGTTTGGTAAAGAGAGGATAGTTTTCTTTGGAAATTGATATGGATTGATCGCAAAAGTGACTTGCGATAGTTGAGTGTTCTCTTGGATTGTTGGAGATTTTCTGGATGTCTTCTGGGGAAGACAGAGGTTTGTCCGCATCTGGAGATTGAGTTTTCTTATCAACTAGTATTCCAGGAGTGGAACCGGTGGTTCTGTTTAGTTGGAGATTGATTCCTAGAGATAGAGTTTGATGAAGCAACTCAGGTTTCGGGGGAATTTCTGAGTTTTCTTTGTGGATCTGTTGAACTATATTTCTGGAACGTGATGCCTAGTTGGTGCTTGGGTTCTTCATTAGCATTCTTATCTATTTTGGATCAGAGTTGTGCAGTGGAAGCAGTTTGGAAGTGTTTCTGATTTGTCTTTTTCGGACTAGGAGAATTTTGTAGTCTTCTGCTGGTTATGGAGTAGAGTTGTGTTTTTGGTTTTGATTGATCTTGAGGAGATCATTGTGTTGGGTTGTTTCTGGTTTTGTTTATTCTAAAGAAATCAGCAAGGGTTGAGCTGATCAGTTTGAATGTTGGCAGCCAGGATCGTCCGAAGACTTTTGTGGATAAGGGACGGAGGAATTTAGAATTCGAAGTTGGAGACTTCGTTGTTGCTGCAGTTTTTCTTTGGTCAAAGGAGCTATAAGTTTTGAGTAAAATTGGAAAGCCAGCTCCGTGATGTGTGGATCTTTTCTTTATTCTTGAGAAGATAAGTGTTTGGTTTTCAGGATTGAATTGCCAGTTTGGATAACTGGGATTCGATGAGTTTCACGTATCATTGAGGGAGTACGTGCATGGTCTATCTCTGGTTTTAGAACCAGCAGTTATAAAGGTTGGTTGTTGAATCAGACTTGTCTGTAGTCTGATATGATGTCTAGTTTTGTAGATTTAGATGAGTAGGAGCTCTATAGTTTAGTAGTATTAATTGTTTGGAATCTATAGAGCGAGTATCCCGATATTTTTACGGGGAAACTTGAGGAAACTCTATCCAGAATTTTATCTGGATAGATAGGTTTGATTGATTGGGTGAATTGGTTGCTATGATTGTTAGCATAACATTGGTATACGCTTGTGTTTAAAAATTAAACATTTAAATAGATTATTAAGTTACCTTTGTTTTAAATTTCGGGGACGAAATTCTTTTAAGGGGGAAGGAATGCGATGACCTGGAATTTTTAAGCAATATCAATTTAATAATCTGAATTAAAAATTAAATTGATTAGATAATCTTTATAATAAGATTTGAATTAATTTAATAATCCAATAAAATAAATAGTTAATTGATAAGATTTTATCTTTTTAAGTCCAATAATGGTTTTATATTTACAATGTATATAGAATATGTATATATTGTAAATAGATCTTGTCTTAATCAAATAAATAAATAAATCCCATTTTCTATAAAAATATATATTCTTAGTAAAAATTGGGAATTTTGATTTTATTTAAAAGTTAAACTTTTAAAGGGTTATTTAATAAATAGATATGGTTTTAAATTGATAAGATTAAATTTTAATTTGTTTAAAATAATTTATTTGATATTAAGCTTTTAAAAGTATGTAATAAATAACAATATGGTTTTAAAATACCTAAGGTTAAATATTGAAATGATTTAAAATATGTTTAACTCAAGATTTAAATTTAAACAAATAACAATAAGGTTTATTTTGATTTCTTAAAAATATAATTGGATAAAATAAATAATTTATTTATAAAGAAACAATTTCTTTTATAAGTTATTTATGGTTATCAAATTTTGTTATTTTTAAAATATAATAATACATTGTTTTTAACAAATAGATTTTTAAATAAAAATAATTGTTTTTCAAAAATTTAATTGTGTAGTTATATTTGTAAATAAACTTGATTTCAAAATTTAATTTGAACTTGAATTCAAAGCTTTTAAATTTTAGAGTATAAATATTTTTAATCTGTTTTGATTTTAAAATTTTTGTATAAACTTTATTTTATAAATAAAATTGGATTTATCATTTTAAAATTTATCCACATGTTAACTAACTAATTAAACAAAGATTTACAATTATCTTGTATTAACATCTAACTAAATACTAATTAACTTTTAATTAAATACTAATTACTTTTATAAGACGAGTGTAACATCCTAAGGTCTTACATAACACATGTTAAATGATAAAATAAGGTTTTGACAAATGTTATATTGTAAGACAAGTGTCAAAATTTAATTTATCATTTTCTTTTGTTTTTATTTTTTTTAAATAATTTCAGTTTATATAAAACTTCTTTCCCTCATCTTCTTCTAAAACTGAAGTCAAACAAATCTAAAAAAATAAACACTTCCATTCAAAAACTAAAATCTGAAACATCTTCAACAAAAATATGAAAACATCTTCAAATCCTGCAGAATCAGAAGCATGCAAGCAAAACTGTTTTAACTTGCATATTCTCAAGTATGAAAGCATATTCCTGTAAATCAGTAAAGCAAGCAAACCTGTATCATTCAACACAAAGCCTGCATTTAACTTAAACCTGGAATTTCACAGCATGCATGCAAGAATTCAGTATCAAGCCATCAAGTTTTTAACTCAAGCAAACCAAACACTCAAGTTTTAATCAAAAACAAAGAAGGAACTGCATATTTCCGGTTTTAAAAAGCACCAAAGCCTTTTTAAAAATTCATGGCTCTGTCTTCTGATTTTATAAGGTGAGTAACATCCTTTTTAATGAAGTTTATGTATTTTAAAATGTTGCTTGTTGATTTCCATGATTAAGTGTGAATGATATATATATTTATATCAGTTGTTTTTTTCTGTAAAACGGATGTATAATTTGATTAGGCTATGTCCTCTGTGTTTTATTCCCAGGTGCAAGAATCTATTCAAACCCCATCATATAATATAATCTATGTTAGTGTTTAAGGTTCATACAAACGTGTTTGTTGAATCGAGAATTAAAGTTTAAAATTTGTTCAAGTTAAAAAAATTGAATTGTCTCTGAAACTTAAGATAACAGGCCAATTTTTATATAAGTGAAATACCAAACATATTGATTCACTGTTTCAGGATTAAAATCAAAAACATTATACAAAATTCTGATTTTTAAAACTAAAATTCACAGTTTTTAATACTAGATTTAACATGCAGTTCTATGTTGAACTAAAAAGGGGGGATTTTGGGTTTTGGGTGATCTCAGCAATTTGAAGTGTCTGGTAGGTGGAGGAGTAGTCATTGATGCTGGGAAAAATATGTAATGGTGATGCAAATCAACATGGAAGTAGTGGTAGTGATTTTTTTCCCGAAGCCCTAGTTTTTGGAGGATTAAATAAATTGATCGTCACGGCATAATATTTGATCGAGTGTCGAATGCTTTTGGGAGGTGGTTGCTGACGTGTAGTCGAGGCTGTGGCCGGAGTTGTTGGATTTCTGGTGGTCGGAGGAAGGTGGTTGAAATGATGACAGGTTTGGGATGGGTTTTGGTCCTCTGTTCCAAGTTTTGGAATAAACCACAAATTTGATTTTGAGTTGTGGAGAGGAGATTTGTGGATCGTGTTCGGACATGGGTTTGGTCTCCGATGTGGGGAGATCATCGGAGGTGAGTGGTGGTGGACGGCGCCACCGTTCATATGCACGGTGTATTTTAGTGCATCCTGATGAAGTTGGGTTTGAAGGGGTTTGTGAACTCGAGTTTTTCACGATAATTTAGGTATTTTACTCGAGGCATTTGGATTTTGTCTCGAAGCAGGAGTTTTAGTAACTCGGGTTAGTATTTGTATCAGGTTTACAACTGAAACCTGTATTGATTTGTTCTGAAACTTTTAAAAACTTGAATTTTAAATGTAAAGAAAGGTTTTAAATAAGTTTAAACCTAGTTTATAAAATCTGAAATTTCAAGTTAAGTTTGAATCTAAATTTTCAAATAAGATGAAGTTTTTGAAATTTGATTTAATTTCTTTAGAAAGGTTTAAGTAGTTGAATTTTAAATAAAGTTTTGAATATATAAGTGGAGTTTTTTTTAATCTGAAGGTTTATCTAAATTCAAATTTAAATATGTATTCAAATTTTGAAATGAAGAAAAGTTTTTAAATTTAAAATGTTTTAAATAATTTTGAAATGTTTAAGTATAATTCAAATTGATTTGAATTTAAATATGAATTTATTTAAATCCTTTTAAACTTCATTATTAATAGGTATATCTTTAACTTGTGAATGAAAGGTTTAGAAATGTGTTTTTGAAACTTTGTTAAAGATAATTTGAACTCATTTTAAATCTTAAATTTTAAAATGATATTTGAATATAAATTTAGGTAAATTGATTTAAAAATACTTTGTAAATGATAACTTGTTTATTAATAAGAACAAAGTTTTATCTTCAAGTAAAATAGAATTTAAAGATTTGTATTCATTAAATTTATAAGGAAGTTTAATGGATAATTAATTTATTTTGATTTATTAATCATTTGGATTAATTAAATAAGCAATTAAAGTTTTAAACTAATTAATCAATGATTGAGATTAATTAATTAAGAATAATTAATTTGAAATTAAGGATTATTAATTGGATTTTAATTAATAATTAGGAATTAATTAATCAAGTAATTTAGAATTAATTAAGTTACAGTTAACACTTAATTAATTTAATTAAAGATTAATTAATAAATAATTAAAGATTTATTAGTTTATAATTAATATTGATTTATGAAGGTTAATTACTTAAGAAAAAGTAATTAAAGAATTAATAATAGTTAATGATGATCATTAACTAAGGATTATTTAGTAATTAATTAATATGATTAATTTTAAATAATTAATTATATTAATTAGTTAATGGTAATTATTTGTGAAAATTATTTAAGTTTAATTACTAAAGGAAAGTAATTAAGACATTAATTACTTAATGTAATTAATGGAGTTTATTGTAATTGGTTTAAATTAATTAATTAAGTTTAATTAATTTTGAACATTGGATTTGATAATAATTACTTAATGTAATTAATGGAATGTAATTACTCAGTTAATTAAATAAAGATAATTACTGAATGTAATTAGTGGATAATGACGGAATTGTGAATGTAATTTGGATTAAATTATTTTGTATAATTAATCAAGGGATTAATTTAAGAAATTAATTAAGAGGTAATTAATTTGATAAGTAATTAAGGGAAGTTAATTACTGAATATGATTAATCAAGGTGATTACTAATTATGGTTTAATTTTAAATAAGATAATTAATTAAATATAATTAAAGGTCATTAATTAATATAATTAATGATGTAATTAAGATTGATTAATTAAGATTAATTAATCAATAATAAATGATTAAGGGTAATTAATTAATTGTAATTAATTAAGGTTTAATGTAATTAATTATAGTTAATTATTTAATGAAGTAATTAAAGGTTAATTACTGTATTTAGTTTAGAGTAATTAATTTTGTGAAATTAATTAAAGTATAATTAATCAGGGTTGATTAATTAAGATGAGAAATCAGAGGTTAATTAATTAATTAAATTGTAATTAATTAATGGTGATGTAAGCCAGATTTATATTGAGGTAAGTAATTAATTTAATTCACTTCAAATTAATTAGAGAAGATGTAATTAATTTAATTCATTTTAAATTAGTTATAGATGGTATGATTATAGATCATTGCTTATGTGTGGATGAAATTGTTTGCCTTGAATGGTTTGAATCTCAGCTATGAGATTAGTAATATTGTGTGATATGGATGCATTGGTTGCATTATAATATGAATTATCTTTGGTAATGATAATATGGAGTGATGATTATCTACTGTGAGTCTGTGAATTATCTATCTGTGTGTATATAGATAATGTTATTGAATTGTTTTAAACTCTAAAACTACTTGGACCTAAAAGACACGCTTTGGATTTCGATGGGATCGGGATCGGGTTTCCATATTTGGATATCCGAAAACCACATCGATCCAAATTAACGATAGGTCGTGAATTTTATGTGAAGAGTGAAGACTCGAGGTGTAAGGACTATTAGTCAGTATAACTCTGAGGGTGATTCCGTGGCGAGTTTGACGGAAATAGTACTTACAGGCTCGAGATGATGATTCAGAGTGCAAGGGTTATCGTCGTTAACTCTGAGGGTGATTCCAAAATGAGTGTAACGAGACAATGCCTTCAGTTTCGTTCAAACCCGGAACGAACTTGTATGGATTGAATGCTTTCAAAACATCGTCAGGTGGACGATGAGCATTCTAAGTGATGTGTTCACTAAAGGTAATCGTAGCCTCAAGCCTCATCAACCGGGAATGGCTAAAACAGGGGAGGTGCAGCAAGGCTTCGTGGGTAGCCCCTACTGGAGAGTGAGATTTACCCCTGTCTAGAGGTCCCTTTTATTACGGCTGTGTGGACGGTTGTGAGCTCCAACCTTCGGGGTTGTCTTGTTCGGAACCGTTCAGTAAGGAATGGTTCCGGCCTTGTGTTGCATGGGAGCGGGCGTACTCCTCGGTACGTTGATCTAGGCTACGTACTATGACGGGCGGTACCCCAGTATCCCAGCCATTGTATGGAATCCAAAATCCAATAAGTGCCAACGGTTTTGATTGTATTACCCACTTTTGTGGCTAGTAGCTGGAATTTAATAGATGTAACAATTTCGGCTATTTCATATTTACTTGAAAACCCTAGACCTATTATAATATCATTGGATTTCCTATCAAATGTTTTGGTTAGCGTAAGGTAAAAACTTTTCCATGTTTATATGTGAGAAGTCTTACGTGATACCTTTCTTTTCAAAGGATTTTGAAAATTAAGCAACTTTAACCTGTTACTCACACCAGACCCATGTCTGACCCAAAGTTTATTCTTTGTTTTCTTAAACTCTTGGGTACTCAAATTTTTACGAGTAGCCAAGGGATTCAGGTTAGCTTTGACGAATCATGGAGGAGCAATGGAGCAGGAGGCTTCTGCGTTAGATATATAGTATTCCGCTGTGTGATCTGTGCTGTCTCTGAGTTGTACTATGTTGTAAATACTAGACAGGTTTTTATAACTGCCTAGTATGTGTTGTATTATCTGTGTACTCTGATAATTATTGTATACTATGTAATATTTTATGTTATTAATATAATTTATTCGTTCCGCTGTTTAGATTCTGAAGTGTTGTTTCTTCTTTCTTCTCTTTCTTTCTCTTTTCTATCCTTTTCTTTCTTATTAACGACGCGTCATTTTGTGGAGATGGATGGCGGGTCATTACAAAAGGTGCACCTAATCAAATCACAAAGTAATAGAATGGTATTTAAGAAGCATGCTTGATCGGAGGTGTGACCTCACTTGGCCCAGTGTGGCTCCTGTTGTAGTCACATCAAGCTGACTCGTGGGAGTTAGGGCTGCGTTCATACCTCATATAGTCGTCGCCAAACCATCCTACTTCGTTCTGAAATCCACCACGTGCACAGTTGTTAAAGTGGTATTCGGTATTGGCAGAGAGTATGACAATATTCGATCCTGATCTCTTTAACAACCAAACACTTATTTCACACCGTGGTCATTTTCATTTCAAACAGTTCATACTTCATATCAAACTATAATATTCATTTCAAAATCATATAACTTTCGAAATCATATTCACTTTTAAAATCATATCACTTTCGAAATCTTATCGTAATCATATCATTTTCGAAATCATATCCACAAAATAGATTAAACCATCATATCAAAGCATTCGCATTTAAATCCATTAAATCTAAATCATAACAGTTATAACTTAAATAGTTTAAATATTGAAAATAGTGTTTATATTGGAATAATTATACATTAAAAATAGTTTATATTTAAAATAGTTTATAGATTAAAATAGTTTATATACTAAAAATAGTTTATATATTAAAAATTGTTTATATATTTATTCTACTTTCAAATTAGAATTGTTCCTTCCAATTTCTCAAATCAATTCAAATCAACTTTAGTTTCAAAATTCAATTTAAATCAATCTTTATTCAACGATTTCAGGTAAAAAGGTCAAAAGTTCAATTCAAATTCTCATAAAAATCGTTTTTATTTATATCGATTCAAATCTAGGTTTGAACTACAAATTTAAACCACTTCCAATTCAATAGGTTTCAAAGTTTAAATATTCAACAATTTACAATAATTAAATTTGATAAATTTCATTTATGTCTCAAAAATTCAACTTTAATTTTATTTAAAATTTGAAAATATTCACTTAATAATTTTGAATAACATTTAAATAAAATCTCAAATTACAAACTTAAATGAATATTAAATATTCGATTTTATTTAACTTTAAAAATATTCATTTGATCAGCTTTAATAAAAAATCTAGTTACCAAGTTATAAAAATCATATCTTTAAAATCTCAAAGTCAATGAGTTTCCAATCAATTCTTATTTATATTCAATTCTCAAACAAATTAAATTAATTTATCTTCCCAGCCTTTATTTTATTAAAGTTATTACAAAATCTATTTTCAAAATATTGATAAATTTAAATAAATATATTAAATACAAAATATATACTTATCCAATTAAATTCTATTAACTTAAATTTTATTATGTTAAATATTACTAAATTAAATCTGATTTTATTAAATCTAGTTTATTTTATATTAGACTATATTTTATATATTTAAAAGTAATAAAATTATAAGTAAAATATTAAAATTTACATTTTTTCAAAAATTAACTTACAATTTAAAATTTTCAAACATATAATTTTAAAAATCTAAATTTTACACACATATATTATATAAAAGTCTTTATATTATATTTAAAAATCAATATTTTTAATCAAACCCATATATTTCTTTTCAAACTTTGAAAATCATTTTCCAAAATAGACCAATGGTGTCCGTATATAATTTTCCATTCTATGGTCAAGTGATACGAATATTTATCATTTCAATCCGCAATAATTTAAAATTTATGGGTATATATCATTTCAACCTGCAATCCCAAAATTTCAAATTCAATAAAATCGCTTGGGTTTATCATTTCAACCCATGACAATTTTTTCTAATCTATAAAATCATTCGAGTACATATCATCTCAACCCATAGTGAATTCCTAACTATCTGGGAACTTGCAGAATGAGAACAATAAAATAATAGTATATAAAATGACATATCATATAAACGGAAAATATGATCATAATTAACCATTTAAATAAATATATATTCAACATGTCATGGTGTCATATATCAATTAACATAGATTAAAAAATTTAACTATTAACATATCATATTTAACAATTTAATTTCTAACTAATTCAAATTTAACAACATATTTCAATCGTCATTTCATGTGAAATCAATTTACTAAACACAAGAATGTTAATCGTGAGTGATCACTGATCTTTCGAGGCTAGAGAAAATAGACAACACAACAAGCTATGATTTCGAATCAAGAACTCGACAATCAACCAACCCAAACAACAATTTCCAAAGCAAAGCAAAGCGAAGCTGGCACGATCTTGAACTCGATGAATATATATATATACACACACACATATATCTCCTTTTATAAAGGAGGAGGTGGCAATAGCTTTGACCAGAGGAGGTTAACTGGAGTGGCTGTTGCGACTATGGACAGGGGTTGCAGTCGAAAGATGGCGGAGTGGTTATGGTGTGCTCAAAGCAAGGAGGCGAAATTGCTATGGAACTATGGCGGATTGCGGTTAGGGAAGAGGCTCGCGTGGGAAGGTCGAAGGGTGGGGTTGGCATGAACTACTTGTTTTTAGGCTGCAGTCTTCGGATAGGGCAGGAAAGTGGAGGCCATGGGAGGAAGTTTGAGAAGTTCGAAGGCTGGAGGAAGACTGGGTCAATATGATCGTGCTGGTGGAGGCTTGGATTCTTGCAGTTGGTGTGGGTTAGGGAGGTACGGGCTCGGCTGTCGGGTGAAGGGGCAGTCGCGGTGTTTGGTCGTAGAGCCAATGAAGAGATAAGGCGCTCGGCCTGGGCGGGTTAAGGTTGTGTCCAGGGAAGTTCAATGGTGGTAAAAGGAGAGGCGGCTGGTTTGATGTTGTGGTTTCTTAGAGGAGGAGTGTTGTTACAATGTCATGGGAAGGTGGGAAAGGCTTTCGTTTGAGAAGGTGAGATGTAGTGGGTTGCGTGGAGGGAGGCTGCCGATGGGGTGGCGAACTGGAGGAAGTAGGCGGCTGCTAGGGGTGAGGAGGTGGAAGACAGTGAAGGTGAGGTAAGTTGGATGATCGGGCGGTGAAGGGAAAGATCAGTGGATGCAATGGTGTTTATAGGAATGGACAAGTAGGTCTTTCATGCAAATAGGAGAAAGTGATGAACATGAAGGTTTATGCAATATATTATTAATATTTTTTTATAACAAGCACATAGATGAACGAACGGAAGGGAGAAAGAGAAGAGAAATGAACTAGCATAATTTAAATTAGGCGGGTTAGAGTAATATAATCATGGGAATAGCAAAAGTCCATTACATGAATTATGGGAATATTAAAACAAGTGGCCATTTGTTTCACGGTAGACAATTAAATGATCACAAAGGAACCAAAAGGCTCAAAACCGGTACCGATACGGCCAACCATTTCATAGATTTCGCCGTGTACCGGGCGCTAAAATGCACAAATGAATATACTGTGGAGATCAGCACGACGAGACAAACAAAATGGTACACAAATATGAGTGCACGACCCTTCTCTCAAAACTCAATATTCTCTACCGAAACTCAAAACTCAATATTCTCTACCGAAATGCTGCTAAAACGCCGAAAATAATATAAACAGAGCTACGGCGGTCCAAATTTGGCGAAACGAAATTTGACGTCTTACTCAGAAAATGATAAACATTTTTATTATGTAAAAATATTCAGATTTCAAAATATTTTATTTCCATTAAAATTTTACTGATTTTAAATTTTAAATTGAAATTTCACAACCGAACAAACTTTCATATTTTCCGACGAAAATCGTACATTTGCTACATTTAAATAGACGTATTTCAAATATAAAATTTTTATTGCAAAATTTTTTATTGTTTAATTTCAAGAAAAATTTAGTCAATTGCGTTATTAAAATCGTTAAAATTTTCGAGTCGTTACAGATTTCTCTTTAATGCTCTTTGAAGACGATGATCGAGTGGGGGGCTCCATAGTTATCTTATTCTTTGTTTCCATTGTATGATTAAGTTGGTATATTTGATATCTAAAAAATGAAAATTCAGAATGTATAACTGCCAATCTGTAGGTGTATTACTTTTGTATAACTCTGGTAACTCCATGTAAGGAGTAACCTTTTGTACTATATCATTTTGTATTATAGTAACCATTTCGTTGTGAGGTTTTTCTATTATGTTCTTTTTATTCTTTATTTCACCCCATCTCAACTTGTCTTTTGAATGCTTAGGCAAGGGAATATGATTACCATGGATGTATTAAGTGTCGTTCCTAGGAGTCAAAAAGGTGGGTCATCGCAATTGGTATCAGAGCGTAGGTTTAGCCAACCCTAACCCTGGTGGGGTAAACTCTCCAAGGATAGGATTAGTATTGTCCTAGGATAAGTCTGAGAGTATAAATATAGATATAAATATAAATATAAATATACATATAAATATAAATATAAATATAAATATAAATATAAATATATACATGGAGTGTGTATTTGTTAGTATTATAAAATGTTTTATATTGTGTTGTTTGATCTGTTGAGTGGTATATGAATTCTTGTCGATGCATTTGATCAGCATTATTGATAGGGATTCCTAAACACTTGAAAAGACCTGTCGATAAAATATTGTTTTAAAATTATGAATGAAATAATTTTACCTAGGAATATATATATATATAAGTGTTATTTTCAAAAATTAATATAGTTATATTAATGAGTAGACTATCATAATATGAGAATATTGTATTGTTATCATTTAGGATTTGTTTAGTTATGCTTGTCCAGTTTAAGCATTAACTATTGTTCAATAAGTTCATAAGAAATTTTCCTTAGTAAGGTAAAAGTTAGGTAAACAAGAATTAGGGAATCTTGAGAATGAATCCCTTGTGAATTCAGTTTCACAATTTGACTATAAAGTGTTCGTGAAAGGGTTAACTTAAAGGTCATCTTTTAATAGTGTTAAGCTGAAAGTGAAGTTTTAATGAAAAGTTTTTTAATATAATCTAAATGGTAGGATAATAATTTTAGAGGATAAATATATGAGAAAATTTATTTATAATAAAGGAGAATTATTTAAATGTGAGCTTAACTCACATTCAAAATTTGTTATGTTATATATGATGCTATAAACTAGTGTTAATTGATTAGATGTTAGTTAAATTGTTTGGTTTATTGTTTGGTTAAATTTTCGTTTGAAAAATGGACGTTTAATTGAAATTAATCTTGATATTCCACTTAAATTATTGATGTGTCGTTATAGTGATTTCTGCTATATCATTATATATTGCATACCACCGCATAAACCCATGTACGACGTTTTGAACTTGAGCTTGTATTTTCACAAAATAGATGTCTGAAATTCATCAATCATTTTGATTAATGATAACTTAAATTAATTAATCATTTTAACTAATGATGTTTAAAATTAATTACTCTTTTTGATTAATGAGATTTGGATTTAATCAATCATTTTAAGTAATGATATTTGAATTTAATTAATTATTTTAATAAATGATATTTGAAAATTAATAATCATTTTGTTTAATGATATTTGAAAGTAATTAATCATTTTATTTAATAATATTTGATTTTAATTAATCATCCTAATTTCTAATATTTGAATGTAATTAATCATTTTAAGTTATGATGTTTGAAATTTATTAATCTATTTGATTAATGAGATTTGATTTTAACTAAGTCATTTTAATTAATGATTTTAAACTTTAATTAATCATTTTAATTGATGATTTTTAAAATTTAATTGGTTGATTTAGCAAATGATTTTTGAAATTTAGTTAGTGATTTTAATTAATGTGTTTTATAGTTAATTAGTCATTTTAACAATGAGGTTTTAATTTGTCATTTAAACTAATGATGCTTGAATTTAATTAATCTAATTAATTTTTAATTATTTGAACTTAATTAATTGTTAATGGTATTTAAAATTTATAAATCATTTCAGTTAGTTGATCTGAAAGTGTTTTGGAAGTAATTAACTATTAGTTAATTAGAGATAACTGATTTGCTTATCAAAGTAAATTGTAAATTTGATTAATTATCTTTTGGGATTATCAATATTGTTTTAGATTTATAAACGAGTATTATGAATTATCCCTTAGGACAATTAACATTGTTTTACAATTTACAAAGGTATTTAAATTGTTTTATTATCTTTTAAGATAATAAATATTGTTTTAAATTAATAAAAGATGCTTTTTAAATAAGAACTTTTGAATAGAATTATATATAGATAAAGATAAGAGTATATTGTTTTGGGATTTTAGTAAACGATGTTTAAAATGACATTTGTTTTTTTTACCCTTGTTCTAATACTCTTAGTATTATAAATTCGTCTTTCAAAATAACATTTTATAGAGTTTTTGGAAAAAATTAAATCCCATAGTTATTTGAAATAATTTCAAAAGATTTTAAGAAAAGTAATAGCGATATTATTTGGAAATTTCTAAAGTGTAAAAATTTTGAAAAAGAAATTTCAAGTAGAATGCTTTTTCTTTGAATAATTCGAAGGAAAACATTTAAGTTAGTTTACGGTAATCTGAATAATCTTCTAAGTGACGATTGGATGTTTCTTAAGCAAATTATTCTCTTTGTCATTGTGCGATCAAAATGAGTTTAAATCCAAGTGAACCCAAAGTGAGTTTTAGTAAACAAATTGTTTAAAGTTATTTCATAAAAGAAATATATTTAGTATGCTTGTAATGAGTTTTTGAAATGAGTTTCTAAAATTGAAAATCGGGCATTTCATTTTTAATTTCCCTTAGTAGGGAACTTATTCAAAAATAAAATGTATTTTTGGTAAAAGATTGTTTTGGATAAATAAATTTTTGCCCTTAGATAAGGTATGGGATAAGTTAACGCTGATTTAATTAAGTTATATTGGATAGGAAAGTTTTGATAACATTATTTCACCAAAACCATAGATTATTTAAGTATCTAAGCAGTGTAAACTAATTGGTGTTATTAGGCCAGTCCATAAACATCATCCATTATAAAACCTTAAGATAAGATAAGAAGGTTTTAATAGACATTATTTTATTAAAATCGCAGCTTTTGTTTAAACACGTAGCGGTGTAGATTATTTATTGTTTTGGGTCAACCCATGAACACCATCCATTTTAACACTCTTAATTAAAGTGGTCGAGAGGTTGACTCGGTTTAAAAGACCCAAATTTTGATTAGATCTTCACCTAATTGTGAAAAGAGAAATAAATTTTATGCTTTATATACTCTTAGGATTTAGAAGGGCATTATACAACTAAATAAAATGGAATAGGTTATTACTTGATGTTTTATAAAGAAATAACTGTTATCTTGTTTTATCCGTTCTGTCCAGTTTAGATTTTGTTTAGACTATTTTCATTCTTTCAAGTCTAGATCTTTATAATTTTTGCCCATCATCTATGTTTGGATTTGTTTTCCATTATTCTTTTCCATTCTTATCTTTGATTGTTGTTTATATGGGAGAAAAATCGTTCCATATTAGCGGCGTGGTCCCACATATTATACGCTCCATTTTGTTTAGAGTTTTACTCATACCAAACATATTGTCTGAGTCGAGTTGTTTATTTTTCCTATACTCTAGGATACTCAATTATATTTGAGTAATCTGAGAGTGGCAGGTTTCTCTTTGCTTTCTTTGAAGATAGTAATCGAGCAGATGGATCCTTAGTTATCAAGTTATTTATCTCCGCTATATGATTAAGTCGGTATATTTAGTATCTGAAAAATGTAAAGTCGGAATGTACAATTACCCATCTGTCAGGTTTAGTACTTTTGTATAACTCTTATAACTCCATGTTAGGAGTAATATGATGTACTATATTATTTTTTATTATATGTAACCATTCCGTTGTGAAGTTTTTCTGTTCTGTTCTTTTTGTTCTTTATTTTACACCATGACAACTTGTCTTTCGAATGCTTAGATGATGGCACATGGATACCATGGATGTGTTAAGTGTCGTTCCTAGTAGTCAGAAAGGTGGTCGTCACAGTGTAACTATGTATATGATCAAATTTATTATTAATAAACTTTTGAAATACAATTATATTGTTTATTTTAATAAAGACATGATCATTTATAATAATAACTTTTTTATTTGACCTAGTATGCAAAGTATATGTGAGATATATAGAGTTAAAATAACATTAAAAAACATCACATGATTTTAATAATAAAAAGAACCTGGGAATAGCAGTAAGACCGTTGATCATATGTTTTTGCGTCATTGTCGTCTTGAAATTTTCTTCTTTGGTGAATATCATGATATGATTGATCATGTAAAATGTCTCAATATTCATTTTCCATCGTTCTCATCTTATTTTATGCAGCGCCTAAAGGAAGTGTAATGACCCAGAAATTTTAACGATTTCTTGAAAATAAACAATAAAATTTTTAAAATGAAATTTTGATATTTGGTACGTGATTATTTAAATGTAGCAAGTGTCATATTTGTATCAGAAAATATGTAGGTTGTTCAGTTATGAAATTTCAACTTAAAATTTAAATCAGTTAAAATTTGATGGAAATAAATTATTTTTGAAATCTGAATATTTTTACATAAGTAAAATGTAAATCATTTTCTGAGTGAGGCGACATAATTTGTTTCGCCAAATTTGGACTGCTCTAGTCCCGTTTATCTTATTTGTGGCGTTTTAGCAGCATTTTTTGCGGTGAATATCGAGTTTTGATAGGAGGGTCATGTCTCTCATATCTGTGTACCATCTTGTTTGTTTCGTCATGCTGATCTCCGCAATATATTCATTTGTTTTTTGGGCATCCGCTACGCAGCAAAATCTATGAAACGGTTAGGCGTATCGTTACCCGTTTTGAGCCTTTTTGGCTTCCATATGGCCATCCATTTGCCCACCATGAGAAAACAAATGGCAACTTGCCTTTATTATTTCCAGAAATCAATATTTGACTTTCTCTATTCCCTATTTTAATTTATATTTTTGTTTGTCCTTTCATTTTCATTCTCTCCATCCCAACTTCTCTCTTCAGCTCCAATTCATTCTGTCTTGCTTCAGAGAATATCTATATCTACACACACACACACACACACACACACATATATATATTGTATGTATCTATTTATGTATGTATAATAAGTTTTCCTTTTGCTTTGAGATAACTTGCTCATCCATTATTTTACTTCACGTCCATCTCCTTCAACCTCATTTTCCAACCACCCTGCTCTCCTCCAATAGCCATGTCCCTATAGCACATTAACGGCCAACACCCTAGCCATGTTGAAGCCTACCCTCCCTATAGTACAGTTGACCCGCCACCCAGTCCTAGTAGCTAGCGGCAACAGCCATTCCACAGCAGCTCCAAACTCACTGCTCCTTCCACCAAAGCCACATCACCCACGCGAACCCTCCACCTTCCCAGTTTTTCTGCCTCGGCCTCCTCTTCCCCGTAGTGCCTCCATTACTTAGCCAAGTTTCCGCGACCTTGCCTCCCATTACTCCACCACAAACATATGTCCTCCAGCCTACAACACACTTCCCCACCACTGCTTCAGGTAGCCGAGCAGCCTATTCCACTACTAACTCACTTGCACCTCCCTTGACCAGACCCAAGCGCCGCATCCACCATGAACTCAGCATCCTTTTCTATCCTCTCTGCTTTGCTTCATAGCCCGCCGTCTCCCTCTCCTCACCCACTGCCCTCCACCGATCAAGCAGCACTTTCCCTAACTTAACCTGAACCCCTCCCTCTGTGGCCGAACTCTACTCCATCGAAACCCATCCAACATTCCACCACTTGTGCCGAACTCGAACACAGCAACCATCCTCCACCGAGCTCTATGCGCTACCCATCCACTTCAACCTTGCTTCCCCGCCAAGAAACTCATGGAGCCTCCTCTTCTTATATATAAAAAGGAAAGAGGAATCACGATAATATTATTATGTTTAGGGATGGAGTGAGCGAGTCTCGGTTCAATCAGGAACTCATGCTTGATTTTTACACTAGCTCTGGAAAGAGAAAATATATATATTATATGTTTGATTTTCAAGCTTTGGTTTCTTTGCTTTGCCTTGTGTGCTCGTTGTCTATATTACAGCAGTCATTCGCCGCTGTTTGGAAAGTCAAAGCAGCAGTTCTAGCTTGTCATTGTCCCATTTGTCGATCCATGCTTATCCGTGTCCATCTGCATCTTATTCTTGATGTTTCCATTGCTACGAAAGGTGAGCGATCACCGATTAACATTAGTAAATTTAGTAAATTTTAATTCATATGAAATGACGATTGAAATATGTTATTAAACTTGAATTCGGTTAGTAATTTAATTGTTAATTATGTTATGCGATTATTTAAATTCTATTAACCTATGATAATTATTCTCACACCACAAGTTTCCTGTTAGTTTAGGAATTCCCTATGGGTTAAAATGACCCGAGCGATATTATAAATTAGGGAAAATCGTTATGGGCTGAAATCATAAACCCAAGCGATTTATTGAATTTGAAATTTTTGGATATCTAGTTGAATTGATATATACCGGTAAATGTTAAATTATTGCGGATTGAAATGATAAATATCTGTATCACTTGACCATTAGATAGAAAATTATATACGGACACCATTGATCTATTTTTCAAAATTGATTTCCAAAGTTTTGAAAAAAAGTAGTTAGATTTTAATAAATATTGATTTTTAAAAATAATATAAAGATTTTATTTTAATATATGTGTAAAATTCAGATTTTTTTCTAAATTATATGTTTGAAAATTTTAAAATATAAGTTAAGTTTTGAAAAATGTAAATTTTAAGATTTTACTTATAATTTTATTATTTTTAAATATATAAAAATATAGTTTAATATAAAAAAATAGATTTAATAAAATAAGATTTAATTTAATAAGATTTAATATAATAAAATTTAATTTAATAGAATTTAATTGGATAAGTATATATATTGTATTTAAAATATTTATTTAAAATTTATATTAATATTTTGAAAATAGATTTTGTAATAACTTTAATAAAATAAAGGTTGGGAAGATGAATTAAGTTAATTTGTAATTTAATTTGTTTGGGAATTGAATATAAATAAGAATTGATTGGAAACTTATTGACTTTGAGATATTAAAGATACGATTTTATAACTTGATAATTGGATTTCAATTAAATGTGATTAAATGAATATTTTCAAATTTAAATAAAACTGAAATTGAATATTTAATATTGATTTAAATTTGTAATTTGAGATTTTATTTAAATGATATTAAAATGATTAAGTGTATATTTTTAAATTTAGATAAAATTAAAGTTGAAGTTTGAAATATAAATGAAATTTATCAAACTGAGTTATTGTAAATTGTTTGAATATTTAAACTTTGAAACTTATTGAATTGGAAGTGGTTTAAATTTTTCAAGCCTGGATTTGAAATTGATATAAATTAAAAATGATTTTAATGAGACTTTGAATTGAACCTTTAATCTATTTAATTGAAATTGCTAAACTGAGATTGATTTAAATTGAATTTTGGAACTAAAGTTGATTTGAATTGATTTGTGAAATTGGAAGAAACAATTCTAATTTGAAACTATTTTTGATATAAACTCTTTTAAATATATAAAAGATTTTTAATATATAAACTATTTTAATCTATAACCTAATTTAAATACGAACTATTTTTATATATAACTATTCCAATATATAAACTACTTTCAATATCGAAACTGTTTAAGTTGGAACTGTAATGATTTAGATTAATGCATTTAAATTGTGGTTATAATTTTGGAAATGAATTTGATTTAAAGTGAATAATGATTTCGAAAGTGAATATGATTTCGAAAGCGAATATGATTTCGAAAGTGATATGATTTTGAAATGAATATGATATTTTGATATGAAGTATAAACTGTTTGAAATGAAAATGACCACGGTGTGAAATAAGCATTTGGTTGTTGAAGAGACCGGAATCGGATATTGTCATACTCTCTGCCAATACCGAAAACCACTTTAACAACCGTGCACGTGGTGGAGAATCCAAAACGAAGTAGGATGATTTGGCAAACATCTGTATAAGGTATAAACATAGCCCTAACCCCCTCGGGTCGGCTTGATGTGACTAAAACAGGAGCCATGCCGGGCCAAGTGAGGTGCATCTTCGATTGAGCATGCTTCTTCGATACCTTTCTATTACTTTGTGATTTGATTGAGTGCACCTTTGATTATGAGAGTGTGTCTCGAGGTGGGCGGTAGTAGTTGCTATGCATTACCACTAGTCCGAATCTGCAAAACGGTAGTATCCTACCCAGGGCATTGCCTCGCGTGCCTTGTCACATACCTTATCGCGCCATCTATGAGTTTGGTTTGTGTCGTACACTATGGAATGCCTTCTGATAGCCCGTCAGTTTACGACGGAATTACGGTAATGTATAGACTACGGCATTTATATAAAATGTGTTAAGGGGGATATGGGTAATGTCTTAACGCTGTTTTAATATTTTACTTTACTGTAGACATTATCTATGTAGAGTATTGTACTATGTATGTAGATAGTTTAACAGATCCTTAAAGCGTGGAATCCCAAACATCCTTTAAGTCACATTGCATTTTACATGACATTTCACTTAAGTGGATTTACTTGTATAAGAATGTTAATCCTGACCTGAGTGTTTTGTGGTTTGCTTTATGCTCGGGTCAGCCTGAGTATTACAGCATTTGAGACTCACCTTTGGAGCTTGGAGCTTAGCTTGGAGATCTATCTTTATCTATTCGGCTTTTAGTTGTTTCTAGTTGTTTATGTTCAGACTTGTCATTTGTTTATGTATTAAGACTTCTATGTCTTTGGGATTTCGGTTGTATTGCTTTATACTCTGATGTTTATGAAGTAGCTTCATGAAATACTATTTATCTATTCCGCTGCTTATTGTTATATTACTCTGTGTCTGTGATTCTGTGATTGATTTATTTACTGTATATACTAACTTTTGCCAAATATAAATTAACAATCCATTTTTTTGAACAATTCAAGTCTGACATGTGTGGATTATTGTCGATTTGGATGGTTCGAAATGACGGGTCGTTACAGGAATAGAACATATTTGTACTAGTATCCATATTATGTTGGATCCATATGGTTAGTCTTTTAGAAATCAAACCCAATATTTTTAAGAGTTTATGAATGTTTAAATCATGAAAAAACATGAATGATTCATAAAATGAAAAAACATAATAAAAAATGAGATATTCTACTAAATCATTTATTTTCAAATTTTTATCAACACAAGTAGAGTAATAAAATTCATTAAAAACACTATTATGTGTGAGATAATGCGGCCTTAACATATATAACATAATGTATTATGTGTTTCATTCATTACTTTAATTACAAGTGTATTAATGACACTTGGAATCATGCATGTATACAATGATCTTTTTAAAGGACCAGTGTCAGTACACATGTCATTTTGCATATGTGTTACTATTTGTTAATATAACAAGTGTCATGTGATGGGGAAAATTCTTATAGATAGAAGGAATATATAAATAGAGCCTTATTCATACACCCTAATTATGTTCAATTAATATCATGAAGCAGTAAAGTTAATATTTCATCATAAAGTTAGAAATAAATAAGGGTAAAAGAAGTAAAATCAACATTAGAAAAGTTGAAATAAATGAAGAAGATATGCTTTTCTATTTAGTATATTCATGATAAATGATTAATGGGATGTTATTAAAAAGAAAAAACTTTATAAAAGTTATTGGGGAAGAGGTATGACCAATCACGAAGAAGCACGACCATTAAAAAAATAAAAATGAAAGGCACAACTTGGTAGTTAAAGTGTCTATTCGAATTTAACAAAATAAAAGAAAATGTTTCATTAATTTAAAGTTCTCAAAATTTTTGTGTAGTTATATATACTAATTATATTCTATAAAATAACTTATGTTGAAAAAATTTGTGCAAAATGACACAAAAGTTCAAAATTGCAATGGCCCACGTTAGAAATATGGCTGTTGTAACCACCAAATGTTCGTTTATTCGAGAATAATAAAATAGTAAACTTTCAAATTTCGGTATGGATTTTTTCACATAAGTAGTTCAAAGTATATGTTATCGTATAGAAATGTTTCATATAAAACTATTCATTTTTATATTTTTTGAGATTTTCCAAAAAATTACTGCTTTTAACATGCCTGTTTCACAATTAAAGAATATAGTCAATTTGTACAAAAATCTAGAAATTATTAAATTATTTAAAATGCTTTTAGATTTTTATACGATTACATATATTAATTTCTTTCTAGAATATATTTTTATGATTAAAAAATTATTTAATTTGAAGGCCATAAAAATTCAAATTTTGGTTCCAAAATCTTGAAATATAGCGGTTGTAATTTACTAAGTGTCTGTTCATTCAAAAATAATAAAATAGACAGAATTCAAATTTTGGCTGCAAATTTTTATGTGTCTGGTATATCTATCTTATACTAATGTAAAATATTTCATTCCATAATTATTATTTTATAATATCTTAGATTTAAAACATACTACTGCGTTCATTTTTTTCTGCCATATTTTCAAAGTGTATAGTAAGTTATGTAAAATTTCTACAAAATTTAAAAATTGATATTTTTCTTGACTATTAATATATAATATTAATTACAATAAAAAATATAACTTTTTAATAAATGAATACTTAGAATATTCTATAGATAAAATCATAAGGCATTTCAAAAGTTAAAGTGTCTTTTCAATCTGAAAACTAGCCATTATTTTTAGAGAGAAAACTTGTTGTCTGCATATTTTAAACCATTTTAGTTATTTGGAATATAGAAGAAGAACTAAAATGTATTTCTGCTTAAATAACTCATTAAAAAGTAATATATAAAAATTAAGTAAAGTTTCAAGATTATTGACATTACTGACATCCTATATTCCAATATTACCGCTCTCCATCCAAAGCTTTGTCTTTAAGCATATATATCTACATTATTGCTCTTCCTTTCTCGTGATCTTCCATCATATCTTTTGAACATCCGCTGTCTAAAATTCATTTGTCTTTCTTGATTTGTGATGTATGACTATTAAGTGTTTGTCCACCATCAACTATATAACATACTTAATCCTGCAATTCAACATTATACCTTTCTAAAATATCAAGTGACTTTTCAAAATAATTAGTTTCTAATCTAATTGAAAATTGCATATTGGTTTCACAAAATTATCTTTCCATAAAAGTGTTAAAAAGAGTACTAACAAAATTACTTGCTATTTATACTTTCAAAAATTAACTTATGGGTTTTTAAAACCCTAACGCCCTGATACCAAATGTGGGTTGTGGAATTATGGATCTTAATACTAATTTATCACTAGAGGGATGGTGAATAGTTAATGTACATCTTATACCAAATATATATCATTTAATTTTCTTTCAAGATTAATATTAAATCACATATTAACAATACATAATTATACTAATAATCAGTCACAGATGCAATCACGGTAAAAATAAAAGCAATAAAGTAAAGTAATAGTTGAAGAAATGACATCGGGGGTTTTATGCTAGTTCGGGTTTATCCTACATCTAATCCCGTACAATTTGTTATACATCGTTCTTTTCAAATGCCTACTTGAAACAGGTAGCAAGCAAACTCATCACAGTCTGGATTTCAAAGCTACGAGATACACCCTTTTGATTCTAGAGTTCAAGGTAAACTCACTTGACTTGAAGGGCTACAAGCTCACCCACTTGATTTGAACTGACTACAAGCACACCTACTTGATTTGAATGGGCAACAAGCACACTAACTTGATTTTAATGAGCTACAAGCACAACTAAGAAGTTACAAATAGAGTTGATGTCTTTTTCGAAGACAAATTCTTGTACTTTGGATACAATGGATCCTATAGCCTCTTGGACAACATTTTGATCTTTGAATTGAGAGAGAGATGTTTGCAAAACAACAAGAAAGTAGTATTAAATCAATACAATGAAGTATGAATTGATTCTCTGTGATCTTAAAGAGAATAGAGTATATTTTTCATGGAATTTTCAAAAGAGTGAGAAGAGGGAAGAAAATAAGTAATTGGTTATGAAAAAATTCGTTTGCACTCCACTTTATATGGTAATCACAGATGTGTCCATCCGTGAAGAGTTACGATGAATAGACACTTCCTTTCAAAATTTGAAAAACCAATTGGCGATATGTATGTCGACATACCCTATACCTATATGTCAACATATGCTAGTTAAAAATGAAAATTATTTTCTTTTACATTATTTTGAAAATCCTATATTCTGTAAAATGATTTGATACTTTGTAACAAATTTAAACATAGTTTACAAACATTTTGAACTAATAAAAAATTATAAAATACTTTGAAATTTATTTTTGGTTTAAAATATAATAGATTAGAAAAATGAAGATAAAGATCAAATATTGCTATTAAGAACTTTAACAATATATACTATGACTCGATAGGCTGAATTATAATTTCGAGATCTTCATTTCTTTATCTTTGAACTTATGAATCTTTTTTTTATGTCTTGAATCTTTATACTGTATAGTATTTGATTCAAAACCTATACAATATTCTATACTATATGTTATATAACTTGGTAAAGCATTAGTATCTACATTTTATACGATTGTATGTGCTTGTTGTCATCAAAATCAATAACTGAGGTATCAACATATATATCTTACCTTGCCTATTTAATATATTGGTAGTACTATGCATAACATCCTCAGCTTGAGGAATATCAATAATTGAGGAGTATGCAAGTAATATATTAATATATAAATGATAGAGGACAATTTTATATTAAAGATTCATAATCTTTAATGTATTTAAATGAGTTATATTGACTTATGGAATAATGTTTTTCTTTTGAAATACCCTCGTGATTCAAGTGCCAAACACATCTGAATTCACAGCATATGTACGACACATATGTATTTATTCCTAACATCTAATTAGGGTTTCTTATTGTTCTACCTTTTATTATACATTCCTATTATACATGTTTTAATTAACATATACATCAGCCTTATGCATAATGTTATACTAATATTAATAATTAAATCTTATTTAATTAATTAACACTTTAATTAATCTTATATTATTCAATTAAACATTTTGTATTGAATATGAATTTAACACTAATAATTATACACATATATCTTTATATGTTTGTTGTATTATATATTATGTAACATTTAATTAATTAATTTAATTAAACAGTTTTAATTGTTTATTTTAATTTCAACAAATTCATATATACTTATTACCTTAAATAATTCAAGATAACGTAAAATGTGTCATTATATTTGTTATATATGATTTAATTAATTAACAAATTTATTTATTTATATAATTTATTAACCTAATTGATAAATAATTTATTTTTGAAATTTAATTTTAAGTTATCAGAACAATCCTGAAAAAAATATTATAACATTTATAATATATATCTTATTTTAAATTTAACCTTTTAAATTTAAGTTTCGTTTTAATTCCAAAATAGATTTTGAAAATTATCCCAAGCTCCAAAATCAAATTTGGCATTTTCTATTAGGGATAACCTTTAGGCTTGCTTCACATTCTGGGTCAAGCCGATAGCTAGGTAGGATAAGATACATGATTACCTAACCCCACATAGACATTACTATTCTAGACACCTTATTAAATGAGTAATCTTAATTAGTTGGCACTAACATGTCTAATTTAGACTACACGGACTATTTGGCTCCGATATAATTGTTGCAACCGGGATAATTGGAATCGGGTTAAATGGATGATTGCAAAAAAAATTCCATTTTGATCTTAGTTTAGCCTACGAAGCCTAAATTGATTTTAGATTTAATTTATAAATTTAAATAAAATCTTTGTTTTGTTTCTTTTGCCTAAAATTAGTTTAAGTTATATGTACGTTGAAATGAGCACATCAACTGCACCCATGTATGAAAGTGCAAGTTCAACATATGGAAAGCGTACATGGTTAATGTGAACTTTGTTTAAATGCTGGGATTTACACAAAAATGGACACATTTCCCCTTTATATACACCTTTGTCGTCCAATTTTTTTAAGCAAGATTCATTTAATATATATGTATGTATGTAAATATATGTATACACACTCACATTAGAATATACTTCGTTTGTATAGCATGTATTAAAATTAAAGTAGACAATTTAAAGTTGGTTTTTGTTTAAAAGGTAATTTAAAAAAATCATTACAATATTTTACCTAAAAATCTATTTTGTTAACTTTGAGTTAAAAACATACGTGCATAGCTTATATGGAACAATGATAATTTATGGAGTGACAAAAGAACGGTACAAAGGGTTACTCTAAATATAGGGTTTTCATAGTTACAAAGGGTTATAGGGAACGATAATATATAATATCAAAAGAACAGTACAAAGGGTTACTTTGAATACAAGGTTTTCAGAGTTACAAAACCTAAGTATCATCAGCTCGAACGGTTATAACCGTATGTCCTTACATTGCTAATATAAGTACATAGCTTATATTGAACAACGAAAATAGAAATAGATAGATAATGGGGGCCTTCGACTCATCTTTTGAACTCTGAAGCATCCAAGGTAAAACCTGATACTCAGCCAACTCGAAAGAGTACGCGAGGAATTTAGGAAAAACAAAAACTAAGCATCTGACATAAGTCTGGTATGAGAAAACTCGAGATACATGCAACATGTAACCATAACTATTGAGACCGTACGGATTCCCATGACGGTTATCTCTTCAAAAGAAACCAATCATTCACTACATTTAATATAGTGATACGATAGATAATGTCTATGGTTTAGGATAAAATAATTTCAAATTGTTGTGATACTGACATTGGTCATACCACAACATATTGTGTTACACTCAAAACTGCTAAGATACGTTCGCTTAATGGATTTTCCATGGAGATTCCTTCGCTCAAGACAAAATCCAATCTCCTAAACAAAGGTCAAAAACTACCTCCAAGCATCATATATGTCTGGATAAAATATACCATTAAGGTAAACATAGCCGATCCATGTCTAATTACGTGATCTTGAATATCATCAACTCCCAGTACCTACATATCGATAAGCATACCCTACATCTAGAGTTGATAATACCCTTTCGTGGGTTAGCAATACCCTAAGCTATGCTCCTACTCTATTTTTAGCTATTTCCGATGTCGAGGTCACGTTTTTCATCTTCCACACGAATCTTCATCACCCAAACAGAGCATGAATCCCAAATTGGATCCTTACACCTCGAACAGGTCTCGAAACCACACATGGGTTCCCACATCTCAACAGATCTTGGAATCACACATGGATTCCCACATCTTGAGTAGATCACGAACAACTACATGTGTTCGAACATCTTAAACAGATCTTGAATTTCCATATAGGTTCCCTTCTTCAATTGCTTCAAAAACATAGAACCCGTATACTAGTTTTGAAGTGGTATTCGGCAAGTAAGACAGTTACCGATCCTGGACTCTTCAAAACTAATCAATGAATTTTTGATTAACTCAATTCCGGTTCTCTCAGAAGTAAGTGAAAGCTAGAAACTTTTCGTACCAATACTCCTCCCTTGGGGTTCTTATTGGTATGAAATCGTGAAGCCTTTCTATTACTTCTTAAGTTAATATTTGGTCAAGTTTGATAGTCGACCAATCGCATATCCAGTTAAAACACTTATTTATACAAATCAATATTCATACACTTAACTCATTTTTGACATTCCAAATTAACTATTCCTCACCCAGGAGTGAATCTAGGTGAGTTTAGGCATTGGTTGCTCCAAGCCTTGCTTAGACACTTCATTCTTGAATCTCACAAATACATAATCTACCCCGTTGGCTTAGTGTTAAGTATAGTAGTAATGATTTCCATAAACAAGTAAGAAATCAACACGAATAACACATTTCTGGCATTTTCCACTTACCTATTCCTCGGTTAAGAGGGAAGCCTAGTAGGCTAGAGCTCTATTGCTCCGTCCCTACTCAACATCAATCTTAACTTTCGCAAATAGATAAGCTTACTTCATCGGCTTATAAGTGTTAAGCATAATAAATTACTTTTCAAATAGGTAATTAAACAATCTAACCATTTGTCAATTAAGCAACTACTAACCCCTTTCTAAACCTTTTGTTTATACTTTTAAAATACTTGGAAATACTTATAATAGGTTTTAAAACATTTATCTAACATATTACTTAAATATAACAAGTCTGAAAAATCAACAAAACTTGGAAAAAGAACATGTTTTATTCCAAAATTTCTTCCTTTAAAAATTCATAGCTAACTCTTAACATTTATAAACATCTCAAACTACTTTTAAAATACTCTAATATAAGTTTGGCAATGCTTTTAAAAAGAATGAGACAAAACGCTCAAACTTAAAGTCCTTTTTGAAACAATTGAAGTTCAAAAATCAAGGTTAAACGGGGTAGTTTTTCCCTAGTGATGTTTGGGCCGTTTTCAGGATGTTACTTAACTTTTTACTACTCAAGATTTTAATAACAAAAAACATACTTATATAAAAATACAAATATGGCAAGAAATCCCCAGGATCTCTTTACCAAGTTCCATAACAACTGCTAAAAACAAGGCAAATCCAAACTGCATCTATAGCGACTATCGCTATAAGTGCACTTCTAAATCCGAGTCATATCTCAACCTATGTTCAAATACAACCTATATGATTTGTTCAGGCCTAGTCATATGTCATATAAGTCCATTCAAATACATACATGAATTCGATGTCCACTTGTTTTCAAAACAATAATCAAAATCATTGTTCTCAACATATGGCCAAGTTAATTCAAAAAACTTTAACACAACAAAATATAATTATATATGAATTATATTATCAATCCAAGTGGTGAGTTAGCTCACCTTAAACCCAAAAAATAATCAAGCCTAAGCACTCAAGTACAAACCCAAGCTAGCAACCTCCTTTCCTTCCTGTTTCTTCCTTGCTTCACTTGCTCCAAGACTCTTCTAGGCTCCTCTAGCTCACAACCATAATGTGTGGGGGTAATTTGCTTTGTTTTTTCGCAACTTAACTAGGTAGAAGGTGTTGTTATGTAGTGGTAAGGTCTTGCTCCAAATTTGAGGTGATTTGGAATTGATTTGCAAATTATTTGTTTTAGGAATTTAAGATGAAGGAAAAGACAATGATATCGAAATTTTCTCTTGAGCTTTGAAATATTTTTGATATATTTCCTAAGCGTTACCCCTACTTATATAGTTTTAGGAATGATGTTGGAAAAAGACCAAAAAGCCCTCAAAATCCTAATGACATTAATTGCTTCTTATCATGACAACTTTATGTCACTTCTCCTTTATTCATTTTACCATTTTACTCATCTCATAATAATATCCCTTATCCCTAAGGAAGCTTCTAGATTATTCCATGAATTATGAAGAGGAGAGAGTGTCAATTAGTTTCTAATGTGTTCATTTGATCATTAGTTCAGTGCACGATAGTTCAAACAATTTACATTGAACGAAAAATTGTTTATCGATAAACCGATTTTCGGTCACATTATTGATTTTTTTTCTTTGAAGAATAAATTTTTGTAAACACTTTTCAAAAAAAAGTTTTTTTATCATCTTCTATTCATTAAATGATATTAAACAACGTTATCAAATCATACTTATAATAATTAAACATATCTCAAAATGTATCGATATTCGAAGACGAAGTGTTAGAATTTCTAGGTCTCTACATTCTCCACCACTTAGAACATTTTGTCCTAGAAATTCAAAAAGAACGATAATCAAAGAAGATAGAATAACAAGATATTATACATAGCACCGCTAAAACTACATAGAAACTAAACTGCAACCCAAATGCAAACTAAGATAAGAAAACTCTAGTCTAAGAACAAATCCGGATAGGACTCCTTCAAATTATCCTTAGTCTCCCACGTACAATCACAAGCATCATCGCTCCATTGCACCTTGACTAACTTTACAACCTTAGTTCTCAGTTGCTTCATATCTCTATCAATAATATGAACAGGCTGTCTCAATACAGTCATATTTGGCTCAATCTCTAAGTTCTCTTGCTGCGACGCTTCCACTATCATTAAAGGATTGTGCACAAACTTACGCAAATGCAATACATGAAATACATTGTGCACACTCGATGGCCTAGTTAGTAACTCGACTCTATATGAAAATGTACTAATCCTCTCCAAAATCAGTAACGGTCTTATATAATAAGGAGCCAACTTCCCTGCCCTCTAAATCAAACTACATTTATCATTGAAGAAACCTTTACAAATACAAAGTCTCCAACCGAGAACTCCAAGTCTCTATTCCCATCGTCTGCATAACTCTTCCATCGTTTCTATGCTTCCTTGGTTCGCTTTAGAATATCTACGACCTTATCTAATACCTCTTGAATCATATTTGGTCTAAGCATAAGACAATCTCTAGGTTCTACCCAACATGATAGAGAGTTGCAAGGCCTTCCGTACAACACTTCAAATGGTGCCATTTCGATACTGGACTGATAACTATTGTTGTATGAAAACCCAACAAGTGGTAAGTTCTCTTTCCACGAACCCCTAAAATATAAAATACATGCTCGAAGCAAGTTCTCTAACACTTGATTCACCTTTTTTGTTTTCCCATCTGTCTATGGATGGTAAACGATACTCAAATTAAGCTCGGTCCTTAATGCTTCATGCAAACCTTTCTAGAGGTGTCTCTTGTGAATATCGGATCTCTACATTTACGATATCACATGCAACACTGTGCAACCTAATGATCTCCTTAACATATAACTTAGCCAAACTAGAAGCTATCATAGTAATCTTAATAGGTAAGTAGTGCGCGCTCTTAGTTAATCAGTCCATGATAACCCATACACCTTTGTTACCGCTCCTCGACCTAGGCAATCCGTCGATGATGCCCATAGAAAATGCTTCACCTTCCACTTAGGAATCTTAAGCGGTTGAAGCAGTCCGGCCAAGAATGACTACCTTTTACTTGTTGGCAGTTAGCACACCTTCTTACAAAGATAGAAACATCTCCCTTCATGCCCTCCTACCAGAACGTCCTTTTCATGTTTTGATACATCTTAGTGACCCAAGGTGAATCGACAACCTAGAATGGTGACTCTCTACTAGAACTTCATGCCTAATCCCATCAACATTCGGGACACAATATCTTCCATTCATTCTCAAAATGCCATGGCTATCCACCTCGAACCCCGACCATATTTCGATGCCTCATTCCCACTTACATTCTTGGTTATCCTTGCAAAATGAAGATCTCTAAGCTGATTCCCTTCAATGCAACTAATCAGAGTTGGACAAACCTCAACATTTGCCACAGCTGCATGTCTCTTACTGAGCACATCAACTATGACATTAGCTTTCCTTCGAATATACAAAATATCCAGATCATAGGCCGCAAGAAACTCTAACCACCTTTGTTGCCTCAAGTTCAAGTCCTTTTGCATAAAAGATACTAAAGACTTATGATCCGTGTACAACTCTAACCTCTCTTCTAGAAAATGATGCCTCCACATTTTTAACCCAAATACCACCGCTAATAACTTCAAGTCATGAGTTTCATACCTTGTTTCATGCGGTTTGAGCTGCCGACTCACATAAGCGAATAACCCTCCCGTGTTGCATCAATACAGCACCTAGACTTGTTGCACATGCATCAGTGTAAACAATCAAAACCATACCTCTATCTGGCACAGTAAGAACAAGAGCACTAGTAAACTTTTCCTTTAGCTCTAAGAATGCTTGCTCGCGTTTATCCACCCATACAAATTTGACATCTTTCTTCGTCAAATTCGTTAAGAGAAATGCAATCTTTATGAAATCCTATATAATCTCCCATAATAACCTGCTAGACCTAGAAAGCTTCTAATATCGGCCGTTCTTTCAGGCCTCTTCTAGTCCTGAGAAATACCATCCGTCGAAACAACATGAACAAAGAACCTAACTTCTGAATGCCAGAAATGACACTACGAGGAATTAGCCTTCAACATATGCTCTCTTAGTGTTCTTACATCAATCCTTAGATGGCGCGAATGTTCCTCCTCGGTCTTAGAATAGATCAGAATATCATCGATAAAAACAAGGAAAAACTTTTTCAACACATCACGAAAAACTCGATTCAATAAGTCTATGAAATATGCTAGGGCATTAGTTAGGCCGAATGGCATAACTAACCACCCATAAAACAAGTCGGGTCTAAAAGTGGTCAAGCCTCCACTTTCCTCTACCACACTCAACTGATGAAATCCTATAGTAAGGTCAAGCTGAGAAAATACTCAAGCTCCATGAAGCTGATCGAACAAGTCATCTATCCTAGGCAAAGGATACTTGCTTCTAATAGTCAGCTTATTGAGCTCACGATAATCTACACACAATCTTAAGGAATCGTCCACCTACCTAGCAAAGACGACATCGCACTTCCTAACTCGAATGACTTTGTTGGATCAAGCCCTTCTACAACAAATCACCAACTTGATTTCTTACCTCCAACCTCTCCTTTGGTGCAAGTCTATGAACCGACAATACAATAGGCTTAGCATCCTTCACTAAATCAATTGGAAATTCTATCTCCCTATGAGGTGGTAAACCTAACACCTCTTCGAAGACATCTACGAATTCCTGAACAATAAGGATAGAACCTAACTTCTCCAACGCCACATCAAGGGAATAAAGGAAACTAGTCATAAGCAAGTTAGGCTCTTCACAAGATAATATCTAGACCTTTCCTTCCTTTGTTTAGAATGATACAGTCTGTTGAACACAATCTAGGACTGCATGATTTCAAGACACGAATCCATTTCAAGGAAAATATCAAACCCATGAATCCCAAGACATATAAATCACACGGAAAGGGTCGATTAAAATAAGAAATCGAGACTCCTAAACAAATCATGCTAAGACTGGATGAGCCCCCAACAAGGTTCGACACACAAATGGAATCTAAAGCTATAACTGGCTTAAGTTCCAATTTATCAACAAGTGTACGAGATACGAAACTAAGAGAAGTACCGATATCAAATAACAAGAACAGGAATGCCAAAAATTGATAGAATACCTTCCAAAACTTGCTTCCCCTTTACTGTAGCGAATGTGGAAGGTGCTAAAGCTAAAGTAAAGACTCTAGGCTGCTCTCCCTTACGAAGCATTGGACAATCCTTAACTACATGATTGGGTCAATGGTAGTTATAGAGCTCCTTGGTGCAAATTGTGGCTTGGAAGTCTATAGCTCTGGCTTTGGTACCTTAGCAATAGGCGCCATCAATAATAGTGCCTTTATCACCTGCTCTCCTCCAACCGATATATAGTTTCGAACAAGATGTCCCTTCAGCCCAAACATACAACAAGCAAAACCAAAAATATCATTAGGTGGCTAAAACTTACGCTCGTTGTTCCGACTAGTGCAGGAATAGTAGGCTTCGGTGCTAAGCTTTCGAACCACATCCCCATGTTCACCAAATTTACATAAGACCCCAAGATGTGATTAGTCATATTACCCTTGATCTCCGGACACATCCCTGTAAGAAATGCGGATTACAGATCTTAAGGCTGGAATAACACTAGAGGAGGGGTGAAAGTGTTTTATGGATTTCCTAAATCTTTTTGAAACTTATGTAATTTAATCACCAAAAAATGCAATTCACAGACATGGACATAATCACAGAATCAGGCACAGAAGCAAATACTGAATAAAAGCAGTAAAGGAAAAAACACACCAGGATTTTATACTGGTTCAGAGTTACCCTACATCCAGTCCCGTACAATCGTACGGATTTCTTATCAAAATAATCTCCTAGATTACACCCTCAGTTTCAAGGCTACGAGATACACCCTACTGTATTCGAGTCCATGAAAAACTCTCTTGATTTGACCAGGTTATAAGATCAACTAATTGATTTCCGAGGCTACCATCACATCCAATTGATTTCAAGGCTCAACCACACCTTTTACTCAACAGTTTGATTTATAAAAGATTTTATAACTCTGAATAGCACTGAGATCTTATGGAGAGAGTGGCAGAGAATCAAACAAGAGTTAATCAAGTTTGATTCACTTGGTATTTCGGCAGAGTATAGTTTAGGATTCGTTAGAATAAATGTGGAAGATGAAGAGGAGAGAAAATAAATGAAATCTGGTTTGGTATTTGCAGTAGAGCAACGGCCATATCTATTCGTGAAAGGATACGACGAACAGACACTTGTTTTGAAAATTGAAAATTGAAAATAACGGACACCATGTCGACATGGGGGGTTGAGGGATGTCGACAAGCTCAAGGCAAAATTGATGTTTCAATTTTCTTATTAAAATTGATTTCTATAATTTGTCAAAAAAATTTCTAAACTTTGTAAATATATTTGAATATAGTTTAAACATATAAAAGAGTTTAGAAAGTAATTTTTAATATATATAATCTTAATCTATAAAATGATTTAAAATCTGAGTATATAAATATTTTAAAGCTAAATATTTAAAACAAGAGATGTTTTAAAAACAAGGACAATTTTGAAATCAAAATATTAAAAATGATAAAAATAGTTTTGAGGCTAAAATATGTAAAACCAAGAGAGATGTCTTTTTGAAAAGAAAGTTTTGAAAACATTTTAAAAAAACAAGAAATATATTTTTGAAAAGCATTTTTATAAAATTAGTGGATATCAAAGTAGGACCACTATATGTTCCACTATATATTGTCGTGGATTCCATCCCTTTAATAGGCTCGAAGTGGATTCCATTCCACGAATAAATTTCGAATAAAGATGTAAGTTCTTTCAAGAAGTTTTAACATAATTTTAGACTCAATACTTATCTTGTACTATTGAAATCTTGAACTCTTGATATCTTGATTCTCATGAGTCTTCAATCTTGATATCTTCAATCTTGAATCTCTGTACTGTACAGTCTTTATTCTTGGTACCTGCATGTTTATATCCTGCATATACATACATATATATCTAAACTATAATGTTAGTATTTATATTTTGTAATAAGTCCTAAGGTTGTCGTCATAAAAACCATCATCTCAAGGACTAAAAATCCCTACAATGAACATCTCATTCCTCTTCGAGTGTGTATCTACCAAACCAGGCCAAAACCGAGATAAGGTAGTGAATTGGTTATTATATTCCATAACTGTCATGGCACCTTGCTTCAAGTCGAGGAAGCTCCTAAACAACAAGGTCTTCCCATCTTCTGGGACAAACTTCATCTCAAATCCTCCTCAAATTGGGCCCAAGAGAAGTCGTTCTCTTAGATATTTGCGGTGATAGTACTCTACCAAACCATGGCCGCATTTGTCAGATGTCGTGATACCAACCAACGCTTCATCGCGTCATCCAACTCTATATCCCCAAATATACGGTCACATAACTTAATACATGTGTGGAATTCTATGATCGTCTCCCTACCACCAAATCTCTTACCTTCTAGCCTCTCATAATCACAACAGAGTGAAGCAAAATTTAACTGAGGCCTAACCTGCACGGGCACCTCTATAATATCCATCCTTGGTTCCTCGACTAGAGCAACATTCCTTAGTGCTCTGTGACGGTACTACCTCGACCATCTCTACCACCCCGAGTATTGGCAGCCCTAGTACTCATGATGTACAACTTGAATATAGTAGAATATATTTAGATATGAAATGCTAGAGTTATTCAAAGAAAGAGATTATTCCTAAGGAAAAGATGAAAAAAGAGGCACAGGTTCATAGAAAATACAAATACGCCCTCTCTTATACACTCGACTCATTCTAGGGTGTTGCTTACCCTATCTCTAATGAGCCATACTCAATCAAAGTGAAGGTGTTCGCTCAACCTTGGCTCTAATACCAAATGTAATGACCCGACTTTTCGACCCTTGAATGTCGACACTAATTACATCCATGTGTGTCGAGCACTCAAGTTTTAACTCTTGTCAAATTTCTATTGGATGATACTATACTTTACTTAATTCTTTTCAGAAAACCTGCCTCAACCTATTTTTCATTCCCAAAACATATATCAACTTTAATTAATTAATATCTTTAATTAATTATTAATTTAAATGCTTATCTAGCATAATAAATTCATAATATTTCATTAACACTTGGAGAAACTCCCAAAAGTCTGAATTAATGTTTTCTTTCACATATAAAAATTTTAGGGCCAAAATAATTATATAATTATTTTTAATAATTAAAACATGAATAAACACTAATTCCTCCTTAGGAAATTAATAAAATATTTAATTTAACTTGGACAATTATGAAATTAAAACACATCTCCAAATTTATGTACAGAATATACCTGAAAATCAAAGCATTTGGAGATTAAAACTTAGGTTTTTCCCTTAAAACGGATCCAAATAATTTCATAAAAATTCCACAAATCATTGTTTTATCCAAACAATGATTATACATCCATATCTTGGCAAAAAATATCGAAATAATTCAGATACTATCCATAGCCAAATTCAAGATCAAGAAATAGAGATGGTTCACTTATTATTCACCTTAATTTAGATGTTGGATTTGAGATTTGATGGTGTTCAATTCCCTTAAGCTTTATCTTCAAAATCTCTTTTTTCCTTCCCCTTCTTCCCTTTAGAAATGGCCAGCCTCTAGGTCTTTTATTCTAATGATTGTTTATGAGTTTAAGTGAGAATGTATGAGAGTGTGAGGGTTTAAGGGATAAAAAAATCTATTCTTATTTTGCCTCCTTATTTGTTCTTTCATTTATTAAGTTCAAAACAATCTTAATTAATTAGTTAAGACCCAACCTTATTAATAACCAAATCTCATCCCCTTATCCCACTACATTATTCTATTTAATCCATCCAATTAAATTTCCTAAATAATGTAAACTAAAATTAGTGGTGCTACAAGCTCCCCTCCTTAAAGAATTTCGTCCTCAAAATTCAGTAAGGACTACATAACAAGCATATCAAACATGCAAACAATGATAATATATCTTACCAGCTCCAAAGTCTATATACAACAAATATTGAACATACAATCATAACAACTCAGGATAAGTATCTCCAATCTTGTTCTATGTCTCCCAAGTCAGTCTTTCTTGTTGTCACTTCACTGGACTTTCACTAATCTGATTGTCTTATTCCTTAACTTCTTCTCATCTCTCGCGACAGCATGAACCGGTTGCCTACGAAAAGTCAGATTTGGATCTACTACTAAATCTTATAATGCAGATAGAACAATACTAGTCTTTGTATCATGTACATACTTTCTAAGATGAGAAACATGAAAAAGATTATGGACACCTGCCAAACTACTCAGTAACTCTACCTGGTACGTGTCTCGATCCTGTCTGTAATAGGAACAATCCAACTTATCTCGATGCCAGTTTCCATGACTTCCCAAACCATACCACACCCTTCACCGATCATACTTTAATGAAATCATGATCTCCAATTGAGAACTCTAAATCTTTACACCTCTTATCTATGTAACTCTTCTTCTATACTGAGCTTCCCTCACCTAACTCGGATTAACTCAATCTTCTCGGTGGCTTCACTTATCATAACCGGACAAAGTACCAATCTATCTTCGGTCTCCAACAAACATGCCGGTGATTTGCATGGCCTTCCATACAAAGTTTCGAAAGACGCCATTCTTATACTAGTTTGATAACTATTATTATAGGAAAATTCGACTAAGTGCAAATGGTCTTCCCATAACTCACCAAAATCTAGTACACAAGCTCCCAATAGATCTTCAAGTACCTTATCGACCCTCTCTATTGGCACATCTAGGGTTGTCAACGGATACCCGTAAAATCCGAAATCCATCTGCATCTGCATCCGCATACAAAAGGCGGATAAATATGCGGACGCAGATACGAAGACACCGCATCCAAAAAATTATCCGTCCGATTTTTGTCAATATTATAGTTCATATTATGTGTATTTTAGCATGGTGAAAAATATTTGTTTATTATTTTATTAAGTTAGCGGTTTATATTATATGCACTTAATGCTTTTTAACCGCTCGAAACTATTTATTATCATCACATTTGTTAATTTTTAACACTTTTATCATCAATAGGATTGAAAATATTTATGTTATACTAAAATTTTCTTTTTATAATTCTTGATTTATCGGTCATCAGCGGATAGGATAATTATTCGATAACCGTCCTATCCACGGATGTGGATATCCGATATCTAAAAATGATTTCGGATGCGGATGTGCATATGGCACTATGCGCATCCGAAAGCATCCGTTAACAGGCCTATGCACATCCATCAGTCCATGATAAACGGTACTCGTCTTAAGTTCGGTACCTAACACTTCTTATAGACTCTTCCAGAATTCACTAGTGAACAAGGCATCTTTGTTACTAACTATACTATTAGAAATCCTAAGCTTTTGATCCTTAAGCCTACATCCTTTTTCATACCTTCCTAGAAGAAACTTCTTTTTTATATCCTGATACATCTTATTTCCTCCAGGATGTATAGTAAACTTTGATCGATGACACTCCCTAAGAACTTCTTTCCTCAGGTCACCAACATCTAAAACTCATAACCATCCATTCTTCCTTAACCATCCTCTCTGGCCAAGACTAAAGTCCCTTAGATCATCAATCGCAGTTCCACTTTCCAATTTTCTAATCCTTTCAGCTAACAATGGATTATCTCTCTGCTTAGAAGCAATCTTTTCGATCAATACTGGTCGAACTTCCAAGCAAGACAACATAACAATACTTTGTCTAAAGTTACTAGTTGACCTTAACTGCATACTAAAAGTAGTCAACGCCTCTAAATCCTTCCATTCTTCTAACATAGCTAAAACCACATTCTGATGTTTTCTACTATGTGCATCTGTCACTTTATTTCCTTTCCCTGACATATATTCAATACCAAAATCATAAGTTGCTAAAAACTCCAGCCACCTCTGCTGTCTCATATTCAACTCTTTCCGAGAGAATAAATACTTCAAAGACTTATCTCTATACAACTCGAATCTCTCTCCTAAGAGGTAGTGTCTCCACACTTTCAATGCGAAAATCACCACTGCCAACTCCAAATCATGAGTCGGATATCTAACGTCATGCGGTCTGAGCTGTCGAAAAGCTTAGGCAATTACTTTACCCTTTTGCATCAACACAGCTCTTAACCTTGTTCCACATGCATCTGTATATTCCATTAATTCCTGATTCCCATTTGGAACAACTACCACAGGCACATTGGCAAAAAATACTTTAACTTAAGGAATGCTTCCTCATAATTATCACACCAAAAAAACTTTACATTATTTCTGGTTAGTTTAGTCATGGATGCTGCTATCCATGAGAAATCCTTAATAAATCTCTGGTAATAGCCAGCTAATCCAAGAAAACTCCTTATCTCGATCACCATCTAGGTTCTCTTCCAATCATTTACAGCTTTGATCATAGCTGGATCTGCTAACAACCCTTTCCCTAAAACTATATGACCAAGAAATTTTACCACTCTGTTCCAGAAATGACACTTCAAAAACTTTGTTTTTAGTTGATGTTGCCTCGATGTCTATTCTAAGATGAATCTCACAGGCTCTTTCATCCTTAGAATATAACAAGATGTCATCAATGAAGACCAATACAAACCTATCCAAGCGCTCTCCCAAAATTCAGTTCATCAATTCCACAAAGAAAGAAGGTGCATTAGTTAACATAAATGGAATTACTAGCCAATTGTACAAACCATATCTTGTTTGAAATGCTGACAAAGGAATACTGTTCTCCGCCACCCTCAATTGATGGAACCCTATCGCCAAATCCAACTGGGAAAATACTTTGGTACCACTCAACTGATCAAATAAATCATAAATTCTCATCAAAGGATATCTATTCTTAATCGTCTTCTAATTCAGCTTACGATAATCAATGCATAATCTCTATGACCCACCTAGTTTCTTCATAAATGTCGTGGCCGCTCCACAAAGCGAACTGCTTGATCTAATAAAATTCTTTCCTTCCAAGTCCACTAGATGCACCTTTAACTTCATCTCGGTAGGTATCATTGTGCTAGGTGGTCTATTCATGGGTTCAGGTTCAAGCACAAGATCTATATGAAATTCAATAGGTCGTTTTGGTGGTAGTCTTGTCATTGGCACAAAAACATTTAAAATTATTTTGCAACATAAACCCAATTTAACTCACCTTCCACTTCTGTGGCACGTAGTAAAGCACAAACTTCTGGACTTGAATTCTCAACTGAGTATATGATTCAATCATTACTATCAGGGTGTCTCAATAATATTATCCTATCCTGGCAAAATATCCTAGCATCATGTCTGCTCAACCAATCCGTATCGAAAATAATCCCAAAATCCGCAAAATCAAACACAAACAAACTGCAAGTAAAAATATACCCTAGCAACTCAAATTCTAGATAGTCGCATCTCATCCCCAGAGTTGTATACCCTCATATTGGATTCATTACCCTTAAGGAAGTAACAAGGTATAATAGTTCTAAATTGAACTTATCTACTAAACATTGAGAGATAAATGAATGTGATGCTCCAGTATTAAACAATACTTTAACCGGTATGCTATAAATCAAAAGTCTACCTTCCATCATAGACTTTCTTTTCTCAGCAGCAGCTGGTCTCGATGTAAACGGTTCCAAAGCAAAAAACTTTCCTTTATTAGTCTTGGACGCTTCTAGACATTTGTTCTTATAATGCCCACTTGGTCACAGTTAATGCACTTCACATTTTACCTTCCCACAACCGTCACGCCATCCAGATCGATACTCATCAGCATAGTGTCCCTTCTTGTCGCACTTATAATAAACAATATCTACTTTTCCTTTCTTGACAGCTCCACCCTTCTTAGCACCCTTCTTCTTGAAGAACTTCCTCTTCTTATTCAGAGAACTATGAGTATCCACCAACTTTTCTTTCCCAAAATTCGAAAGCATCTCCTCATTCCTTATAGCCATCTCCCCTACTACATTACTCAGATCTCGAAGATGTGGCATGGTTGTTTTACTAATCTCTAGCTTCAACCCTCGGATAAACTTCTTATTCGTCTTGATTACCGTATCAATAGTGGCATATCCATACCTAGCCAGCTCATCAAACTTGGTAGCATACTCTATTACAGACGTTTTCCCTTGCTCGAGCTCTATAAATTTTCTAAGCAAGGTTGACTTGGCTACTTCAGATAAGAATCTCTCCTTGAATCTCCATCAAAATTCAGCCTAAGTCAGTTCTTCCTCTGGCACTCCAACGGTCACTCCGCTCCGCCAGTACAAAGCAGCTCCTTGCAACTACCTTGATGTTAACCTCCTCTTCTGATCATCATTCAATCTAGGTTAGCAAAGAATCTTTCACAGTGTAATAGCCAATTCTCCACTTCAATAGCATCTTCAGTTCCAAGAAAAGGCCTCCGAGACTAGTATAATCTTGGTTCAGCTTAGCATAGTTATTACCAACTAGCGCCATGGGATTAACCCCTCCTGTATTTGTAGCATTTCCTCTAGCCAAACCAATAGCTGCTCCAGCTTGCATCATGTTGATAAAGAACTGATATATAGTCCATATATCTACTGGTGGGGTTTCAACACCTACATTCGTATTTGTATTTTAATTAGCATTTGTTTGTCAACATTGGCTCCTTCTGGTATTGGGTCAAACATTTCCATTGGTTGTAGGGCTTCCTCCACTTAGATTCACTTTTCCATTTCCTGCTTCCACGTCTTGCCTTCTCATAATATACTTACAAGCTTAATAAGATATATAAGAATGGTCTAAGAGAGAGGGGAGAGTACATAATTATATATATAGCAAATACAAGTATGTTACTATAGCTTTATCCCAAACTCCAATCTTATTCTCTGATTCATTAGAATTATGTTTCTAAAAATATTTTAATCTTTTAAGCTTTACATAAACATATGCTATAATACCAACTTGTAATATCCCCCACTTTGAGGCCTGAAACCTATAGCTACGGATCCTGCAGTCATCCATAATATTAATTTTAAATGACAAAATGCGGCTGTTTTAATCATATTAATAACATTAGAAGAACATGAATGTGAAATTTTTTAAACAAAATTCTATGACAAACTTTCGCATTTCATTTCATAAATAATATTCCATATTCTTTACATAATCCCATTCGCAATCCTATGTTTAGAGAAAATATAATTATTACAAAATACTCCAAGAACGACATATGAAGATGCCATGTTTGGCCGATCAGAGTCTAACACTTGGCACTTATATATATATATATATATATATATATATATATATATATATATATATATATATATATATATATATATCTTGCCATTACGTCCATATAGACAAAATTAAACAACATAATGAATTAGATAAAAACTCTTTAATGGGTAGATTGCCTCATGTACATCTCCAAAAGCTTATTCGTATTACTGGAAACCTGGAAACCCTTACTCCTGACCTACTCAAATGAGTACCCAAGAGTTTAAGGGGAAAATAAAACTTTCGGGTCAGGTAAACAGTCCAGTGTAATAATAACCTACCATCTTGAAACAAATGGATATCTAATAAGACCACGCCGCTGAGCAGACTAGGGAAAGTTTTCCCCTCACTAGTATCTTAACCAAAATATCAACAATATTGTGTGTTCATGCATCCATAATGATTAAAGCATAATAAATAAACATTTGCAATCATGCAACATGTACTGGATTACCAATCCCAAATTTATTTGATTATCGGTCTTAATTTCATCTGATTATCTGTCTTAATTTCATTTAACTATCTGTCTTAATTTCAAATGACTATCCATCTTATATTCATGTAGACTACCCATCTCACAATCAATTATTAATTGGACTACACATCCCCTACCATATGGACTACCCATCGCACATGGTTTCATTATCAATTTTATGTGGACAATCCATCTCATATATTATATTTAATTAAAATGATGTGGACTATCCATCCCACATCCCATAGTTTTCCTAGGATAACTATGAACCTTTCATCCACCATATAAAAACTATCCATCTTCGACGTGATGTGCACTATCCCTCATATATCTCATAGTTTTAATACAATAACTATGAACCATCATTTATCAATTTAATTCATGTTTAACCTAAATGTTTAACCTATGTCTATTGGTGTCCCCAATTAGGTTGTACTTATAACATCTCAAAATGATATGCATTGGTATCCCCAATGATCTATGTTGCAATATTAAAATTGCAATATTAAAACAAAATACATTGGTGTCCCCAATGAGTAATTGTGATTCATAAAACAATTGTGTTAATATGATATACATTGATATCCCCAATGAACGATATCAAAATTTATAAAGCATATATTGTACCAAAGTTAATCTACATTAGTATCTCCAATGAATAATGTCAAATAAAACTTATGGCTCACGGTCGTTAGTACAGAAAATATGCGGCATTCATGCCGCATTACACAATGTTGAACCTTTATCTAAGTTTAGAAAACAAAAACTTGATTTTTATAAATCACATGGCTAGCTGTTGACATCATAAGGTTATCAACCTTCTTAAACATAGGCTATCTCGCCACTTTAAGACATAGTTTTAGTTAGAATAAACAAAGCCTCGCTGACATTGAAAATAAAAAGTAGCAACATTGCATTATCGTCGAAAATCAATGACTTGCGGCATTAATACTATAATATCTTAAAATATAGTACTTCAGCTCTATGCCGTAAAATATAGTAATAGCGGCATCATCGCCATAAAATATTTAATATCAAAAATATTACTTGCGGCATCACTGCCTCAAGCTATGGTGTTCATATCGAAAACAATCGAAATAGTGGTATGCGGCATCATTTTAAAATAATGGTGAAAACTAGCGGTATCAGTACCGTGTGATATAGATTTTAAAACAAAGAAATAAAGGCGAGCGGCATAGCCCTGGTTCATTACGAGATTGCCATATCGGCATTAATTCTACACCGTATACTAGCATCAATTCTCTGCCGCATGTTTTATATTATGATTCCTACCGGAATAGATCTATTCTATACCAACATAGATGATATCATATGTATCCATTCAAATTGATGTGACCGAGATTCGACATTGATATAGGCACCATGGCAATCGTAATTATTGTAAAAACTGATTTATTTCTTCTAAAAGCAATTACTTTTCACCAAAGTTTAACTCTTGTCAAATTTCTATTGGATAATACTATACTTTACCTAATTCTTTTCAGAAAACATATCGCAACCCATTTTTTATTCCCAAAACATATATCAACTTTAATTAATTAATATTCTTAACCAATTATTAATTTAAATTCTTATTTAGCATTATAAATTCATAATAATTTATAAACGCTTGGAAAAAATCCCTAAAAATCTCTAAAAACAGAATTAGCGTTTTCTTTTCGATATAAAATTTTTGAAACTATAATAATTATATAATTGTTTTTAATAATTAAAACTCGAATAAGCACTACTTCCTTTTTAGGAAATTCGTAGATTATCTAAATTAACTTGGAAAGTTATAAAATCAAAAATCCACCTCCAAATTAATGTTTTACACAACATATCCAAAAATCAAAGCATTTGCAGATTAAAAACTTAGGTTTTTTCCTTAAAACCGATCCAAATAATTTCATAAAAATTTCGTAAATCGTTATTTTATCCAAACAACGATTATACATCCATAACATGGAAAAATTTATCAAAATAATTTTGATCCATAGCCGAATTCAAGAACAAGAAATAGAGACGGTTCGCTTATTATTCATCTTAATTTAAATGTTGGAGTTGAGATTTGATGGTGTTTAGTTCTCCTTAACTTTATCTTCAAAATACCCTTTGATTTCATTCCCTTCTTCCCCTTAGAAATGGTCGGCCTCTACTTTTTTCTTTTGATTGTTTATGAGTGTAAGTAAGAATGTTTAAGAGGTAGAGGGTTTAAGGGACAAAATATGGATCTATTCTTATTTTTCCCTTCTTATATATTTTTTTTATTAAGTTTGAAACAATCTTACTTAAGTAATTAGTTAAGGCCCAACCATATTAGTAACCAAATCTCATCCCCTTATCCCACCACATTATTCTATTTAATCTATCTCCTAAATAATGTTAAACTAAATTAGGTATACAACATACTACATGTCAATATTTGTCCATCAATTTGAATCATGCCATGCAAGATCCGAACTAGTGACCTCTTGCATCAAAATCAGAGCGCCTAACTAAGGACAACGACACTTGTCTACATAGTTATTATTTTATTATAGTACCAAAATTAATTTATAATTTTGTATGTATATGTATGTATATTTTAAAAAAAAACTATAAACATATATAAAGCGTGGATGTACCCATTACAGTGTAACTCCCCGCACCTATATATGTACACATATACTATGTATACTATTTATATGTTGCAAGTGCATTATACACATATGTGTATTTGATACACTTATTCTAATATAATTAAATTTAAATTAGATAGAAATATTTTAAAAATAAATAAATTAAATAATATTTTATTTAAAATAATTTTAGATTAGATCTAAAATCGATTAGACTACATAGGCTCATTCAACGAAGATCCAAATAGAATTTTTTTTAAAATTCACTCATTTAACTCATTGCAATCTATCACAGTTTCTACATATTACATCATTTCTCAACCAAAAAAGTGAAATAAAGATCCGTACACTTTGAAAAATAATGGTGAACACAGATGCAATTTCAAAGGTAAGTAAATGTATGATTTATGAACTCCCTTTACCAGTTTCTCTTCTTGTATGCAATCTGATTTTTTGATAGTGGTAGTGAAATGGTCATAACTTGAGCTCTAAAAGTCAAATTTACAAAATTAAAAATGTTTTGAAAAAAAAAAAAAACTCTACAAGTTTTATGCTTTGAGGTTTTTCAGATTAAGATCTTAAGCCACTGAAAAACTACAAACGATTCAGTACATTATTTGAAAATTGTTTCAAAACTTTCTAACATTGCTTCATGTTTTGACCATAACTTGTGCTTTGATACTTTGATTTATAAAACTGAAGATATTTTGAAAATCCTATATTATGGTCGTCGTTCTTTAAGTTTTCGATGATTCATTTTAGGAATCCTTAAGAAGCATTTAATTTAGTACTATTGTTTATTATCATTCAATTATTTTTGACATAAATGTAGTAACTCGACCATAACTTGAACATTGTAGCTTCGAATTTCAAAATCTGAAAGTTCTGGAAAGCACACAGATGACTTTATAACTTAATTTCCACTATATTCCAAACACAAGAGAGCAACAACAAGATGAATTTAGCATTGACGTGAGCTTAGAACAATATAAATAAAGATTAATCTTCTCCTTATACACATAGAAAAGTATTCAAACAAAGAAAATTTTCTCTAAGAGACTCATTCCTGGGCCGAATCATTCAAAAGGAGACTTTGAAGTAGAGATAAGTGAGGCAGTACATGTCGTACATTGTAACAACCCGTGGTTTTGTGATTACCTATTAATAAATTAAAATGTGATTTTAATTAAATTAGAGTTAATAATAATAATTTGGAAAACATGGGAAAACGGTTAAGAAAACTAGAAAATTTGGCTAAGTGTTTAACATTGCTTATTGGCTTGGATATTTTGTCCAAACCCATTATCTCATTTTTGAAATTAGCCTTGTGTTCTATCCTTATCACTCTCTTCTTCTAACCTAGAAAGCTCTAAATCACATATTATGGTTTCTTCTCTAAATCCAAATCTAAGCTCCAAATTAATTAAAAAAACAATGAGAAATTGGTGGCAAATCAAACTCTACATGTTTCTAGCTTCAATCCAAGACCAAAGCTCCTTACTTTATTTACTAAATCTACTAGTTTGCTGCCAATAAATTCTAAGATGAGTTGAAAACTCACATTTCTAGCTTAGATTGAGATTTCAAGATAAGAAATCTCAACTGTGTTTGATGCATATTCATTTGTGATTTGCTGTTAGTAAATTGCACATATCTTTCTCGTGTTAAATCGGAATTAGGATTTTTTGAAGTTATGAAAAGCATAAAAAGAGTGTGACAACTTTCCTGTTATTCACTTTTGAAAATACTGAGCATAAATGGTCGAAAAACCTGATGTAAGCTTGCTGCCCAGTCACTGTAAAACCGTATTTTTTTGTGTTAAATGTCATTGGTAATTTGAGCATATCTTTCTTGTTTGACATGAAAATTTGACAATTCCTGATGTTCTAACAAGCTTAAATTGTCTACTATAACTTTTATGTTTTGGACTTTGTTAAATTTTGAAGTTTACATGATCTAAAGTTCATTCTAGTGTCACTGTCCCGAGACTAAAACGACAGTCGTAGAGAACTTCAAATCCGAAAATTGTTTTCGTCATAACATTTTCATTTTTTATTGGAATTCGATAATTTTTGATGCTCTAAAAAGCATATAATATCCTCTATAACTTTCATGTCTCATGATTTCTCGAATTCTGGGTTGAATAGGGGCGAACTGGCTAAACAAGCCGTCGTCCTTTGTTTTTCCTATGTATCCACTTTCTGGCATGAGCCCGACTTTGAGACATCACAGTTTCTTCGTCTCTTGTCGGAACTCGGCGATTCTTTTTGCAGTTTAAAATAAAAATGATGAACTTTATTTTTACAAATTTTCAGGTCATTCCAACCATTTTAACTTGTATATATCTGCTGTCAAACTTGAACCCGCAGCATGTTGAAATTCAGCGATTTAACCCTGTTTTAGTCCAACTTTGAAACAATGCAGATTCTTCATTTGAAATTGGATATGAGTGATTATTTTTGCAGATTGAAATAGGAGTATTAAATTACATTCTTGCAAAGTTTCATGACAATCTGGATTTTTTTCTATTTCGAAACTGTTGTCGAACTTGAACCTGCGGCATGCTGGAATTCAGTGATTTAACCTTGTTTTAGTCCAAATTTGAAACGACGCATATTCTTCGTTTCAAATAGGATTTGAATGATTCTTTTTGCAAATTGAAGTAGAAATGTTGAAATACATTCCTGAAGAACTTCAAGTCATTTTTACATAGTTAACTTGTTAAAACCTGCTGTCGAATATTGAGTCACGACTTGTTTTAAACGGATAATACTTGGTGTAATTTCCATTATTTCAATGTTCTCTTGATATTTCTTTTTGGATTTCATACACGAGTTATATAATGTGTTTTAAAAAAATTCAAATAGATGGACTTTGAAATTATAAATATATTATTATTATTATTATTATTATTATTATTATTATTATTATTAGTACAAAAATTATATACTCTATAATAAGAGAATTTCAAAGGCAATTTCTAAAGCGATTTCGAAGCGTCCCTAAAACTCATTTTCTTAAACTTAATTTTTATATAAAAGACATAATTTTGAACTTCAAGGGAAGAGGAGGAGAATTAAATGATTGGATAAAACGCGTGCTATGAACACGTGCGTTTATCTTTTCAGTTAATTCATAATCTATTCATTTGATCGTTTTGGCCTCTGGGTCTAGTTTACCGATGATATGAGGTGAACCTTTTACTGTTTTGAGTGTGAAATTTACTAGTGGTTAGTAAACCATTTAGTGCGAATGGGTGGTATGGGACACACGTTAATACTTTTCGGGTTCCTTTTCGAGAGTTTGTGAGACATATTGCCAGTTAGCGGTGTCCAGTACTAGGCCTCCGGACCTTCGCCACTACGGTTTGTTGCCTTTGGGTTTGTGCCTTTGGGTTTGTTGTCTTCGGATTTGTGACTTCGGGTTTGTTTCCTTCGCATTTGTTTCCCTATAGTATCTCTTTTGGAGTTGGTCCTTCGTCACCGCTCGAGAGATACTTGGGTTTATCGCCTTCGGGCTTGTGGATCCTTGTTTATACCGTACTACGCACGTGCATCTTTTGTTTCATTGATATTTATATTTCCCTATAGTATCGCCTTTTGGAGTCGGTCCTTTGAACCACTCGATACATAGCAATTACCTTATGGAAAATTATGATGCCTTCATTGCATTTGTGTTTGCCTTTTTGGCTTGATTTGGGATGTTTATATCCTTTGTATATTTTGAGTTGCCGATGATATGAGGCATGCTACATTTTAGCGTTTCATGAGATTTTTCATCTCCTTTGTGTTTTATGCTTATTGAAACAATAGTGTTCTATCACCTGGTGTAACCATATATACCATACATGATGCGTATCCTCCATATGTATATGGTTAGCTTTCTTAATGTTTCTTCTTGTTTAAGAAGAACATCACTATGCTCTTATGCTTTATTATTCTGCTATTACCTTTTACTGATTTGTTTAGTTAGACTGGCCCGTGTATTTTATACTCGGGTCAGACCGAGGTGTTTCAGGTTAGGTATATTTGGACTTAGCATATTCTGCTTCTACATGGACTATTCTGCTAGCCCTTTTTGTTATAACTTTTTGTGTAGTCCTTTTTTTGGCACTCTGATGTACACTTTTTTGACCCATGTTTGGGTTATGGTCATCATACCACCTCGATGTATCATTTTGGATTGTACTAGTGATTGTATCTATATTTATGCATATGTATGCATTTCTGCTATTCTGTGATGATTATTTACATTTGAGTTGTTATGTTTTGTTCTGATAGATCCGTTAACCATTATAGTTTTGTATTAAATATTTAATGGATATGTCGATCCACTTGAGAAAAAAATAAAATAGCACTTATCGATGTATCCAGTAGATAGTTAAGACAAGGCTATAGATGGTCGCTCCTTTCCAGTTCTATTCTCCGCACTAGTAGACGGTATTACCTCGTAATATTCTTTGTTAATATGGGTCTCAGAGTGGGGCGTCACATATTGGTATCAGAGCTGAGATCGGAACAAAATATGATAAACATAGAACATAAACACATATTACAGTATATCCAAGTATAATACAAGTGATAACATAGTTTCCGACTATCGTATTCCTCAGTCGTGTCTTTAGTCTTTTCATTTCCTTAGAATGGATAATAAGTTTGAAAACATTATAAGGGTTTTAAGTATCACTATTTTTTTTAATAGAGTAGAAATTAGACCTCAGTTGGCTTAGATTTAAATTGTGTGTTTTGATCCTTAGTGTTTAGAGTTGCGCAGTGGAAATGGTGTAACCGTTTTAGCTGGGCACATTTAATGCTTTGCTTTTACTAAATGCTTGTTTGGTTGATAATTGCATGATTGTGTGTTAGTATAGTAATTGTTGAAATAATATTTAGTAGGTGATATAGTTGAGAGTTAGAAACCTACTCAATGCAAATGATAAGAACTTGCGGTGTCTTCAAGTTGTAGCTACAACAAGAATTACTAGAAAGATTAAATTTTGAAAATGAAATTAAATTCATAAGTGGTATTTAACCAATGGTTAAAGTGAAATAAATATTTAATGCTTAAGAATTTCATGGATGCATTTCAAAGAAGTAAAATTATTAAAAGAATTTTTGGGAAAGAAAGCATTCATGTGAACGGTAAATCTTTCTAATAAGAGATATACTTATGTAACTTGATTGTTTTATGAATTGATTGTATGGTTGTATAATTAAAAAATGTTTTATGTTTTGAAAATAAACATTGTTACAACCAATTTTAAGATTCCTTAAGAAATCAAAACAGGTTTTATAATTTCTTGTTTCAATTGGCTAATAAGTATTTTAAGAATTCTGGTTGATGCGTCTGATCAGCATTATCGATAGGGATTCCTAAACGCTTACGGGGCGATGTGATGGATGCTTTTGAAATGGCAATAAATAATATTTACTAGTATGGATGTTGAATGCAAAAATATATAGATATTGCAAAGATTTTGAAAATTCTAAATTGCCACTTGAGATAAGTATTTTATATATTCTTAAGGACTTATGAAAATAGTGTGACATAGAGGGCAATGGAGAGGCAATGTTGATCTTGTTCCACTTTGCAGTCCTTGATAATGTCATTCACTATAAATGTATTAGTTAGATGTTATCATTTTATAAATTGATAATTATAAAATTTGAATATGGTTTCATTAAATAAATTGTATTCATTATTGGTTATATTACATGTTTGTGAAAGTTTACATACATGGAAATTTTAAAATGCTTAAGTAATCTTTTGGGTAAAGTATTTTGGAAAATATTACCTTATGGTATTTCATTTATATGGCAAATAATTTTAATTAAGGAAATACCTTAATTGGATGAAACTATCATGTGATAGTGTTTAATAAAACAAAGTATTCAAATTAAGAAAATGAATTGTTTAGAAAACCAAAATATTGATTGTAATGAGGTTTAGTAAAAAGTAAAAGGATAATTATGAAGATTAGTTTAAACATTTAATCATTTGATTAATAACAAGTGGAAAAAAAAAGTTACGTCCTTGGGAAAATTTAAGAAAATGCTAATTAGGTGCTTTTTAATTAGCATGAAATTTAATAAGGAGCAATACCATTAGAGTAAGTTTGGTTATGAATTTAAATAGTGTTAAAAACTTGTTAATTATGTATTTGTGAAGTTCAATTGAAACAAGTTTGAATTAAGTGTCAACCTTGGCTAGTTCTAAGTGATAATAAAATAAATGTTTAGCTTTGTGGATTAAGAGAAAATTGAATATAAAAGATTCATTTATTATAAAATGCAATTTTTTGTGAAAAGCTAGAAATAATAATAAATAGAGTAACAAGATAAGATTTTTATTTGTGAAAGCGATTTAAAAAAAAATCAATATGTAATTCCAAAGTCTAGTTTGGATAGATAATTGTTTCTTACTAATATAAGAAAGTAATTATCTTAATCAAAATATGAGTCTTTTTTTAAAAGATTTGTTTGTTAGTTGGGAAAAGTTTTCTTTGTAAACCATTTTGAAAGTTTGTTGCATGTATTATAGTGTAATTCTAAATGTCTTGGCTCTCCGGAGAAGAGGATCATGTAATAAATATTTTAGAGAAAAGATTTTTGATCTAAAATTATGTAGTTTGGATTTAATAACGGTTTGAAAATTTTGACAATAAATGGTCCTGTGTCGAAAAAATTTGATTGAAAAGTGCTGTTTAAAACAACGATAACTTATGATTTACAACACCCAATGAGTCATTCCTTTTACGAAAGAGAGTGCTTTTAGTAAGCTAGAAATCTTCTTTGTATCATTTTTGAAAATTTTGAAGTTTGGTTATTCAAAAATGAGTTTGAAAACTGATGGACATCTCTGTCCTCTTTTATAATTTCTGAGTTTAAAGCTAAAAATAAATTGGGCGTAAATTTCAAAAGCTAAATCCGATTTTGATGATATTTATATCATTGGAAAGCTTGAACTGAGTAGAATAACTTTTATTTTTTGAGTATTTTTAATATATGGGTTTTACTATGTCAAAAGCCTAAGTCTTTGTAGTAGGCCTGAATTTGAAATTTTGAAGTTTTGAGTTGTTGCCTTATTTAAACTATGATTTTAATGCTTCATATGTTTATAAGTGCATTATAATATGTTTCACTAAGTTAACTGTAGGTGCAAGAGGATATTTGAATGATTAATTAGCAAAATAGTAAGTATAAAAGTAAGCATGCTCGCATTTTAAATGCTAAAAATGAAAGGTATGAATTGCTAAGTGTTTATTTGTTAAGAATTATATATATATTGTGTTTTGACCTTCTAGTCAATGTATATCAATAATTCATATATATGAAATTGTAAAGGGCTCTCCATGCAAAGGAGACTTCGCCGAATTTTTCGAAAAATTAAACACTTAGAAAAATTTTGAGAAAATTTAATTAGTGAATATTTAGAGCCATCGATGAAGGGTTTAATAAGTGTCCTTTTAAATTATAAAGTAAAATGGTTTAAAATTTGATAAATTTAGTGGAAAAAAATATATATTACTTATTGTAGTATATTTATTTTTGGATTAGAGTATGGAACAACTCTAATTTAATTTACTTTAAATTTAAAGTAAAGATGATTGAATTGAAAATTTAAGTAAGAGACATTAAAAAATTTCATGTATTGAAGTTTCGGTTTTGTGTATAAAAGAAAATGGATTTGAGTGAAAACTCTTATAACAAAGTTTTGAGAAAATTTCTTATAATCCATTCTTGTTTGTCTTACCTTAGTGCGATTCTTGTGATGACTTGCATTCATGCAGTCATGTGTTATGGTGGTAGTTTGAAATACCACCTATCTTTTGTTGAATCCTCTTTTGATGATTGTGCCTATTTGTGTTGCTCCTTTAAAGGAGCTAAGTGAATTTCAGTATATTCGGAAAGTTGTCTCCTAGTTATATAGGTCCATCTAATATTATTGAATGCCTTGGTTCGATTGCTTTCATGCATCATTTTCTGTTCAGTTTTACGTATTCATGATATGTTCCAGGTAACTCAATTTCGTTGTATCTTTGAGATTTAATCTCGATTGTTAATTCTATTGTGTTGCATGACCACGGATCTCACCGACTTGTGTATTGTGCTGAATTCTTATTCGTGTAGTTGTTTCAAAGATTAAACATCTTCGAAATAAGAATGTTTCGCTTATGAAATTCTATGGTCCGCTAACCCTAAGTATTGTACTTGGGAAACCATAGGATTTGCCGAGCAAAATTGTCCTGATCCTTTCATCCTCTATTGAGGGTGAATATCTATGATCCTATCTTTTGATTTGAATCTTGTTGTGATGAAATAGATGTTATAAATAACTTCCAATATAGAAATTGCGGGGATGCAATTTTCTTAAAGGGGAGTCTGTAACAACCTGCGGTTTTTGATTACCTGTTAATAAATAAAAATGTGATTTTAATTAAATTAAGGTTAATAATAATAATTTGGAGTGACAAATTGATTTATAAATTGTTTATTTGAATAAACAATGAATTTGAGCAAAAATCCTTTTTTTGGTGTTTATGGAAAATTTTTTTGAAACAAATAATAAAATGTTATTCATAAAATTTTAATAGTTAAAATATAGAAAATATTCTAATTTATAGTGTAACATAATTTATTTTATGATATGTTCATTTTACAAAAATGTATGTACAAACTTGGTATAGTAAAGCATTTTAAAACATAGAAAAATGGTAAAGAAAACTAGAAAATTTGGTTAAGTGTTTAACATTGCTTATTGGCTTGGATATTGAGTCCAAACCCATTATCTCATTTCTGAAATTAGCCTTGTGTTCTATCCTTCTCGTTCTCTTCTTGTAACCTAGAAAGCTCTGAATCACAAATTATGGTTTCTTCCCAAAATCAAACTCTACATGTTTCTAGCTTCAACCCAAGACCAAAGCTCCTTACTTTACTTGCTAAATCTACTAGTTCGCTACCAATAAATCCTAAGGTGAGTAGAAAACACACATTTCTAACTTAGATTGAGATTTCAAGGTAAGAAATCTCAATTGTGTTTGTTGCATGTTCATTTGCGATTTGCTGTTAGTAAATTGCACATATCTTTCTCGTGTTAAATCGGAATTAGGATTTTTTTTTTTTTTGAAGTTCTGGAAAGCATAAAAAGAGTGTGACAACTTTCCTCTTAAACGTTTTCGAAAATACTTAGCATAAAGAGTCAAAAAACCCCGGTCACTGTAAAACCGTAATTTTCTATGCTAAATGTCATTGGTAATTTGAGCATATCTTTCTTGTTTGATATCCAAATTTGAAAATTCTTTATGTTCTGAAAAGCTTACATTGTCTATTATAACTTTTGTGTTTCGGATTTTGTTAAATTTTGAAGTTTACATGGTCTGAAGTTCATTCTATTGTCATTGTCTCGAGACTAAAACGACAGCCGTAAGAACTTCAGATATGAAAATTGTTTTTATCATAACATTTTCATTTCTTATCGGAATTCGATAATTTTTGATATTCTGGAAATCTTATAATATCCTATATAACTTTCATGTTTCATGATTTCTTGAATTTTTGGTCGAATAGGGGCGAACTGGCTAAACAAGCCGCTGGCCTTTGTTTTTCCTGTGTATTCACTTCCTAGCATGAGTCCGACTTTGAGGCATCACGGTTTCTTCGTCTCTTATCGGAACTCAGCGATTCTTTTTTCAGTTTAAATTATAAATGCTGAAATTTATTTGTAAAAATTTTCAGGTCATTCCAACCATTCTAACTTGTATATATCTGTTGTCGAACTTGAACCCGCAGCATGCTGAAATTCAACGATTTAACCCTGTTTTAGTCCAACTTTGAAACGACGCAGATTCTTCGTTTCAAATTGGATTTGAGTGATTGTTTTTGCAAATTGAGATAGGAGTGTTGTATTACATTCTTGCATATTTTCATGACAATCTGGATTTTTTAATATTTTGAAACTGCTGTCGAACTTGAACCCGAGCATGTCGGGATTCAGTGATTTAAACTTGTTGTAGTCCAAATTTGAAACGACGCAAATTCTTCGTTTCAAATCAGATTTGAATGATTATTTTTGAAAATTGAAGTAGGAATGTTGAACTACATTCCTCAAGAATTTCAAATCATTTTGACACTGTTAACTTGTTCAAACCTATTGTCGAATATTGAGTCGCAGCTTGTTTTAAACGGATAATACTTGGTGTAATTTCCATTATTTTGATGTGCTCTTGATATTTCTTTCTGGATTTCATACATGAGTTTTTGTAATGTGTTTTGAAAAAAAATTCAAATAAATGGGCTTTGAAATTATTATTATATATTATTATTATTAATAGTACAAAAATTATATACTCTATAATAAGAGAATTTCAAAGGCAATTTCTAAATCAATTTCGAAGCTTTCCAAAAACTCATTTTCTTCAACTTAATTTTTATATAAAACACACAATTTTGAACTTCGAGCGAAGAGGGAGGAGAATTAAATGATTGGATAAAACGCGTGCTATGAACACATGCGTTTATCTTTACAATTAATTCTTAATCTATTCATTTGATCGTTTTGGCCTATGGGTCTAGTTTACCGATGATATGAGGTGAACCTTTTACTGTTTTGAGTGTGAAATTTACTGGTGGTAGTAAACCATTTAGTGCAAACGGGTGGTATGGGACACACGTTAACACTTTTCGGGTTCCTTTCCAAGAGTTTGTGACACATATTGCCAGTTAGTGGTGTAACGACCCGTAAATTTCGACAATTAAATTTTTAATTAAAAAGGATTTTGAAATTTAAATTTTGTAGAAAAGGGAAATATATATATAAAGGAGGTAAATTAATACTAGATGAACGCTAAATGAAAATTTATAGCAACGGTAATTAAAAATCTTAATTATTGTTAAATTTAATAGAAATCTAATGATTGAGATAATGGAAGATTTATACCCTTGTGTAAGTTGCATAAATAAAGGAGAATTAAATTTATAATTAATAATGAATTGTCGAAACGGTTATTTAACTTAATTGTTGAAAGGTTAGGTGAAATATCAATAAAGGAATAGTGTAATTTGTTGCACTTGAATAAAATATAAAATAAAGAATTAAAGACAAAAATTTAAATTACCTATGTATTAGTAAATTTGTAAAACGGTAACTGTATAAGAATTAAGATAGTAATACAAATGGCAGTTGTTGGACAACCAATTTAATGCAAATTCAAATGTGATTGAGACGACTGTTGGGTTTTAATGGAGTGTAAATAAATAGTGAAAAATATTATAATATCTTAATTTAAATATGATTGTTTAATTAATACTAAAAGAATAAAATTGAAATAGTATTTAATGTAATAATAACTATAATAAATTGCAATTGTATAATGGAAGTAAATTGTTAATAAATGGATGTAAATATTAACTAATTGATGGAAATAAAATATAAATGAATGTTTGGATAAGATCATAAGTAAATGCAATTAGGTAGCATGTATTGGAAATAAAGTTCATTTAAATATTGAGAAATTTTAATGTTGTTATTAAGAAAAACGTTACTTTAGTAATTTTTAATATAGTAACGGGTGTGCGAACGCGAATTAATGGAAACGTAAAACTTATTTTAAGTGAGTATTTGAGTGTAGACTTATGAAATAGATTAATGACAATAAATTTTTGTACGTTATTTATTCTATTAGTTTGTTAAGTTTTATTTTGATCAATTTCAATTTATGCACTAAATTATTGCAGTTAGTGTGGAATATTGGTAAGTGAATAAATAAGATGTAACCTAGATAAATTTCCATTCATAATATGATGATTAATGTGATATAAAGAATGAAACCAAAATGGAATGAATTAATTGAGGTTCTAACTTTATTTATGCGTAAAGTTAACAAAATCTCCAATAAAATTTATAAGTTATGCAAATAAAAGATGAAATTTTGGCAAATATTTATGTATTGGAATATAAAAGAAATGTTAATTAGGTAGTTGAGTAATAATTGATTTATTTTGAGTTGTAATCCAATAAAATCAAATTTATTAGAATTTATTGCAATTAATTGGATTAATTGCAGTAACCTTTGGAAATTGGAACTTAGTAAAAATAATCTGGATTGGATTTCAAATAAATAGGTTAGGGTGAGTAACTGAATGACATACTATGAATAAGTAAAGCAGGAAGATCAAATTTAATTAATATAAAATAGTTGATTTATTGCAAATAAAAGATTATGTAAATATTTAGTTAGGTGGAATTAAAGATAATTACATAATAAGGTATGAATCCACTGCTAATTTTATTTATGGAAATGAAAAGAGTACCAAAAACAAGCTTTGTCGGTATATTTAAGTTTAATGTATAATAATAAGTTAATGGTAATAAAAGAAGTTTAAACATCTTTTAATAGAGAGTTGAGTTTAAATCTAAGAATATTAAGAAGTAGATTTTTGAATACAACATTTGATCCATCCACTTAAAATGTATAGATAGGATAATCGCTGATTTTTGATTTAAGTAGTGCAAACGGAGATTTATCTATTCATTGGAATTGGAATTTATAAGTGTATAAATAGGAAATAAGTGAAATTTATTTTAAATACTCATAAATGAAGATTTAGATGAAGGTGAGAATGGTAATGCTTTAAATAGTAGAGACGTACACAAATCAATGTAGGAAATTAGAAATAAAATGTTGTCGAAACGATAAAACGTTTCTTGTGAAAAGTGGATGACATAACGAAAAAGGGTAATGTATTCACTTGAATATAATTGAAACTTATTTAAGGTATTAATTACAATGGATAGAGATTTTGGGTAACATTGTAAATGATATGTAAGTAATGCAAATGTATGTCAATAGTAAGGGATTAGCATGAATTAAAAATTTGTAACATAGGAATTACCTGCCTATTTGTTAATAAAAATTTGAATGGTTAGTAAGTGATAATAGAATAAGTGTACATTAGTGGAATTGAGGTAACGTTGGTTTTAATGTTGAGAAAATAAATGGGTATAGTATAGTTTAAGTGAAATTGTAAGTATGTATAGGGGAATGAATTATTGCAGGGAAATATTTGGTAACCATTGCAATAAATGTAAATTTGTGTGCATTAATATGAAATTTAGTAATAGGTGTGAATAACTTAAATTTCTTCATAGGATAAAGAATGATGGAAATAACGTTTAATTAATATATCGGGATTTAATTGATCATAAAAGGTTGATTGCAAATCAAATGAAAAATGCTTAAATGGGAATTAAGTTATTTATTCATTTGGATTTAAAGCATGATTGAAATTTTTGGAAACTGAATAAAACGTTTTATGTTGATTGAAATTTAAGTTGGAAGTAATTAAGATAAATAAAATATGTATAATATGGAATTCAAATATACATAGAAATGTGGATTTTAGTATGTAAACGTAATCTATTGAGAATGGATAGAAATTTAATCTGTAATTATTACAGTAATTTAGAATTTAGTTGAAATTGGAAATTTATCTATGTATTTGGAAATTTATGGAATTGTGAATATATATATGGAAATTTAAATGAAGCATCTAATTATACATGTGTGAATACGCTTAAAATGCAATGTAAATGTTGAGAAAGAAATAATTTAATCCGTAACGTGTATAATTAATATCCTTTTGGGACCACTTCTGTTTGCACGTTAAAATTCGTGCACACCTATCCTGTTGCGATCTATCTATAAATATGCTGTGATAAACCCTAGCCTCCTTTCTATTGTCAATTGGCTGTACGTTCATTTTTCTTCATCTCTTTCTCTTCCTCAATGGTTACAAAACCTAATCTATCTACAATTCAAATTTTCTAATAAAATTCAAACTCTCCACAAAAATTCCAGAAAATTTATGATAAAGTTCTCGAGACACGTAATCTGCTGGCACAATTCGTTTTCTGTTTTGGATATTCGTTTGACCAGAAAAAAATTCGACGATGTGCTGTAGCTTTTAGCTGACGTGGCCATTGAAGTTAAGTGGGTTTTGTTTTATTTTATTTTATTTTTATTTTTGTTTTCAAATCGTTTAAAATGAATATTTTTTTCATACGTTCTCCGATTCACGCGAAATTTCTTTTGTTAGGATCGTAATTTAATTCCGGACTTGATGACGCTGGTTTGGGCGAATTCCGAGAAGGGCGAATTTTTGGGTTTAAATCGAATTTAAATTCGATTTAAATTCAAAAGGTGAGTGTTTAAACCCACTCACAACTACTAGAAGCTTTTGTGTTTGTTAAATTAATTTTAGAAATGAATAGAAATTTATTTATGAGTATTTGGCATGTTTATTTTATTCATATCTGTTGATTTGCATTTATTTAATTTAACTATTAATTTAATTAATTTATTGCGAATAAATTTACAGTTAAAATTTATTTGTTTGTATATGAACTGCTAGTTAACAGTTATATAATTTATTACTGAATATAGACTGTAGATTAATAGCTGTTAAATTTAATTTGAATAAAATTGCCAGTATTACATGTTATGTAGTACCAAAAATAATATTGTTATTGATTGATATTGATTGATGATTGCGATTTGGATGATGGATGATGTTGATGAATGAATGTTTATTGTATATCATTAAATTGCAAATTATCATGCATATTTCATTTCATTCGGGATTGTGGTTTGAAATGATATATAATCGCAAAATTTTATATCTTTTAAATTGCGGATTGAAATGATAAATATCCGTATCACTTGACCATAGGATAGAAAATTATATACAGGCACCGCGGTATATATATATAACTATTTAAATGTGATTTCTATGGTTTGGATGGAATACGGTTTATAATAATCTTAAATTTTATATTGTATAAATATTTTTCTTCCATATATATATACATATGAAGTTGAAAATTTTGAAATTAAAAGGGTGTATAAAAATCTTTATTAAAAATGGAAGAAAATTAAGAAAATGGAGTTTAATAATTTATATCATATGTTTAAATGTTAAGTTTGGAAATTTTAAGATATGATATTTATAATTGGATTTTTCCCAAAATAAATTGAAATGAATATTCTAGTATAATTTGAATTGGGAAATTTTTTTTTTTATTACTAGAAACTGAAGTCTTATTATTTATGGATTTTATATGAATATTCAAGACTAATTAATAGAACAATTGATTTGTTGAAAGCATAAAATCCAACTTTAGTTTGAAATATTGATACTCAAAATGGATATATGTATATATAAATAAATTGAAGTGGTTTTGGAACTTGAGAGAGATAATATAAATTTTGGTTTAGACTTTAATAAAGAAATGTATTTGTAAAGCCATGAGAACTATTTTCTTTACAAAGTAACATTTAAGTTAAACCATTTAATTCATATACCGTTGAATGTCCAAACCATTCAAGTTTTTTTTTTTAGAAGTTATGGTTTTAAATTATGATTTTCAAAATATTATGCTTTGAAAATATTTGATTTTCAGACGTTATGAAGTTAAAGCATTATGATTTTGGAAAAGAATTATATTTGGGATAAGTGATAAAATATGGTTTTGGGTTTTGAAATGATATCGTATTCTTGGTTATGAAATGGAATGTTTATTCTGATTTTTAAAGTATAACCTATTTTTAAATGACCGTGGTGTTATAATAACGATGGGTTGGCAAAGAGACCGGGATCGGATATGGACATACTCTCTGTCGATACCGAAAACCACTTTGACTAACCGTGTACGCGGTGGAGATTCCAGAATGAAGTAGGTGGTGGCGACGTTTCCTGTAAGGTAAATACGTGGACCCGACTCCCGTGAGTTGGCATAAGGTGGCTAAAACAGGAGCGATTCTCAGGCCAATGAGGTCATTCCTCTGATCGGACCCTCCTCTTCGATATTATACTTTGATTTTTGATTGATTCAGTGGCCACTTCTATATTTTGATTTTGGAGAGTTAGTCCGAGGTGGGCGGTAACTGCGGCTACGCGTTTCCACCAGCCTGGATAACAATTGGTATATCTACCCTGGCGTTGCCTAGTTGTGCCGTGTCACCTACCATACCGAGCCTTTACTACGTGTTTCTATTTGTGTCGTACCTATGGAGTATCCTCTGGTAGCCTCCCGATCAGGAGTTATTACGGTACTGTATAGACTATTGGCATTTTACGTGTTAAGGTGGAAAATGTAAAGCCTTAACGCTATTTAAAAGTAAGTTTATTTTATAAATAGACACTATTATAATAGCGCAATATACTACATAGTAAATAGTTTAACGGATCCTTAGGAGATGTAAATCCCGAGCATCTCTTGAGTTACTGTACTCATATTTATTTCTGTTAATTTAACTCACATAAGATCTTTTAGTTCTGACTCGAGTGTTTTTGTCTTTTCAAATTCGCTCGGGTCAGTCCGAGCGTTTCAGGATCGAAGATTTTAGCTTTGGAGGACGAAGACGAAGAATCCGTATTATATTATTTATAGTATTGCACTACACACTGTTCCGCTGCATTGTTATTGGTATGTGTAACTCTGATATGTATTATATAAATGGTTTTGTAAACAGATTTATAAACTGTATATTTGATTATTATATTTTATCCTTTCGCTGTGAGATTCTGTTTAGTTTTTTTTTCTTCTCTGTTTTTTCTTATTTACCCCATAACAATCCGCCCTTCCGTATGGTTTGAATTGGCACGTGTGTCGGTTTAAATCGTGCGAAAAGGCGGGATGTTACAGTTGGTATCGGAGCTTTGGTTTAGCGATAAACCTTGGTTTTGTGGGGTTTGACTCTTTGTTAATAGGGTAGTAATACCCTATGGGAGTCGCTTAGTGTATATATATGAGAGAGCGTATTTGTTAGTGTTAATAAAGATTTTGATATTGTGTAAATCTGTTCCGCTTTGTATTTATAAATTTTGGTTGATGCATGGGACGCTATGCCATCAATAGGGATTTCTAAACACTTAATAGGACAGACCGACATAATATTTGTTTTTAATATAGGTGAATGAAATAATTTTGCCTATTATATTTTCTATATATAAAATAAAGTTTTAAATGATATTATGTATATATTTGATTGATATAGATTGGGTGTTAGGAAATAAAAATATTTATAATAATTGAAGCTAAGTTGAAATTAGAATAAATCAAATTGGAGATTTTAGAACTTAAGTCCGGGATTTTAAAAATTTGCGTTCAAAGGATTTATGAAATATAATGCTTTGGTTTATAAGTATTTTCTTCTATAAATATTTCATTTTAATTCAGAAGAATTGTTTTAAAGAAGATTTTGGAGAAAATAAATTTTGTACTTTCCTCTCTGTCGCTGGAAAATAATTTCGGTGATGGCGGCCGCATCATCGACTTTCATTTTCAAGTTTCGAAGGGGAAAGACCACTGTAGTAAATTCTACTGCAGATTTATTTTGAAAATATCTAAAATTTTAATTTTTACAAATATAATTGAGATATAAAAGTAGTAAGAAATTATTATTATTTTTTTAAGATAATTTGAAATTTGACCCGGTATTTAATTCTTAAATTTCCATTAATTAATGGTTTAAATTATTTTAGTGAAATAAAAGGTAAGTAATTAATGAAGTGAAACCTCTAATTTAGAGAATTAATGCTAAGTTATAAAGGAAGTTAAAATTTTAACTTATAAGAGAGGTAAAGATTTATTGAACAATGAATGAATTAAAAGAATTTCGATAAACTTGTATAAGTTCAATTGCATTTTTCATATATATAACTTACCAAATATAAAAAGTTGAAATGTTAAAATGAGAGATTGGAATTGAATATTTTACAAGTAGGAATTTTGGGAAATAATGAAGGATTCAATGAATTGCTATTATAAATAAGAATATAATGGTATAAACTTAAGTTATAATTTGAATTTTTCCATAATTTAAGATAAGTATTATTAATAGGTGATTTTAAACTTAAGTAAATAAAATGAAATTCTTTAACAAATAAAGATTGATGTGTAGGGTTATAAACTTAAGTGTGATTTAAATGCTACTAGTTTAATATAAGTGGAAGTGGGAAATTAAATTGTTACTACTATTAAATATAATAGAAACGTCAACATTTAATAAATGAATGAAATTAAAGGTAAGTTGAAATTTTAATTTATAAAACGAATATATATTTGATGAACCATTAATTAATTAAAGGAATTGAGAAGAAACTTGTATAAATTTCCACTTACATTCTTAAAACATATATAACTTACCATATAAGAAAAGTGCAAAGTTAGTAAGAAAATGTAAGGGAAATTCTTACAAGTGAAGAGTAAGGTAATGAAAGTAATCAATGAATTTGCTGTGATAAAATGAGAATTAAATTGTATAAACTTAAGTTAAATTGGAAATTCTACTATATAAGTAAAGGTAAGATTATAAATAGATGATATAGACTTAAGTAAATAAAATAGGATACCAATATAATGAATTTTGTAATAAATGGAAAATGAAATTTGTAGGAAATGAAGAAATCCCACCATAAATGAAAAAAAAAAAAAAAAAATCAAACAACTAAAGCATGAATTAATGTATAATAAGTTAATTTGGTTGTTGGTTTGAATTGTATTGTTTGATTTATGGTTGTTGGGTAAGGAATTTGAAGTTTTAGATGAATAAATAATCTATCTTTGTTCCGTCTAAGACTGTTGAGTAAAGGATGCACTTGATAGTTATTTTCATTCCATACAAATTTCAAGTTCTGAACCCGAATAACTATTTGTTTGATGAATTAAATGGTTGCTTTGTCTTGTGTAGGTATGCTGTTTGTAAGGTTGATGGTTGTTGTTTTGTTTGGTTGTTTAATGGTTGAAACCACTTAAATATTTCACTTTATATAAATTTGTATATTTTAGCTAAATTAACTAATTTTGTAAATTTAAAATATTGATTTCGAAATTCTTCTTTTCCCTTCTTTTCCTTTTCGGGGACGAAAAGTTTTGAGTGGGGGAGAGTGTAACGACCCGTAAATTTCGACAATTAAATTTTTAATTAAAAAGGATTTTGAAATTTAAATTTTGTAGAAAAGGGAAATATATATATAAAGGAGGTAAATTAATACTAGATGAACGCTAAATGAAAATTTATAGCAACGGTAATTAAAAATCTTAATTATTGTTAAATTTAATAGAAATCTAATGATTGAGATAATGGAAGATTTATACCCTTGTGTAAGTTGCATAAATAAAGGAGAATTAAATTTATAATTAATAATGAATTGTAGAAACGGTTATTTAACTTAATTGTTGAAAGGTTAGGTGAAATATCAATAAAGGAATAGTGTAATTTGTTGCACTTGAATAAAATATAAAATAAAGAATTAAAGACAAAAATTTAAATTACCTATGTATTAGTAAATTTGTAAAACGGTAACTGTATAAGAATTAAGATAGTAATACAAATGGCAGTTGTTGGACAACCAATTTAATGCAAATTCAAATGTGATTGAGACGACTGTTGGGTTTTAATGGAGTGTAAATAAATAGTGAAAAATATTATAATATCTTAATTTAAATATGATTGTTTAATTAATACTAAAAGAATAAAATTGAAATAGTATTTAATGTAATAATAACTATAATAAATTGCAATTGTATAATGGAAGTAAATTGTTAATAAATGGATGTAAATATTAACTAATTGATGGAAATAAAATATAAATGAATGTTTGGATAAGATCATAAGTAAATGCAATTAGGTAGCATGTATTGGAAATAAAGTTCATTTAAATATTGAGAAATTTTAATGTTGTTATTAAGAAAAACGTTACTTTAGTAATTTTTAATATAGTAACGGGTGTGCGAACGCGAATTAATGGAAACGTAAAACTTATTTTAAGTGAGTATTTGAGTGTAGACTTATGAAATAGATTAATGACAATAAATTTTTGTACGTTATTTATTCTATTAGTTTGTTAAGTTTTATTTTGATCAATTTCAATTTATGCACTAAATTATTGCAGTTAGTGTGGAATATTGGTAAGTGAATAAATAAGATGTAACCTAGATAAATTTCCATTCATAATATGATGATTAATGTGATATAAAGAATGAAACCAAAATGGAATGAATTAATTGAGGTTCTAACTTTATTTATGCGTAAAGTTAACAAAATTTCCAATAAAATTTATAAGTTATGCAAATAAAAGATGAAATTTTGGGAAATATTTATGTATTGGAATATAAAAGAAATGTTAATTAGGTAGTTGAGTAATAATTGATTTATTTTGAGTTGTAATCCAATAAAATCAAATTTATTAGAATTTATTGCAATTAATTGGATTAATTGCAGTAACCTTTGGAAATTGGAACTTAGTAAAAATAATCTGGATTGGATTTCAAATAAATAGGTTAGGGTGAGTAACTGAATGACATACTATGAATAAGTAAACCAGGAAGATTAAATTTAATTAATATAAAATAGTTGATTTATTGCAAATAAAAGATTATGTAAATATTTAGTTAGGTGGAATTAAAGATAATTACATAATAAGGTATGAATCCACTGCTAATTTTATTTATGGAAATGAAAAGAGTACCAAAAACAAGCTTTGTCGGTATATTTAAGTTTAATGTATAATAATAAGTTAATGGTAATAAAAGAAGTTTAAACATCTTTTAATAGAGAGTTGAGTTTAAATCTAAGAATATTAAGAAGTAGATTTTTGAATACAACATTTGATCCATCCACTTAAAATGTATAGATAGGATAATCGCTGATTTTTGATTTAAGTAGTGCAAACGGAGATTTATCTATTCATTGGAATTGGAATTTATAAGTGTATAAATAGGAAATAAGTGAAATTTATTTTAAATACTCATAAATGAAGATTTAGATGAAGGTGAGAATGGTAATGCTTTAAATAGTAGAGACGTACACAAATCAATGTAGGAAATTAGAAATAAAATGTTGTCGAAACGATAAAACGTTTCTTGTGAAAAGTGGATGACATAACGAAAAAGGGTAATGTATTCACTTGAATATAATTGAAACTTATTTAAGGTATTAATTACAATGGATAGAGATTTTGGGTAACATTGTAAATGATATGTAAGTAATGCAAATGTATGTCAATAGTAAGGGATTAGCATGAATTAAAAATTTGTAACATAGGAATTACCTGCCTATTTGTTAATAAAAATTTGAATGGTTAGTAAGTGATAATAGAATAAGTGTACATTAGTGGAATTGAGGTAACGTTGGTTTTAATGTTGAGAAAATAAATGGGTATAGTATAGTTTAAGTGAAATTGTAAGTATGTATAGGGGAATGAATTATTGCAGGGAAATATTTGGTAACCATTGCAATAAATGTAAATTTGTGTGCATTAATATGAAATTTAGTAATAGGTGTGAATAACTTAAATTTCTTCATAGGATAAAGAATGATGGAAATAACGTTTAATTAATATATCGGGATTTAATTGATCATAAAAGGTTGATTGCAAATCAAATGAAAAATGCTTAAATGGGAATTAAGTTATTTATTCATTTGGATTTAAAGCATGATTGAAATTTTTGGAAACTGAATAAAACGTTTTATGTTGATTGAAATTTAAGTTGGAAGTAATTAAGATAAATAAAATATGTATAATATGGAATTCAAATATACATAGAAATGTGGATTTTAGTATGTAAACGTAATCTATTGAGAATGGATAGAAATTTAATCTGTAATTATTACAGTAATTTAGAATTTAGTTGAAATTGGAAATTTATCTATGTATTTGGAAATTTATGGAATTGTGAATATATATATGGAAATTTAAATGAAGCATCTAATTATACATGTGTGAATACGCTTAAAATGCAATGTAAATGTTGAGAAAGAAATAATTTAATCCGTAACGTGTATAATTAATATCCTTTTGGGACCACTTCTGTTTGCACGTTAAAATTCGTGCACACCTATCCTGTTGCGATCTATCTATAAATATGCTGTGATAAACCCTAGCCTCCTTTCTATTGTCAATTGGCTGTACGTTCATTTTTCTTCATCTCTTTCTCTTCCTCAATGGTTACAAAACCTAATCTATCTACAATTCAAATTTTCTAATAAAATTCAAACTCTCCACAAAAATTCCAGAAAATTTATGATAAAGTTCTCGAGACACGTAATCTGCTGGCACAATTCGTTTTCTGTTTTGGATATTCGTTTGACCAGAAAAAAATTCGACGATGTGCTGTAGCTTTTAGCTGACGTGGCCATTGAAGTTAAGTGGGTTTTGTTTTATTTTATTTTATTTTTATTTTTGTTTTCAAATCGTTTAAAATGAATATTTTTTTCATACGTTCTCCGATTCACGCGAAATTTCTTTTGTTAGGATCGTAATTTAATTCCGGACTTGATGACGCTGGTTTGGGCGAATTCCGAGAAGGGCGAATTTTTGGGTTTAAATCGAATTTAAATTCGATTTAAATTCAAAAGGTGAGTGTTTAAACCCACTCACAACTACTAGAAGCTTTTGTGTTTGTTAAATTAATTTTAGAAATGAATAGAAATTTATTTATGAGTATTTGGCATGTTTATTTTATTCATATCTGTTGAATTGCATTTATTTAATTTAACTATTAATTTAATTAATTTATTGCGAATAAATTTACAGTTAAAATTTATTTGTTTGTATATGAACTGCTAGTTAACAGTTATATAATTTATTACTGAATATAGACTGTAGATTAATAGCTGTTAAATTTAATTTGAATAAAATTGCCAGTATTACCTGTTATGTAGTACCAAAAATAATATTGTTATTGATTGATATTGATTGATGATTGCGATTTGGATGATGGATGATGTTGATGAATGAATGTTTATTGTATATCATTAAATTGCAAATTATCATGCATATTTCATTTCATTCGGGATTGTGGTTTGAAATGATATATAACCGCAAAATTTTATATCTTTTAAATTGCGGATTGAAATGATAAATATCCGTATCACTTGACCATAGGATAGAAAATTATATACAGGCACCGCGGTATATATATATAACTATTTAAATATGATTTCTATGGTTTGGATGGAATACGGTTTATAATAATCTTAAATTTTATATTGTATAAATATTTTTCTTCCATATATATATACATATGAAGTTGAAAATTTTGAAATTAAAAGGGTGTATAAAAATCTTTATTAAAAATGGAAGAAAATTAAGAAAATGGAGTTTAATAATTTATATCATATGTTTAAATGTTAAGTTTGGAAATTTTAAGATATGATATTTATAATTGGATTTTTCCCAAAATAAATTGAAATGAATATTCTAGTATAATTTGAATTGGGAAAAATATTTTTTTTTTATTACTAGAAACTGAAGTCTTATTATTTATGGATTTTATATGAATATTCAAGACTAATTAATAGAACAATTGATTTGTTGAAAGCATAAAATCCAACTTTAGTTTGAAATATTGATACTCAAAATGGATATATGTATATATAAATAAATTGAAGTGGTTTTGGAACTTGAGAGAGATAATATAAATTTTGGTTTAGACTTTAATAAAGAAATGTATTTGTAAAGCCATGAGAACTATTTTCTTTACAAAGTAACATTTAAGTTAAACCATTTAATTCATATACCGTTGAATGTCCAAACCATTCAAGTTTTTTTTTTTAGAAGTTATGGTTTTAAATTATGATTTTCAAAATATTATGCTTTGAAAATATTTGATTTTCAGACGTTATGAAGTTAAAGCATTATGATTTTGGAAAAGAATTATATTTGGGATAAGTGATAAAATATGGTTTTGGGTTTTGAAATGATATCGTATTCTTGGTTATGAAATGGAATGTTTATTCTGATTTTTAAAGTATAACCTATTTTTAAATGACCGCGGTGTTATAATAACGATGGGTTGGCAAAGAGACCGGGATCGGATATGGACATACTCTCTGTCGATACCGAAAACCACTTTGACTAACCGTGTACGCGGTGGAGATTCCAGAATGAAGTAGGTGGTGGCGACGTTTCCTGTAAGGTAAATACGTGGACCCGACTCCCGTGAGTTGGCATAAGGTGGCTAAAACAGGAGCGATTCTCAGGCCAATGAGGTCATTCCTCTGATCGGACCCTCCTCTTCGATATTATACTTTGATTTTTGATTGATTCAGTGGCCACTTCTATATTTTGATTTTGGGGAGTTAGTCCGAGGTGGGCGGTAACTGCGGCTACGCGTTTCCACCAGCCTGGATAACAATTGGTATATCTACCCTGGCATTGCCTAGTTGTGCCGTGTCACCTACCATACCGAGCCTTTACTACGTGTTTCTATTTGTGTCGTACCTATGGAGTATCCTCTGGTAGCCTTCCAATCAGGAGGTATTACTGTACTGTATAGACTATTGGCATTTTACGTGTTAAGGTGGAAAATGTAAAGCCTTAACGCTATTTAAAAGTTTATTTTATAAATAGACACTATTATAATAGCGCAATATACTACATAGTAAATAGTTTAACGGATCCTTAGGAGATGTAAATCCCGAGCATCTCTTGAGTTACTGTACTCATATTTATTTCTGTTAATTTAACTCACATAAGATCTTTTAGTTCTGACTCGAGTGTTTTTGTCTTTTCAAATTCGCTCGGGTCAGTCCGAGCGTTTCAGGATCGAAGATTTTAGCTTTGGAGGACGAAGACGAAGAATCCGTATTATATTATTTATAGTATTGCACTACACACTGTTCCGCTGCATTGTTATTGGTATGTGTAACTCTGATATGTATTATATAAATGGTTTTGTAAACAGATTTATAAACTGTATATTTGATTATTATATTTTATCCTTTCGCTGTAAGATTCTGTTTATTTATTTTTCTTCTCTGTTTTTTCTTATTTACCCCATAACAATCCGCCCTTCCGTATGGTTTGAATTGGCACGTGTGTCGGTTTAAATCGTGCGAAAAGGCGGGATGTTACAAGTGGTGTCCAGTACTGGGACTCCGGACCTTCGCCACTACGGTTTATTTCCTTCGGGTTTATGCCTTTGGGTTTATTGCCTTCGGGTTTGTGCCTTTGGATTTGTTTCCTTCGGGTTTGTTGCCCTATACTATCGCTTTTGGAGTTGGTCCTTCGTCACCGCTCGAGAGATACTTGGGTTTGTCGCCTTCGGGCTTGTGGATCCTTGTTTATACCGTACCGAGCATGTGCATCTTTTGTTTCATTGATATTTATATTTCCCTAGAGTATCGCCTTTCGGAGTCGGTCCTTTGAACCACTCGATACATGGCGATTACCTTGTGGAAACTTGTGATGCCTTCATTAGCATTTGTGTTTGCCTTTTTGGCTTGATTTGGGATATTTATATCCTTTGTATATTTTGAGTTGCCGACGATATGAGGCATGCTACATTTAAGCAATTCATGATATTTTTCGTCTCCTTTGTGTTTTATGCTTATTGAAGCAATAGTGTCCTATCACCTAGTGTAACCATATATACCACACATGATGTGTATCCTCCATATGTCTATAGTTAGCTTTCTTATTGTTTCTTCTTGTTTAAGAAGAACATCACTATGCTCTTATGATCTATTATTCTGCTATCACCTTTTACTGAGTTGTTTAGCTAGACTGACCCGTGTATTTTATACTCGGGCCAGACCGAGGTGTTTCAGGTTAGGTATATTTGGACTTAGCCTATTCTGCTTCTGCATGGACTATTCTGCTAGCTCTTTTTGTTATAGCTTTTTGTGTAGTCCTTTTTGTTGGCACTCTGATGTGTACTATTTTGACCCATATTTGGGTTGTGGTCGTCATACCACTTTGATGTATCATTTTGGATTGTACTAGTGATTGTATTTGTACTTATGCATATGTATGCATTTCTGCTGTTCTGTGATGATTATTTATTGGCATGGATATTGTGTCCAAACCCATTATCTCATTTCTTAAACTAGCCTTGTGTTCTATCCTCCCATTCTCTTAACCTAGAAAGTTCCAAATCACAAATAATGGTTATTCCATATATCCAAATCTAAGCTCCAAATTAATTAAAAATCAATGAGAAATTGGTAGCAAATCAAACTCTGCATGTTTCTAGCTTCAATCCAATACCAAAGCTCCTTACTTTACTTGCTAAATCTACTAGTTTACTGTCAATAAATCCTAAGGTGAGTTGAAAACTCATATTTCTAGTTTAGATTGAAATTTCAAGGTAAGAAATCTCCATTATGTTTGTTCCATGTTCATTTGAGATTTGCTGTTAGTAAATTGCACATATCTTTTTCGTTTTAAATCAGAATTAGGATTATTTTTGAAGCTTTAGAAAGCATTAAAAGAGTGTGACAACTTTCCGATTAAACAGTTTTGAAAATACGGAGCATAGAGGGTCAAAAAACCTGATGTAAACCTGCTGCCCTGTCACTGTAAAACCATAATTTTTTGTGCTAAATGTCATTGGTAATTTGAGCATATCTTTCTCATTCGATGTCCAAATTTGACGATTCTTGATGTTCTGAAAAGCGTAGATTGTCTACTATAACTTTTGTCTGTGGGTTTTGTTAAATTTTGAAGTTTACATGGTTTAAAATTCATTCTAGTGTCACTGTTCCGAGACTAAAACGACAGCCGCAGTGAACTTCAGATCTGAAAATTGTTTTGGTCATAACATTTTCATTTCTTATCGAAATTCGATAATTTTTGATGTTATAAAAAGCTTATAATATCCTCTATAACTTTTATGTTTTGTTCTTTTCGAATTTTGAGTTGAATAGGGACGAACTGGCTAAAAAAGCCACTGGGCCATTGTTTTTCCTGTGTATTCACTTCCTGGTATGAGTCCGATTTTGAGACGTCACAGTTTCTTCGTCTCTTATCGAAACTCAGCGATTCTTTTTACAGTTTAAAGTAAAATTTCTGAACTTTATTTCTACAAATTTTTAGGTCATTACAACCATTTTAACTTGTATATATTTGTTGTCGAACATGAACCTCCAGCATGTTGAAATTCAGCGATTTAACCCTGTTTTAGTCCAAATTTGAAACGATGCATATTCTTCGTTTCAAATTGGATTAGAGTGATTATTTTTGAAGATTGAAATAGGAATGTAGAATTACATTCTTGCAAATTTTCATGACAAACTGGGTTCTTTTGCTATTTTGAAACTGCTGTCGAACTTGAACCCGCAACATGCTGGAATTCAGTGATTTAACCTTGTTTTAGTCCAAATTTGAAACGACGCAGATTCTTCGTTTCAGATCATATTTAAATGATTCTTTTTGAAAATTAAAGTAGGAATGTCGAACTATATTCCTAAAGAATTTCAATTCATTTTGACACAGCTAACTTGTTTAAACCTGCTGTCGAATATTGAGTCGCAGCTTGTTTTAAACGGATAATACATGGTGTAATTTTCGCTATTTCGATGTTCTCTTGATATTTCTTTCAGAATTTCATACACGGCTTTTTATAATATGTTTTAAAAAAAATTCAAATAAATGGGATTTTGAAATTATTATTATATATTATTATTTTTTTAGTTAAAAAATTATATACTCTATAATAAGAGAATTTCAAAGGCAATTTCTAAAGCGATTTCGAAGCATTCTTAAAACTCATTTTCTTCAACTTAATTTCTATATAAAACACACAATTTTGCACTTTGAGCAAAGAGGGAGGAGAATTGAATGATTGGATAAAATGCATTCTATGAAGACGTGCGTTTATCTTTTCATTTAATTACTAATCTATTTGTTTGATCGTTTTGGCCTACAGGTCTAGTTTACTGATGATATGAGGTGAACCTTTTACTTCCTTGAGTGTGAAATTTACTAGCGGTTAGTAAACCATTTAATGCGAATGGGTGTTATGGGACACACGTTAACACTTTTCGGGCTTCTTTCCGAGAGTTTGTGATACATATTGCCAGTTAGTGGTGTCCAGTACTGGTCCTTCGGACCTTCGCCACTACGGTTTGTTGCCTTCGGGTTTGTACCTTCGGGTTTGTGCCTTCGGGTTTATTGCCTTCGGGTTTGTGCCTTCGGTTTTGTTGACTTCTGATTTGTTTCCCTATAGTACCGCTTTTGGAGTTGGTCCTTCGTCGCCGCTCGAGAGATACTTGGGATTGTCGCCTTCGGGCTTGTGGATCCTTGTTTATACAGTACTGAGCACGTGCATCTTTTGTTTCATTAATATTTATATTTCCCTAGAGTATCGCATTTCAGAATCGGTCCTTTGAACCACTCGATACATAGCGATTACCTTGTGGAAACTTGTGATGCCTTCATTGGCATTTGTGTTTGCCTTTTTGGCTTGATTTGGGATATTTAGATCCTTTGTATATTTTGAGTTGCCGACAATATGAGGCATGGTACATTTTAGTGATTCATGAGATTTTTTGTCTCCTTTGTGTTTTATACTTATTGAAGCAATAGTGTTCTATCATCTAGTGTAACCATATATGCCATACATGATGCGTATCCTCTATATGTCATGGTTAGATTTCTTATTGTTTCTTCTTGTTTAAGAAGAACATCACAATGCTCTTATGCTCTATTATTCTACTATCACCTTTTACCAATTTGTTTAGCTAGATTGACCCGTGTATTTTATACTCGAGCCAGACCGAGGTGTTTCAAGTTAGGTATATTTGGACTTAGCATATTCTGCTTCTGCATGGACTATTCTGCTAGCTCTTTTTGTTATAGCTTTTTGTGTAGTCCTTTTTATTGGCACTCTGATGTATATTCTTTTGACCCATGTTTGGGTTATGGTCGTCATACCACTTTGATGTATCATTTTGGATTGTACTAGTTATTGTATCTGTACTTATGCATATGTATGCATTTCTGCTATTCTGTGATGATTATTTACATTTGATTTGTTATGTTTTATTCTGATAGATCCATTAGCCATTACAGTTTTGTATTAAATATTGATTGGATATGTTGATCCACTTGAGAAAAAAACAGATAGCATTTACCGACGTATTTAGTAGATAGTTAAGACAAGGCTATAGATGGTCGCTCCTATCCAGCTCTATTCTCCGCGTTAGCAAATGGTATTACTTCGTAATACTCTTTGTTAATATGGGTCTCAGAGTAGGGCATCACATATAGTAAAATGTCCTTTTTCATCAAATAGTATCCGATACAAAAAATACATTATTCATAAACAAAAAATATATCAATTTTTTGCAATCATATGATCAAATAAAAATTATCTCCAAACCAAGCTATCATCATCTTTAGATACAAACTTTGAAGTAACCATCATTTCAGGCATAACCATGTCCATCTTTTTATCCAGGATTAGACGGACCATCACACCATAAATTGGTTAGGTTCAAGCGTCACAAGCACATATCCTTGTATCATTCCTAAGTCTCCATCTTTCTCATAATCATTATTCTACAATTCATATTTTGGACATAAAACAAAAGGTAACATTAACGTCTTCATTTCACAAGCAATCCATGGTAACTCGATCAAAGCACCTGTAGAAAACTGGGGTGGCTATAACAAAATGTTGGAATTTAAGGCTATTCAGACACTAGAAGTGGTGAATTGTGTATTAATTACTTACTTATGAATATAAAAATATATTTACTCAAATTGCAAACAGAAAGAAGTAATCAGAGAATAAGTAAGTAATAAAGTAAAATGCAGTAATGTAAATAACACCCGGATTTTTATACTGGTTCGGATTAACCAATCCTACATCCAGTCCTGCACTCTATCGTACAGAATTCCACTATAATCGCTTGCTTTCCACGGGTGACAAGAACACCTTTACGATCTTGGTTTCACGGGCTACAAGACACACCCTCTTGATTTTAGAGGCTACAAGAACACCTTCTCCTTATCAACAACAATAAATTATGGCAAGTACTCGTATCTTCAACACAGATTCTTGCAGATTCGGTACAATGATCCTATAGACCTCCAATGGAAAAATATCTTTGAATTATTTGAGGAATAGGATGAAATCAAAGAGAGAATGATGTGAATTAAAGTACAACTCTCTGATATTATGTGGTTTGCAAATCAGTGAAGAATTGGAGTGAAATAGTATCGATTTGCAAGGAGATTGCAATGGATTTCTTTTGCAAATGTTTAGAGAAGAAGGAGTAAGAGAAAATGAGAATTTTTGATGTTAAAATTCGTTTTTAAAGGCCTTTATTAGTGGTTGAAGAGACGTATCTTTTGGTGAAGTGGTGGAGGGAAATGTCTCTTCATTTAAAATTTGAAATTCTGAAAAACTGCTAGTATGTCGACATGCCCAAGTACCCCATGTCGACATGGGTGTGTTGCAAAATGAACAGCAACACTAATAAGTGTTGTAAATTTTCAGCATTTCAAATTACCTTATATTTGTGGATTTTTGTGATTCGGTTGAGGTCAATGGTTGATGTTCTTCAAGTATAATTGCCATGAGATCTTTAACAAAATATTCTAAGGTCCAACTAACTCCTCATCACTTCAAACACCTTTATCCTTCAGCATTCTTCTTTAATTGGGTTTTGTTCTTCAATTGCTCTGATTAACCTTCTTTTATAATTCATTTGCTTCCACTGTATTCTTGTTTATCTCTAAAATGTCTCCATAATAAATCTGATATGACTGCATAACTCAAAGATATGTTAGTAGTAATATTTATATGGTTGTTGTCATCAAAATCAATACATAGGGTATTAACAATCTCCCCCTTTTTGATGATGACAACCATATAAATATTTGAGAGATAAAATATAATACTTTTATATTTGACTCCCCCTAACTCTATGCACTCGCCCTATCATTTTGCCTAGTATATTTATACCTTTTCTCACCCTTTGTCATCAACAAAAAGGGCGAAAAAGAGTCACTTAAATCACTGCTAGACAATATGCAGAGTTTGTATGTAGAGATAAATGCTTATAAATAAAACACTTGAGTGGAAACCAAATCAATTCAAAACATGAAATAAACTTATCAAATAATAAGATGAGTTTTAGAGTTACCGACTTTGTTGATGCCAATAACAAATCCATTTCGTATTTATCCAATGTACAATAGATTTCTTGTCATATGCTTTGAGCATCTGCTATCTGATATACACTGTTTGGTACTTGAAAAATTATAATATGCACACTGGTAGCCTTGTTATTCTGGGTCCATGGAGTTAAGTTTTGGGATGCCAAACCCATGAAGAGTTTGAATGTCCTTTCAAAATATAATCATTAGATGAATGAACCTTATTAATAAAATTATCAATATATTTTTCTTTTTCAATATCATCCACCCTTTTTGGAACCCATAAATTAATAAATCTGTTTGGAGGTTTTAACTTTAATTTCCTAGGTTTTGGTTTGAACTTGGTAGCCTTAACAAACTTAGTATTTTGAATACTATTTTTCTTTAATTTAGCCTTAGGGGTGTATCCAAATCCATGTTTATTCCTAGTGTGTTTAGATGTAGATAATAATTTTTCTAGATTATCCTTCCCTTCATTAAATTTATCAACATCGGTTTTCATTTTGTCAAAATCCTTATTACGGCTAAGAATAACATTGTCTAGAGATGTTATTTTGTCATTAGATCAGTGATCTCTGACTTCATTGAAAGATTTTCTGATTTTAAGGATTCATTTTCACTTTTTAAATTTTTCAAAACTTCCAAGTGTCAAATCCTTTTCATCATTATACCCATTAAGTCTTTCAATTTCATCTTTTAGACATTGTTTTTCTTCAGTTAACCTTTTATTAAATATTTTTAATCTATTTATCTCTGCCAAACTATTGTTATACTCTTTCCTAAGTATTTTATATCCCTGATTCATATCATTCAAAACATTAGTAATTTCTTTATTAAAATTCCATACTTGGTCATCCTTTGCCATGAAGCACATGTTGGCGTTTTTTGTTTCTGAATCACTATCACTTGATGATATATCTGAATCATCCCATTTTGCATTGAATGCCTGTTTCCTCTCCTTATTGAAAATGTTTGACTTTGATTTCATCAGTTTGGGATAGTCTCTTTTCAAATGACCAGGTTTATCACATTCGAAACACTTAACAACATTTCCATTTCTATAATTATTGTTGTTAGTTTTTTGAAGTTTGTTTGTTATCCAATACTTTAAGAATTTCTTGAACTTCTTGGTTATAAACTCGATATCATCATCAACAGCATCATCATCTGGTTCATCTTTGTCGATCATAGCATTGAGTGGCAGTGATTTCTTCTCATTTGCCTGATTCTCTTTTCTAATCTGCAACTTTACTTCATAAGACATTAGGTTACCAATTAAATCTTCTATTTTCATAATACTAATATCATTTACTTCTTCAATTGCCAGAGTCTTCTGATCCCATTCACTAGGAAGTGAATTCAGGATCTTTCTGACTTGGTCTTCTTCAGTAATTTTCTTTCCTAACGATATTAAGGCATGTACTATATCTTGAAATCTAGAATACATATCAGAAATAGACTCATTTGGTTTCATTTGAAAGAGTTGAAACTGGTTAGGTAGCATAGATATCTTTTTTTTATTTTACTTTATTGGTGCGTTCATGTGTGACTTGCGGTGTTTTTCAAATTTCATATGTAGAATTACAAATAGACACTCGATTAAATTCATTTCTATTTAAGGAGCAAAATAAAATGTTCATGGCCTTAGAGTTATTAAGTGCTTGTGTCTTTTGGTCTAGTGTCCATTTCGAATATTCAGTTTGAGGCTCTATATACTCTATTTAGGTAATGTTTCAAATATCCAAACCATTAGACTGCAAATAACATTTCATCCTACAAGCCTAATATGCATAACTACTGTCATCAAATAGAGGGGGTCTAGTGGTAGATTGCCCTTCTACAAAAGTGTTAAAAAAATATGTTACTAATGTCATTAGCCATTTATACTTTTCAAAAACCAAGTTATGAATTTTTGAAACCAATGCTCTGATACCAAAGTAGAAAACTGGGGTGGCTGTAACACAATGATGGATCTTAAGGCTATTCAGACACTGAAGTGGTGAATTGTGTATTAACTACTTACTTATGAATATAAAACTGTATTTAATCAAATTGCAAACAGAAAGAAGTAATCATAGCATAAGTAAGTAATAAAGTAAAATGCAGTAATGTAAATAACACCTGGATTTTTATACTGGTTCGGATTAACCAATCCTATATCCAGTGCTGCACTCTATCATGCAGAATTCACTATAATCGCTTGCTTTCCAAGGATGGCAAGAACACCTTTACAATCTTGGTTTCACGGGCTACAAGACACACCCTCATGATTTTACAGGCTACAAGAACACCTTCTCCTTATCAGCACCTTCTCCTTATCAGCACAACAAACTGTGGCAAGTACTCGTATCTTCAATACAGATTCTTGCAGATTCGGTACAATGATCCTATAGACCTTCAATGGCAATATATCTTTGAATTCTTTGAGGGATAGGATGAAATTAGAGAGAGAATGATGTGAATTAAAGTACAACTCTCTAATATTGTGTGGCTTGCAAATCAGTGAAGAATTGGAGTGAAATAGTATCGATATGCAAGGAGATTTGAAGAGTATGCAATGGATTTCTTTTGCAAATGTTTGGAGAAGAAGGAGTAAGAGAAAATGAGAATTTTTTATGTTAAAATTCGTTTTTAGAGGCCTTTATATAGTGGTTGAAGAGATGTATCTTTTGGTGAAGAGGTGGAGGGAAATGTCTCTTCATTTAAAATTTGAAATTCTGAAAAACTTCTAGTCTGTCGACATGCCTAAGTACCCCATGTCGAAGTGTTGCAAAATGAACAGCAACACTAATAAGTGTTGCAAAATTTCAGCATTTCAAATTACCTTATATTTGTGGATTTTTGTGATTCGGTTGAGGTCAATGGTTGATGATCTTCAAGTATAATTGCCATGAGATCTTTAACAAGATATTCTAAGGTTCAACCAACTCCTCATCACTTCAAACACCTTCATCCTTCAGCATTCTTCTCTAATTGGGTTTTGTTCTTCAATTGCTCTGATTAATCTTCTTCTATAATTCATTTGCTTCCACTGTATTCTTGTTTATCTCTAAAATGTCTCCATAATAAATATGATATGACTACATAACACGAAGATATGTTAGTAGTAATATTTATATGGTTGTTGTCATTAAAATCAATACCCAGGATATTAACAGCACCAACTTTGGTGTTGACATCTCTAGATCTACAAACTAGTACGTCATAGAACATCCTTACCAAAGCCATGACTCACTATTCTCCATCTCTAGAAATCTTAAATCCAAGGGACAACGCTCCATCATCATCATCACCATCAAATCGAGAATCTTGACAATAGCAACACTTTTGTTTCTGCATAGATCATCTCAACATCCAGCCACAGCAACCTCATCATCAACTCAACCTCAACCTTTACCAATACACTATGAACATATCAATAAAAACATTATTGTAGGTATCAAAAATTTGATCGAAGTGGCAATAGGTCTATACACCTCCTACCGCAAACATCTACATCATCATTCACATCAACTTTGGATTGACATCTATTAAATTTTGGTGATATAAATCACACTTAGAAGTAAATAAATAAATAAAAAGGAAAGAGAAAATTTGGATTTTCCCTAATTAATAGGCATATTCGGTTATGCTTATTTCTCTCTCTTATTGGATAATCAATTAATTTTTTTCACACACACACACACACATATATATATATATATTAACTTGGACAATAAGTAATTGATTATTATAAACATCGCCTAGAAGAGTGTAGAAAAGTGTGAAAAAGTATTAGGTGTGTCTTGCTTCTTCCATCTTTGTTTTTTTTTCAAACATTAAGAAGCCATTGCCATAAAGATCAAGAGTCCTTTCTCAATTAGGTTATTGATTTTTTTTTGTTTACTTGTATTTGATCGATTAATTGTAAACAATTATTTTTGGAGAATCAATATGAAGGACTGTTTGGTGGAATCTTGTGTTTTGGTTCTTTTGGTTTCTTTGTGCTTTGCAACTATCACCACCATTGTTTGTGTTCAAATATAATTATTCTTATCTAATAGTATCCCTTTGTAACTTGGATGATATAAGAACCTAAGATAGGCCTCCGTAACATTTTTATCCTTTATTAGGTTTTGCGCAACTAAAAATCCTAACAAATTGGTACCAGAGCTTGATCACAAGGCTAAGGGTAATTTTGGATTTAGATAATTGTTGAGATGTCAGACTTAATTTCCTTCTCAAATTTTTCTCTTTTAAATGGAAATTTTTGGGTATTTATAAGCCTAAGATGGAGAATGTTTTATACCTCAATGATATTCATGAGTCGATTAAAGGTAATGGGAAGAGACTTTCAAATACTGAGAAGGGAAAATGGACAAAGATGGATAAGAAGGCAATTGTGTTGATTCGCCAGTACCTTGATGATTCGGTTTTTCACCATGTGGCTAGTTGTAAATCCACGAAGGTTTTGTGAGACAAGTGAGTATTGGTATATGAATCTAAATGTGCTACTAGTTGACTTTTCTTGTATGGAAATTGATCCAGTTGAGGCTGGATGGGGAGAAGTTCGTAGCAGAGCATTTGAACCAATTTCAAGATGTAATAAATCAATTGACAAATACGGATGTCAAATTTGACAATGGATTGCTGGCTCTTTTGTTGATGAGTTCACTTTTAAAGAGTTGGAAAACATTGGTTATGTCACTGAGTAATTCCAATGCCGATGGAACTATCTCATTGGATACTCTTCGAAATAGTCTTATGAATAAAGAGCTTAAAAGAAAAGAATCGATTCTGAAATAATTCAAAGATGAGGTTATGGTAGCAAGGGACTTAAAGTCAGATAAAAAATTGAGGAAAAATGTTGCTAATGGTAAAGGTTAGTCAAAAATTTATAATTTGTTATTATTGTCATAAAAAGGTCATATCGCAACAAGTATGAAGCGTAAAAATGGAATGAAAATAAGACTATACATAGTGATAGAGATAGCGATACACGGGCAGATATAAATGAAGATAGCGACAGTGGTACTTCTTGTGATGTCCTCATTAGTGATGTTAAGTCTTGGAAGATAGATTTGGATGCTAATTTTCATGTATGTAGTGATGTGAAGAGTTTTTCTTCTTATAAGTAGACCGTCGACATGATTAGGACCACTAATGGAGTAGAGCTACCTATTGGTGTTGTTGGATCTATCTAGTTTCGCATGTATAATGGTGTGGTTAGAGAGGTCTCGCATGTGAGATGCGTACCTACTAGTTCGCATAATCTTATTTTTCTTGGTCAGTTGGACCACCGTGGTTACACTCATGAGACTCGAGTTGGAGTTTTGAGAGTAACGAAGGGTGTTCATTTTGTGATGAGAGGAATATTAAATGATGGAAACCTTTATAGATTGGTTTGTCCTATGGTTGATAATAGGAAGCGAGTGACAGTTGGAGAGCCGACTCCATAGGTAAGTGGTGAGGTGAATATGTGCACTACTTTGATGGTCATGTTGGTAGTCATAATTTTGATATGGGTCTTCATGTTGATGATGATCGAAGTATCAATGGTAGTCGTGTGAAGAGTTCGGGTCAAGTGGTAGACAAATGTCGAGTTAGAAAATCCATAAAAACTTTATGAAGATCTTAATGGTATTACGAATGCTTTTTAGACCAAATGGTGTAGTGTATCTCATGGTGGAGGAGGCATTACTTATAGGTAGTGGGGGCGGTTTGTGATTTGATGTGATTAGAAAGAAGGGAGTGGTGATTGATCTGAAGATGGTAGGCTTGTGTTTTTTCCGATAAAGTCACTTTCTTTTTTTTCTTTGAAGAGACGATTTGGTTGAAGGTAGAGATCGAGTGTATATTGGAAATATATGATTTTACATTAAGGTGGAATGTTAAATTTTTGGTGACACAAAATCACATTTAGAAGGAATAAATATACAAAAGAAGGAATGAGAAAATTTGGATTTTCCCTAATTAATAGGCATATTTCTCTCTCTTATTGGATAATCAATATACTTTATGCCATATATACATATTAAATTAGGCATTAAGTAATTGATTGTTATAAATATTGTGACAAATGCGAATTACGGATCTTAAGGCTAGGATTAACACTAGAGGGGGGTGAATAGTGTTAATAAAGAATTACTAAATCTTTTTCGATTTATGTTCATTTAGACACCGGTGTATGCAATATACAGACACAGATATGATCACAGAAACAAACACAGATGCAGAAATAAACTAAAGGCAGTAAAGGAAAGAACACACCGGATTTTATACTGGTTCGGAGTTACCCTACATCTAGTCCCGCAACACAAGTACGGATTTCCTTTCAAAAGCAATTGTACGACTACACCCTCGGTTTCAAGGCTACGAGGTACACCCTCCAGAATTTCGATCCTCTGGGTACAGATACTTGATTTTCGACCCACAAGTTTACACAATTGATTTACCAAGGCTACAATCACAACTTTTCTTTCTTGATTGATTTTCAAGGCTATAATCACACCTTTTCTCGCTTAATAGATTACAAAGAAGTCTATAACTCTAAATAGCACTGAGAATCTTGTAGAGAGAGTGATAGAGAATCAAACTAGAAGTAATCAAGTTCGATTCAATGTTGATTTCGGCAGAGTAATGATAAGAATATGTATTAAGAAAAGTGGGAGAAGAAAAGGAGTGAAAAACCAGAAAATCTGATGTTAAATTCATTGAGTATTTATAGAAGAACAATAGCCATGTCCATTCGTGAAGAGTTATGGCGAATAGACACTTCTTTTGAAATTTAAATTCTGAATTCAACTGACACTATGTCGGGTATATAGGCATGTCGACATCCCAAAGCATTTTTTGATGTTTTGATTTTCTTTGAAAATCTTATATTTAAAACTAATTTAAACTTTATAAATATACTTGAATATAGTTAAAATTCATAAGTAAATATAGAGAATAATATATATATAATTTAACTCTAATTTTATATTTTAAATCTAAGTATAAATATTTAAAAGTTAAATATATTATATTAAAAGATAGTTTAAAATCAGGAGTACTTTGACTTTGAAATTAAAGATAATTTTGAGGCTAAAATTATTTAAAATCAGGATAGAGGGTTTTGAATCTTTTAAAAGGAAAGTTTTGAAAATATTTTGAAAACAGGATATAATTTTGAAAATCATTTTGAATAAAAATTTAGCGAATACAAAATAATGTTCCACTAGATTTTTCGTAGGTTCCATCCTACTTAGGGTTCCATCCCTTTAACATGCTCGAAGTGGATTCCATTCCACGAATAAATTGGATTTTAAGATGCCAGTGCTTTTCTATGAGTTTTAACAAAATTCCTAATAATAAAAATTACTTAATTTTGAAATCTTGAACTCTTGATAATCTTAATACTCATGAGTCTTCTATCTTGATATCTTGAATCTCTATACTGTACAGTCTTCTTTCTTAGTACCTGCATGGTTAAATCCTGCATATACATATATAACTAAACTTATAATATTAGTATTTATATTTTATTAACTATTCTAAGGTTGTTTTCATCAAAACTATCATTTCACGGACTAACAATCTCCCCCTTTTTGATGATGACAACCTTTGTTTATAAAATTTACTTTTATCTTAATAACTCCACCTAAAACTAATAACTCCCTCTTAATCTATGCCTAACTATCATATTTTATATTTCTCCCCCTTTCTCATCGACAAAAAAATTTACTCCCCCTCATTCTTCAGTATCCGCATTGATAAACTATACAACGGAATATATAGATTAAGAAATAATTATACTTATGAACATGATAACTAATCAAAGTCTATATACATTTCAATGTATATATATGTTTTATACAACAAATTTCAAACCAATATCAAGAAATCAATCCACACAGAGTATCAATCCAAACCAAATCAATTCAAGCAAAGCAAATAAATAAAAATCAAACGTTATGTGGAACTTCCACCCATCCTTCTTCTCCAAAGATTGGGTCTGCCTTAATGGCATCCCAATTATCATTATCATTGGTGAGAGAGACAGGAAGATGTGCTTCGTTATCATCCTTGTGCAGAGAGGAGATCATCCATCGTATCGCATCGAAATGCCTTCCTTATTCCTTGATCATATGCATTTGACTCAATTCTAAGTGACGCTGGTTTCGTAGAATAAATGAGAGAATATTTTTAAACGAATTAAGAGTTTCTTCAAGATTTTCATATAGATTGCGAATAGGATTAGCCATAGTTGAATTTATGAAAGAAATAAAGGATATAGATGATACAAAATGAATTTCAGTGAAGAATTCTAGAAGAAACGGGTATTTATAGGTGTAGAAATTCATTTGAAATGAATAGACATTTGTTAGCTATTCAAAGTTCAAATTCAAAATCAATTGTCATTTCTGACTAGTGCATGTCGACATGGTCATATAGGGGATGTCGACATGAGTCAGTGAAAAATTATGACTAATTTGATTTTGTGAATAATTGTGTGTGTGTGTGTATATATACTATACTAACATTTATTCTGGAGATAAGATAAGATAGATAAAAGAAAGGAAATTTCATTTCATTGCATACTACAATAATACAACGATTAAGCATACAACAAACTACATGAACATTCGAAATAAAGCAAACTAAAACAGATACAACAAGATATTAAAAGATAAGACTAGTTAGAGGATGATGAAGATGAAGATAGTCCAAGTTTCTTGCTGACTTTGGAAATGAACTTGTTCATTTTGGATGAAATTTTGTCCAACTTCTTACTAACGGATCTTTTAAGAATCCATTGATTCTCCACAACCGTCTTTTGGTTTTTGAGAAGGGTTTTGGTAGATGGATTAGGAGGATAGACAATGCTTTCCAAGAGGTTTCACCTTCTTCTTCTTCAATTTCCATTTCTTTCCTTTCTTCTTCTTCTTCCTCTTCCTCTTCTTCCATTTCCTCATGAGCCAAACGCTCTTCTTTTTCGGCAAGGGTCTCATAAGGTTAAAAAAAAGGAATTTTCATAAGCGAAATGTTGGAATGGTTGAAAACTTTTCTAGAAACAAAGTCTTCGCCTTTGAAATCCACTCCAAAATAGTTAAAAATCCGAGTGAGGTAAATTCCATGGTATAAGGTATTCTCACCCATTCAAGATTTTTAGGACAAAGTTCATCCAAAATAACTTGCGCCCAATTTATGTCATAATTTTCGAAAATAGCAAAAAAAGCTTTTTAAACTTTTGAAGTAGGATTGTTAAAATTCCCCGATCTTGGGGTCAAAGTATGTTGCAAAAGAAGATTGACAATTCTTGCCTTTGGTCGAAAATTTCGATTTTTGAATTCAAAATTATCAATCCCTTCAAAAATGTGATGAAATGTCTCACGATCATTTTCATCGATTTTAAAATTAGAAAGATCCATTCCCGTACACTTGCAATTGAGAATGGTACCCAAAAGATCACAATTCAAAATAATTCTAGTGCCTTTGACGCTACTCCAAATTTCATCTTCATTTCCATGATAAAATCCACGGTTTAAATTAGCATAGAAAATTTTGACAAGATTTGGATAGCAAACAAAATCATTTTGGGAAGCATCAATAAGACTAAGAACTCCATTGTTTACAAAAAGAGAATCAAGTTCATAAGAAGAAAAATCTTGAAAAATAGCAAATTTTCCGGGATGGACTTTGGCATAGTTAGCATAACTGATGTATGCTTTTATTGCCTCCGGATCATTGAATAATTGCTCTTTGATTTTTCTGGAAATTCTCATGGTAGAGGGGTTGCTTGAAGAAGCCATTAAAATTGAGAGCAGAGAGTTTTGAAGTTATGAAGAGAGAGTTTGAATTTGAAAATGAGAGTGAAAAGATATGATAAAAGATAGTGAATAAATAGATTCTCAAAGGACATATTCTCTGGTCAAAAAGTAGCTTTTCAGAGAATTGAATAAAGTGAAAAGGTGGAGGGAAATTCAAACATTTGAATTCAAATTTTGAAATTCAAATTTAGGTACCCGTGTCGACATCATGGTAGGGACCATGTCGACATGTGCCTTTGAATTTTCATGAACTGATTTTTTCTAAGTTATGTAATATATATATAAATATTATTACTATTAATGCCTATATATATATATCTGAAATATTATTAAACTTCAAGTATATTTCAAAAAATATTATTATACTATTAAAAAATAATAAAAATAATAATAAAATAATGAAATAATGAAATAATAATAAAAAATAGAAAATAAATTTTAAAATTCAAACAACACACCAATTCAAAACCATTCAATCAAGCAACTAATTCTAAGCAAGCAATTTCAACCAATTGTATTGTAAACGTGTACCTTTTTCTGAGTCCATTTCTTTGAATTCGTCTGAGTCATGAACAGCTGTGAAACACAAATTCGAATTATCTGTTTTCTGATCATCATCACTTGAGGACAATTCTGAGTCATCTAGAGTAGCAGTAAATGCACGCTTCCATTTCTTTGCTGGATCATTGATCATTGGAGAACTTTGCCTATCTGGATACGGACAGTCTCTTTTGAAATGGCCTGGTTTATCACAGCTGTAACATTTGTCATTATTTGACACTACATTCTGATTTCCAGAATTCTTATAGTTGTTTCTCTTGAGATTATTCGTCTTTCTGTATTTCAGGAATTTCCTAAAATTTCTGGTCATAAAGGCTATCTCTTCATCATTATCGCTGCTTGAGTCTGATCCATCGGTTAATGCATTGAATGCCATTGATTTCTTTTCAGATGCTTTACTTTCTCTTCTCTCGATCATTTGAACTTCATACGACATTAGATTTCCAATTAATTCTTCTATCTTTAAAGTACTGATGTCATTTGCCTCTTCGATCACAAGTGTCTTTTGATCCCATTCCGGAGTTAGGGAATTTAAAAAATTTCTGACTTGATCTTCTTCAGAAAATTCCTTTCCCAAAGATATTAGAGAATGCACAATATCCAGAAATCTACTATACATATCTGAAATAGACTCATTAGGATTCATTTTAAATAATTGAAACTGATTTGTGAGCATGGAAATTTTGGTATGTTTAACTTTTCTTGTTCCTTCGTGAGTAACTTGCAAAGTTTTCCAGATTTCATATGCAAACTTACAAACTGACACTCTATTGAATTCATTTCTATCTAGTGAACAAAACAGAATATTCATTGCCTTAGAATTATTTTGTGCAATAGTCTTTTGCTCAGTAGTCCATTGTGCAAAATTAGTTGTGGGTTCAAAATATTCAGTTTGTGTGGTATTCCAAGTGTCTAATCCTATAGATTGTAAATATATTTTCATCCTACATTCCCAATATGCATATACTTCCATTAAAAAGTGGTGGTCTGATAGTAGACTGACCCTCTACAAATGAACTAGTGACAGGGATACTAGTGTTAGTAACAGTACCAGTGTTGGTAGCCATTTTGAAAATTTTTCAAAAATCAGATTATGAAACTTTGAAAACCTTGCTCTGATACCAATTGTGAGAAATGCGGATTACGGATCTTAAGGCTAGGATTAACACTAGAGGGAGGGGTGAATAGTGTTAATAAAGAATTACTAAATTTTTTTCGATTTTGTGTTAATTTAGACACCGGTGTATGCAATATACAGACACAGATATGATCACAGAAACAAACATAGATATAGAAATAAAATAAAGGCAACAAAGGAAAGAACACATCGGATTTTATACTGGTTCGGAGTTACCCTACATCCAGTCCCGCAACACAAGTACGGATTTCCTTTCAAAAGCAATTGTACAATTACACCCTCGGTTTCAAGGCTACGAGATACACCCTCCAGAATTTCAATCCTCTGGGTAGAGATACTTGATTCCGGACCACAAGTTTACCCGATTGATTTACCAAGGCTACAATCACAACTTTTCTTTCTTGATTGATTTTCAAGGCTACAATCACACCTTTTCTCGCTTAATAGATTACAAATAAATCTATAACTCTTAATAGCACTGAGAATCTTGTAGAGAGAGTGATAGAGAATCAAACTAGAAGTAATCAAGTTCGATTCAATGTTGATTTCGACAGAGTAATGATAAGAATATGTATTAAGAAAAGTGGAGGAAGAAGAGGAGTGAAAAAACTGAAAATCTGATCTTAAATTGATTGAGACTAACCTCTATTTATAGAAGAACAATAGCCAAGTCCATTCATGAAGAGTTATGGCGAATAGACACTTCTTTTGAAATTTAAATTTTGAACTCAAATGACACTATGTCGACATGGGGTATATAGGCATGTCGACATCCCAAAGCATTTTTTGATGTTTTGATTTTCTTTGAAAATAACCTTTATCTTATATTTAAAACTAATTTAAACTTTATAAATATACTTGAATATAGTTAAAATTCATAAGTAAATATAGAGAATAATATATATAGAATTTAACTCTAATTTTATATTTTAAATCTAAGTATAAATATTTAAAAGTTAAATATATTATATTAAAAGATAGTTTAAAATCAGGAGTAATTTGACTTTGAAATTAAAGATAATTTTGAGGCTAAAATTATTTAAAATCAGGATAGAGGGTTTTGAATCTTTTAAAAGGAAAGTTTTGAAAACATTTTGAAAACAGGATATAATTTTGAAAAATCATTTTGAATAAAAAGTTAGCGGATACAAAACAATGTTCCACTAGATTTTTCGTACGTTCCATCCTACTTAGGGTTCCATCCCTTTAATAGGCTCGAAGTGGATTCCATTCCACGAATAAATTGGATTTTAAGATGCTAGTGCTTTTCTATGAGTTTTAACAAAATTCCTAGTAATAAAAAATACTTAACTTTGAAATCTTGAACTCTTGATAATCTTGGTACTCATGAGTCTTCTATCTTAATATCTTGAATCTCTATACTGTACAGTCTTCTTTCTTAGTACCTGCATGGTTAAATCCTGCATATACATATACATATACATACATACATATATATATATATATATATATCTAAACTTATAATGTTAGTATTTCTATTTTATAAACTATTCTAAGGTTGTTGTTATCAAAACCATCATTTCACGGACTAACAAATATAACCTAGAAGAGAGAGTGGAAAAGAGTGAAAAAGTATTTGGTGTTTCCATCTTTTTCCGTCTTTGTTCTTCTTCTTCAAATACTAAGAAACCATTGTCATAGAGAGCAAGACACCATTCTCAATTAAGTTATTGATTTGTTTTTTTTTAGTGGGTTAATTGTAAACACTTGTATTACTACTATCATCATTGTTAAAGATGTTCAAGGAAATAGTGCCAAAGAACGACGATGTGGCATAAAGTTCATTAGCCTCGATTAAACCTAGAAATATGAAGCATGCACGTCGTCTTCCATAAATCACGACGACTGCTGAATAGTACTGTGATTGATGTCAAGATTCATGATTTCCAAATAAGTACCGATGTGTTCTCCATCCCAATGTTGTTGCTCATCAAAATTGCCTAATAAAGGGAAACATAAGTTATAAATGTTTTCGAGGTTCAATACTATTACAACATTGACTCTTATGAACATGTTTAGGAGACATCATACATTCACATATGCGATGTTGATGATTATCGTTGTCAATATCCAAAAGTGCAGTTTATGCCGCATTTAGTAAGCTACTAACTATCGACATCGAGGATCATCAATGTCGCAATGGTTCAATGCTACCAACCATCAATCAAAGAAGGTCTCAAGATATGGAATCGTCATCGCCGATATTCATGTTGTGACAATTAATACACCCAAAAAGGGTCGTCGAAGACGCTTTAATTAATGCCGCCTTTCATCAACGTTAATATGTGATGGTGATGAAAGTTGATCGACAAAGAAGAAACTATCAACGTTGAGTTTAGAGATGTTGAGCGTCGACCCTCCTGAATCAATGCTGAAGTTTAGCTATGTGAATACAAGAATGCTAGCTTTGATATTCGATGACTCCATAAATATCGAAGCCGATAGAATATCAACCTTGATGATCGACGACGCTACTAATGCCAAAGTCAATGGATGTCGAAGCCTGTCACTTGCTGAATCCTACAAATATGGACCTAGGGGCTTTGTGGAAATGGAGGATTTCTCTCTTTTCATTTCTTACTTTTTAAACTTAGTAAACCCTAAATTGGATTGAGGATTATGCCTATTGTAGCACTTGAACAATCATACACAAAAGGATTTGGGAAACTAAACAAGGACATTGCCTTTTTGACTTGATTTGGACTATGGCTTGCATATTCGTTTGACATTATACATTGATTGGCTTGGACTAGTGACTTGCATAGCATATTGAATTTCTTTAAGCTTGTAATTTGAATTTTACCATGCATATTGGCTTAGACGTCATCCTTCATACTGCCTCGAGATCTCTATGATGACGATTACTAAACTTAAATCCAACATGGATGTTTACTTCAATTTGATGACTTTGGTTAGCCTTGATAAGGCCAAACTTTAAAGTTGTCCTATTCTTCACATACTTTTGAGGTTAGCGAAATTATTTGTTAACATTTTGGCGATAGAAGAAGGGCTCGAACTTCCTACTTCGTTAAAACACCAAGTGGAACTACCCTAGCTTGCATATTTATGGTTTAGATAACCAGACCCTTCCAAGCATATCCCATTCAAAGCAAACCCAATCTTGATTTCCAACACCAATTAATTGCATAATTGAGTTTTTCTTAGCCGTGTTAGCAATCGTGCTAAGTTCTCCAAACAAGAATCTCCCGAGCCTCAAATGGCTAGGCCAGTCTATCAAGTCATTAGTGATCTTTAGCTTCATGAAGAGTAAGTGTTAAGATTTATAGCATTACAAGTGGTGGAAGAAAAGAAAAGGGAAATGGTTCCTTACAATCTTGAAAGATGGAGTTGGAGTCTGTTCCATGTTGGACCAACACCAATCTTTGCCCTAAAAGAACAATGTAAAGAGAATAGCAACTAATTGAAACTAAGAAAGGATATCCAGCTTAAAGCTCAAGGAACTATCTTCAAAAATGAGATAAAAAAGGAATTATATCAATTCACTAGAAAGTGGGAAACTGTGCTCGATCAATCTTACAAGACAAATGAACCACCAAGCTCTCTAAAAAGGAAGTTCATCCCTAATAAAGAACCTAAAGTAAGCAACAAAAGAGCTAAGCATCAATGAAAAGGGCTGACCTCTAGGTCATGGCTTCCAAAAGATCGCATTCTCACAACTTCTCTTGAGAATGTCTATTTCTTGACTAAGGACAAGAATTTCCTTCACAAAAAAGGAGACCTAAATTCGAGAGGAATCGTGGAAAGTCATATTGTCACTATCATCTTGCAAATGGACATGATACCAACCAACGTCGGAGCTTAGAATGAATGATCATCAATTTTCTAAGGCAAGGAAAACTCAAGCAATTTGTACAAAGATGTTAAACCAATCATCAATAGAGGTCTTCTATAAAAAATAAGTGTATCTACATAGCCATTAAAGGCTCATAACCATAAGAGGTCCCTACCATCAAAGGCCCAAGCCAACAAAGAATTGACCGCAATAGGTCCCAGCCGTCAAAGGCCCTAATCCTTTAGTGCCTGACATCATGGCTTATTAAAGTGCCTCCTAGAGGGAGGTTGGGTAAACCTTTAGTGCCTGCCATCGTATGCCCTCATTAAAGCACTGGGAAAGCCTTCATCTCTATCATCAAAGGTCTCACTAAAGTGCCTTCTAGAGGGAGGTCGGGTAAGACTTTATTACCATCATCAAAGGCCTCACTAAAGCACCGAGAAAGCCCTTATCCCTTGCCTACATGGCCTTTTTAAAGCGCCTCCTGGAGGAAGGATGGGGTAAGCCTTTAGTGCCTGCCAACAAATGCCTCATTAAAGCATCAAAATTTTCAAAAGGAAGATTAATCAAAATTAGAGCCAAGTTGTGCTCCTAAGTCAATCAAAATCAAAGCCTAGTAGTGCTTCCAAATAAATCAGAACCAAAGCTAAGTAGTGCTCCCAAGTCGATCCAAATCAAGATCCAAGAAGCGCTAAAGGAAGGTCCATCGAATATGGGTTATCTTTGTCTCCCAACAAATGAAATTATTAACCACCGGACAAGAGATTCTGGCCTTTTTTTTCCAATTTCCAGATATGGTTTCTGGTCTTCTATTATTATTGCAAGATATAAATTTTGATCTTTTATTATTACTGCCAGAAATGGATTTCTGGTCATTTTTCAGATATATATTTTTGTTTTACTACTGTTGTTATTAGATTTGGGTGTCTAATCTTCTTCAAATCCCGGATTAAGTTTCAGGGCTTCTTTAAGTCGGTTTTCAACTCAAAATTTATATAACGGGAATCTCCATTGCTAAAACAAACTATTTGATGTTTAAATTAGGCTCATTCAGCAAAGTTCTTGATTTTCAAAGCAAGTACATAGTTAATCTACACATCGGAAAGCTCAAAAATGGAAAAGTGAAAGCGAATTCAAATCAAAATCGAAATTCAATTCACGATTATACACCCTGTATTGGAGGTAACCTTCATTCAATAGTAAATTTATAATCTAATACATTATGTACAAAGTGGCAGGTACAAAAGTCAAATGGAAGAAGAAGCTAGCAAATTATCCCTAAAGCTCGAGATTTTGTGCAGCCTCCTCTAAATCGTGGGCAATTATGAGGCCAACAACATAATGAATGACAACATCCAGGAGTTCTTTGAATTTCTTTTCCTTTTTTCGAACCGTATCAGCATCGTCAATTGAAGTAATATGGACATTCAGAGTGCGTTGGAGAATCTTATTGGCTCGTTGTAAAGTTTTGAATGTGTTATTCAACTCTTCGATCTTTTGTTTGAAAGTATATCTTTCACACTCAAGCTTTTGAACTTTGCTCTCATATTCACTTATATGTTGAGAAACTTTCTCATCCCATTTCGTACCAAAATGTTATATAATCTCGAATTTAACTTTTTTTTTGCATAATGAGATTGATTCATTGCTTAAACTAAGAGGCGGGTTTAGAAAATAAGGAATTCTTGGCTTGACAAAGAACGAGATCTAGTCATTCTTCCAGGAGTAGGGACAGGGAGACCGGCTTCGCCTCCACTCACAATAAGCTCTAGTGATTGATGGTGAACTTGAACCTTTATTAAGTCCACTTTAAGAACGTTTATTCTTTGATATAATTTAGCTATCACCGCATCAACTTCGAGTGAAGGACCGAGATCACAAATTGAGTTAGTTCTTCCATTTAAAGCTAGAAGCTCTTCCTCTCCTTCTTTAAGCTGCTCCTCAATATGAGCAGTCATTTCCTTATAAGTCCCGAACGTCGATTTCAATAAAAAGCAATTCCCGTGCCACTCTTGCACTGTAGGATTATTTGGGAATCATAGAGTTGAGTCATCTCGAGATGATTGTTTTTCTTCTACGTAAGCAAGCTACTTGTCCTTAATTTCAATAATTCGTGAAGCATTTAGAGAACCAGATACACACACTAATTAAGTCTCCTATTAATAATAAAGAAGATGAGAATTAATGTATGAAAAATAAATTTTTCTATTAATAATAAGTAGAGTCACAAGTAACACAAAAATTAAGGATACGTCACAGTTCTATTTTCAAAAAAATATTTAATCAACATTCAAATTCTTTAGACTGCAGTTTTAGATTTTTCAAATGACTTAGCAAACAACACAAGTATAGAATCGAAGGAGGCCTTAATCCTTCGGGATGTAAACAGGAGGGAACCCAATGATAATCCCACTCCGCAACTAGAGTACTATTGTGATCACATATCATTTTGGCGTGACAGGCACCGAGTAACTTGTACTTTTCATTACTTAGAAAGTCAAAGCGGAGATGAGGGTAATGCATGTAGACTTCTTGTAAATATCTAAGGAAGCAATGTTTTACCAATTGTGATGTTTTGAATATAAAGGATTTTTCCATAAAATCTCTCGTTAACTTGACAAATTTACTCAAGAGGACCTTAGGAACCGGACTGCACGAGAGGTTTTTATTCTGTAACAACATGTCGAAATGGAATTAAATTAAGTGTAAGAAACTAAAACAGAAAAATTCGTAAATGAACCAAGTTGAATATAACAAACATTCAGGTTCATACAAAATCGATTTCTTATACATTTCATAAATGAATATTTTCTTATCAAACTTGATTTTTTCGGGAGGAAGAGAGCTAAAAGAAAGTAGGACAGACGCCACTCTAGGAAGATTCTAACACATCCCAAGGTGAGGATCCGAGCCATACTCGTTCAAATATCCGCGATGAAAGCGTCAAAGCAAACCTCCATAGTTATCACCTAAGTATGAGAAATCAAAAAATTTACCACTACAATAAACTTTGTATAGAAACTCCACCAAGGCATTCCTATCATCAATTAGCATCCAAAAGGGAGTCATTATTTTGGAATTCTCCTTCATGAGTATTTCGCGTGATGACAGGCTTTCTTCATCCAGGGAGCAATTTCTCTTTCCTCGAAGAATCATAACTTCGATGTGCTTTCAACAAGTTTTTTATATTTTTTGGACAACTCATTATAATCTTTCATTTGGTTGTCCAATTCTCTATTTAATCGATCAATTTATGATTATATCTTTTTGAATATAGTTTCGTAGCTAACTAAAATAATCGATGTGTTAACTAAAAATTATTTCATACTTAACACATTTGAATAGAGTAACATATACCTGAGAAAGCAAAATCGATAACGAAGAGATTTTCCCTTTATTCTTGGGTCCTTGTTCTTAGGAAGTGCTACATGACATAAGAGAATCATTTTCGAAAGATTTAATAAGTCAGTAACTTCAACATCCTAGGCAGTTGAGTCCAAATTAGCTTCACTAGATCCATCCTTGTCACCTGGCCCTCTAGAAAATTCTGTTCCATTGCCTCCATTACCTTCATCATCATTATTACCATCATCACAATCATCTCCATCATCATAATCGTCATTATCATCATCGTCGTCACTATGTGAACAGGAAAACATACCGATATAAGCTATTTGAGAATAAGGAAAAGATAATCATCAGAGTAAATCAGAGGTTGCGATGATCTAAGAGAAGACAGCGGAGGAGATTGAATAGCCAACTATGCAAGATCTTCAAAATTCATTGATGAAGTTCGAGTTTGATTTCTCGAAGGAAGAGGATCATCTGGAGTGAGAATTAGACCAAGTTCAGTGCATTTATAACTGACAGACATTGGAGAAGTGGGGAATGTAATATTAAGAAGAGGTTGGTGGTTGAAGCCTCCTTGGATAGCTTAGTTTGAACCTTTGTGGGATTTTTCGAAGCTTTGTCCAAATAAGTTGCTTCGGGACTTAGATCAATATTTACATGCTCCGTCTCGTCTGTAATAACGGAAGTGAAGCCACCCACAAATTTAGGCCACTTATCTTAGGGAGAAACAAGAGAATCAATGGAAACTCATCGCATGTTTCATCATTATCTAATTCTTCAATGGCTAAAGCGATGGAATCTTTAAAGGAGATAGTTTTAGTTGGTTAGGACGAAGCCAGAACTTCATCTTTACTTTTTCTCTTTTTTAAAACTTCTTCTTTGACTTTTACTTCTTTTGGAGCGATAGCAAGAGTAGATGAACCTAAAGTGAAAATGAAGTTTATAAGCAGATAGCATTGGAAATTCTATTTTTAGTTGTATTGAAATTACCATTAGCATCGGGTTGAACTGGAAAATTGGATGTGAAGGATTCTGATTTTCCCATTCACTAATGAGCATCTTCCTCTGGCATTGAGTTTGACTTTTAAGGGTTCTCCCAAAATCTTATGGCATCCCAAATGATGGAATACTTAAAATGGTTAGCCGAAGTCAGTAATTTTGGCCTGTTCCCCAAACTCTCTGCTGCCTTAGTTAAGGATAGGACGATCTTCTTATCTTTGAATTTTAGATGTTTAGGAGTAGAATCTAGAAAGAAGAATCTACTAGAGAAAGATAATAAGTAGGCATGAAATAAAATAATAGAACCAGCTTGCTGGAGTGGAGAATGTCCCTTTAATGTTAGAAAAATATTTGACGAAACGGTATCGAGTCTCCCATTCCCCTGCTTTGTTAACACCTTCAGAGATCATGCTTTTTGGGTAAGGATGAATGCAGTACGGTTAGCGATCTAGTTAGTTACCAACATTAGCAAGGATTGATATGGAATGGAGGATTTCAGTGCTGAGGGAAGGGAGCCCTACTTCCTGACCAAGAACCTCCAAGAAAGTCAAGTATATGTATGGATAGGGTAGGAATTGGATGGGAGCAATGCCTAAGTGCACTAGATATCTTTGAAAGAAACCTGAAAATGGAAGATAGCCAGTATGCCAAATATGTAACATGGTAAAAGAAAAGTATCTTTCAGGTGGATTGGCAATACTATATGAAGGACCTGTAGGAATGGCTTCTATTCAAGTAATGCCAAACCAACCAAGAATAGAATCCACTTCTTCTTGGATCGTTATAACGATGGATTCAAAAGATTGTCTTCTTTCTTGCCAACTGAGGGTGAAGATTTGAACCCTTTGCTGGGTTACTTAGTGAGCTTCATGCTGGTTTATGGACCTTCCATTAATTTGCCAAGTGATATTATTCTAAACTTGAAAAATAATCATGCTCATGCTATAGGAAAATTTAATATGTTGTTGTCTAAATAATCTATCATGATCTAAATGACAAAGTTTGAATTAGCTAATAGGGAAATAATCCTTAGATGGCATATGATGAATTTGTTAGTAAATTCAAGTTATATTCTTAATAATAGAAACTTATGAGAGAACGATACAAAAAATTGGGTAGGAATAAACATGTAATGAACTCGGTATTCAAAATGATAATAAGCTTTGCAACTATAATTAACAATGGAGTAATAAATTTCATCGACATCAATAAGTAACGATGACGTAATTCGTTGATGAGCTACCCGGCTAAATAGCTCATAATGTGTTAAAGAAGATAGTCTATAAATGATGGTGTTGAATGAAGCTAATTCATAACATGAAAAGTACTCATGAAGCCATAACGATAAACAAATAACTCGCAAACATTTAATTAAGGCTTTACGAATCAATGTCAAAAGCAAGCAACATCGACTGTGACTAAATGTCATTGGCTTTAACTAGCATACGTTTTCTCTTAACAATTGAAAGTTATCGTATTTTTCCTTAATAGCTAACACTAAGATATGATAATATATCAAAATGATGGGTTAATAAAGGGCATTATTGGCATAGCGGGACATGCTGGTGCTGCAACGTCGACTTTAATTAATATAAAAACGATTGATTCTCATTCTAAGAACGATGACGTTCATAATTCTATGTGGAATACCAGCATAAATAAGCAACGAAGACAAAAGTTAGTGGTGGTTAAAGAACATTAATAAACCTAAGTCAAGAATTGTAACGACAACAAGTATCACAAAGCATTAATAAACATTGCTGCTATAGAGAAAGTTGAAGTAATGAAAATTGCCGACATTAATGGAGGACGACGACAAGAGATGACTTCTATCAATGAATGGCGATGACATGAGTCAATATGTATCAATAAATGACGATGTCAACTGTAATCAAATAACTCTACAACTAATTGGAATGTGTTGTCTTTTGGCAATATGAAGTTATTGCATCACATTTTGATCAATAATAGGTTAATGTAGAGTCTTGTCGAGGCCTCACTTTGAAGTTATCTTATTCTTCACATACTTTTGGGGTTAGCAAATTTATTTGTTAACAACTTGTTTTTTGAAAATCAATATAAAGGGTTATTGGATGGAATCTTATGTGTTGGTTCTTTTGATTTTTTTTTGTTTTGGAACTATCATCACCATTGTATGTGTTCAAATATCCTTACTTTTACCCAACATTACCCCTTTGCGACTTAAGTGATATAAGATCTTTGGATGCCTCTGCAATAATTTTATTTTTCTTAGATTGTGTGAAACTAAAATCCTAACATCATCATCCCAAATTTAACATAGGCAATGATCGAGACCTTGGAAAGAAGCAGCTCATAGCTAGTACTCTGACATTGAAATCCATTCGACAAGGCAATTGATGACTAAATCCTATCTGATGAGAGTTCTAGATTCAGATTGGCGAATTTCCATAGGTCATAGGAGTGCTATCGGGATTGGGCTCAATCTAAATAGCACTGTTGTCTTAAATGACATCGATCATCTCTAGCACCATTGCAAGCGATGTCATGAATTTCGGCAGGTAAGATCGAACCATAAACTTAGTGGCTTTTGAGGACTAAAAGGACGAGAACGAAGAACTTGTGTTTGTTTATGAAAGGGCAATTTTCTTTTGCATCTGATTTTTTTAGGAAGAGACAAACAAACTTTGGCAAGATCTAAAAGGTGCAATCTTGTTATAAAAAGGAAAAGGGATTTTTGTATATAGCCCCTCACCATTATATATATTTGCATATACAAGTATTTACTTGTTTTAGGGGTATTTTTATTTTGTTTTGTGCTTTCTTTTTAGATTTTTAACTCTAGATTTATTTAGGAATGAGTTACAGGGATTACAGTTTGGGGACTTTCGATTTGAGAAGAAATTCGAGGTAGAGTTATATGCATAGGATTAGCATATTTAGGTTAGCAGAGACTGCAAGCTTACGGATGTTGTAAGCATTCAAAAATTTTGATTTTAGCAGTAATCTTGTGGGCAGCGGTAAGCACTAATGGGTTGGTGGCCGAAGCTAGGTATATTTGTGTGTTCTTTACTCTTCACATTTAGTTTTTCGTATTATTTATCTATTTATCTATGAAATATTTTAAATTCCTTATTCCCCTTCCCCCCTCTAGGGTATATTGCACGACCCTAACAAAAGTGCAATGTGAAACAAAATCGCCATACTTAGAAAATAACATGACTTTGAAATAAATAATTCGTCTCATTTATGATCATACATTATTTCATCTTGTAACATAGCAATGGAAACTTTAAATAAAATAAATTAATTATAACTTTTAGGTGTGTTGCATTATAAGAATGCATAACAATGAAAAAAAGAATGAAAAGGTAATTTAGTGTGAGTTATAGTTAGGTTTGGAGGAAATATTTGAAATATATAGTGAAAACTGGAAAGAAATAAAAACAATAACCTATCCAATGAAGGTGTAGAAGATAAAACATGAAAGAGAATTCTGTCTAGAAGGAAGGAAAGATGCAAAAATATTTAAAATAAAGAACAAGTGAACTATTTAGACTGTAAATAAAATAGAAGTTTGGAGAGTCAAAATATACACATAAATGGATATGCCTATCTTTTATGTATGCATATTTTGCTTGAGAGTTTTTTCTTCTTTAAGTAGGGCACTAATTGATGTCTCGAAGATTCGAACCAAGTACCTTTAAAACCTTAATTTAGAGCATTTTACTACTTGTCAGTTGAAGTAGTAGTCCTTGACCGCTTTAGAGGTTTCTATATCAGTTTTGGTAGCATTCAAACATAAACGATTATGAAAAGTATGAAAATCAATGATCATGAATTTTTTTAGAGCATTAATTTTAAGAATACTAAAAATCTATAAAAAGTTGTGTAGTATTATTTTGGTTTGGTTTTAGCTTGTTCTCGAACTTCACCCTTCTTAAAACAATTTTAAATTTTCCATTCTAATAAAAAACGAAGAAGGTAAAATAACGTGTCGAAGAAGGTAAAATAACGCGTCGAAGATAATATTTCGAAGACTTTATTTAAAAACATTGATTTATCTATCTTAAACATTATATATTTATATAGTTTTATACTTTATTTTGTTAATTAAAATTGTTTTATTTAACTTAAAATTTTTTATCAAAATGTATTAGTTATGAATTTATGACGCGATCTCAAAAAAAAGAAGAAGAAAAACCAAGTTCTTATCCACACAGGCATACTAGTAAGCATATCTCTATCAGTGTTCATATAAGGGTTGAGTTTTTTTCATTATGATAAGAATTTTGTCAAAGAAGCAACGTACTTTCTCAATAATTTTCTTGAAATCTTCTTAATTTTCAAACCAAACCACAAAGACCCGTTCTATCTAGATTAGACAGTGAAGTTTGCTTTGGTTTTCCACATACACTTCATATAGGCTTCTGGTGCCTTGTAATAAGGTCGAGGTCTTTCTACATATCTATTAAATAATAATAAAGTAGAAGAATTTTAAGCCCACTCGATAACTTTAGGAGTTCTCTCTATTCTCCTTAATTCACTTCGAATTTAAATATTTTATTTTCAAAATCCTATAATTTACCAACTTTACAATTATTCTATTAAACCTCTTACATTGTTTTACATTCAAATACCTACTGTTTTAAAATTCTATAATTACTCACAAATTTTTTCGGGTCTCTCCCAATATTTTACTTCGAATCCCACACATTTGATCTAATTACATAATTCAAAATTTAAACTAATTAATAAATTTAGTCAACCAATATTTATTAATTAATTCTAAAAAATGAAAGTTTCAAAATGTATACTACAGACGCATCAACAAATTGGTAAAAAAAAGTTCATTTATATACAATATATATAAATCACATAACACAAATTATATATATTAATGGCAATAACAAATTTATTTTATAATTTATCCACTAAATGAATTTATCATACATTACAACGCAGAATTCGATTAACTTCGAACACCTAAATTTTAATTTTTTTACAATTACTTAGAAATCCTTCTCAATTTCCTCCTAAATTTTACATTTGAGTCCATATATCCAACTAATTGTGTAAATCTTAAATTTAAACTGTTTAATGAAAGTGCTGTTACAGATCGTAATATGGAATATAATCTAAGTTATTTACTAGCACGGAATATAAATATAAAAAGTAAACAGTAAAGTAAATGACACCAGGGATTTTTATACTTGTTCGAACTCTCATCATACGTCCACTCCCAGACTACTTTTGGAATTTAACTATCAACCTTCACTTTACCCGGAGGAACAAGTATTACATCGCCTGAATAACCGAACAGGACTTCTACCGCCTAGACAACCGAATAAGACTTCTACTGCTTGAGCAACCAAACAGATCTTCAACAATACAATAAGTTTCCTTAAATGATTGTGCTATGTAGATAGCACGAGTATGTCTTTAGAATACACAATTCCGATAATCTTCTCCTTTGTGGTATATAGTGTAGTACGTGAAGATTGGAAGTAATTTTAATCACAAATAAATTTGTGCTTGAATGTGCAAGTGATTTGAATGCATTTATGAAAGCAAATGGCAATATTTAGATAGCAAGAATATAGAATAGAATCAGAGAATTAAGTTGTTGAAACAACTAAATTCAAGGCTATATATAGAGTTAAAAAGATGTAATCATTCATGAAAAGTTTTGGCCAAGAGATACGGAAACAACTGTTGGATTAAAAATTGATTCTGTTCATTAAAAGATGGTGACCGTTCAGAAAATAGCCGTTATGAATATTTAGTCGACCGAAGAAAGAAATTCAGTCGTCTGAACATTCAAAAAAATTTAAAATTTAAATTTATTTTGAAAATATACCTGGTTCAGTCGACTGAATGGGGGTGTTTAGTCGACTGAACCTTCAAAATAATTTGTGCAACTGTGCATGTTTCAGTCGACTGCACACCCCTGTTCAATCGACCGAAACAGGCGCTTTCTGCCTTATAAACTTCTGGTTGAAAGATTTTTGCTTAGTAACTTTTTATAACTAATTTCTAAGTTGTGTATATGATTTTGAAAATAATATAAAATCATGTGTGTGTGCATATACCACTTAGGAGAGATTTTAACAATTATTAACTACTAATTAGACTATAGACAAACCAATTATAAACTTTGAGACTTCTCTTTAAATTCTTTGGTCTTCGATCTATCGTCAAGTAGAAAAGTATATTCTCCTACAAATTTGATTAGTTTATATAATTTATACCTGTATAGTTGTCACGATCAAAACATCAAAATACAAGGCATTTAAATATTTGATTAACGAATATTCAATAATCCATCTAATAAATCCTAAAGATACAACAATTTCAACATATACAATATTTATATATATGTGAAAAAATGATAAAATTATTTCTTTATTCAGATACAGGATTTTTAAATCACATAAAATGAAATGTATACATAAATATAGTAACTCTTTTAATTTTAATTCGTTTATATCAAACAAAAAGCACCGTACATTACGTAACATAATTTTATTTTTAACAACCCTTAAAAGATAAATTTATATTTTACAACATTAATATGTGAACGCACATATTAGTATTGGTAAAAATTAGATTATATAACATTCTCACTTTCAACATGTTATCAAACCATACCCAAATCTTAACTCACAGAAATGCCGCATAACATTATTTTAAATTATCAAAGTTGTAAGCATGACCCACCTACAATAATACAAAATTTATGATTAACTACAAAGATAAAAGTGTTAAAAATGAAAACTAAATAATGGATAAAAGCTCACGTGTAGATAAATTGGTCATAAGATGCACTTCTCAATTACAAATACATACAAAGTTTTTCTCGGTTTGTTTTAACTTTTTACATTCAACTTCTTATTTTTAATTAGTTACATTGACTACTAATTCAGATTATTTAAATAAAGTAAATTATCCAATATTCGTTAATCTATTTATAAATCCTTAAGAAAAATAAGAGTCGAACGTATGCACAACAATTATACTAACAAAAAAAGTGAAGTTATTTATTCAATCATACATATAAAAAAACATATCACATAACATAAATTATTTACATTTATGGTATTAACAATTTTAATTTATAATTTTTTTCAATTATGACATTTACTGCTATAAGTATATGCAGTTGATGAGGATTGAACTCTCAATATTACATTTGAGCGCCGCAGGTCATAGCTGATGGTTGAATTTTTATTGCCTCCTTTCATCGAGCCTGAAAACTTAGCCACCATTATCCGACTAGATCTCTAATGTGCTGTAAAATTGTAAAACTCCCACTACTCCTTTTGCCTTTTGACCCACGGTCTTCCACCCCTCTTCTTTACTATTGTCCTTTCTTTCTAGCCCCCTCTTCCATAATTCGATGAAGTGCTACTTAGGATAAGAATTTAGAGAATGACTAAGAGGAAATGAACGAAGAAAACCCTAGATTTGTTTTGTAGTAGTGGGCACAAAAATTTGTTGGTTTAACTTGAATTTTTTCTAATCAAAATATATTTGTTAAGAATTTTAGAGATTTCAAAATTAATAAGAAAACAAAACCAGTCTACAGTAACATACGTTAGTACATATATGTAATTTTATATTTTTAACGAATTTCGCAATCAGCGAAAATTAAATTTGAAGCGTTATTTAACATTAACCTTTCAAATTCGTTCTGAACTGTAAAAACTAGGTTGGCTAACCAAAAGCATCACGGGCTTAAACTCTAAAGGCCCAAATACGTGTATATATAAAAATATATTTGTTGTGAATGTTGACCAAGTTATCCCGAAGTCAAAGCCATAATATATGACCTGATACGTACCAAACCAGCCGATATATATGTATATGTACAGACTTCTCATCATATAAATATACTCATACCCTTCAGTTTTCTACTCATCCGAACGCCGTAATCTTTCTCATTCACAAAACAAACAAAACCTTTTCACTCCAAATTTTCAGCAAAAAAAAAATCCTTAATTTCGAAGCTTGTTCATATACACAATGAGCAGCGAAGCTCCTCGTCTCTGCGCAAACAACTGTGGCTTCTATGCAAACAAAGACAACAAAGAAGAATTATGTTCAAAGTGCTACGGTGAGTTATTGTTAAAGGATATTCATCGACATATTAAAGAAGCCACCAAATTAGAACCCCAGAGTGCACTAATATCATCATCTAGGCTTGAAGAAGGATTAAAAGGCCTGAAAATCGATGACTCAGAAGAAAAAAGAACTTCTTTTGATGACACGGCAATAGAAAAGAGGAAGAAGAAGAAGAAAGCAAGGTGTAGCTTGTGCCCAAGAGTAATTGGATTATTAGGCTTCACCTGTAAGTGTGGAAAACTACTGTGCAGCAACCATAGATTACCTGAAATGCACGACTGCCATGCATATGATTACAAGGCAAATGGGAAGGCAGCTATTGCGCAACAAAATCCTAAATTCTCAGATGATAAGGGTCTTGGAATGCATGTTTGATTTCTCTGTATATTTTAGGAATCTACCCGATACATTTTATTTTATTTTGGTTTGAACATATTTTAGAATTTTTTTTTTCTTTTATTTTATTTCATGCGTTACAGACTGTTGATTTTTATGTGCAGGGATAGTTTTCTGAATAGTAGTTTAGAGATACGGATTACATGGTTGATGAATAGTCTTTCTGATTTACATGAAGAATGTCAAATTAACAACTTTGACATATAGTTACATAGTTTTTAAATGCTTTTAGGCTGTTTCATGGATTAAGCAGTACATTTAATTGTTGTTTGTATACCAGTCTCAAAAAATTCTATTTTTTCATCTGTGGATGATTAATCACGACCGTCACCCTATCAAATCCAAATACTAAATACTAGTTTTAATGTATTACGGTGATCAGATCAGACCCAAATGGCAAGCCAGGAAAGCGTTTGCGGAATAACAACCAGGCCTGTGTACGGGTTTCGGCCCGTGCTCGGCCGAACTCTTCCTATTAATGCGAGTACGGGTTTTGCGTTTTACTACCCAAGCCTGACTAAGGCCCGATCCAAATCGGGTATGGTTTTATCAAAATCCGATCCGGCTAGGGATCGACCCGCTTATTAGTTTTCCAGCATATCAAAACATTAGTGTGTATGTTATTTATTTATCATTTTGTTTGTTTACACATACATATTTTACACACTTTTGCTATGAATTTCACTACATCACAGTCCAATTTATATGTTAGTATTGTTTGTATACAAAATTTTACCAATGTTGTAGTTTCAAAATATGGATTTAACATAAATATTCTGAGTTGGATATACGGTTATTACCCAGTGGGCCTAAAAAGCCTGATGAGACGGGTTTGGATATTGGGATGAAATCCCTTACGGTTCGGGCCGGCTTGGTTTTAATTATTGTAATCAGACCCGGGTCCGGGTTTTATAATACTCGGACCAAACTCGACCCATTGACAGGCCTAATAGCAACACATGATGGAAAGGGCAATCATGAAGGGGATTTTATTCGAGTATAATAAACTGTGCAAACTTTTTAACAATGTATATGTGCTTACGTGGTCTAATGAGTGCTTTTAGTACTTGTCAGCCTGATGCGTGCCTTCTAATTTTCCACCAAAATTGAATTTTCATTTTCTTTCTTTCTATACTAGTGTGTAACCGGTGCGTTGCATACGGTAATATTGTAAAATATAATATTATATCTTTAATGTTAAAATGAGAACTTTGTTGTATAATGCATGATAAATTTAGTGAAATAAATGAACTATAAATTAAAACTGGTATTATGTTTATGTATAATTTATGTTGTATAGCCGCATGTGCACACACATATATATAATAATAAAGTAATTTATTCAATTTTGTTAATATGGATATAACATATATGTTGAAACTGACGTATGTTAGTAATTTTATGGATGAACTGAAAAATATTATTTAATGAAATTTATTTAAATAAATCAAATATAAATTTATGTAATTAGTTTACATACATGGACTTGAAAATAAACGATAGGAAGAATGAGAGGAATTTTGTAAAAAATTGTATAATTTCGATGTGGATATATTGAAGCTAAAACATAATTTTGTAATATAATGTATGATAAATTCTTAATATAAAGAAATTATAATTTATTTACAAATTAATTTGTTATGATGTTTATGTACATAATTTATGTTATGTCATTTATATATCTTTATAGTTGAATAAAAAAAATAGTCTTACAATTTTCCATAATGTGAGCGTGTGTGTGTTAAAACTGACATATATTTTTATGATTCATTAGAAGAATAGATTAACTATTCGTTGAAATTATTTAAATTTGAGATTTCGTAAGTAGTTTGAATACATGGATTTAAATATAAAATAATAGAAAATAATTGAGGTTGGTTTACGAAATAATTGTAAAAATGTTAAAATGTACGTATTTGAAGCTAAAAACATAATTTTTCAATGTAATACGATATAAAAAATTTAGATATATGAACAATATATTAAATATGGAAATATTGCTTATGCATATTATTTATGTTATATGACTTATATATCTTTATAATTAAATGTAAAACTAATTTTATCACATTTGCACGTGATATGAATATGGTATACATATTGAAACTGTTACATCTTAGCATTTATTAGATGAATTAACAAAAATTTATTAATTGAATTTATTTAAATAATTTAAATTCAAGATCACATAATTAATTTGAAAGTATCGAGTTTAGTATACAATGGTAGATGATATTGTGAAGTGTTTTGTAACTAATTGGATAAATTCAAAATGTAGGTTTTTAACGTTAAAAAAGGGTTTTACAATGTAATGCATGATACACATATTGATATAAATAAATAAAACTTTTAACTTGTAACTATTATTTATGAATATAATTTATGTTATGAGATTGATATATTTATATATTTGAATGAATTTTTTTATCATTTTTGTTAATATGAATAGGGTTCATATTGATCATACTTATTTGACAAATCGTTGAAAAATTGCTTAGTGAAATTATTTAAATAGTTTTAAAGTTATGTAATTGATTACTGTTTGCACAAAAAATGGGCAAACACCTCCAAGTCGTATGAATTAGTTGATTTTATGTTGTTTTTAGTGATTTGGGTGATTTACGCAAATATATAAAAAGCAGGGACTAAACTGTAAAAGACACACAGATTTATAGTGGTTCGGGCAGAACGTGCCTACGTTCACTTTATATGTTATTCTCCTTTTTCCTTCAGATTACAAGTACAAAGTTTTGATTACAAGTAATTGAAAGTTGTTTGAAAGTTCTATCCGTGCTTGAGCTCTCAAACTTGTCTGCCATTGTTGTACCCCCGCCCCTCTATTTATAGAGTGAGGCTGGGAGCAGGGGTCCTGGATGTATATAGCAGCTGGTGGGCCTGGGCTGAAGCAATCTGGCCTGGCAACGTTGGTTCGGCAACGCCTTGGTCCGGTAGCGCTTCGGTCCGGTGGTAGATGAATGTAGCTTGGTCCGGTCGAGGCTGGGCATATGGGTTGGTTCGGTGGCGCATGGTCCGGTGATGGATTGGTTCGGTCATGCTTGGGAGAGGGTTGGTTCGGTGGCGCATGGTCCGGTGGTGGATTGGTTCGGTCATGCTTGGGAGAGGGTTGGTTCAGTGGGACGTGGTCCGGCGACTCTATGATTCGGTGATAGGTGGAGTAGGTTGGTCCGGTGAAAAGTTGGGTTTGGACCGGTGGTAGGTGGATTAGGTTGGTGATGAGGTGGTTCGGAAGGCATGAGAGAGGGGGTTGGCTCGGTAGTGGAAATGCACCTAACACTTGCCCCCCAAAGTAGGGCATGTGCATGTACATGGCGTGCTTTGCTTTGAACTTGGGTACTTTCATCCGGTTTCTATCGCCGAACCACCTGGTCCGGTCATTAATATTTGCCTATAAATAGGGACTCAACGCTTTCGTTTTCCCCATTAGCCGAACCAACTCCCTGTTTTGCCGAATCAAACCATCGTCTCTGCCGAATCGAACGTCTTAGCCGAATAAATTCTTACTTTTGCCGAACCAGGTGAGGGTCTACTATGCCGAATGACCTTTTGTTTTTGAATTGCCGAATGAGGTTTTACTCTGTACCACCGAATGAACTCCTTGGAGCTCAAGTGTCGAATGAGTCTCATGCTTTGCTTTACCGAATGAGCTCCGAGGTGTGAGTGTCGAATGGCCTTTCGGTCTTGTGCTACCGAATGAACCCGAAAACCTTCATCCCTTGAGTTTTGAATTTGAGCAAAATTCCAGACCACATTCCTTTGTTTATTTATATCTTTATACTCCTCATTTTAACAGTGCGTTTGTTTTTTGTTGTTGCAGATAAATGTCTCGTAAAGTTAAAACTCGATCAGAGAAGAGAAAATCTATGGACCGAAATGAGCCTCCCGTTGTGGCCCCTGCCCAGCCAGGACCAGCGCGACAGGGACCTGCCCCGAGGTCATTAGTGGACGGATATGGCCCCCAAGAGCTTCTGAACTCTCCTCCCGATTGTTATCCGAGCTCCTTCAAAGAAGGGAAACTTGATGTCATCGCTCGCTCCTTTGGGATTGACAGGGCGAGTATGCTGTTGTCGGGAGATGGCGTGATGCCGTACGATCCTCCTAAAGGATATTTCGCTTACAGCCGATACCATTGTATGTGCGGGGCCATTCCCCCAATCAGTGCCTGGATAGTCAGCTTTCTTACCTATTTGAAGGTGGCTTCATTCCAACTTCAGCCCAATTCCTATGCTGTCCTGGTGTGCTTGTTCATCATTTTTCAGAGGAAATATGGGCGTCCCCCTTCCAACCGGGAGATCCGGTATTTGTACAACTTGAGAGGCTATAAGAAGGGGTCTCCATATATCAGCTTGGAAGCGGCCGTGCCCTTCAAGCCCGTCCTGGATTTGTATTCGAAGCTCATATGTTCAAGAAAGAATGGTTCTTCATCAAGGATGACTCTATTTCCTTCCGTCTTTTCACTTCCGGCTGTAAGTTGAACTTCATTTATGTTTTCCTTGTTTCGACCCCAATGCTTCCTCTTATATGCTTTTATTTCTTACTAGCGACAGGTGGCTTTGCGGTCGTGGAGAATGATTCCTTGGCTCGGATGGCTGCGGAAATAAAGGCCATCTCGGGACGGGATAGGTCGGCTTCTTACCTGATCAGGAATGTCACTCTCTTGGAGTACAACTTAATTCTGCCACGTCAATCTGTGGTTAAGCAGAGAGATACAGCCTAGGAGAGGGCTGCCAAAGCTAAAGACGGGGCTACTGCGAAGAGTAGCAAGAGGAGACCTTTCTCGGTACCTCCAGTCGTCGGGAGGAAGAAGCTTAAGAAATCTGATGGATCCTCTCCCAGCACATGCACAGATGTTCCGGAGGAGGAAAGTGAAGAGGAAGAAAGAGGCGAGGAGGAGAGCGGAGGTGATGGAGAAGGTGACGGTGGTAACGGTGGCGAAGGGCAGAGTGGTAGTGGCGCTGGTGCCTTGACTTCTGGGCAAGCGGGTGAGATTCAAGAGTGGACTGATGATGCCTTCCGTCAAGCCTTCGAGGGGTTGGGGGAAGGGCCGGCCTTGGTGGAGAAATCGAAGAAGTCTGATAAGGCCGGGACGGGTGCCAGTCTATCTTCTGAGGGTATTTCAGCTAAAGCAACTCCGGCGGTTCAAGCTGAATTCTTAACTTTCGCAGACTCCCTTTATGATAAGGACTTAGTAATATTTTATGGCCAGCTCCCGTCCTGGCATGAGATTCAGGACTTATTGCAGTATCCCATTCTCCCTCAGGGTTTGTAAAACAAACGCGTTTTCCTACTCCTTTTAACTTACCATATGTCTCGGATTATAGTTTCATGCATGCTTGTAACACTTGGTTTTTATTACAGGAACGGGTAAGGTGGCCAAGACATCAGATATTCGGCACCGCCTTGAACAGTACAAGCTACTCAAAGCTTCCGCCAAGCCGAAGCAATCAACTAGCCGTTCTGGAGATGTGATTAGCTATCGCCCTCTTCTCGGAGTTATTGAAGAAGATATGCGAAAGAGGAAGAGGGGTCGTTCTCTGTTTGAACCTTCACCTGGCCTTCAGCCTCCAGTCCAGCCTATCCATGACATTACTGAGGAAGATACTGAGTTTATGTCTTCCCCACATCCGTCCGAAAGTCCAACCGTCACCCTGATAGACCACCCTGGTTTGGTTCGCAACCCATTTGCCGGCCACCCGGATCTGGATCCGAGTTTTCAGGACATTTCTTTTGACGAGGCCATGGGTGAGCATCTTCTTCCCCACAATCCCATGGTACGGGTGCTTGATGAGGCTAAGTCCTTAGACCTTGATTTGCTTACTACTCGGATTATGACCATGGGGGATGAGGCCAAGGCAAACATCGATCGGGTGGCTGAAGAGACCAAGAGGCTAATGGAGCATCACGCTCGACTGGCCAAGGCTGGAGAGGAAATCGGAAGTGCTAACATTCGGTTGCAGCTAAAGGTTTCTGATCAGGCCAAACAGCTTCCCGACCAGGCTATCCAGATATCCTAGCATGAGGCGGCCTCCAGACGACTGAAGAAAACCATGGAAGAGGCTAGCAAGGCTGAATTACGAAAAATGGAGGCTGCTTGCAAAGAACGAATTGACATGGCCATCGCAACGGTGGATGAGGTTCGGAGAGCGGATCTTGAGCAGGTAGAGGAGTTATCTGGGAGGCTTAAGGCCGTAGAGCTTGCTCAGGCCAAGCTGAAGGAGGAGATGGAAGAGATGCGGAAATCCCTTCAGGCTGACTGCTCGAGATACCGATTGGAGAGAGATGCTGCCGTCGCATGACTGTCGTCTTCTGAGTCCCGGATGAAAGAGTTTGAGGAGAACGAGGGGATGATGGATGAGATTCTCCAGGACATGTATTTCCGTACTTGGAGGCAGGGCAACCTGTCCTGGATGGACAATTATCCCCGGGTTATGGCTAGGATATATCTCCGGGCTTTGGAGGAAGCCAAGGCTGAAGCGGATAAAGAGGGTGGCGCGGCCTTCAGAATGGATGTGGTTATCGCATAGTTCACCAAGGAGGAGAAGGCGGCGGTGAAGGAAGGCATGAGGCTGCTTGCCGCCGAGGAAGTGGGTGTGCAACTAGAGGATGACGACCAGGGAGCAGGCGCTGGTAAGTCTTCCCTTTTAATCTTTTCATGATTTGATTGCTTATCTTTCGTGATTATTGATGGATTCTCTTCGGAATTGGGCAGGCGGGACCTCTGGAGTACATGCAGGGAGTTCTGACCCTGCAGTTAAGTAGATCCGGATGGCGGGCAAGATAGAGGCGGAGCCCCGATGTAGTTGACTCTTTTATTTGGTCTGTTTGGCATTCCTGTATATACTAGTCCAAAACATTATTGTATTTTCAAGCTGTAATTATATCATTGCAACGAACGTCTTTATGTAACTTTATAACATAAGCAGATTCTGTTATGTTCGAATGTGGTTGTTATTCTGATATGTTGCATAAGAAATACAGCTGCGTGCTTATACATGTGATTTAATCGTATTTGATGCTAAGTTTCTGCTCAAAATATTGTTTCATGTCTTGCAATGTCAATATGATGTGTGAATAAATTAAAGCTACATATTTGTAAACAAGAGAAGATAGTACCGCCCTTCGTGTTTTAGTTGTAGAGGGTTGCTTTGAATGTCTTGCGTGACTGAGTATGGAATGTAGCTGAGTGTTCCGTCATCCGGATGTGAGTTCATATTTCCACAAGCGAGAGTTCCCCTATTTTGTGACCTGTACTTTAGGGATTGTTATACAGGATAGGAGAAAAGTTTTTGAATGAAATGGAAATATGAGAAACAGTAAAACTTCCAATCACGGAAGGCCGTCGATATGCTTAAGTTCGTGGCAAACGGGTTTTGTAGTCACTTTCCCTAGCTGTGGGTCTTGGAGACATTTGTCACCCATCTTACGCCTCCGCGGGGAGTTTATCTTTTTTACCACAGCCGCACTTAAGACATATAGGAGCCGAGATCGCGCACAGTAACTACCCGAGCCATTATGGCCCATAATCGTGGGTATTATTCGATTTACCGTGGCCGGCTAGCGTGGGTGCCGATCGTCAACCGTGAACTACCCCTGGCTGGCCACACCTTATGTTGGGGCTTAAAGTAGGTTCACAGTTACAAGCGAGCCGAACGCCGAAATGAGTTGCTATCAGCTATAGTCGGCCTTCTTGATGGCTTATAATCGGCTCATTACAGTTGGCTTTAAGGGCAGTCACGAGCAACGAGTTAACCCGCAGCAGAGGGATGCTGGAGCAAAAGTGTCTCATTGGCGAGTGCATAGATTCGCATAGTACCTGTTGGGTCTTGTCCAGGCGAGGTTGTGCCGTGAAGTGTTCAGGGTGGAAATGTAAGATTTTGTTCAACAGAAAAGGATAAAACTCAGCAAGTAGCCAAGACATAAAGGAACAAGTTAACATGAGACAAGATTTTTAAAGTGGTTCGGCATGAAAATGTCTACGTCCACTGATTCTCTTTGTTAATTCACTTCATATGGACAGTACAAGTTAAGAAAAGTATCGACGGAGGTGTTGGATGTTCCATGCCCTCTGGAACAGCTCTCCGTCCACTGTTGACAAAATATAAGCTCCGTTGTGGAGATCTTTATGAATTACATAGGGTCCGTCTCAGATTGGATCTAGCGCTCTGGAGCGCGGGAAGATCCGTTTGAGGACAAGATCTCCTTCTCGTAAGCTGCAATGCTTGACTTTGGAGTTGTATTGTGCTGCCACTTTTTGCTTGTGAGCTGGCGCTTTAAGTGCTGCATCATTTCTTCTTTCTTCAATTAGATCCAAAGACATATGCAGGAGTTCTTCATTCTCTTCTGGGTTGTAGTGGATCCTACGGTGGGAAGGCACTACAATTTCAACTGGGAGCATGGCCTCCGATCCGTATGCCAAAGAGAAAGGAGTATGCTCTGTTGATGTTCTGTAAGATGTGCGGTAGGCCCAAAGTGCCGTAGGAAGTTCATCCACCCAAGCGTCTTTTGACTTTTCAAGTTTCTTCTTGACTAGAGTTTTGAGAATTTTTTTGACAGCTTCGACTTGTCCGTTTGCCTGGGGGTAAGCTACAGATGAGAAGCTTTTATGAATTCTGTGCTCTTGGCACCAGTCGGTGAACTCTTCGATGTCAAATTGAATTCCGTTGTCCGATATGATTTTGAGTGGAACCCTGTACCTGCATAAAACATTTTTTATCAAGAAGTTAATAACTTTTGCCGAAGATATTTTATTTAGAGGTTCCGCTTCCACCCATTTGGTGAAATAGTCGACTGCCACTATGGCATATTTGGCTCCGCCTCGGCCCATTGGCAGTTCGCCAATCAAGTCAATTCCCCATATTGCAAAGGGCCAAGGCGTCTGTCACATCTTTTGACGAAGTCTAAGGCGTCTTTGTTTAAAGTGGGCCAGTAATACCCGTATCGGAGTATTTTCTTTGCTAGAGTCTGTCCTCCGGTGTGATCTCCGCAACTTCCTTGATGGATGTTGGACAAGACTTCCCTGGCTTCCCTTCCAGCGATACACCTTAATAAGGGATTAGAGAAGTCGCGCCGATAGAGGATGCCTTCTTGTAATGTGTAAAGGGAAGCTTTCCTTAAGATTTTCTTAGCTTCGTTACGTCCGTCGGGCAGTGTGCCACTTTGTAAGTACTTCCGGATGGGGGTCATCCAAGTTTCTTCTTCAATTGCAGCTATCATATTCATTGGCTCATAGCTCGGGGCCAGTTGCTTTGAGATGGTTATTGTTCGGGAAGCAGTGCTGTCCTTCATGCTAGCTTGCTTTGCCAGTTCGTCGGCCTCCTGATTCTCTTCTCGAGGAATGTGTTTGGTTAAATAGTGATCCAATTGATTGAGCAGCAGCTTGGTCTTCTTTAGATATGCTATGAGTCGTTCTCCACGAGCCTGGAATTCTCCCAGTATTTGATTTACAATAAATTGAGAATCACTATGGAGACATAAAGAACCGACTCCAATCTCCAGGACAAGTTCTAATCCGGCTATCACTGCTTCGTATTCTGCGTCATTGTTGCTGGCAGCGAATTCCAACCTTAGGGCGTAGTGCAGCTTCCTTCCCCTGGGGGTGCTTATCACAACACCTGCCCCCGAGCCTTGTTCATTTGATGCTCCATCTACGAAGAGATTCCACTTGATATCCTCTGCTATTTCAGATTGCTCCTTACCTTCGTTAGTAGTGAATTCGGCAATGAAATCAGCTATGGCTTGCCCCTTGATAGCGGTGCGAGGATGGTAGGTGATATCATATTGACTCAGTTCAATGCACCACTTAAGCAGTCGCCCAGAAGTGTCGGGGCGATGGAGTACCTGCCTTAGCGGTTGATCGGTTAAAACTCTGATGGAATGAGATTAGAAATAGTGTCGCAGTTTCCGTGACGTGATTAGTAAACAGTATGCTAGCTTTTCAAGTTTAGGGTATCTGGCTTATGCCCCTGTAAATCTCTTGCTTACAAAGTATATGGGCCGCTACGTGCGGTTGTCTTCTCTCATCAAAGCGGCGCTTAAAGCATGGGACGATACAGCAAGGTATAGGTATAGTTCCTCGCCTTCATTTGGAGTTGAGAGTACTGGTGGTCTCTGGAGGTGTTCGATTAAGTTAAGGAAGGCTGTCGAGCATTCGTCGGTCCATTCGAACTTTCCTTTGTCTTTCTTTAGAGCTTCGAAGAAAGGGATGCATTTGTCGGTCGCTTTAGAGATGAACCTGCTTAGGGCAGCCACCTTCCCGTTTAGGCTTTGTATCTCTCTTCGAGTGGATGGTATCTTGATATCTTGCAAAGCCCGAACTTTTTCGGGGTTTGCTTCAATCCCCCTGGCATGGACGATGAATCCCAAGAACTTTCCCGACGATACTCCGAAGGAGCACTTTAGAGGGTTCAGTTTCATTCCATATTCGCGAAGTACTTGAAACATCTCATCGAGGTGGTTTATATGATCGTTGGCTTTCCTCGATTTTACCAGCATATCATCCACACAAACCAGCATATCTTGTTGACGAGGCGCTGATAAGTAGCTCCGGCGTTTTTAAGTCCAAAAGGCATTACTCTGTAGCAGTACAATCCCCGGCCAGTGATGAAACTAGTGTGGTCTTGATCGGGGGCGTGCATAGGGATCTGGTTATATCCTGAGTATGCGTCCATAAAAGACAAGAGTTCGTGTCCGGCGGTGTTGTCCACGAGCTGATCGATTCGGGGGAGTGGGAAGCAATCCTTCGGACAAGCGCCATCTAAGTTGGAGAAGTCGATGCATGTTCGCCACTTCCCATTAGCCTTCTTTACCAGCACTGGGTTGGCGATCCATTCTAGGTAGATGGCTTCTCGTATGAAGTTATTGGCAAGTAGGTTCTTTACTTGTTCCTCTAGGGCTTCTGATCGTTCTGCCCCCATGGTTCTCTTTTTCTGCTTTGCTGACACCTTGGTGGGATCGATGTTCAGTACGTGGCATGCTACATCTGGGGAGATTCCTGTCATATCAGCATGCGTCCATGCAAATACATCCATGTTGTGGCGAAGAAAATCAATGAGTTGATCCTTTAATTCTTCTTTTAGTTGAGATCCAATTTTCAATAGTCTACTTGAGTCATGTTTGTCTACAGCTACGAATTCCATAGCCTCTGCAGGCTCGGCGGTGGCCTCCTCCTCTTTGTCCCTGGGGTCTAATTCATTGAAAGGATCACTGGTATATCAAAGAGGAGAGGCTTGCTTTAATTGCTATGCTTCCAAGCTTTTCATGCAGAGAGTAGTCTCTGCGTTTTTCCCTTTATCTTTTCTATGGTTATTGCGAAGTTCAGTTACATAGCAGTCTCGAGCAGCGTCTTGATCTCCCTCTATTTCTCCTATTCCGTTATCTGTTGGAAATTTCATCTTCAGACACCATGGGGCTAGGACAATTTGGAAGTCAGACAAGGCTGGTCTTCCCAAAAAGGCGTTGTAGGCCGAGTGGTTCTCTATTAGTATAAACGTTTGTTTTCGCACAACGGAGCGGGGATGACTTCCTATTTCAAGAAAAAGGTCCAGTTGCCCGAGGGGCATCTTCGCATCTCTAGTGAAACCATGTAGTGGTTTGTTGCAGGGAGACACATCCTTCATTGACGGCTTCATTTTGTCGAAAGCATGCTTGAATAGGATATTCACCGAGCTTCCAGTATCTACTAAAATTCGGAAAACTTTGGCTGGACCGAACCAGGCAGAGATGACCATAGGATCCATGTGTGGGTACTGTTTTCCCTCTACATCACGCCTACTGAATATGATGTCGTCGTTCTCTTTCCGTTTCGGGTGGCGTTATTCTATAACAGAATTAACGTAGCCTTCAGCGTTTCTAAGTGACTTACCGTATCTTTCCATCTCTTCCCAGCTTCTGTCGGCGATGTGTGGTCCTCTTGATATGGTATGGACCACTATCTTCTCTGGACTAGAGCCACTGGTGTTGCGATTTCCTCCGCCTACTTCTGGGAGGGGTAGCCTTGGGTTTTCATTGGCGGGAGCTGGAGTCCTGTTCTGGCTTTTTACATAGCGTTCCAGTCTCCTCCTTCTAATGTGTTCTTCAATCAAGTCCCGGAGATGGTGGCATTCATTGGTGTCATGTCCATGCGATTCGTGGAAGCGGCAGAACTTTCCAGACTTGAGTGCGTTATCTGACTCCTTCTTGTGCGGGGGGCGCTTGTATCTAACTTCGTCCTGAGTGGCTAGGAAGATGTTTTCGATTATTTCATTCAAAGGAGTGTAGGAGTCAAATTTTGTTCCTGGTCGGTATAAGCGCTTTTCTCCCTTCTTGCCCCCAGCACTGTCTTTAGAGTCACTTCTCCGAACATCCTTTACTGCAGCGGAAACCTTGTCTGGAGCTGTCTTAGCCTGTTGCCCTGACTGCCTCTCAGTGGCAGCGTCTTCAAGTCTCATATACTTTCCAGCTTCATGGAAGAAATCAGGAAAGTAGCTGGTTTTTCCTTGGTTAGTCTTCTAACAAATTTAGTATCCGGATGTACACCACTGCAGAGGGCCATTCTCGTCGGCATCTTGGACTGCGGCCGCTGCGGCGTTGAATCGGGTTAGATATTGTTGCACTGTCTCTCCGGACTACTGTTTGATATTAGATAAGGAATAAGCGTCCTTGGGTTGTTCCACATGAATGCGGAACTGGCTGATGAACTTTTCTTTCAACATTTCCCATGAGCTGATGGACCCTTGGGGTAGGTGGCAGAACCAGGAGGTAGCTAGATCTCCCAAGAAAAGTAGGAAGCATTTACACAATACTCCCTCCGTTGCTCCGCTCATGAGCATATGCTGGGTGTATCTCTATAAGTGTGCTATGGGGTCAGAGGTTCCCTTGTAAGGTTCCATTGTTGGCATTTTCTATTCCCGGGGGTGATGGCGGTTTCGATATTGCGGGTGAAGGGGCTGGTTACCCTAGCACCTATCCCCCGATCCCTTTGCTCCCGTTGGACGCACTCTCTGAACAATCGCGCCATCCTTTCATCAGAACTTGGAGCGGATAGAAATGAGTTTGGTTCTTCCCCGCGGGACTGATTCCGTCCAGACGGCTTGTAGGGATGGTATCGTCTGCCACTCCTAACATTCTCCAATGGCTGCCTCTGGTCTTCTGGGGGCATGCTGGGGTCAGCCACAGTTAGCCCTTGCCTTGATCTTCCCCTGTTGGGTTCTGTTCTCAGCCCTTCCTCGGGTCCAACTTCGGGCCGGACTCCAGCTCGGCCCCGTCTACTGGTGTTTTCATGGTTAGGTAGCATGACAGGCTCAGCTTCATCCGACCCCTGCCTGGCACCTCCCCCGTTGGGTTCGGTTCCAAGTGTTTCCTCGGGTCAGAATTCGGGCTGAGTCCGGGCTCGGCTCCTACCATGGTTGTTTCTGTTGTTAGCCTCTTCGAAGAAGAAAGACCTTTGTCGCCTCCCAGATCCTCCAGACCGGGACTCACCCCATGATTCAGTGTTGCGGTTGGATTCTTCAGCATCCCTTAAGCGTGACATGAGTTGGTCCACCAAGGCTTCTTGTTGAGATGCGAAGCGGTTAGTTACTTCAGCCACAACCTTGTTCAGATCCGCCCTTGTAATTGGTTGTTCCATAGCAGGGGCTGTCGGATTTGCCTGATTTAAATTTGCTGTTAGAACTGGACGATTGTCTTGGTCTCTGATCACTGGATCTGGGATACTGCCAGTTGCGATGTTCTTTCCTTTGTTAGCATCTTTCTTCCGTCCGGGAGGCATGTTTTCCTAGCAATGAACGATGTTGATAGAAAAAGGGTTGAGTGGGAGAAGCTAAAGCTTCGAGCTCCTCTTCTCAGTGAAAGCACCAAAAATATTTGCACAAAAAATGGGCAAACACCTCCAAGTCGTATGAATTAGTTGATTTTATGTTGTTTCTAGTGATTTGGGTGATTTACGCAAATATATAAAAAGCAGGGACTAAACTGTAGAAGACACACAGATTTATAGTGGTTCGGCCAGAACGTGCCTACGTCCACTTTATATGTTATTCTCCTTTTCCCTTCAGATTACAAGTACAAAGCTTTGATTACAAGTAATTGAAAGTTGTTTGAAAGTTCTATCCGTGCTTGAGCTCTCAAACTTGTCTGCCATTGTTGTACCCCTGCCCCTCTATTTATAGAGTGAGGCTGGGAGCAGGGGTCCTGGATGTATATAGCAGCTGGTGGGCCTGGGCTAAAGCAATCTGGCCTGGCAACATTGGTTCGGCAACGCCTTGGTCCGGTAGCGCTTCGGTCCGGTGGTAGATGAATGTAGCTTGGTCCGGTGGAGGCTGGGCATATGGGTTGGTTCGGTGGCGCATGGTCCGGTGGTGGATTGGTTCGGTCATGCTTGGGAGAGGGTTGGTTCGGTGGCGCATGGTCCGGTGGTGGATTTGTTCGGTCATGCTTGGGAGTGGGTTGGTTCGGTGGGACGTGGTCCGACGACTCTATGATTCGGTGATAGGTGGAGTAGTTTGGTCCGGTGAAGAGTTGGGTTTGGACCGGTGGTAGGTGGATTAGGTTGGTGATGAGGTGGTTCGGCAGGCATGAGAGAGGGGGTTGGCTCGGTAGTGGAAATGCACCTAACAATTACAATATGCGACCTTAAATGTAAAATATTGTAAAGGAATTGAGGGGAAGCTGTAAATGATTATAGAAAATTTATAATGTAGGTATTCGGAGTACAAAAAATATAAATTTGCAATGCATTTCATGATAAATTTATTGAGAGAAATGTGAAAAAAAGGTTTATTATTATCATTTATGTATTCACTCTAAGTTCTTTAAGTTATATAACTTAGGTATCTTTACATTAATCATTTTTTAAAATTTTGTTAATATGAATGTGGTGTACATATTGATATTTTCATAAATTAGTAAACGAATTAACGAATATTAGTTAGTTGGATTTATCTAATTAGTTTAAATTTAGATCACATAATTAATTGATACATATAGGGTGAAAAGTAAAATATTAGAAAAAAGTGAGGTAAATTTAGTGAATAATTATGGTAATTTTAAATGTAGATATTTGAACTTAAATTAGAATTTACAATGAAATGTATGATAAATTTATTGAAATAAATTAACTACATTTTTTTATTATTGGTTTATGTGATTTATATATCTTTATAGTTGAATGAAATATTAATATTATGGTTTAGTTGTTTAAGTGTTATACATATTTAAATTGTTGTTCTTTGGTATTTATAAGAATTAATAAATGAATTTATTTAAATAGCTTAAATTTTGGATTATTTAATTAACCTAAATGTGCGGACTTAAATATAAAATATTAAAAGGTAGCTGATAAATTATATGTAAATAATTATACAAACTTTAGAATACATATACCAAAATGTAAAATAATAGAAGAGAATTAGTAAAACAAGTGTAAAGTAATAAATTAAATAATTTGAAAACAAAATATCTAATGAGAGAATTAAGGAGAAGAGAGAAATGCCTATAATTGAGGAGAGAGTCAGAAAATCTTCTGTTTTACTATTATTTAATAGATTAGGCGATAATAAATATTGTTCGCCTAACCTTGGGCACGCACAATTCAGCTCTTCTGATTATGGGTGACGAGACTTAAGCATGTGGATTATTTTTTGCAAATAGACAAAATTGTGTTTACATCAAAAAGTGTGATACTAAAGACATTACAACTACAACTAAAAATAAAATTTAGTTGAGATATAATTAATTGACTCGATTTTAACAGGCGAAAAACTTGCAGTTTAATTAGGGTATACAATTTTAGTTAAAGGATAAGAGTAATTGATAAGTATAAAATACAAAATTTCGAATTTTAATCAAGGTGACTGTATATTCATATATAATTTGAGTTTAAATAGTATTTTGTAAAGTTTAAGTGTGACACCAAAGGCACCGCGACTATTACTATTATTAAAGATATATCTTTATTAATAATTTAATATTTTCCAATAAACTTTATTAATTATTTATTAATAACTAAAACAAACAAAATATTTTGGCCCAATGGTGGTCAGAATTTACTGTATGCAAACATGAGGTAGGAGTTCGAATCTTTAACAAAAATTAACATCGATTTCAGAGTGATAAGTTTGATATATAACTAAGGTGACAAGTTCAAATTCAGCCATAGCAACATGCTCACATATTTTTTATAATAGGCTAAATATTAACTTATGTTTACAAAAGCTATATATTAAATTGACATTTCATCATTTTAGATCACCATATATAAGAATGGTGGTATGTACACAAGCATTGTACGTGCAAAAAATTTAGCCTTTTTTTTTCTATTAATAGTTGGAATATGGTAATACTATCTTGATCATGAAGTGCCAAAAATATCTTCAACAAATGAGATATTGGGAGTTTAGCCACTTTGCAAAAAATAGCATCTATTTTCAAATATTTGAAATATAGATATGAACACAAATTCAAATTTCGACAAAAAATTCGTTGTACTTTCTTATATTTTTCCACTTATGTTTATCAAAGTTAAACCAAATTGAAATTTAATCATTTTAAATTATATAAGGATATTTTATATGTGCATACATTGCACGTCCCAAAACACCTTGTATCTTATTTATGCTTCCAACTATATATTATGTTTGAGACAATTACTCATGCATGCAACATATCTTCATGTATGTATGTGTCCGTATATGTTTACATTTACACATATGTATGAATAAACATACATGCATATTTTCTTGAGTGTCATCATGTTATTTTAACCTATCTTTAAGTGTCATCGTGTTATTTTAACATAAGCTTAACCTATGTCCTTACTTATCCTATGCGTCTAAAATTCTAAATGTTATCCTACCTTACCTCCACTACAACAAAACAATCTTTTTACAACGGGCAATGCCCATTGTAATATGGTTTTTGCAACGGGCATGTGCCCGTTGTAATAGGCCTCGTTGTAATAGATCCACCACGTTTTACAACGGACAAAGCACGTTGTAAAAATCGTTGCAGTATACCATTTTACAACGGCCATAACCCGTTGCAATAGACTAACCATACTAATTGCATAGCCTATTTCACAACATGTATTGACCATTGTAAAATACATATTTAACAGCGTGTGTTGACCGTTGTAAAAATATTATACAACAACGTGTAGTGACCGTTGTAAGAAGCTCATATAACAACGCACATTGCCCGTTGTAAAATAAATGCAAATTTTAAAAAAAAATTACAGCAGCATCCATGCAATACATCCATACTAATACTAAATATTGTCGTAAAATAATTAAAATCACATACGAAAAGACTAAAAGCTAGAGTCATAGAATTCTAACACTCCAAAAAGTTAGATAAGTTTACATGCCAAATACATAAAGCATTAACACATAACAGTCCGTTACAAATATCATGTTCTAAGTACAATCATACTATACCACAGAGATGAAGTCTTTATGCCACGCGACGGTTGATCCAACGACATCTTTGATAGTCTGCATCTCTGAATTTGGCCTAAATAAAAAGACTTCTAGTTCCACTGCTACATTAACTCATACTTTCCAAGCATTTGCTTCAAGCTTTACAAAATGTACTTCTAGATGAGCCTGCAAAGTGTTGATGGAATTTCGAAGATTATCAATATCGTCTTGTAGAGACATATACTATTATCAAACCTGCAAAGTTTTGACAGAATTTCGAAGATTATGAGTATCGTCTTGTAGAGACATATTGTTATCAAACCTGCAAGACATTGACGGACCTTAACATATACTGAAATATAAAACCATACCAAACCATACCAAATATACAATCAACTAATAATGCACCACAATCTCCTAATCTATTTGTTAGGAAGTGTGAAAGTGGCGGGGCAAAGACCAATAAAATCATAGATCACGCAACATTTCAGGGCATTGGCAGGCAAGACAGCTCAAGTGTTCAGGTTACGATCAATGACAACACAGAAGTACAACAAATGTCCAGGCAAGTATAAGTCTGGCAATTATACTCAGTCATATGCAAATATCAAGGCCAGATTACAAACACATATATAAGGTCAGCAAGTAAGCTACGAAATTTGAATATATAACGTCAAATACTGAGGGTTAGTACAGACTTTTGTACACAATCAAAGGCAACAGGCAGTTTCATATTTACAGAACAAGGCAAGGGTGTGAACCAAAATGTGTTTTCTTGTTTTACAAATTCAAGGCAAGCGGGGTGTTTTAACACGTGCAGATTTATTACAGACATGGAGCAAAATACATGTATACACATACTTACATATGTGTATACATATACTTACATAAATTTAAATTGTGGCAGGCACATGAACTGTCTACTGATGGTTTGAGGCCAAGCTTTTACATAATTAATGGTATGGCATACACGAAATAGGTAATAATATGACCATAACTATGAAAGTGGTTATCAATGCTTGTTATTTACGTACACAAACTAATAGAATATGAACAAATAAATTGGATCTGTACAAACTAATTGAAATTGTGAACAGATTATTCGAGACACAAGCAACCAGAAAAATAAAATTTTAGACAGTGTTATGCAGTATTACGAAGTGCAAGCCCTATTAGGATATCAAACAATCAAACTAAATTCTAACAAAACAAGAGAAGATTTGTCTAAGAATTCAAATGTCCTAAACTTTTGATTTGCATACGCCTAATCTCTGATATGTGAAAGAAAACAATGCAACTTTAATTTAAGCCCAGGCTAATTTATAGGGTTTAAACAATTCCTTACAGCAGTAAAACGCACAAGTGTTTATTTAAAAAAAATTACATCAACCAACCATAACATCACCACCAACAATTAACTTAAGCTCAAATCAATGTGATCAAATGAAAATCAGACCGGATGACAAATCCGTCAAAGCAAAAAAAATCATACGAAAGTAACAAAAAATGTGATTTTACCAGAATATTTGAGGATCGACGAAAATCAAAGAAGAAAAGTGCGATCAGACAATGAATTAGTTTGTTTTCACCATGTTTGCTTTGATTTTCAGTTTTGGCTATTGGGTTTCCAATTGGGCCTGGAAACGGGGAAAACGAAAAAAAAATGTTTTCTGTTTTCTGTATTGAGCCCATTTTGAAAAATGCAATTCTTGCTTCTACAAACATCCCAGTCCATCTCAGACAACAACAAACCAACCACAACCACATTCAACTTCAATTACTATCACTCACTTCCCTGAAACAACATCAACACAGTTACTGGTACACACATAACCACCATCTCTATGTTGCATCCTCTTCAAACTGACAACAATTCATCCAAGAGATCCATCAACTTCTTAACAGCAAACATACATTCCACTTGCAATTCACCAAACTTCCATCAACCATCATCTCTGCACAAACTCATACTGCCACCAAAAAAACCGCTTATCAACTCCTCCTAACAATACTTCATCAACACACTTCGACCTTGTCATGCAACTCCCTGCTTACCCTGCCAATACCACCACTTCCAATCATAACCGCCTGACTGTTACATCTGCCTCACCTATCATCCCCTACAACATCCTCAAAACTGCACATCAGTGCACCAGCTTTACCATCCATACCACCATAAGCTCCAACCTCTCTGACCTCCGTACTTCTCCCTGGTTCACCTCAAACTGCTACACTTCACAGTGCCACGACCAATATCAGTCATACCACAGTACCAGCCATAGTTCAAATAATAATCCATACCATCGACAAACCTCCATCTACTGTCACTTCCCTGTTACCATTACAACAATCATCTTCCTGACCCAAACACAGTCCAACCCTTACCATAAATCATTGACATCCACAAATTGTTCCACTAACGTCTCACAACTATGTTATCAATCTGATCACATCCAAGACTTCAGAAACATCCACCTTCCCTTCCACAACAGCAACACTTGCCTGCTACTTCCTTCTCCGACCCAAAAGTCCCCAACACCAATCAGAGCAGCAGCTCGAAACCCCACAGCAGCAATCATACCTGAACAAGCAACCAAAACTCCCTCCTTCCACTCAACTCACGATCGAATTCCTCCTCCAACCTTCAATCGCCATTTCAACCTCTTCGAGCACATCGCCAAACCAAATTTCCATCAATACGAACCTCTCTACAATTCACTGACTCCCAAAAAATACCACCGCGACCAGACATCACGAAAACATTCACATCTCGCTTAAAACTATCGGCAACCTCCTTCAGCTCTACAACCATCCTCCTAATCACTGTCGCCTCACCACATCAAATCGCAAAACCCTATCGCTTGCTAGAATTCGAACAACCCAAGTCGAACCCAAATCGCCTGCAGCCTAATTCCTCGAAACCACCACATCGTGAACCAACCATAACATAAACGCAGACGAAATTGGAAATTTTAATTTCAGTTTTGAGAAAGTGATTTTGATTTTGAGGAGATTGTGGAAATCGACTTTTGTTCTTAGCGATAGATTTCGTTTGATTTAAAAAAAATTAACAAGAAAACGATCTCTTTTTATTCACTTTTTAAAATGAATAATTCACATACCATTGCAGACGAACTCGATCCAAATTGGAGAAGCCGTGTGCTAAAAGAAGAGAGCATCGATCAACAAAGGAAGCACGTAAATCATTCGATCGAGCAATTGAAGACGGCAGCTTCAATTTTTCCAAAGCCCTAATTCGAGCAAAGAGGAACGAGCAAAGGAACAAGGCCAACATTTTTACGTAGCAAAGTAGAGGAACGAAAAAAGAAGAAATAAAAGGGTCGGCCTTGTTTTTTTAATAAAGGCTTTAGTATAATTGAAAATTAGGGTAATTTGTGACCGTTGTAATTTGGCACCTCTTACAACGGGCATTTTGTGACCTTTGTAAAGTTGGCATTTATTACAACTGGCCTGAATGGACCGTTGTAATAGCCTTCTATTACAACGGGCAACCAATGCCCGTTGTAAAAAGGGCGTTGTATAAGGCATCTTTTACAACGGGCCTGAATGGACCGTTGTAATAGCCTTCTATTACAACGGACAACCAATGCCCGTTGTAAAAAGGGCGTTGTAATAGGGTATTTTTGTTGTAGTGCTCCTAGGCTAAGAAATCAAACCTATAAATACTCAAGCCCGTATATCATTTTACTTCATTCACAAACTAAAGCTAGGAACCAAACACCATCTTCAAGGCAATCAGGTTTCCATTTGCCTCATCAAATCAAAAGATTTCAAGTTTAGGATGTGAGTACTATCATTTGTTTTAGTTATATAGTGAACCTCCATGAAAATGATTTTAATTCTAAAATTATGAGTGAGTATAAGTTCACATACTCCTAGACTAACTTTTTCAAGTTTTAGTTTGAGTTTTGATGCATAGTTGGTTGTTTCTAGATACTAGATGATAAAACTGCTGAGCTAGCACTTAATTTTTGGATAGCATGATATGATTTAAATTGGTTGAATGGAATGTTTTATATTACGATGCTGATTGTATTGGATGTTCAAATCTAATTATATTGGATGATTGAAACCGGCATTTTACTAGTTATACGCATTAAAACACTGTTTTGCTTAAAAATGATAATTGGTTATTCTCGAATAATTTCTACTTATAGATTCACGAATATAAGGTATTTATTTATACTAGAGCGGAACTATATAATTAGAGTTCATATGGACATTTGACAACGGCGGTTGTAACGACCCAAAATTTAACTACTTCAAAATATAATATTTAAAGTAATTTTAAATATAAAATATAAAAGGTTTTATGATTCAAACAAAATTAGATAGGATTTGAAAATAGAAATATACATAAAAATAGTAACATTTGTTTATATCGACAAAAGTGATAAAATTCAGATTTCAGAAAAAGTAAGTTTAAATTTTTTAATAAATTATCTTAATTTATTTATGAGTGTTTATATTTTTAAATAACATTATACAAATTTATTTTTAAATTTGGTTTACATAAATAAATAGTTTAACTAAAACGTCAAAATATGACCGTAAAATATTTTATCAAAAATCAACGTTTTGTCGATTTAAAGTTGTCGCAATGTTGTTGCTCCTTTATGTATATAATTTAATAAATATGTTAACATATAAAGATAGTTAATGATTAACTAAACAAGACTAATTTTTGTAATCACAATTAGAAAATTCTAGAAAGTAATTAGCAAAAGTAAACTAAAAAAGACAAAACACATGTCACATCAAATGTGACATAAAGTAAAGTAATCATTCTTATTTTTTACTTAACTCTTAAGTATTTGAATTTTAAAAGTGTGATGTGATATGGATGGTGAGTTTTGAATTAAATAAGTTTACATAATTCTTAAGGAGGGTTATTCAAGTAAAAACACAAATCTATATTTTAATCTCAAATATTTTCTATAAATACTCATCTACTTCTTCTTCATATTTACACCATTTATTCTCTACTTTCTCATGATCTCTTTCCCCCTTTAATGGCTTCTTTCCATAATTAAATAATGTCAAAATATTGTCAAAAATAAAACAAAGGAAATATCAACAAAAAACTTCGTCTGAACCACTTTCAACTCCTCTTCCCTCTCATTACTCACGCCCCCCTCTTCCTCCATCAACCAAGGCCGAGAACTCCTAACCTTCCCAAAGCCAAGTCGAGCCATCCAAGTCTAAGCGTTCAAGGAATCATAAATTAAAAACGTCGAGTACCAAAGCTATAGCTGATTTTCTGTTCGTCAAAAACCAAACAAAGTGAGAACTCTAAATTGTTAAGTAGGAAATGTTTATATGATGTTTTCAAAGTTATAAATATTATTTGGATGTCCATAATGATGTTTGATAAGTGTTTGAAAAAGAAACCAACCACATTTAAGTCATTTGCAAAAGTTAGTAAGCAAATGTGTACATAAATAACAATCATGTGACATTTTATTAATAAAAAGGTTGTTAAATTGATTTACAAGTTCATATACATGTTAGAATATAATTGAAATGGTTATAAACATTGTTTTGGTTGTTTATTAGTTGTAAATTGTATATATATGTTGAAACAAGTCACGGATTTATACAACGTATAATCACATGGAAATCACTTTCCAAAAGGATGAAATGTGATATGAAATCATTTATACCTTTGAAAATATTTGAATATACTTTAAAATGATTCCTAAGTGTTTAAACTTGTTTCGGCAAAGTTTGATATGAATCTCAAAATACGCCTAAAATTTGATGCGTCACATAACGGTAGTTCGTGTTTTCACGTCAAAAGTTCAAATAAACATATGAAGTGGAATATAGTTCAGAATTTTTCGAAGTAAGAATTTTTCGAATCCTTATATCCATATCTTTCATATAAAAAGAAAATCAAGATTTCATCTTGTATATTTTGAAATATGGCAAAATCAATTTTCAAGAAAAATTCAGTATTTGCACTAAAATGACCAAAGTTGGAAATTGATAAAATAATCATTTTAAAAATATGAAATAAATTATAAAAATCCTTTAAAATGTTTTAAAAATGATTTAAGTTGAAAAGATGGTTTTCTAAATGACATAAAAATTGTTTGAAGAATATAGTTTTTAAAGCACTTTTTGTAACACTATTTGCAACACTTCTCGCAACGCTTTTCAATAACTTTTGAAATAAAGGTTGAAACTTAACAATTCTTCCCCAAATCCTTAGGAAATGTTTTTAAGTAAATACTAAAAGATTTGAAAAGAAATTTGAACAATTTAAGATTATTTCAAAGATGGTTAAACAAGTAGTTAAGTAATTTAAAAGAGGAAAATGAGTATGCGGAAACGACTAGTATATTTGTCCCACCTGTGAGATCTAAAAGTGAAAATATGTGTATAACTACAGTTAGGGATGAAGCAACCGGTGTCCTGAACTTAGCTGGCCTCAGTTTTCTCTTTTAGGTGAGAGGTGGAACATATCGAAAGGAAAGCCTGGATGCTCAAATTGGATTTTATAGAAATAATCTTTTTATTCTCATTATTAAAATCTAAAGAGGAAACTTGTCCTATTCGTGGAATTTAAAAGGTGATATCACCGTTATTCCGTCCATAGCACTCATTGAATATGGAAATTGATTTTGTAGAAAAGTAGAATGATTTCTATAATCATATTTTCTCAACAGATACTCTTTAAAAATGATTTGAGAAATATTCAAAAAGAGTTTTAAATAATTCTATATTCACTAAAAGAATATTTTGAAAATATATATCTCTCAAAGATGTTTTGGTAAAGGAAATGAATGAATTGAAAAACAGTCACCCAATTATACCATTTTTATCAATGATTGGATTTCGAAGGAACCGGAGTCGGATTTGGGTGATTCCTATCCGAAAACCACTTCGAACCAATTTACATGTTCGAAGATTAAAGATGTTGAAGACGAGATATTGAGACAAATAGTAATGAGGGATTACTTGTTAATTAATTGGGGATAAACTCTCGATTCACTATATTGTAGCAGTGGTCTCTTTGTTATGAAAAACCTCAAAACCACAAGGACTTCTCGCCTAGTAGTGGCAGAGGAAAGTAACTTCGGCTTGTCCTATTCCCGGACTTATATGGAAGTTTCCCTGACATTGCATTTCTAAAGATTACATACATTTGTTTTTTCAAACGTACATCAGTGATGGTGGAGAAGGCAAATTCTCTTAGCTTAACACCCTCCTTGAGACGTACGAGCTCAAGGATTGTATTTTTATGCAAGGCAACTAGTAGCCAACAGAAATGACAATGTGGCATTCAAAGATGTGATATGTGCTATGTTAAATGGTAATCGTTGACTCGAGCCTCATCAACCGAAAATGAGCGAAACAGGGTTAGATGCAGCAAGGCTAAGTGGGCCATTCCCAATTAGGGTATGATCATCCCCTTCTAGATATATTTCTTTCCGCTATGACGTTCGAGATATAAATTAATGTTGATGTATGTGAAAAGAGCTCTCAGATAAAGGTTGGTAACGATCGAGGGATGACATATTCGGTACTATTTAGTTATAGAGATAGGCTGGTCTTATGTTGGTAGAGGAGCTTTGTGATGGTTCTCGGGACATCCATCTAGAGGTGTACCCATCGGAAGGTAGTCCCTTCACCTGGTCATTTGTACGGAAATGCAATCTCCAATAAGAACTTGCGGTTTTGTTTATAGAACCTAGCATGCTGGAATTTAATAATGGCAACAATTTTGGCTAAGATTAATAAGTTTATTTGCAAGTGTTTTCAAGAATGTCATAAAAAATAATATCTCAAATTTTACGTAATAAAGAGTTTTGGTTATCATAAGGTAAAAACCCATTCTGTATTTGTGTGTGGCATAGTCTTATGAGATACCTTTTTATTTTCAAAACATCGTACTTTGAGTTCTCACTCTAGTCCCATGACTGATCCAGAGTTTTTTTTCCTTTTAAACTCTGGGTGTCCTATTTTTCGGGCAGCCGTGTAGTCAGGATACCTTAGGAGCATTTTGGAGCATGTTGGAGAGCATTTTGAAGAAGTCTTTTGGAGCTATGAAGCTGAAGTACCTTATGTAGATATCTACCCACTTTTCTCTGTATTATGTAGTATGTATTTTTCACCAAATGTACGGATAGACAGTTATAACTATCCCGCTGAAATTGTATTTGACTTTGATTATTTATGTATAATTAAAATGTTGAATGCAATGTGAGATTCTATTATTGTGTTATCTTCTGTCTTTATTTTCTTTTACATCCTTGATAATATGCCTCCCTGGCACTTGGATTTATGGCACGTGAATACTGTGGATGTATTAGTGTTGTTTTCTGAGGGTTGAGGAGATGGGTCGTCACACGTGGTATCATAGCTTAAGGGGTGTGACTCATTAGAGATAGGGTTAGTAATGCCCTAGAATGAGTTTAGTCTAAGTAGCGCATAATTAAAGCTTTTAACTTGATTAAGTATATTCATACTGCATAACATTCCCTAAGATATCTCCTCTATATATCCTAAAGATCTTTTTCTTACTATATACAGATAGTAGAAAATGAGTGGAAGAAGAGTACGAGATAGGGGAGGATTAATACCACAAATGGTCAAACTCCCCAGCTATAGTAGTCGAGGAAGTAGTAGTTCCGGTACAGCCCCAAATCAACTTTATGACTTGATGCAAGAACTATACCTGCCATCGTGGTAAACCTTTCAAAGGAATAGAAATCATCATTGAAGTACAAGCTTCGATCCGCTCTTGTGAAATAATTTTCAAAGGACTGAATATTGGAGATGAGCAGAAGAGATTCTTAACCTCTTAGCAACTACAAAATGGAGCTCTAGTTTGGTAGGAATATATTACTCAGAATGAGTCAAACGATGATTTTTCATGGGAACGATCCAAAGAAGTTCATGAGGTGCAGTATATGCCGGAAGCAGGAAAATCCCGTCTTTACCGGAATTTTATGGATTTTAAACAGGAGGAGGATATGTCGTTTGTGGATTATGCTAACAAGTTTAACGAATTATCTCGTTTTGGGCCTGGATTAATAGATACGCCCCTAAAAAAGAATAAAAAGTTTATTTCTAGAATGAAGAAGAAATACCATGTCAGAATGACTGGGCATGTGAAAGAACCATTTGTAGACTTAATAGACGTGGGATACAGATATGAAGCTTTTGATAAGATAGATCCACTAGTAGTACATGAAGGCAACAACAATAACCAAAAGAAGAGGAAGTTCAATGGCAAGAAGCCATGGCAAGGGAAAACCCAAAGGAGGATCTCGAGATAACCGCTTTAATGATGTCACTTGCTATAATTGCCAACAAAAGGGCCACCTATCTACTCATTGTAGAAAACCAAAAACTCAAGAAACTCTAGGACCAGCCCCAAGAAGCTGTTATAATTGTCATAAGCCAAGGCACGTGATAAAGGATTGTCCCCTAATGGAGAAAGGAGAACAAGCCAAAGTTTACTCTAGCAAGGATGAGCCGTCAACCTCCCAGAATGTGAAGGGCAAAGGAGTGTTGGAAGGTAACATATTTATCAAAGATGTTTTAGTTAGAGTATTATTTGATACAGGAGCTTCTCATAGTTTTACTTCTAAAATGACTGTAGAAGAATTAGAACTTGAACCTAAAATTATTGACGACCCTGTCTGCGTAACGAATCCTATAGGAGGTTCCACTAATATTTGTATGCACTGTGAAAAAGTCCCAATTTCCTATCCTCCACATCACTTTCCTTTTGATCTTTTCTGTTAGGAACTGAGTTGATGATGTTTTGATGACAACCACCTTATATAGTTATTATACTTTACTTTATAAAATATATACTAACATTTTCATATAGATAGATATATATATATATATATGTATATAGGAAGTATATGCAGGTATTATCGAAGACTGATCAGTATAAAGACTCAAGCATCAAGATGAAGATTAGAGATTCAAGATTCAAGACTCTAGAGAATCAAGATTTCAAGATCTCAAGATAAGTGTCTAGTATTTTATTAAAACTTCATAATAGCACTCTCATCTTTCTTTCAATTTTCTTTTGGGATGGAACCCAATTTCTATCGAAACCAGTGGCTTACAAACCCACGACAAGTAGCTTACAAACCTACGACAAGTGGCTTACAAACCCACGAAAATCAAAATCATTTAAACTACTTTGTACAAGTTCTCGAGTCCTATGGAGGAGCTCTGTAGGAAGGTTCTTGCAATTTCAGTTTGAATAGATTTTTCAAAATGTTTTTAAATCTGTTTTCAAAATGTTTTAGCTTTCAAAAATCATGTTTTCAAAAATGTTTTCAAACTTTGTTTTAGCCTTGAAATATTCCTCTATTCTGATTTTAAAAACTTCTATTTTTAAAACATCAAAACTTATTCTGATTTTAAATATTACTTATATAATTGACGGTCTATATCAATTATATATATATATATATATATATATATTTAAAATAATGTTTTATATTCATTCTCTATCTCAAAATATTGTTTACACACTTTATTTTGCTTCAGAGAAGTTTCAACTTGTTTTAAATTCAAATGCTTTTACAAAACAACATCTCTACAATTTTGAACTGAGGGATGTCGACATATGGGGATACCCCATGTCGACATGGTGACAGTTGGATTCAAAATTCAAATTTCAAAAGAAGTGTCCATTCGTTCAAAAAACCTTTGGCCAATGGTTATGACTATTGTGCATCTATATAAAGGCTTCCAAAACGAATTTTTTAATAACTAATTTTCTTATCTTCTTCACTCTTTCTTCTCCACCATTCCATATCATAAAACTTCATATTTTCAAGGTCGTGCCATCATTCTGCCAACTTTTCAATTTAGATACTCTCTCTATTTGATTCTCCATTATTCTACTAAAGATCAAAGTGCTATTCAGAGTTATAGGGTTAATTTGTATTCAAAAAGTTCATAGAGTCTATCCATTCAAAAGGATTGTTATTAAGAAGTGTTAGGGTGATCTTGTGTCCCGTAAATCAAGAGAGTTTACCCCAGACTCGAAGATAGGAGGGTTCCTCAAGGCCTTAGAAATTGAGGGTTGTAATTTGGATATTGGCTTATAAAAATCTGTACAAGGATATTGCCTTGGTGCAGGACTGGATGTAGGAGGATTCCGAACCAGTATAAAATCCGGCATGTTCTTTCCTTTTACTTGCTTTACTTTACTATTTGCATTTGTTATATGTTCTGTGATCATTCTGTGTCAGAATTCTGTTTAGATTTGTGTTGAAAGTTTTAATTTAGTCATATAGTTCATATATTCTTTAAAACACTATTCACCCCCTCTCTAGTGTTATTTCTGCCTTAAGATCCTTAATCCGCATCCCCAACAATTGGTATCGGAGCATTGGTTTTCATTATTTTCATAATTTGATTGAAAAGTTTTAATGGCACAACACACTAATAATGTCACTCCTGTCGCCACTACTTCTGTCAACACAAGCACTAACACTAGTTCATTTGTAGAGGGTCAGTCTACTGTCAGATCACCACTTTTTAATGGCAGTAATTATGCATATTGGGCATGTAGGATGAAAATTTATTTACAATCCATAAGTTTAGATACTTGGAATATGACACAAATTGAATATGTTGAACCAACTACTAATTTTGCTCAGTGGACTACTGAGGAAAAGACGGTTGCACAAAACAATTCTAAGGCTATGAATATACTATTTTGTTCACTAGATAGGAATGAGTTTAATAGTCTCTGTTTGTAAGTCTGCATTTGAAATCTGGAAAACTTTGCAAGTAACTCATGAAGGAACAAGCAAAGTAAAACAGACTAAAATTTCCATATTAACTAACCAGTTTCAATTGTTTAAAATGCATGAAAATGAGTCCATTTCCGACATGTATTGTCGATTTCAAGACATTGTACACTCATTGATTGCTTTAGGAAAGGGTTTCTCAGAAGAAGATCAAGTCAGAAAAATACTCAATTCACTCACTCCAGAATGGGATCAAAAGACACTTACTATTGAAGAGGAAAATGATGTTAGTCAAATGAAGATCGAAGAGTTAATCGGTAATCTAATGTCTTATGAAGTTCAACTACAAGGGAGAAAAGAATCTAAGGCAACAGAAAAGAAATCGATCGCATTCAAAGCAACAACTGGAGATTCAGAACAAGAGAGTGATGAAGAAATTGCTTTCATGACCAGAAATTTCAGGAAATTTCTGAAGTATAGAAAGATGAATAACTTTAAAAGAAATGATCAAAGAAATTCCAGAAATACTTCAGAGAACTGCGACAACAACAATAATGGTGATAGATGCTATAACTGCAACAAAACAGGGCACTACAAGATGGATTGTCCATATCCAGACAAACAAACATTTCAACCAAACAACAAGCAACCAAAGAAAAGAAAGAAGGCATATGCAGCAACTCTTGATGATTCAGATTCATCCAGTGATGACGAGAAGAAAACTGATAATTCAAATCTGTGCTTCACAGCTATTCTCGAAACGGAAGACGATCGGAGTTTGGATCTAAAAATAGGTACGCATTTATTTTGATTTTATTGGATGTTTGCTTGCTTTGATTTTGTTTGCAATTCCTTGAATTTTTAAATTCAAAATCACCCTTCGAAATTTGAATTTTTAAATTCAAAATAATATTATTTTAATAATATTTTAAATATTAAAATATTTTAATATTATTATATTTAATATTATTACTGGAATTATATATAGATATAGAATATAGATTAGTTTTCTTAGGATTTTAGGAATTTATTAGATTTTAGAAATAGACACCTCCTTTCAAATTCAACAGGCACATGTCGACATGCCATGATACCCCATGTCGACATGCCTCTCAGAAATTTGATTTCAAAATTTGAATTCAAACTTTTGAATTTCCCTCCACCTTTTCACTTACTTCAAAACTCTGAAAAGACACCTCTTGACCAGAGAACATGACTTTAGAGAATCTATTTAATATACTTCTCGTATCATCTCTTTTCACTTTAATTCTCATAATTCAAACTTTCTTCATTATCTTCTACTCCTCTCAAACACTCAACAATGGCTTCCTCAAGTAACCCATCAACTATGAGGCTGCCCAAATCCATCAAAAATGATCTTTTCAATGACCCCGGAGGCTATCAAAGCTTACATAAGTTATGTAAACTATGGTAAAGTCAATACGGGAAAATTTGCTATTTTTGATGATTTTTCTTCTTATGAAATCGATCAACTTTTTGAAGAAAACTCCATTCTTAACTTGATTGATAACAAGCAAAATGATTTCGTTTGTTATCCAAACCTTATCAAAATGTTTTATGCAAACCTAAACCGTGGATTTTATAATGGAAATGAAGATCAAATTTGGAGTAGTGTTAAAGGAACACTTATTGTTTTGGATTCCGATATTTTGGGTACTATTTTGGGTTGCAAGTCTACCAGTATGAATCTCTCGGAATTTCAAATCAATGAAACCGATCGAGAGACTTTTCATCACATTTTTTAAAGCGATGACCACATGGATTTTAAGAATCGCTTTTTCCGTCCAAAAGCAAGAATTGTTAACCTTCTTATTCAACACACAATTATACCTAGGTCGGGAAACTACAATAATCCCACCTCAAAAGTGTGTAAAGCTCTTTTTGCTATTATTGGAAAATATGATATTAATTGGGCACAAACTATTTTGGATGAGTTAAGACCCAAAAATTTTAATATGGAAGAAAACACTTTTTATCATGGAATTTACCTTATTCGGATTTTCAATTATTTTGGTGTGGATGTTAAAAAGGAAGAGTTTGTAAGTAGAAAAGTGTTCAATCATGGGAACATTTCTCTTATGAAAATCCCATTTATGTTTCAACCATATGAAACACTTGCCGAAAAGGAAGAGAGACTTGCTCATGAAGAGATGGAAGAAGAGGAAGAAGAAGAGGAAGAAGAAGGGGAAGGAATGGAAATTGAAGAAGAAGAGGAAGATGAAGAAACATCTTTGGAAAGTATAGAGTATCCACATACCCCCGCCAATCTGTCCAACAAAACCATACTCAAGAACCAAAAGATACTTGCCCAAAACCAAAAGGTTCTTAAAAGATCTATTAGCAAGAAAATGGATAAAATCTCTACCAAGATCGACAAGTTCTTTGGGAAGATAGGCAGGAAACTTGGCTTGTCCTCATCATCATCTTCATCAAACTAATCCTAGCCATTATCTCTCTAGCTATCATTTATCTATCTTTGTATTTTCTACTTTTTCAGTTAAGATTATGTAATGTTAACTAATATAAGTAATGCTATTTCATTCTCTATTTTCCAGCTTTATATATCTCTGTTAGTTATTTATTTTAAGTTTATATAGGTTAGTTATTTATTTTAAGTTTATATAGATCCTCTAATACAAAAATAAACTTAGAAATCAAAAATAACTCAACTTGGTCATTCTGTCTGGACCATGTCGACATGCCCCATCCCCCCATGTCGACATATAACAGTCAGAAAGTAGTTACAATTTCTAATTTCAAATTCTTGTAACTACCAAATGACAATTCATTTTGAACGACCAATAACTCCTATAAATACCTATTTCTTCTAGAAAAAAATTCTCTACCTCCAATTCTATTCATACTTCAACTTATTTCTTAAATTATGGCTTCTCCAGTTAAGAATTTAAGTAAAAATCTTAAAGAAACTCTTACTTTTTTCAAGAATATTCTCTCTTTTATACTTAGAAATCAAAGGCACTTAGAATTAAGCCAAATGCAGATGATCAAAGAGCAAGAGAAACACTTCGACGCACTTCGTTGGATGATCTCAAGCCTTAGCAAAGACGAACCCGAAGCAAATCCACCAGTCACTCTCGACAAAGATAATTGGGATGCTATCAAAACTGATCCTATCTTTGGAGAAGATGGATGGGTGGAAGTCCCAAGGAATGTCTGATCATTATGTATGTATGTATGTATGTTTGTTTGATTTGATTTGATTAGGATTTGATTGAATTGTTTACTTAAGTTTGATTTGGATTTGGTTTGTATATAACTTCATATACTATACATGATTGGTTTGCTATGTATGATATTGATTTGATTGCCAATTTACACTTATATATGCTCACACACTTGATCACTTACACACACTTGATCACTTACACGTTCACTTTACACTTTTATTCTATATATACTTTAGAACAGGTAAATCTTTTATTCCTTTTTGTTGATGACAAAGGGGAAGAAAGTTATAAAAATATATGTGCTTGGTGTAAGGGGGAGTCATGGAATAAAGGGGAGTTGTAGTTTTAAGAAGAAGTCACGGAGTAAGGGGGAGTTATGGGGAGTTATGGTATGGTAAGAATATTTTATAAATAAAGATTGTCATCATCAAAAAGGGGGAGATTGTTAGGAACTGAGTTGATGATGTTTTGATGACAACAACCTTATATAGTTATTATATTTTACTTTATAAAATATATACTAACATTTTCATATAGATATATATATATGTATATATATGTATGTGTATATATATATATATGTATATAGGAAGTATATGCAGGTATTATCGAAGACTGATCAGTATAAAGACTCAAGCATCAAGCTGAAGATTAGAGATTCAAGATTCAAGACTCTAGAGAATCAAGATTTCAAGATCTCAAGATAAGTGTCTAGTATTTTGTTAAAACTTCATAATAGCACTCTCATCTTTCTTCCAATTTTCTTTTGGGATGGAACCCAATTTCTATCGAAACCAGTGGCTTACAAACCCACGACAAGTAGCTTACAAACCTACGACAAGTGGCTTACAAACCCACGAAAATCAAAATCATTTAAACTACTTTGTACAAGTTCTCGAGTCCTATGGAGGAGCTCTGTAGGAAGGTTCTTGCAATTTCAGTTTGAATAGATTTTTCATAATGTTTTTAAATCTGTTTTCAAAATGTTTTAGTTTTCAAAAATCATGTTTTCAAAAAAAAATTCAAACTTTGTTTTAGCCTTGAAATATTCCTCTATTCTGATTTTAAAAACTTCTATTTTTAAAACATCAAAACTTATTCTGATTTTAAATATTACTTATATAATTGACGGTCTATATCAATTATATATATATATATATATATATATTTAAAATAATGTTTTATATTCATTCTCTATCTCAAAATATTGTTTACACACTTTATTTTGCTTCAGAGAAGTTTCAACTTGTTTTAAATTCAAATGCTTTTACAAAACAACATCTCTACAATTTTGAACTGAGGGATGTCGACATATGGGGATACCCCATGTCGACATGGTGACAGTTTGATTCAAAATTCAAATTCAAAAGAAGTGTCCATTCGTTCAAAAAACCTTTCGCCAATGGTTATGACTGTTGTGCATCTATATAAAGGCTTCCAAAACGAATTTTTTAACAACTAATTTTCTTATCTTCTTCACTCTTTCTTCTCCACCATTCCATATCCATAAAAATTCCTATTTTCAAGGTCGTGCCATCATTCTGCCAAATTCTCAATTTAGATACTCTCTCTATTTGATTCTCCATCATTCTACTAAAGATCAAAGTGCTATTCAGAGTTATAGGGTTAATTTGTATTCAAAAAGTTCATAGAGTCTATCCATTCAAAAGGATTGTTATTAAGAAGTGTTAGGGTGATCTTGTGTCCCGTAAATCAAGAGAGTTTACCCCAGACTCGAAGATAGGAGGGTTCCTCAAGGCCTTAGAAATTGAGGGTTGTAATTTGGATATTGGCTTATAAAAATCTGTACAAGGATATTGCCTTGGTGCAGGACTGGATGTAGGAGGATTCCGGACCAGTATAAAATCCGGTGTGTTCTTTCCTTTTACTTGCTTTACTTTACTATTTACATTTGTTATATGTTCTGTGATCATTCTGTGTCAGAATTCTGTTTAGATTTGTGTTGAAAGTTTTAATTTAGTCATATAGTTCATATATTCTTTAAAACACTATTCACCCCCCTCTAGTGTTATTTCTGCCTTAAGATCCTTAATCCGCATCTCCAACATTTTCATCTTAGATTTTATTGGATTTGAAATTTTACTCGGTATGGATTGGTTGGCTAAGTACAAAGTTGTGCTCGATTGCGAAAATAAAACGATATCTTTATGGAGCGTCTTTGGGAAAATCATAGAAATAGCTTGTAAAGGTCCTAGTCCAGGAAGGGATAGTTTTCTTTATGCTTTAGAAACATCCCAGAACAGGATTAGAAACAATACCCATTATTAAAGAATTTGCAAATGTATATGAGGAAGTAAAAAAGTTTGCCCCCACATCGAGAAATCAAATTCCGTATCGATTTAGTTCCTGGTGCGATGCCAATTAAACAACAAGATAGAAGAATGGATCTGAAAGAATGGGATGAGTTGAATAACCAGACCCAAGAGCTATTAAAGAAAGGATTGATAAGACCCAGCCGTTCAAGTTGGGGATCGGCTGTAGTTTTTGTTGCTAAGTCGGATGGATCATTGAGATAGACAAACGAGATCTAAATAAGCAAACCATTAAGAACAAGTATCCTTTACCCCAGATAGACGGCTTGTTTGACCAGTTACATGGAGCTTGAGTTTTTTCTAAAATGGACCTAGCTACAGGATTCCATCAGTTAAGGATCGCAGAAGATTGCATCCATCTTACTGCATTCAAAGGTCCGAATACTTTCTATGAGTGCTTGGTTATGCCTTTTGAGCTGACTAATGCACCCCGCTTATTTTGTTGACTTTATGAATAGAGTGTTTAGAGGTGTGCTAAAAAATTCGTGTTAGTCATTATCGATGATATATTTGTCTATTCAAAGACAAAAGAAGAATACGTAAGGCATCAAGAAGCTGTGTTGGAGATATTGGGGAATAATATGCTTAAAGCCAAACTCTCAAAGTGTCATTTTTGGTAAAAGGACGTAAGATTCCTTGGACATACAATATCAAGGGATGGAATTTCAGTAGATCCAAGGAAAGTTGCAGCCATTCAAGATTGGAAGCAGCCACAAACTCCTAAAGAGATTCGTAGCGTCTTAGGTTTGGTAGGATATTACAGAAGATTCGTTCAAGACTTCTCTAAGTTTTTCTATCGCCTAACGAAGTTAACAATGAAGGATGCTAAATTTATCTGGACTCCTAAATGTAAAGAAGCATTCCAATAACTAAAAAAGAAATTGACAACTGCTTAAATGAAAATAGTGGATTGACCGTTTTTACAGATGCTTGTGGAGAAGCAGTTAGTGCAGTTTTAAGATAATAGGGGAAGGTGATTGCTTGCGCAAGTAGACAGCTAAAGACGCATGAGAAGAATTATGCAACACACGACCTAGAATTATTAGTCATTGTGTTCACTCTAAAGATATGGAGACATTATTTGCTGGGTAAGAATCTTTCATAGTTTATTTTGATAAAACTTTGAATTGACCTTAGTAAATAATATTCCATCTTTTAGGTGAAAAATTCGAACTCTTCACGGACCACAAATCTTTGAGATATCTTTTCACCTAGAAGGATTTGAACATGAGACAACAATGCTGGCTAGAATTTCTCGCGTCATATGATCTAGATATTCTATATACACCCGGAAAAGCCAACGTAGTAGCTGATGCATTGAGTATGAAGTTAGCTACTATTACTTATTTGCTAGTAACTCCAACTCTTTCGGAAAGAATTGCCAGTAAACAGGAAGAAGATAAACGGTTTGAGAAATACATTAAAGCAGCCGAAGAAGGAAGAAATTCAAGCTTTAAAATAGATAACCATAGAGTATTGTGGTTAAATGGAAGAATTTGTGTTCCAGATGTTGAAAATCTTAGGCAAGAAGTACTAGCTGAACGCTGCATAGCCAAACTTAGCATTCATCCAGGGATTCTAAGATGTACAAGGATATGAAGCGTACATTTTGGTGGAAAAGTATGAAGAGGGATAGATCTATCTATGTCAGCCGTTGTGAAAATTGCTTAAGAATCAAAAGTGACCAACATTAGATGGCAAGATTACTTCAGCCTTTAGAGATTTCTGCTTGGAAGTGGGATCAAATATCCATGGATTTCATTGATGACTCACCTCGAATAAGGAAAGGAAATGAAGGCATTTGGGTTATCATAGACCGATTAGGCAAAAGTGCACACTTTATTCCAGTTAAGCCAACAAAAACTGCAGCAAGCCTTGCAGATATGTGTGTGTGTGTGTGTGTGTGTGTGAAGGAGATTGTCCGATTGCATGGAGTTCCGAGCAGTATAGTAAGCGATCGTGATCCAATCTTCACTAGTCAATTTTGGGAAGCACTGCAGACAGCTTTGGGAACAAAGCTGAATATAAGCATTGCATATCACCCCCAAACTGACGGACAGACGGAAAGAGTCAATCGCGTTTTAGAATATCTTTTGAGAGCATGTATTCTAGACTTTGGAGGCTCGTGAGAGAATCATTTACATTTGTAGAGTTCTTCTATAATAATAGCTATCAAGCAAGTATCGACATGGCACTGTATGAAGCTTTGTATGGTCATCCATGTAAATCGCCAGCATGTTGGATAGAAACCGGAGATCAGTTAGTGCTTGGTCTAGATATGATACGAGAAGCTTCAGAGAAAGTTGATATGATTAGAAAGAAGCTAAAATAAGCCTAAAGTAAGAGTTATGCAGACTGAAGGCGTAGAAATCTAGAATTCTCATTTGGAGATTCTGTCTTTTTGAAAGTCTCTCCAAGAGGAGTAGTAAGATTTAAAAGAGATGGAAAGTTAGCACCTCAATATATTGGACCTTTTTCCATTCTCTAACGAATCGTACCACTAGCTTATCGAGTACAATTGCCCGAAAGATTGTCTGGTGTACACAATATTTTTCTCGTATCACATTTACGGAAGCATGTATATAACCCAAAACAAATCATAGAAACAGTTGCACAGGATGACTTGGAAATAGAACCAAACTTAGCGGTCATTAGAAATCCTATTCGAACCGTGGATCAAGATTAGAAACGATTAAGAAGGAAGGTTGTAAGGTTGGTAATAGTTCAATGGAGCGGGATGTTGATGATTGCACATGAGAAACAGAATATAGAATGAGAAAAGCATATACTGAGTTTAGGATCGATGTATAGACTTTATCTATCGTTTGAGTGTATTCACCGCATGTGGTGTAGTCGCTTATTGTATATATTTCATCTTATTGAATATATATTTCCTTTTGAGCTATTTTCTTCTTATTCGATTTCGAGTACGAAATTTTTTTAAACAAGGGAGAATGTAACGACCCAAAATTTAACCACTTCAAAGTATAATATTTAAAGTGATTTTAAATATAAAATATTAAAGATTTTATGATTCAAACAATATTAGATAAGATTTGAAAATAGAAATATACATAAATATAGTAACATTTGCTTATATCGACAAAAGTGACAAAATCTCGATTTCAGAAAAAGTAAGTTTAAATGGTTTAATGAATTATTCTAATTTATTTATGAGTGTTTATATTTTTAATAACATTATAAATTTTTTTTTTAAATTTGGTTTACATAAATAAATATTTTAACTAAAACGTCAAAATATGGCCGTAAAATATTTTATCAAAAATCAACGTTTTGTCGATTTAAAGTTGTCGCAACGTTGTTGCACCTTTATGTACAGAATTTAATAAATATATTAACATATAAAGATAGTTACAGTTAACTAAACATGGTTACTTTTAATAATCACAGTTAGAAAATTGTAGAAAGTAATTAGCAAAAGTAAACTAAAAAGGACAAAACACATGTCACATCAAATGTGATATAAAGTAAAGAAATGTGTTATAAAGTAAAATAATCATTCTTATTTTTACTTAAATCTTAAATATTTGAATTTTAAAAGTGTGATGTGATGTGGATGGAAAGTTTTGAATTAAATAGGTTCACTTAATTCTTAAGGAAGGTTATTTAAGTTAAAACACAAATCTGTATTTTAGTCTCAAATATTTTCTATAAATATCCATCCACTTCTTCTTCACTTTTACACCATTTCTTTTCTACTTTCTCAAGCTCTCTTACCTCCTTTAATAGCTTCTTTCTATAATTAAACAATGCCAAGATATTTTTAAAAAATAAAACAAAGGAAAATATCAATAAAAACTTCGTCTGAACCACTTCAAACTCCTCCTCCTCCCTCTCATTGCTCACGGCTCCCTCTTCCTCCATTAATCATGGTTGAGCTCTCCTAACCTTTCCCAAGCCAAGTTGAGCCGTCCAAGTCTAAATATTCAAGGAATCGTAAGCTAAAAACGTCGAGCAGCGAAGCTATAGCCGATTTTCCGTTCCAAAAACCAAACAAAGTGAGAACTCTAAATTGTTAAGTAGGAAATATTTACATAATGTTTTGCAAGTTATAAATGTTTTTTTGGAAGATAATAATGATGTTTGATAAGTGTTTAAAAAGAAAGCAACCATATTTATGTCATTTGCAAAAGTTAGTAAGCAAATGTGTACATAAATGACAATCATGTGACATTGTAATAAAAAGGTTGTTAAATTGATTTGCAAGTTCATATGACATGTTAGAATATGTTAAAATGGTTATAATTTTTTTGGTTGTTTATTAGTTGTAAATTGAATATACATGTTGAAACAAGTCACGGATTTACACGACGTATAATCATATGAAAATCATTTTTCAAAAGATATGAAATGTGATATGGAATCATTTATACCTTTTAAAAATGTTTGAATATGCTTTATAAATGATTTCTAAGTGTTTAAACTTATCTCGGCAAAGTTTGGATATGAATCTCAAAATAAACCTAAAATTTGACACGTCGCGTAACGATAGTTCGTGTTTTCACGTCAAAAGTTCAAATAAACATACGAAGTGGAAGATAGTTCTGAATTTTTCGAAGTAAGAATTTTCCGAATCCTTATATCCATATCTTTCATATAAATAAAGAAAATCAAGATTTCATTTTGCATATTTTGAAATATGGCAAAATCAACCGGAAATGACCGAAACATGTTAAATGTAGTAAGGTTAAGTGAGTCATTCCTAATTAGGCTATGATCATCCCCTTTCTAGATATATTTCTTCCCGTTATGACATTAAGGATGTAAATTAATGTGGATGTATGCGAAAAGAGCTCTCGGATAAAGGTCGGTAACGATCGGGAGATGACATATTTGGTACTATCTAGTTATAGTGATAGGCTGGTCTTGTGTTGGTAGAGGAGCTTTGTGATGGTTCCTCGAGACATCCATCTAGAGGTGTACCTATCGAAAGGTAGTCCCTTCACCTGGTCATTTGTATGGATATCCATTCTCCAATAAGAACTTGCGGTTTTGTTTGTAGAACCTAGTATGTTGGAATTTAAATGGTAACAATTTCAACTAAGATTAATAAGTTTATTTGCAAGTGTTTTCAAGAATGTCATTAAAAATAATATCCCAAATTTTACGTAATAAAGAGTTTTGGTTATCATAAGGTAAAAACTCATTCCATGTTTATGTGCAGCGCGCTCTTATGAGATACTTTTTTATTTTCAAAACATCATACTTTGAGTTCTCACACCAGTCGCATGACTGACCTAGAGTTTGTTTTTTCCTTTAAACTCTGAGTGCCCTATTTTTTGGGCAGCCGTGTAGTCAGGATACCTTAGGAGCATTTTGGAGCATGTTGGGGAGCATTTTGGAGAAGTCTTTTGGAGTATGAAGCTGAAGTACCTTATGTAGATATCTACCCAGTTTCCGCTGTGTTACGTAGTATGTATTTTCCAACATATGTACGGATAGACATAACTATCTCGCTGGACTTGTATTTGATTCTGATCATTTAGGTATAATTAAAATGTTGAATGCGATGTGAGATTCTATTATCGTGTTATTTTTTATCTTTATTATCTTTTACACCCCTGATAATCTGCCTTCCCGGCACTTGGATTTACGGCACGTGAATACCGTAGATGTATTAGTGTCATTTCCCAAGGGTCGAGGAGACGGGTCGTCACAGCGGTATTTTAGTAGTGAAGCAGAATCAAACACCGTTCCGTTAGTAGTTAGTCACACTCAATAGCTATGTTAAAATATTGTTTATTGTTAAAAAATGTATTTTGAGAAGAAATTAAGATTTCGATTATTTGGTTGAGTTTGTTTCTGCTTCCGCATTTATTTGGAATTTTGGTCGGCTTCGATTTCTGATATTTGAAAACCAGACTAACCAATAAAATTGAGTATAAATTAAACTATTCCAAGGACCATAGTTATCAATCCTAATATCTTTCTTTAATAATAATGGTAATACCGTTGGTGTCATACTTTTTTGATGCCGGCATGAACAACCAAAAATATCCCTCTGTAGATATTATCAAATCCCTTAAACATAAGACCTAATAAATAAACTCACTTTACAAATTCAAAATGTTCCTCTACAATTATTAACAAACCTTATTATCACTTAAAAATAAGATCTAATAAATACTTTATTTTACAAATTCAAAACGTCTATTTATAAGTATTTTCAAATCTTAATCACTTTAAAATATGATCTAACAAATAAACTTATTATACACATTTGTTTTTTATTAATCAATAATAAAAATAGAAATTCAAACTACCAAAAAAATAGATATTCGAAATTAAAAATTAAAATCTAAAAAAATTACACACGATTTCAGTGCAAAACATGATTTAATATTTGTGTTTTTATGGATGTATTGAAACATATACAATTAGTAGAAAACAACTCACGCACGAAGCATGTGCGTTAACGCCTCTAATATCAAATCTTAATATCACTTGAAAATATGATATAACAATTAAATTTCTTTTAAAAATTCAAAACATCTATCTATAACTATCATCAAATCGTAGTATCACTTAATATTAGGATCTAAAAAATAAAATTTCTTTATAAATTCAAAATGTTCATCTACAAATACTAATAAATCTTAATATCATTTAAAAATTAGATCTAACAAATAAACTTTCTTTGCAGATTCGTTCTTTATTAATTAATAATATAAATAAAAATTCAAACTGAACAAATTAGATGCTGCAACCTAGAAATAAAATTCAAACTAAAAACAAATGATTTCAACACAAAGAAATGGTTGAATATTTCTGCAAATCATTTCTCTTGAATATGTTTGAATATTATTATTTATATTATTATTTTAACAAAACTATTTTTCTTTCAATTTATCTTAATATTTTTAAAAGAAAAGAAGTAGTTAGGTTTTAGAAATTAAAGCACCATCATGTGTATACATATATGTATGCGTCCACACACAGAGAGATATATACTCAATCAATTGTTTCTGTATCATGTTATGTTAGCAACCACATAACCTAGATTATTTAGTCAACATCAAACTAACCAAAATGAACAAGTAATTTTTCGATTTGGTTGGTTTAAATTTTGTATAACACCAGTATGGTTTAGTTTAGGGGTGGGCACGGTCGGTTAACCAAACCGATCAGTTAATTAACCGATTTAACCGTCCATTCGGTTAACCGAACCGACCATAGATTTGGACGGTTCACCCGTCCAAATTTAACCGCGGTTAACCACATTTATGTATTGGTTAGCTGGTTAACTGAAAACTGGTTAACTATGGTTAACCGAAAATTTAATCACGGTAAACTGGAAAAACTAGCCATATTCCACTACATATTACTATTACCTAACTATTATAAGCATTAACAGCAGATATACATGATATTGATAAAGTATCAATAGACTAACACTATAGCACAACACATTCAGCCCTAACCCACACTCAGCACACTAGCACATGAACTCAAGCAGTCGGGCATATTACATAAAAGTTCGTAGTAATGCATAATTACATAATGCATATTACATAACATTACATATCAGACTGCTTATTAACACATAATAATATGATACTCATTAAGTTCATACCAAACTACAAATTTGACACTACAAACTATCTATCACAGCAACAACAAGGCAGCAACAAGAAGTCAATACTTCATATCTAATTAGCCATGTTTTCTGCAATGTGAACAGCAAGAATCATAAAGTTTGAATAAAGGAATGGAACATAGGTAAGGAAAAACTGAAATATGAAACATAGAAACAGCAAAAATTATAACAATGCGTGAACTAAATCTACATTCAAATTCAAAGATGGCTCATTATAATTCAGAGACGAAAAACATGGAAAACGCAAATAATGTTGCATGTAGTGATTTTGTTTGAAAAGAAGTTAAAAGAAGGTAAAGAAGTTGAAAATTACAGTCATAAAGCATGCATGTTGGCTATAAGGTATCAACACATGCCAAAGAAAGAACATGACATGAATTGAACAATTTTATCAACAAACAGACAATATTTGACCATTTGCACAACATTATTCTCCATACAAAGAAGTTGAAAATTACTATCATAAAACTTGCATGTTGGCTAAAAAACATATGCAAATCCGGAGATGGTTCGTTACAATTCAAAAACGAAAACAAAGAAAATTCAGACGATGCATATAGTTTTCAGGCTTTGATCTCAGGAGAAGCCTCCTCTTTCGGTGAAGGTTTAAAATTTAAAGCCTCTAAAGTCTTGTAGAATTCTTTGGGAAAACAGCAAGAATTATGAAGTAAGAGTTATGAATAGCAAAAATTATACCAAACAACAATACAATATAAATAGTAAGAATTATGAAATTGAAGTGAGATTTATAACGATGCAAAAAATATGAAGCAAACTCTATAGCCAAACAAGTCAATGATAATGGGTATTTTATGTAATGACTAAATAATTTACAAACCAAAGAAATACAAATATTACCTGAAAATACTACATCATAATAATTCATATACTGCATTTATTTATATAACATATCACAGATGACAGATTCACATACATGTTGAATTTATTTATTTATAGAAACTAAATTTTTTTTACATAGAAACTGAATTATCAATATATAAATGTAACATTTCATATAGTCATATACTTGATTTTTGTATTGAATTAGCAGTAGTACAGCATACTGAACTAGCCAGTAGTAGTCCAATTCAGATATTCAATATACTAGATAGATAATAATATATGATTCAGGATTCAATAATTCATGTAGTACTGGATATATATGATTCACGACTAAGCTACTTCAAATTCAATAATTCATGTATACCTCTAAATTAAATATGTGCATTATGCGATATGTAGTGCTTGCAGGTAACAGCAACAACAAGAATAGGAATTCAGTAGCAAACTTGCAATTATTATAAATAATTACTTAACTAGTAAATAACAATCTAGATTCTAACATCTTCAAAATTCAAATAACTAGTATCTCGATTCACGAAAGTAGAACAACCAGAAATAACTTTAATTCATGCTCACATGCTTTCTCTTCCTTACCGTCGATCTCGATGCCATGTTTTCGGCAATAGTTGAACCGTTGAAGGCTAGCACTTAACACTAATCAACGGCATCATCTTTCGATCTGGGAGGTTTCACCTAATTTTTATTGACGAATAGATTTAGGGTTTTTGATTCCTTGGTGTTTTTTATTTTGTTTTATGAATAGCATTAGCTATCTCGGTGAGGCACAAAAGAAACAGAGATTAGGAATATCAGTTTAGTAATGGCTATAGGCAATTGGGCTATGTTAGGTTAAAGGCTCGGCCATTTATATTAAAGAAATGATCAGTTGATGGTTAACCGACCGATCTAATTTTCGTTAACCGAATCAAAAATATTTGGTTGAGGTTAGTCGGTTAACCAATGATGTCGATTAACCGATTTTATCAGTTAAGTCGTTTCGGTATTGGTCGGTTAAATGTCCACCCTTAGTTTGGCTCATTTTTTGTTTTTTGAATTTTTAATTTTATTTTAGTATTTCTTTTTATTGGTTTCAAACCAAATCAAACATTTTACTCATCCATACCATCAGGATCGAGTTCCCTTGAGCCCTACGATCTGAACCATTAGGTTAATCACGATAGAAAGGTTCAACCCCTAAATAATTCATAAAATGTTAGTAAAATAATTTTTTTAATCAATGTATTATGCATATCATTAGTTAAAAAATGTAACTTAATCGTGAAATTTTTTTCTTCAATTCAATGTTATTACAAAAGTGTTGATTCATAGGTTTTGATTCATGACACAAGCTTCAGAGATCATGAGACGAACTACAAAGAGAATACTATACAAAGGCGACAAAAAGAGAATAAAAGTATATTTTGCACTACAAAGGAGACAAGACTACAATTCAGAGATTAGTATTAATATTTTATTACATTGAGTCTTAGAATATTGTTAAAATCATTTCTCAAGTAGTCACACACACATACAAATAGTTGTATATTGTTTTATGCTTGAAAAAATATGATCTGTGCACATAACATCAGGACGGTCGACCGACCAGTAAACTCGGCTAACCGAACCTGTTATTAGCGCACAGATATGCTCTGTTTTGTGCACGATTTTAAACTCAGCTGACCGGCCAGAATTCTCAGTTAACCGACCTGGAAATAACGGCTATTTTTCTGAAAAGTTACGATCAATCGTGAAGAGGAATCGCCTTCAATCCAAGAGATATGGTCACAACCTTTGATTGAAACTTTTCATGAAAGATTGTAACTATTCTACAACTATATAAACATGTTTAATTCATTCCTACAATAACCAATTCTTGTTTATAATTCTGAAATCTATTCTCTATTTATTTCTATAAATAAAAGCATTCATTCTCATTCAATATCGCTAGAATCTCTGAATTAATTTATATACTTCGATTCTACGAGATTATCCTCCTTCTAAATCTTCACACACACTACATATTCTTGAGAATTTGATTATAGGAAAATTGTGCTATCAAAAGACAATCCGTGTTATTCAGAACACACTCGCCAACAAATTATTTGTATTAAGTTGAAGTCCTCTTCGGCTGTTGAGGCGGAAAGATTCCTGTTCGGCTGCTCAGGTGTGGTATACCTATTCCTCCGGGTTAAGTGAGGGGTTTAGTCTAAATCCAGAAGATATTCTGGGACTGGACGTAGAACGGGAAGTTTGAACCAGTATAAAAATTCCTGGTGTGCTTACTTTAATTCTTATTTTACTGCTATTATCAGTTTCCGCATTTATATATTATATTACACGATCCTTAGTACTGCACGCACACTTTCATTTGGTAACAGAGCCTGGTATTCTAGAGATCGTAACAACATCCTAGAATAAATGGCTACAAAGAGATCTAGTCAAGGCAATTAGAAGAGGAAGAGCAATAAAGAAAAATCAAAGGAGCAAACAAACAAATGCTTCATGGCAAAAGATAATGAGGTTAATGATCTAACTTTTGATGATATGATAGAAATAAATTTAGAACTTCTAGACACTTTAAAAAGTCTCAAAAGAAAATATAAGGAAGCTCTAGAAAATCATAAGAAAGCAGAATTTGAAAGAGATATGCTTAAAGACGAGAAGAAAATATTAGAAGAAGAACTTGAGAAAATTCAAGATTCACTCTTTGACAATTCTCAACTCGCTCTATTAAGTCAAGAAATAGAAGCTCAAAAAGAAAAGAATAATGATCTAGCTTCTAAGAATTATGAGTTAAAAACAAAAATTAAAATTGTTGAGTTAGATAACACTAGTCTCAAAACTAACCTTGATGACATTAGTAAAAATATTTTCAATTTTAACAAAGGGAGAGAAAATTTATCCAGGATTATTGAAAATTCTCAACCTGCTTCAAATAAGAAGGGATTAGGTTATGTTAAGAATTCAAAAGCTCACAATGATAAAAGTGGTTTAGGATATAATAAAACTGATCGTAGAAATAGCACTAGATATATTTTCATGTATAGTAAAAATGATAGTACTAGTACTAAATTTCGAGTAAAACCTAAATCCAATTTTTATAGAAATTCAAATACTACTATGACCTATAATGTTGATAATTTCTTTAGAAGTACAAAATCATTAATAGGAAATATGAATAAAAATTATCTAAGTATATGGGTTCCTGTTAATTGGAAAAATAGAGAAAAATACATTGATGAATATTTTGATATGGTAGTTAATAATGAAAATTATATTTATAAATGTTCAACCACACCCAAATGGGTATGGTTTCCTAAAAATTAGGAAATTATAAGAACCTTGGGCATCGCATGCTTTAAATGTTAATTTTTTTTCTGATACCTTACATTATAAGTAGTAGTTATTTTGTTTTATATTGCTCTATGTTAACACTTATGTAAAATATATTTTATATCATCATATAAACTATTCTTTTTGTCGATGACAAAGGGAGAGAAAGATATTGCTCCCTAACACTATTTGCAGGAATAAACCATGCAAGCATAGATTAAGGGGGAGAAATATATAAAAGCTAACAAGTTTTTTGCAGAAAAGTCGACATATGTTCAGGGGGAGAATTACAATATATATTACTTCGTCACATAAGTATTGTCATCAATCAAAAAGGGGGAGAATGTTGATTCATAGGTTTTGATTCATGACACAAGCTTCAGAGATCATGAGACGAACTACAAAGAGAATACTATACAAAGGCGACAAAAAGAGAATAAAAGTACATTGTGCACTACAAAGGAGACAAGACTACAATCCAAAGATTAGTATTAATATTTTATTATATTGAGTCTTAGAATATTGTTAAAATCATTACTCAAGTAGTCACACACACATACAAATAGTTGTATATTGTTTTATACTTCAAAAAATATGATCTGTGCACATAACATCAGGACGGTCGACCGACCAGTAAACTTGGCTGACTGAACCTGTTATTAGCGCACATATATGCTCTGTTTTGTGCACGATTTTAAACTCAGCTGACCGGCCAGAATTTTCAGTCAACTGACCTGGAAATAGCGGCTATTTTTCTGAAGAGTTGCGATCGTTCGTGAAGAGGAATCACCTTCAATCCAAGAGATATGGTCACAACCTTTGATTGAAACTCTTTATGAAAGATTGTAACTATTCTACGACTATATAAACATGTTTAATTCATTCCTACAATAACCAATTCTTGTTTATAATTCTGAAATCTATTCTCTATTTATTTCTACAAATAAAAGCATTCATTCTCATTCAATATCGCTAGAATCTCTAAATTAATTTATCTACTTCGATTCTACGAGATTATCCTCCTTCTAAATCTTCACACACACTATATATTCTTGAGGATTTGATTATAGAAAAATTGTACTACCAAAAGACAATCCGTGTTATTCAGAACACACTCGTCAATAAATTATTTGTATTAAGTTGAAGTCCTCTTCGGCCGTTGAGGCGGAAAAATTCCTGTTCGGCTGCTCAGGTGTGGTATACCTATTCCTCCGGGTTAAGTGAGGGGTTTAGTCTAAATGCAGAGGATATTATGGGACTGGACATAGAACGGGAAGTTCGAACCAGTATAAAAATTCCTGGTGTGCTTACTTTAATTCTTATTTTACTGCTATTATTAGTTTCCGCATTTATATATTATATTACACGATCCTTAGTACTGCATGTACGCTTTCAAAAAGAATATTGTATTTTAGAAAATTAAATGAATTTTTTGATGTATTAATATAGAGATAAGAATAATATAGAAAAAATAAGAAAATAGGTGAGCAGAAACCAATTTACGGTTAATTGCATAAGATATTTTTTTTCAGGGAACTTTCGGCTCACATCCCTCTCTTATAAATAAATTAGGCTTACATCCCTCTATACTTTAAAATACAAATTACATCTCTATTTTTGTGCCTAGGCAAATACTCGTTATCGTAAATAAGTTAAATTGCAATATTAAAAACGTGATATATTTCAACAGATTTATCGAATTTCAATTTCCTTTTCACCATTAAATCATGAATTTTATTATCTTTCTATTAAGATCCATATATAATATGTTATGACAAATTTTTTTAATTAATAGCGGCAAATATTTGCCACACCCACGCAAATATTTGCCCATGCAACTCAGCCCGATATTTTGTTGCAACAACATCATCATTACAAAACATCGCAGTTCATATTTTGGTTTCATTTGCACCATGTTCTGCGTTCTGTTCCAAGTTTCCATACTTCACTTCCAACTTACATATTTTAGTCCTCATGCTTCATGGTCGAATCACTTTCAACTTAATCAATCTGCATTGCCTTTTCCCTATTTCTACCTCACCATGTACCTATAGTGCTGATTATTATGCATATGTAGTTAGTATCAACATGTTGCAAGTATCCACTCAGAAGGATTGTGCAACATAGCTTGTTCCCATGTAATTTATACCTCCATTTTGCAACATGCAACATGTCTTCTTGCAAGTAATCCATCTGTATTTTTCATGTGTCATGCCCCTTTATGTCGCTCCTTCATATTATGCGTAGAACAATCACACAATTCCATACTACACAACTCTTTACTTGAATTGCAATCCAAAGATGCATTAACAAAAACTCTTCATATCTGCAGTAAACCTCAACATTTTCTTAGCATCTCTATGATCTGTCTTAGCGCCTTCACGCAGCATCACCCGAATCACACCTTGTCTATTTCGCTTGCTTGGTCCTCTCCCTATTTCAAAAAATAAAATTGTTTGGCAAATATTTGCTTGGATAAATTTAGGAAAATATTTACCGGACAAATATTTTCCTTGAAAATATTAAAAAAAATTGTCAAAACATATCATATCTAGATCTCAATAGAAAGATACTAAAATTCATGATTTAATCGTGAAAATGAAATTGAAATCCGATAAATCTATTGAAAGATATCACATTTTTAACATTGCAAGTTAACTTCTCATTATAGCAGATATTTACGTGTGCGGACGATATAAATTATAGAGATTAAATTTGTAATGTTGAATTTGGAGTGGTGAAATTTATATTAAATTTAAAAAAAGGGACATGTCCCTAATTTACATTAAGAAAGTACTAAATAGGAACGTATCTCTATTAAACCGGTTGATTAAGTATCTCCTTCAAATTAACAATGATTTGAAGATTTTTTTATATATTAAATATGCAGCGTCTTTTTTTAGCTGTTGCGAACTAGGTCACTTTCTTTAAGATGATTCACGGCTTGACCTCAATGTACAAAGTTATCTATCGACTGCTCCGCTCTCAGGACAAAACAACCTATAAAATTTGGACAATTTGTTGTTTGCACTGCAGTAATTTTTTCTAGATATAGCACTTTCTGATTTAATTGCTTGTAAAGTATCTTAAAGGGAGAAAATGTAGAGGACAAAAAAGATGAAAGAAAAATTGTCTGAAATTCACATTTTCACCTTTTTCTATCTATCATTTAAACAGAAAAAATGAAAATTGTATGTGATACTGAAGTGAGAGAATGTTAATAGATTCAAATTTATTGTCATTTAAAATAAATTTTTAATAGCATTAACTTTTGCAACGGCTCAATTATATTAATGACTCATAAATATATGGTCATTATACATTTGCGACGGCTCAATTATAATAATGGATCTTAAATATATATTACAATTAACATGTTTTTTTAATTAATTCACTTAAAGTTCCAACAATTCCCCATTTGAGTTATTTAAAAAATATCCAAGCAATTTTTGAAAATATAGGATTGTGCATAAACAAAAGGCATCTTTTGGTCTGAACCTTTGCATAGTGAGTAAGATTCAGTTTACTAGAGTGACTCGTAGTCTTGAACTCTATTCCTAACATCTAATCACTTACAACCTTTCTAAAGCGCTATCAACTAAGCACGTGCATTTATGGCCATGCACGTCTACTCCACTTTAGTGAATGCTGTAGGAATCTTGCCCAAAATTTCATAGAAAATGACCATATTTCCACATCCACATAGGTGAGTCTATCAAGGGTACTCCTGAAGGTAGGTACTCCACTCCATTTAGAGTATAGATCTCAAATTAAGAGTTTTTATTAACTCATCATCTAATCACCTTAGGAATACATGCTTCTTAGTATATAAAAATAGCATGTTCATCTCATATCACTTTACAACTTGTTATTACCCATAGAACCTAGTTTTTGGGACCTCTAGTCATTAGGTCGAATTACCATTGTGCGTGACTCATCTATCTAAGGACAATAGTCTCATTCTTTGGACATAGAAAGGACTTTCTCTCTGTCCAGTCATTTCGTCAAAGGATCCGCCAGGTTTTCACCAATGCGTACATGATCCACTCTTCCAGATCCTGGAGAGATATACTCTCTTACAGTACTGTGCTTACGATGAATTTGTCATCTCTTACCGCTATAATAACGGTTCTCAACTTTTGAAATAGCCGTGGTACTATCACTAAGGATCAACATTGTTAGTATTGATTTCTCCCATAAAGAGATTTCAGCTGGCATATTTTTTAAGTAGTCCGCTTCTTCACTAGCATTAGCTAGTGCTATCGTTTATGAATCCGTAGTGGATTGAGCCAAGATAGTCTATTTCTTAGATTTCCAAGTAATAATTCCTCTTACAATACTGAAAATATATCCAATGGCAGCTTTGGAATCGTCTGATAAAATATTCCATTCTGCATCACTGCATCCTTCAAGGACAGTGGAAAACCTCTGATAGTGTAATCCAAAGTTCATAGTTCTTTCATGGTATCTCATGACCCTTTCAATAACATATCAATGCTCTATACTAGATCTGCTAGTAAACCTACACAATAATCTCATGACATATGCAATGTCGGGTCTAGTACAATCAGTGACATACCGAAAACTGTCAATGATGCTTGCATATTCAGATTGTCTTACACATTCACCGGTGTTCTTAAATAATTTTACACTTGGATCGTATGGTGTACTAATAGGTTTACATTCAAAGTAATTATATTTCTTTAACATCTTCTTAATATAATGAGATTGATCCAAAGAAATTCCTTTTTTCAGACTTAGTCATCTTAATACCAAGAATCACGCTTGCTTCTCCAAGATCTTTTATATCAAAATTAACACATAGTATGGACTTAACATGATTTTCAACATGAATATTTGAATCAAATATAAGTAAACCATCAACACAAAAGCATATGATAGTGCAAATGTTATTCTCGGACCTATAATAAATACACTTGTCACTTTCATTTACTTTAAAACCATGTGAAATAAATAGATTGTCAAATTTTTCATGTCATTTTTTCGGTGCCTATTTAAGACCATATAGAGATTTATCTAATTTACAAACATTATGCTCTTGACCAGGTGCAACAAAACCTTCGGGTTGGTCTATGTGAAACTCTTCTTCTAATTCACCATTTAGGAAAGTAGTTTTTACATCCTTTTGGTGAATTAGTAGATCATATAGTGAAGCAAGAGAAATTAATACTCTAATTGATGTTATTCTTATAATAGATCAAAAAGTATCAAAGAAGTCAATGTTTTCTTTTTATCTAAATCCTTTAGCTACAAGACTAGCCTTATATTTATCAATTGTACTATCAGGTTTTAACTTCTTTTTAAGTATCCATTTACAACCTGGAGGTAAACAAGTAGATGTCAAGTTTTATTAGATTAAAGAGATTCCATTTCATTATTTATAGCTTCTTGCTAGAGATCCGAATCCAAAGAGGACAAACTTCTTTTAGATTAGCAGGGTCCTCTTATAGTGCATAAGCGTAATATTCTGAACAAAATCTTTAGTTATCTTATCTCTTTTACTTCTAAGTTTAGAACCACTTTTTGTAATATGTTCATTATTTCTGATTATTGGATTATTAGTGGTAGAAGTGCGCCCACTATTCGTAAGTTTAAAAGAAAATTTATTTTCATGGAAATCGGTTTCATTTGACCCAATAATAACTCGAGTATCCAAACCACAAAATCTGTATGCTTTAGTATTAAGGGAACAACCAATTAAATCACATTCATATGCTCAACTTGCTAATTTAATTCTTTTAGGGCCAGGAATACGAACATATGCTAAGCAGCCTCAAGTTTTAGAATAAGACAAGTTCGGTTTATGATTTTTAAAAATCTTAAAAGGTGAAAATTTTCTATAATGTTTAAGATATAACAAAAAAATTGATGAAATTTCAGTGAGATGCTGCACCCGAATTTAACAAAACAACTACCACTAATTCATTAAGGGTCCTATTTTCTTTCAGCTTTACCATTCATTTCAGGTGAATAGGGTGCAATTCTCTCATGAATTATGCCATATTATTTATAAAATTCAATGAATAAGTTAGATTCATACTCTATTCCCCTCTCACTTCAAAATCTTTTAATTTACTTATTAGATTGATTTTCAATTTCAGTGACAAATAATTTAAACATATCTAACATATCACTTATATTTTTCATGAGATAAACATAAGTAAAATCAGAGCAATCATCAATAATAGTAATAAGTCCACGAGTGCGGCGCAATGGAAAGAAGGCTTGAGTTCTGTTAAAAAGACCCGGGTTCGATTCCTACCATGCGCTTCCCTATCCTATATAAATTTACCGAGGGGTATGGGAGCTTGGATCAGCGGACGACTTTACTATACCCTCCTCAGGAGTTTACCGGCCCGCCGGGTTCTCCTAGGTTTTCAAAAAAAAAAGTAGCATTTTTCATCCCTAGTTAGAGTACCATCAAGTTCACATATATAAAATTATATTAAATCTAAAGGTTCTGACTCTCTAAACATGGATTATGAGGGGTCTCGGTAAATTTAGCTTGGCTATAATATTCACATTTTTTTGAATCATTTATGAAAACTTTAGGGATTAAGCCTATGTTACTCATGTTATGAATTAGTCACTTATGTTAACAAAGTCCAGCATGCCAAATATTAAAATTACAAAGCATATAAACAGAACATTAACTTTGACATTCAACTTAAACATCCCACTTACAACATATGCTTTACCAATAAAAACTCCATTTTAGTAAGAGTGTACAAGTTAGATCCAATAGTTTAAGTAAAAGCAGCTTTATTTAACAAAAAAGTAGATACTAAATTTTTCCTTATCTATGGTATATGCATCATGTCTTTTAGCAATAAATTCTTTGGAGAGGTAAACTTTAACTCCATAGTTCCAATTCCAGCAACAGTAATGGTATGAGAATCTCCCAACGTCACTTCTATATCATTAGTAGCTTATATATTTTAAATATTTACGATCATAGCAGACATGGCGAGAATCACCAGTGTCTACCAACCACCTTTCTGATTCACCGACTAGGTTGATCTCAGTAAACATAGCCACAAGGGCTTCTTCAGTCAGGTTAGCCTACAGTGCAGTATCTGTCATGCTCTAACATTTTCATGCCATATGGCATGATTTGCCACAGTTGTAACATAAGAACAACTGTCCAGTACCATTCTTTAGGGGTTACTATGTTGATTCTTCTGATGTTGATTATGGTGATTCTGATCCAGTTTGCGATTTTGCTTTTAAAAATTTTTCACACTTGGTTTTAGACTCTTGTTTGTGGATTTCTTAGTGTTGTTGGTAGATACAACAAGCACCCCTTTTTTCTGATCCTGTTTTCTGGCGTCATCTTCAATACGAAGACGAGTAATCAAACTCTTTAAGGAAAACCCTTTAGTCATATGCATGAGATTATTTTTTAAATCTTTCCAACTATGGGGTAATTTATCAATTAACACAACAACTTAAAACTGTTCATCTAAAGCCTTACCTTCGAAGATGATCTCATGCGTATTTTTCTGGAGCTCGTGCGACCACGCCTCCACAGGTTTGTTATCTGTCTTCTGAAACTTCATATAGTGACTAACAACATATTTTTTCGCTCTAGCTTCCTCGGTACCATATTTCTTTTGCAGTGCATCTCAGATTTCCTTTGCTGACTTGTCTGAGTTGTAGTAATCGCATAGATCATCGCTCAAGCCATTAAGAACATTATCTTTGCATGGGTAGTCATGTTCAATTCAGTCCTTCAAGGCCTTTTTCTGATCATCTGTTGCGTCTCCAAGCAGCATTGGTTTTTCGATCGTCAGCACATGCGCCACCTTTCGCATAATCAAAAAAAATTCCATCTTTTGGCGTCATCATTTGAAATGCAAGCCTTTGTATCTGAACGGCGCGGCAGATATAGTCGGAACCTCAAACATCGACATCGGGACAGTAGAGTTGTCAACGATCGAAGCCATGATTGTCTTAAAATTGTTGTGCCTCAATCTGAATCTGTAACGTCTTTTTGTTTGCTGGGTCATAGAGTAGATCGCTCTCTTTAAGACGATCCGCTGCTTAGCCTCAAGTTGCAAAGCTATCTATCAATCGCTCCATCCTCATGATAAAATAGTCTTTGAAATTTGACCAATTTGCTGTTTGCACTACATCAAATTATTTTGAATATAGCACTTTCTAAGTTAATTGTTGGTAAAGTTTCTTAAAAAGAGAAAAATGCAGAGTACAAAGAAGAAAAAAGAAAAATTGTTTGTAACTCACAATTTCTTTTTTTTTTCTTCTACTTGTCCAACGTTTAAATAGGCGCTCATTGATATATATTACCATTACATGTTTTTATTTATTTATTTTATTACTTCACTTAAAGTTTCTGTCAGATCTAAACCTTAATATACTCTTAGGGCATTGTTAATGACAAACCAAATATGAATTTTTTTGGGGGGGGGGGGGACAATGAGGACTAAAATAGAATAATATGTATACTATTTGTACAATTATACCCTTCAAATTCAACCACGTGAAAACCACACCCTTCAACTTTCGACAGATACAAACCAACTTTCTAGGGTTTTGCATCTTCTTCGTCTTTGTGTAGAAAAAAGTCAAATGGTGCGAACGTAGACGACGAAATTCTACAATAAATTCGGCGGGTAAGTGTCGAAATACTGCAATGAATTCGATCGGTAATAACCAAAATTCTGCAATGAATACGGCACCGATCCTCCGAATTTGCAATACGCACTTTTATACCCAGCAATGTTAAACCCTAGTTATGAAAAACACGACGGGGAATAGCCGAAATTCGGCAATAAGTTCGGCTAGTAAATACCGAAATGCTAAAATTAATTCGGTCAGTCATTGTCGAAATTTTGGATGAATACAACATTGATCGTCCGAATTTTAAACACGCAATTTTATTATCTCGGTAATAGTTAAGCACTTGCCTAACAAAAGAGCACATTGGTCATAGTTTAATTGAATGTTAAGAGAGGCTATTTTCATTAGTATCCCTTTATTTCATTAGTATCCCTTTAGTAAAATTTCTTTTAAAAAAAATGATCCGCTCCTACTCTTGTCAGATTATATTCGCAAGGATACAAGTGATTCATTTCTCAAACTATTTCTTTCCCAAATTTCTTCCAAAACCCTACGTTTCAAATAGAACAGTAGTAAAAATCAAGCCCAAGAACTATGTCAAAACCATTATCGGTCGCCAAAAACTTAGATCTCGCCCGATACATGGGCCGCTGGTACGAGATTGCCTGCTTCCCGTCGAACTTCCAACCGCGCGACGGTCAAGGAACACGTGCCACGTACACACTCCTTGCTGATGGTGCCGTCACCGTCCTCAACGAAACCTTCGTCGGCGGTGTCAAAAGAGCGTTCGTTCAAGGTACGGCGTATAAGGCTGACGGTGGTGGAGGCAACGAGGGCAACTCGAAATTGAAGGTGAAGTTTTATGTGCCGCCATTTTTGCCGGTGATACCCGTGGTCGGTGATTACTGGGTGGTTTATGTGGACGATGGATATAATTATGCCGTTGTGGGCCAGCCTTCAAGAAAGTATCTTTGGGTAAGTGTTTTGATTGTTTTGTTTTTGGTTGATTTGTTAATTGTTGAGTATGCTTTTGATAATATTATACAAAGATTTTGTACTTAGTTGCCAATGACAAGGCAAATGCATGATTATAATATAATCCTACTTGGCTTCATACAAAGGAGTCAATAGCAAATAGGGCAATGCTTCCGCCATGCGCTACAGCACTCTACTTTGTTCGTTTTTTACTTCTTTTTTTCTTTAGTTCTAATTTTGCATTATTTTTTTTACAATCAGTCAAATATATTGTGTCTAATCGCAGTTGGATGTTATTTTTCTCATCTGTTAGAAAGTTAAACTTCCAACCGATATCTTCTCTTCGATTTCTTGGATTGACAGATGAAGAACTCTTTGAAACTGATACGTTTGAGGCCGACGTTGTCACATAATCTGAAACAAAAGATAAGAAAAACAAAATATTATAAGAATAAACTATACATGAATATTTAATTGCATAATGCTACTATATTGTACATCTACAGATTTTTGTTTTGCTGCATACTTTAACTCAAATATCATAGCCGACATTCATCCAAACTGATTTAAAATCAATGTTAGCACTTACAACTTATTAATTTACTAAGTGAAACCTGGAAAATAAAAGGAAGAAGTTGATTAAGGTAAATACTAAAGACTTTTAGGTTGTTTAGTATGACAATTTGCTTCTTCGATTAGCAGAAAAAATATATATATTTTACTAAATAAACAACACTAAAATTTGATGGAAATTCATGAATCAATCTTCATTGCTAGTGTTACTAGAAAGTAGAAACTACATCATAGCCATGGTTCAGAATAAAGAAAAAGGGGAAGAAAAAAATGTGTCATGAATCTATACCGAATAAGGGTGGATGATTTAGATTTGAGAAGAAAGAGTAACCAAAAAGAAAATTCAATTAAGAAATTCAATGAATAAACGTATCTGTATGTTTAAATGAGTCGTAGTTAGCTTTTCTATGGTTGAAATCAATTTATGAAAGTATGAAGTTTTGTCCTAGATTTGGAAGCTTCAACGGGCAAGGTCACATCTCACGTGAGCTGAATTAGAGAAAAAAAGTAACCCGTTGCATAGTCATTCAACTTCAAGTGGACCACTTTTTGACTTTATTCACTGTCCATACCTTTTTTTAAAAAAAAGTGGATTGCTGTTTTTAACAAAATAGCACACTATTTTGCGCTATAGATAACACGTGCGTTATTATAAGTCAAATAGTGCACACCCTATGTTATGCGCTATTTTGCACTATAGCGCACACTATGATAACTCTGGCTTCGTGGTAACCCGTTTTAGTGTGATCACAAGTATAGGTTTAAAAATTTTGTTTCCGTTCCAGTCATTTGATAACCGATTATCAATATTTCGGTTTCATTTTGGAAATTTTGAAAATTTATTTCCGTTATGGTTCTGGATTCGAAGCCTTTCGGAGCCTTTTGTTTATAAATGCACCAATAAACGCTATAAATTTATATATTTGTAATAACAGATAACTATTATAATTGGAAGTTTTACATGTAGTTTCTTATCATTGCAATGTTACATATAAAAAAAAACACGATTTTACGTGCGAGAAGTTTATCAGATATGACAAAAGCCCAAGAAAAAAAAAAGCTCAAATTATCCTCTGAGCAATCCACAATTCAGTTCCAGTTCCATTCTCTTTCACCAAATCAATCTCGTTTACAAACCCTTAATATCAAGATAGGTCTTCATTTGTTGCCGCTGCTACCTGCAAGGTCCATGCCGCATGCATTTTCAAGCTTGACGTTATCGCTATTGCCTTCAAGGTACTTGACTTCAGATTATTATTTTTTATTGGCGATTGAAACAGGATTTTGAATGAATTATGGTTTGATCATTGCCGCAGCTAGATCGGAATAGTCAGAATTCCGACGTCCCGGTTGAAATTTCGAACCATGATACGAGCCCATATGAGAACAATTTCGTTTATAACCACGTAAAAGTTTTCTACGTTACTTCTTGAGTTATATAGGCTTATAGCAATTAGTTATTATGTAATTACATGTTCGATTTTCTACATAAACGTATAAAAATATTCTACTAATGAGAAAACAAGAATAGTCATGTATAAGATTACAAGTTTGCATGATCGAAGGTCACGAGTTCGAGCCCCGAAACTGACAACTCTGTAACAAGTATCCGAAGTATGTATTTGGCAGACACATACTTCCCTAGAGTTTACAAGCTAAGCTTGGTTCTCTAGGTAATTCAAAAAAAAAAAAAGATTACAAGTTTGCACTTGAAAATGGTGAAAAATATAAAAGTCGGGAGTCATGATGCAACATGAGTCGACGACAAGGGGAGATATTTGTAGGTTTTAACAGGACAAATCAATGGGAGAGAACATAAACAATTAGGAGCATAATATTAGTGTAAAAGTATGTTCTCTTCTATCAAGTATATTGACTAATTAAGATGGATGATCATAATCCTTTCCCTTGCGTGTCAATTCTATAGACAAATTTCTAGAATGTCAACGTCGATGATGTTTTTGTGAATAAACTTATAAGATTATTGTTCAAACGCATATGTTGAATTCCAATTTCATAATTCTCATGGAGCTATTTTATGTGAACAAAGCACTAGGTATAATGGATTTTATTATATGCATGGGCGAAGAATTATCCGTAGGTTTTCATCCCTAGTGGATCTGCGTTACTCTCGCTATTTGAGATCTTGTTTATCTCATCCGAGATCTGGCTTGAGATCTCATTTTCGAACTTGAGTGCGATGGGATTCAATGAAACAAGGTATTAAATTTGTCTATCTCTTATTTGACCTAACCTCATTCAAGATATTAAGATTTTAAGTGGAATTTGAGATAAATCTCAATTGAAGATCTCATTTGAAGATGTTTTTTCATCTATATTTTCTTTGACTTCTTATGTAGGTACAAATAGGTCTGTCAACGGATACTTTCAGATGCGAATAGTGCCTTATCTGTATCCGTATCCGAAGTCATTTTCGGATATCAGATATCCGCATCTGTTGATAAAGATGAATATCGGATAATCATCATATGCGTCAACGATCGACATATCAAGAAACATAAATGGAAAATGTTAGTTTAACATAATTTTTTTTCAATTTCCATTGATTATTATAGTGTTAAAAAAATATGATAATAATAATTAGTTTTGAATAGTTAATATGCATTTAATGCGTATAACATGAACTTCTGATTTAATAAAACAATAAATATTTATATTTCATTATATTAAAATACACATAATTTAAACTATAATCTTAAAAAAAACCAAACGGATAATCTTTGGATACGGATGTCTTCGCATCCGCATCCGCGTTTGTTTTTCTGGATGTTATATATTTATCCATCTTCGGATCCGATGCGAACGGATTTCGGATTTTTCGAGTATCCATTGACAGCCCTAAGTACTGAAGGAATTATGATTTTTACTGGCCCTTTAGCTCTTTTTTTTCCGTCGAATGAGAAAAGATAGACAACTTTTTGTTTATTTTCTATTTTAATATTCAAACGAGTAGAGTTCATTTAATCAATGACACCAATCATGTAACCATTCTTCTAAAAAGAAAAATTACTATTATTGTTTCTTACGACTTATGTATGTTAATAAGTTTATATTTAGATACTAATTTTCATAATAAAATTTTAAATGTCAATTTTAGACGCTTAAGTTACTCCGAGATAATCTCAAGATGGACTTCGAAATCCGAGGTGTCAATCGGAGATGTACACCCGAGATGCACTCAATTCATCCGAAATCTCGTCTGGTACAAGGTATTATGTGTAGAATTCCCAAGGACGAGATGTGCTCGAAATCTGTTATTTAAAGCCTTGAATACCCTCATGAGAAGATGACTTATTGAGATTATTGTTTTATTAAATTTTAATCTAATTGGACAAAACTTGTACAAAAGAAAATATATATTATAATATTTAGTTATTCACAGCGAAAGTAACGCTGACCCAACACTCACCTGACTAACTATTGACTTGTTACTTTGAATGATCTTAAACCTTATAAATGCTCATACTGTAAATCAACTCCTTGAATGTCGATGCCAGCAATTCTTTTGTGAGCAAATCGGCAATGTTATTGTCTAGACGCATTTGTTGAATCTTAATTTTATCATTCTTTTGGTGTTTGTGTGTAGGAGAATTGTTTTGAAATGTGTTTTGTATCACTACCTTTATGTGAATTGCTATTATAAGGAGTTTTGAGCTATAATTTTTTAGGTAGTTTTAGATATAATATAAAGTAAAATCGTTTGGATTAAATTGATATATTGATAAATTTTAGTTTCAAAGTTGGTAGGAATAAACAAAATTTTCTTATTTATGGCTTATCAACTTATTAGCTAGTTGTATATATACCAAAGTTTTAAGTTGCCACTGAACACTCCAAATTACATAAAGTGGTAAGCCATTTTTCCTATTGCCAAACTTGGTGTAAAAGTACAACCCTTCTGCTTCAAAATTTTTGAAAGTCAATTCAATAAGACACTTATTAGCTGTAAACAAAGCCAAAAATTACGTAGGACAAATTTGATTTCGAAGTGAAAATGTGACATTTTTCTTGTTTTTGTTTTTTCCAATGAGGAAAAGGTAGGTTTTAAAAGTTATTTATTTGTATGCATCTGAACTCATTTCTAGCTTCTGTTTAGCGAAAAATGCTAGTGAATTTTTTTAATGGGGCTCTTGTCTGTACTGAAAAAAATGCACGAATGGGTTATTGGTACAAAAACTTCATATTGCAAGATTGTATTGATGAGTTTATCAATAAATAGGACAATAAAATCTCATCTCTACTAAAAAAGTTCCTCACGTTCGTATATGGATATTCATATTTTGGTCAAGTTATTTAAAATTTAATTTTTTTTAAATCAAGCTTGATATTTATTTCATATAATTTTTCTTTCCATAGACGTTCATCCTTCGTAATCATATTCAATCAGTTCATCCTTCGTAATCATATTCAATCATATGTATGCTGAAGGGGATATCCGTTTTTTACTTGGTTTTCGTCAAAACTTATTTGTCAAAAGCTTGGATTTCCAAATATTTTAATCTTGGAATTTCAAGAGCTGAGCAAACTTCTCCAAATTTATTACACCGGTATCTAGCAGGGCGTGTGGAAATTTATAAGTTATGTGAACTTATAAGAAAACCAGTTGATAAGATATTTTATTTAAGTTGAAGTGTTTGGCCTTTTCGCCTTCAATGGCAATTAAGTTACCATTCGATTGGAAGAACTTGTTTATTTTTTATTTCATCTTTTACAACTAATCTTATCAAAATTTACACTTATCTATTCAAACACTTCTATTTACTATTCATTTAAAACCGCTTAAAATATAGGATTACTTAATTAACTTGTATGGTTGGTTCAATTATTTCAGAATATATAACACTTCACCAGTTCATTGGTCCTAATAATTTGAAATTGTGCATTTGTCTTTAAGATTCTATGTAGAAAAACACATATGGATGAGGAGATATACCAGCAACTAGTGGAAAAGGCAAAGGAAGAAGGATACGACATAAGCAAACTTAGGAAGACTCAGCAGTTGGATCCACCACCTGAAGAAGACGAAGCACCAAAGGACACAAAGGGTATTTGGTGGTTCAAGTCTTTATTTGGTAGATAGGACATTGTTCCATATTTATCATAGATATAAAAATGAAATAAACATATACAATTTCAATGTGGTTATAAGATACAAACAAGAATTTTTATATTGTACATTTTTCTTCTTCTTTATGGTAGAGTTGTGGTTTTCAATCAAAGCAAGTGTAATAAAGCGTGCCCTTACACACTTTTTATGGATGTAGCGATTCCTGATTCATGAAATTTTGAAACATTACAGGTTAATATTTAATATTCTGTATCTTTTATTATATCCGTATTTGATTGAAAATTATCATTGCGAAATACTTGGTTCTGTTTGAGGAATGTTGGAACCATGTCTGTATTCGTGAGTGATGTTTTGTGTATTTTTAATATGCTTTGAAGTGAATAGTGTAGTTGTTTTCACTCTTAAAACAAGGTTTAAGTCATCTCTGTGTTGGTTTCTGGATACTTGTTTGTGCTGGAGCAAATAACTTTTATGCATACTAGAACTGGCCATGTAATACTCAAATTGGCCCGTGCTTCGCACACGGGCTATTTATATTATTCTAAACGGAAAGCAAGGGCATTTTCGGAATTTCAAAAGGACACAGAGTAAGTTAATTCAACGAATTTTCTTTATTAGTAGTAGAGATAACATCATATACATTCCGACAAGTGAACATTAAGCTTATAATCAATGCAAATCTGGTTCTTGATTTCAGATCTATTTTCCACTTTTTTGGATGACGAAGAACAACCTTTCCAAGCATTAGATGTCCAACCAAGCTTCCACAGCTTGCAACTGAGTTGATAGATAATGACGTTATTGTTTTCAACATTTTGCCTGATATTAAAGGCCAGTCCGGAAATAACGTTTATAGACAAATTTTAACATACATCCTTGTAATTATAAAAAATTACCATTAGGTCTCTTCCAATTTTTTTTATAAATTAAAATTTTCTTCTTTGAAAAAAGTCAGATTCATATATAAGGGTGATTTTACTAACTGTAGCATTTGCTTTTAGGGTACACGTTTAAAACTTATAATCATCGTAGTACACGTCGGAGTGGACGGCCTTTAATTTGAAAATAAAAAAGATAAAAAAAAAATGATTCAAAAAAGAGAGATGTAGAAAATAGTTTTTGAAAAGGAAATATGTAAAACAAATAAGTCTAAAAGAAAAAGAGATGGATTCATAATTTTCAATTTTTTAAACGTTTCATTGTAGCTTGAATTGTAATGTTCAAATAGCTTTAGCGAATTATAGAAAGTATAAGTATCTTGATGAATAAATTAAAATTTTGGTTTGGTTATATACTGTGAAATAGTTTCTTCTTCTTTACATTTATTAACTAGCTACATCTAAGATAAAAATTTAAGTTGGTGCAAGACATTACGTGTTAGAGAACTAATTATCTAACATAACGCCTACTGCTTGCAAAACATTTCAATTACCAAGGTTTGCTTTATTTAACCCTAATTATGAGTTTGTCCTTTGTTGACATAGATATGTAAAATCCTATAATTTATCTGAACTACGGTTTTAATGCGTACTTTTTTATGGTTTCCAAGCTAAGTTGACGCAACAGATCTTCAACTCGACCCAGCTTCTCCAACATCATATCTGGCTACTTATGCTATACACACACATAATATTATATGGTTTTGAAAATCAAAATCTTATCCATCCCTCGATCCATTTTAAAATGGCAACTCCTTATTTTTAATGGATCATGTATCAACTTAGATCGCATCTCTACCTAAACTCTATATCAAATATTGTCATTGGTGGTGGTACTCAGGTGCAAAGGTCAAGGTTGACTTTGCTAAACCGAACAAGTATTATTCTAGCCTTGATGGCATTTCAAAAAACGGAATCAGTTATGAAAGTGCAGGATTAGTTGAACAGTTTTGACTCTAAAAATTTATAAGATATATAACTTTTGATGAGAGTAGAATCAGTGTGTCAACCACTTCTAACGAATGATACAGTGGTTTCTCTTTTCGTAGAATGCTCATGTTATGTTTTTTTTTGTTTTACTGTTTAGGAGATATGATCATTTGAAGTTAGATTGTATTTGAAAGGCCCAATAACCCATTTCGAAATTTGTGTTTAACTAACCAACTGGACAACACTCACTCATTTCCACACTTCCCAAAAACTTATCTAAACCTCAATTAATCATCTTCTTAGTCTAAAGCAACCTAATTAATTAATCAAATTAAGTCATAAGAGAGTGATTAACATAGAAATTAGCAAAGGAGCATTGGGGATTTTGAAATTAGCATCTTGAATTTCAAGTCTAGGCTGGTCGGATTATTTCACCTCTATTTTTGTGCATTTTTGAATCTTAGGTGAGTAGTTTGCATTTCTCATTATACTACGTGTTTATATAGTTAAAGATGATGTCAGCTAAATGTTTTCCAGATTAAAATTTTGATTTTGGCTAAAGCTAAACTTAACTATGAAAACGAATTTGAAAAGTTTTAAAATAATTTCAACTTGATTTCACTTTCATCAAAAAAAAAAAATCTTGATTTCATGCACATGCTCATATGAATGCACCATATTAGAGAGTATGCTAGATTTAGTGCAATCCGACGTTGAATCTGAATTTGATTGTTTCTATATGTTATAGGTGATGTGTGTATCGTATTACTTGGTTGTGCGTATGTTTATTTGATTGTATTGAACGAAACATCGATTGATAGGCGATTTAGCTTTAGGGATATTCTATAAGACAGTTTAGTGTATATTAACGGATGCATATAAGATGGAGACTCGAGTCAATGGAATAAGTCCATGGAAGGGTGCTGGAATGCAAAGGAGTTGGTTAGATGCGGCATATTGAAGGAAATTTGCTAAGTAAAATCGGTCTATACCAATCAATGTTGATCGGTACTGAACGATTTGAAGATGAGGGAAAGTGCAGGTAGCACTTAGGGATTCTCCAAGGTAGTGGGGTAAGTTGCTTCAGGCTTTGGATGGAGCAGACTTCGGGTAAAGACGTAGCTTGGAGATAGGATACTTAGCATTTTTGTATAATTACAAAACAAAATGGATCACCACCAAGCCATAATCAGTCAACACCAAACTATCTTGTTTATGAAGGTTGAAGCGAAAGCTACTTGGGGAAGTAAAGGCCAAGATACTCAGCCATTTTGGCTAAGTGTTCAAAATCGTTCGGCACGGTTAATCAAAATTTTCCAAATGGAGCTGAGGTTGTTATGGTTTGCTTGCGGCGTCTAGAAAAGCTCTTGTTGATGATTTAGGCAACAGAGTGGTGAGGAGTGATTGACTATAGAATGGTTTCGCATGTGAAGGAGGTGAAGTGGTGCCTTGGCTTGGCAAGTTCGAGCTTAATTTATCTAGGAGATTTTCATGACTGCTTTGGGACGTGCTTAGGGAATTCGTGGGATGATTTTGAGGTTTAGTGACGAAAACTCTACGACTTGTGATGGAAGTCTAGAGATGTTCCAAACTGAGATGATTCGACGATGGGAGTTGTGATGACGATCAATAAGGACAAGTTCATTGATGTGAACTTGTGAGGTGGAACATTGATGTGTTTTAATATGGAGGCGTGCGCTAAGGGATCATTGATACTTGAAGTTTTCGATGTGTGCTCATAAAAAGGGGTATATGAAGATGCTCATTTTGGATTTTTTATATTGGTCCGAGATCGTTGACGTGATCTATCTTATCCTGGACATTTTGATGTTAAGTCTAGTTTCTTGCCTTATGAAGTGACATAGAATCGAGCATTGAGAAACTGAGATATTAAGCAGTCTCTAGCCGTTGATGCGGTCGTACAAGCTATCATATATCAAACATACTTGAGTGAGTGATGTGAGGATTGTTTGATGATTGTTATGGATGCTATGTTTGCTTTATTAGGCTAGGGATGCAACATGATGTAGGTATTATTGAATTAGATGTCTTGACACCCGACACTGTACTTTGAATTGTAGTACACCCATATGATGATGATAGTAGATTAGCATATATTGTTATCTGCTAACTATTTAGAGGGACAAATCAGACACGATTCTCCATACCCTATGTCATATTTTACTATATCGACCCATTTTGTATTTTGAGATTGTGCATCGCTCATATACCAGACTGTTGCCTGACTCGATGTTTTATGCTTTGCTTCGTATTATCTTGCATACTCTTAAATGAGTAGACTAGATAGTTGGTATAAGATAGCGCATGGAGCAGTATAGAGGATGAGCAGAAGCATACACTTTCACATATCTATATTTGGGCGTATTACTGCTTATATTTTACTGTGTAGCACTATGGAGCTTTATTGGTGCTTATTCTTATTAGAGACAATTACATTTGGGTTTATTATTTAATGTATAAACTATGTAATCTATGTATATAACTATGATAAACATATTGCACTCTGGTTATATGGTTCATTTTAGATTATTATCATCTCGCCTGTTTTATATCCGTGTTGATTGTTATGTTTTATCCATGCACTATGAGAATATGACAAGTTTAATTTGGAGTTTATTTACTTTACTACCCTTGCTAATTGTCATGCACCGGCCGGGTACCAACGCAGCGCACTCTACTGGTTAGATTAGGTACCAAAGATGTATGAAGTTGTATTTTCCATATAATTTCAATACGTCTGATGCTAATAACACTATTTTCCATATAGTTTCTACCATAAAATGATAACATATCTTTTCCAAATCTGATTTGAACTATCAACACTACATTCTTGAAAAATGTTAAGCATTTTCGCCAATCCAACCAATTAGATTTTCAAGTATATTTACATATTTGTGTTTATATTATCTTATCTACCACATATATTTTTCTAGAATTTTTCTAGTGTTTTTTGGATTTCAGCTTTTCAAAATGTCTCTCTTTGATTCGCCACAACCAATCATCAATTAGGCTTCGAAGGGAGTCTTGATGTTAATCGACATATGCATAAAATTGTTGCTATTGCGGCAGATAATTGTTGGCCTGTAGTACCAATGAATTGCAATGAACAAAAGATTAATTATGAATCAATTATAACGATTCCTTAATGAAAAGTAAGTGGGACAATATGGGATGTGCTTGGGTTGATTGGGATACTTTACTACAGACTATAGGAGAATTTTGATATGTTAAGAAGGGTAACTTGATTGTTTTGGTAATTGGTGGAATTCGTTGTCAAAGAATATAAAAGATTCATATGCAAATCTTTAATGAAGTTCGAACATCTAAATAAAATGTTTGAAGGGTTTATATGAAAGCAACTTGCTTAGATTCTATACCTCCTAATCCGCTCATGTAGGTTTTTAGTAATGACAATACACGGTATTATGCAGAATGGATTACTGGTTTGGAGGATGAGCTCCTGTATCTCAACCGCAATGAAGAAGAAGAAAGGACGACAATGGAAGGTCATCTAGAGTAGAGTAAGATCCAAATAGTTTAACACCACAAAATCGATTATGGCGATGATCAATTTTGCAAATTCCATCAAGTGGTGCATAAAGCTACTTAGAGGGTTGTACGAATGCTTGAGATGGAAAATCAAGGTTATCTTCTGTAATAATTCATGGATCTTATAGATAGTTCAACCAATGAGGAAGCTAGTGATTTTACAACTTTTGAATTTACATTGTGAAAAACTTAAAATTTATTGTATATTTAATCTTTTAATAACATATAATCAAAATTTTCATTTAATTTGATTATGATTTTTTTAATGTATAAATCAATAATAATAACAATCAATCATACAAAAATTAAAATTCAATTATAACACAGATATCCCTCTCGTAACACAAAAACACATTTTATTTGTTTGAATACACCTTTCAAATTCCCAATCAAATACCCCATTTGCATCACTCGAGAATCTGGCCCAGCCCAAAGGCAAGGTAACCAAGACATATGCTTTGGGCAACACCATCGAAGATTGCAACAAAATGTATTTATTGCTTTAGAAAAATTGATCTAGTAAAGTAGTGGGACAAAATTATTAGGAATAAAAGTGCAATATAATGGTTTCCATTTTGATTCATACCTTATCAACCATGGTTCAAGCCATAAGGTCTACAATTTATGTACTTTTCTCCCCTTCATTTTTTTCTTCGAATTTCAACTAGAGCAACCAAAATGATCGAGCTCACACTAGCAAGAACCCACCCTAAGGTATTTGGACTACATTATCTTCTAATTGCACTAAAAAACATAAAGAAATAAAATATCATGTAGTTGAAATAGCTTATGATTATAAAAAATGCTAATCTCAACAAGTAAAAATCAAAGTATTAACCACAGTTTAATACGTCAGTCAATATGTCCGTACATCAATAAACCAATTACATGACACAATCATCTATAAGCAAGCGCTAGGAAACTAGCAACATCATAGTGGACACAAAATGCAAATATTAGCAGATAGTAAAAAATCCAACCTCCTGCTTGCTTCTAGAGTGGCTACCAATGGCCATATCTAGATTAGTCTCTTGTTCTACCATTAGTGAGTACCCAAAGAATCCATCAAATAGAGAAATAGATTGGTCAGATAAAATTCGATATGAGTAGATTCTACTAAAATAATATATATATATATATATATGTGTGTGTGTGTGTGTGTGTGTGTGTGTGTGTGTGTGTGTGTGTGTGTGTGTATTTTTATAACTTTATTAGTAACCATAACTAAATTTCATGTTAAATTGATCATGGTATAAACTTATTGGGTTTTTCTCATAACACTCTAATGGGCATACAAACTATTACACGCAAAATTAGGCCCGACCAGAGACCAAGGCAATCAGGACTAATGTCTAAGGAAAAATGATAGAAGCAAGGCAAACAAAGATACCTTGATTCTCGATCCTTGATGTCTCACTGCCTCTCTTTGCACTGTCGTGCTCCGCTACTCCACTCCAACAACCACATACTATCTTCTTCTCACCTGCTACCTTTTCAGCTGCTTCAATCCTTCCTTCATTTCCCCTAATTTTTTATTTTAACTATTATTGTCTCGTTTCTGATTACCTAAAATGAAGCCCTTCAATTATTGAAATACTGTTAGTTAAAAATTGTCAAACCAATAACAGATTTACAGTAAATCAATTTATGATTTCATAACTAAATAGATAATCCTTTAATAAAATTGAAAAACCCTTTTACTGCTAATGCCCGATGAAGTATAATTTCGTGAATGAATCGTATCGCTTTCATTATTATGTGAACGAATTATGTTAAATCCACAAAAAATCTTTGGTTCATATTGATTCCTTATTTGATAAATTCAAATGATTTTTGAATTGAATTATTGTGTTTATAACTGAAATGAATTAGACCTAGTAATTTCATTGTGATAGAATTAAAGTAAATTTAGTGAAGCATTACGAGAAATGTCAAGCCTATGGTGGTTGTTATGAAGTTAGATGTGTAGATAAAATGAAGTATTGTATTCTTGGCACTATTAATACTATTGCTGCCACTAACTAGCACACTCCTAATTTTGGAATGGAGGCGGATGCCGGTAGCCTGTGTAATCTTTGTAATCGCCATTTTTTTATGCCCATTGCAGCCCTAAAAAGGATTTCTATTTGGTAAGTTGAGGTTATTCCTATTTAGTATAGAAGGTGAATTTTTTGGGTTCCAGTGAATGTTTTCTATCCTGAGCAAAAGCAGTGGTTTACTTTGAATAATTAGCCTATTTTTGACATAAAGATTAGTCAATTTCACATAATTATAATGGTGGTTATGTAGAAAAAGATTTACATGGTATAGTTAACATACATGCCAACCACAAAAAGTAACATATTTTATATTCCTTTTGTCTTAATACCTAGGTAATGTGAGATGAGATAGACGAAGATGAGTATGATCAATTACTATCATTTATAAAAGAGTCGACGATCTTGAGGTCAACTATTATATTAAACTAAAGGTTTTTGTATAACATAAAAAGTGACGATAAATAATTTTGCTTCCAAAAATAAAAGAAGCCGTCTCTATCAGTATTTATTTATATCTCATGATATCATGTTGGCATTATGATATTTTAACATGTAATTTAAATGATTTAGTTGATCTATATTTTGTGATTTTCAATTTAAATCGAGTTTTTCATTTTCACTTTACATACAATAATATTGTTTTATTCAAAGAAATAGGGAAAATATGAAGATTTTTTTATTCATCCATGGCATTAGATAACTTTGGGTTGATATTGCATAAAATTATGCTAAGTGCTGCACATTATAACTAAGTAAATAAATTATGGGTTAAGATAAAACACACAAGTATTAACAAACAAATGAACTAATGTAGCTAAATAACCATAACCATACTTAAAGTGCTACAATAAAAACCGAGAATAACCACTGAGGTAAATACGTTAAAAGCGATACCCAACTTTCTGCATTAAACCAACCAGGTAGAGAGTGACATCTCTCATTGCTACATTGCACTCATGTGAAAGTTGACAACAGAAGCACATTATAATTTTAGTTCATCCACTTCCAAGTCTCTCTCATGGTTCCACAATATCCACCACGAGGTCTTGTATCCTATTGTAATAAGGCTATGGATGGATATGTTACAGAGCAAGAAGTACAACAATCTACAATCCTTGATAGTTGTTTGCCATTACCATACTATTTTCATTGTAATACTACCAAAATGTAATCTTAAAGATGTTCTCAAATCCATCCACCAATCACCTTTAGTTAATAAGAATATCGGTGGAATGATCTCTTGTAACGTCCCTTACTTTGAGTGTGACGACCACTCTACACCTCCAACATCCCGTATAACTAAATAGTGCACTCTTGCGGTATCCAGCCGATGTAGGGCGACAAGGGTTTGAAAATAAATAAAACATCACAGAACCAGTCATATATCTCACAGTGCATCGAATAACATATAATATACATCATATATATTAAATAAGAGAGACGAATAACAAAGTGAACCAAATATCAAAGCATGGATCCACAGAGTTATACAATATAGTAATAGAGTTTATACAAAGCGGAAATAAACTAAAATAATTGTCTCATAATAATAAGCAAAACTTTCAAGACTCTACAGTGTTGCACAACGAAATAAGCATATTATCCATATATAATACGGGAAAGCTCCATCCATCTCATCCTCTGCACAGCTATTGCATCACAAGTAGATCTGCTATATAGTCTACTCATTTAAGAGTACCTAAAATAATAAGAAGCAAAACATAAAACCTCGAGTCAGACAACAGTCTGGTAGAGCGATAAATGAATTTCAAAATACTATACATGTCGATATAGTAAGGAACGAGGGTATGCGACCCATACCTGACCTATTCCAACACCCAAAGAGTTAGCACACAACAAACATAATATGGTACTCTACAAACATCATAAAGGTGTACTACAAACTAAGAGCAAAGATGGATGTCTACGTATCCATATCTCCAATACCTATCTTAACGACATTCCTAGAGTGATAGACTATAAAAGAAAGCAATCAAAGCAAACATAACATCCATTAAACAATCCTCACTATCAATCAATGTGCCTCGGATATATGATAACTAGTATGATCTTTCCAGGCTAGGGATTGATGGAAATTTTGGTTTTAAGTGTACTTGTTTACAGCCCAAAGATAATACTACACCCATTCCCTCAGTCCAAGGTATACAAATCCATTTAACGGTTTGGGTAGGATCCTCATAATACCTCTACTTTTGAGTACATCAGAAAATACTCTGAGTATCAATGATTCCTAAGCATGCATATTCGAGCCCTTTCCATGCACCATCTAGTTTTCATTATCTTCAAGGAACTATTATACATTCCTTTTTTCCACGATAAAACCATTCAACATTCTATTTACGGGTCGCCCTTCCTAGAATCCCCTTTTGTAGACAACCATTCTCACGACTCCTTTCAACATCGATTCGCCGCCATCGAAACCTAATTCCATTCCTTTACCAAGCCACGAAGCAAAGTGTCGCCAAGTCGCTTTCAACTAACCATAATTCTAGTCGTCACCAGGGCTTTCTACCGACCAAATTTAATGTGACTTGAAAAAAGGCTCTCCTATGCTCCTGAGCCCCTCCTCTAAATTTCATCCAATTCCGACGATTTTCGATGACTACAATTCGACAAGTCGTCGAAGCGTTCTACCAACCAGATTTTGATGCGGCTTGAAACATAAATTCCACCTATACGTCATAGCCCTTCCTCCAAGTTTCATCTAATTTCCATGGTTTCTGCTGCCAAAATTCCTTTCATTGTTGGAGCTTTCTATCAACCAGATTTTGATGCAACTTGAAATATAGGCTCCTCTATACTCCAGAGCCTCTTCTTCAAGTTTTATTTAATTTCGATGATTTCTTCCAACCGAATTCCTCTCATCGCTGGAGCTTTCTACTAACCAGATTTTGATGTGACTTGAAATATAGGCTTCCTCTATACTTCAAAGCTCCTCCTCCAAGTTTCATCCAATTCTAATGATGTTTGCAGACCAAATCCTCATATCATCGGAGCTTTCTACCGACCGGATTTTGATGCACCTTGAAATATTGGCTCCCTCTGTACTCCTGAGCCATCCTCCAAGTTTTATCCAATTTTAACGATTTCTACTAATCAAATTCCTCTCATCTCCGGAGCTTTCTACCGATCAAATTTTGATGCGACTTGAAACATAAGCTTCCCCTATACTCCAAAGCCCCTCTTCCAAGTTTCATCCAATTCTGATGATTTCTGCCTTTGATTTACCCAATTCGACAACCTCTTTCCTAAAAACCTAAAAGCACCAGCAAACCATCTCAAAGCACAACATATAAACATGAAATATCATCCAGAAACATCCATGCACACATCCAATTCATCAAAATATGACAATCGTATAAATTCTATCCTAGATCTAACTTTTACTCTAGCATGTAAATATGATCAAAAGGGATTTCAAAACCATTCAAAAACTATTTAAAACATTTGGATTTCAGCCACAGGCATATGTAAAAAGTGTGAACAAAGTTAGAAAACGTTTTATGGTCAAAATTAGGTTATAAATATCAATTTTAACTATATAAACATGCATAGGATGATGAGAGGTCAAGAATCACTTACCTAATACCCAAAATTACTACTTTTCTCCTTAGATCTAAAGTGAACAGCAAGGAGAATGAATTTAAATCTGCCAAAAATAGTAATCTCCAATCTCTCTTTGCTAATTGCCCCTTTAATGATGATTTAGGCTAAGATTAGTAAAGAAATTGTAAGATTTTTTATGGAAATAGGATTAATGGAGATTTGGAACTATTTTGGAGAAGATGGAAATGGCTTATAATGATCCCATCAACCCCCTTAGGCTCTATTTCCAAAATGAGTTAATAGGCCTAACTGCGGGTTAGTCTAGCTACCCAATAATGCAAACCAGCGGCAACCAAAATTTAAAATAGCCACAACTATCAAATGATAAGTCCGTTTTCCTACCATGAAAACTCTACGGAACGGGAAACCATCATCCTAAAGCAATGGGAGTAATTTGAGACTGTATTTCAGCTTTTATCAGAAGTTATAGTCCATACAATACTTTTAGAGCCAAAATGGTCGCATAGAAATTTGACAGAAATCATATATGTAGAAAATGTCCCTAGGAGTCATTTTCCAAAATTTTAGAGTCATACGACCTCGTATAAATAAAATACAAATATTTTACAATCCTTCAAATATGTAAAATATAGGTCATTACACTCTCTCCAATTTAGGAATTTCACCCCGAAAACAATTCAAATAAAAGTCAACCGTTGGTACCTCGCATGCTTAATAATCATATGCAACCATCAAACATATCACACAAGCAGTCATACAACCAACAATATAAATAAACATATCCTAGCATGCGAGATACTAAGCTATCCTATGTGATATCAAAACGAAAGTAAATATAATAAATAGTAGGCCTTATCGTGCAATTAGCTCTAGATATACATCCCCCATGCTCCCCTCGGTTTCTCGCGTGCAATCACCTTTACTTTCCCCCATTGAACCTTTAATAATTCCACCGTCTTCTTCCTACGAGGTCTCGATGCTTCTGGTTCAATCTTGATATTAGTAAGTTAATCTGATGTAATTTTCATGTCCAAGTCATGCACAAACTTCTGCAAGTGAGAGACGTGGAAGACGTTGTGCATGCCCGCTATCTTCTAAGGTAAGTCGACCTATATGATAGGTTCTCAATTCTCTTTACTATTGGAAAAGGACCTACGAATCTCGGTGCCAACTTTCCCTTATTGCCTAATCTAATAACATTCTTCACTAGAGAAATCTTCACAAACACCATACCACTGACAGAGCCAAATCTCGACATCTCTTATCAGTGTAAGTCTTCTATCTATCCTGAGCAGATTTCATTCATTTTTGAATGATCTCAATCTTCTTAGAGGTTTCTTTAACCATATCTGGGTCAAGTATCAGTTTCTCGCCTGCTTCCTACCAATATTTAGGAGTGTTACACGGTCGATCATATAATGCTTCATACGGTGCTATACTGTTGCTAGACTGATAGCTATTGTTATATGCAAACTCCACCAAATGCAAGTGATCATCCCACGAACCTTCGAAATTGAATATGCAAGGTCGCAAGAGATCCTCGAATGTATGGTTCACCCTCTCGGTCTTCCCATTAGTTTTCGGTGATAAGCTATCCTGAGATGCAGCTCGGTCCCCAGTACCTCTTGTAAGCTCTTCCAAAACCCACTAATGAATAAAGGTCTCAGTCACTCATAATTCTCTTCGACACACCATGAAATCGTGCAACCCATTTCACAGATAACTCGGCCAGTTTGGATTCCGTTATAGTTGACTTAATGGGTATTAATCGAGCACTCTTCGTCAACATATCGACTATGAATCAATCGTACCCTATTGTGGTCCTTCGAAATCCATCTGTAAAGTCCATCGACACTTACTTCCATTTTCAGTTGGAAACTTCAAGTGGTTGTAGCAATCTACTTGGCTTCTTCTATTTTTCCTTCACCAACTGGCGATTCATAAACTTTGAGATGAGTTTCCGACATCCTTCTTCATCCCTTCCCAATAATAGGTTTGCTTCATATCATAGTACATCTTATTAGCACCGAGATGTATACTCGACCTATAATGGTAGCACTCTCGTAACACTATATCTCGCAATCCTTGACATTGAGAACAACAATCTCCTCTCCTTACGAAGTCAACCATCTCGATCGAGTCTGTACTGCTTTGTATCTTCATACTCTACTCCTTCTATCTTCACCATGATCTCCACTATCTAGCATCCCTCCTCTGATTAGTACCGATCTGCTCAATCAAAGTAAGTTTGATCATTAAGCTCGCTAACATACCTTACTCCATCTTGCAATAAGGTCTGAAGTCATAGCCAACAACATACTCCAATTGCTTCCACTCTAGGAACATCACTCTCAAACTAACATGTCTTCTACTCAATGGATCAGTGAGCGCATTTTCCTTACCAGGTATATAGGAAATGTCAAAGTCATAGGAGGCTAAGAATTCCAACCATCGCTGCTGGCGAAGGTTGAGATCTTTCTGGAAGAAAAGGAACTTGAAGGATTTATGGTCTAATAGCTTGAACCTTTCTTCTAATAGATAATGCCTCCTAATCTTTAAAGAAGACGCTATCACTACCAACACCAAATCGTGAGCTGGATACGTCTTCTCGTGCGTTTTAGCTGTTGACCAGCATAGGTGACAACATTTCCCCTTTGCATAAACACCACACCAAGCTCAGTACCAAAGGCATCTGTGTATACTATCGGCTCCTCATTCCTACTTGGAATGGTTAATATTGATGTGCTCATCAACTTCTCCTTCAGACTCACAAATGCATGCTCACACTTCGTGTCCAAACAAAGTTATATTCTTCTTCATCAAATTGGTTTACTGTACTGCTACCTTTGATAAGTCATTAATAAAATGTCTATAATATCCCCCCGATCCTAAAAAACTCCTAACATCAGTAGTGTTCTTGGGTTGGTTCTAATCTTGAACCGCTACCACCTTGGCATAATCTACTGTGATGCCCTGCTCAGAGACGACATGACCCAAAAATCTCACTTCCCTCCTCCAGAACTGACACTTTGAAAACTTTGTATTCAATTTATGCTTCCTCAACACTTCAAGTACAATCCTTAGCTATGTCTTATGTTCCTCTTCTATCCTAAAATAGACCAAAATATCATCCATGAACACATGCACAAACTTGTTCAAGTGATCCCTAAAGACACGATTCAGAGGTCAACTAAGTATACCAGAGCATTGGTTAGCCCGAACGACATAACCAACCACTTATAGAGACCAGATAGAGTACGAAATGCAGTGGTTGGCACACTCTCCTTCGCCATCTTCAATTGGGGAAATCCTATCGCTAAATCCAATTGGGGGAACACCTTCGCATCATGGATCTAATTGAACAAGTCATTAATACGCGGGAGTGGATACTTGTTCTTCTTCGTTACCTTATTCAGTTCATGATAATCTACACATAACCTCAGAGAGCCATCCGCTTTGGTGGCGAATACTACAGGTGCTCCCCACTTAGATATGCTCCTATGAATTAATCCTTGCTTCAACGGGTTATTAACTTGCACCTCCAACTTCTTTGCTCTCTGGGTGTCATACACCTCAAAGGAATAGCTATCGGTCTGACATCCTTCGCTAAATCTATACGGAACTCAATCTCTCAATGTGGTAGTAATCTGGTCACCTCCTTGAGCACGTCCGGATATTACCTAACAATAAGCATAGATAAAAACTCATCTAGTGGAACCTAGATCGAATATAGAAAGCTAACCATAACCCTATCCTCTGGTAGGCAGCCTATCACTAGCGTCTTCCCCTCCATAGCTGTAATGTCACCAATGGCCTTTTATAATCCATCTCTACCGCATGATTTCTTAGCCAGTCCACCCCTAAGATACCCCCGAACCCAACGTAATTCGAGAAAAAGTAACCATAAAAAAAATAGTATCCATGATTTGATAGGAGAAACTGTGGGTTGTAGAATTATGGATCTTAAGGCTAATTAAATATTAAAAGGGAGCGAACAGTATTTTCTAACTTATGTATATATATTTGAATTTTTTTCAAGTTAAATATTAAGTCACATATCAACAACACAAAATTATACTATCAAACAGTTTGTGATGCAATCACAAATAGAAATAAAAAATAGTAAAGCAAAGTAAAGAGTTAGAGAGATGACATTAGGGATTTTATACTGGTTTGGATTTCTCCTACATTCAGTCCCATACAATTTCTTGTATCGATTTCTTTTCAAATGTCAATCTTTAATCAGGTAGAAAGCAAACCCAAATACAATCACGATTTCGAGGCTACGAGACACACCCTCCTGATTTTCAAAGCTCAAGGTAGACTCACTTGATTTGAATGGCTACATGCACACCTACTTGATTTGAATGGGCTACAAGCACACCTAAAGCAAATACAAATAGAGTTGATAGTTTTTCCGAAGACAATTTCTTGAACTTTGGATATAATGAACCCTATAGCCCCTTGGATAGCACTTTGACCTTTGAATTGAGAGAGGATGTTTCCAAAATAGTAAGAAAGTAGTATTGAATCAATATAATGAAGTATTAATTGATTCTAAGTGATTTTGAAGAGAATAAATTATATTTTCAATGGAGTTTTCAAGAGAGTAAGAGAAATGAAGAAAATAAGTAATTCTAAACTTTAAAATTCTTTTGAACTTCTCTTTATATGGTAAATCGATAGATTTGTTGTTAGTTAAGAGTTGCGACGAATAGACACATCCATTCAAAATTTAAAAAACCAATTAGCGGCATGTTTTTCGACCTATGCAGTTAAAGTACTTAACGGTTCCATAGCAGTAGAGGTGCAAAAGGTTAAATTGGGAATATAGCCGAAAATAGCGGAGGTGCAAAAGGCTCAATAAGATATATAGCCAAATATTTAAAAGTTAATTCGTATACTCATTCTCACATCATATGTGTATGAAAAAATATGTTATTTAATCTTATGTAAAAAAACCATAGAATATCATGACTTATGCAGTCTAGATTTGGTGACTACAGTAGGTTCATAACTTATATTGAGCACTTATACCTTAAAATTAGGTCTTTACCATAACTTTGTTGATTTGGTATAAAAGAGAACTAGTCAAATCAATTCTTATCAATCCTTTTGTATTAATGTTGCTACAACGGATGCTAAAAAGTCTTGATTTAGCAGGTGTACTAGAAAATAGCAGGGCTTAAAGCAGATCTACTATTTAATTGCGCTATATTGAAAAAGCATAGCAGTTGAAGAGCGCTATGCGCTATACCGAAATTGCAGGCCTTTAGCAAGGCTTTAACTGCACAGATGTCAACATACCATTTACGTATATGTGGATGTATGTATATATATTTTGAAAACTTGTTTCTTTTAAAATATTTTGAAAATTAAATACTTTGTTAAATAATTTGATGCTTGGTAAAACAGTTGAACATCGATTATAAACATTTTGAACTTTAATTTTTTTTATAAAATAGTTTGAAATATTTTTTTTGAAAATTTATATTGTTTAAAAATTATAAAGATAGAAACTAGAAGATAGAGTCCATACACTAAATTATAATCTTGAGATCTTCATATCTTGGTCTTTGTACTCATGAGTCTTCATGTCTATCTTTTTATCTTTATACTGTACAGTCTTCGATTCAACGACTATATAATATTATGTACTATATACTATATAACTTGATAAAACATCAGTATCTATATTTTATATGATTGTATATGGCTGTTGTCATCAAACTCAATAACCGAGGTATTAACAATCTTCCACTTTTTGATGATGACAACCAACAGTGCTTCGATTGATGATGAAGAAAGAGAATTCTTAGTTCAGTTCTCCACCTTAATGACAGGAAAAAGGATTGATCAAATTCTATTGAGTCTGGCTTAATATTTCTGTATGTAAAGTATGATATAACTCCCCCTGAGTTAGATAACTCCCTTTGAATATATGCATATATATTTTATATTTTTCTCCTCATTTTTCATTGACAATCATGGGTGAAAAATAAAAAATCCCCCCTAAATAAAATACTTAGAAACTATGGAGTCAAAGTTAATAATTAAGTACCAAAATGTGATGATGACTAATATATGGAGACTTATAAATAACTAAGATAAGAATTTATTATTCAAACTATACAATTCGAACATATATGTCAAAATAAATGACAACAATTTACATCCTAACTAACAATCCAAACCAAATTAAATCATAACCTAATACTATTAACAATTCAAACTTAGACAAGCCAAACTTTTAATCATACGAATTAATGCTTCTTTTTTATTATGCGAAACTTATGGATGGGGCAAAAGAGATAGCGGAGGCAAAAATTTCCTTTTGGTTCCAGAAGATTCCCACCACGATTGAAGCAAACTACTCCTATACATTTGACTTCGTTTTCTTCCTCAGCGACATCTTCCTTTTTTTCCTCTTCTTCATCTTCATCATTATGTGGTTGTGAATGACAAGATAGGAGTTTCTTCTTTGATCACTATTGGCTACATTATCTAGTAGATGCTTTTGAAGATTGCGAAGGATTCACCCTTGCTTGTCTTGTGCTTTCAAGAGGCATAGTCGAATGATCTATATTTTTGAAGGCATATTGAGGACATGCTTCAGATCATCTTCAACCTTGATAAATTTGACCATGATTGTTGTTTGGAAGGGGTCTAGGGTGAAGGTTTCGAAGGATAAAGGGGCGGTCTCTTCTCTTGGAAAATTGCAACTTGAGGAATCTATTATTTTAATTTTGTTTGAATTTTACATAAAGAAGAAGATGGGGAAATGAGAAAAAAGTCAAAATTTGGTAGTTATATAGTCCCATTTGGAATTCAGAATTTTAGAGGAGAAACGGTTTTCAAATTTCTATAGTGCATGTCGACATATTGGCAGAGTGTATGTCGACATATGCAGGTTAAATTTGATAATTTATTTTATTTTTAAATTTACAAATTATATGTTGTTATAATTATATTTCAAAGAAAGAACATACTTCAAACTCTCTTCTAAGTTTTAAAAAAGATGTTTCAGCTAACAATTTTGTAAAAATACTCGCTATTTGATTTTCAATATATATAAATTCGAGTGAAATTACTTCTTTTATTACGTTATCTCTCATAAAATCATGTCAGATGTCTATATGTTTGGTCCTAGCATGATATATTAGATTTTCAAATAGATTTATTGCATTAGTGTTATTACAGTATATTGGTGATTTAGATAAATTTAAACCAAAACCTTTTAAACTTTGTTGCGTATAGATAACCTGTCAACATGCTAATGAAGCAGAGATATATTCTGCTTCTATTGTAGAGTGACATAAAAGTTTTGCTTTTTACTAAATCAGAAAACAAGAAAGTGTCCTAAAAAGTGGCAAGATCCATTTGTACCTTTTCAGTCTAATTTGCATCCATCATAGTCAGCATCACTATATGAAATTAAATCAAAGAAATCTTCTTTTGGATAAAAGAGTCCATAATCTAGTGTGTTGTTTACATATCTTAATATTCGTTTTACATATTTTAGGTGAGTTTCCTTAGGTTCATATTAAAATCTTGCATAGAGATATACACAATGTATTATATCTGGTATGCTAGCAGTAATATAGAGTAAGGATCCTATCATACCTCTATAGTTTTCGATCTACATCTTTTGAATTTTCTTCTTTATTTAATTTCTCATTGGTTGTCATGGAAGTTGGCTTACCACTAGTATTTTTCATCTCGAATTTCTTAACTAGATCCTTCGCATACTTTTCTTGACTTATAAAGATATCTGTACTCAATTGTCTTATTCATAACCCTAGAAGAAAGTTAGTTCCCCATATGACTCATTTCAAATTCTTTAGTCAATACATCAGAAAATTCTTTATTTAATTGTTCATTTATTGACCCAAAAATAATATCGTCGACATATATTTGTATAAGTTGAATATCATTGGTATTTCTTTTAATAAAAAGAGTACTATCTACTTTTCCTATTTTAAAGTTAGATTATAACAATAATATTTACGTCTGTCATACCATGCCTGAGGCTTTTTTAGACCATATATAGCTTTCTTTAATTGATAAACCTGATTTAAAAGTTTTTCATCTTCAAAAAGTAGAGGTTGTTCCACCTAAACATCTTCTTTAATAAATCATTTAAAAAGGCACTTTTGACATCCATTTGGAATAATTTAAAATTATTATGATTTGCAAAAGCGAGTAGAATTCTTATAGATTCTATAACTATAGGAGAAAATGTTTTATCAAAATCTATACCTTTTTCCTAACTATAACCTGAGCAACTAAACATGCTTTAATAACTTCTACTTGTTCATTCGTTTTATTTCTATAGATTCATTTAGTTCCAGTTATGGGTTTATTTTCAGGTCTTGGGACTAATTCCCAAATATCATTTCTGGTAAACTTATAAAGTTTCTCTTGCATAACAAGAATCCATGATCATCCAATGATGCTCCTTTGGATTTTTAGGTTCAATAGTTGAGATAAAAGCTACATTACTCATTTTATTTAATTGATTTCCTGTTTTTACAACAGATTCTATATTTCCTCGAATATTTTCTATGGGATGATCTTTTAAATATTTTTTTCTTTTATTTAGATGTAATTTTTCAAGGTTTTTATTACTTGCATCATTAATGTTTTCATCATTTGTAATTTCATTAGTATTATTAATATTTGCTTCTTCATCAAAACTGGAATTATTAAGTTTGAAACTCTCATCAAATGAAACATGTAATGTCTCTTCAATGACGTTAGTTGTGGTGTTAAAAACTCTATAAGCTTTACTTCTATTAGAATAACCAATAAAAATTCATTTAACTGATTTAACATCAAGTTTATTTAAATTATCTTTTGTATTTAATATAAAACATTTAATACCAAAAACTCTAAAATAAAATACTTAGGCTTTTTATTATAAATAATATGGAGTTTTCTTAGTCAAAGGTTTTATTAATGTTCTATTTAGAATATATCATGTTGCAGCAACTGCTTCAGCCCTAAAACTTTTATGTAAATCACTATCATTTAACATTGTTCTAGCATATTCTATTTATAGTTTTATTTTTACATTCTACTACTCCATTTTGTTGGGATGTTACTGGAAATGAAAAGTTATGTGTAATCCCTTTATTATTACAATTTTTTCAAAATTTTCATCCCGGCTCTCTTCCATGATTGTTCCTAATTGTTTTAATTTTAGTAGACATTCGATTCTAAATTCTTTTAGTAAAATTTTTAACATTTCAAAGGCATCACTTTTAAGTTGTAAGAAAATTGTCCATGTATATCTAGAAAAGTCATCTACAATTACAAAGACATATCCATTATGATTTATTGATTGTACATGCGACAGTCTGAAAAAGTTTAGGTAAAGAAGTTCAAGAGGGTGAGAAGTAGAAATCATATCTTTTGATTTAAATGAACTTTTGCGAAGCTTTCCTAGTTGATAGGCATCACATAAGTTGTTGACATTGAAACTCATTTTAGGAAGACCCCCAATAAGTTCATATCTAGCAACTTTAGATAGGTGTTTAAAATTCAAATGACCAAATCTTTTATGCCAAATCCAAAGGTCATTAGAATCAGCCAAAAGACACAAATTATCATTAGACACTTTCATACTTAGAAATGTAAATGTTACATTCCTGATACCTTCAAAGGTAATATTTGACTCATTATCTTTGATGTGGCAATCATCTTTTCCAAACTTAATTTTAAAACCCTTATATCACAACTGACTAATATTAAGCAAGTTATGTTTCAGATTCCTAACTACTAAAACATTAGAATTAGTAGGAGTTTAGAGTTAGCGACAATGCTAATGCCAATCACACATCCTTTTGAGTTGTCTTCAAAATTAACCGATCCACCATCTTTGTAGACAATATCCTTCAAGATCTCTGAATTTCCAGTCACGTATCTTAAGCTTCCACTGTCCAGTTTCCACTTGTCCTTCTTGATTTGTGATGGTTGAATATCAAGTGTCTGTTCACCATTAGCTATATAACATTCTTGTTACTACAATACCTTTCCAAAACATCAAGTGACTTTTCAAAATAACGAGTGTCTAATTTATTTAAAACTATATATTCGTTTCATAAAATTGTTTTTCCATAAAAATGTTAAAAAGAATATTACTAGCCATTTATATTTAAAAATAATAATCAAATTATGAGTTTTTGAAAACCTAATGCTCTGATATCAAATATAGGTTGTAGAATTATAGATCTTAAGGCTAATTAAACAAAAGAGATGGATGAATAGTGTTTTCCAACTTATGTAAATCATTTTAAATTTCTGTCAAGTTAAATATTAAATCACAGATTAACAACACAGAATTATAATATCAAATAGTCAAATATGCAACCATAGATAAAAATAAAAGCAGTAAAAAAGTAAAAAGTTAGAGAGATGACACTAAGGATTTTATAATGGTTCAGATTTCTCCTACATCCAATCCTATACAATTGGTTGTATATATTTATTTTCAAATGCCAATCTTTAACCGGGCAGAACAAACCGAAATACAACCTCAATTTCGAGGCTACAAGAGATACCATCCTGAATTTTCGAGCTCAGGATAGACTCACTTTACTTGAACGGGCTACAAGCACATCCATTAGATTTCCAGGCTACTAAGTAGAACCACTTGATTTGAATAGGCTGCAAGAACAACCAAATCAAATACAAATATAGTTGATAGTTATTCCTAAGACAATTTCCTGAACTTTGGATACAATGGATCCTATAGCCTCTTGGACAGCACTTCGATCTTTGAATTGAGTGAGATGCTTCCAAAATAGTAAGTGCTTAGTATTGAACCAATATAATAAAGTATGATTGATTCTAAGTGATTTTGAAGAGAATATATCAATGGAGTTTTAAAGGGATTAAGAGGATGGAAGAAAATAAGTAATTTTAAAATTTAAAATTCAGTTGAACTCCCATTTATATAATTAATCAATAGATGTGTCCATTTTGTAAAGAGTTGCGATAAATAAACATTTCCATTCAAAATTTGAGAAACCACTTGGCAGCATGTACGTCGACATACCATCTGCCTATATGTCGACATATGCGTATATATTTTGAAACTTATTTCTTTTAATATGTTTTGGAAATCCTATACTTTGTAAAATAATTTGATACTTTGTAAAATAGTTTGAATATAGATTATAAACATTTTGAATTGTAAAAAAAATCTATAAAATATTTTGAATTTATTTTGAAATATAAAAGATAGAAAATAGAAGATAAAGATCAAAGATTGTTATTAAGGACTTTAACAATACAAACTTTAACTCTATAAACTAAATTATAATATTGAGATCTTCATATCTTGGTCTTTGTATTCACGAGTCTTCATGTCCATCTTTTGAATCTTTATACTATACAGTCTTCGATTCAACACCTATGTAATATTCTGCACTATATACTATATAACTTTGCAAAACATTATTATGCATATTTTTTATGATTGTACATGGTTGTTGTCATCAAAATCAATAACTGAGGTATTAACACAAACCAAGACAAACCATACATACGCTAGTGGAGTCTCCAGCCGGTTCATCACAATCAAAGGTCAGTTAATTATTTCGGGTTTCAATCCCAATCCATCTGCTAGGTGACTAAATATGAAGGAACGTGAAACCTTGATACTGAATAAAACATATATAGGTGTATCAAAAATAGAAAACGTACCATTTATAATGACACCATTCTCCTTTTTGATGGAACACTCAATAAATCTAGGACAACATCCAAAGCGTAAGCAGACATAGCCTGCTGTTCCTACGCGCTTATGGAGAATCTTCCTTGATCTGCCCAAAAATCGTTGTAGTTGTAGCACATCTTGCCTCCTATCTTACAATCCTTAATAGTATGGCCCTTCTCCCCATAGTCATAATAAATAGGCTGCCATTTTCTCTTCTTCGGACCATTCTTCATTTAGGGTTGCTCCTCCTTAACGGCTCTGGATGGTCCACCTTAATGTGCCCAGTCTTATGGCAGCTGAAACACTTTCTTTCACCACCCTTTTGGTCCTTAGAATTCCTGCTAATATGACCCCTCTCATTACAATTAAAGCACTTTAGCTCCCTCTTACTTTTCTTTTGGTCATCTTTGTTCTGGGACTGTTTTACTCCTTTATTATCCCTCCTCCTCTTACTATTGCCACATACTTGTAGTTTAACTCGTGCTTGAGGAATAATAACTTATTATGCTTTCATTTTAGCACTTCCATCCTCTTCAATAATAGTTCCTCTTTAAGATGCCTGCATTATGCTCACCATCATATAAATGAACTCTGCCTGCACTTTTGGGTTATTTGCGATCCCGGCGGCCCTTCCATCCTTAGATTGTGGTGTAGAACCTCTACTATACCCGTCCGCTCTTATGAAAAATAAGAATGATTAGTCTCTCATACAAGGAAAAATGTATCAATGGTACTCATATGTGCAATGTGACTTATATACTATATATATACACTACTATATAGTTTTGAAAACCAAAATATATAACAAGTACGCACTCCCTCGTTTATATATATACTCCTTCTATATCACTACTAGACCATGGTAGCGACTGAGGTTAATCGTGTAACCTAGGGCTCCGTTACCAAATGTGACAACCGCCCTACACCACTATAACCCCATTAACTAAATAGTGCTCTGTTGTGGTGCACAGTTGATGTAGATCGGTCATCAAGGGGTTGAAAAAGAAATATCATAGAACATGTCTTATATCTCACAACACATGAAATAAAATATAATACACATCACGTATATAAAACATAAGAGACAAATAACTAAGTGAACCAAATATCAGAGCATGGATCCACAGAGTTATACAACATAGTAATAGAGTTTATACAGTGGAAATAAACATAAATGATTGTTTTATAATAATAAGCAAACACTTCCAAGGATCCACGCTATTGGACAACTGAACAAGCATAATATGCATATATAATATGAGAAAGCTCCATCCAGCTCGTCCTCTGCAGGACTACTGCGTCATACCTAGGATTGCTATATTCAACTCATTTAAGAGTACCCGAGATAATAAGAATTAAAACAATAAACCTCTAGTCAGAAAAAAATCTAGTATGAGCGACAAATGAATATCAAAATGCTATACATGTCGATATTTTAAGGAATATGGGTATGCGAACTGTACCTGACCTGTCCCAACGACCAAAGAGTTAGCACATAATGAATATAATATGCTACTCTACAAATATCATAAAGGTGTACTGCAAACTAAGTACAAAGACGGGTGCCCAGGTATCCCTATCCCCAATACCTATCTTAAATGACATTCGTTGAGTGATAGAACATAGAAGAAAGCAATCAAAGTAAATATAACATCTATCAAAAAATCCTCACTATCACTCAATATGCCTCGGATATACAATAACTTATATAACCTTTCCTTTGCTAGAGATTAATGGAAATCCCAGTTTTAAGTATACTCATTTATTGCTCAAAGCTGATACTTGACCCATTCCCTCAGTCCATGGCATACAGATCTAGGGTAGCCGATCAAAATACCCATGAAGATCCTCATAATAGCCCTTCTTTAGAGTACATTGTAAACCACTCTTGAGTATCAATAATCCCTTAACACGCGTATTCGATCCCTTTCCTTACTCCATCTAGTTTCCATTATCTTCAAGAAACCATTCCACATTCATTCTTTTTCATGATAAAACCATTCAACAATCTATTCACGGGTTGCCCTTCCTAGGTACTCCCTTTGTTGACAACCATTCTCATCACTCCTTTTAATATCGATCCACCGTAATTAGAACCTTACTCCATTCCTTTGCCAAGCCAGGAAGCGAAGCGTCACCAAGTTGATTTCAGCCCACCATAATTCCACTCATCGCCAGAGCTTTCTACCAACCAGATTTTGATGCGAATTGAGACATAGGCTCCTCCTATGATCTAGAACCCCTCCCTCATGTTTCATCCAATTCCAATGATTTTCGTTAACTATGATTCCACTTGACACTGGAGCTTTCTACCTACCAAATTTTGATGCGACTTGAAACATAAGCCCCCTTGTACTCTGTTAACCCAAGAATTGGATCAACACCCTGGATTGAGTGTGAAAGCACCGGCTCTGTTTTTACAGAGCAATAATATAGAGAATAAATGTAAAACAAAGCAGAAATAGTAAAAAGACAAGAAGATTTTTGTAGTGGTTTGGCTATTAATGAAGTCTATGCCCACTTTATAACTTTCTATTAACTGACTACTATTACAAGTTGAATAAAATTACAATATGATTGAACCTTCTAAGTCAGATCAAGTCACAATTACAAGAGTTCACACCAGAGAATCACATTAAACCTCTATATGACTATTATGTAGGAGGAGAAGAGTGGAGAATAATCTCTGTAGAGTTCCAATAGCTAGTCCAGAAGATCCCATTTATGTTGTAAGTAGCATTATATTTATACAAATTGGAGAACTATTGGACTAGGCCGCCTTGCCAGATGCTTGTAAATGACCATATGAAGGTGCACTAAAAGTTCATAGAGAATTGAATCAATTTGATGGATTGCTAGTGATCCATACGCTATGGATCGCTAGCGATCCATAACTTTGGCTTGCTGGAAATCCGATTGCTTGAGATGCCTCCCACTATCCTCTCCTTTGAGGTTTGTTGCAATCTGGAGAAACACTATGGATCATTAGCGATCCATGTACTTAGTGGATCATTGATCTTTCTCTTTAAGATCGCATTTGTTGTCTCGTATTGGTGTTCCCCATGTAATTTCGTAGCTTGTTGCCTTGTTTCGATGACGATCCACACACTGGTTGGATTAGACCGCCAATTGAATTATACGAATGCTTGCTTCTCGATTTAATTAGCTCGAAATTCCATCAAACTTAGCCAGTATACTTAGAATATCTATTGGACCTTGGTGCAAGAGGATTAGTGGATCTTCGAGCGAACATTATGGATTGCTAGCGATCTATAGATAATGGATCGCTAGCGATCCATCACCTTAGCGTGTTTTCGCTTTCTTTTCCTATAATATTTCTTGGTTGGTTCTTCTAGTCCTTTTGGTTGGCTCTTGAGCTGTTCTGCCTTCCTTTGAATTCTGTTGGGTTAAAAAACTCAAATAACATTTACCCCCCAGAGTATGCCTTCGTTCGAAACAGGGCGTGCTCTGGAAGTAACTACTTTTGGGTTCCCGCTTGGTGAGGTTCAAGTGATCGTGTTAAGGCCATTATGTGGGTTTGGCTTTGACTGTTCAGCTGCTCGTTAATTTTTGACGTGAATTGTCGTAGCTTGTTATAAAAAACTAGGTTTAACCCCACAACTTTTAGGATGCCTTTAAACAACACGTGGATCATACTGGCTAAATTTGGAATTGATCGAACGCAATTTGATGGATCGTTAGCGATCCCTAGCCAATGGATCGCTAGCGATCCAATGACTTGGTGGTTATTTCTCGTGCAATTTTCTCTATAACCTTCTCGAGCCAATCCATTCTCCATTCTTATCTTCCTCTGGCAACCCGATTTAACTCCTTGCAATTCGATCCAAATCTCGACCAAACCCTAAGTCCATCCACTCTATCACTGTCGTCGACTATCTACTACTGAAGCCTCTCGCCGTTGATTAATCATAAGCTCGCCATCGCTTTGTCTTCAACCCTAGCTTTGGAACTCTTGTTTCTTAGATCACCAACAACCCCACCCATTTGGATCGATGGATCGCTGTTATCGAAAACTCTAATCATCTTTGCCTTTTGATTCTTGATATGAGGTGGGAGATGCTTATTCTGGCATTCGTTTAGCAATTTGATGATGAGGTTGTATTGGTGATGATTGTCGTAGAAAATTCAGGTTGATTGTGATTTTATGGAAATAGCAAATCAAGTCTTGATTTCTCCACAGAATGACACTCGGGACTTGCCTCGGTGCTTGACATGTTTTGTTATCTTCATCCATAGAATCAAAATTGATTTATATTACATTACTGATACAACATGACACATCGTGAATTGGTTTTGATCCTTCTAAAGGGGAATAACGGCTTAGAATAGCGTCTCACAAGCATCATATGTTATTATCGCCTTTCAAAGATTTTGGATTGATCTTGTTATTGCACATTTGGTGTACTTGAACTAGGAAGAGCTTTTCGCATCACTTCGGATAAAGGATCCATTACCGATCTTTGATCGATAACGGGTAAGTGTAGAAGAAATAATTTCAAAAAAATGATACGAAAAGCCTTTTCATTCTTTGCTGTGAGTGAACTATCTACATGGGATAGAGCATTTGTAGTATTCAGGACGCCGAGCTAACCCTCCATAGATAACACACTACGCTTGCCCCGGTATATACACTTGAAATCCGATGTGCCGGTGAAAATTGATTTCCTTTGAAATTTATATGCTGTAGGAGAATTTTTAGTTAAAAATAGAATTACTTGATCGCGTTGGACCAAATTCTGCTGTATAGAATGAAGTATCCATCTTTTGTCCATAAGTCTAGTAGAGAAAGTCCAACGCTTTCAGAAGTTGAATCGTCATCTATCGCCCTTTCCACTTCTGCTTCGCGGGCTGAATACGGTCCACTAGTCCCAGTTGGTCTAGTTGTGAAACCGAACTCCTCCGAACTTCAAAGTTCTTCTTAATCCACCAAAGAGAGCTTCCTCCATAATCTCGGCTAAGGTTTAGCATAATATTTGCTTGCCACACAACATTTCGAGGATGATGTTCGCCTTACGAAGAAGAATGAATTTACCCATACACCGCCTCCGGGATACACTTCTTGTCATCGATATATATGCTTAAAAGAAGCAATACCCCCTTTAATGACTTCTTGAGAGAAAAACTTTCGAACTTGGGAATTATATGGTTTCAAATTCATCCTAATGGATATACGATCCCGACTTGTCTACACGTTTTCTTTATGCAAATATTTAAGCCTACTCCAAGTTTCGACTGTTTGAGTATTTTATCTCGTTTAAAAGGAGAGAAAAGTTCCCATCCTTTGTCGTCATCGAGGCCTAGAGGAATCGCAAGATCGTTCTGCATCTTCAAACCAATTTATCTCAATTCAAGACTTAGTACTTCTTTGTTGGATGTCCTAAAGGGTTCAACCGCCCTTGGAAAAGAGGGGTAAGTTCTCTTCCTTACTTATTGAGTTTCGATATATTGCTATGAGATTTGTGACAAGTCAAATACTTCCTACAGTAATCCTGAAGCTGAATAAAGACCTATCAATGACCAAATTTTCCATACCCTAAAGGCTATAGAAGCCAGGGATAGATCGATTGATTTTTTGCTAACTGACGAAAATTCGCTTCGGTATGGACTGTTGCATCCTGGGAGATCCATCATAGTGGTTGAGGTCCCATCTCCTTCTCATTCCAAAATATGAATATGCTCTAATTCTTTTCACATGGCTCTGAAGAGGGCGTTCTTCAAGAAAAGGAAGTTCTTCTGGTGAGTCGACTAAAGGAATTCATGAGGGAAGGGATGTCACGTCTAAAGCCTGCTGTCCGACTAGAATTCCCCCAATTCAAGAGGAAGGGGAAGAAAAGTTCAAATAACGAGAAGGAAAGACTGCAGTGGCAATAGATAAAGAGGTGGGCGAAGTTGAGAGTAGTAGTCATTATTCCTCCTCCAGTGAAGATGATTTCAAATGTAGGCTCTGGTGATGAAGATTCTTAATCGTGTGATGAGACCTTGGGAATGAGTCCCGTTCTTCCGAATTCGCCTCCTTGAGAGATCCACAATAAAGATGTTGCCCCAGTAGCCGAACTACGTCAGGATTCCCCGATTAAAGATGCCGGCGTGGACTTCGACGTGGATATTGACGAACTTATGAGGGAAGATTTCAGATTCGAAGGGGCATCTCCTCACCCGGGTCATATTGTGCCTGAAATTAGCCCGATTACTACCGCAATGGCTTCCCAATCTTGTTTGTGACGTCATTTTAGGCCCCCCATGACACATGACACGTTTCACTAAGGTCACATTCACTTACATATACATTATTTAGGCCTATTTCTTATTGCTAAATCTCTTTATTAATTCTTCGTGTTTGGTACCATGAGAGGCCGTGGTCTTTACGAAAATCTCAAGCAATTTACTTATTTGCAATGTTGGTCAAAATAGTCCACAAGCTGTCATCAGCCCCGCGAGACCGAGGAGGAATGGAGAAGGCGAAAAGACTTGGAGGACGAAGCTCATCATTAAGATGACAATGAACGAGGTTGGACATATAAAAGGGTCTACGAGAAGGGAAAAACCCTTAATGATCAAGAGGAACGATCCGAGAAGTCAAAGTTTGATCGCCATGGAATAGGCCTTTGCCCCGACTCCAGCTTCTATCGGTCTTGAAATACTGGTTTATTCCATTTAGGCTCCTTCTTCATCTCAAGTCCCATCGACCCACATGGTGCCCGCTCCTTATTCCTCATGTCCTCACGGGAGGTCGGCTTACATTCTTCCGTCTAGTCCCCCTAGACTTAAGTTGTGCTCCCTAGGTGGTTTTTAAAGGAGTTAAGTTTGACCTCGACCTTCGTCCAGTCCGTAGAGATTCCTATATGCCTTGACATTGTGAATTTCAAAGCAATTTAGAGCAAGCCAAGGGATGGAAAAGCTATGTAAGCAGCTGGCTGATACGAACTGCAATAATTATCAAGAAATCCTCTCCTTTGAATTGGAGAAGGGCGACTTCGAGAGGATGTTATCGGAATGTCATGCCAGGATTGAGCGACTGGCACAAGAAAGGGACATAGTGCTAGGGAAAAAAAGAACAACGTCAGCTTGCTGAAGGAGCTGAAAGAGTCCAACACAAAAATAGAGATTGTATTTTGAGATGAAATTAAGAAGGCCCATGCGGACAAAGTTAAGTTGAAAGAGGTGCTCGAGGCTTGCAACTTGATTATTAAGGCTAAGAAGAAGACTATCGCTGATCACAACAAGGTTGTTGAAGGGCATAACAAAACAATTGTGGAATATGAGGAGATCATGAAGTCCTATGATAAGGCTATTTTCGATCAAGCCCAGACGATTGCCTCGCTCCAAGAAAGAGCTGCGTAGATTAGCCCCGACAAAACTTGGGTTGAAATTGAAAAGGCTTTCGTTACAGTGGATTATTTGGAGCCACAAGACAATTTTGAAAGGAAGATGGACGATACCATCTTAAATTTCTACGCCAACTCCCTATTGCATCAGGGGAGTCTCAGGTATTTGGGCCCCAAGTTCCCTTTCACTCTCGCCGTGGTTAGGGAGGAAATTCTGGCCTATTTCCGAGAGAATAGGGATGTCTATACTGAGCGAGAGTTAGAGGATGCCTAACTTAATGAGGAATCAAAGAAAGCGCTGATAGAAGGCCGAGAGATCCTACAAATTGAGAAGGAACAGGAGGCCGCTGAGGTTTCTATGACTACAACGGCCAAAACGTTGTCGGAGCCCCTTATTTTTGGACCTGGCGAATCATCAAGATAGCCTCACAATCAATTGGCTGGTTCTGGGCCCGAAACTTCTACGAAGATTGTGCAGCCATCAAAAGAAGAGGAAGTTAGGGAATATGAGGTGGACATTCTTGGCCATCCCTCTGATGCAGGTAACTCTCTTGTTTCTGCCGATTTTGATAATTTTCAGCTCATGCTACAAGAACAAGACGAGCTTAATGCTTTCATTTTTGATCTTATAGGTCGATCTTCCTTACACTACAAAAAAACTTATTTTTAGTTGCACTAATTAGTAGCATTTCAAGCTATGTGCTACTACTAATTATTTACAAGAATAGAATTAAATATACAATCGCTACCGATGCAACCGCCAAAAATTTTAGCGAAACTTTTTTACAGCCCGCTCATATCTCTCTTCTTCAACTTAACAAAAACATTTCCTACTTTTATTTTAGAAAAAACTATTCTTAGAATTCAACCACCACTATCCTCTCCATGCTACTCTATCTGATCCCTCCAATCTCCACCATTCCGCAACCTCTCTCTCTCTCATGTCTAACCCACTTCAATCTCATTCACTCTTCCTCTCAATCGATCCTTGACTTCTTTTTCAAAGCTCGGAAACCCTAGAATCGGCTTACTTCATCCCCGCTTGCATCTCGATTTGCTTCCAATGCCCTATCGCCACTCATATGATTTTGGATAGTGGATGGTGATATAGATACATTAGTTGAATTTTGAATTGATTGTATAAAGAATGATTACAAACTTTTGAAGAAACGGGTCAGGTAATATTTTATTATACGTGTTAATTTATTTTTGCAACTTACAGTATTACTTTTAGAAGAGATAGGTTGCTTCCTACATGAAGTTATTTTCATGTAAATTTTTGAGAATTGTATTCAATGCATGGTTTCTAACAAAGAGAATTGAAAAGGCGTGGTGGCAACTTGTAGATAACAGAATTGAACCAAATTATGTGGTGAGCTATGTAATCCTGAATTGTATTTGTTTCACCTTCATATGCCATCTGAAAATCGTCTTCAACTATTTCACTACTTTGTCCAGCTTCAGCCATTTCAAAAACATTAGTAGAGCAATCTCCTGAACCAAAAGTACAAATATTATAACTCCATGTTTTCTCCTTTATATTCATCTTATCACATATCAATCTAGATTGCAAATCATATGTATTAGTGTGTGCAGTTAAATCAAGATTCTTTCGATCATTTTTATACAGAACAAATTTTCATTCATTAATGCAAGGACAATAGCAAACATATAATGCATTGGCTTGCTATAATCATAAGCCACCAAACTTGTATCATTAGAAATTCCCAAATCAAAATCTGAATTACCGTCTCTACCAATAATGCTTTCATCTACTAATAATGATAAAGCATCAAATTTATTTTGGCATTTGATATTAAAATATTTTCTGTAAGTTGCCTTGACGTTGTGTGATTTTGAAACAGTGAACTCCCTGTCATCACTAACAAGAAACTCTACTGAATCTTATCATCATCAATGACAAGATATTTCCAAAACTCGAAACTTTGATGGGTTTATGTTCTGCTTTCTTGATAACTACATTAGTTTGACTAGCCAAAAATAAAGTTGTAGATGATTTAAACGAGGTATTTGGGATTCTATTGATATTTAGGGATGAAGTTAGCATGAATAAATATTCGAATTCCATAACAATTGTGCTTCGTATGCAATAACTTGTACAAAGGCTACTGAATGATGGAGTGTTGTGAAGGGACGATGCTGAAAGATGAACAACTGCTGAATAATGGAGTCCTGTAGAGACTGCTGAAGAAATGCAACAGAGAAGTGGGAAATGAAGTTTAATGCACATTGCATCCAAGATGAACAGGAATATTTATGACTTGTGACTGAAAAGAGAACTGCAACTGACCACGTTGGAGGATCCAGGTTGGAACAATGGTTGGAGATACAATGGCCAACACGTCTGAAACTGAAACATGTATCGGGTATGGAAATTAAATCGGCAAAGAGAGGCTTGTTGAAACTGAAATGTTTCCAGCAGAAGAATGTGGACCTGACTGAAACTCAACCAGGTTGCTTTTGCCACATATTTTAATCATAATTATCTAATCTATTTTTTTACTTACAATTAATAATTTAATTATCTACAACCAAACAAGAACCACCTCATAATTTCTAACTATGAATAATGTTATGTTTGTTTCTTTCAGTATGCATACAGTTATATGGAAAAAATTGTATTCATCGGTATTATCATCTTCTCACATACTTTAGAGTTACTTTTGTTCATAATTTTATTTTGTGGAACTGTGAACCAAGTAAAATAAGAAATCAAATGTGATTAATATCAGTGTCCCTGTCTTCATTAACTAATTTTGAATAGTATCCAACCTTACATTAATCAAATGAATGGACAGAGTCTACCCTGTGCACCTTGATTCACTTACAACAAAATCATTTCGGTCTATCTACTAATTCAATATTAACAAAATTATTTGTCATCTAAAGTTTAACTTGAAGATTTATAACAAAAAATGATCAACATAACAATAGATTCAGATATTTTGTGTAGTTTATTGCTAGAGAATCTTGTAATTAATTATAGACATTATAAACTACAAGTGCTAAAATTTAAAGTGGTGAAGGAGAAAAAGAACCTTGTAATATGCCAATTTGTTCTTCCTCTATTGAATATTTTTTACTATCTTACAGAATTTTTTGATGTTTTGAAGAAACCAGACGAGTTTTATTTACAAGGTTATAACGCTTGCTGACATTATTTTTTTCATTCTTTATGAAATCCAAATGGGCCTATATACTACAAAGACATGCGTCACTTCTTCTACCAATACAATCCCTACGCAGCAGTATGGGGAAACATATCCTGGGGCCACTCGGTCTCAACTGACCTAATCCACTGGATCGGGATCAAACCTGCTCTAGTGCCATCCGACCCATATGACATTAATGGTTGTTTTTCTGGGTCCGCCACAATCTTACCTGTTAATAAACCTATTATCGTCTACATAGGCGTGGATGCAAGCAAAAGACAATCCCAGAGCAGAGCTATTCCAGAGGACCCATCAGACCCGTTCCTACGTAAGTGGACCAAGCCCAATTACAACCCAATAATGGAACCGGTAGACGAGTTGAACTCCAGTCAGTTTCGCGACCCAAGCACGGCATGGATCGGGCATGATGGGCAATGGACACTGACTATTGGGGGTGAGATCGGGCTCAAGGGCCAGGCCTTGCTGTACAAGAGCCAGGATTTTGTGCACCGTGTTTGGGTCAAGGACCCTTTACATGCTACTAATGAATCAAAAATGTGGGAATGCCCGGATTTCTTTTCAGTTGGTCATGGAAAAAGCCAGAAGTACATGCTGAAAATGAGCCATATAGACATGCAGGCTGATCATTACCTGCTGGGAACTTACGATGAGGTGAGTGATAGACTTGTTCCCGATAAAGATGTGGTCGACAATTATAGAATGTGGGGGAGGAATGAATATGGAAACATTTACGCTTCTAAGTCTTTCTTTGATGAAAAGAAGCAACGTAGGATATCTTGAGGTTGGTCTAATGAATCTGATACTTCTCATGATGATGTGACTAAAGTATGGTCTGGTATTCAGGTATGTATTGTATCATCAAAAATACGACTCTCTATTTATTCGAATGACTTAAAAAATTGCTGATATTTTCATTTGACTTGATTCAATTATCAGACTTTTCCTAGAGTTATTACTCTTGATATCAGTGGGAAGCAACTGCTGCGGTGGCCTATTGAAGAGGTTGAATCATTGAGGAGAAAGTCAATAAGTTTAACAAACACTATACTAACAACTGGAAGTTTTATTGAGATCAAAGGAATATCAGGTTACGAGGTGGGTATATTGATCATGAAATGAGGATGCACAAATAAATGGTATATTATATAATGTGGTTATGACTTATGATTGAAAATGCAGGAGTGTAATTTGAGTTGCTAAGCCTGAATTCAGCAGAGCCATTTGATGCTAGTCATGATTTAGATCCTTCTAAACTTTATGGTGAAAACAGATATTCTACTAAGGATGGAATTGGTTCTTTTGGATTGATTGTTTTGGCGTCTGATAGTAAGATGGAGGAGCATACTGCTATTTTTTACAGGGTTTATCAATACAAGGGCAGCTATAAGCTGCTAATGTGCTCTGATCAAAGAGGGTACTTATATTTTAGTTTAGAAAGATACATAAACATTTGTCTGATTGCTCAAACATTTTAATTCTTGAATAAATATAAATCTACATTGCAGGTCTTCTCTAAGACCAGAAGTTTACAAGCCGACATATGGGGCTTTCATTGACAACGAGATAAATATAAACAGGAAAATTTCCCTAAGAACTCTGGTGTTATTGTTAAGTATTATCAGACTGTTTGCTGATATGCATATTTGGAAACTAAATTTGAAAACAGATTATTATATATAAGGTAGAGTGGAATTATTAATTAAATTACTAACTACATTTTGAACAGATCGATCACTCAATAGTTGAGAGTTTTGGCCAAGGAGGAAAAGCATGCATATTATTATATAAATGGTTTTATTATTATTTTTTAATAAAGAGATATGATCACTTCGTACAAACCTTATCAATGTGAAAATAGTCATTGTCATCAAATATGATATTTGAATTTAATTGGTTTCTTAATAATGTGGCGATCTTTATTGCATTATTATATCCATAGGCTGTAGCATGTCATCAAATAGACCGTGTAAATTATGCGACTTCTCCCATGAAATCTACACTCGTGGTCATGAAGAAATCAGAGCATGTAAATATTAATTTTCAAAATTAAAGAAATTACCCGTGTATGAAAGTTTATTTATTATGTGTATGTATATATTCTGCATAATAATCTTTTTTTTCCAGCCAATTGCAAAGTGGACAAAAGATAGCAAATGCCAGTTGATCGATTTGGGTGGAACAAACGTAGTGGCTGAAGGAACTGTTGCATCAACTGATCTGATAACACTGGTCCATTGTCGTCCATTGGGACTTAATGCTGTAAAGTTTGGGTTGATATTGTGAGAGATGCAAACGCAGAGCTATGGAGACCAACATCGGCATTGACGTGCATGGAAGATTCACTTAGCGTTCCCATAGCCTGGCCAACGGAAAAAGTCATTCTGAAAACAAACTGAAAGGTATATAACTTGTTCATCATAAATGTTTTCAAACTTTGATTCTAATACCCTGACAATATTCCTAGATAATCGAATATAAAAATTAGTTATATTACTCAATAAATATTGGTGTAGAGCTAGAAAGTGATTGAATTGGTGATTGAATGCTGTCAGTTTGGTCGAGGTTTTTGATGGAGTTAGGCTAAAATTCATTGAGGGAGGGGGGTACAGTTTAGGTCAAACAGTGGAAGGACTATCAACTTGTCTTTAATTTTAACTTGGCATATTGTGGATTTTTTCTATAGTATGAATGGGGAGGGGTTGTTACAAGGCAGTTGATGGAAACTGTGTTGAAGTAGGAAAGTAATGCTTGTAGTAGACAGAACTATAATGACCGAGGTTGTTTGAACTGAAGCAGTTTGAAGGTGGAATAGTTCAAGTGAAGGTGAAGTTTTTAGAAGTAAGGGTGATATTGGTGGTAGGTTGTTTAAGGGATAGGGAGGGTTGTATTCTTTGTGATTGAGGAAGGAATGATTTTGACTTGGTGTTGGAGTGGCAGTTTGAGGAAGTTGTTATGATGTTTGTTATCAGGTTTGGGTGATGTTATAGGGAGGAGGAAGTGTTGGTAGTGATGATCCAGAAGTCAGGGAATTGTCGGGGATGTTAGCAGTTTTGTGGTGGAGTTTTGGTGAAGTTGAGATGATGGACAGTTTGGCTATCGTCGGATTTGGATATGTTGTGGAGTTAGAGTTTGTATTCAAGGATTTGGTGTTGATATGTTGGCAGTGTGTTGTTTGGATGTAGGGTGGTATATGCAGCAAGTGTTAAAGAGGAGTGACTGGAAGATTGAAGGGGAGATTGCTGAGTGGTCGAAGTGTGGAGATGATTGAACTGTGGTCGAAGTGCATTTGTACTGAACTATAGAGATATGCAATGCATGAAAGGTTAGGTTGCAGTAGGTCTGTTGAGTGATCAGAGGAGTTGCGGTTAGGTTTCAGAAGCACGGTGGTTCGATTGCACCAGTGATGAAGAACAGGGAAGATGGACGAGTTGTTTGGCAGGTTGAATAATTGTAGAACAGGGACAACATGTGTGAGTTGTTGAATTGGGATGGAACGGATGAAATTGTTGCCGAAGGGAGAGTTGTGTCCACCGATCCAAATGAGGTTGTCGACGACATACATACATACATACATATATATATATACATACATATATATATATATACATACATACATATATATATATACATACATACATATATATATACATACATACATATATATATATATATATATATTGTTGATTGTTAAACTCGTTTGCAGGTAATTAGCTATTTCGAAGCGAAGATTATCGGCAACAAAGAACTATTGGTAATCAAGCAACGAACATGAATTTAATTGTTATATATGTTGTTGTATTTTGTTAGTACCATTTGTGGAAACTTGTATGTGAATGCTTGTAGTATGTGACTTATTTTGTTGAAAAACTACTATCGAATTGATTATGGATATTATATTTGATTGTGAGATTAGCATGTTTTTGCAATTATTTGAATATGATGATCATATGATTGATTGTTTGTATATGCTAATTATGTGATTTAATTGTTTGTTTGAATATATGAAAATTATGCGATTGATCGTTCGTTTTAATATGAGTTGTATATAAGCGATTGCTGGAAATGGTATAAACCATCAACCGTAAATAGTGGCATTTAAAATATGCTACCAAACAACCAATAACTTTTAGTAGCGTTTCAGAAATGCTACAGAAACAAATGTAAACTAATATAAAAATTGTACAGTTGCATTTTAAAAACGCTACTAAAAATCAAAAAAAGCATATAAACAAAAAATGCAACCAAAAAATGAAGACTTATGGTAGCGTTTTTTTTAACCCTACAGAAAAACCTATAGCTGCATTTAAAAGTCACTTTTGGTAGCGTTTTTTAAATCCTACAGAAAATACCTATAGTTGCATTTAAAAGTGACTTTTGGTAGCGTTTACTACAACGCAACAATAAGTTTTAGACTTTTAATTGCATGTCGTATAGCAGCGTTCTCTAAAACGCTACCATAAGTTATGGTAGCGTTTTTTCAACGCTACCAAAAGTCTTTTCTGGTGTAGTGTTACCTATTGATCCGTCGATGTTCTTGATGCCCGGAACCATCGCTATTTCAACCGCCTCGACGCTTGTCTCCTAGCTGCTTTGATTGCTGAATCCGTGTCTGGTTCACGGCTAGGTCTAGAATATGAGAAGATCACCATACTGCATGGTCTTGATGACCGTTCCGTATCTTTGGATGGCGACTTCATGGCCGCTGAAGCTCGAGAGCAGGAGGTCCAAACTGAATAGCTACGTAAATCTGAATAACAACTAGTTGTCGTTAAGAAGGGAAAAGTTGAAGTGATAAAATCTTCGAGAAGCCCCTGTAATCCCGAAAGCGCAATACGAAAGAGGGTCTTTCGAGAAGGTTGGATAGTAGGGAGGAGATGTCGGCACCGTGAAGATAGTTGATATCACGGGCAGCGACACTACCACTGTTTGGGATTTTGAGGGGAAGTAGAAACTTCCAACTAAAGGTGGAAAGGGGAGCAGTGGAAGGAAGCATTGAGAGGTTCAGATGGCAGTGGAGCTGGTCTTTGGGGATTTTTTTTTGTTTTGTTCAAGTGCAGAGTCCGCATTTACTATTTTTGTTAGCCAATATTGTATGGGTACGGCCCCATACTTTGACTTTGTGCAAAAAACTTTATAAGTAATAAAATGTTAATATTTTGATTGTAACATTACTTGTCTACTTATATGCGTTTTATGCACTTATGTCAATTTCATTTATTGCTATTTTATTTTATCTAGTTCCGTGATTACAAGACCTGTGATTATCGCTAAAATTCTTTGCTTGGAGTAACAGAACCGTGAAGTGTTTTTTTTGAGTATTTTTTTGAGTATTAGCGTTTTCCCCCATTTCATGGGGCTGTTTACTTCGTACACTTGACAATTGACTGGCTGATCCAAGTGATTTTCGGATGTCTGTAATCAGATCTAATTTGTGGTTCCTATCTTTGGGAACTTATGATTTGTACGGACTGATTTCAGATTTATTATCGGTCAACCATTATAATTTTCTACTGGTTCATAGTAGTTTGACATTGTCGGATTAATGCCCGTTGCTCCTGATAGTGGAAGCCGGTTAATTCTTGTTATTCCTCCAATGGACAAGTTTCTTGGAATTATCGAGGTAATATTGGTATTTAAGGGTATGCGCGGCTTATGAGATGCACGGCTTATGAGATGCGTGGATTTTGAGAGTATGCGTGGCTTATGAGATGCGTGGCTTTTGAGCATGTATGGCTTAAAAATTGCGCATAATGGTTTGGGCCTTCCCGATGTTGGACGAGCGATACTAGTTCTTAGAAGATAAGGATTGAGTTTTTCCATCAATCCGGCGATTTGACTTAGCTAGAACACGATTTCATCAGTTCTACGAGACAATTGGTTTTTGCATCAGGTAACCATGGCTTGGACAATCCTCATGTATTTTAAGAAGATGTGCATGGCCAAACAGATAAGATTTCCATGGTGGAGAAATCTGTAGCTAACCGCATGGAGATGGTTATGAAGAAAGAGCTTGTGGGTGTTCGGGGCTAGATCTCAGTTTTTGGTCCAAACTGTCTTTAGAGAATTGGTCTTCAACTGGCATTTAGTCTAAAAGGAAATGAAACTGGTCACCAAGGGTGGTAAAGGATGATTTGGGAAGAAGTAAGCAACTATTATGCTTCTATTTTGTTTGTTGTGCTATCTAGGTCGTTTAAGTCCGTAGTTGTTAAAATGCTAGAAAATTTGATTGGGCATTACAGAATCGTGGTATGATTAGTCTCGGTCTTCCTTGTGGCTATGCAAGTGTGTGCTGCCCCTTTACCATAGGGATGTTGGCGCACTTGAACTCTAACCAGGGTCTCTCTACAACCCTGGTTGTCCCAAGTCCAGTGGTGCAGTTCTAAGTTTTGGCTTGATTCGAGTTGGCCTCTGGTTAACCACAAGGTCGGTTCAGTTTTAGCTTAGTTCCTTTGAGTGATTTTGAAGCTCTAGAGTTCAACACTATTTTTTTCCTCGGTCACTGGAAGCGATTCCTATTATCCCGCCTTTTGGCAAGGCCGAGATATCAAAGAACTGGTTACAAGCTCAGGATCAATCGTCCAGGATATCGAGCATGCACATGTTCGCTATGGATGTCGATGAATTTTGTCCGAGTCCGAATCAAGCTACAACTGACAAGACATGACAACCTGAGCCATGGAAGCCTGCATTCCAAATTTCAAGTCAATCCGAGTTCATATGCTCTAGTTATGATCGATTCAAACTGGAGGAAACAACCTCGTTTTCGTATCCGTCGGTAAACCATGGTTCGAATCGATCCGGTTCGCATCCATCGCCCACTTCGCATCGATCAGTTCCTCTTGGTTCATATCGATCAAGTTGTCAGTATTCGAATCCATCATCTTCGTATCGATCGGCTGGTGACTACTTCGCATCCATTAACAGCGACAAGTCACTATTTCGTATCCATGAAGTAACTGCCCTATTCGTATCCATCCACCTTTGTTAGCTCGTTTCCATCACAAAGCAGACATTCGTATCCATCAAGAAGCCTCAGTTCGCCTCGATCCAGTTCGTATTGATCAGTAGAACTGCCGTTCGTATCCATCGAGCTCTTGCTCATTCATCTCCATCGATGCAAACTGGATAATGGCACTTGATACAAACAAGGCGAGATTCATGGATGCGACACCGTCAACTCGGAGTAAAGAGTGGATCGATGCGAGCCCACATCACCGCTTTATCATGCGCATGATCGATTCGAAGACGATCTACTCGAAGCTATGGATACGAACCAGACAGCCATCCGAGAACTTTGAACTCGTATCTATCATAACTCAAGATCCACCGATCCAAATGTTATGAAATTTTGACAAAAGCTTACGTACAAACCAAGGAATGTTCCTGCCAAGTTTCAGCTCGATTGGACCATTTCTTAATCGATACGAAATCAATTGGTATCGATCACAGATCGAGTTGAAACTTGGTGGGATCGATTGCGTGGACCCACTTACGTGCCAGAAGGAGTCTTCCGAAGTTTGAGTGAGATATCAGCCTCCTACACCTATAAATAGCCCCCTGAAGCCTACAGAAAAAGGATCTTTGCGATTCTCAAGCACCCAGACTCTGCCGGATCGAGATTTGCATCCTACCCTTGCTGTTGAATTCAAATTTCAAGTTATACTTGACCATTGTTCGCTGTAATCACTTGTAATCATTCAAAGAGAATCAATAAAATCATAAAAACTTCATAGTGGACGTAGGCAACACGCCGAACCACTCTAAATTGCTTGTCTGTGCATTTGTGTTATTGTTTGTTGGAGTTTTTGTTAGATAATCTTCATTTTAAATTTATATTCTTCACTTTTATCTCTTTAAAAACTTTCGAAGAGTGTTGTGCCCATTTTCGGTATAAACACTTTGGTACTATCACTGAGAAAAACCTAGATTTTCTCCCGCTTCTTGGATCTATCGTCGATACTGGATTGCATAAATCTAAGAGAAAGATCCAAATCACTAATCCGATTTCCTTCCGTCCTATTCAGATTTGCACAAAGTCTAGGAAAGGAGTTTAACCCTTAAGATGGTTAGCAAAAGGACCACCTCCAACGTTGGTGTTCAAGAAGGTCGGGATAGGAAAAATCCCATGTAGTTGCCACCAACCAACCAAAACGCAGCCAGACCCTCAGATTCACAAGGCCCGGTTACCAGGCAATAGTTCCAATTGTTGCTACAGGAATTAACACGGAGTCATCAACAGTTAACAGAATAGCTACATGGCAAATGCCGAGCTGACTAGCCAGTTGAATCGCCAAAAGAAGAGGAGATCTAGGAGAGATCATGCTTCTCGCTCCTCCACAAAAAGTTCTGCCTCTTCTGATTATCATCACTGATCTCCACGACCCCGACTGGATGGGACTCACACACAAACCGTTGGACATCAACCAGCAATGACCGTTGGACAGTTGAGAGTTGGTCCATCGGCCAGTTTCCAGATCGGATCCCCCTCCCGAGGGGGTACCGCTCCTCACTATACCACAGACTACCACGCCACGACCGCTGCGGTTGAACCAGAGGTCGATGCCCGAAATCAGTCGAACCTGGACCGTCATCAGCATGGGCGTACTCCTGAACCATACGTCCCAAAGGACTATGAGCTAAGAAGGCGAGACGTGGACCGTCGACAGCATCTGGTCCAACCTCATAATATGGAGCCCGACCACACTTTGGCTCGACCCACACAGAACATACAAATGCCAGATCTTCCGACCATGATACGTCAGATGATCCGTGAGAGCCAGGGTCTCACGAATGATGACTGGGGAATCTCTCAAAGTCACACTCCTTTTACAGACGATATACTTACTGCTGAACCCCCTCGGCGATTCAGGATGCCGACTCTACCCATGTATGAAGGAAACTCCGACCCCAACCAACATATTTTGAAATATGAATGGTCGGTGAGCGCTGGTAGAGCTGACGATGCAGTGAAATGTCGTAGTTTTCCCATTTCCTTGGAGGGAATCGCTACCATGTGGTTCATCCGGTTGCCACCTCGATCCATTTCCTCCTTTGATCAGTTGACCACTAAATTTGTTGAGCAATTCCGCATACACGTCGCAATGCCGAAAGATGTCAACACTCTATCTAGTGTCACCCAAGCTCCCGAAGAAACACTCAGACGCTACTTAGAGAGATTCCATGCTGCGTGTGTGGAAATCCGCAATCCGAACGATAACTCCATCCTTATGGAGTTGACTAAGGGGATTGACCCCGATTCTGAATTCGGCAACTGGCTGGCCGGAAACCACCTGCATCATTGGACCATTTCTATGCTAAGGCGGCTCAATTCCTAAGAAGGGAAGATGTGAAACCGTCTAGGAAGCCAGATGATGCAAGGCCAAGCACGGAAGGGATCCAAAGCAATGTTGCGGTCAAACAGTCCGGTGAGAGCTCCGGAAAAGTTCATTTGAACATTCAAAACAAACAAACTTAGCGGAGGGAGAACGTGAATCAAAATAGAAAGCGAGATCAGAATTGTGGCCCATAGCACATTAATCCTATGTTTGAGAACTACACTCCTTTGAATACATCACTGGAGAAATTGTACTTACAAACTTGTAATACAATTCAATATAAAAAACCAATACCAAAGCCGTCGTCAGAAAGGCAAATCCAAACGGGAAAATTTTGCAGGTTTCATGAAAGCTACGGGCACAATACAAATGAATGTCGTCATTTGCAAGATCTCGTGGAAAAGTTGATTAGAGAGAGGAAGCTGAAAAAATTTGTGTGGGCGCCGCGGCCTGGAGGAGCGGGCCCGCCAAATCAGAATAATACGCCCGATCAAGCAAGACAGGAGGACCCCGCTCGTATCGGTGGGAGATTAGTGATAAATGCCGTTAGTGGCGGTCCCGCTTTGTCAAGGGCTTGGAACGACGAGGATCTTCGTCGCTGTTACACATGACAGACTTTATTTATTTAGTCTAAAAATCCTTTGCAATTTGTCTTTGCATTTTGAAGTTTGAATTTGTAATAAGGCACTGACTTTGCCATGTTTTTCCATTCCAGCAATAAATTGCCGTCTCTTTAAGCTAGAGCCGTGATTCACCGAATGGGACATTCAGCTATCATGACACACGAAGAACTAAGTTCTATCGTACGATGGAATTTATTCAAATAGCGAGTGGCTGTGATACGACCGGCCACTCACTAAATGAAACCCCAGCTCGGGGGCAAGCCATCACATTAAAGGCTAAATTGGGCCGACACACGACAGTCCTATAACTAACTCCAAATTCCCAGAGTGTGAATTGGAGTATAAACATCAACTCTAAGTTCCTAGAGTGCCAACCAGAGTATAAACACTAACTCCAATCTCCCAGAGTGCGAGTTGGAGTATAAAACTTGTAAATGCGGCTTCGAAGAGGGTGGATCTGTCCACCTAACGACTTTGACTGTATCCTAAACAAGTTCGAGGAGGATGGATCCGTCCATCTAATGTCCTCGCTTGTCGACTCAGGGTGGATGCAAATCGACCATCCACGGTCTTGATAATTCCATTGTTCCTAGAGCTCGAACACAATCTAAACGGCCCAAGCAAACGTGACTGATCGTTTGTAAGCTGACTGCAAACTCCCAGAGTGCGAGCTGGAGTATAAACATACAAATGCGGTTCCGGAGATGGTGGACCCATCCGCCTAACGACTTCGGCCGTATCCTAACCAAGTTAGAGGAGGATGGACCCACCATCTAACAACCTCGCTTGTTAACTCAAGGTGGATGTTACCCGACCATCCACGATCCTGATATATCCATCGTTCCCAGAGTGTCAATGAATTCCTAAAAAGCCTAAACAAATGTGACTGAAAATCTGTCGGCCCACTCTAAGTTCCCAGAGCGCTAACTGGAGTATAAGCAACAAATCTAGGTTCCCGTAGTGCGAACCGAAATATAAATGCTAACTCCAAATTTCCCGAGTATGAATTGGAGTATAAATACTAAGTCAAAGTTCCCGGAGTGCGAACTGTGTTACAAACATCGATAGTTTTTGGATTCCCGGAGTGCGAACCAGATTATCGATTACAAATAACTCTGAGTCCCCGGAGTGCGGTCAGAGTATAGGTATAACCGGAGTGCGAACGACCACTCATAAGTTAACCTAAGTTCCCAAAGTGCGGACATGTGCTTAACAACTTCGGCATATTCGACTGATCGCCTAAATACAAGTGCTGATCCCCAGAGTGTGGATGTTACTATTCATAAATAAACAAGCATGATTCAACCGCTCAATTCTTACTTATTTTAGCATCGGTCCGACGACGCAAAACCCAAAGGGATAGAAACAATTTGCGGTCACTAGCCGATCTTTATAAATCATCCCCTAGACTGGGGGCAAAACTCAAGTGTTAATAGTTGACTGTATCAGTACAACGTCCAAGTTCGACTCGATCCCCCATTATGACTTGTGATCACGATTATCAGACTTGGCAAATAAAACAAACTCGACTCAAAGGATGAAACTCCACAAGTACACTGAACTGAAATTCAAATACTGCAATACTTAAGCATAAAAGAAATGAAAGTTAAAGCCAAGAAACAAAATTTCATTTCAACTAAATTGTATGTGAAGATTCATGTACAAGTTATTCCAAAAAAATTCTACTAGCAGGGGGCCGAGCCTGCATCTATACACGGCCTGTGAAAGAGAAGACAAAAGTACATTCCTAACTGCCAAAAATGCACCAAAGGGGGCTTATCTACTTTTTCTTCTTCAGCCTTCTCTTCGAGGCGGAATCGCCGGAACTGCTAACGGTTTTTCGCTTCGAACCCTTACCCTTTGGCGGATCATCCCCTGACGAAGGCATGATATCGACGTCCTCCTCCGAACTTGAGCTTAAAGGAATACTCTCTTCGGAAGGAGTCGGGGGAGTCGGTTCTACAACCGGGGGTGGAATGGGCATGCTAGTATCGACGAATGTGCCCTCAGGAGATATCATCCTAAGTGGAGTTGGACCAACCGTCGTCGTTACACTCCCGAAACTACTGCCATGTGCTGCTGCCTCCATCTCAGCATTAATTTCAGCTAGTATCTCTGCTTCTCGAATAGTACAAGCTTCCCTGGGGGCAGCAGTGACCTATGTCGAAGCGCTAGAAGCAGGCGGAAGCCCACTAAGGATGGACGGTAAGTCCACAAAAGGGTCGCTACGTCGGCCTAGGAGCTCGTTCATCATCTTTTCATCAAAAGAAAGTGAGCTCCCCTATGTCACTTCAATGGGCACGGCCGCAGTCGTGGTAATCGCCTCAGTAATGATGGCCTCTTGCACTTGATGTGGTTCCTGGGTTGCAGGAGGCGCTGTCAATGTAACCTTGGTCACTGGACAAGGAAGAGAAGAAGTTGTTAGAACACACTTCAAAAAACAAGTCTCTCGTGTCAAATAAACGTGAGATTCGTTCAGAGTACCTTCCTCAGTTTGACTCGCCGTTGGTTGAACGGCTTCATGAGAGTGCTCCTTTATAGGAGATAAACATGGCTGTTCTGGGTCATAGGCTGGAACAGGCTGGGGCTCAGTCACTGGAGCAGGCTCGAATCGAGATAAAGTAATGGTTTCAGAGCTTGTGGCATGATGCTCAACTCCGGAGCCTTCCCCAATTTCTTGGCGCTGGGTGCCAAGCTTTTCTTTGGCATGTGATATTATAGAGCCATGGAGAACTTTCTTTTCATCGTCATTCAATATACGATTCTCCATCTCAAACTCATTAAATGGCTCACCCAAGTGCGCTGCCTTTTCTTCCTCAACCAATAAGCTCCAGGCGTTGTAGAGATGGGTCGAGTAATCATCGAGCCAGGACAAATCTCTATGCCTCAACACATTGGCATTGTAAGTAACAACGAGCTCGTATACGTCAGCCTCGAGCTTGGTTTCCGCCTGTCGGACCTTCTCATCCACTTCAGCCTCAACCTCGCGGACCTTTTCCATGGCCGCATCTCTCTCCCTCCGAAGCAACACGGCCTGATCGCACGCTTCCTGTGCGGAAGCATTAGCAGCGTCTCTCTCTTTCACGATTTCCGAGACTTTGTCATTAAGCTTATTTAGCTCTTTTAGGGCTGCATCTCGCTCAGTGGTTACGATAGTGTTCCGGTGGCCCATGTCCTCCACCGTGGAGTAATGTTCACGTTTCATCCTATCCATCGCCGCCTGGGCCTCGTCGACTTTCTTAAGAGCCTCAATCTCAGATTTGTGAGAAGACTCGGCCTCACTATTGAGCGCTTGAATGATCCGATCTTTCTGGCCGAGTTCTTTCTCCAGCCTTTCAATCATGGCTGCTTGGTCAAAGGCCACCTTCGATGCCTTTTTCGCGGTTTTTGACCACTCTTGATACTGGAAAAATATGTCCGCGACATAATCATGCACTGTATTTTCGACCGACGCCGGGATCCTTTTCAAGCGTGGAGGAAAGACGAACCCATCAAAACAAATGTCGGGAAAATCCTTTCTCAGCTGAGCGAGCCTCATCGCTCCTTCCCCAGTGGGCTCGACGAGGGCCTGTGCAGTAGTGGAAGGGTCTGTAACTTCAGTTCTACGCTTAGATTCAGGCCTAGGTGATTAAGAAGATGGTTTGTGTCGCGGAGCTTCCAAAGATCGTGGAACATGGACTGGCGGCGGTATCGGAGCTCTGGGAGGTGGCGTGCGAGACCGAGACCGACGCATATAACCCTTATCTCTGTCAGACCGTTCCTAACTAGAATATCCTTGATCGTAGTCCCTATCTCCTTCCCTCCTATGCAATTCGTAGTATAACGAAGACTTGCGTTTGCTGCGTAGACTACCAAGCATTGAGCCTCGACCGGATATGGTACCCGCAAAGAAAAATAGAAACTAAGTTAGTAATCTTTCACCGTGGGTGTATTACAGTCAAAAATTGTGTAATGCCGTGAAGTGTGAATGTACATGCAACCCCCTGACCAACCGGATGTGTCGACCACGCTAGTGGGCAGAGGCTCGCTTAAAACTAAGGCGTGTTGGAGTTCATCCAATCCGGCACCATGCTGCATGGACACGTCGTCTGGAATTGGAAGATCGACGAGCCTTTCATATAGATTTTCCATTTTTGAGGGAGACATCTCCAAAATTATAATTCCGGAGGCGGGCCGGGACATGACCATAGATTTCCATCTCCCCTTTTTGGGTTGCTTAAAAACGGCTGCCTTGCCTTTTCTCTTTTCTTCAGAATCATGGGCTGCATCCGTAGGCTCGGCCAAAGGTTCATCGTCGGTCTGGGTTCTTTCAGAGTCAGCTTCTTCAACTATGACAATCCTAGTCTTGTTATGCTTAGCTCGTTCCCTCGAGATAGTCCTTAGTGCGCCGTCGAACCTTATAGCCCGAGAATCCTAAGGTTTCTGTCCGTCAAGACCAAGTCGATGTTCCTTTCTTCGCTTGGGACCTCTTGAAGAACCCGAACTATCTCCTTGTAATATCCGCCTTCGGGTCGCTGGATTATTGCTGTAAAGAAAAAGAGATATGAGTTTGGTTTCATCTACAACTGTCTTGTCAACTACTCGAGAAGATTGCAATACTCATGTCTAAATAGCCATCGCTTGGCAAATCCTGGAGGGCATCTAACATAGAACCACTCCGTCATGAAGTAGCTCAGCCTAGTCCAAGACCCCGTAATTATTTGGCAATTTCTTATAGCCTCGAGGAAGGTGAAAGATGGACTGTCTGTTCGACTCTTGAAGTTGGACAAGTATCTTATCTCAATCAGACGGGGTGGTCGATAGCGGTGCTCAATAAATGCAATGAACAAGCTATTCAGTAAAACATATCCAATTGGGTGTATCTGAGATAGGGCAATCCCTATAAAGGACAACACTTCCCTTATGTATTGATTGAACGGGGGAAGCGTCCCAGATGCACACGCATGTCGATTAAATGCGGTATACCCCTCCGGTGGATTATGTGGTCTGTCATTTGGTCTCGGCAATATTACGTCGTCCATTGACAAACCATGCCTTAAGCATATTCTCCCTAGCATATCTTCAGAAATATTGGATGGAACAGAATCTGGCGGACTATTGATGAAAGATGCATCTGGTACCTCATCCGGAGCTGGATCGATGACTTCGGCCTCGATGTCCGATATTTCAAGTCTGGGAGGAATTATACTCTGAGTTTCCTGTGGCTGCGAGCTGGGGGCTTCCATAACTAGCTAACTCACGAAAAACCATCATTAGACGATAAAGAGCACGTGTGTTCCCCTCATGTAAAGTGTGTATTGTGCAGTGCAGTGCTGTGCATTACTTGAATATTTTTGCAGAATTAAAGAAAATATGCAAACGACAAAACTTCGAAGTCCAGTTGGAATGAACGTCATCGCAATCATACCATCTAGATGCTGGCAATCGATTCGAGTTAAAAGTCCGTTATCATTTTGTTAAGTTACAGTTCCATCGACGAGCTTCGAAGGGCAGTCAAATATGCAGTTTGATAGTTAAGTCCAGATATGCGGGAATGAAGCTCGCCGGAGCCAAATGTTCAAATATGCGAAAGTTTTCCAAATTCATCCAATTTCGGCTTGGCATAGATCACCACGGTTCGAAATCGTATCGATTGAAGAGGTCTCAGTTTCGTATCGATCAAAGTCTGAAAGCTTTGAATCTATCAGCATGTTCAAGTTCGCATCGATAAAGGAGTCTTCGATTTCCTATCGACCGAGGGGTTATTGGCTTCGTATCAATCGGGATATTGTGCTCGTATCGATCAGCACGCTCGTTATTTCGCATCGATTCCGGTTTTTCATTTCATAACGATCGAGATTTGTTGATTTCGACTCGATCTAAAACCATGAAGCGAGTGCCAATCTGAGGCTTTGAATCTCGTATCGATCCCTTGGACACTCGGTCTCGTATCGATTGATTCCAATCGATGCAAACTCATGCCACCAGCATCGATGCGAAATTAACCATTTACTCATTGACCAATACAAAGACCTCCACCTCATCGTCTCGAAGCACCTACCCAGATCGACGCGAAGCGAAGGCCGACCAACCTTAGATTAATCCCAGCATATATTCCTCCTCGTTCCTTCTTCTCCGAACAGCACAGGCGATATTGCCTCCTCCTCAACCTTGCTCCGAACCAGATCCAACACTGGAATCGATCATCTTTAATTTTGGTTGATTTGATGATTAGAAATCGAGTCTCATCGTTTGCGCGTTAAGATTCGTTTAGTGGATTACCTAGATTTGACAGTCGATGAGAGGAGTTGAAGGTTTGATTCGAATCGAAGGCGAGCAAAGTTATGATTTCCTTCCAAAGATTCTGGATCGATACGAAAGCAGGAAGTAGCATGAAGGTAAAAGTAAAAAAGTGAAAAATGGCCGAGTCCAAGGGTATTTATATGGATCCAAGGGAGAAAGGGGGGCGATTTGCCTCCCAGTCCATGCGACCGGTCATAGCAGGTCAACTCTTGGACCGATTCAAACGATCTCTTCGAATCCATCGGCCCGCATCTTCATTGGGGTGAAATTACCACTAGGATTTATCGATTCGAAACTGTAGTTTGTTTCGATTGATTCGACTTCACCCACAATGCACTGATGCAAACTATGCCGTTCGAATCCATTGGATCACAGCATCCAGAAGCCAACTTTCATCGATACGAAACACACAATGAAGACTGTCCCGAAGGCATTGAGCTCCATTGATTTGAAACTACTTATTCACATCCATCGATGCTCGACCTATAATAATTGAAGTTCATCGATACGAAATGATGATCGTATCCATCAATGCCAAACATATCGATACGAGAGCAACCTTTCAAACTTCTATATCGATCTAGGAGAGGATCGATACGAAGGAACGTCCAAAAACAACCGTCAAGCGTTGTTACAACTCGATTTTCACATGGGTTATGGAGAGGATCGACACGAAATTCGATATAAGAAAATCGACAACGACTCGTGAACGTGCAACGTTAACGAGAGTCAGATTAACATATATACCTTTATATAAAACTCATATTCAATTTTTAGCATTAACAGGAATTGGATATTCATCTAATAACGATTATGGTGACAAACAGTTAAGCATTATCATACAGCAATCAGTTACAACAACACAGGGTTACAACCTTCAATGAAAAAGCGATGAGAGTCAAGACTACAGCTTTTCAAAGCATGTCATGTTTCCACAAGACGTACTTTGGAGGGAAAATGTTATCCCACCTTTTGGCAAGGCCGAGATGTCAAAGAACTGGTTACAAGCTCAAGATCAATCGTCCAGGATATCAAGCATGCACAGGTTCACTATGATGTCGATGAATTTTATCCTAGTCCGAATCAAGCTACAACTGACAAGACATGACAACTTGAGCCATGGAAGCCTGCATTCCAAATTTCAAGTCAATCCGAGTTCATATGCTCTAGTTATGATTGATTCAAACTGGAGGAAACGACCTCGTTTTCGTATCCATCAGTAAATCACGGTTCGACTCGATCCGGTTCGCATCCATCACCCACTTCGCATCGATCAGTTCCTCTTGGTTCATATTGATCAAGTTGTCAGTATTCGAATCCATCATCTTCGTATCGATCGGCTGGTGACTACTTTGCATCCATCAACAGCGACAAGTCACTATTTCGTATCTATGAAATAACTGCCCTATTCGTATCCATCCACCTTTGTTAGCTCGTTTCTATCACAAAGCAGACGTTCATATCCATCAAGGAGCCTCGGTTCGCCTCGATCCAGTTTGTATCAATCAATAGAACTGCCGTTCGTATCCACCGAGCTCTTGCTCATTCGTCTCCATCGATGCAAACTGGATAACGGCACTTGATACAAACAAGGCGAGATTCATGGATGCGACACGGTCAACTCAAAATAAAGAGTGGATCGATGTGAGGAACACGCCCACGTCACCACTTCATCACGCGCATGATCGATTCGAAGCCGATCGACTCGAAGCTATGGATACGAACCAGATAGCCATCCGAGAACTTTGAACTCGTATCGATCATAACTCAAGATCCATCGATCCAAATGCTATGAAATTTTGGCAGAAGCTTACGTACAGACCAAGGAATGTTCCTACCAAGTTTCAGCTCGATTAGACCATTTCTTGATCGATACAAAATCGATTCGTATCGATCACAGATCGAGTCGAAACTTAATGGGATCGATCGCGTGGGCCCACTCATGTGCCAGAAGGAGTCTCCCGAAGTTTGATTGAGATATCAGCCTCCTACACCTATAAATAGCCTCCTGAAGCCTACAGAAAAAGGATCTTTTTGATTCTCAAGCACCCAGATCTGCCAGATCGAGATTTGCATTCTACCTTTATTGTTGAATTCGAATTCCAAGTTGTACTTGACCATTATTCGCTGTAATCACCTGTAATCATTCAAAGAGAATCAATAAAATCACAAAAACTTCATAGTGGACGTAGGTAACACGCCGAACCACTTTAAATTGCTTGTCTGTGCATTTGTATTATTGTTTGTTGGAGTTTTTGTTAGATAATCTTCATTTTACATTTATATTCTTCACTTTTATCCGTTCAAAAACTTCCGAAGAGTGTTGTGCCTATTTTTGTTATAAACAATTCTTTTAATCATGCGGGGTGATTGGTATGATTGTCGATTTGTGTCCCCGGAGTGTGGCTTCATTCACTTCAGGGGGCTTTGGACCAGATGATTGCCGATCTTCCAGTTCACCTTTGCAGATATCAGTCGCACATAAATTTCGCTGATATATTGGTTCCCCTTCACGATGATTTAGTTCATGAAAGACCTTTCCATTAGCGAAGGTTTTTTTGGATCAAACGACGCTGATTTACTGGTTTATCTTCACGATGCTTTAATTCATGAAAGACCTTCATGTTCGCGAAAGGTTTTTTGATCAAATGACCGTTGATCTACTGGTTTGCCTTCACAATGCTTTAGTTCATGAAAGATCTTCATATTCATGAAGGGTTTTTTGCATTAGATGACCATTGATCTACCAGTTCGCCTTCATGACGCTTTAGTTCGTGAAAGACCTTCACGTTCGTGAAGGGTTTTTTTGGATCAGATGATCGCTGATCTACCTATTCACCTTTACGATGCTCTAGTTCGTAAAAGACCTTCATGTTCGTAAAGGGTTTTTTTTGGACCAGATGACTGTTGATCTAACAGTTTGCCTTCATGATGCTTTAGTTCATGAAAGATCTTCACGACACTTAGTTCATAAAGGAGTTTTTGTGGTCGGATGTCCGATGACCAGATGGCCTTGGAGCAATGATTCATTGATTCTAAGAAGATTTTTGGGTTGCGTGTCCGATGGCTTGGCGGTTTTAAAGTGACGATTCATCGACTTTGAGAGAAATTTTCGTTGGATGTCCGACGACTAGATGGCCTTGGAATGATAATTCATCGACTCCAAGAAGACTTCTGAGTCGTGTGTCTGATGGCCCAGTGGTATTAAAGCAATGATTCAACGACTTCAAGAGGAATTTTTGTGATTTAACTCACGGGAACACGTTTTTATCAATTGCTGGAGACTAAGGGGTTGGATTTGTTTGTTCGATGATCTTTGGGCAAGACTTCTCGACACTACCAGAGCAACGTCGGTTTTATAAAGAGGATCGACATGACTTGTCGAAGGTATAGAAGCATTTCTTTCACCATGTTGTCTACAATGCCTCTAGCATCCTAGTACGACTCATTTGGAAAAGGAAAGTAAACAATGATGGATGAGAAGACATCACTTTAGGTTGCTTCCCCATTCCTTATTTGCTAGCTTGCCAGAGTGTTATTCGATAATTATCCTTTCGTCTGACTTTGTCAGTTAGTTAGGACGCTTTTCTACCGGGTCTTAGTAGCCTTACGTGGGCAGAAGGTCCCCAAGGTCATGTAGTTCCTTCACCATTTGGTATGTTCTTTGGCAGATTGTCGGGTTTTCCTTCTGCCAATTGCACTACCTTTAGTCTTTAGAACCATTTTTCCTTCATGTAGAATTCTTCCAGGTAGTAGGTTGTTTCATCCTTTAATGATTCCTAAAAGCCTTGCAGTAGACTGCATCCGTCGCCCTTGCTTCGTCCATATGCTAGTCATACCTATAAAAAAGCAATTTCAATTCAGTTGTATAGTTGTAAAAAGATATAGTTGGCATGATAAACTTCTTTAGATATTCTACATGTTGAATGGCTTTGGTGAATGAGTTTCAATTGCAGAAGATGCTTTAATCATTGTCATCCCGGTTCATTTTAAAGTTATGGCTGTTTAGAATGGTTGAGAATGATATATGCACGATTGTCCTATGTTTGAAATAATGGAAATGCCAATTGAATGACAAATCACTTATAATGGAGTCATCGATCGGTGACAATCCCAAAAATTTACAAACTAGCTGAGATCGGTCTAGGGTGACAAAGAAGGCCCCATAAGGTTGCATTCCAAATTTCAGGGCATTTGGAGATCGCATGTTTGAGTTATGTGCAAAAGAAGATGGATCGACATTGATGGATCGGTGGTATTTTACTTGGAGTTCGGCCCAAGAAAATTTGCCATTGCTTGGAATCAACATGTGGCTCGCTAGGAGTCAAAGAATTTGAAGTGTTGAGTTGGTGACAAATGTTGCTTGGTGCCATTTACATGTTTTCTTGAAGAAAATCTTGGTTTTACACGAGTCTGATTTCGGACCAGAATTTCCTAGGTTTTCTTCGAGTCAAATGGATGATTACTCGAGTTCGACTTCGAGTCAAGACTTCCAGAATCTGCTTCGAGTCAAATAGACGATTATCCAAGTTCGACTTCAGGTTAACCCTAAAGTAAGTTTCTCAATAACCATTTTGATGATTTTTGATGATTTTCGACGATGACCATTCGTGATTCGACGATGGGAGCTCCATGATGGGATTGGAAGCTGGTTAGTTAGGAGTGTCACAACATACCATGGGAGCTTGGCCCAGTAATCGATCTCAGTTTTTACCATATTTTCTTGGTTCTTCTGCATCTAGGAGCATCATTTGAGTAGCAGTTCCTCGTCCATTGCCTGGCACTGTGCTGCAGCATGAATTTTAGAGCTTCTTCTAACGTTTTACACTTTGGCATTTTCATCCAATTTGTCTTCCTTAAATTGTTTATTTTCTTTAGAGCTAGAGAGGGCTATCATTGTATCCTCCTATGGGGTTTTCACCTCTAAGTTTGGGTTTATAACCCGTGCTTTTACAGTAGATAGGGTGTTAATGTTTTCTTTCGTCATGATCTTGGAGCTCCGCCCATTGCTTCCTTTTGCTTTTACCTTATGTTTCTTTTGTTCAAGCCAAAAATGGAAGAATGCAACTGTAGCCATGAATTCAGGCACAGTTCTAGGAGTAGTTAGTGATTGGAGCACTAAAGGAGCATCCATTTTTTCCATAAGAGCCTTTTGACTGTTTTTCATTTTATGATTAATTTCATCAACCATCTTATTTAATTCTACCCCAGTCACAACTGCATGCTATGTAAAGGATCTTGGAACTTGATCTCCATAGTTGGCTCCTAATAGCAGGTTGTTAAGGTGATTGACTTCAATTTGCTGAGGGTTTCTTTCTTCCCCAGCAATGGTAGCTCCTAGATCTTCCGGAGGTAGATCTCTTTCTTCCTAATGCTATTGATTCTCAATTAAGCAGAGATTGAGGATCTAAATTCTGAACCTATCTGATCCAAAGTAGATAGCTAGTTCTAACCCTGAGTTGCGTTCTTAGTGAAAGCACCAAAATATTAACCCAAGAAATGGATCAACACTCTGAATTGAGTTTGAAAGCACCAGCCTTGTTCTTACAGAGCAATAATATATAGAATAAATGTAAAAATAGAAACAATAGTAAAAAGACAAGAAGATTTTTATAGTAGTTTGGCTATTAATGAAGCCTATGTCCACTTTATAACTTTTAGTTAACCGACTGCTGTTACAAGTTGAATCAGATTACAATATAATTTAACCTTCTAAGTTAATTAAGTCACAAGTACAAGAGTTCACTAGAGAATCATAATGAATCCCTACATGACTATTATGTGGGAGGAAAAGGGAAGAATAATCTCTACAGAGTTTCAGTAGCCGATCCAGAAGATCCCGTTTATGTTGTAGGTAGGATTGTATTTATAAGGGTTGAAGAGCTATTGGCTAGGCCGCCTTGCCAGATGCTTGCAAATGACCATATGAAGGTGCACTGAAAGTTTCATAGAGGAATCGATTCAATTTAATGGATCGCTAGTGATCCATATGCAATGGACCGCTAGCGATCCATAGCTTTTGGCTTGCTGGCGATCCAATTGTTTGAGATGCTTCCCACCATCCTCTCCTTTATGGTTTGTTGCAATCGGGCAAAACACTATGAATCGTTAGCGATCCGGAGTGCATGGATTGCTAGCGATCCGTGTACTTAGTGGATCTTTGATCTTTGTCTTCTGCATTGCATTTGTTATCCCGTATTGGTGTTTCCCATGTAATTTTGTTGCTTGTTTCGATGATGATCCATACATTGATTGCATTAGACTGCCGATTGAATTAGACGAATGCTTGCTTCTCGATTTAATTAGCTTGGAATTCCATCAAACTTAGCCAGTATCCTTAGAAGACCTATTGGACCATGATGTAAGTGGATTAGTGGATCTTCGAGTGAACATTATGGATCGTTGGCGATCCATAGATGATGGATTGCTACCTTTAGTGTATTTTCGCTTTCTTTTTCTCTAATCTTTCTTGGTTGGTTCTTCTAGTCCTTTTGTTTGGCTCTTGAGTTGTTCTGTCTTCCTTTGAATTCTGTTGGGTTAAAAAACTCGGATAACGTACTCCAGAGTCCCTCCTCTAAGTTTCATTCGATTTTGACGATTTCTGCCAACCGAATTCCTTTCATCGCCAGAGCTTTCTATGGACAAGATTTTGATGCAATTTGAAACATAGGCTTCCTCATATTCCAGAGCCTCTCCTCCTAGTTTCATCCAACTCCAATGATTTCTACCAACCAAATTCCTCTCGTCATCGAACCTTTCTATCGACCAGATTTTGATGCGATTTGAATCATTAGCTCCCCTTATACTCCAGACCCCCTCCTCTAAGTATCCTCCAATTCTGACGATTTCTACTAACCAAATTCCTTTCATTGCCGAAGCATTCATTCAATCAAATTTTGCTGCAACTTAAAACATAAGATCCCATTACGCTTCGAAACCCCTCCTTCAAGTTCCATCCAATTCCAATGATTTTTAGCAACCAAGTTCCTCTCGCCGTCGAAGCTTTCTACCAATCAGATTTAGAAGTGACTTGGACATAAACTCCCCCTAGACTCCAGAGCCCCTCCTCCAAGTTTCACCAAATTCTGACAGTTTCTATCGATCAAATTACTCTCATCGCCAAAGCTTTCTACCAACCAAATTTTAATGCGACTTGAAACATAGGCCCCCTATACTCCAAAGCCCCTTCTCCAAGTTCCATCCAATTTCAACGAATTTCTGCCTTCGATTCGTCCAATTCGGAAAACTCTTTCCAAACAACCTAAAAGCACTTGCAAATGCACGATATAAAAATATGAAATATCATCCAAAAACATCCATGCATGCCTACAGTTTCTCAAAACATGACAATAATACAAATATTATCCTTGATCTAATTTTACTCTAGCATGTTAATATGATCCAAAGGGTTTTCAAAACCATTTTAAAACCTTTGGATGTTAGTCATAGACATATATATAAATATGAGTAAAGTTAGAAAATGTTTTAAGATCAAAACTATGTTAAAACATCAATTTTAACTATAAAACATGCATATGATAGTGAGAGTCAAGAACCACTCATCCAATGCCCATTTATCACTTTTCACCTTAGATCTAAAATGGCAGCAAGGTGAATGAATTTAAATCAACCAAAAATGGTAATCTCTAATCTCATTATGCTAATTACCCCTCTAATGATGATTTAGCCTAAGATTAGTTTAAGAAGATAAGCTTTTGATGGAATTATAGCTAATGGAGATTTAGAACTGTTTTGCAAAAGATAGAAATTATTTTGAATGATTCCATCAGTCCTCCTCAGGCTCTATATCTCGAAATGGGTTAATGGACCTACGTTTGGGTAGTTTAATTACTCGATAATGCAGGGCAACAACAACCAAAATTTAAAATAGCAATGACTATCAAATGACAAGTTCATTTTACTATTATAACCACTCTACGGAATGGAAACCCATCATCATGAAGCAATGGAAGTGGTTTGAGACCCTAATTCAGCTCCTATCCAAAGTTATTATCCATACAAAATTTTCTACGTCAAAATCATGAAACAGAAATTTGACAAAAATCTTAGATGTGGAAAATATCCCTAAGATTCATTTTCCAAAATATTTGAGTCATAAGACCTGATATGAATAAAATAAAAATATTTTACGATCCATTGATACGTAAATTATGGGTCATCAGATCGAGACTCGAAATAGACGCCAGTGAAGCTGTAATCATCACTGAAATCATTTCCCAGTGACAAAATAGATGGGAGATAAAAATCTATGCATTGTATACAACTAGAAGTAAGTAATGAAACAAAATGTGAAGAAAGACTCGAGCAAGTTTCCACAAGAAGGTGTACATTAATCACCATAAGAAGTTAATCAGATTTCATGTGAAGATTGAGTAGGGAAGAAAGAAGTTCAAAAGAAAGGACAATTAAAATCAATACTAAATCCAACCTCCTGTGAAATAATTTGATAAAAAGGTTTTTGAAAAATTTCTTGAAATGTTTTGAATAAGTTTTTCGAAGGATTCATCGAAAAGTTGTTTTGAAAAAGTAAGAAAATTTAGAAACTTATAACTTAAAATTTATTAAGTCAAAAGTCTTTGATTAAAAGTTTTTTTTGGTAAAAAGGATTTTTCATTTTAAAAATCTAGTTTAAAACTAATTGCATTAAAAGTTTTTGATTTTTTAAGAAAGGGATTGTCGTTTTTAAATATAAATGTAAAATAGAGCATAGGTTGGACTTGATAATTTTTCTTCTATTTCATAAAATTTTGAAGTTCTTTTTTAAATAAAATTCTTTCTAAAAATGGGATAAATGGAAATGGAACTTATTAAGGAATAGAGAATAAAAGGATAAGAATAACTAGAATAGGATGAATATTTTCGTAGAAGGAAAATACGGAAAATAACAGTTGAAGTAGAAGCCAGTTTGTTAAGAGAAAAATAAATAGGGACTATATTGTGAGATTTAGATAGAAATAGCATTAGGAATTTATATAAAATAGGATCAGTGATCTAGTTAGAAATTAATAAGATAGAACTTTTCCTTCTCTAACCCACTTTTTATTGTTTAAGGTTATAGAAGATGTTTTTGGAAAAATAATTACAATTGGATGGAATCAAACGATGATAATTAATAAATGAGTCAGGATAATTTTTTGAATGTTATAAGGAAAACTATTTATGTGAGAATGAGAATTTTATATAATCATTTTTCTATTTGGAATTGTTTTTAAAATGGTAATGAAAGAGAATAAATTAGGATTGATAAGAAAAAGTCTATGTAAGATTATAGAAGTTTAAATAAGACATGAACAAAGTTATAAAAAGTGTTTAGCCGAGTGACAGTACATTTTGAGTAATAAAGAAATAAACGTTAATGTACCTCTTTAGGATAATATAATTACTTGAAATTAGAAATTTGGCATGCATGTGATTAGATTGTGGTTTGAAGTTTACTAAAATAATTGTCTTGTAACTAGAAATATTTTTGAAATAATAATGATAATACATCCTTAAAATTATTATCAATGAACTTTTCATGAGTGTAGGCCATAATTTTCATGGAATAATAAATGTTGATTTCGAATTTAATGTGATAAGTTTCTTTGTATGAAAACAATTTATTGAAAATAATTTTGTATGTTGTACAAAGTTTCTGACAAGAAAAATTATTTTGTACCTTTATGGAATTAAGAAATATTTGAACTTTTGATTTAATAATAATTTGATTTAATAACCGAGTTTTAAATGTTTTGAATTAAAAGTTCAATTTTTAAAGAAATAAATTTCTATTGTGGAAAAGTACTTAAAAAGGAAAAGTTGGTTAGAAAAGGAAAAATTTCATGACTCATTATGGGAACTACGTAATTTTTGAAATTTGCTGAAAAAGATTTCCAAGTTAATCTTTATAAATGTACAGATTTTAGATAAGGTACTTTAAAATTTTAAAATTTTAGTTTAAGAATGGTGAGAACTAAACAAATTTCTTTGTGGAGTAGATAAGGGCCACTACCTAGGTAGGGCAGTGTAAAGGCTTTAAGATTTGAATAAAATAAGAACAATATGTACAACCTATTCTGAAAATCAGTCCTAGATATTTAATTGGATAATATTGGTAAAGTTGTGAAGATATTTCATATTTATAATTGGGTTGTAAGTTGGATTGCCCCAGTTGACTTTGAATGTGAATTACCATGTTTTGATTTATTTAGAGCGAGTTCCTTGTAAATTCCAGAAATTATCCCACTCTAAAATATGAATAAAAATATGTTTTTTGAATTAACAAAGTATGTGCCATAAATGAAAGAGATGTGTAAGATATGAATATTCTTTTCAATAGTTTACACCGTCTATTTCGTTAAAAAGAAAAGAAATAATTTCTTCTTGTTTTAAACGAAGCAAAGATCTCACTTTTGTTAATTTATGGAAAAATTATAACGATAATCCTTTTTAGAAGGATAGCTTTGATAAACTAAAATGTGGAAATGAATGTTCTAGTTTAGAATTTAATATATACACACACGTATAACCACGCTTAATGTGTAAAAATAGAAATATGTAAATAGCATAATTTACGACTGTATACGTATTAGTAAGTAATTAATGGATTAGGATTTATGGATATTAATTACAAATTTAACAGGCAATAAATTTGTAATTAAGGTAAAAGAATAAATGGGGACTAATTAAGGAATTTAATATGGCATTGATGGAGGAATTGAATTGGCATAATAAATGGATTATAAAATAGGTAAAAAGATTAAAAGGATTCAAATGAGGATTGATTAAAGATGTCCAACTTTGACATTAACGATTAACTATTAGGGTATATTAACTAAAGTAATGAATGGACACATTTAATAGAAATCATAAAGGAAAATAAAGGAAGGCATGTGATAGTGAATGACATATTAGAAGTGTCTATCTTAACTAAGTAAGGAGTGTTAGGGCCACAACATTATTTATACCAGTTAATGATAAATAACAACTTCTAACAAAATTTTCTTTTAGAGTCTTTGAGATTGTTATCGCTAGTTGTCTCCCTTGGTTATTGGAAAAGTGTATGATATGGTATAAGATATGTTCCTGTTTTATTGCTATGTAAATTTTATGAATGAGACTAGACCACTAGATATATATATACATATATACATACATGTACATACATACATATACATACATACATACATACATACATACATATACATACATACATACATACATACATATTAAAAAACATCGTAAATAAGGAAATTTCATAAGGACACATGACTAGTGATAAACTGTAGGTAAGACCGAAGTTAATGAGGAAATTATATTAGTAACTGGAATAAAGAAGGCTTCGATCGCAAATTTTTTTAGGATTTTGGGAAAATATTTTTTTAGCTTGTTGAGAGACACTATTCTAAGACAACCATGCACCCAGAGGAGATAAAATGAATATGGATATGAAGAGAATTTTCTACTGGACAGGGATAAAGAAGAAGGTGGTAGAATTGCCACTAGGTGGTTAACATGCCAAAAAAGAACAAAAAATAGAATTGATTAGGCAGTGAGTGAAGGTCACATAAGATCACTAGAAATCCTATGCGGACAAGCAAAGAAAAGAGTTAGAGTTTAAAATAGAGATATAGTGTTTAACAAAGTTTTCCCTCTTAGAAATGTCGTGAGATTTGGAAAGATGGGAAAGTTGGCACCAAAGATTTGTTACACCTTTCCCAATTTTATAAAGAATAGGAAAATAAACTTACCATGTGGAACTACCGGATAAGTTGGAAGAAGCCTATGACGTTTTTCACATATCACACTTAAGGAAATGACTTCATAGCATAGCTGTTATGGTAGAGCATAATCAATTGTGAGATATTAAGATGAAGCCAATAGCATCCTGTGCCACCTTAAACAGTATGGAGCATGGAGCTACGAAACTCTGCAATAAATTAATTAGACTGGTTCGAGTGCAATGTGGGGAGAATCTGATAGAAAGCATAAGGACTTCTCATCCTAATGTTTTCACTGGTAAATATTTCTCTTCGAAATTAGGTTTTGGTTGCTTCATGGTCTCTAGATTGGATGGTAGAAGATAGTTGCTACATTTCTCACTATCACTTTGCACTTATGTAGAAAATTCTGCATGTTTCGGGTGTTTGCATACATACTTATATGTCATGATCACACACTCATACTAGGATTGAGCTCATTCATAGTATATCTACAGTACATCAGTACATTGCACTTTTGGTTCAGTAAATGGTTGCGTAGATAACTTGGTTGTACAACATGGATGTTTATTACGTGTTATGTTGTTCGCCTCTTGGAAAGATTTCGAGGATGAATTCCTTTTTAAGGAGGGAGAGTGTAACACACCATAAAAATTGATAAGAAGTAAATAAAATACGATAAATTAATTAAATAAGATAAGGTAAAAAATGAAAATTTAGCAAAAATCAAAATTTGACCACAAAAGTTATGTGTTCGTGACGAAATTCGATCAATTTTCATATATAATATATTGAAAACGGAGCTTTAACGGAAAAGTTATGGATGTTTTAAGTTTTCGAATTCAAAATAATTTAAATAGATTTCAAATTCAAATAATTAAATAATTGTTAATTAAATTGAAAGTTAACAACAATTAGACTTGGAGATTAAATAAACGTTAAAATTAACGATAACGTTAAGTTATAATTAAGAAATAAAATAAATAAAAGAAAAGACACAAAATTATTTTCCCAAAACAACGTAATGGTCGACCGCTCCCGTAGGATAGGTCGATGACTAGCGGTCGTCCGGTAGGGTATAGGCGTTCAACTAGTGAATAAGTGACGGCTAGGTTTTTTTTTGCTTGGTGGATGTTTGAGATTTTATTATTTTAAACCGACTTAAATCCGACAGTTATGGTGCATTTCAACCACTAAATAGGAGCCCAGCCCCTTCACTTTTATTCTCAAAATATTTTAGGAACCTAACAAAGCTCTGTAGTTCATCTCTTCCAAAATTCAGTAAACTTCTTTAGGGTTTCAATTAAGAAATCATATATGTTTATTTTTGTTTACTGTTAATTTTATAAACTTGTTCTTCTCCAAACCTCTAATTTTCTTAATCTAATGTATATACACTTCCTCGCTGTATATATCAAAATAAAGAGATTTGAAAGAGATTATTAAAGGTATGTCAAATCCAAAAGAAGGCAAAGCTAAGGACCTATAGTGAGTGGAAATCTTAGCTTTTTTGTTTATTAATCGGCTAGTATAGTTTCGATTTGAATATGCCGTGGAGAGTTTTGGTTTGTGAAAACATCATATTATAAACCCTCAAAACTCCTTCAATGCGAAATGTCAATTCTAGTTTGAAATCTCAATTACTTACGTCAAAATAATGGAAAATGTGTAAATTTACTATTTTGATAATTTACATTCTAACCAACTTATTATTATTATTTTTGAACTTGATTAAAGGTTTTTGAATATAGAATAATGCATAAGGTAAGAATTGTATTCGTAGTTACCGCTTATTCCCATAAATTAAATAGAAATTCCATTGTTTATTTTTATGTGAAAAAGGAGTCGAATATAGCACAAAGTTAGAATTGTAAGTTTCTATTATCAATATATTCCATTATTTTGATGTAATAAGTTGAGTTTAAATTTTAACTGTATACAAGTGCGTTGATTGGAATTTTTGATAGGAATATTGGAATTATGGTATTGTCGATAATATGGGACGAGACTCGTATAATTGTTGAAAGAGTTGATATTTAAATGCTAGTTTGATACGTATATTCCGCCCGCTCAAAAATTACTAGAGTGTGAATAATATATACATACATACATATATTATTGTAATTAACATATAATTATAATGTATAATTGCATAGTTAATTAGGCTGCTAATTTTATTAAATCCCCTTAGGAAAGTAACTAATGTTAAAGGCAAAATAAGAAAGATTTCTTGTAACACCTTGATCATGGAAATAGGGAGATGTGTCATAATATATGTAGAGTGTGATATAGATTATGACTAAGTTATAGTGATGCGAGGTCAGTCAAAAGCATACGAAAAATTGCCCAACTAATCTGGCTATCAGCAGTGTGACTTTGGTGCCGATGTAAGACATCGTCTATAATAAGTAACTACAATGACGGGGGTTAGTCCCAAATTCTATAAGCTAAATCTGCCCAGCTAATCTGGCTACCAGTACCTATGAATTCGGACTAAAGTGAGATGTCATTGTAGGGTAGTGGTTATAATACCAAAAACCTACTTCAGAGATTGAAAGTATTAAGTGGTTGTGTGAGGTCCTGCCTCTTCTCTATATAGGAAGTAGTAAATGGTCGGGATTATGGGTTAGGCATGGTAGAGGATATCTTAGAAAAGGGCCCACTTCAATAGGAAGTATTAAGTGGCTGAAGAGATTTCGTGCAATGTCAGCTAGATAGTTACTAGTGAGGAGTTTGCCTTGGGATATGTAGTAAAATGACGCGGGCCTGTCCTAAATTAGGTATCAAATGATCGAAGTCTGAATAATTCCCATTAAAAGATATTAAGTGACTTGAGTACTATCTCTTACATTGATAAGACATTATGGACGATAGATATGGGTTGTTAGGTTGTTAGCAAGTTGGCTATGGGCTTATATTTGAGAGCCCTTTATTTAAGTTTAAGAAAAGCCCTTAGGCTTATATTTGAAAAGACTTATGATGTAGGTAGAAAAAATAAGACATGCTCCTATTTAAATTATACTACCTAAGTACTAATATAATAAGGCTCGCTATTTTTATTCACCGAACTATGTTGTTCTGACTCCCTCCTCATTACAACACATGTTAGGAAGGACGGCGTTGAAGGTGAAGAAGTTGATGGATTTGTGGCAGTAATCTATTTATTTACTTGTTATTTTTTTGTAGTTTTTGATGTGCCCATGAAATAAAATGATGTTGTGATTTCGGAATATTATACTACAGATATGTAACGGTGATTATAAATATTTTTATGGTTTTAAACAACATTTTGAATTTATGATAAAATGGGTACTGTTGTTATTATTATATTTTATCCCTGCGCTGTGAGATTTTTAATGTGTAGATAAATAGCTTTATATTGTTCATTATACAAACCAACAACCCACTTTGGAATGAGTATAAGTTTCGGTGGGCCTTTTCTGGATCGGAATTTAGGTCTATTTTAGAGTGGGCTGTTACAACCTTGTTCCTTAATTCCTCCAAATCACAACCTACCATTCCTTTTGATCGTCTCACATACGGCAAATTTGGCTCTACAGATATACTTTTTACGGCCCTCGGTTCCACTATAGAATTTGGGTCGTGCACACGTTTCCTCAAATGCGATATGAAAAAAAAATAAGCACACCCGCCAAACCGCTCCACAATTCGACTTCATATGCATGTTTACCTATCCTTGTTGTCACTGGAAATAGTCAAACATATCTAGGTGCCAACTTCCCCACTTTCCCAAAGCGCATAACTCCTCTCATTAGAGAAACTTTCATGAATACATGATCACACACTGCGAACTCAAGCTCTTTTCTTTGCTTATCAGCATAAATATTATGCCTCGATTGATGCCTTCATTCTAGCATGAATCGTCCACCTTCTTAGTAGCATCTCTTACCAAATCAGGTCCTAACACTAGTCTATCTTCTGTATCTAACCAAAAAACCAACGAATTACATGGTCTACCATGCAATGCCTCAAATGGTGCCAACCTGATACTCGTTTGGTAACTGTTGTTATAAGAAAACTCTATCTCCAAAATCTAAAACACATGCTCTTAACAAGTCTTTGAATGCATGATTCACCTTTTCCATCTGACCATCTGCCCATGGGTGGTAACCATGCTCAAGTTCAATTTCATACCCAATGCACTCTGTAACTTCTCCATTATCCACTGGTGGACAATGTGTCTCCATCACTAACTATACTACTCGGTATCTCATGTAGTCTTACTACATTCTTCATATATAGCTTCTCTAAGCTAGCTGCCATCCTTATTAACTTCCTCGGGATAAAGTGGGCACTCTTAATTAGTCTATCGACTATCACCCAAATGCTTTCATTTCCTATCATCGGCCTAGTAGTTCATCAATAAAGTCCATAGACATTGAATCCCACTTTCATGTCGGTACATCTAAAGGTCAAAGTGAATCGCTCGGCTTCTGATGATCAACTTTCACTTGCCGACAAGCGAAACATTTCTTCACGCATTCACCTATGTCTTTCTTCATCCCTTTCCAAAAGAAAACTCTCTTCATATCACGGTACATTTTCATACCACCGGGATAAATAGTGAACTTCGACCGATGATTTTCTTCCAAGTCTTCCTTTCGAAGATCTCCTATATTCAGAACATGTGGTCTTCCTATCTTTCTTAGCCATCCCTTCGAGTCTATCTGAATCCTTTAAAATCCTCCATATCCATACCCACCTCCAATCGCCTAATCCTTTTGTCGGTCAATGGATCTTCTTTTTTCCTTGCAGCTATTCTTTCTACAAGTGTTGGACGACCTCCAAACTCGCTAATACTCCCATATCTCTACTCGATCTAGTATTATGCCTATAATGCACTCCATAAGAGGCTAATGTGTCCAATGTCTTCCATTCATCAATCATAGCCAGTACTACATTTTGATGCTTCCTACTCAAAGCATTTGCAAGCTTGTTCCCATTTCCTAGCGTATATTCTATTCCAAAATCATATGCTGCCAAGAACTCCAACCATCTCTACTGCCTCATTTTAAATTCCTTCTAAGAGAATGCGTGCTTAAGGGATTTGTGGTCCATATACAATTCAAATTATTCTCCTAACAAGTAATGACTCCAACTCTTTAATGCAAACACCACCGTTGCCAACTCCAAATCATGAGTCGGATATCTAACTTCATGCGGTCATAACCATCTTAATGCATAAACTATCACTCACCCTCTTTGCATCAACATCGCTCCCAAGCTTGTTTCAAAAGCATCGATATACATTACTAGAACCTGGTTCCCTTTGGGCATAATCAAGACAGGATCATTCATCAATAACTTCATCAACTTCTGAAATGACCCTTCACACTTATCAGTCCACATGCACTTCTTGTTCTTCTTGGTTAACATAGTCAAGGGTGCTAGTATACATGTGAAATCTTTGACGAATCTATGGTGCTAGCCAACCAACCAAGAATATTTTTATTTTTGTGACCGTCCTTTTCCAACTGTTATACTTTCTATCTTCGATGGATACACAACCAATTCATTCTACGAAACAACATGCCTAAGAAACTTCTTCTTCTGTTTCCAAAAGTGGCATTTTAAAAGTTTCGCCTTTAATTTGTGCCTTCTCAATGTCTCCAACACCAATCTAAGATGTACTTTATTATCCTCTCTCTGTCTTAGAATGTACTAGAATACCTCAATGAAGACCAAAGCAAATCTATCCGACTGATCATAAAAGATACTATTCATAAGATCTTTGAAGCATGCTAGGGTATTGGTCAATCCAAACGACATCACTAACCATTCATATGAATGTATCTTGTGCAAAACGCAGTCAATGGAATACTATCTTCCACTACCTTCAGTTGATAGAATCCCATTGCCATATCTAGCTGCAAGAATACTCTGGCTCCACTCAACTAATCAAATAAGTTATATTTCCTGGGCAAGGGATAATGATTTTTCATCGTCACTTCATTCAGCTTCCGATAATCAATATACATCCGTAAACTACCATCCGACTTCTTTAATAAAACCATGGATGCTCCCCACGGCGAACTTCTCTATCTGATGAAACTCTTATGCTTAAGTTCCACCAATTGCTTCTTCAATTCTTTCAACCCCTTAGGCGGCATTCTACTAGGCGGTCTACTAACAAGTTGCAACTCTCGGCATTAAATATATCCAGAATTCAATTTCCCTTCCCGACAATAATCCCACTATAGGTTCAATAGTGTCTGAAAATTCTTGGACTACTAGCACTCACTAATCTTCTCCTCTTGATCATCTATAGCATATAACATCAAGTCTAACTTCTTATTACATCCCCTGTCTAGAGTCCCAAACTAAGCGCTACAGATGCTGCAGTCATCTATAGTATTAGTTCCAACGGCTAAATACGACTATTTTAATGCTATCTATAATATCAGAAGCGCTTGAATATGAAACAAAACACATATTTCAATACAACATTTCTTCATTACATTTCCAAAACCAGATGTTCCATATTCTCAATACATATTCCCAATATGATCCTAGGCATAAATCAAATATACTTATTATAAAATACACCAGGAGCATTATATGAAAATACCCCCTTGGATAATCAGAGTCATATAGTCAAAAAAGACTTAATACAAACACGACGAAAATTCAACAAAACATAAAACAATAACCACAACTCCTAAGCAGCTATCCATTTGCCTTCTACATGCCTCCAGTAGCCTTATTCATCATCCTACTAAAACCTGAAAAGACCTTAACCCCTCGGCCTATTCAAATTAATTTTGAGCACCTGAGAGTTTAAGGGGAAAACATAAACTTCGAGTCAGACATAAAATCTGGTGTGAATAATACTATACATCCCGGTTTAATATGTTTAGTGAGACCACACTGCTTAATGGAACAGGTTTTCCCTCGCTAACATCCTTTTAAAAACATATCTTTGCAAAACCTTTTTCCTCCAACCAAAACTGATTAAACACTGTAATGCATCATTATTTAAACATACATAAATATCTGGTGATAATGAACTGTCCGTTCAAACACATAAGTTTTATTTGGCTAACTTTTAGCCTTTGGCTGACTCGGGCCTACTAGACAATGTAAACAAAATTTATCTAATACTTGTCAGACACTCCTCTTCTGGATGGTCTGTCCTTAACTATCTGTTAAATACTTTGCTTTTGGACGGTCTGTCCCTAGCTTAATCATCTCCTAGGTCTTCGTGATCCTAATGGTTTTTCGGGCTCACCAATAACCTATCGGTATACTAACATATATTCCCTTTGGTTCGTAATCTTAATTTTAGTCTATCTGTGACAAGCCCTACACATTGGAATTTTGGACAACAATTAGCTAAGGCTAATAGCTAATGTATAGGGTGCGACCATATACCAGTCCTATCTGGTGTTCTAAAATCTGAGTCATTTTCACTAGGAATCCCTTCCTATAATTTTCCTTGTAAACCTTTTTCAAAATGATCTAAAACCTTTAAATCAAACTTAAGCAAGGAAATTATACAATCTTTAAGCTTTACTCAAAATCATATTGCCATGTGAAATATATATATATATATATATATATATATTCTTTGCTCAAACCTTAAACCATTTAACCATTTGAAAGTTATCCTTTCTAAACCATTGAAAGCAACTCTTTCGAAACCAGATAATACCCTTTAATTATTTAGTCCAAGAGGCCAAACCTTACTTTTCGAAACCATACTCCAAACCTTTCGAAACCATTGAAACTCAAACCTTTTGAAACCATTGAAATTCAAACTTTTGAAAACAATAAAACTTTAGACATCCTACTTTAAAAACACTCTGAAACATTACCTCATAAACCTTCCATTTAAAACCTTCTGAAGCCATTCAGAAATAAACCTTTTGACCTTGTCGAGAAACCTTTTGACCCTTTCAAAAGGTACCTTGTGACTCCGTCGAAAGCTTTACTTTCGACCCCTTCGAAAGCTTAGATTTCGATCCCGTTTAAACCATTCAATAAACAAAACCTGTCAAAGGCAATAAACCATTTAAAGCACAAACCTTTCAAAAACTTGTTGGGTTCAATTTAAAACATATGGAGAGTCTACTTTTAAAACCTTTCAACTTCATTGGAAGCAACCCTTCGACTTTGTTGAAAGGTCTGCTTCGAAAAATTTAAAACTTATCTTTAAAACAATAAGCTTCATCCTTTAAAACACCTTATTCAAAAGCTTTAGGTTATACTTTAATTATAAGACAAGGGTAAATCATCTAAGTCAAAATATCTCTTTTGAAAGCGTGGAGAAGCAGCTGGTTTTTAAAACAAGTATACCTTTCGACTTTATTGAAAGCAACGGCTTTGAAAGGTTGGAAAGTGGCAGCAACCCTTTAACTTTGTTGAAAGGTATAAAACCTTTATTTTAAATGTTTGATCTGGTCGAAAGAAACCAAGTCGAGTGCTCTTATTCGAAAGCAAAGCAGACGATTCTTTTGGCTTATAAAAATATACATGCTCCAACATCTTTTGCAACTAACCTTTCAACTAAGTACCCTTCGGCCTTGTCTAATTCATTATGCATCAAGCAAATTGATACCATATGCATTAGTTTGACCCTGTTGAAAACTTTGCTACCCTTCGACCTTGTCGGAAGGTCAGGGTCGGAAGGTTTGATGCCAAAATGACTGATACATGTTAAAAATATGTTTTTCTTGTTTTTAAATTAAAAGAATAACTTTTCAACTAACTTGCCTTTGTTTCTCAAATTCTCATTGGTTAGTAAATACTTTACGGAAAAGTGCTGTCACTAATTTTAGAATTTAATAATGATTTTATTTTATAAAATGCCCCTTCTCCTTAATTAAATATATAAAATATTTAAGTCACATACCTTAAATAATTTTATGTATTCATCAAAACACTTAAGAAAAATCTAGGAAAATTCCAGTAAATCTATTTTAATATGTTTTCCAACATATAAAAATTTCAAAAACAAATAATTATTTATTTAGCGGTAAATAATTTATAACCCCATAAATCATTTTCTTCACTAGAAAATTTATATAAAATCCACATAAATTCATAAAATTATGAAAATTGAAACCCATCTCTAAAATATCATTTGTGACCTATTTTTAAATTACCAATACAATTGGATGTCATTTAATAGGGTTTTCGTATCAATCATATCATAAAAAATAATATGAACATGCATAATTCACCAACAAGCATATATATAACTTTAATCATCTAAACATGGCATATACTTGCAAAATCATTTTGGATCTAATCTTAAAACCGAAAATAATGAGATGCAGTAATTATTTACCTTAGCTTTGAGATTAAAAGATGTGAGATTTGATGTGGAATAAGTTGATTGTCTTCCTTCTCTTGAATCCTACCTTTATCTTCCTTGGGAGTAAATATGGTGGCAGGCCTTAGACGTTTTTAGTTTGCTAAAATAAAATGAATGTGAGTTTCATTTCCTAAGGGTTTAGGGTATAAGCCTCTACTATTTCCCATATTACCCTTATTCGTTTTCTAACACATAATTTTATGTTATCTCATTTTAATTTGCACATTACATGACACAGCTACCCTTAGTTTAACCAAATCTCAACCTATTAATCTTTGCATCATTTTATTTAATTTTACCAATTGAATATCCTAAATAATGTTATAAAAATATGGGGTGGTACACTTCTCCCTCATTACGTCCAAAGCTATCATAATTATTTCTCCTCCCCTGGGATTCCTTAAGGCGATAATTCTTTTCGCACAATAGGTTCTAGCGTCATTTCAAACTAACCAATCCATACCCAAAATTACCCTATACCTTACAAAGTCAAAAATATACGGGTCGCAAAAAAACTAATGTCCACAAACAAGTCAAATTGAAGGTCAATGCACCTTAACCCGAGAGTGACATACCCATCGATCAGATTAACCACACATAAAGACATTATCAAATAGTTAGTGTTAAGTTCTATCCTATCAACCAAATCCCTCTTCTTATGGCCCAACTATTATAGATAGAAACTTAGATTTGTCCTTGTTCTCCATTTGGGCACTTGGTGGAATAATGCCCTTTTGTCCGTAGTTGTAACAGGCAACAACAACAACGTTCGGCTTTTGAGTTCCTCCTCCAAAAGTCTTTCCTCCCTTCAGATTCTTTTTGCCTTTCTGATACGATTTGAATCATTTCATCTACCCACCCTTGGGCTTGACATCAACATTCTTTTCTCCTAGATACAAGTGCTCATAACTACTTGACATTTCCACCATCATGTCAAACTGAGCCAAGAAAGAGCCATCACCTTATAATTCGTCACCTTCTTCAATCCTTCAATGAAATTTTCATTCTTCTTCAGCGGAATATTAATATGCTCCCTTCCATATTTCGAAAAAGCAATAAGATGCTGGATGTACTCTTCCAAGTTATCTCTCCCTACTTTAAATCAAGGAACTCTTTGCACAAAGAGCCCTTCTAAGATTTGAGGATGAACCAAGCCTCAAATTGCTTCTTAAACTGCTTCTAAGTTATCTCCTCCTCTACCACTTCAGCAACCACTGCTTTCCACCAGTCTAATGCGTCCTTCTAAAGATGACGAGAAGCCAACCTCCTCTTTTGAGCATTTGTATATCCTAAGTCTTTGAAAATACGTTTACATACCTTTAACCAGTTCAATACCTCTAAAGCAGATTCTTTCCCTACGAACTCATTTCCACCATAGCTCTTGAAATCTTTGTTCATCTTTGAAAATTCTACATCTCTCACTACCCCTATCTCGGCTCTATGGCTCTAGCTAGTTATTACCTTATCATCTCCATCATAAACTGGCAAAACAAAGCATTCACATCCATTCCTAAATTGATTAGGATAGGCACTTGAGTACTGGTTTCAGTACAAAATTCCAGTGTTGCCTCCCTTCTTTGGTCGTTAGCTTGAGTATTGTCATCTCCTCTACCAGTATTCGCTCTCGCACTTCCTATAGTCAAACGTCAACTATGTAGATCCATTTTTTCCTTCTACATAAGAAAGGCTCGTAAGAAACAAAAGTAAGACCGATCGTAGAAGGGTAGATATATCCTACTATATATCTATATAAAATACAAATACATTATATATATATGTATGTATGTATGTATGTATGTATGTATGTATGTATGTATGTTTGTATGTATAAAGCATATGAACCTTCCCCAAGGTGTTTGTTTTCTAGTTGAACTCCCACTTAGCTCAGTTTTACCTAGGTGTTCTCTAACCCAAGCTCTAATACCAAGTTGAAGCATCCCCTATTTTGAGACTCAAAAATAGACATTGATGATGCTACAGTCATCACCAAAATCATTTCCCAATGACAAAGTGAGTTCAGTATATTTTCTTTACAACATAAGTAAATATAGCAACTAAATATCTTTTTCATTATATCAATTATATTACATAATTCATTACATCATTAAACTCAAATCATTCCTACGCAGAGGTAAATATATAATAAGAAAACTAGAGTAGTGTGCATCCTACATATGAAGATGCCAACATCATACTTGACCAATTGTAAATCCTAGTTTTGAATAGTGGAAATTTCAAAATACTTAATTTGAATAGCAAGTCTACATCTTCGTCTATGAAATCTTTATTCGACTTCAAAAGAGACATTCGCCTAATCTATAAACTTAGTCTACTCGAATATGTACTCTGGAGTCTATGAGATATAATAAAACATGGGTCACACAATAAATCTAGTATGAGTAAAACTTTTACCCTAAGCATCCGTAGTGAAACCATGTCACTAATGTGGAACGGGTTTTACCCTACTTTGTCATTACAACATAATATACATCAATATATGTGTGTGTGTGTGTGTCTATGTCAACAACATTATTTATCATAGAAAGCACCTGTGTGCATATATTTAGTTAATAAGTGTACCATACACTTGTCATCCAATAAAGAACCATGATATATATATATATATATATATATTTATCAATTCAAGTTACGTATATCCTATACTGTCATCCAAATATAGACCAAGTCATATAATCATCCATCATTCATTCATCTATCACATAATCTCTTGTTTTAGGCTTTCTTCATTAGTTAGCATTAACAATTATTAGTGAGTACCTCCCTAGGCCTGTCTATCGCTGATTTAATCTTTTTTACAAACACGTTTCCACATAGGAGACACCTTGGTAAGAGTCACCCTGACTCTCCTAAGAGACTGATTATAAGAACCTTGAAAACATTGTGGTAAGCGTCCTTACTATGCATCATTAACCCCACTTAGTCCCTGGTATGCTATCGTCCATGTTGCCGATTTAATCTGTAACATCACCCTAAAGTTTTGGCACCTTGCTATTTATTTTTAGTTATAACACTACACTGATGTTTTGGCATACTGCCTTAACTCCTTTATAGAGTTATACAATGTTCTTAACTTGAACCATATCGTGGCGCCTTGTTATATACCTTTGAATTTTAGACTGATAGTCAAGACCATCCAATAGATCTTTGAGTTGGTATATTTTACAATTGCATTTTTATTCTTTCTTTTATTCATTAAGTGTGTACCCTACACATTCATTAGATAAAACATCTTTTATCCATTATTTAAATGACACGCTATCATTTATTAGCTTCTTTAAGCTTACTTCATCTCAAAAATAAGTTAACATGATTTTAACTCATAAAATCTTCCATGTATATCATCATTATGAAATAGTTCAATGACACTTGGAAACTGTCTTTCAAAATGGCTTAAGTATTTTTTTATTTTTACTTAGAAATATATAGCTTTCCAAACTATTACAAGGTGCGTTTTACTTGTGTATTAGCTATCCCATAAGCGTCGAGTTTAATTAAAAATGTTATTAACGGTCGCATGCAAATAATAAGATAACATGTGCTACTATCTTGTTTTAATCCAAGCCATCACGTTCATCTATCTAGAGCTATCCCGCATAAATCACTTTCCCCGTTGCGTATAATTCATTTTCCCTGTTGCATATTCATCTGTTATGTGTCTCTACTGGATGGGTGAACTAATGTCATCGTGTATAAATTGGTTTTGCCCATCGCATGCTAAAATAATTGTGTACTCCCCTCTTTGCAACCCATGTGTCCATCTCCTTGCCTCTTCTTTTCTCTTTTGTTTACATTTACATTGATGTGCTATACAATATGGAGATATAATTCCATGTTGTCGCTTATAGTTTGGTCACGTAGCATAAATATATGGCTTCCGTTATGAAGTCATACTATAAATATTTTTCAAGTGGTCGCGAATAGTATGCTTGTTGCCATACATTTAAGTTATCTTGTATATTTTTAAAATAATGTGTCACTACACTATTTACGTATAGCACACTAATTATTATAAACTTTCGCTCAAGCAATCATGTGCAAATATTTAATGCTGTCACGATATGTTAATTCATCTTTGTTGTTGTCACGTACAATTCAAACATATATGCTCACGAATAGTTTTAGGGTTGCCCAAGATAGTTATATGGGCATGTCTCCGGTTATAGTCATCGTTGGTAGTTCATAGTTGCCATCGCTAGTTAATAAGCCTTCGCGTACAAATATAAGCGAGCTATTTATTTTATTTTAAAATTGAAATGTTGGGTCATCATGTGGTGTCCACTGCTCTAGTTTTAGCTTTTGTACACAGATTTTCTTTGGTCAATGCAAAGTTTATCCTATGTTATTATATTTTACGTAGTCAAAAATGATATAACGATAGTTTTGTAATTAGATTAAAAACTAATTTACATTCACTTTAAGTAATCACATTTAATATAACCCAAATTATTATCAATTTCTTATTGAATAATTGTTTTACCTTTGCAGTTTCATTTCAGAAAAGGTTAAGAATCCAAATTTATTAACTGAATGTTTAATCAATTCCCCTTAATTAATTAGTGTTTTTCTTCACTAAATAGTTCAAATAAAATAGGAAAAAATCCCAAAAATCCACCAAAAGTATTTTTTATCATATTATACCTCGTGTAAAAATTCCAGGCCAAAATAATTAATTAACCCAAAACTAACCGTTTTTCCATCTTAGAAAATACATAAGATATGCCCACCAGCTCCAAAAATTATGAAATTAAAAACCCATCTCTATGTCATCATTAAGCATGTCATACCAAAATTTTGTTGCATTTGGATACCCTAATTTACCTTAATAAAATTCTAAATAATAACTAGAAGTTACAATTAATTATCCAAGCACTTCAAACATCATTCAAACATTTAATCATGGAATATTCCACATCAAAACATGTTAGGAATTGTTATAGAGAAAGATTTTCTCACCTTGATTAGTAAAACTGGATTTAATCTTCTTTCCTTCTTAGATTTGAATGCTTGATCCTTCTAACTTATAAACCTCTTCTTCTTCTTAGAATTTATGTTGGCCTTGTTTAGAGTTCTTAGGAATTTTCTTTTGTGTATAATGAAATGAAATGAAAGTGGAGTGGGATGGAAAGAGGGGTTAGAAATATGGGTCAGTAGGTTTGGGCTTATTCCCCTTAATCAAATCCTTCCCATTAAATTTAAATTATTTTCTTTCATTAATCAAGGCCAAAAATTGTTTTAATTGCCTTTGGTCCATCTGATTAACTTTTTAAAATAGCCTTTGCTCCATTAATTAAATTTTCCTTAGGCTATTCTTGTAATTAAATTACTTTAAAATTTTAATTAATAATAAGTTCATATTATTAATTTAATTTTCCATATTATGGGCCCTCCAAATATGGGGTGTTACAGTCTCTCCTTCATTCAAAATTTGAGCAGTTATCATAAGAGGGTCATTGTGAGGATGTCAATTCCCTCTCAGCTCTTAAGGAGTTATTCCCAAATTCGGTTTGATTGTGCTTTTAAAAGACTTCAATATAGGCTCATCGCTTTTTGAGTAGATCCCTTCTTTAACCTCTCTCATATATCTACTTCTCGATCCTTTGCTCAAGCCTGCTATGTGTGGTCCTTCATGGATCACATTGATGTGGTTTATCGGTTGTAGCAAACCCTATGGAAGCTCGCTTTCCATGACGTTAGTGTTATTGACGGGTGGCATTTCACTATGGATTGGCTTTTGTTTGATCGTTACAAATTCTTTGAGAACTCCCTTTCTAAACATACTCTCGATAATTCATGCCAATACCCTACATTCATCTATCTTATGGTCGTTTACTTTATGGTAAGCACAACAACCTCCCTTTTTGTTTGATTCTGGGTTCATTTTTGTTTTGAATGAAATTGGGTAGCCAAGTTCGTCTTTCACAATAGCATATATATAGAAGATAGGCCGGCTCAGTTCACCAACATTTTCCTTAGCAAATTCTTCCCATCTTTCCTTTTTGTTTGGGACTAAAAAGTTACTCTTCTCTCCTTGATTTCTCCTATCATGAAATATTTCATCCAATCGTACAAACTTATTAGCTTGAAAGTGGAAATCTTGCTAGTCTCCACATCCATAAATGTATAGCTCTTTCCAGAATGATGTATTATCGATTAGACTAGATTTAACTACCATTAAATTCTCTCCGTCACTTGCGGTTTTCGCTTTATTATCTTAAGAATTAATTGGCTTCAAATAATATCTTAGCAATTTTCTTTGCTTTTGTTTGATGTTAGCCAGTATGCTTGCACCATATGTAGATTCTTTTTAAGTATAGAATTGGGTCGAAAACTCATATCAGAATTATTCCCATAAGTAATTGTCTTTTCTCTATTGCGTCGATACTATTTTGCTGCCGCTTTGAAGAATGTGGTCGAAAATAGTCTGCATCGCATTGCGCCCAGGGCATTGTACCAATTCATTTGAATTTTAATGCCATCAAATGGTCATCCAAATTAGTGGTACCATTGTATCTAATAGATGGGATTTTGACGTAAGAGGGCAATGGTACATCGATAATTCTTTCAATGAATGGTGCTCCCCTAAAATTATTATTGACTTTAGGGTCCATCGCTCTTTTTCCCTTCTATTCGGCAATGTATTAAGTCATCTTGTCTGCTAAGTCGCTGAAATAAGCTTTTCATCCTCGTAATTCTCCTGCTTCATCTTATAATTCTTTTGCCAAGCAGAGCTTACAAACTGTGATCTTGAGCTTTTACACGGCATTTGAGTTTGGATACTTTCTTCCTTCTTTTGTAGTCCTAAATTGCTCTTCCCGACATTCTTACTTCTTAGGTTCCTATTGCTATTTTAGGCGGAGACTCAACTACCTGTCCCTCCATATTTTTTGCTCTCTTTGAAGAAGATTTTTGTGAAACTAATGCTTCACAGAGCTCGAACATAACTTCTAGTTTCCTCATCATGGCCTGAAGTACACCCTTCTCTTTCGATGTCTCCTTAGGTGTAGATGATTGTCTTATTTCTGCATTTTGCATATTAAAATGAGGGGTCACATTATCTTTGAGATGAACATGGTGCGCTACATCTTCTTATGGTCGGAGCTAACTTTCTTAGTTGATTTCCTCATTATGTAAGTGTTATTTTTAATCAATTCACAAGGTCTTGAGTTCAATCTCTCAACGAAAGCACCACTTAGTGTTAGTACTAAATTTAGGTCAAGATAATTTTGAAATATTTGAGTAGGATTATATATCTAGGCAAATATGCTAGTCACAAGCTGATGAGAGATGGCTTTGCATTCTTGAGAAGTCATTATGCAATTTACTTATTATCCAAGTCCTTTTACAGAAAGTTTAAAATCTAGGATGGCTTGTTTGGTCATTAATTCCCTTTGCTCAATCTTTTCTTATACATGATGAAAAAAATGAAAATGAAGAAGAAGGTGAAGTCAGAAAAAATTGTCCTCTTTAGGGGTGATATCCTTGTATTTGTAGAAGATTTCAGCTATTAGACTGGTGTCACGTGTCGCCTAGAATGAATGATGGTGAAGGTTGATCTTCATGGGAAGGAACTAGTATTTGTATGGTAATCGGTATGCGACTACTTTGGAAAATTTCTCAAGACATCCTTTTTATGGCCTCTTACTTAACTTCATAAGCTTGTCTCATGAAGACTCGTATGAATCATGAAGGCCCAGACAAATCAGTCTACAATGGCTTTGCAATAGTTGACTCAATAATTTATTGTGATTACTCAGTAACGGCTTGCAGGTATTGCTTCACAATGACTTTCATGCATTCTCATGTGAGAACTATGGATATAAAACTTTTATACATTTCTTTCTAGTTTCCTTACACTACACCAATACAGGCAAATTCTAACATTTATAAGTGTTACAAATAATTTCAATAACACTTTTTAAGTGTTACTAATGGACTGTGAGGAATGGAGCGGCCAAATTTGTAACACTTATAAGTGTTACAAACATACGTATTACTAACACTTATAAGTGTTGGTACCTAAATATACGGTAACACTTATAAGTGTTGGTAACGAAATATACGGTAACACTTATAAGTGTTGGTACAGAAATATACTGTAACACTTATAAGTGTTGGTACGGAAATATACGGTAACACTTATAAGTGTTGGTAACGAAATATACAGTAACACTTATAAGTGTTGGTACAGAAATATACGGTAACGCTTATAAGTGTTGGAAAAAGATTATTTAGTAACATATATATATACACACACACACACACCAAAACTTAAACGCAATGTTTAAATATAAACACTCTGCAAGTAATGTTTTCCACATCATAAATAATTCATCATACATATTCAATGCAAAGTTTAAACGCTCTGCAAATGTAGTATAATATATCATAAACAATTCTTTACATATCTAAAATACCACAATGTCATATATTCAGATATTATTACAACATAAGCTTCAATTTTTTTTTTTCAAAATACACTTAAACATTAACTTACGGTTAACCTAACCATTCCTGATCATCCACTCCAAACTCTTATGGTTTTGAATATTCTTCAACGTCCAATACAACAATCCAAAGCATCATTCTTCAAGTTCCTGCATTTAATATAAACACTCGATAAAAACTTATACCTTCAAAATCAAAAGGTTAAAGACTGAGTTACAACTCAAGTTCTATTTTTTTTTTGTATTTATGAATTCGCAAACTTAGTATGCAAAATACATGTTAATCAAACTCAATTAGCATTTGCGAATTGAGTTTGCAAACCCAATTTGCATCGATTTTGCTACATGCTCAGTTTGTGTGTTCAGTTTGCAAGCTCGGTTTGTGTGCTCAGTTTTGCAAACTAAGTTTGCATGTTTAGATTTTCAAATTGGTTGCATGCTTGGTTTGCAAACTCTGTTGCATGCTGGCAGCGTTCAATCGTTAAAAATAAACATGATGGTAAAGATTTGCTAACGTGGAGTGTGTTGTAATACTTGTATATCAAGATCAAAGATGATATCCCTTGTAAAGTTAATAGTAGTGATGATTCGAAAAATTTCAAAGATTATAAGAAAATATGTAGAGTGATCAGTGTTTGGAAACTTGGGTCTTGATTTGATATAAATTATCGTTCAAAATATGTAAAGTTGATAGCAGTGTTCACGCTAAACATGTTGCATTATACTCTAGGAACGAACAATTCTATAATAATTTGTGTCATGACGGAGGAATATTTATTTTACAAAGCGCTGAGACCTAATATTACAAACCGTGTTCAGTGCAAATGCAACCGGGAACAATGCTCAGTTGAAATTCTGCAACTGAGTTATTGCAACCCAGCACACTGAGAACAGTGCTAAGTTGCAACAACCGAGCATTGTGTCCAATTGCAAATGCAACTCGGTAGTGCTCAGTTCAGTTGCATTTGCAACTAAGCAGTGCTCAGTTTCATTTGCAAATGAACTGAGCAGTGCTCAGTTGCAACAATTGAGCACTGTGCCCAGTTCAGTTGCATTTCCAACTAAACTACTCGGTTCAGTGGCAAATGCAACTGAGAATAGTGTTCAGCTGCACCAACAAGTTGCATCATTAAGTGGTCTTTGAATGTTACCAACAAAATCAAGTTCTGTTTAAAATAATTAATATTTCAATAGGATTTACTCGAGATTTAACTCACTGCCAGCTTAAGTAAACTGGGTTGCACTTACATTTAAGGCAAACCCATCCAGTAACCCTATAATAATTAAAGGTTAAATGAGTCTATCCAATATAGTTCCCAACACAGCTATATTATACTTGGAATAATTTATAAGAATAATCTTGGGAAATTTTACAAACTAATGGGCCAAATAAGATGAAGGAAATGATGATATTGACCACTGCCATGACATTTAAAACAAAGAAAGAAAGATGATTTCAAATGTGTACCTATTGCTAGGAAAAAGTGGTCTCAGAGTAATAAGCTGGGCTATTATATCAACATTGCCCGAATATCTACACATCAGTAAGAATTCATGATTATCGTAGGTCAATACGTACTGTTTATGTGTAAAATATATAAGATCAGTTAGTTGTTAACACTCACCAACTGGAGGAGTCATATGCAGTAGATTGGAATAAAATTTTAGGTGCCCAATACCTGCAAAATACACACATGTTATACTGATAATTGTGATATCTTTTATGACTTGACAATACCTAATACCATACAAAATACACACATGTGAAAACATTTGCACGTTGGTAACTTAACAAGTTTTAATACTTTATTGTAAGGTAGTAAAGAATAGTTGTTAATGGAAAAGGTAGGAGCTAGTCAATAACTATTAATATCCAATCAAACTTCAAAAAAAAGAATGCTTGGAGAAATAACCATAGGATTGTATGCATATAGTATCAAAAGAGATGAATGATATGATGTATACGGTAAAAAGTAAACAACATTCAAAATGGATATCTACCACTAGTGTTAGTTATGTTGAACTACAACCCAATAGAGCAATTGCTTTCGGCTACCTAACCAACCAAAACTAATAGTTGCTAATTACTACCATAAATAAAAGTTGTACACCATAGCTATGGGCAAAAAGGTTGCTGAAGACATAAGTTCATAATGATAACATGTGCTTCTACAGCAAACACAATTCATGATAATTCTGTTTTATGATTATGAAGAAGGAGCTCTCATATGCTAAGAATGTTTGTATTACAATGCTATTGTGGAATATCAATAGAAAATAATAATATCCAAAAAATATCAATGGACAATAATAAAATCAATAGACAATAGTAATAATAATAGACAACAACAATAATATGCTAAGAAATTTTGTATTAGCAACTCTCTCTTCTTTAATCTCTTATATCCTACTGCACGTTTGAGATTTTTTCTAAAATATCACATGCACGCTACACTGTATCATATATTCCAAAGTTTAAAAGTAGATATATCGTCTCAGTAACACTTAATTTGAACTTTCTGTAAAATAAAACGTAAAAAGCATTTATATATGACCGTCTCAAACTTATATTTATTTATAAATAATTTACCTGCAACTTTTATCTGAAAGTAACAGTCAAATGTTAATTAACAGAGAAACCTAATGAAACCCATACTAAGAAGGCAATAAGATCATATGACATTAATTAAGATTGAAAATCATGTGTATTATTTTCTTGATAATACAAAGAAATCTGAAATGAACTATAAGATTATCAACAAGCTCCAATGAAAAAATGCATACGTCTAATCATTATTAAGTAAATAGCAATACAACATTGGCACTTTAATTTTTCCATATAGTTTAACATAAACCCGAAGTTGATGCGAGAGTAAAAATTAGAGCTAAACTACAATGTTGATTGTTGTTATTGAAGAGTGAAGAAGTAAGAATTGTGAATAAAAATGCTATAAAGGAAGGAAGTCGTCAAGTTGATAATTATATATGTGCTACAAAAGTGTAGGCTCCTAAACATGTTTTAGCTTATTTGTTATTTTAAAAAAGATGAAAATGTGAAAGTGTGATAAACTAAGATAGTAGAACAGTGCCTTTTGGTAGCTTAGGTTCTTTGAATTCTTTCATGATTTTGAATATAATGTCTTGTATGAATAAAGTATGAGGCTAATCAAATAGAATTATAGATTAAGAATTTACCATACTTATTTGGCTTTTCATGACGCTCTATTGTGCAGACTAACCATATCTCTTCTCCACTCAAAGTTACTTCTACTCGTCGCCTTCTTTCTCTTACCTGTTGATCATCTTTGTTAAATTTTGATCAGTTGATGAGGCATAAATAAAATACCAGTCAAGTTCGATGAGTACCTGTATGCATAGCCCTTTATCATGTAAGTCATATGTGTTGTCGTTGAGTTTATATGAAGTTTCTCTTCATAGCCTGGTGTAGTGATCATCGAATTGATGTTCAACTCGTTGATTATATATTCCCGTTTGAACCACCATGCTACATAGATCAAATCAGAAAACAATTTTTCATGTAAGAACCAAAACCAATTCAGTATTAATACGATTACATATTAATATAATATCATAACTTCAGCATTGGCAAGTTCAGCATCAATATGAGCAGGAAAGACCTTGTTATCTTTATAATGATAGTAGCCATCTGACTCATTTGAAGCAGCAACAATCCTCTTCAACTATTTCCATCATATTTATATTTTAATCTAATACTTTGCTAACCAACAGTGGCCTCAGTTTAAACTGAGGCACAGTGGATGGCCTCAGTTTTAAAGCCTCGGTTTTAAACTGAGGGCACAATGGCCTCGGTTTAAACTAATGCCAACATAGACTGTAAATACTATTTGAAGATGAGTTTCAACGAAATACAAGGTGGCACCAACAACTAGTTGTTCTCGGATTGCAATCATCGTTCATTTAAAACAAAAATAATATGAAAACTAATAATTGATGATCATGTCCTAAATATAATTTGACAAGTGGGAATAAAGAAAATATATGCTGGAAATTGACAGTAAGGGTAAGAGTTACCTAACCCTGATATTGATATTCCAGCTACCAAAGACCTCTTAAATTCTATATGTTGCTACTGTTTTACATTTTTTTCTATATTATCATTTGGTAAGACTGGGTTTTATTTTCATGTTATTTGATGTTTAATCAAGCATGCATGCTGTCCTGTAAAGAACTGGACCATTGAAACACGATCAAGTAATTAATAGTATTGTAACATTTTTCATTATAATAACTATTTATATTATGGTTATGAACTAGCTAACGTATATAATACAGTTCAAATGATTATTATATTTTGCTCAAGCACGCACTTTTGCAACTTTGACATTTAAGTTACCATATATCATTAGAAGACTTAAATAAGTTAGAGGAGGATAGTCAGTTCGAATTTTGTTGGATGTCACAGAATTATTGTGATCAAAAAGGAATTTGATTTAACCTAATTTCTTTGATTTATTTATAGATAGAAACATACATTAAAATCTTTTTGTTTAGAAAGTGGTACTGACGGGAAAAAAAAGCATTGAATACTTGCAGGTTAATGCAGAATAGTATGATAGACTAATATACCACCTGAGATTGGAAAGCTTTCAAAGCTTAAAACATTTTATCTTTCTAACAACTATTTCAATGATGAAATGCCCATATCTGATGGAAATTCGAAAAGCATTGAATACTTGCAAGTGCAAATAAAAGAATCATATTGAACTGACTAGTCAAATGAAAGATTTGAAGTCATGCTTTCTCTTGTAAAATAGTTTATAATTTCATTAAAACAGATCTTAAAGTTTGGCAATTCACCATTTTCTTTCTCACTCACTTCCTTCCTTTGCACCCATACACAAAATTCCATAAGAAAATCAGTATTTAAAAAAGAGAAAGCAAGCTATAATAAAGAGGATATGAGCTAAGTTTTTACAAAACTATGAAGAAACTTCGAACAATGCTAAATCGGCCTACACATAAAATTCAAACCATATAGTGCCACTGAAAGTGACTACTGTGTGGCTAGTTATCACTTAGGATCGTGTAATATGGAATGTATTATAATCTAAATGCGGAAACAGATAATAATAGCAAAGTAAATAAAAATGAGCACACCATGAATTTTTGTACTAGTTCGAACTTCCCGGTCTACGTCCAGTCCCAGACTTCCCTCTGGAATTTCACAATAATCCTCTCTTAACCCGGAGGAATAGGTATACAACACCTGAACAACCAAACAGGATTTTTCCGCCTCTAACAACCGAAAGAGGACTTTACCCGCCTGAACAACCGAACAGGACTTCAACCGTTTCAATAGAATTGCTTTGACACTTTGTGTTCTTAATAACACTGATTTGTCTTTGATAGTACAACCTTTCTATAATCTTTCCTCAAGTATAATGTGTATAGTTGTATGTATATGAAGATTAGGAAGTTTCAAATTGCTTTAGAAATATAGAATTGTGATTGTAAGCAATGAATGTATGAATTCAAGAGAGCAGTTAATTCAGAAAATATAATTCAAGTATAAGCAAGTAAGTGAAGTTAGTCAAGTGATTTGATCTTGAAATTCATGTATATATATAGTAGTTAAGGAGTTGCAACTGCTGGTGAAGAGATCTCTGTGAATAACAATGGTTGCAACCCTTGGGGAGGAAGAAGGCTATTCAAAAAAGGAAGTGTCTTTTCATAAAAAATGACTGTTGCAGAATTCAGTCGACTGGGAAAAAACGGTCAGTCGACTGAATATTAAAAGATAGTAAAAAACCAGTGCACATCTGTGCATAATAGGTTGTTTTATAGATATTCACTCAACTGGTCGATTTTGTTCAGTCGACTGAATTCTATTGATAACTAAAAATCACCACAGCTCATTTGGTTAGAGCATTTGCTTCCTAAACTAGTGACCCGGGTTTGAGCCTCACTCCATGCATTTTTTGAAAACTTAATTTTGATTAAAATATGCATGCAAGTTTATTTGAATGTGAATGATGATTCTTGAGGAAAGATTTTAACAAAGCACTAAACTAGACTCTATATATATATATATATTTGATGACTCTTGTTAAAATATATAACTATATGAACCATACTTTGAGTCGTTGAGTCAGGATGTTGTCGTAGTCGTAGATTCATGAATTTTTATCAGCAATCAAAACCTATGATCCAACATTCTCCCCCTTTTTGATGATGACAACTCCATTTTCTACGAACGAATCTTTGACAAGCTTTGTTGATCTTATCTCTCTCACTGAATATCTTCCTGTAATTGTGCTATAGATTTCTCCCCCTGAATCTATGCTATATATTCCTATAAATAATTAATCTTTTTCCCCATTAATCTGTTCTTGCATGGTTTATTCCTGCAAACAGTGTTACAAAGCAATATCTTTCTCCCCCTTTGTCATCGACAAAAAGGAGAGTTTATATGATGAAATAAAATATATTTTACATAAGTGTTAACATAAAGCAATATAAAACAAAATAACTACTACTTATAATGTAAGGTATCAGAAAAAAAATTAACATTTAAAGCATGCGATACCCAAGGTTCTTATAATTTTCTAATTTTTAGGAAACCATACCCATTTGGATGTGGTTGAACCTTTATAAATATAATTTTCATTATTAACTACCATATCAAAATAATCATCAATGTCTATTTTTCCAATTAACAGGAACCCAAATACTAAGATAATTTTTATTCATATTTCATGTTAATGATTTTGTACTTCTAGAGAAATTATCAACATTATAAGTCATAGTAGTATTTGAATTTCTATAAAAATTTGATTTAGGCTTTACTCGAAATTTAGTACTAGCACTATCATTTTTACTATACATGAAAGCATATCTAGTGTTATTTCTACGATCAGTTTGATTATATCCAAAACCACTTTTATCATTGTGAGCTTTTGAATTCTTAACATAACCTAATCCCTTCTTATTTGAAGCAGGTTGAGAATTTTCAATAATCCTGGATAAATTTTCTCTCCCTTTATTAAAATTGAAAATATTTTTAGTAATGTCATCAAGCTTAGTTTTGAGACTAGTGTTATCTAACTCAACAATTTTAATTTTTGTTTTTAACTCATGATTCTCAGAAGCTAGAGCATTGTTCTTTTCTTTTTGAGCTTCTATTTCTTGACTTAATAGAGCGAGCTGAGAATTGTCAAAGAGCGAATCTTGAATTTTCTCAAGTTCTTCTTCTAATATTTTCTTCTCGTTTTTAAGCATATCTCTTTCGAATTCTGCATTCTTCTGATTTTCTAGAGCTTCCTTATATTTTCTTTTGAGACTTTTTAAAGTGTCTAGAAGTTCTGAATTTATTTCTATCATATCATCAAAAGTTAGATCACTAACCTCGTTATCTTTTGCCATGAAGTATTTGTTTTTTTGCTCCTTTGATTTTTCTTTATTGCTCTTTCTCTTCTTATTGCCTTGACTAGATCTCTTTGTAGCCATTTATTCTAGGATGTTGTTACAATCTCTAGAATACCAGGCTCTGATACCAAATGAAAGTGACTACTATGTGGCTAGTTATCACTTAGGATCGTGTAATATGGAATGTATTATAATCTAAATGCGGAAACAGATAATAATAGCAAAGTAAATAAAAATGAGCACACCGGGAATTTTTATACTGGTTCGAACTTCCCGTTCTACGTCCAGTCCCAGACTTCCCTCTGGAATTTCACAATAACCCTCTCTTAACCAGGATGAATAGGTATACAACACCTGAACAACCGAACATGATTTTTCCGCCATTAACAACTGAAAGAGGACTTTACCCGCCTGAAAAACAGAACAGGACTTCAACAGTTTCAATAGAATTGCTTTGACACTTTGTATTCTTAATAACACTGATTTGTCTTCGATAGTTGTAACAACCCGCATATTTAACGATTATATATTTAAATGCTTTATTTAAATATAGCGTCGTTAGTCGGATTTTTGGATCCGAAATGTTACTTTCTGCAAATGGCCGAATTGGAGCTCGAAACTACCTCCATTGGTTCCAAAATTGCGTTTGCGATCTTTTTGAGTATAATCTTTGATATGTTTGGAGTAAGTCAAATTTCGCTACTTTTTCTACTTGGGCTTAAGTTTGGGTTCAGCCCCAATCTCCACTTAACCCTCTAACTCAACCCCTTCTCTTCATTCATCTTCATTCCATTTTCATTTCTCAAGCTAAAACTGAAAATGGTGGAAGGGAAAGAGAAATAGAAATTGCTAGCCCTAGTTTCCTCTTGTAACTTGATTTCTTGCTCCAAAATCAAAGAGAATCCATTGGTAAGCTCTTCTTCATCTTCTCCAACTCTTCTCCTCTTCAATTTCAGAAAATTTCCTAAACCTAAATTGGGAAATATGTGTTTTATTCTTAGATTGAAGCTTGTTGAGTTGAAGTAGAGTTTGGTTGGTCTTCTCCTTGTTATTGAGCTTCATCTTCTTTGTTTGGGTAAAAGGTGAGTTTTGAACTCACATCTACTTCTCTTGATTTCATTGATGTTGGGTATGAATTCCTAACACCTTGTTCATATGCACTTGCTTTTGGTTTGGATCGAATTGGTGAATATCCAAATTTTTAGTGTTTGGGTTCAATTCTTTAAAGATCCTAACTTTGATATTTGAACATGTTTTTAATGGCGAATCGAAGAGCTAATGGAGCTGGGGTATCTATTGACTAAAGCTCCTTAGGTCCATTGCTCGAACGATCGCGTTTTGGAAGAAATTGCAATTCATTGAAAAAGGGCAGGAACTGCAGAAAATTGCAGTTCAGCCGACCGAGCCCTGTAGCCGGTCGACCGACCTGCTACCCCGAGCCATGTTTTATTTTCTGCATCTGGCCAGCCGACCGAGCCCTGCAACCGGTCGACCGACCTGCTCCTATTTTGTTGTTTTGCCTATTTTTGCATATTTTGATTGGTTTTCCAAATTTTATCGATTCAAGTTGCTTTTTAGTAGTTGTTATTGCATCTTTGACTTTGATAACTTATTCTTGAATTCATTCACGGTTTTTAAAATATATCTTTTAAATCGTATTAAAAGTTCCCTTCTCCAAATTATAAATTCTATTTATGATGCGCACACACAATTTCGCACTTCGAGCGAAGTGGAAGGAAGATTAAATGGTTAGGTAAAACACGGACCATGAATCTGTGCGTTTATCCTTCCGATTAGTCCCCGACCTATTCGATTGATCATTTTGACCTTCGGGTTTGGTTTATCGATGATATGAGGTGAACTTTGTACTGCTTTGAGTGTGAAAGTGGCTGACGGATAGTAAGTCGTTTAGTGCGAACGAGTGGTTATGGGACATACTTTAACACTTTTCGGATTCCTTTTCGAGAGTTGTGACACATTCCGCCAGTTAGTGGTGTCCAGTACTGGGTCTCTGACCTTCACCACTACGGTTTGTTGCCTTCGGGTATGTGCCTTCGGGTTTGTGCCTTTGGGTTTGTTGCCCTATAGTATCGCTTCCGATGTTGGTCCTTATGAGCCGCATGGGTGATATTGGGTTTGGAGTCTTCGGGCTCATGGATCCTTGTTTGTACAGTACTGAGCTCGAGCAAATTTTCTGATGTTTCATTCATATGTATATTCCCTAGGTATCGCCCTTCGATGTTGGTCATTATGAGCCGCATGATGTGTAGCGTTTACTTTGCGGAACTTGTGTACCTTATTGGTATTTGTTATTGCCTTTGGCTTGTTTTGGGATATTCATATCCTTTGTTTCTATATGTTGCCGATGATATGGGGCTTGTTCTATATGATTCTTCTTTTGTTAGATGATTGTGTTATCTCTTTTAGAGATATTTGTCATACTTTGTAACCTTGCAGGTTTATTATTGTTCAGTTTATCTAACTGATTTGTTTAGCTAGACTAACCCGTGTATTTTATACTCGGGTCAGACCGAGATGTTTCAGGTTAGGTACATTTGGACTTATCCTATTTGCTTCCGCATGGACTACTTCGCTAGCTTCTTTTTGTCATAGCTTTTTGTGTAGTCCCGTTTTGTAGTAACTCTGATATGTATTCTTTTGGCTCGTCTATATATTGTGGTCTGCTATACCACTTGACTTGTATTGTTTTGTAAACTCTGTTATGTATCTGTATATGTGTATATGATGATTTACTGTTCTGTGATGTATATTACATTTGAGTTGTTATATTCTGTTCTGATAGATCTTCAACCACCTATGGTTTTGTTTTAAGTATTCATTGGGTATGTCGACCTGCTTGGTATGTTTATTGTCGATGTATTCAATAGATAGTTAGAGCAAGGCTATAGATGGTCGCTCCCAATCAGCCTTATTCTCCGTGTTAGTTGACAGCATTACCTTGTAGTGTCCTTGGCTAGCGTGGGTATAGAGGTGGGGTGTCACAATAGTACAACCTTCCTATAATCTTTCCTCAAGTATAATGTGTATAGTTGTATGTATATGAAGATTAGGAAGTTTCAAATTGCTTTAGAAATATAGAATTGTGATTGTAAGCAATGAATGTATGAATTCAAGAGAGTAGTTAATTCAGAAAATATAATTCAAGTATAAGCAAGTAAGTGAAGTTAGTCAAGTGATTTAATCTTGAAATTCATGTGTGTGTGTATATAGTAGTTAAGGAGTTGCAACTACTGGTGAAGAGATCTCTGCGAATAGCAATGGTTGCAAACCTTGGGGAGGAAGAAGGATATTCAAAAAAGGAAGTATATTTTCACAAAAAATGACTATTGCAGAATTCAGTCGACTGGGAAAAAAACGGCCAGTCGACTGAATATTCAAAGATAGTAAAAAACAGTGCATATCTGTGCATAATAAGCTGCTTTATAGATATTCAGTCGACTGGTCGATTTTGTTCAGTCGACTGAATTCTGTTGACAACTAAAAATCACCACAGCTCATTTGGTTAGAGCACTTGCTTTCTAAACTAGTGACTCGGGTTCGAGCCTCGCTCCATGCATTTTTTGAAAACTTGATTTTGATTAAAATGTGCATGCAAGTTTATTTGAATGTGAATGATGATTCTTGAGGAAAGATTTTAACAAAGCACTAAATTAGACTCTATATACATATTTGATGACTCTTGTTAAAATATATAACTATATGAACCATACTTTGAGTCGTTGAGTCAGGATGTTGTCGTAGTCGTAGATTCGTGAATTTTTATCAGCAATCAAAACCTATGATCCAACAGCTACCCCTAAATTAAAAACTGTATTAAATAAATAAAGTGAGAAAATTTCACACCTTTCTATTTTTATTATGCATTTAACATGCTTGATGTATCATTATGATCAAAATATTTACATGCATGACGTGAGTTACCTTTCCGGTTCTAGAACTACAATACTATGAAGATAGTATTGCAATGAATAAGGCGAATGATATAGTAAAAAGCGATGCGGCTGCTCCTAAATTTAGAAAAAAATAACAACGTGCTTTTCCATGCTAGTTAAATTTTCAAAAGCACTACTTGCTAGTTCAGGCAATTTTATACAACTTTATTTCTGTGAATATACCAATGGAAGTTTATTAAACAAGAGAACCCCAGTATAACTACCTCAAACTGTTAATATACGTATATAGGGAAACGATGAGTCTGGATGTCACTCGATATCATTGTTTGTGAATAGTTTTTACTTCATGCTTTAATTATTTGTGATCTTAAACAAGTGTACGACTTCTTATGTTGTCATCTCAGTTAATTTGGCTTTTTAGGGATTGTAATATACTCTTACTGGCAAACCAATATTTTCATCAAATTAACTAGTACTAGAAAATGATTAAGAAGAAGATCAAGTTTAAGTCAGAATTTGCTTTGAAATGTTGGAAATGGCTTCCTGTAAATTAAGTATCATAAAATATAAGATGATTGCAAGCAAATTTTATTGAAAAAAGTCTACACACCTTGTTGCGCATATCATAAATATATGCCTCTACGGCATTCTTTTTATCCTTGGTGTCTTCCATCACCCGATCTTGAAGAGATATTTCAAACCCTTTCTCCATGGCGTTCTACAACTCTGCAAATGCTAGGCCCCCATGAACCACTTTGGCAATAGGCATATTTGTCTTCTTTATCTTCTTTTTAGACGGTTCAGTCTACAAACCAACAATATTAGTCAAATTTCAAAACTAACAATATAAACTACGGTGATAATCATTGTTTCAAAAAGTAAATTTTATAGGAACCAGCTCAGAAATTTTCCCAGATCTCATTACAAAAGCCTAGTACCAACGGATTGGAACAAACTATCATAAATGTATGTATTTTCACACCTACAAGCTTCTATAACTCATCAATATAGTCAACCAAACCAGGAAACAGTTCATCAACAAACCACTTGGTTTTGCCATCATCTGAGATATGGTACTTAGTTAACCATTTAAACTCATGAGCGATGTAAGACCAAACATCCCAACAATAACTAAATAAAGATAGCATATTTTCATATTGCATACCTTGGTGTCAGTTTCCATCTGAACAAGCTTGTCTTCTGACACTGGTCCACAATTTTCAGGTTTAGCTAAAGAAGAATCAATCATATCGACATCAGTTTCAACAGTCGAAGGCTCAACTTCAGTATGCATTTTTGTATCTTTGGTAACTGGAAGTTCAACTTCTTCTTCCTCTAACATCTGTGGGTTCAGAGATCAATTTTAATCAATAAACTAATGGTGGTCACATAAAATAAAGCCATAATTCACTTCTTCAATAACTTACTGTTGCTGAATCAATAGAAACAATTCCATAAATTCAAAAATGATTTAGAAAGATATTATAATTAATTTACAAACTAGTTTACTGCAATAAGAACTGCGTGAAACAACAGCATTCAAAGAACAATCATTTCTATCAATGCATTCATGAATTCTCCTAGCCACATTAATGTGCACTACGTCAATGAATCTTAGCATCGTAAGCTAAGTTATCAGTATTGGTCAAATGTGACCATTTCAAGTTGACGATACTAGTTCATAGTAATAGTTCTAGATAGAATTGTATCAGTATTATATTAAAAACAAAATATACAATGCCGAGCCAATTTAGTCTACAATTATAGTCGATGATATTTCCAATAATCTTTCAACGGAGGTTTTAAGATAAAATAGATTTGTTGGAAATTTTTGTTGATATTCGTGGTTAACTAATCGATTTAGTCTACAATCTCGAGTCAGTTTTCATCAACTGTCTAAACATTTTCAAGTAATTTTATAATATACATACAAAATCATCATATATTGGTACAAAAGCTATAAAAATATTTCTAAAATTAAAATTGAAAGAGAAAAAACAACTCGTACGCATTGCTAGAAGAACCAAATGAATTAAAAAAAACATTGAAAGGCAGCGATTTCTATCTTTGGGGTTCGTGAATATTCCAACCCACATCATTATGCACTAAAATTATTCAAAGAACAGAAATTAATTTGCAGAAAAGCACCAAATTTCTATTAGAAAAGAGATTAACAAGAAGCGTAGAATTTGTAAATTACCGTCGACGTCAACCTTGAAGAATGACACACCGCGATCCAGTCGCCTGAGCCATCAATAATTTTAAGCTATTTATATGGTTGACCTTGAGCCAAAGCTTCAATCCAGTCGCCCTTAGAACTGTCACGAGAATAATGATTGCAATATGTAAATCCAGTCGCCTGAGTCGTCATCGAAGTGGTTGGAGTCGGTGTCGATGTTGAAGTCGTCGAAGTCGGCGTTGATTTCGGTGAGCGAGAAAAACCCAAATTTGAATTAGAAGTTATGCGGTCGAAATATTACTGAGAACATGTAAGCGTCAGGAAAGAGATAATAAATTACACAAGACTTCGCTTGATAATAAATTATTTACGATTTTACCAACTGTTTGTAACACTTATTTGTGTTAAAAAGGTTAATCGCGGAAATATTTATTTTTACTAACACTTTACACGAGTTTTAACACTTTTTTATTGTTGGTATTTTGTAACATTTATAAGTGTTAGAAATTAACAGATATAAAATGTTACAAAATAACTTATTCGGTGTAATGTTAGAAATTATGGACAAAAAGTGTTGACTTTGTTATCCCTTGATAGCTCTTCATTCATTCCTTGCGGTGAACTTTAGATTTAGCACATCAATGATTCTAACAAACTACCTTATGATGGCTTTAGTTCTTCCTTTCACGATTACTAGATGAAAATCTCCCCGAATGCTCTATCATATTTCTTCATTTTAGCTATAATTGCATTTCATTATGAAGGCTCTGTGGGAGCACTTCATGATAACTCCTGGCTATTCGTATCATGATAACCTTATTAATTCTTCATTATAGCTCTTCCTATATTACTTCATGATGTTTCCTATGTGATGTCATTTGAGCACAGCACATATTTATTTTATTGAATTTCCCATGATAACTTTTGTTTACCATTTGAAGATAGCACGCGATGGCTATGTATAAATTCTTGCGATAACTTTACAAGACTAACCATGATGACTTTAGTATTTGTCTCAATTGGTTCTACAAACTCTTCATGATAGCTATAAAGGAACACTCCATAATGTCTTTAAGAAAGTCCTCACAATGGCCTTACCATATCTCCCATGATTATGTTAGTTTGTTGACATGTGACAGTTTGATAGTATGCAAAGGACTTATAGAGTTCCCCATGGTCTCTTTGCCTCATCCAATGATCGCTCCAAGAATTAAACATTATGGCTATGAAGAACCTCCTACGATGGCATCAATTAGGTACGACGACTCCCAATTGCTCACGATGGCTTTGCTCTTCACTTGATGATCTTGCATTATACACAATGACTTCAATTAGGTGCAATGGCTCCAATTACCATGTGATGGTTTTTTTATTAATATGTTCTTAGAACTTATGGTGTAACACTTGCCCCTCCGACATAAGAAGTTACTTATGCTTTAGCTTAATTAAACTTCTTTTCTTGCGTTGTTCGTTTTCCTCTTAATTTATTATTCCCTGGGTTCTTCATCCTTCATCTTTGATTATATGTGCTACTTTAACTCACTATAACTTTTATTCCTTAACATTAGGAATTTCCATAAAAAGGTTTTCCAAAATGCATAGGTTTTGCACTCCTTTAGGAACATATATTACATTTATTATTATTACCATTTTTTGCAATGATTGTTCTCATTGAAAAAGAATTTCTCACAAATTCACTCGAATTATCCTTATAAAAGATTTCATAACCTTATTTGGAAACCATATGATGTGAAAATAAAATATATGTACTTACTAAAGATGATTTTTCGAAGAATGAATTCTTTGAAAGTAAGGAAATCTACTTGAAACCCTTTTTTAGAGTATATTTTATTTGAATTGATGTTGCGGTAAGGTAGAAATTTCTGAAGTTTTAGGGAGATGTATTTTGTGCTTTATGTACTCTGAGCTTGGTTCTTCATCGAATCAGGAATCCATTCGATTGTCCTTCTTTGGACGGTTGTTTTCATAGACTTTGCTTGATCATCAAAGTTTTCATTGACCATCTCCTTTGGATTAGTGTTTTGACAGGCCCGATGGTGAGATTAAAGGCTTAATTGACCATTAGTCTTTGGATGGTTGCTTTGGTCAGGCCCAAAGGTGGGACCAAAGGCTTTTTTTCCATCTTTCTTATATGAATTCTTTGAGCAGATCCGGTGGTGAGATCAAATGCTCAATTGACTATCACTCTTCGGATGGTTGCTTTGACCAGGCTTAAAGGCGGGGCCAAAGGCTTTTCATCCATTTGTCTTAAACGGGTGCTTTGACCAAGCCCGGCGGTGGGATCAAAGACTTAATTGGCCATCACTTTTTAAATGGTTGCTTTGCCAAGGCCCGAAGGCAGAACCAAAGAATTTTCATCCAGCTCCCTTGGATGGGTGCTTTGACTAGTCCTGGTTGTTGGATAAAGGCTTAATTGACCATCACTCTTTGATGGTTGCTTTGGCTAGGCCCAAAGCTAGAATCAAAGGCTTTTCATCCATCTCCCTTAGATGGGGACCAAGTCCGGTGGTGGGATCAAATGCTTAATTGAGCATCACTCTTTGTATGGTTGCTTTGGCCAGCCTCGAAGGCAAGGCTTTTCATCAACCTCCCTAGGATGGGTATATTGACCAGGCCCGATGGAATGATCAAAGGCTTAATTGATCATCGCTCTTTGGATGATTTCTTTAGCCAGGCACGAGAGCGGGACCAAAGGCTTTTTTGTCCCTTCCACATGTGAAAGATACCATTGTTCAACGAATCTTACCAACCTCATCCGGTTGAAAGTTAAGTTTGAATGCGTGCATTTCACTTCTGGGGACAATTGCATAGATAGGATCCGTATTTCATCCAATAAGCTATTCTTGGTAATTTGCATTTTTCATTCAATGTGGCCTTAGATGTTCGACATTCTAAGTCCCATCAAGTTTACTTAATCAATATGTCCCTAATTGGATTGCTTCGTTAATGACAAGCGAAACTTCCTAGTTTGGTCTGAAGGGGCCGTCTGTGGGGTCCTTTGTGTTTATCAGTATTTACCACAAAACCCAGCCTCCTTTCTTGAACGCCCTTTCTTTCACTTTTAAATTATAATACTTTATGATTTCACACTGATATTTTGCGGTTCAAATAACAGCTTAGTCTCTTAATTTATTAAGCAAGTAAAGTGGTTCCCTTTATAATTCTTGATTTGTTCATAGGTGTAAGCAATCCTTCGCCACAAGGAAACTTCGACTTCAATAGATAACCATGCTTCAAATCCATAGCTTAAAGAGTTGTTAACTGAGTTTTTATTCAAGCAGAAATCAATAGGAGTTAGAACATCGAGAAAAGATGAAACGACTTTAAATCTTGCATGCACACTTAGACTACGTTAAAGAACAACTCAAAGAAATTTCAACATAAATGGAGAAACGATGTGAAGTCGGTGTCGACTTTCAGCAGAGACGTCACATACTCCCATATTTATCACTCAAAATTTGCAGAGGCGCTTCTCTAATTATTTTATGTGAGCCCAAGCAATACCAAAGGATTCTGAACAATCGAATACCAATATTGGAGGCTAGCGGTCAGAATGGCAAAAGGACTAGGTGATGAATGAGCTATCACCCAGTCAACTATCTATCCAAGTAAACTACATGGGACACCTAATAATGATGAAGAAAAGGTAATGTGAAAAGGTACGAGAAAATTGGGCTCAAACTCACATGTCGGTACCGAAATGAGAGGTTGGTACCAACATCTCATGTGAGTTCGGTTTTGCATGGAATTTTACATACTCCCTCGGTCTTCTGTCTAGGTTCTGCTTAACCTCTCTTTCTAGCCCAACACGATTGTTGCCTCTATAAATACAAACATAGAGCAGCCAAGAGAGGATCTGGTTTCTGCTAACACTATGTAGGTTCTCCATCTATTCTTTAACTCTCTTCTCTACATCACAGCCACCAAGGCATCAACTATAGGTATTCCTAGGACTTAGAACTTGTCTAGCCCCCGTAATTGTGACCAATTCTCTTTAAATCACCTTGTAATTGCATTCTATCAAGATCAAATCAATAAGAAAAGTTATAAAGTGGACGTAGGCTTAGTTAACAGCTGAACCACTATAAAAATCTTTGTTTATTATTTACTTTTCTATAATTTTCTATTATGTTTTCTTTGTTCTAACAGGGCCGGTGCTTTCACATCACATTCCAGTGCGTTATTAATCCATTTTTTGGGTTAACATTTTGGTGCTTCCACTGAAAGCAGTGAATCCAGGTTTAGATCTAGTTCTCTAATTTTGATTGGATAGGTCCAAAAGTTAGATCCATAAATTCTACTTTGAAAATAGTTTGAAAACTTACTATTGAAGATCAACGGTGGGAAGAAAGGGAACTACTTCTAGGAGATCTACCGATGCAATAATTGGTAGTGATGGACCAAACCACCAGTAAGTTGAAGTCAACAACACCATCAACTTACCAGCAAGAATTAATACTGGAAATCAAGCACCAGAATCTTCTGCTCATTAGGAAGTTGCAATGAAAGGTGAATTTAGACAGATGGCTGATCAGCTTAACAACAAATGCCTAATAACCAAAAAGCTCTTATGGACAAGATGAATGCTTTTTAGCGCTACAACCACTAACTGCCTCTAAGAATTAGGCTGGAAACTGTGGAGGCTATGGAATAGGAAAATTCTTCCGTCTCAGGCTTGAATAGGAGGGATGACAAGCAAAAGGAGATAGCTGGTGGAACATCTGGAATTGTTGTTGAAGGTAATGGAAGTACTATACCCACTGGAGGGGAACTTGTTGCAAACCATAACCTTAGAGCGAAGGCTCCAGAAGGGAATATTGCGATGCTTCTCTCCGATTCTAAAGTTGACATGCAACTCAATACTAAAGGACTGGAATTGAGTACTGATATAGGATGGCAAAATGCCGTAAAAGAAGTTCAAACTACTGCTATAAAGATAATTGTGCGCTAATGGAATCTTGCAGGAGTGGTTCTGCAAGAGAATGGAGAGCCTAGACATCAGTTGGCAAATTAAGACTATTTGTGGAGTCAAATGCCCGGCGAAGCCTTTAAAAGTCGAGTTGTGGACTACCGGACTAGTGAAGCATACATAGCAGACATGGTCAAACGCTTGATGGAAGAAAGTAAGGTAAGAAAAGACGACGACTGGGGATCTGCGTCAATTTAGAATCCATTCACTGAAAATATCCCAAAGGAGGAACATCCTGAGAAGTTTTCTATCCCCACTATACTAGCCTATAATAGGACGGCATACCCTAAGCCACACTTGTACAAGTACAGTTGTCACATGGACTGAGCTAGGGAAATGGATGCAGTCTACTATAGATGATTTCCTATCTTCCTAGAAGGAGTTGCTTCGTTGTAGTTTACCAAATTCCTTCCGAGATCCATTTCTACATTTGATGAGTTAATAAGGAAATTCTTAGAATAATTCAAGCTTTACACGACACAACCAAAAGATGCGATGTCTCTATCTGACCTTTTCCAGGAAACCAACGAGTCATTAAAAACCTTTATGAACCGGTCTAATATTGCAGTTACTGAAGCGAGCAATCCTAATGAAGATATAGTACTCATGGCCTTAGTCTGAGATATCCACCCGGCAGACTTTGGAAGATGGATTAAAATGAAAAAACCAACCACCGTGAAGGAGTTCAACTAAAAGGCGATTCAGTATCTGAGATTGGAAGAGGCAGACGCATTTGAGGGTAAGACTGCTAGTATGTAACCAAAGGAGGTAGTTCAGAGAAATGTAGTGGTCAACTAGGATGGAAACAATTTTAGAGCCACATAAGGAAATACAGGGAAAGATTGAAATCAGAAAAGGAAAAATCAAAACATGGGTAGTCATGAGGGAAATAGAAAGTGGATCAGGAACCCGAGGCTCGAGGAGTATACTCCGTTGAATGACAGCTTGGAGAACATCTACCTTGCAACTCAAGAAACCGAGCGACGCAACAAGCCTCCTAGGAAGGAAGAACATGAACGAAAAAAGCAATCAAGGAAGTTCTGCAGCTTCCATATGACTCATGAGCATAACACGAATGAGTGTCGGCATCTAAAAGATCCGATTGAGGAATTGATAATGAACAATAGGCTCCGACAGTACATAAAGAAATCACAAAAATCTGACTAACCCGTTGGACCTCAAGTTCCAAGTACTCAAAGGAACTAACCTGGACCGAATGGAGAAGGATCCAAATGGACGGAACATAGACTAGTTATTGGCACTATTTCTAGAGGACCTTGCCCAGCACAGAAAAGTTGGAGGGAGATGGAGTGATACGCAAGTTCACTAAAGCATGCTCCAAAAGAAACTTGTTTTGAAATTGAGGATGGTGCCCCGGCCAAGCAACAAAGGACACTCAATATTGATATAGTTTCTCAAAACTGAGACATTGAACAGTAGATGTGCGGATTCTTGACCCGACGACGGTGACCGTCGGAATTGGGCCGACAGTTGTATGGCAGTTTAGTGGATAATGGAAGTTTTGTCAACATCTTGTTTCGACATACATAATGAAGATTGGCATAAAGGATGTGCCTGCTCACTAAATGAAAATCCAAGCCTTACAAGAAAACCAAGACAACCAGTCGGGATGAATAACTGGCCTTTCGAGCTTAGGGAAGGAGAATGAAGCATAGTCCTTATCCAAACCTTCGTGATCGTGGATGAAATGTCAGCTTAGAATTTCTTGGATCAACCAGCCCTTGCTGATTTTAGTATCATTTTGGCTCCATGGTGCCTTACCATAAAATTCTCGATGGAGAATGGAGTTGGAGTTATAAAGGGAGAACAAAGCATCGCTAGAGAATGTTGTATCACTGAATTGCGTGAATCGAAAGGGAAAGAAAAGGGGAAGAATATAGTGAAGTCTCTCCACATTCGTAAATCATCGGCATAGTAATTATAGAACCGCCCTTGGCTCGGGGACCATTGCTGATTCGACGAGGCATTTGTACCCTACGAAGAAGAGTTTTAAGGAAGAAACGAGCAGAAATGATAGAGATTACGGTGTCGGTCCATTTCGACATGGATGACCAAACTCGAATCCTAAAGATATGGCTACATCTTGGAACCAAGATGTAACAAAAACTGATTAAATTTCTTCATAACAACCTAGATGTGTTTGCATGGATGCATTCTAATATGTACTAGATATCGTCGAAGATATCGTGTCATGCACTCAATATTGATCCCAAGTACACTTCGGTCGGGCTAAAGAGATGCAGTCTGGGCTTGAAGCGATCAGCTGCGCTAAAGGAAAAGGTGGACAAGCTATTGGCTAACAGTTTCATCTGTGACACAGCCTATCCTAAATGGTTGTCAAACCCAGTTCTGGTTAAGAAGTTCAATGGGAAGTGGTGAATTTGTGTTAATTATTTGGATCTAAACAAAGCCTGTCCAAAGGACAGTTTCCCGTTACCCAGGATTGACCAGCATGTAGATGGAACTGCAGACCATGAACTACTGTCATTTATAGACACCAACTCAGGATACAACTAAATTATGATGCATGAACCCAACCAAGAGAATACTAGCTTCATCATCGACCTTGGATTATATTGCTACCGAGCAATGCCATTTGGCCTAAAGAACGTTGGGGAAAATTATCAATGGTTGGTGAACACAATGTTCAAGGATTGGATCGAACGAACATTGGAAGTCTACGTGGACGATATGGTAGTTAATTCACTTGTGTCAGGAAATATCTTGGACAACCTCTCAGAAATTTTTGAGATTCTTCGAAAGTATGGAATGAAGCTTAACCCACTGAAGCGTTATTTCGGCATAGCTTTTGGGAAATTTCTAGGTTTCATTGTAAATGCTAGGGGAATTGAAACTAATCCTGAGCAAATCACCGCCAATGGAACATCACTGCCCCTGGACCAAAAAGGTATTGCAAAATCTGAATTGAAAGGTCACAACATTGAGCCAATTTATTTCCAAAGCAATATACAAGTGTATACCATTCTTCGACGCATTAAAGAAGGGTAAGAAGAATTTCGAATGGAATCAAGCCTGTTAGACTGCCTTCGAGGTATTATTGCGACATATGGAGACCCCATTAGTTTTGTCCAATCCGATGGACGGGGAAGACCTATTCATTTATGTAGCCATGTCAACTCATGCTATGAGCGTAGTATTAGTATGTGAAGAAGCTGGGATCTAGAGAACCATTTAGTAAATTAGTAAGCGATTTACTGGAGCCAAGAAGAACTATTCGAAGTTGGAAAAACTAGCCTATTGCCTTTTAATTGCATCAGGGAACTTAAATCCATACTTCCAGGATCATCCAATCAAATTGTTGATAGATCAACCTTTGAAGCGGATATTGTACCGCTCGGAGACATCAGGATGATTGCTCAAATGGAACATTGAGTTGAGTTAGTACTACCTTACTTAATTGAAGGGCAATCAATGGACAGGCATTGAAAGATTTCATTGTCGAGTTCACAATATGAGATGATGAAGAAGAAAACACTCTAGAAGTAGTGTTATAGTGGAAATTATTTGTCGATGGTGCATCAAATGATTTCTGCTCAAGAGCGAGAGTTGTCCACAAAACTCCCAAAGGACGGTCGTTTGCTACGCTTTAAGGTTGGAGTTCCTAGCAACTGACAATGACGCGGAATATGAGTAAATAATAGAGAGGATTTGTATTATCTTTATTATTTCAATGAAGTTATTTTTCTTCTCTAACCAATGGGACCACGTTTAAGTAAGCAATCAGCCGAGTTGACCAAAAAAATCGACTTAATTCATCGGATCGACGGGGAAAACAGATCCCTACCCTCTGAGAATCGGTGTCGCTCCGACGGCACTGGGAAGGACCAAACACTCGCGTGCATCTTCTTGAATCGATAGAACTGCATTCAAGTAAGTACCCATTTCCTTATCCACTCAAATCGATGAAACTACGTTCGAGTGCGTCCTATTTCTTTCGCTTCATGGACCGATAGAACCGTGTCTAAGTAAGCACCCATTTCCCTATCCAGTCGAACCGATGGAACTGCATTCAAATGCACTCTATTTATTTCACTTATTGGATTGATGAAACTGCGTCTAGGTAAACTTTCATTCTTAGCCACTTGAATCAATGGAATAGCATTCAAGTGCGCCCTATTTCTATGGCTTCTTGGATTGAAAGAATCACATCTAGATAAGCTTTCATTCCTTAGCCATTTGAACCGATGGAACCGCGGTTAAGTGTGCCCAACTTTTTCGCTTCTTGGACCAATGGAATCGCGTCCAAGCAAGCATCCACTTCTTTGTCGCTTGAACCAACAGAATCGCATTCAAGCATATTATAAATCATCGCTATTACCTCGATAATATCATCATTTTGTCAAAACCTCCAAAGTATCGATGTTGCTCCCATAGCATTGGATAATTTATCAATTGCAGGATTGGTAGAAACCAGTCCCCACCTCCAAAAACTTAACATCGCCTAGATATCGACAACATTGAAGGACATCCAAGGGTTTGAGATGTCCACATTTCTCAAGAAACAAACGTTGATATGCGAATATAACCTCAATACCGAACATGGAAGAAATCAACCATATCCAAAGTACAAGATGCTCGGAATCGAGCATTCAGACTATAATTTCCCGGAGATGGGAGCTTTACTACATTCTTAACTGGGAAACCATAAAGTAACTTGGAGTACGTGGTCCCATAACTAGTGTTCGGAGTAAGCAGCCCCATGAAGTAGGGGGAGCGCACACACCAACACTTAGTCGCAGGGTTACTCCACAGTTCCGCTGCGCCGAACAAAGAATTTTCCCAATACAATAAAGCTGAGTAAAGTAGTAAATTGAATAAATGCAAGTTACATTATTTACACCATTTACATGCATAAAATTGCGGTAATGAACACATCGTACATCACATAGATAGTTGGTATATGAACAGGCATAGTACATAGAACGTAAAAAAGCACAAAAAGGATAATAGTAGAAATACTAGTATTTTCATTGCTTTTATTACTTTATGTACAAAATCAAACAGTGGGGGTCGCTCCCGCACAATATCGGCCTGTTTGGACACCAAAAGGCAAAAGTACATACTCCATTGACACAACAGACAAAGAAAGGTTGCTAGGTATAAACTTTGTACTTGTATAAAATGCTCAAAAAAAATCAAAAGACACAAACTAAAATGACCACCAAAACCTTGCTCCACTAGTGCTCGAGCCCATCACTTCTTCTTGCTTCCACATTTGCCACCCTTACCCAGCCAGGTTGTGATCTTCTTCTTCTTCACCACCTTGCTTGAGTCAGTTTCATCGGACCCACCGATCGACTCACCTGCAGATTTCAGTTTGCTAGAATTGACGGTGAATTGGAGAATCCTGGTCTTTGCATCATCTAGCTCCACTTTAAGCTTTGCCTTCTCTCTTCCTCTCGAATTCGATCCCCCATCATCTTGTCCTTGGTCAAAGCAGTATTTCTAACCATCTGAGCATCCTCCTTTTGCGATACGATGATGTCCTCGAACCCTTCCAATGCTGCAATCTTTTAGGCTACGGACCTAGGCCCGGAGGTGGAAGGTTGGAGTGTAGCGGTTGAACTTGTGGAAACAGCAGTAGAGTAGTGAAGATCGCTTTAGTTCGTGTGCTCTGCAAGAGGCAAAGGTTGGACATCGAGTGGACCTATAAGTTCACAAAGAGAATGGTACAGCTTAGTAATAGATTCGGGAGTGTGATCGACCTGCTGAGGTGCAAAATATATAATAGAAATACCTGCACTGATACTTCTTGGTATGACGTCAATTTCATACTCTCTAGTTGCTGGGAATTGCCCCAATGCTGGAACAAGGAACTAAGGCTTGTGTAGTGCATCCGAAGAAGGTACGATCGTCACTAGTGCCATAGACTATGAGATGGGCACTTTACGCTGACTTGAAGAGCTCGAGATAGCATGGGTGGCGGCAGCCTTGGCATCCTCCTCAGGAAGAATTTCCTTCGCTATGGAAAGCACATCTATCTCTTCGACGCTCAAGTATTGCACTAGTAGCTTGGTCTTGGAGCGATCACCTCTGGCTCGGCACAACACTTCTTCCCATGTGTCAGCAATGGTGGTAGGACACTTCTTCCCATGTGTCAGCAATGGTGGTAGGATAACCATGTCCTAATCACTTTAACTCCCTGTGCATAATCACACTCACATAGAAACGTTGGAGAGCTAGGTTGAGGTCTTTCCTCTCTTGGGCCCTCTTCATTTTCTCAGCATCCCAGGCGTTTCCAAGATTAATCAACTCGCTTTGGCATACGGCAAGCTCGATGTCATCTGAAAGTTTATTGGATGATAGAGTGTCCAACTTACAGCCAGCCCTTGGTTTCCCCATGGAGTTTCTGCACTTCTTTGCGAAGGCGTTCAAGTTCGAACTCCTGTTTAGAAAAGGGTTGATCTTTCGCCTTTATAATTTTATATTTTTCTTCAGCTTGTTTCTTATAACTCTCAATTTCAATATAAGAGGCCCTACGATTATTCCTCATCACTATCTCTGCGTTGGTATTAGCATGCTTTATCTGTTACGTCAACTTTCTACACTCGCTTTCTGTTCGAGTACAAGATCGCTTTCCTTGGTAACTTTAATCAAGTCATCTTACCATTCTTTGATTACCTCTTCATGCTCCACACCCTCTTTATCTAGTGAATCAAGTTGTGTGAAGTTGATCTTGTTGATCTCAAAAAAAGATTTGCACAATCGGTGCCATTCAAAAATTGAGTCAACGTTGCTTTGCACTACCTCCAAGTTTTTCGATGCACTTTCTCTATTAATGATTTTGATGTCATAATCGAATTTTAATCCATGCAAGTATAAGTTTGGATAAGTAGCTTGGAGGTGAGATAAACGAGGCGGAAGCATAAGAGTTGAGGTGCTTTAAGGAGCGGAGACTGCAGCAGTTGTAATGGTTCATGATGAAGGAGTGTATTGGATATAGCAGTTTGAGCTTCAAAAAATGGAGAAATAATAGAAGTAGTGGCCGTATGGCGCTCGGAGGAATCTCTCTAGGGATGTTTGTGAGTCTCATGGGAGGAGTCTCCCGGAAATCCCTCTCTCTTTACTCTTTCTTCTTCAGCATCGAAGTGTTCCCTCTCAGCTCTATGAGCTTCATCACGCTCGCGCTCTTTCTCCTTTGCTTCTATTCATCTGTTTTGCAGCGATAAGGATGAGGGTCAGGAGTGCTCCTTCTATAGTTACTCAAGCTATGGTGAAGTGATCTGTATCTGTCATACGCCATTGAACCAGAAACAAAGGAAAACATTTAAGTATCAGAATACACAAATCGAGGTGTATGCGAAGATGAATGATCGTGATCCTAAAGTGAAGTGTATAACGCCAATAACCCTCTTTATGGCTTTGAAACTGGTTAGGCATGGTTTTAGAGTCGGATTGCTGCTGACTTCACTTATAAATGCCTTGGAAGATGTGTAGATATGTGAGCAAATTTCTTCTATCATTTCAGTAATTGAAATGTCTCCATGCTCATTCACATGGATGGAAACATCTTTCATGAAGCCAGAAGTTGATGTAGGCTCAACAGAAGGCCGTACATCTTGATCTCCCATAGAAAGCGGGATCTCAAAAGTTAGTCACTAGGGAGGAGAAGTACCAAGATTTGGATTTATTGTTTCGTCGGCTAAAAGGTCCGGAGAAGGAAGGTTGGGTAGTCCGAGGCTCATTCTTGGTGATTCATCCCTAGATCCTATTTACCCTTCCTTGGTGGCTTGAAGGTTGCTATTGTTCTCATTGTCGGAGATCCCACCTTCCTCTACAAACATCGCCAGCTTTCCTTTTCTTCTTTTAACCATCTCATCCTCCTTCGGGATGGTAGGCATTCTCTTGGTATCACCCTTATGACTTGGCACACTCAATTTCACGAGCTCATCTACCCCAGTTTCAACATCCTCACCTTCTTCATTATCTCCTAGAGGCTCATCGGTCTCCATATCAACAACCTCCTTTGATGATCATCACCAAATTTACGTCCACTGCCCGATCCACCTTCTTCCTCTTCCTCTTAAGGACCTTAGTCAGAACAACGATTGGATGCGGTGAAAAGGGTACATGACCTAGAGCCGCTCCGCAAAGGAACTTCGGTGTCAGCCACTCTTCTAGGGCAGGCAAGCCATACTATAATAGGTTTTCATTTGTTAAGAGGAAGCTGACAGAGCGTTCGCTAGCCCTAACATCATGTAGATGTCCGGGCATCTTCTTATGCTCCGATCTCTTGTCTCCCGTTGGGATACTTGCGAGATATACACTTTAAGTTTGGAGTAAAGAAGTGCAACATACTCCATCTGAAGGCCCAAACCTAAGCGCTACAAATGATGTAGTCATCCATCGTATTAACTTCCAGTGTCCAAATACGGTAATGTTAATGGAATTCATAATACCAACATCACATGAATATGAAACAAAATCAAAGATTTCAAAAACATCTTTTCACGTTACATTTTCAAAACATGTTCCATATTCAAATTACATAATCCCATCTCTTTCCTAGGTTTAGATAAATAAAAGTATTACATAAATACACCAAGAGCGACATATGAAGATGCCTCTTTGGTTGACAAGAGTACTAAATAGTCATACCGACTTATTATAGACATAACGGAAATACATCAAAATGAAACAAACTGCACTCCTGAATAGCTATCCATCAGCCACCTGCTCATCTCCGGAAGCATTATTCGTGAACCTACTAAAATCTATAGACCCTCAACCCTCGGCCTACTCAAATCAATTTTAAGCACCTAATAGTTTAAGTAGAAAAATATAAATTTCGAGTCAGACATAAAGCCTAGTACAAATAATACTATACATCTCGGATATATGAAATTAAGTGAGACCACGCCACTTAGTGGAACGAGTTTCCCCTCATTAATATCCTTTTAATCGGTAACAAAAGGAACATCTATCCGAACACTACAGTTTTGTTTGGCTTACTACTAACCTTTGGCTGACTCGGACCTAGCAAACAGATACAATAAAAATGGCCTAACATCTGTTATATAAGTTTTTCTAGACGGTCTGTCCCTTTTACTCCCTCCCAAGGTCCACTGGTCCTAATGGTTTTGCAGGCTCACCAATAACCTACATTGCACAAATATATTCCATTCTTGTGTACCATAATTTTAGTCTTACCTGTGACAAAGCCCTATACACTGGAATTTTCGACTAAATTAGCCAAGGGCTAATAGTTAATGTATAGGGCGCGATCTTATACCCATCCCATCTGGTGTTCTAATATCTGAGTCATTTTACTTAAATTTTCCATGAAAATCTTTTCTTCTCAAATTGATTTAAAACCTTTAAATCAAACTTAAACAATGAAAATATATATGCTATGCTTTAGTCAAAATCACTTTGCCGTGCTATATATACTTTACCAAAAAAAAATTTGATGAAAACATTTAAACCTTTGAAAGTATCCCTTTCGTAACCAAATAAACCTTTTCTTTCATCTAGGCCGAAAGGCTAAAACCTTCCAATCAAAACCGTTTACATAAACCTTTCGAAACCATTGAAATACCTTTTCCTTTAAAAGCTAAAAATCCCCAGACATCCTATCTTTAAAACCATTAAGCATAGCCTTTCGAAACCATTGGACAAACCTTTCCTTTAAACCTTTCGAAACCATTGGGGAACCCCCTTGAGAAACATTCCTTAAAAACTTTTTGAAAGCATCAAAACTTTAAACTTTTCGAAAGAATTCTGGTTCAATTTTAAAACATGTGGAAACACCTTTCGAAACCATTCAAAAACATCTCTTTCGAAACCTTTAGGTTAATCTTTAGAAATCTCCAAGGGTCACAAACAATAGGGTTGAAAGCAACTCTTTCTAATCCAAAACCTAAGAAAAGGAGTGACGGTGTCGAAACCTTACTTTCGAAAGAATTGGAGAAGCAATGGAGTTTCTATAGAAAAAAATCAATCCTTTCGAAGGCATTGTTTCGAAAGGTAGAAAGCGACAGCTAAAGCTTTAACCTAGTCGAAAGAGGTTATTTAAAAACAAAGGTGCAACTTCTTAAATTCATTTGACCTAGTCGAAAGTCAACCAAGTCGAAAGCAATACAGTCGAAAGAAAAGCAGGCGCATTTTCAATTTAAAGCAAAGTAATGCTTTGATCTCCTTCGAAACCTCTGGTTTCGACTCAGTTCCTTCCACTTTTGTCCAATTCATTATGTGCTAGGTTAATGATACTATGTGCATTGGTTTCGATGGCATAGAGGAACTATTAAGTCAAAAGCTACCCAATCGGAAGCAGGGTGCTGAAAGTGGCAAAACATGCATTTGGCATGAAAAATTGATTTTTAACTTTTTAAGTAATCTTTTTAACTAACCAGCCTTATTTTTCAAAATCTTATTGGTTGCTAATTTTTATTTTCTAAAAGAACTGCCATAATTTCAAAAATAATTTATTTAAATCATTTACACAATACTCCTCCGTTTATAAATATATAAAACATTTAAGTCCCATACCTTAAATAATTTTATTTATATTCATCAAAACACATTGGAAAATTCTACAAAAATTCCATAGAATTCTTTCTAATATATATAAATTTCAGACACAAATTATTTATAATTTAACCACAAATTATTTATAATCCAATAAATCACTTTCTTCACTAGAATTAGCATAAAATCCACATTAATTCAGAAAATTATGAAAATTGAAACCCATCTCTAATATATTGTTTTTGATCTCTATCTAAAATCGCAAGGTATTTGGATGCCATTAAATAGGTTTTTCACATCAAAACATATCACAAAATCTATATGAATAAGCATAAATTATCAACAAGCATATATAAACATTTTTTCCATCAAAATCAAGGCTAAACTGTGCAAGATAAATTCGGATTTCCTTAAAATTGAAATAAGAGATGTAGTCATTATTCACCTTAGCTTTGTGATTTAGGATTTGAGATTTGATTCTTCCTCTTGAATCCTAGCTTTATCTTCTTCCTCTTTTCTAATGGTGGCTGGCCTTAGACTTATAATTTTTGCTTGTGAATGTATGAATGAGTGTATGGAAGTAAATTCCTAGGTATTAGAATGCTCTATTTCCTATTTTACCCCTCCTCTATTTGCCTTAACACTCCATTCTTTAGTTCATTTGTTTATTCATTTACATGGCATGACTACCCCTTAATTAAATCATAAATCTCAATCCACTAACCCACCTACATTATTTAATTAAATTTAGAAAATTAAATTTTCTAAATAATGTTACTAAAAATATGGGGTGTTACAAGAAGTGTCATTATATAGAGGATTGATAGAACAAATTCACTTCCTTTTAACTAGGGGCAATTGAATCCTTCCAGACAGTGGACAAAGAAATATTCGGTTTTGAACATCGAACGCTTATTACGAAGGAGCCCAATCATATCGCCCCTAGTATAGGTTTTGATAATAACAAAGGAGGTGAAATCTTTTCTCCTCTTGATTTTGAGCAAGTATGTGAGCTCTTTGAAGTGTGGAGGGCGCTCAATCATTGCATGAACAAGACGTATTGTGTGCTTAACAAGGCAAACACGTTCAGGTGAACCTAAAATTGTGCAAGCCCAATCTCCCCTAGGAAATCTTTCAAGAAAGAGTTGAAGGGTGGAACGCACCACTAAGACACATGTACTCGCTGCAGTTGTGAAACTAGGAGGGGTACGATGTGCAAGTTCATTTCTAGTCGGTAAACAAACATGTTCGGTAGGAATTTCGTGCTGCAAGCAGACATTATGAAGCACCTTTTTAGCTTTAATGTTGGGCGCCTACTCCGGTGGGTATTTATAATTAGCTCTGGTGGCAGCTGGGGTAGAACACTAGGATCTACTAGCACCATCTGGCTCTCAGACCCCAAAGATGTAGGTTGGTTCGGTCCGATTAGAATAGATGGAGAAACCAGAACAGTGGTATATGCACCCTCAAAAGAAGTTTATGGTCCTTCACCAGATTTGCAACGGGCCGATTGGTGAGTCTTTCTAGGCAGGAGAAATTGTCGTTCAACATGGTCAGATAAAATTTGACTTGAAATAGAAATACATATGTGACCAACATTTGGAATTCAAAGGAAGCTAACGTGTGTTAACCAATTGAATTCTAAATGTTGAGTGGGGCAAATGTAGTGTGTTATATATATGGAATAAGTCCAGTGTCCCAAACATTGCGAACGAACCAACCGATGTAGATAGCTAACTAGGACTTGAAAAACAATTGGTATCATCCTTTGAAACTATCTTTCTACACTAACCCGATATCGATCGACGATCGATAACGGACCTGTTGTCCAAAGAGATGCCGAAAGTCTTTCCTTTTAGTATCACTGGACCTGTAAAATGAAAAAGAAGGAATGGTGGAATCACCTAATATGCTCAAATTCAAGGTGAAATTTTTGATTCGATGATTAAACTCAGTAAAATTCACAAAGGAAACAATCGAAATAGAGGACTCAAGATTTTCTTCATAGTTGTTCATGCTTGACTGGGACAAACTACAGACTTATCCCCAATCAAATGTACAAGGATTTGATTGTTTCCCATCAAACTGAAATTGACCAAGCCTCTATCTTCTCTCCACCGTCGTCATCACCTTGCAATCTACCATTGAATCAAATCACGAGACGATTAGGCCTAGGGTTTTGGTTTCAAATTGAATCCAAGATATCAAGCAGTGGTCCTGGAGGCAGTACCGATGCTAGGTGATGGAGAGCTGGGTAAGGAGGCTGCGACAACCGATGGTGGCAAAGGAATAGGTTGGCGGCGACAAGATTTGAAGGATGAAGGCAAGTTGGCACTTGAGAATTTGGTAGCAAGTATTGGGAAGTGGGCAACATGGAAATGAAAAGGAGAAAACATAAGTCATCAAGCATAACTTCTGGGAGAAGCAGCAAAAAATTCTTTTAAAATGCACATGTAGATACTAACATCCCACATTTCATCCAAGTTTGGTCAAATTCACCATATTGGATCTATCTAACTACATGAAGTTGTATGCGAGTTCCAATATCCATGTTATGAAAACAACATTGAGAATAGGAGTTCTAGTCTAAGTTGAAGCAAACAACGAATAGAAATTGATCAATTAGTGCCAAATAAAAACACCTTCTTGAGACGACACTTAAGCAGTCAACTGAAATTCCCAAATAGTAATCTGGGAATTGTCTTGTTCGAGAGAACATTTTGTTTTCAATGAAAGCATACCCTAGGGGGAAATGTTAACCGGGTTTTTATTCAAGAAGAAATCAATATGAGTTAGAACGTTGAGAAGAAGATGAAACGACTTTAAATCTTGCATGGACGCTTAGATTAAGTATGAAAACAACTTAAATAAATTTGAACATAAATGAAGCAATGGTGTGAAGTCGGTAGCGACATGAAGAGGTCGGTGGAGACATCATATACTCCCATATTTCTCACTCAACTTTGTAGAGGCTCTTCTCTACCTATTTTATGTGTGCCCAAGCAATAATAAAGGATTTTGAACAACCAAATACCAAAATAGGAGGGCTAGTAGTTAGAACGAACAAAAAAGACTAGGTAATGAAGGAGCTGTCACCCAGTCAACATCCATCTAGGTAAACCACATAGGACACCTAATAATGATGAACTAAAGGCAATGCAAAAAGGTACGAGACAATTGGGCTCAAACTCATATGTCGGTCGACATCTCATGTGAGCTTGGTGTCACATGGAATTTTGCGTACTCCTTTGGGCTTTCGTCTAGGTTCTGCTCCAACTCTCCTTTTGGATCAATACGATCACCACCCCTATAAATACAAACCATAGAGCAACCAAGAGAGGATATGGATTCTGCTAACACTATGTGGGATCTCCATCTATTCTTCAACTTTCTCCTCTACATTACAGTCACCAAGGCAGCAACTATAGGCATTTCTAGGACATAGAACTTGTCTAGCCCCATGTACTTACGACCAATTCTCTTTCATTCATCTTGTAATCATATTCTATCAAGATTAAATCGACTAGAAAAGCTATAAAGTGGATGTAGGCTTAGTTAACAACCGAACCACTATAAAAATCTCTTTCTATCATTTACTTTTCTATAATTTTCTATTATATTTTCTCTATTCTAACAGGGTTGGTGCTTTCGCATCACATTCCAAGGTGTTGATCAATTTTTGGGGTTAATAGGAGTATGGAGTGCGTCCAATAGCAGTCCTTACGGATGTTCAATATGATAATAAAACAAGAGGAAATTCGTCTACCTAATTTCCTTTGGCTTTTTCGAATAGCTTATTTAAAATGTGCTTTATGGTTTTATCTGCCGCCTCTACTACCCCATTGGCCCATGGGTGAGCTGCTGATGAAAAATTTCATGATTCCATACTTTTCACAAAAGTAAGTGAACTCCTTACTTTCGAATTGGGTTTCATTATGGGAGATGATCTTGTTTGGGAGCCAAATATTATTACTACATTTTTAATGATAAACTTTAGAACTTTTCGGGCAGTTATGTTGGGTAGAGGTTCAGCTTCAACCACTTAGTAAAATAATTGATTGCTTCTACAAAAAAATTTGCTCCTCCTCTTGAGACTGAAAGAGGATCGATCAAAGCAATCCCACGTACGTCAAAGGGCCATGGGCTGGAAATAGTGACTAAACTATTGGATAGAAGTCATAATATTTTAGAGAATCTTTGGCACTTGTTGCACCTTTTATAATTTATGGCCTCTTCTGTCATTCGGAGCCAATTATATCTTTGTCTCGTCACTTTTTTGACTAGTTTTATTCCATTGGAATGGCCTTCATAGAATCCTTCATAGGCTTCCACTAACAATCTTATGCCCATTTTGGGTGTAACACGTCTTAAGTAAGGCGTCGAATGCCCCTTTCTATACAATAATCCATGAATCGCGGTATATGAGAGGATCCAGTTACCTTAGTTTTTGTGCTTCTTTCTTTTTCTTTTGTAAGATTCATTTTTCAATGTATTCGACCAAGGGCATAATCCAATTATTAGCATACAGGTGTGCACAAGTGCATACCTTTTTTGGACTTACTCTATCATTGTATTCTCGAGAATTCTTCTCATTATTTGATTGTAGGTGAACTTAGGATCAAGCTTCCCTACTTAATTTCTTTTTCTCTTCATCAATGCTTGGGTTTCGTTGAAATCCAAGGGGTATGATTTTGACCTCTAGCACTCCTCATGAGCTGGCCGGCTTTGCTAAGAAATTTGCTTGCACAATCTTTTCCCTTGATATTTGGTGTAAAGAGATATTATCGTAGTGAGCCAATATCTCATGGATTCTTTTGACGTATCGGGCTAGTTGAGAATCTTTAGTTTGGAATTTTTTCTACAATTGGTACCGTTAACCGTGAATCGTTAAATATTTTGATTTTGGAAATTTTGAGCTACAACGCTAAGATTAACTCTACGATCATAGGCTCATATTCTATCGCATTATTGGTTGTTGGAAAGCCTAATTTCATAACATAAGGAAGTCTGTATCCTTCAGGGGTAATTACAACATATCGTACTCCTACATCCTACTCATTTGACGCTCCTTCTACGTATAACTGCCATTTCAGTTGAGTTTCCTTTCTCTTTCTGGTTATTCCTCAACGAATCTTGTGATTTCCGCAACAAAATGCACCAAAGATTGTCCTTTGATTGAAGTCCTGAGTAGGTATTCAGTATCATACTGGCTCATCCCTATTCCACATTTTATCAGCGTTCCTGATACTTTGGGTTTATTTAGAATTTGCCTTAGTGGGTGGTTGGTTAGGACTTCAATTGGATGAGATTGGAAATAAGACCTTAGCTTCCGTGTTGACAACAATAAGCAATATGCTAACTTTTCAATAACCAGGTACCTAGTTTTATCATCTTTTAGCCTGTTACTCTTGTGGTAAACTGGGATTTGGATTCCATATTCCTCTTTAACCAAAACCGAGATGACGGCGTGTTCCGACAGCTATGTATAGAAATAAGTCTTCTCCTTCTATGGGGATCTAGAGTATCGATGGTGATTGTAGATGATTTTTCAACTCCTAAAAATCTTTTTGATATTCCGCTATCCATTCAAAAGTTTTCTTTTTCTTAGTTACATCGAAAAAAGGAATACACCTATCTGTTGCTTTGGATATGAACTAATTAAGGGCCGCAACTTGCCCATTTAATCCCATCATTTCTTGCATGTTTTAGGTGATTCCATATCTCTAATAGCTTTTATCAAATCGGGCTAGACTTCGATTCCTATGGGACTTTCAATATATCCTAAGAACTTCCCGGATTGGATTCCAAAGGATCACTTTTACGGATTTAATTCCATCTTATACTTCCTTAGTATGCTAAACATTTCACTCAAACCTTCTATATGATATTCTATTTCTTAGACTTTACCAACATATCATCAACATACACTTCTATATTTTTTCCTATTTGATTTCTAAACATTCATGAGTCGTTGATACGTTACCCTATGTCCTTTAGCCTGAATGGCATCACTTTATACCAATACATTCCCCAATCTATGACAAAGCTTGCGAGTACCTCATCGGTGTTAAACATCGAAATCTGACTATAACCTAAGTAACCACCCATAAAAGACAGCAGTTTGTGTCCACTAATTAATCGATTCTGGACAATGGATAACAATCTTTCAGACATGCTTTGTTGAGATCCATATAATCGACTTACATCCTCTATTTTCCATTAGATTTCTTTACTAATATCGGATTTGCCAACCATTTCGAGTAAAACTTCTCTCTTATGAATCCATTTTCCAGTAACCTTTCACTTCCTCCTTCAATATCGTTGTGGGGGTTTCGTCAAACAACCATTTCTTCTGTCTTACTGGAACAAACTTTGAGTCAATATTGAGCACATGACACATTACAAATGGATTGACCATTTTAATGTCAGCGTGAGTCCATGCAAATACATCTATGCTTGACCGTAAAAATGAGATCAACCTTTCTTGTTTCTTTGTTTATCCCATTACCAATTTTCATGGTTTTGGTAGAGTCTTAAGATTATAATTTTAGTTCTTCCAAGCCTTTCATTAATTGCGCATTTTCTCTCTAATCCCTTGAATCTATGTCCAAGATTATTTCCTCCAAAACCTTTTTCTCATCATGATTAACTTTGTTTAATTCATCATACTTCCTTTTTCTTACTATAAATCTAACTTCCATTCTGATTAGTTGTTTTTTCATTGGAGAAAATTTTGAGTTATTCACCTTAGATATCAGTTCTCGAGGACTAATATGCAAGGGCTTCTATTTTTGATCACACTTATTTGATACGGGCCTATAGCAAGAACTTGTTATTTTATTAAACTGCTTAAGTGTCGCAAAATACACTACACAAGAATTAAAATGCTCTCCATGAACAGTTCCCTATCCCATCTTATACAAAAACTTAACTAATAGATGCTTTGGTGATACGAAAGCATCAATCTCATCAAGGGTCAGCCTTCAAAGAAAGCATTATAGTAGGAAGGTTGGTCCATGATCACAAACTATGTCTCAAACATCCTTGAATGCGGAGAGGTACTTATTTGGAAAAACAATTTAATTTAGCCCATTGGAGCAAAGCCTTAATTATTAAATCCAAAGATTGGCTCCAGGCTAGGTTCAAGCCTTTCTTTCGGAATTCCCATTGTTCAAAAGCATTTTTAAGGATGTCATTTATTGCATTACCAATGTCATTATAATTTTAGATACAAGTGAAATTCCTATTTGAACAGTTATCATAAGAGGGTCATTGTGGGGATGTCGAATCCCTCTCAACTCTTGAGCAGTTATCACCAAATCTGGCATTCTGATCGAGCTTTTAAAATACTTCAATGGAGGCTCATCGCTTATTTATTATATCTCCTCTTTAACCTCTCTCACATATCTACATCTTGATCCTCTGCTCAGGCCTGCTATATGTGGTCCTCCATGGATCACATTGATATGGTGCATCGGTTGTAGCAAACCCTATGGAAGCTTGTTTTCCATGATGTTGGTATTGTGGAAGGCGGCATTCATTACGGATTGGCTTTTTTCGACCATTTCAAATTCTTTGAGAACTCCCTTTTTAATCATATTCTGGATAATTCCTACCAAGATCACACATTAATCCGTTTTATGGTCGTTTAACTTTATGGTAGGCACACTGCAGTCTCCCCCTTTGTTCGACTCTGGGTTTGTTTTTTCTTTGAATGAAAATGGGTAGTTAAGTTTGTCTTTCACAACAACATATATACATACAGGAGAAAGGCTAATTCGGTTCAATAAAATTTTCCTTGGCAAATTCTTTCCATCTTCCCTTTTTGTTTGGGACCGAAAGGTTCCTTATCTCCCCATGATTTCTCCTATCATGAAATATTTCATCCAACATAAGAACTTATCAGCTTGAAACTGGAAATCTTGGAAGTCACTGCATCCACGAATGTATAGCTCTTTCAAGAATGGTGCATTTTCGATTAAACCAGATTTAATTGCCATTAAATTCTATCTATCGCTTGCCCTTTCCTCTTTAATGGATTTTGCATTAAATCTCTTCAAATAATCCCTTAGCAATTCCCCTGGCTTTTGTTTAATGTTAGCCAGTATGCTAGTATCAATTGTAGGTTCCTTCGAAGTACAAAATTGGGCCAAAAACTCGTATCAGAATTGTTCCTATGGGTAAATTGTCTTTTCTTTGTAGCATTAGTACCGTTTTACTGCCACTTTGAAGAATATAATTGCAAATAGTCTACATCGCGCTGGGCCTAGAGAATTGTACCAATCCATTTGACTTTCTAATGGCATCAGATGGTCGTCTGCACCAGTCATTAGTACCATTTTGCTACTGCTCCGAAGAATATAGTTGGAAACAATCTGCATCGCACTACGCTCGGGGCATTATACCAATCCATTAGACTTTCTAACGCCATCAGATGGTCGTCCAGATCAGTGGTACCATCGTATCTAATAAATGGGATTTTAACGTAAGAGGGCAGCGGTATAGCCATAATTCTTTTGATGAATGGTGCTCCCTTAAAATTATTGTTAACTTTAAGGTTCAATGTTCTCTTTCCCTTCAATTCAGCTATGTCTTTAGTCATCTTATCTGCTAAGTCCCTAAAATAAGCTTCTTCATCCTCGTAATTCTCCCAATTCGACTTATAATGCCTTTGCAAAGTGGAGCTTGTAGATTGTGATCTTGAGCTTTTACTCGATGTTTGGGTTATGAAACTTTCTTCCTTCTATTACAGTCCTAAATTACTCTTTTCGCCCTTATTACTTCTTAAGTTTGACTCTATCACTTTTTTGAGTAGAGAATCAACTTCCTCTCCGTTCGTCACTTTTGATATCTTTCATGAAGATTTTTGTAAAAACAATGCTTCAATAATCTCATGCATGACTTCTAATTTCCTCTTCGTGGCTTGAACTTCATCTTTCTCTCTCGGCATCTGCTTAGTGGTAGACGGTTGTCTTATTTCTGCATTTTCCATGTCAAAGTGAGGGGTCACATCATCTTCGATATGAACATGGTGTACTACTTCTTGTGGTCGGACTCTAACTATTGGCTGATTTCCCCATTACATAAATGCTATTATTGACCAATTCGCAAGGCCTTGGGTTCAATCTCTCAACGAAAGCACTATTTAGTGTTGGCACTAAATTTAGGTCAAGACAATTTTGAAATATTTGAGTAGGATTATACGACTAATCAAATATGATAGTCCAAGTTGATAAGAGATAGCTCTGTATTCTTGAGAAGTCATTATGCAATTTGCTTATTATCCAAGTCCTTTTACATAAAGTTGCAAATCTAGGATAGCTTGGTCTTCTATTAATACCCTTTACTCTAGCTTTTCTTATAAAAGGTAAAAAACTGAAAAATGAAAAAGAAGGCAAAGTTAGAAAAAATTGTCCACCTTAAAGGGGCTACCCCTGTATATATAGAAGACTTCAGCTGTTGGATTGGTGCTATGTGTCTCCTAGAATGAATGGACGATGGAGGTTGACCTTTATAGGAAGGAACCAATGTTCGTGTGGTAATTAGTATGCGATGACTCTACAAAATTTGTCACTGTAGTATCCTTTCTATGGCCCCTTAACTACTTTGTAAGCTTGTCTCATGAACACTTATATGAATCATGATGACCCCAACAAATCAATCCATGGTGGCTTCACAATAGTTGACTCAATGACTTATCGCAATGGCTTTGCAATGGCTTACAGGTATTGCTTCATGATGACTTTCATGCATTATCATGCGAGGACTATGGATGTAGAAGCTTTATACATTTCCTTGTAGTTTCCTTAGAAATTATGGACGAAAAGTACTGACTTTGTTATCCCTCGCCAGCTCTTTATTCATTCCTCGCGATGACCTTTAGTTTTAGCACATCAATGATTCTAACAAACTATCTTACGTTGGCTTTAGTTCTTCCTTTCATGATTACTCTATGAAATTCTGTGTGAAGGCTCTGTCATATTGCTTCAAGATAGCTCTAATTGCTTTTCATCAATAAGGCTCTACGGGGGCACTTCATGATGACTCCTTGTTCTTCGTATCATGATATCCTTATTAATTCTTCATGATACCTCTTTCATATGTTACTTCACAATGTTTCATATGTGTTATCACTAGACAATGGCACGTATTTATTTTATTGAACTTCATTAATAAAAAATTTTACCTTTTGAAGATAGCATGTGATGGCTATGTACAACTTCTCGTGATAACATTACAAGACTTACCACGATGACTTTAGTATTTATCTTAATTGGTTCTATAAACTCTTTACAATAGCTGTAAAGGAATGCTTCATAATGTCTTTAAGAAACTCCTCGTGGTGGCCTTACCAAATCTCCTATAATAATATTAGTTTGTTGGCATATGACGGTTTGATAGCATGTGGAGGCCTCGTAGAATTCCTCATAGTGACTCTTTTACCTTGTCCAATGATTTCTTCAAGAATTAAGCAGGATATCTATGGAGAACCTCCCTTGATGACTCCCAATTGCTCACGATGGCTTCGTGCTTCACTTGATGACCTTGCATTGTACACGATGGCTTCAACTAGATGTGATGACTCCCAATAGCATGCGGTGGCTTTTGTAAATTAATCCATTCTTGGAACTTAGGGTGCAATGATACCATTAATAGTTTAAGGAGATAACAATATTTAGCAAAATTCATTAGTTTTTCATATGAATCATAATAAATATAAAATTCCAACTTAATTGTTATTGATTTAATCAAATCAAGGGAGTGGAGATCATGAAGATTGTGCTTCGAAGAATCCTCTAAATCGACATAGCATTTTTGTGAAAGAAAAAAAAATTACTTTCAACTTTTTTCAAGAGTTTTAAGTTTTATTCTTTGAATTTTGTAATTTTCATAAAGTTAGTTTTGGAGGATGTTATGATAGATATTTTTAGGATGAATTGTTTTGTAAACTTTTTTTTGATAAAATTGGCTTGAATTAGTGAGCCTTGACAAATTTTTACCAAACAATATTGAATCTCAAAGACAATGTTCTTGTGTTCATTGGAAAATTGCCTATCAATTTCAGTTTAGATGATTATGTTTAACTATCTGATGATTAACTTTTGAGTAATGAAATTTACTTAAAATATATCTTAATCTTTGATCGATAAAGTTTTGATAGTTTTTTATAAAGATTTCTTGTCGTGACTTCCACTCTACTGATCTTCCACCATCCCTTACCCCAACCATGTCGAATGCCCTCCGTTAGACATTGATTTGATGATCATTGAGGCCTCCTACAACCATTCCACCACTGTACCACCCAATTCCTACATTGATCCACCCAACCCAAAAACTTCTCTATTAATAGGTGCTGTCCTTGACCACTTCCACCCGACTTCTAGCGTCGCCATTATGTTGTTGTCCTAAGGTTTGCTACTAGTTGACGAACCTTTACCAACAAGGGTCATCATGGCTTCTTTGCTCACAACCAACCTCAACATTAGCATAACTGTTTCCAAGAGACATTTTCAAATTATGATTTTTTTTACACCATACAGAAAGCTAACAAAAGATGTAGAAATGCAGTACATTGCTATCGATATCTTTACCTAAGTAATATGGTGAAATTCTGCAATGATTTCAAAAAGAATGATAGGACAACACAACATGCCATGTTGTAGAGGAAGGCTGCCTTGAGCCTGCACAAGACCACTTCGTGCGCTTCTTCCCTACATATAAAATCTTGAACAAATTAAACATTCATCCCACAAAACCCACAGAACCAATTTTCACGTAAGAAAAAAACATAACACCCTATGTTGACTAGATTTCTAGCCTACCATGAAATTACAATTAGGGATTGGATTTTAGGAAAGATTTCTCACTCAAACCATGGTATAAAATGTAAAATGAGGAATAATTAAGAGAGTTAAACTAGTGCATGTAAAGTAAATAACACAAGTAGAGTGGTTCAATCTTAGCAAAGATCCATGTCCACTATGGTTGATGATTTTATTTCTTTTGTCTTTCGAATACAAGAGATGATTTCGATGTCTCTTACAAGAGCTTTGGGCTGGTAAATATGTCTTGTGAGAGTAGGAAATTCGATCTTCTTAGAAATGCATGGGATCCCTTATTTATAATTGAAGAGATCGGATCTTAAAGGGCTTAGATTGATTCCTTAAGTGCTAAGTTTCCTTGTAGTTGTTGATCACGAGTGATTACTTCAGATGGATGCCATCTCGGATGTCGCATGGAAAGAATGGCTTGATTGTATGCCAGCTAGAATGCCATATCATGGCGTCCTTCTTTCAGAAGTCCAATATAGACCAGGGAGTGGTTGATGTACATTGATGCTTTTTCCAACAGGCCATGAAGTGCAGAAAATGGTTACGTCATGACGATGCTTTTTTCGGATGAACATTGTTGTCATGCCACTTTTATCGGGGGACCAATATGGGGTCGTTGCCTCTTTTTGCATGGGTGGCCAAAAGATTATGCCAGAAGTTGTCGAGTCATGACAAACATGGAGCGAGCAAAGAAGCTGGTTGTCGATGAATCTGCAATGACTAGGGAAATCTACAGATGGGACTTGGGGGCAACTGGAGGATTCAGGAGGAAAAGTTATCTTATTTTGATTTGGTCACCAAGTGATGAGGTAGGGAGGCGATGTTCATAAGGCTTGAGGCTTTTCTTGGTTGATCTTGAGGATATGGTGGCAATTTCCTAGATTCAACGGTAGCGGGACGACAAAGTCTTTTGGGTTGGGCTGGAGAAGATGCAGTTCGGCCAATGCTAAGCTGGCTTATGCTCCTAGGCATCAAAATAATGGGCCAATTTATGCTTTTGCAAGAAAAACAAGCAACATTTTGCTCTCAGGTTCATTCTATAGTTATACACTGGATGTGGCTAATGTGAATGACAAATGTTACACAGATACTACTTATGGAGTTTCGTTGCTCGAGATGGTTTTATAAATGTAAAGTTTGATAAAAATGGTATATTAAATTGGAATTCGATGGCCGGGATTATTTAATGCTAATTTCAATCAATGGTTGAGATTGGAGACCAAAGTCTATAAAAGTACGGAGAAATCTTCTTCTTTTACTTTTCTATGAGCATTTGTGTTTAGAAATTCCATTATAATTATTTTCTTACTTCCTATACCCAACAATTTTTTCGATCTCTTTCTCCAACCTCAACCTTTTACAAAGTGAGTACTCTTTCTCTTCCACCTTTTTTTCATGATTTTTTCCGCTCTCATTCATAAAAACTTAGTTTGTACATGTTCTTATCTTCGGTTCCATTAGCTTGCCATAATTGGATGTTGGTCGGTCAACGTTGACGCTGAACGTTAAACTGAATCGACTGTTCCGTGTAAAGAATAAAAGAGAACATGTTAAATTACCGAACTGCCCCCTCATTTAGGAAGAAGGCAATAGATTATGATTTGGTTCGGTACTTATTTGGCTAATAAAATCAATTTTTTTAAGTAGGTGAGCCATGGGCATAAGTTATATTTTTAACTATGTGAAAAGTGCTGAGTATGGTGGTCAATCATGTTCTTGTGGGGCGCCTCTACAGGGCATGCCAATGTCGTGATCATCCATCATAATGTAGGGGAGTACATGTTCCCTGGAGACAAATATGACCCCTTAGTTTTGGGCAAGGAGGTTAAGTGATTATATTATGCTTCATTTTTTAACAAATGACCAAGGGAAAGAAATGCACTATTGATGGACCATTAGACACTGCCTGCCCATATGAGGGCATCCCTTTAAAGGTGGAAGAGAACAAAGATAAGTTTATTGGCTGAAAATTACATCATGCAGGTAAACTCGGTGTATCCCATTCACTAGGATAAGGAGAACAGGCCCCTCCCAACTTCTTCACCTGGATGCTTCCCTACATGAAGTGCAGGCCGTCAGTCCTTTTCACCATTATTTCATCCTCTTTCTGAAAGTACATCAGATGGCACCCACCCAACTCACCCCTAACGGTTATAACTTATTGGCCTCTTTTTACATCATCTTCCACAATATGGACATTTTAGATCCATTACCGCATTTCGTCCGAGCTAAGTACAAGCTTTCAAAGCACATCAGCTGTCCTAAGAGCTGGTATTACTACCTATAGAGTCGCATCACCTAAGCGACAATCTTCAGCCTTCCAAACAAGGTGGCTGGCTACTATGACCGCTTCTTCCTTCTTTTCTCCATCAAAGCTAATCTCATCATGCATGAGTCTAGAGTTCTAGGTATACATTACTTTTCACTTATTTAAAGTCCCAAATATGTGCTAACATTTTTCCTTGGTCCTAACTATGTTTGGTTTCTTGACACAATGCTCTCAGCATATTCAAGAAAGGTTAAATCTCGGTTCTCCAACTGGATTTGGGCCATTTTCAAGTTGGTGGATAATTAGAAAAATGTGGCACAGATTCTGATAGAAGCTAATTTGCGTCGGGTGCCCAAATAGAAATTGTTGAGGGAGGGACAACATGAAGGGGCGAAGTGGAAAAGAAGATGGGCGGCGGTAACTTAGATGATGACGGCTAAGGGGGGCAGTAGCCAAGAGGTACTAGAGGGCGGCATATAGATAGCGAAGGCCAACCTGGGTCAAGGCTTGGGGATAAGTTCAGTGAATGGCGACCGAGCTAATAAGGGTGAGTCATTGGTCTATAACCCACACTTATGTGACAATAAGGAAAAGGTAATGGAAGGGACCATCAGTTGTTAAAAAGGGGAAGTGGGCGAGTGTCCGAGTCACTAAATGTAATATTTCATGGTTCTCTAACAATACTAGCATACCTGAGACCTCATAAGCGGAGATAACCAGCGCATAGACTAGGTCCCTAGATGCCCCCAAAAGGCATAGGCTCCTTCAATGAAGCCAATCCTCCTTTAGGGTTTGTAGGATGACTCAATCAACCCATATGCCCCGTACCTATCTAAAGGGGCATATAATGGCATTAGCGACAATGAGTCATTTTGCCCATCCCTTGTTAGGATGAGGCGTCAGCCTCATCCAAGGGGTAGATGTAATTTTTTTTAGCTTTTTTTGTTGTAGTTGTCTTACTCACACCCCTTTGTTTATCATAGTTTTTTATGCATCTTTATTCCGATTGGTTACTGGCTTGTTCTTTTCTTTGTTTTTTTTATAATGGCTCGAATAGAACTTTCTTCTTTAGATGATGCTCCCTAAACCAACACATCTCCATCCCAAACTTCGCAATAATAAACTGATACATTGGCCACCCAAGGGGAAGAATCCCCCAACTAAACCACGCATTCCCATTGTGGTTCTTGTACCAACCTTCCATTAAAGAGTGTGTTATTATCGTTATTGTTCAGCCACCTTCAGTCACCGCAGGCTCCAGCACTCTACGGGCTCCAGCACTCTAATCCTCAAGTGGGCAAGTCATATGAGGAGAGCATGGAATCTAGTGAGGATCATCCCTACTCGTACTTCCTCTAAGGAAGGTTAGGTTAAGGGATTGCCAACAAACACCCAAAAGAGTGCCTCGCCTCGGCCTCACCCAAGAGTGACAAGGATGGGCAGAATGAGCTGCTCCACATGCTAATTGGGAATGCAATGTAGGTAACCGACCAAGCACAGTGACCAAAGTTTGGGTGGTCTGGAAATGAAATAGAGGTTGTCCTCGAGGTGAACCTTTTTCAGAGCTTCTTGATATGTTTATTTTGAATTTAATTATTGATTTCAATTTTTCTTTGAAGTCTAGTTTTCTTATTTTTTAATCATTTCCTTTCACAGGTTATGGCCCATGCCTTTCGCATCACGTAGAAGATGGTTGCGCTTAAATTGTGCACCATAGAGGAATTTAAAGTGCAAGTGCTAGAGGAGAGGAAGCAGATGACCATTAAAAAGAAGTTAGGGAAGAGATTGGAGTAAGGGATGTAAAGGAGGCGGCAAGGGCGACGAAGAAGGAAGTCTGGGAGGTGGGGGAGAAAACATGGTGTGGAATGTCTCTCACAGTCAGGCGTTGGAATGGGAGGTGCAATAGTTGTGAACTCGAATGGAGAAGAAAACAATTGAGGTTGGTAATATCCAGATTTCTCTTCTTTAGCAAAAGAGTTGCATAACCGTTGAAGTTAGCCAGATGGCTATGCAAAATTCAAAGGGTAGTTGGAAGGCCTAGCTGACCACAATGCTGAAGCAGATTGTCAATGCAAATTTCCATCTACTATTGTCCTAGACTTGCTCTTCGCCTAGGGTTTTGTTAAGTACATTAAGGGATCGTGATGGATATGATTAGCAGAGTTCACATTCCTTTCTCCATGACTGAGCCAAAGAAGATAATTATGTTGGTGGCGACTTCCAGTACACAGGCCTTAGACCTAGAGACCTCTAAGGCAATGACTCATGATGACGATTGTCATATAGTGGTATCTTCTTTGTTTTGTTTGTGTAATTCTTTTTCTAGTGGGTACAAACCATTTTTGTGTAAACTTATTAATTAATAACGAAAACTTCTTTTTGTTCAAGTCTTGTGCATATTGCAGTATCTTTTTACTTCTAGTGGGTACAAACCATTTTTGTGTAATTTTTATGCATGTGTCTTGCTTGAAGTGTTGTAATTTTTCCAATATATATATATATATATATATATATATAATTTTTTTGTGGGTAGTGTGTTTGGTGCCCAGACCTCATCAATACTATCTGAGAAAAGATACTTAAAGAACCCTTTTTTTAAAGAGCTAGGGTTGTCTATTTCTGTAAATGGCTCATGTATACTTGTGGGAAAAAAATCAGAATAAGGTAGAATTTTTGAACTTAGCCTTTTATTTTGTCCCTATTCGATGGGATGATTTTGATGACCAACGTTGTTTGGCCATGTATGTGCCACTTAGTGGTCGGGCAACTTGCTATCCAGATAATTGTTCATATATGCAGAAATATCTTAACATTTTATGTTGATTTGTTTACCTACATAAGGAGTTTCTCGTTTGCTGTCAAGCCCCATCGTGGTATTGTCGCTCCATTGGAAGGAGCGGGCAAGTTCTTCTAAGCCTAGCCCTATAATGGTAGGGCCACTCCATCGGAGGTAGCAGACAAGTTCTTCTATGCCTAGCCCAATTATGGTAGGGCCACTGCACCGGAGGAAGAATGTAAGTTCTTCTATGCCTAGCACCATCATGGTGGAGTGGCTTTGACTTGGTGGAGCAGGTGAGTTTTGAATGGCCTAGCCCCATCAAGGTAATGCTATTTCAACTTGGTGGAGTGGGAAACACTAGAAATGCAAGAAGGGGAACTACTATATAGGTAATCGTGCCCATATTTCTACTAATGCCCCGATTCGCTTTTGGGGAAACATGTGACATCTTGGACGAAGGAATATGGGCCACAATGTGGTAGTCATGCCATTAGTTCACGATGCCGCATTTTGCTCTTGGAAGAATGAAAAACTACACCATGGATGCATGAATCGGGACCATTCTTCAATGGTAATGCCATTAATGTGTCGATGCTTTCGGCACAGACGAGAGAATTGATTTAGTTCTAGCGTCGGTATAGAGATATCTTGTACCTCCCCGACATGAGTGGTAGTCTCTTCGGACTCGTGCATATTCATGGGGTTTTTTGTCTTGGCTCGCTTCTGGCACTGGAAGGGGCATTGTGCACTCGTACCCACTTGGGGTGGTTGTTTGTTCTTAACCATGGATGGTGGGCTTGCATGGGATTGCTGATAGTGTTGAATGATCGAAGTTCCCTATTTGTTTTACGCAAAAGAGAGGTATTAAAATCATTGTTCGCCTTACAATATGAAGTGCATATTTCTTGGTGCCTTATGCTTTCGACTTATAAGGGATAACTAAATATAATATGTGATGAGGTGCTATGGGTTCTAACTCCAAGCGACGTTGGTGCTATATGTGTAGGTAGAGGATATACTCCATTGGAGAGCGTGACATTGATTATATATGGTCCCTCCCCGTTAGGTCCTAGGACTCCATCTGTGGGGTTCTCATGTTAGCGAAGACATGTTGTTAAACATAGTCGTCGGTGATGCGGCTACTTTGTTTGACTCTAGCATTATAATGTTGTAACAATCTACATTTTTACGTAATGGTTGATCATAAAAATATTATTTTCATAATCAAATTAGGTCAAATTAGGCAATAATTTTGGAGAATATTGAGTAATTTTTGACCCTGAGAATTAACGCTGGAGGATTTTGAACCGAAAAAATTTATGGACTATTCCTTTTGGTAGAAGCCGAATTAGGGTCTGAAATCACTTCCAAATGAAAGATATGATGGTTTCTCTTCTATAGAGTGGTCATAATAGAATTTTAGACTCATGATTTAAGAGATATGACCATTTGAAGTAAAATGGATTTTGTATGGATTAGCTAGTATTTAACTTAAGCCCGAATTAGGCCTGGTAATCCATTTTGTGATTTGTGTTGAATCAACATGATTTGACAGCCCTAATTACTTTCGCACTTCCCAATAACTACACTGAACCTCCGTTAATTAACTTCCTAGCAAAAAACATTAAATCTCTTACTAAATCTAGTTCAAACAAGCAATTGAATGGTGATTATCATAGAGATTAACAAGGAGACTCTAGAAATTTTTAAAATACCACATTTGGATTCGTGTCTTGACTGGTTGGATCTATTTTTACCTCATTTTTGAAGCATTTTGACTTCTAGGTGCATGATTTATGTCTCTCACTATATAGTTTTATATAATGTTCTTAAACTATTTTCAAAGATCAAAATGGGATTTTTACTAGATCTAAACCTACCTATGTTTTATAAATGAATTTAAAAGGATTTAACATTATTTCTACTTCTGGATCTATGACTTAAATGATGATACAGATGTTTGATTAGGATTTGGTTGATTTATATTGTATTGCATGGATGTATCAATGATTTTTGCATGAATGTATGTTTTAATGGATGTAATTTGTGTAAAAGACGATTAATGGAAAATTAAGGTTATGAATGTTCTATGAGATGGAGTCTTGTGCATATGGATCGACCAAAGAGATGGGCCATCTAAGATGATTGCATAAATGATGGAGATAAAAATCGACGTAACAAAATGTATGTTCTAGAGTTGCAAAAGGTGTATCGATGCAGATTTGAAGACTTCACGTAAAACAAAGCATCAAAACGAACAAAGGATCATTACAAGAAGTCAAGAAATGACTCAACCAAAAATTTGGTTGTTACATAGTTCGACGGTGACCCATGTAGGCCAGTATCTAACAATGATAGGGGACGAAAAGCGCAAAGTTACACTCTACTGGAGCACTTCAGTGTTCGCACGATGGACACATGATGTCTACTTTGGGGAAATGAAAGGAACGAGGCATTACCAAACAATTTAAGGGAACTACCATCGAATGATCTAAACTTGGAGATTTTTTAGCTTACTTTGAGCTAAGGAGATAGATGCACATAAGATGCGGGCTTGTCAAGGGAAGGGCCTATATTAGTTTATCGTAATAGTACTTAACCAATTTTTTGCAAAATACTCAATCACAATTGGTCAACCCATTTGGGTAGGTATCGAAATGTACCAATTTTGGTATGTTGAAGGAAACGTCTTAGGGAGTGTGCTCCATCAATTAAGTGCCCAGTTGATGCATAGTTTGGGAAACATAGCTGTGCTCCATTGATCGCATGCTTAGTTAGTTACCCATACTACCAAAGACTATTACTAGGTAATATTGTCTGATAATACGGAAAATGTGGACTCACACACGTGAATATTCCCTCAAGCAAACACCGGTGTGCATCTTAAAAATCATAAACATCTCGCACATACACATACATTACCAGCTCAAAACAATAAACATGTGTGCCTTTAGGATGAACAATACACAATATAAAATAAATCACAAAGAATACAGAATCATCCATGCAGCGATACCATATAATAATAAATATACACGAGTCGAAATGGGTTCACAAAAATAGTCAAATTCCACTAACATTAAAAATATACATAACATGTCCAACATATACATCTTAACCACTCATGAACACATGTAGCTACAAATATACATGACAATATACAGATATGCTATCACCATCTATGCCCAACATCCATATACTAGTCATCTATCCCAGACCCTGAAATGTCTTGGACGGACCCAAGTACTACATAAATAACACACGGGTTAGACTATGTTTGGAAAGTAGATGTCAATACGAAATAACAACAGGCAGGGTATAAATAATTGCAACACAAGTGACACGTGCATATCCCAAGTGTCAGCATATTTCTAAACCATTCACACAAAAGATAATCCATTTTCAAGCAAAGACGATCAACACATCAAACGAACATATAATCAAATGGGTGATACGAACATAATTTAACTTTTGCCAGGTATAAAACTCAACAACAATACAGGATATGCTCTTAGCAATGCCCTAGATTATCTCTCAGATAATCGTAAAGAAGACATACCCAAGGTCCGTCTTACTTAATATATATATATATATATATATATATAACACATAATAATCACCCAAATCAAACATATATGAAATATAAATATGGCATGCCCTCGATAGCTATGGTTATCTCTTAGATAAGCATGTAAAAATAGGTACAGAGTCTAACTCCATGCTCTCAGTTAGGCCTGTCAATGGGTCGGGTTGGGTCAGGTTTGGGTCGGGTCAACTTGGGTGCAGGTTGATTTTTAAACGGGTTTTGGGTCAACCCGTTTATTAAACGGACGGGTTTCGGGTTGACCTGATTATATATCGGGTGGGTTTTGGGTTGATTCGTGTAACCCGCTAAAAAAATATTTGTATAAAGAAATTGAAATGGGCATGAAAATGTGGGAAGTTGTTAAATGCGAATGTGTAGGAATAAGTGAATGAAAACAATACCCTTCTTTTGCAACGTAAGATGAGAATTTTAGAGAAAAAGAAGGGTATTGTTGTCATTCTTTTATTGCAAGCTAAGATGGGTATGAAAATTTAGGAAGTTGTTACGTGGGAATGGGTATTAAAACGTGGGAATGGGCATGAAAACGTAGGACGTTGTTAAGTGCGAATGTGTAGGAATAAGTGAATAACAACAATACCATTCTTGTGCAAGCTAAAATGAGAATTGTACAACAATACCGAGACCATAAATGGGTTAGTCGGGTTAAATTCAGGTTCATGGGTCAACCCAAAAACCACCCGTTTATTAAGTGGGTTCTAACAGGTTGACCCAAAAATGACCCGCCCTTTTTAAACGTGTCGGGTTAACCTGCTAATTTTCGTTCAGGCTTCGAGTCGTGCTGGAAATTGACAACCCTACTCTCAGCATTTCTACTATCTTCGATAGCTGTATAATCGATGTGTACGGGTTACACAACTGTATAGACTCTCAATCTCATAGATAATCCAAGAGATCGATAATTATATAACCTTCATCTTGACTTTCAACCTCATAGAATTCAATTTGGCTCTCTGCCAATGAATTAATCACATGATTTCTTAGACCTTTACTAATCTACTTGACTCTTGGTATCATGGATAATCATTGGGACTCTCGGTCCTATATGCTCTCAGCATCATAAATATCTTTTTCAGAATTGGTCTAGACAAATGATCAAATCGGCTCTTAGCCATAAACATAATGATCTCATATAGGTGAATAAGTTGTTGTCTATAGCATCTCATGTTATGTTATCAATAATAACTAGACAAGAGACAACAGCTCTTAGCCTGCTCCAGGAGCCTTCCTCATAGGCACTCAGCGCTGCTCCTATAGTCTTAATTGCCTCGACGACCATCATGACCCAATATCCATCAAGTGCAAGGCTACTTTATGCATTGGTCACTACCCAACAAATGCCCCTAATGGTAACAGACTACTGGCCTAAGTGACATAGGGTCAGTGGCTCTCGGCTTGGTCTCAGCCATATACATCAAACGGCATGCCATGGATTCGGGGAGCACCACCACAATCAGGCCGCGAGGGTGGATGCTAGCCAATCTAGTTTACTCCCCGATGTATAATAGGAGTACGCAAAATATATAGACACTCTTATGGCCCTCAGCCTGCACACTCTCAACGTGCATCACCTTAAGTACAAGACTCCATATACTCGACCTTATTATTGACATCTACTACAGAAAGTAATCGAACAAATATCAGCTCAGATGTCCCATACCATCTGGTGTTACTCTCCCAATTACTCAATGCTCGTAAATTGGGTTCATCATCGCATAATTATTCTACATAACAAGTCCAAAGAATAATTACAGAAATATTACATAAAATCCTATACCAGACGATATTATAACTCCGTTTATTCTAAATCTTTATCACATAGAAATATAAATCAATCAAAATACACCATACTATTTTTTAATGATTCAGAAGGGGTTTATTATAAAATCTTTGTTTCCAAAACCTTCAATTTAACTTTGAAAGAACAATATTAAGTTCCAAAGAGGTTTAAATAATAAAATCTTGTGCTTTCCAAAAATCTTTATTTGAAAACCTCTTGTATAATTACAAGTAAATCTATAATATTCAATTTCAAATCTCTTAAAGCTCCTTTTTAAGTATATTTCATGACTCATAAATTTTCTTTTACAATTTAAAATAATAATGCCATGGAAGTTTTTGTAATTATAATTTCATTTGAACAACAGATTTGAATAATTCGTTATTCCAATCAAAATAATTTCCCAATGCCATAATATGAAATTCCATAACCACTGTGTTTAAAACCCACATTTAAAATTCACAATCCAATTAATTTATTATAGAAAAATAATTTATCAAACTAAAGTTTTCATTTATACCAACATTCTAAATATTTAACATTAAAATATGGATTTATAAAATTTACTTATGTGACAAAACCTCAAAATTTCAAGTTCCAAAATAACTTAATTCAAACAATATATATATATATATATATATATATATATATATATTTCTAAAGAAATTTAAATCTGTTTCCCCTTTATTTAAGATAATAAAATACAAGTTAAATTACTTTCAAAAATTACATTTAATAATATATGTAATAAATTTTCAATACTAATAATTTCCATTCGCTAAACTATCTCCTTCAAATTTATAATTATTCCCAAAAATATTATTTTATAAAACATCATGTTATACTTGATTACAATAGAAATAAACCCTTCCTTTCATAATATAAATTTTAAATCATAAAATCCTTCCTTCCTTAATATCAATAAATAAATGAAAGTATATATATACACATAAGTCCACTTATTCAAACAAAACAGAAATCGCAACTTTTAAATACCTTCTATTACTAGTAATATGTTTACTTATTTTTCAATATATTAAACAAAAATCATTTCGAAGTTCACAATTTACTTTCAAAATATTTCATTTCTTTCCAAACTTCACATTGCAACTTTATTTATTCCCTTCCAATCAATCTCATGTGTCATCCCAACTATTTACAAACATCCATACATATTATGCAAGCAACATAAAATGCATGTTAAAATCAACCAATTTCCCACCACAATCATCAAGTAGACAATGGTTTACACACACATCCAATCAATTCAACGCATATCAACCAATATTCATCACACGACAATCTAGTAAAACCGTAGAAAAGAGGGGACCTAGACAAAAGTTGTGAGCTATATAGATAACTTACCAAATGATTTATGCAACACATTAATAGATTCAACCCTTGACCAAAAAGTTCACCAAGCAGTCCCTTAGAGCCATTAATGTCAGCACATCCACACCATCACCTGCACCTACGCCCTTTGTCGATTGCCAAGCACGCACGTGTTCACATACACCTCCACCCTTCCTTTGTACCTGTAACCTACGTCTTGTCGCTCCCACAGCCGCGGTGAGGCCAGCCTCATAGTCGACAACGATTTACCCAAAATCATGCATATTTTATTTTATTATTATTTTTTCGGATCGAGGGAATTGATTTTGGGGGAATAGGAAGCTAGGGCTGAGAGGGATGAAGCGGGTTGGGTTTCGGGACTTGAATAATGAAGTAAGAGGAGTATTCTAGAAACAATAGGAGAAAAAAAAGGGCTTGGGCCTTGTTTTTGGGCTCTAGTTTATTTTTTTTAAGCAACACTTCCAATTTATTTGCAAAATTATTCCAATTTAATTTCAATCGATTTATACTTCATTTTGCAAATTATAATTTGAAGACTACACAATTTCATTATTTCAATGCCCGCTTATTTATTTTTCACCATTTTAACAACATAAAAATAATTTAAACTTTGAAATATTTTATATTCAATTAAAATATTTTTATTAGATTTTAATATTATTCACAAAGAATTTATTAATTTAATTCAATTTATTCAAAACAAAATCTAAATAGGCTTCAAATAAATAATAATTTGCCTTCGAAATAATAATTATTAAAAAATGAATTTAAATATTTTTATTTTTATTAAATTTATTTATTTACAAGGCATAGAAAGTAGGGTTATTACATCCACACAATGATCCACCAAGTGAAGAAAATGACGCGAGATCTACTCGTGATTTATGGAGTTCTACTTCGTGCTTGACACAGGGGATTATGGAAACACTTTTGGATTGACATGAGGATTTCTATGACTTTTGATGAATGTTCAAATATGTTCCGAACTTTAGCGATTCGATGACGGGAATTGTGTTGATGATCTATGAAGGTAAGTTCATTGATGTGGACTTGTGAAGTGGAACGTATGATATACCTATTTTCTTTTTATTTGATACTGGGACTTCACATTTCTTTATATCTGGTGACCTAGTAGATAAATTGTGATTGAAACCCAACCTAATAGCTATGTAGTTAAAGCGCTAAATGGTTCTATAGCGGTGGATGTGCAAAAAGTTATAGCGGGGATAAAGCCGAGATATAGCAGAGGTGAAAGCTTCACAAGATATAAAACCAAATATTTAAAGTTAATTTATTCTCATTCTCAAATCTTTTGTGTAATATAAAGAAATATTTTTTAATCTTAGATTAGAAAACTGAAGAATATCATGATTTATATTGCATGGTGACCACAATAGATTTTTAACTTATATTAAGCACTTATGCCTTAAAATTAGGTCTTTACCATAATCTTATTGAGTTAATTTAAAGGAAAACTAGTTAGATTAACCTTTATATATTAATGTTGCTAAAGTGGATGTTAAAAAGCCTTGATTTAGCGTTTTTAGCATAAAATAATCGGGCTTAAAGTGAATCTAATGTTTAATAGCGCTAAATTGAAGTAGCGTAGTAGTTGGTGAGCATTATGTGCTATGGCGAGGATATTGTTGGACTTTATCTGGGCTTAAACCACATAGCCTAATAAATAGTTTTTGATTGTGTCAAACTCTATGGGAGGTTCGACTGGTTTGTGTATGGTTTGGCGTGACGTTGTCTTACCAAGTCATGGATAAACATTATCTTGTGATTGTTTTATAGTTGGTTTGGTTGGGTTAGAATTATATTGGGAATGGACCAGCTTCAAAAGTATGAAGTCATGGTAGATTGTGAGAAGCCACTGCTGAAGATATGGACAAACGATGGACGAAGGATAGAGTTTGGCTGCCTACCGGATGATGAAGTGATAGTTAGCTTTCTATATTCACTTTAGATCTTACATGATGAGTTGACATAAATACCTGTAGCTAGGGAGAAACTAGATATATTTAAGGAGCTGACCAGGTTGTCGTCATTAAGAAGTTTTGAGATGGGATATCGATACATTCGTTGAGACTAGAACGTGTAACACTCTCCAAATGTTGGGCAGTGTATTACTTATGGTCGCTAGGGGCACCAAGGAGTCACATACTGATAGTTATTGGATAACCATGGAATGATTCACTCGAGAGTTTTTGTTCGTTAATATAAATAAGGTCAAACGGAGAATCTCGAAAGGACGATGTTGCACGGTTCCCTCGAATTGAGAATATTGTAGAACTTCAATGTGGGAACTCCACTTTAATTATAGTTAAATCATGGCATGTCATCATTGAATGACTATAGTTGGGTACGATTTGAAGCATTAGAAGTGAAATACTATTTAATAGAAAATTCGTCTCCTCAATTATATGGGGTTAGTATCACGATCAACCGAAGTCAAATCAAAGAAAAATCCCTATCTAGAGTAGTATGGTCTATAATAAATGTTATTATTGAACCAAAAACTTTGTTAATGGACTAACCAATTTGAATGTGGACGATACTGGAATTTTGACCAAAACCAAATTACATAAGTCCTAATGTGATATCGTGTTGACGAGAGAACCGATGTAAATGATCATTACTACAAGGTACCGCATATAATAAGTAACATCGAACTTTAGCGAAAAAGATGTTTAAGTGATAAATTCAATCAAAATGTCACTCCGCTAGCTAAGGTGACGTGTGAAGGTTAATATTCGAATTATTCGATATTAATTGCTGACTGAATTTATTGAGCCACACAACCAAAATGATGAATACTCCAAATAAACCACATGACTTGATTAATTTATAATCGTTGTTAATTAACTAGTATTTGTGAAATGTTAACTATTAAATTTTATTTGATGTTCATATACCATTAGTATTTAATAAAGTGTATGTATAAAAGTTACAAATGCGTATATCAATATATGATATTGATAAAATATTTAAATTAGATTTAAATGGAATAAATGCTGAATGGATTTATAAATTTTTGAGGCATGCTCTACCTCATTCTATAGACGGCCATGCATGGTGGGGGGAAGGCATTTGAAGAGATTTAATTGTGAATTAAATAGAGAAGGTTTTAAAGGAAGGAAATTGAAGTGTTTCAATGTTTTCGTTAAAAAATGTTCTTTCTTGTTATTCATTTTCATTCTTTCCTAATAATTTTTTTTTCTCTTCCTCTCATCAAATCATGGCTGAAATTTCCATGGTGGTCTAGAGCTAAATGTTCCAAAATTATATACAAATTAAATCAAAAAATTAAATGTGGTTTTTATCTCTTGATTCCTACAAGACCGAAGGTCGATTTAACTGGGTCTAGGATTATCGATTCATTATTCATGGTGTGACTTTTTACAACATTCTAAGGTATTTTTAATTTAATCTGGCTCTCATTTTGATGCGCTTGAATTCTATATTATTCATCTTTTCTTTTTATTTTTCATCTTACAACATCTAATTCAAATTCCTTTTTTCCCCACTAAATTGAAAGTATATTTATTATATTGTTTTTAATTTAGATCCATCTATGTTTTTGTCTCCATTTATTGTGTGTCCATCATGATTCATATAATTTGGATCCTCTATCTCCTATTATATTTTTAGTTGTTCTCATATTGTTTTGATGTGAATATTCTTATCATGGATTTACATACGCCCAAGTTGTCCAAATCCTTATTGTTTTCCATTTGTTGTTTTGAAAAAAAAACTATTTTTTGTGGAAAACCATCTTTATATATTTTATAGTGCATATATTTTAATCATTTATATTTTCCCTAAAAGCCGATTTGTTTTGTTGCATTGCTGTTGTTTTGAATACAATTGTTTTGAAACAGGGGAATTTTTATTTTAATTCATTATGGACTTTAGTGTAAAATCCAACAGTTTTATTTTCTTTCGAAATTTAAAGTACTATGTAAAAAAATTATATATGTTGTTTCCCTTCTAAATTAAATGTTTGCTTCAAAATTGTTACCTTTAGTTCTAACAAATCTATACAGATATAATATGAATACATGTTCACATAAATAAGTTGATTTAAGATTTAAAACATCACATGTTATTTTATACATATGTTCCATATGTATATACGTTGCCTAAATTCAAATTATAAGATGGATTTAATGTGAGAATGTAATCCTTGATTTTAAATCTTACCCTAATTGAAAGTAAATTCATTAATGTTAATTTTAGATTTCAAATTACATGAGTTCGCCAAATTTAATATATATTTATATATAATACTACAGTAGATCTTTATTATATATGTTTTTCAATTCAAAACCCTAGACAACAGAAGCGTGTGTAAAGGGAAAATTGATCCGCTGAGGTGTAAATTAGAACACATACATAAGGTCACATTAACTACGTACACTTCTTATTTGCAGCATACGCACTTCGCACGAAAAAGTATATCTGATATACTAGTAATGAAAAAAACAAAAAAATTAAAACGTATTGAATAAAATGAAGATTTTATTCAAAATATTTAGATTGGATCTAAAATCTATTTAAGCTTCATAGATTCAACTAAGGTCAAAATGGATTTTTTTTATTCACTCATTTAACACGCTTCTGATGGCCCGGCTCCTTCAATCGATGCTTTTGATGGAAGAAGCTAGCTCTGGGATCAACGTTGATTGCATGGCAAATGATCTTGGGATCAATGTAGTCATGTCAACATGCCTCATGCGAAGACATCTTTGCTTTGCTGTAAGATCTTGACTAGCTTATCTCTAAATTCCAGGATAAGTTCTATGTTGATTTGAGCAACTTTATTAGGGTCGACACACTCTATGGATATTAACACCAATGGAGTAGCCAACCGACCCTCAATGCTTGAATCCCCATGCGAGGGTCGAGCGGGTCGTTATTATGGTATGGGTTCGCTTCAAAGTTGCATTGTCCTAGTGCTTAAATCATGCGCTCTATTACATCCTTAATCGAGGCAGACATTAATACTCAATTCAGGGTGTTGATTTTGTCCCTCGCTCTCATAGATGAGTCTGTCGGTATCGAGAGGGTAGGAGTTCTTTTTTGGGATGTCCTTTCTTGCCAATAAAGGGTGACTTGTTCATTTCATTTTGAGATGAGTTCTTTAGTTTTTTGCATAGTGGCCAAGGATATAGGGTACCATCCCAACCTTCATTATGGTAGGTGGTCCTGGCATGACCACGAGCGCTTCCGGGGTCGAGGGTACTCTCGGGTGATATGCCGCTAGTTAATGTATCTTTACCACCTTAGTGGTCATAAACCATAGTGTTGATTGGCTCGTGGTTACTCCCAGCCGACATACCATCGATAATTGTGTCTTCAAGGGCAAGGATGGTCTTGGCATGACCCTAAGAGCTGCTAGGCTCGAAGGTACTCTCCGATGACACATCGTTGGTTGTCATGACCTAATCAGGTAGGTCAGTGTCAACAAGATGAGTCATTGGTGTTGATGTCCTGGCTTTAGAGCTAGGGATGATCTGGGTAGGAACCTAAGCACTGACTGGCTCGAAGGCACCCTCAAGTGACTCTGCACTAATTGTTGCAAGTTCTTGCTAAAGCATGAGGACCTCTTTCTTGGCTTGTCTAAGGGAGCTCCCATAGAACTCCCTAACTTTCTATTGATTGCCTCGAATTTCCCCAATCTCGCTTGTCATAGGGAGATTCATAAGGAGCCGGTTATAGGAGACGATCACATCCAGTTCTTCCAATGTCGGTTGTCCTATCAAGAAATTGTAAGTATATGGGCAATCAACTACTACAAAGTTTACCTAAATCTTTGCTGCAATAGGCTCTTTGTCGAATGTGGTTATGATGGAGATTTCCCATTGAAACAATTCCCATTCCCCCAAAGCCGTAAATGGGCAAGGCATATGGGGTGAAGCTGGAGGCAGGGTGCTTGAGAGCCTCAAAAACATGTATGAACATGAAGTTGACTAGGCCGGCCCCGTACATGAAGGCTCGATGCACATTTGAGTTGGCCATTGCAAGAGTGATGACCATATGATCATGGTGGGGGTAAGAGACGGCTTCCCTACATCGGTAGTGAACATGATAGGCTGATTTGTTTCCATCCTAAGTGCTTTGAACGCTCAATGCTCTAAAGAATAGATCTTGCTAGCCGAACCCACTTCTATATGATATCGAGATTATGCACCCTGACTGTTTTCGGCCAAATGCGGGCATCCGCATATGGTCAAGCTATCGGTTATGATTGCGATGTTATTGCTGGGGTGGTGCTGGTTGGTTGTTATGAGTCATCCTTTGTTCCACTTAATGTCGAACGAACACCAAGAGCGTCTCTTCTCGGATCGATATTTTAATTTCTCCTTTGAGCACTTGACACTCATTGGTGGAGTGGTCGTTGATTTGATGGAACTGGCAATATTTTCCATTGCCGTGAAGTTCCTCCCCTCTTCCACCTTTGGTGGTGTTTGGTCTTCGAAGATGCACCCATCTTGGGTTGTGAGATATATTGTCTTTGTATCTCTGCTTAAAGTAGCATAGTTAACGTACCTGGACCTGTATGGGGTGTCGGTCTCTGCATGCCACTTGGTGTTGTTTCATCGATCATTGGGTCGACGGTCGATATTTTCACATGTACTGGCTTGAGTAGTTGTCGGATTTCATTATCACTATTAGAAATATATGCATCCTCCATCTCATAATGGCGTTCGCTTGTTGATAAAAGTCAGTTAAGAACGTAGCTGGCCGCTTTTGAAGTTCCTTCCACATTATACACTTGTATTTGACCCCAAGTAGAGGGCCACAACCAAGTTATTCTTAGTAACACCCCTGGCCAAGATGGATTCTTTATTGAAGTGGTTCACATATGACCAAAGATTATCGGTCATCCCCTGTCTAATGTTACCTAGCTCACTAGCTATCATAACATAGGTTTTTTAGGTGAAGAACTTGGTCTTGAAGTCTGTACATAGAAAGGTCCAAGAATGGATATTGCTTGATTGTAAATGCAAGAATCAAAGGGAGGCTGGTTCCATAAGAGTGGAGGGGAAGAGTAGGCACTTTGCTGGGCCAGGAAGCTGGTCGGCATGGGTGATGGAGTTGATGATAGTATTGTGATCAAATGGGCTAGCACTAATATTATAGCTGGGTGGCAAGGCATTCTCGTCATCAGAAAAAGTTTTGTCATGGCAGTCCAAGCTTGCATTGTGTTGAGTTACTGACAAAGGATGTTTATTTCCTCTCGTAGATATACATCGACCTTCTATGGGATTGTCTGTCCAGTGATCAGCTGTGGACTCAACCGACATCTTTATGGAGTGGGAGACCGTCGATGGGAAGGAGAGTGGTGGCAATGAGGATGAGCTAGAGTGGGACACCTCCTCTCCCTATGCACAGAGGACAACCACGAATGATTGAACCGTCCCTTCGCTCTTCGTCGATGGCATGGGTACCACCACTAAGATGTTTAAACCTCAACTCTCGAGCTCTATTTGCCACTGAGAGGCATTCAAAAGCTAACTTCCATTCTGTTGTAGGAGATGGCGAGGTCTTGCTTCAATGTGCGCAGCCATCTCCAGATCAATGTCAAGCACACACACACAACATGTCTTCTTGGATGGACCTGAACATACACGAGCAGGATTTTAGGCACCACTCTACCCCGGGCCTTGGTGGTGTTCATGAGGTCATAAGAATTACAGAGAATACGTTGGAGAGGAATTAATTCAACCACCGAAGGGGGCATTGGAACAAAGTTCACAGTTGTCAGGGCATCCAAACTCGTTCTCGGTTCATTTACCTCTTGGGCTAGAGTTCCCACGTGGTTAAGCTTTGGAGTACATTTCACCACATATCATTGCTGATCCCAGGGATGGTACTGGCAGCGCTAGTGATTGTATTACCATTCATGGCCATTATAGTTATTGAGTTCTTTCTCACCATTAGGATTTGCGATGGTGAAACGTGACAAGAGTGCGTAGTGAACAAAACATGAAGAAAGGTGAGAGCTTTTTAGGGAAGGCCCTCCCAGCGCTAAAATGTTAAATAATAAATTAGCAAACCTTAAAATTAGACTAATGTGTTTGTGAAAGCAAAGGTTACTTGCTACCATTAGGCTTTAAAATGCAAAATGAGGAGGAAAACAAGCAAATTAAAGTAAATGACGCAAAGATATGGAGTGGTTCGGCTAATTTTGCCTCTGTCCACTATGAAATCTCTTACTATATTTCTTTCTTACAATTACAAGGAATTCAAGAGAATAATAAAAAATGAACACCGAAGAATAAAAAGTTGATCATAAGAGCTTAGGGCTTTAGTTTGTTGTGAGGAGTGAATTATGAGCTTGAAGATCAACTTTCCAACCCCTTTCATGTTGTATGGCATGGGTTTGTTTATAGTAGCTGCAATGGACGATGGATGGGTGAGATTACATAGAAAAATAGGCGGGAAGCATTCTTGGCCATCAGTCTAATTATATGGGTTGATGGAAGACAATAGTAAAGATGGCATAGAATGTGTGGCTGAGAAGTATGCCAATTGTCAATCTGTACCAGGCGTGTGCTTTTCATTTAATGCGCATTTAATGTTAGCGGCATGCTATAGGAGTATGCATGCTTTAGGCAGATTTTCTATAGTACCTAATGGGGTTGGCTGTATGAATTGTCGTTAACTTTTGCATGTCTATGTAGCAAGGCTAACGAGTAGCTTCTTTCGAGCTGTGCTGGATGGTCGCTAGCTGTCTGTCAACGCTTGTTGAGGAAAGTGTGTTGCTAAGGACCTAGTTGTATGGATGTGCCAAATCGACTAAGGGATGATGAGATGGGCTACCTGGAACCAATCAAAGGCGAGTTGTGATGAAGCTGGACCAAGGACGGGTCGCACTTAAGTTGGCCCTTGTTTGGATAGTTGGCTGTTGAAGCCGTCTTGAGTTGTGTTATGTCGGTCGATCATGGATCTCGTGTGTAGCTAAGTAGATGGGCTAGCTTCAGGTCGGATTTTGGGGGGGTCAACATGAACTTGGTCGGACTTGGATGTACTAGGCCGGATTAGATTGGGTCGGGTTGTGTCGAGTTGGCTTGCTTGGTATCCTTGCGAGAAATTTGAGCAACAATAATTATTTCATAATTAGTCGATCCTCCTACTATAATAACATAAATATACAGTTTCCGACTTCTTATATGATTTTTGTATTAGAATATTTATCATTTTAATGTTTATACAAAAAATATTGCATTTCTATGATTGGTTAGTGAGTTCCAAATATACGATGGTCTAAGATTAATGGAGCAACAGCTATCGATTAACAGGTCAATATTTACCAAAAGATAATAATTGCTCGACTTATTTTGCATTTTTAAATTTCGAAGATGTATATGCTAAAAATTCAAATTTCAAAATATTATTGTACCTCTCTGTTTTAAGGTATAGTGATAATTCAATTAGTCATTCGAAAGATTTTTGATACACGTTAATTTTTACAAAATGTTGCAAGGGTGAAAATGAAAAATTATATAACTTATGCTCGTAGGTGTTGACATGTACCGTGCAGGAAAGATATTATTTTTAGCCTTCTACATAATAAGGGGAAAGTAAAAAATTTGAAAACTGAAACATGAATTATTCTATCATACATTTAATCAAATCATTTTTAGGTCTTAATAACAATAAGGTAGAAGAAGATAAAAAATCAATGTGAAACATGGATTTCAAAATTGTTGCGGATAGAAAGAAATCTAATTGGTGGGATCGGATAGTGTGCATAACAAAGGATATTGAAATCATAATTTTTTAATGATATAGTTACCAAATATAATAAGTTAAACAACCACCTTGATGCTCACAACTATAACAGCCATCCACCAAAGCTTGTCAATTGCTTTAATTTTACTTATATGTGAAAGCACTACACAACTAATAGGCATATTAGGTGCACTATCATCTTTTATCCATGGATGCTCTACGTAGAAATCATTCATACAAATTCCAATGAAACGTATACATGCACAAAAGATTAAAACTAACATCACTCACAAATTAATGCATGCATATCAAGACATCAAGCGATGAACCCCATACCCGATTGCTTCAAATTTTAAGTTGCTTCATTACATAATATAAGCATATATAAATCGAAATCATGTGGTTGAACAAAAGATTTAATGAATTTCTAAACAAAGAATCTCATCATCCAATGATGGAATACACAATGTAAAGTGGAAATTCATGCACTTTAAACGCTATTACGCTAAAAATCAATGATTCGCTATTATTTATTTTATTTTATTTTTTATTATTGAAATCCTTAATCTAGCTTTATATATTATCATTACTAATTTCAGTTGTATAATTTTGTCACAAAGACTAAAGAACTAATGGTATCCCAAACCCATAACATTTAATCCTCCTTAGGGTAAATGAAATGCACTAAAATTATAATAATTAATAATATGTTATAATTCATTCATGAACATATGTTGATGTGTGTAATAAGCTTCAAGATGTCTAAAACTATCTATATTGAATTAGTGGAAAAAAATGCATATGTGTTATAATAAGATACTCATACAATACTCAAGTTGCCTTTGATAGCATCCCCGCTCATGTTCAAAGGAAAAATGCAAACAATTAACACTCGTTCTATTCATAAAATATCAATGCATAGCAATGCAGAGAGAATCAACAATAATTACTTTCATATTTTGACTATGATAAATAAACAACTGTATAAGGGGAGAATAATTCTCAAACTTTGATAAAAAAGTAGCCCTAGTATATACTCCTAGATAGATGGTACAAATCAAAGTTTCTCAACATGTATATATAGTTATACATGAATAGAAAATCAAGGCGGTCGACAATGAAGTTCCTAAATGTGAAAATACACGCTCTTCTTTCCCTCAACTCTTCGTCACTTATACAATCCCGAGATGTCCACACCTTTTCCTACGTGCGACATCAATTCATGACACCTCTCTCAACTTTCTTTTGCTTTATCTTCAAATCTAAATAACCCTTGCCACTCAATGAAATCTCTTTCCCTACGTTGGTAGCGTCAATAGCTCCTACAGTTCCTCTAGGTAGTGTTGCCCTACCTACGGTCAGTCCCAAAAGGGATGACATGGCTATTGTTGTAGCTTCATTTGTGGTCAGTTCCATAAGAGTTACCATGGCTGTTGTTGGAGCCTCTTACTCTACTGTTACTGCTATGAAGTTTGTAACTGCTCATTTCAAATCGACCACATCGACGGAGCAGGTAATTCCTCCCGATGCCTCTATTTTTAGCTCTCAATCAGATAATTTTGGAAGCCTTGATGAGAGCTTTAATGGCTTAAAGTTTGTTGCTAATAATGAGTCGAATGCTAAGCCTGCACATGTTTGGTCAACTTTCTTTAAAAAGAAGTTGGGCAATGCTGGAACGTATATCCTTAAACAATATGACGTCTGCTTTATGAACAAGCCTTTGTCTCCAATCGAAGAGGTTATTAAGTAGGGATGTCAATGGGATGGATCTAGGATCCAAACTCAATAGACTCGTCCCTGTTTTGGCCCGTCAAGACCCGTCCCATCGAATCATCGGGCGGGTAGACTCATGATCCGTTCTTGAGAGCTCTAGGTTTAGGGTCGGGACAAGGCTCGACTGACCTGCCTTGACACAACCTGCACTATTGAGATTTCATGAAATCATGGTAATACTATAATGATGATTTGTTAATCTTTTTAGATATAGGTGATTATAACATAGATATTATAATGTTTGATTTGATAAGCTATAAAAGTTTTATAGTATTATTGTGTCAATAATAATTATACAATAACATATGCATATTCTTTTGAACTGTTATTGTACATCTTGTATCTTCCATTATCATTGTAAACACGTTGTTACTTATATTTAATGTATCGTTTAATGAAAATCCCTCTTACTAATAAAAATAAATAAATATACGTACATTAGCATACAATTTTGAATCAAAACATGGAGCCTAATCAGGTCTTGGGGCAGGGCGGGTCTACCCTGACCTGTAAGGGTTCCGGGTCCGGGGCAAAAATCCAGAACACACAGAGCCTATTGCGCGGGTATAGGACGGAATTTAAAAATCCCGGGACAGGTCTGGAGCATAAAAAAACCCGCCCCAACCCGTGCTATTGCCATTCCTATTATAAAGGTGGGTACCTCTTTTTGGAAGACCACTTAGTTTCTTTGTAAACGAGTCGCCTCACTACTTGATTGTAAAAAAGCACATGCTTAGTGCTTGGAAACTCGAAGGGGAAGTAGGTGTCCGATGTGATAAAGTCGTATATTTCTTCAAGTTTCTATGTCATTTGGAGAGATTTTGTATTTTGAAAGCTGACTGAATCATTATCAAATGGAAAGCCTTTATTGTTAATCAGTGGAGCCCTACTATTGATGTTACTTGAGAGAAGGTCCTTTCCATCCCTTTTTGGGTCCATCTCTTTAACTTTCCCTCTGTATTACACCTTTGGAAGGTATAAATTAGTTTACCAACCATATAGGAGAACTAATATGTTTTGATATTTCCATGGAACATCATCATCTGTTGAAGTGCTAAAGCCCTTATTGAGGCCACCCCTGCTAGAGTGCTCCCCACCTGTATTCCTATTTCCCTTTCGGATGCCAGGATAGCATAACTTGATGTCACATATCAATGGAATCCGACTATTTGTGACAACTTACACTCTTTTGGCCATACCCCTTCAACATATCCCTTATCTGATATCCTGCCTGTCGCTTTGCCAGCAAAAATCCCATTTCGAAACCCTTGATGTGCCAGTGGCACGTAAAGTTAAAAGATGCACTTTCCCCTCTCCTGCAACTTCCCCACTGACATTTTCCCCTTGTCGCACAACCCCCTCCTACCTATCCCGACGTCTCTTGCTTTCCCCACCTCACCCACGCAAGCATTATCCAAGCTAGAGTCTCATAGACACCAGCCACGCTCAACCAGGACTTCCACGATTCCTCCCTCTGATTCCCTCCCCCCAACGACACCTCCCCTTCCTTGAATCCCAATAAATATCCACCCTTTCATCACTTTAGTGGAAGCGACCACTTCCTCTCCAACTAACTCTCTAATCCCCGTATTAAGAGGCGCCTTATCATTGCCCTTCAGTCTAACCCATCTAGCTTTGAACGTTCAGCTCCAAAGCTTCCCAATAAACTTTAGATGGCATTCCATTAAGCTATTGCCAAAAGGGGGGACTTGGAACCACTTGGATAATAGTTTTTGTTGTCATTCAAAATGGAACATCTTCTCAAAATGGGTGTCGGACAATGAAAGCGACAAAATGGAACTTTACTACACACTTAGACAACGAGCTAGTTATATGCAATGATTGATAATACAGTGCCAATAATGAAGAGATTTTGGATACCATGGAGAGACCAAAAATATATTCTCTCCACACACGCCGGGATATTGCCCCGAGCTCATTGGCTGGTTCTATAGACGCACCGTTCTATAGTGGGATTTGCACCATCCTTTTAGCAAGCCTCACTTATCGATCTTGTATTCATATTCTATTTACGGGACATATCTAATGTTTTACGTTTATGATTAATATTATCTATGTTTATTTTATGCCATTCAACCAGGCACGTTGGCTTTTGTGTTGTTAGGATGATTTTTATGCTACTTAGCCAGACATGTTGGCTTCTGTGTTGTTGGCAAGCCTGATGGCCTTATATTCTTATGTTTATTATATTGTACCTAATATGGTTGCATGATTCCTTGAATCATACATCGTTTCCTTATATAAAAAATAACAAATGCAATTAAAATGAGGGGCAAAACATCAACAATTTATGAAGATAACAACCTTCAACAATGACAATGTAGGCAAAGCAAAAATATAAGGGAAAACTGTGCAAAAATTGCCTACAAAATCATCGAGTTACTTCAAATCTGAGAAGAAGGAAATGATCCTGTTAACTGCAGTTGATGAACTGAAAGGTAACAGCTCAATTGGATATGAATCAAAATTAGGAGTAAGGTAAGTGAATGTGGAAGAGGGGGGGGGAGAGAGAGAGAGAGAGAGAGAGAGAGAGAGAGAGAGAGAGATCCAATGTGAGGGGCAGATGGAGAGAAATACAAAAGACGATTGAAAGTAAGAAGAAAAAAATATATAAATAGAAGGAAAAGAGAGTAATGAGTTTGATTGAATGACAATTTGGGTGGACGGAGAGCTAAATAAAACGAAGTGAACATGGTTCAAAATACAAACTATCAAATATTCGGTTTTATATATAATAGAATGGGTGTGCACATACAGAGGGGTCGAGGGGGGGTTAAGTGCTTTATAAATATTCTTCTCATCCTTTTATGCAAATAGATTTCGATCCGTGGCCTTTTTTAGCATAGAATCATATGAGTTTTTTTACATATATTTTATTTGTTAGTGAGATTATCTCTGCAAAAAATTGAACTGTTTTGGAACTTTTAGTCCCTTCAAAAATACATTTCAAATCATCAAGTACCTTTACTTCAAGTGGTTAGAGGTATAATGTTTTAGACAAATGTTCTAGAGATCATGGGTTCGAGCCCTTGAAACATCATAATGAGTGCATCTCATCTTCAATTTCCATTTTAAGGGAGTTAAATGTTTTGAAATAATTCAGTATGTTATAGATAATCTATTAACAAATAAAACATATTTACCAAAATTCACTTAGATCAGAATTGATTTTATAGGCACGGACTATGGTGAATTAGAAAAAAATGTATAAAGAGAGGGATTTTATCCTTGTGTATATTTGTATGCGTCTGCGTGTGTGATAGGAAGAAGTGGGTGACCTGGGTCAACTGGGGAAGCCTGGTGCCTGTAGGTTTTCGAGTGATGCAATCCAATATGTTAATTTGTGGATTGATTCCAATATACTTCCTCATTATATTGATTAAGGAACAACCAAAATTGTTCTTAAACCGAGGGACGAATGTTTCTTAAAGCAGATCAACCGATAGACAAAAGAGAATTAACAAGTTGATCTTTGATAGTAGGCTCAACATAGAAAATACCCTAACCCGGTAAGCGGGAGCTGATTATCCCCATTGACATTCTAGTTAAGTTTGTCCATTGACAATGTTATCTCAGCTTACACCCATATGGTATTTCGAGTTACACAATTCGAAATCGAACGAAATTTTCTATATACATTATTAAATGCTTCAAAAACACCATCACAAACTTTTGATTAATCTGAATAATCTTAACATATTCAAAATCAACGGTTGAAACAAATGTTCTAACGGTTGATATTGAGTTGATATTTTGAACGTTAAAAGTTTTGAAATGATCTCTTTCTCTCTAAGACATGATGTTCAATTTGTAAATTAAACATACCTTAAGTTTCATTTGATTTCGCATAATGTAGTATTAAAAACCATAAAGGTGTAGGATGTAATGTAATAAAACAAAATAATTCTAACTCCTATTTCACAATTGGGGTTTAAATCAAGGACCACTTCAATAGTTGAGATCCATTGTATCATTAACTTGTGTTAATATGTATATGTATGTGTGTGTGTTAAGCGTTTTGATGGCACCTCAAACAGTGTAGGGTTAAAAGCGTTCAATGGCACCCCAAACAATACAGCACCCCATTAGCCTCCTGATTCCACAAGCTCCGAATTAAATAACAATACTTTCTCTCTCTTCTTACTACCATTATTATTTAATTCAGAGTTTGCAGTGAAAATCAGAAAGTTAATGGGATGTTGCATTGTTTGATGTGCTATTGAACGCTTATATATATTGTGCGTGTGTGAGAGAGGGAGGGACGTGGGTGTGGATGTGTGGTTAAGGACCGACTACACCTCAAATTCCTCTTGATTCCAACCGCATGTTCCGATTGAAATAATAGAATGAAATGACAAAAGAAAGAAACTATATTTATTTAAATCAGAACATGTATTCGGAATTAAGAAGGATTTGAGGTGCAACAAAAATAAGGGATAACCGATCCTTTTCCATAACATATATTGTATATATGCACATACATGTACTTACAAACATCAGTCAAAACATATACACACACATATACATATCATTAAAGTTTTCCAAAAATCATGCAATCCTAAATGAACATGAGTGGAAAGGTAATTAAAGCGTTCTAAAATTGGCTGAGAATGTAAGAATGCCATTGCTAGAGAAGCGCTTACTGATAACAATACGTCTACAACTTGATTTTCTCTAAATAAAAAGAAAAAATTAATAAAAGGTGGAACGCCCTGTAAATTTATGGCAGCTAGGAAAAATTCAGCCAAATGCTAACCATAATAAGAAAAGGCTCTGTTAGAACAACATAGCAAATGAATTAAAATCAGGAAAATTTGAAAAGAGAGTATGAAATCTTTAACAAGATATCAAATTTTAGATTGACTAATAAAAGGATTTTAATTCATACATAAAATTTCAAACACATAATTCTTGGAATCAAGTATTGTCTATCCCTGACTCAACTTGGACTTAACAACCTGCCATACTTTGATACTACGCGTTTTCAGCCATAGCTTCATTGATTTCATCAATGTGCTCCCTCAATGTTTCCCACTAACATGGAAGAAAAACCATGTTAGTCAAAGAAGCTAATATACGTTTCGAAATCTTTTAGGTCAAATAGGCTAGTTTTTTGTACATTATTGTTCATATACATAAAAATGCACAACAATGAATTGGTGTAGTTAACTTTTGATATATATTTGAGTTTCAATTTTAATTTTGTAGTGGAATCATATACCTTAGTTGAAGTCAATTTTGGATAATTTTAAATCCTTAACTTTTCATTTTGATGAGTTTTTGTTAAGAAAATAGGTCTCTGTTCATATTTTGCATAGACATTGTCATTTTTGGATGAATCTCAGCTCCAGCTAGTCTTGGAGTCATGCATACACAAGTCACTTATATGGCATATATCTTATGCTAGTGTAAACATGTTTACAAGTTCCCAAGAATTGTTTGTATCCTACCAAGCATATCAACAATGTAGTATAAATCAACATAAATAATGAAGATGAGCCATACCTGATCCAATGGAAGTGAGATACCTGAGAAGGAAGGAGCAATGTGTTAGAACTAATATTTCTGTACTTAATCACATAGTATTTTATGTACATCTGATATGAAGAAGTTATTGTTACGACCATTCTGATAAAGTTAAGTGTAAGCATAACCTATCTTCAACATGCATAAAGTCAGACAGACTGTAAATGTCAAAGTAAATTAGTATAAAAAAGATTGTCCAAAAACAGTTTGCATCCAACTCATAGTAAATCACCAAATTTCAATAATTCATATCTGTCTGAATACACATATTAAAAACTATTACTTTTAACCTATATTCGATGAATATATTTTTTGATGCAGATACAATCATACATGAGTCTGCTCTTAAAAAGTTAGATGTAAATGGCTTATTTAATTTTGCATACCGAATATCCATTGGCCTACTTAACTACTATTTAAAAAGATGCTACACAAAAAAATTAAAATTACAGATATGTAAAATTGAAAAGGATGCTAGTAGCAATCCTCCTAGGATGTATCGCATCAACTCTCTCTTCTCAACATGTTATGCACAATATGCAGTGGCCGAAAAGTCAAAGAACCTAAAAAAGTGGAACGTAAATGAAAAAACACATAATTTTTCAGTTTCTTTTATATATGTTTTGTATTAAAAAACATATAAAAATAAACAGAAAAAATAAGGAAAATTTTAGCAACATGTTAACGCAATCAAAAGCAACCAAAAGGACAATATTTTAGCAGTTATAATGACATGATGCTGGATTATTTAGATATATTGTTGAAGCGACAGAGAGAGAGGGAGGGGGGGTCTAAATAAGAAAAATTGGAAATAACAGATCATTTGGTGTGCCTTGCAGCGGTTTTATCCATTACATGATGGCATTATGCGGCCAAATAAAAAATGCAGTTGGATCATCAATTATTGAACATAATGCAGTGACAATAAAAATAACAACAATAAAATAAATAGTGCCATTAACAATGACAATGACAATGAAAAGAAAATAAATAGTGCCACTATTTTAGTTTAACTATATTTTTGAATTTGATGTCTACAAAATAACTCAACCTTCAATAGTACCACTTATGTTCGTCTTGCTTATATCAAAAATTGTAATGCCTTTGCTATACCAACATGAGATGAAGCTATTAACTTAATCTATATCTCATCAGTCACATATATTGCAATTAACGATAACGGAGCATCAGACAGTTGGTTCATTCACACCCAAGGAGTTTAAGTCAAATCTGCCACGTGCTCTTTTTGTATACACAAAATTTGTCATTATCAAATTACAATACTTTCAATATGTGTGCTGCATTCTAAAATTGTTTTCCTACAGTTCTACCTATAAAATGTCAAAAATCTGATTCTAGCCAAAATGCAGAAATTGAATAAATCAAGAAGAAAGAAAAAAGAGCAGGAACCAATGATGAATAGTTCACAGATATCTCAGACCTTCCTTCGATTTCTCAATTAATTGAATTCTTAATTCAGTATTCTTGGGAGCAGTATTCAATTTCATTCGATTAGTTAGCATGTTTCCCAATCATTTAATCTAGTGTAGCTACTCTCAAATTGTTTTATTTATACGTTTCAATATATTTCTGCCATATTCAAAAACATGAGTTGGTATGTTCATGTTTGGATCTCAACTAAGTCAATCAATGGATATCCAAAAAATCCAAAATCCATCTGCATCCATGTTTGTGTGTGTGTGAAATCCAGAAAAATGGTACGGGTGCAGATATGATGGTATCTGTATTCGAAAATTATCTATTCGGCTTTTATAGAAATGATAGTTTATATTATATGTATTTTACTACATAGAATGATTGATTACTCTTTTACCAGTGTAATAATTTATATCATGTATGTAGATGAATATTTGCTGCTCAAAATTATTTTTAGCATCATACTTCTATTTTTGTGTAATTTTGTAAGAATTAGTATTAAAAAAGTTTTATGTTGAATCAAAATTATTTTCTACTTATGCTTTAAAATAAATTAATTTGGAGCTGATAGAATAAAATCCGACATCCGTCCGCATCCGCGGATATCCAATATCCGAAAATAACTTCGGATGCAGCTATGACTCTATCAACATTTGAAAGTATCCGTTGACGAACCTAGTCTAAACCGTACCGACTTCTAATGGAAACAGTTTATTAAATTAATTACTGATCAAGATGCATTATGATGCCCACGTTTTTCAGGTTATATGTGCACACTGGAAAATTTTAATGCTATTGATAAAATTTGAAGAATATAATTATCCAAGAGAAAAAATAGAAGTTTAAAGTGAAGGAATTGATCTTAAATAACTAAAAGTGGGATCCAGGCTTGCTTCAGAATACCCTTTATGCTGTAGGGAAGAGATTCGTTGAGCTTATTTTAAATTGCAAACTGTGTCAACCTAAATTTTCAAGATTTTCATTACGCAAAAGATGCAATCTTCTTTGTAACATTCATTTTTTATACAATAAGCATTTTCCATGATTTGAGATTTTTTTTATATCAAATATTTATTATTCTGTCTAAGTATATTTTATTCTTAACAAACAATTTGATGTTCTAATCAAACTATGCTTATAGTAGTGTTTATGTTTGATGGATATAACAGATGGAAAAGGGTTCGAACTGTACAATCATATTCTTTTCTTAAACACGCTGGAAATGTTAAATACATATTCACCTCATCATATCAGTCAAAAAGGCAGGTGACATGTGGTGACTTGATAAACCAACTACAACTAATATCAAGGCCAATGGGTACTATTCAAGCAATCGAATTGCAGAAGAAAGAAAAAACTTCATTTTAAAGACAGATTTATTTAGTATGGTTGTTTGCATTTCAAATGATCCATTTAGAAGTCAGGATGTGAGTTCCACTTCGTTTAATCATGATCTTCTATCGGATTTTCAAATGTCTTTGCCAGTGATGAGCTTTCTTATGTAGCGACTATCCCCAAAAAATGCAAAACAAACATCTCAATTTACTCGAAAACCCAATCATTTACTCAAAACCCCAATCATTTAAAATTTAAAATGATAATCATATTGAGTTGGTGAAGATATTGTTAGTGAAGCTTATCAATGAAATTCATAATGAGTTAAAAAGAGATTTAATGTATTTGGTGTTAGAGGTTCGTGGACAACGATGAATTCATCTGAGATTGCATTTTGGATTGGTTCATATTTCTGATATTGCAACCTTAACTTTGAAGTTTGCTATAAATTTTGCATTGTCTTTTAAGTTTTCAACTATTGGATGCCTAAATTTTTCAAGGAAAGGGTTATGATGGTGATAGTAACATGACAGACGGGTTTAATGAATTATGTAGCTTCATTTTAAGATTTAGGAATGTGCTAGTTATGAATATTGTTCATCGATAACAACTTGCACTAGGCAAAAATAGCATCTGGTTTAATGATGTTTAAGCACAGCTCAAGCATCGCGTAAACACCGCATTGTTTTGAAATCTGAAACTATATTTTATGGCATTAGGACGACCTTAAAACTATAATTTAAGCATTAGATAATTAGGACTAAAATTCGCTATAAAACAACAATGAGGCTAATTATCATGCTTACCATTTTTGTAAACTAAATTTGTCAATGATATTAACTTTTTCAGTAAGTGCCACGTATGCCCATGTATTGAGTAATACTCAAGCACGTTTAAGTGTTTCAATTAATGATATAAGCTTCTTTTTTTCCTTCTAAAAAAAATGTTAAACAATCAATTTGCGCTTAAACACATTTTTCATAACTTAGCCATTAACTTTTTAATAATTCTCTTTTATGTTAATAATGTTGGTGCTTCTTGAGAGCGTAAGATGAACTAAAAAAACTAATAATTATGATAATTCTTGTTTAATTGTCAATAATGAACTCCAAATGGACGTGAACTAACAGATAAGCACTTTTTCAATGGGTTGTAAATACATGTAGCGTAGCGATAGACTAAAAAACTAATAATTATGAAAATGCTTGTTTAATTTTCATTAATGAACTCCAAACGGACATGAACTAACAGATTAGCACTTTTTCAATGGATTACAAATACATGTTGAGGATCCCACTTAAGGTCATTATCAAACATAACTAAAATGTTTAGTGCAGCATGTCCGATGTGTGGTATTGAGTCTATTGACGAATATGGTTATAGGCTTGATTTTCAATGAGAAAATGCAATCATTATTTATGATGAAATGTGAACTTATGTACAAGAGGATGAAAGTTACAAATATGCTTATCAAGCTTTACACCGTAAGCCCCAAAATATTTTACGTGTACTAGAGCTTGTCCCTTCCAGAATTAAAGGCATAAATATATTGAAATACAATTAAGAAACAACAATTAAGCAGGTAATATAGCTTGTAATTTGGACTTCTACATTTTAATACTAAATATATTGACAAACAAATTTTGAAACCATCCTCAAATAGACAACTTCACAAGTGAGCACTGTTAGCAAATGAACTTCATTTATGCTTGAAAACAGATTTACAATTGCACTGAACAAATAAAATGAAATTATGTATCCTCGGTAAAGTTTAAAATTGAAAATTGCATTTGATACGATCAATACTATTGTGTAGCTCATGTGTTGCAAATGATAATGTCTAAAAAAAAACAATGTTACAATATTAAATATGTTGTTTAAAATTCAATTTTTGTTATGTATCTTGTACTTTTTATTAGTAAAACAAATTAAAATATTTTATTAAAATAAATTAGGTATAGACTATTTTTTTTTCCTCTAGGATTTAATATTGACACACAAACAAATAAGCATCAATTTATTAGGTTTATTTAATTAACTTGAACTTCAAATTTTGTTAATTTTATTGAGATAAATATTTATTTAATAAATTTCAAAGTTGTCACTTGATGTACAACAAATTTTTTGGAATAATGGATGATAACATAAAAGGTGTTAGACTTTTGTGATGTGTTTTTGAGTGAATGGTAAATTTAAATTCGTGGATGATTTAAACGAAAATATAGATGACGATACTAAAAAGGGTATTGATAAAAAATTTGGAGACATAAACCTAAATTTAAAAAATTGATGGGCGTTAGAGATAATGGATGAGAATTTTTGCAGATATGATTTATGAAGGATTTAAATGAGTGTATGTAACGCTACGTTGCACATGGTAATATTATAAAGTACAGTGTTAAATAAATTAATATGCTTTAATTTTTTTATATGATCAGTACACGGTTGTATGTAAAAATAAATTAAGTTATTTTTGTTTGACATAAATGAGATATAGATTGAGTTTCTTATATTTTCTAAAATTAATATTTTCTACATGAACAAATAAAAGTTAACTGATTGTGCTTATTATTAATCAAATTCAAATTCAAATTTTGTTAATGTTTTTAGACAAATATTTATATAATAATTGATTATTTTTTATATAACAAGAGTGATACTTAAGTTAAGCGGAATACTCATTAAAATATTGAAAATTTTAATAATGCATGGTAGAATTGTTGAGTTAAATAATGGATTGAGATGAAAATGTTTGCATTAAGTGCATGGTAATTTTGAGTATATAAAAGATAAAAGTGAAAAACAATATTGAGGAAGAGGATGAACGTTACAAAAATCTCGAGAATTTAAGTGAAAAATTAAAGTGAAACTAAATAAAATGTATGTGAATACTGAATATGTGAATAACTTGAAGAAAAAATATTACAAAAGAACAAATGAGAAATGAGAAATTATTGTGTCTAATTATATAAAGATAGATTACAAATATATTATTAATTATATAAAGATACATTAAAATATATTATTTTGTTGACAACCGCAAGGCAATTAGAATGATGAAAGAGCGCATTTGTAGATGCAATTAACACGTTATAAGTATAACATAGTTAGAGGATTCAACTACAAAGCGAAATTTTATCATTCCTAAATCGCATCCAAGGGTGGTGGTGTATAGACTATAGACTCTTATAGTCTCTACCACTACTTTAGAATAATAATTTTAAATAACAGAAACCATTGCGACTCGTGCTCAAAGAAAAATGAAAATGGTTTTCGCAAGGATGACTTGATTTTAAATTGTAGCAACTTAAGATTTTAAAGAACGTCATATTATTTTTAGTCAAAGAATTGCGTTATCTTCTATTTAAATACCGTTCAAGGAATTGAAATCTTATTGAACTTTTATAATGCTTGATAATATTAGTTTTGAAAATTATCGATTATATCATCCGCTCTAATTTAATTCGAGCGTAATTTTCTTATTGCACAAGTTAAATTAACAAAACAATCATGAAAATTATATCATTTCTACTTCTTCGGTAAGATTAGCTATCTTTCTTGGTCGAATTATTCAAAAAGGACACAATGCAATAATTGATCTTCTCTTAAACCTCTCATGTTTACTAAAAAATGCTCATGAATCTACTTTCTAGAAGTTCGGTATATCATGAAAAATATCGATTTAGTCTAATTGAAGACTTGATGCAGTATATGCAATGTCAAACTTATCAAAAGGCTCTACTCGAAAGTTTTATTTCAAAAATAGAATTATAGTTTCATGGACTAAGGTTCTCTAACCTTTGCTTTTCCTATTGTTGTTGCTTGCTTCAATCGCCTCACACATAATCCCTCCTTCGATTGATCTTTCTCCCTTTCAGATCCGCTCATCTCCCCCAACTTCTTTCCAGATCTGGCATCTGCTTCGTCTCAACTTCCTATGCTCACCGCGATCTGCCTTCCCATTGACTCATTGATGTCCTTAGATCTACACCCTAACGTCAGAATCCTAGAGATGCTGGTCCTCTTTTTGTCGGTTAGATATTCGCTGCTCCATTAAACTCCATGCTAGATTTCCAAGAAGTTCTGGAATTCCTTGAGTTCGCCTAGGTGCTTGCCCCGCCCAGCTTTGAAATCGATTTTATGTTCCTCTGCTTCGATTCAAATACAGATCGTTTTCGATTGGGTGTTTTGTGGTTATTTGCGATTTGTCTTTGGGTTGTGCTTGTTTGTGCGTGAGTTGCTTGTTTCAGAGCCTCTCCGGTCTTTGAAGTGGTGGTGTTGTTTTTCTAATCGGATTTACATATGAATGTTGTGTGTGGGCTCTTGTGCCATGTCGTGATTTCGATTATGGTTCTTTATGGTTTGGCTTGAAATCGATTTCACTCCGTGTCAATTTCTCACCTCCTCGGTGTCTTCCCTCGGCGATTGTTGTGCAACGGATGTTATTTTGTTGTGGTTGGTTGTCGTGCTAGGCAAGCTAGTGTTGCAATGTTTTGCAATAGTTGAGCGTTGGTATTTGATATGACATATTGGGTTGTTGCCCTTCTTCGTCACTAGTTTAGTGCAATGTTATGCGGAAATATTGTTTTGGGTTATGTCTTCAGCAAAGACATTGTGGTAGTGGTGATTCTGGATTTGGATCCATGTCGGAAATTCATGTGAGTTTCGATCTACCTTCGGAAATTCATGTAGCTTTCAATCTACCTTGGCAATTTCTTTCTTCTGTAATTTGGGATGAAGCTCTTCTTCCTTTTGGAATTGTAGTCTATGGGCACTTTGGTTTGTATCGTCTATATCTTTGTATATTTGTGCTTGTAGCTTGTGATTTGTAGCTGTGAAGTGTTTGTGTCTCACACCTGTACTTATAAGTTTTGTGAAGGTGGACGGACAACTTTATAAACTGTTGGGCTACCGGCCAAATCTTGTTGGCCGCAACACACATATATATACATGCATAGACACACACACATGCATATATACATATATTATGACCATGACCTTTTAGTTCATACGTCCTTTTTATCGAAAAAATATAATTTATTATGGATTTATGATACAATTTTAAAATCCAATTTTTCAATTTTGAAAGATTATTTGTTAACAGTTATTTTGTTATATACTTTTATTTAGATACATAATTTCACAATTCAAAATGGCTTTCAAAACCATGAAAATATAATTCCAAACTTGATTTTATATCTTACAAAGCAGTTCATATAAACCTTTTAAAATTGGCTCTCTTGATAATTGCCAAAACCGATAAACTCAACTCCTGATGAACAATGCTACAAAACTCCCTAGCTAGATATCTCAAGATTAGGTATACTAAATGTTTGGCATATCAAGTAAATACAAAAACATTTCTTTTATTGAAGATTAAGGGTGCGTTCGCAGACTTCAACTCGCCAAAATTAAAAAGGGCCAACTGAGGCAAAAGCACTGTTCAACTAAAGTGTCTCGTATTGGACATTGGGTCTTGACACGTTCGACGTGTCAGGTCCTTATGTTTCAATACGAACAGCTGTTTTTCCACCTATATAATGCCCACCTCCATTCCCTTCCTCCACCATTCCAAACCTTAAATACAAAGCCATTTTTAGCCTTTTCCGATCACTGATCGAGGTAATTTCTTTTCTAACTTTGTTTATTTTACAATTCTGTACATTATGTATTTTTTTACTTTTTTTTGAATTTTGGAACGTCAATCTCCTCCACCGAATCTTCGACTCGAACTGTTGTCGATTGGAATGCTTAAAAAAATTAGCTTTCATTGATATATGGTCGACACGAATAGACAATCGTGCTAACGAGTTGACAATTGGTACGAAGATGTTGCAGCCAAGTTCAACAAGCAATTAGGTACTGTTGGCGTCAAAAATGGTCACACATCTGATTATGTGAAAGCATCAATATCCAATCCAATCACAAAAATATGAAGAGAAATAAATGAATAATAAAATTAAAACAATAAGAAAGCAAGTAAAGAGATACAGATTTATAGTAGTTCGGCTAACTCCAGCCTACGTCCACTTCAAAGATTTTCCTCTTATTAATTTATATTACTGATTATAGTTACAATCCGTGAAATCCAAGAATAAAAATGGCAGAGTATTGCATGGTTAAAAGAAGATCTCTTTGCTAATGTCATGCCTACTGTATTTATAGGTGAAGCCTTGCATGAAACCGATTAAAATTTTGCCAAAAGAACCTCCAGAGCCAAACTACCCGACCCACAAAATTTGTGGTTGACCGCACACCATCAAAACGATCGATGTCGATCATTTTGTTGGTTCCTTTGGGCATGCGATCGATATGGCGGGTCCCCTGTGTCCTTTACTTGCTGGTTCTGAAGTTGTTTCGTCGATCACCCTTGTGGTTGTTGAGTTATTGATCGATCATCCTTGATTTGTACTGTCAATCCAAGCGATCTGTATCCTTATCGATTCACACTGATCCATGATGAGATTTTCCATATTCGATCCATATTGGGGATGGATCATAGTCGATCCATTTTAGAGATGGATCATAGCCGATCCACAATGGAGATGTTCCATATTCGATCCATTTTGAAGATGGATCATAACTGATCCATAACATAGAACGATCGTACCCGATCGTTTTTTCAGTTGACGTATGAAATTCATACTTAGCCAATTTTAGATTGATATCCGTCCAAATTCATTCAACTATCGTCCATAGTCTTGTCCATAATCGATCTTCAATCATGTTAATCATCCATTCGCGCTTTCTGCCTTGATGATCATGGAGTCTGTTGGATTAAATCCGCATGTGTGCGCCTTACCACAAGACGGGTTGACACTTTGTCTCCCAAAACATGCATTGCTATAGAAGACGTGTTTTGAATTGCTATAAATCCAAAATCCATCGATAGCCATATTATCAAATTCGAATCCAATCCAAATCCATGATCTTTCCCGATCGTTAGTAAAATCTATGACCATTCCAAGTCGATATCCAACTCTGTATCCATTACAAATCCGCCATCACTCTGGATTGTTTTATCCAATTTCATATCCATCCAAAGCCTGCCGTTCGAGGCTGATATCCAAATCTGTGACCTCTTCGAGTCCTTACCGAGCACAATCCATACTCGATGTCCGAGTAAGCCCATCATGTTGCTTTTCGACGAAGCGGCGTTTTTCTTGTACTCTGGTTCACTGTCCTTGAACATTAAGTGGTGTCTTGGTCTTCCTAGACCGATCATAGCCTCTCCGGGGTTTTGTTGAACCACATCCAGTCGCTCTCCGACGAAAGGGGAACAGCGATAAGTCAGTCGATCCTGTCGCTCTACGACGAAGCAACCCACTTCTTGCACTCTGGTCCCTGACTCTCCAGCCATGGACATAAAGCGATCAATTCCCTACTGGCTTCCTTTCTCCGGTCTCGACTCTCCGGTCAAGGGCTTAATCCATGTACAAGTCCATCATGTCGCTCTCTGGCGAAAGGACTCGCACCTTGTGATCACTGACATGTCTCTCGGGTCGGGACAATAACCACAACCTATTTTATTCATTGCGTTAATGCAGATCAAAAAGGAATTAACAAATAAGAGTTCGTACAACCAAAAGTCCAAAAACTTAATATAAAAAAAAGGTCGGAGGGTGCCTCTTCGAGCACGACGGCTCATCATCATCTCGGAGCATGCATAGGGACCGTCCTCAATCTCGTACATATGTAAGTGACTTAGTCGTTTTATCATATAGTTTATTATTATTATTATTATTATTATTATTATTATTATTATTATTATTATTATGGTCGGAGTCCAAGTCCCGAACTCGGTCATTACCATCACGATCAGTTGATGACGATCCGTGACCCCGATCCAAGGTCATTCATGTTTCCATTCAATGCGGATGGTGACTGTTCCTATTCCACCGCCGTTGTCTGATTCCTCACGTACTGCGGCAGTCTTCCGTTCATGACGTGCTCCTCAATCATATCCTTTAAACGTCTGCATTCATCTATCGTGTGCCCGTTCAATTAGTGGAACAGACAGTACTTTCCAGACATACGCTCTCGCTTCGTAAGATTCCTCTTTGATGGTTTCCAATAGGGGAGTTGCCCCTTGATGTCCAGATAAATCCGTTCTAGGCATCAAATCCGAGTAGGAGGAGAACTTCGACTCCCGCTCTTTCCATTGCCTTTTCGTCCCATCATATCCATTATCCAATTTCCGTTTGCATTTACTATTCATGTTTGCATCTCATGATGATCCTCCGCTTTGCACAACGTTCACCTCCGGTTTGTCGGCTCGTACGTCTTCCTACCGCAAGAACCTTTCTGTTTCATGATAAAGCTCCCTGAGATCCATAGGTGAGTCTCGCGCCAGTGAATCCTTGAAATCCATGCCATCGACAATTCTTGATACTGCTGTCATGAAAACCATAGATGGATCTGACCGATCCACCGATGCCGCCACGGCATTAAATCATGTTAGAAAACTCCTTAGAGACTCTTCGGTCTTCTGTTTCAATGTTGTCAGACTTATCACATTTTTGGGTCCCGAAATGTGAATCCTGAACTGCCTCATAAATCTTTCGATCAATTTCATCCATGTGCCAATAAAACCACTCTCCAACTGTTTAAACCACAGTGCGGCTCGGTTAGATACAGGGGAAAGCATCGTGCCATGACTTCCTTCGATGTATCTAGTACTTCCATGTCTCATATATATCTCTCATATGCGTAGTTGGGTCCGACCTTCCGTCATATACTTCTAGTGTTTGGTAGTTAATCTCCATTGAATTCTTAGCATTCCTGATATTAGGAATGAATGAACTTCTATTTACATCCTCCAGATTCTTGTTCACCAATCCTCCACGCATAGCTCGCCAGATCATCTCTGCAAACCTGTCATTGTCATCCACGATAGTCTCCTATCATCGTTTCCAAACTGCTCTCCATGTCCACGAGGGAATTCCAGAACGTACTCCTCCAGACGAGCAACCAAATTCTGATTGGCAAGAAACTGCACACCATCGTCCAACATCGTGCCTGGGATCGATCCAGCCTGACCCTAGGGCATATGCCCCGGAGTCTTGATCGATCGGCACCGATCATGATGGATGGATCAGGGCCGATCGTTCCTTGTTGACCGGGAGGTGCTCCCGGCTGCTTCACTTTGTTCCTTACTCCAACCGCTTCAATTTTATGATCCTGATTCTGGTTTTCAACATCTTCCATTGCTTCAACTTCATGATCCATACTTCCAGCGTTTCTTGCTACTCCAATCCCTTGGTTTTGTGCTCCATCTTATCCAATCTGTCGGAATAGATTTTCTGCACTATCTTCTCCTGTCTCTTCAGCATTCTTTCATGCATAGCATCCATCATCATTTCATCCTTGGTGATGTAGATAGATGTTTGATTAGCTTCAGCTCCGGAGGAAGTCTTCTGACTCCCTCCATGGAGGCTCATTTCCGATAGCACTATTCTTGTTGATTATCTCACCATTGCTTCAAATCTAAGCTCTAGAGCTTTTCCAAACTCTGAATCCAAATTCCAAATCCACGGGAGTTAGCTTTCTCGGTGAAACCACCAAAATGTTGGTGTCAAAAATGACCATCAACACTCACTTATGTGAAAACACCAATATTCAATACAATCACGGAAATATGAAGAGAAATAAATGAAGAACAAAATTAAAACAATAAGAAAGCAAGTAAAAAAAGACACGGATTTATAGCGGTTTAGCTAACTCCGGTCTACGGCCACTTCAAAGATTTTCCTCTTATTAATTTATACTGCTGATTATAGTTATAAATCCGTGAAATCTAAAAATAAAAATGGCAGAGTATAGTCTAGATAGAAGATGGGGTGAAGCCAAAAGATCCATTTGCTAATGTCATGCCTGTTGTATTTATAGGTGAAGCCTTGCATGGATCGAGCTAAAATTTCGCCAGAAGAACCTACAGAGCCAAACGACCCGACCCATAAAATTTGGAGTCGATCGCACACCATCAAAACGATCGATGCCGATCATTTTGTTGGCTCTTTTTAGCATGTGATCATATGGTGGGTCCCTGTGTCCTTGCTGTTTCTGAAGTTGTTTCGTTGATTGCCCTTGTGGTTGTTGAGTTATTGATCAATTATCGTTGATTTGTACTGTCAATCCAAACGATTCGTATCCATATCGATTCACGCCGATCCATAACGAAGATGTTCCATATTCGATCCATATTGGGGATGGATCATAACCGATCGATTTTGGAGATGGATCATAGCTGATCCATAATGGAGATGTTCCATAGTCGATCCACATTGAGGATGGATCATAGCCGATCCATTTTGGAGATGGATCATAGCTGATCCATAATGAAGAACGATCGTACCCGACGTTTTTTCAGTTGAAGTGTGAAATTCATGCTTAGCCAATTTCAGAATGTTATCCATCCGAATTCGTTCGACCATCGTCCATAGTCTTGTCCATAATCGATCTCTAATCCTGGTAACCATCCCTCCAGGCTTTCTGCCTTAATGATCATGAAATCTGTTGGGTTAAATCCGCTTGTGTGCTGCCTTACCAAAAGGCGGGTTAACACGTTCTAATTTCACCGTCATCCAAATAGGATAATATGAAACATGTTTGGATTCCATGGAACGAACTACTATAAACTAAGGAGAGTGTTTGATCGATTGAACAAGATTGCGTTTAAGGAGATGATGAATGATGATAGAATAGCGAATAGCGTATGATGACAGAACCACTTCATGATTTCACTCTTCAAAAGCCATGCGCTTCAAAATTCGAACGAGTGGACGGAATGTAAGACGACATAATAAACAAAGATGGGTGCGTTTACAACCATCCCTCCAACACCTTCAGCCCACTTCGACACCCAACTATGCTCCAGTGTTCTTAATAGAATAGCGAATGAGTTACTTTCCAAACACCCCCCCCCCCCCCCCAAAACCCCACCACCACTACTCCACATCGGACATTCGATGCCTCTTCATTGTATTGGGAAAGACAATGAAGATCCTATACTTTGAGAGATGATGATTTAAATTACGACTTGTTTAAACAAATTGTTGAACATTACCTCAAAATTCAATAGTCTCTCGACAACTATCAGGAGTGGGAGTTTGCTACAATATTTGTGCACAAGCCTACAAATTATCAATTGGTTTGTTCTACGTTGAACAAGATGAATGAATTTAGATGTATGTTGAACTGGATCGTCCAGCAATTTAGAACGAAAAAGACGTTATGTGCTATTATTTTCAAATGTATCTTTTTAGTGAAATGTACCGTTTTTGCATTTCATACATAATTTATAATTTAATATCAATTATTAATGTCTATTCAAAAATACTTAAAACAATTTAAAACAAATACAAATACAAATTTATACAAACAATTATTCTTCTTTCGCTATCTGTTTCTCAGCAGAAAAAAGCATTCCTCTTTCGCTAAACTTTCCGTTCATACCAGTTCATAATACCTCCTTCAACAGTCCCATTCGCTTTGAACAAAACGCATACCAAGTAACTTCTGATCTTAAAAACCCTCAACTTGAACACACATATTATAAGAAATTGACTCTTTTCCAATTTAGCTGGTTTAATATATAAAATAAGAAAGAAAAAACTTGGTTTATTGTTTAAATTTAAACGAAATACCTATAAGTGTTTTCCTTTCATTGGAAAACAACTTTTAAATCAATAAACTCAAATAAAATTGAAAGTTTAAAGAATAAGAACCTTTTTTCCCAGGGAGTTGTTGGCCATCCTTCACATAAAACTCGCGAATATCGATTCCAATCTTTCCATGCCAGCTCCGAACAGATACCTTTCTATTTTTCGACAGCTAGAGCAGATACGAAAATATGAAAAGCAAACAAAATATTTCCTTTTTCAATTAAAATTCAACAGAGAAGCAAAGTAGGGTTTTTGGCAATGTGGAATTTGAGGATTTCTAACCTCGCAGACGGTGATGCCGTTTTCATCAGGATCGGGTCTGGCGAACTTGTTTGAATCGCCGCCACTGGCGGTCGACGAGTCGTCAGTTCTTTTCTTGCCTTTTCTCCACATTTCAGTCCGTAATACTGTATCCTGTGGTTAAACGTAAAAACGAATTTTGGTTAGGTTGAAACTTGAAAAGAACGGCTAATATTATAATCACCCGCTATTCTACCTTTTTTCTCACCTAACAGTGTTCCACTTCCGTCTTTCCTTTTCTTAATTTTCAAAGAAATCATTCTTTTATCTTCTTCTTTAGAATGTAACCATAAACCATGATCATAAACTCAAATCTCATCAACTTCTATCTTTGTTAAATAAATTTCTACTAGGTCAAAATGTAATCAAAAATTATAGTTAATTTGATAATTTTAAAACATTGACATAGTAGTATGTTAGACGAGTTCATTTGAAATCTCTTCCAACTAATAACAATTGAAGATATGACAATAATGATCTATAAATAAGCAATATTTCTAAGTTGATAAATAAATTTGAAGTATGATTATATGTCTAAGTCTTAAAAATTTATATCTGAGTTAACAACAATGGTGGATGTTTGAAGTGTTATTTTAATATATATTTTTAGTATTTTTTAGTTGACATTATAAAGTGTGTTAAGGGGTGTATATAGTACAACCAAAAGGAAAATAATTGTTCATTCCGACTTGATTTGTTACCTAACGGATCAGAAGGATCAAAATTCAACCCTTCAAAACTCGAAAATCCAGTAGGTCGAGCTTCTTGTTTTGGAATCCAAGTTTGTCATATCTGAATCCGTAATACATTTTACATCCAATAACCTTCGACCTATGTATCTAACTCGTGACCTACGTGATCCAAACAATATATGCAAAAACACAGTTGAACACGTCTTTCAATGATCCATTTTCAATTGATTTTGGACCATGCCACAAGAATAATTTAATTATGAGGGGGTGCGATAATCTTTAATTTAGTATTGTAAATTAAAGAATACTTTCAAAACTGTATAAAGCAATATATCACGTTCCTGGAAATTCACTTTCACATCTTACTTTATTACTCATGGATGATTTGTTATGATTTGTTGCACATCAGACTCTATATGATTTTATTTCTCAAATATTGTTGAAATATCGATTCGATGTATATTTGCCATGTATCGATGATGTCAAATTGTGATGCAAATATTAGCGGAAACAACTCGATAACGTCATCTTATAAAAAGGTTCCATAAATTTTTCGTACTACAACAAAATGCTAGAGATTTGAAAAATCTTCATATTGCATTATTATTGATCTCACAATTGTTTCAAGTGTTAAAAAGATAGTCTTTACTTATTTCGTTATTTCAACGCTTTATGGAGCTCTCTAACAAACATATTAATGTTGCAACAACATTACTTGATTCGTCCTAATATTCATATCAATTGTATGATGTGTATAACAACTATTTAAACTCAAATATTGTTAAAATGATAAATATCAAGAAAAACAAAGATATGAAATATTTAGCGAAATTGACGTTCCTATGGTTAATAAATTGTTTGAAACAAATATATTACTTGACGAATAAGTGTACGAATTCTTCACCATGGAAAATACGGATCACGCCATTAATTGTTTAAATTGGTGTCGTGATGATTGATGAACTGAAGGTTCAACTTAGTAGAAAATTTTGTACACAGGATCTGGGCATTGTGATGAACTGTTTGAAATGTAGATTGTTAGGGATAGAAAGGAAGAATTAAGACTCTCACAAAAACAATATATAGAGAAAATTCTAACTTAATATGAAATGAGGAAGGCGATCAAGGGACAGAAGGAAACTAGTCATATGCTAATGTTTTTGGTAGTTTAACGTATGTACCGTGGTTTACAAAATTTCGCTACTAATGCGCAGTGAAAGCAAATCATGATTTCAACTATTTTTATGTTCATGAAACTTCTACAAATAACTCATAGTACGTAATATTCTTGTACATTACCGTACAACATTAAACATGGAATTTTCTAATGACTACTTAAGTGTTAAGGCTTATGGTTTGATTTGTTACTTGAGGTCTTGGGTTTGCTTCCATAAGTATACATTAAGAACCAATACCTTTTTTCAAAAAGATAGGAAACATGGAATTTAGAAAATTAAATATAAACAAAACAGGGATAAATGAAATTTTATTCCCAAGCTCATATATTACGAGGACGGTTGCATGAATTTCTTGAAGATCCCATTAGTACTAAACATGTTGAGCTCCTAGTGTTCCGCCTCATCTCACTTAATCAAATTAGAGAGCTTCTCAATAAAAAAATTGGAAACATATAGAATAAAATATGCGTGATTCCTCCTTTTATCACATATCGTTATTGAAGAAATCCTTTTCTGTTGGCTAATTGAATAAGTTTGTGTGATTTTAAGCTTTCAAAACCATATTCCTTTTTAGTATTCTTTTTCTAGAGATGAAATAAATGAATGGAACCAGCGTTAAAAATTAGCTTACTTGGCCAAAATATGCTAGAGTGTTTACCATGATGTTACAAACTCGACGTTTTTATGAGTTTGATTGAATCAACTTTTACATGTTGGTTTGTACGTCAAAGACTCGCTCAAATTTCAATTCCAATGTATATATGACACATTTTAAATAGTTGTGATTTCTTATAGGACAATGTAACTTGTTATTTAATTATAGTATGTGCCATTAATTCACATTAATCCACTTAAAGAAAAAAAGGACTAAAAATTCATCTAAAGCAAAAAAAGACTCAAAAAAGGAAACTCTTACCAGTTCTAAAAATACTTACAGACAAGCCACCGTCATGTTACATTTTTCTAAATCTTACATTCTCAGCTTTTGTCTTTTGATATCTGTTTGGAGGAGTGGTTGCAGCTACTTTAGTACACTAAACAAGACCATGTCAAGGGTGGTCATGGGTGATTAAAGGATCGGAGCCTGGTATATCCCATGAATCTAGAACCTGCTTTTCATTTTCACTTTTACTAGTTTTTTGCTTGACCTTTTGCACGAGTATTTTGCACTATTTGTTAATTAAATCACACATAGCACCAATTTTTCCTAATTCAAATACTCCCGTTTTCTTGTTGAATTTGCAACTCAGATCAATGATTTATATATTGATTTTTGAAGTACCGGTTGATCGGATAATTGGGTAATTTAACTTTAATTGATCCAATACCACACGTACTTATTATATTCACATTCAAAGAACAAATGGTCTTTATTTTCTTAAGCTCTGCTAGAAAGCACACACTGATTGGTTGGTAATAGGCATTCCCTAATTAACCAGTTTGTTCATGAATGGGAGTTGGTTTGTAAATATCTCTGAACAAATGTAACTTTATTTTGGGATTAGCTTTGCTATCCCAAACAAAGCTATACCACTGAACTTTGTTTGTATATGTTTTAATTGCCTCCCGTGTATCCTTAGATGCAAATTTACCAATATCATTAGTGTCGCAATGCAAGAAATCTTCATGATGGTTGTTGTATATTTTGATTTGATTAATTTCATGGTTTGTTCGCCTTGTTTGTTGTAATGTATCTAATTACCATGCACCATCTTGTACAACGTGACTAACAATTAGAAACTCACCACCCATGTGTGCTAAGGAATTATACCCTAACTTATGAATTAGTCCTGCTCCATTCAACCATGGATCATACTAGAGGCTAGTGTCTCTACCATTCACAATCTTCCTATCAAATAAATTTAATGCTTTTTGTCCCGCTCTCAACATGTTTTTCAAAGTACTTGACATTTGACTAGTCATTAGCATCTCCTATATGTTATTAGACAATGTGTACTTATTGATGAGCCAGTTTGACCATATGGACTTTTCACTTAAATGTTTCCATAGTCTTTTTAAACAGTACACTTCATTCATGTTCAGACCAAGACCCCTTTCTTTTTAGGAGATGTAACCATATCCTATGGTATCTTATTTCTTTTAATAGACCCACAAGAATTTACCCAATAATTGGTTTACAATCTCAATCACATTGGCTAAAATTTTAAAATTTTGCACCCAATAACTGATAATGGGGTATGTAACCACTTTGATCAATATAAATTTCCCAGACATGCTAAGTGATGGAACTGGCATAGCACACTACGGGTTAAATAGGTGAATTAAAAAAAATAGATCTTATTAGGCTTATGAAGTCAAAATTGATTCAGCTTCAATCTAAATAATTCAAATAAAAATTTTATTTTATTTAATTAATTTATATAAACGTTTGATTATATGCATGTGTGTGTGTGTGTCTGTTTGTAATTTATGAAGTGTATATGTGTATCAAATGCACATATATGTGCAAGTGTACGTGCAATATATAAATATATACATGGTTTAATGTGTCAGTATATAAGTGATGGGGTTACATCGCAACAGATACATTGACCCTTTATATGAACATTGTTGTCCAAAACAATTATATATATATATATAACAATTAAATTTCATATATTTTATTTTTGTAATAAAATAAATTTATTTGAATAAGTTAATAGTTTTAAAATTCATAATCCATTGTTCAAAATACGTGATTTGTTTAATTAGTAAAACAATTTAAAAATGGCTGGAACTATAGATTTGAATTAAAAATTTATATATTATATATAAAATTAAATAAAAGATATCATAAATACAAACAAAAAAGTTATTTTGAATAAATTAATAACTTTCAAATTCAAATTCATTTTCATAATTTCTAATTTGTTTAATTAGCAAAACAGTTTAAAAACAAATCTAGATCTATATATTTAAATTAATATATATTATAATTAAATAAAAATATCATAATTATATTTATATCATTTTTGAAAATATGTGATATCCCGGAATTCTAGACATCTGTAATTGATAAATAATTGGGTTAATTAATAGGATATTGATTTATAAATTGAACAAATAAATATGATGATAAATATATATACTTAGATAAATATTTATTTGATATTCTTCTAGTATAATTATTTAAAATTTGCAAAATCATTATTTTCAAAAAAATGTAATGTGTGTTTGTTTAAATATATATATGAGTAAATTTAAATTTAATTTGAAATTGACATTGAAAATTCAAAGATAAATATCTTAAAATAAACTAGATATAAAAAAAATATGGATATCTTAAAGAAAGCATTTATTTGTTTAGAAATGTATTTATTAATTAAGATAAAAGCTTTTAAAATAATTTAAAAATAATATAAGTAAAATAATACAAGTGTAGCTTTTAAAAAACCATGCTAAGTATATGTGTAAAGTAATTAGCCTTTAATATGACAAGTGTCAAGATTTATTTCTTATTTTCTTTAATTTTAATAAATTCTAATTTTCATTATATAAACATACTTCATTCATCTTCCCATTTTTTCATCTTCTCAACTTCTAAAAAATATATATACATATACAGAGTTTTAAACATTTCAAGAAAAAATTTCAAACTTCTTACCCAATTACTGTTAGACTTAGAATTTAAAACAATATGAGTTTGTGAAATCATAATTCAAGTTATAAAAACATAATACACTTTCTTTTATATTTGTTAAAAATCAATTTATATGCACATAAGACAATAATTGCTTTCCCATTTGTAAGCTTTATAACACATGAATTAACAAGTGTATAACACGTAATAAAATTTGTAACAAGTGTCATTAGTTCTCTTATTTTTAAAACAATAATTTAAAAAAAAATTAAAACAAGTTATATATATCACTATTCCCCTCAATTCTCATTTTCTCCTTTTAAAAACCAAAATTTAGCAAACTTAAGAACTTAAAACCTGTAATGGAAATCAAAACAAACTTGATCAAGCAACTAATCAAATTCTTCAACCCGAAGCAAACAGATCTACAAAGCAAATCAGTTTTAAGAGAAAAAAAGAAGAATCAAAGACAAACTTGGAAACCAAAACCAAAGAAAGGAATAAAATCAACAACACTTTCAAGTTTCGACTTTCAACCTGAAGCAATTCAAGATCAATTCATCGTTAAGTGATTAAGTTGCAGTTCTAAGATAAGCCAGCTCCAGATCAAATTCTTCCCTGTTCCTCTGTTTAACATATATCAGTGAGTAAACTTGAATCTCAAAGCTTAATCTGTTTATATATGAGTTTGCATGAGATGATATTTGAAATTTTGATAAGTAGTACATTTTGCAGGTTTGTTTAGAGATGGTTGCATATATATATATATATATATATATATATATATATATGAGTGTGAGTATGGATGCATGTCTTTGTATTTGTATTATCTCTGTTTACTGACACAAATCTAAATAAAAAAATCAATAACTCGTTATATAAAAACTTCTATGTTAGGATCTTTGAAAGGAAGTTGTTTGTAATGGTTAACAATATATTCAAGTATACACTTGAGGTAAGTATGATAAAAATTAAAACTTACAGTGGTAAGTCAATTCAAATCAAAAAATTAAGTAGTTAAATCTCGAGTTTTGAATATATGATTTGAATCGATTTTGGATAACATGATTTTTGATATAAGTATCATAATTTTTAAGGTTGTGGATTATGAGAAATGTCGTGATGAATGGGAGGAAGTTTATGGGCAATTTTCGGTGAGGCAATCAACGAGGGAGGTCGGTGTTTGGCTTGAAGGTGGCCGCGGAGGAGAGTAGCTGGCGAAAATTGGTGCGGCATTTTTCTAAGCGGTGAGATGGTCGGACGGGAATGAACTAGGGTTTTTGGAGGTTGTACTGTCGCGACTAAAGGGGAGGTAATCTCGTCTAATTTGAAGCATCGAGTTCAATTGCGAGGGTTAGGATGGTTACGTTGGTCGATGACGAGGTTGAGGTCTGAAGGGTGAAGTTTCCAATCGCCTTGATCGTCGGCGGTAGGTGTTTGGGTCAATCGTGTTTCTAATGCCTGTTGCTTTGAGGAGTTCGATTTCGAATCTCTGGTGATTCGACGTAGCTGAACGATCGGGTCGTTTGTGTGGGTGGTCGATCTAAGGGTGGTCACGGCATGGATCATCGATGGTCGGAGTTTGGGGGCATGTGCACGCGTGTGCACATATATCTAGTGTGGGTTGAAGTTTGGGATGATGGCTTCGTCTCGAGTTCGAATTCGCGTATCTCCGTGTTTGGCTCGAAGCAGTAGGGGCGAGAGAGTTAGTGAGTGTTTAGCCCAGATTTTTTTTAATTTTCTTTTTAAACTTAAACTAAATCTGGTAAAGAAATGGAAAGTGGGATTTCCTTGGGATTTTGAAGAGTTTGCTCGGGTTTTCACCCGAGTTTTTGTGGCTATGGCCTGGGTTTTTTTTAGGGGCTCGTGTGTTAAATGTGATTTCCAGGCCTATATTACTTTATCAGTTTTATAAGTATAGAGATAGTGAAAGGTTTTTAAACTCAATGAAAACAGGTTTTTATATTTTTAAGTATGATTTAAGTTCCAAAGCAAGGCATTTAAACAAGTTTTAAAGATTTATTAAATAAATTTGAAAGGGGTTTTCAAAGATTTAAAGGTTAAATTAAATGTTTGAATTGTTTTGTTTAAAGTAGAATCATATTTCAAATATAATTGCTAAAACTAGTTTTAATAAAGTAAATGATCCGAGGAAGTATTTAATGTAAATACAAGTTATTCTTAATTAAGTAAGTTGATATAATTAAGAATAATTAACTAATGAATAATTAAAGCTTAATTACTTATAATTAAAGATAATTACGTGGTGGCTGGTAAAAAAATACCATTCCGAGGATGAGATCAAGGAAATTGTTATCAACACATATTGGCCATATGCGACTTCGACATGAAATTTATTTATGTGGTGGCTGGTTGGGAAGGAATAAAAAAAAAATAAAGATAATTACTTATGGGAGTAATTAGTTGATAATTACTTATGGGATTAATTAGTGGATAATTACTTATGAGAGTAAATAAATGGAAGTGATTAAGGATAAATCACTTGATGTTACTAATTAAAGGATTAATTGATATAATTGATTTGAAGGTTAATTAATTAAAGAGTTAATTAATTTATTGAAGGATTAAGGTTCATTAATTAAAAGAAAGTAATTAATTAAAGAAGTAATTAAGGAGCATTAAGTAATATAAATTAATGATGCAATTAAGGATTGATTAATTAAGATTAATTGATCAATAATAAGTAATTAAAGAGTAATTAATTTATGTAATTAATTAAGGATTAATGTAATTAATGAAGAAATTAAAGGTTAATTTCTGTAAATGGTGAAGCATAATTAATTTACGAAATTAATTAAAGGTAAATTACTTGAATGTAATTAAAGGATGATTGGTCAAGAATGATTAATTAAGATGGAAATTAAAAATGGTTAATTAATTGGTTTATAATTAATGAATGGTTATATAAGCCAGGATTTATAGAATGGAGTAATTAATTTAATTCAGAGCTATATAAACTCTTGGAATACTTATTTTAGAATTGCCATCCAACTTTAAAGTTGAATTGTGGTTCACTTAAATAACTTGGGCTACGATGGTATTTAAATTCGAAGAGACCAGAGTCGGGTATTAGTAAATACCTGAAAACCACTTCGATTCTTTACAAATTGATATGTGGAATCAATAGGTTGTAATGGAATGATTTAAGTGAATCGAGATAATCTAAGTTCTGGCACTTAGAAATTAGTGTGTGAAATAAGTAATGCCTATTGCAACTTGTGAAGTGAAAATTGATATAAGTTACCCGGGTTTATATGAGTTGTATACTTTTGTATTCCATGTTAGATGGGTTTACTCACGCTGGTTTCCAGCCTGACCCGGGTGTTACTTTGATGTAATGCTCGGGTCAGACCGAGTATTACAGATTTTCAGGTAAGGACGTTCTGGAGCTCAGGAGGCAAGCTGGATGACATGAACGTATGGAGAGAATTCCGCTGTGTATATTATTTATCTGGGACAAGTTATTTCAAATGTCCGGTGATTGGTAATGGTTGTAACTCTGATGTATAAAATATAAGTGTACTGATACAGTTCTTCTTTGTAAAACTATTATTTATGTGATATTATATTTTGATCCGCTGCGAATGTGAGGTTTCTGTGTTTTGGTGTTTCTGTTTTCTTCTTTTTCTTCTATCTCTTCTTCTTTTACATAACTATCTAGAATTTTCGGGATCGGGTTTGCTACATTACAGCGTGATAGGGGGTTCTCGCTTTGCGTTAGGTGGCGAACGGGAGACTCTTACCCCTACATGCCCTCGGAGGTAGTATAAGGCCTTGCGGTGTTGGTTTGCTAGGTGCTTACAATCAGGAGGCTGGCCGTAAAAGCAAACCCATGGTATCACTGTGAGCTACGGCGGGGCTGGGATGGTTGCAAAGCCTACCGGTCGAGTGAGCCGCTGTCGATGGTTGCAAAGCCTAGATCGTCACAGTTGGTATCAAAGCTGAAGGTTAAGCGAGAACCTTGGCTCTGGTGGGAAATACTCATTAAGGATAGGGTCAATGGTACCCTAGAATGAGTTGATTGTGTGTGTGTGTGTGTGTGTGTGTGTGTTTGTGTGTGTGTATGAGAGCGTACTTGTTATTTTCTTATATAAAGATTTCAAATGATTTCATAAGAATATATTTTGATATATATAAAGCAATATTTCTGTCTAATAAAAATTAAGGTAATTGGTTGTTAAATTATTAGAATTAAATTAAGTGGTAATAGAAATACAACCAAATTGAAATAAAATAAAGATAAGTTTGAAATGGATTCAAACTGAAATTAAAATCTTGAATTTGGAAAATAATTTCAGAAAAAGATAACAATTGATTGGTTTCCTTGGTTATTATCATTGTTGTGTTTAATAATGAGATGTGTAGTAATGAGTAAGCAAAAATGAAATGTTTTAAGGGGGTAACCTTTAAATAAGTATGACATGTAATTTGAAGTGGGTTTCAAACTGTGAAGTTCTAAATTCTAAATTTAAACATTTGAATTGGTTTCAAAATGTTAAAGGAAATAATATTATTCAAACTATTTTGAATATGATCTTATTTTAAAATAAGAGATGTTATTTAATATATTCGAATGAAAGGGTCCTATTTCGAATAAGGGATGTTTGAAATTTTAATGGAATTTGTTTTGAATTAAAAATCAAAGGTGGTCTAAAATTTAAGGATAACTTGGTGTGTAAAATCATATTATTCAAACTATTTTGAATATAATCTTATTTTAAAACAAGAAGTTGTTTGTAAACTTTAAAAGAATTTGTTTTGAATTAAAACCAAGGGTGGTTTAATTTTTAAAATTCGGCTTGGTGGTCCAAGAAGAAAATATGTATATATGTAAGGAATATACATAATATTAAAGATGGTTTGAAATAAACTCTAAACGTTGAGTTTTAAATTTGGAATGAGATGTGAAAACCCAAAGTGATAAGTTTTTGAACTTATAGATGGGAAAGTAATTTGAAATTTGAATGGGAATTCAAATTATGTAAATTTGTTTGAATTAAGTAAATTGAATTTAACCTAGAGAAAGTTAAATAAGTTTGAATGGACAACCTGATTTGGAAATTTCAATATGAAACTGGAATTTAACTTGGGAAGTTAAATGGTTAATTTGAATTGGGAGTTTGGGTGATCTCAAATGGGTTTGAGATCTGAAAATTGAATAAGGATGGACGTTTTAGAATAAATTGGAGGATATCACACTATTGTTATTAATAATATTTAAATTGTGAATTGGATTTTTTAAATAAATGAAAGAAATGGGGTGTGGTAATGTATCCATTATCAAGATAAAATGGAATCATTTTGGATTTAAGATTTGAATGTTTAAGATAAAACTTCAAAGGTTTGGTTTCAAATTTGAAATTTGATGATAAATTGAATTTCAAAGATTTAGTTGTTTAAAAAGGATTTGAATTATTATTTAAACTTTGAAATAGGTTAAAAATGGAATTTGGATTCAGAATTAAATGGTTTAAAGTTATAAGTTGATTTGATTTAAAGGATTAAATCAACATTTGAAAATCTAACTCGAATTTATATAATTCGAGATGGTTTAAAGTTGGGATTTAAATTAAATTTGTTCAAATTGAATTTGATTTAAATTAAGTGAAATTGTGATTGAAGATGGATAAGTTTAAAAATTGAAATGGATAATTTTGAATTGGATTAACTTGAAATGTTTTGAAATTGAAATGGGTTCAATTTGATATTAGGCCAAATTGATTTGAATTTGGAAAGAATTGAGATTAATTCAACTTGAATTGGAGATAAATGAAGTTCAAGGGAAATTGAAGTTATTTAAATTGGAACCGAGTCAATTTAAATGGAAGTGGAAATTTAAATTGAATTGATTGGAAATGGAGGTTGAGAATTGAACAGTTTGACCTTGGACTATTTTTAAAATAAATTGTTTTAGTACAAATCTATTTTTTCAAACTATTTACTATACAACTTTTCTTTTTAAACCTAAAACTATCTTATACTTGTTTTACAATTATTTTTGGAACTATTTAACAATTTTTCAACTATTTTATAAACTAATTACTGTTTTTCAACTACTTTATAACTAATTACTATTTTATAGCTATTTTGCAATTATCTAAATTTCTATAACTATTTGACTATTTTTCAACTATTTTATAATTACTTTACTATTTTGCAGTTATTTTACAAACTAATAATTATTTTTCAATTACTTATATATTTTTAACATTTCAATCTATTTTCTAAATTTAAACCGGACAGAGTTTAAACTGTTTATGGTTGAATACCCAATTGACATAAGAATAGAGGTGATAATCCAAATCGGATTGAAGCAATTATGAATAAGTGAATGAAAATTAAAGTGAATGTGAATAGAAAAGAATTGATTTGGCTAATAATCAATGAGATAAATATGTAGGATGTACGTATATTATTCTATTCGCATAGTGATTTGATCTAGATTCGAGCACGGAATTTCGAGATAATTATGTCGATCCGAGTTGGGATTTTTCATTCGATTTTCGACGGCGAACCTGGATATGGATTGTTGATTGGTTCTGGATATTCTCTATCATAGTTATGAATATGCAAGGAGAATGACGGTTTCTGATCAAGAAACCAGATCTGAGTCCGCACTAGGAAGTCGGGTGGACGATACTAGTTCGAAAGTGAAATTGTGTGATCGAGTGAGCGATCAGATTGGTATAGCGTATGGATGATATGTGTGCATCGTACAGATTGGAATGAAATTGATAATGAAAGTTTGTGGACAAGAACTGTAAAATGGTTTTTGAAGTGGAATATATATTTTGTGTAATATATGATGAAATAAACAGAAATTGGATATTTCTATGGAAGAAATTTACTTTATGGAAGTAAATAATATGGTTAATGGCTTTATAGAGTAATCAATTTTTAATATTTTATTTGGAATGAACAAAGTTATATATCTTTATTATATAAGATAAATGTCCCTTTGTGAATTTATAGCCAGAAGAAAGGGTTTTGGAAATATTTAAAGTATATAAAGAGGTTTTATACAAGTTTGAAATGATTCAAAGATTTTTCAAGGTTACATATACCTATATATATATATATATATATATATATATAAAGGATCGCATGAGGATTTTGGGGAAAGGTTTTTGGAACCTTTAGATTTGGAAAGGCTTTTTGATTTTTGGGTAAAATCAATTTTGGAATGTGGAAAGCCTAGTTTGAGAATTATCGATTTTGGGATAATTGATTTTGAGAAAGGAAATTTATATGGATTCATACTAGGTGTATGATTTGGAAGATACTATATGTATATAGTATAAAGTGTTTTGAAATGGCTCTAGAGAAAAAGGCGCTCCCTTGGATGAACTTCTCAGGAGTACCATAGATTGGTACTGCCTTGAGCCTCTAATGTGGAGGTTCTAAAGTTGATCCTGTGAGGAGTCCGGACAAACTAGTTCCTGAGGATTATTGGGTAGCGTAAGTCAAGAGCGCTGATGCCTACAGAGGCATTTGGATTATGCTGTGACGACAGTGTAACTCGATGTCGCTGCGATCTACTGTGTGGACCAAGCGGAAATCATGTGGAGGTGAGTGTCAGAGGTCTACACTTGATTTTGCTGGGATGACAACGTAACATCGGTAGACTGCGATCTATGGTCAAGTGGAGTGGAGAAATTTCATTCTTTTGGCAGCGAAATTCGAGGGCGCTGAGGCCTACAGTTATATGGGTTTTTGCTGTGATAGCAACGTAACCCCAGTTGTAACTGCGATCTGTAGCGGATTCCATGGTGTAATCGAGGGGCGCGGAGGCCTACAGTTATCTATGGATTTTGTCGGGAAGGCAACGTAACCATCGAGTTAACTGTGACCATGGATGAGGGTGATGATTTCCAGAGCACTCTCACCAAAGATATTTCTCAATTTTCAAAAATGTTTTCTGTATTTTAAATAAAATTATTTTCCAAAATTATTTTCACTGGATGTTGAAGATGGGTTTACTAAGTACTTATGGATTTTCAGTCCTACGCCTGATCAACGTATGACCGAATTTCTGTGAGAACGAGGACAGACTTATTATAACATCGAGTTATAAAAAGTATTTTTATAAAACTATTTTGGCAGTATTACAGATTTTAAAAGTGTTTTAAAATGATCAAAGAATATTTTAACCGGTTTTAAAATATTTAATAAATTCTGGCTTGAATAAGTTAATAGTTTTAAAATTCATAATCCATTGTTCAAAATACGTGATTTGTTTAATTAGTAAAACAATTTAAAAATGGCTGGAACTATAGATTTGAATTAAAAATTTATGTATTATATATAAAATTAAATAAAAGATATCATAAATACAAACAAAAAAGTTATTTTGAATAAATTAATAACTTTCAAATTCAAATTCATTTTCATAATTTCTAATTTGTTTAATTAGCAAAACAGTTTAAAAACAAATCTAGATCTATATATTTAAATTAATATATATTATAATTAAATAAAAATATCATAATTATATTTATATCATTTTTGAAAATATGTGATATCCCGGAATTCTAGACATCTGTAATTGATAAATAATTGGGTTAATTAATAGGATATTGATTTATAAATTGAACAAATAAATATGATGATAAATATATATACTTAGATAAATATTTATTTGATATTCTTCTAGTATAATTATTTAAAATTTGCAAAATCATTATTTTCAAAAAAATGTAATGTGTGTTTGTTTAAATATATATATGAGTAAATTTAAATTTAATTTGAAATTGACATTGAAAATTCAAAGATAAATATCTTAAAATAAACTAGATATAAAAAAAATATGGATATCTTAAAGAAAGCATTTATTTGTTTAGAAATGTATTTATTAATTAAGATAAAAGCTTTTAAAATAATTTAAAAATAATATAAGTAAAATAATACAAGTGTAGCTTTTAAAAAACCATGCTAAGTATATGTGTAAAGTAATTAGCCTTTAATATGACAAGTGTCAAGATTATTTCTTATTTTCTTTAATTTTAATAAATTCTAATTTTCATTATATAAACATACTTCAATCATCTTCCCATTTTTTCATCTTCTCAACTTCTAAAAAAAAAATATACATATACAGAGTTTAAACATTTCAAGAAAAAATTTCAAACTTCTTACCCAATTACTGTTAGACTTAGAATTTAAAACAATATGAGTTTGTGAAATCATAATTCAAGTTATAAAAACATAATACATTTTCTTTTATATTTGTTAAAAATCAATATATATGCACATAAGAAAATAATTGCTTTCACATTTGTAAGATTTATAACACATGAATTAACAAGTGTATAACATGTAATAAAATTTGTAACAAGTGTCATTAGTTCTCTTATTTTTAAAACAATAATTTAAAAAAAAAAAACAAGTTATATATATCATTATTCCCCTCAATTCTCATTCTCTCCTTTTAAAAACCAAAATTTAGCAAACTTAAAACCTGTAATGGAAATCAAAACAAACTTGATCAAGCAACTAATCAAATTCTTAAACCTGAAGCAAACAGATCTACAAGGCAAATCAGTTTTAAGAGAAAAAAAGAAGAATCAAAGACAAACTTGGAAACCAAAACCAAAGAAAGGAATAAAATCAACAACACTTTCAAGTTTCGACTTTCAACCTGAAGCAATTCATGATCAATTCATCATTAGGTGATTAAGTTGTAGTTCTAAGATAAGCCAGCTCCAGATTAAATTCTTCCCTGTTCCTCTGTTTAACATATATCAGTGAGTAAAGTTGAATCTCAAAGCTTAATCTGTTTATATATGAGTTTGCATGAGATGATCTTTGAAATTTTGATAAGTAGTACATTTTGCAGGTTTGTTTAGAGATGGTTGCATATGCATATATATATATATATATATATGAATGTGAGTATGGATGCATGTCTCTGTATTTGTATTATCTCTGTTTACTGACACAAATCTAAATAAAAAAAAACCAATAACTCCTTATATAAAAACTTTTATGTTAGGATCTTTGAAAGGAAGTTGTTTGTAATGGTTAACAATAGATTCAAGTATACACTTGTAGTAAGTATGATAAAAATTAAAACTTACAGTGGTTAGTCAATTCAAATCAAAAAATTAAGTAGTTAAATCTCGAATTTTGAATATATGATCTGAATCGAATTTGGAAAACATGATTTTTGGTATAAGTATCATAATTTTTAAGGTTGTGGATTATGAGAATTGTTGTGATGAATGGGAGGAAGTTTATGGAAAATTTCCGGTGAGGCAATCAATGAGGTAGGCCGGCGTTTGGCTTGAAGGTGGCCGTAGAGGAGAGTAGCTGGCGAAAATTGGTGCGGCATTTTTCTAAGCGGTGAGATGGTCGGACGGGAATGAACTAGGGTTTTTGGAGGTTGTACTGTCGTGACTAATGGCAAGGTAATCTCGTCTAATTCGAAGCATCGAGTTCAATTGCGAGGGTTAGGATGGTTGCATGGGTCGATGACGAGGTTGAGGTCTGAAGGGTGAAGTTTCCAGTCGCCTTGATCGTCGGCGGTAGGTGTTTGGGTCAATCGTGTTTCTAATGCATGTTGCTTTGAGGAGTTCGATTTCGAATCTCTGGGGATTTGACATAGCTGAACGATTGGGTCGTTTGTATGGGTGGTTGTCGATCTGAGGGTGGTCACGGCATGGATCATCGATGGTCGGAGTTTGGGAGCATGTGCACGCGTGTGCACATATATCTGGTATGGGTTGAAGTTTGAGAAGATGGCTTCGTCTCGAGTTCGAGTTCGCGTATCTCCGTGTTTGGCTCGAAGCAGTAGAGGCGAGAGAGTTAGTGGGTGTTTAGTCCAGATTTTTTTTTTAATTTTCTTTTTAAACTTAAACTAAATCTGGTAAAGAAATGGAAAGTGGGATTTCCTCGGGATTTTGAAGAGTTTGCTCGGGTTTTCACCTGAGTTTTTATGGCTATGGCCTGGGTTTTTTTAGGGGCTCGTGTGTTAAATGTGATTTCCATGCCTATAATACTTTATCAATTTTATAAGTATAAAGATAGTGAAAGGTTTTTAAACTCAATGAAAACAGGTTTTAATATTTTTAAGTATGATTTAAGTTCCAAAGCAAGGCATTTAAACAAGTTTTAAAGATTTATTAAATAACTTTGAAAGGGGTTTTCAAAGATTTAAAGGTTAAATTAAATGTTTAAATTGTTTTGTTTAAAGTAGAATCATATTTCAAATATGATTGCTAAAACCAGTTTTAATAAAGTAAATGATCTGAGGAAGTATTTAATGTAAATACAAGTTATTCTTAATTAAGTAAGTTGATATAACTAAGAATAATTAATTAATGAAATAATTAAAGCTTAATTACTTGTAATTAACAATAATTACTTATGGGAGTAATTAGTGGATAATTACTTATGTGAGTAATTAGTGGATAATTACTTATGGGAGTAATTAGTTGATAATTACTTATGTGAGTAAATAAATGGAAGTAATTAAGGCTAAATCACTTGATGTTACTAATTAAAAGATTGATATAATTGATTTGAAGGTTGATTAATTAAAGAGTTATTTAATTTATTGAAGGATTAAGGTTCATTAATTAAAAGAAAGTAATTAATTAAAGAAGTAATTAAGGAGCATTAAGTTATATAAATTAATGATGCAATTAAGGATTGATTAATTAAGATTAATTGATCAATAATAAGTAATTAAAGAGTAATTAATTTATGTAATTGATTAATGATTAATGTAATTAATGAAGAAATTAAAGGTTAATTTCTGTAAATGGTTAAGAATAATTAATTTATGAAATTGATTAAAGGTATATTGGTTGAATGTAATTAAAGGATAATTGGTCAAGAATGATTAATTAAGTGTGAAATTAAAAATGGTTAATTAATTGGTTTATAATTAATGAATGGTTATATAAGCCAGGATTTATAGAATGAAGTAACTAGTTTAATTCAGAGCTATATAAACTCTTGGAATACTTATTTCATAATTGCCATCCAACTTTAAAGTTGAATTGTGGTTCACTTAAATAACTTGGGCTACGATGATATTTAAATTCGAAGAGACCGGAGTCGGGTATTAGTACACTTCGATTCTTTACAAATTGATATTTGGAATCAATAGGTTGTAATGGAATGATTTAAGTGAATTGGACCATATACTCTAAGTTCTAGCACTTAGAAATTAATGTGTGAAATAAGTATTGCCTATAGCAACCTGTGAAGTGAAAATTGATATAAGTTACCTGGGTTTATATGAGTCATATACTTTTGTATTCCATGCTAGATGGGTTTACTCACGCTGGTTTCCAGCCTGACCCGAGTGTTACTTTGATGTAATGCTCGGGTCAGACCGAGTATTACAGATTTTCAAGTAAGGACGTTTTGTAGCTCAGGAGGCAAGCTGGATGACAGGAACGTATGGAGAGAATTCCGCTGTGTATATTATTTATCTGGGACAAGTTATTTTAACTGTCCAGTGATTGGTAATGGTTGTAACTCTTATGTATAAAATATAAGTGAACTGATATAGTTCTTCTTTGTAAAACTATTATTTATGTGATATTATATTTTGATCCACTGCGAATGTGAGGTTTCTGTGTTTTGGTGTTTCTGTTTTCTTCTTTTTCTTCTATCTCTTCTTCTTTTTCATAACTATCTAGAATTTTCGGGATCGAAAATCCTGGGTCGTTACAAAATAATTGTGTATATATATAGTGTAACGATCGGGGATTTTTGACACCCGAAAATCGACATCAATACGTCCATTGTATAGATGTAGAGCAATCGAATGCCAAAAATACCAGATCGTTAGGGAAAAGAAGAAAAATGTAGATGAAGAAAATATAAATAACAACAGAGAATCTCACAATCGCAGCAGAACAATATATAATAGATAAATTGATCTTTATACAAAAAGAACTATAACTGTTTTTATACACTACATCATCAAAGTACAACACAAATCAATAGCACAACACTGGACAGTTATAATAACTTATCCTCACAAATGCTGAATATACAGCCTTATTACGCAGCAGAATATAAATCAGATGCGGGTAATACGTCTTCGCCATCCAGCTCGTCTCTTGAGCTCCAAATTATCCTATCCTGAATCTGTAATACTCGGTTTGACCCGAGCATTATAATAAAATAACACCCGAGTCAGTCTAGAAAACCAGCGTGAGAAAACACACTCAATCTGAGTTATTAAAGTTTTTGAAAATCAAATGTATCTCGTAAGATCACGCCGCATATAAACACGACAGGTTTTTACCTTATGATAACCAAAACATTTCATATCAAAATCATCTGATATTATAATAGTGTCTAAGTACAAATACTTATTCAAATAGCTGAAATGCTTGCATCTCACGTTTCAGCATAGTTGGGCACAATCAAAACCGTACGACACTTATTGGAGAATGGATTCCATCCGAATGACTAGGTACTGGGGTACCACCAATCATAGTACGCGTCTAGAACAACGTACCGAGGACCACGTCAGGATCTCTTGCTATACAAGACCGGTCTACCTTTAACCTAGATAGACCGAATATGCTATCATCCCAGGTGTTCCCACCCTTTTCCAAGCTCCTTCCATAATTGTAGTATAATATCCGAGGGTATCTAGAAGGGTGATAAATATACCCTAATTGGGTGCTACCCACTTAGCCTTTCTGCATCCCCTTGTTTTTCAGTCATTCCTGGTTGATGAGGCTAGAGGCTATGATTACCTTTTAGAAATATTCACTTAGAATGCTCGTTGTCCTCCAATGACAATGTACTAATAGCATTCATCCATACAAGTCTGTTCCGGATCCTAACGGAACCGAAAGCACTATTCCTACTGCATCCATTTGGAATCACCCTCAAATTTAGTAGCGATTAGCTTTTTCACTTCATTGCTCCATCTTTAACTCCATGCTTTTGTTTTCACAACGAAAACGTTCTAGTTGGATCGAAGTGGTTTTTGGATAACTTATCTGATCCCGATCTCTTTGAAACAACGTTCACTATTTCTAGTAAACTAAATCCCGGTTCTTTAGGAAATAAACAAACGGAAATAAGATCGAAGATCATCTCCAAACCGTTAGTGGACAGATTTCCTTATAAACGTCCTAGAAGAACGGAATGAGTTTATATGTATAGTATAGCATCTCAAACGGTAACTGTACCATATAATTCCTGTGCCCCTTTTAGATATTTCCAAAGTTATATTTAGGTCCAGATTTGATAGTCGGTTATTTAACTATCAAATAAACAATCAATCCAACCAAATTCTTCATTTTCATTGAAAAACCCAAAGTCTTATGTAACTTAAATTTTAAATAGATTAAATCTCTTTATCCAAAAGTATGTGCTTATCTTACCGAAATTAGTACATTCACAAAGGATCTTTTCGAAAAAATATTTGAAAACCCTATTAAAATAATAAGGAAAGTACCACTGCGGTATCAAACCATGGATCACATCTCAATGGTTACGTCTCTATCTCAGAGAATCCAACTTAACTGCAGGTACTCACTGCCTTCGATTTACGCCACGTGAGTATACCATTACTTTTCGAAATCTTTATTTAAAAAATTTGTCAAAATAATGCTTGTAAATTCTAAAATAAATTTCAAATTAACTTTAGACAAAAAATACTTTTTAAATAAAATTTATTAAAAATATTAATATTAAATAATTTATTTCTTTGAAATGATAATATTAACTACTTCTTAAACAATAATAAATTTAATATAAACTATCTTAACTCATAATTTAAAATATACTTAAACCCGTTTTAAAACAACTAAATAATTAATTTCTGAAATATTCTTTAAACACTTTAATTGTCTAGTTAATACTTCAAGATTCCCCTTTTAAATAACTTAACTTCTCAGAAAAATATATTTTCAACTTCCATATAACTAGCCCAATATTAGTAAATCCTTCTCGATTTATTTTCAATTTAATTTACGTCCCAATTCCATAAATTCCTTTTCATATTTCTAAAAATAAATCTACCATTTATTTTTAAACCGATTTACCCATTTCCTTCTAAATCCTCATCGTGAATTTATAATTCCCATTTATCCAGTGATAATTTACTTTACTTTATTTATAAACTTCGTTTATAAATTCTGTAGTCTCATTTTCCTTGTTATAATGGTTTCGCAATGCCTAGTCGATTTCTAAATTGATTTTCTAATTTAATTCCAATTTTAAATTAATTTCCCAATATATTCCAAAGCCCGCTAATTTAAGATCTCACTTCAATTTTGTGATTTAAAATCTTATTTAAATCTGGAACATCAATTTCATATTTTAGTTTCAATTTTCCTTTTATTTTCTCAAACTATTTTAAATCTCGTTTTTAAAACCCTTTTTCACTTAATAAAGATTGATCAAGTTTTATTATTAAAAATCTTTTTGTTTAGATTTTTCCCAAAATCCCTATTTTCCGTATCCCAAAATTTATCAAGTATAGTTCCAAAACCAAACTACTCATTTTACCCGAAATTCATTTTCTTTAACAAATCCAAATTTCGCCAAAAATATTTTTACTTCAGATTTTCTTTTTTTTATTTCCTTTCTAAATTTTAAATATTTTTCGTTGGTATTTAAAAATACCAAAATTTAACAAGTAATCCCATAGCACCAAATAAATTCAAAATCACACAATAGTCTATCATAGGTTATTCAATATATCATATCACTGAATATGAAAATAAATTTAACATTTTTGAGGAATTCTGTAGGATCCCTCCAACCTATTTTCTTACATCCATAGATGTTAATATAATAAAAAAATACCAATCCCACTTCAAGGGGGATATCGCGGTATATATGATCATCCGCTATTATGCGAGACGCATATGGTCTCATCCACTATAAATATACGGAAGTATCAATCACTTCAATATATATATATATATATATATATATATATATATATATATATATATATATATAGACACACACACTACTATATCTACTATAACATCCAGACTAATAATAATTATCAAATTCAATCAATCGACCAATAATTAATTTTAACTACTTACAATTAATTGTAGAATTCCAAAATTGAGTGGGATTATCTCACATTGAGTTTTCAATTTGCTGAACATCTAGATTTGAATTATCAAAAATTCCGGCTGACTCCAAAAAATTTCTATGCGTAAACCTCGCATAAGAAAAATTTTCGAATAATATTAACGATTACCATTTTAATTAAATTTAATCAACTTAAATCTATTTTTATAAATGCTCTTCTTACCATTCCAATTTTTAAATGCTTTTTTCGAATTTCATAAATAAGCAACAAATTCCATATATTTCATAATCAACTGAAATCTTATTTTTGAAATTGAAGACTCTGATGAAAATCTCAAGTTCAAGAACTCGCCAAAAAAAATAGCCTAGCCATCATCGAACACACCCAGCCTAAACCCTTCTTCTCCAAACTCCCTGCTTCAAGCCTGTACACGAACACTTCTCCCCTACCCTCATGCATGAATCGCCTGAGTCGCGATCGGCCAAGTCAACCTTGCCAACCTTCCCCCTTGACATCGGCGACCCCTATACCCCAAACTCCGAGCTCGAACTTCCAGGCAAATAAGACACTTGCCTTCCTCCTCTGCTACGAGCAACCGACCCAACATCACCAATTCGGTCCGCGCCCCTACACAAAACGTGACCCCTCTGCTACACTCCATGCCGCACTCGATCCAATTTCCCTCCTAACGTCGCTTTGCCATTTGTCGCGAGTAGATGCATCGCTAGCAACAGTCCCATTTCTTTTTTTTATCCTAGTTCGGCCACTCCCTTTAAATTCAATTTCAGACTTTCGTTTCTTTTTTAAAAAAATTAGGCATTTAAACAAAAATAAAAGAGAGGGAAAGGAATGCGTTCATAATTGAGAGGAGTGCGTTTATAATTGCAGGAATGGGAAAACAGACCGTACACTTGTTTGAAAGCTAATGTGTATGTATATATACAAAGGTATGGATTCTTTTTTTATATTCTTATTATCATTATCTTTTTCTGCTTGTCGCTGTTTTCAATCAGAGAATGGAGATAGGGTGGCTTGTATATGTATAGGACATGATGGCTGAGATGAAAGAATGGTGGCTGATGGGAAGGAGTGTGACAGCCTAGTCTAGTCAAACACACACATATATATTATTTTTAATTCAAAAATATCTAACTAAAAATTTGAATCCCAAATGAGGCATGCCACCAGGCATTCGTAATGTTATACCCTATTCCGAATGCAATGGAAAAGGTTTTGAGTCCTAATTCGATCGTATGAAGAAGATAGCTTTTTGGACCCAATTATTATATTGAATTTTCGATATAAATTCAGCATGTTTATATAACGTACGACCAAAGGGTAACTCCAAACGTTACGAAATTTGAAATTCGATAACAATGCATTGTTATGGATCCAATGAAACTAGTTTCATCGAAATCCGAGACTGTACCTCGGAAGGCTATTTTTAAATGTCAATTTAAATGATATCTTTTTAAAACAGAACAAGTCACTTTTAAATTCAATTTTAACACTTTTATTATCTTCTTTATTATGGATATAAATTTTATAAGGCTTTAAATTATTTTTAACAAACTTAAAACTCAAGATTCAATAATATACCCAATTTCCAATTATTTAATTCAATAATCAAATTATCCAATAAATGGTTATATTTGAAATTCAAGTTAAAAATTAAATTTTAAATATTTAAAATCAGTTAAATATTCCAATTTCAAATTTTCAAAATTTCGGGTCGTTACTTATAATAATACACTAAAATAATTAAAACATATATATTCAAATAAAATTCCTTATGGCCAAAACTAAAACTAAATTATATATATATATATATATATATATATATATATATATATTAAAACAAGTGGAAATTATGGACACATCCCTCTTTTCAAAACTTATTTGTTTTACATCTATACCTTTTAGAAACTATTTTCTACATCCCTATTTCTTGAATTTCCTACTTTTTTACTTCTTTCGTTTCCAAAATTAAAAGCAGCCGCTCTAACGTATATTACAGTGGTTATGAGTTATGGATGTATATCCAAAAAGTGCATGTTAAGGTTAGTAAAATTACCAAATACTCTCATGAATTTCACATTTTTAACAAAATATAGTGATGTAATTTGTGAATGAAAATTTAAAGGAATCCAATGTTAATTTTTTATAATTATAATGACGTATACCGAAATTGCCCTTAAATAAATTTGTAAAGATTAAATTATGATTTTATAAAAATATATTAATATTATATATAATACTAGTTAATACACGTTACATTAAATATTTATATGCACGCACGCACGCACATAGATGTGTGTGTGTAAACTTTATATTTAAAATAAAATAAAATTATATTTCGTTTTTTTCTTTTTGTAACATTATTTCATGATACGTAATGAAATAATTTTGGACATATAAATACATATTGATTTGTTTATGTATATTTGTAATTAAGATAATGTTAAAATCAAATTTAAATATTTTTCAATGTTTTAAAAATTATTGAAAATTATATATATTATTTTTTATTGTAATATATATATATATATATACACATGCATAAAATAATATTTTTTTTATTAATTGGAACAGATAGAATTGATAGATAGTGAAATTTGCAGATTTATACTTATATATTCATATGCATATCGATACAATTAAACATGACAACGATTGTGTATATAAATTTATTCAAATACACACACATACACACACATACATACATACATGCATATGTATGTATGTATGTATCTGTGTAGCTAATGCCTTGGTAAAACCCAAAAAATCCCCTATTATAGCATATAACGCTCTTCAACTGCCACGTTATTCCAATTTAGTGCTATTAAATAGTAGATCCGCTTTAAGTGTGATGACCCAGAATTTCTAGATACTTAAAATTGAAATATTTAATTTATTTCAAATATTTAAAAGTTAGTTTCTAACTTATCTTTCAAATATCACTATTTATTTGGATAATTAATTATTGGATTTAACAATTGGAAATTGGATAAATGGTTGAATATGAAATTTTAAGCTTGTTACAAATATTTTTAAAGGCTTAGATAATTCATATTGATAATACTGAAGGTAATAGAATTTTTAAAATGGAATTTGAAAGTGATTTGTTAAAAATAGTCTTCCAGGAATAGTCTCAGATTTCAATGAAACTAGTTCCACTGGATGCGTAATAGTATGTTACTATCGAATTTCAATTTTCATAGTGTTTGGAATGATCGTTTGACAGTACGGCGTGCATTGAAATCTATGTCGAAATTTAATATAATAACTGGGTCCAAAAAGCTATCTTCTCCATACGATCGAATTAGGCTTCGGAACATTTTCCATCACGTTCAAAATAGGGGTATAACATTATGAATGCCTAGCGGCACGTCTCGATCGGAGATCGAAATTGTGAGTTGCGATAATCTATATGATTGGAATTTGAATTTAAAATTTAAATTTAAATAATATTAATATATCAAAGCACTGTTGCAAGTAAAGACACGTAGAGGAAAATTCAAACACGTGTTTCTTTTATTCTATTAATTTTCCAAATGCGTCCTCTAAAAAAAAGAAATTGATTATCTCATTCAAAACAAAATCGCCGAGCTTCTTCATTTTCATATTATAATCTCGTAGTCAAATTCGAATAGAAAAAAATGGCCGATCTCCTTTAAATCAAATGGAAAAAAAAGAATGAATGGATGCTGCATTCGAAATCGATTTTCCCCACTTACTTTTCAAAACTGAAATCGAATCCATCCCTCCTTCCTTTCATTTCCAAACGAACGAAGCAATCGATTCAATCGATTCGAGCTCTGGCGATGGTGCGATCGAGCAGGGCTTGGGGCCATGTTGAATCGGGAGGTCACAAGGTGGGGTGCTGGAGTCTTAGCGTGCGCGGTGGAAGTGGGAAGTCCGATGGCATGTTGGTGGATCTGGAGTTCGTGGTTCATCTGAGGTATCGAGAACCGGGCGAGTTCGTCTCTGGCCGATGGTTGCTGTCTCGACGTCGTTAGCGTGTTCGGGGTAAGGTTTTGTAGTTTTTCTTCGATTTAAATTTATTCAATAATATATATATATATATATAAATATATTAGAAAGAATTTTTGCAGTAAGGTATACATGTATATTAACAAATTATTTTCAAATTTGCATCTAGTTTATTGTATACAGGAAAAAAATTATTATTACAGTAAAATATATACATATATGCAGATTTTTTTAATGTAAATATATGCAGAAAACAGAAATAACATATGTACGTAACATTTAGATATAGAAATTTTTAAATGGCAACCTAAATTATTTTATAGGTGTGTGTGTGTATATATATATATGAAATCTATGTAAACTATTTTTACAAGGATATTTATTTTCAAAATGAAAATAAAATATACATATTTACATTTTAAATTTACCTGGTTATTTTAAAATAGTATGTAAGGAGATTAACTCAATCAATTATTATTTGAACTTAAAATTTATTTATTATGGGAAAAACTAGTTTAAAATCAAATTGTTAGTTAATTAAATTTATTAAAAGGAAATTGATCATTCGATTATTTTGAATATTAGTAAATTGTATAAATATTTATACAAGGTCAAAAATCATGAAAACAAGTAGGAATGGAAACAGATTGCAAATAAAAGGGCAAAGGTGAGAACTTCTCAATCAATCGGATTACGCGGTTTAATTTAGATAGTTAAATATAAATTAGTGGTTGTTTGCTTGGATTGATAATTATTATCAGTTGGATTGGTATATTATATATATATAGTAATACATTGGTTGATTTCCCGCATTATATACCGATTGAGACCCTATGCGTCCAACATAATAGCGGATGACCCTTTATACCACGATATCCCGCCTTGAAGCGGGATTTGTATTTTAAATTATTGTGCTGACAACTGTGGATGTAGGGAAACAGGTTGGAGGGATCCAACTGGATTTCTCAAATGTTTGAATTTATTTCATATGTTGTGATATGATTTATTGATAATCTGTGATTAATTATATTGGTAATTAAAATTATTAAAGGCTATGGTTTGAGCGAATATATTTTGGTATTTTAAGATACCAGAATATAAAAAAAATTGGATTTTCGGAAGGAAATTAAAGTAGAGAATTTGAAGTAAAATTGGATAAATTAAAAGAAGGAATTTAGAAAGGATGAAGGTTGATTTTTGAAATCCTATTGGATAAATTCCAAGTATGGGGAAAAAGATTTTTAATAATGGAAATAAATGGATTTTGAGAACTCAAGTAGTATTGTTTAGAAGTTGAAGAATTTATTTAAAATTCGGATTTTAAATGGTTTTGGAGAAACAAAAGAATTATTTATAAAATGGGAGTTAGTTTTAAGAAATAGATTTGAAAACTGATTAAATGTTTGAAACCATGTTTCAAAAGGAGAATTAGACTATGGAATTTAGAAACAGAGTTTATAAATAAAGTGAAATTTTTATCAGAGGATAATTTGAAAGTGTAAAATCAGGATGAGAATTATAAAGGAAGGTGTGATTTGTTTTAAAAATAAATAGTGGCTTATTTTTAAAGGCGTAAAGAAAAGCGTATTTCCCTGGTAAGCCAAGTACGATTTCAAGCAGATTTTTAAGTAAAAGTTAAAAGTTTTTAAAGTAGTTTAAAAGGATGTTTCTTTGAGAAATTATTTATTTAAGTTGTTTAAAATTTTAAAGGTAAATATTTTATTAAATTATTTATAGTAGTAATTATTTTAAAAGGCTAATTGGTATTATGATTTAAAAAGATAATTATTAATATTTATATTTTATAAAGTATTTTTATTTTAAATATAGTTTGGCTAAAGTTTTTATTTGGAAATCTTGTATAAAATTCAATAGCTTTTATTTTTAAATTTGTTGGGCATAAGTTTTCATGAAAAATTATTATTAAATTTCATAACTGGTATTCTAAATAAAGTGTTTTAAATAGTTTTTATTTTAAGTATTTTAAAGTATATATTTTTAGATAAAGTGATTTAAATTATTTTAAAATTCAAAGCATTTAGTCTTGACAATTTTCAGTGGAAATAAACAACGCTTGGAAATTTATTCCGCGAGAGAAAAGTAGTTTGAAAATTGTTTTCAAAGGATTGAAGTGTGGAAATATATCTTGCAAAAATATTTATAAATAAATAGATAGTTTGGAGAAATTAAAATTCCTTCTCTCCTTCCCAACGCTATCTGTCTAAGGGGAAAAGGCTTGCTCGGGAAAACTGTCTAATTCCCCAGAAAGGATCAACCGAAACCCCCTAATTGTTTCGGCAAGACCAACATATTTCCCTGGAGAACCAATAAAGACTTCTACCACGACGAAGGGTTGTGATAAGAAGCATTCAATTTTTCATGCTCTTGCTACAGTTAAACGATCTTCTTCGGATAATTCATCCAACCCCAGAATAGCTATAATTTTTGAAGTTCTTTGTAACATTGTAAAGTTTCCTTAACTCTTTGAGAAGTTTCATAATATTCCTCGCCAACGATCCGAGGTTGTAACAAAGTTGACGTTGAATCTAAAGGATCGACTGTTGGATAATTACCTTTGGCAGCAAATCCTCTTGATAGAACGGTAATAGCATCTAAATGTGTAAATGTCGTGGCAGGAGCAGGGTCGGTCAAATCATTTGTAGGTACATAAACTTCTTGGATTGAAGTTATAGACCCTTCCAACAACCAAGGTCAATTCCCTATCAATTAAGTCTAATGGTACTTATTCTGCAAGAGAACAGGGTGATTTGAAAACTGTTTCAAAGAGTTGAAGAGTAGAAAAATAGTTTGCAAAGATATTTTGAAATAAATAATTTGAATAATTATTTAAATCTGATGGTTGTTTATGGATGTTATTTGATAGTTAAATAACCGACTATCAATATTGACCTTTAAGACGGCATTTGAATTTCGATTAGACCAGGGGTCAGATTCCAAGGGTTATCCGAGAACCACATCGAATCTTAAAGGTGGATATTTTGTTAAAAAGATTAAAAAATGGAAATTTGTTGTGACTTAACTAAGATCTAAATGTATCCACATGTTTTTAAAATAAGCGTTCATTATTCGGATAAGCCGGGGGAGGACATTAAGTCATAAAACCCATTCCGAATAATGATACGACGAAATGAAATTGCATTTGAAGACGGTGGTTGAAGACCGGGTATTTTTGAAAACGAAAGGATTGCCTGTTGATTGTTTGTGCACCGAGTTGCTCCGGTATAGAGACTATCCTATGCGATGGGGAGTTCGGACGTGATTAGGCCGGATTTGCAAGGACTTTTTCCTTAAGTGGACGAAGTGCCTTCGGTTCCATTCAGACCCAGGATGGACTTGTATGGATGTATGTATGACATTACATTTTGAGATGTAAAGATAGTTTCTATCAAATACATTCTGTTTGGTGGCGAAGAATAAATTCTCTTAGCTTAACACCCTTCTGTATGACATACGAGCTCAGAGGTTATGTAGTTGATGGTTACTAGTGATATTTCCTAATTTGGTAATGTAGCAAGCTAAGTGCTGAGCATTGGTTGATCGAAGCATGACTTTTGTGAAAAGCGTAACTTTGTGGGATGAGACTTCACTGAACCTCACACCCCGAAAATGGTCGAAATAGAAAAGGATGCGGCAAGGTTATGAGGGGTCGCACCCCTCAGGGTAGGTGCATTTCCTTTTGGATAAAAAGTTGTATTCTAGTATGGAGCCCAGATATTTTACTTATGTGGATAAAAAGTGGTATTCTGGTATGGAGCCCAGATATTTCACTTATGTGGTTGTTGGAATTTGAGGCACTTCGGTAAAGGTCGGTTGCGACCGGGGGATGACATACTCATGACAGTTAGTTACCAAGTTATAGAGGTAAACCGGCCTTGTGTTGGCAAAGAACCGGTTAGGTTCTCGGGACGTCCCTCCAGAGACGTACCCATTCAGATAAAGAAATTTTCTTAGCCTTGACCATTTATTGAAAATCGAAACAATCAATACGAGTCCTGTACGGTTTTAGTTGTAGAACCTGCCATTTAACATGGTAGCTATAGTAGACATACTATAATGGTACGTATGCTGGCTGAGATTAATATTATACTTTCAAAATGTTTTTCCACACTATGCACTAATAATAATATCAAAAGGATTTTCGCGTATCAAGCATGTTTGACTACTATAAGGAGAAACCTCCCCCAAGTGTGCGATTGCATTGTGTGTGTGCCGGTAGACCTTATGATAGTTTCATTTTTCAAAAAGCATAACCGATTTCTTTTTATTTCTTTTTGTAAAAATAACTGTTTTAAGTTCTCGCACCAGTCCCATGACTGACTCGGAGTTTATTGTTTCCTTTTCCAAACTCTAGGTGCCTCTAATTTTCTACACGGGCAGTCTAGAGTCAGGCTATCGTTGTTTTCTAGAGCTAAGTCAGAAAAGTATGCTGTGGAGATCAGGAGACAAGATGGACGACGAGACGTATCACACATATATGATGTTATTTTTTCCGCTTTTATGTTGTATTCCGTTGTTGTTGTATATGACTTTGATGATGTAATTTATAAACAGATATAGTTCTTTTGTTTTAAAGATTAGTCTTTTATCTATTATATATTGTTCCGTTGCGATTTTGAGATTATGATATTGTTCATATTTCTTCTCCTACCTCCTTCTTCTTTAACCCTAATGGTTCGGTTTTCTAGCATTCGATTGTTCGGCATTTGATATAGTGGACGTATTGATATCGATTTTCGGACGTCGAAAAATCGGGTCGTTACAAATTTAGTATCAGAGCTGAAGGTTAAGCGAGAATCTTGGCTCTGGTGGGGATTACTCGTTAGAAATAGAGTCCGTAGTACTCTAGAATGAGTTTGAGTGTATTAGTAGATATGAGCGCGTAGTTGTTAGTGAATATAAAAATTGTTTTTATATTGTGTTGATTTATCGGTTGAGTGTTTATGAATTCTGGTCGATATGTGGGACGCCATTTTATCGATAAGGGTTTCAAACTCTTAAGCGGGATAATCCGACACAGTATTGTTTTAAAATAGGGTAAATGAAATAATTTTACTCAAATTCTTTTTGTATATAAAAGAAATAATTTTCTGTAATTATTATAGTATATATATGGTTGATTGACTGTTAGGAAGTGATAATATTAAAGTATTATCATTATTGTGTGGAAATTGAACTAGGAATTGAAATCATAACCAAAGGTTAAGGAAATAATTTAGATAACAAAATGAAATTCGAAATGTGAATTATAAATATGATTTATAATTTGAAATAAGATGCCAAAGTAATTTTTGAATATGAGTTGAATGGATTTGGAATTTGAAAATTTAATTCCTTTTGAGTTTGGAAATGATTTTCAAAGATTTTGAAGGAATAATAAGGTTATTATTCAGAAATATTTTTGAATTGGATTTGGAATCTGATGAGATTTGGAATTTAAAAATGTTTTTGAAGAGATAAAAGCACTAAACTCTCTTCAGTCGTTGGAAAATAACTTCGGTGATGACTGTAGCATCATCGATGTTCATTTTCGAGTTTACAGAAGAGGAATTGCTGTTAAATTGTTTTAAATTGGAGTCGTTTGCAAAACCGGGTTGGTTTTAAAATTCAAAAAGGAATTTGATATGTAATTGAATTATGTATGTAATTAATTTCAAAAATGATTTTGAAATGTTAAACATTTGAATTTTGAAATACAAAGGAATATTGGATATACTAAAGAATTTTGGGATACACTTGATTTAAAAATAGTTTTGAAATATTTAAGTAATTGCTTAAACTCTAGAAGCTTATTTAATGGAAATATAAATGGGTTGGTAACTAGTAAAATTTGAAATTTTCTAGAATAGAAAATTTTAACTTGAAGAAGAGTTAAATTAAGTAAATGTGACAATAAAATAAGTTAGTAAAGTAATTTAATTAAATGAAGTAAAATTCAAGAGATTGTGAATGGAATGTAAATAAGTTGGAAAACTTATCGAATCTTAAAATTTGGATTGAAATTGAATATTTGAATTGAGTTAAATTAAGTGAAATGGAAAATTTGTCAAGACTGGACCAAATAAAGCAAAGTGTTGAAATAAAATTAGTAAGTAAAACTAATTGAAGAAATGAAAAATTAATTATGGTTTGAGATGAATTGAATTCAATATTTAAAAAATGAAAGGTAAATTGAATTCAGAACCAAATTAAAAAAATTTGAGTTGAATAAAAATAGGTACAAAAGCTTAAGTGGTGAAGTGAAATTAAATATAAGGAGTATATAGAATATTCGCATTAAATTTAAGTAGTAAATGGCAAAATTCTTAAGTAAATTTGGTATTGGAGATTTACAAAGTTAATAATTGAGTGAAGGTTAAATTGGAAGTTGTGAAATGGTGATTGTGAATAAGTTTATAGAAATCAAAATAAATATGAATAAAAAGGGAATTGATATAACTAATAATTAATTGAGATAAATACGTAGAATGTACGTGTATTATTTTATTCGCATAACGATTTGATCCAGATTCGAGCACAGAATTTCGAGATAGTTATATCGATCTGAGTTGGGAGTTTTCACTCGATTTTCGACGGCGAACCCCGAATATGGATTTTTGGTTGATTGTGGAAATTCTCTATCATAGTTTACGGCTATGCAAGAAGAATGACGGTTTCTGGTCAAGAAACCTGATCTGAGTCCGCACTAAGAAGTCGGGTGGACGATACTAGTTCGAAAGTGAAATTGTGTGATCGAGTGAGCGATCGAATTTGATATTGCATACGGATGATATAAGTACATCGTACATATTTGAATGAAATAAATATTGAAACTTTTGTAAAGAAATATGCAAAATGATTTTGAATGTTGTAATTGGACATTATTGCAAGTAGGATATACAGGTGTTTTAAAAGAAAAAGGAAATTGGGATTTTTGATTTCAGAAGATAAATGAAATTTCTTGTCAAAATGCATGTATTTAAATTTCTGTATGAAATTTGATGATTTTCTGGTCTAGCCACTTGGCCTTTTGTTTTCTTTTGAAATCTGGAGGCCCGTAGAGGCATTTTGTAGTTGTACCAAGCTAGCTGCGCAAAGGAGGCGTTGGCGAAATTTTTTAAAAATTTAGAGAGTTAGAAATTTTTTGAGAAATTTTAAAAATTTAAAATTTGGTTTTAAATTGTAATTTGAAATGATTGAGTTGATGATATGGATTGTAATCTATGGTTGGGTTTACAAAGCTAGTAGAAATGATGGTGTGTTTTTAATAAAAAAATTGTTTTGAAAAGTTGAAACTGTTGAGTTTTGGGAAGTTGTTAAAAACTATTTGGATTGGAGAAAAAATGGATGGGTTATGGATTATTCTTCTTAACTAGTAATTTCGTAGACGAAATTCTTTTAAGGGGGAAGAATGTGACGATCTAGAATTTCTAGATATTTAAAATTAAAATATTTAATTTATTTTAAATATATAAAAGTTAGTTTCTAACTTAGATTTCAAATATCACTATTTATTTGGTAATTAATTATTGGATTTAGCAATTGGAAATTGGGTAAATTGTTGAATCTGAAATTTTAAGCTTGTCAAAAATATTTTTAAAGTCTTAGAAAATTCATATTGATAATATTGAAGGTAATAGAATTTTTAAAATGGAATTTGAAAGTGATTTGTTCAGTTTTGAATATATATCGTTTAAATCGATATTTAAAAATAGCCTTCCAGGGCACAGTCTCGGATTTCGATGAAACCAGTTTCATTGGATCCATAATAGTATATAATTATCATATTTCAATTTTCGTAGTGTTTAGAATGATCGTTTGGCCGTATGGTGTATAAACGCATTGAAATCTATATCGAAATTTAATATAATAACTGGGTCCAAAAATCTACCTTCTCCATACGATCAAATTAGGCTTCGAAACCTTTTCCATCGCGTTCAGAATAGGGGTACAACATTGTGAATGCCTAGCGGCACGTTTGGATCGGAGATTGAGATTGTGAGTTGTGATAATCGAGATGATTTGAATTTGAATTTAAAATTTAAATATAAATAATATTAATGTATCAAAGCACTGTTGCAAGCAAAGATACGTATTGGAAAATTCAAACACGTGTTTCTTTTATTCTGTTAAATTTTCACACGCGTCCTCTAAAAGAAAGAAAATTGATTATCTCGTTCGAAACAAAATCGCCGAGCTTGTTCATTTTCATATTATAATCTCGTAATCAAATTCGAATAGAAAAAAATAGCCAATCTCCTTTAAATCAAACGAAAAAAAAGAATGAATGGCTGCTGCATTCGAAATCGATTTTCCCCTCTTACTTTTCAAAACTAAAATCGAATCCATCCCTCTTTCCTTTTCATTTCCAAACGAGCGAAGCAATCGATTCAATCGAGCTAGGGCTTGGGGCCATGTTGAATCGGCATGTTGCAAGGTGGGGTGGTGGAGTCTTCGCATGCACGGTGGAAGTGGGAAGCTCGATGGCATGTAGGTGGATCTGGAGTTCGTGGTTCATCTGAGGTATCGAGAACCGGGTGAGTTCGTCTCTGGCCGATGGTTGTTGTCTCGACGTCGTTAGCGTGTTCGAGGTGAGGTTTTGCAGTTTTACTTCGATTTAAATTTATTCAATAATATATATATATATATATATATATATATATTAGAAAGAATTTTTGCAATAAGGTATGTATGTATATTAACAAATTATTTTCAAATTTACATCTAGTTTAACATATACATAAAAAAATTATTACTACAGTAAAGTGTGTATGCAGATTTTTTTATGTGTATATATGCAGAAAACAGAAATAATATATGTACATAAGATTTAGATATAGAAATTTTTAAATGGCAATCTAAATTACTTTATAGGTGTGTGTATGTGTGTATATATATGAAATTTATATAAACTATTTTTACAAGGATATTTATTTTCAAAATGAAAATAAATAAAACATACATATTTACATTTTAAATTTACCTGGTTATTTTAAAATAGTATGTAAGGAGGTTAACTCAATCAATTATTTTTTGTAACTTAAAATTTATTTAGTATGGGAAAAACTGGTTTAAAATCAAATTCTTAGTTATTTTAATTTATTAAAAGGAAATTAATTATTCGATTATTTCGAATATTAATAAATTGTATAAATATTTATATAAGGTCAAAAATCGTGAAAACAAGCTGGAATGGAAACGGGTTGCAAATAAAAGGGCAAAGGTGAGAACTTCTCACTCAATCAGATTGCACGGTTTAATTTAAATAGTTAAATTTAAATTATTGGTTGTTTGCTTGGATCGATAATTGTTATCGGTTATATTGGTATGTTATATATATAGTGTGTGTGTGTATATATATATATTGAAGTGATTGATTTTATGCATTATATAGCGGATGAGACCATATGCTCCCCGCATAATAAAGGATGACCCTTTATAGCGCGATATCCCGCCTTGAAGCGGGATTGGTATTTTAAATTATTGTGCTAACATCTGTGGACGCAGGAAAACTGGTTGGAGGGATCCAATTGGATTCCTCAAATGTTTGAATTTATTTCATATGCTGTGATATGATTTATTGATAATCTGTGATTGATTATATTGGTAATTAAAATTATTGAAGGCTATGGTTTGGTCGAATATATTTTGGTATTTTAAGATACCAGAATATAAAAAAAATTGGATTTTTGGAAGGAAATTAAAGTAGAGAATTTGAGGTAAAATTGGATAAATTAAAAAAAGGAATTTGGAAAGGATAAAGGTTGGTTTTTGAAATCCTATTGAATAAATTTCAAGTATGGGGAAAAAGATATTTAAAAAATGGAAATAAATGGATTTTGAGAACTCAAGTAGTATTGTTTAGAAGTTGAAGAATTTATTTAAAATTCGGATTTTAAATGGTTTGGGAGAAACAAAGGAATTATTTATAAAAATAGAGTTAGTTTTAAGAAATAGATTTGAAAACTGATTAAATGTTTGAAACTATGTTTCAAAAGGAGAATTAGACTATGTAATTTATAAACAGAATTTATAAATAAAGTGAAATTTTTATGAGAGGATAATTTGAAAGTGTAAATTCAGGATGAGAATTATAAAGGAATGGGTAATTTGTTTTAAAAATAAATAGTGGTTTATTTTTAAAGGTGTGAAAGAAAAGTGTATTTCCCTGATAAGCCAAGTACGATTTCAAGCAGATTTTTAAGTAAAAGTTAAAAGTTTTTAAAGTAGTTTAAACGGATCTTTCTTTGAGAAATTATTTATTTAATTTGTTTAAAATTTTAAAGGTAAATATTTTATTAAATTAGTTATAGTAGTAATTATTTTAAAAGGCTAATTGGTATTATGATTTAAAAAGATAATTATTAATATTTATATTTTATAAAGTATATTTATTTTAAATATAGTTTGGCTAAATTTTTTATTTGGAAATCTTGTGCAGAATTCAATAACTTTTATTTTTAAATTTTTTTGGCTTAAGTTTTCATGAAAAATTATTATTAAATTTCATAACTGGTATTTTAAATAAAGTGTTTTAAATAGTTTTTATTTTAAGTATTTTAATGTATATATTTTTAGACAAAGTGATTTAAACTATTTTAAAATCCAAAGCATTTAGTCTTGGCAAATTTTCAGTGGAACTAAACAATGTTTGGAAATTTATTCCGCGAGGGAAAAGTAGTTTGAAAATTGTTTTCAAAGGATCGAAGTGTGAAAATATATCTTGCGAAGATATATATAAATAAATAGATAAATTGGGGAAATTATTAATGTCTAATGGTACTTATTCTGCGAGGGAAAAGGGTGATTTGAAAACTGTTTCAAAGAGTTGAAGGGTAGAAAAATAGTTTGCAAAGATATTTTGAAATAAATAATTTGGGAAATTATTTGAATCTGATGTTTGTTTATGGATGTTATTTGATAGTTAAATAACTGACTATCAATATTAACCTTTAAGATGACATTTGGATTTCGATGAGACCGGGGGTCGGATTCTAAAGGGTTATTCGAAAACCACATTGAATCTTAAAGGTGGATCTTTTGTTAAAAAGATTTAAAATGAAATTTTTTTGTGACTTAACTAAGATTTGAATGTATCGACGTGTTTTTAAAATAAACGCTCATTATTCGGATAAGCCGGGGAGGACATTAAGTCATAAAACCCATTCCGAATAATGATACGACGAAATGAGATTGCATTTGAAGACGGTGGTTGAAGACCGGATATTTTCAAAAACAAAAGAATTGCCTGTTGATTGTCTTTGCACCGAGTTGTTCCGGTATAGAGATTACCCTATGTGATGGGGAGTCGGGACGTGATTAGGGGATATCCGGATTTGCAAGGACTTTTCCTTAAGTGGACGAAGTGCTTTCGATTCCATTCAGACCCAGGATGGACTTGTATGGATGTATGTTTGAAATTACACTTTGAGATATAAAGCTGGTTTCTATCAAATACGTTTCTGTTTGGTGGCGGAGAATTTATTCTCTTAGCTTACCACCCTTCTTTGAGACGTACGAGCTCAGAGGTTATGTAGTTGATGATTACTAGTGATATATTCTTAATTTGGTAATGTGGCATGATAAGTGTCGAGCATTGGTTGATCGAAGCATGACTTTTGTGAAAAGTGTAGCTTTGTGGGACGAGAATTCATCGAACCTCACACCCTGGAAATGGTCGAAACAGGAAAGGATGCAGCAAGGTTATGAGGTCGCGCGCCTCAGGGTATGTGCATTTCCTTCTGGATAAAAAGTGGTATTATGGTATGGAGCCCAGATATTTTACTTATGTGGATAAAAAGTGGTACTATGGTATGGAGCCCGGATATTTTACTTATGTGGTTGTTGGACTTTGAGGCGTCTTGGTAAAGGTCGGTTACGATCGGAGGATGACATACTCGTGACAGTTAGTTACCTAGTTACAGACGTAACCCAGCCTTGTGTTGGAAGAGATCCGGTTAGGTTCTCGGGACGTCCCTCCAGAGGCGTACCCAGTCGGATAAAGGAAGTTTCTTAGCCTTGACCATTTGTTGGAAATCCAAACAATCAATACGAGCCCTGTACGGTTTAGTTGTAGAACTTGCTATTTAACATGGTAGCTATAGTAGGCATACTATAATGGTACGTATGCTGGCTAAGATTAATATTATACTTTCAAAATATTTTTCCACACTATGCACTAATAATAATATCAAAAGGATTTTCGCGTATCAAGCATGTTTGACTACTATAAGGAGAAACCTCCTCCAAGTGTGCGATTGCATTGTGTGTGTGCCGGGAGACCTTATGGTAGTTTCATTTTTCAAAAAGCATAACAGGTTTCTTTTTATATTTTTTTGTACAAATAACTGTTTTAAGTTCTCACACCAGTTGCATGACTGACTCGGAGTTTATTGTTCCCTTTTCTAAACTCTGGGTGCTCCTAATTTTCCATACGGGCATCCTAGAGTCAGGTTATCGTTGTTTTCTGGAGTTAAGTCAGGAAAGTATGCTGTGGAGATCAGGAGACAAGCTGGACGATGAGACATATCACACGTATATGATGTTATTTTTTCCGTTGTTATGTTGTATTCGTTGTTATGTTGTATATGACTCCGATGATGTAATTTATAAACAGATATAGTTCTTTTGTTTTAAAGATTAGTCATTTATCTATTATATATTGTTCCACTTCGATTGTGAGATTTTGATATTGTTTCTATTTCTTCTCCTACCTCCTTCTTCTTTAACCCTAACGGTTCGGTTTTCGTGCATTCGATTGTTCGGCATTTGATATAGTGGACGTATTGATGTCGATTTTCGGACGTCGAAAAACCGGGTCGTTACATTAAGTTTCTTTATTTTTCGCTGCATCCACTAAATCAAGGCTTTTTAGGACCTACTTTAGCAATATTAATATAAAAAGGTTGATATGACAGTTCTCTTTTAAACCAATTCAACAAAGTTTGGGTAAAGACTTATTAAAGCATAAGTGCTTAATATAAGTTAGAAATATATTATAGTCACCTAATTTGAACTGCATAAATCATGAATTCTACAGTTTTGTTATATAGGATTAAACAATATTTCTTTTTCTTGCAAAGTTAATGTGACAATAGGAATACATTAACTTTGAATATTTGATTTTATATCTAATGAAGCTTTTATCACATACTTTATTTTCTACTATATCACCAATATAACCTTTTGCTCCTCCACCGCTACAGAGCCGCTAAGCGTTTAAACACACACACACATTAACTATATTAACATGATGACATATCAACCATAGATTATAGGATGTTGCCTTAAAAATGCTGCCTTACATTTACGCCTTGATTGGCAGACTTTCCTAGGTTTTATCTTGATCCAAGCTCTTAGCTTTACAACTGCTTGGATAATCAATTTTTGTTTTTATTCGATGTTAGAATTTGATATTTCTTTTGGACTAAGGGGTTGGAAATGATAGCTATTTTAAAGAAGAGGGAGAGCAAAAGTGTAACCTTAACAACGAAGGGTAGTGTGGTCTTTTATGGAGAGGGTAAATGAGATATTCTCTACTTGGTTTACTTCATCTCTATTACCAAATCTGGATCCAACTTTTTGAATCTTTAGCCCTATCTTGCTCTCCTATAGCTAGTCCTAGATAAGGCTATATGGTCCTTAAATCATTCTAAACCTATTAGCAGATAATCACATTTAAATCAAATTTAAATGCATGTCGATATCGAATATCAATTCATATATATGTAACTTTTATATACGCACCTAACTAATTACAATTGGCATCCCAAAATACTAGTAGCGTCCAATACATCAAATTAACCAATAATAATATTTCATAAATGTTAATTAATTTAATTAATCGATAACAATTATAAATCAATTAAATCATGTGGTATATCAGAGAAACTACAAATGTGGTTGTGCGATCCGTAGGTGTAAATTTAGTCGGCAATTAATATCAAATAATTCAATATTAACGTTCACACATTATCTTAGTTAGCGGTGTGGCTGTTTTGCCGAATTTATCACTTACACATATTTTTGTATAATCCAATTTTATAATTTTAAGCGGTACCTAGTAGCAACATTTATTTACACTCATTTTTTTCGTTAAAACTATATCATATTAGGACTTATGGAGTTTGGTTTTGGTAAAAATTTCAGCATCATCCACATTCAACTTCTATAATCCAAACACAAAGTCCTTGGTTTAATAATAACAATTATTATTAACCAAACTACTCTGGTCAGAGATTTTAACTTTGAGTTGAATACAGTTGACCATGATACTAACCTTATATAACCGAGGAGAAGATTTCTTCTATTGAATAGTGTTCACTTCCAGTGCTTTAAAAATCCAACTATATGGATGTTGTGCCATGATTTAACTATAATCAAAGTGTAGTGTTCATATTATAGTTCATTGGTATTCTCAAGTCAAGAGAACTATGTAATATCGTCGCTTCGAGATTCTCCATTTGACCTTAGTTATATTAACCGATAGAAAACTCTCGAATTATTCATTCCATAATTATCTAATAACTATTAGTATATAACTTTTTGGTACCCCCAACATCCATGAGTAATACACTACCCAATATTTAGAGAGCGTTATGTAATATAGTCTCAACGGATGTATCGATATCCTGTCTCGAAACATCTTGACGATGACTAATTAAAATAATATGGCATTGTAGTGTGATAAATTTTTCATATTACAACACATTGAAATTATTGTTACATAATATATTATTTAAGGATTTTCCATTTAATATACATTAAATTAATTACTTAATTAATTATATCATAATATAAGAAGTATATAGCAAGAAAACAACTTTTATTTTAAACAAAATTAGTTATCGAGTTAGATATATGTAATAAATTACATAATTTCCCTCAGGACATACTGCTAACTCTATCACTAAGTTACTTTCCCATCCTTTATTGTTTTCAAAATGTTATCTTCCAAGCTATTGATATTGTGCTTTCTAATTTGTAACTGATAATGGGATACCCAAGTATTTTTTTTTTGGTAGAATACCTTCCCTTAAATTTAAAATATCAAGCATCTATGTCTGTTACTAATTTAGTAAAAAAAATACCCATGTCTTCTCATTATTAAGCCGAAGGCCTATGCATTGTTCCAATTTTCTAAAAAAAACATGATAGCATACGTACCTTCCTTTATAGCTTGTATGAAAATTAGTAAGTCATCAACATAAATCAAGTGTGTGATTAATGGACTGTTTTTTATGGTGGGTTGAATTTTACTTGAATGATCCTTCAAGTCCATTAATATACTAAAGTAGTCCATCAATATGGTAAATAGATAGGGACAAAGAGGAGCTCCCTAACTAATTCCTCTGTTGGTTCGAAAAATCCGAGTAGGCCTTGAATCATTATAGAAAAAGTTAAGGACTCTATTGGAGTTTCAATAACTCCTAACCATTTGATAATGAAATCCATTTCTCTCATCATATGGGTTAAGAACTTTCTATTTACACTATTATACGTGTGCCTTAGGCTTACTTTAATGCACATTTTATTGCTGGGCTTAGCATTAAAACTCATGATGTTTTCATGAGCGAGCATGATACTTTTTGAGATGTTTCTTCCTGGAATAAACATCATTTAATTTTCTAAAATAAATTTCATTGAAACATATTTCATTCTAGAGGAAACTGGTTTGTAACAATTTTATACAGCATGTTACAACAAGCAATTGGCCTATACTGAGAACTGAAACCGATTTTTTACTTTTGGGATCATTAATAAAAAAAGGTGTGATTGCATTCTCTTGTGTTTTTCCATACTTCAAAGATATTCCGAATAGTATCCACAATGTGTTTTTTTCAACTCTTCCCAGTGATGTTCAAAAAATGAACGAGTTAAACTCATTTGGCCCTGTTGCAGTTTCATTTGTAGTACTAAAGATGACATTTTTAGTTTCATTCATTGTGATTTTTTTCATTGTGGTAGCTTTTCCCACACTCTGAGATTTTCTTTTTAACAGTAATTTATGGAAAATTTGATGCTTTTTGTTGTATGATTCTTTGAAATATTGAATTGCCTCTTTAGCTACTTCCTTTTGTTTTTTCACTACAGTGCTATTTTCAGAAATTATGTTTTGCATGTTGTTTTTGAATTTTCCCATGTTTATCCTAGCATGAAAATATTTGTTGTTTTCATTACCATATTTTAACTAACAACATTTAGCTTTTTTACCAATGTCTACAACTTCGCATCACTTCAAGATTTTTATGCATCAATGTATTCATTAGCATTTTTTTCTAACATGTGATATGGGTATACCCTTGAGACAATTCTATAATTTATTTTAAATTATTAAAACTATAATAAAATCTCATTCGAAATACAAAATTGACGTATTTGTCCTTTTTTTAAAATAAAACTAGAAAATATCTTCTTTTTTCTTCTTTTTCTAATGGCCGTTGTAACAACCCCCTACTTGGAGGCCCAAAACCAACGGCTACGGATGCTGCAGTAATTTGTAATTATTAATCTTCGGCGATCAAATACGATGGTGCTAGATACATTGATACACATATCACAAGAATATGGAAAAAATTTAACAAATCAAAAACACATTTCCACATTCCTTTTCGAAACATTTGATGTTCATTACATAATCTCAAATACGTTAACCACGTTCAGCAAAATATAAATATTACAATATGCCAAGAGCGACATATGAAGATGCCCCTTGATTGATCAGAGTATATAATAAGGCTAATAAATCTGCCTTTACATCCAAATACACAGCGGAAAATGATAACTCTAAATAACTAACTGCCTCTTGCACGCCTCTAAAAGCTTTATTTATCTAAGGAGAGAACCTGAAACCTTAAATCTCAAACTACCCAAAATAAATTGAGTACCCAAAAGTTTATGGGGAAAACAAAAACTTCAAGTTAGACATAAAGCATAATATGAATAATAATCTAATGTCTCAATCCTTTTAGATATCCAGTAAGGCCATGCCGCTTAGCGAACAGGTTTTTCCCTCACTAGTATCCTAAAATCTTTTTAAAACCATATATTGTGCTCCTGCATCCACAATAGTTAAAACATACATTTCAAAATATTATGATGATATACATATATAAAAATAATTTGGATTTCCCATCCCCGGTTCAAATTTAACACACTATCATAATTATAGTTTCTAAGGTCACTATTAACCTATTAGTTTTCATGGGTTTACTAATAACTTTTTTCGTTATACATGGACACCCTGTCCTATTTCATAGTTTTCATGGGATCAGTAAGAACCTATAGCCCTTTGCCAGTTAACTTAATTAATTCATGGGTCCTCCTGAACCTAATAACTAATCCCTTATCCTAGTTTTCATGGGTTGACTAGGAACCTATGGATTTATCCAGTAACTCACTTCTCATCCTAGTTTTCATGGGTTGACTAGGAACCTACTGATGCTTCCATTGACTTCTTTGTTATCCTAGTTTTCATGGGTTGACTAGGAACCTATTGATTGATGTCAATTCTTAATCCGGATATAGTTTTTACGGTTCATTATAAACCAATTAGCCCCTACCAACCTACCTTAATACATAGTTTTTATAGGTTTACTATGAACCTATTGGTTACCTCCAATAACTACTTAATCATAGTTTTCATGGGTTTTCTAAGAACCTATCTCCCATACAACTTCAAGGTTTAGGCATCATGTACTTCGGTCTCCCTGACTCCTTAGATGCAATTCTACCCATTCAAGAGTTTAATCAAATTATATTCACTACTGAGTTAACCTAGTTGGTTCTTCTACCGCTTTATCCTCAAAATACAGTTATGTGTGATTTATCATGTGAATATACTCATATTTGAAGAAGCAAACATAACAATTTAACAATACCACTCATGTGAGTTTAAGGTCCTTGAAATACATTTCATATAAACATAGTTAATCCCTTTAACTTATATTTTTATCAAGGCAACACTTCTTCAAATTTACATACTTAAAGTCATTTCAAAACTCCTTTATTTAGCCATGGGTTTTTCCTTTAAAAATTTGAGTTTGGGCTTTAAAACCTTTCGACATCTTCAAAACCTTGCTTTCGACCTCATAGGGTGACCTCCTTCGAAAGCATCAAAATTTATCTTTAAAACATTAGGCTCCTGCCTTTCGAATACTTAAAAACATCTCTTTCGAAGTCTTTCGACCATGTTAATGTATTATCATATAAGTATAAAAACAAATCTTCGAAACCATTTGGAAGTACCCTTTCGAAACCAATGAAGGTTGCCCTTCGAAACCATTGAAAGTCCCCTTTGAAAGCATTGGGTTTATACTTAAAACATCATTTTGGATCAAAGTGAACATAGACGAAAGCACCTCTTTCAAAATCATTCTTTAATTCAAAAGGTATTGGGAAAGTTTGATGGTGTCGAAACCATCCTTTCGAAAGCTTTAAAACATCTGGGTAAAACAATTGAAGGTTAGCTTCGAATCCCCTTCTCAAACCATTGCCTTCGAAACCCCTAACCTCTTTCGAAAGCATTAGGAACTGGCTTGTATTTATAAAAATAGCTTAACATTTCAACAACATTGATGTCTTCAATGCCATCGAAAGGTCATCAATTCTCAGAAGGGTTTCAACTTGGTCGAAACTACCCCTTCCAAAAGCTTTAAACAAAATATAAGTAACTCCTCTGCAAGCTACTTCTTTAAAACAAAGACGGCGGCTCTCTTTCGAAAGCCTCTTTTGGAAACACCTTTCACAGCCATAGGTTTCGACCATGTCGAAACCCCTTTATAAATAGGCAAGCGCTTTTCTTTCGAAATCAAAAATAAACCAAGGAACCAACCTCTTCGAAAGCTAGCTTTCGACACCCTACCTTTCGCCTTTCTCCAATCCACTACATACCATCTGAATGATATCATGTGTATTGGTTTACTGGTTTCGACCTAGAAGGTTTCAACTAGGTTGGGGGCGGAAGGCCTGAGTTGAAGGTTCCTTCTGAAGAAGGCGAAACCCCTTTTTCTGAGCAACAAGGTTGTTTTTACCAAATAAAGTTATCTTTTTGTAACAAACTTGCCTACATGTAAACAATTGATTGATTATCTTAAACTTTCTAATAATTTGGTTAATATTTGCAGCATTTTCTTAGATCTAAAAACATGATGACTTTTAACAATTAAGTCCTTTCTATTAACAAAACAATTAAATCATTTAGGTCCTCCTTTCAAAATAATTTAATTTTCATACTAAATCATTTAGTAAAAATCCCCAAAATTCATTTTAATCATGTTATCTAACATATCACAATATCAAACTCAAATTCTCAATACATTTTCCAAAATAAATTTATAAGCCCAAATAACCATATTTTCCTTTCAAAATTCGTAATTAATTCTCCACCGTTTGGAAAATTATAAAAATTGGAATCCAACTCAAAAACCATGTTTTGCAGAACATATAATTTTTCCATAGCATTTAAAAATCATTTGATCTCGATTTTACCCTAAAACCGTGCATATCTTCTTTTAAACCATCATGTTTAAACCCAAGAAATTATAAATCAAACACATCATCATTCAATATATCATAAAACGAATTTGTCCCTTAAATCCAAAACTATGTGATTATAAACCCAAAAATAGAGATGTAGTGATTATTATTCACCTTAAATTGGATAAGAAAATTGAAGATTGATTGAAATTGATTTCTTCTAGCTTGAATCCTAAACTTCACTCGAGTTTCTCTTTTCTTCTTTCTTTCTAATGACCCATCTTGCTCTTTCTCATGGTTATAATTTTGCTTGTGATAAAAATGAACGTGTATGGATAAGGGAAATGGTATAAGGGTGAGAATATGGACGGCTATTTACCCTAAGGCCCATATGTTTAATTAGCTAACACTTAACCATTATAAGATCGTTTAATTTAATATGCACGACAACCACATGTTTATTAATCAACCTTAATCTCTTTATCTATATTATTCTATTTAGTTTATTCTAATTGAATCTCCTGAATAATGTTAATAAAAATCAGGGGTGTTACAGCCGCGTTCCCTTTTTCTCTTGCCCTTGCTTCTAGCCTTAGTTTTTTAATTTCAGCTCCCCCCTTGTGCCCCGTCCTCCACCTTATATCCTTCCATCGCTTGTGCCTCCTGTCTCTCATGTTCCTCCCATCCCTTCCTCTTTCGACCCCGGCCCACCTTCTACCTCTGTTTCTTCTGTTCCTATCCTTCCATCTCCTCCTCCCTCTGCTTTTTTGGATTTTGTTGTAGAGCCTTGTCAATCGCGTGGAGTTCTCTTTTCAAGAGAAAACCGCGCAATGCTGGGAAGTACATCCCATTTAAGTTGGTTAATGAATATACTGGTGATGCTTTAGTTCCTCCCTAATTAGTTCTTGAAGCTAGTAGAGAAGTATGGCGGGATTATTTGGTGGGCTTTTTCCTCGATAAGCCTCTTTCTTACTCAATAGTAATTCAACATCTTAAAAAGATATGGAGGTTGAACGGCAGCATCAAAGTGAAATCCGATGGTATGATTTTCCTTTTTCTCCTTTCAAATGAATAGGACAGAAGGAAAATAGTGGAAGGTGACCCAATACCAATGAGAAATAAAATGTTTATTATGAAAGAGTAGGATCCTTCTATTAGCAATGTATGTGGCACCATCAGTCAGTTCCAATTGGGATTCATTTGTCTAACATTCCTTTAATTGCCTGGTCTCCATTTGGAATTAATTGGCTTCCTGGCAGAATTGGAAGATGATGTGTTTGGACGAAAGCACAAAGAAAATGGAAAAACTGACCTATGCAAAGTGTTTGGTTGAGGTTACACCTAGTCTGACATGGTTACCAGTTTTCATTTATTGTTAGATGATGGGACCAAGAAATTTATGCAGATCTATTATCAGTGGAAACCTGAAGCTTGTAGTTCATGTAAAGTGTTTGGTCATATTATTGAGTGTTGTTTAAGTGAAAAGTGTGAAGAGGTAGAAAAGGCAGAGAAGATAGTAAGTGGGGATGTAGCTTTGAAGAAGAAAGTTTGTGATGGCAATGTTGCAGTTAAGAAGCTTATTTGAACAAAAAATATATGGAGAAAAGTTAGTAATGTTAATAATAGCAACAAAAGTATGGTGAAGGAAGTGCATAAGGGTAATTTTCCTGATATAGAGAGGAGGCAAGTGTAAATGTGATTAATGAGGAGGTGGTGATAGAGAAAGAATTAGTTGAGGTCGACGGTGATGATAAAATAACTGAAGATGTAGTGAAAGAGGCTACAAAACAATCTGATGAAGTTATATTAACTTCAAATAAATTCCAAGCCCTTCAGGACATGAATGGTGATGAGGGTGGAAACAGTGTTGGCCTTTGTGTTGAACTTGATGGTGATAATTTTGGTGAGGATGTTTGGCACGGGAAAGTATTTAAGAATCTGTTTCTGTAATAAATGGGCATAACTTTATGGCCAAACCCATATCTGAAGTGGTGAGCACACTTGAATGCAATATGAAGCATGGTAATGATGCAAATCTGAATAAAACAACAATATGTCCAATTTTAAAACTTGTATCTATGCATGTTTCTGAATATGCAAGTCATAAAGAGGATAATCTGCACGTATTTTCTCTTATTAATGTCCAACCTAATCTCTCGTTTATCGATCAAACTTTTTTTGATAAATCAACTTCCCACACTCCCCAAATTCCACCTATCATTTATGTTCCTAATTAACCTACTGAAGACATTGTATTGACTGTGCTTGATGATTCAAATCCCTCCCCTGCTGGATGGATCTCTCTACCTAAAAATTCCTCCTCCCAAATTTTGCCAACCGATCTGGTTTCATCTGCAGTGAAGCAAGCAGCATCAGATGCAACTAAGAACGCTAATACAACCAAGAACATCTGAATAAGAATAACAACAAATTGGGAAAAAAACTCAACATCCAGGATCATGACAAAGGGATAACCATTGATTATCAAGAAACATTGCCTGAATCAAATTCAACCAACTTATCTTCTGAAAAAAGAACAAGGGTAAACAAGAACCCTCTCTCCTAATAGTTTATCTTATGTGAAACAATTTCGGATGTTGGAACATCAGTGGTGCTCACAAGGACATCAAATTAATTCAAGCAAAGCAATTAATCTCAGCAAATAAAGTTAGCATTTTAGCACTTGTTGTGACCAAATTGAATCTTCCTTTAACTACAAAGCTGTTAACTTCATCAATCCTCTATGGGGGTTGCATTACAACTCAATCAGGCTCCTAATGGAAAAATTATGGTCCTTTCTGATCCTACTATCTATAAACTCAACCCTATCATATATGATAAACAGTTTATCCACTTTCATGTCCTACATCTTCCCTCCTCTTGTTCTATTTATAGCATTTTTGTTTATGTTGACAATCTTCTTGTGCCAAGGCAGGTTTGATTATTTGCCCCACCTAAGGCAGGAAACTCACCTATAGTTTGTAATTGGTGATTTCAATTGTATGTTAAGTGCTTCTGATCGAATTGGTGGGTCCCTCATTAAGGCTCAAATACATTGCCCCACTCAATGAAGATATTAATCTATCTAACATTCATGTAACTCAATTTTATGGTCCTAAATATACCTGGAGCAATAAAAGTAGAATTGGTAACAGAACCATGAGTTGTACTGATCTCTCTTTCATCAACTCTTCTTCCATAGTTAAATGGCCTAATCTTGTTCTTCCACCTATGTCTGACCATCACCTATCCTTCTTATGTGTGGGAACAATGCCATTGAAAAAAAAAAAAAAAAAAAAAAAATCAAATTTCAAAAATTTTGATTCATGGATTGAGGATCCTGAATTTTTTCCCTTGTTCATAATTCTTAGTCAATGGTTTTTTATGGTAATAGCATGTATATTTTTCAACATAAACTTAGGGTTACAAGATAAACTCTCATAAGATGGGCTAAAGCTAAATATGGGGATGTAGATGGATTATCAAAGAACTTGATAGAGCAGTTAGAGATGGTGCAATTAAGCATGCTTGAGCAACCAGACAACAATCTTTTATCTTAAAAAGAGTATAAGTTAACTTTGAAGCTTACCAAGGCCCTAACAACTGAGTTGCAGATGAAGAAACAAAAGTTAAGGAAGGAGTGGGTAATTCAAGAGGATAGGAATACTAATATTTTTCATAACTCTCTTAAATTAAAATGGCTAAAAGCAACATTTTCCCTATTACTGATGAGCATGGCATGCTACATGACACACCTGGCTCTATTGATAATGCCTTCTTAGATTATTATAATAATCTACTAGGTACCCTTGAAACACATAACCTTAAACCTTAACCTTGATGACCTGATATCAACCACTTTTCATAGATTAAGTAATCAAGATGTAAATGTCCTATCAGCCAAAGTAACCGATGATGATATTAAATTAGCTTTTTTTGGGATGAATAAAACATCATGTGGAGGACCTAATGGTTTCAATGAATTGTTCTTCACCTACTATTGGCCAATAATTTCAATTGATATGCTAAAAGAAGTCCACAACTTCTTCAACCATAGTAAGACGATTTGTGGTATCAATGCTACTAACCTTGCATTAATTCCCAAATCAAACTAGGCTTCCTCGGTTATAGCCTTTAAACCTATAGCTTGCTGCAATATTATTTATAAGTGCATTTCCGAGCATCTTTGCTAGGCTAAAGCTTGGGATTCCTAACATAATTTCAACTAATCAGGCTACTTTACTTCCCAAGATGAGTATTCTAAATAATGTTAATGAATGGTTGTAACAGAAGCTACATCTCTTCTAGAGCTATGATGAAGCTTGACACTAAAAGAGCTTATGACTCTTTATAGTGGAAGGCTATTGTAGCCATAATGGCTAAAATGAACTTCCTTTGCCATTTTGTAAGCTGGATTTATACGTGTATTTCCACTATCTTACTCTCTAGGCTATAATGAAAAAATAGTATGGTATTTTAAAGGCACTCAAAGTATAAGGCAGGAGGACCCAATGTCCTCTTACAAGGATTTTGTGATGCATCCTAAATGTAAAGAGCCTTATATATCATCCATATTAATTGCTGATGGTATAATTATCTTCACCAAACCTATAGAAGCCTCTCTGTTAAGCCTCTCCAAGATGTTGAAATCTTTTCATAGCATAACTGGATTACAGATTAACCATGAAAAGTCATATTTATCTATAGCAGGCCTTCTAGAGCTGCAGAGGAACGTTCTTCATGATTTGACCTCTCCGTCTTCTTTGAGCAATAGTATAACTCATCTAGGTATTCCTCTAGCATCTTGAAAATTTGGTTACTCAAACTGTCTCCCTTTATTTTAAAATATAACCAGAACTATGAACATTTAGGTAAATAATTTTTTTACCCAAGCTGGTAGATTGATTATTATTAAAGCAATTAGTCTTGCTATGATTGTTTATTGGAGTAGATCATTTATTCCCCAACCAAGCTTATTAACTAAGCTAGACAAGCCATGAATCATTTTACGTGGGCTGGCAATACGCACTCTAGAAAGTTAGTTCCTATAGCTTTTTGAAGGTGGAAAAATCTCATGGCTATGGTGGTCTAGGAATTAAAAGCATAAAACTCTGAAATAAGGCCGCCTTCTTAAAGCATTTTGATATTGTTCTGAATAAAAAAGACAATCTCTGGGTCAAGTAGGCAAGGAAGTATCATCTAGGTAACAATTTTTTTTGGATTATGGACATGTCTCCATTATGTGGTTGGGTTTGGAGGTCTGTTCTACAGCTTAGGGATTTTCTACTTCCACATTTAGAGCATCTCCAACTAACACGGGTGTAGATTTTACAAAATCCACATTTGAATTTTATAATCGGCTATTTTCCCCAACAAAATTTAACCAGACGCTTGTTCAACAGGCGCCTAATGTCAGGAGCCTGTTGAACAGACGCCTGACATTAAATAATTATAAAATATATATTGTCAGGCGCCTGTTGAACAAGCGCTATGAGCACTGGACGCCAGTTAAACAGGCGCCTGACAATATGGCGCTTGTTCAACAAGCGCCTGAGATACAGATGTTTGTTGAAAAAGCGCCCATCACAATCCTATATTCCCGACCCATACTGTCCCAAATCCACACTATCGTATTTTCTCACCTCCTGTTGTATCACGATTTCGGTGCAGATTTTACAAAATGAAAAATCTTAGCAGTTGTTGGAGTTGCTCTTACAAATTACATTATCATATAATAGCTTTGCTAAAATTTGGTATGTTCCTTAGGCTTGGAAGGGTTTAATTTTGGTTAATGCCTTAACTTATGAAGAAAGATGTCAAAACTGTATACCTTTGGAGGTTAAAGCATGTGACTATATGCAAGATGGAAATATAATTGTCCCATTTACAAGTAATGTGAGAGTTAGGGCTGTTTGGAATTTAACTCAAAGTGCTAACTTGATAGATGGTAATTATTTATATGTCTAGTCAGGCAAACAAAAGGTTCATCCAATCCCATAGTTTACAAAGCTTTATTTGCTAATGCAAGTGAAACAAAATTTTGGTGGAATAGTAAGGTCTTGAATTTTTTTAGTTCAGAGAAAGTTAATTTGATTCTCTAGAAAGTGCTTAGAAATGGGCTTTAAACAATGTCTAAACTTCAGCTCAGGGGTGCGGATGTTGTTAATGTCTTTCCTTTTTGCAGAAATCACGAAGAGGACAACTTTCACCTTTTCTTCAATTATCAAGTCATATATGCTATGTGGTGTAATGTTTCGTGCAAGGGAAGTATGTAGAACCCATTGATAAATAGTGCAAATGAATGGCTTTGTATTTTCAAGGCTACAAGATAGAGAAACCCAGAAACTCTGGTGTTGTTGATTGTTTTAAAGGTTTTCATTGTTGGACTTTAGAGGGAATGGAATTCTAGGGGTTTTGAAAGTAAAAATACATCACGGTTCAGTGCAATGCTATTTTGACTAACGAAGAAGTTTCCACGATGTGGGACTGATGCCTCGTGTGCTGCTATTTTGTTTCTGTCCTATGTTTTTTGGTTTTGTTTTAGTTTCTTTTCTTTTCTTTGTGCTGCCTAGTGATTTTTCTTTGTTCATGGGTTCAAGTTTGTTTGCTTCCTTTTTCTGGTTTAATAAATCTAGTAAGAGTCCAGTCAACATTTCTAGCTTTGCTATAAAAATTTACAACCGTTGTAATTGTGAGTATTTTATCATAATGCATAGAACAAACACATCAGTTTAAATATTCCTAGCCAACATGTATCGAGATTGGATATTAATGCATCCATTAAGACTAATTACGTAATGCTCTCGAAAGTTCGGACAATGTATTACTCATGACTGTTGGGGGTACCAAGGGGTTATGTACCGATAGTTATTAGATAACTATGGACCGACTAACCCGATATTTTCTGTTGGTTGATATAACCATGGTCAGATATAATATATTGATGTGACATCTTTTCACAATTCCCTTAACTTGAGAACAATGTTGAGCTTCAATATGGAAACTCCGCTTTGATTGTAGTTAAATTGTAGCATGGTGTCTATTGAACAATTATAGTTGGGTCGAGTGGAATCATTGGAAGTGAAACACTATTCAATAGAGGATTCATCTTCTTAGTTATATGAGGTTAGTATCACAGTCAACTGAAGTCAACTAAATTCAAAATATCTGGCCAGAGTATTTCATTCGTAATAATTGTTATCATTAAATCACGGGCTTTGTGTTTGGACTATAAGTTAAATATAGATAATATTGGAATTTTTATTATTATCAAATTCCATAAGTCCTAATGTGATATACTTTTGACGAAAAGAATTGATATAATTAATCGTCACTACTGGATAAAGCTTAAATAAGTAAAATTGGATTTTACCGATCTATGTAACTGATATACTTGGCTATAATGTCACATCACTAGCTAAGGTGACGTGTGGCGTTAATATTCAAATTGTTTGATATTAATCGTTGATTGAATTCACGCCTAAGAGTCGCACAATCGAAACATTGAATACTTCGAATACCACCTGGTCTAACAACTGTAATTGTTATAAATCAATTAAATCAATTGATATTTATGAAATATTAATTATAATTTTTTTTTTGTGTTAATCAATATTAAATTAGTGCGTATATAAAAGTTATATACACACACGTATCGATATACGATATCGATGTGCATTTGACCTAGATTTAAGTATATATATTTATTTGATCGGGAGGCCCGGATAAGGGCATGTAGTGGCCAACCATAGAGGTGGTTTAGTGAGGTTGAATGTGTGACGACCCGGAATTTTCGACCTCGAAAATTCGACATTAATACGTCCATTGTAGAAGTGCCGAGCAATCGAACGTCGAAAATTCTAGATTGTTTGGGTTAAGAAGAAAAGAGGTAGAAGAGGAAACAGAAAACAACAATACAGAATCTCACATTCGCAGCGGATTTAAAATATAATATCAATAATAGCATTTTACAATGAAAAGCTGTAATTGTTACTTTACATTCAATATATCAGAGTACAACCATTCAAACATAAACTGGACAGTTATAATTAACTTGTCCCATATAACAATCAAACAATTCCAATACACAACGGAAAATACTTCATATGTTCCTGCCATCCAGCTCGACCCTAAGCTCTAGAACGTCCTAACCTAAAAATCTGTAACACTTGGTCTGATCCGAGCATTACAATAAAGTAACCTCGAGTTTGCCTGGAAACCAGCGTGAGTAAACCCATATAATTTGGAATACTAAGTTATAAAACTCAACTGAAAACCCAGGGTAACTCATACCTTACTACGTGTTCTTAACTTGTTATAGTCAATCACTTATTACCAAACAATATTTAAGAACTGTTACTCAGTTTAAATGGCCATGTTACTTAATTAATTCCGTTCTAGCCTATTTGATTCTAAAATCGAATCTATAAAGATTTATAGTCGATTACAAATCGAAGTGGTTTCGGGTGTTTGTTGATACCCGACCCCGGTCTCTTCCAATACCATCCTTAATCCAAGTTGTTTAGGTAAATACAATTCAATTTTAAACACTAGATGTCATATAGAAATTCATCATCGATATATAACCCATTTATCACAGTTCAACCAAAACATATCATATCACAGAACATCACAAATTATCAGACTAGATATTAATCCAATCATTCAATACAACTCAATCATCCATAAGCAAAATCAATTTATCATCATTTCTAATTAATTAAATTTAATTACCAATAAATTGAATTAATTACTTTTAGATCCTACTTAATTAACATTAATTAATTATAAAACATTCATTATTATTTTAATTAATTAATTAAACATCCTTTAGTTATCCACCTTAATTAATTATCCTTAATTACTTATATTAATTAATTCCTTTAATTAATTTCATCAAGTAATTATTCTTTAATTACTTTCCTTAATTAATTATTGTATAATCGCTTAAGTTAATTTTTTAACCTTATAATTACTTACATTAATTAATTAACCATTAATTAATCATATTGATTAATTATCCATTAATTAATCATATTGATTAACTATCCATTAATTAATCAAGGCCTTAATTAATTTAAGATAAACCGTTATCTTAATTAATTACTTAATTATCATTATTAAATTCCATTTGATACACTTAAGAATAAAATACTTAACCTACTATATAATTATATTGAATCAAAACAATTTAAAAACATTAGACCAATATTTTATATTTTGAAACCTGTTTAATATTTAACTTTAAAACTTTGAAAACATTTATTTTACTTTGAAAACTTTCGTTTCTATGCTTTTAAAATTTGTTACACATTTACTTTGCTTTTTAAAACTGGTTTATAAAATTTACTTTCATTTTCTTTTTAAAACCGGTTTAATTACAAGAGAAAAACCTTGAGCCAACAACAAATTACCCGAACATCAACCCGAACAAAACCCCAATCCTTACCGCTTCAACTTCCCTCGACTAGACACGCGAACAACCCGAGCTTGACCCAAAGAAAACTTCTTCTTCTTCGATCCTCGATAACTCCGCGATAACATACACGACTGGACACATGTGTACGTGCACAGTCGATCGGCTCCTCTCCGATCAACAATACGTCCTCCTGCACGTCGCCGACGACCTTCTCCCTTGATCCGACCACCCAGAATTTCAAAATAACCTCCACAACGAATTTGAACAAAATCGAACACAACTGGAATGAAACGATCGCCAAAAACCTCCGCGCTCCGCCGCCTTAGATCATCTGAGACTATGTGCTCGCGCCAGTCCCTCGACGACCTATTCCCCCACCTCCGATCGAGTTCGTTGCGATGACGACGCCGCATTGGCCTCGAATCCAACATCGACCTAGATAGGGTTTAAGACCCTATAACTCGTCGACGAGCCATCTTGTCGATCTAAAAATTCACCTAGTATTTTTCCCCCGATCCCCGGCCTACAACCTTCCTCTGGCCACAATCCCGATGCCGCCGACCCTCGCAATCGCCTGAATTTGACCAAAACCCGATATTCGTTCAACTCGCAGTATCACAGTAAACACGAACTTAAAAATCTTCATATTAATATCAAAATTCATCATTTTATAATACTAATTAGTTTATATGATCAAAGCTTGAAAATTTAAAAATCAAATTTTCGACTTGAATTCATTCTTACTGACATTTCTTATTTTCAGTAAATCCACTTGTTAATTTCACTTAATAATATTTTTAAAATCAAATTTGGTTATTACAATCAGATTTCCTTCAAAGATCATAACCTGCAATTGTTTGTATAAGGAAATAAGAATTTTTGAACTTGATTAAGCTGGTTAAAATCAAACAGAGGCCACCTTTATTCACAAACGGACATGCGTGCGCGCACACACACGGATATATGCACACACACACGGTGATTCAGCCATACGTTTAAAAAATTTACATCCATGCTACCATCGTTCGCAACATTACCTCAAGAATTTACACATGTATCAGAAAATAACAGATTAAGTTTCCTTTAAAATAAATGTTTACTCACCTGTTGAAAAAACAGAGAACAGACTTCCCCTTATGATCTGAATTTTGATTTGAAACTGAACTTGCATCTTTGTTTGATGTATATTGAGTTGAAATCTTTGCTTGTTTGCTCAGGTTCAATACTAGCATAAGTAGATTTGAAGTTGTTGCTAGTTTGATTTTAATTTCTTTTTAGTTTTCAAAGAAGATGAAGAAAGAAAATGGATTACGAAAGTAAAAAATGAATATACCAGTCCTGGTTTCTCACTTCTTATTATTTACATATTTCAATTAAAAAGAAACTAAGCCACTTGTCTTTTGCATATTATGTAAAAGCTACAAATGTCAAAACAATTGTTTTATTTTTCCTTATGTTTTATTTATTATTTTAAAAATGAAGAAAACAAATTAAATATGACACTTGTATTTTGCATGTATTTATTTTTATTCTCGTTTTTATATTTCCATTAATATATTTTATTTTTGCTTATATTTATATAACTTTAAAGAAAAATGATATAAAACCTAATTACTCACTAATGAATAACCATATATATATATATATATATGTATGTATGTATGTATGTATACACATACACACTAGTTGTAAATTTTATTTTTAAGATATTACTTTGAATTTCTAACCCAAGTTCTATTTACAATCTACTTATATATATAAACAAATACATATTTTATTTGTTTTTGAAAAGATAAATTTTGCCAATTTAAATAATTATATCAGGAGATTATCAAATAAATATTTATCCAGATATAAATATTTATGATCAAAATTATTTGCTCAACTTATAAATAAGTGTTTCAATAGTTAAGATCAGTTTATTATCCAATTACCAGATGTCAAAAATCCGGGTTATCACAGAATGTGGATTCAAAGGATGTGAAAAGATAAGAGGAAAAGGTGGATCTGAATCCTCTTTTACTCCTTTAAACTTCTACTACTTAAACAACTGAAACCCCAATTTTCCACTCTCTAATTTCTGCTCCCATCCTCATCATATCAAGCCAGTAGCCCTCCTCCAATTTTCAAGGATTTAAAACACAATTTAAATACAAATAGAAGGTTGGTAGTTGCTGCTTTAAGATTGATAGCTTTTTCTGGATTCTAGATACTATTTTTCAAAAACTATTTTATGACCGAATGTGCGTGTGTATATTTAATTATTAATTTACATTTAAACATGTATGCATGTATGTATATAGTATTTAGAAATATTAATTTAATATGTATATGTTTTTCAACTGAAAATTTTGAAATATATAAATATATCATAAATATATTTACTTAAAAAATAAAATATTAATTTGAATTTGAAATCACTAGATATTTTATTATGCAGATCTAGATATGAAATTAAAATTTTGAATTTGAACTCATAATTAATATTTACAATTTCTTTATAGCATAATGTTAATTATATATATATATATATATATATATATATGAACATTTATATTTTACAAATATTATTTTAATATATAAAACTATATATACACAAACATATATATTAGACAATACCCATGTATATGTAGGGGCTAATATGTCCATTGCGGCGTAAATCCCTGCATTTATATACGGGCATGTTAAACCATATACACTATTTATGTTACACATGCACGTACACATACATGTGTATATGATACACTTGTTATATTATACAATATAAACGTAAAATAAATAAAACTTTATTTGTAACTTAAATAAAATATTTATTTTTTTAAACAAATTTAGATAAGATCCAAATAAATTTAGACTTCGTAGGCCCAATAAGATCCAAAATGGAATGAATTATTCGAAGTCTATCCATTTACCTCCCGCATGTTGACCCAGAGCCAACAATGGTATTAGAGCCCAATAGCCTATATGGTCTATATTGGTCATATTAAGCTAAGTAATTAAGCCTACACATTTAGTAGGGTGTCTAGAAAAGTAGTGTCTAAGCTGGGTTTGGATAATCAAGTACCTTGCCCTACTTGGCTATCAGCCTGGCCCGAAAAGTGAAGCGAGCCTAAAGGTTGTCCCTAATAGAAAATGCCCAATATAGTGGGCCTTAGGCTTATTTTCAAAATTGTATTGAAATTAAAATAGAAATTATAATTTAAAATTTAAATTTAAAGTTAAAACATATTATAATTGTTATAATATGATTTTCAAAAGTGTTTTGAAAATATAATAAATATATATTTCAATATTTTAAAAATATTAATAAGATTAATAAAATAAATAAATTAATTAGATATTTAATTAATTAAACATATTTATATATAAGATATACTATGATATATGATTACATCGACTTTAACTGTTTAAGGCAATGCAAGTGTGTGTGTATATAATAATACTTTTCAAAATTAAAAATATTTAACTAAAATAGGTTGGTTTAATAAATTAATTAAAAGTTAATTAATAAACTAATTAAAAGCTAATTAATAAACAATAGTATATATAAAAAGATATATGTGTGTAACTATAACTATTCTAGTTAAATGTTTGATTGAATAATATAAAATTAATTAAAATGTTAATTATTAATTAATGTAATATTATACATAAAACTATTATATAAGTTAATAAAATTATAAAAGTAATATAATAATTTTAAACTTGTATAATATGAATGTATAGATTAAAAGTGGAACATTAAGAAACCTTAAGTTGACTTAAGGGATATATATACATACGTATAGTACGTATACCATAATTTCTAATGTGTTTGACACTTGAAACACGAGGGTATTTCATAAGAAATACATTATTTCATAAAAAATACATTATTTCATAAGTCGATATCACTCAATATAATATACTAACGATTATGAATCTTTAATATAAAGTTGACCACAAATCCTCAAGCTTATTTTGAGCCAATATTTTTTTTTCTAATGGCCTCCTCGTTTGTCCCCAAATCACCGATTTAGGGTTCATCGCGCCTTCTCATTTTTCATCGCCGTTTCTCTTTGTTGTATCCCATCGCCTCTCTTACTTTTATCTCATGATCCCGATCTCCCTCTTCTTCACCCTAGCTTGATGTTTTTGATTACCCATGGATGGCTAAGAAATGAAAAGACAAGATGCAGTTTGTTTGACTCGAATAATTTGCCGATGTATGCATACTCGATCTGGTAGAACCTTTTTTCATCCCCAAAAACGCGATCGAAAGTGGTCTTCGATGGTAGTACGTCTTCATCTTGCATTCCAGCAGTTTCAAATTCTGCAAATTTGAGATCCATTCTAGACGAAGCTGATTCCAGTGGAGTTCCGACGCTGCAAGATCAGGGTTACGATCCTGCTTTTTGCCTCTAAGTAACCTCGTTTAGAATAACGATGTTTCAGAATATGCTCTTCTATGCCATGTGATATACAAGCCCAATTCCTTTAGCTCGATGCTTCCGTGGGGAACATTGACTTCTCCATAGCTCCACTAACAGGCTTATGTATGATCTTTATTGCCAGTACATCACCTGTCTTCCATTTTCTTGCTTCTGATGTGAATGGGAGATGGGTTAATTCTATTATTACTACTGATAGTATCAGACAGTCTATTGAAGGCATTGTTAATGTTGATAATGTAGTGGAGAAAATTTTGCAAACTAATGCACATTTTCCTATCGTAAAACCTAATAGCGCTACTATGTCTAGGGCTGATCTGGATAAACCTAGTGCTGCTATTGTTTTGTAATCCAAATGGACCGTTTTTTCAACACCGTGCTGAGAAATGCTAGTGATTATGTCCCCAAAGTTTTTGAAACCCTGGAAATTGATGGTGTCATGGTTCCTCTAGCGAAGGTGAATCAGGCAGATGTTGACGTCCGATCTGATTACTTGGTAGGTTTCTTCCTGTATCCCAGCCTACGGTATCATGTTGTAAAGGAGCGTTGCTACAACGTTTGGAAGAGTAGAGGTGGGATACTAGTGCACTTCGACAACTCTATGTTCCATTTCAAGTTTCTAAGCCTGAGGAGGAAAGACAAATTCTAGAAGCAAATCCTATCTTAATTTGGGTTAAGGCATTTATTGTCACTATGTGGAGTCCAACCGTTGACAGCGCTAGGGAATAAGTATTACCTATTCTTATGTGGGCTCATTTCTCTCACATCCCTTCTGTTTTACAACCTTTGATTGGTTTGAACTGCTTAGCCAGTATTATTGCTACACTTAAATGTTTTGATGCTAATATCGTTGCCCGAGAAAGACTTGTTTACGCTAAGCGTTGATTGAAATTATCCCAGATAAGCCACTTCCCACTAAGATTAGATTTCAAACTGCTGTTGGGCATTATGCAAATGTTGTCCATTATAGTTGGGTTTTGGATATATGTTCTACCTGCAAATCCTTTGGTCACGCTATGGAAGTTTGTAAACACTGAATTCCTATATTATGCAATGATGTGTAGGAATGTAATCTTGACAAGGCTGAATCTCCCTTACCTATCCCAATCAAGATCCCTCTTCTTCGCCCTATGGTTTGGGGGTGGGTGCCTAAAGCCACCACTTCTATTATTGAAGTTGCACATATTGACGTGCCACTTGACACAACACGGGCTAATTCTATTACACCGCCTCTTTCAATGCACTCTACTGGTGCTTCTTTGGTTGCTCCAGTTGATCACGACATTGAATGGCATTGCTCTGAGCAAGCGTGGGTTCATGTGAAATCTGAGATGAGATATTCTCAAACGACTGCTAGCTACCATATGTTTATAGGTGACTATGGTGAGGATCGTGCTCTTTACTATCATGTATGTGGTGAAGTTTAGTTCTTGCTACGTCCAATAAAGAAGGTGCTAAAAAAAGTCTTCTCTTATAGGAGAAGACTTGGGACCAGAAATATTTATGCTACACCAACTCTACTGATTTTGTGCCTAACTTGATCGCTCTTTTTTCTTATTGGGTCTGAATCTGAGGATGATGGTAGTGGATCTTCATCTACGGAGAGGGACTAGTCTCTTTTATTTTTAGTAGTTATGTACTTCGACCTAGCTCTTGTACTTTCATTTTCCTTTAGCTGTTCTGGTGCATGTATCGAACACATGTTTAAATTTGTGTTATAAAACAGTGGTCCAACCCACTATAAAGCAGGCTAGCCTTTTAAAATATAAAGTTGTCCTCTAACATTTATATTAATAAATTACTTGCATACTTCTTAGTTGTTGAGCTTTCCCCAAGCTAGGGGTGTTATATGTAGTAATATATAGGATAGACAAGGTAAGGTAACTACACATATTTGTGGAGATTTCCTTAAGGTATGTGCATTATACTTAGGACATTGTGAAATGGTAGGTACAAGTGAATAATCTCACTTTATTTATTGAGCTTCCCACGAGGTGAAGATGAGATTAGGACAAGGAACCATGGGTTAGGAGTTGTATTGTTACAAACGATAATGAGTTATCCATCGTATTAGTCCGTGAGATGATGGTTTTGATGACAACAACCTTAGAATAGATTATAAAATATAAATACTAAAATTATAAGTTTAGATATATATGTATATGCAGGATTTAACCATGTAGGTACCAAGAATGAAGACTGTACAATATAGAGATTCATGATATCAAGATTGAAGACTCATGAGTACCAAGATTATCAAGAGTTCAAGAATTCAAGTAATTTATTCTTTAATTAGAAATTTTGTTAAAACTCCTAGAAAAGCACTGGCATCTTAAAATCCAATTTATTCGTGGAATGGAATCCACTTCGAGCTCGTTAAAGGGATGGAACCCTAAGTAGGATGGAACCTACTTAAAACTAGTGGAACATTGTTTTGTATCCGCTAACTTTTTATTCAAAATGATTTTTCAAAATTATATCTTGTTTTCAAAATAATTTCAAAACCTTCCTTTTAAAAGCATCAAAAACCTTTATCCTATTTTTAATAATTTTAGCCTCAAAATCATCTTTTAATTTCAAAGTCAAAATACTCCTGATTTTAAACTATCTTTTAGTATAATATATTTAACTTTTAAATATTTATACTTAGATTTAAATATAAAATTATAGTTAAATTATATATATTATTCTCTATATTTACTTATGAATTTTAACTATATTCAAGTATATTTATAAATTTTATTATAGTTTTAATATAAGACAATTTATTTTCAAAGAAAATCAAATCATCAAAAAATGCTTTGGGATGTCGACATACTCATGGTGACCATGTCGACATGGTGTCAGTTGGTTTCAAAATTCAAATTTCAAAAGAAGTGTCTATTTGCCATATCTCTTCACGAATGAACATGGCTGTTGTTCTTCTATAAATAGGGGTTAGTTTCAACGAATTTATCATCAGATTTTCTGGTTTTTCACTTCTCTTCTTCTTCCACATTTCTTAATACTTATTCTTACCATTACTCTGTCGAAATAAACATTGAATCAAACTCGATTACTTCTAGTTCGATTCTCTATCAAAGTTCTCAGTGCTGTTCAGAGTTATAGACTTCTTTGTAATCTATTAAGCGAGAAAAGGTGTGATTGTAGCCTTGGAAATCAATCAAAAGAGAAAAGGTGTGATTGTAGCCTTAGTAAATCAATTGGGTAAACTTGTGGCCCGGAAATCAAGTATCTCTACCCAGAGGATAGAAATTCTGGAGGGTATACCTCGTAGCCTTAAAACCGAGGGTGTAATTGTACAATTGCTTTCGAAAGGAAATCCGTACTTGTGTTGCGAGACTGGATGTAGGGTAACTCCGAACCAGTATAAAATCCGGTGTGTTCTTTCCTTTACTTCTTTTATTTTATTTCTACATCTGTGTTTGTTTCTGTGATTATCCCTGTATCTATAGATTGCATACATCTGCGTCTAAATTAACATAAACTCAAAAAGATTTAGTAATTCTTTATAAAAACTATTTACCCCCCTCTAGTGTTAATCCTAGCCTTAAGATCTGTAATCTGCATTTCTCACGATTGGTATCAGAGCAAGGTTTTCAAAGTTCCATAATCTTAATTTTGAAAAAGTTTTTAAAATGGCTATTTTTCAGGATTTTATTAACACTATTTTCATATGAATATGTCACAGAATCATCATGATGTTTTTGTTTAAAACTATATTTAATTATTTTGAAAAGTCACTTGATTCTTTAAAAGGTTATGTTATTTTGCAGGAGAAGAATTATGTCTAATGGCTGTTGGTTAAAAAAATACCAGATAATCATTCATCGATCAAGAAGAACAAATGGATGTATAATAGAAATTGACAAAGAAATGGGTACCAGATCAATTAAAAACTTTTTATTCTCATCTACAACTTGATTTGATACTGTACTTCTCTCCATCTGCTTCGCAATGCCACTGGTTTCGTGCGAATCTGTCAAGAAATGACCAAGTTGTGGTCAAATGAAGTTTTGGTGAACAAAGAAAAAAGAAGGCAAAACTGTCAAAGGTATTCTTCAAATTGCATCCATAGATTGTAGTTCTTATACTCGCGGTCGTTTTTATGGGTGGATCATCAAATTCCAATCAAAATTGAGTGAAATATGACAGTTTGAAGTTGGCTATCCAAAACTGAAAAACTATGTACGGGATCTTCTAGATTTCTTCTACTGTTTGGCCTGTTGCATCACAATACCATCCAAATTCGACACCAAACTATTACTTGATCATAGCTCTTACCTTCCTCTTCGATTTGCGGCCGGTTTCATCCAATTCCGTTATGAAACGAAGGAGATATGCTCTCTAGAAGTTTGATAGTATATAGAAAAACGAGAAGAAGAAGAAGACGAGCAATTAAAATGAAAAGTGATGACCGTTGGGCCTATTTATAGTGGTTGAAGTGTCCATTCATTTAAAATTCAAATTCAAAGTTTTGGCACCAAGTTGGTCGATCTACTAAATCATCTATATCTTTCTCATACGGTCTCCAAATTCAGCAAATGAATATACTACGATGATTAGAAAAACAAGCCCGTCGCAATAGAGCAGATCTCATCATCAAATTCTGAAAGATATAAATGTGTGACTCACAACAATGGAAGAACAACAAAGTTAGAAAGGTGGAGTGCAAAAATTGGTATGCTTTACTATTATTTCATCTTTATATATATATATATGCATTTAGTTAGGTATAGAAATTTATCTCTTTTGTAAGTTTTGATATATTGGTCCATATATCAACAAATCATAGTATAAATAATCAATGTACAAGTCTAAATTTTTTTTAAAGTCTTTTAAAATGTGTTTTCTTTCAAATAAAATCTACAACTAATTTATTGCAACTATACTAAGTAGAAAAACATACCTTCGTTCATGATTTCAACTTTGCAAATGTTATTTTTACTTCTCATACTCTATTTCTTTTAAGAAACTAATTTTATATCTTTAAGAAATTAATAGAATGAATTTAGAGTGTTAGAATAAGGCTCAGTTTATATATTTCTTCAATAAATAAGATTGCACCACATCACATGACCGGAATTTTAGATAACATTTCTAAAATGCTTCTTTATGAAAAGTTTTGCAAAGTACTGCAAATTCGTTTTTATAGCATTTCTGTGCTTTGAAACGTTGTAGAGTTTCAGAAACTTTATACAGCATTTGGTAAAAGCTACAGTTTCGGTTTTATAAAGTTTCGAATATTTTTTACTACAAAAACTTTTTATAGCATTCTTTAAATACTATTTTTTTCTTTATGAAACTTTAAACTACGTAAAAATAATATTTAAATTAAGAATTTTTCTCTATTCCTTTTTAGAAATTATTTTCTAACTTATATTGTAATATTTTAAAATAAATTTCATGTTTAAATATATTCTTTATAATTAATTAAATTTGTTTTTTTTAAAAAGGGTAAGAGGCCTTAATATAACACATGTTTATTTTAGTTTTTCGATCTTTATCGTTTTATTTAATATTTCATTATGATATTTTTTAAATTTAAAAGATGTTTAAACATGTTTCTAAATATTTTAATCAATAAAAATTTAATATAAAGGTTTTAATTAGTAAGTTAAGTATTTTATAAACATGGAAGTTTGGATTCTTAAAAATAAATAAAAAATAAAAACATCCAAGTTAAAATAATTATTTTAAATTAAATAAGTAGGCTATTAATTTTTATAAAAATATATTTGATCACATATATATAGTTTAGGTCCATATTTCTTAGGAATTTAATTTTGATATTGAGTTTGATTACTACCTTTCATAAATATGTTATAATTTTAATATCATTTATTACTTTTAAATTCTTTTCTTTACTACTCTTTCAGTCTCATTCATTAGTTTCCTTAAATTAAGTCTAGTAATTGGTGTGTAATACCTTTGTTTGGTTGAAGTAATTTATAATAAATAATTTAACATATATATATCATCATATCATTCTGCATATTATTATTTTTACTTCATTATCATTTTGTTTCATATTACATATCATTATGCATCCTATTTCATATCTCATCTTATTGCATATTACATCATAAATTACAGTGCATATCATAATTATTTGCATCACAAGTTGCACTTCATTTTGCATATTATCTCATGCTACATTGCATAATCATACATTTCATTCTGCATTACAAACTACGTATTGCATACATGCATAGATAACGAGTGTATTTTATTTAGGAGGAGTTTGTCGTATTGTTTTATAATATAGGATTATTAGTTTTTGATTTGTTTGGTATGTTTTGATTGACTTGATTGACTTGTTTGACTTGATTGATTTGATTAATTTGTTTGACTTGTCTGACATGATTGGTTTTGATGAGTGTGTTGACATATGCTTAATAAATAATTTATGTTCTTATATTTTTCTAACTATTATAAGTATTATAATAGATTCTTAGTTAGGATAGTTAGTAATTTAGGATTAAGTTTAAGTTTTTAGAGTTAAGTGTTGATTATTTATGATAACACTATCCTTATAATCACATGTCATATAGTATTAGATTAAGGGGGAGTTATATAGTTTGGAGTTAGTTTTTGTTGATGACAAAGGGGGAGAAATATAAAATAGGATAGTTAGGCATAGATTAAGGGGGAGTTATTAGGATAGAAGTAATATTTTATAAACAAAGGTTGTCATCATCAAAAAGGGGGAGATTGTTAGTCCGTGAGATGATGGTTTTGATGACAACAACCTTAGAATAGATTATAAAATATAAATACTAACATTATAAGTTTAGATATATATGTATATGTAGGATTTAACCATGCAGGTACCAAGAATGAAGACTGTACAGTATATAGATTCAAGATATCAAGGTTGAAGACTCATGAGTATCAAGGTTATTAGGAGTTCAAGAATTCAAGTAATTTATTTTTTAATTAGAAATTTGTTAAAACTCCTAGAAAAGCACTGGCATCTTAAAATCCAATTTATTCGTGGAATGGAATCCACTTCGAGCTCGTTAAAGGGATGGAACCCTAAGTAGGATGGAACGTACAAAAAATCTAGTGGAACATTGTTTTGTATCCGCTAACATTTTAATCAAAATGATTTTTCAAAATTATATCTTGTTTTCAAAATGATTTCAAAACCTTCCTTTTAAAAGCATCAAAAACCTCTATCCTGTTTTTAATAATTTTAGCCTCAAAATCATCTTTAATTTTAAAGTCAAAATACTCTTGATTTTAAACTATCTTTTAATATAGTATATTTAACTTTTAAATATTTATACTTAGATTTAAATATAAAATTACAGTTAAATTATATATATATATTATTCTCTATATTCACTTATGAATTTTAACTATGTTCAAGTATATTTATAAAGTTTAATATAGTTTTAATATAAGATAAAGGTTATTTTCAAAGAAAATCAAATCGCTTTGGGATGTCGACATACTCATGGTGACCATGTCGACATGGTGTCAGTTGGTTTCAAAATTCAAAATTCAAAAGAAGTGTCTATTCGCCATATCTCTTCACGAATGGACATGGCTATTGTTCTTCTATAAATAGGGGTTAGCTTCAACGAATTTGTCATCAGATTTTCTGGTTTTTCACTTCTCTTCTTCTTCCACATTTCTTAATACCTATTCTTACCATTACTCTGCTGAAATCAACATTGAATTGAACTCGATTACTTCTAGTTTGATTCTCTATCACTATCTCTACAAGGTTCTCAGTGCTATTCAGAGTTATAGACTTCTTTGTAATATATTAAGCGAGAAAAGGTGTGATTGTAGCCTTGGAAGTCAATCAAAAGAGAAAAGGTGTGATTGTAGCCTTGGTAAATCAATTGGGTAAACTTGTGGCCCGGAAATCAAGTATCTCTACCCGAAGGATAGAAATTCTGGAGGGTGTACCTCATAGCCTTGAAACCGAGGGTGTAATTGTACAATTGCTTTTGAAAGGAAATCCGTACTTGTGTTGCAGGGCTGGATGTAGGGTAACTCCGAACCAGTATAAAATCCGGTGTGTTCTTTCCTTTACTGCTTTTATTTTATTTCTGCATCTGTGTTTGTTTCAATGATTATCCCTGTATCTGTAGATTGCATACATCATTGTCTAAATTAACATAAACTCAAAAAAAATAGTAATTCTTTATAAACACTATTCACCCTCCCTCTAGTGTTAATTCTAGCCTTAAGATCCGTAATCCGCATTTCTCACATATCGTATGCGGGAGTATGATTTGTTGAGCTTTTTTTAAGGTTAGAATCCCAAGGTATACGAGTCCTTACACCCACGATGAAGTCGAAAGACTTCCATGTTTCATCTTTGGTTTTGGAGAAACATAAAAGACCAGTGGGAGCTTATTAGTAAAATAAAACATAAAATCTAACCTTGCTAATATTATAAGAACATCTCCTATGAAATTGTTATAATCTACCAAGTTAAAACTTATAGAAAAATGTCTACACCCAAGCTATTTTTTGAAAATGACAAACTCACCAGGCCTAACTACGTCGACTGACCATGAGCGACAAAGATAGAATTAACTTGTGAATGTCTTTGGTTATCGAGAACTGCACCTCCAAAAGAACAACCCATTGTTGACATGGACCCTAAACTGATACTTGTTATGATAAATGGGTTTCAGACCTAGAAATCGCCTAGGTTTTCCTGTTGTCTATGTTAGAGAATAGAGGTAGCAATAAACATGTATATCCATGAGATTTTTGATAGCCTCAAAGCTCTATTTAGTGAATAGTCCTATTCCGTAAGGTATGAAATTATGAAGAAATTGTTCAATATCAAAATTACCAAGGGACGAAAAGTGGACGATTACTTTCTGATGATGAAAGGCTATATTGGTAGACTTGCACAGTTCGAGGTAGCAATAAGTAATGAGATGCAAGTAGACTTAATCTTTGGGTCTCTTACTCCCCAGTATGAGCCATTCATATTAACCTATAACATAAACTAGTTAAACGTAAGCCTTCTAGAGCTTCTAAATATGTTGAGGTCGGCTGAGTTTTTGTCTAAGGATCAAGAGGCTACGCTTGTCGTTGAGGTAAAAGCATCATTTAGAAAGATTTGAAGAATCAAAAAAAGGTTAGCAAGAAAAATAAGAAGACTACTAGTGTGGATAAGGGTGAATGTCGTCGTTGTCTCAAGAAGGATTATTGGAAATAAAATTGTCTGGAGTACTTTAATATTGTTAAAATGAAGAAGCAGAATAGTTCTACTGTTCCATCAGGTATATTTATGATTCTAAATTGTTTTGCAATCAACAAATTATCTTGGGTTTTAGATAATGGATCTATAAATCACATCTGTAATTCATTACCGAGGATGGTAAAGGGAGAAACAAGGCTTCAAGTTGTTGATGGGTCTATTGTAGATGCAACAGTAGTTGAAGATTTTCTTTTGAGTTCGCTAAGTGGATTTTTTTGATATTTAATAATTGTTATTATGTAAAAGACTTTATTTATGGAATTATTCTTTGTCTAGATTATTTGAGACTGGTTATATTTTTCACTACGCTGATAATGTTATGAACATTATTTTACATGATAATAAAGTCTGTGATTTTATTTTAGATAATGACAATTATGTGATCAATACAAATTATGTCTGTTTTACGAGTAGTTCTTTGAATAAAAATATAAATAAAATTTATTTTTGGCATTATACTTAGATCATATAAGTGAGAAACGACCACACAAATTGAAAATCGAAGGTTTTCAACCTTCACTTGATTCTAAATCATTTGTATGTGTGAGTCATGTGTAAAAGGTATGTTGACCGAGCACCCTTTTAATGGAAGCGATAAAAGGGTTGATGAACTCTGAGGTCTTGTACACAGTGATGTATGTGGCCCAATGTCCATAATTACTAAAGATAATTGTTCTTATTTTGTAACGTTTATGGAAGATTTATCGAGACTAAGGTATGTGTATCTTACGAAGAACAAATCGTTGTCTATGAGAAAATTTATTGGATATAAAAATGAGGTTGAAAATCCGATGAACCGAAAGATTAAAATACTGTAATCTAAACAAGATGGTGAGTACGTAGGATAAAAACTCCAATAATATTTAAAAGATAATGGGATTATGTCTCAAATTACTCCACCATATACTCCGCAACGCAATGATGTTTTTAGAGCAAAGGAACAGAACCTCATTAAATATGGTTCGTTTTATGACGAGTAAGGTTGAGTTACCTCTGTCCTATTAGGGATATGCCCTAGAAATTGCAGTGCATATGTTGATTTTCTTACCCATTAGATCTATGCCTAAGATGCCATATGAGATATGGCTTGGGAAGAAACCCCACTTCAATTATTTAAGGGTGTAGGGTTGTTTAGCCTAACTTAAGTACGTTGGTCCCAATAAGCTTTAGGCCAGATCAGCTTTGTGTGAGTTTATAGGATATCCCAAGCATTATAAGGGTATATTTTCTATAACATAGAGGAACAAAAAGCTATTATTTCCACACATGCTGACTTTTTAGAAAAGGAATTTCTGTCAAAAGAAATTTACAGTGAAGTTGTAGGCTTAGATGAGATCTGAGAAACTGACACAGAGGCTGAATCAATAGGAGAACCAAGTTTACTCATATACGAAAACACGTGACCTATTAGAAGGCCTACTAAGGAATCTCACGCACCATAGAGTTACCACAATTTTCTTATGGATAACGAGAAGGAGAAACGTGTCTTAGATTACATAACTCCTCTATTATCCCAGCAAGCATTACAAATTAAAGACTCTGCACTTTGGCTTGGAGCAGTAAAATCCAAAATGGATTTCATGTAATAAAACAATGTGTGGACTTTGTCTGACATACCCAAAGTGATAGAACACGTCGGCTGCAGATGGATTTTTAAGAAAAAGCTAAATGTAGATGAACAAGCGGAAACATAATAAGCAAGGCAGGTGACAAAAGGATGTCGTCAAATTCAAGCTGTTATGATGAGACATTTCCACCTGTACCAATGCTTATGTCCATTCGGATATGCCAGCAATTGCTTCATTTTATGACTAAAAAATAATGCAAATGAATGTAAAGATAGCATTTTTAAATGGTGATTTAGATTAGACCGTCTGTATGTCACAACCGAAGGGTTTCAAGGTCAGCGGGAGAGAGAGCAAGGCTTGCAAGTTGTTAAAATCCATTTAAGGACTTAAAAAAGCTTCAAGGAGTTGGAATAAGTATATTGATAAAGTAATCAAATGATTTGGTTTTTATTAGAATACAAAAGAAACATGTGTATACCGAAAGGAACATGGAAGTGCATTGATGATCTTTTGTTGATTGGCAATGATGTTTTTTATTGCAACCAGTGAAAGTTTGGCCTTTCAAGAACTTCTCCCTGAAGAATTTGGGAGAAACGGGCTATGTAGTAGGTATAAAGATCTATAAAGATAGATCTAAGAGGCCGTTAGGATTGTCCCAATCTCCGTACATGGATACCATACTAAAAAGGTTCTGTATGGAGATGGAAATTTTCCAACACAATCTGGAGTCGTCCTTTCTAATAAGGATGCTCTTTGGACCGATGAGGAGAAAAAGCGTACAAAGAGGATACTGTATGCTTTGTCATTTGTTTCCATAATGTGTGCTATTTTATGTACTAAGATGAATGTGGTATACGCATTAGGATGTGTAAGCCAATACTAGTCTAATCTGGAAAAAAGTATTGGATGACTGTAAAATGTATACTAAAGTATTTAAGAAGTACCAAGAATTTATTCTTGAGATATGGGAATAGAGACCTCCTTATGAAGGTGTATACCGACTCTAGCTTTCAAATGATATTGACGACAGTAAGTCGGTTTCAAGTTACGTCTTTACTGTTAACGATGGGGCAGTCAGTTTGAAAAGTTCCAAACAGGAAACATTAGCTGATTACATGATGGAGGCCGAATACATCTCCCTCAATGGAGCAGCTAATGAAGTGGTCAAGATGCGTAAGTTTTAAAGTGTGCTCAGAGTGATTCCTGACATGGAGAATCCAATGACAACATTGCAACGATGCAGATCGCAAAAAAGCCTAGAGCACACAAGAAGTCATGACATAGTAGATCCATTTACGAAGGGACTAGCTCGGTCGGTTCTTGTCAAGATGATTGAAGGGATGAGACTAAGCTTCCTTAATTGGCCCCAAGTGCAAATGGGAGTTTAACATAGTTTAGGGTACACCCTTGGGGAAAATTTGTAAGTTATGTAAATTATTAACTGCGTAATAAAATCTCATTCAAAATAAAGGGTTGTTCTTTCTGTTATATACTTGTTATAATGTGTTGTAACTAACTGTTTATTTATTTTATTTTATTTAAGTATATTTAACAGAAAATCCATGAATGGTGTGCTTTTGATAGTAATTACAATTGTTGTAGCCATGAGTATTTTATCACAATGCATATAATAAACACATCATTTTAAATATTCCTAGTCAAGATGTATAGAGACTAGATATCAATGCATCTTTTGAGACTAGAGTATATAACGTTGTCCAAAGTTTGTGCAATGTATTACTCATGATTGTTAGGGAAACCAAGGGTCACGTACTGATGGTTATTGGATAACTATGGAATGACTCACTCAATAGTTTTCCATTGGTTAATATAAGTAAGATCAAACATAAAATATCTTTGCTACATCTTTACACATTTCTCTTGACTTAAGAATATTATTAAGCTTCAATGTGGAAACTTTGCTTTTATTATAGTTAAATAGTGGCATGATGTCCATTAAACGACTATTGGTGGGTCAAGTGGAAGCACTGTGAGTGAAACACTATTCAATAGATGATTCATCTCCTTAGTTATATGAGGTTAGTATCACGGTCAACTGAAATCAACTCAAAGTCAAAATCAATAGCTAAAGTAGTTTGGTTAATAATAATTGTCATTATTGAACCAAGGACTTTGTATTTGGAATATAGAGTTGAATATGGACGATATCAGAATTTTGACCACTACCAAATTTCATATGTCCTAATGTGATGTAGTTTTGAAGAAGATAATTGTTGTAATAATTATCACTGCCGGGTAATACTTAAATAAGCAAAACTTAATTTTACTGAAGCTATGTAAGTGAATAAATTTTTCCATAATGTTACATTACTAGATAACATGACGCGTGAACATTAATATTCGAATTATTCCATATTAATTGTTGATCGAATTTAGACCTAAGATTTGCACAATCTAAATGTTGAATACTCCGAATATCACCTAATTTAATTAATTATAACCGTTATACATTGCCTAAATAAGTTAATATTTATTAAATATCAATTATAAAGTTTTATTAATTTGTGTTGATCGGTATTAAAATAGTGCATATACAAAAGTTATATATGCACATGTATCGATATACGATATGGACGTGTGTTTGAAGTAGATTTAAATGCATATTATTTGATCAAGCTTGAAGCAATTTGGACGCCTAGATTGGGGCATGTAGTGGAAGACTATAGAGGTGGTTTGGTAGGGTTGAATGTTGATTCAAATGGTGTAGAAAGGTAAGAGGAAAAGGTGGATCCAAATCCTCTGTTTACTCCCTTGAACCTCTACTATTTAAACACCTCAAACCCCATTTTCCACTCTTTTAATTTTGCCTCCATCCTCACTCTCCGACCATCTATTGCCCTCCTCCTCTACTCCAAGCATTTAAAACACAATTTAAATACAAATAGAAGATATGTGGTTGCATCTTTCAGATTGGTAGCTCTTTTTGGATTCTAGATAGTGATCCAAGGAATTTTGGATTCATCGTTTCAACGTATCACAAGTAGGCCTTAGTTGAGGTAAATGTTTTCTCATAATTACATATAAAAACATATTGCCCATCATGTCATTTATGTGTGGTAGTTGGTATAAATTATCATGAATACACACACACACACATACATACATATGCTGTCTTCATTGGATAAAAACGTATATGTGTACGCATTGCCGGCTTTATAGTGGGGGATGCCACTATGAATATAATAAGGAAATAGGTGTTTTATACATGCACAGAACAACTAAATCTGATTTATAGTGGTCATACCACTTAGTACGAAAACAAATGAAAAACTGAAGCTAGATAATGAGTCTAGCCTACTCGAAAGGACGTAAGTCTCTCCTCTCATTACTGATATCAACATCAGTATCGGGTCCTATAACATGCTGAACAGAATTAAAGCATGTAGCCAGAAATGGATTATAAGACCTCGAGAGAGTAGAGTAGAGATAAATCTGGTCCCAAGAAGGATCTAAGAATTGCCACCAATTGCTTGCACCATCTATACCAATGGTCGATGGAGAAAGATCCTCACCCTCAACTTGATACATTAGCCTCCTAGTCTTGTCATGACCACCTAAGAATATGTGATAATTATGCATCTACGGATCATTCCTCATTTCTGTGGCCACATGTACCTAAGAACTCTTGTCAAGTTCCCAGAAAATAGTTTCGTCACCGGATTTGCTAGCTACTGATCCTGAAACTGGCTCCGTAGAAGGAGATATAGGAACTGCATGATCAGAAACAGGCGGTAAACTAACCTTAGGGACCCATTTAATTTCCATCCTAAGAAGCGGGACTTTGTCGGCAGGAGGAAGAGGAGCATTCCTAGAACACTTCTCCTCAGTATGTCCAAAAGACCGACAGTTTATACATATATAGTGTTTCCAACTGTAATTATCTCTTATCTCCATCTTGTGACCTTCCATAATTCTTACTTCCAATAAAGTATAGTAAATTCTTGTGAGAAATAGTATTTGCATCAAAGCATTTGAAGTCACCAATAAGACTCGCAAGCCACTTCAGACCTCGAAAGACGGACATAATATTAGAGAAAGTGGCCCAAACCGGAATCGAGAGAATCTGTTCTCTAGCTCTGTCAATACCAACACTCCAAGAAGTTACAATAAATGGTTTTCCCTTAGTTATTAGAGGGCTACTCTCAAGAGCTATAAGTCTGTCTTCATTGTTCCTAAATTTAAAGTAGAAAAAGGAATTCATAAATTGGACATGAAGAGTACCTTTCAATTTCCATGCGCACCTACATTGCTCACGAACAACCGTATATGAAGATGAAGCATTTAAAAAAAATCAACCAAGTGTTCAGACCAATAGCTCACAACATCCTGAACCATTGCAGGAGGGAGCACGCTAATCCCATTAATGACCTGAGTGCTAAATTTCGTGGGGAGTATGCACCAGCATTATGAGGCAATGATTTAAACAAAGAAGTCCAAGCCAGCTTATCAACTACAGGGATGTTAACGACTTGGACATAAGAATCTCTTGGGATATCACTGGATTTTACAATGACAGTTGCAGGAGTTTTAACATTACTAGATTCTGGAAGTTGTGAGTTAGAGGCAGTAATAATTCGCTACCTGGAAGGAACATCATATACAACTGCCTCGTTCAACTTACAGTTCCCTACGATAATCCTATCACCAAAACATGGGGAGATAGTACCATTCAAGAATGCATCAAATTCTCCATCCACCGAAATATTTTTGTGCATCCCTATTTATAATATTGCATTCAGTTCTAACCCAATTGCCTAACGAGTGAACTAAATTCGAAACAGGCATTGAAGGATTAACGGTGGACATAGCTGATAAAGGGACAACATCAAGCAAAGTACGAACAAAATCAACAGCTAGATTCAATAATGGGTTAATCGATCTAGTGACATCCGTGTGTACAGTCAATGGAGAAATCTAGTCCATGGTCGACTCTAGATTGAAAACATTGTCTAGGATAGAGGGAGTTTCTGATGAAGCAGGAAGCGCCATGGAATTGGAGAATTTACGACCAAATCTTATATGCGATGATGTTTCAACTGATGTGGCAAAACAAGGCTTGAGCTTTCGATTCTTGGCCATAGATCTGAGATGAAGCGGAGAGCACAAGAGGTTGAGGCAAAAGGGAAAGAAAGAGATGATGGGGACTAGGAGAGGTCTAAGATTAGGTGCCATTTACGTTTGAGGAAGGTCGCTATTCTCATGTTTTCTTTAGAAATATATATTTGTATTTGTATATGTATATGTATGTATGTATGTATATTCATATACATATAGCTCACGGCCATAAGTTTAAAAAAAATCAAATACAATAATATTCTAAATGATTTTAGATAAAATTGATCTAAAAGACAAACATATTATACAAAGTATGCGTTTATATTTCATTAATATATATATATATAGTTTTCAAAAAAAATCATATATATATTTATTTAAATCAAAATATTATATATATGTCAATTTAAATATTGTGCCTAATTATATAATGTTGGGCGAGTTCTCATTACCGGTCCAAGGCTTCTCCAACTACCATTGACCGAACCAACCAACTACCGGTTGAAAGCCTCTCCATGCCCATGCCTAGCCGAATCAACCTCTGCCGAACCAAGCCACGCCGAACCAAGCTTCGTACACTCGCCACCGGACCACCTCCCTGCCGAACCAACTCGAAGTAGCCACCACCGAATCAACCTACCTACCGAGTCAAAGCATGGCCGAACCAACCCATCCCTTCACTCACCACCGAATCAGATCCAACTCCATGCTCCTACCACCGAACCAAGAGTTAAAGCTACTATCACCATTCCAAAGCTCTACCGGTCCACTCGTCTCCTACCACCGAACCAAGGTAAACCGAACCAACTCTTCCAGGCCAGATTGCGTCAGCCTAGGCCCGCCAACTACTGTATACATCCAAGACCCCTGCCCCCAACCTCACTCTATAAATAGAGGGGCAGGAGTACAACAATGGCAGACAAGTTTGAGAGCTCAAGCACGGAAGGAACTTTCAAACAACTTTCATATACTTGTATACAAAGCTTTGTACTTGTAATCTCAAAGAAAAAGGAGAATAACATATAAAGTGGACGTAGGCACGTTCTGGCGGAGCCACTATAAATCTGTGTGTCTTTTACAGTTTAGTCCCTGCTTTTTATATATTTGCATAAATCACCCAAATCACTAGAAACAACATAAAATCAACTAATTCATACGACTTGGAGGTGTTTGTCCATTTTTTGTGCAAACAGTTTTGGTGCTTTCACTGAGAACAGAAGGAGCTCAAAGCTTCAACTTCTCCCACTCAACCCTTTTCCTATCAACACCGTTCATTACTTGGAAAATATGGCTCCCGGACGGAAGAAAGATACTAACAAAGGAAAGAACGTTGCAACTGGCAGTATCCCAGATCCAGTGATCAGGGACCAAGACAATCGTCAGGTTCCAACGAGACAATCGTCAGGTTCCAACGGTAAATTTAAATCAGGCAAATCCGACAGCCCCCGCTAGGGAACAACCAATTACAAGGGCGGATCTGGACATGATTGTGGCTGAAGTAACTAACCGCTTCGCATCTCAACAAGAAGCCTTGGTGGACCAACTCATGTCACGCTTAAGGGATGCTGAAGAATCCAACCGTAACACTGAATCATGGGGTGAGTCCCAGTCAGGAGGATCTAAGAGACGACAGGGGTCTTTCTTCTTCGAAGAGGCCAACTACAGAAACAGCCATGGTAGGAGCCGAGCCCGGACTCAGCCCGAATTCCGAACCGAGGAAACACTTGGAACCGAACCCAATGGACGAGGTGCCAGGCAGGGGTCGGATGTGGCTGAGCCTGTCATGCTACCTAACCATGAAAACACCAGTAGACGGGGCCGAGCTGGAGTCCGGCCCGAAGTTGGACCCGAGGAAGTGCTGAGAACAGAACCTAGCAGGGGAAGATCAAGGCAAGGGCCAACTGTGGATGACCCCAGCATGCCCCCAGAAGACCAGAGGCAGCCATTGGAGAATGTTAGGAGTGACAGACGATACCATCCCTACAAGCCGTCTGGACGGGATCAGTCCCGCAGGGAAGAACCAAACTCATTTCTATCCGCTCCAAGTTCCGATGAAAGGATGGCACGATTGATCAGAGAGTGCGTCCAACGGGAGCAAAGGGATCGGGGGATAGGTGCTAGGGTTACCAGCCCCTTCACCCGCAATATCGAAACCGCCGTCACCCCGCGGGAATGGAAAATGCCAACAATGGAACCTTACAAGGGAACCTCTGACCCCATAGTACACTTACGGAGATACACCCAGCATATGCTCATGAGCGGAGCAACGGAGGGAGTATTGTGTAAATGCTTCCCACTTTTCTTGGCAGATCTAGCTACCTCCTGGTTCTGCCACCTACCCCAAGGGTCCATCAGCTCATGGGAAATGTTGAAAGAAAAGTTTATCAACCAGTTCCGCATTCATATGGAACAACCCAAGGACGCTTATTCCTTATCTAATATCAAACAGAAACCCGGAGAGACACTGCAACAATATCTAACCCGATTCAACGCCGCGGCGGCCGCAGTCCAAGATGCCGACGAGAAACTTATCCTAATGGCTCTCTGCAGTGGTATACATCCGGATACTAAATTTGCTAGAAGACTAACCAAGGAAAAGCCAGCTACTTTACCTGATTTCTTCCATGAAGCTGGAAAGTATATGAGACTTGAAGACGCTGCCACCGAGAGGCAGTCAGGGCAACAAGCTAAAACAGCTACAGACAGGGTTCCCGCTGCAACAAAGGATGTTCGGAGAAATGACTCTAGAGACAATGCTGGGGGCAAGAAGGGGAAAAGCGCCTATATCGAACTGGACCAAGATTTGACTCTTACACTCCTTTGAATGAGACAATCGAAAACATCTTCCTAGCTACTCAAGACGAAGTTAGATACAAGCGCCCTCGCACAAGAAGAAGTCAGATAACGCACTCAAGACTGGAAAGTTCTGCCGCTTCCACGAATCCCATGGACATGACACCAATGAATGCCACCATCTCCGGGACTTGATTGAAGTACACATCAGAAGGAAGAAACTGGAACGCTATGTAAAAAACCAGAACAGGACTTCGACTCCTGCCAATGAGAATCCTGGGCTACCCCTCCCAGAAGTAGGCGGAGGAAATCGCAACACCAACGGCTCTAGTCAAGAGAAGATAATGGTCCATACCGTATCAGGAGGACCACACATCGCTGACAGAAGCTGGGCAGAGATGGAAAGATACGGTAAGTCACTTAGAAACGATGAAGGCTACGTTAACTCTGTTATGGAAGAACGCCACCCGAAACGGAAAGAGAATGACGATATCACATTCAGTAGGCGTGATTTAGAGGGAAGACAGTACCCACACATGGATCCCATGGTCATCTCTGCCTGGTTCGGTCCAGCCAAAGTTTTTCGAATTTTAGTAGACACTGGAAGCTCGGTAAATATCCTATTCAAGCATGCTTTCGACAAAATGAAGCTGTCAATGAAGGATGTGTCTCCCTGCAACAAACCACTACATGGTTTCACTGGAGATGCGAAGATGCCCCTTGGGCAACTGGACCTTTTTGTTGAAATAGGAAGTCATCCCCGCTCCGTTGTACGAAAACAAACATTTGTGCTAATAGAAAGCCACTCGACCTACAACGCCTTTTTGGGAAGACCAGCCTTGTCTGACTTCCAAATTGTCCTAGCCCCATGGTGCCTGAAAATGAAATTCCCAACAGATAACGGAGTAGGAGAAATGGAGGGGGATCAAGATGCTGCTCGAGACTGCTATGTAACTGAACTTCGCAATAACCGCAGAAAAGATAAAGGGAAAAATGCAGAGACTACTCTCTGCATGAAAAACTTGAAAGCATAGCAACTAAAGAAAGCCCCTCCTCTTCGATATACCAGTGACCCTTTCAATGAATTAGACCCCAGGGACAAAGAGGAGGAGGCCACCGCCGAGCCTGCAGAGGCTATGGAATTCGTAGCTGTAGACAAACATGACTCAAGTAGACTATTGAAAATCGGATCTCAACTAAAAGAAGAATTAAAGGAACAACTCATGGATTTTCTTCGCCACAATATGGATGTATTTGCATGGACGCACGCTGATATGACAGGAATCTCCCCAGATGTGGCATGCCACGTACTGAACATCGATCCCACCAAGGCGCCAGTAAAGCAGAAAAAGAGAAGCATGGGGGCAGAACGATCAGCAGCCCTAGAGGAAGAAGTGAAGAACTTACTTGCCAATGCCTTCATACGAGAAGCCATCTACCCAGAATGGGTCGCCAACCCGGTACTGGTAAAGAAAGCTAATGGGATGTGGCGAACATGCATCGATTTCTCCAACTTAAATGACGCTTGCCCGAAACACTGCTTCCCACTCCCCCGAATCGAACAACTCGTGGACAATACAGCCGGACACGAACTCTTATCCTTTATGGAAGCATACTCAGGATATAACCAGATCCCTATGCACTCCCCCGATCAAGACCACACTAGTTTAATCACTGACCGGGGATTGTACTGCTACAAAGTAATGCTTTTTGGACTTAAAAACGCCGGAGCTACTTATCAGCGCCTCGTCAACAAGATGTTTGCGAAATTAATAGGGCGAACTATGGAAGTTTATGTGGATGACATGCTGGTAAAATCAAGGAAAGCCAACGATCATATAAACCACCCGAACGAGATGTTTCAAGTACTTCGCCGATATGGAATGAAACTGAATCCTCTAAAGTGCTCCATCGGAGTATCGTCGGGAAAGTTCTTGGGATTCATTGTCCATGCCAGGGGAATTGAAGCGAACCCCGAACAAGTCCGGGCCTTGCAAGATATCAAGATACCATCCACTCGAAGAGAGATGCAAAGCCTAAACGGGAAGGTGGCTGCCCTAAGCAGGTTCATCTCTAAAGCAACCGACAAATGCATCCCTTTCTTCGAAGCTCTTAAGAAAGACAAAGGAAAGTTCGAATGGACTGACGAATGCTCGACAGCCTTCCTTAACTTAATCGAACACCTCCAAAGACCACTAGTACTCTCAACTCCAAATGAAGGCGAGGAACTATACCTATACCTTGCTGTATCGTCCCATGCTTTAAGCACCGCTTTGGTGAGGGAGGACAACCACGCACAACGACCCGTATACTTTGTAAGCAAGATATTCACAGGGGCAGAAGCCAGATACCCTAAACTTGAAAAGCTAGTATACTGTTTGCTAATCACGTCACGGAAACTGCGACACTACTTCCAATCTCATTCCATCAGAGTTTTAACCGATCAACCTCTAAGGCAAGTACTCCATCGCCCCGACACTTCCGGGCGACTACTTAAGTGGTGCATTGAACTGAGTCAATATGATATTACCTACCATCCTCGCACCGCTATCAAGGGACAAGCCATAACTGATTTCATTGCCGAATTCACTACTAACGAAGGTAAGGAGCAATCTGAAGTAGCAGAAAATATCAAGTGGAACCTCTTCGTTGATGGAGCATCAAATGAACAAGGCTCAGGGGCAGGTGTTGTGATAATCACCCCCAGGGGAAGGAAGCTGCACTACACCCTAAGGTTGGAGTTCGCTGCCACTAACAATGACGCAGAATACGAAGCAGTGATAGCCGGATTAGAACTTGCCCTGGAGATTGGAGTCGGTTCTTTATGTCTCCATAGTGATTCTCAACTCATTGTAAATCAAATACTGGGAGAATTCCAGACTCGAGGAGAACGACTCACAGCATATCTAAAGAAGACCAAGCTGCTTCTCAATCAGTTGGATCACTATTTAATCAAACACATTCCTCGAGAAGAGAATCAGGAGGCCGACGAATTGGCAAAGCAAGCTAGCATGAAGGACGGCGCCACTTCCCGAACAATAACCATCTCACAGCAACTAGCCCCGAGTTACGAGACAATGAACATGATAGCTGCAATCGAAGAGGAAACTTGGATGACTCCTATCCAGAAATATTTACAAGATGGCGCACTGCCCGACGGGCGTAACGAAGTCAAGAAAATCTTGAGGAAAGCTTCCCGCTACACGATACAAGAAGGCATCCTCTATCGACGCGGCTTCTCTAATCCCTTGTTAAGGTGTGTCGCTGGAAGGGAAGCCAAGGAGATCTTATCCAACATACATCGAGGAAGTTGCGGAGATCACACTGGTGGGCAGACTCTGGCAAAGAAGATACTCCGATATGGATATTACTGGCCCACCTTAAACAAAGACGCCCTAGACTTCGTCAAAAGATGTGACAGATGTCAGAAATTTGCTAAGATTCCTCGACTACCAACAAATGAAATTACTCAAATGACCAGCCCTTGGCCCTTTGCAATATGAGGAATTGACTTGATTGGCGAACTGCCAGTGGGCCGAGGCGGAGCCAAATATGTCGTAGTAGCAGTTGACTATTTCACCAAATGGGTGGAAGCGGAGCCTCTAAATAAAATATCTTCGGCAAAAGTTATTAACTTCTTGATCAAAAATGTTTTATGCAGGTACGGGGTTCCACTCAAAATCATATCGGACAATGGACTTCAATTTGACAGCGAGGAATTCGCCGACTGGTGCCAAGAGCACGGAATTCACAAAAGCTTCTCATCTGTGGCTTACCCCCAGGCAAACGAACAAGTCGAAGCTGTCAACAAAATCCTCAAAACCCTAATCAAGAAGAAACTTGAAAAGTCAAAAGGCGCTTGGGTGGATGAACTTCCTACGGCACTTTGGGCCTACCGCACATCTTACAGAACATCAACAGGGCATACTCCTTTCTCTTTGGCATACGGATCGGAGGCCATGCTCCCAGTTGAAACTGTAGTGCCTTCCCACCGCAGGATCCACTACAACCTAGAAGAGAACGAAGAACTCCTCCACATGTCTTTGGATCTAATTGAAGAGAGAAAAAACGATGCAACACTCAAAGCAGCAGCTCATAAGAAAAAAGTTGCAGCACAATAAAACTCCAAAGTCAAGCACCGCAGCTTACAAGAAGGAGATCTTGTCCTCAAGCGGATCTTCCCTCGCCCCAGAGCGCTAGATCCAATCTGGGACAGACCCTATGTAATTCATAAAGATCTCCGCAACGGAGCCTATATTTTGTCAACAGTGGACGGAGAGGTGTTCCAGAGGGCATGGAACCTCCGACACCTCCGTCGATACTTTTCTTAACTTGTACTGCCCATATGAAGTGAATTAACAAAGAGATTCAGTGGACGTAGGCATTTTCGTGCCGAACCACTTTAAAAATCTTCTCCCTTTTTAACTTGTTCCTTTATGTCTTGGCTGCTTGTTAAGCTTTATCCTTTTCTGTTGAACAAAATCATGTATAACGACATTTCCATACTAGAACTTCACGACGCAACCTCACCTGGACAAGACCCAACAGGCACTATGCGATTCTATGCACTCGCCAATGAGACACTTTTGCTCCAGCATCCCTCTGCTGCGGGTTAACTCATTACTCGCGACTGCCCTCAAAGCCAACTGTAATGAGCCGATTATAAGCCATCAAGAAGGCCGACTATAGCCGATGGAAGCTCATTACGACGTTCGGCTCGCTGGCAACTGTGAACCTACTTTAAGCCCCAACATAAGGTGTGGCCATCCAGGGGTAGTTCACGGTTGACGATCGGCACCCACGCTAGCCGGCCACAGTAAATCGAATAATACCCACGATTACGGGCCATAATGGCTCGGGTAGTTACTGTGCGCGATCTCGGCTCCGATATGTCTTAAGTCCGGCTGTGGTAAAAAAGATAAACTCCCCGCGGAGGCGTAAGATGGGTGACAAATGTCTCCAAGACCCACAGCTAGGGAAAGTGACTACAAAACCCGTTTGCCACGAACTTAAGCATATCGACGGCCTTCCGTGATTGGAAGTTTTACTGTTTCTCATATTTCCATTTCATTCAAAAACTTTCCTCCTATCCTATATAACAATCCTTAAAATACAGGTCACAAAATAGGGGAACTCTCGCTTGTGGAAATATGAACTCACATCCGGATGACGGAACACTCAGCTACATTCCATACTCAGTCACACAAGACATTCAAAGCAACCCTCTACAACTAAAACACGAAGGACGGTACTATCTTCTCTTGTATACAAATATGTAGCTTTAATTTATTCACACATTATATTGGCATTACAAGACATGAGATAATATTTTAAGCAGAAACTTAGCATTAAATACGATTGAGTCACATGCATAAACACGCAGCTGTATTTCTTATGCAACATATCAAAATGACAACAACATTCAAACATGACAGAATCAGCTTATGTTATAAAATTACATAAAGTCATTTTTTACAAATAATATAATTACAAGTTACATTAATGTTTCGGACTAACATAGACAGCAACCAAAATATGTACAAGTCAAGTCAAAGAATCAGGGCTTCGCCTCCATCCCGCTAGCCCTCGGGATCTACATAACTGCAGGATCGGAACTCCCAGCATGTGCTACCGAGGTCCCGCCTGCATAATTCAGAAGAGAATCCATCAATAATCATGAAAGATAAGCAATCAAATCATGAAAAGGTTAAAAGGAAAGATTTACCAGCACCTGCTCCCTGACCATCATCGTCTAGCTGCACGCCTACCTCATCCGCAGCAAGCAGCCGCATGCCCTCCTTAACCGCCACCTTCTCTTCCTTAGTGAATTGGGCCGTAACCACATCCATCCTGAAAGCTGCACCACCTTCCTTATCCGCATCGGCCTTAGCTTCCTCCAAAGCCTGGAGATATATCCTAGCCATAACTCGGGGATAATCGTCCATCCAGGATAGGTTTCCCTGCCTCTAAGTACGGAAATACATGTCCTGGAGCATCTCATCCATCATCCCCTCGTTCTCCTCAAACTCTTTCATCCAGGCCTCGGAAGCCGACAGCCGTGCGACAGCAGCATCTCTCTCCAATCGGTATCTCGAGCAGTCAACCTGAAGGGACTTCTGCATATCTTCCATCTCCTCCTTCAGCTTGGCCTGAGCAAGCTCTGCGGCCTCAAGTCTCCCAGATAACTCCTCTACCTGCTCAAGATCCGCTCTCCGAACCTCATCCACCGTTGCGATGGCCATGTCAATCCGTTCCTTGCAGGCAGCCTCCATCTTTCGTGTTTCTGCCTTACTAGCCTCTTCCATAGTCTTCTTCAACCGGCTGGAGGCTGCCTCATGCTGAGAAATCTGAATGGCTTGATCGACGAGCTGCTTGGCTTGGTCAGAAACCATTAACCGTAGTCGGATGTTGGCACTCCCAATCTCCTCTCCAGCCTTGACCAGACGGGCATGATGCCCCATCAACTTCCGGGTCTCCTCCGCGACCCGGTCAATATTAGCCTTGGCTTCGTCCCTCATGGTAACTATCCGAGTAGTAAGCAAATCGAGGTCTAAGGACTTAGCCTCATCAAGCACCCGTACCATGGGATTGCGGGGAAGAAGATGCTCACCCGTGGCCTCGTCAAAAGAGATGTCCTGAAAACTCGGGTCCAGATCCGGATGGCCGGCAAATGGGTTGCGAACCAAACTAGGATGGTCTATCGGGGTGACGGTTGGATTTTCGGACGGATGTGGCGAAGGCATAAACTCAGTATCCTCCTCAGTAATATCATGGATAGGCTGGACTGGAGGCTGAGGGCCAGGCGAAGGTTCAAACGAAGATCGGCCCCTCTTTCTCTTTTGCATATCTTCTTCAATAACACCGAGAAGAGGGCGATATCTAACCGCATCTCCAGGACGGCTAGTTGACGGCTTTGGTTTGGCAGAAGCTTTGAGTAACTTATACTGTTCAAGGCGGTGCCGAATATCTGATGTCTTGGCCACCTTACCCATTCCTGAAATAAAAACCAAGTGTTACGAGCATGCATGAAACTATAATTCAAGAAATGTGACAAGTTAAAAGGAGTAGGAAGACGCGTTTATTTTACAAACCCTGAGGGGGAGTGGGATACTGCAATAAGTCCTGAATCTCATTCCAGGACGGGAGCTGGCCATAAAATATTACTAAGTCCTTATCATAAAGGGAGTCTGCAGAAGTTGAAAATTCACCTTGAGTTACCCTAGCTGAAAGATCCTTAGAAGATGGATCGGCACCAGTCCCAGCCTTATCAGCCTTCTTCGCCTTCTCCACCGAGGCTGATCCTTCCTCTAACCCCTCAAAAGCCTGGCGGAAGGCATCATCCGTCCACTCCTGTATCTCCCCTGCCTGCTCGAAAGATAAAGCCCCGACACCACTACCACCCTGTCCTTCACCTTCTCCATCCCCTCCTCTCTCCTCCTCGCCTCTTTCCTCCTCTCCACCTTCCTCCTCCGGAATATCTGGACATGTGCTAGGGGAGGGTCCGTTAGACTTCTTAAGCTTTTTTCCCCCGACAACTGGAGGTATCGAGAAGGGTCTCCTCTTGCTACTCTTCACAGTGGCCCCGTCTTTAGCTTTGGCAGCCATTTCCTCGGCTGTATCTCTCTTCTTAACCACGGATTGACGTGGCAGAATCAGGTTGTGCTTCAGGAGAGTGGCATTCCTGATCAGGTAAGAAGCCGACCTGTCCCTTCCAGAGATAGCCTCTATCTCCGCGGCCATCTGTACCAGGCGATCATTCTCCACGACCGCAAAGCCACCTGTCGCTAGCAAGAAATAAAAGCATATAAGAGGAAGCATTGCAGTCGGGACAAAGAAATTACAAATGGAATTCAACTTACAGCCAGAAGTGAAAAGGCGAAAAGAAATGGAGTCGTCCTTGACGAAGAACCATTCCTTCTTAAACATGGTAAACTTCGAGTATAAGTCCAAGACCGGCTTGAAGGACACGGCCGACTCTAAACTAATGTATGGAGACCCCTTCTTGTAGCCCCTCAGATTATATAGATATCGGATTTCCCAGTTAGAAGGGGTGCGCCCATATCTCCTCTGGAAGATAACGAATAGACACACTAAGATGGCATAGGAGTTGGGCTGAAGCTGAAAAGGAGCCACTTTCAGGTAAGTAATGAAGCTGACTATCCACGCATTGATTGGAGGAATGGCCCCACACATGCAATGGTATCGGCTATATGCGAAGTATCCTTCAGGGGGATTATATGGCATGACCCCCTCCCCTGGCAACAACATGCATGCTCTATCAATCCCAAAGGAGCGGGAGATAACGTCAAGTTGCTCCTCTCTGAGAGAGCTAGGAAAGCAATCAGGAGGAGAATTCAGAAGCTCTTGTGGACCATACCCGTCTACTAGTGACCTCGGGGTGGGTCCACGACGTTCCGGTCTTGGCTGGGCTGGGGGCACCACGGGGGACTCTCGTCTATCCGTAGATTTTCTTTTTTCTGATCGAGTTTCCACTTTGCGAGACATTTTCCTACAAATACAAAAGAAAAACATATTGTTAGAATAGAGGATATAAACAGGCAAGTGTATATAGTCTGAAATTTCACTCATAAATCAAAACGCCCAGAACTCCTAGTATCATTCGGCAAAGCCGATATAAAGGTTCATCCGGTGTTAAATCCATTCGGCATTCCCAATACCAGGGTTCATTCGGCATTCTCAGTATAAAGCTCATTCGGCATCCCAACTTTCAAAACGAATTCGACGATCGAACCCTCAAGCTCATTCGGTAGTACAGTATAAAAATTCATTCGGCGGGAAAGGGGTCTCACCTGGTTCGTCTAGCGCTTTGGTTCGGCGAAACTAAGAGTTTGATTCGGCAAAAGGTTCGGCTCGTTTGGTAAGGAATAACGAAGGCACGTGACCCCTATTTATAAGCAAACCTCAATGACCGGACCAGATGGCTCGGCGCTTAAAACCGAACGAGACTATCCCAGCAAAACAAAGCGCGACACATGCAGGCATGTGCCCCACTTTGGGGGGCAAATGTTGGGCGAGTTCTCATTACCGGTCCAAGGCTTCTCCAACTACCATTGACCGAACCAACCAACTACCGGTTGAAAGCCTCTCCATGCCCATGCCTAGCCGAATCAACCTCTGCCGAACCAAGCCACGCCGAACCAAGCTTCGTACACTCGCCACCGGACCACCTCCCTGCCGAACCAACTCGAAGTAGCCACCACCGAATCAACCTACCTACCGAGTCAAAGCATGGCCGAACCAACCCATCCCTTCACTCACCACTGAATCAGATCCAACTCCATGCTCCTACCACCGAACCAAGAGTTAAAGCTACTATCACCAGTCCAAAGCTCCACCGGTCCACTCGTCTCCTACCACCGAACCAAGGTAAACCGAACCAACTCTGCCAGGCCAGATTGCATCAGCCCAGGCCCGCCAACTGCTGTATACATCCAAGACCCCTGCCCCCAAGTTCACTCTATAAATAGAGGGGCAGGAGTACAACAATGGCAGACAAGTTTGAGAGCTCAAGCACGGAAGGAACTTTCAAACAACTTTCATATACTTGTATACAAAGCTTTGTACTTGTAATCTGAAAGAAAAAGGAGAATAACATATAAAGTGGACGTAGGCACGTTCTGGCTGAACCACTATAAATCTGTGTGTCGTTTACAGTTTAGTCCCTGCTTTTTATATATTTGCATAAATCACCCAAATCACTAGAAACAACATAAAATCAACTAATTCATACGACTTGGATGTGTTTGTCCATTTTTTGTGCAAACATATAATATATACATATACAAATGTTATAAAAATATGTGTAAATATTCAATATAACATGTATGCGTTCCAAATTGTTTTCAAAATAAAAAATTAATATTTTATTGATTTTCGTAGGGAAATTAATAATAAATAATAATAATTAAAACAATTTTGAAACCACAGGTTACTTTTTTTTATCACCGAATGTTTGTGTATGTGTGTGTGTGTAATTATTAATTTACATCAAAACATATTTATATATATTATACATATAGTATTTCTAAATATTAATTTAATATACATATAAGATTATATGTATATGTTAAAAAAGTTAGATTATAATATATATATATATATATATATATCGTGTGTTTGTATGTATCATATATATTTATTTATTCAAAAATTAATGTATGAATTTGAAATTGAAATTACTAGTTATTTTATTATACAGATCTAGATCTGAAATTTAAAATTTAAATTTGAACCCATAGTTATTTATATTAGTATTTACAATTACTTTATATTATAATGTAAATAACAAACAAAAATATATTTATCTAGACATTTACATTTTACAAATATTATTTTATAATATATAAAATTATATACATATATTGGTATGTACATATATATTAGACAACATACATGTACATGGAGGGGCTAATATGTCCATTGCGTTGTAAATCTCAACACTTATACATGGGTATGTTAAAGCATGTACACTATTTATGTTGGACATGTATGCGTATCATACACACGTGTATATGATACACACGTTATACTGTACAATATAAACATAACAAGAAATAAAACTTTGTTTATAACTTATATAAAATATTAATTTTATTTAAAACAAATTTAGATATGATATAAATAAATTTATGCTTCATGGGCCTAATAAGATTCAGAATGTAATTTTTTTTATAAATTTACCAATTTACCCCACCGCATGCTAGCCCATATCCAATAGCATGATCATCATCAAATTATCACAATAGAGTATGGAAATTATCCCTACACTATTTTTTTTAATCTAGGTTTCGCTCATAGACTCCCTATTGTCTTAATTTAACTTTAAAATTGTTTCAACATCTATAAGAGATTATACATACTATATTGATTTTGAGACAATTTGATGATGGGATCAACTGTGGTTCTATACTCCTTATCATGAATCCAATTATTTCTAAACTTGAAAGACTTCAGGAAGGAATTGTTGACGTTATTATTCAATTTTAATGGAATAGAATTATGATCACTTGTTTCTAAGGGAAGATATATAGCTTAGGATTGAATAGAAGTCTAAAACCATAAAGTGTTGATGAAGACTCTTCTATTTTTGTTGCAATATTTTTCCTTGGGCTTGATCTCCATGAATGCTTTAGGCCCACCAAATTCATTTCTAAAAGCCTAGTGTCACATTATTAGATCATTAATTTCCAAAATATATGATAGGCTTAGCATATTGGCCCTTGTTTTTTCGAAAATCATTCTAACATAATTGAAATCACCTATTACACATCATGGGATATTTAAAGTGTTAGCTTCAATTTAATGTTGTTCCCATAAAGGTTTTCTTTCTAATTCCAAATTGAAGGCATATACAAAAGCAGTAGAAAAATGAGCACTCCCTTTATTATTTAACATGATGGTCATGTGTTGAGTACTTTATGATAGCACATAATATTCTAAAAATTAGAATCTATTATTATAGCAATTCTATACTTAGTACAAGAAGATACAGTATCATACCAGTGCCAATTGTTGCAAAGCTTCTCTTAATTATTGGCATGTTTATTTCCTTCACCTTATTTTTCGAAAGAGCCAATATAAATGAATTATGTTTCCTATTAGGTTTTTGACATGCAACTGTTTTCAGGATTATCTAAGCCCCTCACATTCCAGTAGACAATCATTTCTTATCTGTATCCTTCTTTTAGTACTCAGGGTTGAAGCTGAAGCATCTTTATGACTTTTTATTGCCTGACGTTTTGTGGAATACTTGTTTGATTGTGACATGGCCTTCTTAGTTTTATTCCCACATCCCATTCAAAAAATTTAGTGGTCATGTTTTTTGGTGGAAGCGGATTAAGATGGTCACTGTTCAGTGTACTATAGTTTGCTGGTTCACACACAACCTCTTCTGCCTCCTTTATATCTTCACAAGCCTACAAATTAGAAGGGACAGAATTAGAGATGTTACTCGCTAGACATGAAGTATTATTAGGATTTGAAGTGTTCAATGATGAGATAGTTGTGTCTATTGTTTATTTGAAATATTCCAAGATAAGGTTGTCCCTGGGTGAAGCAGCCAGGGACACTGGCAAGGCTTTTCTTTATGCTTGAAGACCCATCATCTCACAACTTAATTCTAAGAATACTTTGATTTCTATTGTAGGTTCCACTAATGTCGTTGAATTCTTGCTGGATTCCTCATTTGTAGAATTCATTTATTGTACTTTGTCTATAAGATTGGACTATGGACTTTGATTCTACGTATTGTCTTTACTTTACTTTACATTATGTACTTGCTCTCAATGCAGTTAAAGCCCCGCTAAAGCCTCTCTAAATCCCCACTAAAGGATGCAGCACTCTTCAGCTGCTACGCCTTTTTAATTCAGTGCTATTAAATAGTAAATCGCTTAAAGTTCTGCTGTTTTTCGCTACACCCGCTAAATCAATAATTTTTAGTACCCAATTTAAATAGATTAATACAGTAAGGTTAATAGGACTAGTTCTCGTTTCAACCAAATCAAGAAAGCTAGGGTAAACTCCTAAGTTCAAGGCCTAAGTGCTCAACATAAGTTAGAAATTTGTTTTAGTAACCAACTTAGGGCCGAATAAATCATGATATTCTCCTTTTTGTTGTATAAGATTAAAAAAATTATTTATTTTTCATACAAAAATGATGTGAGAATGAGAATAAATTAACTTTGGAGATTTAATATTATTTATAATGAAGATTTTTATGTCCCTGCTATTTTCAACTATACCTTCGCTTTATCCCCGCCATAACTTTTTACGCCTTTCGCACTATAGAATCGCTACCCAAATTGCTCCTTATGCTCGTTGTTGTTAACTTAATCTCCTTTTGAAGTGTTGCTTCCATTAGTGTTCTATGCGTATGAAAATTTTCCCGCATTTATGTTATTGTGTTCTTGCATTTATTGTTCTTCATTTAAGTTTCTATCTTCAGTTGTTACATTGTTTTCCTCTACGTCAACCTCTTGCCTATCATTAGCTCTATATTTCAACTCCTCGTCATCTTCACTCATATCAACTATGTTGTTATTACTTGTTTTCTTTTATCTTCCGCTTGGAACCCATCTTCCTTCAAATTTTATTGGGCATTAATCAATTACGTTGCCAAATCAAATACAATTTTTACATGTTGGAGGCTTGAACTCATATCTACCTTTTGAATAAAAGGTTCTTCTCTTGGATATTGTATTTGAATTTCACCATAAATTCATAATCAGCTTCTACCTCTATTAAAATTCTTGCATATGATAGACTTTCCCTATTTTTAGTGTATTTATCCGTACAAATTGGTCTACTAATAGCACTAGCTATTTTACTCCTTAATTTAGGGTTCCAATAAGTAAAATTCAAGTCTGGTAACCTCATCCAAATGGGAATGGTTATCAATAAATCCTTACCATATTTTATTTTGTCACACCATTTCCTAATTATGAAAATTTTCTGATCCATAAGCTATGGACCTCCTTCTAAAACTCATCTCCAATCCTCTTCTATTTCATATTGGACAAGGTAAAACCCATTACCTCTTGAATGAATTCCATATCATCCCTTAGGGATCCACATTCACATAATGTATGTCTTGAAATGGATGTAGTATGGTCTACTCCCTACTAAATAGATCGATATGGAATTTTCCTATATTTTGTCTACATCTCCAATTGTCACTGAATAAATCCACGTTCACTAACTTAAGATTGAATGTGAATTTAGGATTGACATATTATACTCGATATCACTTATGAAATTCGAGTCTATGCATTCCTTCATATGTAGTTTGTTGTTTCTATAAAAAATTCTCTACTATTTCATAAATACTCGAGAACACTCTAAACTATCATTTTGTTATCTTAATTTGTATTTGATACATCCCTATGTCTCAAATACAATAGCGAAATGTGATGCTATAGATAATACAACATGTATGATAATGATTATTACCAATTCATAAGAAATTCATCTTACATTCTCCATATGAAACATTTTAGTATGGTGTTTGTGTATATCATTTAGAGACAACTCCAACATTCTTATATATTGATTATAAAAGATGTCAATTTAAAATCCAATATCGAGAAATAGGCAACCAAATTAAAATGATTTTAACAGAATACATCACTAAAAATCCTTTTTTGTTTACTTATAGTTTTGAAATATTTTAGTACCATTATTTTACTTTCTTACAAACACATGCTTCCTCTACATTTTGACCAAAATTCAAACTATTTTATTTTTCTATCAAAATATTTTCTCAACTATGATGCTTGTAGAATGATACTTTCGTATACGTTATTGGATCCTATACCATAACCACAAACTCAGAATCGCTCCCATTAACATCGAAACATTTTGTTTATTAAGCCCAGATAACATATTCTAAATCATTATTTATAATTTCCATTTCAACTTACATATGTCAAAACTCAAAATTATATCGAGCGATAATTTTATGAGTAAAATTCGAATTAACTTAAGCATGTTAAATGATGAATCTGTCATGATAATTTCAACACTTGAAATTTATAATGTTATTATATCAATGTAGCTACAAGAATCAGGCTAGTCGAAAGCGGGTTAATTAGGTAGATTTAAAAAAAAAAAAAAATCTTATTTTGGATCCATTGGGCGTATTAAATCTAAAGTGGATTTTAGATCTAATCTAAAACTTTATAAATGAAAATTTTATTTTATTTAATTTGTTTAAAAACGTTTTATTATTTTTAGTTTATAAGTTGTCAAATACACTAATTATGTAAAGTGCATCTGCAACAGATGTGAAGTGCACATGACTAATTGTAGCGACTCGAAAATTCAAACACCTCGTCTTCAAATATCGATACATTTTGAAATATAGTTATGTGTTATAAATATGATTTTATAACCTTGTTATGCATCATTTAAATAATATAAAATGATAATAAACTTATTATTAAAAAGTGTTTACAAAAAAATTCTTCGAAGAAAAATCGATAATGTGACCGCAAATCGGTTTATCGATAAACATCTTTTCGATCAATATAAGTTGTTTGAACTCATATACACTTAACTAATGATCAAATAAACATATTAGAAACTAATTAACATATTCTCCTCTTTATAAAGCTTGGAATATTCTAGAAAGTTCTAATAGGATAAATAAATTATCATGGTAAGGGTAAAATGGTAAAATGAATAAATGAGAAGTAACTTAAAGTTGTCATGATAAGAAGCAATTACTGTCACTAGGGTTTTAATGGGTTTTTGGTCTTTTCCTATCATCATTCCTAAGCCTATATAAGAAGGGGCACACCCATAGGTAATATATCACAAAAATATTTAAAAGCTTAAGAGAAATTTCAATGTCATCTTCTTGTTCTTCATCTTAATTTCCAAAAGAAAATAATTCGCAAACCATCTTCAAATCACCTCAAACTTTGAAGAAAGCCTTACACCGCATAACCAAACCTTCTACCTAGTTAGAAGTTGAAAAAGCAAAACCATAGCCCCTCCTAAGGCCATGAGAATAATAGGCTATTATAGCCTAGAAAAGTATGGAAAAGCAAGGATGTAAGGGAAGGAAAGGAGGTTGCTAGCTTAGGTTTGGATTTGAGTACTTCGGCTTGGTTGTTTATTGGATAAAAGGTGAGCTAATTCACTACATGGATTGATAATATAACTCATATATGATCATATTTTGTTTTGTTAAAGTTGTTTGAATTAACTTGGACATATGTTGAAAACATTTGTAAGGAAAGGAAAGGAGGTTGCTAGCTTGGGTGGAAAAGCAAGGATGTAAGGGAAGGAAAGGAGGTTGCTAGCTTGGGTTTGGATTTGAGTACTTAGGGTCGGTTGTTTATTGGATCAAAAGTGAGCTAACTCACTACTTGGATTGATAATATAACTCATATATGATCATATTTTGTTGTGTTAAAGTTGTTTGAATTAACTTGGACATATGTTGAAAACATGATTTTGATTTTTTATAGAAAACAAACGGCACATAAGATCCGTATATGGACTTGAATGGAGTTGTATATCATATGAATAGACCTTGGAACAAAGAACATAGGTTGTAGTTGAAAATAGGTTGGAATATGACTTGGATTTAGAAGTGCACTTATAGCGATAGTCGCTATAGGTGCAGTTCGAAATTGCCTTGTTTTTGGCAATTGTCATGGAACTTTGTAGAGAGATCCATAGGGTTTTATCACCATATCTATATTTTTATATATGTATGTTTGTTGTTATTAAAATCTTGGATAGCAAAAAGTTAAATAACATCTCAAAAACATCCAAGACTCCACCAGTGTAAAACTGCCCCATTTAACCTTGATTTTTGGGCTTCAAATGTTTGAAAAAGGACTTTAATTTTAAGCGTCTTGTTTCATTCTTTCTAAAAGTAGTGCCTAACTAATAATAGAGTATTTTAAAAGTAGTTTGATATTTATATGAATTTTTAAGAATTAGTTGTGAATTTTTAAAGAAGAGATATTTTGTTGAAAACATGTCGTTTCCAAGTTTTAAGGAAATTTGTAAAGCTGTTATTTTTAAGTAATATTTTGGATAAGTATTTTAAAACCTATTATAAGTATTTTCAAGTATGTTAAAAAAAAGGGTTTAGAAAGGGGTTAGAATTGCTAAATGGCCAAATGATTGATTGTTTAATTACTTGTTTGAAAATTAATTAATAACGCTTAACTCCAAATGTCGACGAAGCAAAGCTTATCTATTTTTGGGAGTTAAGACAGATGTTGAGTAAGGATAGAGCAATATGGCTCTAACTTACCAGGCTTCCCTCTTGACCGAGGAATGTTAAGTTGGAGATGTCAGAAATGTAACGACCCACCTTTTTGGATGGTTTAAATTGACAATAAGCCGCGCAGGTCAATTCAAACCATTCAAAAGGAAAGATTATTAATGGCGTAAATAAGAAAATAAGAAAATACAAAACACAGAATCTCACAGCGTAATGAGAAAATATAATAATAAAATAAATAGTTCATGAAGCTATTTTACAAATAACATTTTATTACACTTTTACAATGCAATCAGAATTATACTTACAATAGATAAAATATGATAATGCAGTGGAACAACCTGATGCAGTGGAATATGTATATATAATATAACATCTTCGTCCTCTAGAAATAAAGTCTTCAACACTGAAAAGCTCAGGCAGATCCGAGCGTAATGAAAAGATAAAATACTCGAGTCAGGACTAAAAGATCTTATGCAAGTTAAATCAACAGTAAATAAATAAGAGTGTAACGACTCCAGAGATGTTTACGTGATTTTACATCCCCTATCCAGTGTCTAACGTGTGTGTAATAACTTAAGAGATGTTCGAGATTCCACCTTCTATGGATCCATTGAACTATCTATATATAAAATACAATACGCTATTATAATATGTCTACATTAAAGTATTAAAATAGCATTAAGGAATTACCTATATCACATTTTTATATAAATACCATAGTCTATAAAGATATTGTAAGCTCCACCAAATCGGCGGTTTACTCAGCGAGCACTCCATAGATACGATATAAACCAAAGTCGCAATGGACTCGATCAGAATAAATATGACAAGGCGCGCGAGGCAATTCCCCGTGTAGGATACAACCCTTTTGTACTCTTCGATTGGTGGTAACGCATATCAGCTACCACCGCCCACCTCGAGACACACTCCCATAATCAAAATCGAGGGTGACCACTAATCAATCACAAAGTAACAGATATGGTATTGAAGAAATGTGCCCGATAGGGGAAGCGACCCCACTTGGCCCCATATAGCTCCTGTTTTAGTCATTTTAATTATGACCCAAAAGTCAAGGCTATTCATCATATTCTCTTATTTCACTCCAATAGCATTCGCCAAAACATCATATTTCATTTTGGATTCTCCACCACGTGCGCAGTTGTTAAAGTGGTTTCGGTATTGGCAAAGAGTGTGACAATATCTGACCTCGGTCTCTTTAACAACCAAACGCTTATTTCACACAGTTGTTATTTTATAAAACATTTACATAATAAATCCAGAAAACAGTCCATACTTTCATATCAAGATATCCATATACTTACTCCAAAAGTATAAATATATTCGTAAATACCAACAAATATATCTTTCAATCAATTTCAAAATTAATTTATAAATCTCGCTCAAACCATTTATAAACTATTTATATGCTTTAGAACCATTTATAAAGCTATTTGTAAATTCCAAACAATGTACAATTCCTCCAGTTATCATAAACTTTTCACAAATTCCTTTATACGCTTCCAAATCCCTTTATATGAGTACTTTTATAAAACCCTTTATAAAATCCTTTAAACCTTTTTAAAACCACTATAAAATCCTTTATAAAATATTTTTTAAGAATCTTTTTATAGAATCCATTATAAAATATCTTACAAAACTTTTATAAATTACTCACAAAACCTCTTACATTTTTCTACTTATTAATGTTATTATAAAATCTACATTTAACATATAAAATCAAAACTATATTTACTATTCTAAAATTAAATTTAAAATATATATATTAAAAAGTTTGTTTAAATTTTTGTTAAATTAAATTTAAAAATATATATAATTATATTAAAATTTTTATTAATTAAATTTTAAGTTCTTTAAAATATGTATTTAAAACTAAATAGAATTATAAGTTAAAATCATCAATTTACATGTAAACCATATACTAACTTATTATTTGAAGCTTTAGAACATATAAAATAAATTATTTCCAACTACAAATTTTAAATAAAATCATTGAATAAAATTTTAAAAATCAAACGTATAAATCAAACATACTTTACCATTTAGAAAATAATTTAAAACCGACCAATGGCGTCCGTATATATTTCTTTACCCTATGGTCAAGTGATAGGGTATATATAATTTCAACCCCAAAATAGATAAATTTTTCGAACGTATATCATTTCAACCCGTATCTCGAATCAATAATTTTCAAATCAATAAAATCGCTCGGGTTTATCATTTCAACATATAATGATTTTTCCATAATCTATAAGATCAATCGGGTATGTATCATTTCAATCCAAAGTGATTTTTTTTCTTAACAATAAATTATGGGAACTTGCAGTGTGATAACAACATTTATAATGAAAATAACATCCAATCATCCAAATTGTCAACATCCATTCCAATCATTATCCAAATCAGCCAATAAATCACAATAATTTATTGGTTATCATTATCAGGTATTTAACTAACAATTTAAATTCAGTATTAATTTAAATGACAATTTAATTCAATATAAATTCAAATTAAATTAAATGACAATTTAAAATACCAAACAGTAATTGATAAGTTTCTAGTCACATCATAAATTTAATTTAACCAACATAAGATAATTTAGTATTCGTGAGTGGGTTAAATCACCCACCTTTTGATTTATCGTCGATTTAAAATCCAATTAAAACCCAAAATTCCAAAAGTCTTGGAATGTAGCCAAACTCTTTCCATACTGTCCGAAATTTTGATACAATCGCAAGGAGAAAACCGCATGTAAATCCAAACTCGTATGAAAAAGTTATCAATGTTAGAACTATTGAAATTTAAAGTAAAAATTAAAATTGAAATAATGATGAGTGCACTTTAGTAATTATACCTATCCCCAAAATCCTATCACAGCAAATCGAACGCGACCTTATAGCTAAAGCCGCCGACCAAAATTTTCAACCGCGCACAACTGCATACCTCTACACCTCGATCAGACGACACCTTTAGAAGCGTCCCACCTAGCCGACCTACCAGTGCCTCGCACGACCCTCCGGTTCGCCATCATAATGTCGTCGTCGTTCGTTTTTGTTGGCAATTTCTGACATGCTGGAGATGATTTCAGGCCATGGATGCACTCCTCTAATCGCCCTCTACCACACAATATCCTCCGATCATCATAAAATTGACGATCTACAGTTGAAAGCGAAAGCCCTAATATGGACGGCTGAGGCTTCTTCATCGTTTTTGGTCACATGCTGCATCAAATCGAAAAACGAATTGTAGCAATAGATTGCACTTGTCGAGATCTTTCCAACGATATATAATTTTTTATGGTTTGAAGAGTTTGAATTTTGAATTTGGTTTGAAATTGAAATGAAGGTTTTGGGATTGGGAATTAGGTTTTGTTTATCTTCCATTGGAAAGAAGAGATGAGAAAGAAATGCACATACAGACAATGTGAAATAAAAAGGCTCATAAGGTTTATATCAGCGTATATGAGCAGAGATAGATACGAACGAATAAATGTATCGAATTAGGTCAAAACGATAACAACGACCCCAAAAACCCATTTCCGAAATGAAAGTGGGTCATACAATATATCGAAATATAAGTTTTTGATATTTTAAAACTCAATGGAACAAGTTTCAAACCCCAATTCCATTGTATATAGAAGTTAGGTTTTAAAATCAGATTATGTTCATTTAAATTCTATTAATTGATTTCTACTCGTTTCCATCTCGTACGATCAAACAAAACATATGATCGCTACGAAACTTGAAATCTTATAATAATTCGCTGTTACGATCTGATGAAACTTGTTTCGTCGAAATCTGAGACAGTGGCCCAAATGGCTAATTTTCACTTTAATTAAATACATTATTATTAAATTAATTTAATCACTTTTGAATTCAAATTTAAAAGTTAACCATTTTATTATTCCCGATTAAACAGAGAAATTAATAATCTTTTAATAAAATTTTCCTTATTAAATTGAACATTTAAACGTTACCTTAATTTCTACGTTAAATTACAATTGCAATAAATTCTAGTTTATTATAATTTAAATTTCAACCAAATTCTATTATCTAAATTTACTTGTTCCTTCTATTAACTCAACCATTTCCTTGTGTACTTATTTAACATAAGTTTTCAAATTATTACATTCTTATTCTACGGTTATCATCTTAACTCATATTCACTACCATATTCAATTACATTGATTTCACATTGATTTCAAATGGATTAAATAATAAGATGGTTAAGATGGTAAATAAACAATTTTTATACATTAGTAATTCATAACTTTTAACTCATTGTTTACAAACAAGGATTATAAATTTACATACAAATATTTGATTTCACATTCTATACTAATACCCATTAAATAAAATGGCACATACAACATATAAAGTAATCAAAGGCAGGCTGAGTACTAAAGATAGATTAAAAAGTTGGGGTATTCTCAATGAAGATCTCTGTAACCTATGTGGGAAAGAAGCAGAAACACATAATCACTTGTTTTTCAACTGCAAATTCAATAAACGGGTGTGGGCTATCCAAAAACAAAAAAATTTGCAATCTGAAGCAGTACAAAGCTTAGAAAATGAGATAATTTACCTGAGTAATCGGACGGGTTTCACGAACTTGATGAAGGAAATTGTGAAAATCTCTCTGACGACAACTGTCTGGCATCTCTGGAGAGAACGGAACATAAGGGCTGTCAAAAGTAGCAAAGAAAAAGATGAACTAGAACTAGCAGAGATTATTTCTAGAGACGTGAAAATAAATGTCGGAAGGATCAAGAAACTTTCCAGCTTAGAGGCAAAAGAAAGACTGCCATTGGAGAACTGGAAGTGGAAGGCTGTGAAGCAAGGAAATCAAGCAAGCATCTGGTAGTCGCCATTACTGTCGAAATGAAGGAACCCTAATTATTTTAGGAAAGCGTATGAGATTGCATAAAATCTGTCAGATGTTTTATCTCGGTTAAGTTACTGTAGTTTGTACTTATACAGCTATTGGGCCGCAAAGCTCGATTAATACTAATTAACCCATTTTCAAAAAAAATAAAAATAAAATACCATACAATTTCACCATTAATACAACATTGAAATTTTCCTTATTTATAATTATAACCAACTTAAACTTTCAATTATTTCAATTGATTGAAATTACATTAAAATAGTCGTCAATAACAGTCAAACAACATTATTAAATCATAGTCTGATTATTTTTTCCCATTAATAAATCATGAAATTTATTTCTCACAATATAAAATTTCAAAAGTATTATTAAATTTAATATTTTTAATTATCAAAAATACGGGTCGTGTAATGTCCCGCCTTTTTATACGCTTTAAATTGATGATAAACCACACACGTCAGACTTAAACTACACAGAAGGGCAGATTGTTATAGGGTAAATAAGTAAAAGCAGAGAAAGAAAAAAAATCGAAATAGAATCTTACAGCGGAACGATAAAATATAATAATCAAATAAACAGTTCATGAAGCTGTTTTACAAAACATTGATTATACTTATACAATACATATTAGAGTACACATACTAGAGGATAATAATTAATGCAGCGAAATACAATGGTGTAGTGGAATGATATAGTAAATAATAGTAATAAAATTCTTCATCTTCGTCTCCAGAAATAAAATCTTCAAATCCTGAAATGCTCAGACTGACCCGAGTGAATTGAAAAGACAAAACACTCGATTCAGAACTAAAAGATCTTATGTAAGTTAAATCAACTGTAAATAAATATGAGTGGAACGACGTCAGAGATGTTTATGGGATTTGACATCTCCTATCCAGTGTCAAACGTGAGTGCAGTAACTTAAGAGATGCTCGGGATTCACATCTCCTAAGGATCCGTTAAACTATTTATTACATAGTAATATTTCGCTATTATAATAGTGTCTATAGTAAAATAAACTTACTTTTAAATAGCAGTAAGGGGTTACCCATATAGCCCTTACCATATATAGTCCTAGTAGTCCATCCAATATCATGGTCCCTCCTGATCGGGAAGCCACCATAGGATACCACACGGGCTATGAGAGAAAACCAAACTCGTACAAGGCGCGCTAGGGTAGGTGACACGACACACAAGCCAATGTCAGGGTAGATATACCAATTACTATCCGGACTGGTGGTGACGCATAGCGTGTAGCTACCGCCCACCTCGAGCCACACCCCGAAAATCCAAAATCAAAAGTGGCTGCCAAATGAAACTCCAAGTCAGAATATAATATCGAAGGAGTGTGTCCGATAAGAGAAGCTACCTCACTGGCCCGGAATCGCTCCTGTTTTAGCCACTTTATGTCAACTCACGGGAGTCGGGTCCACGTATATACCTTAATAGAACGTCGCCACCATCCTACTTTATTCTGGAATCTCCACCGCGTACATGATTGTTAAATTGGTTTTCGGAGTTGGCAGAGTGTATGACCACTTCCGATCCCGGTCTCTTCAACAACCAAACATTATTATAACACCGCGGTCATTTCAAAATAATTTATACTTCCAACCAGAATAAAATATCCACTTCGAAACCATATAAATACGATATCCTTTCCATTTCAAAAACCAAATCATTATGATATCATTTTAATAAAACCCCAAATCAATATAATATCATTTTATTTCAAATAGATCTCTTTTCCAAAGTCAAGGCACTTCCAAAATTAATACATTTCGAAATCAACACTTGAAATATAATGCTTCCAGATTTTAATACCTAGAAACTCATAACTTCCACCACTTATGTGGTTTAAATATCAAAAATATTTTATAAAATTAAATAGCTTCTTTAATTTCACAAATCAATTTCAACACAACTCGAATTTCTAAATTTTCAATTTTTACCAAATCTCAAATCATAAACTTCAATATAATTCAGTTTCTAAATAAACCATTGTAGATTATATCGATTTCAAAATAGATTTGATCCCTAGAATAAACCATTCCAAATCAGTATATTTCAAACTTTAACAGTTCATAAATTTCAAAACTAAGTTTGGCAATTTCATATATACATATCAAATTAAATTTTCTATTATTTAGTTTTGAAATATTTTACTAAATAAATCCATTATCATTTAAATAAATCCCAAATTGAAAATAACCGAATATTTCCTTCCATTTCTTTACACTTGAAATGCTCATTTAATTCACCTTAACCCCAAGATCAAGTTATAATAATCATACCTTCTTAAATTTTCCAATTTAATAAATTTCACCTCAACTTATTTGAGTTTAATTCTTAAATAAATTCAATTTCAAATAAATTTTCAATTTATCTTCCAACTTTAATTTATTTAAATCGTTATAACTCTATGTACAATATAATTTGAATACTAAACCATATTATCTTCCATATAATCAACTTTATTATTAAACTCATTTTATATTAAAACAAATTATACATAGCTTAAAATCAAGAATAAAATAACATTTATATAACTTCAAAAATCAATAGTTATATAACCCATGTATTTTCTTTATAAAACCATAGAAATCAGTTCGAAATATTCTATATATATAGACCACGGTGTCTGTATATAATTTTCTATCCTATGGTCAAGTGATACGGATATTTATCATTTCAATCCGTAATTTAATATAAAAATACAGTTATATATCATTTCAAACCGCAATCCCGAATGAAATAAAGTGCATAACAATTTGCAGTTTATAACAATATAAAATACAACATCCATTCATTCAATATCAACCATCTACCATTTATAACAATCATCATCCAATTCAAAACAGTAACATCAATATAGAACAGATAATAAATAACAGGTATGGCAATTTATATTCAATAATAAATTAAACAACTATTTAACTGGCAGTTTATATGTAATAATAAATTTAATAACAATTTAATTCGAATAAATTCATTTTAACCGAGATGACGATTAAAAATATGCCAAATAGTCATAAATAAACTTCTAATCACATCATAGATCAATTTAACAAACATAAGAAATTTTAGAAATTGTAAGTGGGTTAAAACACTCACCTTTTGAAATAGATTGAATTTAAATCCAATTTAAACCCAAAATTTGGAACAGTCTCAGATTCCATCCAAACCAGCGCCAAAATGTCCAAAATTCCAATACGAACCTAGCGTAGAAAACCGCGTGTGAATCCAAGCTCGTATGAAAAAGTTATGCAGTTTAGAACATTTATGGTTTGAATCAAATTAAATTAAATAATATATTATAATTTACCACGTTAGATTGCCACGTCACTCACGAAAACTCTACAGGCCGAAACCCTAACTCGCGTGAACATCTCGTATGCGATCCAATTCCAACCGCCACCATCGACCCAAGACGCCACCGCCTATAATGACCATTACCCAGATCAGAGGCCACCTCCGCGACGCCTACACCAGACCGAACCCCCTCTGCAAACGCCTCGGCCTCCGGCGCCTTCTTGTGTCGTGCGACCGCTGCCGCTTCCCAGGCCAACCACGGCCACTTCCTCATCGTGAGGCATAAACAAATGCCACCCTGATGATCTACTCGACGCCATCTTCGTAACGGTACTACGCGATCGCCGAACCGTCAACGATCCGCCGTTGGATCGCCGAAACTCCATAACGAACGTTCGAGGTTCAACCTCGATTTTTGGACAAATGATAATTCGAATCCAAAAATGAATCACAGAATTGAGATGCGGTCTTCGAGAGCTTTCCGACGATATAAAATATGATATAGTTTGTGGAGTTTGAAATTTTGATTTGATTTTTGAGTTGCAATTTGATCTAGAATTTGATTGTTGCCATTGAGGAGGAGAGACAGCTTGTACGAATAGAACAATGAGGAATAAGTAGGCTAGGGTTTATAACGATATATTTATAGGTAGATCTGAAATTAGAATAGGTAGACAAGGTTGATATACACGTTGAACGACAAAGTGGTCCTGAATGACTGTTCTGACTCCGGAACGAAATTGGGTCAACCCATATATCGAAATAGATATTTTTAAAAATTTTAAAATCAAGGGAACAGGTTTCAAGTCCAAATTTCATCATATGAAGAAGTTATGCTAAAATCAAGTTATTTCAAGTTGATTTCAACTGATTTCAATTTCATTGATTTCTAGGCGTTTCGAGTCCGTACGATCAAACAACGAGTCCGATCGTTACGAAACTTGAAACCCTACAATAATTCACCGTTACAGATCCGATGAAACTGGTTTCATCGAAATCCGAGTCAGTGGCCAAAATGACTACTTTTACATTAATTAATTAAATTAATAAATTAACTAATTAAATCAAAATTTCAATTTCAATTCTTTAATCGACAAATTTCATCATTTTTTGATTTCTTAAACCTTCACAATAATTTAGACAATTTCAGACATCAATTTTAAGTTAATTAATTTACCCATTACCGTATTAAATTTCAATTTTAAATAAATTCACTAATTATCAATTGAAATTCCAATAGGTCCATTTATTTGATTTTTAATCTTGTTATTCAATCCATTATCACCAAATAGATAAAATTAACATTGGTTCATGGTTTATTACATTATTATTTTCAAATTTCATCTTAATCTCCATTAACGTAACATTTAAATATTTAATTTAAATTAATTGCAATAAACCCAGTTACCATAATTTAAATTCAGATAAATAAATAAATCTTGATTCCAATTCTTATTATTCAACAATCATTATCCTATTCATACTTTATTATCAACCAACAATTATTGCAATTTATTTTCTAATATTGATTTTATCAAATTACAATTTATTACATATTATTCCATCAATTAATATACTTTGAACTTATTACCCAATTCATTAATTACAACCAATTATAACCTTACAATTGGTTTCAGTTAATTGGGATTGCACTAAATTAATTATTTATTCACTTGCATTAACATTATTACCTTTAATTGTAATTTGATTACCAATTTTATTTACAGGAAATTATTGTCAAGGACAAAATTTCACAGCTTTTTAGCCTCAAGGACGGACCTTCAATATTTTATCCTGAAGGACAACTTTCTGTAGGTATCAGTTTTTAGTTATTGGTAGCAGTTTTTAGGTATCAGTTTGTAGTTATCGGTAGCAGTTTTTAGGTATCAGTTTTTAGCTCGGTATCAGTTTTGTTGTCCTTATGAATAATTTTGAAAAATATTTGTCCTTGTGAATAATTTTTAGAAGAATGTTTGTCCTTGTGGTAAAAATATCGAGGTCGTGTCCTTAAGGCAAAAAATATAGAAATTTTTGTCCTTTAAAATAATTCCCCCTTTTATTTAACACACTAAATAAATAAATAACATATATTAGTTGTCACCTATTTACTTTTACTTACATTTACAAGTTTATTAGTACCATTAACACTGTATTATTTCATTAATTAATTCAACAAATTGTACAAAGATGAATAACATTAACATTATTTCCAAATAATACCTTAATTAACATTAACGTAATATTAAATTATAATTATTGTAACTGATTTTCAATTTAAATTAACAAGCTACATAAATAGTTAACATACAATAATCGTTACGTTAATCTTTAGTCACATTAATAAGCTTTTATTAGTTACAAATCAATGTTACCATTTATTTTCATAATACTAATTTCCATCAACTATCTATTATTTCCTTGGTAAATCCAATATTCCATTTATTCGCTTATGTTCCATTTATAGTCAAGTACAACATATTTTCATTAATTGGCATTTCATTCAACCCATTAATTCTTAACCTTAATTAGCATTGTTTACCTTGCATTCTCGTTATTATTCCATAAATATGATTCCTAATTTTATTTCTTTCCGTATTAATTACACAATCATATTGAATTAACAATTTCAAATTTGCTTTCTAGATTTAATTACCAAAATCTTATTAGATTGATAGTTTTTAATTATCGAAATTCGTGGGTCGTTATACTCTCCCATACTCAAAACTTTTCGTCCTCGAAAAGAAAAAAGGAGGGAAAGAAGGAATTAAGTAAACAATATATCTTGTTCAAAATGCTGACTTTATAAACAAGTACATTCACAAAATTTATAAATTTGAATAAAATATACCAATTTACAACCACTAAATCTTTTTATACTCAAATTAATAAAGTTTGGATAACATTTTTCAAAAATTTTCTAAGTCCAAAATTTACGGAAATTTTCGGCAGAGTCTCCTTTATACGGAGAGGCACGGGAGAAAATATAATATCAAATATAACAATATACAACATATATTTTCCAAAATGATATGTATCCCAACACGGGAAAAACAATATAATAACACTAAATATTAATCCAACAACGTACCTATTCGTCGGGCAATTTACGCCTATATTATGAAACCAAATGCAGTAGCAATTGCTTCGATAACGTGCATTCCACTTATATAATCCAAAAGAGTCGATAACTATATAAACGAAATGTTTAACTTGTTTCAACCACTAACAACCAAATCAATATAAACAACAATCACTTGCAATCACAACATTCAACCACCATATGAGGCCAATAAAATCAACACACATCAATTTTCCATTCATATCAAACAAAAACAAATAGTTGTTTGGGTTCAAAACTTCAAATTGTATAGAATGAAAAATAAACTACTAAGCGCACCATTTACTCAACAGTCTTTGATGAAGCTAAATAGATTATTCATTCATCCAAACAATTTTAAAGTATCATTGTCCAAACAACCATAACTGGACAAACAACAATTTCAAACAATAGATCGGTTTCATTCTTATTAATTTCATTTCATACATTTGTTGTTTGATTTCCTTTTCCTTCGTATAATGATTTATCCTTTTAATTTACATTTAACTTCTTACCATTTTTCATTTATTTTTATTTATTCATATCATGTAGATTTTCTTTTTATTGTATTACATTCATTTATCCACTACTTAATTTCATTTATGTACTTTAATTACAAATAGTTTCAACATTAGCTTGAGTTCAAAATCTTTACTTACATTACTCATTTCCTATTTCATTTAATTAGTAGCATTAAAATTTTGAATCAAGTTTATAACTATTTTCATGTCAAATTTCTAATTTATAAATAAATTTTATTGAACACTTTCATTATTTAAGTATTACTTGTATAATATTCTATTACGTTTACTTATTAACATTTCAACTTTTTAAATCTTTTGGTAAGTTATATATATGATAAAGAATGCAAATTGAAAATTACACAAGTTTAACTTATTTCATTTTAATTAACTTGATGTTCAATAATCATATCTGTCGTTTATGTAAGTTACAAATTTCAACTTTCCTGTAATTTCATTTATAACTTAACATTTAACTTCTTATTTCATTTAGAGGTTCCAATTATTTATTAGTTACATTCCATTTTACTACAATAATTGGAACTATTAATTAATAGAACTTAAGAACTAAATACCGGGTTAAATTTCAAATCATTTTAAAATAAAAGATAGATGTATATACTTACACCTTATATATATCTAATTGCATTTAAAACTATTTAAAATTTATATTTGTTTATTAAAATAAATCTGCAGTAAAACTACTACAGTGGCCTTCCCGCTTAGAAACTCAAAAACGAATGTCGATGATGCGTGCACTCATCACCGAAATTATTTTCCAGCGACAGAGAGGGGCGTACAGAACTTATTTCTTCCAAAATTTATATCCTTTCAAATCATATTGAAATATTTATATCAAAACATACTTTTAATAATATTGTTATTATATTTCAAAATCATTCAAAAGAAGTTTTCAAAACCCCGGAACTTAAGTTTTAAAATTTCCAAAAATCATTTTATTTTATTTCACTACATAACAACCAATATATACAACCAAAATATACATCTGATTTATAAAAAAACTATTTTATTCATATAGAAAATATAATAGGCAAAATTATTTCATTCACCTATATTCAAAAACAAATATTGTGTCGGTCTGTCCTATTAAGTGTTTAGAAATCCCTATTGATGACATATCATCCTATGCACTAACCAGAATTTATAAATACAAAACGGAACAAATTAACACAATATAAAAACTTTTTATAACACTCACAAATACGCTCTCTCATATATATACACTCAGCGACTCATCATAGGGTATTACTACCCTATTGATAAGAGTTAGACCGCACAAATCTAAGGTTTATCGCTAAACCAAAGCTCTGATAGCAGATGTAACGGACCGCGTCAGTAGGGTAATGCCCACCGTAGCATACAGTTGTACCTGTATTCTGCCTTTATGGCCAGCCTCTCGACTGCACCAACCCCATAAGGACACGTAGGAGCAAGACTCATCCGCACGCTACCCAAACCAAATGCGAGAACCCCCTATCATGCTGCACCCTCCAAGTGCATAAGAAGACACACATGTCAGACTTAAACTATAAAGAAGGGCAGATTGTTATGGAGTAAATAAGAAAAAGCAGAGAAAGAAAAAAAACCAAAATAGAATCTTGCAGCGGAACGATAAAATATAATAATCAAATAAACAATTCATGAAGCTGTTTTACAAAACATTGATTATACTTATACAATACATATCAGAGTACACATACCAGAGAATAATAATTAATGCAGCGGAATACAATGGTGTAGTGGAATGATATAGTAAATATTAGTAATAAAATTCTTCGTCTTCGTCCTCCGAAAATAAAATCTTCAAATCCTGAAATACTCAGACTGACGTGAGCGAATTGAAAAGACAAAACACTCGAGTCAGAACTAAAAGATCTTATGTAAGATAAATCAACTGTAAATAAATACGAGTGGAACGGCATCAGAGATGTTTATGGGATTTGACATCTCCTATCCAGTGTCAAACGTGAGTGCAGTAACTTAAGAGATGCCGGGGATTCACATCTCCTAAGGATCCGTTAAACTATTTACTATGTAGTAATATTTCGCTATTATAATAATGTCTATAGTAAAATAAACTTACTTCTAAATAGCGTAAGGGTTACCCATATAGCCGTTACCACGTAATAGTCCTAGTAATCCATCCAATATCATGGTCCCTCCTGATCGGGAAGCCACCAAAGGATATCACATGGGCTACGGGAGAAAACCAAACTCGTACAAGGCGCGCTAGGGTAGGTGACACAGCACACAAGGCAATGCCAGGGTAGATATACCAATTACTATCCAGACTGGTGGTGACGCATAGCGCGTAGCTACCGCCCACCTCGAGCCACACCCCCAAAATCAAAAATCAAAAGTGGTCGCTAAATGAATCTCCAAGTCAGAATATAATATCGCAGGAGTATGTCCGATAAGAGGAGCTACCTCATTGGCCCAGAATCGCTCCTGTTTTATCCACCTTATGCCAACTCGCGGGAGTCTGGTCCACGTATATACCTTAATAGAACGTCGCCACCATCCTACTTCATTCTGGAATCTCCACCGCATACACGGTTGTTAAAGTGGTTTTCGGAGTTGTCAGGGAGTATGTATGACCACTTTCGATCCCAGTCTCTTCAACAACCAAACGTTCTTATAACACCTCGGTCATTTGAAAATAATTTATACTTCCAACCAGAATAAAATATCTATTTCAAAACCATATAAATACGATATCCTTTCCATTTCAAAAACCATCATTTTTATAAAACCCCAAATCAATATAATATCATTTTATTTCAAATATATCTCTTTTCCAAAATCAAGGCACTTCCAAAATTAATACATTTCGAAATCAACACTTGAAATATAACGCTTCCAGATTTTAATACCTAGAAACTCATAACTTCCACCACTTATGTGGTTTAAATATCAAAATACTTTATAAATTTAAATAACTTCATTAATTTCACAAATCAATTTCAAAACAACTCGAATTTCTAAATTTTCATTTTTTACCAAATCCCGAATCATAAACTTCAATATAATTCAGTTTCTAAATAGACCATTGCAGATTATATCGATTTCAAAATAGATTTGATCCCCGGAATAAACCATTCCAAATCAATATATTTCAAAGTTTAACTATTCATAAATTTCAAAACTAAGTTTGGCAATCTCATATACATATCAAATTAAATTTTCTATTATTTAGTTTTGAAATATTTTACTAAATAAATCCATTATCATTTAAATAAATCCCAAATTGAAAATAACTGAATATTTCCTTCCATTTCTTTACACTTGAAATGCTCATTTAATTCACCTTAACCCCAAGATCAAGTTATAATAATCATACCCTTTTAAAATTTCCAATTTAATAAATTTCACCTCAACTTATTTGAGTTTAATTCTTAAATAAATTCAGTTTCAAATAAATTTCCTATTTATCTTCCAACTTTAATTTATTTAAATCGTCATAACTCCATATAAAATATAATTTGAATACTTAACCATATTATCTTCCATAAAATCAACTTTATTATTAAACTCATTTTGTATTAAAACAAATTATACATAGCTTAAAATTAAGAATAAAATAACATTTATATAACTTCAAAAATCAGTAAATATAAAACCCATATATTTTCTTTATAAAACCATAGAAATCAGTTCAAAATACTATAGATATATAGACCACGTTGTCTGTATATAATTTTCTATCCTATGGTCAAGTGATATGGATATTTATCATTTCAGTCCGTAATTTAAAATAAAAATACGGTTATATATCATTTCAAACCGCAATCCCAAATGAAATAAAGTGCGTAACAATTTGCAGTTTATAACAATATAAAATACAACATCATTCATCCAATATCAACCATCAACCGTTTATCACAATCGTCATCCAATTCAAACAGTAACATCAATATAGAACAGATAATAAATAACAGGTATTTACTGGCAGTTTATATTCAATAATAAATTAAACAACTATTTAACGGGCAATTTAGATGCAATAATAAATTTAATAATAATTTAATTCAAATCAATTTAACCGAGATGATGATTAAAAATATGCCAAACAGTCACAAATAAACTTCTAATCACATCATAGATCAATTTAAGAAACATAAGAAATTTTAGAAATTGTGAGTGGGTTAAAACACTTACCTTTTGAATTTAAATTGATATTAAATCCAATTTAAACCCAAAATTTGGAACAGTCATAGAATCTGTCCAAACCAGCGCCAAAATATCCGGAATTCCAATACGAACCTAACGGAGAAAACAGCGCGTGAATTCGAGCTCGTATGAAAAAGTTATGCAGTTTAGAACATTTACGGTTTGAATCAAATTAAATAAAATAATATATTATAATTTACCATGTTAGATTGCCACGTGTACATCTCATACGCGACTCCAATTCCAGCCGCTACCATCGACCCACGATGCCACCGCCTACAACGACCATCACCCAGATCAGAGGCCACCTCCGCGACGCCTACACCAGACCGACCCCCCTTAGCAAATGCATCGGCCTCCGACGCCTCCTTGTGCCATGCGATCGCCACCGCTTCCCAGGCCAACCACAGCCACTTCCTCGCCGTAAGGCACAAATGAACGCTACCCCGATGATCTACTCGACGCCAGCTTCGTAACGGTACTACCCGATCGCTGAACCGTCGACGATCCGCCGTTGGATCTCCGAAACTCCATAACGAGCGGCTGAGGTTCAACCTCGATTTCTGGACAAATGATAATTCGAATCCATAAAGAATCACAGAATTGAGATGCGCTCTTCGAGATCTTTCTGACGATATAAAATATGATATAGTTTGTGCAGTTTGAAATTTTGATTTGATTTTTGAATTGCAATTGGATCTAAAATTTGATTGTTTGCCATTGAGGAGGAGAAACAGCTGAATTGTACATACAGAACAATGTGGAATAAGTAGGCTAGGGTTTATAACGACATATTTATAGGTGGGTCTGAAATTAGAATAGATGGACAAGGTTGATATACGCGTTGAGCGATAAAGTGGTCCGAAAAGGCCGTTCTGACTCCGGAACGAAATTGGGTCAACCCATATATAGAAATAGATGTTTTTAAATATTTTAAAATCAAGGGAACAGGTTTCAAATTCAAATTCAATCATATGAAGAATTACGCTAAAATCAAGTTGTTTCAAGTTGATTTCAATTGATTTTAATTTCATTGATTTCTAGGCGTTTCGAGTCCGTATGATCAAAGGACGAGTCCGATCATTACGAAACTTGAAAACCTACAATAATTCACCGTTACAGATCCGATGAAACTTCGTCAAAATCCGAGTCAGTGGCCAAAATGGCTATTTTTACATTAATTAATTAAATTAATAAATTAACTAATTAAATCAAATTTTCAATTTCAATTCTTTAATTGACAAATTTCATCATTTTTTAATTTCTTAAACCTTCACAATAATTTAGACAAGTTCATACATCAATTTTAAGTGAATTAATTTACCCAATACCGTATTAAATGTCAAATTTAAATAAATTACTAATTATCAATTGAAATTCCAATAAGCCTATTTATTTGATTTTAAATCTTGTTATTCAATCCATTATCACCAAATAGATAAAATTAACATTGGTTCATGGTTTATTACATTACTATTCTCAAATTTAATCTTAATCTCCATTAACATAACATTTAAATATTTAAGTTCTATTAATTGCAATAAACCCAATTACCATAATTTAAATTCAGATAAATAAATAAATCTTGATTCCCATTCTTATTATTCAACAATTATTATCCTATTCATACTTTATTATCAACCAACAATTATTGCAATTCATTATCTAATATCGATTTTATCAAATTACAATTTATTACGTATTATTCCATTAATTAATATACTTTTAACTTATTTCCCAATTCATTAATTACAATCAATTATAACCTTACAATTGGTTTCAGCTAATTGGGATTGCACTAAATTAATTATTTATTCACTTGCATTAACATTATTACCTTTAGTTGAAATTTGATTACTAATTTTATTTAACACACTAGATAAATAAATAACATATATTAGTTGTCACCTATTTACTTTTACTTACATTTACAAGTTTATTACTTACCATTAACACTGTATTATTTCATTAATTAATTCAACAAATTGTCCAAAGATGAATAACATTAACATTATTTCCAAATATTACCTTAATTAACATTAACGTAATATTAAATTATAATTATTGTAACTGATTTCCAATTTAAATTAACAAGCTACATAAATAGGTAACATACAATAATCGTTATGTTAACCTTTAGCCACATTAATAACCTTTTATTACTTACAAATCAATGTTACCGTTTATTTTCATAATACTAATTTCCATTGAATATCTATTATTTCCTTGGTAAATCCAATATTCCATTTATTCGCTTATGTTCCATTTATAGTCAAGCATAACATATTTTCATTAATTGGCATTTCATTCAACCCATTAATTATTAACCTTAATTAGCATTGTTTACCTTGCATTCTCGTTATTATTCCATAAATATGATTCCCAATTTTATTTCTTTCCGTATTAATTACACTATCATATTAAATTAACAAATTTCAAAAAAAAATTTCCAGATTTAATTACCAAAATCTTATTAAATTTACAATTTTTAATTATCGAAATTCACGGGTCGTTACAGGTCGTTACACTCTCCCCCATTCAAAACTTTTCGTCCTTGAAAAGGAAAAGAAGGAATTAAGAAACTAATATATTTTATTCAATAATCAATTTATATTCACTTTGAACTTACATAATTAAGTATTTTAAATAAAATATATCAATTTATAAACAATTAAATCTTTCATATTCAAGTTTAATATAAGTTTGAAAATATTTTCACTTTCATGAAATTTTTCTAAGTCTTAAATTCACGAAAATTTTTAGCAGTCTCTTTTGGGCAGTTAGATCCAAAAAAATATATCAATAATTTATATATATATATATCATATTATAAAGGTATTTTGGCAGATACAAAATTCTTTTGTAAACTGTTATTATTTGTTATTATATTTTATCCGCTGCGAATGTGAGATGTTGGTGTTTCTAATCTTCTTATTCTTCTATCTCTTTCTTCTTTTTCCTAACTATCTGAAATTTTTGGGATCAAAAATTTCGGGTCGTTACACCCATAATCAAAATCAAGGGTGGCCACCAATCAACCATAAAGTAACAGATATGGTATTGAAGAAATGTGCCCGATAGGGGGAACGACCCCACTTGGCCTGGTATAGCTCATGTTTTAGTCAATTTAATTATGAGCTGAAAGTCAAGGCCATCCATCATCGTTCTCTTACTTCATTCCAATAGTGTTCGTCAAACCATCCTACTTCATTTTGGATTCTCCACCATATGCACAATAGTTAAAATGGTTTCGGTATTGGCAGAGAGTATGACAATATCAGATCCCGGTCTCTTTAACAATCAAATGCTTATTTCACATCGTTGTCATTTTATAAAACATTTATATAATAAATCCAGAAAATAGCCCATAATTTCATATCAAGATATCTATATACTTATTCCAAAAGTATAAATATATTCGTAAATACCGAGGAAGATTTTATTCAATCATTTTCGAAAATAATTACAAATCTCTCTCAAACCATCTATAAACTATTTATATGCTTTAGAACCATTTATAAAGCTACTTATAGATTCTAAACAATTTACAATTCCTCTCGTTATCATAAACCTTTACACAAATGCCTTTATGCGCTTCCAAATCCTTTATACAAGTTCTTCTATAAAATCCTTTAAACCTTTATAAAACCATTATAAAATCCTTTATAAAATCTTTTATAAGAATATTTTTATAAAATCCGTTATAAAATCTCTTACAAAACTTTTATAAATTACTTACAAAACCTCTTACATTTATTAATTTATCAAAGCTATTATAAAATCTATATTTATTATATTAAATCAAAACTATATTTATTATATTAAATTAAATATAAAACATGTATATTAAAAAATCATTAAAAATTTAATATATATATAAAATTATATTAAATACTTTATTAAATTACATTTAAAATATATATAATTAAATTAAATATTTTATTAAACTAAATTTTAAGTTATTTAAAATATGTATTTAAAACTAAATAAAATTATAAGGTAAAATCTTAAATTTACATTTAAATCATGTATTAACTTATAATTTGAAGCTTTAAAATATATAAAATAAATTATTTACAAATACAAATATTAAATAAAATCATTGAATAAAATTTTAAAAATCAAACCTATAAATCAAACATACTTTACTTTTAGAAAATAATTTAAAACCGACCAACGGTGTCCGTATATTATTCTTTACCCTATGGTCAAGTGATAGGGTATATATCATTTCAACCCCAAAATAGTTAATTTTTATGGATATATATCATTTCAACCCACATTCCGAATCAATAATTTTCAAATCAATAAATCGCTCGGGTTTATCATTTCAACCCATAACGATTTTTCCCTAATCTATAAGATCGTTAGGGCATGTATCATTTCAACCTATAGTGATTTTTTCCTGAAAACAAACTAAGAAACTTGCACTGTGATAACAACATTTATAATAAACATAACATCCAATCATCCAAGTTGTCAACAAATAAACATCCATCCGATCGTCATAAAATTGACGATCCACCGTTGAAATTGAAAGCCCTAATATGGACGGCCGAGGCTTCTTCATCGTTTTCTGGTCAAATGATGCATCAAATTGAAAAACAAATTGTAGTAGTAAATTGTGTTCGTCGAGAGCTTTCTAATGATATATAATTTTTTATGTTTTGAAGAGTTTGAGTTTTGAAATTTGGTTTGGAATTGAAACTAGGGTTTTGGAATTAGAAATTAGGTTCTGGTTTGTCTGCCATAGGAAAGAGGAGACGAGAAAGAAATGTGTGTACAGATAATATAAAATAAAAAGGCTGTTAGGATTTATAACAGCCTATATATAGGCAGAGATAGATAAGAACGAACAAACGTATCGAATTGGGTCAAAACGATAACAATGACCCGAAAAACCCGCTTCGTTTCCAAAACGAAAGTGGGTCATCCAATGTATCAAAATATCGGGTTTCGATATTTTTAAACTCAATGGAACAAGTTTCAAACCCTAATTTCATTGTATATAGACGTTAGGTTTTAAAATCAGATTATATTCATTTAAATTCCATTAATCGATTTCTACGCATTTCGAGCTCGCATAATCAAATGATAAGTCTGATCGCTACGAAACTTGAAATCCTATAATAATTCACTATTACGAATCTGAGGAAACTAGTTTCGTCGTAATCTGAGATAGTGGCCAAAATGGCTAATTTTTACTTTAATTAAATAAATTATTATTAAATTAATTTTAATCACTTTTAAATTCAAATTTAAAAGTTAATCATTTTATCATTCCTGATTAAACAAAGAAATTAATAATCTTTTAAAATAAAAATTTCAATGTTAAATTAAACATTTAAAAATTACCTTAATTTCTATATTTAATTGCAACTGTAATAAATTCTAGTTTATTATAATTTAAATTTCAACCAAATTTCATTATTTTGATTTACTTGTTCTTTATGTTAACTTAACCTTTTCCTTATGTACTTATTTAACATAGGTTTTCAAATTATTACATTCCTATTCTACAATTATCATCTTAACTCATATTAACTACCATATTCAATTATATTAATTTCACATTGATTTCCCAATTGATTTCAATTGGATTAAATAATAAGATAGTTAAGATGTGAAATAAACAATTGTTATACATTAATAATTCATTACCATTAACTTATTATTTACAAACAAGGATTATAAATATACATACAAATAGTTGATTTCACATTCTATACTAAAACGCATTAAATAAAATAACATACTATTTCACCATTAATACAACATTGAATTTATTCCTTATTTACAATTATAACCAACTTAACCTTCAATTATTTCAGATGATTGAAATTACATTAAAATAGCTGTCAATAACATTCAAACAACATTATTAAATCATATTCTAATTATTTTTCCCCATTAATAAATCATAAAATTTTAATTTCTCATAATATTAAATTTCAACAATCTTATTAAATTTAATAACTTTTAATTATCGAAAATACAGGTCGTTACAAGAAACGTGTTAATCATGTTGATTTCTTACTTGTTTAAGGAAATCATTATTACTACTTAACACTAAAAGCCGACGAGGTAGACCTATCTATTTGTGAGATTCAAGAATGAAGCATCTAGGCAAGGCTTAGAGCAACCAGCCCAAACTTACCCGGCTTCACTCTTTGGCGAGGAATTGTTAAGTTGGAATGCCAGAAACGAGTTAGCATATGAAGATTTATTTGTATAAAGAAGTGTTTTGACTGGATAGTCAATGTGTCGACTATTAAACTTGACCTAATATTAACTTAGAAAGTAATCTAAAGGCTTCACAATTTCATACAATAAGAACACCCGGAGAGGAGTATTGGTACGAAACGTCTCTAGCTTTCGCTTACTTCTAAGAGAATCGTAGTTGAGTTAACTGGAAATTCATTGATTGGTTTTGAAGAGACCAGGATAGGTAAGTGTTTGACTTATCGAATACCACTTCAAAACCATATACAGGATTTATGTTTTAGAAGCGGTTGTGAAATGGAATGTTATAGAGTTGAACAGTCTATCCCTAAGGTTAAGTCCAAGAGAGAGGTCAACATTAACATTTCAACGATGCTATCATGTGGCATCGTCTATCCTGAGGAATACTCCATAAGAGGACAACGTTAGCATTCGTAAGAAGACTTATGTAGGGAACGTATGTGGAGGTTCGAGATCTGTTCAAGATGCTCAAATCCATATAGCGATTCATGATCTGTTCGAGATAAATGAATCCATTTAGGGATACGCGTCTGTTCGAGTGCTGAAGACTCGCGTGAAAGATTCCAAACATTATGTCAACATCAGAAATGGCTAAAGATAGAGCAGGATGCACAGTCTGGGGTTTAGCTGACCCACGACAAGGTATTATCAACTCTATATCTAGAGTATGCTTATCAATGTTTCAAGCAGGAGTTGATGGAATTTGGTTGCATGGGCCTTTATGTTTACCTTATGGTATATTTTATCTAAAGATATACAACACTCGGAAGGTAGTTATTGATCCTTGTGCATAGAGTTTGGATTCGGCTTCCTCGAAGAGATCTCCATCGAAAATCCAATATGTGAACATTCCTTATCAATTTTGGTCGTACCTATTTTATGCTGGAATGTAATCAATGTAACCATTTCGGCTATGATTAGTATTTATTTTGAAACTTAGACATTATTATAACATCAGTGGATTCTCTATAATGGTTTGGTTATCGTAAGGTAAAAAATCATCTGTATTTATATGCAACATGGTCTTACAAGATACTTTTATTTTAAAAGGTTTTTATAAACGTTAAAAATCCATTTGATCTATATTCTCTCATGCTAGTTTACTAGATTGATCCAGGCGTTATAATGCACGGGTCAGCTTCGTGTATGTTTCCCATAGCCATGGATGCTTTCGAGTTTTTGAAGATGAGCTAGATGATTTCCAACCATAATATTTATTTCTGCTGCATTGCTTTTGTGTATATATCAGCATTTGTGAGGAAAGGTTGTCATATCTATCCAGGAAGATTACTGTAACTCTAAAAAAATTTGTGTCTTAGGATGACAGTGTATACCGCCTTTTGATATTATATATGATCGTTCCGTTGTGCGATTCTAATATTGTATTCCTTCTCCCTAACAATTCGTCTTTCTAGCACTTCGGTACTCGGCATATGAATATCATGAATGTATTAGTGTCGATATTTAATGGTCAAAAAGGTGGATCTTTACGTTTGGTACCAGAGCTCAAGGTTTGAGCGAATACCTTGGCTTTGGTTAGGTATGTCTCACTAGAGATAGGATAAGCGATGCCATAGAATGATCGCATATAATTTATATACTAGAGAGCGTATTTGTATTTTCCATAAACCTATGCCCCCTTTCAGCTTTCTATAGGAAAAATCTCTTTCTTTAAAATAACTCTATCCCTAGGTTTCCTGAAAATCTTAGTAAATATTGCTAAGGGTTCTTGTTGTTTTAGGATATGGTACCGGTGCAGAGAGATAGCTGGTTGGCAGCAAGGTTTAGGCATGCCACGATTAGATGGGAGATGGAGGGAGTTGTATTTGATGATTTAGAGGAGTAGCTTGTATTTGAAGATTTAGAGGAGAAACTAGTAGTTGAAGATCCAAAGGAGGAACTTCTAATTTAAGAGGAGGAGGATCAAGGGGAGGAACTTGTATTCGAGAATGACGATGACTTTATTTAGGAAATGGAAGATTAATTAATGGCGGTTAGGGAAGACATGAGGAAGATCTTGATGATGAGATAGAGCCCGAAGGGATCGAGCATGTGAATGGCTAGTTGTCCGATGGTGAAGCAGGACCTATAGGGATGGACCATCCAGGTTAGGAATCAAATAACGAGGGAGAAATCAAAGATTTGGAAGGACCGCCGATAGAGGACTATGATGGAGAGAGCCCTCTTTAAGAGTATTGGGGTGTGGTTGCTAGAGTGTTTTCTTTAGCTTTAGTATCGTATCTAGAGTATATCTGGAGTATGCTTATTAAACATGGGTTATGAATGCTAGTTGTAACGACCCAGAATTTCTAGTCGTTGATTTTGAGCATTTAATTCATTTTAAATGTTAAGTGTGGATTTTGAATTGATTTTGAAAGGATTTTGTTAAATCAATAGAATTTAGTTGTAATTTTCAATATGGAAATTCAATTGAAATTTGAATAATAATAATTTATAATGGAATTGGGATAAGTGTTGATTTTGGGTGTAAATAGATATAAAAATAGATTCTAAAATTTATTTTAAGTCTGTTTGGATTTGAATTATAATATTGGACTGTTCCATGGAATTAAAAGTCGATAGGTTGAATTTGGAATTTTATATTAAATTGATAATGGAATTTAATAATATAATAATGTCAATAATCAGATTTTGATTTAAAATGAATCAGAATGATTTCTAATGTGAATATAAATTATATACGATTTAAAATAGAGTTAATAAAATTTTAAAAGAGAAATTTTACGTGATTTCGACGATTTTGAAAATCGCTCGATTTAATCGACGAGTTGAAATAGCCTTCCAGGGCATAATCTTGGAATTCGACGAAATAAGTTCCATTGGATCCGTAATAGTTTGTTATTATCGGATTTCAATTTTCATAGCAATCGGAGTTGTCGTTTGACCCTGGCAGCTTAAAACGCATAGAAACTACTTTAATCGATTTAAATTAAAATTGATCGTTTATTTCCTTAACTCGCGCATACGACCAAATTAGCCTCCGAAACACATTTCATTGTGTTCGAAACGTAGGTAAAACCTTAGAAACGCCTGTCGGCACGCGTTGTTTGGAGATCATTTGAAAAAGTTGCTTTATAATGGATTTAATATCAAAATAATTATTATTAACGTTTATATAACATGTTTTCTTGGGCCAAAATCCTAATCGTTTAGAGCAGCCGTCTTCTTTCGTTTATGGCTGAAAAACATCCATTTTATTTCTCGTTTTTCACTAGATCCACTCAATAATTCCAAAAACTTTCAATTGCAAAAATCGAGAGCTCGATGAGCACTACGTTTTGAATGGTAGTGATCGGAAATCGTTGAACGGTTTGTCAGAAATTTCACCACGAAGGCTGCGAGTTTGTGCACGCTTTCTGAGGTCAAAGGCTGACCGATCTTTGCCATGTTTTGGTCGATGGTGGAGGTAGGGATGGCGCGACTCTCGGTAGGGTTTGATCGCGTTGGAAGCGATCAGGGTGGCTGGAATTAATTCGAAGACACGACTGCGATTTTTGGTTCGGCTTTCTGTAGCGTGCGTATTCGAAGATGAAGAAGGTGTGGCCGATTTTCGTTAGGTAATAAAGAAAAAGAGATTTGTTTTTAAATTGGTAATTGAACTTTGAAAATTCATATCTATTACATACATTAACAGATTTCGACGAAACTGGCGAAGCCGGAATCGCAGCGACGAGTACTATGTAGTGGGTAAATTCTGGAATCATTCTGAGCAAGTAAAAATCTAGGTTAAATCGAATGTCGTTCGATTTAATTTAAATTTGAACGCTCGTCGAAAACCCAAGGCGAGTTATTCTCACTCACATCTGGATACCTGTAATTTAAATAGCTAATATTTAAATGTTTGATTGGTTGTTTAGCCGAATATGATAATTATCATCAGATTGAATCGATATTTATTTGTTGTGCTAATACCTGTGGATGCAGGGAAATAGGTTGGTGACATCCAACTGGATTCCTCACAAATAGAAATTTTATTTATATTCTGTGATATATCTCATTGTTATCCTGTGATAATGGTTTTAGATCTTGTTAAGCTATGTTTTATTTATATACTATGATAGATTAAATTGAAAATTAAATTTGTGTTGTGCTATGATTGGGTGAATATAACCTAGAAATTTAAATATAAATAGATAAATTGGGTTCAAAGGAAATTAAAGAAATTTGTAAGTAAAGAATTTAAAAGGAATTAAATTCAAGAAATTGATTGATAATTTGAAGTGTTTTGAAAGTGTGATTTATAAGGGAAATGTGAATTGTTTAAAATAATAGCGAGATTTTTTTTTTTTGAGGATAGGAAGTGCGCTTTCTCCTGGAAACTTTAGTATGATTTTAAGAAAAGCTTACGAGACATAAATTTGCAGTTTAAATATGTTTAGAATATTTAAGAGAAAAATTATTATTATTTTAAATTGTTTAATGTATAAGTAAATATTTATTTAAGTAATTATGGCAATTAATTATTTTAAAAATCAAAGTAGTACTAAGTTTTCAAAAGGGAATTATAATATAAATATTTGATTTAATAACTTTATTTTAAAAAAAGTTAAATTTGACTTAAATTACTTAGGAAACCTTTATATATTTCCTTAAGTATTATTTTCAATTAAATAATTTCTAGAAGCTTTTTTTAAATATTGAAAACATATATTTGAAATTGATTTCCAGGAAATAGCAATGGGTTTAAAAATAAAAGGGAGTTTATTTTTAAAGTATGGAAAGGATTTTATGGGATGAACGTAAAATTGAATTGGGATAAATCTTGTAGGATTTATAGAAAGAATTCTTTAGGTTATCCTAAAATGGAAGTGTATTTCCCTGAAAGCCAAGTACGTTTTTAAAGTAGATTTTTGAATGGTTAGAATTCTTGAAATTATATTAATGAATGGTTTCAAGAAAATCATTTAAGTGGTAAGAATTTTAAAGGTGAACATCTATCGAATTAATTATAGAAGTAATTATTTTAATGGCAAGCAATAGTATGTTTTAAAGAATTTTATTAATATTTATACATTAAAAAATGGTTTATTTTAAAGATAATTAGTTAAAGTTTTATTCGAAACTTGTATAGGATTTCATAGCTTTATTTTAAATTTTGGTATGACTTAACTTTATTTTAAAGATAATAGTTTATGTTTTATAAAGCAGTTTTATTCAAAATATTTTTAAAGGTATATATATTTTAAATTAAGTATATAAATGTTTTAATGCATATTCAAGAATAAAGTATTTAAATTATTTAAACCTTAAATATTGGTACTTGGGTGGTTACAGAGGAAGTAACAATTTGGGAACCTATTCCATGAGAAGAATTGGATTTGAAAGGTGTCTTCGATGGGATTTGAAAATGGAAACATATCTTGCAAAGATATTTTTGAGGAAATTAAATAATGTGGGAAATTATTTATTGTGTGATGGATGTTTGTGAATGTTAATTGATAGTTAAATCACCGACTATCAATACTGGCCAATACGTTGATCGTTTCGAAGAGATCGAGATCGGGATTTAATTTCTCAAAAACCACTTCGATCCGGTTTGTATGTTTTTGTGGGAAAAACGAGTTCGGAGTCGAAGATGGAGCAGTGAAGTGTGAGGGCTAGTCGCTACTAATCCTGAGGATATTTCCAAAATGGATGTAGTAGGAGTAGTGCCTTCGGTTTCGTTCGAACCTGGGACAGACTTGTATGGATGAATGCTTTTGGAACATCATCAGGTGGGCGATGGGCATTCTAAGTGAAATGTGCTAAAAGGTAACGCTTAGCCTCAAGCCTCATCAACTGGGAATGACTGAAAATCAGAGGTTATGCAGAAAGGCTAGGTGGGTAGCACCCATTCAGGGTGAGGTCATCCCTGTCTAGATCTCCCTTTTTATTCGGCTCAATGGCGCAGTTGCTGATCCCAACCGTGGGGTGATCTTACTCGGGATTATCCAGTAAGGGGTAGTCCCGGCCTTGTATTGCATGGGATTGCGAGTGGTCCTCGGTACACTGATCTAGACCAGGTACTGTGACAGGTGGTACCCCAGTGCCCAGTCATTAGTTGGAAATCCATTCTCCCTACGCGCCTTTTACGAGTTTTGTTTGTATTAGCCACTCTGGGGCTAGTAGTTGGAATTTAATAGATGTAACAATTTTGGCTATTTTATAAGTATTTGTATACATATTATAATATCAGAGGATTTTTATAAAAAATGTTTTAGCTATCGTAAGGTAAAAACCCGACATGTTTATTTGCGGCGTGGTCTTACGAGATGCTTTTGTTTTCAAAAGGATTTTTGAAACTTTAATAATCAATTTGGGTGCATTATTATCAGCTAGTATTCCAGACTGACTCGGGTGTTATTTCATTATAATGCTCAGGTCAGACCGAGTATTATATGTTCAGGATAAGATGCTATGGAGCAGGAGAGGAGCTGGAGTCCGAGATGTATTATTCATACTTGTTTGTATCCGCTGCTGTGATTGTTTGAGATTATCAGACTGGTAATTGTTGTTGTTTGTGATACTCTGATGATATATTGTATGAAACAGATATAGTTTTCATTTTTTGTAAAGAGCTGATATTATATATTATATTTTATTCCACCGCGACTGTGAGATTCTAATATTGTTTAGTTCCTTCTTTCTTCTACCTTCTTTCTTTTTTCTCAACAATCTGTCTCTTCCGGCACTTGATCGTTGGGATATCATACTGTTGGGTATTTTGTGTCGCTTTTCGAGGGTCGAGAAAGGCGGGTCGTCTCACTAGTAATGGGTGCTTAGTTTGTAATATATGAAGTGGTTTATGGAAGATAAGTTTTAAATTAGGTAAGCTTATTTCTTGAACAAACTATCCAATGTTACTGGGCCGACTAATAGACATATTTTACTTTAAGGATATATGAGAAAAGTAGAATCCAGGACCGAGTTGGAAAACAGAATCCTACTCTTCTTAGCTACTCACCAGACTAGATAGGTAAAGAGGTCAAAGCAGTCGACTCAATTTTATGGCCCGCATTTATGTTAGGACTACATCTGAAGGAAAGGCAGAAAGTTAGGGCGAAATCATATCCAAGAACTCTATTCTTTTTTATCCTGAAAGAAGTTTTGCTTTGATTAGGTAGTCAGAACTATGGATACTAGGGCTTTTAATACTAAGGGAAGTATAACGGTATGTAATATCCCGGAATTTTTAACAATATCAATTTAATAATCTGTAGTTAAAATTAAATTGATATTGATATTCTGTTAATAATTATTCAGATAGATTTAATAATCATCTTCAATAAATATTTAAATTGGTTATTTTATCTTTTAAATGATATAAATTGATTTCTATTTCCAATATAAATATTTGGTTTATATTTTAAATAGAATTAGCATTGTTTTTATTTTAATAAGTAAAACATATTTTCGAGTTTTAATATTTATAGTAATTTGGAAAATTTGTTTTATTTAATATTTAAGCTTTTCAAAGTTAAATAAATGATTTTGGTTTAAATTTAATAATTGAATCATGTTTTAAAATTCTAATATATACATTATAAATTGGAAATTTTGATTTTTAATTAGTATTGAGTTTTAAAACTATAAATATATGATTTTAAAAATCGATAAGAAAAATATTAAATATTTTAAATTAAATTAGATTGAATTTTAAATTTAGAATAAATTCAACAAAAGGTTCTATGGCTTAATAAAATGGATATTTTATTATAAAAATATAATCCCTTGTAAAATGATTTTTAATTTAATAATAAGAGATTTATAAAACAATATCAATTGTGTATTATCTTTCCAAATAAATTTTGAATAAAATTTGCAAGTTGTTATTTCAAATTGAATTTATATTCATAACTTGATTTGGAATTAATTGATTTTGAATTTAGTTTGAATTTAAGTTCAAAAGTATAAAATCTTAATTGTTTTAATTTTTAATATGTATAAGTTTATTTATAAACATGATTTGTTTTATTTCTTTTATAAATTTATACACGTGTTCAAATATAAACTAACATATTAACTTAGGCTAACATACACATTAAATTGTAATTAGTACTAATTATTTTAAGAGACAAGTGTTACATTCATGTAACATGTGTTTAAAAATTAGCATAACAAATTGACAAGTGTAAGATTTAGTTTTTATTTTTCTTTTCTTTTAATTAAATCTGAAAATCACATTTATATAAACTTGCTTCTTCATTCTTATTTGTTTTTTTATCATTCCTTAATCAAAAGAAAAGATCAAAATTCATTTTTCATGTCCATAACCAAACCTGCATATTCCAAACCATGTTCAAATCTGAATATCTTCAAATCCAAACATCTGCATATTCCTCTTCATAAAAATCAATCTGCAAAATCAAAATGAAGCCTGCACTGTTTTTTTTCGGCACTCTGTTTTAACCTGGGAATTAAAGCATCTGCATATATTTGAGGAATTAGCAACTACATCTACTTCCTGCATGCAAGTAATTAGAGTATGGAAACATGATCTTTCAAAATTGCAACTCAGATTTTTAAAAAGAGAGAGCCAGCCTGCATTCTTTCTGCAATATTCATAAGGGTTTAACTGAGCTCTGCATTGAAAAAAAATGGTGAGTAACATTTAAAATCTTAAGTTTTAAAAATAAGTTGCATGTTTTACTGAATGGAAATGGTATTGTTGTGTTATCAGTAGTTGTTGATGTGAAATGGTTTATGTTCATCCTGTTCTTTATTTTCTGATTTGTTTTAAATTTTCAGGTAAAATTTTATTAGTTACACTTACCATTTAATTGGTTTCCTGTTAAAATGAAAGTTGCAAAGTAAGTTATTTTATTTTCTTAAGTTCAAGTTTAAAAAAAATTTAGGTAAGTTAAAATATGAGTTTGACTCTGGAAACAGGGAAAAGCATCATGCATGTTTGTTTTTTTTTTTGGCAAAGCCAGCGGGGTTAACTGGTCCCCTACCAGTTTATTGCAAACCAATAAAAGTTACAGATGAAGGACAAAGATAAACATAGAAAAGAAAGAACAAAACAAAACCAAACACAAAGAGCTAAAAAAAAATAAAATAAAAAGGGACTTAGTCTCTTTCCCAGAGATGTAACATTTCAACTGAATAACCTGATTGACAGTTCTTTATTTGGCAAAGAATAGCATTCTTCACCTCTTGCCAAAGAGCATCACCATTTTTTCTCTGATTTTCAAAAAATATAGTATTCCTCTCTCTCCAGATAACAGACATATAAATCTTCAAGCAGTTAGCAAGCATCCTTCCTTTTACATCTTTCTTCTTGCCAGATTTTAAGAAACCTCCCCACACTTCAGTAGTACTAACTGGCAGTAACCTAATGCCAGCTTTATTCCAAATACCAGTGATGATATATAGGAGAGCAGGGCATTCAAAATAAATGTGATGAGCAGACTCATCAAAATTATCACAAAACAGACACTTCAGTGAGCAACTCATGCCATACTTGTTCAGTACATTTCTAGTAAGCAATGCTTGGTTTATCACTTTCCAAAGCATCAAGTTATGGTTAGGTTGAGTATCAGAAGTCCAAATGACACTGTTCCAAATAGCAGAAGGCAGTGGGGCTGTGTCAGTGATCTGATTGAAAACACCTTTAATTGTATGTTTCTTCTTGTTCCATGTCACATAGTCGTGATGTGCATCAGGCTTGTAAAGTTGTATCATTTTTTCCCACAGCTGTCTTATATGTAAATTACTGTTATAAGGAAGCACCAGTTTCCCATCAAGTATGTAATCACTTGCCTTAGCATTCATTTGTATACCAGTCTGCACAATCTGGTTATAATCACACAGGCTGGATAGAATAATACCTTCACTTACCCAAGGATCATACCAGAATTTGACAGTAGAATTTTGATTGACTGGGTATTTGATCATTTTTAGTACCACATTCCTCAACTTAAGTATATTTCTCCATATCCAGCTACTATTCTGAGGAATATCCATGCACCAAAAAAACTTTCCTTTTAAATTGTACTGCCTAGCCCATTGTACCCATAAACTTTCCCTATTGCTGATTATATCATCAATATGCTTGCTCATAGCTGCTGTATTCCAAGTCTTGACATTTTTAACTCCAAGTCCTCCCAAATATTTAGGAACTTCAAATTTAGAAAAAGAAACTGGCAAAACTTTTTTGTTATGTATGCTACCAGTCCAGAAAAATCTGCTCATGGCAGACCTGACCTGATGTAGTAGTCTAGAAGGAAGTATCATTGCACGTGCCCAGTAAACAAGGGAGGCAAAAACAGTAGCTTTTATTAGCACTAGCCTACCACTTTGAGATAACTTCCTATTTTCCCAAGCTTTCAACACAGAAGTGATTTTGTTGTAGAGAGGAAAGCAGTCAGCTCTAGTAATTCTTTTTGTTATCAATGGTAACCCAAGGTACTTCATATCAGAGCTCATTGCAGAGAAACCACTTGCAGTTTGTAATTCAGAAACATGTGTGTCACTAGCACCAGATACTAACAAGGAGGATTTCTGTTGATTGATTTTGAGACCAGTCATAGCATAAAAATCAAGTAGTGCCTTAGAGATGGCATTAAATGATGGAAGCTCAGGCTTGGTAAACAACAACACATCATCAGCAAACATGATAGAGGTGATATTAAGTTTAGCACACTTCGGATGATACTTGATAGCTTTCTGCTCATATTTAATTCGTAGAATAACAGTGAAAACTTCCATGACTAGTAAGAATAAGTAAGAAGAAATGGGGTCTCCCTGACGTATTCCTTTACAACTTCTGAAATTACCAACTGGTCTACCATTTATCACTATAGAGAATGAAGGAGTAGATATGCACACATAAACCCAGGAAACAAAAATTTTGGGAAATCCCATTTGTGCCATAACCCTGACTAATGAAGACCAGTGGATGGTATCATAAGCCTTAGAAATATCAATTTTGATAGCTGCCGCTTTGGTTACTTTGTTTTGGCCATATCCTTTCAAGAGTTCTTGGACCAGCAGTAAGTTGTCAATTATACTTCTACTAGGAATGAAGGCAGCCTGATTTCTAGAAACTACAGAAGGAAGGACTTTAACAAGTCGTGAAGCAAGAATTTTAGTGATGCATTTGTAGACCACATTACAGCAAGAGATGGGTCTGAATTCAGTGACAGTAGAGGGATTATTGACTTTGGGAATAAGTGCAATGTTAGTGCAATTCACTTCACCCAACATCTTACACTTATTAAAGAAATTGTGGACAGCATTACAGAACTCACTGCCCAATATACTCCAAGTTGCTATAAAGAAAACCACATTCAAACCATCAGGCCCTCCAGATGATTGTTGGTTCATAGCAAAAAGGTTATTTTTAATTTCTTCATCAGTAACTGGAGCAATTAGTGACACAGCTTCAAGGGAAGTAATGGTAGGTAGAGGTAGGGATGAAATAAGATCAAGGTCAGGGGTGAACCCATCAGAGTTACCAAGCAATGTAGTGAAATAATCAATAAATGCTCTATCAACAGTATCTGCAGTAGAACATGCTGTTCCTTGTTCATCATATATGTTATGTATGTTCTCAGTAGCATGTTTTACCTTTATAGAATCATGGAAAAATTTTGTGTTTTTATCTCCTTCTGCTATCCATTTTTTGTGTAACTGCTGTCTCTTCATACTTGCTTCCATGTACAGAGCATTGTTAACCTCTTTAAAAAGTTTGCATTCCTCTTCAGCAGCTTGAACATCAAGAGGGTGCTCCATCAAGTACTCCTGTTGTTTCTTTAGCTTTTCCTTGAGATCAGTAGATAATAATGCACCAGTGCCAAAAGTTGATTTAGCCCAAAGTTTAATCTGCAGCTTAATGAATTTGAGCTTCCTGCAAAACTTGTACATTTTATTACCATAACAATTAAAATCAGAGCTTAATTTAGTTACTAAAGGAATGAATTGTTCATGTTTTGCCCAAGCATTGTAAAATTTAAAGCTTCTCTTTTCCTTATTAAAATGTTGACCAAAAGATAATATTAGAGGGGAGTGGTCAGATAAGATAGGCTGGGGGAGGAAAACAGATAATGAGGGCCAGGAAGATATAGCTTGAAGGTTGCAAAATGTATGATCAATAGTAGTGAAAGTGCGAATGCCACTACGACTCCTGTTATTCCAAGAAAACTTTGCACCAGATTTATTGACCATGATTAAGTCAGACTCATAAATGGCTTGATTGATAGGATCAAGATCATTAGCAGTTAGTGGAACTCCACCAGATTTGTCAGTATAATCAAAGCAGGAGTTAAAGTCTCCCATCACAATCCAAGGGTGGGTGGATTGTCTTAATGGTGGCAATGCATCAAAAAAAAATTTCCTTGAATTTGCAGAGTTATCAGCATATACAAAAGTAACATAGAATGAAGAACGGGTATTTATGTCTTGGACGTGAAGGTGAATGTATTGCCTAGTAGAAAGAAGTGGGGATATAGAGAAAATAGTAGGGTCATAGATTACTAATATTCTACCATAAGATGCATTGTCAAGGTTGTGGTGAAAGGACCAAGTTGGATTGATGTAAGAAACAGCTCTGGAAGATAAAGCTGAATTTAGTTTAGTTTCAAGAAGACCAAAAAGAGAAATATTGTACTCACTGATTATGTTTCTAACTTGGTCAAGCTTCAAGTTGCTGTGAGCACCCCTAAGGTTCCATGATGCAATTTTTTTAAACATTAACAAGATTGTGGTTTGGTTTTGTTGTGTCTTCTCTTAGCAGATAGAGATCTCGTTTCAATGGTTCTAATGGGCTGAGATGATGGAGAAGGAGACTGAGAGAAAGAATTGGTTGGTTTTGTGACAGGAGGAGGAGCAAAAGATGAAGTGTGGGAGGTAGGATTTGAAGGCCATCCAGGCAGATCAATGGAAAAGTTGTATGGGATTGTTTGTGAGTTTGGTTCAACCACTGAGTTTACATACATTTGCTGTATTAAATTATTTACTTGTTTCTCAAAATTGGTGCACCATTCTCTATCCATGTCTGTTTCATGTGTGTCAGTGGTGTCATGCAGAACTTGTTTTCCAGAATCATTTGTTAGTTCAAGTTCAAAGCTATTTTCTTCAATGCAGACTTCATATGTGTTCTCATCAATAGTCTTATGTTTATTTTCCATTGTGCCTTCTCCATCACAATATTCAACAACAACATTAGAGGTAACACTTACTATGTTTCCAACAGAACACTGTTTTCCTGCATTTACTTCAGTTGTTATTTCACCAACCTCAACTTCATTTATTTCCAGTACTTCTACCTCTTCAATTTCAGTTTGTAACAATTGGAACTTATTAGTAGTAGTAACAGAACAAGCTTGAGCATCATTTTTAGATTTATTCACTTCAAGTTGCAGACTTTTATTTGCCTCATTTGCATCTTTCTCAGTAACCTCTTTTTCCACTTGCTTCATCATGATATTTCGTGCCACTTCCTCACTCCCATTTCTTTTATTTACTTTGTTTTTGTTAACCTTCTGCCACACTTGCTTAATGCAATCTTGTTTCTCTTTTTCTTTCCCCTTATTCAGCCTGTTCATTTTATCTTCAGAATAACTATGCTGTTTTTTTTCTTCACATTTCTCTTCATTCTTCTCACCTTCATATTTCTTGCAGTTCTTGCTATTGTGCCCAAACTCTTTACAAAAACAACAAATTTCCGGTTTCCACAAATACTCCACTTTCACAACTTGTTCTGCCCCATCTAGCATCTTCACATTGAAACTGTCTGGCAGTTCTTTGTATGGAGTAACTTCAACTAAACATTTAGCATAGGATAGGCGCTCAAATTTTTCAGTTGATGTATCCATACATAGGAGTTTTCCAACTCTGGCAGATAACCAATTTATTCCCAATGGTGTCCAAGCATACAAGGGAATATTAGTTAATTTAATCCACACTGGCACTGCTTTTATACTACTACAGGAGTTTCCTATATTTTCATCCCACTTTTTCACAATAAATAACTTGTTTCTCATAACTACCGGATCTGCCTCAGAAATCTTTTTCCTATCCTCATCATTAGAGAACTTAAATAAGAAAAGGAATCCATCTGATTTAACAGTTATCATCCCCTTAAGTTTCCACGCACGCTTGAGATAGTACAGGACAGTAGAGTATGGCAGTGGTTTATCTAGGAAAAACCCAACGAGATAATCACTCCACAAAGAACTGCCTGCCCTGACTACTTCAGCAGGTGGCACAATTGCATCCCCTTGAAATTCAAGTAGAATTTCACGTGGAACATAGGAACCAGCATTAGTTGGTCTGGCTTTGAAAAGAGTGGTCCAAGCTTTCGGCTGATTGTCATGAGCAAGGGAAGAAGCTGAAGAGATTAAAGGAGGTGGGGTTGGTGATGGCAGGGATGTTTTGGTCAAAACACAGACAGAAATGGGTTGGGAAAGCTGAATATTGTCAGTGGCAGAGACAGGAAGAGGAGGAATGGGTGAAACAGTGTTGGTACGGGGAAGACCAGACTGTGAAGAAGGAGAAGCTGGGTTAACAGAGACAGGGGGAGGTACAAGGTACGACAGAGGGAGTAAGGGAGGAGCAGAAGGTGGCACAAGAATCGGGGAGGAAGGACAGGGCTGTAGAGAAGATAGGGGAAGTGATGGATTAGCGGGAAGGGAGAGAAGGATAGGGGCGGTCCCCATTTTTAAAAGAAAAGAAGAAAAGAAAAGAGAAGGATAGGGGAAGTGATGCATGTTTATTTTTATCACAACCTAATCAAATGGATATTGTAATTTAGTAGTATAAATCAAATATCTAAACTGTAACTCGATTTTTAAATCAGGTATTAAGATTTTTAGGTATAAGATGTAGTTACAGTCTGTTTTTGAATTAAAAATGAATTTGAGCTAGTGCTTGCAATCTGTTGTTTGAGGAAACTCAAGATTCTTTTGAGTTATAGAGTAAGGATCATAGATTCTTAGAAAAATAGAAATGTGGATATAATTGATTAGGATGATTGCAGTTTTGATTTTCAATATGAACCCTAGTTTTGAATTGGGTTTGAGCATTGAGTTAGTGAGAGGTGTATGATTGATCAAGTGACTTGATACTTGGTGAATGTGAAGTAGGTATGTGGATGGGTTCATGGCCGGAGAGGTGGATCTGCAGGTGATCGGAGCGAGACAGAATGGCCGTTGACAGGTTTGAGCAGAAATCTGTAACTTTTTTTTTCAGGTTTTGAATTTGGGGTGAAGTTTGATTCTTTGATTAATTGGTTGACCTGGTGATGATGTTGGGTTATTAATGGGTTTCTGGAAATGGTGGATCATCTATGATGATGAGAAGAGGCGGTGGTCGCCGTGCATATGCACGACGATGAGATTCAGGTGAATTGATTTTGGATTTGGGGTGTGTTGCAGGGTAGGTCTGTGTTTTACTCGAAGCTAGCATATTAGAAACTCGAAGTAGGCAGGCTTTAGACTCGAAGTAGGATTTTATTTTCTCGGGTCACTGTAAATTCCAGGTTATAGTAAAACTGTGTTTTTTTTAAAATCTGGGTTTTAAAATTTTTTAAAATATGTAGCTTAGGTTTAAAGTAAGGTTTAAGTTAAATTCAAATTTAAGTTTAAATTTCTGATTTGAATTCAAATTCCAGTTTTTAAATAGAATAAAAGTTTCAAAATTTGACTTAATTAACTATTTTATTTTGGTAAATAGTTGAAACTTTTTAATAATGAAGTTTTTAAAATGTGAGTAAGATTTAAAGATTAATTTAAAATCTGGAAATCTAAAGTTTAAAATGAACTTCAGTTTTAAATTTAAAAGAAGATTTAAATTGAAAGTTTTAAACCAAGAATAAATTGAAATTTCTAAAATTTTGATATGAACTTAACTTTAAATTTTTCATAGCACTTGTTTGATTTGCAATTTAAAAAGTTTTAAGTTATTTAAACATTGATCAAATTTAAATTGTTCTTATTTTAAACTTGTATTTAAATGGAAGTTAAAGGTAATTTCAAAAGTACTTTGACTTAAATAAATTTTGTTTTTAAACATAAATAAGTTATGTTTTATCTTGAAAATTAAATTAAGATTAATATTTCAGGATTAATTTAATTAACAAGGTAATTAAGATTAATTAATTTAATTAATTAATTAATTGAATTTGGAATTAATAATTGATTAATGATTAATCAATTTATAATTAAGATCATTAATTAAATTACTAATTAATGATGAATGAATATTATTAATTATGTAATTAAGTTTTAAATTAAGGTTAATTAATTTAATAATTAACTTTAATTAATGAATGATTAAAGATAATTTAATTTGTAATTAATTTAAGTTAATTATGTTATAAAATAATTAGAAAATGGTTAATGAAGGTCATTAATCAGGATTATTTAACAATTAATTAATATGGTTAATTTTTATAATTAATTAGATTAATTAATTTAATAATAATCAATTATAAATGGTTTGAGTATAATTACTTGATAAAGTAATTAAGTAATTAATACTTAATGTAATTAATTTAGTTAAATATGATTGTTTAATTTAATTAATTATTAATTTAGTTTAATTAATTTTAAACACTTGAGTTTTATAAATAATTATTGTATGTAATTAATGATTTGGAAATTACTCAGTTAAGTAATTGTTTAATAATTACAGGTTCTAATTAAGTAGAGATGCTAAGAATGAGTAATTTGGATAAATTATTTAATAATTAATCAAGGGATTAATTATGTAATAAATTAAAGGATAATTAATTTTTTAATATAGTAATTAAGTTAGTTAATTACTAAATGTATTTAATCTGGAATGATTAATAATTATAAGTTAATTACTTAAGGTAATTAATAAAAGGGGATCATTAATTATTATAATTAATGATGTAATTAAGATTGATTGATTATGATTAATTAATCAATAATAGGTAATTAAAGGTAATTAATTAATTAAGGATTAATGTAATTAATTATGATTAATTAATTAATTGAGTAATTAAAGGTTAATTACTGTTTAGTTGAGAATAATTAATTTTGTGAAATTAATTAAGGATAATTACATGAATGTAATTAAGGATAATTAATCATGGGTGATTAATTAAGGTGATTAATAATGGATTAATAAATTGATTGAAATCAATTTAATGATTGAGTAAGCAAGATTTATATTAATAGTAATTAATTTAATTTATTTTAAATTAATTAAAGATGAAGTAATTAATTTAATTCATTTTAAATTAATTAGAATTGGAGATAGTTAATTTAATTCATTTTAAATTAATTATATTGTAATGAATAAATCATTACTTATGGATGAATGGGTGAACTTGATTGTCTCGAATGGATGAGATCTCAGTAATGAGATAAATGATATTGTGTGGTATGGATGTTTGGTTGTATTGTGATGATAACATAGGTTATCTATTGTGATGGTGATATATGGAATATCTATTTGATATTGATAATGTGGATTACCTGTTATGTGATAATGTTGATTATCAGTTATGATCTATGAATTATCTATCTGTGTGTATATAGATACTGTATTGAATTGTTTTAAAACTTTAAAACAACTTGGACTTAAAAGAGACACGCTTTGGATTTCGATGAGACCGGGATCGGGTTTCCATATTTGGATATCCGAAAACCACATCGATTCCAAATAACGTTAGGTCGTGAATCAAAGTGGAGCTTTGTGAAGACTCGAGTTGTAAGGACTATGAGTCAGTATAATTCTGTGGGTGATTCCATAATGAGTTGACGGAATTAGTTATTATAGATTCGAGATGGTGGTTTAGAGTGCAAGGGTTATCGTCGTTGACTCTGAGGGTGATTCCAATATGAGTGCAACGAGATAATGCCTTCGGTTTCGTTCGAACCCGGAACGAACTTGTATGGATTGAATGCTTTCAGAACATCGTCAGGTGGACGATGAGCATTCTAAGTGATATGTCCTATAAAGGTAATCGTAGCCTCAAGCCTCATCAACCGGGAATGGCTAAAACAGGGGAGGTGCAGCAAGGCTTCGTGGGTCGCATCCACTGGAGAGCAAGATTTACCTATGTCTAGAAGTCCCTTTATATTCGGCTATGTGGGTGGTTGCTAGCTACAACCACGGGGTTGTCTTGTTCGGAACTGTTCAGTAAGGAATGGGTCCGGCTTTGTGTTGCAGGGGAGCGGGCGTACTCCTCGGTACGTTGATCTAGGCCACGTACTGTGACAGGCGGTACCCCAGTAGCCCTGCCATTGTATGGAATCCAAAATCCAATAAGTGCCAATGGTTTTGATTGTATTACCCACTTTTGTGGCTAGTAGCTAGAATTTAATCATGTAACAATTTCGGCTATTTCATATTTATTTGAAAACCCTAGACACTATTATAATATCATCGGATTTCCTATCAAATGTTTTGGTTAACGTAAGGTAAAAACTTTTCCATGTTTATGTGTGGGAAGTCTTACGTGATACCTTTCTTTTCAAAGGTTTTTAAAAGTTAAGCAACTTTAACCTGTTACTCACACCAGACCCATGTCTGACCCGGAGTTTATTTTTGTTTTTCATAAACTCTTGGGTACTCAAATTTTTACGAGTAGCCAAGGGAATTCAGGTTAGAATTCAGGTTTGCTTTGACGGATTATGGAGGAGCAAATGGAGCAGGAGGCTTCCACATGTAGATATATATCTAGTATTCCGCTGTGTGTTCTCGGAGTTGTTGTATTGAGTTGTATAACTAGACATGTGTTTATAACTGTCTAGTATGTGTTGTATGTCTATGTAACTCTGATATTGATTGTAAACTATGTAATGTTTATGTTATTAATATAATTTATTCGTTCCGCTGTTAGATTCTGATGTGTTGTTTCTTTCTTCTCTTCTTTCTTTTCTCTTTTCTATCCCTTTCTTTCTTAAAGATGATGCGATTTTCTGGGGTAAGAAAGTCGGGTCGTCTCAGATGGTATCAGAGCATTAGGTTGAGTGAATATCTAGGCTCTATAGTGGTGTCTTTCTTGAGAGAGCGTATTTGTAATTTTTAATATATATATATATATATATTTCTACCTATCTTTTTGGTTACCTGTTTAGGTTTTCCACTATAAGTTATAAAGGTAGATGGGTAGTAGTGTGTGTAACACGATTACTACCATTGGTTGGAGTTTGAATGTTTGAGATTGGAAGTCTATCTGTTGAGACTGTAGACCTAATACTGTCTCGAGTGAGTTCTGTAGCGATGAAGAACTTCATTAATCTCTGAAGGAAACCTGTTAAGGTTCGGAGTTAATTCTTTGAAGTTGATGAGTAGAATTTGGATCTGTTGGTTGGGCAGAAGTGAGTGATGGTATTTTGAATACCTCAGGAAGTAGTAGCTGTGTGATGAGATGCAGTGACTATGGACGTTCCCGAAGATGATTTCTTTGGAACAAGTTAAGGAGGTGAGTCTGCTTCAGTGTTGTGGCTGTGTTCAGCCGAAGTTTTTGTTTGCTTTGAGGTCCGAGTTTCTCGAAGAGCTTTGTTTTGGAATTCTTTAGCATCTGTAGCAGCAGTGCAGCTTGGAGTGTTCTCGGTGTTGGGAAGAGATCTTCTGGCTTAGTAGTTTTTCTGAAGTGGAGTTCAGAAGCAGTTTAGTGGACCCGTTTCTTCGATGGGTTGGCTAGTTAAGTGTAAGCTGTTCAATTTGGTTAAGGGTTCGCAAAAGTGACTTGCGATTGTTTGAGTGTTCTCTTGGGTTATCTGAGTTTTTCTGAATGTCTTCAGGAAGTCAGAGTTTGGTTCGCATCTGGAGATTGAGCTTTCTTATCGACTGGAATTCCAGGAGTGGTACCGGTGATTCAGCTTTATAGAAGAATGGTTCCAAGAAATTGAGTTGGTGTAGCAGCTCGGAGTTTTGGAGGAACTTCTGAAAGTTTCTTATGGATTTGTTGAATCATATCTCTGGGGTGTGTTGTCCTGTTTGTGCTTGCGTTCTTCTTCAGCATTTTCTTCTACTTCGGATCAGAGTTGAGCAGCGGAAGCAGTTTGGAAGTGCATCTGCTTTTCTTTTCCCGGACAGGAGAAGTGAATTGTTGTCTTCTGATGTTGAGGAGTAGAGTTTAAGTTCTTGGTTTTGGGTTGATCTTGAGGATATCATTTTGTTGAGATGATTGGTCTAGTCTGTTTCTAGAAGCATCGGCGAAGGTTAAGCTGATCAGTGAGGTTGTGTACAGCCCAGGATTGTCCGAAGAGATTTTGTGGATAAGAATCGGAGGGATTTGGACTCTGAAATCGGAGATTTAATTTTGGATAAGTTTTCTTCGATCATAAGTGAGCTATAAGTTTGGGTAAGTCTGAGAAGTTAGCTCTGAAGTGTTTTGGATCATTCCTTTGATCTTGGAGAATAAGTGATTGATCTATAGGATTGAATTGCTAGTTTGGATAACTGGGATTCGATGAGTTCCACGTATCTCTGAGGGAGTACGTGATGATCTATCTCTGGTTGTGGAACCAGCAGTTCTGGAGTTTTGGTTGTTGATTCAGACTCGTTTGTAGTCTGATACCTTGTCTAGTGTTATGGATATAGTTGTATAGGAGCTTTGTAGCTTCATAGTATTGTTTGTTTGGATTCTCTAGAGCGAGTATCCCGGTATATATATGTACCTGGGGAAACTCGATAAAATTCTATCCATAATTTGTCTGGATAATTAGATTTGTTTGATTGGTTGAATTGGTTGCTTTGGTTGTTAGCATATGTTTGATATATGCTTGTGTTTAAAATTAAAATTTAATAAGATTATTAAATTACCTTTGTTTTAAATTTCGAGGACGAAATTCTTTTAAAGGGGAAGGATTGTAATATCCCGAAATTTTTAACAATATCAATTTAATAATCTGTAGTTAAAATAAAATTGATATTGATATTCTGTTAATAATTATTCAGATAGATTTAATAATCATCTTCAATAAATATTTAAATTGGTTATTTTATCTCTTAAATGATATAAATTGATTTCTATTTCCAATATAAATATTTGGTTTACATTTTAAATAGGATTAGCATTGTTTTTGTTTTAATAAGTAAAACATATTTTCTAGTTTTAATATTTGTAGTAATTTGGAAAATTTGTTTTATTTAATATTTAAGCTTTTCAAAGTTAAATAAATGATTTTGGTTTAAATTTACTAATTGAATCATGTTTTAAAATTCTAATATATACATTATAAATTGGAAATTTTGATTTTTAATTAGTATCGAGTTTTAAAACTATAAATATATGATTTTAAAAATTGATAAGAAAAATATTAAATATTTTAAATTAAATTAGATTGAATTTTAAATTTAGAATAAATTCAACAAAAGGTTATATGGCTTAATAAAATGGATTTTTAATTAATAGAAATATAATCTCTTGTAAAATGATTTTTAATTTAATAATAAGAGATTTATAAAACAATATCAATTGTGTATTATCTTTCCAAATAAATTTTGAATAAAATTTGCAAGTTGTTATTTCAAATTGAATTTATATTCATAACTTGATTTGGAATTAACTGATTTTGAATTTAGTTTGAATTTAAGTTCAAAAGTATAAAATCTTAATTGTTTTAATTTTTAATATATATAAGTTTATTTATAAACATGATTTGTTTTATTTCTTTTATAAATTTATACACATGTTCAAATATAAACTAACATATTAACTTAGGCTAACATACACATTAAATTGTAATTAGTACTAATTATTTTAAGAGACAAGTGTTACATTCATGTAACATGTGTTTAAAAATTAGAATAACAAATTGACAAGTGTAAGATTTAGTTTTTAATTTTCTTTTCTTTTAATTAAATCTGAAAATCACATTTATATGAACTTGCTTCTTCATTCTTATTTGTTTTTTTATCATTCCTTAATCAAAAGAAAAGATCAAAATTCATTTTTCATGTCCATAATCAGACCTGCTTATTCCAAACCATGTTCAAATCTGAATATCCTCAAATCCAAACATCTGCATATTCCTCTTCATAAAAATCAATCTGCAAAATCAAAATGAAGCCTGCACTGTTTTTTTTCTGCACTCTGTTTTAACCTGGGAATTAAAGCATCTGCATATATTTGAGGAATTAGCAACTACATCTACTTCCTGCATGCAAGTAATTAGAGTATGGAAACATGAGCTTTCAAAATTGCAACTCAGATTTTTAAAAAGAGAGAGCTAGCCTGCATTCTTTCTGCAATATTCATAAGGGTTTAACTGAGCTCTGCATTGAAAAAAAATGGTGAGTAACATTTAAAATCTTAAGTTTTAAAAATAAGTTGCATGTTTTACTGAATGGAAATGGTATTGTTGTGTTATCAGTAGTTGTTGATGTGAAATGGTTTATGTTCATCATGTTCTTTATTTTCTGATTTGTTTTAAATTTTCAGGTAAATTTTTATTAGTTACACTTACCTTTTAATTGGTTTCCTGTTAAAATGAATGTTGCAAAGTAAGTTATTTTATTTTCTTAAGTTCAAGTTTTAAAAAAATTCAGGTAAGTTAAAATATGAGTTTGACTCTGGAAACAGGGAAAAGCATCATGCATGTTTATTTTTATCACAACCCAATCAAATGGATATTGTAATTTATTAGTATAAATCAAATATCTAAACTGTAACTTGATTTTTAAATCAGGTATTAAGATTTTTAGGTATAAGATGTAGTTACAGTCTATTTTTGAATTAAAAATGAATTTGAGCTAGTGCTTGCAATCTGTTGTTTGAGGAAACTCAAGATTCTTTTGAGTTATAGAGTAAGGATCATAGATCCTTAGAAAAAATCATAAATGTGGATATAATTGATTTGGATGATTGCAGTTTTGATTTTCAGTATGAACCATAGTTTTGAATTGGGTTTGAGCATTGAGTCAGTGAGAGGTGTATGATTGATCGAGTGACTTGATACTTGGTGAATGTGAAGTAGGTATGTGGATGGGTTCATGGCCGGAGAGGTGGATCTGCAGGTGAAATTAGTTGAGGATAATTACATGAATGTAATTAAGGATAATTAATCATGGGTGATTAATTAAGGTGATTAATAATGGATTAATAAATTGATTGAAATCAATTTAATGATTGAGTAAGCAAGGTTTATATTAATAGTAATTAATTTAATTTATTTTAAATTAATTAAAGATGAAGTAATTAATTTAATTCATTTTAAATTAATTAGAATTGGAGATAGTTAATTTAATTCATTTTAAATTAATTATATTGTAATGAATAAATCATTACTTATGGATGAATGGGTGAACTTGATTGTCTTGAATGGATGAGATCCCAGTAATGAGATAAATGATATTGTGTGGTATGGATGTTTGGTTGTATTGTGATGATAACATAGGTTATCTATTGTGATGGTGATATATGGAATATCTATTTGATATTGATAATGTGGATTACCCGTTATGTGATAATGTTGATTATCAGTTATGATTTATGAATTATCTATCTGTGTGTTTATAGATACTGTATTGAATTGTTTTAAAACTTTAAAACAACTTGGACTTAAAAGACACGCTTTGGATTTCGATGAGACCGGGATCGGGTTTCCATATTTGGATATCCGAAAACCACATCGATTCCAAATAACGTTAGGTCGTGAATCAAAGTGGAGCTTTGTGAAGACTCGAGGTGTAAGGACTATGAGTCAGTATAATTCTGTGGGTGATTCCGTAATGAGTTGACGGAATTAGTTCTTATAGATTCGAGATGGTGGTTTAGAGTGCAAGGGTTATCGTCATTGACTCTGAGGGTGATTCCAATATGAGTGCAACGAGATAATGCCTTCGGTTTCGTTCGAACCCGGAACGAACTTGTATGGATTGAATGCTTTCAGAACATCGTCAGGTGGACGATGATCATTCTAAGTGATATGTCCTATAAAGGTAATCGTAGCCTCAAGCCTCATCAACCGGGAATGGCTAAAACAGGGGAGGTGCAGCAAGGCTTCGTGGGTCGCATCCACTGGAGAGCAAGATTTACCTCTGTCTAGAAGTCCCTTTATATTCGGCTGTGTGGGTGGTTGCTAGCTACAACGACGAGGTTGTCTTGTTCGGAACTATTCAGTAAGGAATGGGTCCGGCTTTGTGTTGCAGGGGAGCGGGCGTACTCCTCGGTACGTTGATCTAGGCCACGTACTGTGACGGGCGGTACCCCAGTAGCCCTGCCATTGTATGGAATCCAAAATCCAATAAGTGCCAATGGTTTTGATTGTATTACCCACTTTTGTGGCTAGTAGCTGGAATTTAATCATGTAACAATTTCGACTATTTCATATTTATTTGAAAACCCTAGACACTATTATAATATCATCAGATTTCCTATCAAATGTTTTGGTTAGCGTAAGGTAAAAACTTTTCCATGTTTATGTGTGGGAAGTCTTACGTGATACCTTTCTTTTCAAAGGTTTTTAAAAGTTAAGCAACTTTAACCTGTTACTCACACCAGACCCATGTCTGACCCGGAGTTTATTTTTGTTTTTCATAAACTCTTGGGTACTCAAATTTTTACGAGTAGCCAAGGAAATTCAGGTTAGAATTCAGGTTTGCTTTGACGGATTATGGAGGAGCAAATGGAGCAGGGGGCTTCCGCGTGTAGATATAAATCTAGTATTCCGCTGTGTGTTCTCTGAGTTGTTGTATTGAGTTGTATAACTAGACAGGTGTTTATAACTGTCTAGTATGTGTTGTATGTCTGTGTAACTCTGATATTGGTTGTAAACTATGTAATGTTTATGTTATTAAAATAATTTATTCGTTTCGCTGTTAGATTCTGATGTGTTGTTTCTTTCTTCTCTTCTTTCTTTTCTCTTTTCTATCCCTTTCTTTCTTAAAGATGATGTGATTTTGTAGGGTAAGAAAGTCGGGTCGTCTCACGGTAGGAGTACTGCAGGATCGATCGAGGAAAGACTTTGCTTCGATATGGCGTGAGTTTGAGATATTGGGAAAAAAGAGGTTCAACGGTACCGATAATATCATCAAAGTTCAGGCTTGGATTAGTTTGTGTAACATGGTATGTAAGCATATGATGGATCATATCCAAGGCGCATTCAAGGATATTATAAGTATAGCTTTTCTGTTCGAGGGTTCGGCTCTAATGCCGTCTTTATTTGCACTGACCAGAGGCAACAAGCGAAAGTTTTGGCCATCGTGATATATTTCTGATTTAACTTTTATAAGTATAGGAAGAAGGGACACCTTACTACGAGTTACATGTCAGGGAAAAAAGGGCAGATGGTTAAAGTATCGATCGAGAAGTTTTCGAAGCTTGGTGCATAACTTGCACCAGAGGGTTGTTACAATTGCCATCAGAATAGTCATATTGCTAGAGATTGTTCTTCGCTTAGGAAAGAAGAGCAACCTAGGGTCTTTATTATTTCTGCACACAAGAAGGGGAAGCGGATTCTTGAGAGTATACTATCCGTTTATAGTTCACCTATTCATGTTTGGTTCAATATTAGTGCTTCTCATAGTATAGACTATCCCGTAAGATGATTGTTTAGTCATGCGCAGTATGTTAGGAACATTAAAGTATTGTTTATGATTGATTTATGCTCAACCAATTTATGATCAACTTTACCTTTCTACATCATGGGGTGGGTAAACATTAATTGTGGGTATATTGAAATGAATATCTTGTGAATTAAGTTTCATGGTTGGACTAAAAGGCATTCGGTGATAATGTTGGGTTAGGAGTTAAAATTTAATGAAAGATGTTTACTAATAAAAAAGAAGAAAAATAGAATATTTTGGAAAGAAATATTTGTGAAAAGATCTATATAAGTAATTCTATATAAGTATGGTTTATAAAATATGATTTATAAGCAAAAAGAATTTAAATGGAGAATTTGATGACTAAATCCTAGTGTCCTTGAAAATGATTTTGAAGATTTTGGAGAAAATAATAGTAGTATTATTTGAAAGTAAGTATTTGGAAAATTGGTTTATGAAATTAAGATCATGGTACTTAGTAACATTTATGAAGTATTTGATAGCGTTTTGAAATGATTTTGGTTAAGTCCAAAAGGAATAAATTAGATGTATTGAACTCACTCTTGTCGCTTGAAAATAATTTGGGTGATGAATTTAACATCATTGACGTTCATTTTCGAGTTTCTAAGTGTGGGGTGCTGTAAAGTTGTTTTGGTAAAAAAGATTTTGATTTAATCCCAAATTAAGATTTGGTATGCAAAAGTTATATGTATATATTATGTAACATTCCCAGTTTTTGAGTCAAATTTAAATTGATAATTAATATAAATTTTGGGTTAAAATTGTGAATTAAATTGAGTTTTTCCAAAATAAATAAAGATATGTGTTGTTTATTTATATAAATGTATATAAATAGATTTTTTAATTTCAATAGAATTTCTAATTGGAAATTTAGAAAAAATATTTTGAATAATAAACTAATTATAGATTTAACTATGGATTAATTTGAAAATTTTGAATAAATATATTTATGAATATATATAGATTGAAAATTAAATTGTAAATAAAATCTTGATTTTGGAAATTTAAAATGTAAATATTTATAAATAAATTGGATTTATTATAGAAATTTAGTTTTAAAACATTTTCTTTAAAAAAATTATATAAGTTTAAATAATAGAAAAAGTATAAATAAAAAACTTCATTCATTTAAAAAGAATAATAACTTGAATTTAAAAAAATTTAAATACCAAGCTTTAATTTATACATATCTTTTAAATTAATAAGATAAACATTTTAAATAAGTTGGATTTAAATACTCTACATTTTTTAATTTAATAAAAATGCATTTTCTAATTTTAATATGTATATATGAATATATATATTGAAAGTTATGATTTAAAATTAATATATTCTTATCTTTTGAAATTTATGAGTTAAGCAAGAGATAAGTACATAACATTAATTAAAAAAAGATAAAAACATGAATCATAAATATATTAACATAAGGGTTTAAAACTAAGTTTTAGAATTAATTGAACAAAAGGGCTTAAACATAATATTGCTTGAATTAACAAGTGTGAAGTTTTAATGATATAAATTTAACAAGTGTTAGAAAATAATAAAAAGTGGCATAAATCTCTTTCTTAAATTGAAATAAATAATTTATATGTAATAAGGTTTTGAATAAGAAACTTGGTTACTTACCTCAGTTCAAAATTTCTCTCATCTTCAAGATCAAATCTGAAAATCAATACAGAAAGAATGAAAGTCTGAAAACCAAATCAAAAGTAAAGAACAAAAGTTCAAAATCAAATCCTGTTTTCAAAACATCTCCAACCTGGAAACAATAAATCATATGGCAAATTCAATTCCAAATCAAAGCACTTTAGTTTAACTAAACAAAGATTCAACATCAATGATTCGTCATCTTCATAAAAACAAGTTCTAGATTTAAAAAAAAACCGTCCTCTGTTCAAAAATAAGGTGAGCAAATTTTACCTTAAACCTTGAAATTGCTTATATGATTTAATATTGTGGTTGATGCTGAAGTTAAATGATGAAAGATGTTTGAAATGATGTAAATATGATTGCATACACACACACACATATATAAATGCAAGGGTTGAATATGCATGTTTGTAAAACATGCATATTTATATCTGTTTTTGGTTACAGGTCCTTAAATCGAAATAAAAAATTAAATATCTCTTCCATTAATCAAATTTAAGCTATAGTCTCTAAAAGGAAGATGATTGTAACAAGGTAACACAAATTTTAAAAATGGTTTTAAAGATTTATAGAATAATCATTTCAAAAATATTGAATTTACAATAAATTCGTTTTTAAGTCAAGAAATCAATAAACTTAATTTTGTGTTTTGGTCTCATAATTCGGTTAGTGTTAACAAATGATGAATTTTGGTACGAAAATCTTGATTTTAAGAATGGGATTATCGAGATAAATTGGGTTGAACCGGATTTAGTTTTTGGGCAAATTTTGGCTATCGACGTCATAATAGTTGTCGTGGTTGATGCGGGGGTAAGGTGGAGGTTAGGAGATCTGTGGAAAAATAGTATGTAACAACCCGCATATTTTACGATTGAATATTTAAATATTTTATTTTTACATTTTAACGTTAGTCGGATTTTAGTCCGAAAAGTTACTTTTTGCATACGGTCAAATTAGGACTCAGAACCACTTCCATTGAGTTCAAAACACCGTTTGTGATCTTTTTGAGCATAAACTTTGATATATTTGGAGTTAGTGGAATTTTGTCACTTTTTCACTTTGGACTTTGGGTTTGGTTTAGCCCATTAGCTTAAACTATTTACTCTAGCTCAACCCCCTTCCCTTCATAACTTAACTTTCATTCCTAACACTCAAACTTCATCAAAAATGGAGGAAGGAATGGGAAATTAAAACTCCAAGCCCTAGTTCATTTGCAAATTCAACATCCAACTCCAAATTCAAAGAGAAGCCATTGATTCAAGGGTGTAGAGATTCAAGTGTGGTTGATTCCTCCTTTGCTTTTAGGCTTCTCCTTCATTGATTTTGTGTAAAGGTGAGATTTTTATCTCACATCTTTGTCTATAACTATCTTTGATTGTTGGGTATGAATTCCTAACACTTTTAAATATGCATTTGCCATTGATTTGGATTGAATTGGTGAAAATCCCAATTTTTAGTGTTTTGAGTTCATATCCTTAAAAATCCAATCTTTGATGTTTGAACACGTTTTTTGGTGATGCATCGAGTAGCCAATACGACCGGGTATCCGATAGGCGTAATCCCCTAGCGTTCGTGGTCGATCGGTTGCAAATTGAGAGAGTTTTTGCATTTCAGCTCCTTAGGTCGTTCGGCCTGTATACAAATCCCTCGGCCTGCAGTTAGCTCGCGCGCCATGCTAGGTCGTAACCCGTAGGTCGTTAGGTCACTCGTTTTTAGTCGTTAGGTCGCTCGGCCTTGTTTAGCTGCTAGGTCACTCAGCCTGCAACCCCAAAGACACTCGGCCTTCTGCGCATAGGTCGTAACCCTTAGGTCGCTAGGTCGGCCTGCCTTTTTACCCCTTAGATTGTTTCGTCGCTAGGTCGCTCAGCCTATCCTTACCATCATAGGTCGCTGGTCCTAAGTCGGCATGCCTTTGATCGTGATATGCCGCTTCCCTCATTTAAGTCACTCGGCTAGGTCGTCTTGCTTAGGTCGCGCCAACTTAGGTCGCTCGGCCTGTTAGGACGCGCCATGATTTAAGTCGCCTCGCAGTTAGGTCGCTCGATTTGCTCGCATAGTTAGGTTGCTCGCCCCTGCACTTATGCCGCTACCTCTTTGGTCGCTCATCTACTAGGTCGCGCCATGTCTTGTGGCTAGGGTATTTATACTTTGATGAATTTGGAATCGTATTCTTTGGATTTTATTCATGCCTTCATATGTGAATTTTTGTGATTGATCGTTTCTACGATCATTTTTGTGATTTTTCATTTTAAAAAAAATATGCAAACCTTTACCTCACTCGAACGAGAAATCTAATTCAAACAGCTTCGTAAAACAAGTGGTATGAAACACTTGCGTTTACTTCGTCGGTTAATTCTTGGACTTGTTCGATTGAATCTCTTGTGACAATTTTCGAGTGGAGATCTACAATTTGTTCGCAAATTTTAAGTTAAACTAGTGGTTATGGGACATGAAGCTAAGCTTATATATTTACTAGCTTACTGAAATTGACACTTCTTGATGATCGTTAATGATCATTCTTTTGATTAAGACGCAATTGTGCGATGTCTCTTTGTCTACGAGGGAGACTAAACCCCATTTCTGTGGAGGTTCGACTCAATTTGGTGGGGTAGCGACCCATGGTCTTCGGGCCGTTTTGTGGAGCTTCGGCTCAAAATTAATGGTTAGCAACCATGGAATAGTGTTCCATTTTGTGATACACGTGTTGGTGAGTTTTCATGCGCCCGTTTTGTGATAGGCCTCCCCCCTTTTTGTGATTTCTGGATTTCCATTGATGATTTCTGGAATTTGTGTTTTCACCAATTTTCGTGATTTACATTGATATGTTTTATCAATATTTGTGCATTGGTGAATTTGTGTGTCATTAACTTTTGTGATTGGCATTGGTATTATTGTCAATACTTATAGTTTGGTGGTTTGGTAAATAAAGAGTATGACATTCCTTTTGATCTTTGAGAAGATTCTCGTGATATTGATTAATCCCTAGTTGATTTTCAATTGCATACTTATCACAGTATGGCTTTATGGTTATTATATATTTATGTCATATCTCTTATTCTATATCATTTTATCTGAAATTTATAGCTAGACTGATCCGTTTATTATTTTCTTATTAAATAATACTCGGGTCAGACCGAGATGTTACAGGTGCTTCTGCTTGACTTCACATCTGGGATTATTACCCTGACTTTTAGCTGACTATTTAGATTAGTAGTTTTTATTGTATACATTTGAGATATAGACTCATTGATGTATCCATATTCTTTTGTCTAGCACTTGTAGCTATTTCTTTTGTGACATTGTGGATCTTGTTTGACCACTACTCTGATGTACACTTTCTTGTGTTATGTATTCATATCTATTTCCGCCTTTGTGATATGGATGTCTGTGACTAATTTGTGTTATGTTTATTTCTATATTTGTCTCCGAAGAATATTTATATTCACTGGATAGTAGCTTTGAGTTTGTATCGGTATGTCGGATTTCCTCCTTAAACCAAATGCATGTTGTACTATCTGACATATCGGTGCTCGCACAAAGCAATTACACGGATGGTCGCTCATCAACAGCCTTATCCTCCGTGCTAGTTGATGGCATTACCCATAGTGTCCTTGTCTAGCGTGGGTATATAGGTGGGGAATCACAGCTTGGTATCAGAGCAAATCTTCGGAACAATGTAGAATAATCTAAAAGGATCATCGTCCTAAGTCCCTCTTCGGAGTCGTGCTTTAGGATTTAATTCGAGTCTTCGTACCGATTCATCCTATTTTCTTTGTGGTTCCTTGTTTATCGATCAAGATTGCTTGATATTCATTTGGTGAATAACCTTATCCTTCTTCTTTCTTTCTTTAAAAAAGGAAGAGAAATGGTTAGACCTGGCCGTCCCAGCGCCGGTCAATCTCGTGCTACTCCCCAAGATGGAGTATTTATGTCTGCCCAGCAGCTTCTTGATCTAGTAAGGAATGCTCAAACAGCCGGATCTAATCCGGAGTCTACTCACCCTAGGTATGATTTGCATGATTGTGCAGTGATTATACTAAATTGGGTGGAAAGCCATTCAAAGGTTCTGAAACCATTATTGAAGTTCAGGCTTGGATGAGATCGTGCGATCGAATCTTTTCTCGCATGAATCTTATTGATCTTCACCGTGTTCAGGTGGCCTCTAGTATGCTCCAAGAAAGAGCATTAGATTGGTATGAGCTTTTGATTTCTGAAATAAATGAAGCGGATCTTACTTGGGAGAAATTCCGGGAGCGCTTCAAATTAAAATTTGTGCCAGAAGCTGAGAAAGTGACTTTGGCTCGCGGTTTCATTGAACTTGTTCAAGGTGAATCCTCTGTGACAGATTATGTCGCATCCTTCGAGTCACTTTCTAAATACGGGGTCGAATATATAAACACCCTATTGAAGAAAAACCAACGATTTGTCTATGGCTTGAATAAAAATCTCAAGAAGCTATTACTTCTAAAGTTAGAAGTTTCTTTTGATCAACTCGTTGATGTCGCTCTTCGACTTGAAGAGGCAGATAATGAAAGTGTCGTTGAAGTTATGGGTGCCAAACCGAACTTCAACAACAAGAAAAGGCCTAACAATTTTAAAGGTCCTTATCCCAACAATAAGAAAGGGAAGCAAGCCTCTCTGGCAACTAAGACTTCTACCCCGAGTGGTGGGCAATGCTACAACTGTGGTTCTAAGGACCATTATGCGAACAAGTGTTCAAAGCCCCGTACTTGTCGCTATTGCAAAAGCCTGGATCATTATTTATCTTCTTGTCCCAAACTTCAAAATAGGAAGGAGGGAAAGCTTAATGTTGCTCAAGCCCCTGGCAACACATCTCGTGGTAAAGGTATTTCTCATTCTATCCTTGATGGCATTATTTTATTTCGTGATCATCCTATTTGAGTTCTTTTTGATACGGGTGCGTCCCATTCTTTTATATCAAAAGATCTTGTTGATACTTTTTCTTTGGATGTTTTGTGTTTAATGACTTCTTTGAGAATTGCGAATCCGGTTGGTGGATCCGCAACAATCAATTTATTGTGTAAAGATGTCGAGATTATTTTGTGTGATTTTTCTTTCCGAGCCGATTTGCATGTTATGCGCTACTTAGGCTTTGGAATGATTTTGGGAATGGATTGGCTTAACCGCTATAAAGCCCAAATCCTATGTCCTGAGCGGACTATTTATCTTCGACATCCTTAATTTGTTAAGCAGATTTCTATTGACCTTAAAGATTCGGATTCCAGCTTAGTTGCATCCTTATATTCTTTAAATCCTCATGACGATGATAATGATGACGATGAAGATATTATTTCTCTTATTCACGTTGTTCGTGAATTTTTCGACATATTTGAGCCCGTTTTAGGATTACCACCTAAGCGAGCAATTGAGTTCAGAATCAATCTCATCCCTGGAGCTCAACCTATTACTCGTCCTCCTTATCGTATGTCCAATAAAGAAAATAAGGAGATGCGTAAACAATTATCCGAATTGGAGATGAAGAAATTTATTCGCTCTAGTTCCTCGCCTTGGGGAGCTTCAGCTATTTTTGTGAATAAATCTGATGGTACACTTAGGCTTTGCGTTGACTACCGCAAGCTTAATGATCTTACTATCAAGAATAAATATCCTTTACCTCGGATTGATGATCTATTCGATCAACTTAACGGTGCTAGAGTCTTTTCACAATTAGACTTAGCTACCGGTTTTCATCAGCTTCGTATTGCAGAGGATAGCATTCCTTTGACATTGTTCCGTACTCGTTATGGATCTTATGAATGGCTTGTTATGCCATTTGGTTTAACGAATGCTCCGGCCTATTTCGTTGACCTTATGAATAGAGTTTTCAAAGACTTCCTCGATCGGTTTGTTCTCATCTTTATTGATGATATTCTTGTGTATTCTAAAACCGAGGAGGAGCATGAAAAGCATCTTCGAATTGTGTTGGAAACTCTTAGGAGCAATCAATTAAAAGAAATTTTTTCTAAATGCCACTTTTGGCAATCTCGTGTGAAGTTTCTCGGTCACATTATTTCTGAATTTGGAATTTCCATGGATCCTTCAAAGATTGAAGCGATTCAAAATTGAAAGAGACCGAAGAGTATGACGGAAATTCATAGTTTCCTTGGATTGGCCGGTTATTACTGCCGTTTTATAAAGGACTTTTCTAAAATTTCCGTGCCTCTTACTAGCTTGACAAAGAAGGGAGTTAAATACATTTGGTCGGACAAATGTGAAGCTTCTTTTCAGAAATTAAAAGAACTCCTTTCCGATGCTCCTATTCTTGTGATTCCTGAGGGAAACCAAGATTTTATTGCTTATACCGATGCTAGTCGCGTTGGTTTGGGTGTCGTTCTTATGCAAAGAGAATGTGTTATTGCTTATGCTTCTAGGCAATTGAAGCCAGCTGAGACTAGATATGCCACTCATGATTTAGAACTCGCGGCTATTGTTTTCGCCCTTCGTATTTGGCATCATTATCTTTTGGAAGAAAAATTTATTCTTTATACCGATCATAAATCCTTGAAGTATCTATTTTCTCAAAAGGAACTTAATTTGCGTCAACAACGTTGGCTCGAATTTCTTGCAGCTTATGATCTTGATATTCTTTATACCCCCGGAAAGGGAAATCGTGTTGCGGATGCACTTAGTCGTAAGCAACAAGCGGTTGTTTCTATGATGATATCCGAATGGAATTATCTCGGAATTCTGTCCACTTGTGAGATTCGAGATCGTGTTCCCGATTTATGTTCATCTCTTGTTTTATGTAGCCTTGAGGCTCATCCTTCTCTTTTAGACCGCATTCTTGAAGCTCAGAAGCTAGATCCCGGATTGGCTCTTTTTGGCCAAAATCTTAGGGACAAAATTGATATTGAAGGTTTGAAAGACTTTAATATTGATTCTCGTGGCGGTATTCGAAAATTTGGTAGACTTATCGTGCCAAATATTAGTAATCTTCGTAAAGACATTTTAGAAGATTCTCATCGTTCTAAATTTACCATTCATCCCGGTAGTAGTAAAATGTACGCGGATATGAAGCGACTTTATTATTGGAAGGGAATGAAATCTGATATTGCTAACTTTGTTAAGTGTTGCATGACTTGCCAACTTGTCAAGGCCGAACATCAAAGGCCTAGAGGGTTATTGTAACCTTTAGAAATTCCAATTTGGAAGTGAGACCAAATTTCCATGGATTTTATAAACGGCCTTCCCCGTTCTCGTTCGGGTCATGATAGCTTATGGGTGATAGTCGATAGACTTACTAAATCCACCCATTTTATTCCCGTACGGTCCAATCGAACCGTTCCTCTCTTGGCCAAACTCTTTATTAAAGAAATTGTAAAATTACATGGAGTTCCTTCTTCTATTGTTAGTGATCGTGATCCATTGTTTACCAGTGGATTTTGAAAGAGTCTTCAAAAAGCTTTGGGAACAAAGTTTAATTTTAGCACCGCTTATCATCCCCAGTCCGATGGACAAACTGAGCGTGTGAATCAAACTCTTGAAGATCTTCTTCGTGCATGTGTTCTTGAATTTGATGGAAGTTGGGAAGATCATATTTCTCTTGTTGAGTTTTCTTATAATAATAGCTTCCAATCTAGTATTGGTATGGCACCTTTCGAGGCACTCTATGGAAGGCCATGCCGATCTCCTTCTTGTTGGCTTGAGGCCGGTGAGAAGCTGGTTTTAAGTCCAGATTTTATTCGTGACTCCACAGAGAAGATTGACCTTATTCGTCATAGGATGAAAGAAGCCCAGAGTAGGCAAAGATCCTATGCCGATAACCGGAGAAGGAAATTAGAATTTTCTGTGGGAGATCTTGTGTTTATTCGTGTTTCACCTACGAAGGGTGTTGTACGTTTCAGTCGATTGGGAAAGTTAGCACCTCTATATATTAGTCCATTTTCTATCACCGAACGTATTGGTTCCATGGCTCATCGCCATTTATTACCGGCTCAGTTTTCTGCTATTCATGACGTGTTTCACGTTTCTCAATTACGGAAATGCCTTCGAGATTCCGATTCTATTCTTGAGCCCGGTGTTATGGAAGAAATTAAAGTTTCACCTAATTTAACTTATGAGCAACATCCTATTCGTATTATTGCTTCAAAGGTCAAGCGCCTTCGAAATAAAGATGTTCCGCTTGTTAAAGTCCAATGGTCCTTAAATCCTAAGGATTGCTCTTGGGAATCTAAAGAGTTCATCGAGCGAACACATCCGGAATTACTTTCTCGTGCTCCATGAGGTGAATTTCATATTTCAAATTTCTTTTATGTTGATATGCTTTCCTGGTTGTTACCTTATATTTTCCTCTTAAATATTGCGAGGACGCAATTTCTTTAATGAGCGGAGTCTGTAACAACCCACATATTTTACGGTTGAATATTTAAATATTTTATTTTTATACTTTAACGTTAGTCGGATTTTAGTCCGAAAAGTTACTTTTTGCATACGGTCAAATTAAGACTCGGAACCACTTCCATTGAGTTTAAAACACCGTTTATGATCTTTTTGAGTATAAACTTTGATATGTTTGGAGTTAGTGGAATTTTGTCACTTTTTCACTTTGGACTTTAGGTTTGGTTTAGCCCATTAACTTAAACTACTTACTCTAGCTCAACCCCCTTCCCTTCATAACTTAACTTTCATTCCTAACACTCAAGCTTCATCAAAAATGGAGGAAGAAATGGGAAATTAAAACTCCAAGCCCTGGTTCATTTGCAAATTCAACATCCAACTCCAAATTCAAAGAGAAGCCATTGATTCAAGCTTCTTGTGTAGAGATTTAAGTGTGGTTGATTCCTCCTTTGCTTTTAGGCTTCTCCTTCATTGATTTTGTATAAAGGTGAGATTTTTATCTCACATCTTTGTCTATAACTATCTTTGATTGTTGGGTATGAATTCCTAACACTTTTACATATGCATTTGCCATTGATTTGGATTGAACTGGTGAAAATCCCAATTTTTAGTTTTTTTGGTTCATATCCTTAAAAATCCAATCTTTGATGTTTGAACACGTTTTTGGTGACGCATCGAGTAGCCAATACGACCGGGTAGCCAATAGGTGTAATCCCCTAGTGTTCGTGGTCGATCGGTTGCAAATTGAGAGAGTTTTTGCATTTCAGCTCCTTAGGTCGTTCGGCCTGCATACAAATCCCTCGGCCTGCAGTTAGCTCGCGCGCCATGCTAGGTCGTAACCCGTAGGTCGTTAGGTCGCTCGGCTTTAGTCGTTAGGTCGCTCGGCCTTGTTTAGCTGCTAGGTCACTCGGCCTGTAACCCCAAAGACACTCGGCCTTCTGCGCATAGGTCGTAACCCTTAGGTCGCTAGGTCGGCCTGCCTTTTTATCCCTTAGATTGTTTCGTCGCTAGGTCGCTCAGCCTATCCTTACCACCATAGTTCGATGGTCCTAAGTCGGCATGCCTTTGATCGTGATATGCCGCTTCCCTCATTTAGGTCGCTCGGCTAGGTCGTCTTGCTTAAGTCGCGCCAACTTAGGTCGCTCGGCCTGTTAGGACGCGCCATGCTTTAAGTCGCCTCGCAGTTAGGTCGCTCGACTTGCTCGCATAGTTAGGTTGCTCGCCCCTGCACTTATGCCGCTACCTCTTTGGTCGCTCATATACTAGGTCGCGCCGTGTCTTGTGGCAAGGGTATTTCCACTTTGATGAATTTGGAATCGTATTCTTTGGATTTTATTCACGTCTTCGGATGTGGATTTTTGTGATTGATCGTTTCTACGATCATTTTTGTGATGTGTCATTTTAAAAAAAAATAATACAAACCTTTACCTCACTCGAACGAGAAATTTAATTCAAACAGCTTCGTAAAACAAGTGGTATGAAACGCTTGCGTTTACTTCGTCGGTTAATTCTTGGACTTGTTCGATTGAATCTCTTGTGACAATTTTCGAGTGGAGATCTACAATTTGTTCGTAAATATTTAAGTTAAGCTAGTGGTTATGGGACATGAAGCTAAGCTTATATATTTACTAGCTTACTGTAATTGACATTTCTTGACGATCGTTGATGATCATTCTTGTGATTTAGACTAGCAATAGTGCGATGTCTCTTTGTCTACGAGGGAGACTAAACCCCATTTCTGTGGAGCTTCGGCTCAATTTGGTGGGGTAGCGACCCATGGTCTTCGGGCCGTTTTATGGAGCTTCGGCTCAAAATTAATGGTTAGCAACCATGGAATAGCATTTCATTTTGTGATACACGTGTTGGTGAGTTTTCATGCTCCCGTTTTGTGATAGGCCTCACCCCGTTTTGTGATTTCTGGATTTCCATTGATGATTTCTGGAATTTGTGTTTTCACCAATTTTCGTGATTTACATTGATAAGTTTTATCAATATTTGTGCATTGGTGAATTTGTGTGTCATTAACTTTTGTGATTGGCATAGGTATTATTGTCAATACTTGTAGTTTGGTGGTTTGGTAAATAAAGAGTATGACATTCCTTTTGATCTTTGAGAAGATTCTCGTGATATTGATTAATCCCTAGTTGATTTTCAATTGCATACTTATCACAGTATGACTTTATGGTTATTATATATTTATGTCATATCTCTTATTCTATATCATTTTATCTGATATTTATACCTAGACCGATCCGTTTATTATTTTCTTATTAAATAATACTCAGGTCAGACCAAGATGTTACAGGTGCTTCTGCTTGACTTCACATCTAGGATTATCACCCTGACTTTTGGCTGACTATTTAGATTAGTAGTTTTTGTTGTATACATTTGAGATACAGACTCATTGATGTATCCATATTCGTTTGTTTAGCACTTGTAGCTATTTCTTTTGTGACATTGTGGATCTTGTTTGACCACTACTCTGATGTACACTTTCATGTGTTATGTATTCATATCTATTTCCGACTTTGTGATATGGATGTCTGTGACTGATTTGTGTTATGTTTATTTCTATATTTGTTTCCAAAGAATATTTATAGCCACTGGGTATTAGCTTTGAGTTTTTATCGGTATGTCGGATTTCCTCCTTAAACCAAACGCATGTTGTACTATCTGACATATCGGTGCTCGCACAAAGAAATTACACGGATGGTCGCTCCTCAACAGCCTTATCCTCCGTGCTAGTTAACGGCATTACCCCGTAGTGTCCTTGGCTAGCGTGGGTATAGAGGTGGGGCGTCACATAGTAGGTGAATTTATTATTCACCGTGGTGACCGCAGGGCAGTGATCTAGGGTTTAACACCTGACTTGGTCGATTGGGTTTTGCAAAGCTTGTTCGCCAACGTGGGTGAATTAGAGACTATTGGAGTGGTGGAATAGAAGGAGGGAAGCAAGGCAAGGGGTTAGACGAGTGGACATGGTCTCCGGTGTCGGAGAAAGGTGATGTGAGGCGTTTCAGATGATCAGGTTTCTTCCTGATGGTCTCGAATTGGTTTGATTTTTATTTAGGGATGTTTTTGTAAATTAGGTGGCTCGAATCGATTTTGGTGATTGTAGACGATGCTCTGATGGCCGCGGCGTTGATAGGAGATGGTTCCAGCGATCGTGCATGTGCACGTGATAGCGTATATCTTTCTAATTTAGAGAAGAAGGTTAACCTCAGGTCGAACTCAAAGAAATTGCGAAGATGCTCGGGGAAAAAAATGAATGATGTCGAAGGCTCGAAGTTAAGCTCGGGTATAATTATGTCTGGCTCTGGTTGTTTGTTTGTTAACAAATTTTTAAACGTGAAAGCGAGTTTGTTACCAGGTTTAATTTTAAAGTATGAACAAGTTTAAAGTTATTTGAAATGATTAAGTTTTCTAGCAATCTATTTAAAACAAGGTTTAAAATATATTTAAAATAAATAAGGTTTCAAAAGAATGTAAAATAAGCTTTCAAATTTAACCTATAAACAAGTTTGAAATAAATTTCAAAGTTCAAAATGTGTAAAGTTAAATAACTTTAAATTGTTTTAGAAATTCAGATTAATAAAAGTGATTAAGGGATGATTTATTAATTAAAGGTTAATTAATTAATTAAAGGTTAATTAATTAATTAAAGGTAATTATTAAGGGTATTTAATTACTTAAAGATAATTACTTAATAAAAGTATTAAGGATAATTAATTAATGATTAGAGGTTGATTAATGAAGTGATTAAACAATAATTATTTAAAGGATAATTAATTTATGTGATTAATTAATTCAGGTAATTAATTTGAGGATAATTAATTAATTTAAAGGATAATTAATTATTGAAAGTGATTAAGGGATGATTTGTTAATTAAGGGTTAATTAATTAATGTAATTAATTAAGGATAATTAATTAGTGATTAAAGATTAATTATTTAATGATTAAAGATTGATTGATTGATTTATTAATTAATAACTAAGGTTGATTATAATAATTAAAGGTTGATTAATTTATTATTAAAGGTTAATTAATTAATGATTAACGGATAATTAATTAATATGGTTTGTAATTAATTAATGTTAATTAACCAAGGGGTAACAATTTATTCATAAATAATTAATCTGATTTAATTTAATCAGATAACTAATTGATCTTACTTATGGATGTTTGAATTGCATGAAATGCTTTGAATTATTTGATATCACCGATGTGTGATGCTCTGTTTTGATTTAAGTTTTAAGGAATGTAATTTATTTATCTATGATGAATATAATTTATTTTTCTATGATGAATTTATATTACTCATCTTTGAATCTTTGAATGAAGATAGGCGTTATAGGATTATACCGCTTATCGATATTGCTATGCTTGAATCTGTGATGGTTGATGATATTGCACTATTGTGCAAAACCCCTGGACTACACCACATACACACAAATATGGACTGTACGAGGAAATCGGTTAAGTCACAGATATTTTGATTTTAAATATTATTTAAAAAGTTGAATTTTGATTCCAAATGGTTTTGGAAATGGAATTTAAATTTAATATGAAAAGCTTTTGAAAAGAAAGTTTTGAAATCCAAACTTAATTTGAATATACTATATCTTATTATTTTGAAAATTATGGTTTGTAAAGGTTGTACAAGTTATACAATATATATATATATATATATATATGGATTTTAAACCATCTTTAAAGTATTTTAAAAGTATTATTTTGGGAATTTTAATTCAACCCAAGTTTATACTTTAAAGGATATAATTTGTGCATATTTGATCGAATTTTTCCGAAACGAAAACCCTTGTTTTCCAAATAATAATAGCTTTCAAATAAAGAAAGGATTTCTAGTTTTTGTTGAAAGGGGGTTCAAATTTGAAATGGAATAGTTTTGAAAGCTCCGAATGAGTTTTTATGAAAGGTTGGTGAATTTTGTTTTCAAATTGAAAGAGGATCTTCAATGTATATCTTTTGTATAAAAGATTTAGAATTGTAAATAGTTTTGAAAACTATGAATGAATCCTTGTGAAAGATTGATGAACATTGTGAAGTGAATCTTTTTGTTTAAATATTTGAAAATGATAATTTGTTTAAACCATTTGAAGAAAGGTTTTGGGTAATAAGTTGTGACTTAACTAAGATCCCATTATCCATACGGCTTTAAAATATTGCGCTCATTATTCGTTTAGCCGGGAGAGGACTTTGTGTCATAATATCCATTTCGAATAATGATATGACGTTATGGATTGCATTTGAAGACCGAATATTTTCGAACGCGAAAGAATTACTTGCTGAATGTCTCTACACCGACTGGTCCTCAGTATAGAGATTTGATTGCCCTTTGTGATGCGGAGTTCGAACTTAATTAGGAATTATCCAGATTGCAAGGGCTTCTTCGGAAGTGCCTTTGGTTCTGTTCGATCCCATAACAGACTTGTATGGATGTGTGTCTGACGTTACACTTTGAGATGTAAAGCTGGTTTCTATCAAATACATTTCTGTTTGGCGGCAGAGAATTTATTCTCTTAGCTTAACACCCTTCTCTGAGACGTATGAGCTCAGAGGTTATATAGTTGATGGTTACTAGTGATACATTCCCAATTTAGTAATATGGTATGCGAAGTGGTGCTGATCATTTATTGATCGAAGCATGACTTTTGTATGAAGCGTAGCCTCGTGGACGTGAACTCGTTGGACCTCACAATTCGGAAATGGTCGAAACAGGAAGAATGTAGCAAGGCTATTTGGGGGTAGCGCCACCTGAGGGTTTGTCCATTTCCTTCTGCATAGAGGTGGTATCATGGTATGAAGCCCAGATATTTAACCTATGTGGTCACTACAAATTTATTACTTTTTGGTTGTTGGTGTCGAGGCCTCGGATAAAGGTCGATTACGAAGGGGGGGTGGCATACTCGTGATAGCTAGTTTCCTAGTTATAGAGGTAACCCGGCCTTGTGTTGGCAGAGATCTGGTTATGTTCTCGGGGCGTCCCTCCAGAGGCGTACCCATGTGGCCCGGGAAGTTCCTTTGCCTGACCATTTGTTGGAAATCCAATCACCAATACGTGCCTTGTACGATTTTAGTTGTAGAACTTGCCATTAACTTATGGTGGTGACCCACTGTTTAGATGGTAGCTATAGTAGGCATAATACGAAATGTCTATGCTGGCTAAGATTGATATTATATTTTCGATAGGTTTACTGCACTATGCACTAATAATAATATCAAAAGGATTTACGTATCAAGCATGTTTGACTATCTTAAGGAGAAATCTCCTCCAATTCTGCGTTTGCATTGTGTGTGCGGCGGGAGGCCTTATGGTAGTTTCATTTTTTTTAAAAAGCATTGCGGATTTCAATTTTAAATTCCTTTTTTGTTTGTTTTTATTCAACAACTATTTTCGTTTGCTCACACCAGTCCCATGACTGACCTGGATTTTATAATTCCCTTTCTAAACTCTGGGTGCCCACAATTTTCCACACGGGAAGCCTGGAGTTAGATTTTCAGATTTTCATCTAGTAGATATAGATTCGATAGCCTTCAGCTTCCCATTTGGAATTCTTTAGAATCTTTGGATCTTGGAAATTGCATTGCTGGCTGACCTTGCTTAATACAACATGGTGGTGATTCGAGCTTCTTGGATTGGATTTTTGGGGTTTGGCATTAAAGACATTGTCTTTCCATTGCTGATTTTTTGTCTTCTGTTGTTGATTCTTTTCGTTGTATCTTGTCTCTGATAATGTTATTATTCAATTGTTTCAGTTATTGTATCTATTGTGTATAAATAAATTATTCATTTTTCTTCCGCTGTGTTGTGTACTCAATGTGCTATAAGCTCCGGCAATTCGGGTTTCGACGTTTGAATCTGCGACATTCGAATACGGGTGAAGTATGGATGTCGATTTTCGAGCGTCGAAATTCGGGTCGTCACATTTGGTATCAGAGCTAAAGGTTGAACTTTATCTTTTGAAGTATAACACATCAGGTAACTCATTAGAGATAGGTTGAAGTATACCCAAGAATAAGTATATCTCTAAGATATCCGTCCGTACTCCTCAGTAAATTCTCTTAATATCCATTAATAGTGAGTATAAGTGCAAGAAGAGGACGAGGTAGGGGACAGGAGAGTATGACTACGAATGGTCAATACCCTGCAACAACGGAAACAATCTTTTTCCATCAATTCTTTTTTTGATCGTCATCCAATTTCAATTCTCTGATGGCTTCGTGGCAGCTCCGGAAAAAAGCTTTGGTGTGGTGATGGCCCTGCGAATCATTATAGAAAAGGTTCACTATCTCTATTTCGTATTCTCTTCATCAGTTACTTATAGATCTTTTCGTTTTAACTTTAATGAATTTGAAATTTTAAGTTGAAATAAATTAGTTAATAAAATAAGAAACTGAATTAAAATGAATTGATGAATAAAATATGAAGATTTGTGTCGATAAAATGATTTGGATTAAAAACAAATTTGAAATTCTATTGTAATTTCTTTTGAGGATCAAGGTCCGAAGAGGGACAAGCTAGTGTATACTTTGAAGTATTCTGACCTGAATTTGGAATCCATACCTAGTGTTTCAGAATTGTGGAAGATTAAATCCATTTATTTGTTCTTTGGGGTCCAGATACATTATACGAACGGTTAATTATCCCTTCGGATTAACCAATTCCCTGCATATTTCGTAAACCTGATGACCCGAGTATCTTGTGTAGTATCAAATGAGTTCGTTCTCATATTTATTAATGATATTCTGATTTAGTAAAGCCAAATGCAAAAATAGATATTTCAGTTGGTTTGGTAAACCAATTATCTATCTTTCGATATTCTCTATTGTCTCTCTGTATAGCAAATTTCGAGGAAGAAATTTTCTTAAGGGGAGGAATCTGTAACATTCCCAGTTTTTGAGTCAAATTTAAATTGACAATTAGTATAAATCTTGGGTTAAAATTGTGAATTAAATTAAGTTTTTCCAAAATAAATAAAGATACGTGTTGTTTATTTATTATATATATAAATGGATTTTTTAATTTAAATAGAATTTCTAATTGGAAATTTAGGAAAAAATATTTTGAATAATATATTAATTATAGATTTAACTGTGGATTAATTTGAAAATTTTGAATAAATATATTTATGAATATATATAGATTGAAAAATAAATTGTAAATAAAATCTTGATTTTGGAAATTCAAAATGCAAATATTTATAAATAAATTGGATTTATAATAGAAACTTAGTTTTAAAATATTTTCTTTAAAAAAATTATACAAGTTTAAATAATAGAAAATGTATAAATATAAAACTTCATTCATTTAAAAAGAATAATAACTTGAATTTAAAAAAATTAAATACCAAGCTTTAATTTATACATATCTTTGAAATTAATAAGATAAACATTTTAAATAAGTTGGATTTAAATACTCTACATTTTTAAATTTAATAAAAATGTGTTTTCTAATTTTAATATGTGTATATGAATATATATAAATGTTGAAAGTTATGATTTAAAATTAATATATTTTTATCTTTTGAAATGTATGAGTTAAGCAAGAGATAAGTACATAACATTAATAAAAAAAGATTAAAACATGAATCATAAATATATTAACATGAGGGTTTAAAACTAAAATTTAAAATTAATTAAACTAAAGGGTTTAAACATAATATTGCTTGAATTAACAAGTGTAAAGTTTTAATGATGTAAATTTAACAAGTGTTAGAAAATAATAACAAGTGGCATAAATCTCTTTCTTAAATTGAAATAAATAATTTACACGCGATAAGGTTTTAAATAAGAAACCTAGTTACTTACCTCAGTTCAAAATTTCTCTCGTCTCTAAGATCAAATCTGAAAATCAATACAGAAAGAATGAAAGTCTGAAAACCAAATCAAAAGTAAACAACAAAAGTTCAAAATCAAATCCTATTTTCAAAACATCTCCAACCTGGAAACAATAAATCAAGTGGCAAATTCAATTCCAGATCAAAGCACTTTTGTTGAACTGAACAAGATTCAACATCAATGATTCAAAGCTCAGATTATCTTCATAAAAACAAGTTCCAGATTTAAAAAAAACCGTCCTCTGTTCAAAAATAAGGTGAGCAACTTTTACCTTAAACCTTGAAATTGCTTATATGATTTCATATTATGGTTGATGTTGAAGTTAAATGATGAAAGATGTTTTGAAATGGATGTAAATATGTTTGTATATATATAAAAATGCAAGGGTTGAATATGCATGTCTGTAAAACAGGTATATTTATATCTTTTTTGGTTACAGGTCCTTAAATCGAATTTAAAAATTCAATATCTCTTCCATTAATCAAATTTAAGCTATAATTTCTAAAAGGAAGATGATTGTAACAAGGTAGCACAAATTTTAAAAATGGTTTTAAAGGTTTATATTGAATAATCATTTCAAAAATATTGAATTTACAATAAATTCATTTTTAAGTCAAGAAATCAGTAAACTTAATTTTGTGTTTTGGTCTCATAATTCGGTTAGTGTTAACAAATGATGAATTTTGGTACGAGGATCATGATTTTTAAGAATGGGTTGAACGAGATTCAGTTTTTGGGCAAACTCCGGTTATCGACGTCGTAATAGTTGTCTTGGTTGACGCTGGGGCAAGGTTATGGAAAAATAGTAGATGAATTTATTATTCACCGCGGTGACCATAAGGCAGTGATCTAGGGTTTAACACCTGACTTGGTCGATTGGGTTTTGCAAAGCTTGTTCGCCGAGGTGGTGGAATAGAAGGAGGGAAGCAAGGCAAGGGGTCAGGCGAGTGGATGTGGTCTCTGGTGTCAGAGAAAGGTGATGTGAGGTGTTTTAGATGATCAATTTTCTTCCTGATGGTCTCGAATTGGTTTGATTTTGATTTAGGGACTTTTTGTAAATTTGGTTGCCAGCGATCGTCGACGATGCTCTGGTGGCCGCGACGTTGATCGGAGATGGTTCTGGCGATCATGCACGTGCACACGATAGCGTGTATCTGTCTGATTTGGGGAAGAAGGTTAACCTCGGGTCGAACTCGAAGAAATTGCGAAGATACTCGGGAAAAAATTAATGATGTAGAAGGCTCGAAGTTAAGCTCGGGTATAATTACGTCTGGCTCGGGTTGTTTGCTTGTTAACAAATTTTAAAACGTGAAAGTGAGTTTGTTACCAGGTTTAATTTTAAAGCTTGAACAAGCTTAAAGTTATTTAAGATGATTTAGTTTTCTAGCAATCTATGTAAAACAAGGATTAAAATATATTTAAAAATAAATAAGGTTTCAAAAGAATATAAACTAAGCTTTCAAATTTAATCTATAAACAAATTTAGATAAATTTCAAAGTTCAAAATGTTTAAAGTTAAATAGCTTTAAATTGTTTTAGAAATTCAGATTAATAAAAGTGATTAAGGGATGATTTATTAATTAAAGGTTAATTAATTACTTAAAGGTAATTAATTAAGGGTATTTAATTACTTAAAGATAATTACTTATAAAAGTAATTAAGGATAATTAATTAATGATTAGAGGTTAATTAATCAAGTGATTAAACAATAATTAATTAAAGGATAATTAATTTATGTGATTAATTAAATAAGGCAATTGATTTGAGAATAATTAATTAATTTAAAGGATAATTAATTAATGAAAGTGATTAAGGGATGATTTATTACTTAAGGGTTAATAATTAATGTAATTAATTAAGGATAATTAATTAGTGATTAAAGGTTAATTATTTAATGGTTAAAGATTGATTCATTTATCAATTAAGGTTTATTAATTAATAATTAATGTTGATTAATTAATAATTAAAGGTTGATTAATTTATTATTAAAGGTTAATCAATTAATGATTAAAAGATAATTAATTAATATGGTTTGTAATTAATTAATGTTTATTAACCAGGATTAATAATTTATTCATAAGTAATTAATCTGATTTAATTTAATCAGATGACTAATTGATCTTACTTATGGATGTTTGAATTGCATGGAATGCTTTGAATTGTTTGATATGCCTGATGTGAGATGCTCTGTTTTGATTTGAGCTGTGAGGAATGGTATCTGTGATGAATGTAATATATTTATTTGTGATAAATTTATATTATTCATTTATGAATCTATGAATGAAGATAAGCGTTATAGGATTATACTGCTTATCCATATTGCTATGCTTGAATCTGTGATGGTTGATGATATTGCATCATTGTGTAAAACCCTTGGACTACACCACACACACAAATATGGATTGCACGAGGAATCGGTTAAGTCACAGATGTTTTGATTTTAAATATTATTTAAAAAGTTGAATTTTGAATCCAAATGGTTTTGGAAATGGAATTGAAATTGAATATGAAAAGCTTTAGAAAAGAAAGTTTTGAAATCCAAATTTAATTTGAATATACTATATCTAATTATTTTGGAAATTATGGTTTGAAAAGGTTATACAAGTTATATAATTTACATATATGGATTTTAAAAACCATATTTAAAGTATTTTAAAAGTATTATTTTGGGAATTTGAATTTAACCCAAGTTTATACTTTAAAGGATATAATTTGTGCATATTTGATCGATTTTTTCCAAAACGAAAATCCTTGTTTTCCAAATAATAATAGCTTTCAAATAAAGAAAGGATTTCCAGTTTTTGTTGAAAGGGGTTTCAAATTTGAAATTGAATAGTTTTGAAAGCTCCGAATGAATCTTTGTGAAAGGTTGGTGACTTTTATTTTCAAATTGAAAGTGGATCTTTAAGGTGTATCTTTTGTATAAAAGATTTGGAATTGTAAATAGTTTTGAAAACTATGAATGAATCTTTGTGAAAGATTGATGAACTTTCTGAAGTGAATCTTTTTGTTTAAAGATTTGAAAATGGTAATTTGTTTAAACCATTTGAAGAAATGTTTTGGGTAATAAGTTGTGACTTAACTGAGATCCCATTATCCATATGGTTTTAAAATATTGCACTCATCATTCGATTTAGCCGGGAGAGGACTTTGTGTCATATAACCCATTCCGAATAATGATACGACGTTATGGATAGCATTTGAAGATCGGTGGTGAAGACCGAATATTTTCAAAAGCGAAAGGGTTACCTGTTGAATGTCTCTACACCGACTGGTCCCCGGTATAGAGATTTGATCACCCTTTGTGATGCGGAGTCTGGACATGATTAAGGATTATCCGGATTGCAAGGGCTTCTTCAGAAGTGCCTTCGGTTCTGTTCGAGCCCGGAACAGACTTGTATGGATGTGTGTCCGACGTTACACTTTGAGATGTAAATCTAGTTTCTATTAAATACATTTCTGTTTGGTGGCGGAGAATTTATTCTCTTAGCTTTACACCCTTCTCCGAGACGTACGAGCCCAGAGGTTATGTAGTTGATGGTTACTAGTGATACATTTCCAATTTGGTAATGTGGCATACGAAGTGCGGCTGATCATTTGTTGATGGAAGCATGCCTTTTGTGTAAAGTGTAGCTTTGTGGACGTGACCTCGTCGGACCTCACAACCCGGAAATGGTCGAAACAGGAAGGATGAAGCAAGGTTATTTGGGGGTAGCGCCCCTTGAGGGTATATCCATTTCCTTCTGGATAGAGGTGGTGTCATGGTATGGAGCCTAGATATTTAACCTATGTGGTTACTGTAAATTTATTACTTTGTGATTGTTGGTGTCAAGGCCTCGGTTAAAGGTCGGTTACGACCGAGGGGTGGCATACTCGTGACGATTAGTCGCCTAGTTACAGAGGTAACACGACCTTGTGTTGGTAGAGATCCTGTTAGGTTCTCGGGGCATCCTTCCAGAGGCGTACCCATGTGGCCCAGGAAATTACTTTTCCTGACCATTTGTTGGAAATCCAATCACCAATACGCGCCTTGTACGGTTTTAGTTGTAGAACCTGCCATTTATTTTTGGTGGTGACCCATTGTTTAGATGGTAGCTATAGTAGGCATAGTACGAAATGTCTATGCTGGCTAAGATTGATATTATATTTTCGTAAGGTTTTCTGCACTATGCACTAATAATAATATCAAAAGTATTTTACATATCAAGCATGTTTGACTATCAAAAGGAGAAATCTCCTCCAATTCTGCATTTGCATTGTGTGTGCGACGGGAGGCCTTATGATAGTTTCATTTTTTAAAAAGCATTGTGAATTTCAATTTTAAATTATTTTGTTGTTTGATTTTATTTAAAAACTATTTTCATTTGTTCACACCAGTCCTATGACTGACCTGGAGTTTATTATTCCCAATCTAAACTGTGGGTTCCCATAATTTTCTACACAAATAGCCTAGAGTTAGATTTTCATATTTTCAGCTAGTAGATATAGATTCAATAGCCTTCAACTTCCCATTTTAAATTCTTTGGAATCTTTAGATCTTGGCAATTGCATTGCTGGCTGACCTTGCTTAATACAACATGGTGGTGATTTGAGCTTCTTGGATTGGAGTTTTGGGGTTTGTCATTAAACACATTGTCTTTCCGTTGCCGAGTTTTTGTCTTCTGTTGTTGATTCTTTCCGTTGTATCTTCTCTCTGATAATGTTGTTATTCATTTGTTTCAGATATTATATCTATTGTGTATAAATAAATTATTCATTTTTCTTCCGCTATGTTGTTGTACTTAATGTGTTATAAGCTTCGGCAATTTGGATTTCGACGTTTGAATCTGTGGCATTCGAATATGGGTGAAGTATGGATGTCGATTTTTGAGTGCCGAAATTCGAGTCGTCATATATTATTTCAATGATTTGAAATGAAAATCGGTGTTTAGTTCTATGGTTCTCTTATTAAGTTATTTCATGGATGCATATAGCTTATGCATTGGGAAAGTATGGTATGTTCATCATGTTATGATACGATGTTTGGTAGTTTTCATTTGTTGAAATAGAATGGAATTTTCCGATGGTTTTGGATAATTGGGAACTTCTGGATTGTTATAAAACTTGCAATCAAATGTGTGAAAATATAAAATTGTGTTTATATAACACTTGGATTGAGAAATAGTAAGTTAAAACAAGTTCAAATTATTAATCGTCCTTGTTAAGTAAAACAAATTTTATGTTCGTATATACTCTTAGGATGTAATTGAGTATTATAGAGTATGAACTTAAATTATAAAAGGATTATAAGCTTAAAGTGTTTTTATGAAATGATAAATAACTTTAGTATTGGAGGGATATAATATTTGGACAAATGAATGTGATTAAAAAGAAATTGGTGTAGTAAAGAAACCAATATGATAAATAAGTAAGTTATATGTAGATTATTTTATTCACATGACTATTCTTGATCCAATATTTTAGGAACGTTTTCATGGTGGTTTACACCGATCCAACAAGAATTTTTCACTCGATTCTTGTCATCAAACACTTGATATGGATTTTTGATGAGATCCCAATATTTTCTATCATAGGAATTGACTATGTGAGGAGAACGTAGGTTTCTAATCAAGGAACCTTATCGGCGTCCGCAATTGAGTGGTCAAGTGATCTATACTAGTTAGGAAGAGAAATCTATATGATTGAGCAAGCGATTGGATTAGATATTACGTACGGATGGTACATGTGCATCGTACGGGATTAGTACATTTGTATGATATGTTATGTTGGCTTATGAAGAGTGTGGGGAATGACTCTTTGATCTGTTATGAAGTATCATGAATAATCATCCAAGTGATGACCTAAGGCTGTTGAGCGTAAGGTATGCTTAGTAAGTTATTTATCATCCTTGGGTGATGGAAAAGTTTTGAACCTGAGCAGACCATATGCATTGGTTGCTAATAATTGTGACTGCTATTTGAGTGTTTGCGTGCTTATTCTTTTTTTAATTTTATATATACTATGGAGCAAGGATGCTCCGGGTGGTAAAAGGAAGAGAGGTGGCAGTTTGGAGGAGATCCATCCAGTGTTTCTTATAGACTAGGATTTTCTTCTTATCATAGTGTCGTATATCTTTTGCAGTGAATTCACCGCCTGAGGTGTAGTCGCTTAATATGCATTTTGGTTTATAGTTTACCTTGTATATATTTTCATTAGAACTATATATATATATATATCTTGTTTTGTCTATCTCCTTTGATTATTGTTTTTATTTGAATTTCAGGGACGAAATGTTCTAAGTGGGGGAGAATGTAGCGACCCCAAAATTCGAACACTTCGTCTTCAAATATCAATACATTTTGAAATATATAAGTGTTATAACTATGATAGAAAAGATAAGAAACTTATTATTAAAACGTGTTTAAAAAATATAATCTTCGAAGAAAAATCGATAATGTGACCGAAAATCAGTTATCGATAAATAATTTTTCGATCGATGTAAGTTGTTTGAACTCTCATACACTTAACTAATGATCAAATGAACACACTAGCAATTAAGTAACACACTCTCCTCTTCATAAAGCATGGAATGTTCTAGAAAGTTCTAACTGGATAATAGATATTGTCATAGTAAGGGTAAAATGGTAAAATAAATAAAGTAGAAGCGACATAAAGTTGTCATGATAAGAAGCAATTAATTTCACTAGGGTTTTGAAGGGCTTTTGGTCTTTTGCCATCATCATTCCTAAGACCAAGCCCATATAAGGAGGGCTACAATCTTACAAAACACATCGCAAAAATATTTCAAAGCTTAAGAGAAATTTCAATGTCATCATCTTCTTCTTCGTCTTAATTTCCTAAACAAAAATTTGCAGCCATCTCCAAATCACCTCAAATTTTGAGGAAAGCCTTGCCATCACATAACCAAACCTTTTGCCTAGTTAGAATTTGAAAAAGCAAAGACATACTCCCCCTTCTCTCAAGGCCGTGAGCATCATAGGCTAATATAGCCTAGAAAAGTGTGGAAAAGCAAGGATGTAAGGGAAGGAAAGGATGTTGTTAGCTTAGGTTTGGATTTGGGTGCTTAGGCTTGGTTGTTTATTGGATAAAAGGTGAGCTAGCTCACTACTTGGATTGATAATATAACTCATATATGATCATATTTTGTCGTGCTAAAGTTGTTTGAATTAACTTGGACAAATGTTGAAAACATTGATTTTGATTTTTGTTTTGAAAACAAGTGGCACATAGTATCCATATATGTACTTGAATGGACTTGTATAACATACAACTATACTTTGGAACAAAGGAAATAGGTTGTAGTTGAACAATAGTTTGGAATATGAATTGGATATAGAAATACACTTATAGCGATAGTCGATATAAGTGCATTTCAGAATTGCCTTGTATTTGGCAATTACTATGAACTTTGTAGAGAGATACATAGGGATTTCTTGCCATATTTATATTGTTTATATGTATGTCTATTTCTAATAAAATCTTGGATAGTAAAAGGTTAAGTAACATCTCGAAAACGGCTAAGACATTATACTACAAAACTGCCCCGTTTAACCTTTATTTTTGGGCTTCAAATGTTTTAATAGGGACTTTAAGTTTAAGAGCTTCGTTTCATTCTGTTTAGAAGTATTTCCAAACTCATATTAGATTATTTTAAAACTATTTTGAGATTTATATAAATTTTCAAGAATTAGTTATGAGTTTTAAAGAGATATTTTGTCGAAAACATGTCATTTACATGTATTATGGAAATTGGTAAAGTTGTTATTTTAAATTAATATTTTGGATAAATGTTTTAAAACCTATTGTAAGTATTTTGAAGTATGTTGAAAGTATAAACAAAAGGTTTAGAAAGGGGTTAGAATTGCTAAATGGCCAAATGATTGATTGTTTAATTAATTGTTTGAAAAGTAATTAACTAAGCTTAACATTAAAAGCTGATGAGGTAAGGCTTATTTATTTCTGAGAGTTAGGATTGATGTCATGTAGGGATGGAGCAATAGAGCTCTAACTTACTAGGCTTCCCTCTTGACCGAGGAATAATAAGCTGGAAAATGTCGAAAACGTGTTAATCGTGTTAATTTCTAACATGTTTATAGAAATCATTACTGCTATACTTAAAAATAAAAGCCGACGAGGTAAACTTATCTATTTGTGAGATTCAAAAATGAAGTGTCTAGGTAAGGTTGGAGCAGCCAGTGCCCAACCTTAGTTGGCTTCACTCTTGAACGATGAATAGTTAAATTAGAATGTCAGAAACGAGTTAAGCAAACAAATATTGATTTGTATAAACAAGTGTTCTAAGTGGATAGTCGATTAGTCGGCTATCGAACTTGACCTAATATTAACTTAGGAAGTAATCGAAAGGCTTCACGAGTTCATACCCAATAAGAACCCCTGGAGAGGAGTATCGGTACGAAACATCTCTACCTTTCTCTTACTTCTTAGAGAATTGGAGTTGAATCAACCGCAAATTCATCGATTGGTATTGAAGAGATCGAGATCGTAAAGTATTTTACTTATAGAATACCACTTCAAAACCATATATGGGATCTATGTTTTGGAAGCGGTTGTGAAGTAGAATGTTATAAAGTTGAACTCTCTATTCCTAAGGTTAACTCCAAGGGCGAGGTTAGCACTAACATTTCAACGATGCTACTGTCAATCCTAAGGAGTACTCCAAGAGAGGACAACGCTAGCATTCATCAAAAACAATATGCGAGGAACATATGTGGAGGTTCAAGACCTATTCAAGATGCTCGAATCCATGTAGCGATTCGTGATCTATTCGAGATCAAGGAATCCATTTGGGCATTTGTGTTCTATTCGAGTGATGAAGACTCATGTGAAAGATGCCTAGCGTAACCTCGACATTAAAAATGGCTAAAGATAGAGTAGGATGCACAATTTGGGGTTTGGCTGACCCACGATATGGTATTACCAATTCCATTTCTAGAGTATGCTTATCGTTGTTGTGCATGGGAGTTGATGGTATTTGATTCCACATGGTTCATGTTAATGTTCGAGCGTGAGCCCTTGTGTTTACCTTATGGTATATTTTATCTAGAGATATACGAAGCTCAAAAGTTAGTTTCTAATCCTTGTGCATGGAGTTTGGATTCGACTTCCTCGAAAGGATCTCCGTGGAGAATCCATTATGCAAACGTCCTTATCGATTTTGGTTGTACCCCTATTATGCTGGAATGTAGTCAACATAACCATTCAGCTATGATTAATATTTAGTTTGAACCTTAGATATTATTATAATATCACTGGGTTCTCTATAAATGCTTTGGTTATCGTAAGGCAAAAACCTTTCTATATTTATACACGGTATGGTCTTATGAGATACCTTTATTTTGAATGTTTTTTTATAAATGTTGAAATTCTATTTGATCTATGTTTTCTCATGTTGGTTTACCAGACTGATCCGGATGTTATTTTCTTATAATACTTGGGTCAGCCCCATGTATGTGTTTAGATTTAGCCGTGGATGCTTTGGAGCTTCCGGAGATGAGCTGGATGATTTCCTACTGTTTACTCATTTCCAATGCATTTCTTTGTGTGTCTATATCATCATTTGTGAGAACATGTTGTTATAACTGTCCACGCTAATTACGGCAACTCTAAAAACTTTGTGTCCTAGGATGACAGGTTTTACCATCTTTTGACATTATACATGATCTTTCCTCTATGGAATGCTGATATAGTGCTCCTTCTTCCTTGTTCTATTTCTTTTTCATTTTATTTTATCCTAATAATACGTCTTTTTAGCACTTGGGTGCTTGGCATTTGAATGCTATGGATGTATTAGTGTCGACATTTGAGGGTCGAAAAGGCGGATCATTACACTAATGTGACCATATGTAGATGTTGAGGTTTGCACCGCAACGGACTCATTTGTCCCTTTGTATATGCTTTTATTGTCTACAGTTTATATTTAAGACAAATAGACATACAATGATATATATAATTAAGGAAAGGTTTAAAATTGAATTTTTTTAGTTTTTTAAACAAAAGTCCTTTTATCAAATTTAAGTTAAAATAACATACATACATGCATTCTTCGTATTTAAATAATTGTAAACTATATTTCAATATTTAAAGCAATACATGTATGTAAGATTGTAATCTAATTTTACATTTATAAATTTAAAGTTAACAGATCCAACATTCAACTTAAGAAAGAATCAATTGATTTAATAATTTTTCATAAAGGTCCAGTTATATATTTTAAATTGAAATAACTTTTACACTTATATAGATAACAACCAAACAAAACATATTCAAACGATAATCATGTCACACCTAAATTCATTTTAGAGGAAAGGTTAAATAATTAAAGTTGTTTCCAATTAAATTTGCACTCAATCAAAATAGATTAATAATTAATTAATTTTTTTAATCAAAAAATGTTCAAATAACCATGTATGATATATATTTAAATAAAAAGTATTAAATCCAATATGATTCCAAAACAAAAAATATAGATTAGATAACTTAGGCACATAAAAATTTGTTATGAAAGATGCAGAATCAAACAATACAAATAATATGAACAAATAATCATATGGGATAAAGGATCTACATTATATTAACATATTAATCGTACAATTAATTAAGGAAAAGTACAAAAGGGGATCCAAACTTAATCATCATGATGAATAGTTAATTAATTGAGGTATGTCAAAAGAGGATCTGAATTATATCACATGCTGAATATACAGTCAAGAATTTAAACCATATGAACCTGATTAAAATATACGAACGAATAAATTGAAAATCACTTTGGGATGTATCCAAAAAGTTGCACCTTGAATGATGAAAGACTCCAAGATCCAATTGAATCATCACTAGAAATTACAATGATTTAGAGCATCGCCTTTTATTTATTTTATTTTTATTTTAATTGAATTTGTTTTTAGGAATTTTTCTCCATGGAGGCCATGGATTCGGCCATGAGAAGGAGAGGGAAAAGAGAAAGAAAAATGAATTTTCAAGAGAGTATCTAAAATGAATGAAAAAGAATTTGTTCTAAAGGAAATAGTGAAACCTTTCAATTTCCTCCTTTAATTCCCCATTTTGTTCCACTTTAAATCTCATCAAATCCTCCCTTCATATTTTTTGTAGAAAATGTAGAAATTAAAAGAAAGGGAAAAATCATTTCATAATTGAGATTTAAGCGTGTCGTAAAGAAGAGTAAAAGATGAAGATTTTTTTTCTTCCTTTAGTTGCTCCTGTGAATTCTCAAATCATATTTAAAATCTCTCCCCCCTTATTATGCATGACTGACCCTAAAAGATACGATAAATATTAATTAAGAGATAATTTAATAATTAATATTTCATAAATATGATTTGAGAATATTTATGAAATTTAGTAATTAATATTTCATAAATATTAATTAATTAAATCAATTTAAAATGATTATAAATTAATTAAATCATTTGGTTTTTCAAAGTACTCATCATTACGGTTAAGCGGCTCAAGGATGCAATTTTGGTCTGCAATTAATATTGAACAATTTGAATATTAATGTTCATACGTCACCTTAGCTAGTGGTGTGACATTTTGGCTAAATTTATTGTTACGCATCTTTTTGGTCAAATCCAATTTTACTTATTATAAGCGGTGCCTGATAGTAACGATTATTTACGCCAATTCTCTTCATCAACACCATATCACATTAGGACTTATGGAATTTGGTTTTAATCGAAATTACAACATTGTCCACATTCAACATGATTAATCCAAATAAATAATCTTCAGTTCAATAACAACATTGATTATTAACCATACTACGCTGGCCAAATATTTTGACTTTGAGTTGACCATAGTTGACCATAACACTAATTTCGTATAACTGAGCAAATTAATTCTTCATCGAATAGTGTTTCACTTCCAATGTTTCAACTCTGACCCAACTATAGTCGTTCAATGGATTCCATGCCACTTTTTAACTATAATTAGACTTGGGTGTCCACATTGAAGTTCAATAGTATCCTCAAGTTGAGGGAATCTTGTAACATTGTCATTTTGACCTTAGTTATATTAACCAACAGAAAACTCTTGAGTGAGTCATTCTATAGTTATCCAATAACTATAAGTACTGTTAACCGGCATTTTGGCCCGGTTACAAAACGACAGTCGAAGACATTATTATTAGCGCTAGACAAGATTTTGACCTCGAAGAGTCTGGAGGTGTTAGCAAGTTGTCAGGCCCATTAGAAAGACGTTCGGCATAAAGCGACGTTCGGTATTGAATATCGTTCGACACCTAAAGCACGTTCGGCTGTCAAAGGGTTGTACTCGGCCTGCTCTTTACTCGGCATATCCTTTGCTCGGCATGTCCTCTTTTCGGCATTCCCTCTACTTGGCATATCCTTTCACTCGGCATCCACGCCTCACACGGCAAACCCTTCACACGGCAAGCCTTTCACTCGACATGCTCCTCATCTGGCACGCAAGTTCCACTCGGCATATCTTCCACTCGGCATTCTTACATGGCAAAGGCGTATCCTTCCACTCGGCATCCCAACATCGTTCGGCCCGCTTCCTCCATTCAACAGAGAGACCCATCGACCTGGAAAGGAAGGCACGACATGCCGACCGTTCGGCCTGTTTCACTCGGCACGCAGAGCGTCCGGCCTCACTTCGTTCGGCATAAAGATGAAGGTTCGGCATTTGGTCGTTCGGCCTATTTGGGTCGGCACATAGGGCTTACTCCATTTGGACCGAGTTATTCAGTTAACAGGCCCACCAGGGAAGTCCAACCCACCTTCGTCTATAAATAGAGGGGCATGGGCACAGTGAAAGGGTCCCTTTTTTCCGGGAACATGGGGGAGACTCTGCCATTTCTTATACTCTCCTCTTTTTAATTCAAACTTGTATCCAAGTGATTGATTTACGGATTGTATCTGTATTCAAGTAATTGAGAAAGCAATAAAGATCAAACTCAAAGTGGATGTAGGCAGTTACGCCGAACCACTATAAATCTGGTGTTCTCGTTTTTGTTATTCTTTTTCATTGAATTACACTATTCTTCAGTCCTAATTTACTCTCTTCATTAATCTCTCTACATAACTCTACTCAAGGGTGTTAGTGACCAATTTTGGTGCTAACATTTTGGTGCTTTCACCGAGAATTGAATTTCTCAGCTTGATTGGATCTCATCATCTACTAGTGGATTTCCATATTCGCGAGATAGATCCAGTTGTTTACTAGAAAACTTCCTATTCTACTCAGATTTGAAAGAAATCTAAAGGAAGCTGACAGCCGTAAGTTAATCAAGTGTTCGTGTTCATGTGAAAGGATTGGATTCACTGATGTACGCAATATCTAAGGATTGGACGTTGAAGTTTGCACTCAAGTTGAATAAAGGCCGACCCTCCTCCAAAGGCAATTCAGCCGAACACTCCAAAAAAGGCGTATGCCGATCGCTCAAGAAAAGGCGTATGCCGAACACTCCAAAAAAGGCGTATGCCGATCGCCCCAGAAAAGGCGTATGCCGAACACTCCAGGCCGATCCATACATCCGAATGCCGACCATACCTCCAGGCCGAATAGAAAGAAGGCCGAACAGAAATTTGGCCGAGCAGAAATTTGGCCAAGCAGAAATAGGCCGAACAGAAATTTGGCCGAACAGAAATTTGGCCGAACAGAATGAAGGCCGAACGGAAATTTGGCCGAACAGAAATTTGGCCGAACAGAAATTTAGCCGAGTAGAAATTAGGCCGAGCAGAAATTTGGCCGAGTAAAAATTTGGACGAACAGAAAGAAGGCCGAATAGAAATTTAAGCCGAACAGAACCAAGGCCGAACGCTCTCTAAACGCCGAGTGCTCTCTAATGTCGAATGACCCCTATTTTCAAAAAAAAAAAAAAAATCGGGTACGACCCAAATTTCCAAAAAAGAGGCTAAAAAATTTTTTTTCGGGGGGAAACGACTTACTCTTTTCGGGGGGAAACGACTTGCTCTTTTCGGGGGGAAACGACTTACTCTTTTCGAGGGGTACGACCCAAATTTAGCCGCAGCGCAGTGCCTCCAAATATTGAATTCAAAACTCAACTTAATAAAGTAACATCCTATCTACTTCCCTTACATCCCCTGGTCGGCCAGGGCATAGAGGATCTAGCGACAACTTCTAAACGACAACAAGGGAACGGACAAACTACCGCTACTCAAACGATACACTCAAAGGGATACCATACCGATCACCCTTGAGGAGAATCGACCTCCATATATATTTTAGAAGCCAACTACCTGGAGAGCCTCCTACAACCATGGATCGTTTCTATGATAAAAATGAATCTAAACCAAAGTGTGGAGGAGCGGAACAGACTAAGAAAAATAACAATGATGGCCCATTGGCTAAGGATGTAGATCCTAGTAGCCGAAACAAGAACTTAAAATTCGGCTCATATGCTCTTTGAAAGATTCAATTGACAACCTCTACTTGAAGACTCATGACTCGAAGTGGTACTGAAAACCAACCTCGAGAGAGTACACCAAAGTCTAAAGAAAATCAGGGGAATGTTGTATATTCCCAAATGCTCACTGATCCTAACACAGGCGATTACTAACACCTCCGAGGTGTGATCGAAAAGCTGATCTAGAAAGTAAAGCTTCAATAGTATGTACATTTCCTGCAGAATGGCGGGCAGCGAATATCCGATGCCTATTAATAAAGGGCTATGATTATCAGTTGGGCTGCTGACGGCCGACATCCCTTTGAAAGGAGCCAGGGGCAAAAGTCGAATAGCGAGCGCACGATGCTGCTTCACTTATCAATGAGATTTATCATAATCTTCTTTCAATTATTTCCATTTCTATTTTAATTGTTCTATGAACTACGACTAACTTGAACTAAACTACTTTCAAAACGATGCAGGAGATTGGATACTCAGATTTGGTCACCAACCAATCCACACAGACCATGATCGGACGTGTGGAGTTACATCTAGACGAGAATGATTCAATCGCTCATCATCAATCATATGCCTTTAATTTGGGGCCAAGAACTAGAGATTGAAAAGCTCATCACGATTAGATCCCAAATACAAAGTCGACATGACTGACCATCCATTCATTGACCTCCACGTTTGACTCAGAGACCTGAACAGGGCTTGGAATGAGTATGGCTCGATCGCTCACTCAAATCAAGTCATAGAACAAAGTTGGACAAAATACAGATGCCCCTCCTGAAGCTTAGTGATGCCGGGATCTGTCCAGAGTGGACGTGATTTGTTCATCTACACATCAAGTCCTACCTTGAACACAAAAGGTTATTCGAAAGCCCGACTTGAAGTAGTTGAGGTGGACTGCCTACTCATTAACCATCGCCCTCAATACATGGACACGACTGCACCTTGGAACATAAGCAACTTACTTTGTCTACTCAACAATCTATTATCCTTATTTTCTAGAAGGAGATACGGAGAAAATTATAAGAGATTTGGCTATCTAACCCAACATTGATGTGATCCAACCATCTGTCATATACCCCCTTCCTTGACTTGATGGGAAGAGCTATAATCACCAAGCGGACGAGAATCGATCGTCCATTTTTCAAATTTCACCCCTCAAGCTGGGGGTAAGATCCCATTCCATGAGCAAACGCGGTTCGACTGTTCATTCGACAACATTAGCCTCGATATGGTAGATGAATACAAATTAAAGAGTGGAAATACGACTACTATCAACTTAAACCTCCAAGTCCCCAGAGCGTGGACTGGAGTACTCTAAGTCCCCAGAGCGCGGACTAGAGTATAAACGACTTAAACCTCCAAGTCCCCAGAGCATGGACTGGAGTACTCTAAGTCCCTAGAGCGCGGACTAGAATATAAACGACTTAAACCTCCAAGTCCCCAGAGCGCGGACTGGAGTACTCTAAGTCCCCGGAGCGCGGACTAGAGTATAAACGACTTAAACCTCCAAGTCCCCAGAGCGCGGACTGGAGTACTCTAAGTCCCCGGAGCGCGGACTAGAGTATAAACGACTTAAACCTCCAAGTCCCCAGAGCGCGGATTGGAGTACTCTAAGTCCCCAGAGCGCAGACTAGAGTATAAACGACTTAAACCTCCAAGTCCCCAGAGCGTGGACTGGAGTACTCTAAGTCCCCAGAGCGCGGATTAGAGTATAAACGACTTAAACCTCCAAGTCAGCAGAGTGCGGACTGGAGTACTCTAAGTCCCCAGAGCGCGGACTAGAGTATAAACGACTCAAATCCCCAAGTCCCCAGAGTGCGGACTAGAGTATAAATGACTTAAACCTCCAAGTCCCTAGAGCGCGGACTGGAGTACTCTAAGTCCCCAGAGCGCGGACTAGAGTATAAACGACTTAAACCTCCAAGTCCACAGAGCGTGGACTGGAGTACTCTAAGTCCCCAGAGCGCGGATTAGAGTATAAACGACTTAAACCTCCAAGTCCCCAGAGCGCGGACTGGAGTACTCTAAGTCCCCAGAGCGCGGACTAGAGTATAAATGACTTAAACCTCCAAGTCCCCAGAGTGTGGACTGGAGTACTCTAAGTCCCCAGAGCGCGGACTAGAGTATAAACGACTTAAACCTCCAAGTCCCCGGAGCGTGGACTGGAGTACTCTAAGTCCCCAAAGCGCGGACTAGAGTATAAACGACTTAAACCTTCAAGTCCCCAGAGCGCGGACTGGAGTACTCTAAGTCCCCAGAGCACGGACTAGAGTATAAATGACTTAAAACTCCAAGTCCCCAGAGCGCGGACTGGAGTACTCTAAGTCCCCAGAGCGCAGACTAGAGTATAAACGACTCAAATCCCCAAGTCCCCAGAGTGCGGACTAGTGTATAAATGACTTAAACCTCCAAATCCCCAGAGTGCGGACTGGAGTGTTGGATCATAGGTTTTGATTGTTGACAAAAATTCACGAATCTACGACTACGACATCATCCTGACTCAACGACTCAAAGTATGGTTCATATAGTTATATATTTTAACAAGAGTCATCAAATATGTATATAGAGTCTAGTAAGTGCTTTGTTAAAATCATTCCTCAAGAATCATCATTCACATTCAAATAAACTTGCATGCATATTTTAATCAAAATCAAGTTTTCAAAAAATGCATGGAGCGGGGCTCGAACCCGGGTCACTAGTTTGGAAGGCATGTACTCTAACCAAATAAGCTGCTGCTGTTTTCGTTTAACAACAGAGTTCAGTCGACTGAACTGGAAAAGTCAGTCGACTGAAACTGGAACAAATTTATACACATGCACAGTTTCAGTCGACTGAATTTCCTGCACAGTCGACTGAATTTTTTCCTGAAAATTTTTCTTCATATTTTCAGTCGACTAAAATTCCTGCACAGTCGACTGAATTTGAACCTGCGAATTTTGCATGAAAGGACACCTTCTTCTTCCCAAGAGTTGCGACCATTCTTCAATAGAAATGGAAGCTTCTCTTATCTACAACCCTTGGCAATACATGCATCCATTCTACAAGTATATATACATGATTCTAACATCATTTAATTAACCGAATTCTCTTGTTTTAATCTAACTATTCTCTTGTTCATATTTTCTAGATATTCTCAAAGCAATCACCAACCTATTGCTTGAATCACTGTTTTTGTTTATAACATTCTTTTGATTCATAGCAATTCACATTTCCTAAATCTTCACAAACACATTGCATATTCTCGAGGATAAGATTATAGGAATATTGTACTACATTAGACTCATTAGTGTTGACAAGAACACAACAAGTCGAATATTGTATTTTAGTAATTGAGTTGAAGTCCTCTTCGGTAGTTGAGGCAAGAAATCCCGTTCGGTTATTCGGGTAAGTTGTAAACCTATTCCTCCGGGTGAAGTGAGGGTGTTAGTTAGTGAAATTCCTAAGTGAAGCTTAGGGACTGGACGTAGGATGAGAGGTCCGAACCAGTATAAAATCCTGGTGTCTCCTTGTATTTACCTACTTTATATACCTAGACTATTTCATTATTCCATATTACACGATCCTACCACATAGCCCCCTCTTTCATGGAGTACTCTAAGTTCCCAGAGCGCGGACTAGAGTATAAATGACTTAAACCTCCTAGTCCCCAGAGTGCGGCTGGAGTACTCTAAGTCCCCAGAGCGCGGACTAGAGTATAAACGACTCAAATCCCCAAGTCCCCAAAGCGCGGACTAGAGTATAAATGACTTAAACCTCCAAGTCCCCAGAGCGCGGACTGGAGTACTCTAATTCCCCAGAGCATGGACTAGAGTATGAATGACTTGAACCTCCAAGTCCCCAGAGTGCGGACTGGAGTACTCTAAGTCCCTCGAGTGCGGACTCGAATATAAGCAATTCAGATCTCCTAGTTCCCTGAATATGAACTATGACACAGATGACTTGAATTTGTCAAATCCCTGACATACGGGCTAGAATGTATTCTAAGTGCTCGAAGCACAGAATGGAAGTTCAACAACTCCCGAAGTGTTTCCGAGTTATATGAAGATGGACCGAGAAGTCTATGTTACTCACAACTGCTTGGATCAACATCACAATCACAAAGAAAACTGAATAATAAGAGTCTTTTGTAAGACGGAAAAAGGAACTAAATTTAATGAGAAATGAGTTCCTATTATAACCCTCCAAAGTTCAAAGTCGACATTCTATTTACAAGGACTAAGGAAATAGATGAAAATAATTACATGACTTAAACTAACTCTCGTTGAACGAGGATAGTAATCACTTCTTGTACTTCTTCAACTCCTTTCCGGACGGCTCCTCTCCATAGAATTTACCCTTGGTACTCTTCTTTGATAGAGGGGTAGCAACTGAAGAAGTACGGAGAACTTCCATAGGCTTGGACCCGCCAGGAAGGATGACCTTCAACGGCTTGTTCAAAGGATCGTCCAAGTCCACAACTCGGGGCTCGACCTTGACCCTGACCTTCTCTTTCTCGAGCCGCTCCTTCATGCTCAATTCGAATGTGCTCAAAGGCGCCTGTAATTTCTACTTCATAACCCCCGTTGGTAGGAGAGGAGGTTCTGGACTTGTCTTCATCAAGCGCTCCAATCACCTGAGCACGGACGGGAGTACTCTAAGTCCCCAGAGTGCGGACTAGAGTATGAACGACTTAAACCTCCAAGTCCCCAGGGTGCGGACTGGAGTACTCTAAGTCCCCTGAGTGCAGCTAGAGTATAAACGACCTAAAAACCTCTACATCCCCAGAGTGCGGACTACGGTACTCTCAGTCCCTAGAGCATGGACTAGATTATAGAAGACTTGAGAAGAATCTCTAAGTCCCAGAAGCGGACTTGGTTACTCTAAGTTCCCAGAATGCGGACTGGAATATAAACGAGTTGACAGAAATCTCTGCGTCTCGGACTGTGGACCAAACCATAAACTGTTTGACAAATCTCTTAGTCCACGGAGCGTGGATCGAAGCATGAGCACAAATTGGGCGCGAGTCAGCCAGGGGGAGAATAACACTAAGTCACCAGAATGCAGAGCGGTGTATAAACATCGATAAATAGACGAGTGGATTCCGACCATTCTCTATTCCGCAAACTTCGGCATGGAATCGACCGAAGGATTATTAACCCGCTAAGGATGGAGTTCGACCATCCAACTCGTGGCCTAGCCAAATCAATGCTAGGAGCATGGGTACAAATCACTAAAAAGCTGAATATGACAGCTTACTGTAGCTCTAGCATGGCGTTCCTTATAACTTGAAGCAACGACTGCAGGGAGGCCTCAATACAGAACCAATCAAAATGGCATCCAAAGCTACGAGCAATCGACTATATCATACCTCAGATCGAGGGTCAATACCGATCCGCACCAAGCACATACGAATGTAACTCGGATATTTCTTGAAAAACTATGACCTCCACAGTGTGGAAAGTATGGTAAACCACGAATACTTGGTCAAAAATTCTCCAGCACCCTCATTCGATTCGTCGGGAGAAGTATGGAACTGGATGGACGTAACCCGACTGCATTTGTAGCCAACTTTACCCCAAGACCTGATCACAGAGCATGAACCAAAGTGGACGTAGATGACCGTCCACTGTCCAAATTGCGCCCTGAAGCTGACGTGGAATCGAAGTATTCCCCTTGGAATAAAAAAAAACACAATAAAATCCAAGATAGGCAAGACCTAATCTCCCATCGACTGATATGATCCCACGATTCAACGGGAAAGAGAGTAAAGCTAAAGTGGGCGCGGCTGGCCTTCCTACTTATCGGGCTCCAAATATTGAATTCAAAACTCAACTTAATAAAGGAACATCCTACCTACTTCCCTTACATCCCCTAGTCGGCCAGGGCATAGAGGATCTATCGACAACTTCTAAACGACAACAATGGAACGGACAAACTACCGCTACTCAAACGATACACTCAAAGGGATACCATACTGATCACCCTTGAGGAGAATCGACCTACATATATATTTTGGAAGCCAACTACCTGGAGAGCCTCCTACAACTATGGATCGTTTCTATGATAAAAATGAATCTAAACCAAATTGTGGAGGAGCGGAACAGACTAAGAAAAATAACAATGATGGCCCGTTGGCTAAGGATGTAGATCCTAGTAGCCGAAACAAGACCTTAAAATTCGGCTCATATGCTCTTTGAAAGATTCAATTGACAACCTCTACTTGAAGACTCACGACTCGAAGTGGTACTGGAAACCAACCTCGAGAGAGTACACCAAAGTCTAAAGAAAATCAGGAGAATGTTGTATATTCCCAAATGCTCACTGATCATAACACGGGCGATTACAAACACCTTCGAGGTGTGATCAAAAAGCTGATCTAGAAAGTAAAGCTTCAATAGTATGTACATTTCCTGCAGAATGGCGGGCAGCGAATATCCGATGCCTATTAATAAAGGGCTATGATTATCAGTTGGGCTGCTGACGGCCGACATCCCTTTGAAAGGAGCCAGGGGCAAAAGTCGAATAGCGAGCGCACGATGCTGCTTCACTTATCAATGAGATTTATCATAATCTTCTTTCAATTATTTCCATTTCTATTTTAATTGTTCTATGAACTACGACTAACTTGAACTAAACTACTTTCAAGACGATGCAGGAGATTGGATACTCAGATTTGGTCACCAACCAATCCACACAGACCATGACCGGACGTGTGGAGTTACATCTAGACGAGAATGATTCAATCGCTCATCATCAATCATGTGCCTTTAATTTGGGGCCAAGAACTAGAGATTGAAAAGCTCATCACGATTAGAGCCCAAATACAAAGTCGACATGACTGACCATCCATTCATTGACCTCCACGTTTGACTCAGAGACCTGAATAGGGCTTGGAATGAGTATGGCTCGATCGCCCACTCAAATCAAGTCATAGAACAAAGTTGGACAAAATACAGATGCCCCTCCTGAAGCTTAGTGATGCCGGGATCTTTCCAGAGTGGACGTGATTTGTTCATCTACACATCAAGTCCTACCTTGAACACAAAAGGTTATTCAAAAGCCCGACTTGAAGTAGTTGAGGTGGACTGCCTACTCATTAACCATCGCCCTCAATACATGGACACGACTGCACCCTGGAACATATGCAACTTACTTTGTCTACTCAACAATCTATTATCCTTATTTTCTAGAAGGAGATACGGAGAAAATTATAAGAGATTTGGCTACCTAACCCAACGTGGATGTGATCCAACCATCTGTCATATACCTCCTTCCTTGACTTGATGGGAAGAGCTATAATCACCAAGCGGACAAGAATCGATCGTCCATTTTTCAAATTTCATCCCTCAAGCGGGGGGCAAGATCCCATTCCATGAGCAAACGCGGTTCGACTATTCATTCGACAACATTAGCCTCGATACGGTAGATGAATACAAATTAAAGAGTGGAAATACGACTACTATCAACTTAAACCTCCAAGTCCCCAGAGCGTGGACTGGAGTACTCTAAGTCCCCAGAGCGCGGACTAGAGTATAAACGACTTAAACCTCCAAGTCCCCAGAGCGCGGACCAGAGTATAAACGACTTAAACCTCCAAGTCCCCACGGCGTGGACTGGAGTACTCTAAGTCCCCAGAGCGCGGACTAGAGTATAAACGACTTAAACCTCCAAGTCCCCAGAGCGCTGACTGGAGTACTCTAAGTCCCCAGAGCGCGGACTAGAGTATAAACGACTTAAACCTCCAAGTCCCCAGAGCGTGGACTGGAGTACTCTAAGTCCCCAGAGCGCGGACTAGAGTATAAACGACTTAAACCTGCAAGTCCCCAGAGCGTGGACTGGAGTACTCTAAGTCCCCAGAGCGCGGACTAGAGTATAAACGACTTAAACCTCCAAGTCCCCAGAGCGCGGACTGGAGTACTCTAAGTCCCTAGAGCGCGGACTAGAGTATAAATGACTTAAACCTCCAAGTCCCCAGAGTGCGGACTGGAGTACTCTAAGTCCCTAGAGTACGGACTGGAGTACTCTAAGTCCCCAGAGTGTGGACTAGAGTATAAACGACTTAAACCTCCAAGTCTTCAGAGCGTGGATTGGAGTACTCTAAGTCCCCAGAGCGCGGACTAGAGTATAAACGACTTAAACCTCCAAGTCCCCAGAGCGCGGACTGGAGTACTCTAAGTCCCCAGAGCGCGGACTGGAGTATAAATGACTTAAACCTCCAAGTCCGCAGAGTGCGGACTGGAGTACTCTAAGTCCCCAGAGCGCGGACTAGAGTATAAACGACTCAAATCCCCAAGTCCCCAGAGTGCGGACTAGAGTATAAATGACTTAAACCTCCAAGTCCCCAGAGCGCGGACTGGAGTACTCTAAGTCCCCAGAGCGCGGACTAGAGTATAAACGACTTAAACCTCCAAGTCCCCAGAGCGTGGACTGGAGTACTCTAAGTCCCCAGAGCGCGGACTAGAGTATAAACGACATAAACCTCCAAGTCCCCAGAGCGCGGACTGGAGTACTCTAAGTCCCCAGAGCACGGACTAGAGTATAAATGACTTAAACCTCCAAGTCCCCAGAGTATGGACTGGAGTACTCTAAGTCCCCAGAGCGCGGACTAGAGTATAAACGACTTAAACCTCCAAGTCCCCAGAGCGTGGACTGGAGTACTCTAAGTCCCCAGAGTGCGGACTAGAGTATAAACGACTTAAACCTCCAAGTCCCCAGAGCGCGGACTGGAGTACTCTAAGTCCCCAGAGCGCGGACTAGAGTATAAATGACTTAAACCTCCAAGTCCCCAGAGTGCGGACTGGAGTACTCTAAGTCCCCAGAGCGCAGACTAGAGTATAAACGACTCAAATCCCCAAGTCCCCAGAGTGCGGACTAGAGTATAAATGACTTAAACCTCCAAGTCCCTAGAGTGCGGACTGGAGTACTCTAAGTCCCCAGAGCGCGGACTAGAGTATAAATGACTTAAACCTCCAAGTCCCCAGAGTGCGGACTGTAGTACTCTAAGTCCCCAGAGTGCGGACTAGAGTATAAACGACTCAAATCCCCAAGTCCCCAGAGCGCGGACTAGAGTATAAATGACTTAAACCTCCACGTCCCCAGAGCGCGGACTGGAGTACTCTAAGTCCCCAGAGCGTGGACTAGAGTATGAATGACTTGAACCTCCAAGTCCCCAGAGTGCGGACTGGAGTACTCTAAGTCCCCAGAGTGCGGACTCGAATATAAGCAATTCGGATCTCCTAGTTCCGTGAATATGAACTATGACACAGATGACTTGAATTTGTCAAATCCTTGACATACGGGCTAGAATGTATTCTAAGTGCTCGAAGCACAGAATGGAAGTTCAACAACTCCCGAAGTGTTTCCGAGTTATATGAAGATGGACCGAGAAGTTTATGTTACTCACAACTGCTTGGATCAACATCACAATCACAAAGAAAACTGAACAATAAGAGTCTTTTGTAAGACGGAAAAAGGAACTAAATTTAATGAGAAATGAGTTCCTATTATAATCCTTCAAAGTTCGAAGTCGACATTCTATTTACAAGGACTAAGGAAATAGATGAAAATAATTACATGACTTAAACTAACTCTCGTTGAACGAGGATAGTAATCACTTCTTGTACTTCTTCAACTCCTTTCCGGACGGCTCCTCTCCATAGCATTTACCCTTGGTACTCTTCTTTGATAGAGGGGTAGCAACTGAAGAAGTACGGAGAACTTCCATAGGCTTGGACCCGCCAGGAAGGATGACCTTCAACGGCTTGTTCAAAGGATCGTCCAAGTCCACAACTCGGGGCTCGACCTTGACCCTGACCTTCTCTTTCTCGAGCCGCTCCTTCATGCTCAATTCGAATGTGCTCAAAGGCGCCTGTAATTTCTACTTCATAACCCCCGTTGGTAGGAGAGGAGGTTCTGGACTTGTCTTCATCAAGCGCTCCAATCACCTGAGCGCGGACGGGAGTACTCTAAGTCCCCAGAGTGCGGACTAGAGTATGAAGACTTAAACCTCCAAGTCCCCAGGGTGCGGACTGGAGTACTCTAAGTCCCCTGAGTGCGGGCTAGAGTATAAACGACCTAAAAACCTCTACATCCTCAGAGTGCGGACTACGGTACTCTCAGTCCCTAGAGCATGGACTAGATTATAGAAGACTTGAGAAGAATCTCCAAGTCCCAGAAGCGGACTAGGTTACTCTAAGTTCCCAGAATGCGGACTTGAATATAAACGAGTTGACAGAAATCTCTGCGTCTCGGACTGTGGACCAAACCATAAACTGTTTGACAAATCTCTTAGTCCACGGAGCGTGGATCAAAGCATGAGCACAAATTGGGCGCGAGTCAGCCAGGGGGAGAATAACACTAAGTCACCAGAATGCAGAGCGGTGTATAAACATTGATAAATAGACGAGTGGATTCCGACCATTCTCTATTCCGCAAACTTCGGCATGGAATCGACCGAAGGATTATTAACCCGCTAAGGATGGAGTTCGACCATCCAACTCGTGGCCTAGCCAAATCAATGCTGGGAGCATGGGTACAAATCACTAAAAAGCTGAATATGACAGCTTACTGTAGCTCTAGCGTGGCGTTCCTTATAACTTGAAGCAACGACTGCAGGGAGGCCTTAATACAGAACCAATCAAAATGGCATCCAAAGCTACGAGCAATCGACTATATCATACCTCAGATCGAGGGTCAATATCGATCCACACCAAGCACATACGAATGTAACTCGGATATTTCTTGAAAAACTATGACCTCCAGAGTGTGGAAAGGAGGGTAAACCACGAATACTTGGTCAAAATTTCTCCAGCACCCTCATTCGATTCGTCGGGAGAAGTATGGAACTGGATGGACGTAACCCGACTGCATTTGTAGCCAACTTTACCCCGAGACCTGATCACAGAGCATGAACCAAAGTGGAAGTAGATGACCGTCCACTGTCCAAATTACGCCCTGAAGATGACGTGGAATCGAAGTATTCCCCTTGGAATAAAAAAAACACGATAAAATCCAAGATAGGCGAGACCTAGTCTCCCATCGACTGACATGATCCCACGATTCAACGGGAAAGAGAGTAAAGCTAAAGTGGGCGCGGCTGGCCTTCCTACTTATCGGTATATGCCCCAGACCTGGGGGCATGAGCGAGGTGCAAGATGAATGTGAACCGACTATTCACCGATCACCTCTATGTCTTTGGAACTTAGGTGAAAACATAAACATAGCTAGGACGAGACTTAACCGTCCATGCAGTACATTTATCAACCCGAGACTGGGAGAAGACGCATGGTCATCCAAAGACTGGCTACGATAGCTCAGTATTAAAACTTATATGTAGTGCTTACAGCTACTCAAGGCAACGACCGAAAGGATAATCATTAAATCGATACCTTAGCTCATGGGCAACTGACTTTCACTCCTACCCGAAGGACGGGTAAAGGATCGCGAATGCATTGAATAGAAAGTGCGTTACTCGAATATACAAGCAAATTCAAACTCATAGCAAGATCCAGCTATATAGTTGCACGCCACTCGAGGCTGACCCCCACTCGACATTTCCTTCGATGCGCTTTTAAGCCTGATCTGGCCATTCGTTGATAATCTATTAGAGCATTCAGAGTCCTTCACTATTAGACTTAATGACTCATGACAAGACTCTAGGATTCGACTAGAGTAACCGTCAACATTGGCCATCCCAACCATAGTTCACATTGAATGTTATGCAAAGTAGTTACATCTGTACTCAAAGAATCTGGGATGGCACCTGCTAAGTTGACGGTCGACATTACAGCCAGCCATGGTGACCCATCCCGGGTGCTAAATATCGGATCACAGCTCAGTGTAGTGATGATAAAAGAATTAGTTGGATTTTTCTGAATAAATGATGATATGTCCCCTTGGACCCATTCTGACATGCATATGTGATTTTATTAACTATCGCGAGCCATGCATTGGATATCAACCCGAAGCTACAAAAGCAATCATAATATCTATTGATTTCATCATGAAAGCTCCACTCTTACTTTTAGGCTCACCCCATCAACGCCTGTGCCTACCAGCCATTGCAACAGGACATACAATGGCCTGAGACGTCTGAAAGACTACTTAAATAAACTAAGCTAATCCAATATCACTCATTTCCCTCGAAGGGCTATCCAAGGACGGAAACTAGCAGACCTCACACCCAAATACGCTACCTCAGATGACCACTCGAAGAGTAACAGAGAACCAACCATAAGATGGAAAATGTACGCGAATGGAGTATCCAATGACCAGTGTTATGGCATAGGAGTCATGATAATGACCCCTGAGGAACGATCAATCTGCGACATCCTGAAACTCGATTCACCTGAAACAAACAACGATGCATAGTATGAAGCCTTGTCTGCAAGCCTCAAACTTGCTAGAGGATGTGAAGTGAAAACTTTACACACCTTTTGTGATTCTTAATTGGTAGCGTACAAATCTGAGGAAGTTAATATCGCTAGGGGGCATTGTCGTGCACCTCATCTCGGCCAGGTCCAAGAGCTACTAACCGACTTCACGTATTACACCATTACACACGTACTCAGCGAACAAAATGAAAAGGTGTCATGGTTGACTCCTATCAAAGACTATCTACAATGGGGAATTCTTACTAACCAGAGGAATGGAAAACGACAGATCCTCCTCAAAGCTTCACGACAAATCATCCAAGAATAGGTCGTGTGTCAAAAGGAGTTTATCCATCCCCATGCTTCGGCATATCGCCCATGATGATATCTTGAGCAAAGTCTATGAAGAAGAATGCAGTAATAACATCAGGGGGAAAACCATGATAAAGAAATACTCCGCTATAGGTATTACTGGCCAACTTTCAACCCAGATGCGGTTGATCATGCTAGACAATGCGACGAGTGCAAGATGTTTGCAAAAAAGCCGAGAACCCCACCGATGGAAATTATTCAAATGGCTAGTCCATAGCCGTTTGCCACTTGGGGGCACTGAAATTATCTTCTTGCCGATCCTAAAGGTGGTGCGATATACACCATCATAGCAGTTGATTACTTCACCAAATGGGAAGATGAAGAACTTTTAGCCACAACCAAGCGTCAAGACGACCAAGGAAGGATATGACAGCTTTAGAGGAGAAAATCGAAGGATAATGACTGTTCAAGAAACATGATGGATTTCTTTCTGAAGACAAGGAATACTCGTTGATTCAAAGCGTGTTGTTTGCTTCACACGACACACTTTGGGGGGCAAATGTTAACCGGCATTTTGGCCCGGTTACAAAACGACAGTCGAAGACATTATTATTAGCGCTAGACAAGATTTTGACCTCGAATAGTATGGAGGTGTTAGCAAGTTTCCAGGCCCATTAGAAAGACGTTCGGCATAAAGTGACGTTCGGTATTGAATATCGTTCGACACCTAAAGCACGTTCGGCTGTCAAAGGGTTGTACTCGCCCTGCTCTTTACTCGGCATATCCTTTGCTCGGCATGTCCTCTGTTCGGCATTCCCTCTACTTGGCATATCCTTTCACTCGGCATCCACGCCTCACACGGCAAACCCTTCACACGGCAAGCCTTTCACTCGGCATGCTCCTCATCTGGCACGCAAGTTCCACTCGGCATATCTTCCACTCGGCATTCTTACATGGCAAAGGCGTATCCTTCCACTCGGTATCCCAACATCGTTCGGCCCGCTTCCTCCATTCAACAGAGAGACCCATCAACCTGGAAAGGAAGGCACGGCATGCCGACCGTTCGGCCTGTTTCACTCGGCACGCAGAGCGTCCGGCCTCACTTCGTTCGGCATAAAGATGAAGGTTCGGCATTTGGTCATTCGGCCTATTTGGGACGGCACATAGGGCTTACTCCATTTGGACCGAGTTATTCACTTAACAGGCCTACCAGGGAAGTCCAACCCACCTTCGTCTATAAATAGAGGGGCATGGGCACAGTGAAAGGGGCCCTTTTTTCCGGGAACACGGGGGAGACTCTGCCATTTCTTATACTCTCCTCTTTTTAATTCAAACTTGTATCCAAGTGATTGATTTACGGATTGTATCTGTATTCAAGTAATTGAGAAAGCAATAAAGATCAAACTCAAAGTGGATGTAGGCAGTTACGCCGAACCACTATAAAGCTGGTGTTCTCGTTTTTGTTATTCTTTTTCATTGAATTACACTATTCTTCAGTCCTAATTTACTCTCTTCATTAATCTCTCTACATAACTCTACTCAAGGGTGTTAGTGACCAATTTTGGTGCTAACAAGTACGAAACCTTTGGTTCCCTTAACAGTCATGAGTAATACATTTTCCAACATTTAGAGAGCGCTACATACTCTAGTCTTAATGGATGTATTAATACTCCATCTCAAAACATATTGAAAAGGAATATTTAAAATAATATGCTACTTTTAATATGATAAATTTCTCATGATTACAATACATTGTATTACTATCATATAACATATCATTTATGGATTTTCTATTTAATATAATTCAAAATAACTACTTAATTAATTACATTATAATATAACAAAGTATATTAATTAATTATGAACAAGATCAGTTGTCGAGTTAGATATATGTAACAAATTACATAATTGTACCTAGTGCGTACCCCTAACTCTATCAATTATGGAATCTTATTCCAACTCCTTCGATCGGTTTTCTCAAAAGCTAATCAAGTGATTTCCTTATTAATTAGGTTTGCTATACTGTTTTCATTATCTACTCTGTCAATTAACTCTCTCCAACATTGATAAATTACCTTTATCATTTGGAGTTTTTCATGATTTTTGACTTCTTATGAACTTTAGGTTCTTTCGCGGATTGTATCGCAGCATTGTTATTGTATAATAATGTCATGGGATTATTAACATTTGGAATCACCCTTAGCTCAATCATAATTTTTTTCATTTATAGTTATTTTATTGAAGTGTTATTCAAGGCGATGTACTTAGCCTTTTTTTGAATCAGCCACTACTAATTGTTTGGTTCATTTCCAACTTAAAAGCATGAGCCATGCACTCCTTTATAAGGATTTTGGTATATCTATAAATAATTCTCTAGTATTTCGTAAATATTCGAGAACACTCTTAGTTCGAATTTGATACTTTCTCTATGTACCAAATACATAAGCGATGTGTGATATTCTGGACAATATAACGTACATGATAATTTCTATTAGAGTACATTAGGAGCCCATCTTATATGTTCCATATTAAATAATTTAATATAATGTCTGTGTATATCGTTTTGGGACATTCCCAACATCCTTTTATTCCGATTATAAAATATGTTTTTTCAAATCCTATACCGAGAATCATACAACCAGACTAAAATGATTTGAACACTAGTACATTGTTAAAAATCATAACTTTGTTATTTTCTTATAGTTTAAGAGATTTTTTAATTATCATTTAATGTTATTTCTTATAAACATAGGTTTCCTCGATGTTTTAACTGAAAATCAACCTATTTGATTTCTCTATCAAAATACTTATTTGACTCTATTGCTTATCGATTAATATTTTTGTACTATTTCTTGGATCGTATCCACACCCATAAACTCATAATTTCTCCTATTGACTTCAAGACATTTTGGTGATTAAGTGCAAACAACATATTCTAGATCATTGTTTAGAATTTCTGTTTTAGCAAACATACACCAAAGTCCATAATCATATCGAGCGATAATTTTCCCAGTAAAATCCAAAATAACTTAAGTACATTGAATAACGAATCTATTACATTAATTTCAACTATAATTTACGATGTTATTCTATCAACGTAGCTTATATTCCAACTACTTTAGTCTTCTTCTCGAAGACACATTTGCGGACAATGGATCATATCACTTTTGGTACAACTATCAAAATAATATTTTGCCAATGTACATGGAATCCATTCTGGATTTGTGCATCATGCCATATGGTAGGGTCAATACTTTTATTGGCTTATTGACAATTGAGAAAATTCTTTTCTCGACATCGATAACAAAATCATAATTTCTCTATAATATATGAGAATTATTATTAGTCATTCTAATTAGTTGCGTCCTTTAGATTTTTGTCATTTCATTTCATCATTTGAAACCAGTTTTATCTTTAAATCGTATCCAAATCCATTTTACTACCATTATTTTGAAAAACAAATTCCTTCATCATGATGTTGGTGTTTTCTGAAACCACAATTGTTTCTTAGTGTGATTTGATAGATATGCATAAATTTTTAAGAATTTCCTACATAAAGCTGATTCTTTTGCCTATGAAACGTATGTTCATAACATAAATTAGTCAATCAATATTGATCGGTCCCAAACTTATTTACAGTGGTCCACTAAGATCCCTTATAAACAAATATTACATGTAGCCTTCGATATACACATCCTGTCAACTCCTTGACCTAGGATATGTAAGGGTTATTTCATCAACTCTTATCTTGTATGATTTTGTAGACTTTTTTTTAGGTGGGAAAAAAAATTTGACCTTAAGTACTCATCTTGACATGAAGAAGTTAACTCAATTTCATTCATCATTAAATATACTTTTCTAATGAAATCCAGTTACTACTTATCAATGTTAGGAACTGAGTTGATGATGTTTTGATGACAACAACCTTATATAGTTATTATACTTTACTTTATAAAATATATACTAACATTTTCATATATATATATATGTATATATGTATGTATGTATGTATGTATGTATATAGGAAGTATATGCAGGTATTATCGAAGACTGATCAGTATAAAGACTCAAGCATCAAGATGAAGATTAGAGATTCAAGATTCAAGACTCTAGAGAATCAAGATTTCAAGATCTCAAGATAAGTGTCTAGTATTTTGTTAAAACTTCATAATAGCACTCTCATCTTTTTCCAATTTTCTTTTGGGATGGAACCCAATTTCTATCGAAACCAGTGGCTTACAAACCCACGACAAGTAGCTTACAAACCTACGACAAGTGGCTTACAAACCCACGAAAATCAAAATCATTTAAACTACTTTGTACAAGTTCTCGAGTCCTATGGAGGAGCTCTATAGGAAGGTTCTTGCAATTTCAGTTTGAATAGATTTTTCAAAATGTTTTTAAATCTTCTTTTCAAAATGTTTTAGCTTTCAAAATCATGTTTTCAAAAATGTTTTCAAACTTTGTTTTAGCCTTAAAATATTCCTCCATTCTGATTTTAAAAACTTCTATTTTTAAAACATCAAAACTTACTATGATTTTAAATATTACTTATATAATTAACGGTCTATATCAATTATATATATATATATATTTAAAATAATGTTTTATATTCATTCTCTATCTCAAAATATTGTTTAAACACTTTATTTTGCTTCAGAGAAGTTTCAACTTGTTTTAAATTCAAATGCTTTTACCAAACAACATCTCTACAATTTTGAACTGAGGGACGTCGACATATGGGGATACCCCATGTCGACATGGTGACAGTTGGATTCAAAATTCAAATTTCAAAAGAAGTGTCCATTCGTTCAAAAACCTTTCGCCAATGGTTATGACTGTTGTGCATCTATATAAAGGCTTCCAAAACGAATTTTTTTAATAACTACTTTCTTATTTTTCTTCGCTCTTTCTTCTCCACCATTCCCTATCCATAAAACTTCATATTTTCAAGATCGTGCCATCATTCTGCCAAATTCTCAATAGGAAATCATTTAGATACTCTCTCTATTTGATTCTCCATCATTCTACTAAAGATCAAAGTGCTATTCAGAGTTATAGGATTAATTTGTATTCAAAAAGTCCATAGAGTCTATCCATTCAAAAGGATTGGTATTAGAAAGTATTAGGGTGATCTTGTGTCCCGTAAATCAAGAGAGTTTACCCCAGACTCGGAGATAGGAGGGTTCCTCAAGGCCTTAGAAATTGAGGGTTGTAATTTGGATATTGGCTTATAAAAATCTGTACAAGGATATTGCCTTGGTGCAGGACTGGATGTAGGAGGATTCCGAATCAGTATAAAATCCGGTGTGTTCTTTCCTTTTACTTGCTTTACTTTACTATTTGCATTTGTTATATGTTCTGTGATCATTCTGTGTTAGAATTCTGTTTAGATTTGGGTTTAAAGTTTTAATTTAGTCATATAGTTCATATATTCTTTAAAACACTATTCACCCCCCTCTAGTGTTATTTCTTCCTTAAGATCCTTAATCCGCATCCCCAACAATTGGTATCAGAGCATTGGTTTTCATTGTTTTCATAATCTGAAACTTGAAAAATATAAAAATGGCATTTTTGGAAAATTGTGTTAAAACTGTTTTGAATATATACATTTCATCAAAGTTTCATAAGTCTGCATATAGCTATTTTGAAAAATCAAGTTATCTACTGAATTGGTGTGTTATGCAGGAACAGACATGTTATATGGCTTTTGACGAATCAACACCCAATGGACAAACTGTGCAAATTGAGAAAGATAAATGGATACTTGATAGTGGCTGTTCAAGGCACATGACTGGAAATCCCGAGATACTCAAGGACATTACTTGTCAAGATGGTGGATTAGTCAATTTTGGTGACAACTCTAAAGGATATGTGGTTGGCGTCGGCAATGTCGGTAACTCTAAAACTTTACTTATTTCAAATGTTTTATTAGTTAGGAACTTAAAACATAATCTGCTTAGTATAAGTCAACTCTACGATAAAGGTTTTAAAATTAAATTTGAAAAAGATAAATGTCACATTGAAGATGATAAGTCTAATATAATTTTTAAAGGTATTAGGAAGAAAAATATTTATATCCTTAGTATGAAAATTTCAAATGATAACCTATGTCTTTTGGCTAATACAAGTGACCCTTGGATTTGGCATAAAAGATTTGGCCATTTGAATTTCAAATTATTATCTAGGCTATCAAAACTTGACTTAGTTAGAGGTCTACCCAAGTTAAACTTTAAAGTAGATAGTATTTGTGATGCTTATCAATTAGGAAAACTTAAGAAAAGTTCATTTAAATTAAAAGATGCTATTTCTACCTCTAGTCCTCTAGAATTACTTCATTTAGATTTATTTGGTCCATCTCAAGTTCAGTCAATTAACCATAGTAAATATGTTTTCGTTATAGTAGATGATTATTCAAGATATACTTGGACAATCTATTTAAAACATAAAAGTGATGCTTTTGTAATATTTAAAAACTTTTCTAAAAGAATTAAAAAACAACATTCTTTCAAAATTAAAACTATTCGAAGTGATCACGGTGGTGAATTTGAAAATGAAAATTTTGAGAATTTCTGTACTCAGAAGGGAATTACTCACAACTTTTCATTTCCAAGAACTCCACAACAAAACGGAGTAGTAGAACGTAAGAATAGAACGATTCAAGAGTGTGCTCGTACAATGCTTTCTGATAGTAATTTACCTAAATATTTTTGGGCTGAAGCAGTTGCTACAGCTTGTTATATATTAAATAGAATTTTAGTTAGACCATTAACAAATAAAACTCCATATGAATTACTTTATAATAAGAAACCTATAGTTGCTTATTTCAAAGTATTTGGGAGTAAATGTTTTATACTTAATACAAAAGATAATTTAGATAAATTTGAACCAAAAGCTGATAAAGGATTCTTTATTGGTTATTCTAATAGAAGCAAAGCATTTAGAGTTTTTAATTTAAAAACTAATACTATTGAAGAAACTATGCATGTATCTTTTGATGAAAATCTTAAAGATATTGTACAAATAGATGATGAAGAAGATTTTATAAATTTAAATCAATCTAATGAAACTATTAGTGAAATAAATCAACCTAATAAGAGATTTAAAATATCAAAAGATCATCCTATAGAAAATGTTCTAGGAAATATTGAATCTGTAGTAAGAACTAGAAATCAATTAAGTAGTATGAGTAATGTAGCCTTTATATCAACAATTGAACCTAAAAATCCAAAGGAAGCATCGTCTGATGATTCATGGATTCTTGCTATGCAAGAAGAATTGAATCAATTTACCCGAAATGATGTATGGGAACTTGTTCCTAAACCTGAGGATAAAGTATAATTGGAACTAAATGGGTTTATAAAAATAAAATAAATGAACACGGTGAGGTCGTAAGAAATAAAGCTCGTTTAGTCGCGCAAGGTTATTGTCAAGAAGAAGGAATTGACTATGATGAAACCTTTGCCCCCGTAGCAAGATTAGAAGCTATAAGAATTCTACTTGCTTTCGCTAATTATAATAATTTCAAATTATATCAAATGTATGTTAAAAGTGCTTTCTTAAATGGTTTTGTAAAAGAAGATGTTTATGTTGAACAACCTCCACTTTTTGAAGATAATAAATTTCCAAACAATGTATACAAGTTAAAGAAAGCTCTATATGGTCTAAAGCAAGCTCCTAGAGCCTGGTATGAAAGACTAAGATCTTATTTACTTCAATCTGGTTTTGAAATTGGTAAAGTAGATACAACACTTTTTATTAAAAGAAATGATCAAGATATTCAACTGGTTCAAATATATGTAGATGATATAATCTTTGGATCAACTAATAACATAATGAATAAAGAATTTTCAGATATAATGACTAAAGAATTTGAAATGAGTCACATGGGAGAATTAAGTTTCTTCTTAGGGCTTCAAATTAAACAACTAGAAAATGGAATCTTCATAAGTCAAGAAAAATATGCTAAAGACTTAATCAATAAATTTGGTTTAAGTACCTCTAGTGGGAAACCAACTCCAATGTCAACAAATGTAGGTATAAGTAAAGAAGATAAATCAAAAGATATTGATCAAACTTTATATAGGGGAATGATTGGTTCGCTACTCTATATAACAGCGAGTCGTCCTGATATTATGCATAGTGTTTGTCTCTGTGCAAGATACCAATCACAACCTAAAGAAACTCACTTAAAAGCTGTTAAAAGAATTTTAAGATATGTAAAATACACTTTAGATTATGGTTTATTTTATCCTAAAAATAATACTTTTGATTTAATATCATATTGTGATGCTGATTATGCTGGTTGTAAATCAGACCGAAAGAGTACAAGTGGAACTTGTCACTTTCTAGGACATTCACTGGTTTCCTGGTTCAGTAAGAAACAAAATACTGTTTCCTTGTCAATAACTGAAGCAGAATATATATCTGCTGCTCTGGCCTGTTCACAAGTCATAAATATGCAACAAACTTTAAAAGATTTTGGAATTAACATAAGTAAATCACCAATATATTGTGATAATACTAGTGCAATAAATCTATCTAAAAATCCAACTCATCATGCTAGAACTAAACATATTGATACAAGACATCATTTTCTTGGAGATAATATAACTAAAGAAATAATAACTCTAGATTATATAAATACTGAAAAACAAATTGCTGATATATTAACTAAACCGTTAACCGAGCAGAATTTTACTAAATTTAGAAGAGAATTAGGTATTTGTTCAAAATCTGAAATATAAAATATAATCAATAAAAATTCAAAATAAAAATTACACTTTTTCTGAAAGACATGTCGACATGCCCCATCCCCTGATGTCGATATACCCAACAAAAATTTGAAAATGGAATTTCCCTCCAAAGTTAGTTATTTGGTTATTTATCTATTTATTTCGTTTTCTCTCCTCTTTCTTCACTATATTCTCTGTAAATAACTTCTGAAACAATAAAATAATGGCCTCCTCTTCTACTAATGAACCCACTTCACCCACATCTCCTCTTCTGGTCCATTTCAACGATCTACGCACGCTCGAGTGATCAAATTGCAAGAGAAGATGAAAGATATCCTTCAATTGTTGACTGAAATTCAAGTAAGTCAACTTAGGATGGCTAGAGAACAACAAAGGCAAGGGAATATTATTAGGAATGTACAAAAATTCCTAATGGATAACCATAAAAATCCTATTAATATTGAAGACTCTTCACAAGCCATGGAATCAGAGGAAGAAGAACCTATGGAAGAACCACAAAAAGACCAAGAGGAAGATCAACCTTTTCCTCAACCCGAAGTCCCTATAAATGAGGACGAGAGGGTTATTTGCGTTGGTGAGATCCTTGTTGATACTAATGGAAACATAATTGAACAACGTGGAAATTTTTGTCTCCACTACCCCAATTGTTCGATTCATAAGTCTCCTATAGTTAAGGATCGCCATTAAAGCGTACTTTCTTTTTTATTCTTCGTTTTACATTATTCTGTTTGTTCGTGTTTATGTATGTTCTTATATACGGCGTAATAAAAAAAATGTGTTCACTTATACTCATTATTTCATGCTTGTTCTATACATATTATTTGTTCATACTAATCATTCTTGAATTCTTAAGTAGTTAATAGTTTTTGTTGATGACAAAGGGGGAGAAAGTTATAAAAATATATGTGCTTGGTGTAAGGGGGAGTCATGGAATAAAGGGGAGTTGTAGTTTTAAGAAGAAGTCACGGAGTAAGGGGGAGTTATGGAGAGTTTTGGTATGGTAATAATATTTTATAAATAAAGGTTGCCATCATCAAAAAGGGGAGATTGTTAGGAACTGAGTTAACGATGTTTTGATGACAACAACCTTATATAGTTATTATACTTTACTTTATAAAATATATACTAACATTTTCATATATATATATATATGTATATGTATATGTATATAGGAAGTATATGCAAGTATTATCGAAGACTGATCAGTATAAAGACTCAAGCATCAAGATGAAGATTAGAGATTCAAGATTCAAGACTCTAGAGAATCAAGATTTCAAGATCTCAAGATAAGTGTCTAGTATTTTGTTAAAACTTCATAATAGCACTCTCATCTTTCTTCCAATTCTCTTTTGGGATGGAACCCAATTTCTATCGAAACCAGTGGCTTACAAACCCACGACAAGTAGCTTACAAACCTACGACAAGTGGCTTACAAACCCACGAAAATCAAAATCATTTAAACTACTTTGTACAAGTTCTCGAGTCCTATGGAGGAGCTCTGTAGGAAGGTTCTTGCAATTTTAGTTTGAATAGATTTTTCAGAATGTTTTTAAATCTATTTTTCAAAATGTTTTAGCTTTCAAAATCATGTTTTCAAAAATGTTCCAAACTTTGTTTTAGCCTTAAAATATTCCTCCATTCTGATTTTAAAAACTTCTATTTTTAAAACATCAAAACTTATTCTGATTTTAAATATTACTTATATAATTGACGGTCTATATCAATTATATATATATATATATATATATATATATATATATTTAAAATAATGTTTTATATTCATTCTCTATCTCAAAATATTGTTTAAACACTTTATTTTGCTTCAGAGAAGTTTCAACTTGTTTTAAATTCAAATGCTTTTACAAAACAACGTCTCTACAATTTTGAACTGAGGGATGTCGACATATGGGGATACCCCATGTCGACATGGTGACAGTTGGATTCAAAATTCAAATTTCAAAAGAAGTGTCCATTCGTTCAAAAACCTTTCGCCAATGGTTATGACTGTTGTGCATCTATATAAAGGCTTCCAAAACGAATTTTTTTAATAACTACTTTCTTATTTTTCTTCACTCTTTCTTCTCCACCATTCCATATCCATAAAACTTCATATTTTCAAGATCGTGCCATCATTCTGCCAAATTCTCAATAGGAAATCATTTAGATACTCTCTCTATTTGATTCTCGATCATTCTACTAAAGATCAAAGTGCTATTCAGAGTTATAGGATTAATCTGTATTCAAAAAGTCCATAGAGTCTATCCATTCAAAAGGATTGGTATTAGAAAGTATTAGGGTGATCTTGTGTCCCGTAAATCAAGAGAGTTTACCACAGACTCGGAGATAGGAGGGTTCCTCAAGGCCTTAGAAATTGAGGGTTGTAATTTGGATATTGGCTTATAAAAATCTGTACAAGGATATTGCCTTGGTGCAGGACTGGATGTAGGAGGATTCCGAATCAGTATAAAATCCGGTGTGTTCTTTCCTTTTACTTGCTTTATTTTACTATTTGCATTTGTTATATGTTCTGTGATCATTCTGTGTTAGAATTCTGTTTAGATTTGGGTTGAAAGTTTTAATTTAGTCATATAGTTCATATATTCTTTAAAACACTATTCACCCCCCCTCTAGTGTTATTTCTGCCTTAAGATCCTTAATCCGCATCCACAACAATCAACACATCATTATATATTAGAAGGAGTGAATTTTGAGATTTATGTTTATTCATTTTAGTTATATTTGGTACTCCTTTACAATACAATCACCTATTTGGTCAAATCAAATCCATTTCTTTTGCATGTCATGATATTTACTTCCATTTTATAACTTACCATAGACATACTACATGTGTGTCAAATACACATGTTCATGTCTGCGATAATTCATCGATGAAGTTAGCAAAGTATGTAGAACCATTTTGGTATCACTAGACCTACGATTTCATATATCTATATGTATTAGTCCTAAGAGTTCACCCACTCCTATGCACTTACAAAAAATAAGTGCATGCTCTTAATCCTTTGAGTTACAACTCGTACCATAAGATTTATATGATTAAAGAGTTATTTCTCAAAATAGTGACTTTGTCCATAATTCCAAAAATAATTGTTAAAATTTTAGATACTTTTGTGCTATGTAACTAATGCAACAAATACCACCATTCCAATAGATTTATTTCATATGGAATATTCAAAATATTAATAACAAAATAAAACTATATTTAATTTCAATCAACACTAAAAGCAATTACAATTTCATAAATAATATTTTGTTTATTTATAAAAACAAATTTTCATTCTCAATGCACCCATAGATAAATATTATATGACATACTCCTATTATTTCCACCATTACTATAATAACATATTAAATATGAAGCTTCATTTAAATACTTATTACGGGCTATTTATTTCTTTTACTATAACTAGTTTACAGTCGAAAACTTTGATCAAATTTCTTAAACTCGTAGAAATAACCTTTATAGAAAACAATTTTCTATATTATAGCACAATTGGAATAGAAATCACATTTCACATTCCATATTAATTATTTTTTAATGTTTTATACAATTCTCCCTTCCGATGTCCCTTTATAAATCAGAGGCGACCATTCACTCTCTTCATCCAAACCGTGCCTTAACTTACATCCACTCTCATACATTTGCTTCCTTTCCAAAATGGTTAAACCATTTAAAGGAGCTACTTATTATAACCTATCGTATTGAATACACAAATTATGATTTATTCGTTTATTTCCAATAAACTAATTTCATTGAAGTTTCATACACTGCAAACCATGATCATTCACCATATAACATTTATTTATGACTGAATATGGGTCAATCCATATTCTTGTATTGCTATTAGAGTTTGACACTCACACAAGACAATACATAATCTTGGGTAATTAAACACTTGAACAACCAAGTTAGAAATGTATTTAGTAGTGTAAAGTTAAGATTTTGCATGAGTCTTGAAGCTACAACATGCCAAAGGGTTTGAGGTAAGTATATTTTATATTTCTTTATCAACTTTAATTTATTTCATTTGTATATCTTAACTGATAAACATTTTATCAATTTTAGAGTTGCATGAATTTATCAGCGTGGATTATTTTTAATTCATTTAGCAGATGTTCTTACAGTATTAGAAAGGTTTGATGTTACCATTTTATTATTATAATAAGGCTCCTATTAATTTTTATGTTTATCAAAACCTAAGAAAAACATAGAAATCTTTTGATTTCTCTAGTGGGCATTAGAACTTGCTTGCCTTGAGATTCTTACGTTGAGGAACATCAACAAATCATAGGCCCACAAGCGATGGATAACACTTTATGGGTTGCATCAAATTCAACTCCTAACCTATGGTCAGTGTCCTAATCTTATCTCAACATTGATGAACATCAATAATATGGGAGTGATTATTCACTCGTACCAACTGTTTCACGATGGCCTAAGTATAATGAATGCACCTTAAGGAATATCAATAAATACGTGCATGTATCCTAATACTACACATAATATCTCTAGCATAAGGAATATCACCAACTAAAGAGTATGCGAGTAATCTATTGATATGTATGGTAGAGGACAATTTATATATTAAGGATTCATAATCTTCAATATACATATATTGAGTGCTATCGATTTAGGGGAAAATATAGTACTTGTGAAATACCCTCGTGATTCAAATGTCAAATACGTCTGAAATCCTGGGATATACTATATATGTGTTTGTTCCTTAAATGTAAGTTGGGATTTTACAGTTCCACTTAAGTTTTATACGTTCATATTATATAAGTTCATTTTATTTATAATATTTTATAATTTAATTCACTTATATAATATATACTTATATCTAAAAAATTAATTTTAATTCTTACAAATTAAATCATATTTAAATAATTTAATTCATGTTGCACAAAATTTTTAAAATTTTATGTTACTCATCTTAAACTATTTAAGATGGTTAATCAACTATTACATTTGTAGTTTGTTTATGTGTACATATCAATATATGTATACATTTTAATTAATTAACTTTCAATTTATTCTATTTAATAAATTTTATCAAATTGAATAATTTTATCAAATATTTTAATTAATTTGAAATTTTAGTTTATCATGAACAATTTTAACATAAATAAATAACTACAATAATTATAGTTATACACACACATATATATATTTGTTTTAATCGATTAACTATTAATTAATTATTTTATTTAATTAATCATATTAATTGAACTGAAATTTCAAAATTAATTATATAAGGTTTTAGAACAATTTTGAATGCATTTTATTACTTCTACAATATTTTAATTTTATATTTAAAATGTAACGACCCATAAATCTCGGGTAATTAAAAGTAGTTAACTTAATAAAGTTTTATGATTTAATGTTCGAAGAATTAAACATTTGTGGTTTAATAATAAGAATATAACTAGAATAAAATGTAATAGTATTAATTTAAGATAATTGATAGCTGCTTAAAATGATTTAAAAATTATAATTGGTTATAAATTATTAATTTGATTGTAATAATGGGTGTATCAATTGATAATTAGATTTAAAGAGTAATTGATAATTTAAATGTTATATTAATTAATGAAATAATGGGAAATAAATTGTAACTGGATAGAATTAGTATAGTGTAAGTTGTTATAACATTTGTTTGTAAATAATAAATGTACAAATGTGATTAAATATAGAAATGGTGACAATTGTTATTTGTTACCAATTCATTTAATCAATTGCAATTAAATGTAATTTAATGTTACTTTTATATGAATTAAGACGATAACTGTAAGATGTGAATGCTATAAAAGTTATAGAAATGTTAATTATTTCCCAAGGCAATAATTGACTTAATGAAAGAGTGAAACATTGATAAACTAATTCATTGGGATTTAAATCATAATAAAATTTACAAAATTTCAATGTGATTGCAATATAGTAGTTAATACAAATAAAATATGGGAATCATAGATTATTAGTGTAATAAGTTATAAACCAATGTTAACTATACCTGGAGATTAATAATTGATTGAATATAAAGACTGAAATAAAATTTGATCAATTTATTGGAATTAAATTTTAATAAACTGGATTTAATTATAGTTGAAATTGAACACCGTAACTTGTATAGTAACTAACATCGAAATTATATGTAAACTTGTTTTAAAGTATTATAAATGTCTAAGTAATCAAAAAAAATGAAAATTCGTTAGTTCATAAGTATTGAATTTAAAAGCGAGTAATTAATTTGATATTAATTTATTTAATTAACTTGAAAATGGCCATTTTGGCCACTGTCTCGGATATCGACGAAACCAAGTTCATCAGATCCGTAGCGGTGAGTCATTGTAAGGTTCCAAGTTTCGTAGCGATCGGACTTGTTGTTTGATCGTACGGATTAGAAACGCCTATAAATCAATTTAGTAAAAGTTGTTTATTATAATCTAAACAAAGATATACATTTGTGAAATAATTTAGATAAGGAAGTAACTTTTTATAAATGTGGTTTATAAATAAAAAGGATTTAGAATTGAGAATTTGAGAACTTGAATCAAGATTTTTTGAAAATTGTCTTCAAAGGTTTTGGAGAAAATAATAATAGTATTATTTGAAAGTATTTATGAATAGAAATATTTTAAAAGGATTTTAAAGTAGATATGAAGTACTGAACTCACTCATGTTATTGGAAAATAATTCTAGTGACGACTGCAACATCATCAGCGTTTATTTTCGAGTTTCTAAGTGGAGGATGCTACTATAGTAGTTGCAACGGATTGGTTTTGGTAAAACATATTTTGATTTAAATAATAAAATTTTGATTTGGTATGCAAGAGGAGATATGTATATTATTGGTATTATTTCAAATAACTCGATGTTTGGCTCTAAAGTTTTCTTGAAAGAAATTAGACGAGTGTAACCTATGCATTAAGGTAGTTTGATTTGTGTAGTTTGGGTTGTGCATCTTATTATGATATGTTGTTGGGCAGTTTCGTTTTTTGGAATGAAATGGAACATTTATCGATTTTAGGCAGTCAAAAACTTTCGAATTAGTTGGGAACTTGAAGCTAAGTATTTTAAAAATATAGAAGTAGAGTTTTGGAATTTTAGATGGAAAGATAGTTAAAAAAGGTTTTAAATTTGTTGGACATTCATGTTAAGTAAAGCAACTTGATATTGTGTATATACTTGTAACGACCAGTATTTTACGTATTGAAGGATCGTAAAATATTTCCATTTTATATGTATGAGGTCTTATATTCTATAATTTTGGGATATGACTCTTAGGGACATTTTACATACTTATGATTTTTCCTGAATTTCTATATGACCATTTTAACCCTGACAATCTTGTTTGGGCTATAACTTTTGATAGGAGTCGAATTAGGACCTCAAACCAGTTCCATTACTTAAAGATGATGGTTTTCCTTTCCGTAGAGTGGTCATAATAGAAAAATGGACTTACGATTAGAAAGTTCATATTTTAAGTTTTAAAAGCTACTAACCAGAATTAGTGTGTAAGTAATTAAGCACATTAGTTTAATTGAGAACCATTATAAATAAAGGGATAGAGAGTCAAATTAAAACTTTTCCCTCTCATTCCAAACAGGTCTAAAACCTAATTATCCCTATGCCAATTCATCCAAATTTCTCTCTAAATCAAACTAGATTATTGATTAATGATTAGATCATCAACTAAAAGATAAAGATCATCAATTTCTTGATTTGGAGTGCGTTTCATTGCTGCCCGGATTAGATCTACATAGAAATTGATTGAAGTTGGTAATTGTAAGTGATTTATGCCTTCTTCATACACTATGCATGCTTATATGGTAGAATTATAGGATTTAACATGTTTTAAATTGATTTTTGGCTATAAAACTTTTTCTAGCTCTAATTACATCTTAATCCAGGCATATGATATAGATTGATTAGAAATCACCTTTGTTTATGTTTATACATTCATGCTATATGTAGATCAATGTTAGAGGTTGACTTGTTTATCTTATTTCTATGGACTGCATATTTAAATGGATGCAATTGCTCGTTGTTCTATGTTTTTATGATGCGATTTAATGTTTTTATTATTATTTGGTTGTTTAAAAAGATAAGTAGGAGAATTGACCATATCGAAAGCAAAGATGGTCGAAATTAGACGAAATTTGGCGAGAGGCTCTGGAGTATGGGAAGAACATAGGGTTCAAGTCACGAGCACCAATTCATAAGTACACATGCCGACATTGACATGAAGAGCTCTGCACTGAAATTTTTGGGTTGGTTCCAATTGTAAGAAATTTTGGAAAGAGCAAGAGTAAGGCTTGTGGAGGTTGCCTAAAGTGGTGGATTGGTGATTGACTAAGTGTTAGAGGATATGCCGACTTGTTTGTAGAATATGAAGTGAAGTGCTTTGAAGAGGTGACTTATTTCTATATGAAGATGTTTACGAAGGATAGATCAAGATCGAAGCATCTAGGCATGGGGTACTAGAAACAAGGAAGGAGTGGAAGAAAACTCAGCCATTAGTTGGCTAAGTAGAGAGATCAGCATCGATCGACATGAAGAGGTCGGTACCAACTTTTTATGGCAAGTCTAATGAGAATGGAACTTCTGAAGGAATAGTGGGAGGTCCTGTAAATCATACTGGAGGCGTTGGATCGTTCGCAACAGGGTTGGACAATGATGTAACAACATGATGAAAAGCGAGAATCTTCGGATGTTGGCTCATGTTGGGAGTAGGTTTCAAAGATGCATACTGGCTTGGTAATGGAGGGAGCCATAGGATCCGGGAATGTGGAAGGGTTCCTCGTGAATAATGGAAATTAGATTGAGCAAGAAGGTCTCGGAATCCGAATGGAGCAAAGTGGGGCTCAAATCGATGTATGTGCTAAGGAATCATTGATAATCAGAGTGTTTTCTTATGTACTCGAAGCAGAGGTATTGTTAGTGGGGATGCCTATGATTGGTAGTGAGGATCCGAGTACCCTAGACCACTGGCATTGGCTATAGGGCTATGAGACACGTATCGAGCTATAGGCTGCGTGATACGGGAGTACACAGAGAACCGGGAATTCCGTTAGTCCCTATCAGTAAGGAGGTAATATGAGTTATCATATGTTCAAAGCACAGGGATGAGTGATAGCGAGTTTTGTTTGATTGATGCTATGGTTGCGTTTTGTTGTTTTCCTTTAGTGAGCTATCAATGGGGGATATCATTGGGAGTAGGTACCGAAGATAGGGATATTTGGACATGCACTATGGTACTCTATATTATACCTTTATGATGTAGTAGAGTAGTGTATTATACTGTTATGTGCTAACTCTTTGGTTGTAGGAATATGTCAAGTATGCTTTTTGTACTCTTGTTCCTTACCATCTTTACTTGTAGAGTATTTTGAGATTTATTTACCGCTCACACCAGACAATTGTCCACTCGGGGTTTTTTGCTTTGCTTCTTATTATCTTGGGTACTCTTAAATAAGTAGAGTAGACAATAGATCTAGGTGATATAATGGCTATTCGAAGGACGAGCTGGATAGAGCTATCTCGTATTATATACATACATGGAGTCTACGCTTATTTCATTGCACAAAACTGGGGAGCCTTAGTAGTGACTGCTTACTATTTGTACTTGAGACAGTTGTTAGGTTTGTTTCCATTATATAAACTCTACTACTAATGTATAACTCTGTGGATATTACACTTTTGATGATGATTTGTTCACATTGTTATTACCGTCTCTTCTGTTGTGTATGTGATATTATATTTTGTTTATGCTGTTGTGAGATATACGATAGGTTATATGCAGCATTTGTCATTCTAAACCCTGCTGATCATCCTATATCGGTTGGGCATGAATGCAGCGCACTATTTATACTCTATTGGTGTCGATGGTATAGGCGGTCATCACATTTGGTATCAGAGCTTTGGTTACACGATTAACATGAGTTGATACTATGACCCAGTAGAGATAAGAAAGGAGTTATGCCTTATGGAACTAGAGCATATATATACAAGAGAGTGCTTATTTGTTATATATCTGAGCTTTGGAGAGAAGTTCATTACGGTTGCTTAGAATTCGGTATTGTTCAGGAAATTCGCTGATCTCAAGCTAATGAAATGACGATTTTTGAATATGTGGCAGAATTTGATGCTTTGTCTAAGTATCGGATATTATTTATTGATACTCCCTTGAGGAAGAATAAAAAGTTCATCATAGGATTGGACGACTATCTAGGGATGCACCTAGTGGGCCATATACATGAGCTTTTTGAGAAGCTAGTAGAGAAGGCACCTCACCATAAGAAGTTATAACCCAAAGCTAGGACTGCTATTTTTACTGCCACTAAGAAGGAGGAGCCAAAGCCCTAGCAAGGCTATGAAGGCAAGAAGAAGTGGAATGGATTGAAGAAGCAATACCAAGGTAAGGGTGGCAAGATGAAGGGTAAAAGGGAACCCATTTTTTATTGATGTAAAGAGAAGGGTCATTTAATCAAGGATTGCAAAGTGAGTGATAAGAGTGCTACAATAGCGATAAACCAGGGCATTTGAAAAAAGATTGTTCAAAACCGGTGAAGGATAAGCAGATAGTGAAGGCATATGCTTTGGACGTAGTCCCAACTTAGTTGAGTGCTCCCTCGGTGAAGGAGAAGGGCAAAGGAATCGCCATTTAAGGTATGCTTTCTATTGGTGATGTTCCTATTCGATTTCTATTTGATACCAGTGCTTCACATTCATTCATATGTTGTGACCTAGTAGATAGATTAGTATTGAGACCTGAGATAGTAGACCGGCCCTTGATCGTAACAAACCCAGTTGGAGGCTCGACTAGCATGTGCATGATTTGTAGCGGTTTAGTCATATCGAATCCTGGATGCCCTTTTGTTTGTGATTGCTTTGTTTTGAATTTCGTCGGGTTTGGGATTATCTTGGGAATGGATTGGCTAAAGAAATATGCAGCTATAGTGGATTACGAGAAGCTGTTGGTGACAATAGGAGATGTGGATGGGTGAACGATAGTGATTAACTGCCTAGCAGAGGATGGGGTGATAGCCAGCTTTCTATATTCACTTGAGGTTCAACATGAGGGTTGTCATCTGTGCCGATCGTTAGAGAGTATCTGGATGTCTTTGAGGAAGTGATTAGATTGCCGTCGCATAAAGAGATCAAGTTTCAGATAGACTTGGTAAAGAAAGACAGACTGATAGTTATGCCTCTGAGGTGTATGGCATCCAGGAGAAGAAGAAATTGGTGGTGCCAGTGAATAACCTATTAAGGAAAGGGTTCATTCGAAGAAGCATATCCGAGCGGGGCGCAAATGTTGTATTCACAACTAAGGCAGATAGCTCTTTGAGGTTGTATGTAGATTATTTTGAGTTGAATAAAGCGACAAAGAAGAACAAGATCCACTCCCATGCATTGATGACTTTTTCATCCAGTTGCACGGTATGAAGGTGTTCTCTCAAACGGATTTGGCAATAAGATCTCACCAGCTTAGAGTAGCGAAGGAAAGTGTATCTTTTATTGCATTTTGTACGCTATCAGGTTTTTATGAGTGGTTGGTGATGCCATTCGGGTTGACCAACGCTCCGACCTACTTTGTGGATCTCATGAATCAGGTTTTTAGAGACCAATTGAATGAGTTCGCGCTTGTGTTCGTGAATGATATTTTGTTCTACTTCAAAACTGAAGAGGAGCATAAGATGCATTTGAGGATTGTGCTAGAGATATTGAGCAAGCACAAGTGAGAACGATGTTATCCGAGCGTCATTTCTGGAGGGAAGAAGTGATATTCTCGGGTCATGTCATTTCGGGATAGGGTATAGCAGTGGATCCTGCGAAGATGGTGGCGGTCCAAGATTGGAATCAACCTAGGGATGCTATAGATGTAAGGAGTTTCCAAGGATTGGTGGGATATTATATATGCTTCATCAAGGATTTCTCGAAGATAGCAACACCATTGACCAATTTGACAAAGAAGGATCAGACTTTTGTTGGGACGCAAAGTGCGAGCATGTGTTTGTGAGTCGGAGAGAGAGGTTGGCGAGTGCACTTATCTTGAGTACTCCAAGTAAATGAAGAGTTAGCAGTATATGCAGATGCCCGTGGTACTAGATTGGGGTCAATGCAGAAAGGAAGGATTGTCACTTATGCCAGTTGACAGCTAAAGCCGCACGAAAGGAATTATCTAACTCATGATTTGGAGTTGGCGGCGATTATTTTTTCTTTGAAAATGTGGAGGCACTATCTATTGGGAGGGAGGTTTGAACTATTTATGGACCACAAATCCTTGAAGTACATTTTCTCTCACAAGGATCTCAACCTTCATCAGCAATGGTGGTTGGAGTTCTGGGCCTCCTATAATATTAATTTTTCCTATACATTAGGAAAAGGGAATGCTATTGCCGATGCATTGAGTAGAAGACATGAAAATTTGGAAGTAATGTTCTTGGAATGGAAGCAGATAGAGTACATTACTGGATATGATTTTAGACCTCATTTTGAGTTAGAACCAGGGATATTGGCAAGTTTGTCGGTCAGACCTACTCTTGTTGAAAGGATTAGTGCTGATCAAAAACGAGATGCTGGGCTAATGGAGATTATAGTAAAGATAGTAGAAGGAGTAGAATTTGAAAGCATGAAGCAATACAAACTCGTTCGTGAGGGTTAGCTTCGTAAGGATGGACGACTATTTTTTCTCAATGTTGATGGGTTACGAGATGAAGCGTTATGAGAGTGTCACCATTCCAGGTTGACCATTCATCCCGACGGTAACAAGATGTACCCAAATATGAAGCGAACCTATTATTGGGAAGGCATGAAGATGGATGTTGGGGCATTCATCTCGAAGTGTATGAGTTGCCAATTAGTGAATGCAGAGCAGAAGAAACCTAGTGGATTGTTGCAACCACTAGAAATTCCTGAGTGGAAATGGGAATAAGTATCGATGGATTTTATAGGTGGACTGCCGAGGACTCAAGCATGGTACGATGGCATTAGGATCATCGTAGATTGTTGACCAAGAATGCAAGGTTTTTTCCCGTCAAGTCAAGTAGAATGGCATCCAAGCTGATAGAGTTGTATGTAAAGTGGATAGTATGATTTCATGGCGTGCCAAAGAGCATTGTAAGTAACCGAGACCTGTTGTTCACTAGTGGGTTTTGGAAGAGCTTATAAGAGGCATTAGGAACTGAACTGCATCTTAGTACGGCCCATCACCCACAAACGAATGGAAAAATTGAGAAAGTAAATCGTATATTAGAAGATCTCTTGCGAGCATGCATTATGTACTTTGGTGGATTATAGGATGACCATTTGCATTTGGTGGAGTTTGCATATAATACATTTGAATATTGGAATGAGTCCATATGAAGCATTATATGGAAGTTCGTGTAACCCTCCTTTATGTTGGTGGGAAGCTGACGAGAAATCGATATTTGGACCAAATATGATTACAGAGATATCAGAGAAGATCGAGATCATTCGACAACGAATGACAGCTGCTCAGGATAGACAGAAAAGCTATGTAGATAAAAGATAAAGAGATTTGGAATTTTTGATTAGATATATGGTATTTGTGAAGGTTTCTCATCTAAAGAATTAGTTCGATTCGGTAGAAAAGGGACTTTGGTACCGAGATTCGTAGGTCATTTTTCGATAATTGAGAGGATTGGGAAGCTAAAATATAAGGTTAACTTACCTTAGAAGATGGCGAGCATGCGCAATGTTTTTCTTGTCTCTTATCTTTGAAAGTTTGTGAATGACCCAGGCGTGATGATTACACCAGATCAGCTAGAACATGTTGGGTAGAAACAGAAGATTCTATAACTCGTAAGCTAGTTTGTATTGTTGGGTATGATATGAAACAACTTTGGAGAAAGGCGGTGAAACCAGGTATGGTACAATGGAGGGAAAGTGATGAAGATTATACATGTGAGACGGAGGAGAGCATAAGGACTAGGTGTTCGGAGCTCTTTGAATGGTAAGCCCCATTGTTTATCATATCAACTTTCACCATTGTATATTGTATTAGATAGGTTAGTATTCCACATACTAGGATAGAGCACCTGTACTATTGATTGCATGGGTACTTGTTTGATATGTGTGATGGCTATTTATGATCATAGGCGTGCAGGATAGTTATGGCTGCTTATACTTTTGATTGTTAGGTGATTTTAAGGGCGAAATTCCTAAGGTGGTAGGGAAACGTAACGACTTGTATTTTACGTATCGAAGTATCATAAAATATTTCTATTTTATTCGTATGAGGTCGTATGATTCTATAATTTTGGGATATGACTCTTAAGGACATTTTACACACTTGTGAATTTTCCCGAATTTACATAAGACCATTTTGACCCTGAAAACCTTGTTTGGTCTCTAACTTTTGATAGGAGTAAAATTATGTTCTCAAACCGGTTCCTTCGCTTCTAGATGATGATTTCCCTTTTCGTAGAGTGGTAATAATAGAAATACGGATTTATGAATAGGAAGATATACCCGTTTTAATTTGTAAAAGACTTTAGCCAAAATTAGTGTGTAATTAATTATGTCCATTAATCTAATTGGAGAACCACTATAAATAGAGGGCTAGAGAGTCAAATTAAAAATTTTCATTCTCATTTCAAATCTGGTCTAAACCCTAATTATCCCTAAATTCATCCTATTTCATCCAAATTTCTCTGTAAATCAAACTGGATTATTGATTAACGATTAGATCATCAGTTAGAGGATAAAGATCATCAAGTTGCTTGATTTGGTGTACTTTTATTTGTTGTTCAGATTAGATCTACACATAAATTGATTTGGTAATCGGTGAGTGGTTTATGCCTTCTCACTATACTATGCATGTTTACATGGTAGAATTATAGAATTTAACCTATTTTTAATTAATTTTTGGCCATAAAACCTTTTCTAACTCTAAGTAGATGTTAGCCCATGCATATGATATAGACTGATTAGAAATCACCTTGGTTTATGTTTATACATTCATGCTATATGTAGATCTATGTTATATTCTATGTTTGTATGATGTGATTTGATTTTTTGTTTGTTAGTGTTTTGGATGTTTAGAAAGATAGATAGGAGAATTGGGAATATCAGAGGCAAAGATGATTATAATTAGATGAAGCTTGGAAGGGAGGCTATGGAGTATAGGAAGAGCATAGGATTTAAGTCGTGAGCTTCAATTCATGCGGCAGACATGTTGGCCTCGACATGAAGAGCTCGACACCGACATGTTTAGGTTGGCCCTATTTGTCAGAAATTTCGAGAAGAGTGAGAGTAAAGCTGGTGGAGGTTGCCTAAGGTGGTGGATTGGTGATTGGCTAAGTGTTGCAGGCTATGCCGACTTGTTTCTAGAATGTGAAGTGGAGTGCTTTGAAGAGGAGACTTATTTCTATACCAAGATGTTTAGGATGGATAGGTCAGAGTTAAGGCATCAAGGCATGAGGTTCCAAAAGCAAGAAAGGAGTGGAAGAAAACTCAGTCATTAGTTGGCCAAGTACAGAGATCGACACCGACATGAAGAGGTCCGCACCAACTTTTTATGGCGAGTCCAATGGGAGTGGAACTTCTGGAGGAATACTGGGAGTCTTGTAAATCATACTGGAGGTGTTGGCTCGTTTGCATCAGGGTTGGACGATGATGTAACAACATAATGAAAAGATAGAATCTTAGGATGTTGGCTCGTGTTTGGAGTAGGTTTCGAAGATCCATGGCGGCTTGGTAATGTAGGGAGCTATAGGATCAGGGAATGTGGAACGGTTTCTCCTGAATAATGGAAACTAGATTGAGCAAGAAGGGCTCGAAATTCGAATAGAGCAAAGTGGGGCTCAAATTGATGTATGTGCTAAGGAATCGTTGATAGTCGGAGTATTTTCTTATGCATTCGAAGCATAGGTACTAGTGGGGACGCCCGTGGATTGGTATTGAGGATCCGAATACCCTAGACCACTGGCATTGGGTCTAGTCTCTGGCTTTAGGGCTATGAGACACCTATCAAGCTTTAGGCTGCATGATACGGGAGTACATAGAGAACCGGAGATTCCATTAGTCCCTATCAGTAAGGAGGCAATACAAGTTATCATATGTTCAAAGCATAAGGATGAGTGATAGCGAGTTTTGTTTGATGGATGCTATGGTTGCTTTTTGTTTATTTCCTTTAGTGAGCTATCAATCGGGGATATCATTGGGAGTAGGTATCGAAGATAGGGATATTTGGATATCCACTATGGTATCATGTATTATACCTTTATGATATAGTAGAGTAGCATATTATACTGTTATGTGTTAGCTCTTTGATTGTAGGAATATGTCAAGTATGGTTTGTATACTCTTGTTACTTACCATATTTACCTATAGAGTATTTTGAGATTTATTTACTGCTCACATCAGACTATTGTCCACTCGGGGTTTTTTGCTTTGCTTCTTATTATCTTGGGTACTCTTAAATAAGTAGAGTAGATAATAGGTCTAGGTGATGTAATGGCTATTCGAAGGATGAGCTGGATGGAGCTATCTCATATTATATACATACATGGAGTCTACACTTATTTCATTGTGCGGCACTGGGAAGCCTCAGTAGTGACTACTTACTATTTGTACTTGAGACAGTTGATAGGTTTGTTTCCGTTGTATAAACTCTACTATTGATGTAAAATGCTGTGGATATTATACTTCTGATGATGATTTTGTTCACATTGTTATTACCGTCTCTTCTGTTGTGCATGTCATATTACATTTTGTTTATGCGGCTGTGAGATACACGATAGGTTATATGTTGCATTTGTCATTCTAAACCCTGATGACCATCCTATATCGGTTGGGCATGAATGCAGCACACTATTTATACTCTATTGGTACCGATGGTATAGGGCGGTCATCACATTTGGTATCAGAGCTTTGGTTACATGATTAACATGAGTTGATACCGTGACCCAGTAGAGATAAGGAAAGAGTTATCGCCTTAGAAGGGATCTAGAGTGTATATATAAAAGAGAGTGCTTATTTGTTATATATTTTGGTTTCGAAAAATTATATAGTAATATATTGTCTAATATAAGTCGCATGAACATAAGCATCATAAATACAGTTTTCTTTATGACTGACTAATCGTTCTTGTTACAGATAAGAATGAGCCGACATACAAGGAATATTGTAAGATCTGCTTCAGGAGTTGAAGAGGGAGCAGGATCAGGAGTTGCTACCCCTGATTTCTAAGCTATGTTCAATGCTATAATGGCTGTAATGGTGAGGAATGCTCTGGATGTGGTGGTTGGAGGAGGTGCTCCAGTGCAAGTGCCTATGGCTGATTTCTCTAAATTGACCAAGGATTACTCTACCCTTGGAGGAAGGCGTTCCATGGGATGGAGTCAGCCATAGAAGTGCAAGATTGGTTGGATACTTGTAAGCGCATCTTTAGTGATATGGAGGCGGAAGATGCTATGAAGATAAAATTGGCTTCGAAACAACTTCATAGCCAAGGTATGAATCAGTGTAATGCTATCACTATTGCTACTCCAGAAGGCCTGCTTTCTTAGGATCAGTTATGAGGTTTGAAGAGAAGTTCATTCTGGTTGCTTAGAATTTGGTATTGTTTAGGAAATTCGCTGATCTCAAGCTAAAGAGATGACGTTTTCTGAATATGTGGCAGAATTTAATGCTTTGTCTAAGTATGGGATATCATTCATTGATACCCACTTGAGGAAAAATGAAAAAATCATCATAGGATTGGATGACTATCTAGGGATGCAGCTAGTGGGCCATATAGATGAGCCGTTTGAGAAGTTGGTAGAGGAGGCACCTCGCCATAAGAAGTTATACCCCAAAGCTAGGACTGTTATTTTTTCCGCCACTAAGAAGGAGGACCCAAAGCCTAGCAAGGCTATGAAGGCAAGAAGAAGTTTTAAAAAATATTATTAACATAGTTAAAATAATATTAACATAGCCAAAACATTCCATCCTTTGACCAGTTTGAATTTTAGAAAACATTATTAACACAGTTAAAATAGTTTAAAAAAAGTTTGAGAAATAAAATGGTTTATATAGTAAAATAGTTGGAAAAATTAAAATAGTTTGAATATTTAAAGAAAATAGATTTGAAATAGTTTATACTAAAATAATTTATTTAAAATAGTTTCCAAGCCAAACTGATTCAATTTCGAAATTTCCAATCCAAATCAATTTCCATTTCTATTTCTATTTACTCGACTCAATTTCGATTTTAAGTCGAATTTTAATTTCAGTTTATTTTAAATTACTATTCCCAATTAATTTCACTTCCAATTTCAAATTAGTTTAAAGTTCAATTCCCAAATTTAACCATTTCGATTTATATCAATTTCGAGTCCATTTCCAAAATATCGATTCAAAACACTTAATCAAATTTTCCTTCAATATCCAATTTAAAATCCAAATCTCTAAACATAATTCAAATTCGAGCTCAATTTAAAAATATCATTTTATATCATCTTTTCTTAGCAATATTCAAAGTTTGAATAAAAAGTCAACCTGTTAAAACAAATCAATTTCTAAAATTCACATCATATATCGATTACCACTTAAAAATCTCAACTTCGATCATTTAAACAATTTCGTTTACCAAATTTAAATTTCATCATTTCGAGCTCCGGTTTGATAAATAATTTTTTTGACCATAAATTCGATTTTTATTCCTTTAAAACAAAAATTTCAAAACAAAAATTTTAAAATCATTTAATTTAACCAATCCAGTGTTCGTATATAATTTTCTATCCTATGGCTAAGTGAATCAATTATTTCAATTTAAACTCAAGGATGGATATGTATCATTTCATTCCAAATAAATGCCATAAGTATATATCATTTCAAACTATTTTTTACTTTATTCGAAATAATTCAATTTACAGTTTTATATAATGTAAATAGTACAGGATTATAACAGGATATATATAAAATAAATAAACATCAATTATTTAAATATCAACCAAATTTCATCCATCACAATCAATCAATAATTAACAACAATTAACCAATTATCAATAAGTGTGAATTTTAATTATAATTTAATTCTAATTCAATTTAATTGTCAATTCAAATTCTAGCAATTAATTAAGGTGTTAATTTAAATATCATTAAGTTTATCAAACAACAGTCAATAAATTTAAAATATTTCACGATATAAATTTTTCTAATGTAAAATATAATAGTCAAACGTGAGCGTAAAATACACACCTTCTCTTTGAAACTGAAAATAATTTCAGCTTCAAATGATTTCCAGTTCCATTCCACGCCGAAGACGACTTGGATACGATCCCAGTGCAATTTCTTGCCCGAATCGGACCTCATACGAGCACAGTACGATCTTATTAATATACGATATAATTAAAATTTAATTAACTCAAATATGATAATTATAACCAATTATCTCACCTTATCACGACCGGTCTGCACTAAACCCCTTTCTTCCCGCTCACTAGAAAACCAGATCGGAAACCCATACACGATGCCAAAACGAACGCTGCTTCTCCCGTTGCTACATGCTCGAGCTCGTCTATCCACGTCATTTCCACTTCTAATCGATCGCGTGCGCACAAAAAACAAGCAGGAACCCCATATCAGCTATTGATGTCGTTCCCCTACCACGACCATCGACCTCCATCACTCCCTTCCCTCCGTACGTGCATACGCTTGACAGTTGCTCCTTCGTTCGCGACTTCATCTCGATTCACCTTTTTTTTCAAAACGCAATCGACCTCCATTGACACACATCGCTGTGCCCTAGGCTATGCACTACCACTACATCTAGTTGTCGTATCCCTAGCCGTCTACGTTTGTAAACTCCAGCTTACACTTGTCCCTCGCACAAAATCGAGTACGCCTATTTCTCCTTTTTTCGATCGACTGCTCGTTCTTTTTTTTATACGCGATAACGATTCGATTTTTTTAAAGAGGAAGCTATGATTCGATTTTAAAGGAAAAAGGGAAGACGAGATAAAAAGGAGTACAGCATAACAAAGGCACATGCTTTGACTTACAGATAGATATTATTATTTAAATTAGAAAAATCTAACTTAAGACGTCCAAATTTTCTCGAGCTCCAAACAAAGCGTGCTGCCTAACGTTCATAATGTTTTACCTCTATTCCGAACACAATGGAATAAGTTTTGAGGCCTATTTCGATCGTATGTGGAATATCTTTTCAAAATTAATTAATTAAATTAAATTCTGAAAATAAATTCTACGCGTTTCAAGCTCGCACGGCCGAACGACAAGTCTGGTCGCTACGAAACTTGAAATTCTACAATAATTCACTATTTTGAATCTGATGAAATTGATTACGTCGAAATCTGAGAGAGTGGTCAAAATGGCAATTTTTACTCGTAATTATAATATAAAATTTCCAAATTTCTAATTATTCACTCACATCCAAATTTATATGTTAAAAATGTTCATTCATACTTAACATAAAATTCAATTATCCAAATAATTTCCAATATTAAATTTAAAAACTTTAACTATCCAAAAACTTACATTAATAATCATTAAATATCCATTTCTAACTATTTTACCAAATAACCATCTTACATTCAAAAAAATTTAACTAGTTAAAAATACAGATCGTTACATACTCTCCCACTTAAAACTTTTCGTCCTCGAAAAGGCGTTAAGTACGGAATTTAATATACAATATACTTTCTCAAAATAATTAACTTATAAAACATAAGTATCTTATTTACAAACTATTATTATTCTTCACTACGCTATTCCGATATTGATTTTTCGGAAAATATAACTTATATAGAAAAACAAGTTATAAAAATTTTAAAATCCTAAAATTTTTGTAACTCCTGGATTTATGAAAATTTCGGCAGAGTCTCCCTTGCGCCGCTCGATTGAAAAAAATTACAATATCAATATATGTCAAAAATATACCAAAATGATATCAAATATACATCCTATATAAATGATAAGTCATCCTGAAAGGCAAAAATATAAAATCGTGGTATGTAATCCGAGATACGTACCTTATTAATAATAATACGAGTGCGTTCACTCGTATTAAGCAAGAAAAGAATATAAATCTACGTAAACGCCCCAATGGTCTACTTATGTACCTATCTCAACTTAAATTTACAATATTTGTTGCATATAATGGTATAGGAACATACATATAAGTCTAATACAATCATATAACATGGATTTTGAATCCACACAATAAATACAAGCATAAATACACAACATACAACAATCATATGCAATCAAAATAGTTTGCAACAAAACAAACCATCCAACCATCAATATCCATCCAATTAATCCAATTAATTCATAACCATGTTAATTTTCATTATCCAACGTCAATTTTTAATCATTTCTTTCATTTATGTAATAGTCCGCTTTTCCGTACCCCTTGAAGTGACACTAATCTCCATAGATTAACTCAAGATGAACAGAAATACGAACCATTAGGGTTTAAGAAAGAAGAAAAAGGTAGAAGAAGAGAGAAAGAATAGAAAATAGAGAGAAAAGAAAATAGCAGAACAACATCAGAATCTCACAATTCGCAGCAGAAAAACATATAATAGATAAATGAATAATCTTTAAACAAAGAACTATATCAGTTATTACATTACATTACATTACATCAGAGTGTACAACATCAAACAACAACAACAATGCAACGGAAAAAGAAGTACTATATACTAGTGAATACGCCAATGCCATCCATCTTGCCTCCAGCAACTCCTGAATTCCAGAATATCCTGACAAACCTTAACTCTTGACTGCCGTGTGGAAATTGGTGGGCACCCAGAGTTTAGGAAGGAAAACAATAAACTTCGAGTCAGTCATGTGACTGGTGTGGGAACTCAAAACAGTTTATTTTCTTTAAAATCAAAATAGAGGAATATTTTTAAAGTCAATTCGCAATGCTTTTAAGAATGAGACTACCATAAGACCTCCCCCCACACACACAATGCAAACGCAGACTTAGAGGAGATTTCTTCTTATGTTAGTCAAAGATGCTTGATACGCATTAAAAGAAACATTTGCTATTATTACTAGTGCATAGTGTAGAAAACATTTCGAAAGTAGAATATAAATCTTAGCCAGCATAGATACCATTATATTATGCCTACTATAGCTACCATATTAGATGGCAGGTTCTACAACTAAAACCGTACAAGTCTCGTATTGTTTCTTTGGATTTCCAACGAATGGTCAGGCCAAGGAACTTCCCATTGCCACATGAGAACGCCTCTGGAAGGACGTCCCCGAGAACCAAACCAGATCTCTACTAACACAAGGCCGGGTTACCCCTAACTGGGTAACTACTGACACGAGTATGCCATCCCCCGGTCCTTTGGGACCTTTAACCGAGCGCTCGTCACCATCATCACACAATAAATAAAGTGTTTCAACATGAGTAAGCATCTGGGCTCCATACCATGATACCACCCTTTGCCAGAAGGAAATGCACATACCCTAAAAGGAGCTACCCCTCATAACCTTGCCGCATCTTTCCTGTTTTGACCATTCCGGGGTGTGAGGCTCGACGAAGTCACGTCCACAAAAACACGCTTTATACAAAAGTTGTGCTTTGGGTCAACAAATGATCATAGAAATGATCACCAAGATAGACGATCAAACAAATGATCCTACCATAAATAATCAACACAATGATCATTTCACAGCAACACTCAGTATGTCACATTATCAAATTGGGAATATATTGCTGATAACCTTCAACTACATAACCTCTGAGCTCGTACGTCTCAGAGAAGGGTGTTAAGCTAAGAGAATAAATTCTCCGCCACCAACAGAAATATATTTGAAAGAAATCAGCTTTATATCTCAATTTGTAATGTCAGACACACTATCCATACAAGTCTGTTCCGGGATCGAACAGAACCGAAGGCACTTACAAAGAAGTCCTTACAATCCGGATAATCTCTAATCACGTCCGGATTTCCCATCACATATGGAGATCTCTATACCGGGGATCAGCCAGTGCAGAGACAATCAACAAGAAACCCTTTCGTTTTCGAAGATATCCGGTCTTCAACACCGATCTTCAAATGCAATTCATAACGACGTATCACATATTCGGAATGGGTTATACGACCCCAAGGTCCTTTCCCGGTTAACCCGAATAGTGAGCGCTTCTTTTTAAAAAAAATAAGTGTGGCATTCAAATTCAAGCAAATCACAACAAATACCTATTCAAAGGTAAATATTGATAGTCGGTTATTGAACTATCAATGGATATGCACAACATCACCAGATTCCAAATAATTTTCCAAATTATTTATTTTCCAAAAATATCTTTACAAGATATATATTTTTCATTCTTCAAAAACAAATCAATATTTATTTTTAAACCCATTTTCCAAATTCCATTTATAAATTCCATATTGAATTTACATTTCCAAAATAACTATGAATATACGTTTTCAATTATTCATTTTCAATTTATCTTCAAAAAGATAAATTCTCTATATTCACTTAATATTGGAAAAACATTTCCATACTTATTTGTTTATAAGTAATTCACAAGTCTTTTTATTTTCTACACTTGGAAAATATTCAATATACTCTAATTGAAATTAAGTATATATTTCATTCTTTAAGGAAATCATTCTCTTAAACATATTTATTTGGGTCAAAACGAATGTTGCGTAAAGCATCGTTACGACAAACCAAAATCACTAGTATAGGGATTCGAAATTAAAATAGATATATAAATCCCAATACTATACAAAACATTTCCTTTCGGAAATCATCTATTATAACAACAGTGTTATAATCTACTATTTCCTTCTATTTCTCGAAAACATCTATTTCAACAATGAATGTTAAAATCTATGGTTTCGAATCTTAATACATTTAAAACATCGTTAGATCGTTTTAATTCTATTTAAATCATCACATTCAAAACCATTTCTTTAACATATTATTCACTATTCAAAAATGTGAATATACTTGTTAACAAATTTCATCATTTCTATTCCTTTTATTTTAAAGGATTATCCACTGTCTAAAACATGAATATAACACCACTAACAAGTTACAACAATTTACTTATCAAAATAAGTAGTTTGCTGATTTATAAAACAATGTTTATGAATTCCATTTCTATGTATTTTATAACAACTTCCTCTTATAAATTTCCTTTATTAACCTATTCGATTTATAACTCAATTATATACTGAAAGTCCATATTATAAGTTAAATGCTCATAATTTATTCATTTACAAAATCGTTCCTTCAAACTTCATAATTATAAATCTCAAACTTATAAGATTCATTTATTTATCCACATCTATTCCTTAAATAACTTTATAAATTTTATAAACCTACTGCTTATAAAATTCCATTTATAACTTCACCGTTTATAATTCTATAAATTTCATTCATTTACGAAATTCATTCACAATTTATTCTCATACTTATAAATGCTCGTTTTACAATTCCAATATTTTTAATTTATAAATATCAATTTATAAATCTTTTATATGGATCAATTTATATTATTCTTTTAAAACGTCTTTAAACTCCTTTATAATTTCATCATTTTGATTTATAAAATAATCAAATTTCATAAATCCTATATTTAAACTTTTTATAATAAATTCAGAAATCCAAATTTTTTACTATTTTATAAAATCATTAATCCCATATTTTCAAAAATCAACTTTTAACTGTATTTCTCAAAAATCATAATTTTTATAACAATAAGATTATAACGTTTATTTATTTAAGATGAATCAATTCAAAAAAATAATTTATAAACGTATACTTCCAAAAATCACTTTAGAAATCCCTTAAAAATCAAAATCGTTATTTTTAAACTTCAAAATTGGATTCGATGATGCAACACATCAAATAGTCAATCACGACTTTCAAACATCATATATCGATATGATAATCAATCAGATATCACAATATCTAAAATCAAATAAATATTTGTGAGGAATCCAGTTGGATCCCTCCAACCTGTTTCCCTGTATCCACAGACATTAGCACAATACCCATTCCACTTCGCGGTGGAATATCGCGGTATATGGAATTTTATAAAATATTATCCGCTTAATAGGCGGCGCGATAAGGTCTCATCCGCTATACAATGCGGGAAATCAATCAACTGCAATATATACATATGCCAATATATATATATATATATTGCTATATATATAATATAATACCAATTCCACTTCAAGGTGGAATATCGCGGTATATGTGTGTAATAAATAACCTCCGCTTACTAACGGCGTATAGGGTCTATTCACATCCAATATATATATATATATATATATATAGATATATAACAATCATCATTCAAGCATTCAATCAACACAACTGAACAATTTTAAATCTAACTATTTAAAATTTAAATAAATCCTTTAGAGTGAGAAGTTCTCACCTTTGCTTTTATTAGCAATCCATTTTCACTTCAGATTGTTTTCTTCACAATTCTAGACCTTGTAATCAATTATGATTTTTTATTAATATCTAAATCAATCAAACAATTGAAATTTCACTTGATAATTTTAAATTAACAATTTGGTTTTAAATGAATAATTTGATTTCAATCAATTTAAAAATTGTTCCCGATTTTTAAACCTTATATAACATTTATATAATTTATTAACATTCGAAGTAAATTGGACAATTCAAGTTGTCATTTTAAAATTTTATTAACTGACTATTTAATTCGAAGCATTCTTCCTTTTAAAATACCTTATAGTAACCGAACAAATTAAGTAAGTAAATTTGGATTAATAATTTTAATTAAACAGATTTCCTTTGATAAATTTACTTAACAAAATATTAATTCTAAAAATACATTTCCTTTAAATAATTTTATGTAATTTATAAATATTCAATATAAATCGAACTATTTGATTTACTATTTTAAAATTTTAATTCATCTAAAATTTTGTTCAATTTGAATGATTTAAATTTTAAACCAAAAATCAACTTCTAAACCAATTCCCTTTTAATAAATTTATTTACATTTGAATGATTGGACTACCAATTTTCATTTATAAATTTATTTCAACTAAATTTCCATTAATAAATAAATTCTAGGAATTAAAACAATTAAATGAGTTTATTAAACAATTGGATCTCAATAATACATATTTTTTAAGTTTAAGCTTTTAAGTGAAATATATATATCTTCCTTTTAAAACTTCATATATATATATATATATATTCCAAATATAATTTGCTGTTCACTGCATATTTTTTTTTTCAACCTACATTTATATAATTTAAATTAGATTTAAATTTGGAAATAAGTCGTTAACATACCTTACTGCAAAACATTTCAAAATTTCTAAATATCTTCAGTTTTAACTTAAATTTGATAATAAAATTTTACCTCACTGCAAACGACGTTGAACCCAGTATCGCGGCCACGCGAACGAAGCCCCAAAGCCCTAGCCACCTCCATCCTCTCGCGCGCCGCCGCCATGCCCTTCGAATCGCGCGAGCTACTTCCTTTATAAATCTCGGCTACAACAACTTGCCCTAGCTACGACGACCCCACAGTCGCCTCGACGTCGCTCGAACGCGAGCGACCCCCACCAGCAACACCTCGCGAGCGCGAGCTTCCCTAGGTCGCCGCTTGGATCTCCCCCCTTCTCCTAATTTTATTTTTGCCTGAAGAGGGGCTTTCGGCCATAAATTTTGAACATGAGTTGTTTGATTGAGAGGGAGAACGAGATGAAGGGAAAAGGAATGTCGCCATTTATTTGTTTACGTTTGTGAATTTTTTAGTTCGGCCATTATTTGCTTAGTTTTGAAGCTGAAGTTGATTTTGCTTTTGAATGAGAGTGAAGGGGGAGAGGAGTATTTAAAACGTGAAGGAGGAAGGCTTGCACGTCTTCGTATCGTGATTTTAGGCAAAAATCTAGGCGTGATGTTAGGGAAGAACGTGTTGTGTTTGACCAATTTAAATTTAAATTTAAATTGAATTCGTTGAAAATTTCAACGCGATTACTCACCGTGTGCTCACATATCAACTCAGAAAAATACGAAATTTGAAATCCGGCAATAATTCAATATTACGGACCCAATGGAACTGGTTTCGTCGAATTCCGAGACTGTGCCTCGGACGGCTATTTTTTAAATATCGATTCAAACGATATAATTTCAAAACTGAACAATTCACTTTCAAATTAAATTCTGAAGCTTCTATAATCTTCAATATTATCAATATAAATTTTACAAGCCTTTGAAATATTTTTAATTGGCTTAAAATTGAAGATTCAAATTTTTATTCAACTTTCAATAGATTAAACTCTATAATTTAATCGCCAAATTCAAAGTTATATTGAAAATTCAATCCAAACCATCATTCAAATATTTAAAATTAATTAAATATTTTCAAATCAAAACATTTTAAAATTTCTGGGTCGTTACAATCTTCCTCCCGTAAAAGAATTTCGTCCCGAAATTACAAGTTAAGAAGAATGCCCTTATCCCGTCTATCATTTTTCACAATCTAAATAGTTTTATCAACTTTCTAACCTAAATCTTTTTACTAGAGATTCACTATCATTTCAACTAGCTTCCCAACTTCAATTATAAGTTTCAAACATCATTGTTCTCCTAACAATTCAAATTTAAATTCAAATTCAAATTTTAAACTTTCAAAATTTCTCAAAATTTTTCTAACACCCTAAATTTTTGAAAAATTTCGTCAGCGTCTCCTTTGCGCGGCTAGCTCGGTACGACTACAAAATGGCACCACGGCCCCTCAGAATCAAAAAGAAAAGAGAAAGCCAAGTGGCTGGAGAAGAAAATCATCAAAATTCATACAGAAATTGAAATACGTACCTTTTTGTCGAGCAATTCAATTTTATCTTTGAAATCAAAATTTCAATTCCATTTCCTTTTTTATACACCTGTTTATCCTGCTAGTCATAATATCCAATTCCAACATTCAAACTATTTTGCTAATTCCATTACAAAATTTCCAATATATGCTTCTTATACATTTTTACTTCACTATTGAAGTTACACATTCATTCTCATTCAATTTTACATTTCAATTCAATTCACAATTTCAATTCCATTTCAATTCAATTCATAATTCTAAATATTGAATTCTAACGATTAACTTTCATTTACCAATTCATATTACTACTTTAAATTAGTTTATTTTACTAATTCTTTTCAATTAGTACATTCACTTATTCATTTTAAATTTCAATTTCCATATTCAATTCATCTCGAATTTACTTAATTACTAACAAAGGGAATTTCAATTTATTTCTTTTACTTACTGGAATTTATATACAAATTTATCTTCAAATTTAGCTCACGACTAAACTTTAATTTAACCAATTCAAATTCCAATTCATTAGTCCAAGAATTAATAATTTATCAAGTTAGTTTACTTGAATTCAATCCATTTTATTTCTTACTTAATTCCATAAATAATGATAATAATTTAATATTATTACTTCCTAACAACCATGCAACCATATAATATAATAATAGAAAATCATTTCTTCTCTATACAAAAATAGTTTTAGGCAAAATTATCTTATTTACCCGATTCAAAAACAATTTTATATTCACTAACAAATACGCGCTCATATCTATTATTACACTCAAACTCATTCTAGAGTACTGCTGACTCTATCTCTAATGAGTAACACCCAACAGAACCATGTTTGTCGCTTAACCATATGCTCTGATACCAAATGTAATAGTCCGCTTTTCCGTATCCCTTGAAGTGACACTAATCTCCATAGATTAACTCAAGATGAACGGAACCATTAGGGTTTAAGAAAGAAGAAAGAGGTAGAAGAAGAGAGAAAGAATAGAAAATAGAGAGAAAAGAAAATAGCAGAACAACATCAGAATCTCACAATTCGCAGCGGAACAACATATAATAGATAAATGAATAATCTTTAAACATAGAACTATATCAGTTATTACATTACATTACATCAGAGTGTACAACATCAAACAACAACAACAATGCAGCGGAAAAAGAAGTACTATATACTAGTGAATACGCCAATGCCATCCATCTTGCCTCCAGCAACTCCTGAATTCCAGAATATCCTGATAAACCTTAAATCTTGACTGCCCGTGTGGAAATTGGTGGGCACCCAGAGTTTAGGAAGGAAAACAATAAACTCCGAGTCAGTCATGTGACTGGTGTGGGAACTCAAAACAGTTTATTTTCTTTAAAATCAAAATAGAGGAATATTTTTAAAGTCAATTCGCAATGCTTTTAAGAATGAGACTACCATAAGACCTCCCGCCACACATGCAATGCAAACGCAGACTTGGAGGAGATTTCTTCTTATGTTAGTCAAAGATGCTTGATACGCATTAAAAGAAACATTTGCTATTATTACTAGTGCATAGTGTAGAAAAAATTTCGAAAGTAGAATATAAATCTTAGCCAGCATAGGTACCATTATATTATGCCTACTATAGCTACCATATTAGATGGCAGGTTCTACAACTAAAACCGTACAAGTCTCGTATTGTTTCTTTGGATTTCCAACGAATGGTCAGGCCAAGGAACTTCCCATTGCCACATGAGAACGCCTCTGGAAGGACGTCCCCGAGAACCAAACCGGATCTCTACCAACACAAGGCCGGGTTACCCCTAACTGGGTAACTACTGACACGAGTATGCCATCCCCCGGTCCTTTGGGACCTTTAACCGAGCGCTCGTCACCATCATCACACAATAAATAAAGTGTTTCAACATGAGTAAGCATCTGGGCTCCATACCATGATACCACCCTTTTCTAGAAGGAAATGCACATACCCTAAAGGGAGCTACCCCTCATAACCTTGCCGCGTCTTTCCTGTTTTGACCATTCCGGGGTGTGAGGCTCGACGAAGTCACGTCCACAAAAACACGCTTTATACAAAAGTTGTGCTTTCGGTCAACAAATGATCATAGAAATGATCACCAAGATAGACGATCAAACAAATGATCCTATCGCAAATAATCAACACAATGATCATTTCACAGCAACACTCAGTATGTCACATTACCAAATTGGGAATATATTGCTGATAACCTTCAACTACATAACCTCTGAGCTCGTACGTCTCAGAGAAGGGTGTTAAGCTAAGAGAATAAATTCTCCGCCACCAACAGAAATATATTTGAAAGAAATCGTTTTTATATCTCAATTTGTAATGTCAGACACACTATCCATACAAGTCTGTTCCGGGATCGAACAGAACCGAAGGCACTTACAAAGAAGTCCTTACAATCCGGATAATCTCTAATCACGTCCGGATTTCCCATCACATATGGAGATCTCTATACCGGGGATCAGCCAGTGCAGAGACAATCAACAAGAAACCCTTTCGTTTTCGAAGATATCCGGTCTTCAACACCGATCTTCAAATGCAATTCATAACGACGTATCACATATTCGGAATGGGTTATACGACCCCAAGGTCCTTTCCCGGTTAACCCGAATAGTGAGCGCTTCTTTTTTTTAAAAATAAGTGTGGCATTCAAATTCAAGCAAATCACAACAAATACCTATTCAAAGGTAAATATTGATAGTCGGTTATTGAACTATCAATGGATATGCACAACATCACCAGATTCCAAATAATTTTCCAAATTATTTATTTTCCAAAAATATCTTTACAAGATATATATTTTCCATTCTTCAAAAATAAATCAATATTTATTTTTAAACCCATTTTCCAAATTCCATTTATAAATTCCATGTTGAATTTACATTTCCAAAATAACTATGAATATACGTTTTCAATTATTCATTTTCAATTTATCATCAAAAAGATAAATTCTCTATATTCACTTAATATTGGAAAAACATTTACATACTTATTTATTTATAAGTAATTCACAAGTCTTTTTATTTTCTACACTTGGAAAATATTCAATATACTCTAATTGAAATTAAGTATATATTTCATTCTTTAAGGAAATCATTCTCTTAAACATATTTATTTGGGTCAAAATGAATGTTGCGTAAAACATCGTTACGACACCCCAAAATCACTAGTATATGGATTCGAAATTAAAATAGATATATAAATCCCAATACTATACAAAACATTTCCTTTCGGAAATCATCTATTATAACAACAGTGTTATAATCTACTATTTCCTTCTATTTCTCGAAAACATCTATTTCAACAATGAATGTTGAAATCTATGGTTTCGAATCTTAATACATTTAAAACATCGTTAGATCGTTTTAATTCTATTTAAATCATCACATTCAAAACCATTTCTTTAACATATTATTCACTATTCAAAAATGTGAATATACTTGTTAACAAATTTCATCATTTCTATTCCTTTTATTTTAAAGGATTATCCACTGTCTAAAACATGAATATAACTCCATTAACAAGTTACAACAATTTATTTATCAAAATAAGTAGTTTGCTGATTTATAAAACAATGTTTATGAATTCCATTTCTATTTATTTTATAACAACTTCCTCTTATAAATTTCCTTTATTAACCTATTCGATTTATAACTCAATTATATACCGAAAGTCCATATTATAAGTTAAATGCTTATAATTTATTCGTTTACAAAATCGTTCCTTCAAACTTCAAAATTATAAATCTCAAACTTATAAGATTCATTTATTTATCCACATCTATTCCTTAAATAACTTTATAAATTTTATAAACCTACTGCTTATAAAATTCCATTTATAACTTCACCGTTTATAATTCTATAAATTTCATTCATTTATGAAATTCATTCACAATTCATTCTCATACTTATAAAAGCTCGTTTTACAATTCCAATATTTTTAATTTATAAATATCAATTTATAAATCTTTTATATGGATCAATTTATATTATTCTTTTAAAACGTCTTTAAACTCCTTTATAATTTCATCATTTTGATTTATAAAATAATCAAATTTTATAAATCCTATATTTAAACTTTTTATAATAAATTCAGAAATCCAAATTTTTTACTATTTTATAAAATCATTAATCCCATATTTTCAAAAATAAACTTTTAACTGTATTTCTCAAAAATCATAATTTTTATAACACTAAAATTATAACGTTTATTTATTTAAGATGAATCAATTCAAAAAAATAATTTATAAACGTATACTTCCAAAAATCACTTTAGAAATCCCTTAAAAATCAAAATCGTTATTTTTAAACTTCAAAATTGGATCCGATGATGCAACACATCAAATAGTCAATCACGACTTTCAAACATCATATATCGATATGATAATCAATCAAATATCACAATATCTAAAATCAAATAAATATTTGTGAGGAATCCATTTGGATCCCTCCAACCTGTTTCCCCGCATCCACAGACATTAGCACAATACCCATTCCACTTCGCGATGGAATATCGCGGTATATGGGATTTTATAAAATATTATCCGCTTAATAGGCGGCGCAATAGGGTCTCATCCGCTATACAATGCGGGAAATCAATCAACTGCAATATATACATATGCCAATATATGTATTGCTATATATATAATATAATACCAATTCCACTTCAAGGTGGAATATCGCGGTATATGTGTGTAATAAATAACCCCCGCTTACTAACGGCGTATAGGGTCTATTCACATCCAATATATATATATATATATATATATATATATATATAATAATCATCATTCAATCATTCAATCAACACAACTAAACAATTTTAAATCTAACTATTTAAAATTTAAATAAATCCTTTAGAGTGAGAAGTTCTCACCTTTGCTTTTATTAGCAATCCATTTTCACTTCAGATTGTTTTCTTCACAATTCTAGACCTTGTAATCAATTATGATTTTTTATTAATATCTAAATCAATCAAACAATTGAAATTTCACTTGATAATTTTAAATTAACAATTTGGTTTTAAATGAATAATTTGATTTCAATCAATTTAAAAATTGTTCCCGATTTTTAAACCTTATATAACATTTATATAATTTATTAACATTCGAAGTAAATTGGACAATTCAAGTTGTCATTTTAAAATTTTATTAACTAACTATTTAATTCGAAGCATTCTTCCTTTTAAAATACCTTATAGTAACCGAACAAATTAAGTAAGTAAATTTGGATTAATAATTTTAATTAAACAGATTTCCTTTGATAAATTTACTTAACAAAATATTAATTCTAAAAATACATTTCCTTTAAATAATTTTATGTAATTTATAAATATTCAATATAAATCGAACTATTTGATTTACTATTTTAAAATTTTAATTCATCTAAAATTTTGTTCAATTTGAATGATTTAAATTTTAAACCAAAAATCAACTTTTAAACCAATTCCCTTTTAATAAATTTATTTACATTTGAATGATTGGACTACCAATTTTCATTTATAAATTTATTTCAACTAAATTTCCATTAATAAATAAATTCTAGTAATTAAAACAATTAAATGAGTTTATTAAACAATTGGATCTCAATAATACATATTTTTAAAGTTTAAGCTTTTAAGTGAAATATATATATCTTCCTTTTAAAACTTCATATATATATTCCAAATATAATTTGCTGTTCACTGCATATTTTTTTTTTCAACCTATATTTATATAATTTAAATTAGATTTAAATTTGGAAATAAGTCGTTAACATACCTTACTGCAAAACATTTCAAAATTTCTAAATAACTTCAGTTTTAACTTAAATTTGATAATAAAATTTTACCTCACTGCAAACGACGTTGAACCCAGTATCGCGGCCACGCGAACGAAGCCCCAAAGCCCTAGCCACCTCCATCCTCTCGCGCGCCGCCGCCATGCCCTTCGAATCGCGCGAGCTACTTCCTTTATAAATCTCGGCTACAATAACTTGCCCTAGCTACGACGACCCCACAGTCGCCTCGACGTTGCTCGAACGCGAGCGACCCCCACCAGCAACACCTCGCGAGCGCGAGCTTCCCTAGGTCGCCGCTTGTCGTGCCACGATCTCCCCCCTTCTCTTAATTTTTTTTTGCCTGAAGAGGGGCTTTCGGCCATAAATTTTGAACATGAGTTGTTTGATTGAGAGGGAGAACGAGATGAAGGGAAAAGGAATGTCGCCATTTATTTGTTTACGTTTGTGAATTTTTTAGTTCGGCCATTATTTGCCTAGTTTTGAAGCTGAAGTTGATTTTGCTTTTGAACGAGAGTGAAGGGGGAGAGGAGTATTTAAAACGTGAAGGAGGAAGGCTTGCACGTCTTCGTATCGTGATTTTAGGCAAAAATCTAGGCGTGATGTTAGGGAAGAACGTGTTGTGTTTGACCAATTTAAATTTAAATTTAAATTGAATTCGTTGAAAATTTAAACGCGTTTACTCACCGTGTGCTCACATATCAACTCAGAAAAATACGAAATTTGAAATCCGGAAATAATTCAATATTACAGACCCAATGGAACTGGTTTCATCGAATTCCGAGACTGTGCCTCGGACGGCTATTTTTTAAATATCGATTCAAACGATATAATTTCAAAACTAAACAATTCACTTTCAAATTAAATTCTGAAGCTTCTATAATCTTCAATATTATCAATATAAATTTTACAAGCCTTTGAAATATTTTTAATTGGCTTAAAATTGAAGATTCAAATTTTTATTCAACTTTCAATAGATTAAACTCTATAATTTAATCGCCAAATTCAAAGTTATATTGAAAATTCAATCCAAACCATCATTCAAATATTTAAAATTAATTAAATATTTTCAAATCAAAACATTTCAAAATTTCTGGGTCGTTACAATCTTCCCCCCTTAAAAGAATTTCGTCCCGAAATTACAAGTTAAGAAGAATGCCCTTATCCCGTCTATCATTTTTCACAATCTAAATAGTTTTATCAACTTTCTAACCTAAATCTTTTCACTAGAGATTCACTATCATTTCAACTAGCTTCCTAACTTCAATTATAAGTTTCAAACATCATTGTTCTCCTAACAATTCAAATTTAAATTCAAATTTTAAACTTTCAAAATTTCTCAAAATTTTTCTATCACCCTAAATTTTCGAAAAATTTCGCCAGCGTCTCCTTTGCGCGGCTAGCTCGGTACGACTACAAAATGGCACCGCGGCCCCTCAGAATCAAAAAGAAAAGAGAAAGCCAAGTGGCTGGAGAAGAAAATCATCAAATTTCATACAGAAATTGAAATACGTACCTTTTTGTCGAGCAATTCAATTTTATCTTTGAAATCAAAATTTCAATTCCATTTCCTTTTTTATACACATGTATATCCTGCTAGTCATAATATCCAATTCCAACATTCAAACTATTTTGCCAATTCCATTACAAAATTTCCAATACATGCTTCTTATACATTTTTACTTCACTATTGAAGTTACACATTCATTCTCATTCAATTTTACATTTCAATTCAATTCACAATTTCAATTCCATTTCAATTCAATTCATAATTCTAAATATTGAATTCTAACGATTAACTTTCATTTACTAATTCATATTACTACTTTAAATTAGTTTTATTTACTAATTCTTTTCAATTAGTACATTCACTTATTCATTTTAAATTTCAATTTCCATATTCAATTCATCTCGAATTTACTTAATTACTAACAAAGAGAATTTCAATTTATTTCTTTTACTTACTGGAATTTATATACAAATTTATCTTCAAATTTATCTTCAAATTTAGCTCACGACTAAACTTTAATTTAACCAATTCAAATTCCAATTCATTAGTCCAAGAATTAATAATTTATCAAGTTAGTTTACTTGAATTCAATCCATTTTATTTCTTACTTAATTCCATAAATAATGATAATAATTTAATATTATTACTTCCTAACAACCATGCAACCATATACTATAATAATAGAAAATCATTTCTTCTCTATACAAAAATAGTTTTAGGCAAAATTATCTTATTTACCCGATTCAAAAACAATTTTATATTCACTAACAAATACGCGCTCATATCTATTATTACACTCAAACTCATTCTAGAGTACTGCTGACTCTATCTCTAATGAGTAACACCCAACAGAACCATGTTTGTCGCTTAACCATATGCTCTGATACCAAATGTAATAGTCCGCTTTTCCGTATCCCTTGAAGTGACACTAATCTCCATAGATTAACTCAAGATGAACGGAAATACGAACCATTAGGGTTTAAGAAAGAAGAAAGAGGTAGAAGAAGAGAGAAAGAATAGAAAATAGAGAGAAAAGAAAATAGCAGAACAACATCAGAATCTCACAATTCGTAGCGGAACAACATATAATAGATAAATGAATAATCTTTAAACAAAGAACTATATCAGTTATTACATTACATTACATTACATCAGAGTGTACAACATCAAACAACAACAACAATGCAGCGGAAAAAGAAGTACTATATACTAGTGAATACGCCAATGCCATCCATCTTGCCTCCAGCAACTCCTGAATTCCAGAATATCCTGATAAACCTTAACTCTTGACTGCCCGTGTGGAAATTGGTGGGCATCCAGAGTTTAGGAAGGAAAACAATAAACTCCGAGTCAATCATGTGACAGGTGTGGGAACTCAAAATAGTTTATTTTCTTTAAAATCGAAATAGAGGAATATTTTTAAAGTCAATTCGCAATGCTTTTAAGAATGAGACTACCATAAGACCACCCGCCACACACACAATGCAAACGCAGGCTTGGAGGAGATTTCTTCTTATGTTAGTCAAAGATGCTTGATACGCATTAAAAGAAACATTTGCTATTATTACTAGTGCATAGTGTAGAAAACATTTCGAAAGTAGAATATAAATCTTAGCCAGCATAGGTACCATTATATTATGCCTACTATAGCTACCATATTAGATGGCAGGTTCTACAACTAAAACCGTACAAGTCTCGTATTGTTTCTTTGGATTTCCAACGAATGGTCAGGCCAAGGAACTTCCCATTGCCACATGAGAACGCCTCTGGAAGGACGTCCCCGAGAACCAAACCGGATCTCTACTAACACAAGACCGGGTTACCCCTAACTGGGTAACTACTGACACGAGTATGCCATCCCCCAGTCCTTTGGGACCTTTAACCGAGCGCTCGTCACCATCATCACACAATAAATAAAGTGTTTCAACATGAGTAAGCATCTGGGCTCCATACCATGATACCACCCTTTTCCAGAAGGAAATGCACATACCCTAAAGGGAGCTACCCCTCATAACCTTGCCGCATCTTTCCTGTTTTGACCATTCCGGGGTGTGAGGCTCGACGAAGTCACGTCCACAAAAACACGCTTTATACAAAAGTTGTGCTTTGGGTCAACAAATGATCATAGAAATGATCACCAAGATAGACGATCAAACAAATGATCCTACCATAAATAATCAACACAATGATCATTTCACAGCAACACTCAGTATGTCACATTATCAAATTGGGAATATATTGCTGATAACCTTCAACTACATAACCTCTGAGCTCGTACGTCTCAGAGAAGGGTGTTAAGCTAAGAGAATAAATTCTCCGCCACCAACAGAAATATATTTGAAAGAAATCAGCTTTATATCTCAATTTGTAATGTCAGACACACTATCCATACAAGTCTGTTCCGGGATCGAACAGAACCGAAGGCACTTATAAAGAAGTCCTTGCAATCCGGATAATCTCTAATCATGTCCGGATTTCCCATCACATATGGAGATCTCTATACCGGGGATCAGCCAGTGCAGAGACAATCAACAAGAAACCCTTTCGTTTTCGAAGATATCCGGTCTTCAACACCGATCTTCAAATGCAATTCATAACGACGTATCACATATTCGGAATGGGTTATACGACCCCAAGGTCCTTTCCCGGTTAACCCGAATAGTGAGCGCTTCTTTTTAAAAAAAATAAGTGTGGCATTCAAATTCAAGCAAATCACAACAAATACCTATTCAAAGGTAAATATTGATAGTCGGTTATTGAACTATCAATGGATATGCACAACATCACCAGATTCCAAATAATTTTTCAAATTATTTATTTTCCAAAAATATCTTTACAAGATATATATTTTTCATTCTTCAAAAACAAATCAATATTTATTTTTAAACCCATTTTCCAAATTCCATTTATAAATTCCATATTGAATTTACATTTCCAAAATAACTATGAATATACGTTTTCAATTATTCATTTTCAATTTATCTTCAAAAAGATAAATTCTCTATATTCACTTAATATTGGAAAAACATTTCCATACTTATTTATTGATAAGTAATTCACAAGTCTTTTTATTTTCTACACTTGGAAAATATTCAATATACTCTAATTGAAATTAAGTATATATTTCATTCTTTAAGGAAATCATTCTCTTAAACATATTTATTTGGGCCAAAACGAATGCTGCGTAAAACATCGTTACGACAACCCAAAATCACTAGTATAGGGATTCGAAATTAAAATAGATATATAAATCCCAATACTATACAAAACATTTCCTTTCGAAAATCATCTATTATAACAACAGTGTTATAATCTACTATTTCCTTCTATTTCTCGAAAACATCTATTTCAACAATGAATGTTGAAATCTATGGTTTCGAATCTTAATACATTTAAAACATCGTTAGATCGTTTTAATTCTATTTAAATCATCACATTCAAAACCATTTCTTTAACATATTATTCACTATTCAAAAATGTGAATATACTTGTTAACAAATTTCATCATTTCTATTCCTTTTATTTTAAAGGATTATCCACTGTCTAAAACATGAATATAACTCCATTAACAAGTTACAACAATTTATTTATCAAAATAAGTAGTTTGCTGATTTATAAAACAATGTTTATGAATTCCATTTCTATTTATTTTATAACAACTTCCTCTTATAAATTTCCTTTATTAACCTATTCGATTTATAACTCAATTATATACCGAAAGTCCATATTATGAGTTAAATGCTTATAATTTATTCGTTTACAAAATCGTTCCTTCAAACTTCAAAATTATAAATCTCAAACTTATAAGATTCATTTATTTATCCACATCTATTCCTTAAATAACTTTATAAATTTTATAAACCTACTGCTTATAAAATTCCATTTATAACTTCACCGTTTATAATTCTATAAATTTCATTCATTTATGAAATTCATTCATAATTCATTCTCATACTTATAAAAGTTCGTTTTACAATTCCAATATTTTTAATTTATAAATATCAATTTATAAATCTTTTATATGGATCAATTTATATTATTCTTTTAAAACGTCTTTAAACTCCTTTATAATTTCATCATTTTGATTTATAAAATAATCAAATTTTATAAATCCTATATTTAAACTTTTTATAATAAATTCAGAAATCCAAATTTTTTACTATTTTATAAAATCATTAATCCCATATTTTCAAAAATAAACTTTTAACTGTATTTCTCAAAAATCATAATTTTTATAACACTAAAATTATAACGTTTATTTATTTAAGATGAATCAATTCAAAAAAATAATTTATAAACGTATACTTCCAAAAATCACTTTAGAAATCCCTTAAAAATCAAAATCGTTATTTTAAACTTCAAAATTGGATCTGATGATGCAACACATCAAATAGTCAATCACGACTTTCAAACATCATATATCGATATGATAATCAATCAAATATCACAATATCTAAAATCAAATAAATATTTGTGAGGAATCCAGTTGGATCCCTCCAACTTGTTTCCCTGCATCCACAGACATTAGCACAATACCCATTCCACTTCGCGGTGGAATATCGCGGTATATGGGATTTTATAAAATATTATCCGCTTAATAGGCGGCGCAATAGGGTCTCATCCGCTATACAATGCGGGAAATCAATCAACTGCAATATATACATATGCCAATATATATATTGCTATATATATAATATAATACCAATTCCACTTCAAGGTGGAATATCGCGGTATATGTGTGTAATAAATAACCTCCGCTTACTAACGGCGTATAGGGTCTATTCACATCCAATATATATATATATATATATATATATATATATATATATATATATATAACAATCATCATTCAAGCATTCAATCAACACAACTAAACAATTTTAAATCTAACCATTTAAAATTTAAATAAATCCTTTAGAGTGAGAAGTTCTCACCTTTGCTTTTATTAGCAATCCATTTTCACTTCAGATTGTTTTCTTCACAATTCTAGACCTTGTAATCAATTATGATTTTTTGTTAATATCTAAATCAATCAAACAATTGAAATTTCACTTGATAATTTTTAATTAACAATTTGGTTTTAAATGAATAATTTGATTTCAATAAATTTAAAAATTGTTCCCGATTTTTAAACCTTATATAACATTTATATAATTTATTAACATTCGAAGTAAATTGGACAATTCAAGTTGTCATTTTAAAATTTTATTAACTAACTATTTAATTCGAAGCATTCTTCCTTTTAAAATACCTTATAGTAACCGAACAAATTAAGTAAGTAAATTTGGATTAATAATTTTAATTAAACAGATTTCCTTTGATAAATTTACTTAACAAAATATTAATTCTAAAAATACATTTCCTTTAAATAATTTTATGTAATTTATAAATATTCAATATAAATCGAACTATTTGATTTACTATTTTAAAATTTTAATTCATCTAAAATTTTGTTCAATTTGAATGATTTAAATTTTAAACCAAAAATCAACCTTTAAACCAATTCCCTTTTAATAAATTTATTTACATTTGAATGATTGGACTACCAATTTTCATTTATAAATTTATTTCAACTAAATTTCCATTAATAAATAAATTCTATTAATTAAAACAATTAAATGAGTTTATTAAACAATTGGATCTCAATAATACATATTTTTAAAGTTTAAGCTTTTAAGTGAAATATATATATATATATATATATATATATATATATATATATATCTTTCTTTTAAAACTTCATATATATATTCCAAATATAATTTGCTGTTCACTGCATATATATTTTTTGAACCTATATTTATATAATTTAAATTAGATTTAAATTTGGAAATAAGTCGTTAACATACCTTACTGCAAAACATTTCAAAATTTCTAGATAACTTCAGTTTTAACTTAAATTTGATAATAAAATTTTACCTCACTGCAAACGACGTTGAACCCAGTATCGCGGCCACGCGAACGAAGCCCCAAAGCCCTAGCCACCTCCATCCTCTCGCGCGCCGCCGCCATGCCCTTCGAATCGCGCGAGCTACTTCCTTTATAAATCCCGGCTACAACAACTTGCCCTAGCTACGACGACCCCACAGTCGCCTCGACGTCGCTCGAACGCGAGCGACCCCCACCAGCAACACCTCGCAAGCGCGAGCTTCTCTAGGTCGCCGCTTGTCGTGCCGCGATCTCCCCCCTTCTCCTAATTTTTTTTTGCCTGAAGAGGGGCTTTCGGCCATAAATTTTGAACATGAGTTATTTGATTGAGAGGGAGAACGAGATGAAGGGAAAAGGAATGTCGCCATTTATTTGTTTACGTTTGTGAATTTTTTAGTTCGGCCATTATTTGCTTAGTTTTGAAGCTGAAGTTGATTTTGCTTTTGAACGAGAGTGAAGGGGGAGAGGAGTATTTAAAACATGAAGGAGGAAGGCTTGCACGTATTCGTATCGTGATTTTAGGCAAAAATCTAGGCGTGATGTTAGGGAAGAACGTGTTGTGTTTGACCAATTTAAATTTAAATTTAAATTGAATTCGTTGAAAATTTCAACGCGTTTACTCACCGTGTGCTCACATATCAACTCAGAAAAATACGAAATTTGAAATCCGGCAATAATTCAATATTACAGACCCAATGGAACTGGTTTCGTCGAATTCCGAGAATGTGCCTCGGACGGCTATTTTTTAAATATCGATTCAAACGATATAATTTCAAAACTGAACAATTCACTTTCAAATTAAATTCTGAAGCTTCTATAATCTTCAATATTATCAATATAAATTTTACAAGCCTTTGAAATATTTTTAATTGGCTTAAAATTGAAGATTCAAATTTTTATTCAACTTTCAATAGATTAAACTCCATAATTTAATCGCCAAATTCAAAGTTGTATTGAAAATTCAATCCAAACCATCATTCAAATATTTAAAATTAATTAAATATTTTCAAATCAAAACATTTCAAAATTTCTTGGTCGTTACAATTTCTTAGTAACATCCACTTTATTAACATTTAAATTAATTCATTTCTCTTTATTTGTATTCAACCAACTTTTTTTTATATTGACGTTCAATTGATTTTTCATTCAATTTATTTAGTTCCAATTGATTTGCATCCACTTACTAACATTAATAAATTTACATTCTATTAATTTACACTCGTTTATAGTTACATCCGTTTTTCTTTCTTCACTTTCATTATTTCATTTCAATAATTCATATGATTAATTTCACTTAAGTAAATTAATTCCATACCATATTCAATATAATTTAAATTGATTTACATCCACTATTAATATTCGTTTCACTAATCATACAATGGATTTATTATCAATTCATTTGCTTTTAATTAATTTACATTCAAGTAATTTGGTTTCAATCCATTTTTTTATTCGGTCCACCAATATTCATTGCATTCACCTTTGATTGATTACAATTAAATGTATTTACTTTCAGTCGATTTTGTTTCAATTATTTACATTTGTTTCATCTGCTTTTAATTGATTTACATTCCATTGTTTTCTTTCAATTTATTAACATTCGTTACAAATTCATTATATTAAATTTTATTCAATTCAATTTGTGAAGTTTCAGTTGTTTCATTTATTATTATTATATAACCTATTTCAAATAAATTTATTAGTGAATCATTTATAAAATTATTCCACTTAACCTTGCTTAGGTGGAATTTGTGTTATTTCCACTTAGTATATCTTCCTTTTAATTATACTACCATCATTATAAATTAGCTAAGTTTCTTTTAAATATTTTATACAACAAAGCTAGCTTTTATTATTATTATTTCATATCTTAAGTTATTATTAATTCATCGATTCACTTCTTTTATTCAAATTCATATTATTTATTTACTAAAAAAATTATTTTACAACTCAATTCATATTAAAAATTATATATTTTCTTCCACGATCAATTAATTTAACCTCTCTTAAGTTAACTACTACTTATATAAAAAAATCAATAATTTATTCCATATTATATTAGTTAACATTCAATTTTTTTATTTAAATTACTCCACCTACAATCTATTTATTTATATCCAATTTAAATTAAATTCAGTTAACCGTATTTATTTTTTAATTACACTCATTTTTTTAAATTTAATTTCTTACACAATTCAAATTACATTTTATTTTATAATTCAAGTTGTATTCATTCTATTAATTCATACATAACCTAAGTGGAATTACTTCACTTTACTAATTTATCTAGGTCACTTAATATCCAATTCAATTTATTTAATATTTAGTTTAACTTCATTTCATTTTTAATCCATTACTCATTTTATTTAATTTTATTAAAGTTAAATTTCCTTATCATTTCCATTTTACAAATTTAAATTCGTTTTTAGCTTATTAATTCTCAAATCTATAAGTTATACAAATTAACTTCTTAAAATGTCATTTCGTTATTTTATCAATTTCATTCAAATGCAATTCATTTTTTTATTTAAGATTTCATGAGTTAAATATATTTTACTTCATTTCACTAACTCAGTTAATTTAACATTTCTTAAGTTAATCAATTTGTTTCATTTCTTGGATTCAAATTTATTTTATTGCTTTATCAAAATGTTTAACCAATTTAAATTTGGTTTTATTTTCCTATTCCAATTTATAATTTGCAAACTTGTTTCTCATCCATACCATTTTAAATTTTAAGTTCAAACAATTTCCATATATTTATTAAATCACATTTAGAATATATTTTTTTTCAATCAAAACTTGTTTTAATCGAAAATAAATTTCTTCTAGTAGCAATCTTCACTTATAAACTCAAAAATGAACACTGGCGATGCTGCATTCACCCCCAGAATTATTTTCAAGCGACCAAGCGAGTTTAATGCTTTTATTTCCTTCAAAAATCTTTTTTTAATATATTTTCGTCAAAATTCTTTTAAATAATATTAACATTAATTCTAAAGGCTTCAAAAACAATTTTGAAAAAAAAGGATTTTAAATTCTAAAATTCTCAATTTTTAAATCCTTCTATATATAAGCTATATTATAAATATACTTATACAAATTCCTTAACTTTTTATCAAAATATTCCATTAATTTACAACTGGTGATTTTATCCAATTCTTATTGTAATTATATTTCAATTTAATTTAATTATCATTGGCTTATAAAATAAAATTCATTAATTATTCGTTTTAATTTTAATTCAACCAATAATCATTGATAATTAAATATTATCATCGCCTAACAATAATTTCATTAAGAATTAACCTTATATATATAATATAGTTTAGCCAAAATTATTTTATTTACTCGATTTTTAAAACAATATTATGTCGACTTGCCTCGTTTAAGTGTTTAGAAATCCCTGTCGTTAACACGGCGTCCCGCAAATCGACCGAAATTCATAAACAACTCAATGGATAAATAAATACAATATAAATTTTTTTTATAACACTAACAAGTACGCTCTCTCATATTGATATACACTCAAACAGACTCATTTTAGGGTATTATACCCTATCGCTATTGAGTCAAACCCCACATAACCAAGATTATCGCTAAACCTGGCTCTGAGCCAACTATAACGATCCACATTTTGGAAGGTTCAAATAAAAAATAATCCACACATGTCCGACTTAAACAATCTAGAACGTAGATAATCAATGAGGTTAAATAAGAAAAATAAGAAGAGAAGAAGCAAACAAACATAGAATCTCACGGCGGAAATGAAAAAATATAATAATCAAATAAATAATTCATGATGTTGTTCACTATACATTTGATTATAATATATACACATTTATCTGAGTTATATATACACACCATGAATAAATAATCAATATAGTAGAATAACATGATGCAGGGGATAATAATAATAGTAATATACCAAAACACGGTCGTCGTCCTCCAGAGAATAGTCTTCAATACGTTGAAAAAATCAGAACTGACCCGAGCGTAATGAAGAGACAAAGCACTTGAGTCAGGACTAAAATACTCTTATGTAAGTCAAATCAATATCACAAAATATGAGTGCAATAACTTAAGAGCTAAGGATCCGTTAATCTATATATATATAATAGTATACGCTATAATAGATAATGTCTATCAGTAAAATAAATATCAAAGTAGCATTAAGGCTTTACATTGATCCACCTTAACATAATTGTACAGTTCTAAACCAAAATCGTAATAGGCTCATATAGGGATAAATATGACAAGGCATGTGAGGCAATGCCCAAGGTAGGATTGTACAAGTTTACCCTTTCTGGCTCATCGTAACCCATCCATGGCCGAACACGACGATCAAACCAACCGACAAAAGGTGCACCCATCAAATACGAAATCATAATAGTAATACGGGGGATCAACGTCACTAGAGGTAGCTAACCTCAATGGCCAAACATAGGCTTCTGTTTTAGTCATTTTAATTATGACACGAGTGTCAAGGCTATCCATCATCGTTCTCTTACTTCATTCCAGTAAATGTTCGCCAATTCAACCACGACATCATGGATATCATCCACCACGTATACGGCTGTCAAAGTGGTTCCAACATTGACAAAGAGTATGCCAATAAGATGCCTCGGTCTCTTTAACAACCAAACGTCATTTACACACCAGTTGGTATTTTTACATTTCGAAAGCAATTTGTATTTGACATCAAAATATCATATTCGCTTCGAAACCCATATTTTTACTTCAAATGTTAATTCAACTCAATATATCGATTTCACTTTGAAACTTGATTCGAATTACAGTTTTGTTATAATTAACTTTAACCCAATTAGCATTTAAATCCAAGATTTAAATATAAACGTTCCACATTTTGACCAGTTTGAATTTTAGAAAATAGTATTAACATAGTTAAAATAGTTTTGAAAAAAGTTTGAGATATAAAATGGTTTATATAGTAACATAGTTAGGAAAATCAAAAGAGTTTGAATATCTAAAGAAAATAGATTTGAAATAATTTATACTAAAGTAATTTATTTAAAATAGTTTCCAGGCTAAACTGATTCAATTCCAAAATTTCCAATCCAAATCAATTTTTGTTTACATTTCGATTTACTTGATTCAATTCCGATTTCAAGTCAAATTTTAATTTTAATTCCAAATTATTTTAAATTCTAATTCCAAGTTAATTTCACTTCCAAATTTCAAATCAATTTAAATTCCAATTTTCAAAATTTAACCATTTCGATTTATATCAATTCCGAGTAGATTTCCAAAATATCAATTCAAAACACTTAAATCAAATTTTCCTTCAATATCCAATTTAAAATCCAAATATTTAAATATAATTCAAATTCAAGCTCAATTTCAAAATATAGTTTTATATCACCTTTCTTAGCAATATTCAAAGTTGGAATAAAAAGTCAGTCTGTTAAAGTAATCAATTTCTAAAATTCACATCATATTTCGATTACCACTTAAAAATCTCAACTTCGATCATTTAAACAATTTCGTTTACCAAATTTAAATTTAATCATTTCGAGCTCTAGTTTGAAAAATAATTTGTTTACCATAAATTCGATTTTTTAAAACAAAAATTTCAAAATAATTTAATTTAACCAATCCGGTGTTCGTGTATAATTTTCTATCCTATGGCCGAGTGAATCAATTACTTAAATTCAAATTCAAGGATGGATATATATCATTTTAATCCAAATAAATGTCATAGATATATATCATTTCAACCTATTTCTTAATTTATTCGAAATAATTCAACTTACAGTTTTATATAATGTAAATAATATACAGGATGATAGTATGATATGTATAAAATAAATAAACATCCAATTATTCAAATATCAACCAATTTTCATCCATCACAATCAATCATCCAAACGATCAATAATTAATAAAAATTAACCAATTATCAATAATTGGGAATTTCACGTATAATTTAATTCTAATTCAATTTAACTGTCAATTCAAATTCTATCAATTAATTAAGATGTTAATTTAAATATCAATTAAATTTATCAAACAACAATCAATAAATTTAAATTATTTCACGATATAAATTTTCCCAATATAAAATATAATAGTCAAACATGAGCATAAAACACTCACCTTCTATTTGCAACTGAAAATAATTTCAGCTTCAAATGATTTCCAGTTCCACTCCACGTCGAAGACGTCTTGGATACGATCCCAGCGCAATTTCTCGCTCGAATCGAACCTCGTACGAGCACAACACGAACTTATTAATATATGACATAATTAAAGTATAATTAACTCAACTAAGATAATTATAACCAATTATCTCACTTAATCACGATCAGTCTGCACTAAACCCCTTTCTTCCCGCTCACTAGAAAACCAGATCGGAAACCTATACACGATGCCAAAACGAACGCTGCTTCTCCCTAGGCTACATGCTCAAGATCGCCTATCGACGTCAGTTCCACTTGCAATCGATCGCATGTGCACAAACAACGAGCAGAAACCCCATAGCAGCTATCGACATCGTTCCCATGCCGCAATCATCGACCTCCATCACTCCCTTCCCTCCGTGCATGCATACGCTTGATAGCTGCTCCTTCGTTCACGACTTCATCTTGATTGCCCTTTTTTTCAAAACGCAATCGACCTCCATTAACACCCATCGCTGTGCCCTAGCCCACGCGTCGCCAGTACATCCAATCGCCGCATCCCTAGCTGCCTGTGTCTGTGAACTCCAGCTTACACTTGTCCCTCGCACAAGATCGAGTACGCCTATTTCCTATTTTTCCGACGGCTGCTCGTTCTTTTTTTTATACACGATAACGATTCAATCTTTTTAAAGAGGAAGCTGTGATTTGATTTTAAAGGAAAAGGGGAAAATGAGAGAAAAAGGAGTGCGGCATAACAAAGGCACGTGCTTTGACTTATAGATAGATATTATTATTTAAATTAGAAAAGTCAAGCTTAAGACGTCCGAATTTTCTCAAGCTCCAAACGAAATGTGTCACATGTCGTTCATAATGTTTTACCACCATTTCGAACACAATGGAATTAGTTTCGAGGCCTAGTTCGGTCGTATATGGAAGATAGCTTTTCAAAATCAATTAATTAAAATAAATTCTGCGCGTTTCAAGCTCGCACGGCTGAATGACAAGTCCGATCGCTATGAAAATTGAAATCCTACAATAATTCACTATTTCGAATCAGATGAAACTTGTTTCGTCGAAATCTGAGAGAGTGGCCAAAATGGCCACTTTTACTCGTTAATTATAATGTAAAATTCCAAATTTCTAATTATTCCCTTACATCCAAATTTATATGCTAAAAATCTTCATTCATACTTAATACAGAATTCAATTATCCAAATAATTTCCAATATTAAATTTAAACACTTTAATTATCCAATAACTTACATTAATAATCCCTAAATATCCATTTCTAACCATTTTACCCAATAACCATCTTACACTCAAATTTTTTTAACTAGTTAAAAATACGGATCGTTACATCAATCATTATAGATCGATCCTAAACCCATTTGAGGTGGTCCACATGAGGTCCCTCATAAATAAGTATTACGTTTAGTCTCTTGGCTCACATAACTTGTCAACTCCTTGACCTAGGATAAGTAGGGTTTAATTCAATAACTCTTATCTAGTAATATTTTGTAGACTTTGTTTTAGATGAAATTAAACCTTATGTACTTACTATAAGTACACGTCCTTATAGAAAAAAGTTAACTCAACTTCATCATCATTAATCGTACTTTTTCCAACAAAGTTTGATTGCTCTTTATCGATACATCATTATATATCATAGGAAGGTGTGATCTTTTGAGGTTGAATCTTATTCATTTTAGATACATTCGAAACTCCTTTCTAATGAACCAGCTTATTCGATCAAATCGATTCGTTTTATTTTCTCTTACACGTCATGTTATTTACTTTTGTTTTATGTTCTATGAACTTACCATAAATATATTATATGTTTAACTAATATACATTTTCATGTTTGTGATAATTTACTGATTGATTTGATGAAGTATGTGGAACTGTTTTGGTACCATTTGGCATAAGATCGCATACATTTATTTGTATCAATCCTAAGTGTTCACCATCTCTTATGTTTCTCCTACTGAATGAGTGCTTTACCCTTATCCATTTGAGATACAATTCATCAGTACCATTTGATTCATAATCATGTGATTAAAGATTTATTTCTCAAAACCATGGATTAGTCTATAATACCAAAAAGTTATAAGATTTCAGATACTTCTATATTTCCTAATGCATCATTTTGTTATGAAACCATACACCATTTTTACAGTTTTATCTTAGAACAAATATTTATAATATTCATATTGAAATAGAACTATGTCTATTTTAGTTAATATTAGAAGAAGTTATTATTGCATAAATAATATTTAGTATGTTTGTGAAAATAATTTTTGGTAACTTGATGCATTCATTAAGAAGTGTTATATATGGTATGCTCCCACTATTTTTGTAATTACTATAATATCTAATGAAATATGAAGCTCTATTCAATTGCTTATCATGGAATTTTATTACAGTATAACAAGTTTACAGTCGAGAGTTTCAGATTAAAATTTGAACATATAGAAATAACATTCATAGAAAATAATTTTGTATATGAAAATATATTTGGGATAGAAATCACATTTCTCTTTTCGTATTAAGTATATTTTAGTATTGTATACAATTCTAATTTCTAATGTCTCTTCATGAAGGAGGACAACGTTCACTCACTTCATCTCAACTGTGCCTAAGTTACATCCGCTCTTGTACATTCTCTTTCCTTTAATATGGTTGACCCATTCAGAAGGAGATCCTTACTAAAAGACGGTAACGAAATCTTTACAAAAATACATTCAGCCATCTTTAACATTTTAGGGTATTGAATAAGTTGCAATATACGTAAGCTAATCAAACTGAAATCTAAGTGATCGAATTTCCCTTGTACCTCTTAGTTTAGTGCTACATCTAACACAATAAGATCCTTATTATAATCAATCATCTTGAATACATAATCCCTCACTATGGTTTACCTGCTTTCCTCGAATGAACTAATTTCATTGATATGACATACATTACGAATCACGACTTTTCACCTTATAACATTTATCCGTGATTGAATATGGATCAAATATCCATATTCCTATATTGCTTAAGATTTGAACATTCATAAAAGATAATATACAATCACGGACAAACAATTTCTTAAGTGACCAAGGTATGAATGTATTTAGTATTTGTTATTATTTCGCTCTTGCGTAGGTCTTGAAGTGACAACATGCCAAAAGATTTACTGGTAAGTGTATATATATTTCTTTTATCAATCTTGATTCACTTCATTTGTATATTATATTTGATAAGCATTTTATCTATTTATATTAGTTTCACAAATTTGTCAATGTAGATTATTTTAACTTTGCATAGCATATGTTCTTACAATATTCAAAAGGTTAAATGTTACCATTTGATTATTTTTAATAAGGATCCCATTAGATTTTTATATTTTTCAAAATCCTAAGAAAACATAGAAATCTTTCGAATCCTCTAGTGGGAGTTCAGATTCGCTTGCCTTTGGATTCTAACCTTGAGTTTACTCAAAAAATCATAGCCACGCAAGCAATGGATAACTCTTTATTGGTGTATCATGTGCAACTCCAAACCGATGGTCGTTGTGCTAATCTCAACCTCGACCTTAACTTAGCTCAACAAATCGAAAGAGATTATTCACTTGTACCCACCATTTTGCGATAGCTTAAGTATGATGCATATTCCTTGAGTTTGCTCAACAAATACACGCATATATCTTACCTCGTATAGTCAATATGATAATAGTGCTATGCATAACATCCCTAATTTGATTTTTCTCAATAACTAAAAAGTATGCAAGTATCTATTAATATTTAAATTGTAGAGGACAACTTATATATTAATGATTCCTAATCTTGAGTATATACACACACACATTAAGTGATATCGACTTAGGGAACAACGTACTTCTTATGAAATACCCTCATAATTCAAGTGTCAGACACGTATGCAATTATAGTATTCATATAAGACAGATATACTTATTCTTTAAAACTAAGGTAGGTTTCTTATAGTTCCACTTAAGTTTATGTGTTCATATTATATAACTTTAATTCATATCTAATAGTTCATAATTTAATTAATTTATATAATATTTTTATGTATATATTACATCAATCTTATTTAACTAAATTTAAATTATTTCAAAATTTCAAAAAATTATTTTGTTCATCTTAAACAATTTAAAATGAATTGCTAAAACATTTATAATTTTATATACATTTATCATTATATGCCTATATTGATGTATTAACTAACTATCAATTAATATATATTTATCAAATAAATATTCATTTGATCAAAACATTTTTAATTTAATTATTTCTTAATGAATTCCAAAGATTAATATTTTATATACCTTAAATAGTTAATGATATATATATGTATGTATATACATCAATATATATACATATATTGGTGTGTGTGTGTGTCGATGACCTTTTTTTTTTGCTTTTTTAATTAGTGTCCACCCCAACGCAATCCACAACCTCTGACCTATCCGTATCCGCTGACCCACCACTTACGTCCCTTTCCTTAGTAACCTTAACCCATCTTATCATACTCTTTCTTCTGCCACCCCTCCAACTGATCTTCCTGTCCACTCCATACCTGAGCTCTTTGCCACTGTACCACGCCTCCAACCAACCCTCCTACCAACTGCTACCATCACCGTTCCACTGCATATTCCCTAGCCCCACCTGACCCAACCAAAGCTCTTGACCGTACCATACCACCCGCGTCTGTCACCGCTACCTCACGGTCCTTCCTCTTTAAGGTTAAGCCATGAATGCAGGAATTTTCACCCCCACATGACTATGAGCTTGATTATACAATGAATCCTCTCCTTGTTCCAAAAGAAATTATTGTAGTAGGTATACACTACTGCTCCGAGCATCTTGTTGGATTCTTTCTCAAAAGAAAACTATCTTATACTGCTATCATCAATAAGTCGAATAGGGCATGGAAACTTAAAGATTCTAACAAGGTTAAATCTAATTCCAATAATTTCTTTTATAAATGTATTAGTGATGATGGAAAAAAGAAAGTCCTAGAGGTTGATCCTCTTTTTATAAAAGGAAAGATGTTCATTATAAAACCGTAGGAACCAACATTTGGCAGTATACACTCGACAATTAAAAAGGTTCCGATTTGGATAAATTTTCATAAAATACCCTTAATGGCATGGACACTTGTGGGAATTAATTGGATCTCTTTCCATGTTGGTAAATTAATATGCAATAACGAAGCAACTGAAAAGTTAACTATATACGAATATAGTAAATGTCTAGGAGAGATTGGACTAACTAAGGAGCTACCTGGATATATATACTATGGTAATGGAGATGAGTTCTCAATTGTTGAGTGATAGTGTGATTGGAAACCAGACAAATACACATATTGTAAGGCCTTTGGACACAAGACAGTGGAGCGTGTGATATCATCTACACAAAAACAGTAGCTCATTGAAAGTCATAATACACAAAAACTTTGGTTTGCCTTATACTTAGAATAACAAAGGCAAGACTGGACCGTGAACCTTCTGCAAATTGGACCATTCTATGTCAATATTGAACCCCGAAATCATTGGCCTAACCTACACATTAATATTCTTTCCCATATCCTTGTAGACCATAGCCCACTAACTCTTTCTCTCCATGGACATCCATTGAAAAGCAAAGCTCCTTTTATATTTTTTAACATTTGGACTAATCAAAATGATTTTCTATATATAGTTTTACAGGGCTGGAACTTACTAGTGTTTGGTAATCCAATGTACATCCTCTAAACAAGGCCGAAGAACACCAAAAACAAACTCAAAGAATGGACCAGAGGACGATTTGGGCAAGGAAATTGTAACAACCCATATTTTCATAACATTATTTAAGATATTTAGTTAAAATAAATAAAATATTGTGATGATTAATGGATTGAGATATGATTAAGCAAAGGGTAGCCTACCATGTTAAATATAAATCAAATGAGATAACATAAATTAATAAGTTAGGAAACGGGTAAGGGCAATATGAGAAATATGATAGGCTTATAACCTAAACTCTTAGGATATGAAACACATGTTCATTTCATTTATTCAAATTAAAACATCTAAGGACGACCACCATCATTATTCTCAAGAGAAGATGAAGCTAGGATTAAAGAGAAGGAAGATAATCAACTAATTCAACATCAAATCTCACATCTTTTAATCTCAAAGCTAAGGTAAATAATTACTACATTCCATTTTCCTATGGTTTTCGGTTTTAAAATTAGATCAGAAATGTTTCGCAATTATATGTTTTTGATGATTAAAGTTATATATAATCTTGTTGGTGAATTATGCATGTTCATGTTAGTTTTTATGATATGTTTGATATGAAAACCCTATTAAATGAGATCCAAATGCCTTGAAAATTTAAATATAGGTCAGAAATGATATTTTAGAGATGGGTTTGAATTTTCATAGTTTTCCAAGTTAATATGGATTTTATATTAATTTTCTAGTGAAAAAAATGATTTATTGGGTTATATATTATTTACGGCTAAAATAATGATTATTTGGGATTGGAATTTTTATATGTTGGAACACATATTAAAATAGATTTTTTGGAATTCTTCTAGTTTTTATTAAGTGTTTTGATGAATATATAAAATTATTTAAGGTATGTGAATTATGTTTTATATATTTAATTAAGGAGAAGGGGAATTTTATAAAATAAAATGATTATATAATTCTGAAAATAGTGGCAGCACTTTTCTAAAAATTATTTTTTAACCAATGAGAATTTGACAAACAAAGGTGGGTTAGTTGAAAATTTATCATTTTAAGTTTAAGACAAAGAAATCGTACTTTTAGCAAGTTTCAGCCTTTTACGGCATTAAACCTTCCAACCCGACCTTTCGACAAGGTCTAGAGGTTCATAGCTTTCGACAAGGTCAAACCAATGCACATGGTATCAAGTTACTTGGTACGTAATGAATTGGACAAGGTCGAAGGGTTCCTAGTCGAAAGGTTGATGGCCAAAGAAGTTGGAGTATGTTTGTTTTATAAACTAAAAGCTTCCACTTACCTGCTTTCGAAAAGGAGCTTTTGGCTTGGTTGCTTTCGACTAGGTGAAGTATTTTAAATAAAGGTTTTCAAAACCTTTCGACAAAGTCAAAAGGTTATTTCCATCTTGTTATTGTATTGTTTTGAAACCTTCCAACAAAGTTGAAAGGTTTACTTGTTTTAAAATAGCTGCTTCTTCATGCTTTCGAAAGAAATCTTTCGACTTAGATGACTTACCTTTAGTTTTCTAATTGAAGTATAACCCTAGCTTCGAAAGGAGTTGTTTTAAAGACTGAAGTGTATTGTTTAAAAGTTAAGTTTTAAAGCTTTCGAAGTAGAGCTTTCGACAAAGTCAAAGGGTTGCTTCCAATGAAGTCGAAAGGTTTTAAAAGTAAATTTTCCACTTGTTATAAATTGAACCCATTAAGTCTTCGAAAGAGTTATGTTTTAGAAGGTCTAATGCCTTTCAAAGGTATGCTTGTTGAATGATTTTGAAAGGGTTGTTTATCGAATGACTTCGAAAGGTTTGAGTTTAATGGTTTCGAAAGGTTTAAGGTCAATGGTTTTAAAAGGTTTGAGTTTAATAGTTTCGAAATGTTTTAGTTCAATGGTTTCGAAAGGTTAGAGACGGAAGGTTTTCCAAAGGTTTTCTAAGGCAATGTTTTGAAGCATTTTTAAAGTAGGATGTTTAAAGATCTATTGGCTTTGAAAGGGTCAAAAGCAAGTCTTTCGTAGGGGATACTTTCGAAGAGATTGGAAATTTATTTTCTTTTAACTTTATAAAATAAATATTATTTATCCTTAGGGATACCGGGTTGGGCTTAATAAGGTTCAACAATAGTTGGGTATCAATACTTATATGTTTTGACATTCATTGGGGGATATCAATGTAAATTATAATGAATATAACCTAAATTAGGGATACTAGTGGAAATAGGCCAACCATGAAGATAACAGCGGATAATTGGAATATAATCTAAATTAGGGATACTAAATGAAATGGATTACTCATGTGGATAGCATGAGATAAGTATATTCATGGGACGTTTGATGGATAGTCAACATCAAGTTAGAGATGGATAGTCTCCATATGATTGAAGAAGGATTCATAGTCATCCTAGGAAAACTATGATATGTTAATGGATAATCAACATCATGTGAGGGATGGATAGTCTCATATGTTTAATGTAGGGTCTATAGTTATCATAGGAAAACTATGTGATGCGGGATGGATAGTCCATATCAGCTTAAGTAAAATGAATATGTGATGGATAGTCCCTCTTTGAGGCAATTAGAATCTAATAGGGGATGGGGAAATCCTAATTAATTTCAAGTATACATATCATCCTAATGTTTTGAAGATGTATGTTTTAACCAGTTTTGTTGCAGGAAAAGGTTTGCGAAAGATGTGTTTTAAAAGGATGTTAGTGAGGGGAAACCCGTTCCGCTAAGCAACGTGGTCTCACTTAACATATTAAATCGGGTGTATAGTATTATTCATACTAGGCTTTATATCTGACTCGAAGTTTATGTTTTCCCCTTAAACTCTCGGGTGCTTAAAATTAATTTGGGTAGGCTGAGGGATTAAGGTCTTTTTTAGGTTTAGTAGGATGACAAATAAGGCTACCGGAGGCATGTAGGAGGCAAACAGATAGCTATTTAGGAGTTGCAGTTTTATGTTTTATTCTATTTCCACTATGTTTGTATTAAGTCTATTATGACTATATGAATCTAATCAACCAAGAGGGTATCTTCATATTTCGCTCTTGGCATCTTTTGTGTTAAGTATATTTTATCTGTGCATAATAATGTCTTGGTATATAAGTTGAATATGGAACATCTGTTTCAAATGTAATGATGTAAAAGTTGTTTTGAAATCTGTGTTTTGTATCATATTTAAATTCTTTTGATATTATAGATAAAATTAACCTAGCCGTATTTAGTCGTCGGGAGCTAATACTATAGATGTCTGTAGCATCCGTAGCGCTTAGTTTTGAGCCTCTAGATAGGGGATGCTACAACTTGGTATCAAATTTAACTAAAAAATTATTTTTGAACACATAACTCTTAGTAGTTAGAGTTAAGATCAGGGTATGGGGTAACGCTATAGTAACGTACTTGTATTTGTTGTATATAAGTATACACTATATCTCTGTATTCCTATCTTAGTTGGGCTATTCATCTATATCTCACAAGGCTTGAATACAGATATAGAAGGAAGAAGAGGTAGAGTTAATATTGAAGGAGAAAGCACCACCACTAATGGAAATGCCCGACCAATTGTTAAAAGAGGTCAAGGTCAGGCTCAAGCTGAAGGTGCTAGAAACCCGCCAGTAGATACAGGGATGGTTTAACGAACCAAAATTTTCGACCTCGAGAATCCGACACTAATATGTTCAACTATAGAAGTGCCGAGCAATCGAATGTCGGAAATCCTAGATTGTTAGGTTAAGAAGAAAAGAGGTAGAAGAAGAAACAGAAAACAAAAGACAGAGTCTTACATTTCGTAGCGGATCAGAATATAATATCACATAATAACATTTATACAAAGAAAGCTGTAATTGTCAATTTATAACAATACATCAGAGTTACAACTATTTATACATAAACTGGACAGTTGTACAACATATCCCAGACTACAAACAATACAACTCTACTACACAGTGGAAAACTCCATACGTTCCTGCCATCCAGCTCGCCTCTTGAGCTCCAGAACATCCTTATCTGAAAATATATAATACTCGGTCTGACATGAGCATTACATCAAAGTAACACCCGGGTCAGGCTAGAAACCAGCATGAGTAAACCCATAAAATTGGAAATGCTAAGCTATAAATCTTATTTGAATTTCCGGGGTAACTCATGCCTTCCTACGAGTTCTTGTCATATTAAAGTCAATCACAAATTATCAGATAATATATAAGAAATGTTACCCATTTTTAAAAGGTCATGTTACTAAATTTATTCCATTCCAGCCTATTTGATTTTAAACTCACATCTATAATGAACTATTGAAGGTTACAAATTGAAGTGGTTCCGGATATTACTAATACCCGACCTCGGTCTCTTCAAATCCAGTGTTATCTTTAATCCAAGTTGTTTAAGCGGATACAATTCAATTATAAATACATGGTATCATATTCATATAGCAAACCATTATCGATAGATAACCCACAATATCCCAAATCATATATCAGAAATAATTAGTCGAACCAAGGCATTCAATTTAACTTTATCATCTATAGGCAAGATTAATAGTCAAACAATTCTTAACTAACTTAATTTAATCACCTAATATAAATTAAATTTACTTTCTTTAATCCTGCTTAATTAACTTTAATTAATTATAAACCATTCCTTAAATTAATTCCATTGGTTAATTAACCTTAATTAATTTCATTGATTATTACCCTTAATTAATTATCCTTAAATTATTCGCCTAAATTTAATTATCCTTAATTAATCATCCTTGGTTTACTTCCCTTAATTAATTAATCTTTAGTTAATAATCAATCAATTAATTAATAAATCTTGATCATCCACACCTGAATTGATTTTAGGATAATTCATTTATCTTAATCACTTTCTCAATCATCACCAGAATTAAATAAACTTGGGATTAATTATCATTAACTTGTAAATTTACAAAAGTCCTTAAGTTTAATGATAAAATAGTTCATCCTCTTTAATTATTACTTAATTACATTATTAACTAAGCTTTAAATAGAATTAAGATTTAACTAAATCAAAGTTAAAAATAAGTTACATATCTTTAACTAAATCTCAAATGTCTTACCCGAGTAAAACCCATGTACTTCCACTTCCAAACCCGAGTCACCATCTCCCTTTCTTTTAATATATATATATATATATATATATATATATATATATATATATTCAAAAAAGACTTTGTTTTAAATTTTAACTATCGAAAATATTAACACTCACGCTCACCCGAAGAAAACCCCAAGACCAAACACAAAATTCCCGAGCACAACACGAGCCACTCGCGTTCTCTTCTACTTCGAGAGTCGAACAAAAGAATACTTCGAGAAAATCCCCAAGCCGACTCTTCTTCTCCACCCAATCAATCCCAGACACACAAAAGTGCACCGTGCACATATACGATCTCTCTGACCTCCAACGATCAACATCGTGACCCTCGACAAGTCAACGTCGACCTCGCCGACCTACTCGATCATCCAGATCGACGAATTTACCTACAAATCGAAATCGAACATCCTCTACAAAAAATGGAACTAAAACACGATCGATAAAACTCCTCGCCAACGACGAACTCCTTCACTAGAATTCACGTCTCTCCGACTAGAGCAACATCACAGACCCACGTGACGTTCCCACCCGTCGCGATCACCTCCGGCCTCCCTACGGCGACGAAATCGCCTTGATAAAACCATCGACCCAACCTGGAAATCGAACCCTAGTTTGACACTACCTGGCCACCATAGCCATTGATAAATCCTTTCTCTATTTTTCCAGAGATCCCTGCCTACTAGACTCTTCGAGAAACAAGCACGTCGACCATCCCTCCATCATTCGTCGGAATTCGACGAAATTGCCAAATCCGACCATCTCAATATATCTCACCATACACTTACCTAAAAATCATGATTTTTTTACCTAAGTTCATCACATTACACTACGTATCACATTATATAATCAAAAATTGAAATTAGCCTGATCGATTTCTAAACTATTTTTGATTTCCACTGTAATTTATAAATTTTTAAAGTAAGTGCTAAATATAAATTCTTGAATCCCTTTTTAGAATTGATATTGCATTGTTATAAACATTTTTCATTTAGGAACCAAAGCCTAAAAAATTGCATAAAAAAAATTGAAATTTGAGTTGTTCTTGAGTCTGTAGTTTATGAACAGAGTTAAATATATTAACACAAAGATATATTCACAAACATATAATGCAATTCAAACTATAATCCTATTTAAATCATCCATGAAATCCATACCTGCATCATATTACAATATTCACCCTTTTTAAGCTTTTAAAAGAAATATGTTTAATCACCTGTAGAAGATAACAAAGAAGCCTAGGAAGTTTTTAAAACCTGGAAACTTGATTTTCCTAAGTTTGATCTGAAAATGATTTTGCCTTGATTTGATCTGCTTTGTGTTTTTGAAATAAATTTGAACTAAGCTTGGTGATCTTTGAACTGCTTTTATTTTGTTTGCTGGTTTTTATTTTGATTTCTTTTCCTAGTTTGAAGACGTTAACAGGTTTTGATTTTTTCTTCTTAGTCTTAAAAATGGAAGATCTTTGAACTCAAAATCTCAAAGCCAGGTTTCTCTATATTCATTTGTAATTAATTCTAAAAGAAAATTTTAAATTTTGCCACTTGTAACACTAAGTTAACATTTGTCAATTTATGTGATTATTTCCTTACAAATGTTAATATGCAAGAATGAATTATTTAAAACTGTTTAAAACTTACCTTAAATATCTCTTATATTTTATATGTATTTATATTAATATGTATTATCTTCATATATATATAAAAAGTACGTAAATTTCAAATATAAAAGAAAGTGTATTTAAACCTTTGTTAAATCTTATTTTAGGCTATCATATTTTGAACTACTAAGTATTTATTTTTATTAATCTATGTTGATATCTTTTTATATAAATCATAATTAGTTCAACAATTTAAAAAGAAGGTGTAATAAACTCTTTTATTAAATCCTATTTTAATCTTTAAGCTATAATACTTTAATAATAAATAAATATAGATACTATTCTAAGTGTCAAAAATATAGAATTCAACTTTAAATACCTCTTGAAAATTATTAAAACATAACTTCCAATTCAATATATATACCTATATATTATATATTATGATTAAAAAATCGTTTTTATTAATTTTTAAAAGATAAATTTTGCCCAATTAAATAATTATAAAAGAAGATGATTAAACTAGTATTGTCAAACTTCAATAATTATATTAGGAGATTATCATTTAAATATTTATCCAAATATTTATAATTCAACTTCATTATATTTTCAAATTCATTTACATATGCAGATATCTTTTATTATCAACTGTTCAATTGAATAAACCAGTTAATTATTCAATTATCAGATGTTCAAAATACGGGTTATCACATTTCTCCCCCTTTGAATCTTTTCGTCCTCGAAAAGGAACGAAGCCAGAATTTATTTAATACCTATTATCAGATAAATTACCCCTACTTTTAATATAAACTCCTTTTCATTTAATTTTTTTTAAACACCTTAAAATCTACATAATATTACCAAAATAGTTTTTTTACAAAAATACTTTTATAACTCGATGTCTCCACAAGTCCATCCTCGTTCTCACAGAAATTCGTTCATACGTTGATTAGGCATAGGACTGAAAATCTATAAGTACTTAGCAGACCTGTTTTCAACACCTAGTGAAAATACTTGGGAAATGTAACGACCCGGAATTTGAGGCAATATCAATTTAATAATCTGCATTAATAATTTAATTCGTTCAATAATTTTCTTTGTAATTTTAATTTAAATTGGTTAATTTATTCTTTTTAAGGTTAATAAGTATTTAATCTGATAATTGTGATCAATATCTTTTTAACAATATAAAAATTGATAAGATTTATTTTTCAAGCTAATGAAATTTTATTCTGTTTATAATATATATATTTGATATATATTGTGAATAGAAATATCTTTTGCTTTAAATAAAGATTGAGTTTGCAAATTGTAATATATATGTAAGTATATGTTATAATTTGATATTGTTTTGAAATTTAATTTAATTTATGGATAATTTGTATACGTATGAAATTATAATTTAAAGCTTTGTTTAAAAATTAATGTCCTCCAAAAGTTAATTTAAAGATTTATTCATTTGTTTTAAAATATAAGTTTGTTATTTATTTTAAATATGATAGTTTAAAAAGAATTTAAACAAGCTTTGTTTTGTATCTTTTAAATTGCTTATTATAAAACGGTTATAAATATATGTATAAATGTTTTAGTTTTTTTTAAATACATGTATAAAAATATATTTATATTATAATTTGTCTTAGAATAATTTCTTTTAAAAGTAAATTTATGTGCATATGTAAATATCTATTAATTAAGTAATTTATATTTACATTTAAACTAAATAAAAATTTAATTAAAAATGCTAAAACATGTGTAAACATGTTAACACCTTTTAATAACACTAGTAAGTAAATTAAGATTTATAAGTGACAAGTGTCTTCCTTTAAATTTTGTTTTCTTTAAAATTTTTATTATCATAACATAATTCATTTAAACATAAGGGAATTTGTTTCTCTCCAATTTCCGATTCTTCTTCTTCTTCTCAAATTATTTTTCTTCCTTAATGAATTAAAGATCAAACCAGGAAATCTTTCTCAAACCTGAAATTAAAATCAAAAGAAAAATTAGAATCAGCAAAATCAAACCTACAACCAAAATCAAATTTGAAGTAAAACTAAATCTGCAAAGCAAAATTTAAGCTGCAACTCCAAGTCTTCTGCAAATCCAAATGAAGTTCAACATTTTATATCAACAATTTGTAGGCATGCATTCAGTATTTTTCAGATTTAAATTTCAAGGCCTGGGAAAAATAGTTTCTGCTCTCTGCTCTGCATATTAGAGGTGAGTAAATCTTTTAAAAACAGTTTAAAACTTGAGATTTAATTAAATGCATGTGGTTGAATTTGTGCGACAATATTGATTGAATATATTTTGGATATAAATGCATGCTTAATTATCTGTAGTGCCTGTATAAAAGTGTGCCTCTGTTATTTTACAGGTTTTAGATAAACTTGTAAATTCAATATCTTCCCTTGTATTAAATTTTAGACTCTGATTTCTAAAAGAGAAATGTGTATAACTAGGTGATGTTAATCATAAAATGAACTCGGGAAATTGTATTATGTTTTTATCTTAAAATTTTATAAAGTACAGTAAATATTCAAACATGGTTAAAATTCATTCGAGTCAAATCCAATATTTGGTTATAAAATCTGTTTTGTATAACAAAATGATGAATTTTGATGGAAATATCGTGATTTTTAGTTAGGGAATTCGTGAGTTATTTTGAATCTTTCGAGTTTGGGCGTATCGGCAATTTCTGATGATCTAGGACGAGTCGAGACTCGAGATTAGTTCTAGAGTTGGCTGGGTTGTCTATGAATGCAGGAAAAATGGCAAGGCATTTTTCCGATGACTGTGGTGTACGCGCTGAGGAGAATTAGGTTTCGGTAGTCGTTGTTCACTTGATGGTTCGCAGAGCGATGGTGGTGGCCATTAGTGACCGGAGTGAGTCGCGTTGGTGGAAATACAAGCTGGAGGGTTTGAAGAAGCTTCGGTGGTGATGGGAAGCGATTTCGTGGTATGTACGTCGGCAATGACAAAAATTCTGGCTATGGTGGTTGCTGCAGTGTGTTGTTTTTGCTCGTTTTTGATTCTTGAGTTTGTTGTTCAATCAAGGGACGTTTCCGAGTTTCGTGAGATCGTGTGGTCGTAGGGAAGTGTCGCTCCGTTCGTCGTTGGCCAGAGGGCCGGTGCACGTGCACCGTGTACGTTGGGACGGCAAGTTTGGCTATGAATTGAGTTTTGGGAGAAGAAAGGGGAATTCTCGTACGAAGCTCGTGTTTTTCCTGTATCTTCTCGAAGTGGTGGTAGATGAGTTTTGCTTCGGGGAAGGCTCGTGACGTTTGGCGGTTCGACTCGAGTTTTTTTTAGGTTGTATGCTTACCTGTTTAATTCTGTAAACAGATATTAGGATTTGCAAATTACACTTGTTGTTTGAATAAATGAAATCAATGCTTAAGTTTTTATAAGAGGAAGCAAATTTATAAAAGTTAAGCTTGTTCTATGAAGTAAATATTAATCAAACTTTAAAAAAAAGTATTAATTGAATTTATTTTCAAAATTTAAATTGCTAAGATGTTTTCTTTTGAAAATAATTAATTTAATTAAATTTTGAATTTTTAAAGAAGTGTTTTGAATTTTAATTCAAAAGAAATGTTTTCATTTAAAAATAGTAAATCAAAGTTTAAGAAATGTTTAAAAACTAAGTTTCAAATTTATTTTGAAAATGAATGAGTTTGAATTAGATGTTTAAAGTGTTTTAAATTTTAAAATTTGATTTCTAAATATCTTATTCTCAAATAAGGTTAAATTAATTGGATAATTAACTTAGGAATACTTATTTAATATGATTTGTTAATAAGTTAAGTTTGATTAAGATTTATGCTTTTCTTAATTTATTAAAGATTTTCTTTAATATTAGAAGTAAATTAATTAATTGTTTAATTAATTTTAAATAATTAGTTAATTATTTATTTAATTTTAAATAATCACTTAATTATATATTAATTAAGTGTAATTACTTAATGAAGTAACTAATGGTCAACTATTGAATGTAATTAAGAATGGAAATTACTTATGGAAATAATTAATAGGAAATTACTCATGGGAGTAATTAAATGGAAGTGATTAATGGATAATCACTTAATATTATCAATTGAGGAATTGATAAATATAATTGTATTAAAATTAATTAATTATTGAGTAATTAATTAATTAATTAATTAGGGATTGTTTAATAATGTGATTAATCATTTGTTAAGTAATTAATTAAGGGAGTAATTAAGAAGTTTTAATGAAGTAATTAGAGATAATTGCTTATTAAGTAATTAAGAGTTAATTACTTAATTATTTTAGTTAACTAATTAATGAGATTAATTAATTAATGAAATATGTTTAATTAAAGAGTAATCACTAAATGTAATTAACTAAAATGTAATTAATTAATAAGGAAATTAATTAAGGATTATTTGTTAATTTAAATTGATTAATAATTACTTAATGAAGTAATTAAAGATTAATTAATTAGATTAATTAGTCAAAGGTTAATATAATTAATTAAGAAGTTAATTAATTAAGATGGGTAATTACAAGTTGTTAATTACTAATTATGATTAATGAGTTGATTAATTACAAGTTAATTATTTCATTAAAGTGATTTAATAATTATTAGGAATCATTAATTAATATGATTAATGGTATTAATCAAGGTTGATTAATATAAGTGATTTTATTTAAGTGTGATTAATTAACTGTAATTAATTGAGGTTTAATACAATTAATTATAGTTAATTAATGGAAGTAAATGAATGATCATTAATTATTGTAACTAGTAATTGTAATTAAAGGTTAATTACTAAATATGGTTATGGATAATTACTTGAATGTAATTTAAGTATAATTAATCAAGGAAGATTAATTTAAAAAAAGATCATTAAGAGATGGTTAATTTATTTATTTGAAATAATTAAATGAAGAAGGATTTAAGGTTAATCCAATTGATTTTGAGTTGATCAACTCTGTTGATGGATGATTGATTGTTATTGACTAAGCGATGTTGGATGATTAACTGATATTGAATGGTTGATATTGGATGATGATATTGGGTGATTGATTGATACTGAATGTTTTTTTGGATATCTATGATATGTGATAAGCTGCCTTGTGAGATGAATGTTGATATGAATTATCTGTTGTGATAATGTGATTCATCTATCTGTTTATATTATCCTAAATATAAGTTAAACTGTTTAAACCTTAAGTGCAACTTGGACATTAAAATGGCGTTTGGTTTCGATGAAACTGGGATTGGGTTTCCATATTAGGGATCCGAAAACCACATCGATTCCAATTAAACGTTAGGTCGTGAATCCAAGTGGAGCAAGTGAAGACTCGAGGTGTAAGAACTATACGTCAGTATAACTCTGTGGGTGATTCCGTAATGAGTTGACGGAATAGTGCTTATAGGTTGAGATGGTGATATAGAGTGTAAGGGCTATGGTCGTTGACTCTGAGGGTGATTCCAAAATGAGTGCAACGAGATAGTGCCTTCTGTTTCGTTCGAACCCTGAACGAACTTGTATGGATTGAATGCTTTCAGCACATCGTCAGGTTGATGATGAGCATTCTAAGATAGATGTGTTCTATAAAGGTAATCATAGCCTCAAGCCTCATCAACCGGGAATAGCTAAAACAGGGGAGGTGCAGCAAGGCTTCGTGGGTAGCTCCCATTGGAGAGAAAGATTTTCCCCTGTCTAGAAGTCCCTTTTTATTCGGCTGTGTGGGCAGTTGGGTCGCGGCCAACTGCAGTGTTGTCTTGTTCGGGACTATCCAGTAAGGGATGGTTCCGGCCTTGTGTTGCAGGGGAGTTAGGGTGGCTCCTGGGTACGGTGATTTAGGTCACGTACTGTGATGGGCGGTACCCCAGTAGCCTTGCCATTGATGGAAACTCATTTTCCCTACGAGACCCTACGGTTTTGATTGTATTACCCACTTTTGTGGCTAGTAGCTAGAATTTAATCATGTAACAATTTCGGCTATTTCTTATTTACTTGAAAACCCTAGACACTATTATAATATCACTGGATTTCCTATCAAATGTTTTGGTTAGCGTAAGGTAAAAACTTTTCCAGGTTTATGTGTGGGAAGTTTTACGTGATACCTTTTCTTTTCAAAGGTTTTTCTAAAGTCAAGCAATTTTAAGCCATTTACTCACACCAAACCCCTGTCTGACCCGAGTGTTTATTTTCTGTTTTATTAAACTCTTGGGTACTCATATTATGTATGAGTAGTCAAGTGATCCAGTTTTGCTTAATGAATTCTGAAGGAGATATGGAGCAGGAGGCTTCCACGTATAGATATATTATGGTTCCGCTGTGTTGTTTGGTATCGGTTTCTGTTGTACTTAAGTTGTATAGCTAGACAGATGTTTATAACTGTCTAATATCTATTGTATAAGGTTGTATACTTTGATATAATCTGATACTATGTAATATTTTATGCGATATATTATATTTCATTCGTTCCGCTGTGAGTTCTCTGATGTTGTTGTCTTTCTTCTTTCTCTTTCTTTTCTTCTTCTACCCCTTTCTTTCTTCATAGATGATGCGATTTCCTGGAGATAGGAAGTCGGATCGTCTCAGCTGGTATCAGAGCATTAGGTTGAGTGAATACCTAGACTCTGGAGTGGTGTCTTTCTTGAGAGAGCGTACTTGTAATTTTTACATATAACTATATATCTTTATATATATATATACACCTACCTGATCTGTTGGGTTATCTGTTCGGATTTTCCAACATAAGTTTTAGAGGTAGATAGAGTAGTGGTGTGTGTGTGTAACACGGCTACCACTAATGGAAGAGGTTCATGTGTTGAGGTTGGAAGTATTTGTCAAGACTGTAGACCTAATACCGTCTCGAATAAGGTTTGTAGTTTGGAGTAAGGATTTCACTGATATCCGAAGGAAATCTTTTAAAGATTCGGAGTTTATATTTAAAGTGTAAGTTTGGATTTCGTTCGGGTGAGCGAATTTTTCTTGAGTTTGGATCTGTTGGTAGTGTAGAAGTAAGTAATGATATTTTGATAACTGTGTGGTGAGATGTAGTATCCATGGATATTTCAGAAGATGTTTTCTTTTGAAGCAGTTTAGTAGTAGTTGAGTAGCAGTTTTTACCTGCTGCAAGGAAGATTCGTCTATGTAGAAGTTATCTGGATCTGTAGCAAGGAAGTTGGCTATTTTGGAATATGAGACTAAGGTCTATAAGTTGCTTTGCTTTGACGTGGTCTCATTTGTCATTCCTTATGAAGAGCGAGATGTTGATGCTTGGTTTGGAGCCCGAATTTCTTGAGAGGATATCTGCCATCCCAAAGATCCGTTGTGTAGTTTGTTGATGGTTTTGGGTTTGGAGAAGCCTTTGGATTTGAAGTCTTTGGTTAGCTATGGTAGCAGTGCAACTCGAAGTGTTAGGTGTGCTGACGAGGTCTTTTGCCTTTGTAGTATCAACGAGGTAGAGTTTGGAAGCAGCAATATTGGTTTGTTTCTCCAATCATTCAGGACTCTTGGTGGTTCTTCTATCAGCAGCCGGACAGTAGGTGAAATTTTTCTTGAAGGGTTAACCTTATTTGGAAAAGCTTAAAGCTATTCTAATTGGTAAAGAGAGGACGGTTTCTTTGGAACCCGAACTAGGTTGGATCGCAAAAGTGACTTACGATTAATTTGGGAAATCTTTTATCTGAGGCTGAGGGTTCTCATGTGGAAGTAGGAGCTACTGAGGTAATCAGAAGTTTGTCTGCATCTGGAGTTGAGTTCCATATTGTTTTGGTTCCAGAAGCGATTTTGGTAGTTAGTCCGGTAATAGAAAGAGTTGGTGTAGCAGCTCAGAAATCTTTGGAATTTGCATAGGTCAGATCTAGCTTTAGAGTTGGATTTCTATTATAAGGTTGTGTGACCGAGTCGGTTGTGTCACTTAGATTTTATGGATTTGATGAACAAATTTTTCAAATATATTAGATAAGTTTGTATTCGTGTTCATCAACATTATTCTTATCTATTACAGAATCAGAGTTGCGCAACGGAAGCAAGGTAGCAGCTGTGGAAGGAAGGAAGCAAGTTCAGTTTGCTATTTCTTGAGAATAGAGCTTGTGTTCTGGATTTCGATGGATTTTGAAAGACTTTTCTGTTGAATAGGATCCAGAAACTGGATTGCTTTGGTCTAGTTGTTTCTAGAAGTATCAGCATAGGTTGAGCTGACCAGGAAGAAGTTTGGCAGCCCAGGATTGTCTGTTGAGTTATGCAGATATGAGATAAGGAGTTTGGAATTTGAAGTTGGAGACTTCATTTTTGCTAAGATTTCTCTGGTTGAGAGTATATTAATTGGGTTGGATTGGTTGGTTAGTGTTGTGGCATTTGAGATTTCTTATCTGTGTTCTGATAAGGTAAGATCTGTTGTCTATAAGATTGAATTGCCAGTATGGAAAGCTGGAATTCATTATATTTCATGTATCTCTAAGGAAGTACGTGTATGATTCATCGATTGGTTATTGAATCTGTAGTTCAGTTGGATTTGGAAGTTGAGCTGGACTTGAGTATAGTCCGATGTTTTGTTCAGATTAGTGGATCTGGAGATGAGAGGAGCTCTGGATTTTGGTAGTGTAGGTAGTTTGTTGGCCTTTGTAGAGCGAGCCTCCCGGTGATTTATACTTGGGAAACTCGAGATAGTATTAGAGATTTATTCTGATTTGTGTCAGAATAATTGGTTAGGTTTGTTTGTTTGATTGATTGCTATGGTTGATTAGTAACCGGTTGATAGGAATGCTTTGCTGTTTAAAATTAAAATCTTTGCTGGGTTATTAAATTACCTTTGCTTTTAAATTTCGGGGACGAAATTCTTTTAAGGGGGAGGATTGTAAGGACCCGGAATTTGAGGCAATATCAATTTAATAATCTGCATTAATAATTTAATTGGTTCGATAATTTTCTTTTCAAATTTTAATTTAAATTGGTTAATTTATTCTTTTTAAGGTTAATAAGTATTTAATCTGATAATTGTGATCAATACTTTTTAACAATATAAAAATTGATAAGATTTATTTTTCAAGCTAATGAAATTTTATTCTGTTTATAATATATATATATTTGATATATATTGTGAATAGAAATATCTTTTGTTTTAAATAAAGATTGAGTTTGCAAATTGTAATATATATGTAAGTATGTGTTATAATTTGATATTGTTTTGAAATTTAATTTAATCTATGAATAATTTGTATATGTATGAAATTATAATTTAAAGCTTTGTTAAAAATTAATATCCTTCAAAATTTAATTTAAAGATTTATTCATTTGTTTTAAAATATAAGTTTGTTATTTATTTTAAATATGATAGTTTAAAAAGAATTTAAACAAGCTTTGTTTTGTTTCTTTTAAATTGATTATTATAAAATGGTTATAAATGTATGTATAAATGTTTTAGTTTTTTTTTAAATACATGTATAAAAATATATTTACATTATAATTTGTTTTAGAATAATTTCTTTTAAAAGTAAATTTATGTACATATGTAAATATCTATTAATTAAGTAATTTATATTTACATTTAAACTAAATAAAAATTTAATTAAAAATGCTAAAACATGTGTAAACATGTTAACACCTTTTAATAACACTTGTAAGTAAATTAATATTTATAAGTGACAAGTGTCTTCCTTTAAATTTTATTTTCTTTAAAATTTTTATTATCATAACATAATTCATTTAAACATAAGGGAATTTGTTTCTCTCCAATTTCCAATTTTTCTTCTTCTTCTCAAATTATTTTTCTTCCTTGATGAATCAAAGATCAAACCAGGAAATCTTTCTCAAACCTGAAATTAAAATCAAAAGCAAAATTAGAATCAGCAAAATCAAACCTACAACCAAAATCAAATTTGAAGTAAAACTAAATCTGCAAAGCAAAATTTAAGCTGCAACTCCAAGTCTTCTGCAAATCCAAATGAAGTTCAACATTTTACATCAACAATTTGTAGGCATGCATTCAGTATTTTTCAGATTTAAATTTCAAGGCCTGGGAAAAACAGTTTCTGCTCTCTGCTCTGCATATTAGAGGTGAGTAAATCTTTTAAAAACAGTTGAAAACTTGAGATTTAATTAAATGCATGTGGTTGAATTTGTGTGACAATATTGATTGAATATATTTTAGATGTAAATGCATGCTTGATTATCTGTAGTGCCTGTGTAAAAGTGTGCCTCTGCTATTTTACAGATTTTAGATAAACTTGTAAATTCAATATCTTTCCTTGTATTAAATTTTAGACTCCGATTTCTAAAAGCGAAATGTGTATAACTAGGTGATGTTAAGCATAAAAATGAACTCGGGAAATTATATTATGTTTTTATCCTAAAATTTCATAAAGTACAGTAAATATTCAAACATGGTTAAAATTCATTCGAGTCAAATCCAATATTTGGTTACAAAATATGTTTTGTATAACAAAATGATGATTTTGATGGAAATATCGTGATTTAGTTAGGGAATTCGTGAGTTATTTTGAATCTTTCGAGTTTGGGCGTATCGGCAATTTCTGATGATCTAGGACGAGTTGAGACTCGAGATTAGTTCTAGAGTTGGCTGGGTTGTCGGTGAATGCAGGAAAAATGGCAAGGCATTTTTCCGGATGACTGTGGTGTTCACGCTGAGGAGAATTAGGGTTCGGTAGTCGTTGTTCACTTGATGGTTCGCAGAGCGATGGTGGTGGCCATTGGTGAGCGGAGTGAGTCGCGTTGGTGGAAATACGAACTGGAGGGTTTGAAGAAGCTTCGGTGGTAATGGGAAGCGATTTCGTGGTATGTGGCATCGGCAATGACGAAAATTCTGGCCATGGTGGTTAATGCAGTGTGTTGTTTTTGCTCGTTTTTGATTCTCGAGTTTGTTGTTCAATCTGGGGACGTTTTCGAGTTCCCGTGAGATCGTGTGGTCGTAGGGAAGTGTTGCTCCGTTCATCGTTGGCCAGAGGGCCGGTGCACATACACCATGCACGTTGGGATGGCAAGTTTGGCTGTGAATTGAGTTTTGGGAGAAGAAAGGGGAATTCTCGTATGAAGCTCGTGTTTTTCCTGTATCGTCTCGAAGTGGTGGTGGATGAGTTTTGCTTCGGGGAAGGCTCGTGAAGTTTGGGGGTTCGACTCGAGTTTTTTTAGGTTGTATGCTTACCTGTTTAATTCTGTAAACAGATATTAGGATTTGCAAATTACACTTTTTGTTTGAATAAATGAAATCAATGCTTAAGTTTTTATAAGAGGAAGCAAATTTATAAAAGTTAAGCTTGTTCTATGAAGTTAATATTAATCAAACTTTAAAAAAAGTATTAATTGAATTTATTTTCAAAATTTAAATTGTTAAGATGTTTTCTTTTGAAAATAATTAATTTAATTAAATTTTGAATTTTTAAAGAAGTGTTTTGAATTTTAATTCAAAAGAATTGTTTTCATTTTAAAATGTAAATCAAAGTTTAAGGAATTTTTAAAAAGTAAGTTTCAAATTTATATTGAAAATGAACGAGTTTAAGTAAGATTTTTAAAGTGTTTTAAATTTTAAATTTTGATTTCTAAATATCTTATTCTCAAATAAGGTTAAATTAATTTGATAATTAACTTAGGAATACTTATTTAATATGATTTGTTAATAACTTAAGTTTGATTAAGATTTATGCTTTTCTTAATTTATTAAAGATTTTCTTTAATATTAGAAGTAAATTAATTAATTGTTTAATTAATTTTAAATAATTAGTTAATTATTTATTTAATTTTAAATAGTCACTTAATTATATATTAATTAAGTGAAATTACTTAATGAAGTAATTAATGGTCAATTATTGAATGTAATTAAGAACGGAAATTACTTATGGAAGTAATTAATAGGAAATTACTCATGGGAGTACTTAAATGGAAGTGATTAATGGATAATCACTTAATATTATCAATTGAGGAATTGACAAATATAATTGTTTTAAAATTAATTGATTATTGAGTAATTAATTAATTGATGAATTAGGGATTGTTTAATAATGGGATTAATTACTTGTTAAGTAATTAATTCAGGGAGTAATTAAGAATTTTTAATGAAGTAATTGGAGATAATTACTTGTTAAGTAATTAAGAGTTAATTACTTAATTATTTTAGTTAATTAATTAATGAGATTAATTAATTAATGAAATGTGTTGAATTAAAGATTAATCACTAAATGTAATTAATTAAAATGTAATTAATTAATAAGGAAATTAATTAAGGATTATTTGTTAATTTAAATTGATTAATAATTACTTAATGAAGTAATTAAATATTAATTGATTAGATTAATTAGTCAAAGGTTAACATAATTAATTAAGAAGTTAATTAATTAAGATAAGTAATTACAAGTTGTTAATTACTAATTATGATTAATGAGTTGATTAATTACAAGTTAATTAATTCATTAAAGTGAATTAATAATTATTAGGAATCATTAATTAATATGATTAATGGTATTAATCAAGTTTGATTAATATAAGTGATTTTATTTAAGTGTGATTAATTAATTGTAATTAATTGAGGTTCAATGCAATCGATTATAGTTGCTTAATGGAAGTAAATGAATGATCATTAATTATTGTAATTAATTATAGTAATTAAAGGTTAATTACTAAATATGGTTATGAATAATTACTTGAATGTAATTTAAGTATAATTAATCAAGGAAGATTAATTTAAAAAAAGTTCATTAAGAGATGGTTAATTTATTTATTTGAAATAAATAAATGAAGAAGGATTTAAGGTTAATCCAATTGATTTAGAGTTGATCAATTCTGTTGATGAATGATTGATTGTTATTGATTAATCGATATTGGATGATTAATTGATATTGAATGGTTGATATTGGATGATGATATTGGGTGATTGATTGATACTGAATGTTTTTTTGGATATCTATGATATGTGATAAGCTGCCTTGTGAGATGAATGTTGATACGAATTATCTGTTGTGATAATGTGATTCATCTATCTGTTTATATCATCCTGAATATAAGTTAAACTGTTTAAACCCTTAAGTACAACTTGGACATTAAAATGGCGTTTGGTTTCGATGAGACCGGGATCGGGTTTCCATATTAGGGATCCGAAAACCACATCGATTCCAATTAAATGTTAGGTCGTGAATCCAAGTGGAGCAAGTGAAGACTCGAGGTGTAAGAACTATACGTCAGTATAACTCTGTGGGTGATTCCGTAATGAGTTGACGGAATAGTGCATATTAGAGGTGAGTAAATCTTTTAAAAACAGTTTAAAACTTGAGATTTAATTAAATGCATGTGGTTGAATTTGTGTGACAATATTGATGGAATATATTTTGGATGTAAATGCATGCTTGATTATCTGTAGTTCCCGTATAAAAGTGTGCCTCTGTTATTTTACAGGTTTTAGATAAACTTGTAAATTCGATATCTTCCCTTGTATTAAATTTTAGACTCTGATTTCTAAAAGAGAAATGTGTATAACTAGGTGATGCTAATCATAAAATGAACTCGGGAAACTATATTATGTTTTTCTCTTAAAATTTTATAAAGTACAGTAAATATTCAAACATGGTTAAAATTCATTCTAGTCAAATCCAATATTTGGTGATAAAATCTGTTTTGTATAACAAAATGATGAATTTTGATGGAAATATCGTGATTTTTAGTTAGGGAATTCGTGAGTTATTTTGAATCTTTCGAGTTTGGGCGTATCGGCAATTTCTGATGATCTAGGACGAGTCGAGACTCGAGATTAGTTCTAGAGTTGGCGGGATTGTTGATGAATGCAGGAAAAATGGCAAGGCATTTTTCCGATGACTGTGGTGTTCACGCTGAGGAGAATTAAGGTTCGGTAGTCGTTGTTCACTTGATGGTTCGCAGAGCGATGGTGGTGGCCATTAGTGACCAGAGTGAGTGGCGTTGGTGGAAATACGAGCTGGAGGGTTTGAAGAAGCTTCGGTGGTGATGGGAAGCAATTTTGTGGTATGTGGCATCGGAATGACGAAAATTCTGGCCATGGTGGTTGCTATAGTGTGTTGTTTTTGCTCGTTTTTGATTCTCGAGTTTGTTGTTCAATCTGGGGACGTTTCCGAGTTCGCGTGAGATCGTGTGGTCGTAGGGAAGTGTCGCTCCGTTCGTCGTTGGACAGAGGGCCGGTGCACGTGCACCGTGCACGTTGGGACGGCAAGTTTGGCCGTGAATTGAGTTTTGGAAGAAGAAAGGGGAATTCTCGTACGAAGCTCGTGTTTTTCCTGTATCGTCTCGAAGTGGTGGTAGATGAGTTTTGCTTCGGGGAAGGCTCGTGAAGTTTGGGGGTTCGACTCGAGTTTTTTTAGGTTGTATGCTTACCTGTTTAATTCTGTAAACAGATATTAGGATTTGCAAATTACACTTGTTGTTTGAATGAATGAAATCAATGCTTAAGTTTTTATAAGAGGAAGTAAATTTATAAAAGTTAAGCTTGTTCTATGAAGTAAATATTAATCAAACTTTAAAAAAAAGTATTAATTGAATTTATTTTCAAAATTTAATTTGTTAAGATGTTTTCTTTTGAAAATAATTAATTAAATTAAATTTTAAATTTTTAAAGAAGTGTTTTGAATTTTAATTCAAAAGAAATGTTTTCATTTTAAAATAGTAAATCAAAGTTTAAGAAATGTTTAAAAAATAAGTTTCAAATTTATATTGAAAATGAATGAGTTTGAATTAGATGTTTAAAATGTTTTAAATTTTGAAATTTGATTTCTAAATATCTTATTCTCAAATAAGGTTAAATTAATTGGATAATTAACTTAGGAATACTTATTTAATACGATTTGTTTATAAGTTAAGTTTGATTAAGATTTATGCTTTTCTTAATTCATTAAAGATTTTCATTAACATTAGAAGTAAATTAATTAATTGTTTAAATAATTTTAAATAATTAGTTAATTATTTATTTAATTTTAAATAATCACTTAATTATATATTAATTAAGTGTAATTACTTAATGAAGTAATTAATGGTCAATTATTGAATGTAACTAAGAATGGAAATTACTTATGGAAGTAATTAATAGGAAATTACTCATGGGAGTAATTAAATGGAAGTGATTAATGGATAATCACTTAATGTTATCAATTGAGGAATTGATAAATATAATTGTTTTAAAATTAATTAATTATTGAGGAATTAATTAATTAGTGAATTAGGGATTGTTTAATAATGGGATTAATTATTTGTTAAGTAATTAATTAAGGGAGTAATTAAGAATTTTTAATGAAGTAATTAGAGATAATTACTTGTTAAGTAATTAAGTGTTAATTACTTAATTATTTTAGTTAATTAATTAATGAGATTAATTAATTAATGAAATGTGTTTAATTAAAAACTAATCACTAAATGTAATTATTTAAAATTTAATTAATTAATAAGGAAATTAATTAAGGATTATTTGTTAATTTAAATTGATTAATAATTACTCAATGAAGTAATTAAAGATTAATTAATTAGATTAATTAGTCAAAGGTTAATATAATTAATAAGAAGTTAATTAATTAAGATAAGTAATTACAAGTTGTTAATTACAAATTATGATTAATGAGTTGATTAATTACAAGTTAATTATTTCATTAAAGTGAGTTAATAATTATTAGGATTCATTAATTAATATGATTAATGGTATTAATCAAAGTTGATTAATATAAGTGATTTTATTTAAGTGTGATTAATTAATTGTAATTAATTGAGGTTTAATGCAATTAATTATAGTTAATTAATGGAAGTAAATGAATGATCATTAATTATTGTAATTAATGATAGTAATTAGAGGTTAATTACTAAATATGGTTATGGATAATTACTTGAATGTAATTTAAGTATAATTAATCAAGGAAGATTAATATAAAAAAAGATCATTAAGAGATGGTTAATTTATTTATTTGAAATAAATAAATGAAGAAGGATTTAAGGTTAATCCAATTGATTTAGAGTTGATCAATTCTGTTGATGGATGATTGATTGTTATTGATTAATCGATATTGGATGATTAATTGATATTGAATGGTTGATATTGGATGATGATATTGGGTGATTGATTGATACTGATTTTTTTTTGGATATCTATGATATGTGATAAGCTGCCTTGTGAGATGAATGTTGATATGAATTATCTGTTGTGATAATGTGATTCATCTATCTGTTTATATTATCCTGAATATAAGTTAAACTGTTTAAACCCTTAAGTACAACTTGGACATTAAAATGGCATTTGGTTCCGATGAGACCGGGATCGGGTTTCCATATTAGGGATCCGAAAACCACATCGATTCTAATTAAACGTTAGGTCGTGAATCCAAGTGGAGCAAGTGAAGACTCGAGGTGTAAGAACTATATGTCAGTATAACTCTGTGGGTGATTCCGTAATGAGTTGACGGAATAGTGCTTATTGGTTCGAGATGGTGATATAGAGTGCAAGGGCTATTGTCGTTGACTCTGAGGGTGATTCCAAAATGAGTGTAACGAGGTAGTGCCTTCGGTTTCGTTCGAACCCGAAACGAACTTGTATGGATTGAATGCTTTCAGTACATCGTCAGGTGGACGATGAGCATTCTAAGATAGATGTGTTCTATAAAGGTAATCGTAGCCTCAAGCCTTATCAACCGGGAATGGCTAAAACAGGGGACGTGCAGCAAGGCTTCGTGGGTAGCTCCCATTCGAGAGCAAGATTTTCCCCTGTCTAGAAGTCCCTTTTTATTCGGCTGTGTGGGCGGTTGGGTCACGGCCAACTGCGGGGTTGTCTTGTTTGGGACTGTCCAGTAAGGGATTTTTCCGGCCTTGTGTTGCAGGGGAGTTAGCGTGGCTCCTTGGTACGGTGATCTAGGCTACGTACTGTGATAGGCGGTACCCCAGTAGCCCTGCCATTGATGGAAACCCATTTTCCCTACGAGACCTTACGGTTTTGATTGTATAACCCACTTTTGTGGCTAGTAGCTGGAATTTAATCATGTAACAATTTCGGCTATTTCTTATTTACTTGAAAACCCTAGACACTATTATAATATCATTGGATTTCCTATCAAATGTTTTGGTTAGCGTAAGGTAAAAACTTTTCCATGTTTATGTGTGGGAAGTCTTATGCGATACCTTTTCTTTTCAAAGGTTTTTCGAAAGTTAAGCAATTTTAAGCCGTTTACTCACATCATACCCCTGTCTGACGCGAGTGTTTATTTTCTGTTTTATTATACTCTTGGGTACTCATATTATGTATGAGCAGTCAAGTGATCCAGCTTTGCTTGACGAATTCTGGAGGAGATATGGAGCAGGAGGCTTCCACGTATAGATATATTATGGTTCCGCTGTGTTGTTTGGTATTTGTTTCTGTTGTACTTGAGTTGTATAGGTAGACAGATGTTTATAACTGTCTAATATCTATTGTATAAGGTTGTGTAGTCTGATATAATATGATACTCAGTAATATTTTATGCGATATATTATATTTCATTCGTTCCACTGTGAGTTCTCTGATGTTGTTGTCTTTCTTCTTTCTCTTTCTCTTTCTTCTTCTATCCTTTTCTTTCTTCATAGATGATGCGATTTCCTGGAGATAGGAAGTCGGGTCGTCTCAGCTGGTATCAGAGCATTAGGTTGAGTGAATATCTAGGCTCTGGAGTTGTGTCTTTCTTGAGAGAGCGTACTTGTAATTTTTATATATAACTATATATCTTTTTATATATACCTACCTGATCTGTTGGGTTTTCTGTTCGGATTTTCCAACAAAAGTTTTAGAGATAGATAGAGTAGTGGTGTGTGTGTAACACGACTACTACTGATGGAAGAGGTCCATGTGTTGAGGTTGGATGTATTTGTCGAGACTATAGACCTAATACCGTCTCGAATAAGATTTGTAGAGATCTTTTAAAGATTTGGAGTTTATCTTTGAAGTGTAAGTTTGGAATTCGCTCAGGTGAGCGAATTTTTCTTGAGTTTGGATCTGTTGGTAGTGCAGAAGTAAGTAATGATATTTTGATAACTGCGTGGTGAGATGCAGTATCCATGGATATTTCAGAAGATGTTTTCTTTTGAAGCAGTTTAGTAGTAGTTGAGTAGCAGTTTTTACCTGCTGCAAGGAAGATTCGTCTGTGTAGAAGTTATCTGGATCTGTAGCAAGGAAGTTGGCTGTTTTGGAATATGAGACTAAAGTCTATAAGTTGCTTCGCTTTGACGTGGTCTCGTTTGTCATTCCTTATGAAGAGCGAGATGTTGATGCTTGGTTTGGAGCCTGAATTTCTTGAGAGGATATCTGCCATCCCAATGATCCATTGTGTTGTTTGTTGATGGTTTTGGGTTTGGAGAAGCCTTTGGATTAGAAGTCTTTGGTTAGTTGTGGTAGCAGTGCAACTCGAAGTGTTAGGTGTGCTGACGAGAAGGTCTTTTGCCTTTGCAGTATGAACGAGGTAAAGTTTGGAAGCAGTAGTATTGGTTTGTTTCTCTAGTGATTCAGGAATCTTGGTGGTTCTTCTATCAGCAGCCGGGCAGTTGGTGAAAGTTTTCTTGAAGGGTTAACCTTGTTTGAAAAAGCTTAAAGCTGTTCTAATTGGTAAAGAGAGGACGGTTTCTTTGGAATCCGAACTAGGTTGGATCGCAAAAGTGACTTGCGATTAATTTGGGAATTTTCTTTGGGAAATCTTTTGTCTGGGGCTGAGGGTTCTCATGTGGAAGTAGGAGCTACTGAGGTAATCAGAAGTTCGTCTGCATCTGGAGTTGAGTTCCATATTGTTTTGGTTCCAGAAGCGATTTTGGTAGTTAGTCCGGTAATAGGAAGAGTTGGTGTAGCAGCTTAGAAATCTTTGGAATTTGGATAGGTCTGATCTAGCTTTAGAGTTGGATTTCTGTTATAAGGTTGTGTGACCGAGTCGGTTGTGTCACTCGGATTTTATGTATTTGATGAACAAAGTTTTCAGATATATTAGATAAGTTTGTATTCGTGTTCATCAACATTATTCTTATCTATTTCAGAATCAGAGTTGCGCAGCGGAAGCAAGGTAGCAGCTGTGGAAGGAAGGAAGCAAGTTCAGTTTGCTATTTCTTGAGAAGTAGAGCTTGTGTTCTGGATTTCGATGGATTTTGAAAGACTTTTCTGTTGAATAGGATCCAGAAACTGGATTGCTTTGGTCTAGTTGTTTCTAGAAGTATCAGCATAGGTTGAGCTGATCAGGAAGAAGTTTGGCAGCCTAGGATTGTCTGTTGAGTTATGCAGATATGAGATAAGGAGTTTGGAATTCGAAGTTGGAGACTTCATTTTTGTTAAGATTTCTCTGGTTGAGAGAATAGTAATCGGGTTGGAATGTTTGGTTAGTGCTGTGGCATTTGAGATTTCTTATCTGTGTTCTGATAAGATAAGATCTGTTGTCTATAAGATTGAATTGCCAGTTTGGAAGCTGGAGTTCATTATATTTCACGTATCTCTGAGGGAGTACATGTATGATTCATCGATTGGTTGTTGAATCCGTAGTTCAGTTGGATTTGGAAGTTGAGCTGGACTTGAGTCTAGTCTAATGTTTTGTTCAGATTGGTGAATCTGGAGATGAGAGGAGCTCTAGATTTTGGTGGTAGTTAGTTTGTTGGCCTTTGTAGTGCGAGCCTCCCGGTGATTTATACTTGGGAAACTCGAGATAGTAGTAGAGATTTATTCTGATTTGTGTCAGAATAATTGGTTAAGTTTGTTTGTTTGATTGATTGCTATGGTTGATTAGTAACCGGTTGATAGGAATGCTTTGCTGTTTAAAATTAAAATCTTTGCTGGGTTATTAAACTACCTTTGCTTTTAAATTTCGAGGACGAAATTCTTTTAAGGGCGGAGGATTGTAAGGACCCGGAATTTGAGGCAATATCAATTTAATAATATGCATTAATAATTTAATTGGTTCGATAATTTTCTTTTCAAATTTTAATTTAAATTGGTTAATTTATTCTTTTTAAGGTTAATAAGTATTTAATCTGATAATTGTGATCAATATCTTTTTAACAATATAAAAATTGATAAGATTTATTTTTCAAGCTAATGAAATTTTATTCTGTTTATAATATATATATATATTTGATATATATTGTGAATAGAAATATCTTTTGTTTTAAATAAAGATTGAGTTTGCAAATTGTAATATATATGTAAGTATGTGTTATAATTTGATATTGTTTTGAAATTTAATTTAATCTACGAATAATTTGTATATGTATGAAATTATAATTTAAAGCTTTGTTAAAAATTAATATCCTTCAAAATTTAATTTAAAGATTTATTCATTCGTTTTAAAATATAAGTTTGTTATTTATTTTAAATATGATAGTTTAAAAAGAATTTAAATAAGCTTTGTTTTGTTTCTTTTAAATTGCTTATTATAAAATGGTTATAAATGTATGTATAGATGTTTTAGTTTTATTTAAATACATGTATAAAAATATATTTATATTATAATTTGTTTTAGAATAATTTCTTTTAAAAGTAAATTTATGTACATATGTAAATATCTATTAATTAAGTAATTTATATTTACATTTAAACTAAATAAAAATTTAATTAAAAATGCTAAAACATGTGTAAACATGTTAACACCTTTTAATAACACTTGTAAGTAAATTAAGATTTATAAGTGACAAGTGTCTTCCTTTAAATTTTATTTTCTTTAAAAATTTTATTATCATAACATAATTCATTTAAACATAAGGTAATTTGTTTCTCTCCAATTTCCAATTTTTCTTCTTCTTCTCAAATTATTTTTCTTCCTTGATGAATTAAAGATCAAACCAGGAAATCTTTCTCAAACCTGAAATTAAAATCAAAAGCAAAATTAGAATCAGCAAAATCAAACCTGCAACCAAAATCAAATCTGAAGTAAAACTAAATTTGCAAAGAAAAATTTAAGGTGCAACTCCAAGTCTTCTGCAAGTCCAAATGAAGTTCAACATTTTACATCAACAATTTGTAGGCATGCATTCAGTATTTTTCAGATTTAAATTTCAAGGCCTGGGAAAAACAGTTTCTGTTCTCTGCTCTGCATATTAGAGGTGAGTAAATATTTTAAAAACAGTTGAAAACTTGAGATTTAATTAAATGCATGTGGTTGAATTTGTGTGACAATATTGATTGAATATATTTTAGATGTAAATGCATGCTTGATTATCTGTAGTGCCTGTATAAAAGTGTGCCTCTGTTATTTTACAGGTTTTAGATAAACTTGTAAATTCAATATCTTCCCTTGTATTAAATTTTAGACTCTGATTTCTAAAAGAGAAATGTGTATAACTAGGTGATGTTAATCATAAAAATGAACTCGGGAAATTATATTATGTTTTTATCTTAAAATTCTATAAAGTACAGTAAATATTCAAACATGGTTAAAATTCATTCGAGTCAAATCCAATATTTGGTTATAAAATATGTTTTGTATAACAAAATGATGATTTTGATGGAAATATCGTGATTTTTAGTTAGGGAATTCGTGAATTATTTGAATCTTTCGATTTTGGGCGTATCGGCAATTTCTGATGATCTAGGACGAGTCGAGACTCGAGATTAGTTCTAGAGTTGGCTGGGTTGTCGAAGAATGCAGGAAAAATGGCAAGGCATTTTTCCGATGACTGTGGTGTTCACGCTGAGGAGAATTAGGGTTCGGTAGTCGTTGTTCACTTGATGGTTCGCAGAGCGATGGTGGTGGCCATTGGTGAGCGGAGTGAGTCGCGTTGGTGGAAATATGAGCTGGAGGGTTGAAGAAGCTTCAGTGGTGATGGGAAGCGATTTCGTGGTATGTGGCATTGGCAATGACGAAAATTCTGGCCATGGTGGTTGCTGCAGTGTGTTGTTTTTGCTCGTTTTTGATTCTCGAGTTTGTTGTTCAATCTGGGGATGTTTTCGAGTTCGCGTGAGATCGTGTGGTCGTAGGGATGTGTTGCTCCGTTCATCGTTGGCCAGAGGGCCGGTTCACATGCACCGTGCCCGTTGGGACGGCAAGTTTGGCTGTGAATTGAGTTTTGGGAGAAGAAAGGGGAATTCTCGTACGAAGCTCGTGTTTTTCCTGTATCGTCTCGAAGTGGTGGTGGATGAGTTTTGCTTCGGGGAAGGCTCGTGAAGTTTGGGGGTTCGACTCGAGTTTTTTTTAGGTTGTATGCTTACCTGTTTAATTCTGTAAACAGATATTAGGATTTGCAAATTACACTTGTTGTTTGAAAAAAATGAAATCAATGCTTAAGTTTTTATAAGAGGAAGCAAATTTATAAAAGTTAAGCTTGTTCTATGAAGTAATATTAATCAAACTTTAAAAAAAGTATTAATTGAATTTATTTTCAAAATTTAAATTGTTAAGATGTTTTCTTTTGAAAATAATTAATTTAATTAAATTTTGAATTTTTAAAGAAGTGTTTTGAATTTTAATTCAAAAGAATTATTTTCATTTTGAAATGTAGATCAAAGTTTAAGAAATGTTTAAAAACTAAGTTTCAAATTTATATTGAAAATGAACGAGTTTGAGTTAGATGTTTAAAGTGTTTTAAATTTTAAAATTTGATTTCTAAATATCTTATTCTCAAATAAGGTTAAATTAATTTGATAATTAACTTAGGAATACTTATTTAATATGATTTGTTAATAAGTTAAGTTTGATTAAGATTTATGCTTTTCTTAATTTATTAAAGATTTTCTTTAATATTAGAAGTAAATTAATTAATTGTTTAATTAATTTTAAATAATTAGTTAATTATTTATTTAATTTTAAATAGTCACTTAATTATATATTAATTAAGTGTAATTACTTAATGAAGTAATTAATGGTCAATTATTGAATGTAATTAAGAACGGAAATTACTTATGAAAGTAATTAATAGGAAATTACTCATGGGAGTAATTAAATGGAAGTGATTAATGGATAATCACTTAATGTTATCAATTGAGGAATTGACAAATACAATTGTTTTAAAATTAATTAATTATTGAGTAATTAATTAATTGATGAATTAGGGATTGTTTAATCATGGGATTAATTATTTGTTAAGTAATTAATTAAGGGAGTAATTAAGTATTTTTAATGAAGTAATTGGAGATAATTACTTGTTAAGTAATTAAGAGTTAATTACTTAATTATTTTAGTTAATTAATTAATGAGATTAATTAATTAATGAAACGTGTTGAATTAAAGATTAATCACTAAATGTAATTAATTAAAATGTAATTAATTAATAAGGAAATTAATTAAGGATTATTTGTTGATTTAAATTGATTAATAATTACTTAATGAAGTAATTAAATATTAATTGATTAGATTAATTAGTCAAAGGTTAATATAATTAATTAAGAAGTTAATTAAGATAAGTAATTACAAGTTGTTAATTACTAATTATGATTAACGAGTTGATTAATTACAAGTTAATTATTTCATTAAAGTGAATTAATAATTATTAGGAATCATTAATTAATATGATTAATGGTATTAATCAAGGTTGATTAATATAAGTGATTTTATTTAAGTGTGATTAATTAATTGTAACTAATTGAGGTTTAATGCAATTAATTATAGTTACTTAATGGAAGTAAATGAATGATCATTAATTATTGTAATTAATGATAGTAATTAAAGGTTAATTACTAAATATGGTTATGAATAATTACTTGAATGTAATTTAAGTATAATTAATCAAGGAAGATTAATTTAAAAAAAGATCATTAAGAGATGGTTAATTTATTTATTTGAAATAAATAAATGAAGAAGGATTTAAGGTTAATCAAATTGATTTAGAGTTGGTCAATTCTGTTGATGGATGATTGATTGTTATTGATTAATCGATATTGGATGATTAATTGATATTGAATGGTTGATATTGGGTGATTGATTGATACTGAATGTTTTTTTGGATATCTATGATATGTGATAAGCTGCCTTGTGAGATGAATGCTGATATGAATTATCTATTGTGATAATGTGATTCATCTATCTGTTTATATCATCCTGAATATAAGTTAAACTGTTTAAACCCTTAAGTACAACTTGGACATTAAAATGGCGTTTGGTTTCGATGAGACCGGGATCGGGTTTCCATATTAGGGATCCGAAAACCACATCGATTCCAATTAAAGGTTAGGTCGTGAATCCAAGTGGAGCAAGTGAAGACTCGAGCTGTAAGAACTATACGTCAGTATAACTCTGTGGGTGATTCCGTAATGAGTTGACGGAATAGTGCTTATAGGGTCGAGATGGTGATATATAGTGCAAGGGCTATGGTCGTTGACTCTGAGGGTGATTCCAAAATGAGTGCAATGAGATAGTGCCTTCGGTTTCGTTCGAACCCGAAACGTACTTGTATGGATTGAATGCTTTCAGCACATCGTCAAGTGGACGATGAGCATTCTAAGATAGATGTGTTCTATAAAGGTAATCGTAGCCTCAAGCCTCATCAACCGGGAATGGCTAAAACAGGGGAGGTGCAGCAAGGCTTCGTGGGTAGCTCCCATTGGAGAGCAAGATTTTCCCCTGTCTAAAAGTCCCTTTTTATTCGGCTGTGTGGGCAGTTGGGTCGTGACCAACTACGGGGTTGTCTTGTTCGGGACTGTCCAGTAAGGGATGGTTCCGGCCTTATGTTGCAGGGGAGTTAGGGTGGCTCCTCTGTACGGTGATCTAGGCCACGTACTGTGATGGCCGGCACCCAAGTAGCCCTGTCATTGATGGAAATCCATTTTCCCTACGAGACCCTACGGTTTTGATTGTATTATCCACTTTTGTGGGTAGTAGCTGGAATTTAATAATGTAACAATTTCGGCTATTTCTTATTTACTTGAAAACCCTAGACACTATTATAATATCACTGGATTTCCTATCAAATGTTTTGGTTAGCGTAAGGTAAAAACTTTTTCAAGTTTATGTGTGGGAAGTCTTATGTGATACATTTTCTTTTCAAAGGTTTCTCTAAAGTTAAGAAATTTTAAGCCGTTTACTTACACCAGACCCCTGTCTGACCCGAGTGTTTATTTTCTATTTTATTAAACTCTTGGGTACTCATATTATGTATAAGTAGTCAAGTGATCCAGATTTGCTTGACGAATTCTGGAGGAGATATGGAGCAGTAGGCTTCCACGTATTGATATATTATGGTTCCGTTGTGTTGTTTGGTATCTGTTTCTGTTGTACTCGAGTTGTATAGTTAGACAGATGTTTATAACTGTCTAATATCTATTGTATAAGGTTTTGTACTCTGATATAATATGATACTGTAATATTTTATGCGATATATTATATTTCAGTTGTTCCGCCGTGAGTTCTCTGATGTTGTTATCTTTCTTCTTTCTCTTTCTTTTCTTCTTCTATCCCTTTATTTCTTCATAGATGATGTGATTTCCTGGAGATAGGAAGTCGGGTTACCTCAGAAAAACATTTTGTTGAAAGTTAGAAAAACATTTTTTTGAAAATAGAGGCAACGTCTTTGGTGATATGCTCTGGAAATCATCACCCCCTCCACGGTCACAGTTAACCCGATGGTTACGTTGCCATCCCGAAAAAATCCATAGATAATTGTAGGCACTTCGCGCCTCCCGATTATGCTATGGAACCTGCCACAGATCGCAGCTACATCCCGTGTTACGTCGCCATCACGGCAAAAATCCATGTAACTGTAGGCATCAATGACCTCGATTTTTGCTGCCAAATGAAACTTCACCACTCCTACATAGGTCGCAGACTACATCAATCGAGTCCCAATGTAGCCTTAGGCTCTCACGGCCTCTCGACTTTCGCTATGTCTTCATAGATCGTAGTCTACCGATGTTACGTTGCCATCACAACAAAATCAAACGTAGACCGTTGGCTCTCATAGCACACTCGACTTCCACTATGGTCCGCAGTAGATCGCAGTGACATCGAGCTACACTGTCGTCACAGTACAACCCAAATGTCTTCGTAGGGTTCAGCGCCCTCGACTTTTTCTACCCACAACACAGAATCCTCAGGGGCTTCAGTTTGTCCGGAATTCCTCCCAGGATTCAATTTAGAGCCTCTCCCTTATGGCTCAAGGCAGAACCACCCCGTGGATCTCCTATGAAGTTCATTTCAATGGGAGCGCCTTTTTCCCTAGAGCCAATCTCAAAAAAATTTATACTATACACTTATAGTATCTTTCAAATCATACCCTTTATGATTCACATCAAAATCTCTTTTACACAAAATCGATATCCCAAATCGATAGTTCAAACCTGGTTTTCCTAATTTCCAAAATTGCTTTTTCTCAAAAGTCTTTCCAAAATTCATAGGTTCCAAAATCTTTTTCCTAAAATCATTCTCATAAAACCATTTATTTATATACACACACACACAACTTAACCTTTCCAACTTGAAAATAATCTTTGGATCACTTATATAGATTCCTTTTTTTATACTTCAAATATTTTCAAAACCTTTCTTCTGGTTTTAGATTCAACATAGGAGAATTTTATCATATATATACAACTTTATTTATGCTAAATCAAATATTCAAATTTGATTTCTTTTATAAAATTACTTACCATAATACTTACCTTTCAAAAAGTAAATTTCAATAATAGAGATATTCAACTTCCACTTAATCATCCTAAATCTTCTCAAAATATACCTTTCCTTTTAAAATCATTTCTCATCTCTTTCAAAATTACAATATCTATTTCATTTAAGCACGCATGATTTACATATACCATTCGTACGCAATATCAAATCTGATCGCTCACTCGGGCATACCATTTCACTTTCAAACTAGTATCGTCCACCCTACTTCCTAGTGCGAACTCAAATATGGTTTCTTGATCAAAAACCGTCATCCTACATGCATAGTCATAACTATGATAGAGAATTTCTAGAATCATCAAAAAAATCCATATCCAAGGGCTCGCCTTCGAAAATCGAGTGAAAAATCCCAGCTCGAATTGATATACTATCCCGAAATTCTATGCTCGAATCTGGATCAAATCATTCTGCGAATAGAATAATATACGCACATCCTACATATTTATATTCATTGATTATTAGCTAAATCAATATTATTTCTATTCACCTTCATTTTGATTTCTATTCACAATTGCTTCATTCTACTAGATTAATCACCTTAATTGTAAATAGTTCGCACTCTGACCATTTGATTTAGAAAATAGCTTGGAAAGTTTAAAATAGATAAGTAGTTTTAAAATAGTTATTAGTTGTAAATAGCAGTAAAATAGTTAAGTATTTAAATAGTTGTAAAGTAGTTAAATAATTGTAGAATACTTAGATAGTTGTAGAATAGTTGCAAAATAGTAATTAGTTTTCAAAATAATTGGAAAATAAGTATAAGGTAGTTTAGGTTTTAAAAGAAAGGGTGTATAGTAAATAGCTTAGAAAAATAAATTTAAAATAGTATATATTAAAATAATTTATTAGAAAATAGTCTCAGAGTCAAACTGGTTCAATTTCTCAATCTCCACTTCAAATTAATTTCCAATTTGAATTTACATTTATTCAACTTCAATCACAGTTCCCACTTAATTCAAATCAAATTCAATTTGAACTAATTCAATTCAAATCTCAACTTTAAACCATCGGGAATTATACAAATTCGAGTTAAAATTTTTAATTGTTGATCTAATCTTCTTAAATCAAATTAACCTTTACTTTTTGATTAATAGCTTGAATCTTTAAACCATTTAATTCTAAGTCCAAATTTCAAAATTCCATTTTAAATTACCTTTAATTACTTATTTCATAGTCCAAATAAGATTTCAAAACTTTTAAAATGATTAATTCTTCAAAATCCAATTTATTACTCAATTTTAACTTCGAAACCAATTCTTATCAAATTTCCAGCAAGCTCATTTCTAACATTTAAAATTTTCAGTTCAAAGCGATTTCCTTTTCATAAGTTCAAATTTTATTTCTATTTTATTTCTGTCATGGATGTATATTACCTCAATCCATTTCTTAATTTATTTAAAATAATCCAATTCATAGTTCCATAAATTATTTATAACAATAAGATGATATCAGGATAAGTCAAAATAAATAAACATCCAAATTATTTAAAACATCCATTTATAGCATCCATTATCCATTTCCAGATCTCATACCTATTTGAGATCACACATAACTTCCCATTTAAACCAATCATTTTAACCTCCCTAAGTTAAATCTCAATTTCATCTTGAAATTTCCAATTTAGGTTGTTTATTAAACTTTTTTTAACTTTCCCAAAGTTAAATTCAATTCAACTTAATCCAGTCAACTTTACGCAGTTTGGATTCCATTTCAAATTTTAAAATTTATATTAATAACCTTCCCACTTATAAGTTCAAAAACTTATCACTTTGGGTTTCCATATCACGTTCCAAGGAAAATTTAAAACTTAACACTTAGAGTTTATTTCAAATCATCTTTGATATTATGCATATCCCTCATATATACATATTTATTTCCTATGCACATCAAGTTATATCTTAAATTTTAAACCACATTTAGTTTTACTTCAAAACAAATTTCTTTAAAAATTTCAAACAACTCTTGTTTGAAACAGGACCCTTCCATTCAAATACGTTGTAAATATTACTATTTATTATTTCTCTTAACACTTTGAAACAAATTCCAAATTTTCTGGACTTAGATTTTAAACTTCACAATTTAAATTATCTTCAATTCCAATTTATAAGTCATGCTTACCTAAATGTTTGCTCCCCTAAAATATTTCATTCTGCTTAATCATTAACAAACATTTCATTATTAAACACAACAACCATTTATAATAACAACCAAGATTATCATATCTGGAAACCAATTCATTATTATCTTATTCTGAAAACACTTCCACCAATTCAGGATTTTAATTTCCAGCTTGAATCCATTTCATTATTAATTTAGTTCATATTATTCAATTCCTATTTGGTTATATTTCTATTACCACTTAATTCTTATTATTGCTTTTAATTCCAATAATACAACAACCAATTACCTTATATATTATAAAAAACTATTTGCTTTATATATCAAAATATAAACTTATATAAAAACTAATTTTAAAATCATTTTAAAATCTTTATATAAGAAAATAACAAATATGCCCTCATACACTCAACTCATTCTAGGATACCATTGACCCTATCCTTAGTGATAAACCCACCAGAGCCAAGGTTCTCGCTTAACCTGGCTTTGATACCAAAATATAACGACCCAAAATTTTCAACCTCGAGAATTCGACACTAATACGTTCAACAGTAGAAGTGCCAAGCAATAGAATGCCGGAAATCCTATATTGTTAGGTTAAGAAGAAAAGAGGTAGAAGAAGAAACAGAAAACAAAACACAGAATCTCACATTTCGCAGCGTATCAAAATATAATATCACATAATAGCATTTATACAAAGAAAGCTGTAATTGTCAATTTATAACAATACATCAGAATTACAACCATTTATACATAAACTAGACAGTTGTACAACATGTCCCAAACTACAAACAATACAACTCTACTACACAGCGGAAAACTCCATACATTTCTGCCATCCAGCTCGCCTCCTGAGCTCCAGAATGTCCTCACTTGAAAATCTGTAATACTCGGTTTGACCTAAGCATTACATCAAAGTAACACCCGGGTCAGGTTGGAAACCAACATGAGTAACCTATAAAATTTGAAATGCTAAGCTATAAATCTTATTTGAATTTCCGGGGTAACTCGTACCTTCCTACGAGTTCTTGTCTTATTAAAGTCAATCACAAATTATCAGATAATATCTAAGAAATGTTACCCAGTTTTAAATGGTCATGTTACTAAATTTATTTCGTTCCAGCCTGTTTGATTTTAAACTCACATCTATAAAGAACTACTGAAGATTACTAATCGAAGTGGCTCCGGATATTACTGATACTTGACCCCGGTCTCTTCGAATCCAGTGTTATCCATAATCCAAGTTGTTTAAGTGGATACAATTCAATTATAAATACAGGGTATCATATTCATAAAGAAAACCATTATCGATAGATAACTCACAATATCCCAAATCATATATCAGAGATATTCAGTCGAACCAAGGTATTCAATTTAAGTTTATCATCCATAGGCAAGATTAATAGTCAAACCATTCTCAATTAATTTAATTTAATCACCTAATATAAATTAAATTAATTTTCTTTAATCCTGCTTAATTAACATTAATTAATTATAAACCATTCCTTAAATTAATTACATTGGTTAATTAACCTTAATTAATTTCATTGATTATTACCCTTAATTAATTATCCTTAAATTATTCGCCTAAATTTAATTATCCTTAATTAATCATCCTTGGTTTACTTCCCTTAATTAATTAATCTTTAGTTAATAATCAATTAATTAATTAATAAATCTTGATCATCCACACCTGAATTGATTTTGGGATAATTCATTTATCTTAATCACTTTCTCGATCATCACCAGAATTAAATAAACTTGGGATTAATTATCATTAACTTGTAAATTTACAAAAGTCCTTACGTTTAACGATAAAACACTTCATCCTCTTTAATTATTACTTAATTACATTATTAATTAAGCTTTAAATAGACTTAAGATTTAACTAAATCTAAGTTAAAAATAAGTAACATATCTTTAACTAAATCTCCAATATCTTACCCGAGTAAAGCCCGTGTACTTCCACTTCCAAACCCGAGTCACCATCTCCCTTTTTTCTTCTATATGTGTGCGTGTGTGTGTGTATTTAAAAAAACTATGATTTAAATTTTAACTGTCGAAAACATTAACACTCACGCTCACCGAAAGAAAACCCCAAGACCAAACACAAAATTCCCGACCACAACACGAGTCACTCGCGTTCTCTTCTGCTTCGAGTCGAACATGACAATAGTTCGAGAAAATCCCCGAGCCGACTCTTCTTCTCCACCTAATCAATCCCAGACATACAAAAGTGCACCATGCACGTGCACGGTCTCTCCAACCTCCAACGATCAATGCCATGACCCTCGACAAGTCAACGTCGACCTCGCCGACCTACTGATCATCTAGATCGACGAATTTACCTGTGAATCGAAATCGAACATCCTCTACAAAAACTGGAACTAAAACACGATCGACAAAAATCCTCTCCCACGATGAACTCCTTCACTAGAACTCACGTCTCTTCGACCATAACAACGTCATAGACCCACGCAACATTCCCACCCCTCGTGATCACCTCCGGCCTCCCCACGGCGACGAAATCGCCTTGATAAAACCATCGACTCAACCTGGAAATCGAATTCTAGTTCGCCGCTGCCTGGCCACCATGGCCATTGATAAATCCTTTCTCTATTTTTCAAGAGATCCCTTGCCTACCAGCCTCTTCCAAAAACAAGCACGGCGACCATCCCTCGATCATTCGTCGGAGTTCGTCGAAATTGCAAATCCGACTATCTCAATATATCTCACCATATACTTGCCTAAAAATCATGTTTTTCTGCCTAAATTCATCACATTGCACTACGTATCAGATTATATAATCAAAAATTGAAATTAGCCTGATCGATTTCTAACCCATTTTTGATTTCACTGATATTTATAAATTTTTAAAGTAATTGCTAAATATAAATTCTTGAATCCATTTTTAGAATTGATATTACATTGTTATAAACATTTTCAATTTAGGAATCAAAGCCTAAAAACAATTACATAAAGAGAGTTTGAAATTTGAGTTGTTCTTGAGTCTGTAGTTTATGAACAGAGTTAAATATATTAACACACAGATATAATCACAAACATATAATGCAATTCAAACTTTAATCTTGTTTAAATCATCCATGAAATCCATACTTACATCGTTTCTTTCCAGATTTAACACATGCATTACAGTATTCACCCATTTTAAGCATTTAAAAGAAATATATTTACTCACATGTAGAAGATAATAGAGAAACCTAAGAAGGTTTTGAAATATGGAAACTTGATTTTCCTGAGTTTGGTCTGAAAATTATTTTGCCTTGATTTGATTTGCTTTGTGTTTTTGAAATAAATTTGAACTGAGCTTGGTGTTCTTCGAACTGCTTTTATTTTGATTTCTTTTCCTGGTTTGAAGATGTTAACAGGTTTTGATTTTTTTTCTTAATCTTAAAAATGAAAGAAGATGTTTGAACTCAAAATCTCAAATCCAGGTTTCTCTATATTCATTTGTAATTAAATTCTAAAAGAAAATTTTAAATTTTGCCACTTGTAATACTAAGCTAACATTTGTCAATGTATGTGATTATTTCCTTACAACTGTTAATATGCAAGAATGAATTATTTACAACTGTTTAAAACTTACCTTAAATATCTCTTATATTTTATATGTATTTATATTAATATGTATTATCTTTATATATATACAAAGTACATAAATTTCAAATATAAAACAAAGTGTATTTAGACCTTTGTTAAATCTTATTTTAGGCTATCATATTTTGAACTACTAAGTATTTATTTTTATTAATCTGTGTTGATATCTTTTTATACAAATCATAATTAGTTCAACAATTTAAAAAGAAAGTGTAATAAACTCTTTTATTAAATCCTATTTTTATTCTTTAAGCTATAATACTTTAATAATAAATAAATATAGATACTATTCTAAGTGTTAAAAATATAGAATTCAACTTTAAATACCTCTTGAACATTATTAATAACATAACTTCCAATTCAATATGTATATACCTATATATTATATATTATGATTAGAAAATCATTTTAATTAATTTTGGAAAGATAATTTTTGCCCAATTAAATAATTATAAAAGAAGATTATTAAACTAATATTGTCAAGCTTCAATAATTATATTAGGAGATTATCATTTAAATATTTAACCGGATATTTATTATTCAACTTTTATTATATTTTCAAATTCATTTACATATCCAGATATCTTTTATATCAGAATTTTTATCTGTTCAATTGAATAAACCAGTTAATTATCCAATTATTAGATGTCCAAGATACGGGTTATCACAGATGGTGTATTAATTGTTGACAAATCTTTTGCAAGCGGGAGCTGCTGGAAATGTTGGTGGAGTTAATCTTGCAGTTCCAGCTGGATATAACTATGCTAAGCTGAGTAGGGACTATATTAGTTTGGGAGGAAAGCCATTTCTTGGAACATAGGTGTAATATCCCGGAATTTTGGACAATATAAATTTGATAATCTGTGTTTAAAATTGAATTGATTTGATAATTTCTGTAAATAAATTTGATTTGATTCAATAATATTCTTTAATAAATAATTATTTAGTGAATTTATATTTGAATAAGTTAATAAATGTTTTATTTGTTAAAAATATATTTTGACTTTAAGTTTGCATATTTAAGAACAAGTTATGAAATGTTTGTTTTATTTTCTTTTTAAAAATATTGATTTATAAAATATGATTTGTAAATTTAATATGAGATTTGAAATACAATTTAAAATAAGAAACATGTATTAGTTTAAATTTCAAGTAAGTTAAAATCTCTTTTATAAATTATTTAGAATTGTTTAAATTGTTATTTTTAATAAAAATGATAATACTTAGTTTTATAAACATAAATAGATTTTAGAAAATAAGATTTGTTGTTTTTTTAAATTTAATAAGAAGTTATATATGCATCTATATATAAATTGATTTTTAAATTGGAGTTTGTAATTTAATTTAAATTGGAATTCAATGTTTTGAAATTTAATAGAGTAAATACTTAAAAATATTTGAATAAGCTTTTGTTTATAACTTGTTTTGTTTTGATTTCTAAAATTAAAAAGGGAATAAAATTCATTTATATATACATATGGAATAAAATAAGTTAAAGTGTTTATAAACAATTTAAATTAAAATTTAAAACACTTTTAATATACATGTGTAAGTTTCTTAAGAAATAAATTGACATGTGTTAGTCATGTAATAAACTTAAGTGACAATTGTTAAAATGTGAACAAGTGTAATGTTTAAATTTTCTTTTTCATTTATTTTTGTTAAAATCAAAAATCCACTTGTATTGCTACATTTCTTTTCATCTCATTTACTCTTTTGGCAATTCCTCTTCAAAACTTAAGAGAATTATTCAGATCTGAAATCTGAAATCTTCAACAAAATCTATTCATGTTGTAAATTTGTTTCTCCTCAAAATCCATCTACAAACTCATCTTCATACAAATCAGTAATCTTCCCTCAGAAATTCAAATCAAAAACATATCCATCTCTCCCTGTAGACAAGCCTGCACTCTTCAAATCAACCAACTTGCATGTCTTTTAAAATCTGGAAAACATGCATCTAAGATTCATTTTGCAACATCAAAGTCTTGCATCTGCAACTTCAAGTCTAGATTCAAGTATGCATCTTATCACCTGGGAACAACATGTGCATGTGAAAGCCTGCATTTTCCTTCTCTGTTTTTAAATCAACGAAAGCCTACATTTTCACCTGGATAAGCATGCATGTGGATCAAGGAGCATATCAGTAAAAGCAAGATAAAGTTTTAAAGCAAAATTAAAAATAAAATCTGAAGCTCTTCATAAACAAGTACTGTCTGCATATTTTTGGTTCAGGTGAGTAACTTTCTTTTCCAAATTTAAGGTTAAAAATTTATGACATGCTTAAACAAATAAGTAAATGTTCTTGTATTCAAACTGACTGGCTGATGTGAGATAGTACCTATATCCATGCTATCAAGATTTCAATGTTCTGTCTTGTTATCTGGTGTAAGTTTCAAAGTTGATTCTTATATCCTTAATTTGTCTCTGTTAGATTATAAATTGTAGATAAGATATGTAGGTTAGTCTCAGAATTTAGGCCTTAGGATTTTATTTAAGTAAAACTTAAATAAAACTTACTGGAAACAGATAACAAAACATAAGAAATTTGTAAGTGGAAATATGAAACTATGCAAATAAATGTTCCAGGGTTTCAACTCAAAACATCATACAAAAGTATGATTTTTAAAAATAATATTACCATTTTAAAAGTTATAAACAGATACAGTTTTAAAAAATTTTTATTTTTACAAATTAGCTAAGAACAGTTAAAGCTTACATTAGAATTGGGTGAATTTGATTCTGAGGATAGTATAGCTATCAGTGATTATAGGAAAAATACTGGTTTGGATTGAAATTCGTTATTGAGGTTGGGATTTGGGTTTGAAAATTTTAACCCTAGTTTTACTGTAGTAAGAAGAATCGATCACCGCAACTTCTGTAGTTGATCGAGCTCGACCATATTATGGGTAATGAAAGGTGGTAGGTTGACGAGTGCTACGCCGGAGTTGCAGCGCCAACTGTGGTCGGAGGCGCGTGAACGAAGCGATGACAGGTTTGGGAGTATATGTGTTGATAGGTTTCCAGGTTGGTTGAGGAGCTGATTTTCAAATTCGAGATTTTGGTGGCATGGTGATGATCGGGTTTGGTTGTGTGGTGGATCAGTGACTTGTGGAGGTCACCAGAGTTGATCGGTGATGGCCGTAGTTGATGTGCATGTGCACAGGGGGGGGTGATACTGATGAAGGGATGATCAGTGGTTACAGGGTTTTGAAATATCATGTTTGTCACGGGAAAATGAAGCCTCAGCTCGAAGCAAAGTGATTTGTAACTCGAAGTAGATATAAGAGAAACTCGAGTATATGCAGTGTTCAGATTTAAAATGAAAACTGAAGCCTGTTCCAGTTTTAAAATTTAAAAGCAAAAGTTTTAATGTAACCAAAATCTGATCTAAATTGAAACCTGAATTTAGATTTGAATTTAGATAGTTTAAACCTGGGTTTTGGAATCAAATTTAAATTTTAGTTTGGGATTAAAATGAAAACAGAACTATTTCTCTGTTTTTAAATTTAAACAGCAAGTTTAAAAAAAAAATGCCAACTGGAAACTTAAACAAAGTTTAAAAATCTGAGTTATGTTTTAAACCTGGATTTAAATATGAATTCACTAAGTTTGAATCTTTGTCTTTGTAATAATTTGAATTTATAAATTTTAGTTTGGTCTAATAAAAACAGAACCTGTTTTCTGTTTTTGAATTTAAAAAGGAAAAGTTTAAATTGCAAGTTGAAATCCAAACTGAGATTGGAAAATCTGAAACCAAATATGAATTCAAACTTAATGAATCTGAGTTTTGAAATAGTTTAAGTTTTAAATTTAAATTGGGTTTAAACCTATAGGTGTAAATGTATAAATGTTTGCATTTGAATTGAAAGTCTTACTTATTAGTTAGACATTTAAAATAAGTTTGAAATCTGGTTTTTAAATCTGGAAAATAAATTTAAGTTTCAGTTTTTAAAAATAAAATGAGTTTTAAATTTAGATTTGTTTAAATATTTGAAATGGTTAAATAAGTATTGGATATAAAATGAAGTTGTAGAATGTTTTAAATGTGTTTTAAATTGATTTGAATTTAAAATTGAATTGAGATTTAAATTCTTATGTTTATAAGTATATGTTCTTTTAACATAAGAGATAAAAGTTTTTAATTAATGTGAAACCTTGTTTATTAATTTAAAACCTGGTTTAAGTGAAATTTATATCTTAAGTTTCAAATTGAAATTTTAAAATAGAATTTAAAGATTCGAATCAAAATGTTTTTAAAATACTTTAAACAAGAAGAAATGTTTTCTTAAATTAAAATTTAAGAATTTGATTTTATTTAAATTATTAAGTTAATATAAAATGGGTAATTAATTATTCAATTTATTAATTATGTGGATGATTAATTAAGTAATTAATGATTTTTAAATTGATTAATTAATGATTGAGATTAATTAATTAGGGTAAATAAATTAGTAATTAAGGATTACTAATTAGATTTAAATTAATAATTAAGGATTTATTTAATCAAGTGATTAAGGATTAATAAGATTATAATTAATTCTTAATTAATTAATAATTAGAGATTAATTAATTGGTAATTAAATATTAATTAATTAATAATGATTAGTATAAGTTAATTTCTTAATTAAGTAATTAAGAATAGTTAATGAAGATCATTAACTCAAGATTTATTTATAATTAATTAATCAATGATAATCATTTTTGAAATTGTTTAAGATTAATCACTTAATAAAAGTAATTAATGAATTAATTACATAGTGTAATTAATTATGATTAGTTTAGATTAATTAATTTAGTTTAATTAATTTAAAACACTTTGTAGTAATAGATAATTACTTTATGTAATTAATTAAATTGTAATTACTTAGGGTAGTAATTAATGGCTAATTACTGTAAGTAATTAATTAAAGATGATTTGATAAATGAAGTAATTTAAGTATAATTACTTTGTGAATTAATAAAGGGATTAATTAGAGATAATGAATTAAGGAGTAATTAAATTATTTGGTAAAGTAATTAAGGTTAGTTAATTACTTAAATGTAATTATGAGGTTAACCATAGGTGATTAACAATTATGGTTTTAAATTATGATTAATTACTTAATGTAATTAATTTAATAAGGTAATTAATAAAAATGTAATTAGAGATAATTAATTAATAATTAATGATGTAATTAAGAGTTGATTAATTAATTTAATTAATCAATAATAAGTGATTAATGAAGTGATTAATTAATGTAATTAATTAAGGATTAATGTAATTAATTATAAATAATTAATTAATGAAGTAATTAAAGGTTAATTACTAAATTTGGTTAAGTATAATTAATTTGTAAAATTAATTAGAGGATAATTACATAAATGTAATTAAGGAATGATAAATCAAAGGTGATTAATTAAGGTGATTGATTAAAGATTGATTAATTAATTAAGTTGTAATTAATTAAAGGATATGTAAGTAAGATTTATATTGATTAAGTAATTAATTTAATTTACTTTAAATTAATTAGAGAATGATGTAGTTAATTTAATTCATTTTAAATTAATTATAAATGGTGATATAGATCATTGCTTATATGGATGATATTGTTGCTTGATTGGTTTGAATCTCAGATTTGAGATAAGTAATGTTGAATGTTATGGATGCATTGGTTGCATTGTGATGTTGATATAGATTATCTTTTGGATAATGATAATATGGTTTATCTGATATAATGATAATGTTGATTACCTATTATGAATCTGTGATTTATCTATCTGTTTATATAGATAATTGAATTGTTTTAAACCTTTAAGACAACTTGGCCTTAAAAGACACGCTTTGGATTTCGATGAGACCGGGATCGGGTTTCCATATTTGGATATCCGAAAACCACATCGATTCCAAATTAACGTTAGGTCGTTAATCTAAGTGGAGCGAGTGAAGACTCGAGGTGTAAGAGCTATACGTCAGTATAACTCTGTGGGTGATTCCGTAATGAGTTGACGGAATTAGTTCTTATAGATTCGAGATGACGAATTAGAGTGCAAGGGTTATTGTCGTTAACTCTGAGGGTGATTCCAAAACGAGTGTAACGAGATAATGCCTTCGGTTTCGTTCGAACCCGGAACGAACTTGTATGGATTGAATGCTTTCAGAACATCGTCAGGTGGACGATGAGCATTCTAAGTGATATGTCCTATAAAGGTAATCGTAGCCTCAGGCCTCATCAACCGGGAATGGCTAAAACAGGGGAGGTGCAGCAAGGCTTCGTGGGTCGCACCCACTGGAGAGCAAGATTGATCCCTGTCTAGAGGTTCCTTTTTATTCGGCTTAGTGGGCAGTTGTCAGTGTACACCAACTGCGGGGTTGTCTTGTTCGGAACTGTTCAGTAAGGAACGGTTTCGGTCTTGTGTTGCAGGGGATGAAGGGAGTAATCCTCGGTACTGTGATCTAGGCCACGTACTGTGACGGGCGGTACCCCAGTAGCCCTGCCATTGTATGGAATCCACAATCCAATAAGTGCCAACGGTTTTGATTGTATTACCCACTTTTGTGGCTAGTAGCTGGAATTTAATGAATGTAACAATTTCGGCTATTTCTTATTTATTTGAAAACCCTAGACACTATTATAATATCACTAGATTTCCTATCAAATGTTTTGGTTAGCGTAAGGTAAAAACTTTTCCATGTTTATGTGTGGGAAGTCTTACGTGATACCTTTCTTTTCAAAAGGTTTTTAAAAGTTAAGCAACTTTAACCTGTTACTCACACCAGACCCATGTCTGACCCGGAGTTTATTTTTGTTTCTCATAAACTCTTGGGTACTCAAATTTTTACGAGTAGCCAAGGGAATTCAGGTTAGGATTCAGGTTTGCTTTGACGATTTGTGAAGGAGCAAATGGAGCAGGAGGCTTCCGCGTGTAGCTATAGAGTATTCCGCTGTGTGATCTCTGAGTGTTCTGTATTGTGATTGAGTTGTATAACTAGACAGGTATTTATAACTGTCTAGTATGAGTTGTTTATGCTGTGTATCTCTGATGTATATGATACTATGTAAAGTATTATGTGATTAATATAATTTATTCGTTCCGCTGTGTTAGATTCTGATGCTGTTTCTTTCTTCTCTTCTTTCTATTCTCTTTTCTATCCCTTTCTTTCTTAAAAATGATGCGATTTTCTGGGAGTGGAAAGTTGGGTCGTTTCACTTGGTATCAGAGCATTAGGTTGAGTGAATACCTAGGCTCTGGAATGGTGTCTTTCTTGAGAGAGCGTATTTGTAATTTTAAATATATATATATATATTTATTTCTACCTATCTATTGGATTACCTGTTCAGGTTTTCCAATATAGTTTATAAAGGAAGATGGGGTAGTAGTGTGTGCAACACGACTACCATTGGTTGGAGTTTGAATGTTTGAGGTTGGAAGTGTATCTGACGAGACTGTAGACCTAATACTGTCTCGAGTAAGTTTAGTAGTGACGAAGAACTTCATTAATCTCTGAAGGAAACCTGTTAAGGTTCGGAGTGAAATTTTTTTTTTGAAGTTGGATGAGTAGAAGTTGGATCTGTTGATTGAGCTGAAGCAAGTAATGGTATTTTTGATACCACAGGGAGTAGTAGCTGCGTGATGAGATGCAGTAACTATGGATGTTTCCGAAGATGTTTCCTTTGGAACAAGTTAAGAGAGGTGAGTCTGCTTCAGTGTTGTGGCTGTGTTCAGTTTGAGTTTCTGGTTGCTTTGAAGTCCGAGTTTCTCGAAGAGCTTTGTTTGGAATTCTTTGGCATCTGTGGCACCAGTGCAGTTTGGAATGTTCTCGGTGTTGGCAAGGAGTCTTCTGGCTTAGCAATTTTTCTGAAGTGGAGTTCAGAAGCAATTGAGTAGACCCGTTTCTTCGATGGGTTGGCTAATTAAGTTGAAGCAGTTCCATTTGGTTAAGGGAGAACAGTTTTCCTTGGATTTGGTTTGGGTGGTTCGCAAAAGTGACTTGCGATTGTTTGAGAGTTCTCTGGAGTTATCAGAGTTGTGTAGTGGAAGCATGGTGGTAATGCTTTTGTTTTATCTTTTCCGGATAGGAGAAGTAAGTAGTTTTCTGTTGTTTATGGAGTAGCGTTGGTGTTCTTGGTTGGGATTGATCTTGAGGAGATCATTTAGTTGGAGTGTTTCGGTCCAGTTTGTTGCTTGAGACACCAGCAAGGTTGAGCTGATCAGGAGAAGTGAAGGCAGCCCAGGATCGTCAGAAGTGTTTTGTGGATAAGAGACGAAGGAATTTGAATTCCAGAATCAGAGATTTGATTTTGGGTAAGTTTTCTCTGATCTAAAAGAGCTATAGGATTGAGAAAGATTGGATAAGTTAGCTCCGAATTGTTTTGGATCTTTCAGTGTTCTTGTGGGAATTGGTGTTTGGTTTTCAGAGTTGAATTGTTAGTTTGGATAACTGGAATTCGATGTATTTCACGTATCTACGAGGGAGTACGTGTATGGTTTATCTTTGGTTGTGGAACCAGCAGTTCAGGAGATATGATTGTTGAGTCAGACTTGTCTATAGTCTGATATCCTGTTTAGAATTGTAGATATAGATGAGATAAGAGCTCTATAGCTTAGTAGTATTGATTGTTTAGATTCTATAGAGTGAGTATCCCGATATATATATACCGGGGAAACTCGTGAAGTTTTATCCAAAATTCTTTTGGATAATTAAGTTTGTTTTGATTGTGTGAATTGGTTGCTTTGGTTGTTAGCATATGATTAACATATGCTATATTTTAAAATTAAATCTTATGAAAGATTATTAAATTAACTTTGTTTTAAATTTCGGGGACGAAATTCTTTTAAGGGGGGAGGATTGTAATATCCCGGAATTTTGGACAATATAAATTTGATAATCTGTGTTTAAAATTGAATTGATTTGATAATTTCTGTAAATAAATTTGATTTGATTCAATAATATTCTTTAATAAATAATTATTTAGTGAATTTATATTTGAATAAGTTAATAAATGTTTTATTTGTTAAAAATATATTTTGACTTTAAGTTTGCATATTTAAGAACAAGTTATGAAATGTTTGTTTTATTTTCTTTTTAAAAATATTGATTTATAAAATATGATTTGTAAATTTAATATGAGATTTGAAATACAATTTAAAATAAGAAACATGTATTAGTTTAAATTTCAAGTAAGTTAAAATCTCTTTTATAAATTATTTAGAATTGTTTAAATTGTTATTTTTAATAAAAATGATAATACTTAGTTTTATAAACATAAATAGATTTTAGAAAATAAGATTTGTTGTTTTTTTAAATTTAATAAGAAGTTATATATGCATCTATATATAACTTGATTTTTAAATTGGAGTTTGTAATTTAATTTAAATTGGAATTCAATGTTTTGAAATTTAATAGAGTAAATACTTAAAAATATTTGAATAAGCTTTTGTTTATAACTTGTTTTGTTTTGATTTCTAAAATTAAAAAGGGAATAAAATTCATTTATATATACATATGGAATAAAATAAGTTAAAGTGTTTATAAACAATTTAAATTAAAATTTAAAACACTTTTAATATACATGTGTAAGTTTCTTAAGAAATAAATTGACATGTGTTAGTCATGTAATAAACTTAAGTGACAATTGTTAAAATGTGAACAAGTGTAATGTTTAAATTTTCTTTTTCATTTATTTTTGTTAAAATCAAAAATCCACTTGTATTGCTACATTTCTTTTCATCTCATTTACTCTTTTGGCAATTCCTCTTCAAAACTTAAGAGAATTATTCAGATCTGAAATCTGAAGTCTTCAACAAAATCTATTCATGTTGTAAATTTGTTTCTCCTCAAAATCCATCTACAAACTCATCTTCATACAAATCAGTAATCTTCCCTCAGAAATTCAAATCAAAAACATATCCATCTCTCCCTGTAGACAAGCCTGCACTCTTCAAATCAACCAACTTGCATGTCTTTTAAAATCTGGAAAACATGCATCTAAGATTCATTTTGCAACATCAAAGTCTTGCATCTGCAACTTCAAGTCTAGATTCAAGTATGCATCTTATCACCTGGGAACAACATGTGCATGTGAAAGCCTGCATTTTCCTTCTCTGTTTTTAAATCAACCAAAGCCTACATTTTCACCTGGATAAGCATGCATGTGGATCAAGGAGCATATCAGTAAAAGCAAGATAAAGTTTTAAAGCAAAATTAAAAATAAAATCTGAAGCTCTTCATAAACAAGTACTGTCTGCATATTTTTGGTTCAGGTGAGTAACTTTCTTTTCCAAATTTAAGGTTAAAAATTTATGACATGCTTAAACAAATAAGTAAATGTTCTTGTATTCAAACTGACTGGCTGATGTGAGATAGTACCTATATGCATGCTATCAAGATTTCAATGTTCTGTCTTGTTATCTGGTGTAAGTTTCAAAGTTGATTCTTATATCCTTAATTTGTCTCTGTTAGATTATAAATTGTAGATAACATATGTAGGTTAGTCTCAGAATTTAGGCCTTAGGATTTTATTTAAGTAAAACTTAAATAAAACTTACTGGAAACAGATAACAAAACATAAGAAATTTGTAAGTGGAAATATGAAACTATGCAAATAAATGTTCCAGGGTTTCAACTCAAAACATCATACAAAAGTATGATTTTTAAAAATAATATTACCATTTTAAAAGTTATAAACAGATACAGTTTTAAAATTTTTTTATTTTTACAAATTAGCTAAGAACAGTTGAAGCTTACATTAGAATTGGGTGAATTTGATTCTGAGGATAGTATAGCTATCAGTGATTATAGGAAAAATACTGGTTTGGATTGAAATTCGTTATTGAGGTTGGGATTTGGGTTTGAAAATTTTAACCCTAGTTTTACTGTAGTAAGAAGAATCGATCACCGCAACTTCTGTAGTTGATCGAGCTCGACCATATTATGGGTAATGAAAGGTGGTAGGTTGACGAGTGCTACGCCGGAGTTGCAGCGCCAACTGTGGTCGGAGGCGCGTGAACGAAGCGATGACAGGTTTGGGAGTATATGTGTTGATAGGTTTCCAGGTTGGTTGAGGAGCTGATTTTCAAATTCGAGATTTTGGTGGCATGGTGATGATCGGGTTTGGTTGTGTGGTGGATCAGTGACTTGTGGAGGTCACCAGAGTTGATCGGTGATGGCCGTAGTTGATGTGCATGTGCACAGGGGGGGGTGATACTGATGAAGGGATGATCAGTGGTTACAGGGTTTTGAAATCTCATGTTTGTCACGGGAAAATGAAGCCTCAGCTCGAAGCAAAGTGATTTGTAACTCGAAGTAGATATAAGAGAAACTCGAGTATATGCAGTGTTCAGATTTAAAATGAAAACTGAAGCCTGTTCCAGTTTTAAAATTTAAAAGCAAAAGTTTTAATGTAACCAAAATCTGATCTAAATTGAAACCTGAATTTAGATTTGAATTTAGATAGTTTAAACCTGGGTTTTGGAATCAAATTTAAATTTTAGTTTGGGATTAAAATGAAAACAGAACTATTTCTCTGTTTTTAAATTTAAACAGCAAGTTTAAAAAAAAAATGCCAACTGGAAACTTAAACAAAGTTTAAAAATCTGAGTTATGTTTTAAACCTGGATTTAAATATGAATTCACTAAGTTTGAATCTTTGTCTTTGTAATAATTTGAATTTATAAATTTTAGTTTGGTCTAATAAAAACAGAACCTGTTTTCTGTTTTTGAATTTAAAAAGGAAAAGTTTAAATTGCAAGTTGAAATCCAAACTGAGATTGGAAAATCTGAAACCAAATATGAATTCAAACTTAATGAATCTGAGTTTTGAAATAGTTTAAGTTTTAAATTTAAATTGGGTTTAAACCTATAGGTGTAAATGTATAAATGTTTGCATTTGAATTGAAAGTCTTACTTATTAGTTAGACATTTAAAATAAGTTTGAAATCTGGTTTTTAAATCTGGAAAATAAATTTAAGTTTCAGTTTTTAAAAATAAAATGAGTTTTAAATTTAGATTTGTTTAAATATTTGAAATGGTTAAATAAGTATTGGATATAAAATGAAGTTGTAGAATGTTTTAAATGTGTTTTAAATTGATTTGAATTTAAAATTGAATTGAGATTTAAATTCTTATGTTTATAAGTATATGTTCTTTTAACATAAGAGATAAAAGTTTTTAATTAATGTGAAACCTTGTTTATTAATTTAAAACCTGGTTTAAGTGAAATTTATATCTTAAGTTTCAAATTGAAATTTTAAAATAGAATTTAAAGATTTGAATCAAAATGTTTTTAAAATACTTTAAACAAGAAGAAATGTTTTCTTAAATTAAAATTTAAGAATTTGATTTTATTTAAATTATTAAGTTAATATAAAATGGGTAATTAATTATTCAATTTATTAATTATGTGGATGATTAATTAAGTAATTAATGATTTTTAAATTGATTAATTAATGATTGAGATTAATTAATTAGGGTAAATAAATTAGTAATTAAGGATTACTAATTAGATTTAAATTAATAATTAAGGATTTATTTAATCAAGTGATTAAGGATTAATAAGATTATAATTAATTCTTAATTAATTAATAATTAGAGATTAATTAATTGGTAATTAAATATTAATTAATTAATAATGATTAGTATAAGTTAATTTCTTAATTAAGTAATTAAGAATAGTTAATGAAGATCATTAACTCAAGATTTATTTATAATTAATTAATCAATGATAATCATTTTTGAAATTGTTTAAGATTAATCACTTAATAAAAGTAATTAATGAATTAATTACATAGTGTAATTAATTATGATTAGTTTAGATTAATTAATTTAGTTTAATTAATTTAAAACACTTTGTAGTAATAGATAATTACTTTATGTAATTAATTAAATTGTAATTACTTAGGGTAGTAATTAATGGCTAATTACTGTAAGTAATTAATTAAAGATGATTTGATAAATGAAGTAATTTAAGTATAATTACTTTGTGAATTAATAAAGGGATTAATTAGAGATAATGAATTAAGGAGTAATTAAATTATTTGGTAAAGTAATTAAGGTTAGTTAATTACTTAAATGTAATTATGAGGTTAATCATAGGTGATTAACAATTATGGTTTTAAATTATGATTAATTACTTAATGTAATTAATTTAATAAGGTAATTAATAAAAATGTAATTAGAGATAATTAATTAATAATTAATGATGTAATTAAGAGTTGATTAATTAATTTAATTAATCAATAATAAGTGATTAATGAAGTGATTAATTAATGTAATTAATTAAGGATTAATGTAATTAATTATAAATAATTAATTAATGAAGTAATTAAAGGTTAATTACTAAATTTGGTTAAGTATAATTAATTTGTAAAATTAATTAGAGGATAATTACATAAATGTAATTAAGGAATGATAAATCAAAGGTGATTAATTAAGGTGATTGATTAAAGATTGATTAATTAATTAAGTTGTAATTAATTAAAGGATATGTAAGTAAGATTTATATTGATTAAGTAATTAATTTAATTTACTTTAAATTAATTAGAGAATGATGTAGTTAATTTAATTCATTTTAAATTAATTATAAATGGTGATATAGATCATTGCTTATATGGATGATATTGTTGCTTGATTGGTTTGAATCTCAGATTTGAGATAAGTAATGTTGAATGTTATGGATGCATTGGTTGCATTGTGATGTTGATATAGATTATCTTTTGGATAATGATAATATGGTTTATCTGATATAATGATAATGTTGATTACCTATTATGAATCTGTGATTTATCTATCTGTTTATATAGATAATTGAATTGTTTTAAACCTTTGAGACAACTTGGCCTTAAAAGACACGCTTTGGATTTCGATGAGACCGGGATCGGGTTTCCATATTTGGATATCCGAAAACCACATCGATTCCAAATTAACGTTAGGTCGTTAATCTAAGTGGAGCGAGTGAAGACTCGAGGTGTAAGAGCTATACGTCAGTATAACTCTGTGGGTGATTCCGTAATGAGTTGACGGAATTAGTTCTTATAGATTCGAGATGACGAATTAGAGTGCAAGGGTTATTGTCGTTAACTCTGAGGGTGATTCCAAAACGAGTGTAACGAGATAATGCCTTCGGTTTCGTTCGAACCCGGAACGAACTTGTATGGATTGAATGCTTTCAGAACATCGTCAGGTGGACGATGAGCATTCTAAGTGATATGTCCTATAAAGGTAATCGTAGCCTCAGGCCTCATCAACCGGGAATGGCTAAAACAGGGGAGGTGCAGCAAGGCTTCGTGGGTCGCACCCACTGGAGAGCAAGATTGATCCCTGTCTAGAGGTTCCTTTTTATTCGGCTTAGTGGGCAGTTGTCAGTGTACACCAACTGCGGGGTTGTCTTGTTCGGAACTGTTCAGTAAGGAACGGTTCCGGTCTTGTGTTGCAGGGGATGAAGGGAGTAATCCTTGGTACTGTGATCTAGGCCACGTACTGTGACGGGCGGTACCCCAGTAGCCCTGCCATTGTATGGAATCCACAATCCAATAAGTGCCAACGGTTTTGATTGTATTACCCACTTTTGTGGCTAGTAGCTGGAATTTAATGAATGTAACAATTTCGGCTATTTCTTATTTATTTGAAAACCCTAGACACTATTATAATATCACTAGATTTCCTATCAAATGTTTTGGTTAGCGTAAGGTAAAAACTTTTCCATGTTTATGTGTGGGAAGTCTTACGTGATACCTTTCTTTTCAAAAGGTTTTTAAAAGTTAAGCAACTTTAACCTGTTACTCACACCAGACCCATGTCTGACCCGGAGTTTATTTTTGTTTCTCATAAACTCTTGGGTACTCAAATTTTTACGAGTAGCCAAGGGAATTCAGGTTAGGATTCAGGTTTGCTTTGACGATTTGTGAAGGAGCAAATGGAGCAGGAGGCTTCCGCGTGTAGCTATAGAGTATTCCGCTGTGTGATCTCTGAGTGTTCTGTATTGTGATTGAGTTGTATAACTAGACAGGTATTTATAACTGTCTAGTATGAGTTGTTTATGCTGTGTATCTCTGATGTATATGATACTATGTAAAGTATTATGTGATTAATATAATTTATTCGTTCCGCTGTGTTAGATTCTGATGCTGTTTCTTTCTTCTCTTCTTTCTATTCTCTTTTCTATCCCTTTCTTTCTTAAAAATGATGCGATTTTCCGGGAGTGGAAAGTTGGGTCGTTTCAATAGGATGCCGCTAAAGTTGAGGAATGGCTATTTAACTATGAAAGGATCTTTACAGATTTAAGCTTGAATGATGGAGAGAAGAGAAGGCTATCCTCTAGATAGTTCCAAGGGTTAGCGCTTCATTGGTGGAATAGTGTGGCAGTTGGAGTTCTGTAAGATGAGCTGACATGGGCTGATTTCAGGAGAAGGTTTGAGTAGAGGTTCTTGTATGAGATTGCCAAATCGGCGTTGATGAGGAAGTTTATGGATCTTGTCCAAGGACAGATGTCTTTGATCGATTATACTGCTAAGTTTGATGAGTTATCTCGATAAGGTTATGCTTTGGTTGACACTGACGTCAGAAGGAATGAGAGATTCATTAGAGGATTAAGGCCAGAGCTAGGCAGAATGAATACGACCCATACTTGAGATCCTTCTAATGTGGTGGCGGAAATGGTTATTCGCCATGAGGAGATGCTTGCTATTTCAGCTAGGGAGAAGCCAATTGATTCCAAGGGTCCTCAGGTGAGAAAGAGGAAGTTCTTCAAGAAGAAGGGCGCTTAGAAAGTAGGAGCCGCCAAGAAAGGGAAAGCAAATGTAGTTTGCTACAAGTGTGATAAGAAGGGGCAATATGCTAATGAGTGATGTTCAAGTGATGGAAGGTTGGTTGTGGGGAAGCATAATGTGCAATGCTATAATTGCAACCAGATGAGGCATTACAAGAATAAGTGTCCTGAACCTGCCAAGGCAGGATGAGGAAGGTCTTTGCTTTAGAGCCATCATCCTCTAAATCAACTGCTACTGAGAAAGGAAAGTCTGTGATGGTAGGTACGCTTTTGATTCATAGCATACCAGTTAGGGTATTATTTGATATGGAGCATTGCATTCATTTATATCATAGTATTTGGTTGATAGGTTATGTATAGAACCCACATACCTTGTTGCTTCCTTCAGGGTTGCGAATCCAATATGAGGGTATGCAACTCTTGGGATGAGATGTGACCAGTTAGAACTTGAATTGTTAGGTCATAAGTTTGCATGCAGTTTGTATGTTTTGATTTCATGGATTTCGAGATCATTTTGGGTATGGATTGGTTGGGTAAATATGAGGCTAGGATATTTTGCTAGGATTGAGAGGTATCACTAAGGCACCCGGATAGTCATAACCGAATTATTTTCTCAGTTGAGAATTCCAGTAAGAGTGTTGGCACTCTATGGAGTACCACGGAGGTTGGAGATGAGTTTAATTAGGTTTGGGTAGTAAGAGAATATGCTGATGTGTTTGAGCCAGAAACTGGATTACTATCGAAACGAGCCATCGAGTTTCAGATTGATTTAGTGCCTAGAGAAGAATCGATGAGTAGGCCACCAAGCAGGATGACACCCACTGAGATGAGAGAGTTGAAGGCACAATTAGTGGATTTGGAAGTAAGAGTTTTATTCGACCAAGTAGTTCACTTTGGGGAGTTGTCGCAGTGTTCGCTAAGAAGCTGGACGGATCGTTATGGCTATTACCGATTATCGTAAGTTGATTGAGAAGACGATAAAGAACTGATATTCATTATCGAGAATTAATGATTTATTTGATCAATTAAGTGGAGCTAAAGTATTCACTCAGCTGGATTTAGCGACTGCATTTGAACAGCTTAGAGTATTAGAGGATATGATTACTTTGATAGCGTTTAGGACAAGGTATGGATCGTATGAATGGTTAGTTATGCCGTACGGACTAACTAATGCGCCGGCATTCTTTGTGGATTTAATAAATTGAATTTTTGAGAACACTTGGATAGATTTGTGTTGGTCTTCGTAGATGATACTTTGACATACTCTAAGGATGAGAAGGAGCATGAAGTTCATCTTAAAGTTATGCTTAGGAGGTTGAGGGAGCATCAGCTAAAGGCTATGTTTTCGAAGTGTCATTTTTGGAAGAAGGAAGTAAAGTTCCTAGGTCATGTAGTCTCAGAGAAAAGGTTGTATGTAGATCTAACTAAGATTGAGATGGTGAATAATTGGAAGAGACCCGACATGGCGGCCGAGATAAAAAGTTTTCTTGGATTGGCCGAATATTACCGAACGTTTATAAAGAATTTTTCATGGATAGTAGCACCAGTGACTAAGCTTATGTGAAAATATGTGAAGTTTGTATGAATTGATAAGTGTGAGAAATCATTCCAGAGCTTGAAACACTTATTGACCCATTCACCGGTGTTAGTGGTTCCGTAGGGGAATAAGGATTTAGTTGTTTATACTGATGCGTGTGGAACTGGATTGGGAGCTGTGTTGATGCAAAGAGGTAAGGTGATTGCTTATGCTTCTAGATAGCTCAGACCACACGAAGTAAGATATCTTACGCATGATTTGGAGTTAGCAGCCATTATAATCGCTTTGAAGGTATGGAGGCATTACCTTTTGGGAGAGAGATTTGAGCTTTATACAGATCATAAGTCGTTGAAGTAGTTGTTTTCTCGAAAGGAGCTGAACATGAGACTATAGAGATGGTTGGAGTTTATTACTGCTTATATATTTGGAATTGAGTACACACCTGGGAAAGGAAATAAGGTAGTAGATGCACTTAGGAGGAAACATCAGAATGCAGTATTGGGAATGATTACCGAGTGGAAAGACTTGGAAGCACTGTCAGCTTGTAGAGTGCAGTATAGTTCTGAGGCAGGTTCTAGTGCAGGAAGTGTTGAATTGCCAGCTTGTATACCCTAAACCCTTAGAAAATTAAACTCACATTCATTTCATTATATTCAAACTAAAATATCAAAGGCCGGCCACCATTATTATTCTCTAGAGAAGATAAAGCCAGGATTCAAGAGAAGGAAGTTAATCAACTAATTCAATATCAAATCTCACATCTTTTAATTTCAAAGCTAAGGTGAATAATTGCTACATTCCATTTTTGTATGGTTTTCGATTTTAAGATTAGATCCGAAATGTTTTGCAAGTATATGCCATGTTTTTGATGATTAAATTATATATATTCTTGTTGGTGAATTATGCATGTTCATATTAGTTTTTATGAAATGTTTAATATGAAAACCCTATTAAACAACATCCATATGCCTTGAAAATTTAAATATAGGTCAGAAATGATATTTTAGAGATGATTTTCAATTTTCATAATTTTCCGAGTCATTATGGATTTTATATTAATTTAATAGTGAAGAAAATGATTTATTGAGTTATATATTATTTATGGCTAAAATAATGATTATTTGGGTTTGGAATTTTTATATGGTAGAAAATATATTAAAATAGATTTTCTAGATTTCTTCCAGATTTTTCCTAAGTGTTTTGATGAATATATAAAATTATTTAAGGTATGCGACTTAAATGTTTTATGTCTTTAATTAAGGAGAAGGGGCATTTTATAAAATAAAATAATCATTTAATTCTGATAATAATGGCAGCACTTTTCTGAAAAATATTTATTAACCAATGGGAATTTGACAAACAAAGGCAGATTAGTTGAAAAGTTATCCTTTTTAAGTTAAAAATAATGAAATCATACTTTTAGCATGTTTCAGCCTTTTACGACATTAAACCTTCCAACCCATACCTTTCGACATGGTCGAGAGGTTCATAGTTTTCAAAAAATTCAAACCAATGCATATGGTGTGACATACCGAAAATCCGTACCTTTGAATCTACAATAATCCATGCATACTCGACCCAAAAAGAACAAACTGACGGAAAGTCAAGAGAAAGAAAGGAAGATAGAAGAGGAGAAGAGAAGAAAGAGAGAAGTTAGAACCAAACAGAACAATACAGAATCTCACATCGCAACGGAAAATATATAATATCATATCAATGAACTTTACAAAACAAAAACTGTACATATATACACATCAATCAGAGTTCAACAATCAATCTATAGTTATCAGCCTGAACAGTTATAATAACATGTCCTTACAAATACCGATAATTTAAAACAACAACTAAGCAATGAAGCGGATAATCAAGCAAATACGGATGTACGAAAATAAAGATCTCCAGCTCTCCTGCTGAAGCTCCAAAAGCATCAAATCTAGACCTGTACATATACTCGGTCTGACCAAGTATTGAAAGGGAAGAACGTCTGGATCAGTCTGGTAAACCAGCGTGAGAAACACGCTCAACTGAATGTATTAAATTACCAAACTTTTCCTTTATCAAAACAAAAGAATCTCATAAGACAAGTCCACACATAAACACGGACATGTTTTTACCCTACGATAACTAAAACATATCATATCAAATTCATGTTATATTATAGTAGTGTCTTCTATATACAAATAATATTAATCATAGCCGAAATTGTTACATTGATTAAATTCCAGCATGTAACCCAATTGGGTAATATAATCAAATTGGAAAGCATGTAGTGGAGTTTGGATTTCCATACAAATGACCAGGTGAAGGGACTACCTTCCGAAGGGGTACCACTAGATGGATGTCCCGACCTCTAGATGGATGTCCGAGGCATAGAACATCTGCCCTCTACCAACACAAGACCGGCCACCTCTGTAACTAGATTGTACCGAATATGTCATCCTCCGGTCGTTACCGACCTTTACCGAGGGCCCTCATAGCATACAAACCACAATAATCAGATACACAACGTCATAGCGTGTAAAGATATATCTAGAAGAGGATGATCATACCTTGATGGGAGCGACCCACTTAGCCTTGCCGCATCTAACCCTGTTTTGGTCATTTCAGGTTGATGAGGCCTGAGGTAACGATTACCTTTCACAAATCACAATCACATCACTTAGAATGCCACATGGCATTCCCGTTGACTACTAATTGCCTTCCACAAAAATACAACCCTTAAGCTCATACATCTCAAGGAGGGTGTTAAGCTAAGAGAAGTTGCCTTCCCCACTACTACTGATGTACATTTGTAAAAACCAATTTACGTAATCTTTAGAAAACAATGTCAGACAAACATCCATACAAGTTGTCCAGGAATAGGACAAACTGAAGGTACTTTCCTACCACATCCTATCGGGAAATCCCTAGGATTAGTAGCGAATAGTCCTCGTATTGGATATTCATAATGAAAATACCACTGCTACTGCATGTATATTGGGATTTTAACCCCAAACGATCAACAAGTAGTCTCCCACTATGAAAATCCAGAGTATCAATATCACCACAAGCAACCTGCACAATCGTCGAATATACGTTGGTCCGAAGTGGTTTTTAGATAAATCTGATCCCGGTCTCTTCGCACCAACAACGCAAAAGCGTTTCTCAACCTCACATATAAATTAAGTCTCATAGACTTATCATGTCTCCAACTTTCAACTTGCTATCCTTCGGGCCAAGAAGGAAGCTTAATAGATTGGAGCAATACTCCGCACTATACGATCGACATCCTCAACACAAAGGATAATCGAGCCTACACAGAAGGCTATGTACTAAGTATACGACTAAATAGTTCCCACATCAAGTCGAGGAACTAAAATTTGGCCAAGTTTGATAGTCGGTTATTTAACTATAAAAACAAACAACCAAATATTTAGCACCATACATCTAACGACCCTGACTCGACTTTCGAAAATCGACACCGAATATATCACCTATATTCAAATGCCGCAGATTCAAACGTCGAATCTGGTTCGCCGGAGCTTATAACACATTAAGTATAACAAAACAGCGGAAGAAAAGAATGAATACCATATACAACTCCAATGATACAATATCCAAATATACAACAATGATCAATATCAGAGATACAATGAAATGCTACAGCAGAAACACCAATGAACCAGCAGTAGAAACAACTAGATTGAAACTCCAGAAGAAACACCAATATCAGCATTCTCCATAGATAGCTCGAACCACCATCAAGTTGCATAAAGCTAAGCAAGGTCAGTCGTCCTAACCAAAGATTTCAATATAAAGTCTCTAAAGAATTCCAAAGAGAAAGATGAAAGCTACTGAATCGATATCTACTATCTGAAAAACCCAACTCTAGACTGCCTGTGTGGAAAATTGTGGGTACCCAGAGTTTAGAAAGGGAACAATAAACTCCGGGTCAGTCATGGGACTGGTATGAGCAAACAAAAACAGTTTTATCTTTAAACAAACAACAAAAGATTTTAAAACATTGAAAACCGCAATGCTTTTTATAAAATGAAACTACCATAAGGCCTTCCGCCACACACACCATGCAAACACAGAATTGGAGGAGATTTCTCCTTATGATAGTCAAAAATGCTTGATACATGAAAACCATTTTGATATTATTATTAGTGCATAGTGGAAAAACATGTGCAAGTATAATATTAATCTTAGCCAGCATAGACATTTCGAACTATTCCTACTATAGCTACCATCCAAATAGTGGGTGCGCCACCATAAGTAGATGGCAGGTTATACAACTAAAACCGTACAGGATGCGTATTGGAGATTGGATTTTCCAACAAATGGTCAGGCCAAGGAACTTTCCATTGCCACATGGGTATGCCTCTGGAGGGACGCCCCGAGAACCTACCCGGATCTCTGCCAACACAAGGACGGTGCACTCCCTTCCTATGAGTAACACCTAAGATATGCCACCCCCGGTCGTTTGCGACCTTTATCCGAGGTATCTCAATAAAAAAGCAACATCACACAATAACAAATATACAGTGTCAAATGAGTTAAGTATCTGGGCTCCATACCATGATACCACCCTTTTCCAGAAGGAATGGACATACCCTAGGGTTGCGACCCCTGAAACCTTGCCGCATCTTTCCTGTTTCGACCATTACCGGGTTGTGAGGCTTGTTGAGGTCTCGTCCACAAATCTACGCTTTTTCACAAAGCCATGCTTTGATCAACAAATGAACAGCAGCACTTCGTATGCCACATTACCAAATTGGGAATGTATCACTAGTAACCATCAACTACATAACCTCTGAGCTCGTACGTCTCAGAGAAGGGTGTTAAGCTAAGAGAATAAATCTCCGCCACCAAACATAAATGTATTTCATAGAAACCAGCTTTACATCTCAAAGTGTAATGTCAGACACACATCCATACAAGTCTGTTCCGGGTTCGAACAAAACCGAAGGCACTTCCAAAGAAGCCCTTGCAATCCGAGTATTCACAATCCCGATCGGGCTCCCCATCACATATGGAGATCTCTATACCGAGCGCTAATCGATGTAGAGTCATTCGACGAGTCATCCTTTCGTTCTCGAAAATACCCGGTCTTCACCACCGATCTTCAAATGCTATCCATAACGTCGTATCATTATTCGGAGTGGGTTATATGACACAAGGTCCTTTCCCGGCTAAACTAATGAGCGCAATATTTAAAAACATATGGATATTGGGATTTCAGTTAAGTCATGACTTTAAAACCCAAAACTTTTCTTTTAAATGGTTTAAACCAATTACCATTTCAAATATTTAAACAAAAAGATTCATTTCACAAGTTCGCCCAGTTTCACAAAGATTCATTCACAGATTTCTAAACAATATTCCTTTCAAATTGGATTATCTCATCCAATTATTAACCCAAAGATGCAATTTATAGCTTTCAAAACTATTTCCAAAGATCCATTCATAACTTTCAAAATAATGCCCATTTCAAATCTTTTACATATAAAAGATACACCATTCAAAATCTTCTTCAATTTCAAAACAAAGTTTAACAATCTTTCACAAAGGTTCATTCATAGCTTCCAAAAACAATTCACAATTTCATTTCAAACTTGAAATCTTTCGATACAAATTTGAAATCCTTTCTTTATATGAAGCTATCATTATTTGAAAACAAATAGTTTTCGTTTTGGAAAAATCCAATTATATTTGCACGAGTTAAAGCCCTTGAGTTAAATCCAAATCCCCAAATCAGTACCTTTAAAATGGTTTAACCTATATATAACTTGCATAACAACTTTAAACCATAGTTTTCAAACATAGAATTCAATTTCAAAATTTGAATTCAAATTTAAATCAAATTATTTAAATCTTTAAAATCATAAAAAATCTGTGACTTCAACTGATTTCCTCGTGCAATCCATATTTGTGTGTGTAAGGTGTAGTCCAGGGGTTTTACCCAATAGTGCAACAACATCTATTATTACAATCCAAACACAGCAATATCGATAAGCGGTATAATCCTATAACGCTTATCTTCATTCATAGATTCACAGATAAATGTATTACAGATAAATAAATAATTAAATAAATTACACACAGCTCAATTCACATAATAGAATATTACACTTAAGAGATAACAATCAATTCAAGGCACTTCATACAATACAAACATTCATAAGCAATCCAAGCATTCAATAATCATTTATAAATAGGATTAATTAATTATTTAATCCAAAATTAATTTAATTTTTATTAATTACACATGAATTAATTACTCAATCCTGATTCATTAATTACAAATTATTTAGTATTAATTAACTAATTAATAAATTAATCCTTAATTATCCATCTTAATTAATTACCCTTAATTAATTAATTAGTACTTAATTAATCACATTAATTAAAATTAATCTTTAGGTTAATTACATAATTAATTAAACCTTAATTAATTATTATTTAATTAATTAAAATTAAATGAGTGATTATCCTAAATCACTTTCACTAATTAATTAGCCTTTAATTTATTAATTATTCTCAAATTAATTATCTTAATTAATTAATCACATTAATTAATTTATTATTTAAATTAATTAACTTTTAATTACTTGATTTATCAAACTTAAATTAATAATAAATTTACCTTAATTACTTTCATTAAGTAATTTCTTAATTACTTAATTAAGTTTTATTTAAAATAAATTCTTTCAAAAGAATATAAGTTTAAAGTTAAACTTAACTAATTCAAAATATTTCATTTTCAAAATGTTTAACAACACATTGCAATTTAACGTAAGGATAAATTTAGAAATTTATTTAACTTAGATTGTTAAAGTCTGAAACTGGAAATCATAGGACCCGAGATCAACTTCGGGTGTTACCTGTGAAAAATGCTTATTGCCGTCGAGTTTTTTCAAAACCTACTCGTATTCTTTCTTTCAAACTTTAAATTTTTCGTTTTAAGTATAAAACCCGGTACAAGCTTGAAACTGCTTGAATTCAAACTCGAGCCAGCTTGCTAACTCCCTAAGACAACTTCGAGCTCTTTTCTTCTTCTCCTTCCACTACTTTACCCAAAACAACCCAGATATATAACGACATGCGTGCACGTGCACGAGTCACTACCGTTGCTCTGTCCCTTGCCTCCACCATCCATGAGTCGCTGACGATCCATTAATATATTCTCACCACCCAAGTTGCCTTAGCAACGTCGAATTCAAAATTGAACATTATCGAACCACTGCTTCTTCGTGGAACCAAATCCAATCAACGAACCATCCCCTTGCCGATGATTCAGACCACCATCGACTATGCCCTTTTGACCAGAGCCTCGTCACGATCCAACGTATCGCTATCCCTAGGCCCGATCGACCCAATTGCATTGGCGATGACACAGCGATCTTGCATTGTCATCGATCAAAACAAACATTTAAACCCTAATTCATCCTCGATCCATCGCTTCAATCAACTAAAAAAATATCTAAATATTTTTACAACAATCCTCAATACTTAAGCTACCTTCAACGTAAATTTCGAAGCTTATCATCTCTCTGTTCATCAGATATTGATAAAAGTACCAATTTTAATAAATTCGACAATTCCCATTATATACAAATTTAAAAATCTTAAAACCATTACCTAAATTCATTATTTTTTGATACAATTTAGTTTATGAAATCCAAATTCAAAATTAAAATGGTTGATTTTTATCATTTCTGAAGTTTTACTATATATTTTTAAGTTTTCAGTAAATTGCTTAATAGAATTTCTTGAAACTATTTTTAAAATTTTAATTTGACAAGTGCAAGCAAATTCTATTTAGGAATCAAAACTTAATATTGATTCTTTTGGGTAGTGTAAATTTTTTGAACAGGTTAATCAAACCTGACATATAAAACAGAGGCATGTTTTCCTGTGTGCACACAAAAATTTACATCTAAATATCAGCATGCAGGCAACAAATCAAGCACTCCTCATAACATACATCAAGCATTCAATACAACAGTTAAAGATGGGTGTGTTTGCTCACCTAAAATTTTGGAAGAACAGAGGACTGTAGGCTTGAAACTGGAATATTTTGAATTTGAAAACTTTTATCTAGAAACTTTTGCATTCCATTGATCTGTTGTTTTGAAACAGATGCTGATGAGATAATCTGATCTTGATTCTATACTTGATAAATGAAACCTTGTTCTTGATCCTTGCATTGCATTTTCCAGGTTGAAGTTTTAAATTGCTGAGATGATTTTTGTTTTGCTCCTATTTTTAAGATGCATAAAGTTATTGCCTGATCTGGAAATTAAGTTGAATATGCTCCAGGCTTTTGATTTTTTTTGAATCTACTTTACTTGCTCTTTACTTGATCTTGAAAACTGGTAACTAGCTTTGATATCTTGCCTTTGATCTTGAATTTTTTTTTGAATTTTACTGTATGCTTTTGCTTTCAGCTTTGAATTTTACTTCCTAGTTTTGATTTCATATTGAGTTACTTAAGATTGGTTTCTTAGATTATTGATTTCAGTTTTGAAAATTTGAAAATAAACTAGTTATTTTCCTCTTTTGCATGTTAATAGAATTTTAAATTAAATGAAATTTTATCTTTGCCACTTGTTTATCTTATTTTCCAAAAATGTGACACTTGTATTTGTATAATGTAATTAAGTTACATTTGTTGTATACATGTTTCTATTAATTTACAAATGTCATAAGTATGTATTTTTATGTTTATATCCTTACTTTGTAAAAAATTACTTAATTTACATACAAACTATGTTTTAGCCCTTGCTTACTTAAATCTCATTTTATAACTTTACATATGTTTATGTAACGCACTTTCTACTTAGTTTAAATATATACACAATTAAATTCATTTCAAATCTAAAAGAAGAGTGTTTTAAATTTTTTATTAATTTCATTTGTTTTGATATTATATATATACACATTGTTTTTCAATTACTTATACTTATACAATTTAGAAAGAAAAAGAATTGAAAACAACTAATAAATAATCATACATATATAGTTCTTAATTTATAAATTTTTTTTTAAAATCTAATTTATTTATTAAATCAAATTTTATTTTCTAAGATATTTAAATTTGTATCTGAATTTCAAATTCTATCTTTAAATCTATTTTATATGCATATTCATTTCCAAATGTTCAAATTAATTCTCTATTAATTCATAATTAAATTCAAAAATTTATTTAAATTACAAATTTAAATTTGTCTCAAAAATTGGGATCGTTACAATATACAATCACTAGGCCTCTTAATTAGTCTTTATTAATTAATTCACTTACTAAATATTCACTTAAATTTATCTTTAAAAAGATATAATCTCAAAACCATTTCAATATTTTAACATTGAAAAACATTTCCATATACTTATTTAACAATAAGTAATTCACAAATCAATTTATTTTCAAAACTTAGAAAATATTATATATACTTAAATCACGATTAAGTATATATTTTATTCTTTAAGGAAAACATTCTCTTTGAACATATTTTATTTGGGTCAAAATGAATGTTGCGTAAAACATCGTTACGACAACCCAAAATCTATAGTATAGGGATTCGAAAATAAGATAGATATATAAATCCCTTGTACTATATAAAAAACATTTCCTTTGGAAAATCATTTACTAAAACAATAGTGTTATAGTCCATCATTTCCTTATACTTATCGAAAACGTCTATTTCAACAATGAATGTTGAAATATATGGTTTAGATACTTAACACCTTTGAAACATCTTTAAACCATTTAACTCCATTTAAAATATCACTTCTAAAACATTTATTTAATTCAAAAGGCTATTCACTTTCCAAAGCATATCGATTTTATTCAATATATTATTCACTGTCCAAAATCGTGAATATAGTTCATTTAATCCAATTCAATATTTCTACACATTTATTAAAGGACAATCCACTGTCCAAAATTGTGGAATAGTTCTTTTACCAAATCATTGCTTCTGTATATTCATTAAAGGATTATCCACTGTCCAAAATCGTGGATATATCTCCTTTAATAAACTTTCATATTTACTTATCAAAATCAATTGATTTCGAATTTATAAACAATGTTTATAAATTCACAATTTTATTTTATAAAAACTTCAATATACAAAATCCCATTATTAATCATTTTCATTTATATCTCAACATGCCAAAATCCAATTTATAAGTTAATTACTTATAAATCTCTTATTTCACAAATTCATTCATTTTCTAACTTCACAATTCGTAAATCTTATTCACTTATAAATTCCATTTATTACTTCATTTTAACATTTATAAAACTCCTTTATAATTCTAACACTTTGATTTTTAAAATATCAATTTTATAAATCATATATATATATATATAACGTTTATTATAACTTAAAAAATCTCCATTTAAACCATTTCACAAAATAGCTAACTTCATATTTCAAAAATCACATTTCAATTATATTTCTCAAATATCATAATTTTTATAACATAAAAATTATAACTTTTATTTATTTAAAATAAATCAATTTCTTTAATACTTCAAAATTCAACAAAACGTATATTTCGAAAAATCACTTTTAAAATCCTTTTAAATTTGGAAATCATCACTTCAACATTTTAAAATTCCAAAAATAGGCCCAATGCTGCAACAGCACTAAATACATCAATCACGGCATCCAAAACATCATATATCATATGATAACAGAATATATAACAATATCTATAAATAAATTAATACTTTTGAGGAATCCAGTTGGATCCCTCCAACCTATCACCTGCAACAAATATACATATTAGAATATGTTTACAATGTTCGCTTCAAGGCAGACGCGTATACAAAGGGTCATCCGCTCATACACGGAAACGTATAGGGTCATCTGCTCCACTAGGCAGGTATAAATCTAAATATCAATCATTTTATCATATATCATCTAAATAATCATCAATCATCATAAATAATACTTATTCTCACTTATATAAAAATATATGTGAGTCGGAAAGAGTGAGTTTACTCACTTTGCTTGTAGTCGTCGCGTTAGTGATTTATTCCGATTAAAATTAAACAAGTGTTTAATTTCAACCAAAATTTTCACTAGCTCAAATAAATCCTAATCCAGCTCCATAATGTATTGCTCGTCCATACGAATCCAACGCAATTCGTTTCGTGCGAAACGAACCTCGTATGAAAAATTATGGAATTTTAAACATTGTATAATTTAATATATATTAATTTACAATTTTTTTTTACTAACTTTCATCTGCACCATTGATTCCATACCTGGGCCGTTCCCTACTAATCCCCTTCTTCTTCATTCGTCGTTCACGCTAGAAGAAACCCAAATGGCCGTCACAAAACCCTAGTTGACGCGCCTTCATCGACGAGCTATGCAACGATCGAGCTACTCCGTTTCGAAGCCCATTATTTGCTCCACCTTTGACGTGAATCTGGCCATGCTCGGCTCGAGATCCATCTCGAAAAACACGGTTGAACATTGGCCATTCAAACCCTTATTGTCGTTGATTTATTCGACTTTATTGGATCATCTCCGTATGGATTTCAAGATCTCGATATGCTCTGCAAATCTCGTGTTGGAAGTTCCTTCCAGTTGTTAGAGGATTGAGAGGGATTGAGGAGAAAAGATTAGAAATCATTGGCCATTAAAATGATGGTGGCGGCTAGGGTTTAAAACCCTAAATGTTTGCGAAATAGAAAAATCGATGTCCTTTTATAGAAAATATTCGCGCGCTATTCATCCGAATCACACGAAATTTGAAATCTTACAAACCGTAAATCCGAATCACACGAAATTTGAAATCTTACAATAATATAACATTATGGATCCAATGAAACTAGTTTCGTCGAAATCCAAGACTGTATGAAAAATGGTCATTTTCACTCGTCAGTTAAATATTAAAATATTCAATTTTTACAATTTAACTTTAATTCAATTTAAAAAGTTCTCTAACATCATTCTAATTCAAATAGAATTTATTTCAACTTTATAACTCATTTTTATTCACTTTAAATTCAATTTTCTATTATTTACACAATTTCAAATATTAAATTAACAATTTAATTATCCAATTAAATCACTATATTCGAAATATTATTTATTCAACTTATAAACTTAACTTTTAAATATTTAAAATCAATTCAATATACGAATATCGAATGATGGAAATTCTAGGTCGTTACATATGGTATCAAGTTACTTGGTACGTAATGAATAGGACAAGGTCGAAGGGTTTTGAGTCGAAAGGTTGAGGGGCAAAGAAGTTGGAGTATGTTTGTTTTATAAACCAAAAGCTTTCACCCACTTTCTTTCGAAAAGAAGCTTTCGACTTGGTTGCTTTCGACCAGGTCAAGTATTTTAAATAAAGGTTTTAAAACCTTTCGACAAAGTCGAAAGGTTATTGCCGCCTTATTATTGTTTTGTTTTGAAACCTTTCGACAAAGTGAAAGGTTTACTTGTTTTAAAACAGCCGTTTCTCCATGCTTTCGAAAGAAATCTTTCGACTTCGGTGACTTTCCTTTGTTTTTCTAATTGAAGTATAACCTAGCTTCCGAATGAGTTGTTTTAAATGCTGAAGCCTACTGTTTAAAAGTTAAGTTTTAAAGCTTTCGAAGCAGAGCTTTCGACAAAGTCGAAAGGTTGCTTCCAATGAAGTCGAAAGATTTTACAAGTGGATTTTCCACTTGTTATAAATTGCACCTAGTAAGTCTTCGAAATTGTTATCTTTTAGAAGGTCTAATGCCATCGAAAGGTATGCGTATTGAATGATTTCAAAAGGGTTGTTAATCGAATGACTTTGAAAGGTTCGAGTTCAATGGTTTTGAAAGGTTTAAGTTCAATGATTTCGAAAGGTTTGAGTTCAATAGTTTCGAAAGGTTTTAGGTCAATGGTTTCGAAAGTGTAGAGATGGAAGGTTTTCTAAGGCAATGTTTTTGTAACAACCCAGAATTTTAGAACCTGAAAATTCCAGATAGTTAGAAGAAGAAGGAAGAGATAGAAGAAGAAGAAGAAATCGAAAACATAACACAAATTCTCACATTCACAGCGGGTCAAAATATAATATCAAATAATTATAGTTTTCAAAAGAATACTATATTTTTCAATTACATTTTAATACATCAGAGCTACACACATACTCAAACACTGGACATATACAAATCAACATGTCTTAGAAAATCAGAAATATACTACAGCGGAAACACTCCATACGTTCTTGCCATCCAGCTTGCCTCCTGAGCTCCAGAACGTCCTTACCTGAAAATCTGTAATACTCGGTCTGACCCGAGAATTACATTAAAGTAACACCCGAGTCAGGCTGGAAACGAGCGTGAGTAAACCAATCTAACAAGGAATACAAAGCATACAATTTATATAAAACCTGGGGTAACTCGTATCAATTTACAAATTCAAAATTTGTTATAGACATCACTTATTTCACACATCAATTTTCAAAGTACCAAAATTTAGATTAATAGTCCAATTCACTTAAATCATTTCATTCCAGCCTATTTATTTCACATATCAATCTATAAAAATTCGAAATGGTTTCGGGTATTTCTAATACCCGACCCCGTATCTTCGAGTCTCATGTCATCCTAACCCAATTTATCCAAATGAAATACACTTCAAACTTTAAATACAGGATGTCCCTTTACACAACAATCCATCATTGATAGATAACCGCAATATACTATCCGCCCAAACATTTGATACTACAAAACGTTTCATATCGGAGATATCAACTTATTTAAGGCGTCCAATACCATTCAATCATCCATAAGCAAACTTGATCACTTCCAAAATAAATTTAATCACTTCTAGTTGAATTACTAACCTAAATCACTTAGATTCCTTCACTTGACATTAATTAATTTCAAATCAATTAATTAATCATCCCTTAATTATCCATCTTAATTAGTCACCCTGGATTAATTATTCTTCAATTACATTCAAGTAATTATCTTTAATTAATTACACAAATTAATTATTCCTAACCAAAAATAGTAATTGATCTTTAATTACTTCACAAATTAATTAACTATAATTAATTACATTAATCCTTAATTACTTATATTAATTAATTACTCATAAATAACTTATTATTAATTAATTAATCTTAATCAATCAACCTTTAATTACATCATTAATTATATAAATTAATGATTTCTAATTACATTTTAATCTATCCTAATCTAAATTAATTACATTAAGTAATTAATCATTAATTAAATCACAAATATTAATCACTCTTGATTAATCTCAACCAGTAATTAACTACCTTATTATTTACTTCATTAAATAAATTAATTACTTATTCTATAAAAGAAGTTTAAAGGAATTTAAAACCAAATTCATTTTTAAATTCAAATCAATTTAAAAATGCACTTTAACATTCAAGTTGTTAAAAACTTTATTTATTTAAAAACTAAGATTCACTAACTTGAATTCCAGGTTTAACTTTGATTTAAAACTTGTTTTAAATCTCTACTTTACTATTTAACTCCAGTTTTTAAAAAAATCACTTTTATTTCTTTCCAGTTCATTCTTATTTTTATTCTGTAATTATTTCACTTCCAAAATTCACCCTTATATTTCTTTTCAAAAAATCCAATTCTGTATATTTTGATAACTCAGCATACCGAAATATATTCAAGCAAACCATAGCATTCAATGTTCCAATTATCAATATAATTCATCACAGAATATCAAATATTCATAACACATAATATTAAACAATCTAAATAATTTTGAGGAATCCAGTTGGATCCCTCCAACCTGTTTTCCTGCATCCACCGACATTAGCACAACATAAAATACCAATTCCACTTCGAGGTGGAATATCGCGGTATATGAGATTTATATAATATCATCCGCTATTATGCGGCGCATAGGATCTCATCCGCTATATAATGCGGGAAATCAATCACTCCAATATATACTATATATTACTATATAATATACCATATCGAATCAATTCAATCATTCAACCAATTATTTAAATTCAACCATTTAAATTAAACCAGATGAGTGAGATTAACCCACCTTTAATTTAATTTGCAACCTGTTTCCATTCCGGTTTGCTTCTTCGTTATTTTTGACCTTGTGTAAACATTATACATTTTATTAATGTTTGAACTAAACAAATAATCAATTACCATTTAACAAATTCAAATTTAAATTAATAATCTGGGTTTAAACGAATAATTCAATTTCAACCAATTTCCTATGATAATCACATCTTTTTTTCTCAGGAACTAATATAAATTAAATAATTTATTTAAACAAGTTAATCATTATAAATCATTAATTTGAAATAATTAGTAAGTTTAGAATGGGTATAAATATCTTCCATTTAGTAACTACGTTTATAAAACAATTCATATAGATTCAAAAGTTAAATCTTTTATATAAATTTTCCTATTCCAAATCTATATAACAAATCTTTTATTTACTCTAAATGTTAGAAATAATTTACTTTATATCTACCGTAATAAAAATTTCATTTTTTTAAATATTCCTTACTGTAATGAATCCTGTTTCCAAATATTTATTAAATCAAATAAAAATTTAAAATTGGCTATATACCTCACTGCTAGCTCAAGAATCACACCACCAGACCACGACAAACTCACCAGAACCGAGCTGCCTCCATCTCGACCAAAAGCCTAGCTGTGCAGCGCCATTACCTTACTGCAACATTGCCGACGCCTCCACCAAATCGCAGTTAGGCCTCGCGATGTCGAGCACAAGCTCCTCCAACGATTCCCCCTTCGATGCTTCGCAACCTCGAGTCGCCCCCACTAAACCCAATGCGCCGCCTCCCCCTCGCGAGAGCCTCAACCTTCGCGACTTCGGCCAAGCTTCTCGAGCTCGAGTTCACAACTATCACGATTCGATTAGAAATTTACTGCGTCGCCATCGCGAAGTCGCGAGCTATCCTCCTTCCCCCGTTCGAGTGCGAGCTGCTTCTCACCCTTTTTTTTAAAACGAGTTCGATTCGATTGAATTGATTTTCGATCTTGAAAATGAAGAGGGCACAGCTTTGATTTGAATTGAAAGAGAAGGAAGCCTCGGCTTCGAACTAGAAAGGAGGAAGAATAAAAAGGGGCCGTGATTTCAATTTCAAAAATATCTATGTTCGACCATTTTTGTCTTTCAATTTCAGTTCACTGAAAGATGATAAGCCCTTGCTGTATAAAATTGAAGAGTTGAGTCTTCGAGAGAAAGATAGGCTGACTAGGAGATAATGACGTTTGACTTTGAATATATATTATAATATTAAAAATATCTCGTATATGGCAAAATAAAATCCCAAACCCTTATATAGGTATGCCACCAGGCGTTTATAATGTTATACCCCTATTCCGAACGCAATGGAAAATGTTTCGAGGCCTAATTCGATCATATGGAGAAGATAGCTTTTTGACCCCAGTTATTATATTAAGTTTTCGATATAAATTTCAGCGCGTTTATATATCGTTCGATCGCACGACAACTCCAAACACTATGAAAATTGAAATCCGATAATAATACAATATTACGGATCAAATGGAACTAGTTTCGTCGAAATCCGAGACTGTGCCTCGGAATGCTATTTTTAAATATCAATTTAAATGATATATTTTCAAAACTTAACAAAACATTCGCAAATTCAATTTCAACACTTTTACTATCTTCAATACTATCGATATAAATTTTATAAGCCCTTAAATTATTTTTAATAGGCTTAAAACTTCAGATTCAACATTTTACCCAATTTACAGTAATTAAATCCAATAACTAAATTTCCAAATAATGGTGATATTTGAAATTTAAGTTACAAACTAACTTTTGAATATTAAAATCAATTAAATATCCCCATTTAAATTGTCCAAAATTACGGGTCGTCACAGTTTTGAAGCATTTTTAAAGTAGAATGTCTAAAGTTTTATTCCTTTCGAAAGGGTCGAAAGTAAGGCTTTCAAAGGGGACACTTTCAAAGGGATTGGAAATTTATTTTCTTTTAACCTTATAAAATAAATGTTGTTTATCCTTGAGGATACCGGGGTAGGCATAATGAGGTTCAACAATAGTTGGGGTCAACACTTATATGTTTATACACTCACTGGGGGATACCAATGTAAATTATAATGAATATAACCTAAATTAGGGATGCTAATGGAAATAGGCCCACCATGAAGACAGCAGGGGATAATTAAGATATAACCTAAATTAGGGATACTAATGGAAATGGATTGCTCATGTGGATAGCATGAGATAAGTATATTCATGGGATGTTTGATGGAAAGTCAACATCAAGTTAGAGATGGATAGTCTCCATATGATTGAAGAAAGGTTCATAGTCATCCTGTGAAAACTATGGGATGTTGATGGATAGTCAATATCATGTGGATGATGGATAGTCTTCATATATTTAATGAAGGGTTTATAGTTATCCTAGGAAAACTATGTAATGCGAGATGGGTTGTCCGTATCAGCTTAAGTAAAATGAATATGGGATGGATAGTCCCTCTTTGAGGCAATTAAAATCTAATAGGGGACGATGAAATCCTAATTATTTTCAAGTATGCATATCATCCTAATGTTTTGAATATGTATATTTTAACCAATTTGGTTGCAGTAAAACGTTTTGCGAAATGTATGTTTTAAAAGGATGTTAGTGAGAGGAAACCCATTCCGCTAAGCGGCGTGGTCTCACTTAACATATTAAACAGGGTATGTAGTATTATTCATACGAGAATTTATGTCCGACTCGAAGTTTATGTTTTTTCCTTAAACTCTCGGGTGCTCAAAATTAATTTGAGTAGACAGAGAGGTTAAGGCCTTTTTTAGGTTAAGTAGGATGACCAATAAGGCTACCGGAGGCATGCAGGAGAAAAACAGATAGATATTTAGGAGTTGCAATTTTATGTTTTGTTGTATTTCCGCTGTGTTTGTATTAAGTTTATTTTGACTATATGACTCTGATCATCCAAGGAGGTATCTACATATACCGCTCTTGGTGTATTTTGTATTAAGTATATTTTATCTATGTCTGGGAACGTATTGTGATTATGTAAGTTGAATATGGAATATCTATTTTAAATGTAATGAAGTAAAAATTGTTTTGAAATCTGTGTTTTCTTTTATATTTAAGTGCTTCATATATTATAGATACCATTAACATAACCGTATTTAGTCATCGGGAGCTAACACTACAGATGATTGCAGCATCTGTTGCGCTTAGTTTTTGGCATCTGGTTAGGGTATATTATAGAAATAAAGCCTTAGATTATCTCAGACAACTTCTACTCAGCACACAAAAGGAAATGAAGGATGATCCCCTAAACATGGCACTCTCTGTTACAGAACATGAAGTACAAACCGCTTTTTGATGTAGGGCTCGTTTGGATCGACTTATATAAGTCGCTTTTTTGCTTTTTACAAGTGAAAACCTATTCATTTTGGCTTCCAAAAAGCTAAAAAGTGGCTTATTTTAGTCGACCCAAACGAGGCAGTGATTAATATTGAAATAAATATGATAAAGAAGATGCTTAGCATGGAGAGTTCTTCAAAGGTGATAGAAACACAACTTTCTTTCACATTACCTCGAAGTTGAAACATTCGAAAGCTCATATGAACAGTATATGAGACATACAAGGAGTAGCATACACCAAAGCTGAAGACGTCCATGATGCATTAGTCAAGTACTTAACTTCCTCTTTCAACAAGTCCTATCCTCCCTATGTCCTTCACCACATATCCCATTCTAACCTCCAATCCATCAAATATGAAGAGAATATGAACCTTATTGCAAAAATTACTAATGAAGAGATCACTGTTGCTGTATTTAACTTGAAGTCTGCTAATACGAGAGTCCCAGATGGTTTCAAAGCACACTTTTTTAAGTGTTGCCGGGCTATTGTGTCAAGAACATACATCAAGGCGATCCATTTCTTCTTCAATACAAACACGTACTGGGAGGAATCAAAGCTACTAATCTTGCCATGATACCCAAAAAATGAAAACCCTACAATAGTTTTGCACTTCAGACCTATTTCATGTTGCTCTGTCATTTACAAGATCAATACCAAGATCCTTGCCTCTAGGACGAAACCACATCATAAAAGAGTTATCTCCCCCAACCAAATAGGCTTCCTACCTAAGAGAAATATCACTGACGACATATTGATCACTCACGAGTTACTTAAGGGAGATAACACCAAGAACATCCCTTCTAGATGTCTGCTAAAGCTTCATGTACAAAAAGCTTTTGATAGCATTAGTTGGAACTCTATTGTTGCTATGCTTTTAAAGATGAAATTCCCTAAACCCTTTATTGCTTGGATATACATTTGTATCTTTACACAATGCTACTCCATTATGTCAAGTGGCAAAGTTTCAGGATATTTTAAATCGATGCATGGGCTGAGACAAGGAGATCCTATATCATCATATCTCTTCATTATTTTCATGGAATTCTTTAGTGGTATGCTTACTGAACAGGTGTTTCAAAATCTCAGTCTCCATCCTATGTGCAAAATCCCTCATATCATCTGTCTTTTGTTCGCCAATAATGTAGTGATTTTTCACTAAACCCAACCAGCAATCCATATGCACCATTTTACAATGTCTTAACACACTCAAACACACAACTGGCCTTGCAATTAACAAAGAGAAATCCAATATCCTTATTGCTAGCCTGCAGGAAGCTCAGAGGAACTACATTACTTCCCTGTCTACCCTCACCTGCATGCCACCAAACTCTATTTACCTTGGGATTCCGCTTACCGCCTGAAAATAACAACTATCCAATGTCTACCAATGTTTGATGCTATTATTTCAGGGCTTGGGAGATGTCCAGGACACTTGCTTACATAAGCAAGCAGACTTACTATTATAAGCTCTATACAACATCTATGGTATCCTACTCCATGACCTTTATGTTACTATTAAAATTGATTTCTATGCTTAACAAGGCCTTCAATCACTACTTATGTTCAGTAAATCACTTCTCCAAAAAACCTGTTCCTATAGGTTACAAACGTATTAACTTCCCCATGAATAAAGGCGGACTTGGCATAATCAACCTAAGACTGTGGAACATCTCTACTGCTACCAAACAGGTGGACTCATTACTTTCTGACTATGCCTCCCTCTGGCATGCGTGGATGCATACTCACCACTTGAAAAACATGTATTTCTAGACCATGAGTGTACCGACTACATCCAGCTGGGTACTAAGGAGCCTATTGAATCTTAGGAAATGCTTGCTACCTCTTGTGAAGTACAAATAGAAAACATAATTTTTGGCGCACGCACTATTCGCCTCTAGAGGGCTTATTCTCCATGATGTTCTAACTCATAATCAAAAGATGCAGACCGACATACCTAATAATGCACATGAGATTAGCTACATGAAAAATTCTAGTATTGTTCTTCCTTAATTACTCTAGCAGTACACAGATTGACAGCTCTAGAGAACATTTGAACAAATGAATGTCATGATAGGAATAGATAGGAAAGTTGAGACTCAAAACATTCCATCCACATAATATATTGCAACCTTCCCAATATGATAGCTCCAAATGATGGTACTTGGTACAAAAGGACTTGGAACAAATATAGCTCACACAAACACAACTTCATGCTTCGGAAAGTTGTTTACAATTCCTGCTTAACTAGAGATTGACTCATCGCCAGACGCATGAATATCAACCCTAACTGTGCAATATTCGACCTATAAATAGAAACTAGAAACCTTCTATTTTTTGAATGCCTGGTCATCATAAGTATTGGGAGGAAAATAATTGAAAAGGGTCATTATTGCTTTGATATATAGCAGGCTGAATTACAATGAAGGTGGATATTTGACGGTACTAAGTGAAATGACAATGACTCATTTATACTACTGATTGTTCTCAAAGTGTTTGTAATGCAAACATGGCAGGAAAGAAACAAACGAGTATTAATGCCATTGCCATAATGGAATATCGACTGTATCAAAATATTTGGAAAGGAATCAGGACTATTATTAATAGGCATAAGCCTTACAACATCCTTAATTCATTGTCTGGATGGCGCATTAATGATGATTTATGACCCTATGTATCCCTAGATTTCCTTTTACTTTTGTAGCATTAGTTACCTTTTTTTCTCTGTATTGCTGTAATTTTTGTTTATAGTAAAGATGGTAGGAGACCATTTAACGCCGCTTGCCTTTATATTTTTAATATATGTATGTATGTATGTATGTATGCGTGTGTGTTAATTTTAATTAATCAACCTTTAATTAATTAACATATTTTATTAGCCAATTAATCAAATTATTTTCAAAAATATTAATTTATTTAAAAAAATTTAGAAACCATTTTATAACTTTTATAAAATTTATTTTATATTTTAAATTAAAAATATAATTTTATATTTTCAAACTAAATTTGAAAATTATCTTAAGGCCCAAAATCAATTCAGGCCTTTATATTAGGGTTAACTTTTGGACTTACATCATCCTTCGGGCTAGGCAAGTTGTCAGGTAAGGTAGAGTACTTGATTATCCAAACCTAATGTTAGACACTATCTTTCTAGGCATCCTACTAATGGACATGATTTAATAAATTAGCCCGAATATTGCTAATTTAGACTGTATAGATCATTAGGCTTTGATACCACTGATGGTCCAGCCCAACCTCCCTTAGGGTGACCAAACTATGTACCTTACGAGCGAGTTTTACATGCAGCCTTTCGACTGGCATAACCATCATAGGATGCGTAGGGATAAGAGGCAATGCTTCATCATAAATCATACTGTCAGAATTACTTATCATGCTATTTGAAGGTATCAAACCTAGAACTTCTAATGTACAAAGTGAACAGCTCAACCAACCTCACTCTGATGCCATTTAAGGAGCCAGGCCAGTCAGAAATGGGTGAAATATTAGATTTTATTTTTTCTTCCTATTTTTGGATCTATTGAGCCTATGAAGTCTAAAGGATTTATTAGATCCAATCTAATATAGTATTAATATAATCTTGTTTTATTTAATTTGTTTAGAAAGAAGTCCACATTTGATTTAAATCAAACATACTATACCGAGTATATCGAATACACTCATAAGTGTATAGTTAAATGCAACATATAAATAATGTACATGGTCAACATGTACATTCATAGGTGTCGGGATTTACACATAACAGATACATTCACACTTTATATATGCCTTTATTGTATAAAGTTTTATTCTAAAAACATAAATTATATATATAACTATATAGTTCACTTATAGTTATATACAATAAGTTATAAATATTTTTGATTAAATGACAGTAGTTTAACTATACTTATAATACGACAATTGATCTGTTTCAGCGGGAACTTAAGAAGAGGAAAATATGAAGGACTTTTCTACTTCCTTTACTCATTCACTCAATGCCATTACAAAAAAACATTTGTACACTTAAACCCTTACACATTAAAACTAATTATGACTAATTATATGTGTTTTGAAATTTAAAATTAACATTTTGAAGTCTAGAATGAATTCAAAATTAGATCTATGTTTTCAAACAAAATTTATTTTAAAATTTGAATTGAAACACTAGTTAAAAGATTGTTTAAACTTTATGTTTAAATTTGACCTTTAATCTTTGAAATTATTGCTTTAAATGAATATCTTTAAGACAAATTCAAATTTTATTATAAAGAAATTTTCATTTATCTATTATAAAATTTGAATCAGAACACTTATTTAAGGAAATTGTTCAAACTTTGTATAACTTATTGATAAATTAAACCTTAAACTTTTATAACCATTGTTTTAAATGAATACCTTTTAAACAAACTAAACTGATATTAAAAAATTATTTTTAAGTTTCAAACCTTTAAAAAAAATTCAGTTGGTGTTATAAAAAATTTATTTCCATGTTTCCTTGTTTTTTTAATTTAAATAATTTGAATATACAAATTGAATCAGACAACACATGCATATATAAATTTGTTATAACATGCACAAAATCTAATCTACATAATCAAATGGTGTAAATATAAATGATAATAAAATTAAAAGATTACCTAAAGAGGTAGCGTATGGTTTGTACTTACCTAAAGAGGTAGCGTATGGTTTGTACTATGAATGAAGATTTCTGCAAAGATCTCCAAGATCCACACCCAACTTTGAAAGAGAAGGATGAACCATATATTTTATTGTATTTTCTCTTTTAATTGGATTTAGAATTGGTAAAATTTTGGAATGTTCATGATTTTCAACCATGGAAGGTTAGAAGGAGGGAAGAGAAAAATGAATACAAATAATTTTGTATAGGAAATGAAATAGTGGATTTATTTTTGTTGAAAGAATGAAACCTTTTTTGTTCTTTTATTTAAAACTTCCCTAATCAATTCCTTTAATTTTCTCTCTTTATCTACTCCTCTCTCTTTACATGATTGGTAGAAAATACTTGTTATCAAATGGCACAAAATTTCCATAAATCCCTTTATGCATTATCTTTCATATAAATGCATTTAAAGTTAAGCCGATGTCGTACATCGATGGGCGCAAATATAACTTTTATGAATGCATTAAATAATTTCAAATAACTCCAAAATTAAATAAATTGAATAATAATTAATATCTTAAAATTTTAATTGATTTAATTAATTTACAAACTAATTAAATCATGCAAATTTTCGAAGAATTCATCATTACAGTTGTGTGACTCAATGGTGTAAATTTAGTCAGCGATTAAAATCGAACAATTAGAATATTATTGTTCACACACCACCTTAGTTAGTGAAGTGATAGTTTGGCCAAATTCAACTCTCACACATCTTTTTAGTAAAATAAAATTTTATGGGTCTAAGCGGTACTGGTAGTGACCGTTATTTACACCAATTCACTTTGTCAAAACTATATCACTTTAGGCTTTATGGAACTAGTTTTGGTCAAAGCTCCAATATTAACCACATTTAACTCGGTTAGTGTAAATATAAAGTCCTTGGTTCAATAATAATGTTTATTATTAACGGTACAACTTCAGCCAGAGATTTTGACTTTGAGTTGACTATAGTTGACCGTGATACTAACCTCTTATAACTGAGAAGATAAATTATATATTAAATAGTGTTTCACTTCCAAAGCTTCAACACATATCAAACTATAGCTGCTCGATGTATCGCCTTTCCATCATGTAACTATAGCCAAAGTGGAATATTCGTATTGAAGTTTCATGGTATTTTCAATTCGATGGAACTGTGTAACATCATCTCTTTAAGATCTCCTATTTGACCTTAGTTATAATGAACCAACATGAAACTTTAGAGCAAGTCATTCCGTAGTTATCCAATAACCATTAGTACGCAACCTTTTAGTTCTCCAAGCAACCATAAGTAATACACTGCTTAACATTTGAAGAGCGTTACGTACTCTAGTCTCAATGGATGAATCGATATCATTTCTCGAAACGTCTTGACTAGGAATATTTCAAATAGTATGTTACTTTAATGTGATAAATATCGCATGATTACAATACATTATAATTACTACAACATAACATATCATTTAAGGATTTTTTTGTAAAATATACTTTGAATTAATTATTTAATTAATTATATGATAACAAAGTACATTATAGAAATCAAACACTTTATTATGAATAATATTGATTGTCGAGTTAGATATATGTAACAAATTACATAATTGAACCTAGAGTCGGATCTTTCTCTTCCTTTAAAAAATGGTGAGTTCAAAAGTCGGATCTTTCTCTTCCTTTGTTCCTTTCTCCTCGCATCCTTCTATTACCTGATTTGGGAGGCGTTACTACGCCCTGTCCTATGCTATGCTGAAGCTACACTCAGATGCCGACTTCCCACCTTTCTTTCGACTAGGCTTTGCAACCAATCTTCGTCCGTCGATGAAAATACTGGAAATAATGAGCCGCTTAACAATCCTTTCTCTTCCCTAGCTTCACCAGGAATTGAAACAGCTGCTATTCTTGAATTTGGGATGCCCCGTCCATCTCCTGCTACAAACGTGAATAAGCAGGTTATTGCTTCTTGTGATCTGGGGTTGATTGCTTCTAATCCAGAGATCAGTGTTGAGGGAAATAGTGTTTTGTCTGGTGTTGGAGTGGGTATGGTCTCGGCTGATGTGGCTGGACATTGCACTTCAACTGTTTGTGGTTTTGTTTCTGAGGATATAGGCCCTAAAGTCAGTGATATAACTGTTTTGCCCCATGTTGATGTTCAGCCTTGTCCTACTAATCCAATGTCGAATTGTCATAAACCTTGGTCATCTCTTTTCAAATCTCTACCGTGAAATGCGGGTGATTACAAACCAGTTGATTTTGATATTGTCGAAGTGAATGGAGTGATGATCCCTCCTCCGTCGGTTTTGCAAGCCGGAGTTGATTTTTGGTCTGAGTATTTGGTTGGTTTCTTTCTGGAACCTAATAACCGTCTTCGTGATCCGGCCTCGGTTTTACGTAAGGCTTGGAAGTTGCGTGGTAATTTGCAAGTTAAGCTGATCGACTCCTTATATTACCTCAGATTCTCCTCTTCCGTAGGTCGTCGGTTAGTACTTGGTGCTGAGCCTTCCTTCTTTACTGGTAGACCTTCTATTATTACTCCCTGGTCTCCGACTGTGGAGAGAGCTCGTGAGCAGGTGCTTTCCATTCCCGTTTGGGTTTATTTTTCGCAAATCCCCTCTGCGCTTCAGCCTTTGATTGGGTTGAATTGGTTGGCTTGCAATGTCGGAAAATCGAAATGCTTTGATTCTAATACGGTTGCCCGAGAAAAATTGATGTATGCTAAGGCTTTAATTGAGATATCCCCCTTTAAGCCTCTCCCTGCCACAATTCCTGTTCAACTTGATGTGGGTCATGTTGCGGAGGTCCGTGTTCGTTATGGATGGGTTCCTGATATATGCACCACCTGTCACTCTTTTGGTCACCTTCATACCTCCTGCCTCTTCTCCAAAGGCTCTGCAGCTCCTACCAAGATTCCTCTGCCTCGTCCCCCTATTCAGAAATGGATTCCTAAGGCTTCTTCTGTTGTCTCTCATGTTGATCCCCTTCCTGCGGTTACTTTTTTTGATCTGGGACCGCCTCCTTATGATGTTAGGCTTGCCTCCCCTGAATTCCAGGTTGCCCCCTCTATTGCGGCCTCTTTACCTGATCTTTGTCCTCCTCCTTCCGTTGTTCGGGCTGCCTCTCCTCCTACTGCTGTGGTTCCTTCTACTGACCCAGCTTCTCCTCTGGATGTTTCAGATTCTTCCCGGTTTGTTTGGGAAGATTCTGAAAGGTGTTGGGTTGACTTTATTTCTGATGTGAGATTTAGCCCAGTGAATGATTTTTTTTTCAGATTTGTTTCCGATGAACAGATGGACCTTAGATGCCTTTTTACATTCCGTCTGGTGATGCATTAGTTCTTGACATGGATGGTGTTTTTGCGAGAGAGAACTCTGCCATGCTAGCCAACTCTTCTTGGGATCGCTCCTTCATTTACTCTCCTGACGTTTTGGGTTACGACCCTAGTCTTGCTATCCGTTTCCGCCCCTATCCTGGTCTTTGGGGAAAAGACCTTTTGGTCTCTGATGTTGTTGGCGTCTCTTCCATTATGGAGGAGGCCTAGCACTCGTGAATCTATTGTTCTGTGACACACTGTCACATACCTGTTCTGTATTTTCCATTTTATTTAGTAGTTAAGGTGCTTTTACCTTACTCCTGTACTTCAACTTTTATTACGTTCGTAATAAAAAGTGGACGGTCCACTATAAAACCGGCTGGCCTTGCCAAAAAAAAATACATACTATGACTCAATCGAGACGATGGTAAACTAGTTAGCTAAAATTCAATAATTTATAATAATCAAGTTATGAATAATAATTTATGTTAGTGGATCCACAAAGTGCATTGGTAACGTTCTTTGTTTGTATAATGTGCCAATCACACTATGACGTAATCATGCTCATATTTGAATTGTACAATTGAACACTAATTCATATATGTTCCTAGACACATGCATATTGAGAAAATGACATCATTATACTAAAAGTACTAATGTACGTAATGGTTGTTAGGCTCTTGTATCAGTGTATACTCATGATTATTGGTGTAGAATGATGCCAGGGGTTACATATATGTGTTTTCTACATGGAATAACGTACAATTACTTACCAAGATGTTTTTATATGATCAATATATCAAGTGTAAAAATGAAGTATCATGTGATAATGTGCAACAATGTCCTTACTTGACAATGTCATCAAACTCATGTGTGGAGCTCATGCCTTAATTGTAGATTTATAAACTTGTTACAATTGGAAATCATTGGATGCACAGGGAGGGAGACTACATTCAAGATTGGATCATCTCACATGGTATATAATTGGGAATAAGAGCACATGTAAGTTAGCTATGCTAATTATTTAATAGAAGATAATATCACTAATGTATTGGCGACGCATATCATATATTGGTTTTTGGTTCATTTTTCATAAAACATAGCTTATGGTATTGTTAGTGATACATCTTTTGATATTTGTTCATATATCTATTGGATATTATATTTATTGTAAAACATTCAATATTTTTTATAAAAATCGGTCATAATCTTAAATGTTGAAAATGAAACAAAAATGACAAACATATCCCTTCACATTCTTAAACTTTATTTTTGGTATAAAGTAAATGACAATATATGAGTTGTTGGATTAAGTGCATTGGCAGTGAAATAATTATTGTACTTGATATAACTTACGTTATCACGAACAATTAAGTTAGATTAAATTATATTTATGTTAATTTGATATGAAGAGTGTTTTGTAGTTAAAAATTTATTTTAATCAAATTTAGATTTGGTTACCTTGTATTATATTCATGGTTGAACATCATTTTTGCACATATGATTAGATTGCTCACCTCTCAATGAGGATCACTTCTTACCCACATAGGATGTATACACTAGTATATACATTCGTAAATTTGTATAATTCTGTATATATATAATTATGTATTAATTAAGACTATATGTGTTGAATTAGACTATATACGCACATAAATATGTATTAACTTAGATTGTATATATAATAAATTGACATATGTATAATTGTGTACATATGTGACCATTAGGATTTATGACCATATGGTATATTGGTGGACATCTAATATGTAATGTATTTGTTCATGTTGTTACACCCAAAATTTCCAAGAATGAATAAGGTATGAAACTAATGAAGGTTTCTAGTGCAAATTCATTGCACATTGAGGAATAAAAGCTATTGCACATTGAGGAATGAAGGCTATCGGATGTTGAAGAATAAGCTATTGCATATTGAGAAATAAAATCGTCGTAATTTGAAGATAAATTAGCTATTGCATGTTAGAATTAAAGCCATCGGATGCTGAAGGCAATTAAAGCTAGTGCTAGTTGAGTTAACGAGTCCATCACAAGTTGAAGGGTTAGAGTCGTCTCAAGTAGATGTGGTCGATTTGTTGCAAAAAAAAGCCATCTCAGGTTGATGCAACCAAGCCATCACAAGTTGATAAAGTCGAAGCCATTGCAAGATGATATAATAAGCTATTGCGGGTTAACATAACCAAGTCTCGCAACTTGATAAACCCAAAGCTACCGCAAGGTGATATAAAGAAGCTATCACAAGTTGATGTAAACAAGCCTTTGCAAGTTGATGAAGTCAAACCATCACAAGTTGATGAAGCCATGCCATTGAAAGTTGATGGAATCGAGCTATTGCAAGTCAATGAAGTCCAAACTATAGTAAGGTGATGTAAATAAGCTATCATAAGTTGACAAGGTCAAACCATCACAAGTTGATAGAATCCAGCTATCACAAGTCGATGAAGTCCAATGTATTGCAAGTTAATAGGGTTAAGATATCGTAATTTGATAGAAGCTATAACTTGTCGAAGTAAAAATAAGTTATCGCACATTAAAGGCGGTTAAGCTATCGCATGTTGAAGGCATCAAGACCATCGCAAGTTAAGAATAATAATACTACAAGTTAAGGAAACTGCTCAAAACAACACTTTGATCAACCACCTAGTAGCTTCTAATTGGTCAAGTTATGCCACATCATTGCAAAGAAATTGAAAAAAAGTCATGCCACATGTCAAATTGACAACATCTCATGTTAGCAAAATCTTAACAATCTATTTCCTTTAGAGGCCATGCCACATTGTCTTCATTTTTCCTAGCCATAAATAAGGAACTTGACTTTGGGATTCTAATGGCTAATTAGTCAATTCCAAATTGGGACTTACTAACTTAGTACTTGAACAATTACCTATTGGCATACTTGAGCACTTATGGACATGGTGGCTAACATACTTTCCCAAGAGTAAAATCTCTTGCCCAAGTATCACTAACTTTATTAACTAAGCATACAATTTAGGACCAAATTCCAGCTTAACATTTTTGGCGCTTTCACAGAGAATTGAACTGAGGTGAAAATTACCGTTTTGGCCTCTCACTCTTGCAAAAAAATAAGAAGAACAATAAAGAAATTAAATGTGCAAGCACAAGAAGCTCTGCACTATATTAGCCTTAAGGGAATTGTAACTCCTCGGTTAAATACTAAAAAAATGAAACATGGCAAGCGTTGATGCCAGTAGTGACCGAGAATGAAGAAACTAACATCAAAGCCTTACAAAAACAACTCCAATCTATGCATGAGCTAATTGAGATTCTAGTTTATAAACAATCATCAAAAAGGGATGATGGGGAGGAAGCCGAATCACCCCAAGGAAACATTGATGCATCGATCTTAAGAAGTAGAAACATTGAGAAAAGTGCTTTACGTCCCCAAAAGAAGAATGAAGCTATAAAGGTCAAAATAAAACCGAACTTGAACTTGGGAAAAGAAGAAGAAGCCAATAAACTGGTGACTCAAAAGGTAAACAAGTACCAAGGTCTCCACTTGTGCAATCATCTAGTTCAACTTCTAAAAAAGAGTGCAGACTAGAAGAGAAAGATTATGGGGATAATGAAACATACTTGAGAGATTTGGAAACAAGGTAATCAAAGACATGATAGATGTAAAAGGGAAAACAACAGTAGATCCTAAAGTTAATAATAATTTTAGAGGAGCTTCATTTAGTGAACAAATCATGGTTGTTCCATTACCTTCTTATATCAAAATTCCTTCAATCAAATATGATGGATCAAGAAATCTAAATGACCATTTATTAGCCTTTGAAAGTCAAATGGAAATCCATGATGCTCTAGGAGCGATGAGATGGAAATTATCCCCCATTACATTCTTTGGTGTGACTGCAAAATGGTGCCGCCATTATCAAGAGAAGACCACTTATTCATGGGAGCGGATTTCTTATGAATTTTTAGCATAGTTTTGTACTTTTTAGGATCTAACCATAGATGCCAGTGTCCTAGCAAATATAAAGAAAAATCCAGAGAAATTATTAAGGGAATATATAAAAAGATTCAACGTTAAAGTAATGAAGCGAAAAGGTGAGTGGTAGAGAAAAACTAATGGGCATAAAATCTAGGATAGTAGATAGTACTCCATTTTGGAAAGAGCTATATATCCACGGGTGCAAGGATTTACAAAACTTTCATTTCCAAATTGATAAGTTTGTTGGAATAGACTAAATTTTTCATGAAAAAAAAGAAGTCTTAGCAAAGGGATAGAGGAGGTTTTTTGAATCCTAATAAAAGAGGAAAGTGGAAGGAAACATTAAGAGCAAATTATGTCGATTTATACTAGTCCATCTTGTACATTTGTGTTGTAGCAAAGAATGTGATAGAAAATCCTACTTCATTCAATGAAAAATGAATCCATAACCTACAAAAGTAGGGATTACTGTGCTTTGCACAAACTGAACGGTTCCAAAACTGATAATTGTCGTGTGTTGCCCGAATAATTCAAAGCATGATAAGAATGGGAGAAATTAAGGAGTTTGTTAAGAGTGATCAAAAATTCCCAAGATCTACTAGTGATGAAAAACCCCCAGATAACAATGCCATCTTCATGGAGAGTGACCCTCCATTGAATTTTCCACCATTTATCAGTCATATTAACATCATTCATGGAGGTTCGCACATCGCAAGGATGAGTAAAATTGCAAGGAATAATTATATAAGAATAGCAAAAGGACTTATACAGAAGGAGAGGAGCCCACAGTAGAAGCATACAAAAGCATTGTCCAAATTCTAGATCTGATAATAGCTCCAATGGACGTAAATGGGGTGAGGCATTCTCATAATTATCCGCTAATGATTATGGTTCAGATCGAATTGTCTTTGGTGTCTAAAGTTCTGGTGGACACTGGAATGTAGTGAATTTAATTAATAAGAATGCCTTCGATCATATGGATATACTTGAGGCAAGCTTGAACCCATTTTGAATCCATCTTTAGGTTTAATAATTTAAGCTCTACACTAGTTGGACAAATCAGGTTGTATGTTCAAATGGGAATTCCACCCTACTCTAGTATCTTTGAAACTCTATTTTTAGTGATGAACTAACTTTTTTACTATAATGCCTTTTTCGAAAGGCTAGCTTTGGATGAGATAGAGGCCTTCGTTTCTCCAAAACATTTACTTGTGAAATTCCTTTCTAAAGACCGATAAGGAATTGTACGTGGGGAACAGTTTAGCTCTAGGAAAATGTATTTTGCAACTCTTGAACAATGCAATAAAGAAGGTGATTCTTGTTATGGATGTATGTTAAATAAATCAAATGAAACTAAAATTACAGATCTCTTGCATATTGTTCATCATGAACTGATATCTAAGCCAAATAAGAAGAAGATACTAGTAGAAAAATTCAAGAAACTAGATATAAGAAACAAACCATTAAGTAGGAAAAGGAAGCATATTGAGCTGAACCGAATAAATCAAGATTTGAATTCCGAAGAGATCCTGGAAAAATAGTGCTAAAAATGGATTCTTGGGATGATGAAGAGAATGTAAAATTTATAAAGACATGGAGGAAGTGAACTTAGATTTGCATGACCCAACCAAAATAGTTAAAAAAGGGGAAGTATTAGAGAAGAATACAAGAGAAAGCACATCATTTTTCTTTAATTAAGTAAGGGTTTTTCCACCTAGACCCATGCTCATATGGTGGGAATAGACCCTAAAGTAATGTGTCATGCATTTAATATAGACTCAAAAAATTTTATAAGGCAAAAGAAGAGGCAATTTGACAAATTGCGAACTATGCATTGCAAGTTTAAGTAAGGAAATTGATGGAATACTGATTCATTAGGGAGGTATTCTATCCAAAATGGTTGGCAAATCAAGTATCAGTTAAGAAGTCTAATGGAAAATGGAGAACACATCTTGATTATACAGATCTAGATAAAGTAGGTCCGAAAGATTGTTATCCCCTTCCGAGGATTGATCAACTAGTAAATGCCACAAGTAGACATAAATTGATAATGTTTATGGATGCATGCTCAAGGTATAACCAGATTTCTATGTTCAAGCTCACTAAAGAGCATATGAGCTTTGAAACCGATTGAGGAACATACGTTATAAGGTAATGCGACTCAAACTAAAAAATGCGGGAGCCACATATCAACGATTAGTGAAAAGAATGTCTAAGGATAAAATTAGAAAAAAAATAAGGGTATACATTGATGACATGTTAGTGAATTCCAATGAAGAAATCAACCACATCAATGACTTGAATATAATGCTTGAGGTGCTACAGAAATACAAAATGAAATTAAACCCATGAAAGTGTTCTTCGGGATTCAAACTGGAAAGTTCTCAGGATATATTATAAGTGCATAGGGAATAGAAGCAAATCCAGATCAAATAAAGGAGATTCAAAATATGGTGGAGCCTAAAATAAGTAAGGATGTAATGACCTTAAATGGTTGAATGCTGCACTTAACCAATTTATATCAAAAGAAACAAGCAAATGCATTCCATTTTTTACATAATCAAGAAACGAAAAACCTTCGAATGGACGAAGGAATGCTAAAAGTCCTTCCAAGAATTAAAGGATCACTTGGAAAAACCATCGATAATTTCTAGCCCTATAGAAGGACAAAATTTATTTTTGTATTTCGAAATCAAAGCATGCAATCAATTCGGTCCTAATAAGGGAAGAAAATAGAACCCAACTACTAGTATATTATACAAGCAAGAGGGTAAAGGACGCATATATTAGGTATTCACTTATATAGAAGTTAGCCATTGCCTAATATTATAAGCAGGGAAGTTGAGATCCTATTTTCAGACACATCCAATCAAAGTGTTAACTAACTATCCTCTTAAGAAGATTTGCATCGAATGTGGAGAATGGAATTAAGTCAATATGATATTGACTATTATGACAACCCGGAAATTTTTAACATTTGAAATTGAAATATTTAATTGATTTTAAATATTTGAATGTTAGTTTAACTTGAATTTCAAATATCATTATGAATTTGGAAATTAAATTATTGAATTTAATAAATGAAATTGGGTAAAATACTGTATCTTCAGTTTTGAGCTTGTTAAAAATAATTTGAAAGCTTGGAAAATTTATATTGATAATACTGAAGATAATGGAAGCTTTAGAATTGAATTTGGAAACGTTTTGTTCAGTTTTGAATTTATATCATTTAAATCGATATTTAAAAATAGCCTTCCGGGGCACAGTCTCGGATTTCGACGATACCAGTTCCATTGGATCCGTAATAGTGTATTATTATCGGTTTTCAATTTTCATAGCATTCAGAGTTGTGGTGTGATCGTACGGATTTTAAACGCGCAGAATTTATATTGAAAATTCAACTTAATAACTGGTCCAAAAACCTATCTTCTCTATACGATCGAATTTGGACTTGGAACCTTTTCCGTTGTGTTCGAAATAGGGGTATAACCTTATAAACTCCTGGCAGCATGCCTCGATAGGAGGTCGAGATTGTGAGTTGTGTAATATTGACGATTTGAATTCAAAATTTTAAATAATTTGGCTGGTCAATTTATTTTAAAATTCAGAACTCTACACACTAGTCACTTGTTCACTTTGAGAAATGTGCTCTTCTTTTCCTATTTAACTTCACCACGCGTCTTAATTTTTTTTAAGGAAAAATATAGAAATAAAAATGATCTCGTTTAAAACGAAAAAAAATCAATCGGTATCTATGAATAATAGTCGAAGGAAAATAAAACAAATGCTGTTGTGCCCTTCTCGTCTCATTCCCTCCCTCTTTTCAATTTCATTCGTGAATCAAATTAGAGCCGGCCTTCCTCTTTCAGATTTTGGGTCGGGATTGAATAAATTTCGTAAGGATTAAAGCCATGTTCAAATCGAGGTGGCAAAGGATTGGGTGTATTTGAAAACTTGATGGAGGCAGCAATAATGAGGGAAGCTGAGTATGGTTCTGGCGATGGGGATTTTTGAAATTACGCGAGCGAATCGTAAGCCGTCTAGGCTATCAGGGCGTCAAATCGAGCTAGGGATCGCGTGTTCGAGCAGCTGGAGGATTTGACTTCGTGGCAATCGCGCTGTTCACAATGATCGTCAGTAGATGAAGGCGACGATGGTTAGGGTTTGAGGTGGTCGCGTACGCTGGCGCATACGATTCTGGTAGAGGTGACATTCGTGAGGGCCGAAGATGAGATAGCAATGGTGAGGCATCGTGACGGGGTCTGATTTGGGTTCGAGCTAGGCGGTGATACGCGAGGCTAGGATTTGCATTAATAGGTTAGAAAGGTATTTTCTGTAACTTAATTAATATGTATGTATAAGTATATACGAAAAAAATGTGTGTATAAACTCATTACTTGAATTTATAGTGAGAAGAAACCAGTAAAGTCAAAAGAGATATTTTTGAAAGTAGGAATTTTATTGTGCGGATATATATATAAAGTTAAAAACAGAAAATTATCTTTATATAGAAAGATTTTGAGAATATAATATAGGAATTTTTATAATGGTAAAGTTTATGTAAAAATCAAATTATTAGTTTAAACTAATTATTAGTTAAGTCAAATTATAAAATGGTAGTTAATTGTTCGACCAATTGAAATGTTAATAAATCGTGAATTGTTTATACTAGGACAAAATCTACAAAGAAGCAAGCCGGTTCGGAAACGTATTGCATGCATTGTTGGGGATGCGGATTAAGGATCTTAAGGCAGAAATAACACTAGAGGGGGGTGAATAGTGTTTTAAAGAATATATGAACTATATGACTAAATTAAAATTTTCAACACAAATCTAAATAGAGTTCTAACACAGAGTGATCACAGAACATATAACAAATGCAAATAGTAAAGTAAAGCAAGTAAAAGGAAAGAACACACCGGATTTTATACTGGTTCGGAATCCTCCTACATCCAGTCCTGCACCAAGGCAATATCCTTGTACAGATTTTTATAAGCCAATATCCAAATTACAACCCTCAATTTCTAAGGCCTTGAGGAACCCTCCTATCTCCGAGTCTGGGGTAAACTCTCTTGATTTACGGGACACAAGATCACCCTAATACTTTCTAATAACAATCCTTTTGAATGGATAGACTCTATGGACTTTTTGAATACAAATTAATCCTATAACTCTGAATAGCACTTTGATCTTTAGTAGAATGATGGAGAATCAAATAGAGAGAGTATCTAAATGATTTCCTATTGAGAATTTGGCAGAATGATGGCACGATCTTGAAAATATGAAGTTTTATGGATATGGAATGGTGGAGAAGAAAGAGTGAAGAAAAATAAGAAAGTAGTTGTTAAAAAATTCGTTTTGGAAGCCTTTATATAGATGCTCAACAGTCATAACCATTGGCGAAAGGTTTTTGAACGAATGGACACTTCTTTTGAAATTTGAATTTTGAATCCAACTGTCACCATGTCGACATGGGGTATCCCCATATGTCAACATCCCTCAGTTCAAAATTGTAGAGATGTTGTTTTGTAAAAGCAATTGAATTTAAAACAAGTTGAAACTTCTCTAAAGCAAAATAAAGTGTTTAAACAATATTTATGATAGAGAATGAATATAAAACATTATTTTAAATATATATATATATATATAATTGATATAGACCGTCAATTATATAAGTAATATTTAAAATCAGAATAAGTTTTGATGTTTTAAAAATAGAAGTTTTTAAAATCAGAATGGAGCAATATTTCAAGGCTAAAACAAAGTTTGAAAACATTTTTGAAAACATGATTTTGAAAGCTAAAACATTTTTAAAAACAGATCTAAAAACATTTTGAAAAATCTATTCAAACTGAAATTTCAAGAACCTTCCTACAGAGCTCCTCCATAGGACTCGAGAACTTGTACAAAGTAGTTTAAATGATTTTGATTTTCGTGGGTTTGTAAGCCACTTGTCGTAGGTTTGTAAGCTACTTGTCGTGGGTTTGTAAGCCACTGGTTTCGATAGAAATTGGGTTCCATCCCAAAAGAAAATTGGAAGAAAGATGAGAGTGCTATTATGAAGTTTTAACAAAATACTAGACACTTATCTTGAGATCTTGAAATCTTGATTCTCTAGAGTCTTGAATCTTGAATCTTGAATCTCTAATCTTCATCTTGATGCTTGAGTCTTTATGCTGATCAGTCTTCGATAATACCTGCATATACTTCCTATATACTTCCTATATACATATATATTTATCTATCTATATGAAAATGTTAGTATATATTTTATAAAGTAAAGTATAATAACTATATAAGGTTGTTGTCATCAAAACATCATCAATTCAGTTCCTAACAATCTCCCCCTTTTTGATGATGACAACCTTTATTTATAAAATATTCTTACCATAACTCCCCATAATTCCCCCTTACTCCGTGACTTCTTCTTAAAACTACAACTCCCCTTTATTCCATGACTCCCCCTTACACCAAGCACATATATTTTTATAACTTTCTCCCCCTTTGTCATCAACAAAAAGGAATAAAAGATTTACCTATTCTAAAGTATATATAGAATAAAAGTGTAAAGTGAACGTGTAAGTGATCAAGTGTGTGTGCATATATATAAGTGTAACCTGACAATCAAATCAATATCATACATAGCAAACCAATCATGTATAGTATATGGAGTTATATACAAACCAAATCCAAATCAAACTTAAGTAAAGAATCCAATCAAATCCTAATCAAATATAAATCAAATCAAACAAACAAACAAACATACATACATAATGATCAGACATTCCTTGGGATTTCCACCCATCCATCTTCTCCAAAGATAGGATCAGTTTTGATAACATCCCAATTATCTTTGTCGAGAGTGACTGGTGGATTTGCTTCGGGTTCGTCTTTGCTAAGGCTTGAGATCATCCAACGAAGTGCGTTGAAGTTTTTCTCTTGCTCTTTGATCATCTGCATTTGGCTTAGTTCTAAGTGCCTTTGATTTCTAAGTATAAAAGAAAGAATATTCTTGAAAGAAGTAAGAGTTTCTTCAAGATTTTCACTTAAATTCTTAATTGGAGAAGCCATAATTTAAGAAATAAGTTGAAGTATGAGAGGAGATGAATAGAAATGGAGGTAGAGAAGTTTTTCTGGAAGAAATAGGTATTTATAGAAGTTATTGGCCGTTCAAAATGAATTGTCACTTGGTAGTTACAAGAATTTGAAGTTAGAAATTGTAGCTACTTTTTGACTGTTATATGTCGACATGGGGGGATGGGGCATGTCGACATGGTCTAGACAGAATGACCAAGTTGAGTTATTTTTTATTTTTAAGTTTATTTTTATACTAGTGGACCTATATAAACTTAAAATAAATAACTATCAGAGATATATAAAGTTGGAAAACAGAGAATAAGATAGCATTACTTATATTAGTAACATTACACAATCTTAACTAAAAAAGTAGAAAATACAAAGATAGATAAACGATAGCTAGAGAGATAATGGCTAGGATTAGTTTGATGAAGATGATGATGAAGACAAGCCAAGTTTTCTGCCTATCTTCCCAAAGAACTTGTCGATCTTGTTGGAGATTTTATCCATTTTCTTTCTAATAGATCTCTTAAGAACCTTTTGGTTTTGGGAAAGTATCTTTTGGTTCTTGAGTATGGTTTTGTTGGACGGATTGGCGGGGGTATGTGGATACTCTATAGTTTCCAAAGATGTTTCTTCATCTTCCTCTTCTTCTTCAATTTCCATTCCTTCCCCTTCTTCTTCCTCTTCTTCTTCCTCTTCTTCCATCTCTTCATGAGCAAGTCTCTCTTCCTTTTCGGCAAGTATTTCATATGGTTGAAACATGAGTGGGATTTTCATAAGAGAAATGTTCCCATGATTGAACACTTTTCTACTTACAAACTCTTCCTTTTTAACATCCACACCAAAATAATTGAAAATCCGAGTAAGGTAAATTCCATGATAAAGAGTGTTTTCTCCCATATTAAAAATTTTGGGTCTTAACTCATCCAAAATAGTTTGTGCCCAATTAATATCATATTTTCCAAAAATAGCAAAAAGAGCTTTACACACTTTTGAGGTGGGATTATTGTAGTTTCCCGACCTAGGAATAATTGTGTGTTGAATAAGAAGGTTGACAATTCTTGCTTTTGGGCGGAAAAAGCGATTCTTAAAATCCATGTGGTCATCGCTTTCAAAAATGTGATGAAAAGTCTCTCGATCGGTTTCATTGATTTGAAATTCCGAGAGATTCATACCGGTAGATTTGCAACCCAAAATAGTACCCAAAATATCAGAATCCAAAACAATAAGTGTTCCTTTAACACTACTCCAAATTTGATCTTCATTTCCGTTATAAAATCCACGATTTAGCTTTGCATAAAACATTTTGACAAGGTTTGGATAACAAACGAAATCATTTTGCTTGTTATCAATCAAGCTAAGAATGGAGTTTTCTTCAAAAAGTTGATCGATTTCATAAGAAGAAAAATCATCAAAAATGGCAAATTTTCCTGTATTGACTTTACCATAGTTCACATAGTTTATGTAAGCTTTGATAGCCTCCGGGTCATTGAAAAGATCATTTTTGATGGATTTGGGCAGCCTCATAGTTGATGGGTTACTTGAGGAAGCCATTGATGAGTGTTTGAGAGGAGTAGAAGATAATGAAGAATGTTTGAATTATGAGAATAAAGTGAAAAGAGATGATAAGAGAAGTATATTAAATAGATTCTCTAAAGTCATGTTCTCTGGTCAAGAGGTGTCTTTTCAGAATTTTGAAGTAAGTGAAAAGGTGGAGGGAAATTCAAAAGTTTGAATTCAAATTTTGAAATTAAATTTCTGAGAGGCATGTCGACATGGGGTATCATGGCATGTCGACATGTGCCTGTTGAATTTGAAAAGAGGTGTCTTTTTCTAAAATCTAATAAATTCCTAAATCCTAAGAAAACTAATCTATATTCTATATCTATATTTAATTCCATTAATAGTATTAAATATAATATTATTAAAATATTTTAATATTTAAAATATTATTAAAATAATATTAATTTGAATTTAAAAAATCAAATTTCAAAGGTGATTTTGAATTTAAAAATTCAAGGAATTGCAAACAAAATCAAAGCAAGCAAGCATCCAATAAAATTAAAATAAATGTGTAGCTATTTTTAGATCCAAACTCCGATCGTCTTTTGATTCGAGAATAGCCGTGAAGCACAGATTTGAATTATCAGTTTTCTTCTTGTCATCACTGGATGAATCTGAATTGTCAAGAGTTGCTGCATATGCCTTCTTTCTTTTCTTTGGTTGCTCGTTGTTTGGTTGAAATGCCTGTTTGTCTGGATATGGACAATCCATCTTGTAGTGCCCTGTTTTGTTGCAGTTATAGCATCTATCACCATTATTGTTGTTGTTGTAGTTTTCCGAAGTATTTCTGGAATTTCTTTGATCATTTCTTTTAAAGTTATTCATCTTTCTATACTTCAGAAATTTCTTGAAATTTCTGGTCATGAAAGCAATTTCTTCATCACTCTCTTGTTCTGAATCTCCAGTTGTTGCTTTGAATGCGATCGATTTCTTTTACGTTGCATTAGATTCTTTTCTCCCTTGTAGTTGAACTTCATAAGACATTAGATTACCGATTAACTCTTCGATCTTCATTTGACTAACATCATTTTCCACTTCAATAGTAAGTGTCTTTTGATCCCATTCTGGAGTGAGTGAATTGAGTATTTTTCTGACTTGATCTTCTTCTGAGAAACCCTTTCCTAAAGCAATCAATGAGTGTACAATGTCTTGAAATCGACAACATGTCGGAAATAGACTCATTTTCATGCATTTTAAACAATTGAAACTGGTTAGTCAATATGGAAATTTTAGTCTGTTTAACTTTGCTTGTTCCTTCATGAGTTACTTGCAAAGTTTTCCAGATTTCAAATGCACACTTACAAACAGAGACTCTATTAAACTCATTCCTATCTAGTGAACAAAATAGTATATTCATAGCCTTAGAATTGTTTTGTGCAACTGTCTTTTGCTCAGTAGTCCACTGGGCAAAATTTGTAGTTGGTTCAACATATTCAATTTGTGTCATATTCCAAGTATCTAAACTTATGGATTGTAAATAAATTCTCATCCTACATGCCCAATATGCATAATTACTGCCATTAAAAAGTGGTGGTCTGACAGTAGACTGACCCTCTACAAATGAACTGGTGTTAGTGCTTGTGTTGACAGAAGTAGTGGTGACAGGAGTGACATTATTAATGGGTTGTGCCATTAAAATTTTTCAAAATTTCAGATTATGAAAATAGTGAAAACCAATGCTCTGATACCAATTGTTGGGGATGCGGATTAAGGATCTTAAGGCAGAAATAACACTAGAGGGGGGGTGAATAGTGTTTTAAAGAATATATGAACTATATGACTAAATTAAAACTTTCAACACAAATCTAAACAGAATTCTAACACAGAGTGATCACAGAACATATAACAAATGCAAATAGTAAAGTAAAGCAAGTAAAAGGAAAGAACACACCGGATTTTATACTGGTTCAGAATCCTCCTACATCCAGTCCTGCACCAAGGCAATATCCTTGTACAGATTTTTATAAGCCAATATCCAAATTACAACCCTAAATTTCTAAGGCCTTGAGGAACCCTCCTATCTCCGAGTCTGGGGTAAACTCTCTTGATTTACGAGACACAAGATCACCCTAATACTTTCTAATAACAATCCTTTTGAATGGATACTCTATGGACTTTTTGAATACAAATTAATCCTATAACTCTGAATAACACTTTGATCTTTAGTAGAATGATGGAGAATCAAATAGAGAGAGTATCTAAATGATTTCATATTGAGAATTTGGCAGAATGATGGCACGATCTTGAAAATATGAAGTTTTATGGATATGGAATGGTGGAGAAGAAAGAGTGAAGAAAAATAAGAAAGTAGTTGTTAAAAAATTCGTTTTGGAAGCCTTTATATAGATGCTCAACAGTCATAACCATTGGCGAAAGGTTTTTGAACGAATGGACACTTCTTTTGAAATTTGAATTTTGAATCCAACTGTCACCATGTCGACATGGGGTATCCCCATATGTCGACATCCCTTAGTTCAAAATTGTAGAGATGTTGTTTTGTAAAAGCAATTGAATTTAAAACAAGTTGAAACTTCTCTGAAGCAAAATAAAGTTTTTAAACAATATTTTGAGATAGAGAATGAATATAAAACATTATTTTAAAATATATATATAATTGATGTAGACCGTCAATTATATAAGTAATATTTAAAATCAGAATAAGTTTTGATGTTTTAAAAATAGAAGTTTTTAAAATCAGAATGGAGCAATATTTCAAGGCTAAAACAAAGTTTGAAAACATTTTTGAAAACATGATTTTGAAAGCTAAAACATTTTAAAAAACAGATCTAAAAACATTTTGAAAAATCTATTCAAACTGAAATTGCAAGAACCTTCCTACAGATCTCCTCCATAGGACTCGAGAACTTGTACAAAGTAGTTTAAATTATTTTGATTTTCGTGGGTTTGTAAGCCACTTGTCGTAGGTTTGTAAGCTACTTGTCGTGGGTTTGTAAGCCACTGGTTTCGATAGAAATTGGGTTCCATCCCAAAAGAAAATTGGAAGAAAGATGAGAGTGCTATTATGAAGTTTTAACAAAATACTAGACACTTATCTTGAGATCTTGAAATCTTGATTCTCTAGAGTCTTGAATCTTGAATCTCTAATCTTCATCTTGATGCTTGAGTCTTTATGCTGATCAGTCTTCGATAATACCTGCATATACTTCCTATATACATATATATTTATCTATCTATATGAAAATGTTAGTATATATTTTATAAAGTAAAGTATAATAACTATATAAGGTTGTTGTCATCAAAACATCATCAACTCAGTTCCTAACATGCATAAGCAAACGTGAGATCTTCTCACTCAATTGAAAAATTAGAAATTCAGTTATTGATTGATTGTCTGATTGTGTTAGTATATATAGTGTATATATATATATTTAGAGTGATTGATTTCCCTCATTATATAGCGGATGAGACCCTATGCGCCGCATAATAGCGGATGATTTAATATAATCCCATATACCGCAATATTCCACCTCAAAGTGGAATTGGTATTCAATTGTTGTGCTAACATCTCTAGATGCAGAGAAACATGTTGGAGGGTTCCAACTGGATTCCTCACATTGTTGAATTTATTTGTATATGTTGTGATGTGATAATCTGTGAATGATTATATTGGCGTGAATGATTATATTGGTGGTTGAAATGTATAGTAGGCTATGGTTTAGCCAAATATATTTTTGGTATCGTAGGATACCAAAAATGTAAAATTGGATTTTTAGAAATTAAAGTAGAAAATTTTAGTATAAATTCATTTTAGAGAATTGGATAAATTTAAAAGGAGAAAATTTAAAAGGGTGAAGATTGATTTTTTTTGTAATCCTATCAAATTAATTCCAAAATATGGGAAAAGATTTTAATAAATGGATTTTTGAATAATATTGTTTAATAGTTGAAGAATTTATTTAAATTCATATTTTTAAAGTAGTTTGGGTGAAATAAAGGAATTTATTTTAAAGGTTAATAAATTGGGAAATCAATTTGGAATCTGATTTGGAGTTTGGAAATAAATTTTGAAATCAATTTGGAATTTGATTTTGTGTTTGAAAGTGAATATTTGGAAATCGATTTGAAAATCACATATCAGTGGATATTTGGAAATTAACTTCACAATGGAAATTTATAAAGGAAAGGGAAATTTGTTTTAAAAATAAATATTGGTTTATTTCTAAAAATGTGAAAATAAAATTACAGATTTGGAATGTAAATTTAAAATAAATCAAGAAGGATTTATTAATTGATTTAAATGGACCATTTTAACTGGAAAGTGTATTTTTCCTGTAAAGCCGAGTATGTTTTCAAAGTAGCTTTTAATTATAAGTTCTAAAGTTGGTTTTAAAAATAATTTCTTAAGTTGTTTTTAAATCTTTAAAGTAAAGATTTATTTAGTAAATTATAGAAGTCATTATTTTAAAGATTTAATTGATATTTGATTTAGAAAAGGGTTATTTAAATAGTTATACTCTATCTAATAATTTTATTTTTAAAATTAGTTTGGATTTGAATTTTATATGAAATATTAGTACAAAAATTTCGTAACTAATATTTTAAAATAAAGTATTTTAAAATAATTTTTATTCAAATGTTTCCAAATATATATATATATATATATATATATATATATATATATGTTTTTGGATAAGTGATTTGAATTATTTTAAAGTATTTGGACTTGGCACAAATTTTCAGCGAAAATAAATGTTCGAAAATTTATTCCGCGTAAGGAAAGTGATTTGAAATTTGTTTTCAAATGGTTGAAGTGTGAAAATATATCTTGCGAAGATATTTTGAAAAGAAATAATTGGGGTAAAATTATTTAAAATCTGGTGATTGTTGTGAACAATGCTTGATAGTTAAATAACCGACTATCAATATTGGCCTTTAAATGGCATTTGAATTTCGATGCAACCGGGGGTCGGATTCCAAACGGTTATTCGAAAACTACATCGAATCTTTGTGATGGATCTTTTGTTTAAAAGATCAAAAGTGGAAATTTTTTGTGATTTAATTGAAATCTGAATGTAACACTTATTTTAAAAATAAGCGCTCATTATTCGGATTAGCCGGGAGAGGACTTTGTGTCATAAAGCCTATTTCGAGTAGTGATATGACAAAATGGGAATGCATTTGAAGACGGTGTTGAAGACCGGGTATTTTCGAAAACAAAAGGATTACCTGTCAAATTATCTGCACTGAGTTGCTCCGGTATAGAGATTTTATCACCCTTTGTGATGGGGAGTCCTGACGTGATTAGTGAATATCCAGATTTGCAAGGGCTTCTTTGAAGTGCCATCGGTTCCGTTCGAATCTGGGACGAACTTGTATGGATGTATGTCTGACGTTAGACTTTGATATGTAAAGCTGGTTTCTATCAAATACATTTCTATTGATGGCGGAAAATTTATTCTCTTAGCTTACATCCTTCTATAAGACATACGAGCTCAGAGGTTATGTAGTTGATGGTTACCAGTGATACATTCCCAATTTGGTAATGTGGCATGCAAAGTGCTGATGATAATTTACTGATCGAAGCATGGCTTTTGTGAGAAGCTTAGCTTTATGGACGAGACTTCGTCGAACCTCACAACCTGGAAATGGTCGAAACAGGAAGGATGCGGCAAGGTTATTGGGGGTAGAGCCCTTAGGGTATGTCCATTTCCTTCTGGAAAAGGTGGTATGATGGTATGGAGCCTAGATATTTAACCTATGTGGTTGCTGCAAATTCATTACTTTGTGGTTGTTGGTGTTGAGGATCCTCAGATAAAGGTCAGTAACAATCCGGGGATTGCATATTTGTGTAGTAGTTACCTAGTTACAGAGGTAACCCAGCCTTGTGTTGGTAGAGATCCGGTTAGGTTCTCGAGACGTCCCTCCAGAGGCGTACCCATGTGGCATAGGAAGTTCCTTAGCCTGACCATTTGTTGGAAATTCAAAGAAACAATACGAGCCCTTTACGATTGCAATTGTATAACCCACCTCCTCAGGAGGTAGCTACAACATGCATAATATAATGGTACCTCTGCTGGCTAAGATTTATATTATACTTTCGAAATGTTTTCCACACTATGCACTAATAATAATAATAATAATAATAACAACAACAACAACAACAACAATAATAATAATAATAATTTCAAAGAGATTTTGCACATCAAGCATGTTTTATCATAAGGAGAAATCCCCCCCCCCCCAATTGTGCGATTGCATTGTGTGTGTGTGCCGGGAGATCTTATGGTAATTTCATTTTCCAAAAGCATAGCAGATTTCTTTTGTGAAAATACTGTTTTTAAGATCTCACACCAGTCCCATGACTGACCTGGAGTTTACTGTTTCCTTTCTAAACTCTGGCTGCCTACAATTTTCCACATGGGCAGCCTAGAATCAGGTTATCAGTTACTCTAGAGCTAAGTCTGAAAATATGCTGTGGAGATCAGGAGTTGAAACTGGATGGCGAGACGTATCACTAGTATAAGATATTCTTTTGTAACGACCAGAATTTTATCGTTATATTTTGAACATTTAAATTCATTTTGAATGTCGAATGTGAATTTTAATTTGATTTGAAATAAGAAGATTTTGGGTCAATCAATTAAGTGAGTTACAATTTCAAATATGGCAGTTCAATTGGATTTGAATAATAATAATTAAATATTGGGAATTGAGATAATTTATGAATCGGGATGTAAATAGTTATGAAAATGGTTTCTAAGGTTTATTTTAAGTTTAGTTTGATTTGAATTTTTCTACTGGATTTTTAAATGGAATTAAAAGTCGATAAGTTGAATTTGGAATTTTATATTAATATAATAATGGAATTTAATAATATAATAATGCAAATAGTCAGATTTTGGTTCGAAGTGAATCATAATGGTTTCTAATGTGATTATAAATTATATATGATTTATAATAGAGTTAGTAAAATTTTAAAAGTGAAATTTTAAGTGATTTCGACGATTTTGGAAATCGCTCGAATTTATCGACGAGTTAAAATAGCTTTCCGAGGCACAGTCTCGGAATTCGACGAAACCAATTCCATTGGATCCGTAATAGTTAGTTATTATCGGATTTCAATTTTCGTAGCAATCGGAGTCGTCGTTTGACCGTGACAGCTCAAAACGCAAAGAAACTATTTTAATCGATTTAATTTAAAATTGATCGTTTATTCCCGTAACTCGCACATATGATTGAATTAGCCTCCGAAACACGTTCCATTATGTTCGAAATGTGGGTAAAACCTCATAAACGCCTGGCGGCACGTGTGGTTTGGAGTTCGTTTGTAAATGCTCGTTAAAATTGAATTTAATATTAAAATAATATAGATATACGTTTACAAATGCACTCAACTCAAGGAAACCCTAGTCTTCTTTTAACAGCCGACACCAAACAATTATATGGTCGAAATCTCTTCAACTTATTCCCCCAAATTCTCCTTATACATCAACTTTCGTCGAATATCACCAACTAGAAAAATGGAGAGCTCTCCGAGGCGAGTGTATCCAATGGTCAAGATCGTATATTGTGTGATGGATCAGCATATTTTCAAGTTCGAAGTCCGTCCATTCGAACTGATTTTTCACGCGAGTAGCAGCATCGAGCACGACGAACTTTGGGCCGAAGGGTGGTGGCACGATGGGATTTGATGTGGGCTAGATTGATCTTGTTCTCGACGATGGTAGGAGGTGCGGTTCGTAACCCTAATCGAGGAACGATAGGTTGTTTTATTATCCAGAGCCGATCGTGTTTGAGGAGATGAAGGTTGCGGCCTGGATTGAGTAGCATTATCAACGGCCTAATTTTGTTCGGTATAAAAAAAAGAAGTTTGTTTAAAAATTTATATAAAAACCTTATAAATTTCATATCTAATGCATGCGAGGTCTAAATTGGGCGAAATAAGAAGCGCCGGAATCGCAGCGCCGCAATCTATGCTGCAGTGCAGATCTAGAGACGTTTGGTGTGAGTGAAAATTTTAGAATAAATCGAACGGGCTCGATTTATTTTAAAAATTGAAACGCCAACACAAGGTGCGTTAATCTCACGCACATCTAGAATGTTAGCTAGTTTAAGTAGTTAATATTTAAATGATTACTTGATTGGTTGAATATGATAATTGTTATCAGATTGGATCGATATTTATTGGTTGTACTAATATCTGTGGATGTAGGGAAACAAGTTGGAGGGATCCAACTGGATTCCTCACAATATAGAAATTATTTGCATAATTGATGATGTACTTCATTTGTATACTGTGATAGATTAATTTGAAAATTAAATTGTGCCGTTCTATGATTGGATGAATACAATCTGGGAATTTAAAATGTAAATAAAATAAATAGGGTTTAAAAGGAAATAAAGGAAATTTTAAAGTGAAGAATTTAAAGGAATTAAATTCGGAAATTGGTTTGGAGTCTGTTAAAGTGTTTTTTTGAAATTTTGATTTAAAAGGAAATGTGAAATGAAAATTTATAAACTGGGTTATAAATGAAGTGGAATATTTATCGGGGATAAATATTGTAAGTATAGGTTTCCGATGGGAATTTCTATAAGAAGTGCAAATTGCTAAAAAATAATGGTAAGGTTGTTTTTAAAGGATGGGAGTGTACTTTTTCTTGGAAATTTAGTATGTTTTAAAAGAAAAGCTTTCAAAATATAAATGGGCAGTTTAAAATGTGTTTTAGAATATTTTAAAAAGAAAATATTATTTTAATTGTTTAAAGTATAAGTAAACATTTATTTAAGTAATTATGGTATTTTAATTATCTTAAAGGTAAAGTAGTGTTATGTTTTCAAAAGGAAATTTTAATATAAATATCTGATATAATAACTTCATATAAAAAGGAAAATTTTGATTTAAGTTACTCAAGAAACTTTTATAGATTTCAAAAGTATAATTTGGATAAAGAATTTAGTAATCATATTTTAAATACTTTAAGTATATTTTGGAAGTGATTTCCAGGAAATAGAAATGTGTTTAAAAATAAAAGGAGTTTATTTTTAAAGTGTGGAAAGGAATTTATGGGATTTAAACGTAAACTTGAATTGTGGTAAATCATGTAGGATTTATAAAAAGATTCTTTGGTTTATTTTGAAAATGGAAATGTAGTTCCTTGAAAAGCCAAGTATGTTTCAATAGATTTCTTTTAAGCACAAATCTAAGTTTTAAATATGTTTTTAAAAGAATGTTTTATGAAAATTATTATTTAAGCTGTAGAATTTTTAAGAGTAAATATTTAATTAATTAGTGATAGTAGTAATTATTTTAAAGGGGTTAATTGGTATATGCTTTAAAAGAATATCATTAATATTTATATTTTATAAACTAGTTTTATTGTAAAGATAGTATGGTTAAAGTTTTATTTGAAAACTTGTATAGGATTTCATAACTTCATTTTAAAATTTAGTATAACTTAACTTTTATTTTGAAGAAAAATGGTTTATATTTTATAAAGCAGTTTATTTGAAACATTTAAAAAGTATATATATATATATATATATATATATATATATATATAAATATATAAATTGAAGTATGTAAATAGCTTAAATTTTAAATTATTATAAATCTAAAGTATTTGGCTTGGATGTTTTCAATGGAAACCAATATTTGGAAATTTATTCCATAAGGAGTTTGTGGTTTGAAAACTGTTTTCAAAGGGGTTGAAAATGAAAATATATGCTGCGAAGATATTTTGAGGTTAATAAATAATATGGGCAATTATTTATTGTTGATGGATGTTTGTGAATGTTAATTGATAGTTAAATAACCAACTATCAATATTGGCCAATGCGTTGATCGTTTCGAAGAGACCGGGATCGGGGTTTATTTTTCGAAAACCACTTCGATCCAGTTTGTACGTTTTCGTGAGAAAGACGAGTTTGGATTCGAAGATATAGAAGTGAAGTACAAGGGCTAGTTGCTACTAATCCTGAGGTGATTCCAAAATGGATGTAGTAGGAGTAGTGCCTTCGGTTCCATTCGAACCCAGGACGGACTTGTATGGATGAATGCTTTCGGAACATCGTCAGGTGGACGATGGGCATTCTAAATGAAACGTTCTAAAAGGTAACGCTTAACCTTAAGCCTCATAACCGGAAATGATAGAAAATCAAGGGTTATGCAGCAAGGCTATGTGGGTAGCATCCATTAGGGTGAGGTCGTCCCTGTCTAGATGATCCTTTTTATTTCGGCTTAGTGGTGCGGTTGCTGATCCCAACCGTGGGGTGATCTTACTCGGGATTATCCAGTAAGGGGTAGTCTCGGTCTTGTGTTGCAGGGGATTGGAAGTAATCCTCGGTACGGTGATCTAGGCCATGTACTGTGACAGGTGGTACCCCAGTGCCTAGTCATTAGTTGGAAATCCATTCTTCCTACGTGCCTTTTACGAGTTTTGTTTGTATTACCCACGATTGTGGCTAGTAGATGGAATTTAATAAATGTAACAATTTCAGATATTTTAATAAGTATTTGTATATAGACCCTAGCATAATATCAGAGGATTTTATAAGAAATGTTCTAGCCATCGTAAGGTAAAAACCCGACATGTTTATTTGTGGCGTGGTCTTACGAGATGTTTTTGATTTTCAAAGGATTTTTGAACTTTAATAATCAAGTTGGGTGTAATTTTATCAGCTGGTATTCCTGACTAACTCAGGTGCTATTTCATTATAATGCTCGGGTCAGACTGAGTATTATATGTTCAAGATGGGATGCTATGGAGCTCAGGAGAGGAGCTGGAGTCCGAGACGTATTATCCTATTTGTTTATATCTGATGCTGTGGTTGTATGAAATTGTCAAGCTGGTAATTGATGTTTGATTGTGATACTCTGATAATGTAATATATAAATAGATATAGTTTTCATTTTGTGTAAAGATCTGTTATTGATTATTATATTTTGTTCTGCTGCGATTGTGAGCTTCTATTATTGTTTAGTTCCTTCTTTCTTCTATCTTATTTCTTTTCCCTCAAAAATCTGTCTTTTCCCGGCACTCGAGCGTCGGCATATTATTTTGTGGTGTATTTTATGTCGATTTTCGAGGGTCGAGAAGGGCAGGTCATCTCATCTTTTCTGCCGTTGTTTTGTATATAACTCTGATGATGTAATGTGATGCATAAACTGATATAGTGCTTTTATTTTAAAGATTATTCATTTATCTATTATATGTTGTTCCGCTGCGAAATGTGAGATTCTGTTATTGTTTCTGTTTTCTTCTTCTGCCTTCTTCTTCTTTAATCCAAACGGTTTGGTCTTTTGGCAATCGATTGTTCGACATTTATTACAGTGGACATATTGATGTCGACTTTCCAGGCTTGAAAAAATCGGGTCGTTACAAATATTTTCCTCGAATTTAGATAAAAGGACAAGCTTTGGTCAATTTTGTAATCTAGTGCATAGGATTTATTGAAGAGTGGTCAGAAAAAGAAAGGAAACTTGAACCAAAGTGGTAGTTATTTGTAGATGCTGTTGCAAATGAGCAAGAAGTTGGGGATGGATATTGTTCGAATGGCTAAACGTCTATAGGTTTAGAAAATAGCCGAATGAATTTTTGAAATAAAATAATCGCAAGCGTGCGGCGTACTATCGTAGTACGTGGCGAGTATGGGTCGATCCACAAGGAATTGTTTAGATTTTTAAATTCTATTCAATCAAATTAAACCAAACTCGAGAGACTGTTAACTAACTAAAAGGAAGTAAAAACAAGCTAAAACTAAGGAGAATAATAATATGAGATTAAAGAGGTATTTAGAGGCAAATCCTCTCTCATGATCACATAAGTCAACATAATGAAATCATGATATCTTTTTGGTCATTTGTGAGTTTAGTTAATGCATTTATCATAAGCATGGCCTAATTGTATTATTAGTTAACACACTTATACCATCAACCTTTAATGCACCCTCTAACCCACTTACTAAATTTAATGAATATGATATGAAATTAAAAGTAGAATCTATTTTAAGCATGGCTTATAAACTTTTGAATTAGGAGCATAAACCATCAAATTTTGGTTCTAAATCCACTTCCATTACCATGATCATATGTAGATAAAGAGGTAATTAGTGATTCATATGACTAAGCATGGCCTGTTTGTTTTGAACAACATAAGCTATTAAACTCAATATTAAACACAAAATCAAACAAACATCCAACTTTCCATTAAGCATAAAAGAGACATAAATGAGAAATTATGTTGCATCTACATGATTCAAGAGATCTTCGTTACCCCTAAATTGAAGGGATTAGCCTCTCATTTGTGTTATCATATCAACACAAGTGGAAAGTAACATGAAATAAACAAAAAAAAGAAGAGGAAAATGAAAGCTAATGGAAAAGAGAACTAATCTAATTGCATAAAATAAAATCTACACTATTAGCATGAAAGTAAGAGAGCATGTAAGTAGAATAAAACACTAATTAACATAGCATAAAAAAAGAAAAGTACATGAAATAAAAATGGCTAAGTAGACATGAAAAGAGAAAGAGAGCTTGTCTTTTTATTTTGAGCCTAAACTAAACTAAGAGAGACTAAGCAACAAGAAATTTACATGAAATATAAGGGGTATTTATACATGTGTTAAAACCTAGTTCATATTTATGGGGAATGCCCAAACCACCCCTTAGGAAGTGTGGTGGCCAAGTAACCATTAGCATCCAATAATCATCCATTAAGTGTGCATGAAAATTTAATGGTCTTTTAGCATGTGCATTAGCTTCTAAGTATATACTAAGGTAGGTGGGTAAGTGGGTTCCTCCATAATCATCATTTTGAATTATTTCCATCTTCATTTATTCTCTTCACTCTTGTGCATGCATATATCATCATGAAACCACTTGTAAAATTCACTAAATTTCCTCCAAAACAATAGAAAATTCCAAGTAAATTTTCACAATTTAATAAATGCGCAAAAATGACCACTTTACCCCTATATGAAGATGAATATGTGACAATTTGAAAATAATTTGAATTTTGGTTTAAACGGGTTAAAATACCCAATATGATCATTTTTTAATTTAAATAGATTAAATATTATGGTAAAAATATGCACATTTACGTGCACATCAAATATCCTTACACTTATCTTTTTATTCATTCTCGAATAAAGAAAAACTACGATAAATCCATTTTCTTACGGAGCACGACTGCATTGAGCATATGCAATAAGCCGTTAAACCTCTTGGTGTCTCCAGTAGGGCGAGTGTTGTCTCGTGAGGGTTTTCAGTGGATACTACCCACAAAATCCGAATGCAAAGTGAAAATATTTACAAAATGCAAGATTTATTTACAAAGATATGAATGCAAAATTTTCAAAATATTTATAGTGAAGGATTTACTTTTAAATTGACACAAATAGGTTAATATATGTTTCAGTTATTATCATGAAATTTAAGTCTTTTACTCGTCAAAATTTCCAATTAAGTTATCGTAGCAAATAGACTATAGTTTAACTCGTTGCTTCGGGTGATAACATAATACAACTATGAAATGGATCCTTAGTTGATTTTCAAAGTTTATCAAAGTGGTATTTTCATTTCAGTTCAATAACGAATCAAATCAAATAAGTTAAAATAGTTCTTGGATTTCATTTGTTACTCTATCCATTTTTTTCTTTTGAAAATTATATTGATATTAACAATATTTACATATGTCTAACTTAGAAAACCGAGGCCAGATATATTACCCATGCACTGCCTTGCAGACTTATATGAGGGGAATATAGAGCATGGCGAGTGAACACACAAGTGTGAACAGTCATCGACTGTAGGCATTATTAATATTTTTTTATATACATACACCTAATTTAGATAAACTGAGGCCAGATATACCGATCATGCATTGCCTTTCAGGCTTATGTGGGAAGGGTACAGAGCATGGCGAGTGAACACACAAGTGTGAACACATGACTCAAGGTGTTAAAAATATATACATGTATACAAATGTTTTTGTTTTTGTGGTTTACTTTTTTTTGTGTGTTTTTTTTTCTATTTTTTAGAAAGAGAGAGTTTTGTAAAATCATTTTAGCACCATTTAACTTAGGAGACAAAAAAATGTTGTATCCTTTATATTAAATTGACCACTTTAAAACAAAGGTTTTCAATTAGGATGCATTTCATAAATAACACGTATAAATCTTCCTATATACTAGTTAAACCATCGTTATTTGTAATCAAATATTCATTTTATTTTTGTTAAGATGAATAAATTTTCAAAAATTTCAATTTAATAAACCAAAACCATATATTTATCCTATAGTGTTTCTTTAAAAATAAGTCAAAAACCTTTTTTAAAGCAGAAGCCAAAATAAACCATGAAAAGAAAAAAATGAAGATGAGTCTCCCCCACACTTGATTTTGACCGTATCCCCACAGTCAACCCAAGTGGAAGGAGAAAACAGAAATATAAAGATGATCTATATTTATATGAAAACAAAAAGATTATTATTTACAAGAGTTCAGAAAGTATATCGTTAAAAAGTAAATGAAACAGTCTTCCAAAGACCGATTCATTTGTCTCATCAAGTATGCGAGACACAACATAAGCTTGGAAAACCAAATCGTAAAAGATTTCGAAGTTGAATGTGGATTGGAAAAACGAATTTTGTTTTGTTGAAAATCGTGTGAGTTGTTTTATTTTCTATGATTTTTGGGGTTGATAAAACAATTGATTGAAATTTAAGTTTGTTTTCACCAAATTGAAAGTTAAGCTCATCATCAACAAAATTTTCAAAATTATTGACTTCAAAATTGAAATGGTGATTCAAATCTTCCCCTTCAGACTTTAACAACTCATTTTCGAAAAGTCCAAAGAAATTGTTCATTGAATTCATATTCCTTTATTGAATTATCAACAACTTTATTACACATCTCAAGTTCATAATCCTAATTTGTTGTATTTAAAATTTTAATATTTAAAAGGAAAGTCAAATTTTAAATTTGGTTCCACACCCTTAAAAGAAATGAAATCTGACTCAATTACCGTGTATTCAACAGCTTCATTAAGATCATCATTTTCTGTTTCAAAAGTTGTTGTTTGAAAATCGTCTATTGTGGTAAAAGAAGGATTACTATTTGACTCATCACACGTTAGGATTTGATTTTGTTGTTCATGTAATTTTTTATATGTTTCAATCAACAAATCTATGTGATCATTGTAAATTTCGTTCATTTGTTCAATAAAATCCAACTTATTGTTATTAACTTGAGAATTTTCAATTTCGATTTGTTGAGAACAAAAATTTCGATCGTAATGTCGTTAAGATTATTCACATTGCCAAATTCGCATGAAAAGTTGTTTCCATTTTCATTTTGAGTTTGAAATTCATTTTGGAGTTTGAAATTGAACTGGCATGGGTTGTAATTTAATTTTTTTGCATTTTGAAATGAATTCAAATTGATTGCTTTGAAAATTTTGACTTGAGTTATCACACAAATGAGAATTACACAGATCATTTATCATTTGATTTTGTTGCGTAGAGATTTCAAGTAAAGACGAAATGCTATTTTCAAAATTTGAGGGTTGCTCATTATTTTGAAAACTTTGTGGTGCAAAATCCGAATTGTTTGAACAATAGTTGTTGTTAAAATGTCCATATGAATTTGAAGTTAAATTATATGGATTATATTGATTTTTACAAAGATTGTAAAATTCAAGTGAGTAAGGAAATTCAAACATTTTCAAGAATGTTTTTGTTTTTTATAAAAAAATATTTACAAATAATTTTTTTTGAAAGTAAAAATGAATTTTGTTTTGTTTTTTTTTTAAATTTTTTCTTTGTTTTTGATAAGGTTTTAAAATTTTCTTTTGGATTTTTGAAATTTCAAAGGAAAAGGATTTAAAAATTTCAAAGAAAAGAAGAGGAATATTTAAAAAAAAAATTAGTTTTGGATTTTGAAAATTTTGTTTTTTAAATAAGCATGAACTAATGCAACTAAATGAATGCAAGGGTTAATTTCAAATCAGTTATCCTAAGTTAACCCAAAATTGTATAATCATACTTTGTCTTAAATCAACAAGATAGTTCTCAGCCAGGTAACTGGCATGATATATCGATGCACCACGAATCATCGTAGCAATGCAGCCGAAGGTTTAAGTACCTTCAAAGGAACAACCACTATAATATTTACGAATCATCGTAATATTTATAAATGGTTATTACTCTACCGTAGCATAGACACAAAGAAATTAAATCGTTCAAAGAAGACAATTTTTCAGTGTATAATTAAGTGTTATCGATATCTAACCATTATTACTAAACAAAATTCTAGATTGAAATGCAAAGCAGAAATTAGACGTGCATTAACAATGCAACCACAAATGGTTTTGTTCTTATTTTTGTATTTTCTAATTTTTTTTCAAATGCAAGTAAACAAAAATGCAAAACAAATAACAACAATAGATATATACAATGCAAGGCAAATAAAAAAAAGTATAAATAAGTAAACAGTTATTTTTGGTGGCAGTTCTTCTCCTTCTGAATTTCTGCTTTAGCCACCTGAAATAAAAACAAGATATATACAATGTATATGTCTTGTTTTTATATTAAAAAACTAAGATGGAACTTAAAACAAATTAAAACAAAAAAATAAATTAAAACAAAAAACAACACAAAAATACTTGAAGCTTGTTATTTTTTTGGTATTGGAGGAAAAAAAATGAAATTTCAACAAACTAAAATAGAACATTAATAAACTAACTTCAACAAAGTAAAAACAAAAAAACACAAATTTGGCCTGGAACCGTTAAGAAGCTCAAAACCTTCCCTGTTTACGAATGTGATCCGTTCTTCTGCCTTAAACAAAACTCAAAACAATAACGCAAAATACAAAATAAAATATAAAAAAATCGAGCTGGGAATCATGATTTTTATGAAGGGTTTGGGGCGGTCGAAGTCTCGGTCAAAGGCGTGTGCTTCAGGAAATTCTGGGTAGAGGGAATTGATTGGTATTTTTGATGGGGAAACTAGAATGGGTGGCTGCTGGCTTGGGGGTTGCGATTGATGGCAATAGGAAGGTTGATGGTAGGGGCAGTAAACGTACGTGGAAGGACAACGGTGAGGCAGAGCTGTAGATGTTTGTTCAGTGGTGAGGGGATTGGTTATTGGAGTTCGTGAGTCGCGAGTGATGGAGTTTCAGCAATGGTTTGATTCAGGTTGTCTAGGAGTCGCGGTGGCAAGTTGCGTGGTGGTTGGTGGCTTGGGGCGGTTGTTAACCAGAGGGTGATGGTTGCATGACACAGAAAAGGTGAAGAGATATGGCGATTTTTATATGAATGGAAATGTAGTCTGTTGTTTGAGTTGTTGTCAGAGCGATGGTGGTGTTAGGCAAAGGCCATGGAGTCTGGTAGCTGTTTGTTGGAGCGTTTTATTTGCAGTAGAAGAAAGTGGGGATGGTGCGTGGCCATGACTTGGATGGAGAAGCTGTTGTATGTATGATGATGTCAGTGTTGTTAGCAGATTGTGAAGTTTTGAAAATAGTGAAGTGGGAGGTTGCAACACTGTTTGGTGGATATGTTGAGTTGTGATTTGGTGTGTGTTGACAATTCTAAAGAGATGAATGAAATATGCTTTAGTCCCACATTGGCAAAATGAAAGATTAAAATTATGTATATATGTAGGATCCTCATTCCCTATATTGGCCCTTAAGGTCAGGTAATTTTGTGCGAGAGGGAGGACCCAAATCTGATGAACACCGGCCCCGTCCCGAACCGGGTCAGGCTCAGGCTTGGGTTTGGATTTGGGTCTACTATGAAATCTTATTTTTTTTCTACAGAAAACACTGCAATTTTCGGTGGGCTTTTATTTGGCTACACGGGCGCGGCCCGTTTGAATTTGAATTGAATACGGGTGCGACCCATTGGAAGAATGAAGGGATGTCGTTTTTCGGAATGGTTGGAACGGTTGCGTGACCGTTCGACATCTATAAATTAGTGACGGATCCTAATCAAATTATTCACAAATTTACAGTTCTTCTTCTTCCCCGCTGTGCTTTCTTCGGCAAATTCGTTTCTGTTGCCATCATCATCTCAGACTGACGTACTCCTTACAGTCTCGCGCAGTTTCGTCGGTTGTACCTTGGGAGACTTCAAATAAAGTCTTAAGGCGATTATCATGGCAAGCCTCCGACGAACTTTGGTATTTTTATTGCTTTCGATTACTTATACGCAGATCTGTTACAGAATACCATTGTTGCATTGCAGCGATTTTTTAATCTGTTGCACTTTCTGCTTTTGTAACACTTTATTGTGCTGTTGTTTGGTTATTGTAACATATAATATTGTTGCATTGCGTTCTGTAGCGACGCAAACAATTTGTTGCATTCTGTTTTGAACCGCTTTACTCTACATCTTAAGACTTTACTGTTTTGATTCAAACAGAGATGGCAACAGAACAAATGTCGATCAAGATTGCGAAGTTTAAACAAACCAGACCCATTCAAGGGAGACGGAGATGATTTTTTGACATGGCAGAGTCAGATGCTCTTTTATCTTACAACCCTTGGTCTGCAGAAGTATCTTGATGAAGATGAACTAGTGCCGCCTACGCTAGGCAATACCAGTTCAGCAAATGACATTTCTGCAATTGATGCATGGAGGCGCTCGGATTTCTTGTGCAGGAATTACATCCTAAACTGTTTGGATAAGGTTTTGTACAAGGTGTATCAGCCACTGAAAACTGCAAAAGCTCTCTGGAATACGCTTAATGCGAAGTACAAAAAACAAAACTTGAGCCTGAAAAAGTTCATAGTTGACAAGTTCATGGACTACAAGATGATAGATTCAAAATCTATAATTACGCAATTGCATGAACTTCATATTATTATCCATGAATTGCAAGCAGAAGGCCACGAAGTCGGTGAATCTTTCCTGGTGGAAGCAATCACTGGAAAGCTACCACCATCTTGGAAGGACTACCACAATTATTTGAAGCACAAGAAGAAGGAGATATCCTTACAAGACCTCATCGTCAGGTTGAAGATAGAAGCAGATAATCGCGGAGTCACTAAACCAAAAAACGAAGAGGCTTTTGTTGCAGAAGGGGCAAAGAAAAAAGGAAACCCCAACAAAAACAAAAAGAAAAGGAAGGCGCCAGAAACCAAACAAAATGATCAGAAGCCGTCCAAGAAGTTCAATGGGAAGTATTGATTTTGTGGCAAGAGTGTACATCGATGGGTCTAACTTTTCTGGAGTTGTGTCGGAATGCAATCTAGTTCAGAATCCTTCTCAGTGGTGGTTTGACACAGGTGCTACACGATACGTGAGTTCTGAAAAGTCCATGTTCTCCACTTACAACAAACTCGATCATGAAGAAAAGTTGTACATGTGCAACTCTGCAGTGTCAATGATTAATGGAAGCGGGAAAGTAATTCTCAAGTTCACATTTGGTAAGACTATTACGCTGAATGATGTGCTTCATGTTCCATACATTCGCAAGAACTTGATCTCTGGACCTGTACTCTCGAAGAAAGGCTTCCGAATGGACTTCGAATCAGATAAAGTTGTTCTGTCAAGGCTGGAATCTATATAGGGAGAAGATACTTGTGTGATGGCCTATTTAAGGCTAATGTAGCCGTAATTGGCAATAATGATGTATATTGTAATTCTGAAATGAATAAAAGGGAAGTTTCTTATGTTGTCCAGTATGATGCTCTATTATGGCATGAAAGATTAGGACATATAAACTTTCGAAAGATGAAAAAACTTGCAAACCTGGATTTAATTCCAAAATTTCAAGAAGATAAAAAATACAAATGTGAGACATGTGTAGAAGAAAAAATGGTTAAGAAACCATTTCATACTGTTGATAGAAGTACTGAACCATTACAAATGATTCATACTGACTTATGTGATTTCAAAAGCTTACCTACAAGAGGTGGGAAAAAGTATTTTATCACATTTATTGATGATTATACACGATATTGCTACGTATATCTTTTAAAAAGTAAAGATGAAGCAATTACATCATTTATAAAATATAAGGCTGAAGTAGAAAATCAGCTAAATAAAAAGATAAAGATATTGAGATCTGATCGAGGTGGAGAATATGAGTCGCCGTTTGAACAATTCTGTGCAGAAAATGGAATAATTCATCAAACAACAGCACCATATTCGCCACAACAAAATAGTATAGCCGAGAGAAAGAATAGAACATTAAAAGATATGATTAATGCCATGCTCTTAACCTCTGGTCTACCAACAAACTTGTGGGGGAAGCTTTAAATATGTCTAATCACATTTAAATAAGATTCCTCATAGTAAAATGAGAAAAATTCCATATAAATTATGGAAAGGACATCTACCAAGCTTCAAATACCTCAAAGTGTGGGGGCGTTTAGCAAAAGTTCATATCCCGCCTCCAAAGAAGGTCAAACTTGGACCGAAAACTGTAGATTGTTGCTATTTAGGACCAGCCCAAAATAGTAATGCGTATAGATTTTTGGTATTCAAGTCTGATATACCTGATATTCATGTAAATACAATCATGGAATCAAGAGATGCCTCATTCTTTGAAGAAGTGTTTCCATACAAAAATAATGAAGGGAATAATGTCCCTAAAAGGACACGAGAAGAATCAAATAGCCCACATGAAGATGAAACTCATCGTGAAAGTGATGAAGTAGAACCAAGAAGAAGTGTAAGGGCTAGAACTTCTAAATCATTTGGTTCAGATTTTTTCACATATGTGTTAGAACATGAACCTCAAACGTACAAGAAAGCAATGTCATCTTCTGACTCTTTATGTTGGAAAGAAGCAATACAAAGTGAGATCGATTCAATCCTAAGTAATAAATTTTGGGAAATTGTTGATATTCCACCTGGAATAAAACCTATTGGCTCCAAATGGATTTTCAAGAAGAAAATGAAAACAGATGGCTCTATTGATAAATATAAAGCCAGATTAGTAGCCAAAGGATATCTTCAAAAAGAAGGTATAGACTTTTTTGACACATATTCACCAGTTACACGAATAACCTCAATAAGAATGCTAATAGCAATTGCATCCATCTACAATCTAGAAATTCATCAAATGAATGTAAAGACAGCATTCTTAAATGGAGATCTCGATGAGGAAATCTACATGGAGCAACCCAAAGGATTTGTATCCAAAGGAAATGAAAACAAAGTCTGTAAATTGGTAAAATCACTATACGGACTCAAACAAGCTCCAAAATAATGACATGCAAAATTTGACAACGTCATGATGAGAAATGGTTTTCGTATAAATGAGTGTGACAAATGTGTTTATTGTAAACAAGTTGGACAATCATACGTGTTTGTTTGTTTATACGTGGACGATATGTTAATCTTTGGTCCTAACATTAAAGTTATAGAGACCATAAAGAAATTACTTATCAATAATTTTGATATGAAAGATTTAGGAGTTGCTGACGTTATTTTGGGAATCAAAATAATAAGAACGCCTAATGGAATACAATTATCTCAGCCACATTATGTAGACAAAATAATTGAGAAATTCCAACATTATGGAATTAAAGGAGTAAGAACACCTTTTAATCCATCGGAAGTACTGCATAAAAACTCTAGTGAAAGTGTAATGCAATTGGAATATTCTCGTGTAATAGGATGTCTAATGTATCTCATGAATTGCACGAGACCAGATATAGCTTATACAGTAAGTCGACTAAGCAGGTATACAAGTAATCCAGGGAAGGAACACTGGAAAGCACTAATGAGAGTGCTGGGATACTTGAAAAATACCACAAATTATTCCTTGCATTACGGAAAATATCTAGTTGTTCTAGAAGGATACAGTGATGCAAACTGGATTGCATATTCAGAGGAATCAAAATCCACAAGTGGTTATGTCTTCACTCTTGCAGGAGCAGCAGTGTTATGGAAATCAATGAAGCAAACATGCATAGCTCGATCCACTATGGAATCAGAGTTCATTGCATTAGACAAAGCAGGAGAAGAAGCAGAATGGCTTCGTCATTTCTTAGAAGATATTCCTTTGTGGCCTAAACCTGTAACGGCCATATGTATTCACTGCGACAATCAAGCTGCGCTAAGTAGAGCGAAAAACTTTGTGTATAATGGAAAATCACGACACATTCGTCGACGCCATAACACAGTTAGGCAGTTACTCTCTAATGGAACCATCTCCATTGATTATGTAAGAACAAATGATAACCTAGCGGATCCATTTACAAAAGGGTTATCAAGAGAGAAAATAGACTGCGCATCGAGGGGAATGGGTTTAAAAGCCTAAACCAACAAGAGTTATCTTATACGAAAACCTATCCTAGCGATTGGAGATCCCATGGACTAGGATCAATAGGCAAACCAGTTCTGAATAACTTGTTGAGACACAGATTTTATGAAGTTTTTGATTTCTGACAAAGAAATAAAGGCGATCGACAAAACAAAGACATCATGGCTATGAAGAGGCATAAAAGAGCTACATATGGTACTCTAGATTATAGGTTGATTATTTGATATTGTAATAGTGATAAACTTGTTAAAATCTATCCTCAAATAATCATGCACCTCAATATAATCGATATATATATATATATATATATATATATATATATATATATGTGAATAGCATTGCACATTCATTGTGCAACTTGACAGTAACCGGTCGACCGGTATTAATACAGGCGGTCGACCGTTTCTGTGTAAAATGCACAATGAACGTGCACACATGCACATAACGACTATATATTTGAAATCCTGTCTACTGGCCATTTTTTGACCCGTCGATTGTTTTTAAACAGAGAGCAACCTTTTCCAAAAGACACTTCTTTCTCCAATGGTTGCATCTCTTACCTTTCATCAATGATCATATCTATTAATGGCTACTGTTCACAAAGAGTTACAACCATTTTTTCTCTATATAAACTCATATAAATCATTGGTTCAAAAAACATGAAATATATGTTTTTCTACTCTAATTTCTGATCTTACTTTCTAAATACTCCTACATTCTAAAAGCTCTCAATTATTTTAATTGCTTATTGAATCATTGAAATTATTTCATATCTTTTGATTCAATAAGTAATATACTTCCCTTAATCTTCACAAAACATCATTCACATATTTTGAGGATAAGATGATAGGAAATTTGTACTACAAGTGACAAAACTGTGTTAGCAAGAACACATACCGTCAACAAACAATTATATTCATCGTTGTTGAAGTCCTCGGTGTTGTAAGAGGCAAGTGTTGAAGTCCTCAGTGTATTAGAGGCGTGAAATCCCGTTCGTTTGCTCGGGTGTTGTAAACCTGTTCCTCCGGGTGAAGCGAGGTAGTTAATAGTGAAAATCCAAATAGAAGTCTGGGACTGGACGTAGGACGGTGCTCCGAACCAGTATAAAAATCTCTGGTGTGATTATTCTATTTTTATTTACTTTGCTATTATCATCTATTTCCGCATTTATATTATATTCCATATTACATGATCCGTGTGTACTATATTAGTACGTGCACTTGTACACCACACATTTTCATTTGGTATCAGAGCACGGCCATCATATAACCGTAACACAGTTATTTGATATATTCTTGTAATATGGCAAATAACGCAAGTACTAGCACTCAAAACACCACTTACATGGAAGGTCAATCGACACAAAGACCTTCATTTTTCAATGGTCTTAACTATAGTTATTGGGCAACACGTATGTCATTCTTTATGCAATCAAATAGTTATGATGCTTGGAATGCAACTCAAAAAGAAATAGTAAATCCAACAACTGATTATTCAGAATGGACTGCGGCTGAGAAAACGGCAGCAGCCGTAAATCCAAGAGCAATAAATATGTTGTTTTGTGCATTAGACCAAAATGAATATAACCGTGTTAGTATCTGCACTACTGCATATCAAATTTGGCAAACGCTAAAAATCACTCATGAAGGTACTAACAAGGTTAAACAAGCCAAAATAGCCATGCTGAAAAGTCAATTTCAAAATTTCAAAATGAAACCAAATGAGACGATCAATGATATGTATTTACGGTTTCAAACTATCCACCATGCACTTATTGGCTTAGGACAAAAGTATTCTGATTTTGATGTTGTTTCAACGGTCCTACATTCTCTGACTAGTGAATGGGAAGGAAAAGTATTAGCAATTGAAGAAGCTAATGACCTTTCCGTCATGAAGCCAGATGAATTGATAGGAAATCTAATGTCCTATGAAGCTAACTTGCAGACTAGAAAGGAACAAAAAGAAGAAAAGAAGAACGTGGCATTCCATGCTGAAAAAGACGAAAATGAATCAGAGTCTGAAGATGAAGATCAGGCATTCATAGCAAAAGGTTTCAAAAAATTCCTAAAACAGCGAAAAGCCAGTCGTTATAACAGAAAGAAATCTGGATCAAATAAACCAACATCATCCTCTATAGAATGCTTCAACTGTCACAAAAAGGGGCACATGCAGAAGGATTGCTGGAACAAAAGAAGAAGTCAGAAAATGACAAATTAAAATATAAGAAGGACAAGTCAAAGAAACGAGCCTTCCCAGTAACATGGGATGATTCAGACTCATCTTCATCAGAAAATGAAAGTGATTCGGAGAATGAACAAGCTAATGTTTGTTTTATGGCAACAGAAGATGAGGTACAAATTCCTACACTTGATGAATTACTTGATATTAATGCTGAATTGATAGTCAAATATAAAGACATAAAACGTCAATTAAAAGTAGTCAAAGCAGATTTAGGTAGAGCAGAGTTTGAACGAGAGATGTTAAAAGATGAGAAGAAAATATTAGAAAAAGAACTTGAAAAAATTCAAGAATCATCATCTAATGTTGACTTTCAACTATCTCTTTTGAGTCAAGAAATAGAAGCTCAAAAAGAGAAAAATAATGCTCTCATTACTGAAAATCATGAGCTTAAGGCAAAAGTCAAAATTCTAGACCTAGAAAAAGCTAGTTTACAAACAAAGTTTGATGACATTACTCAAAATGTTTCTAACTTTAACAATGGTCGAGAAAATTTGACAAAAATCATTGAAAATTCACAATCTATTTCAGATAAACAAGGTTTGGGATATAAGAAACAAGAAATCAAGAAACATCTTGGTAATAAAAGAAAGAAGAGAGTACAAAAAACTGAAGCTAAGAAAAATCTTGGTTTATTATACTCCAAACCGAAACCAGTTGTGAAATTTCAAAAGAAAAATATGAAGACTATCAAAATATGGGTTCCTAAAACAAATAACAATTTGATTATGAACAAATATATTCAGAATTTCATGAATACTATGCATCATAATACTAATTATGTATATAAAGGGGATACCAGACCCGTATGGGTTTGGACTCCTAAGACCTAACTCTTAGGACCCTATAAAAAGTGGGTACCATGAACTTAATCTATTTTTTGCAGGTCCCACTTAAGAAAAGAGGAAAGTGGATATTGGACAGTGGTTGCTCGAAGCACTTGACTGGAGACAAGAGCTTATTAACAAATATTACGTACTCAGATGGTGGCTCCGTCACTTTTGGAGATAATTCAAAAGGCTATATCATCGGCAAAGGCGATGTGAGCAATTGCGGTACATCTAACTTACCTCTTATTACTGATGTCATGTAGTATTAGTCAGTTATGTGACAAGGGTTTTATAATTTCCTTTTTGAATAATAAGTGTAGTATTTTAGATAAAGACCATAATTTAGTTTTCGAAGGTTATAGAGACAGAAATATATATATTCTGAATATGAATATTAATCATAATTCAGATATGTGTCTTGTGGCTAATGATAATGATCCATGGCTATGGCACAAACGCTTCTATCATATAAACTTCAGAACTATTGACAAGCTAGCCAAAAACAATCTAGTTAGAGGACTACCCAAAATGAGTTTTAAAGTTAACAACATTTGTGATGCATGTCAATTAGGAAAATTGACCAAATCATCTTTTAAATCCAAGAAAGTCATATCAACATTACAACCACTTGAGTTACTACACATGGATTTATTTGGACCTACTAGGGTGCAGTCAATAAATCACAGTCGATATGTGCTTGTAATTTTTGATGATTTCTCTCGTTACACATAGACAATTTTCTTAAAAAATAAAAGTGACACTTTCGATCATTTCAAATCTTTCGTCAAAAGAATTCAAAAATCAAAAGGGATTAAAGTTAAAAATATAAGAAGTGATCATGGCGGAGAGTTTGAAAATAATGAATTTGAACATTTTTGTACAAAGAAAGGTATATATCATAATTTTTCGTTTCCCAGAACTCCACAACAGAACGGAGTTGTAGAACGGAAGAACCGAACTTTACAAGAATGTGCAAGAACATTATTAAATGGAACCACCTTACCAAAACATTTCTGGGCAAAAGCCGTTGCAACTGCCTGTTATGTTTTAAATCGTGTGTCCATAAGACCTCTTACCAAGAATACTCCTTATGAATTATTTAACAAAAGAAAGCCTAAAATCTCATACTTCAAAGTTTTTGGTTCCAAGTGTTTTATTTTAAATACGAAAGACCAGCTTGGCAAATTCGATCCAAAAGCCGATGAAGGAATATTTGTCGGTTATTCGAAACGAAGTAAGGCCTATCGTATATTTAATAAACGAACCAAAACTATTGAAGAATCACTTCATGTCTCTTTTGTTGAATTCTATCAGCATCCTCACACTATATCAGATGATGACGAATCAATAGTCACTGGCAATCCAATTATCAAGAATATTGATTCTGACTCGGAAATAATTATTGAGAATATTCCTCAAATATGTGAGTTACAATCACCACCAAGGATTTTAAGAGACCATCCGGCCCAAAATATAATCGGTGAAGTAACATCACATGTCAGAACAAGGAGTCAACTCAATCAAATGGGTCATGTCGCTTTTCTCTCAAATATCGAACCTAAGATTCCAAAAGAAGCTGCTACAGACGATTACTGGATCATTGCCATGCAGGAAGAACTAAATCAGTTCGAGCGCAATAACGTTTGGGAACTTGTTCCAAGACCAACTGATCAGTCAGTTATTGGTACTAAATGGGTCTATAAAAATAAGACTGACGAAAAAGGAAATATCACCAAAAATAAAGCAAGATTAGTAGCACAAGGGTATAATCAGGAAGAAGGTATCGATTATGAAGAAACTTATGCACCAGTTGCTCGACTAGAAGCTATTAGAATCCTATTATCTTTTGCTTGTCATCATAACTTCAAACTTTATCAGATGGATGTCAAAAGTGCTTTTCTCAATGGATTTATCAAAGAGAATGTCTATGTCCAACAACCTCCTTTGTTCGTACATGAAAAATATCCTGACCATGTGTTCAAACTTAAGAAAGCTCTGTATGGTTTAAAACAAGCACCTCGTGCTTGGAATGAATGATTACGTAGCTATCTTATTAACTCAGGATTTCAAATAGGCAAAGTCGATCAAACTTTGTTTATTAAACATTCTCAAAAGGATATTCTAGTTATCCAGATATATGTAGACGACATCATCTTTGGTTCAACAAACGATAAACTCTGCAAGGAATTTGCAAGTATTATGACCTAAGAGTTCGAAATGTCTCATATGGGAGAACTGTCATATTTTCTTGGACTTCAAATCAAACAACTTCCGAGTGGTATCTTTATCAATCAAGAAAAATATTGCGGAAATCTTATCAAACGCTTCGGATTAGAAAATACATCTGGTAAACCAACTCCTATGAGTACAACTACACATCTTGAAAAAGATGAAAATGGTAAGAGTGTTGACCAGAAATTATATCGAAGCATGATTGGTTCTCTTCTTTATCTTACAGCTAGTCGTCCAGATATAATGATGAGTGTTTGTCTATGTGCACGCTTTCAAGCAGATCCAAAGGAATCACATCTACGAGCAGTGAAACGTATAATTCGTTATCTTAATAATACCAAAGATTTTGGTCTTTTTTATCCAAAAGAATGTCCATTTGAATTAGTATCATATAGTGATGCTAATTTTGGCGGCTCGCGAACGGATAGAAAAGGTACAAGTGGTACGTGCCATTTTATTGGAAAATCACTTGTCTCTTGGTTTAGTAAGAAAAAAAATTGTGTTTCACTATCAACATGTGAAGCTGAATATATATCAGCAGCTCTCGCTTGTACTCAAGTACTATTTATGCAACAAACACTTCAAGATTTTGATATTCATTTATCAAATTCTATTATATACTGTGATAACACAAGTGCTATAAATCTCTCTAAGAATCCAGTGAATCATTCTAGAACCAAACACATTGATATCCGTCATCATTTCCTTAGAGATAATATTGAAAAAGGATATATATGTCTTGAATATGTCCAAACTGATAATCAATTAGCGGACATTTTTACTAAGCCTCTGCTCGAATCTAGTTTTATTAGATTACGAAGAGAGCTTGGTTTAATTTCAAGAAAAGATCTTGACTAGTAATTACTAATGATTGTCTTTTCCTTTGGTTATATTTTAACTATAGCATTTTTTTTCTAAGAAAAGCTATTTATTTTCTTTAAATAAGAGCCTTTGCTTGCTTTCACGGTCATATTTCTTTATTCACTCTCATCCACAGGCTTATGTATAAGGAATTTCTTTATAAGCTTGTTAAAACTTCTCTCTTTATTCATCTTTTCTTATCTGAGCATAAGGCTCTATACATAATTTTCTATGGCTCACATTTGTTATAAGTGTGCTCAAAAATCACACATTTCCGTTACAAGTTCCGAGCCGAAGGAGTATTATTCTCCTGAAACACCAAAACAGAAACCAAAGTATCATCACCAATACAATCGTACTCCTGGTAGTACACCAACCTCAAAACGAGTAAAGAAGTCGATGGTTTGTTCTCCTCGTACCAAAGTACAGATCGACGAGATTCACCACTATCAGAAACATCAAATAGATCTTCAAAGACAGCTCCATTATGGACAAAGCCAGCTTTATCATGAGCAACAACGAACATCGGCACGATTATCTGTTTTAGAAAAAATGGCATCATTCTTTTGTGGTTCAAACAAGCATGATGTGCATGAACCGATGTCGTCTAGGCCGTCAACATCTAAGAGTCCTAACTCTTGGGATCAGAATTATAACAGGAATGAAGGTGCTCAGAAAAACTGAAATCCATGGTCACATCGTATTAAAGATAATAAAGAAAATTCTAATGACGATTCTTCCACTCCTCATTAGCTTTATATATATATATATATATATATATATATATATATATGTTGTTGTAACGTTTTCTATCTATCTCTCATGTAATAACGTTTGTATTTTATAATAAGAATGTAATATGAATTATTTAGCCCGACATATTCTCAAAAAACTGCAAAACATACTGTTTTTTCATGAGGCAACAGAACCGGTCGACCACCTATAATATGACCGGTCGACCGTTTAGCCTCTGGATGAAAATGGTCGACCAGCCATATTATAGCGGTCGACCGGTATACGTATATTCAGTTTTTATATACTGGTTGCGTCATTTTTTTCACCCTTCTCCTCACTTGTCTCAACCGGTTATTTATCCCCAAATTCCAAAAACCCTATTCTCTCAATTTCAATTTCCTAATCTCCAAATTTTCTAACAATGGCTCCTCCGCAAAAGAAACCCAAGAAAGGATCATCCTCCGGGACTTCATCACTCAATATCTCCGCTAAGAAGTGGCTCGAAAATCCGGTAGCTATCACAAGATGGAATCAAATGACTAACTACAAATTTCATCCGGGTTCTTTCATCAAGTTTGATGATTTCACATCTTATGGAATCCGTAGGTTAGCAAATAACTCCAATCTTACTCCATTGATCGATTTTTCAGAAAACAATGTGGAAATAAATCACTTGATGATAAAATTATTCTATGCCAACATGAACCTGGACGAGTATAAACCTGATAATCCGAACGGAGTCATTTGGTCTGTCGTATGTGGCAAACAAATTTTTATCACTCTTGATAGGATAGCTTCTATACTGGGTATTCCAAATCAAGGCGATGAGTTTTCATCACATTTCTGTGAAGTCTTCACTCGCAATAATATCAGCCATCAATTCATGGAGGACAACAGTGACGGCACAAAATCAATTGGACTTCGACCCATCGCCAGACTACTACATCGCGTCTTGATGTTTTCTTTGTTTCCTAGACTAGGAAACTATGACGCTGTATACAAAGAAAACTTCAAGGCCCTTTATGCTATTTATGGGGATATCCAAATCAATTGGGTTCATATGCTTTTTGACGAGATTCTCAAGGTGAACAACTCTACGCGACCTCACTTTTTCTACAATGAATATATCATGCGTATTTTGCTAGCTTGTGGCATAAGACCTCCTGACTCTGCCACCCCGAAACCAAAATGTATTGATTCCGTAACCATCAAACGCATGAAGCTCCCTCCTCCTTACCTTCAAATTATGCCGTTTGAACAATGGCAACAAAGAGGTCCATCAAAACAAACAGCTACTTCCTCTCGACCTCGTTCCGAAGAAGTTAGACTGTTGAAATCAAAATCCACCACAAAAGAATCACTTGAAACTATTGCGCGTAATCAATTCTTGCTTGAATCAAGACTCAAACGCATGGACACGAAAATTGATAAACGCTTCAACAAAGTCAAGTCATTCTTTGGTATTTTATGGGATGCTATTTCATGTAGCACATCCATCTCTGCTCAAGACCCAGGCAAACGTCCTGCTCCTCCTGCTTTCAACTAGTCATCAACTGAGGAGTCTGCTGGTACTAGTGGACATGGTCGTGGAGAATCATCTAGAGAGGATGATGATGAGGAAGATGATGGTGATGATGATGATGAGGAAGAAGATGTTCAAGAGGAGACAGCTTCTGACTCATCCTAGCCTCTGTTTTCTATCTCTATATTTTGGTTTAGTACTTTAAAACATCATTCGACACTTGTACTAAATAGTGTCGTTACTTTTATTCGTATGATATTATGGTGTGTATGATACTCTGGTATGTTTGGATATGTTATATTTTCTGCTATGCATGGATATTCTGGTTGATATACTCCTATATTATTCCATTATCTATTATTATTCCTTTTTGTCGATGACAAAGGGGGAGAAAGTGCTAACATTTATTTGCAGGAATATATATATATATATATAAAGAATACAAACAAAATCTCAAGGAGAGATCACATATGCAGGGGGAGATTCAGAATTTCAGATATATGTTGTCATCAATCAAAAAGGGGGAGAATGTTGAGACACAGATTCTATGAAGTTTTTGATTTCTGACAAAGAAATAAAGGCGATCGACAAAACAAAGACATCATGGCTATAAAGAGGCACAAAAGAGCTACATATGGTACTCTAGATTATAGGTTGATTATTTGATATTGTAATAGTGATAAACTTGTTAAAATCTATCCTCAAATAATCATGCACCTCAATATAATCGATATATATATATATATATATATATATTTGAATAGCATTGCACATTCATTGTGCAACTTGACAGTAACCGGTCGACCGGTATTAATACAGGCGGTCGACCGTTTCTGTGTAAAATGCACAATGAACGTGCACACATGCACATAACGACTATATATTTGAAATCCTGTCTACTGGCCATTTTTTGACCGGTCGACCGTTTTTAAACAGAGAGCAACCTTTTCCAAAAGACACTTCTTTCTCCAATGGTTGCATCTCTTACCTTTCATCAATGATCATATCTATTAATGGCTACTGTTCACAAAGAGTTACAACCATTTTTTATCTATATAAACTCATATAAATCATTGATTCAAAACACATGAAATATATTTTTTTCGACTCTAATTTCTGATCTTACTTTCTAAATACTCCTGCATTCTAAAAGCTCTCAATTATTTTAATTGCTTATTGAATCATTGAAATTATTTCATATCTTTTGATTCAATAAGTAATATACTTCCCTTAATCTTCACAAAACATCATTCACATATTTTGAGGATAAGATTATAGGAAATTTGTACTACAAGTGACAAAACTGTGTTAGCAAGAACACATACCGTCAACAAACAATTATATTCATCGTTGTTGAAGTCCTCGGTGTTGTAAGAGGCAAGTGTTGAAGTCCTAGGTGTTGTAAGAGGCAAGTGTTGAAGTCCTCAGTGTATTAGAGGCGTGAAATCCCGTTCGTTTGCCCGGGTGTTGTAAACCTGTTCCTCCGGGTGAAGCGAGGTAGTTAATAGTGAAAATCCAGATAGAAGTCTGGGACTAGACGTAGGACGGTGCTCCGAACCAGTATAAAAATCTCTGGTGTGATTATTCTATTTTTATTTACTTTGCTATTATCATCTATTTCCGCATTTATATTATATTCCATATTACACGATCCGTGTGTACTATATTAGTAGGTGCACTTGTACACCGTACATTTTCATAACTCAAGACATAATGCATTTTTTTGGACATAGTCCATTCCATTCCTATGGTGAAAAAGATAAATGCATGCCTACAAAAGTATTAAAAGGTTAAAGCTATGCTTTTGAATGATGACCATATCTTGTAAAATAACAAGTGGGGTATATGTAGGATACTCCTTATGGTTGCGATCACCTATGTTAGTGTGAGCTGGGTCGGCTCTATGAGAATATTCAAGGCTTAAATTCTCTAAATACACTCGTAGAACCAAATTTGTTCAGGACCGAAATGAACACAACCAAGAGATTGGATGAGAAGGGAAACAATACTTTTTAACCTTATTGTTTGGTTATACAGTAACGGCAAATGGTTCAAGATGAAATAATTCACCGATTAGCCAAGTATATCCGATAAGTGTTAACAAGGGAAAGTTCAAAGTGAAACATCTACTTATCCTTCAAAAAGAATTATTCCATACGTAGTCTGAGATATTCCACTTTGTGTGGGGGAAAAGTATATTGTCATTCATGTGGGGGATTGTTGACAATTCTAAAGAGATGAATGAAATATGCTTTAGTCCCACATTGGCAAAATGAAAGATTAAAATTGTGTATATATGTAGGATCCTCATTCCCTATATTGGCTCTTAGGGTCGGGTAATTTTGTGCGAGAGGGAGGACCCAGAGTCTACTATGAAATCTTATTTTTGCTACAGAAAACACTGCAATTTTCGGTGGGCTTTTATTTGGCTACATGGGTGCGACCCGTTTGAATTTGAATTGAATACGGATGCGACCCGTTTGAATTTGAATTGAATACGGGTGCGACCCGTTGGAAGAATGAAGGGATGCCATTTTTCGGAACGGTTGCGTGACCGTTCGACATCTATAAATTAGAAATGGATCCTGATCAAATTATTCACAAATTTACAGCTCTTCTTCCCCGTCGTGCTTTCTTCGGCCAATTCGTTTTTGTTGCCATCATCATCTCAGACTGACGTACTCCTTACAGTCTCGCGCAATTTCGTCGGTTGTACCCTGGGTGACTTCAAATAAAGTCTTAAGGCGATTGTCATGGCAAGCCTTCGACGAACTTTGGTATTCTTATTGCTTTCGATTACTTATACGCAGATCTGTTATAGAATACCATTGTTGCATTGCAGCGATTTTTTAATCTGTTGCGCTTTCTGCTTTTGTAACACTTTATTGTGTTGCTGTTTGGTTGTTGTAACATATAATATTGTTGCATTGCGTTCTGTAGCGACGCAGACAATCTGTTGCGTTCTGTTTTGAACCGCTTTACTCGATAGTGTGCAGTGGTTAACTGTTGGGTGGAGATGATAGTTTCTGGTTTGTAGCTTGTATTTGGTTATTTTCAGAAGGGTGATGGTAGTGGTGTTGTCGGTAGAAGGGTGTTCAGAGATGATGGGGATGGCTGGAGCGGGTTTATGTTTATGAACTATGGTGATGTGTGTATAGTATAGGCTGTTGAGTTAGGTGAACTTAGGAGAGGACTTATGAAATGAGCAGTCAGGTGGTGGTTTGGTATGGAGTTACAGTTGATTGAGGATGTTGTGGCATTCAAACAATTCGGGGTGATTGGAGGAAGTTGTTGAAGATTATCGCGATTTTGGGTTATGGCAGTAAGATCGTTCCAGTCAGGTGGTGGTTGGAGTGAAGCACGGTGGGAAGTTGATTGGTTTCGAGGCTTGTCAGTTTGTGGTTCGAGCAGAGTTCAAGAATCAGGAACCTTGATTTGGTGATGTAGTCAATTTGGGCTTCTGGAGTTGTGAAGGCAATTCAACTATGGTTGTAAGAGGACTGTGGTGCAGTGTTGATAGTTTTGAAGTTGAATGTGCACTGAAAGATGAAATATGCACTGAAAAATAAAATGTGAAGACGGAATGTAGAAAAATGGGCAGAAATGTATATTGACAGTGGTGCAACGTAAGGCCAAAGAGGTCGCAAGCAGATGGAGTATTGCTAGAGTTTTGGTTATGTATGGAGAAGGAGGTGTTTGCACAGAGAAGGGAAAGTTTAAACAGTGTGCAATGTTTGTATGAACAGTAATGTTGATGGTTATGGCAGGGGTGAAAGATGGAAAAGGCAGTTCTGGTAGGGAGTGGTATGATGTAGTTTTAGTGGACAGAGCAGTAAACAGAAAGGTAGAGAGCAAATAGTTGCAATGCAGTGTTTTTTTCCTTTTGTTTATGTAAATTGTAAAATGAATTGTAAAGAGTAAAATGAAATGTAAATTGTAAATGAAATGGAAATAAAACATTTTTGTTTTTGTTTTGAAAATGTGAATGTTTTTTTATATGAAATGCAAAGGAACAAAATAACTAGAAAACAACAAAAAACATACAAACAAAATGTCAACACAAACACACAATTTTTTTTGAAATGCAATACATACATGAAATAAAAACACATAAAAATCAAACGAAAATAATTCGAAGCATAGAAAATTAAAATCGAATCAAAACCCCTACAACGACGCCAATAATTTGTTCGAACGCATAAATGTCTATGGATTTAGAAAATAGCCGAACGAATTTTTGAAATAAAATAACTACAAACGCGAGGCCTAATATCGTAGTATGTGGCGAGTACGGGTCGATCCACAGGGAATTATTTAGATTTTTAAATTCTATTCAATCAAATTCAACTAAAGTCGAGAGATTGCTAACTAACTAAAAGAAAGTAAAAACAAGGTAAAACTAAGGAGAATAATAATATGAGATTAAAGATATATTTATAGGTAAATCCTCTCTCATGATCACATAAGTCAACATAATGAAATTATGATCTTTTTTTGGTCGTTTGTGAGTTTAGTTGATGCATTTATCATAAGCATGGCCTAATTGTGTTATTAATTACACTTATACCATCAAACTTAAATGCACCCTCTAACCCACTTACTAAATTTAATGAAAATGACATGAAATTATAAATAAAATCTATTTTAAGCATGGCTTATTAACTATTGAATTAGGAGCATAACCATCAGATTTTGATTCTAAATTCACTTCCATTACCATGATCATATGTACATGAAAAGATAATTAGTGATTCATATGACTAAGCATAGCCTATTTTTTTGAATAACATAAGCTATCAAACTCAATATTAAACACAAAATCACACAAACATCCAACTTTCCATTAAGCACAAAAGAGACATAAATGAGAAATTATGTTGCATCTACATGATTCAAGAGAGCTTCATTACCCCTAAATTGAAGAGATTAACCTCTCATTTGTGTTATCATATCAACATAAGTAGAAAACGACATGAAATAAACAAAAACAAAAAGAAGAGGAAAATGAAAGCTAATGGAAAAGAGAACTAATTTAATTGCATAAATAAAATCTACACTATTAGCATGAAAGAAAGAGAGCATGTAAGTAGAATAAAACACTAATTAACATTGCATAAAAAAATACATGAAATAAAAATGGCTAAGTAACCATGAAAAGAGAAAGAGAGCTTGTCTTTTTATTTTGAGCCTAAACTAAACTAAGAGAGACTAAGCAAGAAAAAGGTTACATGAAACATAAGGTGTATTATACATGGGCTAAACCCTAATTCATATTTTCGGGGAATGCCCAAACTATCTCTTAGGAAGTGTGGTGGCCAAGTAACCATTAGTATCCAACAATCATCCATTAAGCGTGCATGAAGATTTAATGGCCTTTTAGCATGTGCATTAGCTCCTAAGTGTACATTAAGGTAGGCGTGTAAGTGGGGTCTTCCATGATCATCATTTTGAATTATTTCCATCTTCATTTGTTCTCTTCACTCTTGTGCATGCATATATCATCATGAAATCACATATAAAATTCACTAAATTTCCTACAAAACAACCTAGAAAATTCCAAGCAAATTTTCACAATTTAATAAATGCACAAAAATGACCATTTTACCCCTATATGAAGATGAATATGTGACACTTTGAAAATAATTTGAATTTTGGTTTAAAGAAGTTAAAATACCCAATATGATCATTTATTTAATTTAAATATATTAAATATGGTAGTAAAAATATGCACATTTACGTGCACATCAGATATGTGATAATCGCTTTAGAGGACATAGAATGCATTACTCAATGAAATCTGGATTCCCTACGATCAATAATGTAGCTGAATACAAGTTAATGATAGCTGAACTGACCTTAGCCCAATATCAAAAAATTTCGAGAATTGAAGAGTTTAGTCATTCATAATTAATGGAAAATCAAGTAAATAAGACATATCAAAGGAAGGACGCTCGATTAACCCAATATGTTAAAAATATCCATGAGATGTTGATTTAGTTTGAAGACTTTTCTATCCATCAAATACAAAGGAAAAAGAATGCATAAGCAAACTCATTGGAAAAACTGGCAAGTATGCGAGGAGTGTAGTAATTAAATTTTTTCCTATTCCAACAAAACTCGAATGTCGAATTTAAAAAGGAAGTATCAAGCCATGAAGCTTAAGTTTTGACCCAGTTTCAAGCCTAACTATCGCGAGACAACTAAGAAAGTTACCAAAAGGGTAATGATCATGAGAAAACCCATGAAGTAGTAGGGATACACAAGCGTGAAAATGAGTATATGGATATTGGATGACACCTGTAGTTGAGTACTTGAAAAAAGGAACATTTCCAAAAAATAAGAATGAGTCAAAGACATTGAGATATCAATCACCTTCTGACACCTGATTTACAGAATATTATATAGAAAAGGATATTCAATCCCCTATTTGAGATGTAAAACCCCAAAAAATAGAGTAAAGCTATTAAAAGAATCTCACAAAAGTTTTATGGAAATCTTTCCAATTGAGTAAAGTTAGTAAAGAAAGTAATGAGGCAAGGCTATTATTGGCCTCACATGACTGAGGATGCCTTATCTTATGTGAAAAGATACGACAATTGTTAAAAATTCTTTTTAATTCCACGACTATCTCATAATGAACTAACTCTTGACACAAGTCGTTGGCCCTTCGACTTGCAAGGAATCGATTTTATAGGACCCCTTCATATCTAAAAAGGAGGCATGAAATCGCAACAGTAGCTATTGACTATTCTAATAAGCGGTAGAAGGCGAGCCATTACCCAACATTAGTTCGAGGAAAGTCTTGAAATCTATTATCAAAAACATAGTTACTCGATTTGGACTCCCACATAAAATCAATTTTGATAATGGATCTCGATTTGGAAGTGAAGAATTCACTTGCTTTTGCGAGAAAAACTAGATAGCCGAAAGATTCTCATTAATAGCACATTTAAAAGCAAATGGGGTAGTGGAGTTAGCAAATAAGACTATCAATAACATAATGAAATGGCTAGGAAGAGCGAAAGAAAATTGGGTAGAAGACCTCATATCATGTGGTCATACTGGATCTCCACAAAGACAACCACTGGCTATACCCTATATTCTCTAACATATAGGTTTGAGGCAGTGTTACCAAAAGAAGTTGAATTTCCATCACACTAAAGAATTGAAAATCCTTATGAACCAAACCAAGAATTGAAGAAGGAATCTTTAGATTTGATCAATAAGCTAAGAGACTGTTGCGCTAGTAACGGCAGAATATAAACAAAATATTTCCAAATAATTTGAAAGTGAAAGAAATGACATTCCAAAAAGGAAACCTTGTACTTAGTAGGGTAATGGAAAATACCAAACACCTAGCAGATGGTCCATTAGGATCAAACTGGGAAGGACCCTTAGTCATTCACAAAGTAACACCCCTAGGAATTTATCAATTGAGTAAACCTGGTGGAAATGTCATAACAAAAACATGGAATTTGGGCATTTGAAACCGTATTTCGCTACAATGAATAAGTAAAGCAAGTTACCAAATATTTGCTTCTTTGCAAGCGCTTTCAAAGGTTTTTACATCATTTTCAAAAAATAGACTTCTAAAAAGGATAAACCTTTTAAATAAATTTTAACACCCCACCTCTATACCCATACTACCAAAGAGTATTACTAGGTAATGTTGTCCAGTAATATGGAGAATAAGGTGATATTAGGCTATCACGCATCAATATTACCTTGGATAACACTGGTAGGCATTTCAAAATCTTATACTACTCGCTTATACATACTCAGTATCGGTACAAAGCAATAAACATGTTCATATCCAAGATAGAACAGTACACAATATAAACCAAACAATAGAAAAGGTAGAGTTATCAACAGAACGATAATATATATTATAGAATATACACAATTCTAAGCGGGTCAACAAGAACAAATCAAGCGCCCATTTTATCAAAATATATAAGAAGTACAAGTCAATGCATATATCCCATCTGACAACATCCTTACGTATATAAGACATTACATAAATACAAATACAATACCTAGTCCCACTAATAAACTAGCCTCCAAAATATCCCATCAAGCACAAGCTGGTCTGTCCCTAAATTCTGAAATGTCTCGGATGGACCCGAGTATAATATGAATAAAAAATGGGTAATACTATGTCTAGAAGGTAATGTCAATATATAACAGCAACTGGCATAGTAAAAGAAAGTATATCTCATAGCGAAGTGATCATTTCAAGTGTATTAACATCATTTAAAACCATTCACATATACTATCACTCATAGTTAGGAACAATATATCATCATATCAATTGTCACATGAATGAATTGAGTGAAACGTTGTTCAAACAACCAAAACCATGCAAACATAATATTTACTAACGTATATCTCGACATTCAGTCCCAATGAAAGGCAAATACTCCTGATTGCATGGCCCTACGAGGTATATAAATAATAAAATATGCATACTCAAAATAATATACAAAAATAACGCAACGGTCCATCTCAACCAAGAGTCCCAATGAGAGACGAGGACTCTCGACTTGGTCCTAAGAGATAAATATAATAAATCACATCAACATATCTCTCATCCATTGGCTCTAAGGGAGAATGATAGATAAGCACACAGTCAGCCTCTAATTTCATATGGAAAGACCGCACGAAGTTAGTTTAGGGCTAGGCCATCTCAAATGAAAGACGAGAACGCAGCAAGTCCCTAGTGTAATATAATCATCATTTCCCTAGTGAGGTGACACATCAAATAACTCACAAGAAATGGATCTACGTAAGTCATTCAGATAGGAGATTGACGTACCGTAGCACTGCTTTAGGAAATAATAATAACTAATGCCCATTCCTTATAGTCCATTAGTTCTCCCAAAATCGCGATGCTCATATCCATCGCATGCCATACACATATTGCAAGTCTACGATGTGCACTGGTCACGATTCCTACTTGCCCTTGGTAACAAACAGTTGGTCCTTAAATGATGTTTGGGCACTGGCTGTAATAAGAGTAATATCTCTCATATTCTTTGACTCATCAAATTGACATCATGAATCCAGGGCGCGACCCGCAATTAGAACTGCTAAGATGAATACTAGCTTATCTAGCGGGTCCTGTAACGATCCAAGAATTTTAATGATTTTTATAACGTAATTGTAACAACCCTTTATTTTGTGATTATTTTATTTGTATTTTTTAATTATTTTAATTGAATTTTCTGATTTAAAAACTTTATTTTATTTTTAAAATGAATAAATTTTGTTATTTTAAATATAAATTTTGATCTTTATGTGAATTATAATTCAAACATGAATAAATTGAATATTTTCCAAAAATGTGTATTTTGGTCAACATGGTAAAACTATGACTTTTAAATTTAAATTTTAAATATTTTAATTTTATAATTTTATCTTTTATTATGAAAATAAATTAAATTTCAAGAATACTGCTTTTCGTTTCGTTGAAATCCGATTTATATTGTGAAAGTTATGTTTTTTACAATATTGTGTGTAAATTGATTTATTTGACAAAATTGTTTATTTTAATTTATATAAATAATATTTTTGTTTGATATATCATGTTCTAATTTGTGTATATATGTTTGATATGACATGTTATATATATATATATATATTATTTTTAAAGCATTTATAAAGTTTTGTATTTATTTTTTCAAAACTAGTTATATTTTGTTTTCAATTTTCAATACTAGTTTACATATATTAAACTATTTTCTTATATTTTTCTATTTTTCCTAAAATTTATTTATTTATTCCATTTTCACTTTATTTTTTATTCATTTTATTTTTATTTACATGATTTTTATTTAGATTTATTTGAATAAAGAAAGTGGAAATTTCAAGAGACATAAAGCCTTAAACTTTTGATCTTCCATCTTCACACCTCTTCATACTTTGGGCCGTCCCTTCCCAAGCCTTTAGCCGTGAGTTTTCTTTTTGTTATTCACTTAAGCATCTCTGTCTCACTTCACTTTACGCGCCACTTTCAGATCCGAGAAGAAAAACTTTGGTAATGTCTTCTTCTTTTTCTACTTTTACATCTTCTTTTTATTCGATTTTCCTCTAGATTTTGCATTGCCTCTTCATGTAATTGCTTGGCCATACCCTCCATCACCTCCATCGACCAACTCCACCACCATCCACGGCCACATCACCCTCCTCCCCCTCTATCCAGTCAAGGCCGTGACCTAGCTTATGATGGTTGCACCATAAAAACTCCACAAACACAACAATATTGCCTAGCCGAGCCTTATGTTGTCACCACCTCTTCATTTTTCACCTTGGCCACCTCCATATCCGTCACCACCTGATCCTCCACCACCTCTTGCTGCAACTCCAGAAACCATCGGACCATCACCTTGCATGGCCGAGCTCACATCACCTCAAGCCGAGCCATATGGTTGCACCAATATCCACTTATTTGCCTTAAACTCTTTTGTATTCCCACCTTGTAACTTCCACCACTTCACACTTTGCTAGTCGTGCCTTTATGAACCTATACCCAACCTAAAATGCCACTATGGCCGAGCACACAAGACCCCTAGGCCGAGCATATGATGGTTGAGGCAATGGTCAAATCAATTTGTTCATTGTTGCTTTTATTTTAAATTATTTCAATATGTATTCTATGTTGAAATCATATTTATATTTGTCTTGTTTTATGTGTTGTTCACAAGATCACTAGCTTGGTTCTCTTCCCACTCGAGTCTAAAGTTGTGTCATCATGCTTTTTGGAATTCGTTGTGGGCTTTGTCTTGCTATCTCAAGCTTGAAACAAGTGAGTAATCACACTTGACATATTTACTTATATAAACCGTGAAGTGACACCAAGTGAATTTGTAAAACTGCTATATCATGTTATATCTGCATGTGATATTATTTATATGATGATCACGTTGTTTATAAACCTGTCATATTATCTTTTACTGCTACATGATGCCATACTATTTATTTATATCAGTTTATCACTGCAAGTTCCCTGTAGAATAGAATCACTATGGGTTGAAATGATACACATCCGAACGGACTTTAGAATAGGGAAAAGTCGTTATGGGCTGAAATGATAGGCCTGAGCGATTTTTATTTATTTTAATTGACTTGGGATTGCGGGTTTGAAATGATAGAACCTGAATTTTTCTTTGTAAATTACGGATTGAAATGATATATTATCCGTATTACTTGACCTAGGTTAGAAAATATTATACAAACCCGCGCTTATTGTATATATTTTTCTAAAATTTTTGAAGTATTTTTAAAAATGTTAATTTATGATAATTTAATTTAAATTTGATTTTAAATTATTTTTATAAAGTGTTAATGATTTTTTTTGTACAAGTTAAAATGTGAAATAAATAAATGGTTAAGTTGAAATTTGAAATATAACTTAAATTTGAAATTTAATAATTTTGTCTAAAAGTGAATTTTTGATTAAGTAAGTAAAAAAAAGTAAAAAAAGTTATATTTTGAAATGGTAATTTAAATTTAAGTGTTAAGTTAATAATTTAAAAATATAAAGAATAAAAATTTAATGCTTGAATTTAATAAGTGAATATTTATTAAAATTTGATTTTATATATAAGAATTTCACTTTATAAAATCATAAATTAAAGGGTATTTAAATGATTGTTTTTAAAGTGAAAAATATTAAATTTTATAAGTTAAAATGATTTAAATTAATTTTTTTTGTTTATGAAATTGTATTTAAAGTTTGAAATTTAATTAACAGCATTTCAGAAATGCTATCATTTCTGAAGTAAAGGATATTACAGCATTTCTAAGTGCTGTAGTTGATACAAATGAACTAAAAGGCTAAAATGAACTAAGGGCTACTACAGCACTTTGTAAGTGCTATAGTTGTAGAAACTAAACTTTAACACTATTACAACAGTTTTAAATGTTGTCTTTATTTAATTGCATTGTTTTCAAATGTAACTTAATGTAGCATTTTCTAAATGCTGCGAAAGCTGAAATTTCACCGTTTAATAAATTTAAGTGAATAAATGAATTCTAAAAAGACTAAATTTTTGGGAATTGAATATTTGATTTTTTTTTTTTTAAAGAATAGTAACCTCATTTTAATTGGTTTAGATGGAGTATTTTGATTTGAAATATAAACCATTTTGAAATGTGATTTGGAATGGTATTTAAATTAAATAAAAAATAAATGAGGTTTTGGAAGGATATGATATTTTGATATTTTAAAATGAATTTGAAATGATATTGAATTTTTGAAATGATATTTGATTTTGAAGTATAAAATACCATTTTGGAAATTTAACCACGGGTGCACTTCTATGTATGCCTTGTGATTTTGGATGTACACCTTCAATTTGAGAGTGTGACTAGAGGTGAGCGATTACTGCAGCTCTGCACTACCCTAGCCACATTAACACTGTTATTTGCATAGTTTAATTTAATATAGACATTTCCATGATAGTGTTCATTACCGTTAAATTAATGGTTTAATTGATCCTTAGAGGATGGGCGATCCCAAACATCCTTTAAGTTATTGTGCATTACTACTACAATTTACTTGAGTTGGTTTACATTATATAAGTATATATGTCCTGACTCGAGTATTTTATGTTTTACTTTATGCTCGGGTCAGCCTGAGTATTCACAGCTTAGCTTTGGATTTCTCTTTCTGGAGCTAGGAATCTCTGGAGATTTTGTTTATCTAGTTATTCATCTATTTCTGTTTCAGTTCATTTATTTCAGCTCTTGTATTAGTGATCTTCTATGTATTTGGGATTTCTACTGTATATGGTTTCAGACTGATATTATGTATTTTGTTTTGATACTTTGTTATAGTAGCTTCATGTACTACTATGATATTTATTTCCGCTGTGAGTTATTCTGATATTTCTGTGTCTGTGATTCTGTGATTGCTTTTATTTGCTCCAAATTTTATTACAATGCGGTATTTTGAGCAAATCAAGTCCGACATGTGTGGATGCAAATGGCTGAAAATATCGGGTTGTTACAGTAATTAACTAAATAATTTCATGAAAATTTAACAATAAAAATTTTCAATGAAATTTTGATATTTGGTATACGTCTATTTAAACGCAGCAAGCATCAGATTTTCATTAGAATGTACGAAAGTTTGTTTGTTTGTGAAATTTCAATTTAAAATTTAAAATTAGTTAAATTGGTTGAAATTAAATATTTTTTAAATCTAAATATTTTTATGTAATAAAAATGTTTATTATTTTCTGAGTGAAAATTTATATTTCATTTTGCCATATTTGGACTGATATAGCTTGTTTTTAGTATTTTCGACGTTTTAGCATCATTTTCGGTAGCGAATATTGAGTTTTGATAGGAAGATCGTGTCACTCATACCTGTGTACCATTCTATTCATCTCGTCAATCCGATCTCCGCAGTATATTCATTTGTGCATTTCGGTGTCCGGTACGCGGTAAAATTTGCGGAATGATTAGCCGTATCGGTTCCACATTTGGGCCTTTTGGGTTCTTGTGACCATTCAATTATCCACCGGTTGAAATCCCAATAGCCACTAACCATAAATATTCCTTGAATTCAGCATTTTGACTTTTGTTATTCCCTGGCTTTTGCAATTTCCATTTATATGTTGGTTCGTTCTCTTTTTGGGGTCTTTTCCCTTCATTGTTTCAGGTCAGTTTCCTAAAAAAAAAAAAAAAAAAAAATTATATTATAATATAAAACTTTACATATATTACCTATAGCTTTGTTACCTTCCTCCTTCGCACTTATTTCCTCCAGCACACAAATTCCTGCAGTGACCGGCCTTTGCTTCGACCGCTCCACCTCATCCACCACCCTATTCCTACAACTTTGCTTCCCCCTGACATTCGCTCTTCTCCAACAACTTTGATATTCATCTCGTCCTTCATCAGCTCTCTCATTTGAGCCCATCACCGAATCATTTGCCCACCTCAGCCTTGCTCCGCCTTATCCGCTCTACCCAGTGTCCTTCTTGGCTTCCACCTAGATCAGTTCGTCCCACTTTCCTCCTTGTTGCCGACCTTCAACCTACCTTCTACAATCTTAATTGCCATAGCCTCCTCACCTTGCCTCCAACAGCCATGCACCCGAAGCTTGCAGCCCATACTCTGCCTCTACCCACCATTTTCTAGCTTCAAGTAGCCCTGGTGCCATCGGACTTCGTCCCCACAGCCCACACCAACCCATGCAAGCCACTCCAATAGCAGCCGAAGCTCAGCAGCCACCATAACCCATTTTCTCTCCGCCTCTCATTTCCCTCCTCCAACGTAATCACAACCAACCCTGACTGCCACTGCCTCACATGCAACCTTCCAGATTAGCACAGCCTGCCGAGTCAAGCAGCCCCTCTCCAACTTTCATCCTCCATTTCTTCATTCCTTAGGCACCTAGCAATCGAATAAAACTCCAACTCCTCCACTAACCTACTCCGCAGCATTCACTTCAAACCCTCCACACCTTGCTTTCCTAGTCGCAGCAGCCCTGAACCCACATGATTGCTAGCAGCCTTCTCCTTAAAAGTAAGAAACAAAGGTATATATATTACTCATATATATATATATATATTATTAGAGTTTGCAGCAGAATGATAAATTTGAAATAACAGAAATTTTATTGAATTGATGATGATGATTTTACAAGAGTATTTTATATTCTTGATACAAACTGCTCATATGATTTCGATACTAAAAAATATGTACAAGTCAGAGATGCTTTATATAGTTACATTGGGCTTTGAGTGCGGCCCAACATTTGTTTGCTCTGCAGTGATTATTCTGAGGCCCTTGATCAAAATGAACGGTTGAGATGCAATATTGGAATACAGCTGATATATGTTAAGTTGCAGCTAGCGATCTTCATATTCTTCAATTGCCCCCCTCAAACCCAAGCGGCTAGGGTTAGGGTTTGATGGCGATCGCGAAAAACCAAGCTTGTCTTTAGCTAAAAGAGTGAGAAATCGGCTGAATATTCTCAGTTCCACTTCATTTAGTATGTTATCTCCATAATTTGCTGCAATTGACCATCATGGTTGATATTTTGGACAAATATTTGAGCGTCAGATCTGAAATGCAAGAACTTTGCTTAGATTTTGCGGATCTTAGTAGAGTTACTTGAGATTGTCTCCTTGTCCGAAGATTTGTCTTCGATAAGCTTTACTTGGAGGTCAGATCTGAACTTTATAAAATTCTTTGCACTTAAGGGCTTAGTGAGTGTATCTGCCCTCTGGTAAGTTGCAGGTATGTAATTGATTTGTAATTTTTCTTGTTGAACTTGATCTCGAACGAAGAATATATCAATTTCAATGTGCTTCGTTCTTGAGTGTAGTATTGGATTTGCAGTCATAAACACTGCACTTTGATTATCACACCACAGTACTGGTTTTGTTTTGTTCTTTATCTTTAATTCATTAAGTATTGACTGCAACCAGATTATTTCTGCTGTAGCGTTAGCAATGCTCCTGTACTCTGCCTCAGTACTAGATCTAGATATAGTAGTTTGCTTCTTGGAACACCATGATATAAGATTACTTCCAATGAATATGCAGTATCCACTTACTGACTTTCTATCATCTGGATCTGTAGCCCAGTCAGCATCTGAAAATCCAGTTATATTTAGATTGTTGCATGCTTTAAATGATAGTCCATAGTTTAGGGTCCCTTTCAGATATCTTAGAATTCTTTTAACCGCTTTCCAGTGTTCATCCAAGGGATCCTGCATAAATTGAGACACTTTGTTAACACTGTAAGCAATATCTGGTCGTGTTATAGTGGCATATTGTAATGCTCCTACAACACTTCTATATTGTTTAGCATTATTTATGGCTTCTCCCATGTTTTTAGATAGCTGATGATTGCTGACCATAGGGGTTGGTTGTGGATTTGCACCATCCATTTTTGTTTTGATAAGTAACTCCTGAATATATTTTTTCTGACATAGAATTAGTTCTGAATTTTCTTTTCTCAGTACTTCTATTCCCAAGAAGTAGTTGATCTCACCCAGATCTTTAATTGAGAATTCTTTATTTAAGTAGTTGATGACATTATTGATTTCATCCTTGCTACTTCCTGTAACAATTAAATCATCAACATATATAAGTATGTACATAGATAGTGAACCATTAATTTTGACAAATAGTGAATTGTCTGATTTGATAGACTGATATTTCATGTTTGATAGTGCTACTTTTAGTCTATCAAACCTACTCCGCAGCATTCACTTCAAACCCTCCACACCTTGCTTTCCTAGTCGCAGCAGCCCTGAACCCACATGATTGCTAGCAGCCTTCTCCTTAAAAGTAAGAAACAAAGGTATATATATTACTCATATATATATATATATTGGTTTTTCATCGAACTCAAGATATATACCTTGTCACCATCCATTTTTTTGCTTGCCGCTATGTGGAATTTATCGCAGCAGTTCGTTGGTTTATCATTATCTCGTTTGCTACGTATCTCTGATAACCCAAATTTCTGGACATCTGTTAATTGGATAATTAACAAGATTAAAAAGTTTTAAAATACAAATTTGTAATTTAAACAAATAAAATAAGTCTTAATTTGATATATATTTATAAAAATAGATTTTTAAATAGAATTTGGATTTAAAATTCAATTGAAAATGTCATAAGAGTAAATTATGATTAAAACTCTATAGTTGGAATGAATAAAATTTATTTTTCTAATTTTAATATAAATACTTAAGGAAATGTATAAAATATGAATTTCTAGTATCTAAGAAGTGTAATCGTTAAAACAAGAATCAAATTAAAAAAAAAAATTATCTATTCCCATTTTAAGCTTTATACATAAATAAAATATTTTGAGAATTTTATAGATATTTCAAATTAAAACATTTAAACATGTGTAGATGTAAAAATTTAGTAATTTAAGAAATGAAAAGAATTTAAACATAAGATTGATATTTTTTTAGAGTATATACATTAAAACGTATTTATACATGAAATTATAAATGAAAGACATATTCATATGCAAAATAATAAATGTAAAAACCAAATTGATAATACATATTAATATAAATATATAAATAAAATACAAGAGAAATTTAAGATAAATATTAACATTTGTAACTAAGATTTTATGCATGGTTAACAAGTGGCATTAGTGCCTTCTAATGAATATATATGGATTTAATGTTTAAAAATTAGGCTGTAAATTCATTTCCACTTTCTCAAGATCCATTTCCTTTCTTCATCTCTCACTTTTCTTTTCTTTAATACCAAAAAGCAGAATTTATCAAACAATAAACTGCATATCAACTTCAAAATCATAACAACTCAAAGCCTGTACAATTTTTTTCAATGATCAATATCAACCTGCAAAGTATTTTCTTCAAACCTGGAATCAAGCAGTTTCCCTTTGTTTCAAAGAAGTTCATCTCTGTTTTAGATTTAAGTCATCTCTGTCGGTTTCAAGTAGCAAGCAAAATCAACATCTTCAGATCAGTAAAACAATTCCAGTTTTTTTAAAAAAAGCCTGATTCTCTACACATCATCAAAAGAGGTGAGTAAGCACATTATTTTAAAGCTTAAGTAAACTAGGATATTTGCGTGTGATTCTTGGAAAAATTATGCTTTGCATGTGTATTTATAAGTGTGAATGCCTGAGTTTGTTCTGTGCATGTTGGATTTGTTGGTTCCGCTATGTTTCCTTGGTACAGAGTGTCAACAAACCAAAAATTCAATATATTTTTATCTAGACAACGTTGGACTTTGAGCTTCAAACACAATTGTTTGTTTAAATATAATTTAAGTTTTATAATCTGATTCAAGCAAAATTAGTTTGAATATCTGCTGTAGTCTAGGTGATGCAGCAGAAATTTTAAAATTCATCTTAAATCAAATGTCATAATTTGTGGATCTAATTATATAATTTAAAACTCCCTTGAAAATTATGATTTTTAAAACAAATTTCATGAATTTTAGTTTGGGTTTGAAGTGGCATTTTGGTGATGGCCAGGAAAGTGTTCTCGAGCAATTTCAGGTGACGGGAGCTTTTCTGGGGGTCGGAATTTCGACTAGAGGAGAGGAGAGGTACGGGTATGTGACCAAAATTTTCTTGTAGTTGATTAAACCACCATGGCAACGTCGGTTGATCGATTTGGGTTTTTAACCCTAATTTGGGTCGTGGTCGAAAATGAGATGACTGCGTCATCTCTGCTGCATCGAGTGGATTGGGACTGGGTGCAATGGAGGTCTAGCAAGGGTTAAAACGGAGATTGACGACCTCAGGTGGTCGGCAGTGTCGGATCGAGTTTGATTTTGATCGAGCAGCATGTTCCAGATGAAGACGAAATTCTCGTTTTCGATTTAGCTTTCGAGATGAAATTTGGGAGATCAGAATCGATTTAGGGGAGGTTTGGTGACGTGCTGGAGGTAGCGTCGATGGCCGGAGTGCCTGCGATTAACGGTGCACGTGCACGATGGTCAGAAGTATCAGTTTGGGTTTTGGTCGCTGTTATGTTTGGGAAGGGGATGGATGTCTCGAAGATGGTATCGTGTTTTTGGAGGGTGGGACTTGAGTTCATACTCGTGTGATTTATTGGGATTAAGTCAGAAGTTTTTTTTAAAAAAAACTTAAATAAAATTTGAGTTTTTGAAAATAGGGGAAAAGAAGAGAAACTCGGGGAATAGCCCTAGTAGCCTTCGGGTAAAACCCGAAGCAACAATTTTGAACGGTTTTTTTTTTTAAAATCAATTTTTTTTTGAAATTTAAATTTAAAATCTAGTTTAAAACTGTCTTATTTAAACTTACTTTTTTTATAATTGTTTCTTTAATAATTGATTAAGTGGTTTTGAAAATTTGTTTAATTCAAAGTGATTTTAAAATTTAGTTTAAATAAGATTTTAAAAAGCAAGTTTTAAAATACAAATTGAAATTAGTTTTAAAATTTTCTACTTGATAATGTTTTAAGTTATTTTAAGGAAGTTATGTTTTCTTAACTATAAAATTATCAGGTTAAATGATCGTTTTATTCTAAAGCTCAATTAATAATTTAATTAAGCAAAGGTAATCATAATGATAAAATGTTTTAAAATGATAATGGTAATAAGGCTTTGATAAGATTATGTTTTATCTTAAGATAATTAAGGTTTAATGCCTAGAGATTAATTGAGTTGATTAAGAAATTTAAGTAATTATGGATAAATTAATTTGCAATAAGAAATATGTATTAATAATTAAGGTTATTAATCATTAGTTATGGATAATTAATCTATTAATTAATAGTAAATTAATTGATTTTAAAGGTAATTAAGAAAGATTACCTTGTATTGAAGGAGAATAATTAATAATTAAGAATTATTAATTAAAAATTGAAGAATAATTAATCTATAATTAAAGATGGATTAATTAGTTATAGGGTAACTAAGGGATGAATTACCCAGCTATATTCAATGAGATGGATATGATTAGTTATTTGTCGATTAATTAAAGATAATCATTTGATGTCGGATTAAGTATAATTACTTAATATAAGTAATGAGGTGTAATTACTAGTGGAGTAATGAATGAATAATTACCGGATGTAATTAAATTAAAGAAAATTACTTATTATGAAGTAATTAAAGGATAATTTCTTAGGAAAAGTAATTAAGAGATAATTACTTAATGTAATTAAAAGATTAATTAATGTAATTAATCAAGGAGTTGATTTAATGGATATAATTAATTAAGAGAAGTTAATTACTAATGTGGTTAATCAGGATTGATTAATGAATTAAATTGTTTGAGGATAATTAATCTGTGTAATTAATTAAAGGATAATTATTTTATGTAATTGAAGATAATTAATCAAGGATTATTTATTAAATGGATAATTAAAGGATGATTAATTAATTTATTTGTAATTAATTAATGTTAAATAAGCAGGATTATGGGTAATTGAAATAATTAATTTAATTTGTTTAAATTAATTAGAAATAGTATGACTAATTTATTTTGCTTATGAATGACTGAATAATATTGCATGCCTTAGATTGGTTGATATCTCGGATATGTGATTTATGATGCTATGTGATATGATATGTTGGGTTTAAACCAAGATAAAGTGGATATCTATCGATGATGAATTAATGTGTATAGGTGACACCCTGTATTTGAAGTTTGAATTGTGTTTCATTTGAATATTTGCGATAAGATGGTATTGAATTCGAAGAGACCGGAGTCGGGTATTAGTAAATACCCGATACCACTTCGATTCTTAATGGATTGATATGTGAAATCAATAGGCTGGTTTAGAATGATTTAAGTGAATTGGACTATTTAATCTAAGTTTTAGACACTTAGAAATTTATGTGTAAAATATGTGATGTATATAATAACTTGTGAAGTTGTAAATTGATATAAGATACCCGGGTTCACATAAGTTATATGCTTTTGTGTTCTATGTTAGATGGGTTTACTCACGCTGGTTTCCAGCCTGACCCGGGTGTTACTTTGACATAATGCTCGGGTCAGACCGAGTATTACAGATTTTCAGGTAAGGACATTTTGGAGCTCAGGAGGCAAGCTGGAGGGCAGGAACGTATGGAGTGTTTCCCGTTGTGATGTGTTATTGTATAACTAGGACATGTTGTTTTAAACCGTCCAGTGATTAGTAATGATTGTAACTCTGATGTATAAAAAAAAATAAGTGTACTAATACAGTTCTTCTTGTAAACTGTTATTTATGTGATATTATATTTTGATCCGCTGCGAATGTGAGGTTTCTGTACTTGTTCTTGTTTCTTCTTCTTATTTCTCTTTTCTTCTTTTCCTAACTATCTGGAGCTTTCTGGAATGGAAATTTCGGGTCGTTACATTTGGTATCAGAGCAAGGTTAAGAGAGAACCTTGGCTCTGGTGGGATTACTCATTAAGGATAGGGTCAATGGTACCCTAGAATTAGTTGTGTGCATATATATATATGAGAGCATACTTGTTATTTTCTTATATAAAGTTTTTAAATGATTTTATATAAGAATATATTTTGATATATAAAGCAATATTTCTTTCTAATAAATATTAAGGTAATTGGTTGTTAAATTATTGGAATTAAATTAAGTGGTAATAGAAATACAACCAAATTGAAATTAAACTAAAGATAAGTTTGAAATGGATTCAAACTGAAATTTAATCTTGAAGATTGGGGAAGAATTTCAAAATAAGATGAATTAGAATTGGTTTCAAACCAGAGAAATATAATGGTTATTGTGTTTAATAATGGGATGATTCTTTTCCAGTAAACAATAAAATGTTTTAAGGAAGTAACCATTTAAAAAGAATAGTTGTAAATTTGAAAGGATGTAAATTGAAGTGTGTTTCAAACTATGAAGTTCTGAATTCTAAATTTAAACATTTGAATTGGTTTCAAAATGTTAAAGGAAATAATATTATTCAAACAATTTTGAATGTAATCCTATTCTAGAACAAGAAGTTGTTTGTAAATTTTAAAGGAATTTGTTTAAATTAAAACCAAGGGTGGTTTAAATTTTAAATTTGGCTTGGTGGGCCAAGAAGTAAATATGTATATATGTGTGGATATACATAATATCAAAGATGGATTGAAATAAGTTCTAAATATTGAGTTTTAAATCTGGAATGAGATATGATATCCAAAGTGATAAGTTTTTGAACTTAATAAGTGGGAAGATTATATATGAGAAGTTTAAAATTTGAAATGGAAGTTCAAATGACTGGATTAAGTGAATTGAGTTTAGCCTGGGAAAAAGTTAAATAAGTTGGAATGATCAACCTGATTTGGAAATTTGAAGATAAAATTAAGATTTAACTTGGGAAGTTAAATGGTTGATTGGAATTGAGAGTTTGAGAGATTTCAAAATGGGTTTGAAATCTGAAAATTTGAAATGGATGTTTTAAAATAATTTGGATTTGTTTAAATGAATTAAGAAATGGGGAGGTAATATATCCATTATTAAGATAAAATGGAATCATTTTGGACTTAAGATTTGAATGTTTAAGATAAAACTTCAAAGGTTTGGTTTCAAAATTAAATGGTCTTAAAGATATAAGTTAATTTGATTTAAAGGATTAAATCCACATTTAAAAATTTAAGTCGAACTTATATAATTCGGGATGGTTTAAATTTGAGATTTGAATTGAATCGGTTCAAATTAAATTTGATTTGAATTAATTAGAATTGTGATTGAAGATGGATAAGTTTAAAAATTCAAATTGAAAATTTAATTTGAATTGATGGGAAGGGATATTGGAAATTAAACAGTTTGGCTTTGGACTATTTTCAATATAAGTTGTTTTAATATAAACTTATTTTTTCAAGTTATTTATGTATACAACCTTTCTTTTTAAACCTCAAACTATTTTATACTTATTCTATGGTTATTTTTGAAACTATTTAACTATTTTACAACTTTTTTATAAACTAATTACTATTTCTCAACTACTTTATAACTGATTACTATTTTACAAACTATTTTACTATTATTTAAAAATTTCTATAACTATTTGACTATTTTTCAACTATTTTACAGTTACTTAACTATTTTATAATATTTTACAAACTAATAATCATTTTTCAACTACTTATCTATTTTTTTTAACTTTTCATGCTATTTTCTAAAATTAAGCTGGACAGAGTTTAAACCGTTTATGATTGAATATCCATTTGAGATAAGAATTGTGGTGATAATCCAAATGAGGATTTAAGAAATTGTGGATAAGTGAATAGAAATCAAAAGTAAATGTGAATAGAAAGGGGATTGATTTGGTTAATAATCAATAAAGATAAATACATAGGATGTACGTATATTATTCTATTCGCATAATGATTTGATCCAGGTTCGAGCACAGAATTTCGAGATAGTGTATCGATCCGAGTTGGGATTTTTCACTCGATTTTCGACGGCGAACCTGGATATGGATTGTTGATTGGTTTTGGATATCCTCTATCATAGTTATGGCTATGCAAGGAGAATGACGGTTTTTGATCAAGAAACCAGATCTGAGTCCGCACTAGAAAGTCGTGTGGACGATACTAGCTCAAAAGGGAAATTGTGTGATCGAGTAAGCGATCAGATTGATATTGCGTACGGATGATATGTGTACATCGTACGGATTGGAATGAAATTGATATTGAAGTTTGTGGATAAGAAATGTGAAATGGTTTTTTTGAAGTGAAAATATATTTTGTGAAATATATGAGGAAATAAAATAGAAATTGGATATTTTTATGGTAGAAATTTACTTTATGAAAGTAAGTAAGTGACTTTATAGAGTAATCAAATTTGAATATTTGATTTGGAATAAACAAAGTTATATATCTTTGTTTTATAAGATAAATCTCCCCTTGTTGAATCTAAGCCAGAAGAATGGGTTTTGAAAAATATTTGAAGTATAAAAAGAGTTTTATACAAGTTTGAAATGATCCAAAGATTTTTAAAAAGTTATATATATATATATATATATATATATATATAAAGGATCTTATTAGGATTTTGGGAAGAAGTTTTAGGAACCTTTGGATTTGGAAAGGGCTTTTGATTTTGGGAAAAATCAATATTGAATTTGGAAAGCCTAGTTTGAAAATTTTCGATTTTGGGATAATCGATTTTGTGTAAAGGAGCTTTGTATGAGGTCATGCTAGGTGTATGATTTAAAGATACTATATCATATAGTATAAAGTGTTTTGATGATGGTTTTGGGGAAAAAGGCGCTCCCTTGAAAATGAACTTCTCAGGAGTGCCACCGGGTGGTGCTGCCTTGAGCCCCAAGGGGGGGTTCTAAAGTTGATCCTGTGAGGAGTCTGGACAAAACTAGTTCCTGGGTATTATGAGTAGTATGTACCATAGCGAAAGTTGTGTGTGCCGCTGAGAACCAACAGTCTGCGTTTGATTTTATATCGGTAGACTGCGACCTATGGTAACATAGCGAAAGTCGTGTGTGCTGCTGAGAGCCAACGGTCTGCGTTTGATTTTACATCGGTAGACTGCGACCTATGTAGGAGTGGAGAAGTTTCATTTTGACAGCGAAAATCGTGTGTGCCGTTGAGAGCCAACGGTTACATGGACTTTTGCTACGATGACAACGTAACCCTGGAATGTAACTGCGATCTGTTGTGGTTCCATGGCGTAATCGAGGGGTGCGGAGTGCCTACCGTTACATGGACTTTTGTTGCGATGGCAACGTAACACAGGATGTAACTGCGACCATGGATAGGGGTGATGATTTTCAGAGCATTCTCACCAAAAGATATTCTCTCTATTTTCAAAAATGATATCTATATTTTTAATAAAATATTTCTCCAAGTGTTTTCACTGGATGTTGAAGATGGGTCTACTAAGTACTTACAGATTTTCAGTCCTACGCCTGATCAACGTATGACCGAATTTCTAAGAGACCGAGGACGGACTTGTTGAAACATCGAGTTATAAAATGATATTTTCTATAAAAACTATTTTGGAAATATTACATAGATTTTAAAGTGTTTTAAAATGATCAGGAAGTGATTTAATTTGTTTTAAGTATTAAATAAGTTCTGGCTTCGTTCCTTTTCGAGGACGAAAAGATTCTAAGAGGGAGGAATGTGATAACCCAAAATTTTGGACATCTCTTAATTGGATAATTAACAAGATTAAAAAGTTTTAAAATACAAATTTGTAATTTAAACAAATAAAATAAGTCTTAATTTGATATATATTTATTAAATAGATTTTTAAATAGAATTTGGATTTAAAATTCAATTGAAAATGTCATAAGAGTAAACTGGGATTAAAACTCTATAGTTGGAATGAATAAAATTTATTTTACGAATTTTAATATAAATACATAGAGAAATGTATAAATATGAATTTCTAATATCTAAGAAGTGTAATAGTTAAAATAAGAATCAAAATTAAAAATAAAAATAAATTATCTATTCCCTTTATAAGCTTTATATATATAAATAAAATAGTTTGAGAATTTTATAGGTATTTCAAATATAAAACATTTAAACATGTGTAGACGTAAAAATTTAGTAATTTAAGAAATGAAAAGAATTTAAACATAAGATTGATATTTTTTTTAGAGTATATACATTAAAACATATTTATACATGAAATTATAAATGAAAGACATATTCATATGCAAAATAATAAATGTAAAAACCAAATTTATAATACATATTAATGTAAATATATAAATAAAACACAAGAGAAATTTAAGATAAATATTAACATTTGTAACCAAGATTTTATGCATGGTTAACAAGTGGCATTAGTGCCTTCTAATAAATATATATGGTTTTAATGTTTAAAAATTAGGCTGCAAATTCATTTCCACTTTCTCAAGATCCATTTCCTTTCTTCATCTCTCACTTTTCTTTTCTTTAATACCAAAAACCAGAATTTATCAAACAATAAACTGCATATCAACTTCAAAATCATAACAACTCAAAACCTGTACAATTTTTTTCAAAGGTCAATATAAACCTGCAAAGTATTTTCTTCAAACCTGGAATCAAGCAGTTTCCCTTTGTTTCAAAGCAGTTCATCTCTGTTTTAGATTTAAGTCATCTCTGCCGGTTTCAAGTAGCAAGCAAAATCAACATCTTCAGATCAGTAAAACAATTCCAGTTTTGAAAAAAAAGCCTGATTCTTTGCACGTCATCAAAAGAGGTGAGTAAGAACATTATTTTAAAGCTTAAGTAAACTAGGATATTTGCGTGTGATTCTTGGAAAAATTATGCTTTACATATGTGTTTATAAGTGTGAATGTCTGAGTTTGTTCTATGCATGTTGGATTTGTATGTTATGCTCTGTTTCCTTGGTACAGAGTTTGTCAACAAACCAAAAATTCAATATATTTTTATCTAGACACCGTTGGACTTTGAGCTTCAAACACAATGTGTTTTTTTAAATATAATTTAAGGTTTATAATATGATTCAAGAAAAATTAGTTTGAATATCTGCTGTAATCTAGGTGATGCAATAGAAATTTTAAAATTCATCTTAAATCAAATGTCATAATTTGTGGATCCAATTATATGATTTAAAACTCCCTTGAAAATTATGATTCTTAAAAACAAATTTCATGAATTTTAGTTTGGGTTTGAAGTGGCATTTTGGTGATGGCCAGGAAAGTGTTCTCGAGCAATTTCAGGTGATTGGAGCTTTTCTAGGGGTCGGAATTTCGACTAGAGGAGAGGGGAGGTACGGGTATGTGACCAAAATTTTCTGGTAGTTGATTAAACCACCATGGCGACGTCGGTTGATCGATTTGGGTTTTTAACCCTAATTTGGGTCGTGGTCGAAAATGAGATGACTGCGTCATCTCTACTGCATTGAGTGGATTGGGACTGGGTGCAATGGAGTCATGGAGGTCTGGCAAGGGTTAAAACGGAGATTGACGACCTCAGGTGGTCGGCAGCGTCGGATCGAGTTTGATTTTGGTCGAGCAGCATGTTCTAGATGAAGACGAAATGCTCGTTTTCGATTTAGTTTTCGAGATGAAAATTGGGAGATCGAAATCGATTTAGGGGAGGTTTGGTGACGTGCTGGAGGTAGTGTCGATGGCCGGAGTGCCTGCGATTAACGGTGCACATGCACGATGGTTAGAAGTATCAGTTTGGGTTTTGGTTGCTGTTATGTTCGGGAAGGAGATGGACGTCTCGAAGATGATATCATGTTTTTGGAGGGTGGGACTCGAGTTCATACTCGTGTGATTTATTGGGATTAATTCAGAAGTTTTTTTAAAAAAAACTAAAATAAAATTTGATTTTTTGAAAATAGGGGAAAAGAAGAGAAACTCGGGGAATAGCCCTAGTAGCCTTTGGATAAAACCCGAAGCAACAATTTTGAACAGTTTTAAAAAAAAAATTAAAATAAAATTATTTTGAAATTTAAATTTAAAATCTAGTTTAAAACTATCTTATTTAAACTTACTTTTTTTATAATTGTTTCTTTAATAATTGATTAAGAGGTTTTGAAAATTAGTTTAGTTCAAAGTGATTTTAAATTTTAGTTTAAATAAGATTTTAAAAAGCAAGTTTTAAAATACAAATTGAAATTAGTTTTGAAAATTTCTACTTGATAATGTTTTAAGTTATTTTAAGGAAGTTATGTTTTCTTAACTATAAAATTATCAGGTTAAATGATCGTTTTATTCTAAAACTCAATTAATGATTTAATTAAGCAAAGGTAATCATAATGATAAAATGTTTTACAATGATAATGTTAATAAGGCATTGATAAGATTAAGTTTTATCTTAAGATAATTAAGGTTTAATGCCTATAAGTTAATTGAGTTGATTAAGAAATTTAAGTAATTATGGATAAATTCATTTGCAATAAGAAATATGGATTACTAATTAAGGTTATTAATCATTAGTTATGGATAATTAATCTATTAATTAATGGTAAATTAATTGATTTTAATGGTAATTAAGAATGATTACCTTGTATTGAAGGAGAATAATTAATAATTAAGATTTATTAATTAAAAATTAAAGAATAATTAATCTATAATTAAAGATGGATGAATTAGTTATAGGGTAATTAAGGGATGAATTACCCAGTTATATTTAATGAGATGGATGTGATTAATTAATTTATGGATTAATTAAAGATAACATTTGATGTGGAATTAAGTATAATTACTTAATATAATTAATGAGGTGTAATTACTAGTGGAGTAATGAATGATTAATTACTGGAGGTAATTAAATCAAAGAAAATTACTTATTATGGAGTAATTAAAGGATAATTTCTTAGGGAAAGTAATTTAGAGATAATTACATAATGTAATTAAAAGATTAATTAATGTAATTAATCAGGGAGTTGATTTAATGGATATAAGTAATTAAGACAAGTTAATTACTAATGTGGTTAATCAAGATTGATTAATGAATTAAATTGTTTGAGGATAATTAATCTGTGTAATTAATTAAAGGATAATTATTTTATGTAATTGAACATAATTAATCAAGGATGGTTAATTAAATGGATAACTAAAGGATGTTAATTTATTTATTTGTAATTAATTAATGTTAAATAAGCAGGATTATGGGTAATTGAAATAATTATTTTAATTTGTTTAAATTAATTAGAAATGGTATGACTAATTTATCTTGCTTATGAATGATTAAATAATATTGCATGCCTTAGATTGGTTGATATCTCAGATATGTGTTTTATGATGCTATGTGATATGATATGTTGGGTTTAAACCAAGATAAAGTGGATATTTATCGATGATGAATTAGTGTGTATAGGTGACACCCTGTATTTGAAGTTTGAATTGTGTTTCATTTGAATAATTTGCTATAAGATGGTATTGAATTCGAAGAGACCAGAGTCGGGTATTAATAAATACCCAAAACCACTTCGATTCTTAATGGATTGATATGTGAAATCAATAGGCTGGTTTAGAATGATTTAAGTGAATTGGACCATTTAATCTAAGTTTTAGACACTTAGAAATTTATGTGTAAAATTGGCGATGTCTATAATAACTTGTGAAGTTATAAATCGATATAAGATACCGGGTTCATATAAGTTGTATGCTTTTGTGTTCTATGTTAGATAGGTTTACTCATGCTGGTTTCCAGCCTGACCCGGGTGTTACTTTGATGTAATGCTCGGGTCAGACCAAGTATTGCAGATTTTCTGGTAAGGACGTTCTGGAGCTCAGGAGGCGAGCTGCAGGGCAGGAACGTATGGAGTGTTTCCCGCTGTGATATGTTATTATATAACTAGGACATGTGGTTTTAAACTGTCCAGTGATCAGTAATGATTGTAACTCTGATGTATAAAAAGAATAAGTGTATTAATATAGTTTTTCTTGTAAACTGTTATTTGTGTGATATTATATTTTGATCCGCTGAGAATGTGAGATTTCTGTACTTGTTCCTGTTTCTTCTTCTTTCTCTTTTCTTCTTTTCCTAACTATCTGGAGTTTTCTGGATTGGAAATTTCGGGTCGTTACAGTATCCATGTGAGTGTCCATAGCCGCGTATCCGTTGCTTGTCATTCTCGTTGTTCTCACTTTGTTCTATTATTCTGACTTTGCAAGTTCCTTGTTAGTTAGGAATTCCCCAAGGGTTGAAATGATTTGTTCCCGAATGATTTTATAGATTAGGAAAAATCGCTATAGGTTGAAATGATAAACCCAAACGATTTTGTTGATTTTTAAAATTTTGGGATTGCGGATTGAATTGATATATACCTGTAAAATTTAAATTATTGCGGATTGAAATGAAAAATCACTTGACCATAGGATAGAAAACTATATATGGACATCGTTAAACTATTTTTGAAAATGATTTCAAAGGTTTTGAAAGGAAATATATGTGTTTTAATAAATATTGATTTTTAAAATATAATATATAATTTTTTTTAAATGTGTAAAATTTAGATTTTAAAATTATATATTCGAAAATATTAAATTTATAATCTGGTTTTGAAAATATAAATTTTTAAGATTTTACTCATAATTTTGCTATTTTTAAATATATAAAATAAGATTTAATATAAAATAAATTTAATAACAAGATTTATTTTAATAAAGTTTAATTTAATAAGTATATATAATATGTTTAATCATTTATTTAAAATTGTATCAATATTATAAAAAAATAGATTTTGTAATAACTTTAATAAATTAAAGGTTGGGAAGATAAATTAAGTTAATTTGTTATTTAATTTGTTTGAGAATTTAATTTAAATAAGGATTGATTTGAAACTTATTAATTTCAAGATTTTGAAATGTATGATTTTAACTTGATTTAATTAAAGGTGATTAAATGAACATTTTCAAATTTAAATAAAAATAGAATATTTAATAATTGGTTTTATTTAAATTTGTAATTTGAGATTTTATAATGCTTATGAAAAGTGATTAGGTGAATATTTTGGAACTAAATATAATCAAAGTGATATTTAATATTGATTTTATTTAAATTTGTAATTTGAGATTTTATTTAAATGTTATTAAAAATGATTAAGTGAAAATATTTCAAAATTTTATAAAATTTAAAGTAGAATTTCGGAATATAAATGAAATTTATTAAATTAAGCTATTTTAAATTGTTTGAATATTTAAACTTTGAAACCTATTGAATTGGAAGTGGTTTAAATTTGTTGTTCAAACTTGGATTTGAAACTGATATAAACTAAAATGGTTTAATAAAAATTTGAATTGAACCTTTAAAGTTTTAATTGAAAGTGTTGAACTGAGATTGATTTAAATTGAATTTTGGATCTAAAGTTGATTTGGATTGATTTGTGAAATTGGAAGAAAAAAGTCTAACTTGAAATTATTTTTGATATAGACTATTTGAATATATATATAAACTGTTTTAATATATAACCTATTTTTAAATATATGAACTATTTTTAATTTATAACTATTTCAATATGTATAAACTATATTCAACATTTAAGCTGTTTAAGTTGGAACTGTTATGATTTAGATTTAATGGATTTAAATGCGAATATTTTGATATGATGGTTTAATCTATTTTGTGGTTATGATTTGAAGATGAATATGATTTCGAAAGTGATATGATCTCGAAAGTGATATAATTTCGAAAGCAAATATGATTTTGAAAGTGATATGATTTTGAAATGAATATAATATTTTGATATGAAATATGAAGTGTTTTAAATGAAAAAAGACCATGGTGTGAAATAAGCATTTGGTTGTTAAAGAGACTGGGATCGGATATTGTCATATTCTCTACCGATACCAAAAACCACTTTAACAACTGTGTATGTGGTGGAGAATCCAGAACAAAGTTGGATGGTGTGGCGAACGTTTCTGTTAGGTATGAACGCAGCCCTGACTCCCTTGAGTCAGCTTGATGTGGCTAAAACATGAGCTATACCAGGCCGAGTGGGGTCGCTCCCTATATCGGGCAATTTTTTTGATACCATTCTGTTGCTTTGTGATTTGATTGTGTGCACCTTTGATTTAGGAGTGTGTCTCAAGGTAGGCGGTAGTAGTTGCTATGCGTTACCACCAATCCGAGAGTGCAAACGGTAGAATCCTACCTTCGCATTGCCTCGGGTGCCTTGTCACATGCCTTATCATGCCCTCTACGAGTTTGGTTTGTACCATACCTACGGAGTGCTTCCTGAGTATCCCATCAGTTTGGTGGAGCTTATAGTATCTGTATAGACTACGGGAATATACAAAAATGTGTTAATAGGGATTTGGGTAATGCCTTAACGTTATTTTAATAGTTCATTTTATGTAACAACCCGTATTTTTAGCTATTTTGAATTATTAAATTTAATTTTTATTAAATAAAAATGGTTAAAAATAAAATTTTAATGATTTTGAATGTAAGTTATTGAATATATACTCGAAGAAAATTTGAAATAAACTAATTTCGAAGACTTAAGTAATAACAAGTATTAAAAGGTAACACTATGTATTGAATGTGTTTACAATCAGTAGTTGAATTAAATAATAAATGTAGATTAATAAGATGTAAGTGATTGATAACTAAAATTTATTTAAAATCTAATATTGAAATTTGTTTAATATTGAACAATTAAATTGTTTAAATTTAATATTGGAGATTATTTGGGTAACTTTTGAATTTAATATGATTAAAAATGATATCGATAATTGATTGAAATTTTATATAAACAACAATAAAGATTGTTAACATTTAAAACCAGATCTAAAAATAAATAATTAGAAATCGGTAATTTTATGTTATAATCGAGATGTTAAAAATAGTCTTCCGAGGGAAAATCTCGAAACTCGACGAAACCAGTTCTATTGGATCCATTATAGCGTTTTATTATCGGATTTTAAATTTCATAGTGTTTGGAGTTATCGTTTGGTCGTACGGGATAGAAAAGTATTGACTGTAATATTACAATTTAATATTTAAATTGGATTCGAAGTGCTATCTTTCACATATGATCGAATTTAGCCCCGAAACATGTTCTATTGTGTTCGGAAGAGGGGTAAAACATTATAAACGCCTGGAGGCATGCTTCGTTTGAAGTTTGTCTGGAAAAAAGTTGAAAATAATAATAATAAAATCATGTGTGTGTACGCGTATAAATACGTGTGACACAACAAACCCTAGTCTTTTATTACATCCGTGCCTCCACATATCTCCAATGGTCGAAACTATCCTATGTTCTTCCCCATTTATCTCTCGTTCCATGCTATATTTTCGAAAACTTCCTAAATGAAATGTGTTGAGCTCTCCGATCTCTATAATATCAACGGCGAAGATCTAAATTGATGGTGTGTGGTGGTCTGGAGCTTGTCGCTATCTCTAGCCATTCATGCGCATTTCATGGGGAGAGGGGAAGGCCGAGTTTCGAATGGCTCTGGCTGATGGTGGAGGTTGTGGAGGGCTTCGAAATGGCATCGTCTGATTGTTGGCTCTTTAAACGTGGTCGGTGCGTTAGGTAATTGATCGAGGACAAGATCGGTTTCTGATGTTCGAACATCTTCTGTAGTCCCATTAGAGAAAAGATCATGCGTGGCCTGGATTGATGTTGTGAGATTTTGCGGCCCAGATCTGTTTGGTATATTAAAAAAATTGTTTATAATTTGTATTCAATCTTGCAAAAATCATAACTTCTTCATACATTATCAGAATTGGACGAAACAAGATGCGTTGGAATTATGGTGACGAGCACTACATCATGGAGCTGATTTCGAGTCATTACAAGCTTGTAAAGACCCGCAAATTCGCACCCCTTGGGTCGACCATAATTCACATCAGTTCAACTCAAATTGAACGAAAAATATGAATCTTTTGGGTAAAGAAGAAGAAAAAAGTAGAAGAAAATTAAATAACAACACAAAATCTCACAATCGCAGCAGAAAAAAATATAATATATAATAACTGGTTTTTATACAAAAGGATCTGTATCGTTTATACTTACATTCATCAGAGTACAAAAATCAATACATCAATACGGAAAGTTATAATCACTTGTCCTCACATAGCGGAAATATAACCAAGTACGAGAATACGTCCGAACTCCTCTTGCTCGTCCCCTGAGCTCCAAAGCATTCTAACCTGAAACTGTAATACTCAGTCTGACCCAAGTATTATGATAAAATAACACCCGAGTCAGTCTGGAAACCAGTGTGAGAAACACACTCAATTTGCATTATTAGAGTCATCAATATCCTTTGAAAACAAAAGTATCTCGTAAGACCGCGTCACACAAAAGCGCTATGGTTTTTCCCTTACGATAACCAAAACAATTTATAGAAAATCCTTTGATATTATAATAGTGTCCAAGTACAAATACTTATTCAAATAGCCAAAATTGTTACATTAATTATATTCCAACATATTAGGCTCTATAAACAAAACCGTAAAGGCTCATATTGGAGAATGGATTCCATACAATGTCTGGACCACTGGGGTACCGCCCATCACAGTACACCTCTATAATAATGTACTAAGGACCTTGCCAGGATCCCCTGCTACATAGGACCGGCCTACCCCTAACCTGGATAGATCGAATATGTTATCACCCTGGGTGTTCTCACCCTTAAAATCGAGCGCTCCTTCTTTCGTGCACAACCATGTCCATAATATATAGGTTTCCGAGGATATCTAGAAAAGTGATAGCATACCCTAATTGGGTACGACCCACTTAGCCTTGCTGCATCTCCCCTATTTAGTCATTCTCGATTGATGAGACTTGAGGCTAAGCGTTACCTTTCGAGAAACAATCTACTTAGAATGCTCATCGTACTCCAATGATGATGTTTTGATAGCACTCGTCCATACAAGTTGTCCTGGGTCTGGACAAACCGGATCACCGTCTTCACTATCTTCGCAGTATCCATTTGTAACTTTCAAACCGTGTCAAAGTGGTTTTTGGATAATTAAATCCGATCTCGGTTTCTTCGAAACAATTAACGAAATTGACCAATATTGATAGTCGGTCTATCAATAAAACATCCATAAGCAAGCGCTAGGCCTTATTTTATAATTCTTCAAACACTTATTTCAAAACATCTTTACTAAGATATATATAAATATATATATATATATATATATATATATATATATTCAAATTCCTTTCCATATTCCAATATTTGAAAACAATTTCAAATACTTAAAATCCATAACAGGATATTTCAAACCATCTCAACACTTAGAAATATCCCAAATTTCCATTTTTATACCTAGGAAAATATTATAAACTTGTTTGCCAAAATATTTTCAACTATCAACACTTAAGAAAATATTTCGTAATTTATCCCATAAGTCTTCGGAATCACTAATAAATTCCCGTTTTCAATTTCCAAAACCCAATATACTTACTTATAACCCCACTCAACAATTTATAACTTCTTTGATGAATTTAGATTTCATTTTCAAAATTCCCATGTTCAATATTTTGAATTTCCATCTCCTTTAAATTCCTTATAAAATTCCTCCCCTCAAAATCATATCCATTTAAAAAAAGCATTTACGAATCTCGAGAGAATTTACAAATAATTTTTTTTAATCACTTGAAAATTCTATATGTATATATATAGTAGTTACTTAAAAAGGAAAGTAATTAAATTATTAAAAACATGTTCAAATAATAATTTATTTAAACTCATTTTTAGATAAACAAATCAATTTTTAGAGCTGATTTTAAAAACCATAATTTACTAAAATAAATACTTCATATTTAAAAATCTACTTACCAAAGTATAATCCTAACTACTTTGAAATTTCATAGTTTTAAAATAATAAAATTTTCCTTTTAAAAGCAAACTTAACTTCTTAGAATTGAGAATATATTTTTAAAACCTCAATAACCAATTCTATTTATAAATTCCTCTCGAATCACATCATATCACTTCCTTTCCGATCTCCTTAACCATTTTCACTATCAAAAATAGTTCTACTATTTTTCTCACTCCAATCGCATATTTTAATATAAATTCTTCCTATAAATTTATATTCACAATCTATCATCAGATATCAATTTCCCTTATTTACAAACATTGTTTATAAATTTTACAACTCCTTTGAGTTTCACTTCTTATAAACTAATCTCGTTTATAAAATTTCATTTTTTTCATAAATTCATTACTTTAATAATTCCATTTATTTTTTTCGAACCTATTTTTAATATTGACTTCAATTCCTTTTCATAATTTTAGAATATCCTTTATAAATATTTTTATATAATTCATTTTTTAAAAGTCTCAATTTAATAATTCGCAATAATTAAGTATAACCAAAAATAAATATATTTTTCTTACTTAATTTATTTAAATAACCCCAATTCCAATATAAATAGTTTTATATAAAAAATTCCCTATAATTCCTTTAATTTTAAAAATATATTTATGGTATTTAAAATATCAAATTTCAGGCTAGTGCTACAATAGTTTCCAATAATTCCAATCACTAAAATAATCTACAATAGATTATTTTACACAATCCATATATCACAATATATGAAATTAGCTTCAACATTTTGAGGAATCTAGTAGGATCCCTCCAACCTGTTTCTCTGCATCCACAGATGTTAATACAACATAAAAATACCCATCCCACTTTGAGGGGGATATCGCAGTATATAGGGTCATCCACTATTATGTGGGACACATAGGGTCTCATTCGCTATAAGTGTAACATCCCAACTTTTTGTACGCTTTAAATCGACGATAAGCCACACACGTTATACTCAAACCATATAAAAGGACGAATTGTTATTAGGGTGAATAAGAAAAGCAGAGAAAGAAATAAAACAAAACAGAATCTTGCAGCGGAACGAAAAAAATATAATAATCAAATAACAGCTCATGAAGCTGTTTTGCAAAACATTTGATTATACTTATACAATAAATATCAGAGTTACACATACCAGAGAATAATAAATAACAATGCAGCGGAAAACTGTGATGCAGTGGAATATAATAAATAATAGTAATACAAATCTTCGTCTTCATCCTTCAGAGATAGAGTCTTCGAATCCTGAAATGCTCAGACTGACCTGAGCGAATTGAAAAGACAAAACACTCGAGTCGGAACTAAAAGATCTTATGTATGTTAAATCAACGGTAAAATATGAGCGGAATGGCGTCAGAGATGTTTACGGGATTAGACATCTCCTATCCAGTGTCTAACGTGAGTGCAGTAACTTAAGAGATGCTCGGGATTCACATCTCCTAAAAATCCGTTAAACTATTTACTATATAGTAATATTTCGCTATTATAATAATGTCTACAGTAAAATAAACTTACTTTTAAATAGCGTTATGGAGTTACCCAATCTCCCCCTTAACACGTAATAGTCCCAGTAGTCCATCCAGTATCATAATCCCTCCTGATCGGGAAGCCACCAGAGGATACCACACGGGCTACGGGAGAAAATCAAACTCGTACAAGGTGCGATAGGTAGGTGACATGACACAACAAGGCAATGCCAGGGTAGATATACCAATTGCTATCTGAAATGGTGGTGACGCGTAGCAGCCACTACCGCCCACCTCGAGCCACACCCAAAAATAATAATAAAAAAGGCCCCAATCAATCACAAAGTAATAGAATGCTATCGAAGGAGCGTGTCCGACAAGAGGGGCCACCTCACTGGCCCGAATTCCTCCTGTTTTAGCCACCTTATGCCAACTCACGAGAGTTGGGTCCATGTATATACCTCAAAGGAACGTCGCCACCATCCTACTTCATTCTGGAATCTCCATCGCGTACAGGGTTGTTAAAGTGGTTTTTGAAGTTGGTAGAGAGTATGACAACTTCCGACGCCGGTCTCTTTAGCAACCAACGTTATTATAACACCGCGATCATTTCAAAATAATTGTACTTCAAAACCAAAATACAATATCCATTTCAAAACCATATAAATCCGATATCATTTCCCTTTCAAAAGCCAAATCAATATGATATCATTTTTATGAAAACCCACATCAATATAATATCATTTTTATTTCAAATATATCCCTCTCCAAAATCATAGCATTTTCAAAATTATACACTTCGAAACCAAACACTTGAAATTATAACACTTTTAAAATACAATATTTTGAAATTCATAACTTCGAAACACTTAAATTTCGATATATTTCAAGGCTTTAAAAATTCCAAATTTCAAAACTAAATTTGATAGTTTCAATTCAACAATTAAATTTTCTGTTACTTAACTTTGAAATATTTTACATAATAAATCCATTATCATTTAAATAAAACTCAAATTACAAATAACTACATATTTCCTTCAATCAATTTACTTGACATATTCATTTAATTCACCTTAAACAAAATCAAATTATAAAAATCATGCCATTTTTTTTAAATTTTCAATTTAATAAATTTCACATCAACTTATTTGAGTTAATTCTTAAATAAATTCAGTTTCAAATAAATTTCCAATTTACCTTCCAACCATAATTTATTTAAATCATTATAAACTCTATATATTAACATATGATTTAAATACTTAATCATATTATCTTCCATAAATCAAACTTATTATTAAGCTTATTCGAAATTAATTTTTTTTATACATAGCTTAATAATCAAGAATAAAATATCATTTATAAATATCTAGAATCAATATTTATGTAGAACCATATATTTCTTTACAAAACCATAGAAATCATTTCAAAATATTTTTATATATATATATATAGACCACGGTGTCTGTATATAATTTTCTATCCTATGGTCAAGTGATACAGATATTTATCATTTCAATCCGCAATTTAAAAATATAAATACGGTTATATATCATTTCAAACCGCAATCCCGAATGAAATAAAATCCACAACAACTTGTAGTTCATAATAGTATAAAATACAACATCCATTCATCCAATACCAATCATCAAACATTTATCACAATCATCATCCAATTCAATCAATACATCAATATAGATAGATAATAAATAACAGGTTTTTACTGGCAGTTTATATGCAATAATAAATTAAATAATAATTTAATTCAATAAATTCAGTTTAACGGGATGATGATTAAAAATATGCCAAACAGTCAAAAATAAATTTTCAATCATATCGAAAATTAATTTAACACACATAAGAAATTTTAGAAGTTGTGAGTGGGTTAAAACACTCACTTTTTGAATTTAAATTGAATTTAAATCCAATTTAAACCCAAAATTTGAACCATCTTAGAATTCATCCAAACCAGTACCAAAATGTCCAGAATTGGAAAACGATCCTAACAAAAGAAACCACACGTAAATCGGACATCGTATGCAAAAGTTATGGCGATTAGAACGTTAAACAAATTTAACTATGAAATATATAAATTAATTTTGAACAATGAATCGCTACCTGCCACGTCATCTGTCATCTGCGCACGCGACCAGTCCAACTTGTTCAAACGCGAAACACCCTGAACGATGCCAAACCCTAGCCGCCACATCTCTTCGTCAAATTTCAATGCCTCCTAGATGAACTCCGTCGCGATCAGCCATCGCCATCGGCGCCTACACCTCGAGCCACCTCCATACGCCCCAAGTGGTGAATTCCGGTCGCCCTACTGTCATACGCCGTCGCTCACATCATTCGCTAAATCACGGCGAATCCCGAGCATGTTACGACGAACCACGATCACCACAAAGCCTGCTCTCCCTCCTCTATGCAACGGCGCTTCCCGATCGTTGATCGGAAGCAGATCCATCGTTGGATCAATCAAATTCCAATACGAACGGCCAGAAATGATTTGCGATTTTAGGACAAATGATGATTCAAAACCAAAAAACGAATTGCAGATCTAAGGTACGCTCGTTGAGAGCTTCAAATCCATATAAAATTTGATATAGTCTGTGGAGTTTGAAATTTTGGCTTTGAATTTGATTTGAAATTGCATTTTGGGATTTAGGGTTCTGTCTGCCATTGAAAGAGAAGAAGCAAATAGAATTTTACATATAGAAATGAGGAATAAGAAATAGGCTAGGGTTTACAACAAGGTATATATAGGTAGGTCAGAAATAGAGATGATGGACACGATTGGTTTGGACCGTTGAATGATAAATGGCCCGAAAAGTCCGTTTCGACTCCGGAACGAAATTGGGTCAACCCATATATCAAAATAGATGTTTTTAAATATTTTAAATGCAATGGAACAGGTTTTAGGTCCAAGTTTCATCGTATGAAGAAGTTATGCAAAAATCAAGTTATTTCAAATTGATTTCAATTGATTTCAATTAAATTGATTTCTAGGCGTTTCAAGCCCGTACGATCAAACAACAAGTCTGATTGATACGAAACATGAAATCCTACGATAATTCACCGTTATGGATCCGATGAAACTGTTTTTTTCAAAATCCGAGTCAGTGGCCAAAATGGCTATTTTTACATTAATTAAATAAATTATAAATTAATTAATTAAATCAAATTTTCAATTTCAATTCGATAATTGACAAATTTCATAATTTTTAAATTTCTTACTCATTTACACTAATTTAACCAAATTTAAATGTCAATTTAGAGTTGATTAATTTATCAATTTCAGTGTTAGCCTTAATTCCATTAAATTTAGAAATTATAAATTTAATTTCCAATAATTCCATTTAATTTACTTTCATTCTATTATTCAATTCATTGTTGTCAAATGGATGCATTTAACATTGGATTCATGATCTATTACATTAATATTCTCAGATTTCATCCTAATCTCCATTAACGTAATATTTAAATATTTAATTTCATTTAATTTCAATTGATTTCCAGTTTCAATTCGACTATCTAAATAAACACGTATCTTAAAATAATTGTCACCGTTTACTTTTAAGTTACCCTTATGAGTTTATTACTTACAACAAATGTTACCATTTGTTTCATAACACAAATTTTTTTCAATTTATATTAACAATTTAAATATGCACATTTGTTCCTTTATTCAATTTATAGCCAAGTGAACATTTTATATTATTGCAATTAATTGGAGTTTCATACACATTGTTAATAATCAACTTACATTAACATCGTTATACTTTATTTTAGTGTTCATTTCATTATTAAATTACAGATTTTTATTGCTTCACTATTAAATTACCAATATCTTATTAAATTAACAAATTTTAATTATCGAAAATTACGGGTCGTTACACTCTCCCCCACTCAAATTTCGTCCCCGAAAAGGAAAAGAAGGAAAAGAAAGAATTAAGTAGTCAATACATCTTATTTAAAATATTAATTTTATAAACAAATAAATTTACAAATTTTAATAATTTAAATAAAAGATACTAATTTATAATCATTAAATCTTTTTATACTCAAATAAATAAAGTTTAGAAAACACTTTCAAAAAATTTCTAAGTCTAAAATTTACGGCAAATTTCGATAGAGTCTCCTTTGTACGGAGAGGCTCAAGAGAAAATATAATATCAAATATAACAATATATAACATATGATCTCCAAAATAATATATATCCCAACACGGGAAAAACAATATAATAGCGCTATAAAGCCGTAATCCGAAAACGTACCTATTGTCGGGCAATTACGCTTACTTATGAAACCGAAAGCAGTAGCAATTGCTTCCATAAACCTGTATTTCACTTATATAATCCCAAAAGAGCTAATAATTATATAAAATGAAATATTTAAGGTTGTTTCAAAAAATTCAATATAAAACAACAATCATTGCAACCAACAGCATACAAATCATATACAAATCAACTATTCAAGCAAAATAGAACAATTGGTTGGCTCGGGTTAAGACACTTTAAATCACATAGAATGACAAATAACTATGAAGTATTCCATTTACTCAACAGTCTTAGATAAATTCAATAGATTATTCATACATCTAAGCAAGTTTAAAGTATCCTTGCCCAAACAACCATAAACCAAACAAACAACAATTTTAAGTAATAGATTAAGCCCATTCTTATTAATTCCATTTCATAGCATTTATTGTTTAAACTCCTTTTCATTCATATAATGATTCATCCTTTAATTTACATTTATTTCTTACAAATTCTTATTTCCATTCACCCATTCAGTGTTTATTTCATTTACTTCCATTTATTACTTGCAATTATTCATTTTCATTTACTCAGGTCATGACAGTTTCTTTTTATTGCATTATATTTATTCATTCATTCATTATTGCATAACTTTATTTATTTACATTCTTTTGTTTATGGTATTTATGTTCAATTCAATTTCTTAGCACATTAATTCATCTACTTAAGTTTTAATTACTTTCTTATAATACTTACTTTCTATCACAATTTTTTATAGTAATATTTCAATTATAACATAAGTTATAACAACTACAACATCAAATTCTTATTTATTAAAGAATTTCATTAAATACTTTCATTATTTAAGTATTACTTGTATAATATTCTATTACATTTTCTTATTAACATTTCAACTTTTTAAATCTTTTGCTAAGTTATATATATGCTTTTAAGGATGTAATAGAAAGTTACATAAGTTTATTTTATTTCTTTTAATTAACTTAATGTTCAATAATAATATTCTTTGTTTCATAAGTTACAATTTCAAATTTCCTTTAATCCCATTTATGACTTAGCATTAAATCTCTTATTTCATTTAGAGGTTTCAATCATAAATTAGTTGCATTCTATTTCACTACAATATTTGAACTATTGATTAACAGAAATTAAGAACTAAATACCGGGTTTTATCCAAAATCATTTTAAAATAATAGATAAATGTATATACTCGCTACTTGTATATCCAATTAGATTTAAAACAATTTAAAGTTTACATTGGTTTATCAAAATAAATCTACAGTAAAACTACTACTGTGGCCTTCCCACTTTGAAACTCGAAAATGAATGTCGATGATGCATGAACTCATCACCGAAATTATTTTCTAGCGACAGAGAAGGAAGTAGAAAACTTATTACTTTTCAAAGTTTCTTTAAAATAATTCTTTCAAATTATATTGAAATATTTATATCAGAATGTACTTCTGAATAATATTATTTTTATATTCCAAAATCATTCGAAAGAAAGTTTCAAAACCCAGCCTAAATTTCCAATTTTACTTTATTTTTATGTGTAAATTTTATTTTCGACCAATATTTATAAATTTCACTATCTAAAAACCAATATATTGCAACCAAATATAACCTTTATAAAATTCATTTTATATATAGAAAATATAATAGGCAAAATTATTTCATTCGCCTATATTCAAAACAAATTTTGTGTCGGTCTGCCCTATTAAGTGTTTAGAAATCCCTATTGATGTCATAGCGTCCTATGCACCAACTAGAATTTATAAATACAAAACGGAACAAATCAACACTATATCAAAACCTTTTTATAGCACTAAAAAATACGCCCTCTCATATATATACACACTCAACGATTCATCATAGGGTATTATCACCTTGTTAGTAAAGAGTCAGACCCCACAAAGCTAAGGTTTATCGCTAAACCAAAGCTCTGATACCAGATGTAACATCCCACCTTTTTGTACGCTTTAATCGACGATAAGCCACACATGTCAGACTCAAACCATACAAAAGGACGAATTGTTATTGAGGTGAATAAGAAAAGCAGAGATAGAAATAAAACAAAATAAAATCTTGCAGCGGAATGACAAAATATAATAATCAAATAACAGCTCATGAAGCCGTTTTGCAAAACATTTGATTATACTTATACAATATATATCAGAGTTACGCGCACTAGAGAATAATAAATAACAATGTAGCGGAAAAATATGATGTAGTGGAATATAATAAATAGTAATACAAATCTTCGTTTTCGTCCTTCAAAGATAGAGTCTTTAAATCTTGAAATGCTCAGACTGACCCGAGCGAATTAAAAAGACAAAACACTCGAGTCAGAACTAAAAGATCTAATGTAAGTTAAATCAACGGTAAAATATGAGCGGAATGGCATCAGAGATGTTTACGGGATTTGGCATCTCCTATCCAGTGTCTAACGTGAGTGCAGTAACTTAAGAGATGCACGGGATTCACATCTCCTAAGGATCCGTTAAACTATTTACTATGTAGTAATATTTCGGTATTATAATAATGTCTACAGTAAAATAAACTTACATTTAAATAGCGTTAAGGAGTTACCCAGTCTCCCCCATAACACGTAATAGTCCTAGTAGTCCATCCAGTATCACAGTCCCTTCTGATCGGGAAGCCACCAGAGGATACCACACGGGCTACGGGAGAAAACCAAACCCGTACAAGACGCGATAGGGTAAGTGACACGGCACAACAAGGCAATGCCAGAGTAGATATACCAATTGCTATCCGAACTGGTGGTGACGCGTAGCAGCCATCGAAGGAGTGTGTGTCCGATAAGAGGGGCAAGCTCACTGGCCCGGAATCGCTCCTGTTTTAGCCACCTTATGCCAACTCACGAGAATCAGGTCCACGTATATACCTCAAAGGAACGTCGCCACCCTCCTACTTCATTCTGGAATCTCCACCACGTACACGGTTGTTAAAGTGGTTTTCGGAGTTGGCAGAGAACATGACAACTTCTGATCCCGGTCTCCTTAACAACCAGCGTTATTATAACACCGCGGTCATTTCAAAATAATTATACTTCAAAACCAGAATACAATATCGATTTCAAAACCATAAAAATCCAATATCATTTCCCTTTCAAAAACCAAATCAATATGATATCATTTTTATAAAAACCCAAATCAATATAATATCATTTTTATTTCAAATATATCCCTTTCCAAAATCATAGCATTTTCAAAGTTATACACTTCGAAACCAAACAATTGAAATTATAACACTTTTAAAACACAATACTTTGAAATTCATAACTTCGAAACACTTAAATTTCGATAAGACATTTGAATTTTGATATATTTCAAGGCTTTATATATTCCAAATTTCAAAACTAAATTTGATAGTTTCGATTCAACAATTAAATTTTCTATTATTTAATTTTGAAATATTTTACATAATAAATCCTTTTCATTTAAATAAAACTCAAATTACAAATAACTACATATTTCCTTCAATCAATTTACTTGAAATATTCATTTAATTCACCTTAAACAAAATCAAATAATAAGAATCATGCCATTTTTTTTTAATTTTCAATTTGATAAATTTCACATCAACTTATTTGAGTTAATTCTTAAATAAATTCAATTTCAAATAAATTTCCAATTTATCTTCCAACCTTAATTTATTCAAATCATTATAAACTCTATATATTAACATATAATTTAAATACTTAATCATATTATCTTCCATAAATCAAACTTATTATTAAGCTTATTCGATATTAAAATAATTTTATACATAGCTTAATAATGAAGAATAAAATACATTTATAAAATATCTAGAATTAATATTTATGTAGAACCATATATTTCTTTACAAAACCATAGAAATCACTTCAAAATATTTTTATATATATAGACCACGACGTCTGTATATAATTTTCTATCCTATGGTCAAGTGATATAGATATTTATCATTTCAATCCGCAATTTAAAAATATAAATACGGTTATATATCATTTCAAACCGCAATCCCGAATGAAATAAAATCCATAACAACTTGTAGTTCATAACAGGATAAAATACAACATCCATTCATCCAATACCAATCATCAAACATTTATCACAATCATCATCCAATTCAATCAATACATCAATATAGACAAATAATAAATAACATGTTTTTACTGGCAGTTTATATGCAATAATAAATTAAATAAAAATTTAATTCAATAAATTCAATTTAAGTGGGATGATGATTAAAAATATGCCAAACTGTAACGTCCCGCCTTTCTGCATGCTTTAAATCGACGATAACCCACACACGTCAGACTTAAAACATACAAAAGGGCGGATTGTTATGGTGTAAATAAGAAGAAGCAGAGAAAGAAAAAGAACAAACAGAATCTTGCAGCGGAATGATAAAATATAATAATCAAATATACAGTTCATGAAGCTGTTTTACAAAATATTTGATTTTACTTATACAATACATATCAGAGTTACACATACCATAGAATAATAATAATGCAGCAGAACAATGTGATGCAGTGGAATACTATAATAAATAATAACAAATCTTCGTCTTCGTCCTCCAAAATACGTTCTTCCAAATCCTGAAATGCTCAAGCTGACCCGAGCGAGTTGAAAAGACAAAACACTCGAGTCAGAACTAAAAGATCTTATGTAAGTTAAATCAATAGTAAATAATATGAGTGGAACGGCATCAGAGATGTTTACGAGATTTGACATCTCCTATCCAGTGTCTAACGTAAGTGCAGTAACTTAAGAGATGTTCGGGATTCACACCTCCTAAGGATCCGTTAAACTATCTACTATGTAGCAATATACGCTATTATAATAGTGTCTAAAGTAAAGTATAATATATTGAAAATAGCGTTAAGGGGTTACCCACATAGCCCTTAACACACTTATTACCATAATCTCCCCCGTACTGGGCGTCGTCAGAGGGCACTCCATAGGTATGGTATAAAACAAAATCGTATAAGGCGCGCTAGGGTAGGTGACGCGGCACAACTAGGCAATGCCATGGGAGATATACCAATTGCTATCCGGGCTGATGGTAACGCATAGCCGCAGCTACCGCCCACCTCGAGCCACACCCCCAAATAAAAAAAAAATCAAAAGTGGCCACCGAATCAATCCAAAAGTCAAAGTATAATATCGAAGGGATATGTCCGATTAAAGGTGCTACCTCATTGGCCCGAGAATCGCTTTCGTTTTAGCCACCTTATGCCAACTCGCGGAAGTCGGGTCCACGTATTTACCTCAAAGGAAACGCCGCCACCATCCTACTTCATTCTGGAATCTCCACCGCGTACACGGTTGTTAAAGTGGTTTTCGGAGTTGGCAGAGAGTATGAAAACTTTCGATCTCGGTCTCTTCAACAACCAAAATTATTATAACACCGCATCATTTCAAAATAATTTATACTTCAAACCAGGATGTAATATTTATTTCAAAACCATATAAATACGATATCATTTTCAATTTTAAAACCAAATCAATATGATATCCCATTTTTTATAGTATTCAAAGTTATAGAATTTCGAAACCAAAGACTTAAAATTATAACACTTCCAAAACGTAATACTTTGAAATTTATAACTTTGAAATTTATAACTTTGAAATTTATAATTTTGGACATAACTTCCAATACTTTAGTGGTTCAAATATTAAATTAGTTTATAGCTTCTTAAATTTCACAAATCAATTTCAAATACAGATTTGAACCCCCAAATAAACCATTTCAATTTCCATATATTTCAAAGCTTTAAATATTCCACCATTTCAACTAACTCTTGATAATTCCATATATATATATATATATATATATATATCAAATTTAATTACTATTATCTAGATTTAAATGTTAACTAAATAAATCCAATATAATTTAAGAAAAACTTTTAAAACTTCAATTAACTGGATATTCTTTCAACTTATTTAGCTTCATATATTCATTTAAATCGACTTGATGTTCATTTAAATTGACTTGATGTTCATTTAAATCACTCTAAATTAAAATCCAGTTATAAACTCATACCTATTAAATCTCAATTTATTTACATTTCAAATAATTTTTTTTCGAGAATAATTCTTAAATACTTTAATTCAATCAAATTCACAGTTATCTTCCAATATTAATTTTATTTGAGTCATTATAAACTCTATATACAATATGATTTAAATAGATACTTAACCATATTATATAAAAGAAATCAAACTTTATTATTTAGCTTATTTTATAATTCAAACAAATTTATACATAGTTGAAAATCAATAATAATAGCATTTATATAACATCTAAAATCAATATCTATCAAACCCATATATTTCTTTACAAAACTATAGAAATCATTTTAAAATAATTTTATATATATAGACCACGGTGTTTGTACAAAATTTTCTACCCAATGGTCAAGTGATACAGATATTTATCATTTCAATCCGTAATTTAAAATAAAAATAAAGTTATATATCATTTCAACCGCAATCCCAAATGAAATAAAGTGTATGACAAAAGTTTAAAACAATATGAAATACCACATCCATTCATCCAATAACAATCATCAACCACTTATTACAATCATCATCCAATTTAAACAATAACATCAATATAGAGCACATAATAAATAACGGGTAATTACTGATGGTTATATTCAATAATAAATTAAACAATATATCTAATTGGTAGTTTATATGCAATAATAAATCAAATAACAATTTAATTTAAATAAATGAAATTTACTGAGATGATGATTTAAAAATATACAAACAGTCATAAATAAATTCAAAATCACAACATATATTAAATTTAACGAACATAAGAAATTTTAGAAGTTGTGAGTGGGTTAAAACACTCACCTTTCGAAATTTAAATTGAATTCAAATTCAATTTAAACTCAAAAAGTGAACAGTCTCCAAATCCGTCCAAACCAGCGCTATACTTTCCGGAATTTCATTACAATCCTATCGGAGAAAACTGCGTGCGAATCCAAATTCGTATGAGAAAGTTATTAACATAAGAACGTTAAAGTTTGAATTTAAATATAATAAAAATAAAAGTCACCACTCACGCACATCAGTACACGCCCATCTTCATCACGCACGCGAGCTCCAGAACGAAGCCATAACCCAAAACCTAAATGTGTGAAGCCACCGCCGCCTAGTCATCGCCACGTCCTAGGGCCTCCGCCTCTTCCCCTTAACTCGCATAGCCCATCACGACCTCCCTGATGCACGTGACCACCCCACCAGCCGACCGACCACCTAGGAACCCAGCCGTCGCCATTTGAAATTAACCCTAATCCAATTGTTCGCGGCCAACCAACCGTTAAAACTCCAAGCGAGTACCACCGATGGCTTCCACTCGATGATCTCCACACAACTGTACCAACGATTTGTCTATCCATCACAATCCATCGACGATCAACGAACTGTCGTGAATGTTTGCTCGATTTCTTGCCACATCGAACCTCGAATTGAAAAACGAATTATATTCTTGACTTGCGCTCGTCGAGAGCTTTCCGACGATATAAAATATGATAATGTTTGAAGAGTTTGGATTTTTGGCTTTGGATTTGATTTGGAATTGTATTTGGGAATTAGGGTTTGCAGCCATTGGAAAGAGGAGCTAATAGAACGTATAGAAATGAGGAATAGAGGCTGCTAGCGTTTATAGCAGGATATATATAGGCAAGTTGAAATAGAATAGATCAGTCAATTGGATATACGCGCTAACGACAAAGTGGCCCAAAAAGCCCGTTTCGACTTCGGAACGAAATTGGGTCAAACCAAATATCCAAATAGATGCTTTAAAATATTTCAAACGCGATGGAATAAGTTTCAGGTCCAAATTCAATCGTATGAATAAGTTATGCAAAAATAAATTTATTTCAAATTGATTTCAATTTCATTGATTTCAAGGCGTTTCGAGTCCATACGATCAAATGACAAGTCCGATCGCTACGAAACTTGAAATTCTATAATAATTCACCATTACAGATCCGATGAAACTGGTTTCGTCGAAATCCGAGTCAGTGGCCAAAATGGCTATTTTTACATTAATTAATTAAAATAAATAAATTAACTGATTAAATCAAAATTTCAAATTTCAATTCTTTAATTGACAAATTTCTTTATTTTTAATTTCTCAATCATTTAGAATGATTTAAAAAAATTTAAATGTCAATTAAGAGTTAATTTATTTATCAATTTCTCTATTAACCTCAATTTCATTGAATTCAAAATTATAGATTTAATTTCCAATATATTGACAAAACTTTAATTTGCATTCCTTTTATTCAACCAACTGTCATTTTATAAATAAAATTAACATTGGATTCATAATTTATTACATAAATATCTTCAATTTCATCTAAATTAATATTTACATAATATTTAAATATTTAATTTCAATTGATTGCAATTACTCCAATCATTGAATGTTTATTCTAATAAATTGTTTTTATTTGATTACAATCTTTATACCCCATCAAAAATTTCAAATAACATAGTTAATGCTGGTTTTTACATTACATAAATATACTCAACTTACTTTCTTTATTGTGTATTAACTATAATTTCCACCAGTATTGAAATCTTTGCCAAATATATCGTTTACATTACCTCCTTTATTGGGATTTCATTCAACTTGTTTATAGTCAACTTATAATAACAACACTACCTTTAATTTTAATTATCAATTCATTCATAAACCACAACAATACATTATTTCCACATATTACCTTAAATTCACACTAGCGTAATATTTAATTCCATTTATTGCAATAGGTTTCAATTAAGGGTGACTGCGCTAAATTATTAACGTTATTACATTAATCTACATCCAATCACAATTAATATTCCCAATAAATTTATTTAGCTTTCTATTACACCAATTACTATCTTAAAAATAAATTTTCCATTTCCAATTTAATTTACACCCACACTTTCCGTTATTATATTAATTATCATTAAAGTACATTTAGTTATCTTCATTCTTCCCAACCAATTACCATCTATTTATTATAACTTTACAATTTTAATAAATTCATTAATTGACATTTCATTCAACCTATTAATTATTAACCTAAATTAGCACTGTTACATTTTAATTTACCTATTAGCTTACAACAAGTGCTACCATTAGTTCATACACTACTTCATTCCATTTCGATTCATTATACATTATATTATTAGTAAGTTAACATTTTAAATTATTAATTTACCTTTTATATTCCATTATAAATTAATAAATCAAATTAATCATTTCATCTTGGTAACATTCTTTTATTACAATAAGAACAAAATTAACATTTACATTGTTTCTCTGATTGGAATTACATCCAAGTTATTAAGAATTAACTTACAATTATACTGTTATATTCAAGTTATTAAAAATTAACTTACCAAATCTTATCCAAGTTATTACTTCCATTAATAATTCACTTAAAATTTTATTTCCTTCAATATTAAGTTACCGCAATCTTATTAAATTAAGAAATTTAATTACCTAATTTTATGGGTCGTTACACAGTCATAAATAAATTTCCAATCATATAGAAATTAATTTAACACACATAAGAAATTTTAGAAGTTGTGAGTAGGTTAAAACACTTACCTTTTGAATTTAAATTAAATTTAAATCCAATTTAAACCCAAAATTTGAACATTCTCAGAATTCGTCCAAACCTATGCCAAAATGTCTGGAATTGGAAATCGATCCTAACAAAAGAAACCATGCGTAAATCGAACATCGTATGCAAAAGTTATGGCGATTAGAACGTTAAACAAATTTAATTATAAAATATATAAATTAATTTTGAACAACGAATCACTACCTGCCACATCATCTGTCATCTGCGCACGCGACCAGTCCAACTCATTCAAACGCGAAACACCCTGAACGATGCCGAACCCTAGCCGCCACATCAACTCGTCAAATTCCGCCGCCTTCCAGATGAACTCCGTCGCGATCGGCCACCACCATCGGCGCCTACACCTCGAATCGCCTACGTATGCCCCAAGTGGAGAATTCCGGTCGCCCTGCTGCCGTATGCCACCGCTCGCATCTTTGGTCAAATCATGGTGAATCCCAAGCATGTTACGACGAACCACGATCACCACGAAGCCTGCTCTCCCTCCTCTATGCAACAGCGTTTCCCGATCGTTGATCGGAAGCAGATCCACTGTTAGATCAATCAAATTCCAATACAAACGGCCAGAAATGATTTGCGATTTTATGAAAAATGATGATTCGAAACCAAAAACGTATTGCAGATCTGAGATGTGCTCGTTGAGAGCTTCGAATCTATATAAAATTTGATATAGTTTGTGGAGTCTGAAATTTTGGCTTTAAATTTGATTTGAAATTGCATTTTGGGATTTAGGGTTCTGTCTGCTATGGAAAGAGGAGAAGCAAATAGAATTGTACGTAGAAATGAGGAATAAGTAATAGGCTAGGGTTTATAACATGGTATATATAGGTAGGGCAGAAATAGAGATGAATGGACACGATTGGTTAGGACCGTTGAACGATAGATGGCCCGAAAAGCACGTTTCGACTTCGGAACGAAATTGGGTCAACCCATATATCAAAATAGATGTTTTTAAATATTTTAAACGCAATGAAACAGGTTTCAGATCCAAATTCCATCGTATGAATAAGTTATGCAAAAATCAAGTTATTTCAAATTGATTTCAATTAAATTGATTTCTAGGCGTTTCGTGCCCGTACGATCAAACGACAAGTCTGATCGATACGAAGCTTGAAATCCTACAATAATACACCATTACAGATCTGATGAAACTGGTTTCGTTGAAATTCGAGTCAGTTGCCAAAATGGCTATTTTTACATTAATTAAATAAATTACAAATTAATTAATTAAATCAAAATTTCAATTTCAATTCGATAATTGACAAATTTCATCATTTTTAAATTTCTTAATCATTTACACTAATTTAACCAAATTTAAATGTCAATTTAGAGTTGATTAATTTATCAATTTCAGTGTTATCCTTAATTCCATTAAATTCAGAAATTTTAAATTTAATTTACTTTCATTCTATTGTTCAATTCATTGTTGTCAAATGGATGCATTTAACATTGGATTCATGATCTATTACATTAATATTCTCACATTTCATCTAAATCTCCATTAACGTAATATTTAAATATTTAATTTCATTTGATTCCAATTGATTTCCAATTTCTATTCGACTAACTAAATAAACAGGTATCTTAAAATAATTGTCACTGTTTACTTTTAAGTTACCTTTATGAGTTTATTACTTACAACAAATGTTACCAATTGTTGCATAACACAAATTATCTTCAATTACTATTAACAATTTAAATATTTACATTTGTTCCCTTATTCAATTTATAGCCAAGTAAACATTTTATATTATTACAATCAATTGGAGTTTCATAAACATTGTTAATAATCAACTTACATTAACATCGTTATACTTTATTTTAGTGTTTATTTCATTATTAAATTATAGATTTTTATTGCTTCACCATTAAATTACCAAAATCTTATTAAATTAACAAATTTTAATTATCGAAAATTACGGGTCGTTACAATATGTTTGGGAATATCACTCCAAAACTAGTATATATACATTATATATAGTATAATATCATTCAATAGATAATCAACTCAACCAAACATCCAAAATCAATTTTAACAATTTAAAATTAAATTTGGAATCCAAATGAGTGAGAATTTTCTCACCTTGATTTTTGTTTGCAATCCATTTCAATCCCGACTTGTTTTCATGATTTTAGACCTCGTACGAAAACATTATCGAATATATAAGTTGTCGATTATTCTAATTTATAACATAATTAACTAATCATTAATTAATTTATGTTATCTTACTAACAAAACCCCATCTTCCCTATGATAAAGCTCCCAAGCATCATGACCACGTTCGAACCGACTTCATCAACTCCTCAATGACACCGCCTAACCTTCACGACCTCGTCACCAACCTCAATGGTCATGACATCCCCTCCAGTCCACGCATGCAATCATCTCTCCACTACTGCTTCAACATCCACCATCTTCGTCACCTCACGTGCATCACCGGACCATCACCATCACGTGGCCACCGATCCTCCCTACGCGCGAAACCAAATCTAATGACTCCCTAGGCGAACTGCCGCTTGCCCTAGCTTCCACTTTGATTGATAGCCACCGAGAAATTTACGTGACCAACCTTCGACCACCGAAACCCCACTTGAAGACCGCCATTCGATCGATACTATGTCACGGCCACCATGCGCCTGCCCTATCCTTCCACATCACCGCATTCGCTCAGATTTGAGACTACCTCCACTACTATCGCCTCTCGCCTCGCACTCATCTCCATTCAACATGCCCCACAATCCTAATAGACTCGAGCAAACCACCCTCCCCCCCTCCACATCATTGCAAATCTCTCGAGGCTTTCCCCCATTGTTTTCCATTTTTACCCCTTTTTCCTTCTCTATTGATTTCGATATGAACGAAAGAAGCATCGTGAATTTAAAAAAAGAAGAAGGCAGCTCGCGATTAAATTTTTGAATTGATTTTGGATTTCTTTTTTTCTCTGGAATGAATTTGATTTTGATGGCTCAGTTTTTATTTGAATAAGTTGAACTAACTAAGAGAAAAGGAGGATGTCGCGTGCTTTATAAGGGAACGAGACATGTGAAGGGTGGCCCAACCGTTCCTTTGATCTGACCATTTATATTTTTTTATTTTTTTATTTTTAAATATCTCGAATCACATATCGTGAAATATCAACCTCTTATTAAGGCGTGCCGTTAGGTGTTCAGAATGTTATACCCTTTTCTAAACGCAATGTAAAAGGTTTCGAGTCCTAATTCATGGAGAAGATAGATTTTGGACCCAATCGTTATATTAAATTTTAATATTAATTTCAACGCATTTGTATCCCGTACAATCAAATGATAACTTCAAACACTATGAAATTTGAAATCCAATAATAATACACTATTACGGATCCAATGAAACTGGTTTCGACGAAATACGAGACTGTGCCTCGGATCGATATTTTAACGTGTTAATTAAATTGACTACTTCGGAAATTTACGAAATTGCTTGAAATCCCAGGTTTTAAAAAATTATTAATTCAATTAAACTCCAAATCAAATATTTAAACCATTTAAATATTTAGAATTAAATGACAGAAAAATCCGGGTCGTTACAGAGCTAGTTAGGATTTTAGGTTAAATCGAACGTCATTCGATTTGATATAAAATTGAAAACTCAAGTTGAGTGTTTTATAATGCTTACAAGTACTGGAATATTTTTATGACAGTTAAATTTGAAATAATGAAGTGATATAAATTTGTTGGTCGTTGTTTGATAAAATTTAATTGTCATTCGAATTAACTGTTATAAATTTATTTTATAAATCGCTTGTATAAAATCATTTCAAATATTTATTTCAATGTATTCTAACTTTTAATAAACATTAAATCAAATTTTACCCCAACATTAACATCGAAAGCCTTATAGTCAAATTGTGAAACTTAATTCACAAGGTATTTGCTTCAATGTTTTTCCCCAATCCTTACTTACCCAACCCAAATCTTAAAAAGAGAAGCTACCTATACACGCTAATAATAGTCAATGCTCAACTGGACAAGCATGACTAAACAAACCATAAATGATAATAATAGAACATTATTAACTCCTAACAACAATACCTCAAAATACTATACTATTTTTGAAATCATTCTTTATATAAAAATATATTTCTAGGTAAAATTATTTCATTTACCCAATTTCAAAGCAATAACATGTCCGTTTACTTTGTTTGGTGTTTAGGCACCTCTATCAACACCGTTGGCATCCCACATCTCGGCCAGAGTTCTTAAGACACACGACAGCTAAATCAACACAATACAAAATATTTTATTTCACTAACAAATACATGCTCTTATATATAATACACTCATACTCATTCTGGGGTCTCACTTACTCGAACTCAAATGAGTTTACCCCACCAGGGCCAAGTTTCTCGCTTAATGTGACGACCGGCAAATCCATAACCTTTGAATCGATAATAAACCATACATGTTCGACCCAAAAAGCCCAGACTGACAGAAAGTCATGAGAAAGAAAAGAAGAGAGAAGAAGAGAAGAGAAGAAAGAGAGAAGAGAAAACAAAACAGAACAATACAAAATCTCAGATCACAGTAGAAAACATATAATATCATATCAATAATCTTTACAAAACAGAAATGTATATACATACATCAATCGAAGTTCAACAATCAATCACTAGTTATCGACCTGGACAGTTATAATAACCAGTCCTCACAAATGCTGACAATATAAACATCAACAATGCGCAAAGCAGATAATAAACAGATACGTGTATACGAAAATGAAGATATCCTCCTGAAGCTCTGAAATCATCAAATCTGAACCTATAAATATACTCGGTCTGACCCAAGCATTGAAAGTGAAGAACGCCCAGATCAATCTGGTAAACCAGCGTGAGAAACACACTCAACTGAATTTATTAAATTACCAAAACTATTCCTTTTCAAAACAAAAGCATCTCGTAAGACACGCCCACACATAAACATGGACATGTTTTTACCTTATGATAACCAAAAGTTTCATATTAAATTCTCTTATATTATACAAGTGTTTGCATACAAATAATATTAATCATAGTCGAAATGGTTACCTATATAGTATTTCGGGGCTATTCATTACGCCAATACAAACAAAATTTCAAGCTCGTAGAGGAGTTTGGATTTCCATACGAATGACCAGGTGAACAAACTATCTTCTGATTTTTACACCTCTAGATGGATGTCCCGAGGCGCAGGACATCTTTCCTCTACCAACACAAGACCGTCCTACCTGAGGCGTAGAACATCTTTCCTCTACCAACAAAAGACTGACCTACCTCTCTAACTAGGTATTACCAAATATGCCATCCCTCGGTCATTAATGGCCTTTCCGAGGGCCCTCATAGCATATAAACCACATTAATTTATGTCCCGAACATCATAGCGTGAAGAAATATATATAGAAGAGGATGATCATATCCTAATTGGGAATGACCCACTTAGCCCTGCTACATCTAACCCAGTTTCGGTCATTTTCGATTGATGAGACCTGAGGTAACAATTATCTTTCACATTTCACATATCACATCACCTTGAATGCCACATTGTCATTCCCATTGACTACTAATTGCCTTCCACGAAAATACAACCATTGAGCTCGTATATCTCAAGGAGAATGTTAAGCTAAGAGAAGTTACCTTCTCTTCCACCATTGACTTACATTTGTAAAAACCAATGTACGTAATCTTTAGAAATGCAATGTCAGACAAACGTCCATACAAGTTGTCCAGGAACAGGACAAACCGAAGGTACTTTCTTACCACATCCTGTCGGAAAATCCCTAGAATTAGTAGCGACATCCTTTGCAATGGATACTTCATAACGAAGAGACTACTGCTACTCGATGTATATTGGGATTTTAATCCCAAACAATCAAAAAGCAGTCCACCACTATGAAAATCCTAAATCTTAATATCATCGATAACCTACACAATCAAACGCATATACGTTGGTCCAAAGTGGTTTTCAAATAAATCTGATCCCAGTCTCTATGCACCAACAACGCAAAAGCGTTTCTCAACCTTACACAGAAACTAAGTATCATAGACTTATCACGTCTCCAACTTTCAACTTGCTATCCTTCAGCCAAGAAGGAAGCTCGATAGATCGGAGTAATCAATCTGCACTACACGAATCGACATCCTCAACATAAACGATAATCAAGCCAACACAGATGGATACGTACTAAGTGTATGACCAAATAGTTTCCGCATCAAGTCGAGGAACTAAAATGGGTAAATTTGATAGTCGGTTATTTACCATCAAAGAAACAAACAAATATCTAGCACCATAAGCAATCACTAGGCCCTTTAATTAATCTTTTATTTATTAAATCACTTTTGTAAATATTCACATCAAATTATATTTAAAAAGATAATTCTCAAAACCGTTTCAACATTTCTATATTGGAAAACATTTCCATATACTTATATCAACAATACAAGCATATTCACAATCTCTTTAGGAAAGCTTAATATTTTTCAACACACACCTTATTGGGTCAAAACAAATGTTGCGTAAAACATTATTACGATAACCCAAAAAGGGATTCGACAATTAGATAGATATATAAATCCCATGTAGTATACACAACATTTCCTTTGGAAAATCATTTACTATAACAATAGTGGTATAGTACATGCTTTCCTTACTTCTCGAAAACGTATATTTCAACAACGAATGTTGAAATGTACGTATTCGATGCTCACACCTTTTAAAACATCTTCAAACCATTTATCTCCATTTAAAAATCACTTTTAAAAATATTTATTTAATTTAAAGGATTATTCGCTGTCCAAAATCGTGTATACAATTTGTTACCAAATTCAATGCTTCTACATATTTAATTTAAAGGATAATTCACTGTCCAAAATCATGAATGAAATTCCTTTAATAAACTTTTGTATTTAACTTATCAAATTAAATTGATTTCGGATTTGTAAAATAATGTACACAAATTCCATTTATATTTTATAAAAATTTCCATTTATAAAATCCCTTTATTTACCCATTTCATCTATATCTCAATTATATGCCAAAATTCGATTATAAGTTAATTTACTTATAAATCTCTTATTTACAAATTTATTCTTTTTATAACTTCATAAATTGTAAATCTTATTCACTTAAAAGATTCATTTATAACTTCATTTTAACACTTATAAAACTCTTTATAATTAATTCTTTTATTATAAAATATCAATTTTATAAATCTTATACATATATATAAACTATTTATAATAAGTCAAAAATCTCAAATTAAACTATTTTACAAAATAGTTAGCTCCATATTTCGAAAACCACAGTTTGATTACATTTAAATAAACTTTTTCTCCTTTTAATAATTTACAAATCATTATTAAAACTTATATGACTTCAAAAATCATTTAAACGGCCTTTTTAATTTGAAATCATCACTTTAATATTTTTAAAATTTCAAAATATAACCCAATGCTGCAACAGCACTAAATAAGGTGATTCACATCAATCATGATATCCAAACATCATATAGATCAATATCTGTAAATAAAATCAACAAAGGTGAGGAATCCAGTTGGATCCCTCCAACCTATCACCTGCAATAAACATACATATGAGAAAATGTGTACAATGTCCGCTTCGAGGCAGACGCGCGTACAAAGGGTCATCCGCTCGCACATAGGAACATATAGGGTCTCATCTGCTCCAATAGGCATGAATATATCCAAATCAACCAATATATTTATAATATATCATATATCATCTAAAAAATCATCAATCTACACAAAACAAATTTATTCTCACTTATATAAAAATATAAGCGAGACAGAGAGAGTGAGTTGTACTAACTTTGATTCCAATTATCGTTGCAGCGTTTATTCCGAATAAAATTAAACAGGCGTTTAATTTTGTCCAAATTTTCACTAGATTCGATCAACTTCAAACAAGCTCTAAAATGTAGCGCTCTTCAATACAATCCCAACACAATTTGTTTCATTAATTTTTGACATCGTGTGTAGAAGTTATGCAATTTTAATGATTACACAAATTTATATAATTAAATTTACAATTTTATTTTTATTTTTAAACCTAATTTTAATCAGGACCATTGAATTTCTCAAAGCCAGATCTAGCCGTGAGTTTCTCCTCCTTGTTCATTCATACATGAAGAAACCTATTAGCCGCCGTTCAACCCTATATATCGCGACTTCCACACTCCACCGTATCATGATCAGAACCCCATCAATACATGCGCCGCAGCCCTATGGACCGGCGCCTAGAGCCTTACGAAGCTCGGCCTCATCACCTCCTAGAAAAATGTGCCCAAACGTGTTGCCTTCAAACTAAAATTGCTCTACATCGCCGTTTTCAATCTTGACTGTTGAAAATATAGATCTCGTTGTGCTCTTCATTTTTGTAGTTGAAAGTTTTTTCTATAAGTGAATGGATCAAGAGATAATCGAGGGGGAAGGAGGAGTATTTTTGGCCATTGATAATAAGGTGGCGGTGAGGGTTTAAGGATGGGGAAGGCTTATGAAAAAAGAAAAAATAGTGGCCTTTTATGGAAAATTTTCACGCACTATTCATCCAAAAAATTTCGAACTCCAAATGAAGCATGCGCCAGACATTTATAATGTTTTACCCCTATTCCAAACACAAGGGAATATATATTGAAAACCAATTCGACCATATTTAGAAGATAGGTTTTTGAATCGACTTATTTTAAATTGAAATTTACTTAAACAAATTTCTATGTATTTCAGCTTCGTACGATCAAATCGTAAATCTGATTGACATGAAATTTGAAATCCTACACTAATATAATATTACAGATCGAATGAAACTAGTTTTGTCAAAATACGAAATAGTGTCAAAAATGACCATTCTTACATGTTAATTAAATATTAAAATATTCAATTTCTACAATATTCTTTTAAATTCAATTTTAATTGTTTACCAACATCATTTTTATCCAAATAGAATTTAATTCTACTTTATAAATCATTTTTATTCACAGTAAATTCAAATTTCAATTATTTATGCAATTTTAAATATTAAATCAACAATTTAATTATCCAATTAAATACTTATATTTGAAATATAAGTTGTTCAACTTATAAAGTTAACTTGTGAATATTTAAAATCAATTAAATATCCGACTTCCGAGTGACTGAAATTCTGGGTCGTTACATTCTCCCCTACTTAAAAGAATTTCGTCCTCGAAATTACCAAGTAAGAAAAAACAATAAAATCCATTAACTTTTCAAAACAATTCGTTCAAACTAGATATCAACTTTATTCAAACCTTTTAACTTTCCCAAAATCCATCAGTTAAACTTCTCGTAAAAACTTTTCTAAGTTTTCAAATCCAGTCATAATTATCTTTTCAAAGCCAATTAATATCGTTTTTAATTATAACTCAAAATCAAAATTTTAGTTATCAAGAATTTTTCCTAATTTTCTCAAAAAATTTCTGATTCCTTAAATTTTCAAAAATTTTCGCCATAGCCTTTTTTGCACGGTTCGATCCTAAAAAAATCACAATATATATATATATATATATATATATATATATATATATATATATATATATCACAAATATACTTCTCATCTTCGAGGATGTGGCATCCCGTAAGAAAAAAATATAAAAGTATGATATGTAATCCGAGATATGTACTTTATGTATTATTAGCGAGCATATACGACTAATATAGCACGAAAGCAAGCTCCAAATGCGAAGCAAACGCCATCCGCACCTACTACATACTCAACAATAAAAGAGAAACATTTATATATGAAAGTAATATCAATACACAACATATACCAATACAATAACTATATATGTGAATATAGAAAATGCAATCAAAAGCAATAAATCCAACCAGCATACAACTATCATCCAACTAACATCCAACAAACCAATATCTACCAAATCAATCCATAACCAAATCAATATACATTAATTTTTCATTAGTATCAATATATTCACATTTGATTCATTAACATTGGATTTTACTAACATTCATTTATTCATATTAAATTAGTTTACATTCACTAATTTACATTCAAGTTTGTTCACTTCCAAATCAAATCAAATTCAATTTTATTTAGATTCACTTACTTCTAATTTGAATTCAATTTTTTAGCTTTTAATTTCGTTAATTCAATTTCATTAATATTTAATGAATTCATATACAGTCAACTAACACCCATCTAACAACTAATGCTATCCAACATAACCAAATTTATTTAATTTACACTCAACATTTATATTTACTTCGTTTACATTCAATTTGGTTTAACACTTTTAATTCCAATTGGTTTAATATCTAGTTGACTTCTAGTCAATTATTCAATTTCAAATTTCATTTGCCTTTAATGAATTAACACTTATATTTATTATTCCTAATCAATTCATTTACATTTGATTGATTAACCTTCAATCCATATATTATTTACTAATTTATTTCATTAGTCCAATTCAATTCATTCATTAATTCAATTGCTAGTTCATTTAACAACTAAAGTTGAATTTCACTATGTAACTCAAATTCATATTCATTTAATTAATTCATTCTGATATAAAATTGGACTTCATTCAATATCACTTAAGTTATGTTTCATTTCATTATCACCTGCATTTACTTTCACTATACAACTTAAGCTCATCTCTAATTTATTTCAAATTCTATTTTATTCAACTCATTTCATTACCTCGTTTCTTTTTCTTTGCTTGAGTTAAATTTCATTTTCAAATTCATTTTATTTAACTTTTACTTAAGCCAAATTTCATATCGCTATTCAAATTTGGATTTTTTTTTTGTTTAACAAAATTGTTTAACCATTTTAACATTTGGTTTTACTTATATTTTCCCATTTTATAAGTTATAAAACTTATTTATCTAAACCAACAAATTCATATTATATAATCATTTATCTCTTAAGTTTAATTTTCATTCCAATAACTTATCTAATCTAGTTCAAATCCAATTCAATTTATTTAACTTTCCTATAGTTAAATTTCAAATCATATATTTATTATACTAACTCAAATTTTATTTAACTCTACCAAAGTTAAATTTTATTATTTCATACTATAAGTTCAAAACTCATTTTACTTATGTTTATCAATTTCAACTGGATTTTAAATTCAAATTTGTTTATCACAACAAAACTTCAATTCTCACTTTACTATGGTAGCAAATCCATCACATAGAAACTCGAAAATGATACTAATAATGCCGCATTCATCACCCTTATTATTTTCCAGCTACAGTAGTGGATTCAGTGCTTTATATTCTTTTAAAAATCCTTTTTTTATATATTTATAAATCTTATACTTGTGTAATTTTACTATTTTACTTTACTTATATAAGATCTATTTACCTTATTTAGATTTATAATAAAATAATCTCTTTAACTTTGAAAAATAACTGTCAAAATTATCGAGATTCAAATTCTTAAATTATTAGTTCAAATTCATTTTTTATTTATAACTCATATTTATAAATATACTTCGATTGTTTCATTTCTTGTATATAAGATTATTTTGAAATTATAAATCATTTTAATTATAATACCATACTCTATAATTCATCTGCTTATATAATTTATTCTTTTACAATTTTTATTTTTATTTAGATTACTCAAACAATTTTTATTAACTTATGTATATTTACATTTTAAAACAACTCAACAATCAATTTATATACATTTTAATAAATTTTGGAAAGTGGTTTCCTTTATATATAAAATATAATCAAGCTAATTTTTTTTTATTTACCCAATTTGAAACAATACCATGTCGACTTGCCTCGTCTAAGTGTTTAGAAATCCCTATCGATAACATGGCGCCTACATACCGACTAGAATTAAAACAGCTCAATGGATAAGTAAATACAATATAAAACATTTTTATATCACGAATAAATAAGGGCTCATATACATAATACACTCAAACTCAATCTAGGGTGCTACTGTCCCTATCTATACTGAGTACTCATCAAAGCCTAGGAATATACTAAATCTAAGCTCTGATACCACGTGTAATGACCCGCAAATCCGTACCCTTGGAATCGACAATAAACCATACATGTCCGACCCAAAAAGCACAGACTGGCGGAAATTCATGAGAAAGAAAAGAGGAGAGAAGAAGAGAAGAGAAGAAAGAGAGAAGACAAAACAAAATAGAACAATATAGAATCTCACATCGCAGCGCAAAAGATATAGTATCATACCAATGATCTTTATAAAACAAAAATTGTATATACATACATCAATCAGAGTTCAACAATAAATCATTAGTTAACAGCTTGAACAGTTATAATAACCTGTCCTCACAAATGCTGAATATATAAACAACAACAATGAACAAAGCGGATAATAAACAGATACATGTATACGAAAATGAAGATCTCCAGCTCTCAGGCTCCAAAAGCACCAAATCTGAACCTGTAAATATACTCGGTCTGGCCTAAGCATTAAAGGAAGAACGCCCGGACCAGTCTGATAAACCAGCATGAGAAACATACTCAACCGAGTTAATCTTTTATTAATTAAGCAATCAATAGGTCCTTTAATTAATCTTTTGTTAATTAAATTTCTTTTCAAATATTCACTTCAAATTATCTTGAAAAAGATATATTCTCAAAACCCTTTCAACATTTCTATTTTGGAAAACATTTCCATATACTTATATCAACATTATAAGCATATTCACATTCTCTTTAGGAAAGCTTAATATTTTCCAACACACGCTTTATTGGGTCAAAACGAATGTGGCGTAAAACATCGTTATGACAACCAAAAATCATTAGTATAGGGATTCAATAATTAGATAGATATATAAATCTTATGTACTATACACAACATCTCCTTTTGAAAAGCATTTACTATAACAACAGTGCTATAGTCCATGCTTTCCTTGTTTCTCGAAATCGTCTATTTCAATAATGAATGTTGAAATCTATGTATTCGATGCTCACATCTTTTAAAACATCTTTAAACCATTTAACTCCATTTAAAAGATCACTTTTCAAAACATTTATTTAATTTAAAGGATTATAAACTGTCCAAAATCGTGAGTACAATTCGTTTACCAAATTCGATGCTTCTACATATTTAATTTAAAGGATAATTCATTATCCAAAACTGTGAATGAAATTCCTTTAAAAACTTTCGTATTTAACTTATCAAATTAGATTGATTTTAGATTTATAAAACAATGTTTATAAATTCCATTTATATTTTTTGAAAACTTCCACTTATAAAATCCATTTATTACCAATTCCATTTATATCCCAATTATATGCCAAAATCCAATTATAAATTAATTTACTTATAAATCTCTTATTTACAAATTCATTCTTTTTATAATTTTATAAATTATAAATCTTATTCACTTATAAGATTCATTTATAACTGAATTTTAACACTTATAAACTCCTTTATAATTCAATGACTTTTATTTATAAAATATCAATTTTATAAATCTTATACATATATATAAACCATTAATAATAAGTCAAAAATCTCAATTTAAACTATTTTACAAAATAGTTAACTCCATATTTCAAAATTCACATTTTGATTACATTTAAATAAACTTTTTATTCTTTTAATAATTTACAAATCATTATCAAAACTTATATAACTTCAAAAGCTATTTAAACACCCTTTTTAAATTGAAATCATCACTTTAATATTTTTAAAATTCCAAAAAATGGCCCAATGCTGCAACAACACTAAATAAGGTGATTCACATCAACCATGGCATCCAAATATCTATATCACATGATAACAACATATCTCTACTACTAATAAAGAAAATTCATCGAACTAATATACTAGATGTCTTTTTGAAATTCCAAAAATGTCCTTGCTCGTGTGCAAAGCATGGGCCCATACTAGTAGATAAATAAAATCAATACTGGTGAGGAATCCAATTGGATCCCTCCAACCTATTACCTGCAACAAATATACATATGGGAAAATGTATACAGTTGTAACGACCCGGTATTTTCAACCATTCGCATCCGCACATGTTGGACTTGAATTGCTCAAAATACCACGTTGTAAATAAAATTTGGCAAATCCCAGAATATACTGTAAATAGATAATCATAAACCATAGGCACAGAGTAAATAATAATGCAGCGGAATTAAAAGAGATAGTAGTTCATGAAGCTACTATATAAAATATAAGATACATCAGAGTTAAACAAGGTACAACAGAAGAATAAAAGGATACATCAAGTACAAATCAGGATACAACACTAGAATAACTGGATACTGAAAGTAAAATAGATGGCTAGATCTTCAAGCAAAGCTCCAACTTCGAAGGTGAGTCTTGAATGCTGAATCACTGAGTCTGACTCGAGCGTAAAGCAAAACACAAAACACTCGAGTCAGGACATAAATACTTATGAACTTTAAATCAACTCAAGTGAACAGTAACAAAATGCATCAGTAACTTAAAGGATGCTTAGGACCGTCCACCCTTTAAGGACCCGTTAAACTATTTACTGTGTAGTAATGTTGCGCTATTATAATAATGTCTACAGTAAAATAAACTTACTTTAAAATAGCGTTGAAGGGTTATCCATATAGCCTCCAACACGTAATAGTCCTAGTAGTCCATCCAGTATCAGCATACCTCTAGATCAGGAGGCTAGCCTAAATACTCCATGGGCTACGGGAGAAAAAAAAACTCGTAGTAAGGCTCGATATGGTAGATGACACGGCACAACTAGGCCATGCTAGGGTAGATATACCAATTACGCTTCCGGGCTGGTGGTAACGCATAGCAGCCACTACCGCTCACCTCGGAACACACTTCCAAATCAAAATCGGAGGATGGCCATCAAATCAACCATAAGATAAGAGTATAGTATCGAAGGAATGTGTCCGATCGGAGGAATGACCACACTTGGCCAGTCGATCGCTCCTATTTTAGCCTCCTTATGCCAGTCGGGACCATGTTCATACCTCAATAGGATCACCGCCACCATCCTACTACATTCTGGAATCTCCACCGCGTACACGATTGTTAAAGTGGTTTTCGAAGTTGGCAGAGAGTATGATAACTTCCGATCCCAGTCTTTTTAACAACCAATCGTTATTACAACGCCGTGGTCATTTCAAAATAGTTTATACTTCAAAAATCAAATCATTTCATTTCAAACTATATTCCTTCAAAATAGTTTATACTTCGAAACCAAAACTATTTTATTTCAAAACTATATCCAAATCAATACTATATCATTTCCATTTCAGACATATTTTTACTTTCAAAAATCATAATACTTTCAAAGTTATAACTCTTTCAAAACCAAAATACTTGAAATCATTACACTTTGAAAATCATAACATTTCGAAATAATACATTTGAAATCATTAAACATTCCTATAATTTTTTACATTTTACAAATTTCCAATTAAATTCAATTCAAACTATCAGTTTCAACTCAATTCAGTTTCCCAACAAAAATCATTTCAAATCTTATAATTTCAAATATAGATTTGATCCACAAAATAAACTATTCAATTTCTAATATATTTCAAAGCTTTAATATCCCATATTTCAAAACTAAATTTTATAACTTCATATATTCCTTAATTTAATTTACTAATATTTAGTTTTGAAATATTAACTTAATAAACTCAATATCATTTAAATAAACCCAAATTACAAGTAAAATCAATACCCTTTCATACTAGTATAAACTTCAAATATTCATTTATCAAAATCAAATATAATTCCAAATTCCTTTCCAAATCCATTATAAATTCATTATCATTCTTACATTCAAATATTCAATTTTAAATATCATTTTAAAATCATAGATATCATTTAAATACCATTTCAGAAAACATTTCAAAACTTCATTCAAAATTTTATTTATCTCATTACATTTCATTCCATTTAACACACAATCAAGTAAACCTTATTTAAATTCAAATTCAAATTCAATTTAAATTCCTTAAAATTCAAATTTAAATATTAAAATATATTTAAAACTCCTTAAATTTCACAAACAATCAATTTTCAAAAGTTAAATCATTTAACACTTTAAAATACAACTCAAACAGTGTTAAAAGCTATAACATTTCAAAATATTGTCAAAATACAACAACGACAGCATTTATAAAGTGCTATGCACTACTGCAAAACAGGCCATTTACATCGGTTGTTTACTCCCCTTCTGCATCAGTTCAACAACCGATGCATATGCAACCGATGCAACAGACTTAACACTTTTGCACCATTTCTGAAACCGATGCAAAAAGATCCTTTTTGCATCGGTTGTTACTAACAACTGATGCAAAATATCATGGTTGGTTGCTTGAACATAGCCCCCATGTTGCATCGGTTGTAATGAAACCGATGCAACAAAGGAACTTGTTGCATCGGTTGTTGTTGAAAACCGATGCAAACTAATCCCTCTATTGCATCGGTTTTTTATAACAACCGATGCAAACTAATCCCTCAGAAACCATTATTACAGTACTCAAATAGACTATATATATATTATCGACAATCTTTATATATCTATATATAAAAGAAAAAACATATACAAAAAATAAAAAAAAGATTATTTCATTATCATTTACAAATTCTGCTTTGGTTTACAAATTTCACAACAGACATATCTGCTTACTGCTATACTGCCCTCCCCTTCTCCATTCATCTACAGTACCACAAACTGTTCGTTGTGCAACTGTGCTGTTGTAACAACCCTGTATTTTGTAATTATTTTATTGTATATTTTAATTATTTTTAATGTAAGATTTTGATTTAAAAAAAACTTATTTTACTTATTTGAAATGATTAAATTTATTATTTAAAGATAATCTTGATTTTTATATGAGTTATAATTCCAAACTTGTGTAAGTTGAATATTTGCCTGAAATGCTAATTTTGGTCAAAACAGTCAAACTGTGACTTTAAAATTTTAATTTTTTTTCTTTTATTATGAGAGTACATAAAATTCTAAGAACACCACTTTTCATTTCGTTGAAATCGGATGTAAATTGTGAAAGTTATACCCTTTACAATGTTGTGCGTATATAGGGTTATTTAACAATGACTATTTTAAATTGAATAAATTACTTCTTCTTTGTTATATATTATTTTAATATGTAATAATATGTTTTATTATGTATATTTTGACTTTTAAATATTTTTAAATGATAATAGAATTTTTTCAAAATTTACTGTATTTATTTCCTATTTTTAAAGGCTGTTTTATAATTTTCTGCTATTTTCTTCATATAAATTTTACTTAATTAATTAATTTTTTTTTTATTTTGTGAATTCATTTTATTTTATTTGTTATAAATATTTTTAAAAGTCCATGAAGATTTTCTAAAGTTCATTTGAAATTATTTCTAATTTTTAAAGCCTAGTCTGCAATTTTAAGCCATTTTCTTAATTTAATTATATATAATTAAAATTTATTGATTTATTTTATACATTCACTTTTATAGCTGTGTTTTACTTTATTTTATTCATTTTACATGTATTTAAATTTAAGAAATTTTTTCCAAAGTGTATTGAAGTTCTTTCTAATTCCTAAGTCTAGTTTTTATTTTTCTGTGCCATTTTTCTTATTTTAATCATATCTAATTAATAATTAATTATTAATATTTTGTTTATATGTTATATTTTCGAATTCTAACAGATATTTATAAGTTTTTTCGGTTATTTAAGATGTATATGAATATATATAGGAAGTTTAAAAAGTTTGAAAGCAATGAAACGTAAAACCGTTTTAACGTTTCTTCTTCCGTTTCTTTTCCAATTAATAGATTTAATTTCCTTTGACCGTCCTTTCTTTTTTGTAGCTGTGCATTTCTTACCTCATTTTCAAGTGAAAACATTCCTCTCCACTTCATTTTTCACGGCTAGAAAGGTTTGGTAATGGCTCCTCTTTTCCTCTTCTTTTTGCTCTTCTTTTTCCATTGTTTTCTTATATTTTGCCTTGTTTTCTCATGTGTATTGCTTGGCCTCTCCTCCATAGCCACGGACACCACCTCCTACACCTCTTCCCTGCCATCATCACCAGCTACCCCTCTGGTCTTGACCAAGGCCGAGCCCACCATGGTGCCAAAACTCCAAAAAAATGCAACAATGCCCTTGAACAATGCTAGTTTGACCACCTTTGCCTCATCTCCTTCAACCACCACCTTAACCACCACCATAGCCACCTCCACCACCTCTGACCTGACCTCCACCCTCTACCACATCATCCAACACCCTCTGGATATCAGACCATGTCCAAGTCGTGCCCATCCATTGAAGCTAGCACCACAAAACTTCCACAAAACTCCTTAAAACATTGCCTAGACCACACATGTCATCACCTACCCTCCATATCTTGCTTTGGCCACCCCTTAGCCGCCACCACCAGCCACTCCACCATCTTTGGCCGCCGCTCTAGCTACTGTCCAGACCTGTACAAGCATGGCCAAGCCACCACATGCCCATGGCCGAGCCAAGAATGTCACAAAAACTCAACTTATTTAACCTTGACCCTATATATGCTTTATGTTGCACCACTACACCTTCATCTCCACTTGTTGCCTTGCCTATATGATGTTAAACCTGACCTATATGATGTCATACCTGAGCCAAAGCATCATCATAGCCAAGCATAAGTGTCCCTTAGGCCAAGCATTGAAGTGGTTGAAGAAAGGTCCAATCTATCTTGTTCATTTTCTTTGTAAATTACGGGTTGAAATGATATATTACCTGTATCACTTTACCTAGCGTAGAAAATTATATACAGGCCCGTAGTTAAAATACGTTTTTCTAAAATTTTTAAATATTTTAGAAATTTAATTATTATAATATTTTGATTTTTAATTTAATAAAAAAAGATTTTTGGAAAATATTATTGATTTTCTGAATAATTGCAAGTGACATGAATTAATGAAAAAGTTAGAAATTTTGAACGTAAGTTATTTTGGAAATTTTGTTTTAATTTTAATTGGAAATTTAATTGAATATGAAATTATGATAAATTTATGATAATTTGAATTGAAATGAATTTAAAGTGATTTTTATATCATATTAATGATTTTTAATAAAATTGAAATGTGAAATGAATGCATATCGTAAGTTGAAATTTTGAAATATAACTAAAATTGGAAATTTATGAAATTGACGTAAAAGTGAACTTTTAGTTAATAAAATAAAAATAAAACTAAGTTATATTTGAGAATTTGAACTTAAGTGTTAAGTTGAAATTTAATGTAATGGATTTTAAAATTGAACATTGCATTTTAATAAGTGGATTATTATTAAATCTTGATTTTTGAATGGAAATTTAACTTTATAAAATCATGAACTTGAGAAAAATTAAATGATGTTTATAAAAAAAAGTATGATTTTGTAAGTTAAAAATGTTTTAAATAAAATATAATCGGTTGAGAAATTTTATTGAATATTTGAAGTTAATTGACCGCATTTTTGAAATCCTTTTAATTACAATGTAAATGATATTATAGCATTTGTGAATACTGTAGTTGATGATAATGAATTAAAAAGCTATTGAATTAAAAGCTATTATAGCAATTTTTGTAAGTGCTATAATTTTTGAATTTAACTAAGTTTACTTGAAATTTAAGTAAACCCTATTACAACATTTTAAAATGTTGTCCTTTGTTAAATTGAATTGTTTTGAATGTAACTTTCCGTAGAAGTTTTCTAAATTATGCGAAAAGTGAATTTTCACGGTTTTGATAAACTTAAGTGAATAAATAAACTTTGGAAGTTGAAATTTTTGGAAATTTAATAATTTAATTATTAAACATAATAACTTCATTGAAATGATAAAAAAGAATTTTTGGAATATAAACTGTTTTGAAATATGAATTGAAATGGTATTTTAGATTGAATAAAATGAATAATGATTTGAAATGAATGAAGTTTGAAAAGATACGATATTTTGATATATTAAAATGATTTGAAACGAAATTTTGAAAGGATATGATATTTTGATATATTAAGATGATTTGAAACGAAGTTTTGAAAGATATGATATTTTTGATATTAAATGATTTGAAAACGGAGTTTGAAAGATAGGACATTTTGATATTAACATGATTTAAAAAGAAGTTCTGAAAGATATGATATTTTGGAACTGAAACTTTGAAAGGTTATGATATTTTGATATATTAAAATGATTTGAAAGGTAGTGTTGAAAGGATATGAAAATTTAATATATTGAAATGGTTAGAAATGACTTGATATTTATTTTGATAAATATTTGAATTGAAAGATATTTTACGATGATATATTGAAATGGTTTTGGAAATGATTTAATCTTTATTTTGATAAAGATTTGGATTGAAAAGGATATTTTATTTTGAAGTATGAAATATTTTTTTAAAGTTATAACTACGGGTTATAATAACGATTGGTTGTTAAAGAGACCGGGATCGGATATTGTCTTATAGCCGGCCAATACCGAAAACCACTTTAACAACTGTGTACGCGGTGGAGATTCCAGAATGAAGTAGGATGGTGGCGACGTTCTCGAGGTATATTACGTGGACCCAACTCCCGTGAGTTGGCATATATGACTAAAACAAAAGCTATACCGGGCTACACAAAGGGTCGCACCCTTTCATCGAGCATGCTCCATCGGAAACCATTCTATTACTGTTGTGATTCGATTCGGTGGCGCCACTTTGATTCGAGGGTATTGTTCGAGGTGGGCGGAAGCTGCTGGCTTGCCGTCACCACCGGTCCGGGAGTGCAAACGGTGTATCCACCCTAGCATTGCCTCGCGTGCCGTGTCATATCCTTATATCGAGCCCACTACGATTTTGGTTTTAAAGATCCGACCGCGTTAAGGTTCACCATCCCCTTAACGCTATTTTCTATATGATTATACTTTACTGATTAGACACTACCGTATATAGCGTATATTACTACATAGTAAATAGTTTAACGGATCCTTAGAGGATGGGCGGTCCCAAGCATCCTTTAAGTTACTGATGCATTTTGTTACTGTTCACTTGAGTTGATTTACAGTTTATAAGTATTTATGTCCATGACTCGAGGGTTTTGTATTTTGCTTTACGCTCGGGTCAGATTGATTGAGTTAGCATTCAAGATTCACCTTCGGCGTTGGAGCTTTCCTTAAAGATCCAGCCATCTATTTTGTTTCAGTATCCAGTGGTTCAGTGATGTACCTGATGTATCCTGTTACTCTTCTGTTGTATCTTATTTAACTCTGATGTATCTCATATTTATATAGTAGCTTCATGAACTACTATCTCTTTTTCTTCCGCTGCATTTTATATACTCTGTGTCTGTGATCTGTGATTTTTATTTACTGTATATTCTGAGGTTTGCCAAAAAAAAATTTACAACGCAGTATTTTGAGCAATTCAATCCCGGCATGAGTGTCTACCTATGCACTTATAATGGATGCGAATGGTTGAAAATACCTGGTCGTTACAGTTGGTATCAGAGCTTTGGTAGCTCTAGGCAAAACTCAGCATATGGAGTAGATGTAATTATAGAATCACTTTCATTCGAGTTGAATCTTTTTCTTTTGACTCGATTCCTTTGAATTTTGGAACGTTCCCTACAGTTCCAAAATCCATTCGTATCCCTCACTATTCATCTTCTTTTGACTCTGGAGCATTCCATAACTCCGCTTCGAATGATCTTTCTAGTGAGTCGGTGGTTACGCCAATTTCAAATTGAATTGAAGAAAGGGGAAAACTCCTTTACAATTAGCATCGATTCACCCGAGATTCTTATCTATCCTTGGTTTAGATGCTAAGATCTTTTGTTATTTCAAACTCTAACTCTTGAGATCGAATGTAGATTTACCCTAAAAAAATCAACATTGATCTTATTCTTTAAGTCACGGTTGACCCGGTTAAGGTTGCCCGTGATTTATATAAGCTTATCCATCTTCTTATTCTGTTATTTAATCATGTCATCCTTATTTCCAACTTATTTTTAAATCATAATCTCCTTTGATTTGTGTTAATCAAAAATTTGAATCTCTATCCTTCTTTGAAAATCTATTCATGTATAGTGTATTTGTAAACTAGTATTTAAAATTAAAATGTTTTATATATTGTGTTGTTTGAGTTGTTGATGTTGAGTTGGGTTTCTGATCGATACGTCTGATCAGCGCTATCGATAAGATTTCCAAAACACTTTGACAGAACAAACGGACACAATATATTTTAAAAAAAAATTGGTTAATGAAATAAATTTTGATATATAAGTAAATTTATGGAACTTAATGAAATGATTTAAATTGATAATTTGAAATGATAATACTTGATTTATCATTTATTGTTCTACAAATAGATCTGTAAATATTTGTTTATAAATTTATTTGGGAACTGAAATGTATTTAAAACAAGAATTTGAGGATTTAAATCCCGATTATTTCGAACTTTGGTTTAAAGTTTTAAAAGGTTATATTATTTAAAGTATTTTGAATAGAATTTGTTTTCAAAGAATTTTTAAAGGTTTAAAATTAGTGCTTTTCTCTTTGTCGCTGGAAAATAACTTCGGTGATGATCGCGACATCATCGACGTTCATTTTCGAGTTTTGAAGTTAAGAGACTGTTATGTAGTCTTGCTACAGCTTTGTTTTGGGAAATTAAATTGATTTGAATTTCTAAAATATGACTTGATTTATAATATATATATATATATATAGATATATGATTGAAATTTGATTTGACATATTATATATGTATATATATTATTACTTATCTCTAAATGGTTTGAAGAAATCGGAAATTTAATTCTTAAATTTTATTTTTAAGAATAATTCTAAAAAAAAAATCAATCTATCAAAATTTTGGATGAATATCAAGCATGAAATGATTGAATTGGAAATTTTATTTGTATAATACAATTGCATTCAAATATAACTTACCAAAATTTCAGAAGTTAAAAATGTAATTGGATAATATACAATATAAAAAAGATGTATAAATAAAATTTGAGTGGTTATAATAAATGCTATACACTTAAATTTTAAGTTATAAAACGATTAACAGAGTTAAAGAATAATAAAGGGTAATTGAATAACTTACAATAAAACAATGTTAGAAGAACTAAGAATAAAATAAAACAGTTATAATAAGTGTAAGTATATTTAACATCAGTGATGAATATATTGAGAGGAATAAATTTAAGTTTAATTAGGAATAAAGAAGAATTAAATTTATTAAGTACAATGTGAGTGTAATAAATGATTATTTTTCCAAACCCATGGTTTTAAAAATGGTTAATTTTAGATGATTGGATAATAAGATAATGAAATTTGAGATAGTTAAGATTTATTTAACTTGTGTTAAGGTTTATTCTCTGTTTAAGTTGAAATTTCCATGCTTTCAAATTCATTTCCTTATTTTGTTTTTCAAACTATCTTTTGGTTGTCCTTATCATCCTTATCTTGCTATAGACTGGTATAGGCATCTTTCTATAATCTTTGATAATCTTTGGTACTCATTTGAATCTATTTTGCGTGCTTGAGTTCTTGATTTTGGAGAATCTTGGAAAGATCACCTCCACCTTGTAAACTTACCTATAACAACAGTTATCAGGTATAACTTCAATCCTCTTATCATCTTATCTTAATCCTATTTCACTCTATCTTTTCTGTGCCCTTCCATACCTCATTCCTTTTCGGGGACGAAAAGTTTTGAGTGGGGGAGAGTGTAACAACCCTGTATTTTGTAATTATTTTATTGTATATTTTAATTATTTTTAATGTAAGATTTTGATTTTTAAAAAAAACTTATTTTACTTATTTGAAATGATTAAATTTATTATTTAAATATAATCTTGATTTTTATATGAGTTATAATTCCAAACTTGTGTAAGTTGAATATTTGCCTGAAATGCTAATTTTGTCAAAACAGTCAAATTGTGACTTTTAACTTAAAATTTTAATTTTTTCTTTTATTATGAGAGTACATAAAATTCTAAGAACACCACTTTTCGTTTCGTTGAAATCGGATGTAAATTGTGAAAGTTATACCCTTTACAATATTGTGCGTATATAGGGTTATTTAACAATGACTATTTTAAATTGAATAAATTACTTATTCTTTGTTATATTTTATTTTAATATGTAATAATATGTTTTATTATGTATTTTGACTTTTAAATATTTTTAAATGATAATAGAATTTTTCCAAAATTTACTGTATTTATTTCCTATTTTTAAAGGCTGTTTTATAATTTTCTGCTATTTTCTTCATATAAATTTTACTTAATTAATTAATTTTTTTTATTTTGTGAATGCATTTTATTTTACTTGTTATAAATATTTTTACAAGTCCATGAAGATTTTCTAAAGTTCATTTGAAATTATTTCTAATTTTTAAAGCCTAGTCTGCAATTTTAAGCCATTTTCTTAATTTAATTATATATAATTAAAATTTATTGATTTATTTTATACATTCACTTTTATTTCTGTGTTTTACTTTATTTTATTCATTTTACATGTATTTAAATTTAAGAAATTTTTTCCAAAGTGTATTGAAGTTATTTCTAATTCCTAAGTCTAGTTTTCATTTTTCTGTGCCATTTTTCTTATTTTAATCATATCTAATTAATAATTAATTATTAATATTTTGTTTATCTGTTATATTTTCGAATTCTAACTGAAATTTATAAGTGTTTTCAGTTATTTAAGATGTATATGAATATATATAGGAAGTTTAAAAGGTTTGAAAGCAAAGAAACGTAAAACCGTTTTAACGTTTCTTCTTCCGTTTCTTTTCCAATTAATAGATTTAATTTCCTTTGACCGTCCTTTCTTTTTTGTAGCTGTGCATTTCTTACCTCATTTTCATGTGAAAACATTTCTCTCCACTTCATTTTTCACGGCTAGAAAGGTTTGGTAATGGCTCCTCTTTTCCTCTTCTTTTTGCTCTTCGTTTTCCATTGTTTTCTTATATTTTGCCTTGTTTTCTCATGTGTATTGCTTGGCCTCTCCTCCATAGCCACGGCCACCACCTCCTACACCTCTTCCCTGCCATCATCACCAGCTACCCCTCTGGTCTTGACCAAGGCCGAGCCCACCATGGTGCCAAAACTCCAAAAAAATGCAACAATGCCCTTGAACAATGCTAGTTTGACCACCTTTGCCTCATCTCCTTCAACCACCACCTTAACCACCACCATAGCCACCTCCACCACCTCTGACCTGACCTCCACCCTCTGCCACATCACCCAACACCCTCTGGAAATCAGACCATGTCCAAGCCGTGCCCATCCATTGAAGCTAGCACCACAAAACTTCCACAAAACTCCTTAAAACATTGCCTAGACCACACATATCATCACCTACCCTCCATATCTTGCTTTGGCCACCCCTTAGCCACCACCACCAGCCACTCCACCATCTTTGGCCGCCGCTCTAGCTACTGTCCAGACCTGTACAAGCATGGCCAAGCCACCACATGCCCATGGCCGAGCCAAGAATGTCACAAAAACTCAACTTATTTAACCTTGACCCTATATATGCTTTATGTTGCACCACTACACCTTCATCTCCACTTGTTGCCTTGCCTATATGATGTTAAACCTGACCTATATGATGTCATACCTGAGCCAAAGCATCATCATAGCCAAGCATAAGTGTCCCTTAGGCCAAGCATTGAAGTGGTTGAAGAAAGGTCCAATCTATCTTGTTCATTTTGCTTTGTATTTCAAAATTGTTTCAATGTTATTTTATGTTGAATGTTTATATATTGTCTTGTTTGTTTTGTTTTGGGTTGTTGATACAAAATCATATCTTGGCTATCTTTCAACTCAAATCAAAAGTCGTGCAATTGTTCTTGTCGTGCCTTTGGAGTCGTGCTTGTATGTTGTTTTGGTCTCTAGCTTTGAAAAAAGTGAGTCTTTCTCACTCTGACATTTATACTTATGAAAAGTGAATTGATGACAAGTGTTTAGTAATAAAAATGTTTATGCAAGTAAATGATGATCATATGATATGCTATGCCATGTTATTACCATATTATTACCATGTTAAAACTGTTAATTTTCACCTGTCTGATATATGACTGTATATTGTGATATTGACATTGTTTATATTATTCGTGCATATGATCACACTGCAAGTTCCCTGTTAGAAAAAAAATGTTATGGGCTGAAATGATAGGCCTGAATGGTTTTAAATTTTTCATTTTGACTTGGGATTGCGGGTTTGAAATGATAAAACCCGGATTTTCTTTGTAAATTACGGGTTGAAATGATATATTACCTGTATCACTTTACCTAGCGTAGAAAATTATATACAGGCCCGTAGTTAAAATATGTTTTTCTAAAAATTTTAAAAATTTTAGAAATTTAATTATTACAATATTTTGATTTTTAATTTAATAAAAAAAATTGTAAAATATTATTGATTTTCTGAATAATTGTAAGTGACATGAATTAATGAAAAAGTTAGAAATTTTGAACGTAAGTTATTTTGGAAATTTTGATTTAATTTTAATTGGAAATTTAATTGAATATGAAATTATGATAGATTTATGATAATTTGAATCGAAATGAATTTAAAGTGATTTTTATATCATATTAATGATTTTTAATAAAGTTGAAATGTGAAATGAATGCATATCGTAAGTTGAAATTTTGAAATATAACTAAAATTGGAAATTTATGAAATTGACATAAAAGTGAACTTTTAGTTAAGAAAATAAAAATAAAACTAAGTTATATTTGAGAATTTGAACTTAAGTGTTAAGTTGAAATTTAATGTAATGGATTTTAAAATTGAACATTGCATTTTAATAGGTGGATTATTATTAAATCTTGATTTTTGAATGGAAATTTAACTTTATAAAATCATGAACTTGAGAAAAAATAAATGATGTTTATAAAAAAAAATGTATGATTTTGTAAGTTAAAAATGTTTTAAATAAAATATAATTGGTTGAGAAATTTTATTGAATATTTGAAGTTAATTGACCGCATTTTTGAAATCCTTTTAATTACAATGTAAATGATATTACAGCGTTTGTGAATACTGTAGTTGATGATAATGAATTAAAAAGCTATTGAATTAAAAGCTATTATAGCAATTTTTGTAAGTGCTATAATTTTTGAATTTAACTAAGTTTACTTGAAATTTAAGTAAACCCTATTACAACATTTTAAAATGTTGTCTTTTGTTAAATTGAACTGTTTTGAATGTAACTTTCCGTAGAAGTTTTCTAAATGATGCGAAAAGTGAATTTTCACGGTTTTGATAAACTTAAGTGAATAAATAAACTTTGGAAGTTGAAATTTTTGGAAATTTAATAATTTAATTAGTAAACATAATAACTTCATTGAAATGATAAAAAAGAATTTTTGGAATATAAACTGTTTTGAAATATGAATTGAAATGGTATTTTAGATTGAATAAAATGAATAATGATTTGAAATGAATGAAGTTTGAAAAGATACGATATTTTGATATATTAAAATGATTTGAAACGAAGTTTTGAAGGATATGATATTTTGATATATTAAGATGATTTGAAACGAAGTTTTGAAAGATATGATATTTTTGATATTAAATGATTTGAAAACGGAGTTTGAAAAATAGGACATTTTGATATTAACATGATTTAAAAAGAAGTTCTGAAAGATATGATATTTTGGAACTGAAACTTTGAAAGGTTATGATATTTTGATATATTAAAATGATTTGAAAGGTAGTGTTGAAAGGATATGAAAATTTAATATATTGAAATGGTTAGAAATGACTTGATATTTATTTTGATAAATATTTGAATTGAAAGATATTTTACGATGATATATTGAAATGGTTTTGGAAATGATTTAATCTTTATTTTGATAAAGATTTGGATTGAAAAGGATATTTTATTTTGAAGTATGAAATATTGTTTTAAAGTTATAACTACGGGTTATAATAACGATTGGTTGTTAAAGAAACCGGGATCGGATATTGTCTTATAGCCGGCCAATACCGAAAACCACTTTAACAACTGTGTACGCGGTGGAGATTCCAGAATGAAGTAGGATGGTGGCGACGTTCTCGAGGTATATTACGTGGGCCCAACTCCCGTGAGTTGGCATATATGACTAAAACATGAGCTATACCGGGCTACATAAAGGGTCGCACCCTTTCATCGAGCATGCTCCATCGGAAACCATTCTATTACTGTTGTGATTCGATTCGGTGGCGCCACTTTGATTCGGGGGTATTGTTCGAGGTGGGCGGAAGCTGCTGGCTTGCCGTCACCACCGGTCGGGGAGTGCAAACGGTGTATCCACCCTGGCATTGCCTCGCGTGCCGTGTCATATCCTTATATCGAGCCCACTACGATTTTGGTTTTAAAGATCCGACCGCGTTAAGGTTCACCATCCCCTTAACGCTATTTTCTATATGATTATACTTTACTGATTAGACACTACCGTATATAGCGTATATTACTACATAGTAAATAGTTCAACGGATCCTTAGAGGATGGGCGGTCCCAAGCATCCTTTAAGTTACTGATGCATTTTGTTACTGTTCACTTGAGTTGATTTACAGTTTATAAGTATTTATGTCCATGACTCGAGGGTTTTGTATTTTGCTTTACGCTTGGGTCAGATTGATTGAGTTAGCATTCAAGATTCACCTTCGGCGTTGGAGCTTTCCTTGAAGATCCAGCCATCTATTTTGTTTCAGTATCCAGTGGTTCAGTGATGTATCTGATTTGTACCTGATGTATCCTGTTACTCTTCTGTTGTATCTTATTTAACTCTGATGTATCTCATATTTATATAGTAGCTTCATGAACTACTATCTCTTTTTCTTCCGCCGCATTTTTATATACTCTGTGATCTGTGATTTTTATTTACTGTATATTCTGAGGTTTGCCAAAAAAATTTTTACAACGCAGTATTTTGAGCAATTAAATCCCGGCATGAGTATCTACCTATGCACTTATAATGGATGCGAATGGTTAAAAATACCTGGTTGTTACAGCTGTGCAACTTACATCTCTGCATACAACTTCCACTTACATATCCAACCGACTCTCTTCATACTATACAATACTTCACACATACTTCACCACTTCACAACCTAACTGCTTACCAATTACCATCCACTTTCACCATATACCATACAGCTCATTGCTGCAACCATCTACTGTCATCACCACACTACAGCCATCTCATCTGCTACATCACACTGCACTACCTCGACTGCATCTTCATCCGTTACTAACCACAAACTCAACCCATCGTCCTGCCTATCACCTCCCTATTCCTCCCTGTTCCATACCATATACACTATCCCTCCATGTTCCTCCCTGCTACATATCAAACAACCTTGTTTCATCATTCACAACTTCAAAACCACTGACCACTTCACTCCCTCATTTCTGCCACCAAACATCCGTACTGTCAGCCACCCCATCGACCACATTCATCTGCGTATAACAATGCACATACACACAACTACATTCACATTTCTTCATAATCAAACTACCATCAATCCATACTTCTTCAACCACAGCCTTCTTCCCCATTGTCTTTTCGAAAACTGCCGCAGCAACTCCATATAGCCCTCTGCCTGTTGTTACAACACTGACCATCTCCACTTACAACTGACATAACTACTTCTTAATTGCTTACTGTCTAACTGACCACATTCACATACCCACACTAACTATGCATTTCAACCACAAAACTTGCATTTGCCTAATCTCCATCACCACTAGCTACTCTGTCACACTTCAACTACACCGACATCAACCAACGCAATTCCATTTCTTCACAACAACAGGAACTGTTATACTTCCTCCAAATACCCCCTTGCTTCATACCACAAACATCATAACTCCACTACCACCCCCGTCCACTTGTCCCTGACACACTGCCTGAAACAACACAAACACTCCTACCACCCAAACTTCTAACTGCCCACAGCAGTTCAACCTCCTTCATCACCATCTCCCAAGTCACTCAAAAAATCTCCACCACAAAATCAATCCAAACTCTTTATTCAACACCGCCACTGCCATACCTCTGCCTCCTCATCCACTGTCCTACCACTTGCTTCAACCAGACATCCATTCAATCAGCTCCCTTCTTATTGCCTTACGTACATCTACCCACTGCCCAATAGCTACTATCCATCATCAAATACACATGCACATTCTGCCATATCACCTTGTTTATATCCACTGACGTCTCTGCTGTGCAAAAATACCACATTCACCCATACTACACTGACCTAACCACTACCGCAGCCTTCGCCTCAACCCTCACAGCACGATAATCTTCCCACCAGCCACCTATCACCACTCAAGCAACCATTATACCCATTGTTCCACTACAAGCCTGAACACAACCCTTCAACCTATCCCGTGCACCATTCCATCAGTGCATATCCACATCCCCTAGCATTCATCAATATCAAACCTGCCACCCATACCAATACCTTGTTATTATAAAAAAGACATAAACGGAAAAATGAACCAATACCTTGTTATTTGCAGCTGCGTGCTCAGCTACAAGCAAAATAGATTCTAGAGATACTGTGAGGAAAAATCATGCATAAGAAGTTGCACAGCCTGTAGTTCATCTCTGAGAGTAGAAGATAAAAAACTACCTTTAACAAATCTTTAAAGAGCCCATTGTTTCAGCTTGATTTTCATGAGTTTGAGTTTGGATTGAAGAATAAGCATTGGGTTCCCATAAACTGCTATGCTCCATACCTGTTGAATTAAAGGTAAAAATTCTACTTCATTTGTCCAAGTATTAAAAAAATTAAAACAAGAGGGACTTATTTCTTCAACCAATCCCCAAGACAAAATGATAGGGCTGTTATTAGATAAAGAAGAAGGAGGAAAATAGGAGATAAACTGGGGCCAAGAGAAAAAGCAGAAAGATTAAAATATGATCTATCCAATTTGTAGAATATTACCATGAACTGCTCAAAGTTGTTTGCGTACTATTATATCCGATCAAGAGCTGACTTAGTTCATTAATTTGTATCATTAAAAAGAGAACTAATGTTATGGTAGAATTTGAATAAAAAACCATGGTTCAAAATATTATTTTTCTTGAATTAATTGAGCTTTAGAAGCACGAAGACGCGTAAAATAGCAACCGTTACTTACTGGTCATATCAGCAGTTTCTGCAACTAGTTATATTGTTGGCAATATATGAAACTGTTTAAATATACAGACAAGCTTGTGGTATCAACTTCATTGTCGCTTATGCACACTGTTGTTGACTTGATCAACGAGACCAAGTTGGATGATGAAATCAAATCTTGGTTGGCATTCGCTGCCCCAAAGGTGGTCGAAGTCAATGCCCTTGCCAAGGCTTTAGCTGATCAAAAATATGAGGTATATAATCACTGCTAATTATTATCTTATCCCAACGTCTTGCAATTTTGTGAATATTTCTCTCATCGCCTTAAACTTGAATAACTTGCAAGCTTTTTTCCAAGCAAATGCAGCTGCTCAAGCTTCAAGGAAGTCAGAAAGCTCTCGGCAGCGGCAATTTGTTGAGGAACTTTTTCGATCCTTACAGATGAATCTTTCGGCAGCGGCAAGTTTTCACCATATTTTGAAGGCATCAAAAACGACATTATCCAGCTATCTCCTGTCTGAAAATATCTTCTTCAGTGATAAACATAATCCAAAGCAAGCATATTTACTTATCACTGTCTTGTGTTATGCATTATAAATGTATCGTGTTGCTTGCCTGCTTCGTTATTACAGGCGTTGTCATGTCCATTTTCTCTCCTTTTGATTCAGCCTTCTTTGTCATAACTGGAGTTGTCATCTCCATTTTTTGTTGCTTGTATTCTATATACGATGAATGAAAAAATCCGTTAGCTCTTTTTCTATGATTTTTCTTTCAGAAATGTTATTCAGGTGATTATTCATATACCTTACCAAATAGGTATTTAGCCAAAACATTGAATCCTTGAGAACTTCCAACAAAGTCTAATCCTGTTTTTCCAGGCATTGTTGTCTCTGCTACATAGTAAGCCTGTTCAAAAAATTTAATGTCTGCTAAATTTATATCAAATTATGAATGTCAAGGTAATAATCTTACCTCCACTTCTCTGATTTCATATTCATCTACTCAATAACAAAATTTGATGTTGAAGCTATGATGCAATACGTGGTGATGCTCTTAATATAGTAGAAATAAATAAAAATAAAAAATACTAATACATGGAAAGGAAAATAAACATCACCAGAGTACTTGAAAGCACCGATTACGTGAAGTAAAAAGAATGGCGGCTGATAGAAGTTGGAAGCTGAAGAAACTTGGTATTTTAAATCGCGGATTTAAGGAGAAAGAACGAAAGAATAGCCGGAATTAGTCGCTGAAGGACCGGCTTATCAAACTGCTTTGATATCGATTTTTATTTGTTTGAGATGCTCGACCGTGGATTTCTTATTGTAAATTGATTTCGAGTTTGCTTCCATCTTCGCCATTAAAATTTTTAAAAGCTTCGTTTTAATTTTTTCTTCTTTTGTTCGATTTTGAAAATGATAAGAAGGGGAGGCACGATATTATTTTTTTGTAAGGTGGGTTATTGAGGAGGAAGGAGTACATTTGTCTAAAGTAAACTTTGGAGCCAATTTTTCATTATTTCCCACCTAAAATTCATATTGCCATCAACATGTAGTTACATTGGTTGACTTTAAAACCGATGTGACTAAAACTATTTGCATCGGTTGCTGGTGAGAACAGATGCAAATTTGATTTTTTATTACCTATTGCTTTCCACGTACTAATTGCATCGATTATTAAGATAGAACTGAAGCAAATAGTTCTATTTGAATCAGTTTTTACTTCAACCGATGCAAATGAGGCGAAGCAATATGCACCTTTTGTACTAGTGATGGTAGCTTATAATTTCCAAATTAGTTTAGTTTAGGAACAACGAGATTTATAAAATGCCGTAGTAGATATTTAGTTATTACAACATAGTTTAATTCAAAAACAACAGCATTTGAAAATGCTTTCATAAGACTACAACGTTTTGGAAATGCTATTAATAAAATTCCAAATTTTATTTTTACTTTTCAAAAACAATAAAACTTCAATTTTAGCAAATTTTAAACTTATAAATCATATTTTTAGGCTTCTAAACTTTCACCTTTAAATCAATTTAACATATGATTTATCACAGTAAAATTTTAAAATCAAATATGCAATTTAAAAACTCAATTCCTTTGTTAAGTCAAAATTCACTGTTTATTTACTTATTAAATTTAAACAAAAACTTAACATTTTTCTTCAAATATTATTTCAAAACTTTAAATTAAATTTCCATTACTTACTTACACTTTAAAAATATAATTTAAAGTCAAAAATCACATTTACTTCAAATTTACATACATAAATTTACAAATTCAAAACTTAATATTTAGCTTTCTCAAAACCATAAAATATATATTTTTAAATCAAAATTTCATAATTTAAAACTACATATCTGTAGAAAAATCATTTAAAAATATACCATGGGTCTGTATCTAATTTTCTAACCTAGGTCAAGTTATACGGATATACATCATTTCAATCCGCAGTTTAAAAAGAAAAACACGGGTTCTATCATTTCAAACCCGCAATCCCAAATAAATAAAAATAAATAAAATCGCTCAGGCCTATCATTTCAGCCCATAACGATTTTTTTCCTATTCTAAAGTCCGTTCGGGTATGTATCATTTCAACCTACAGTGATTCTATTCTAACAGAGAATTTGCAGGGTGAATATATGCATAACCAATATAAACAATGATACTAACATGTAAATATCGCATTGTAATGTCATATATCAGATGTCGGGTGATAATTAACAAAGTTATCAGGGTAATAACATGAATTAACATATCATACAATCCTCGTTAACTTGCATAACATTTTTAATTACTAAACGCTTGACATCAATTTACCATTTCTAAGTAAAAATGCCAGAGTGAGAAAGACTCACCTTTTCAAGCTGAAGTTAGCCAATCAAAACACACAGAACAAATCCAGAAAGCACGATATGCACGACACAACATGACAATGATTCAAATGAGAGAGAGAGAGAGAGAGATAGAGACAAGATGATCTTGACACAACAACCAAAACAAGACAATGCAATATAACATATGAATACATTTAACACAAAACGATATAGAAGCAAATTGAAATACAAAGCAACAACGAACAAGATAGATTAGACCTTGCTTCAACCACTCCAATTCTTGGCCTTAGGGGACTCTATGCTCGGCCATGATGTATGTAAATCTCAGGTTTGGGTCATAACTCATCACTACAAGTGGAGATGAAGGGTTTGGAGTGCAACAACATGAAGGATACAAAGGACGAGGCAAATAAAAGCGAGTTTAGGCATGACAAGCCTCGACCTTGATCATCATGGGCTCGGCTCATGCTTGTACAGATCTGGACAGTGACTAGAGCTGCAGCTAGAGGGGTTGAATATGTTAGTGGTGGCAGCTAAGGGGGTGGCCAAAGTGATAGATGAAGGTAGGATGCAAACGCAGGTCGTCAAAGGCAATTTTGGTGGAGCTTTGCATTGATTTTGTGGTGATGGCTTCAATTGGATGGCACGACTTGTCATGGTCAGAGGAGAGGGGATGATGGAGGAGCCTATGGAGTGGAGAGCTAGGCCGAGCAAACAAGAGGAAGAGCATGGCAAAAATCAAGGAAAGGAGAAGAGAAAGTGGAGCAAAAGAAGCCATTAGCAATATGTTTTTCTTTTTCTTTTTCTTTGAAGCCGTGATTTTAGGAGATGAGAAACTTTACTTTTCACATGAAATGTGATTGAAGATACACGGCTAGGGCATAGCGAATGGACGGTCAAAGCATGGAATGGAAAGACAAATGAAATGAAGGGTCAAAGTAAATGAAAAGTCATTTGAAGATGAAAGGTTTTTTACTATTGAAATTTCAAATTTCTTTCAATTAAAATAAACCATATATATTTCAGTAAAAAAAATATAAAACTGAACAAAATAAACTGAAAAAAAATAAATATTTTTAGGAAAATATAAAAGTAAACAAAGAAAATAGTTATTAAATTGAAACTAGCCTTTTAAAATATAAACAATGTACACTTAACATTGGAAAATTATAACTACACTTATAAAATGTTTCAAAAATAAAATAAATACATAACATATCATATAACACATATATACACAAAATATGATAAAAAAAATCTTATTTATATAAATTAAAACAAACAATTTTGTTAAATATACAATTTACACACAATATTGGAAAAAGCATAACTTTCACAATATTAATCGGATTTCAACGAAACGAAAAGCAGTATTCTTGAAATTTAATTTATTTTCATAATAAAAGATAACTTCAAAAATTCATATATTTAAATTTTAAATTTAAAAGTCAAAGATTGACCATATTGACCAAAATTCACTTTTCTAGAAAATATTCAATTTATTCATGTTTGAAATTATAATTCACATAAAAATCAAAATTTATATTTAAAAATAAAATAATTTATCCATTTTAATAAATAAAATAAAGTTTTTAAACCAGAAATTTAAATTAAAATAATTTAAATATATAACTGAAATAATCACAAAATATAGGGTTGTTACGCTCTCCCCCACTCAAAACTTTTCATCCCCGAAAAGGAATGAGGTATGGGAAACATAGAAAAAGTTAGAATGAAATAGGATTAAGACAAATGACAAGAAGATTGAAATTATACATGATAACTGTTGTTATAGTTAAGTTTAACAAGGTGGAGATGATCTTCCCAAGATCCTCCAGAATCAAGAACACAAGCACGAAAAAGATCTTCTAGAATCTGATTCACCCTTTCCGTTTGACTGACGGTAAGTGGACGACAAGTAGTGCTCAGATTCAAAAATAAGTACAAAAGATTATAGAAAGGTTTCCAAATAGACTGGTATAAGCAATAGCCTCCCCATTCTGTAGCAAGATAAGGGAAATAAGGACAACTAAAAGATAGTTTGAAAAACAAAATAAGATAATAAATTGAAACCATGAAAATTTCAACTTAATTTGAAAATTAATTTTACTAAGTTGAATTCATTATCCTATCATCAAATTATCTTAAATAAACGATCTCTAAAATCATGGATTTGAGAACAATCATTTTTTATACTCAAAAATGTACTCGATAAGATTAATTCTTCTTTATTCCTAATTAAAATTAAATTTATCCCTCTTAATGTATTTTATCATCTATGCTAAACATATTCATACATATTATAACTGTTTTAAATTATTCATAGATCCTTTAACATCATTTTATATTGTAAATTATTCCATTACCTTTTTTATTTACCTCCGTTAATCCTTTTTATAACTAAAATTTAAGCGCATAACATTTATTATAACCACTCAACTTTTATTTATAAAATCCATTTTATATTGTATATTATCCAATTACATATTCAACTTCTGCATAATTAAGGTAAGTTATATTGGAATGAAATTGTGTATTATACAAATAAAACTTTCCAATTCAATCATTTCAAGCTCGAATATTTATCCAAATCTTGAAATTATACTTAAAAATTATCTTAAGATAAAATTTAGGAATTGAATTTCTGATAAATTCCAAACTATCTAGAGATATATAAATGCACATATACTATATATATATATCCATTCAAATTTAAATCATATATCAGCATATGTTATAAATCCAATCTTATTTTAGAAATTCAAATTAATTAAATTACCTAAAACAAAACTGTAGCAAGACTACAAAACGGTCTCTTCACTTCGAAACTCAAAAATGAATGTCGATGATCCTGCAGTCATCACCGAAGTTATTTTCCAGCGACAATGAGAAGAGCACTAATTTTAAACTTTAAAATTCTTTGGAAACAAATTTCTATTCGAAAATACTTTAAACAATACATCCTTTTAAAACTTTAAATATAAGATTTAAAATCATCGAAAATTAAACTCTCAAATTCTTGTTTTAAATTCATTTTAAATTTACAAACAAATTTATAACCATGTTTATAGTTTAATTATTTATATATGAAACAAGAGATAATGATATATAAAATTAAATATTATTTCTTAACAACCAATTCAATAAATCCAGAAAAATATTTGTAATATAGTTACAAAATTTATCTCATTACTATATTTGAAAAACATATTGTGTCAGTTTGCTCTGTTTAAGTGTTTTGGAAATCTTATTAATAGCGTTGATTAGATGAATTGCTCCGAAACCCAAATCAACATCAACAACCCAAACAACATAGTATATAAAACATTTTAAATATTAGTTTACAAATACACTTCAAGAATGATTTGAAGATAAGTTGGAAACGAAGATGAGATGATTAAATAACAGAATAGGAAGATGGATGAGCTTATATAAATCACGGGCAACCTTAAGCAGGTCAACCGTGACTTAAAGAATAAGATCAATGTAGATTTTCTCTCGTGAATCTTCATTCGATCTCAAGAAAGAGAGTTTGGAATTATAAGAGATACTAGCATCTAACCGAGGATATAAAATCTTTGGTGAATCGATGTTGTTGTAAAGGAGTTTCACCCCTTTACAAATCAATTTGAGTTTGGCGGGACTGCCAACTCAATATAAAGATCATTTGAAGTGGAGTTATGGGATACTCCAGAATCAAAAGAAGATGAATAGTGAGGGACACGAATGGATTTTGGAACCGCAGGGAATGTTCCAAAATTCAAAGGAATCGAGTCAAAGAGGAAGAGATTCAAACTCGAATTTTCAACCATATACATATGGGAAAATGTGTACAGTTGTAACGACCCGATATTTTCAACCATTCGCATCCGCACATGTCGGACTTGAATTGCTCAAAATACCGCGTTGAAAATAAAATTTGGCAAATCCCAGAATATACTGTAAATAGATAATCATAAACCATAGGCATAGAGTAAATAATAATGCAGCGAAATTAAAAGAGATAGTAGTTCATGAAGCTACTATATAAATATAAGATACATCAGAGTTAAACAAGATACAACAGAAGATTAACAAGATACATCAAGTACAAATCAGGATACAACACTGGAATCACTGGATACTTAAGGTAAAATAGATGGCTAAATCTTCAAGCAAAGCTCCAACTCCGAAGGTGAGTCTTGAATGCTGAATCATTGAGTCTGACTCGAGCATAAAGCAAAACACAAAACGCTCGAGTGAGGACATAAATACTTATGAACTGTAAATCAACTCAAGTGAACAGTAACAAAATGCATCAGTAACTTAAAGGATGCTTGGGACCGCCCATCCTTTAAGGATCCGTTAAACTATTTACTACGCAGTAATATTGCGCTATTATAATAATGTCTACGGTAAAATAAACTTACTTTAAAATAGCATTGAAGGGTTACCCATATAGCCCCCAACACGTAATAGTCCCAGTAGTCCATCCAATTATTAGCATACCTCCAGATCGGGAGGCTACCCTAAATACTCCATGGGCTACGGGACAAAAACAAACTCGTAGTAAGGCTCGATATGGTAGGTGACACGGCACAATTAGGCAATGCCAGGGTAGATAGACCAACTATGCTTCTGGGCTGGTGGTAACGCATAGCATCCACTACCGCCCACCTCAGAACACACTCCCATATCAAAATTGGAGGATGGCCATCAACTCAACCATAAGATAAGAGTACAGTATCGAAGGAATGTGTCCGATCGGAGGAATGACCTCACTTGGCCCATCGATCACTCCTATTTTAGCCACCTCATGCCAACTCACGGGAGTTGGGTCCACATTCGTACCTCAATAGGATCGTCGCCACCATCCTACTTCATTTTGGAATCTTCACTGCGTACATGGTTGTTAAAGTGGTTTTCGAAGTTGGCAGAGAGTATGACAACTTCTGATCCCGGTCTCTTTAACAGCCAATCGTTACTATAACGCCGTGGTTAATTCAAAATAGTTTGTACTTCAAAAATCAAATCATTTCATTTCAAACTATATTACTTCAAAATAGTTAACTCTTTCGAAACCAAAATACTTGAAATCATTACACTTTGAAAATCATAACATTTCGAAATCATACATTTGAAATCATGAAACATTCCTTTAATTCTTTACATTTTACAAATTTCCAATTAAATTCAATTCAAACCATCAGTTTCAATTCAATTCAGTTTCCCAACAAAAATCATTTCAAATCTTTTAATTTCAAATATAGATTTGATCCACAAAATAAACTATTCAATTTTTAATATATTACAAAGCTTTAATATCCCACATTTCAAAACTAAATTTTATAACTTCATATATCCCTTAATTCAATTTACTAATATTTAGTTTTGAAATATTCACTTAATAAACTCAATATCATTTAAATAAACCCAAATTACAAGTAAACTCAATATCCTTTCATACTAATATAAACTTCAAATATTCATTTATCAAAACCAAAGATAATTCCAAATTCCTTTCCAAATCCATTATAAATTCATTATCATTCTTACATTCAAATATTCAATTTTAAGTATCATTTTAAAATCATAGATATCATTTAAATATCATTTCAAAACACATTTCAAAATTTCATTCAAAATTTCATTTATTTCATTACATTACATTTCATTCCATTTAACACATAACCAAGTAAACCTTATTTAAATTCAAATTCAAATTTAAATATTAAAATATATTTAAAACACCTTAGATTTCACAAATAATAAATTTTCAAAAGTTAAATCATTTAACACTTTAAAATACAACTCAAACAGTGTTAAAATCTATAACATTTCAAAACATTGTCCAAATACAGCAACGGCAACATTTATAAAGGCTATGTAGCTTATAATTTCCAAGATAGTTTAGTTTAGGAACAATGACATTTATAAAATGTCGTAATAGATATTTAGTTATTACAACATAGTTAAATTCAAAAACAACAACATTTAAAAATGCTGTCATATGACTACAGCATTTGGATATGCTATTAATAAAATTCCAGATTTTATTTTTACTTTTCAAAAACAATAAAAATTCAATTTTAGCAAATTTTAAACTTATAAATCATATTTTTAGGCTTCTAAACTTTCACATTTAAATCAATTTAACATATGATTTATCACAATAAAATTTTAAAATCAAATATTCAATTTAAAAACTCAATTCGTTTGTTAAGTCAAAATTCACTGTTTATCTACTTATTACATTTAAACAAAAACTTACTTACATTTTAAAAATATAATTTAAAGTCAAAAATTAAATTTAATTCAAATTTACATACATAAATTTACAAATTCAAAACTTAATATTTAGCTTTCTAAAAACCATAAAATATATATTTTAAAATCAAAATTTCATAATTTAAAACTACATATGTATAGAAAAATCATTTAAAAATATACCACGAGGACTGTATATAATTTTCTAACCTAGGTCAAGTGATACAGATATATATAATTTCAATCCGTAGTTTAAAAAGAAAACCAAGTTCTATCATTTCAAACCCGCAATCCCAAGTAAATAAAAATAAATAAAAATTGCTCAGCCTATCATTTCAGCCCATAACGGTTTTTTTCCTATTCTAAAGTCCGTTTGGGTATATATCATTTCAAATCATAGTGATTCTATTCTAACAGGGAACTTGCAGTGTGAATATATGCATAAACAATATAAACAATGATACTAACATGTAAATGTCACATTATAATGTCATATATCAGATGTCAGGTGATAGTTAACAAAGTTAACAGGCTAATAACATGAATTAACATATCATATCATCATTAACTTGCATAACATTTTTTATTACTAAACACTTGACATCAATTTACGATTTCATAAGTAAAAATGCCAGAGTGAGAAAGACTCACCTTTTCAAGCTGAAGTTAGCCAATCAAAACACACAGAACAAATCCAGGAAGCACGATCTGGTATGACACAACACGACAATGATTCAAATGAGAGAGAGAGCCAAGATGATCTTGTCACAACAACCAAAACAAGACAATGCAATATAACATATGAATATATTTAACACGAAACGATATAGAAACAAATTGAAATACAAAGAAACAACGAACAAGATAGATTAGACCTTGCTTCAATCACTCCAGTGCTTGGCCTTAGGGGACTCTATGCTCGGCCATGATGTATGTAAATCTTTGGTTTGGGTCATAAATCATGGCTACAAGTGGAGATGAAGGGTTAGGAGTGCAATAACATGAAGGATACATAGGACAAGGCAAAAAAGGGAGTTTGGGCATAACAAGGCTCAACCTTGATCATCATAGGCTCGGCTCATGCTTGTAAAGATCTGGACAGTGGCTGGAGCTATGGCTAGAGGGGTTGAACATGCTAGTGGTGGTGGCTAAGGGGGTGGCCAAAGTGATAGATGAAGGTAGGATGCAAATACATGTCGTCAAAGGCAATTTTGGTGGAGCTTTGCATTGATTTTATGGTGATGGCTTCAATTGGATGGCACGGCTTGTCATGGTCAAAGGAGAGGGTTGATAGCTACTGTAGATGGAGGAGGTGATGGAGGTGCTGATGGAGTGGAGACCTAGGCCGAGCAAACAAGAGGAAGAGCATGGCAAAAATCAAGGATAGAGAAGAGAAAGTGGAGCAAAAGAAGCCATTAGCAATATGTTTTTTTTCTTTTTCTTTGAAGCCGTGATTTTTAGGAGATGAGAAACTTTCCTTTTCACATGAAATGTGATGGAGGATGCATGGTAGGGCATAGGGAATGGACGGTCAAAGCATGGAATGGAAAGACAAATGAAATGAAGGGTCAAAGTAAATGAAAAGTCATATGAAGATGAAAGGTTTTTGACCATTGAAATTTCTATTTTCTTTAAATTAAAATAAATCATATATATTTCAGTAAATAAAATATAAAACTGAATAAAATAAAGTGAAAAAAATAAATAAATATTTTTAGGAAAATATAAAAGTAAATAAAGAAAATAGTTATTAAATTGAAACTAGCCTTTTAAAATATAAACAACGTACACTTAACATTGGAAAATTATAACTACACTTATAAAATGTTTTAAAAATAAAATAAATACATAACATATCATATAACACATATATACATAAGATATGATAAATAAAAATATTATTTATATAAATTAAAATGAATAATTTTGTTAAATAAACAATTTACACACAATATTGGAAAATGCATAACTTTCACAATATTAATCAGATTTCAACGAAACGAAAAGCAGTATTCTAGAAATTTAATTTATTTTCACAATAAAATATAAAATTCAAAAATTCAAAAATTCAAAATTTTAAATTTTAAATTTAAAAGTCAAAGTTTGACCATATTGACCAAAATTCACTTTTCTAGAAAATATTCAATTTATTCACGTCTGAAATTATAATTCACATATAAATCAAAATTTATATTTAAAAATAACAAAATTTATCAATGTTAATAAATAAAATAAAGTTTTTGAATCAGGAATTTAAATTAAAATATACAATTGAAATAATCACAAAATACAGGGTTGTTACAACAATATCCGCTTTGGGGCAGACACATGTACAAATGGTCATCCGCTCATACATGGAAACTTACAGGGTCTCATCTGCTTCAGTAGGCAAGAATATATCCAAATCAATCAACATATATATATATATATATAATATCATATGTCACCCAAACAATCATCAGTCTACACAAAATAAGTTTATTCTCACTTATATAAAAATATAAGTGTGACAAAAAGAGTGAGTTATACTCACTTTGATTCCAATCACCATTGAAGCATCCAAATAAAATTAAACAGGCTTTAATTTTACCCAAATTTTCATTTGTCCCAATCAACTCCAAACAAGCTCTATAATGTAGTGCTTGTCAATACGATCCCAACGCAATTTGTTTCATCAATTTTCGACCTCGTATGAAGAAGTTATGCAATTTTAAGATTACACAAATTTATATAATTAAATTTACAATTTTATTTTTTAACATACTTTTAATCAGGGCCGTTGAATTCCTCAAAATCAGAACTAGCTGTGAGCTTCTCCTTCTTGTTCGTTACACGAAGAAACCCAATTAGTTGTCGTTCAACCCTATATATCGTGACCTCCACGCTCCATCGTAACATGATCAGATCCCGTCAATACAAGCGCCACAGCCCCATGCACTAAAACCCAGAGCCTTGTGAAGCTTGTCCTCACCGCCTTCTATAAAATATGCCCAAAAATGTTGCCTTTGAACTGAAATTACCATTGAACTACATCGCCATTTCCAATCTTGACCGTTGAAAATATAGATCTCGTCGTGCTCTTCATTTTTGTAGTTGAAAGTTTTTCTATAAGTGGATGGATCGAGAGATAATCGAAGGGGATGGAGGAGTGTTTTTGGCCATTGATGTAAGGCAGTGGCTACAGTTTGAGGCTGGGGAAGGCTAGTGAAAAAAGAAAAAATAATGGCCTTTTATGGAAAACTTTTGCTCACCATTCATTATTTAAAAATTTCAAACTCCAAATGAAAAGTGCCGCCATGCGTTTACAATGTTTTTATCCCTATTCTGAACATAATGTGATATATATTGGAAGTCAATTCGATCATATTTGGAAGATAGGTTTTCGAATCGACTTATTTTAAATTAAAATGTACTTAAACAAATTTCTATGCGTTTCAGCTTCGTACGACTAAACCGTAAATCCGATTAACATGAAATTTTAAATCTTACAATAATTTAGCATTACAGATCCAATGAAATTAGTATCGTCGGAATCCGAGATAGTGTCAAAAATGACTATTTTTATACGTTAATTAAATATTAAAATATTCAATTTATGTAAATTTATTTTAAATTCAATTTTAAAAGTTTGCCAACATCATTCTTATCCAAATAGATTTTAATTCAACTTTATAAATCATTTTTATTCACATTAAATCCAAATTTCAATTATTTCTATAATTTCAAAATTAAATCAACAGTTTAATTATCCAATTAAATCCATATATTTGAAATATGAGTTATTCAATTCAACTTGTGAATATTTAAAATCAATTAAATATCTGAATTTCGAATGACCGAAATTCTAGGTTGTTACACTTAACCTTGCGCTCTGATACTAAATGTTACGAACGATACTTTCGACCCTCGAAAATCAACACTAATACGTCCACTGTATTGCATGCCGAGCATTCAAGTGATGGCAAAGCGATCATTAGGGAAACGAAAAAAGATAGAATGTAATAAGAAACTAAACAACATAGAATCTCATAACACAATGGAATAATTTATATTAATCAACATAACACTTTACAAAATCATTTCCAAAATGATACATCAGATTCATACTAATCCTAATTCTACCCTAGGATAGTTAACAGCCTGTCCCTACCTATCTGATACAATATACATATAAACAGCGGAAATAAGATAATAACCAGCTATCGATGAACCCTCGTGCTCCTAGCTCCTCCAAAATGCATTTATGGGTAACTTAAACTACTTTGCTGCTCATAAAAATTTAAGCACCCAAGAGTTTTTGGGAAAGAAAATAAAACTCTAGGTCAGACATGGGTCTAGTGTAAGTAAACTCAAAAAATTGAATTATTTTTTTAAAACCCTTTTAAAATCTAGGGTATCTCGTAAGAGACACCAGACATAAACATGATCTGGTTTTTACCTTACGATAACCAAAACACTTTTGTAGAAAACCCAATGGTATTATAATAATGTCTAAAGGTTCAAATAAAATATGAATATAGCTGATATGCTTGCATCTCACATTTTAACATAATTGGGTGTAAGTAAAACTGTAAAGGCACGTATTGGAGATAAGAAAATCTTATACCCCTGCCATACAGGACTGGCCTACCACTTGACTGGTAGTACCGAACATGACCACCCTACTTTGGGCCTCGAAGCATACATAAGTAGATAGTAATCGATCTAGATCAAAGATGACCACACCTTGATGGAAGCGGCCCACATGGCCCTGCTGCATGCCTGATTTTTTCCATTTCCCGGTTGATGAGGCATCATGCTACATTTTATCTTTACTTAGCATTTCCTACTTGGAATTCTACACTACCCTCTAAGGGTCATTGCAATGCTAGCATTAACCCATTAAAGTTCATTCTAGGACTGAGCGAAACCGAAGGCACTACTTCTACTAGATCCATTTTGGAATCACCCTCAGGATTAACAGAAATAGCCCTTGCACTTCAAAACTCCATCTTCGATTCCACACTCTTCAACATATCTTTAATTCGAAACTCTTGAGTTGGATCTAAGTGGATTTCGGATAACATATCTGATCATGGTCTCTTCGAAACAACTTTTGAAATTTTCGGTAAACTCAACCCTAGTTCTTTAGGAAATAAGCAGACAAGATAAAAGCGGAAATCTCCTCCTACCTGTTAGTGGATGGATTTCCTTATCATTTATCCTATAAGAATGAAATGAGATTTATACTCATAGCACATCGTCATTGGGAATGACTCTGCCATATAACACATGTGTTTCTCATATATATTTCCAAAGCTACGTTTTGGTCTAGGTTTGATAGTCAGTTATTTAATCAACAAATAAAAAAACAGTCAAACATTGATTCAGTTCCATATAAGATCCTCTAAGCCTTTATTGATTAATCTTTAATTTATAAAATCTCTTTATAAAACTTGATCAAAAGATCTCTACACAACACTATTTCCAAAAATCTTACTTCCCCTTTTTACTTGGAAAATATTTATACTTTTCTTAGGGGTATAAGTATACTATCAAAACATTTGAGAAATTCCTCCTTTCAAATTTCCTTTTGAAAACATTACTTACTATAAACCGATCAACTTATCCTTTATAAAAATTCCCTTTTAAAAATTCCCTTCACATTTAAATACCTTTATTAATTTCCAAAATCAATTTATAAAACATTTTTATAAGTTTACAAGTTAATTTACAAACCTCTTTACAACCCTCTAAAATCATCTATAAAACAATTCTCCATTTAAGAACTCCTTTGATAAATCTTCTTTAAGAAAAATCCTTTACAAAATGTCTTTTACCACTCATCCTTTTAAATCACTTTAAATAAACCTTTTTACTTAGTAAAACCCATTTTTATAAACAAGTTATTATTTATAAATATTTTCATAAAATAATAATATAACCTAAAAATCATTTATAGACCTTAACTCCAAATTGATTAAAGAATTGAAATTAATTCAATACCATACTTTATAATTTCAAAAGGATGCTTAGCAATCCCAATGGTAGTAATTTAAGTTGTCGTTTAATATCAATTTCTCTTTCAAGTCACTTAACCATTTATTTACATAAGTCGACATATATGTAAATGCAATTAATATCCAAATCAAGGAATAACATGTCAATACAAGTCAACTAGCATATACATGCCATGGTGATTTGTACTGCGAATAGATGTCCAAAAATTCACTATTTATAGCAAAATGGGAATTTATTCTATTAAATATATGTCTATACAATAAACAGTTACATTATTGCAGAATGGCGATTTATCCTGTATCAGATGTCCAAATAATCAACTTATAGCAGAACGAGGATTTATTTTACTAAACATGTCCACACAATCAATTCATTTACACAACTCATTTACAATTGTTTGTCTACTTGATGGTATGGACATTTGAATCCCTTGTGTTTAAAATCATTTTGAAAAAGAAGTACCTTAAAAACAATTTGATTCTTGGAAAACATAAGATTTAAAACTTAAAACTCCTTTTTTTAAGTAATTAACTACAAGCTAAACCCTTTTCATAATTAATATTTGTTAAATTTGAACTTAATTTAATTATGAATTAATAAATAATTAAACCTTTAACAAGTAATTTAGTTATAAATTAGACCCTTAATTAATCATTTATTAATTATTATACAATAATTAAAAACCTTTATTAATGATTTACTATTAGTTAATCTCAATTAATTAATTAAATAATCTTTTAATTAAAAATTAAATAATAAATTAAACCTTTACTAAATAATTATTTTAAGTTAAAATCCTAACTAAATCATAATTAAAAATAATTAAACACTTCATTAATTAATTAATAAATAATTGACCTCATGTTTAATTAATAATCAATTAAAAATAAAATCATGTACTTAACTCATAATTAATCAAAATTAATCTTACTTTATTAATAATTAATTAAAACTAATCTTACCTTTAAAAGATAATAGTTAGCACTAGTCTTTACTTAATGAAAATTAATAAACCTTGTTTAATCTAAATTAATTATTAATTACTAATTTAGTTAATTAATAATTAATTAATAAAAATTTAATTAACTTTCGAAAACATTTTAATTACGTTTATAAAAATTATAAATCATTTTTAAGTATAGAATTTTTTTCCAAAAATTGGATTTTTAAATGAAATTGTATCCATAGCGCCTATCACAATGGATGCCTTAATTAAAAATGTTTTCTAACTTTAAAATCTTTATCATTTTTAAAGCTTGCTTACTTTCATAAAACAAAATATTTATTTAGTAAAGCTAAACATAGTTTAACTTAAAAATGATTTCAAATTTTAGAACTTTATAAAACTTAAGTAAACACACTTTAAAAGTAAGGAATTTCTACGCTGCTTGTTTGCAAGTTAATGCTAACTTCTTAGCACATATACAAACCAAAATCATGCATTCATATGTCATACACAATCCATAAGCAAGATAACAAATTTCCATTCACTTGCTCTTTTTAAACTTAAATTTCTAAGTCAAACTAAACATCACATCCAAGCACGCACACACACATATTAACCACATCAAAGCCAAGCACAAATGTACACTTACATCTTAACATAAATCTCATCTAAACAAGCATCATACTTAGCTTTCAAGTAGCATAAAAATTAATGTTAAAACTTTTAAATTTAAATCCAAAAGTTTACGCATCAAAGTTTAGAATACTTTTGAAAACTTGAAATGACTTTGCAAAATTTGATTTCAAACCCTTGCATCTTGAAATAGGCTCGGCCTAGGGTATGTATGGCTCGGCTATTATAAGAACAAGGATGTGTGGGCTTGACTTGGAGAGGTGTTGGGACTTCGGATAAGGTTGAATTCACCAAACAGGACCCAAAAATTAGTCATATTCTCTTGGATATTTGGCCATGTTACTCTCGGAAATTTGAGAAGTGCTCAAAAGACAAGTTTTTGGAAATTCTTTCCTCTACAATTTAAAAAAACAAATCATTCAATTTGGATCTTTTTTTGGGAGATATGATCAAAATAAGAAGATGTACTTTCGGACTAAAAATTTGAGTCCAAAAATAGGTCCGAAAGAAATGCATTCTTGACATAGCTCAGTTTAAAACTTAAAGAAGTGGTATAAATGGAAGTTGTTGCCATTGAAATTATACACAGTTAAAAAAAGAATTTCTTTATTTGAATCGAGGAAGAGGAAGATATGATATAAATAAGAGGAGGAAAATTTGAAGAAGTGGAATGTTATTTATAAACGAGAGAAAAAAGAGAATTACCTATCTATCCTTGATCCTTTACCCTCCACTCATTTTTTTTCCACCTCACCACCTTATCCCCCTACTAAACTTCATGCTAAAACATGTTTAATTACTTAGTATACTTTATGTCTTCCTTGATGTGACATTATATCTTTTTCTTAATTATATTTGAAACTTTATATAGTTAAGTGTATACACATGCATACATATATTATACAAGCCTAAATTATTTAAAATTGTATATGCTTGGTTAATACAAAGAGTTCAAAACATTTGGATAACCTTTATTTGACGAAAAGTAAAAATTCAGAAAAGGAATTTCGGTCACAATTTTCGATTTTTTTATTCGAATTAAATATTTTGTAAACTATGTTGTAATGTAATGTGAGAATGTTAATAGTCAAATTGTTTGATATTAATCGTTGAATGAATATACACCTTTATGTCGCTCAACCGTACTGATGAACAATCCGAAAAGCCATAGGATTTAATTAATTTATAATCATTGTAAATTAGTTAAATTAATTAATATTCATTAAATTTTCTTTGACTTGTTTGAATAATATTAGTACATAATAAAGCACGTATAAAATTATATATGCGTGTTACGATATCAATAAAATATTTAAATTGGATTTAAATGGATTAATTACTAAGTGGGTTTGAATTTTTTTTAGGCCCATTTTGCCTCTTCATGTCAGACAATGCATAAAGAAGGATAGAGGATTTGATGAGATTTAGTGAGGAACTAAAGATGGATGGTTTTAAAGGAGGGAATTGGAAATGTTCCAATGTTTCCTTAATAACAAATTTTATTTCATTCATCGATTCTCCTTACAATTCATTTTCTTTTGAACTTCTCTCCCTTTTCTTTAGGCCAAAAATTCATGGCTTCAATGCCACAAATTTTCACAAAACAAAACGAATGAAATTAAATAAACATAAAGGTGATGCTTTTGATCGTTGTAGTTTCTATATATGGTTCAATCGAATATAGAAGTTTTATTCTTCATTCAAGGTGTGATTTTGGCTTCAACTTAAGGCAATATTCTAATTTTATTTTATTATATAATTCATTAATGTTAATATAGTTTAGATCTTCATAATCTACTTCTCTTTCGATTATGTGCTCACCTTGTATGTATAATTTAGATCCCAAATGTTTTATAACGAATATATATGTATACACACACAAACTTATGTTTGGTTCGTTTGGTCTAATTTTGTTTTTGATTTGGATATTAATGATTATACAGTGAGAAAAATCAATTTTGATTTGGAGATTGATTTTGGTTCATTGATATAATTTTGTAACCTTTCTTATATACAAACCTAAATAAGCTATACGTGTTGAATAGTTAAAATTATTTTGAAAAATGATTTCTTGTTTTATATGTTTGTTTGTTTTGTTTGTAAATTCATTTGGTTATTATTTACATTGTAACGACCCGATATTTTCAACCATTCGCATCCGTACATGTCGGAATTGAATTGCTCAAAATATCAGATTGTTAATTTATATTTGGCAAAACTCAGCATATGCAGTAAAATAAATTAATCACAGAATCATGGATACAAAGTAGTACAATAATACGCAACGGAACAAATAAAGAATAGTAGTTCATGAAGCTACATATAAACATCAGAGTTAGGAATAAAATACAACAGAATATCTCAAATACAGTGAAGTCTCCAGTACTGTAAGATGACTTCTCTAAACCAATCAACTGGAAATGCTGAAAGCTGAATCGATAGTTGGATCTCCAAACGAAGCTCCAAACTTCAAAGGTGAGTCTCAAATGCTGTATCACTCAGTCTGACCTGAGCGTAAAGCAAAACACAAAACACTCGAGTCAAGATTAACATTCTTATATCAATAAATCCAACTCAAGTGAAATATCAACTAAAATAAAAGTAACTCAATGGATGTTTGGGATAACCATCCTCTAAGGATCCGTGGAACTATCTACAATATAGAAATATACGCTATAACACCGTGATCATTTCAAATTTATTTATACTTCAAAACCAAAATATCATTTTATTTCAAATATATCTATTTCCAAAATAATATATATATATATAATAAATTATTTATAAAGTAAAGTATTTATAATTTCCTCGAGTCTCACAAATCGATTCAAATCAACTCCCGTTCCAAATTCAATTTCATTTAAAGCTCCATTCATCAATCCAATACAGTTCTCAATAAACCATTTAGATTTCAATGTGTTCAAAGCTTGAATTATTCAATGTTTCAAAACTAAATTAAATTGTTTCATTTATCTCCCAATTTAACTTCACTATTATTTAGTTTTGAAATATTCACTTAATAAATTCAATATCATTTAATTAACCTTAAATTACATCTTACTAAATATTTCCTTTAATTTATTTAAACGTGAAATATTCATTAAATCACTTAAATCAAAATCCAGTTATCAAATCATATCCTTAAATTTCAAATTCAATAGGTTTCAAATTGATTTGATTTAGTAAAATTCTCAATTAAATACAATTTCAATCAATTCCACTTTATCATCCCTAACTTATACAATTCATTGGAAAATTACTTAAACATATTATATTAATTTAGTCAAAATTTACCAAATTAAAGTTTATTATTAAATCTACTTTATATTAAGACATATTTATATTTCAATATTAAATAAAACCACATATATATATTCTTCCAAAACCATAGAAATTATTTTCAAAATATTTTATTTATATACAGACCAATGGTGTTTGCATATAGAATTCTATCATATGGTCAAGTGATACAGATATTTATCATTTCAATCCGTGATTTAAATATATATGGGTAGGTATCATTTCAACCCGTAATTTAATTATATATACGGGTAGATGTCATTTCAACCCGTAATCCCAAATTCAATTCAAATGAAAATCATTTAGATTTATCATTTCAACCCATAGTGAATTCTATACTAACAGGGAACTTGCAAAGTGATAACAGATAAGAAAAAAAACAGGCATATATCATCAATAATAATATAATATAAACAACAGAATATGGTGTCATATCCCACAGGTGAACAGTAACAGATAATAACATATATAACAATTTAAATAACTACAACAGCATATTTCAATTTTCGTTTCAATTGAAATCAAATTTAATAAATAAAAGAAAGTTAATCGTGAGTGATTGCTCATCTTTCGAGACTAGAAAGATAGACAAAGAAATGAGCTACGAAATCCAAAGCAACGGTAGATGTACAAGATTTGATGTAGAAAATAGGCACGAAGGACAAGGCTGATAATGTGAGATCGATGAGAATGATTGAATCAATTGATATAAATTGAACTAGATGTATATATAAATATAATATATTTCTTTTTTCAATTCAAAATATGTATTTATTTTCAAATTTATATTTAATCCCATACTTATCAAATAAAATATATACATTTATACGACTTAAATTTAACAGGCCCACCCTTTATACGTACCATACCAACAATTGAACATATCATAATTAGTCAAGCAAACTATAATTTTATATATTATATATCTAAACATCGAACATACTTCCTGCATACTTTAATCTAAGTTTTTATACCTTTCAACACGGATCTTAACTTCTACAAATTTTTTTTTTGAACTTTAGATATTAGAAATAAAATTATTTGTGCACTAGTTCTTCTAATAGAGACTCATATTACTTACGGTTAAAAGCAACAGGGAAACCATGATAAATAATGTTACCATATTAAGTAAATGTGCTATGCGTGTCCTTTTAGAAATTTATCATTAGGTAATTGATCATTATAATGATATATGTGAAGTAGTTATTTGAAATTGTAACATATTTTGGAATTTAAACATTCAATAATCCTACAAAACATTGACACTACGCAAATCCTTTGATTACAAAATACTCCTACTAGTACATTATGCAATAGTATTTTTGAATGTCGATAGATGTTCCAAGCCCCGAGTGAAATATTCTCCTTCGACCTAGAAATATGGTATCTAAGCAACTCGAAGAAAGGTAAAATTTTGTAATTATATTGCTTTTATGGAATTTATTTATTTATTTATTTATTTTCCAATTTTGTGGAGACAGATATAAATAATAATTGAAAATATCTACAAAGTTTTAGCTCATTTTGAACTGCGTAGATATATCATATTTCCACGCTGTTAGAGGAAGTTGGAGCATGGGGTTGAATGAACTTATATTTATAATCAACATTTATATGCAGCCTTGCTTTATTAGCTTACCTAAAAATACACAGTGTTTGACACCAACATTTTAACATTTTCATTCTTTCTTCCTAATTTGTGTTGATGATTAGAAAGTGCAACCAAAATTTGAATCCTTGTTTTAATTAAAATTCATATCTTTTATATCACATGCATAAAATTTAAACAAAAAAACAAGGTAGACCAGAAATGATCTTGCCACTATTGATATGCATATTCATACTCGAGTTAAATCTTAATGTCGAGATTGAAGACTAACCCCTTTTAATTCTTCCTACATGTCTTTTCGCCGTGTAATAAATTTTACCATAAAATGTATTAAGTATGAATTTAATTATAAAATTATATGATTTTTTGGTATCATTACATAAAAAAAAGATGTTAATTGTAACATGGTTTAAACCCAAATAATTTAACTGAAGGGGTTGGTCATATGTATAGCGGGCAAAAGGAATTGTACAGATATTTGCATAGCATGAATCCCAAAATAAGAAATGTGCGTATACTTTAAAACTTACTTATATATATAATATATAACTAACATTATATACTATATATACAATATACACTAGCTTAATATTAACTTAACACAAAAATTACTTTTGCAAGATCCTATAACTTAGGACTGTAAACGTGTATATATATAGTAAACACATACGTTTTCTTCATATATACATAACTTATAGAGTAAAATCAACGAGACCAACCGCATAAAACTAATATATGAACCAGTATCTTATAAAAAAACAGTATAAATAAATAATATATATACCTTATTATATAAAAGAGAGGAGATGAGGATGAGACACGAAGCTGAGGAGGGGAACTTTGGTGGCGAGGAGACTGTGACAAATAGGAGCAAGTGGAAAAATTTGATGAGCAAGCATATGAACTGTATTTCTCAGAGCAGAAGAATAAAAGAGGAGAGGAAGAAGAATGTAAGGATGGAATTATATAGGCCAAGGTGAGCAACAGTCAATTATAATAAACGTATAAAGTTTTATTAACACAAAAATAACGTACCGATGTAAATGTAAAGTAACGAATATGGAAAAATTCAAGCGCAAATAAATGAAACGAAATGTGCACAAATAAATGAAAACCAATGAAGTTAAAAAGGCAATAATAGTGTAAATGTGAATCGTTGCCACATAAACAAATAAAACGTATACAAATCTTTTACCGGTTATGTGATGGCAACGGCCACCCTTAATTGAGCTGAATAATGAAAGCCAATGCTTTCAACGTATGTCATAAATTAAGTAACAGACACTAATTTCTAAATTTATTAGTAGATAGGAATAGCAATGTTTGAACGTGAATTGGAAAAATTATTAAAGCAATTAATACTATGGTCCAGCCTGTACGTTTCAAATTTTGAAAACGAAGGAAATAGAAATGGAACAGGTTGCAAAAGGAAAGCCACACATATAAATGGAATAAAACGTTAACAATGAAACGTGCCACATTCAATGGAAAGAAACTGAAATGATAACGTCAAGCACGCGAATTAAGGACAATAAAGTAGAAAGTATGAGAAATGTAAAAGTGAATAAATGAATGAATGCAAGCTACAGATATATATATAAAAATGATGTAAAATATTATGTTTCTGCCAGAGAGAAGAGAAAATGTTTGAAATGGAAAAAATAGGGAAGGAACAAACCTGAAATGAAATAGCAACGGATAGGAAATTAAAGAGCTACAACACGAATACAGGGAAAGAAATAAGGTATTGATTGGTTTGTAACTGATGTAAAGTTTGAATGGACAGGAAAGAAATAAAATTTATGGTAACAGTCGATTCCATTGATTTCATGCAAATTTCTGAATCAATTATAATTATACGTAATCCAAATATTAATTTTTTTTCATAATTTTATTATTAATAATTTCTTAAAATTTCAAATTCCATACGTTATAAACCAATTAAAAATTGCTAAAATTTTATGGGTCGTTACACTCTCCCCCACTCAAAACTTTTCGTCCCCGAAAAGGAACAAAGTAGGAGAATGGAAATAACCAGATGAAAAATTAGACTTTGAAAAACAAATTAAACAATTTATTTAAAACCATATACTTTTTTTGTTTAAATTAATTAATATTTAATAGATTACTCATTTTATTAAATCCATTCAATTAATTATGAGATCAATTATTTATAAAACACTAAAAAAATTACTATTAAACTAAGTAGTATATAAATAAACAATATTTTAAAGGATATATCCAAAAGAAGGAAAGAAGATAGATTCAGAAAAGAGAATATAGGTGAATAAATAAAGCAGGGCAGATAAGGTAGATTCAAAAGAATAGTATCGGGCTCGAATAGTTAATTCAAACCATAAGAATTTCAATTTCAAATATTAATACAAAATTTATATTTCAAATAATTTGGATAAATTGAGGTTAGGAAGATGAATTGGGATTTAGTTAAAATGGTATTAAAATAAGAATTTTATTTGTTGGAAATACCTTTATTTTAAAATATTTTATATCGAAACCAATTTTCCTTTCGAAAATACTTTTATAACTCGATGTTTTAACAAGCTTATTCTCGTTCTTGCAGACTCTGGCCATTCGTTGATCAAGCGCAAAGCTAGAATTCTCCAAGTACTTAGTAGACCTGTTTCAACACCTAGTGAAAATACTTGAAAAACCTTTAAAAACAGATATGGAAAGTACAATCCAAACAAAACAACCAAACCAAAACCTTTGTCTAACCATGGTTCATAGATACACAATGGTTACGCCTAGATCCCTCAGGAAACAAATATCTGTAAGCTTTCTCAGCCCTGCGAGTTACGCGATGATGACTAGTAGGGTGCAGGTTACACAATGGTTATGCCTGGATCCCCCAGGAAATAATCCGTACCCCTAGGCTGTCTCAGCCAGGCAGTTTCACTACTAATGCGACCTACATAGAGTGTAGGATACACAATGGTTACGCCTGGATCCCTCAGGAAACAATCCGTACCCCTAGGCCAGCTCAGCTAGGAAGTTGCGCTATGTAGTCGCGCTCATAAGAAAAACCATGGGTTACGCCACGGTGGGACACTCGAGTATCACATCCGAAAAACTAAAAATCAGATAGAATAATATAAATAGAATGAATCCACAATGTGGCCACAAAGCGGATATCAAGCTGAAGGCACTTTCCATATCTTTACTTCGAAAATATATATCATATAGTACCTTTCAGATCACTTTCAAATATCATACTTATATAAAGTCCATTATATAGGATTTCATTATCAAATCGAATACTCTCCAAAATCAATAGTATATCAAATCACACTTATATAGACTTCGATTATATAAGATTTCACTTCACAAATTGAGTACCTTTTAAATTCAACATTTTCAAATCAACTTCATACTTATACAAATCCATTTTATATAAGTCCGACTACTCCCAAATCAAGTACTTAATAATACGAGGTTCTCAATTTCAAATCAATTTAATTTCAAAATCATATATGATTTCACCAAATTATTTCTTCCTAATTAAATTTCTTCAGTTCCAAAGTTTCCAAAATAATAGTTTTGGAAAATAATCCTAGTTTCCAAATTAACATAATTCAAGTCAAACAAATTCATTTTCAAAATCACCATATAAGTACTGGTTTTAATTCCAACCAGATTTCAAAACCAAATTTTTCTCAAAATCAATTATCCTCAAAATGGTTTCCAAATGTATAACTATCCCTTTTAAACCTTTAAACTATCTTTTTTCTATATGGAAAATCCAAATTTCCTTTTGCAAATTATTTATTTATCAAAAGTTTCAAATTTACTTAAGTCATACTCTTCATACTTTAAACATACAAAACTAAACTTATATTCTTTATCAAATATTTTACACTCTTCAAAATTTCTTAGCTTTAAAATTTTAAACCTTGATTTGGAAGTGTTCGAACTTTCAGATATAGCTAAAGAAATCATATTTTCAATCCAAGAGCCGGAAATCGGCAACAAATTAGTAAATCGATTTTTATAAATAGTGTTATACTAGATCAAATCGAAAACTCGAGGATTGAACACCGGCATACTTTATTTTATTTCAAATATATATACATATATCTTTCGAATATCAAATCATACTTCAGAATTTGAAATCAAAATTGGTTTCACAAAATCACTCGCATAGCAAAGCTTATAAATGGCCTCTCCCACTCTAAAAGTCGAAAATCAATGTCGATGATGCGTGCACCCATCACCGAAATTATTTCCCAGCGAAAAAAGTGAGTTCTGGACTTCTATTTTCTTGAAATGTCTTTAAAAAATCTCTTCGAAATCATTGGAATTCATTCGAATTCATTTGAAACATTTCTTATTCGAAAAATATATTTTAAATCGTATTATTAGGTATATATATTTTCTAAAATCTTAAAACCAATTTCAAAACACCGGAATTCAATCTCTCGAATTTCAAATTAAAACCCTTCAGTTATAAATTATTTTTATATAAATCCATTTCTTATATAATCTTCAAAATTTAAAATCCTTTCGAAACTTTTATATATAGAATAACATTTCTTATTCGTTTTATATATAGGTATATAATCCTTACTGAAAACATTTTCTCCTTTATATATAAAATAAAATCATTGTTACCCAAATAAAAATTTCGGTATACAAACAAATTTAAAATACAAACAAAACCCGATTTTCAAAGGATGATTCAAGAATGGATTTCAAACAAAGATAGAGATTTAAATTAGAGGAACTCTAATCAATAGAATCCTGATTCGAAGATAGACTCGATCGAAGAAGAGATAATTAAATTACAAAATAGAAGATGAATATTCTTCTATAAATCGTGGGCGACCTTAACCGGGTCAACCGTAACTTCAGGAGTATAATCGATGTGGAATTCCAAAACAAATCGACATTCGATCGCCAGAGATAGAATTTGGCATATCAAGATATAACAACATCGTAAACCGAGGATACAGAAATCTTCGGTGCATCAATGCAATTGTAAAGGAGTTTTCACCCCCTTTACAAATCATTTAGTGGAGTTATGGGGTCCTCCAGAATCAAACGAACATAAATAGGGAGAGACAAGAATGAATTTCGGAACCGAGGGACATTCCAAAATTCAAAGGAACTTCCAATCAAGAGAAAGGAGTTCAAGCCTGAACGAAAGTGACTACGTAATTAAATTTCCATACATGCTAAATTTGCCAAGAGCCAAAGCTCTGATACCAACTGTAACGACTCGATATTTTCAACCACTCGCATCCGTACATGTCCGACTTGAATTGCTCAAAATATCAGATTGTTAATTTATATTTGGAAAAACTCAACGTATGCAGTAAAATAAATCAAACACAGAATCACAGATACAAAGTAGTACAATAATACGCAGCGGAATAAATAAAGAATAGTAGTTCATGAAGCTACTATATAAACATCAGAGTTAGGAATAAAATACAACAGAATATCTCAAATACAGTGAATTCTCCAGTACGAACAGATGACTTCTCTGAACCAATCAACTGGAAATGCTGAAAGCTGAATCGATAGTTGGATCTCCAAACGAAGCTCCAAACTCTAAAGTTGAGTCTCAAATGTTGTATCACTCAGTCTAACCCGAGCGTAAAGCAAAACACAAAACACTCGAGTCAGGATTAACATTCTTATATTAATAAATCCAACTCAAGTGAAATATCAATTGAAATAAAAGTAACTCAAATGATGTTTGGGATAACCATCCTCTAAGGATCCTTGGAACTATCTACAAAATAGAAATATACACTATAACACCGTGATCATTTCGAATTTATTTATACTTCAAAACAAAAATATCATTTTATTTCAAATATATCTATTTCCAAAATAATATGTATATATAATAAATTATTTATAAAGTAAAGTATTTATAATTTCCTCGAGTCTCACAAATCGATTCAAATCAACTCTAGTTCTAAATTCAATTTCATTCAAAGCTCCATTCATCAATTCAATACAGTTCTCAATAAACCATTTTGATTTTAATGTGTTCAACGCTTGATTTATTCAATGTTTCAAAACTAAATTAAATTGTTTCATTTATCTCCCCATTTAACTTCACTATTATTTAGTTTTGAAATATTCACTTAATAAATTCAATATCATTTAACTAACCTTAAATTACATCTTACTAAATATTTCCATTAATTTATTTAAATGTGAAATATTCATTAAATCGCTTAAATCAAAATCCAGTTATCAAATCATATCCTTAAATTTCAAATTCAATAGGTTTCAAATTGATTTGATTTAGTGTGACGACCTGTCTTTCAATACCCAGAAAGACATATCATCAATAAGAAAGAAAGAGATAGAAATAGGAAAGATAGAAAGAAAAGAACAACAGTCATCAAAATCTCTCAGCGGAAACGAACAAAATATAATATTACACATATCCATTACATAGTTTTACATATCAGAGTACACAAAGTAATACGTCTTCATTACATTGGACATTTTAAGAGTTTGCTAAACCATACAACCCAAAACACAACATCAAAATGTCACTACAGCGGAAAGAGATAGATAAGTACGCCTGGACTCTAGCTCCAGCTTCCAAAACATTTGCCAATCCCAGCCTAATCACTTGGCTACTCATAAAAATTTGACTACCCAAGAGTTTATGAAAAACAAAATAAACTCTGGGTCAGACATGGGTCTGGTGTGAGTAAATAAGTTAAAGTTGTTTAACTTTAAAATCATTTTGAAAACAAAAGGTATCACGTAAGACTCCCTACAAATAAATGCGGGTAAGTTTTTACCTTACGCTAACCAAAACATTTGATAGGAAATCCAGTGATATTATAATAGGGTCTAGGGTTTTCAAGTAAATAGAAAATAACCGAAATTGTTACATGATTAAATTCCAGCTACTAGCCACGAAAGTGGGTAATACAATCAAAACCGTAGGGTCTCGTAGGGAAAATGGGTTTCCATCAATGGCAGGGCTATTGGGGTACCGCCTGTCACAGTACGGGGACTAGATCACCATACCGAGGACCACTCCCGATCCCCTGCAACACAAGGCCGGAACCATCCCTTAATGGACAGCTCCGAACAAGACAACCCCGCAGTTGTGGCCAACAACTGCCCACACAGCCGAAATAATAAGGGACTTCTAGACAGGAGAAAATCTCGTCCTACTTGGGCATGACCCAGTTAACCTTGCTGCACCTCCCCTGTTTTAGCCATTCCCGGTTGATGAGGCTTGAGGCTACGATTACCTTTAGAGGACACATCTCTTAGAATGCTCATCGTCCACCTGACGATGTTCTGAAAGCATTCAATCCATACAAGTTCGTTCCGGGTTCGAACGAAACCGAAGGCATTATCTCATTACACTCATTTTGGAATCACCTCAGAGTTAACGACAATAACCTTTGCACTCTAAAACTCCATCTCGATCTTCACTTTGAGATGTCACGATCTAACGTTTAACTTGGATCAATGTGGTTTTCGAAAAATAAAATTTGATTCCCGATCCTGGTTTCATCGAAATCCAAACATGTCTTAAAGGTCAAGTTGTTTAAAGATTTAAACAATTCAATTCAATTTAAATATAGCATCCACACAGTATTATCCACAGATAATAACAAATATCTCACAGATATATACATAATCTCATCACAGAATATCTCAACTATCATCCAACGGATATCAACCAAATCCAGATATTCAATTCAAAACAATCATCCATAAGCAAGCATATCTCTAATTCATATTATAATTAATTTAATTAATTCAAATTAAATTAATTATTCAAGAATTAATCACTTAATCTTGCTTAACCAATCATTAATTAATTCATCACAATTATTTAATTAATAAATCACTTCTTGATTAACCTCATTATCAATTAATTAATCTTTAATTAATTAATAATCCATTAATTTTTAATTAATTAATTACTATAATTATTCACTATTAAAACTTGATTAAGAATTAATCATTCCTTAATTGGTTATTAATTAACCCTTAATTTCAATTAATTAATCATAATTAATTGCATAATTAATTACAAATTTTAATTTATCTTAATTACTTAATTAATTATAAACTAATTAAGCTTAATTATTTAATTAATTAAGCCTTAACCACTAATTAATTAACTGTTAATTATAAATTAGTTAATGTTTAATTACTTTATTCATTAACTCTAATCAATCAATTAATTAATTCTTAATTACTAATTAATTAATCATTAATCACTTAATTAATTAGTTGGTAATCACCTGTTAATTAATATTTAATTAATTAATTAATTAATTAATTATTAATTATAATTAAATTTAATTCTTAATTATCCATTTAATCGATAATTAATTAGTTAAACCTTAACAAATTAATTAATCTAAAATTATTAATTAATTTAACCTTAGTAACTTATTAATTAAAGTAAACCTTAACCATAAAACTTAATTAATTTTCAAAACAAAACAATTTAATTAATTACTAAGACTTATTTCATATTTTAAAACATTCAAATTTGTTTAAACTAATTACTTTTTTAAAAGTGAAATTTAAATGAATATAAATAATTTTAAATCTTCAACTATCAAAATATGAAATGCTTTCAATTAAAAAGTTAAACATTTTACAAAGTAGTTTAAATAAAATTTTAAAGTTTTAAAACTTACAACAAATTTAAAAACCTTTAAAACATTACTAGCATTTGGTTGATCCGTCCAACTCGAACGAACTCAAGTACCAACCCTTACTCTACTCTTCCCTTTCTTCTTTGGTTTAAGCTTTCAACTAACCCATAAACAAAATACCGGAAAGATCGACACACACTTTCTCCTATCCCTTCATGAGCAATAGCGACATTTCCCCGTGCATAAACACGAGCCACAAGCCCTTCAACTCAATTGCCGCTTCGAGTTACCACAACCCCCAGCACTCACTGACATGGTCGTTGACACGTGCATGTGCACGTCGCGCTGACGTCGTCACCACCATCCACGACACCACGCGCAGACCCCACATCGACCCCTGATGCGAATCCCCACTGTTGATCAACAAATACGCGACCCAATCGAAATTTAGGTAGTCGCACCATTACTGGAACTAACCCCTTCATCAGAAAACTCATCGTAACCCTCAACCTCGTTCAACATTCGCCACGCGACTTCGGTCACATCACCACAATGTCTTGACGCAGCTATAGCCAAGAGAGCTTGCAGCTCGATCCACTCAAACATTCACAGACTCGAAATTTTCGAGTTCTACTAAATACAGAACTAAAACCCTAGAATCCCAAATTCCAAACTCCATGATGATTGATTAACACTTCCATTATTTTTCTCGTGTTCATTAATCATCAGTACAACTTCAATCCAAAGCCCAATCCCTAGAATTGACCCAATCACTAGAATTTGGCCCAAAACCCAATTTCGGTCAACACAGAATTTCTAACCCAAATTCAATTTAAAAATCCTGAACTTTGCCTTAAAAATCATGTTATATGAAGTAGATTCAAGATGTAAAATTGAATCAATAAATTTCAATGCATGATTTGATCATGTTATTAAAATTTATTCACTGTAACTTCCTGATTTATCAGATTTTCAAACAATTTCTTTTTGAATATCAATTTAAACCTTAATTCATGTTTAAATAATCCTACTGCATTTGAAGATTCATGCTTAACAATGATTTGTTAAGTAAATTTTGAAGCTTTTATTTAATTTAACTCTGTAACTTGAAGATACATAGAAGCATCAACAAATTGAACATGCACAGTTTCAAAACAATATAAACACCAATTTCATCTATATATTTATACATGCAAGACATTCACTAGCTCAAAAATTTCACATGCACAAATTTACTTTACTTAAATTTTCTGATTTAAAATTTACTCACCTGTTTTGTTGTTAAGTAGAGACCAATTAATTATGGAAAAAAAGAAATGACTGCAGATCTTTATCTTGTAACTGCTTGATGATGATGCTGCTTTGATCTTTAATCAATCAGCACTTAATGGAAGAACTTGAATTTGCCTTGCACTTGATTTATTTCTTTTTTTACAGGAACTTGATCTTCTTCTTTTTTTTCCAGATTTTGCTGTAACTAATTTTGCAGATTTGAGATTTTGAAGTGAATCTTGAATGTTTGATTGAATTTTGGTTTAAAGTGTGAAGATTTTGAGGAGTTTCAGATTTGTTGATGGAGGTGTAATTTTTTTTTCTTGCTTTAGAAAAATTAGAATGAGAAAATTAGAGAAAGAATAGGAAGTGGCTTTCTATAGCAATAGTTTTGTTTTATAAAAATTTAAAGAAAATAAATTAAAAACTTTGACACTTGTCATTATACCTTGCTAACATCTTAACACATGTTATAAGTGTGTTTTAAATTTTGACAAGTGTAAATTTTCATGCAAAAAGAAATTTTGAAATATTCTTATTAATTAATTTTCTAAATTTAAATACATTTTTAATTCATATAAAATCAATTCTTCTTAAAGAAATAAATATAAAACAAATTTGGTATTTTAAATAAAATCATAGAAATACATCTTTAAAATCAAAGTATAATTTAAAATATAAATAACTCTTATTTTGAATTTTCAGTTTAACAATTCAAATTCAAATTAAATCTACAAATTCAATTAAAAAAAATCAAATTTTATATGAATTCAATTTTAACAAATCCATTTCCCTTTTGTATATAATAATTTCAATTAAAATCAATATACACTTACAACTTATTTATTATTATTGTTTAAAACAATAATTTTAATAAATTAAATTAATTTATTAAAAAGATTATCACATTTAAATTGGGTTTGAAATTCCGGAATATCACATTTAGTAAAATTCTCAATTAAATACAATTTCAATCAATTCCACTTTATCATCCCTAACTTATACAAATCATTGGAAAATTACTTAGACATGTTATATTAATTTAGTCAAACTTTACCAAATTAAAGTTTATTATTAAATCTACTTTATATTAAGACATATTTATATTTCAATATTAAATAAAACCATATATATATTCTTCCAAAACCATAGAAATTATTTTTAAAATATTTATTTATATATAGACCAACGGTGTTTGCATATAGAATTCTATCATATGGTCAAGTGATACGGATATTTATCATTTCAATCCGTGATTTAAATATATACGGGTAGGTATCATTTCAACCCGTAACTTAAATATATATACGGGTAGATGTCATTTCAACCCGTTATCCCAAGTTCGATTCAAATGAAAATCGCTTAGGTTTATCATTTCAACCCATAACGATTTTCTCCTATTCTAAAGTCCGTTCGGGTATGTATCATTTCAACCCATAGTGAATTCTATACTAACAGGGAACTTGCAGAGTGATAACAGATATGAAAAAAACAGGCATATATCATCAATAACAATATAATATAAACAACAAGATATGGTGTCATATCCCACAGGTGAATAATTACAGATAATAGCATATATAACAGTTTAGACAACTACAACAACATATTTCAATTGTCATTTCAATTGAAATCAAATTTAATAAATAAAAGAACGTTAATCGTGAGTGATTGCTCACCTTTCGAGGCTAGAAAGATAGACAAAGAAATGAGCTACGAAATCCAAAGCAACGCTAGATGTACAAGATTTGATGTAGAAAATAGGCACGACGGACAAGGCTGATAATGTGAGATCGATGAGAATGATTGAATCAGTTGATATAAATTGAACTAGATGTATATATAAATATAATATATTTCTTTTTTCAATTCAAAACATGTATTTATTTTCAAATTTATATTTAATCCCATACTTATCAAATAAAGTATATACATTTATACAACTTAAATTTAACAGGCACACCCTTTATACGTACCATACCAACAATTGAACATATCAAAATTAGTCAAGCAAACTATAATTTTATATATTATATATCTTAACATCAAACATTCTTCATGCATACTTTAAGCTAAGTTTTATACCTTTCAACAAGGATATTAACTTCTACAAAATTTTTTTTTGAACTTTAGATATTAGAAATAAAATAGTTTGTGCACTAGTTCTTCTGATGGAGTCTCATATTACTTACGGTTAAAAGCAACAGGGAAACCATGATAAATAATGTTACCATATTAAGTAAATGTGCTATGCGTGTCCTTTTAGAAATTTATCATAGGTAACTGATCATTATAATGATATGTGTGAAGTAGTTATTTGAAATTGTAATAGATTTTGGAATTTAAACATTCAATAATCCTACAAAACATTGACACTACGCAAATCCTTTGATTACAAAATACTCCTACTAGTACATCATGCAATAGTATTTTTGACTGTCGATAGACGTTCCAAGCCCAGAGTGAAATATTTTCCTTCAACCTAGAAATATGGTATCTATGCAACTCGAAGAAAGGTAAAATTTTGTAATTATATTGCTTTTATGGAATTTGTTTATTTATTTATTTATTTTCCAATTTTGTGGAGACAGATATAAATAATAATTGGAAATATCTACAAAGTTTTAGCTCATTTTGAACTGCGTGGATATATCATATTTCCACGATGTTAGAGGAAGTTGGAGCATGGGCTTGAATGAACGTATGTTTATAATCAACATTTATATGCAGCCTTGCTTTATTAGCTTACGTAAAAATACACAGTGTCTAACACCAACATTTTAACATTTTCATTCTTCCTTCCTAATTTGTGTTGATAATTAGAAAGTGCAACCAAAATTTGAATCCTTTTTTTAATTAAAATTCATATCTTTTATATCGCATGCATAAAATTTAAACAAAAAAAAGGTAGACCGGAAATGATCTTGCCACAATTGATATGCATATTCATACTTGAGTTAAATCTTAATGTCGAGATTGAAAACTAACCCTTTTTAATTCTTCCTACATGTCTTTTCATCGTGTAATAAATTTTACCTTAAAATGTATTAACTATGAATTTAATTACAAAATTATATGATTTTTTTGGTATCATTACATAAAAAAAAGATGTTAATTGTAACACGGTTTAAACCCAAATAATTTAACTAAAGGGGTTAGTCATATGTATAGCGGACAAAAGGAATTGTACAGATATTTGCATAGCATGAATCCCAAAATAAGAAATGTGCGTATAATTTAAAACTTACTTATATATATAATATATAACTAACACTATATACTATATATACAATATACACTAATTTACATAAAAATTACTTTTGCAAGATCCTATAACTTAGGACTGTAAACGTGTATATATATAGTAAACACATACGTTTTCTTCATATATACATAACTTATAGAGTAAAATCAGTGAGACCAACCGCATACAACTAATATATGAACCAGTATCTTATAAAAAAACAGTATAAATAAATAATATATATTACCTTATTATATAAAAGAGAGGAGATGAGGATGAGGCACGAAGTGGAGGATGGGAACTTTGGTGGCGAGGAGACTGTGACAAATAGGAGCAGGTGGAAAAATTTGATGAGCAAGCATATGAACTGTATTTCTCAGAGTAGAGGAATAAAAGAGGAGAGGAAGAAGAATACAAGGATGGAATTATATAGGCCAAGATGAGCAACAGTCAATTATAATAAACGTATAAAGTTTTATGAATGCAAAAATAACGTACCGATATAAATGTAAAGTAACGAATATAGAAAAATTCAAGCGTAAATAAATGAAACGAAACGTACACAAATAAATGAAAACCAATGAAGTTAAAAAGGCAATAATAGTGTAAATGTGAATCATTGCCACATAAACAAATAAAACGCAAATCTTTTACCGGTTATGTGATGGCAACGGTCACCCTTAATTGAGCTAAATAATAAAAGCCAATGCTTTGAACGTATGCTATAAATTAAGTAACAGACACTGATTTCTAAATTTATTAGTAGATAGGAATAGCAAAGTCTGAACTTGAATTGGAAAAATTATTAAAGCAATTAATACTGTGGTCCAGCCTGTACGTTTCAAATTTTGAAAACGAAGGGAATAGAAATGGAACAGGTTGCAAAAGGAAAGCCACATATATAAATGGAATAAAACATTAACAATGAAACGTGCCTCATTCAATGGAAAGAAACTGAAATGATAACGTCAAGCACGCGAATTAAGGACAATAAAGTAGAAAGTATGAGAAACGTAAAAGTGAATAAACAAATGAATGCAAGCTATATATATATATATAAATGATGTAAAATATTATGTTTCTTCCAGAGAGAAGAGAAAATGTTTGAAATGGAATAAATAGGGAAGAAACAAACCCGAAATGAAATAGCAACGTATAGAAAATTAAAGAGCTACAGCACAAATACAGGGAAAGAAATAAGGTATTGATTGGTTTGTAATTGATGTAAAATTTGAATGGACAGGAAAGAAATAAAATTTATGGTAACAGTCGATTCCCTTGATTTCATGCAAATTTCTGAATCAATTATAATTATACGTAATCCAAATATTAATTTTTTTTCTTCATAATTTTATTATTAATAATTTCTCAAAATTTCAAATTCAATACGTTATAAACCAATTAAAAATTGCTAAAATTTTATGGGTCGTTACATACATAATCTTAAAGATGTCTTAACTCAAGATTTCATAAGTGGATTTTTGTGCAAAACTAGAAACCTACTTTTAATCCTTCACAAGTTCAAACTAATTTTCTTTGTCAACTTTAAGTTTTAAAACATACATATAAATTCACCAAGTTTATAAATTTTTGTTGTTTTTAAATTTGAAACATTGCTTGTAATTATTTATACATGTATACATATATATATGTTTGTTATTTTTGAATGAGCTGTAATTTTCGATACTTAAAAATATTTAATTTAATATGATGTTAGTGTTAATATTGGAAGAAATGTGATTTATTAATAAGAGAAATAACTAGATGAGATGTAACAATATTAATGTAAGGTAATGGATAACTACTTTAATGCAATTTCAGTCAATTAAAATGATTGTAAACATAAAATTTAGTTATAAATTGTAAGTAAGGATATAAACTAAATGTTGTATTAATTGGTGAAATAATATGCAATTAATTGTAATTGGACAAAACCAGTGTTGTGTAAGTGGTTATAGCATTTGTTTGTGGATAATAAACTTATAAATGTGATTAAATTAAGTAAAAGGTGATAATTATTTGTTACCTATTTATTTAATCTTTTGAATTTAATTGGAAATCAATTTCAATTAACCTATTTAAAAATTGCAGTCAATGTGGATTAAGATGGTAATTGTAGCATATTGATGAAGGGATGTTCTAGATTTAAGTGATAAAATCTCGAGTCGTTACAAGTACATTATCGAAGTATGATCTTAATAATTGTACCTGAAGGGATATGAATCATTGGGTGTAAAAGTGTCTTTGAGAAGAAGGCCAATGCTGTAGTAATATGGTAAGCTACATCATAAATTTTAGTTGTTGAATTAATGTAAAAGAATATTCATTCAACATACTTCAGTTAATTCGAAGTTTACTCGGAAAATTATCCCTCGATATGATTTTGAGTTTATGTTGAAATATAAATTCCAAATAATTATTTAGAATATGTTGTTTGTGCTCAATAACCAAACTATCTCTGTAACAACCCGAGAATTTCGATCTCGAAATTTTCAGATAGTTAAGAAAAGAAGAAAAGAGAAAGAAGAAGAAAACAGAAACAAGACACAGAAACCTCACATTCGCAGCGGATCAAATATAATATCAAATAAAATAGTAGTTATACAAAGAAAGCTATATCAGTTAATTTAAAATTTAAATACATCAGAGTTACACATATACATAAATACTGGACAAAACAATCATGTCCAGAGACTACAATATCATAGTGAAAACTCTCCATGCGTCCCTGCCATCCTGCTCGCCTCCTGAGCTCCAGAACGTCCTTACCTGAAAATCTGTAATACTTGGTCTGACCCGAGCATTACATCAAAGTAACACCCAGGTCAGGCTGGAAACCAGCATGAGTAAACCCATCTAACAAAGAATACAGAAGCATACAATTTATATAAACCCTGGGTAACTTATATCAATTTACAACTTCTCAAGTGGTCATATCATTACTTTTTCCACACATCAATTTCTAAGTACCAATACTTAGATTAAATGGTCCAATTTACTTAAATCATTCCATACCAGCCAATCGATTTCACATAACAATTTATAAAGAATCGAAGTGGTTTCGGGTATTTACTAATACCCGACTCCGTCCTCTTCAAATATAATGTCATCTTATATCAAGTTATTCAAGTGATTAAATTCAATTACTGGATGTCACTCGACACAGTAATAACAGAGATAAACATCACCCAATTACCATATCAATAAAATGTCACAGCACATTATCTAATAGATATCATTCAATTTATTCAACAACAATCATCCATAAGCAAGCATTATCCATTCATATCATAATTAATCATCTAATCCTGCTTAATTAACCATCAATTGATTTACAATCATTTAATTAATTCATTGCTCCTTGATTACCTTATCAATCAACCAATTAATCTCTAACCCTGCTTAATTAACCATCAATTGATTTACAATCATTTAATTAATTCATTGCTCCTTGATTACCTTATCAATCAACCAATTAATCTCTAACCATAGATTAATTATCCCTTAATTATCAATTAAAAATCCTCAATTATTAATCAATTGTGACGCCCCACCTCTATACTCACGCTAGCCAAGAACACTACGGTGTAATGCTGTCAACTAGCACGGAGGATAAGGCTGTTGAGGAGCGACCATCTGTATAATTGCTTTGTGCGAGTACCGATATGCCAGATAAAAATATAACTTTTCATCTCGAGAGGAAATCCGACATACCGACACAAACTCAAAGCTACTACACAGTGGCTGTAAAGGTCTTCGGAAACAAATATAGAAATAAACATAACACAAATCAGTCACAGACAATTCATATCACAAAGACGGAAATAGATATGAATATAACACTAACACATGAAAGTGTATATCAGAGTAGTGGTCAAAAAGATCCACGATAATACAAAAGAATAGCAACACGTTCTATACAAAAGAATACAACTATGAGTCTATATCTCAAGTGTATACAACAAAAGCTACTACTAATCTAAGTAGTTTGCCAAAATCAGACGATTGTTCCAGATAGGAAGTCAAGAGGAAGCACCTGTAAAATCTCAGTCTGACCCGAGTATTATTTAAGAAGAAAATAATAAACGGATCAGTGTAGCTATAATTATCAATTAAAATGAGATAAAAGAAGAGATATAATAAAAAGACGTATGATAACCAAAAATGACATACAATATCTCAAGAATCTCATAGCTTCAAAAGAATGTCATATTCTTTATCTAATTCACCAAGCCACAAAATGACATACATATCAATGCCAACTGAAAAAGGTGGTGAAACATAAATTCCAGAAATCAATAATTAGAAATCCAGAAATCACAAGAAAAGGATGGCCAAGACATTGATGTAGTACAAACGGTACATCCAATGAATCAAATACACTGATGTAGTACAAACGGTACATCCAATGAATCAAAACACTTTGAAAGTGCATGGGTCGTTAGCCCACAAATAAATGAGACAAAGCTCAATAAAATGAGGTACAGTCCTCCACGTATACAAAGAGACATCGCACGTTGCTAGTCTAAACTATAAAATGATCTTCATTGATCATCAGGAAGTGCCAATTACAATAAGCTAGTAAATATATGAGTTTAGCATCATGTCCCATAACCACTAGCTTAACTTAAATATTTGCGAACAAATTGTAGATCTCCACTAGAAAATTGTCACAAGAGTTTCAATCGAACAAGTCCAAGAATTAACCGACGAAGTAAACGCAAGCGTTTCATACCACTTGTTTTACTAAGTCGTTTAATTAGATTTCTCATACGAGTGAGGTAAAGGTTTGTATACTAATAGATTGGAAATCGGTTTGAGAAAACGAGCTTTGTAATAAAATAATGTTGAAATCATTTGAAGAAAGAGTTTTGATATTTACTACTAGTATAGAAAACCTTTATATTTTAAAGTGACAAATCATAGAAGTGATTGTAGAAACAATCGGGCATAAAAATTCACACTCGAAGACGTGAATAAAATCCAAAGAAATCGACATCAAATCCATCAAAGTGGATATATCTAAAATTCCCAAAGAAAAGGTCATCAAAGTCGATAATAATTGACAACAACAAAAGGGAGACAACACGAATCGATTAAAGTTGGAAATTCAAACGAATTAGCAATATAGGCTAATCTGGCAAATAGTAGCAGGTCGGTCGACCGGACTCCCTGAGTCGGTCGACCGAACCAGAGGTTGGAAGTGCTCGGGGCACCAGGTCGGTCGGCCGAAGCCTGTAACCAGCACTTCCAAACAGATGCAGGAAGTGCCTGGACTACAGGTCCCTCGGTCGGCCGAACCTGTATACTTGCACTTCCTACCCTATTTCAAAGGAGGTGCAAATCCCGACCAAATTGCAATCGCATGAGCAACGGCGCTAAGGGTTTATGTCAATCGACTACCCGGCCCTATATGCTCCTCGATGCATCACCAAAAACATGTTCAAACATCAAAGTTAGGATTTTTAACGAATTGAACTCAAAACACTAAAAATTGGAATATTCACAAAAGCAATCCAAATCAAAATCAAATGCACATGAATAAGTGCTAGGAATTCATACCTAACAATCGAAGGTAATTCATAGACTTAGAAGTGAGATTAAAAATCTCACCTTTGAACCCAAATCAATGAAGAAGAAGCTTGAAAGCAAATGGAAATCAACCACACTTCAATCTCAACACTAGAAGCTTGAATCTAAGCTAAAAAGAGAAACATTTCCCAAAGTTAGGTTTAGGAAATTTCTGAAATCAAAGAGAGAATGAGTTGGAGAAGATGAAGAGAAAGCTTACCAATTGGTTCTCTTGAGTTTGGAGCTAGAAGATGGATTTGCTAATGGAAAATAGGGCTTAGGTTTTCCTAATTCTTTTTCTCTTCCCCCATTTTTGATGAAGCTTGAATGTATTAGGAAATTATGAAGTAATGAAGAGGAGAGGGGTTGGGACTGAATACATAAGTGGGGTTATTGGGCTCAGCCCAAACCAAAGCCCTAAGTAAAAAGTGGCAAAAATCAACTTTCTCCAAACATATCAAAGCTTATACTCAAAAAGGTCGCAAACGTCATTTTGAACTCAATGGGGGTGGTCTCGAGTCTCAATTCGACTGTTTGCAAAAAGTAGCTTTTCGGACCAAAATCCGATGAACGGTGAAATATTGTAAAAAAAATATTTAAATATATAATCGATAAATATGCGGGTTGTTACAGACTCCCCTCCTTAAAGAAATTGCGTCCTCGCAATAATTAAGAAGGAAATATATAGTAACAACCGTGGAAGCATATTAACACAAAAGAAAATTTGAATCAAGAAGTCCACCATAAAGAGCACGAAGGAGTAAATCTGAAAGTTTTCGTTCGATGAATTCTCAAGATTTCACATGAGCAATCCTTAGGATTTGAGAACCATTAAACTTTTATCAAAAAGAATATCTTTATATCGAAGGCGCTCAACCTCCAAAGCAATGATGCGAATAGAATGTTGCTCAAAAGTCAAATTTGGTGAAACTTCAATCCCTCAATAACACCGGGCTCAAGAATAAAAACCGGAAACATAAAAGCATTTCCATAGTCAAAAGACGTGGAAAACGTCAAGAATAGCAGAAAGTTGAGCCGGTGCAACGGCGTAGTACAAATACGGTACGCCCGAGAAACTAGAAACTCGAATAATTTGGAACACCGACGTAGTACAAAGACGGTACGTCCAATGAACCAAAAAGCCAAGTCATTGATGTAGTGCAAACGGTACATCCAGTGAATCAAAAAGCGAAGTCATTGATGTAGTACAAACGGTACATCCAATGAATCAAAGACACTGATGTAGTACAAACGGTACATCCAATGAATCAAAAGCAAAGACATTGATGTAGTACAAACGGTACATCCAATGAATCAAAAGCAAAGGCATTGATGTAGTACAAATGGTACATCCAATGAATCAAAAGCAAAGGCATTGATGTAGTACAAACGGTACATCCAATGAATCAAAAGCAAAAACATTGATGTAGTACAAACGGTACATCCAATGAATCAAAAGCAAAGACATTGATGTAGTACAAACGGTACATCCAATGAATCAAACAACAAAGACATTGATGTAGTACAAACGGTGCATCCAATGAATCCAAAAAGAAAAGACATTGATGTAGTACAAACGGTACATCCAATGAATCAAATAGCAAAGACATTGATGTAGTACAAACGGTACATCCAATGAATCAAATAACAAAGACATTGATGTAGTACAAACGGTACATCCAATGAATCAAAAGCAAAGACATTGATGTAGTACAAACGGTACACCCAATGAATCAAATAACGAAGACATTGATGTAGTACAAGCGGTACATCCAATGAATCAAAAGCAAAGACATTGATGTAGTACAAACGGTACATCCAATGAATCCAAAAAGAAAAGACATTGATGTAGTACAAACGGTACATCCAATGAATCAAATAACAAAGACCTTGATGTAGTACAAACGGTACATCCAATGAATCAAAAGCAAAGACATTGATGTAGTACAAATGGTACACCCAATGAATCAAATAACGAAGACATTGATGTAGTACAAACGGTACATCCAATGAATCCAAAAAGAAAAGACATTGATGTAGTACAAACGGTACATCCAATGAATCAAATAGCAAAGACATTGATGTAGTACAAACGGTACATCCAGTGAATCAAATAACAAAGACATTGATGTAGTACAAACGGTACATCCAATGAATCAAAAGCAAAGACATTGATGTAGTACAAACGGTACACCCAATGAATCAAATAACGAAGACATTGATGTAGTACAAGCGGTACATCCAATGAATCAAAAGCAAAGACATTGATGTAGTACAAACGGTACATCCAATGAATCCAAAAAGAAAAGACATTGATGTAGTACAAACGGTACATCCAATGAATCAAAACCTGAATGATTTCGGAACACCGATGTAGTACAAAAACGGTACGTCCAATGAACCGAACACAATAAAAGGACATAGGAAGCTAGTCCATAAAAGAAATGAGATGAAACTCAATAAAGCGAAGTACACCAAAACGCCCGATGAACTTGGTAAAAAGATGATTCCATTCCGACATCATCAAAGAATCAACACCTTGTTGCTTACGACAAAGCGCATTGGCAACACGATTTCCCTTTCGGGAATAAAAAGAATATCAAGATCACAAGATGTTAGGAACTCGAGTCAACATGAGTTCCTTATGAGAAAATAAATATTCCAAAGATCTATGATCGAGGTAGAGTTTCTCATCCAAAAATGGTGATGCCAAATTTTAAAAGTAAAAACAATAGCCGCGAGCACTAGATCATGAGTGGCATATCTAGTCCCGATAAGCTATAATGATTTTGAAGCACAAGTGATAGCACGTTCTCCTTTGCAAGAGAATGGCATCCAAACCAATACGACTAGTATCGGTACAAATAGCAAAGTCTTGGTTCCCCTTCAGGAATCACAAGAATAAGAGTATCTAAAGAAAGAGTTCTTTTAAATAATCCTCTTTCCCGAAAAGTTAAAACTTTCAAAATTACATTTTTATTTTTATGTAATAACCTTTCTACAAAAATTTACATTTTTACAAGTCAATATATCGTGTCTGATTGTCACATCAAAGCGTTTAGGAAATTCCTATCGATAACGTTGATCAAGCGCATCGACCAAAATTCTTAAAGCACTCAATGGGCAATACAATCACAAAATCATCTTCTATAGGATAAATAAATCTCTTAAAAAGTTTTAAGAATATTCTTTGTTCGTTTCAAGAACAAAATCCAGTTTTACTTATAAATAAATCTTATGAAAAAGATTTGCAAAATTTTAAATTACTATTTTTATCCAAAATCAAGAAATACAAGAATGGTCTCATCGAAATATTCATAGAATATTCGATTTATAAAATGGATGAAATAAGCTGGACAAATTGAATGACATAATAAGTCATTCATAAGAATCATAACGAGTGCGGAATGCGGTAAGTGGAATGCTAACTTCCGCAACTCGTAGCAAATGAAAATCGATGATAAGGTCAAATTGGAAAGACCTTAGCACCACTCAAAAGATTGCTTAGGAGATATTCCTAAGACAAAACTCAAAAATACTGGAAAAGTTTCACAAATTATTTAGATAAGAGAAATAATACTTTCCTCACCATAAGGGCCTAAAGAATAAAATGATGCCATCAAATTGGAATCAAAATCACAAAGGAAAAACAGAAATCTGCTTAACAGATAGAAAATGTTGAAGATGAAGAGTCCACTCAGAAAATAGGATATAGGCTTCATAATGATTAAGCCAATCCTATCGCACAAATCAATTCCGGAGCCTAAGCAAAAATATCGGCTCGGAAAGAAAAATCACATAAAATAATTTCGACATCTAAACAAAAGCAAATTGTTGCGGATCCATCCGGATTCACAATCCTCAAAGAAGTCTTCAAGCCCAAAAATGTTTAAAAAGAATCAACAAGTTCTTTTGATATAAATTAGTGAGATGGAACCCATATCAAAAAGAACTCGAAAAGGAAAATCATAAAACAATTGTCATCAAGGATAGAATGGTTACCTTGACTAAGAGAAGAGTTGCTAGGGGCTTGCAGCTTTCCTTCTCTCTTGCTTGGAAGCCTAGGGCACGAAGATAAAAGATGACCCGAACCTTTGCAATAACGACAAAAGAGGGGTTTCGGGCACTCCCTTGCATAGTGGTCTGTGGAACCACAATTGTAGCATTGTCCACGACTAGAGGTAAGAGTCTTTGCTACCGGAGTTGGTTGCTTCCCTTTCTTATTAGAATTGGGGCCTTTGAATATGATAGGCCTCTTCAAGTTATTGTCGAAGTTCTGTTGGGCATGCACAACTTCAACATTAACTTCATTATCGGCCTCTTCAAGACGAAGAGCGATATCAATAAGCTGATCAAATGAAACCTCAAGTTTCAGAAGTAATGGCTTCTTAAGATTCTTATTCAAGCCATAGACAAATCTCTGATTTTTCTTCAATGGGGTATTAATGTACTCAACCCCGTATTTGGACAGAGATTCGAAAGATGCGACATAGTCTGTCACAGAAGATTCACCTTGAACAAGGTCAATAAAACGCTGGGCCAAAGTTACTTTTTCGGCCTCCGGCACAAATTTCAATTCGAACCTTTACCGGAATTGCTCCCAAGTGAGATCCGCTTCAATGATTTTAGAAATTAAAATCTGATACCAATCTAATGCTCTTTCTTGGAGCATGCTAGAAGCCACTTGGACTCGATGAAGGTCAATAAGGTTCATGCGAGAAAAGATGCGATCGCATGATTTGAGCCAAGCTTGAATTTCAATAACACTCTCGGATCCCCTGAATGGCCTTCCACCCAAATCGGTGTAGTCTCTGCACAAGCGTGCAAAACCGGATCTAGGATGAGTAGGCTCTGGATTGGGACCGGCTGCTTGAGCGTTCTTAACAAGATCTAAAAGCTGCTGGGTAGACATAAAAACTCCATCTTGGGGAGTAGCACTAGATTGACCGGCACTGGGACGGCCTGGTCTAACCATTTCTCTTCCTTAAGAAAGAAAGAAGGAAGAAGAAGAAGGTTATTCACAAATGAATATCAAGCAATCTTGATAGATAAAACAAGAAATCATAAAAGAAAATAGGATAGGACGGTACGAAGACCCGAATAAAATCCTAAAGCACGACTCCTAAGAAGGACTTAGGACGATGATCCTTGTTATAATATTCCATATTGTTCCGAAGATTGGCTCCGATACCAAGCTGTGACGCCCCACCTCTATACCCACGCTAGCCAAGAACACTACGGTGTAATGGTGTCAACTAGCACGGAGGATAAGGCTGTTGAGGAGCGACCATATGTATAATTGCTTTGTACGAGTACCGATATGCCAGATAAAAATATAAATTTTCATCTCGAGAGGAAATCCGACATACGGACACAAACTCAAAGCTACTACACAGTGGCTGTAAAGGTCTTCGGAAACAAATATAGAAATAAACATAACACAAATCAGTCACAGACAATTCATATCACAAAGGCGGAAATAGATATGAATATAACACTAACACATGAAAGTGTATATCAGAGTAGTGGTCAAAAAGATCCACAATAATACAAAAGAATAGCAACACGTGCTATACAAAAGAATACAACTATGAGTCTATATCTCAAGTGTATACAACAAAAGCTACTACTAATCTAAGTAGTTAGGCAAAATCAGACGATTGTTCCAGATAGGAAGTCAAGAGGAAGCACCTGTAAAATCTCAGTCTGACCCGAGTATTATTTAAGAAGAAAATAATAAACGGATCAGTCTAGCTATAATTATCAATTAAAATGAGATAAAAGAAGAGATATAATAAAAAGACATATGATAACCAAAAATGTCATACAATATCTCAAGAATCTCATAGCTTCAAAAGAATGTCATATTCTTTATCTAATTCACCAAGCCACAAAATGACATACATATCAATGCCAACTGAAAAAGGTGGTGAAACATAAATTCCAGAAATCAATAATTAGAAATCCAAAAATCACAAGAAAAGGATGGCCAAGACATTGATGTAGTACAAACGGTACATCCAATGAATCAAATACACTGATGTAGTACAAACGGTACATCCAATGAATCAAAACACTTTGAAAGTGCATGGGTCGTTAGCCCACAAAGAAATGAGACAAAGCTCAATAATGAGGTACAGTCCTCCACGTATACAAAGAGACATCGCACGTTGCTAGTCTAAGCTATAAAATGATCATCATTGATCATCAGGAAGTGTCAATTACAATAAGCTAGTAAATATATGAGTTTAGCATCATGTCCTATAACCACTAGCTTAACTTAAATATTTGCGAACAAATTGTAGATCTCCACTAGAAAATTGTCACAAGAGTTTCAATCGAACAAGTCCAAGAATTAACCGACGAAGTAAACGCAAGTGTTTCATACCACTTGTTTTACTAAGTCGTTTAATTAGATTTCTCATACGAGTGAGGTAAAGGTTTGTATACTAATAGATTGGAAATCGGTTTGAGAAAACGAGCTTTGTAATAAAATAATGTTGAAATCATTTGAAGAAAGAGTTTTGATATTTACTACTAGTATAGAAAACCTTTATATTTTAAAGTGACAAATCATAGAAGTGATTGTAGAAACAATCGGGCATAAAAATTCACACTCGAAGACGTGAATAAAATCCAAAGAAATCGATATCAAATCCATCAAAGTGGATATATCTAAAATTCCCAAAGAAAAGGTCATCAAAGTCGATAATAATTGACAACAACAAAAGGGAGACAACACGAATCGATTAAAGTTGGAAATTCAAACGAATTAGCAATATAGGCTAATCTGGCAAATAGTAGCAGGTCGGTCGACCGGACTCCCTGAGTCGGTCGACCGAACCAGAGGTTGGAAGTGCTCGGGGCACCAGGTCGGTCGACCGACCCAGGGGGCTCGGTCGGCCGAAGCCTGTAACCAGCACTTCCAAACAGATGCAGGAAGTGCCTGGACTACAGGTCCCTCGGTCGGCCGAACCTGTATACTTGCACTTCCTACCCTATTTCAAAGGAGGTGCAAATCCCGACCAAATTGCAATCGCATGAGCAACGGCGCTAAGGGTTTATGTCAATCGACTACCCGGCCCTATATGCTCCTCGATGCATCACCAAAAACATGTTCAAACATCAAAGTTAGGATTTTTAACGAATTGAACTCAAAACACTAAAAATTGGAATATTCACAAAAGCAATCCAAATCAAAATCAAATGCACATGAATAAGTGTTACAAATTCATACCTAACAATCGAAGGTAATTCATAGACTTAGAAGTGAGATTAAAAATCTCACCTTTGAACCCAAATCAATGAAGAAGAAGCTTGAAAGCAAATGGAAATCAACCACACTTCAATCTCAACACTAGAAGCTTGAATCTAAGCTAAAAAGAGAAACATTTCCCAAAGTTAGGTTTAGGAAATTTCTGAAATCAAAGAGAGAATGAGTTGGAGAAGATGAAGAGTTACCAATGGGTTCTCTTGAGTTTGGAGCTAGAAGATGGATTTGCTAATGGAAACTAGGGCTTAGGTTTTCCTAATTCTTTTTCTCTTCCCCCATTTTTGATGAAGCTTGAATGTATTAGGAAATTATGAAGTAATGAAGAGGAGAGGGGTTGGGACTGAATACATAAGTGGGGTTATTGGGCTCAGCCCAAACCAAAGCCCTAAGTAAAAAGTGGCAAAAATCAACTTTCTCCAAACATATCGAAGCTTATACTCAAAAAGGTCGCAAACATCATTTTGAACTCAATGCGGGTGGTCTCGAGTCTCAATTCGACTATTTGCACAAAGTAGCTTTTCGGACCAAAATCCGATGAACGGTGAAATATTTTAAAAAAAAAATTTAAATATATAATCGATAAATATGCGAGTTGTTACATCAATCTCCTTTAATACAAAGTAATCTATCCTTAATTTACTTTATAAATCAATTAATTATCCTCTAATTAACTGATAAATTAACTATCAACTATTGATTAATAACCCTAATTATTAATCAATATCTCTCAATATCTCTTAATACAAATTAATTTTCCCATAGTTATTATTATAATTTATTAATTAATCATTAATTAATAAATTAATTATATCTTAATTATTAATTAATAAAAATTAAATATTAAATGATAACATTAATTACAAATTAATTAATCCTTAATCACCAGTTGATTAAACAATTAATCAACCTTTAATTAATATTTAATTAATTATACTTACTAATTATCTTTACCTTAGTTAGTCCACTCTCCTTAGTTTGCATTGACTAATTTAACTTAATTTACTAACTTTAATTAATTTCATTGCTTGATTAAGTTTATAACAATTAAGGATTAATCTTAATATAAGCTTCTCACTTAAATTATCAACATTATCAAATCAATTACTACTTAAAATAGCGCTTTTTTACAAAATAAATAAATTTAAACTTAACTTGTTAAACTTAAAACTGAGAGGATTAAATCGACACCCAAGAAAAACACTGGTTTCACTCGTACAAGTACACAGTCTCTTTCATCATTTCCCCGCGTCCCTCCTCTTCTTCTTTAAAACATAATCCCCTAAAAACTCCAAGCTGTACAATGAATTATCACGCAACAACACGAAGGAAACACCTCAGTATTTCCTCCCTTCTTATGAGCTTCTACCCATGAAAATCCCCACCACCAAGCTGACACATAAAACCCTCGTGTGCACGTGCATAGTTCAACGGCGGCACTCCATCCACCACTCCCACTACCTGCATGTCGATGATGATACCCAAGAATGATATCAAACTCGAAAGCACCAAATCGATCATGAAATCGAATTTCCACCAGAGTGAACCCAACTCGAACCACTACCTTCGGCAAACTTATCTCTCCGACGGCCACATCGACCACCGTTATCCTCACCATCAAGTCTTTAGCTTCGCCTGACCATCCTCTGCTTTCCCTCCTCGACCGATCATGATCGATTCATCAACGATGCCTCAATCGTTCCAAGAACAAACACGATTTATTTTTGGTCTGAACCCTAATTCAACTTCGCTTCGTCACCCCAACGCTCGAGAACGCTCCTGATATTTTTCCATCGATCACCTGACTACCAGCCTCCTCCAGTACCGGCCTAATGTGAATACTTGCTGCCGTTCGACGGCAATCGTCAAAAGTACTACATCTGATCCATTCAGAAATTCTTCATACATACAAATTTAAAAATCCAAATTTTTATATTAAAAATCATCATCCCTTAACTTGAATCAATTTACGAAATCCAAGCTTGAATTCATTAACTTGATTTTTACCTTACTTATGATTCTCACCAACATTCCAATACTAGACTTAATTATTATGTTAGAATACTTGAAAACTATTTTAAAATTTATATAACATCTTTTATAATCAAATTTCAAGCATAAATCACTACCTAAAGTTGTTTGTATGGGAGGATAAAATTTTTGGAAGACCTTAAGCCTGTGAAAACAATAGAGAATATATAAACAGTCAATGTCCAGGCATCCCAGTTTATTCATATGCATTCATACTTTAATACATTTTTGTGAAACAAAATTAACATCATGAATTAAAGATTTTTCGTTCATCAGATTGTCATATAATTTAAATTTTTGAAACAATTATTTACTCACTGTTTTTAGTTTGAACAGAGACATTCCTTTTTATGATCCAGTCTTGTATATAAATATTAACACACCTATATATACAAAAAATCAATTTTTTTTATCAACATGCACAACATCATTCAATCGTATTAAAGGACCAACACACTACTAATTTGAGATATATTAGATTTTCCCAGGTTTACTCATATTCATTTTAGAAACAGAGGTTACATGCATTCACTAAAACATGCATGTAGTTTTTTCCAGCCATATATGTCAGATTTATGAATTCAGGAAAACAAATTTTATGACATTATTACTAAAATTCATCACATATATCAAGCATAAATCAGACTCAATTTAACAAGAGTTTACTCACAGATTTTGGAAACAGAGGCACAACTTTTAAACTATATCTCTGCTGAGTTGTTCTGCTAGCTCTTGATCCTTCTTTGCTTTCATTCTCGATTATCGTTTGCTTTTAAAAGAAATTGGTATGAATTTGCTTCAGATTTTCACTTGGAAATAAACATCGCTGCAGGCTTTTGAACTTAAGTTTAAACCCTTTTAAAAATGATTTCAGGTTTGAGGATAATTGATAATAGACTCTGTTTTGTTTACAGACTTGATAATTTTGAGAAGTGTTTGCAAACTTTGGTGATAAAACTGGTTACAGATTGCTTGAAACTGCTATAGTACTTGAAAAGTTACTCAAAATCCTTAGAATCTAGAAATGTCTAACTGCTGAAGCTTTGATTGAGGCAGTTTGCATTAGAAGATGTTACAAACTTTTACTAAATGGTTACAGGCTTTAATTCCTTTCTGGGTTGCATTTGTTCCCGAGGGAATGAATTTCAGGTTTATGATCATTATCTGGTTTTGGAAAAATGTTTTACAAGTTGGAGTTTTCTTTAAAAGTTGTGAAGATAAAAAAGAAGAAGAAGAAGATGATATGTTTATCTAAATGTATATTTGGATCTAAAAAGAAAATAAAATAAATAAGAAATAAATTTGACACTTGTTTCAAATGCTAACATTTGTCACATTAAAAGCTAATTAGCTTACATGTGTTTTTAACATTGTTTTAAAGGTTACACTTGTATAAATCTTATTTATATTATTTTTAAATGGTTTTTAGAAGCTTTTTAAATTAATTTTTCCCCTAATTAATGAATACAATTGTAAATTAATAAATCCTTTTCTACATTTATATTTTATCATTTATATTCATCCCTCCTTGATATTTACACATATATACATAACCTCTTAAAGAGAAGATTTAAAAATCTTAATCTTACATTAATAATAACCATATATTAACAATAACATATTTAATCTGTTTGAAGAAAATAAGTTTGCCCAATTTAAATAATTATATTAGAAGATAATGAAATGAATATTTATTCAGATATTTATAGTTTAGCATTTATTAGTTCTAAGTTATCTATATACATATCCAAATTATTTACTAAGGCATTTACTTAAATCTTAAATTCTAGTTTCAAATTCAAATTCAAATTGAGATTCAAATTACAATCAAGGTATAACTATTTATTATCAGAATTATTGTTAAACCTATAATTCAATATTTCTATTAGTTAAGCCGTTAATTAACAGATATTCCAAAATTGAGGTTATCACATTCATTCCTTCTTTGAATCTTTTCGTCCTCGAAAAGGAACGAAAGCAGATTTTATTAAATATATATATATATATATATATTTAAAAAAAACAGTTAAAATATTCTTTGATCATTTTAAAACACTTTTAAAATCTATATAGTATTGTCAAAATAGTTTTATAAAAATATCATTTTATAACTCGATGTCTCAACAAGTCCATCCTCGTTCTTACAGAAATTCGGTCATGCGTTGATCAGGCGTAAGACTGAAAATCTATAAGTACTTAGCAGTCCCATTTTCAACACCAAGTGAAAATACTTTAGAAAATAATTTTATTAAAAATATAGAAAACGGTTTTTGAAAATAGAGGATATATTTTTGGTGAGAATGCTCTGGAAATCATCACCCCCATCCATGGTCGTAGTTTACCCGATGGTTACGTTGTCATCCCGACAAAATCCATAGATGACTGTAGGCCTCCGCGCCCCTCGATTACACCATGGAACCCGCTACATATCGCAACTACAACTGGAGTTACGTAGCTATCACAGCAAAAACCCATATAATTGTAGGCATCAGCGCCCTCGAATTTCACTGCCAAAAGAATGAAACTTCTCCACTCCACTTGACCATAGATCGCAGTCTACTGATGTTGCGTTGCCTTCCCGGCAAAATCAAGTGTAGACCGTTGGCACTCATCCTCCACACGATTTTCGCTATGGTCCCCACAGTAGATCGCAGTGATATCGAGTTACACTGTCGTCACAGCATAGCCCAAATGCCCCTATAGGCATCAGCGCCCTCGACTTTCGCTACCCAATAATCCTCAGGAACTAGTTTGTCCGGACTCCTCACAGGATCAACTTTAGAACCCCCCCTGGGGCCTCAAGGCAGCACCACCTGGTGGTACTCCTGAGAAGTCCATTCCAAGGGAGCGCCTTTTTTCCCCAGAGCCATCTTCAAAATATTTTATATTATATATATATATATATAGTATCTTTAAATCATACACCTAGTATGATCTCATACAAAGCTTTTTTTTACATAAACTCGATTATTCTAAAATCGATAATCCACAAACTAGGCTTTCCAAATTCAATATTGATTTTACCCAAAAATCAAAAGCCTTACCAAATCCAAAGGTTCCCAAAACCTTTTCCAAAATCCTCATAAGATCCTTTATTTATATATATAGATATATAAAATTTTCAAAACTTTAGATCATTTCAAACTTGTATAAAACTCCTTTTATACTTCAAAACACCTTCAAAATCCTTTACTTCTAGCAAGAGCTTCAACAAGGGGAGTTTCATTTTATAAAACAAAGATATTTAACTTTGTTTACTCAAAATTAAATATTGAAATTTGATTACTCCTTTCAATATCAATTTCATTCAAATCCGCACGATGTACACATATCATTCGTACGCCATACCAATCTGATCGCTCATTTGATCACACAATATTACTTCTAAACTAGTATCGTCCACCCGACTTCCTAGCGCGGGACACAGATCTGGTTTCTTGATCAGAAACCGTCATTCTCCTTGCATAGTCGTAACTATGATAGAGAACATGCAGAACCAATCAACAATCCATATTCAGGTTCGCCGTCGAAAATCGAGTGAAAAATCCCATTCGGATCGATATGACTATCTCGAAATTCTGTGCTCGAATCTGGATCAAATCACTATGCGAATAGAATAACATACGTACACCCTACGTATTTATCTTTATTGGTTATAGCCAAATCAATTCTATTTCTATTCACATTTCCTTTAGATTCTATTCACTTACTCTCAATTGCCTTAATCCACATTTGGATTATTCCTTAAATTCTTATCTCGATTGGGTATTTAAACAATAACAGTTTACACTCTGACCAGTTTATTTAGAAAATAGCTTGAAAAAAATTAAAATAGATAAGTAGTTGGAAAATAATTACTAGTTTGTAAAATAGCTGTAAAATAGTTCAGTAATTGTAAAATAATTGGAAAATAGTTAAATAGTCATAGAAATTTTAAATAATTGAAAAATAGCTATAAAATAGTAATTAGTGGTTGAAAATAGTAATTAGTTTATAAAATAGTTAGAAATTGTTAAACAGTTTCAAAAATAATTGTAAAACAAGTATAAGATAGTTTGGCTTTTAAAAGAAAGGTTGTTTATATAATGAATAGCTTGGAAAAATATGTTTATATTAAAACAATTTATATTAAAAATAGTCTAGAGTCAAAACTGTTCACTTCCCAATCTCTATTCTTATCAATTCAATTTAAATTTCCTCTTCCATTTAAATTGACCCAATACAAATTTAAATAACTTCAATTACCATTGAAATTGATTTAACCCAATTCAAATTGAATTAATTCTCTATTCCTTTTCAAATTTAAATCAAATTCTATTTGATTTTAAACATATTCAAATTTAATTACAATCCCAAGTTATTCCAATCACTTTGGACAAATATTCATTCAATTGAACCAACTTCAATTTCAATCCATTTCAACTCTAGTTTGAATTAATCCCAATTTCAAATTCCATTTCCAAATCAAGTTGAATTATTCTTGATTTTCTCCCAAATTTAATTCAAATTCCATTTGAATTTAAAACTATTCAACTTTAATTACAATCATAAATTATTCAAATCAATCCAATTCAAATTTTCCATTTGAATCTTATACTCATACATCTTCAATCACCACTTTCAAATAATTCAAATCAAATTCAATTTGAACTAATTCAAATTTCAAATTTTAAACCATCTCGAATTATATAAATTCGAGTCAATACTTCAAATATTGATTTAATTCCTTTAAATCAATTTACCTTTAAAGTTTTAAACAATTCAATTCACAGTTCAGACCTACCATATTATACCACAAATCAAATTAGCCTTTATTTTAAAAACATCCATCCATTTCCAATTTCGGATTTCAAACCCATTTTGAGATCACTCAAACTTCCTAATTCAAATCAACCATTTAAAGCTCCAAGTTAAATTTTAATTTCATCTTCAAATTTCCAAATCAGGTTGATCATTCCAACTTATTTAACTTTTTCCCAGGTTAAACTCAATTCACTTAATCCAGTCAACCTTACCCAATTTGAACTTCCATTTCAAAATTTGAACTTTTCATAAATAATCTTTCCACTTATGAGTTCAAAACTTATCACTTTTGGGTATCACATCTCATTCCTAATTTAAAACTCAATGTAATGTGATACCCAAAAGCCAAGGTTCTCGCTTAACCTTGCTCTGATACCAAACGTAACAACCCGAGAATTTCGATCCCGAAATTTCCAGATAGTTAAGAAAAGAAGAAAAGAGAAAGAAGAAGAAAATAGAAGCAAGACACAAAAACCTCACATTCGCAGCGGATCAAATATAATATCAAATAAAATAGCAGTTATACAAAGAAAACTATATCAGTTAATTTAAAATTTAAATACATCAGAGTTACACATATACATAAATACTGGACAAAACAATCATGTCCAAAGACTACAATATCATAGTGAAAACTCTCTATACGTCCCTGCCATACTGCTCGCCTCCTTAGCTCCAGAACGTCCTTACCTGAAAATCTGTGATACTTGTTCTGACCCGAGCATTACATCAAAGTAACACCCGGGTCAGGCTGGAAACCAGCATGAGTAAACCCATCCAACAAAGAATACAGAAGCATACAATTTATACAAACCCCTGGTAACTTATATCAATTTACAACTTCTCAGGTGGTAATGAAAATTACTTTTTCCACACATCAATTTCTAAGTACCAATACTTAGATTAAATGGTCCAATTTACTTAAATCATTCCATACCAGCCAATCGATTTCACATAACAATTTATAAAGAATCGAAGTGGTTTCGGGCATTTACTAATACCCGACTCCGTCCTCTTCGAATACAATGTCATCTTATATCAAGTTATTCAAGTGATTAAATTCAATTACTGGATGTCACTCTACACAGTAATAACAGAGATAAACATCACCCAATTACCATATCAATAAAATGTCACAGCACATAATCCAATAGACATCATTCAATTTATTCAACAACAATCATCCATAAGCAAGCATTATCCATTCATATCATAATTAATCATCTAATCCTGCTTAATTAACCATCAATTGATTTACAATCATTTAATTAATTCATTGCTCCTTGATTACCTTATCAATCAACCAATTAATCTCTAATCATAGATTAATTATCCCTTAATTATCAATTAAAAATCCTCAATTATTAATCAATCTCCTTTAATACAAAGTAATCTATCCTTAATTTACTTTATAAATCAATTAATTATCCTCTAATTAACTGATAAATTAACCATCAACTATTGATTAATAACCCTAATTATTAATCAATATCTCTCAATATCTCTTAATACAAATTAATTTTTCCATAGTTATTATTATAATTTATTAATTAATCATTAATTAATAAATTAATTATATCTTAATTATTAATTAATAAAACTTAATTATTAATTAATAACATTAATTACAAATTAATTAATCCTTAATCACCGTTTGATTAAACAATTAATCAACCTTTAATTAATATTTAATTAATTATACTTACTAATTATCTTTACCTTAGTTAGTCCACTCTCCTTAATTTCCATTGACTAATTTAACTTAATTTACTAACTTCAATTAATCTCATTGCTTAATTAAGTTTATAACAATTAAGGATTAATCTTATTATAAACTTCTCACTTAAATTATCAACATTATCAAATCAATTACTACTTAAAATAGCTTCTTTTTTTTTACAAAATAAATAAATTTAAACTTAACTTGTTAAACTTAAAACTGAGACGATTAAATCGACACCCGAGAAAAACACTGGTTTCACTCGTACAAGTACCCAGTCTCTTTCATCATTTCCCCGCGTCCCTCCTCTTCTTCTTTAAAACATAATCCCCTAAAAACTCCAAGCTGTACAATGAATTATCATGCAACAACACGAAGGAAACACCTTAGTATTTCCTCCCTTCTTATGAGCTTCAACCCATGAAAATCCCCACCACCAAGCTGACACACAAAACCCTCGTGTGCACGTGCACAGTTCAACGGCGGCACTCCGTCCACCACTCCCATTGCCTGCATGTCGATGATGATACCCAAGAATGATATCAAACTCGAAAGCACCAAATCGATCATGAAATCGAATTTTCACCAGAGTGAACCCAACCCGAACCACTACCTTCGGCAAACTTATCTCGCCAACGGCCACATCGACCACCGCTATCCTCGCCATCAAGTCCTTAGCTTCTCCTGACCATCCTCTGCTTTCCCTCCTCGATCGATCACGATCGATTCATCAACGATGCCTCAATCGTTCCAAGAACAAACGCGATTTATTTCGGGTCTGAACCCTAATTCAACTTCGCTTCGTCACCCCAGGGCTCGAGAACTCTCCTGATATTTTTCCATCGATCACCTGACTACCAGCCTCCTCCAGTACCGGCCTGATGTGAATACTTGCTGCCGCTCGACGGCAATCGTCAAAAGTACTACATCTGATCCATTCAGAAATTCTTCATACATACAAACTTAAAAATCCAAATTTTTATATTAAAAATCATCATTCCTTAACTTGAATCAATTTACGAAATCCAAGCTTGAATTCATTAACTAGATTTTTACCTTATTTATGATTCTCACCAACATTTCCAATACTGGACTTAATTATTATGTTAGAATACTTGAAAACTATTTTAAAATTTATATAACATCTGTTATAATCAAATTTCAAGCATAAATCACTACCTAAAGTTGTTTGTATGGGAGGATAAAATTTTTGGAAGACCTTAAGCCTGTGAAAACAACAAAGAATATAAAAACAGTCAATGTCCAGGCATCCCAGTTTATTCATATGCATTCATACTTTAATATATTTTTGCAAAACAAAATTAACATCATGAATTAAAGATTTTTCGTTCATCAGATTGTCATATAATTTAAATTTTTGAAACAATTGTTTACTCACTGTTTTTAGTTTGAACAGAGACATTCCTTTTTATGATCCAGTCTTGTATATAAATATTAACACGCCTATATATACTAAAATTAATTTTTTTCAACATGCACAACATCATTCAATCGTATTAAAGGACCAACACACTGCTAATTTGAGATATATTAGATTTTCCCAAGTTTACTCATATTCATTTTAGAAACAGAGGTTGCATGCATTCACTAAAACATGCATGTAGTTTTTTCCAGCCATATATGTCAGATTTATGAATTCAGGCAAACAAATTTTATGACATTATTACTAAAATTCATCACATATATCAAGCATAAATCAGACTCAATTTAACAAGAGTTTACTCACATATTTTGGAAACAGAGGCACGACTTTTAAACTATATCTCTGCTGAGTTGTTCTGCTAGCTCTTGATCCTTCTTTGCTTTCATTCTCGATTATCGTTTGCTTTTAAAAGAAATTGGTATGAATTTGCTTCAGATTTGCACTTGGAAATAAACATCGCTGCAGGCTTTTGAACTTAAGTTTAAACCCTTTTAAAAATGATTTCAGGTTGGAGGATAATTGATAATAGACTCTATTTTGTTTACAGGCTTGATAATTTTGAGGAGTGTTTGCAAACTTTGGTGATAAAACTGGTTACAGATTGCTTGAAACTGCTATAGTACTTGAAAAGTTACTCAAAATCCTTAGAATCTGGAAATGTCTAACTGCTGAAGCTTTGATTGAGGCAGTTTGCATTAGAAGATGTTACAAACTTTTACTAAATTGTTACAGGCTTTAATTCTTTTCTGGGTTGCATTTGTTCCCGAGGGAATGAATTTCAGGTTTATGATCATTATCTGGTTTTGGAAAAATGTTTTACAAGTTGGAGTTTTCTTTAAAAGTTGTGAAGATAAAAAAAAGAAGAAGAAGAAGATTATATGTTTATCTAAATCTATATTTGGATCTAAAAAGAAAATAAAAGAAATAAGAAATAAATATGACACTTGTTTCAAATGCTAACATTTGTCACATTAAAAGCTAATTAGCTTACATGTGTTTTTAACATTGTTTTAAAGGTTACACTTGTATTAATCTTATTTATATTATTTTTAAATGGTTTTTGAAAGCTTTTTAAATTAATTTTTTCCCTAATTAATGATTACAATTGTAAATTAATAAATCCTTTTCTAAATTTATATTTTATCATTTATATTCATCCTTCCTTGATATTTACACATATATACATAACCTCTAAAAGAGAAGATTTAAAAATCTTAATCTTACATTAATAATAACCATATATTAACATTAACATATTTAATCTGTTTGAAGAAAATAAGTTTGCCCAATTTAAATAATTATATTAGAAGATAATGAAATGAATATTTATTTAGATATTTATAGTTTAGCATTTATTAGTTCTAATTTATCTATATACATGTCCAAATTATTTACTAAGGCATTTACTTAAATCTTAAATTCTAGTTTCAAATTCAAATTCAGATTCAAATTACAATCCAGGTATAACTATTTATTATCAGAATTATTTGTTAAATCTATAATTCAATATTTCTATTAGCTAACCCGTTAATTAACGATATTCCAAAATTGAGGTTATCACATTCTCAAAGTCAGTGCGAGTAATTCTAAGTTTGTGGGATATTGAATCGGATCTAAGAACTAATACAAAAGTAGCAATCAACAAGTATCAGAGTTGAGAAAATATTTTGAATAAAAATTTAAATAGGTTGAATTTCAGTCAAACTGCAGAGGTAGCATGTATTTGTAAGAAAGCACTATAAAGATGCTAAAATATTTCAATAATTATAAGTACACAACAAATTTATAATTGTTAACGAGATACTCATGTTAAAATCATTTTAGTTTGGTGTTTAGTTCTCGTTTTCGGATTTCAAATTGACATTTTTTAAAATTAGTATGACTATGTTAGGATTGTCCCAAAACGATATACACAAACACCATAATAAAATGTTTGAAATAGAATGTAATATGAATTTCTTATGCATTAGCAATAGTGATTATCATACATTTTGTATTATTTATATATAATATCACATTTTACTTATGTAGTTGATACACAAGGCAAGTACCGAATCTAAGTTAATATCACTAAATGATAGTTTATAGTGTTCCCGAGTATTTACGAAAAACTAGAGAATTGTTGATAGTAACGATGAACTCCTTAAGAAGGATTGTTGCAACGATTCGCCTTTTAGATGCCCAAATGTTGACACTAATACTTCCATGGTATACATATGCTGAACATCCAAGTGTCGAAAAGACAGAGCATTAGGGTAAAGAAAAGAAGAAATGAAAAGGAACCAGAAAGAGGAGAATAAAGATATCAGAATCTCACGACAAAATGATAATATATGATATCAAAATGATCTTTACAAATAAAACTATATGGGTACAATAATGCAGTGGAAATAAAAACTACGATATGCAATCATCCAGCTTCTCTCCAAGACCTCCAATGAACATCAATAAAATTTCGAAATATACATGAGGCTGACATGAGCATTATAATAAAATAACACTTGGATAAGTTTAGTATAACCATCGCGAGAAACATAATCATTCGTATGTTTATAAAACCTTTCAAAAATAAAGATATCTCGTAAGACCATGCCACAAATAAACACATATGGGTTTTTAGCTTGCGATAACCAACCATTTCATAAGAAGATCAATTGATATTATAATAATGTCTAAGGTTGAAAATAAATATATAAATAGCTGGAATGGTTACATTGATTACATTCAACTGCATATTGATAGGTATACAAACAAAACCGAAAAGGCACATTCGCATATTGGATTTACCACAGAGACCTCCCTATTAAAACTAATAAGTAAAACCGCGATCGATCTCATATGAAAAGGATCAAAAATCACCTTTCGAGCGTCTTATATCTCTAGATAAAATATACCATAAGGAAGACAAAACTGGCCCAATATGCAAACACTTTCGTGAACAAAATGAACCATGTACCATCAACTACTCAAGTGCAACATATCAATAAGCATACTTTAGATATAGAGTTGATCGTCAACCTCCTTGAGTTAACTAAAACCAGGTTTGTGCAGCCTTCACTAGGTTTTGTCATTTTCCAATGTCGAGGCTGTGTACAACATCTTCACACGAGTCATCATCACTCGAACAGATCATGAATTCCCAATTGGATTCCAACATCTCAACGATACGATGGATGATTTCCCCCCTAAACAAGGATGATAACGAAGCACATCCTCCAGTCTCTCTCACCAATGACAACGAAAATTAGGATGCCATTAAATCAGACCCTATATTTGGAGAAAAAGGATGGGTGGAAGTTCTTCGTAATGTTTGATTTCATTTGATTGCTTTGTTTAATTTGAATTTTTTGCTGGGATTGATTCGATTTGATTTGGTTTGGTTTGGATTGATATTTGGTGTGCAAAACATGTACAAATATGCATTGATATTTATATGATCTTTGATTAATTATCATGTTTATCAGTATAATTATCTCTTAATTTATCTATTATATATTCCATTGTATAGTTTATTAATGCAGGTACTTTAGTACAAGAATGAGGGGGAGTTATATAGTTTGGAGATTATATAGTTTGGAGTTAGTTTTTGTTGGTGATAAAGGGGGAGAAGTATAAAATAGGATAGTTAGGCATAGATTAAAGGGGGTTATTTGTTTTAGGGGAGTTATTAGGATAGAAGTAGTATTTTATAAACAAAGGATGTCGTCATCAAAAAGGGGGAGATTGTTAGTCCTTGAGATGATGGTTTTGATGACAACAACCTTAGAATAGGATTATAAAATATAAATACTAACATTATAGTTTAGAATATATGTATATGAAGGATTTAACCATGCAGGTACCAAGAATGAAGACTGTACAGTATAGAGATTCAAAATATCAAGATTGAAGACTCATGAGTATCAAAAATATCAAGATTATCAAGAGTTCAAGATTTCAATAATAAGTAATTTAACTAGGAATTTTGTTAAAACTCCTAGACAAGCACTGGCATCTTAAAATCTAATTTATTCGTGGAATGGAATCCACTTCGAGCCTGTTAAAGGGATGGAACCCTAAGTAGGATGGAACCTACGAAAACTCTAGTGGAACATTGTTTTGTATTCGCTAACCTTTTATTCAAATGTTTTTACAAAATTATATCATGTTTTCAAAATGATTTCAAAACCTTCCTTTTAAAAGAATCAAAAACATCTATTCAGATTTTAAATATTTTAGCCTCAAAACAATCTTTATTTTCAAAATCAAATTATCCTTGTTTTTAAACTATCTTTAAATAATAATATATTTAACTTTTAAATATTTATACTTAGATTTAAATATAAAATTATAGTAAAATTTTATATATAGCAAAATATTATTCTCTATACTTATTTATGTATTTTAACTATAGTTAAGTATATTTATAAAGTTTAAAATAGTTTTAATATAAGATAGAAGTTATTTTCAAAAAAAAACAAATCAAATTTTCTTTGGGATGTCGACATACCCAAGATACCCATGTCAACATAGTGGCAGTTAATTTAAAAAATTTAAATTTCAAAAGAATTGTCTATTCATTAATCCCTTCACGAATGGACATGGTTGTTGTCCTTCTCTAAATAGGGGCTGTTTTGAGCGTATTTTTAATTCATATTTTTCTAGTTTCCACTCCTCTTCTTCTTCCACATTTCTTTATACATATTCTTACCATTACTCTGTCGAAATCAACATTGAATCTAAGTAGATCATTTCTAGTTTGATTCTCTATCACTATCTCAATAAGATCTCAGTGCTATTCAGAGTTATAGACTTCTTTGTAATCAATTTAGCGAGAAAAGGTGTGATTGTAGCCTTGAAAATCAATCAAGCGAGAAAAGGTGTGATTGTGGCCTTTGAAATCAATCTAGTTAGAAAAGGTGTGACTGTAGCCTAGGAAATCAATTAGGTGAACTTGTTGCCCCAAAAATCAAGTATCTCTACCCAAAGGATTGTGAATCTGGAGCGGTGTACCTCGTGGCCTTGAAATCGAGGGTGTAATTGTACGATTGCTTTTGAAAGGAAATCCGTACTTGTGTGCAAGATTGGATGCAGGGTAACTCCAGACCAGTGTAAAATCTGGTATGTTCTTTCCTTTACTGCTTTTACTTTATTTCTGCATCTGTATTTGTTTCTGTGATCATATCTGTGTCTGAATATTGCATACATTTGTGTTCAAATTAACAAAAACTAAAAAAGATTTGTAATCCCTTTAAACACTATTCACCTCCCCTCTATTGTTAATCCTAGCCTTAAGATCCGTATTTCGCATTTCTCACATAGGCATGGATCGGTACGATTCCATAAGACTTTCTTTTGGATTGGTTTGAACTCTTTGTGATGAAGTGACTTATTGTTTTCTTTGTGTTTCTCACATTGTTTGCCTGGAGCTTTTTTTTGGTCAAAGTGATGGATCGGTGGTGGAATGAAGTTACTAGTTTCATATATCGACGAGATCAATAGTAAATAGCATAAGATTGATGGTCTGAATCTTGAATAGGGTTATTGGCATGATGATTGATGAGCATGGAATGTTTGAGGTGGATTGGACATAAGTCTATCGATCAGTATCGATCCATAGAAATGGATTGGTACTGATCCATCACCGATACCGATCCATCACTTGGTGATTTTTGGTCTTGTATTTTTTTGGTAACTTTCTATTTGCCTTGTTATTCTAGTTGCACTTGGTTTTTAGGTTTTGTAGATATCTCTCTGGGCTTCCTGCCTTGAAAGCTTTCGAGTTTGACTTGTCTAATTCATCCAGATACTGCCTGGTCAAAAGGCGGGATAATATTGACTACCGGTACAAATCTTCCTATAATCTCCCATTGAGTATAATGAGTGTAGACATGTGGATTTGTAGGAAGTTTAATCACCAAATGCTATAGTGTAGAATTTCGTGATATGAAGTGAGAATGTGAAATCGGTAATTGCACTTAGAGTTAGATAGCAAGATAGAAAGTAGAAAGTCAGAGAAGTTAAATCTAATTATAATTTTTAAATATTTTTAAAGATGTTCAAGGTTTGTCTAATGCTTGTTGCTATTCAGATGGAATATCTTGATAAATAGTTGCAACCATTAGAGAAAGAAATGTGACTGGTAAATAAGAAGAGAAGTGTTCATTCAAAATTTTGACCGTTGCAGAAGTTCAAACGTTTGGTTGTTTGAATATACAAAACATAGAAATGGCGATTTATAAAGATAATTAAAAATCGGTGTAACCAGACATCCGAGCGTTGCTGTTTGTGCTTGGTCAGACGTCCTTGTCAAACAAGTATATAAAACTCGAGAGTTTCGTGAGACATCTGTTTCTTCCACTCAGATGTCTGGTTGAAGTGTATTTAAAATCTTTGAAATAAAGGTTCAAAAACTTATGTTCCCAGGCATATTAGTAGTGTCCCCAGACATTAGGTTGCCTAAGTTTGCAAACATGTGAATTCTAGCTTTCTTTTTGAAAATGATATATCTTAGGAAAATTTTGTGTGTGCTTATCTAACTCAAGGGAGATTGTATAAAATAATCCAAGACATTAACATAAATATACGACCATTCTATAAAAATATCTTCTTGTTGCTCTTTCGTGAATATCCACTATTATATATTTTATTGATCAATGCCCAAAGCGCCTTCATCCATCATATACTTGTTAAGTAGTTGAAATATTCTACAAATATGATTGTATAGTTGTTGTTGTTAAGACCCAATAAGAGAGATTCTAACATTCTTCCCTTTTTTGCTAATGACAACTATATGATCTTTTCAAATAGATGCTCAAACAATAATATGAACAGTACTCCCCCTTAATATGATATCTCCCCACATCAATATGCATATATTTCTCCCCCTTTGTCATTATCAAAAAACAATATGGAGACGATATCATGTAGATGTAAAAACATGGATAATAAAACACATAACATGCACATAAATAACCATATATGTGCAAACGACACAATGGTACATACACATGAAACAACTAAGTACTAAAAAATAATCCAACATAAACAAAATCATCTACAAAGTGATAACAAAAAACAAACAACATGCTAAATTGTTCAACAAAATGCTAATGAAAGAACGGAAAATTACTGATAATAGCTATAAGGGAGACCACCATAATTCTCATAATATTTATAGTATGCAGAAGGATCATTTTGGTAATCTCTCAGCCATTATTGTTCAGTATTGTTTAGCTCTTCCTCTTCATTAATGGTTTGGCCTTGAACCAAAGCATAGTACACTTGTTGGGTAGGTGGTGGAGGAGGTAGATCAGATCAAGATATCTCCTTGTCCCTGTCTTCCTCTCCATGTGGTTACTGCACAATAATTTTACCTCTATCACGATGAGAGGATATAGTAATATGCTTGGATGGTTGAAAAGGTGAGGCACGAGCATGAGAAGGTGGAAGGCTATGAGGAGGAGAGGTGATGAAGTAAAGCTTGATCGACCTCTAAGTTTTCTCCTAGTTTTGGATAAAGATGAAGTTATCTTATCCAAAGTATGGTCCATTTTTCACATTCTTGTCAAGAAGGATTTTCCTAAGCCTTTTACCCTTCTTTCTAAGGTCTTTTGGTTACCAGTAATTGTTGATTTCAAAGAGTCAAGTTTGCTATTGGTTCATTTGGGTTTGGGATGAGTCTAACATCATGAATGTCCGAGTCGGAGACGCAACCAGATTTTTGTTCCATAGTATGAGTGGGAGTTAGAGCTTGTGTAGGAGGCGGAGGATGAACTGTGGGTTGAGATGAGCCTTGGTCGCATTGTCTTTTGAGCTTTCCCTTCTTCAAAGTTTATGTGACGAAGCATGGTTTTAGGAAGACGCATCAAACTTAAAAAACCATCAAGCATTATATTTTACAGGAATTGGTTCATAGTTTGATGGGATGATATTGGCTTTAGAAAATTGTAGGAGCCTCATTATATGAGACGCGTAAACAATACTTGGAGGACGGACCCAAAAATTCTTTTTCTCATCATGACCAAACTTCGCCCAATCAATCTTTACATCCCAAATATTGCATAAAGTGCTTTATGATCATTTTCATATATTTTCTTATGAATTCCTAGTCGAGGCAAAACGGTGTTAATCAACATTTGATTAATTAATCTAGGACGGGTCGAAAGAAACTTGTTTTCCATTCTGGCGTATTCTTCCTAGATTTCATGAGTGATGGCATTTCTAGGCAATTTCCTACGGTCATCTTGTTGTTCTAACTCCACTCCATCTTGCCCACAACCAAGAGCATAAAAAGATGATTTACATGGATTTTTATTGTTTTTCCATATACATTAGTCCATAACCATCCCTCCTCATCGTGTGCTTTCCAAATATTTTCACTACAAAAATTTGCATAGAAAAGATAAATAGCAAGTGGATCAATTATTACATCATTTTGTTTAAATTCGATCAAAGTAGTGATTTCAGCAGTATATGTGAGTTGTTGAAGGCGATATTCATCAAAAGCACTCAAGCGGTAGAAAATTCCTTCATGAATTCTTTTCTTCCTAAGCTCTTTAAAACAATATGGAGTGATTACATTCTCATGGAGCCAAACGATGATATTTTCATCAGTTGCATAGGAGATGGGCATAAAGGAAGAAGATTGACCCTTTCTTGCAATTGATTTTGGTGCTACTTTTAGAGGTTTATGGTTTTTGCAGCTATAGCATTTAAAAGTTGATTTGGGTTTTGAGTGAAAATGAAGAATGAAAGATAGAAACATTATTTTAAAAAATAAGAAACTAGCGGCTTAGATGTCCATTTAGTATAGTTAGACGTCTGAATTAGATGCATAACACAATAGAAAGAAAATAGCCAAAAAGTGGATTATTCATATGTCTGATTTTGAAGAAAAAACGTCTGAGATTGATAAACAAGCATATGAAATTAGGCACTAGACATTTGGAATTGATGCTTTTTCGAAAGAATTCATAGTTGATCAAACGTCTAAACTCAATAACCAGATGTTTGATGCTGAAGAAAAATGATATGAGAAAAATGTAATTGATTTATTTACATATACACATATTACATATGCACATGTACTAAATATTTATATGTGAAAAATACACACACGTATATTATATGGTTATATATAAGTGTTTGCACACACACACACATAAAGTTAATTGAAAAGATTCAATATCAAACTTAATTAATTGATAGACTCGATATTTTTTGGATGGATCAGTTTCCTATGAGTTTTCAAGTTATGGTTTGTATACTTTTATCGGAGTTGATGCTGATTTTGATGGACTAATAAGTTGCTTTGATAAGGTAGGCTGTTTTGAAGGAGTAAGCTATTTGGAGGGGCTACTAGTTGAGTGAATGCACTATTTTGTTAGCTTTTCATAAAAACGCATTACAGGTTTTTCTATAATGCTTAAGCATTCTTCCTGACAGTGTTGCTCCTAGTACAATTCTTTTTGGGGTCTCACAGATTCCCCTTGGTGGTGAGCTATTGCATTGATACGCTCATGTTAGACGGTAGTAATTTGTCCTTCGAACTTTATCGATTATTTCACCTTCTTTCCTTTTGGAGAGTAGCTAGTATGATCTGAGGTGGATGAACTAATTTTAATGTACGATGATGTATCGTTTGAAGTAGACATTGATATTGACATTATTATAATTTAAGAATCAGTAGTTTGAGGTTTAACATGTACAGCAATTAATTTATATATATATATATATATATATATATATATATATATAACCTAAGTTTTTATTAAAAATAGCTTTAGTTTGTTTTTCGGTTAATTTTCTACCATAATTTTTTTAAACTATTAGTATATATAACTAGTTTAATAAATGCCAAAGAATTTTTAGATTGAACAAAAGTTTTCCTTTTTTTAGCGATTATCGTGTTTTCACCAGAATTTATTTAGAATACTTAGCATGTTTTATTTTAAGTATTAAATATTTTCATTTTTACATTTATATAAGAAATTAATTCATTTAGTGAACAAATTCCTAGATGTCAACTTAATTGTATAAAAGTAGATTCATAAAGTGGCTTAGTAAGCATATCAGCAATTGATTTTTGGTATTAAGAAATTCTAGAGAAATAATGCATTTTCTACACTATCTTGAAGAAAATGATGGCAGATATCAATATGTTTAATTCGAGAGTGATTAATGAGATTTTTCAATGAATTGATCACACTTGTATTATCATATTATATAAAAGATCTAATAAATATTTTCTAAAATCTTTGAGAGTTTGTTGCACGTAAATCACCTGTACACAAATTAAGGTAGTTGAAATGCACTCCACTTCACAAGTCAATAGTGAAACACAACTTTGTTTCTTACTAAACCACGAAACTAGAGATTGACCAATAAAGTGACGAGTGCCACTTGCACTCTTTCGATCCATTTTGTAACCTCTGAAATTAGCATCATTATATGATACAAAGTTGAATGAGTTGCCTTTCCGGTAAAAGAGCATGTAATCTTTGGTGTTGGTCAAGTAACGCAAAATTCTTTTCACAGCTCGATGATGTGATTCTTAGGCTATACTTGAAATCTAGCACATAAACCAATGCTCATCATAATGTCAAGTGGACTGGATGTAAGATATGTTGGAACTAGGCCAGCCCGCAGCGGTAGTGGTGGGTGTATTTCAAAACTATTTGTCCTATTGGATCTTTACTGGGCCTATGAAGTCTAATTTATTTAGAATAATTCTAATTTTTTATAAATAAAATCATGTATTTTATTTAAATTTAAGTATTTTGTAATGTAAAGTTGATTTGAATGATTTAATTTATATATATATATATATATACATGTATCATATGCATATACATATGTGTGTGCATGTGTTACATAATAATCCGTAAAGGATATAACATGTCAGTATATAGATGTTGAGATTTACATCGGAACAGACACATTAGTTCATTTCGCATGTATTGTATGTTGTCCAAAAATGTGCATAAATCTATAATGCAAAGTATATTTATATAAATACGTATACATATATTTAAAATATATTTTTAACTAAAAGTCTCAAAATTATATACATAAATACATACATATATATATGTGTGTGTGTGTGTGTATGTGTGTGTGTGTGTAATTTAAAACAATTGTATAAATATATAAACATAATTAAACATATAAACTTATACACACACACAAATATATATATATATATATATATAATAATTAAAATAATACACATAGACACCCCTATATATAAGGTTAAATAAAATGTGTATATATGAATAATTAATTACATTCAAATACTTAAAATATAAATAAATATTTTAAAATCATTTCCAGATCAAATTTAGAATAAAAAAATAAAATAATAATTTTATAAACTTATTATTATTATTATATATATAATAAATAGTTTTGATCATAATAATTAAAAATATTAGTATTAAATATCAGAAAATATCAAATTTTAAAATTTGCAAAAATTAGGATTATAATATGTAGGTTCAAAATTATTTCCTTGATTTATGAAATAAATATTATTTTTAATAAATAAAATAAATGTTCAACCGAAGTAATTTAATTATTAAAATACCAAATCTTAACAAAAAATTCTGAAAGTTTTTCTATGGGTTCCTGCATAGATGTGGTAATTTTAAAAAATATAAAGTCGAATTTTCAGTGCAATAATTATTTTAGATATAATAAACAATTCAAATAATCAATAAAAGATATTAAAATTACTTTTATATATGAAAAAATTATTAGAATTTCATAATTCATATTATGTATACGTAGGTGTAAGGAAAAATTCTAAGCTATTTATACATTATAAGTATACATATATAATTATATGTTAAAATATATGGTCTATATTTAAATTAATATATAAATATACATAAAATAATTTATAATGACAAAATTTAATTTTTACAGCAAATTAGATTTTTTATACATAAATTATAACACATAATAATATAACCATGCACATAACCAAACTGATTTATGACAACTACACATACCTGCAAAAACTCACCTAACTAGATATACATTACTAATGTAAATACAAATTTGGGACAAATCAATATTAAATCATAAATTATGATATGATTACTATAATATATAAATTAAATACCAATTGATGATGCCTTTGATTCCACTTGAATCAATGAATTCCCTTCTCTACTTATGCTCGATCCGTCAGATTGCCAGTCTGAAATCATCGATCTTTTTCTATCAAATAGTTCTTTTACTTAACTTGAATGGACTTGAGATTCTTATAACTGATATGGGGAATAATTTTTCCAGAAAACTTGATAATTATGTTAGCCAAAAATCGTTTTTGATTAAGGGTTTAGAGATCCATATATATAGCCTTGTACAAGGGAGATATTATGACAATCTCATTACCTATTCTCTCTTAATCTTAGTCATCCATCTCTAGGTCTAATCCTAAGTTTTAGCTACCTCCACTAACTTGTCAAAATCGAAATTTTCAGCCCTAATGATCGGCTTTAAACCCATTCAAGCCCAAGCCAAAATGTTACGCAATTAAATCTAATTTAATCGCTTATCGATATCGTATATCGATTTGTACATTTATAACTATTATATATACATAACAATTTTTATTTCTTAAACCATATTCTAATTTTATAATTAATATTCAATAAATATTAATTATAATTTATTTATAACAATTGTAAAATAATTTAATCATTCGGTCTCAAGGGAATTCATCATTTTAGTTGTGTAGCTCTTGAGTGTAAATTTGGTCAGCAATTAACACCGAACTATTCGGATGTTAATGTCCACACGTCACTTAGCAAGTGGTGTAACATTATGCTCAAATTTATCTCTTATTCATTTTTTAATAAAATCTTATTTAATGTAATAAGTGTTACCCGTTAGTGTCATTTATATACACCAATTCTCTTCGTCAAATCTGTATCGCTTAGGATTTATGGAATTTGGTAATGGTTAAAATTCCAATATATCCATATTCAACTCTATAATCCAAATACGAAGACATTGGTTCAATAATAACAATTATTATTAACCGAACTACTCTAGCAAGAGATTTTGACTTTGTGTTGAGTTAAGTTGACCGTGATACTAACCCCATATAACTGAGGAGACGAATCCTTTCTTGAGTTGTGTTTCACATTCAATACTTCCTCTCGACCTAAATATAGTCACTTGATGGATGTCGTGCAAAAATTTGACTATAATTAAAGCGAAGCTTCCACATTGAAGATCTGCAGTATTCTCAAGTCAAAATTACTATGTAAATTAATCACATTGATATTTTCTGTTTGACCTTAGTTATATTAACCAACAGAAAACTATCGAATGATTCATTCCATAGTTATCCAATATCTATTAGTACGTAACCTCTAGGTGCCTCCAGTAGTAATGAGTAATACACTGCCCAACATTTGAACAGCGTTATATACTCTAGTCTCAATGGATACACCGATATCCAATCTCGATGCATCTTGACTAGGAACATTTAAAATGGTATATTTTTGTTTTATTGTGATAAATTACTCACGGTTACAACATTTTGTAACTACTATCACAAAATATGCCATTTATAGATTTTCTATTAAATATACTTTTAATTAAATTAATTAATTAATATAAGCACATCGTATCAAGTATATAATAGAAAGAAACACCTTTGTTGTGATGCCCCACCTTTATACCCATGCTAGCCAAGAACACTACGGTGTAATGCTGTCAACTAGCATGGAGAATAAGGCTGTTGAGGAGCGACCATCCGTGTAATTGCTTTGTGCGAGCACCGATATGTCAGATAAAATATAACATGCAATTCATCTCAAGAGGAAATCCGACATACCGACACAAACTCAAAGCTACTACACAGTGGCTATATATAATCTTTGGAAATAAATATAGAAATAAACATAACATAAATCAGTCACAGATAATTCATATCACCAAGGCGGAAGAAGATATGAATATATAACTAACACATGAAAGTGTACATCAGAGTAGTGGTCAAAAAGATCCACAACAATAATACAAAAGAATAGCAACACGTGCTATACAAAAGAATACAACTATGAGTGTATATCTCAAGTGTATACAACAAAAACTGCTAATCTATGTGGTTAACCAAAAGTCAGAGAAATCAATCCCAAGTGAGAAGTCAAGCTGAAGCACCTGTAACATCTCGGTCTGACCCGAGTATTATTTAATAAGAAAATAATAAACGGATCAGTCTAGCTATAAATATCAGATGACATAATATAAAGTAATTGATATGGCATAAACATATAATATCCATAATGGCATGCTACTATAAGCGTGCAAATGATGATCAATAAAAGATCGTTCAATATCACAAGAATCTTCACAAAGATCCAAAAAGGGTTTCATACCCAAAACTTGTATTCACAACAAGTCAATGACACACGAATTCACCAATGCACAAAAATTGATAAATCATATCAATGAAAATCACTAAAATTGGTGAAGTATAAATTCCAGAATTCAACACACGAAATCCAAAAATCATAAAAAAGGGGGAGGCCTATCACACGAACGGGAGCATGAAAACTCACCAACATATGTATCAGACGAACGAGACGCTATCTCATGGTAGCTAGCCATTAATTTTTGACACACGAACGGCCCGAAGACCATGGGGTGCTACCCCACATGTGTGAGTAGAAATCACACTGATGAGGTCTAGACTAACCTCGCAGTCAAAGAGACATCGCACAATTACTAGTCTAAATCATAAAAATGATCATCATGATCATCAAGAAGTGTTAATTACACTAAGTTAATAAATATAAAAGTTTAGCTTCATGTTCCATAACCACTAGCTTAACTTAAATATTTACAAACAAATTGTAGATCTCCACTAGAAAATTGGCACAAGAGATTCATTCGAACAAGTCCAAGAATTAACCGACGAAGTAAATGCATGCGTTTCATACTACTTGTTTTACTAAGTCTTTTAATTAGATTTCTCATACGAGTGAGGTAAAGGTTTGTATATACTAATAGATTGGAAATCGGTTTAAGAAAACGAGCTTTGTAATAAAATAGTGTTGAAATCGTTATAATGAAAGGGTTTTGATATTTACTACTAGTATTGAAACCTTTATATTTTTAAAGTGACAAATCATAGAAATGATTGTAGAAACAATCAATCATCAAAATTCACATTCGAAGACGTGAATGAAATCCAAAGAAATCGATTACGGAATCCATCGAAGTGGATATTCCCAAAAATCCCGATATAGAAGTCATCAAAGTCGATAATTAATGATAATCAACAAATCAGATAATCACGAATCGATAAAATTGGAATTCTCAAGAAAATAGGCAAATAGATCCTAAACAACAGATTCAGACGTCTGAAATCAAGGATTCAGACGTCTGAATCTGGAAAATTAAATATTTTCCAGAACACTTATTCAGACGTCAGAACCCTATATTTTCAGACGTCTGAAAATGGCTTTTTAAGCCTATTTTCTTTCTGGTTCCAAATGGACCAATTCAGACGTCTGAAATATAGATTCAGACGTCTGAATACTGGGGAATAAAAATTCCCATTATAATATTCAGACGTCTGATTCAAGGATTCAGGGCATTCCCTGAACCTAGGCCAAAAATGGCCAAACGGATACCGGAAGCGATCGAACGAGCAACGACGACTAAGGATTTACGTCTAACGACAACCCAGCCTGAACGGCTCTTCGATATGCCTCAAATATCAATGTCCAAATATGCATAAAAGGATTTTCATAGATTTTGATTTCAAAACACCAAACATTGGAATATACACCAAATCAATCCAAAACAAAATCAATTGCACAAGAATAAGTGTTAGGAATTCATACCTAACAATCGAAGATAATTATAGACAAAGATGTGAGATAAAAATCTCACCTTTGAATCCAAACAAATGAAGAAGAAGCTTGAAAGCAAAGGAGAATCAACCACTCTTCAAATCCAACTCAAGAAGCTTGATTCTAAGCTTTAAAAGAAGAACATTCCCAAAGTTAGGTTTAGGAATTTCTAAAATTGATAAGAGAATGAGTTGGAGAAGAAGAAGAGAAGGCTTACCAATGGGTTCTCTTGAATTTGGAGCTAGAAGTTGGATTTGCTAATGAAGACTAGGGCTTGGAGTTTTAATTTCCTCTTCCACTCTCCATTGTTATAAAAGCTTGAGTATTAGGAAATGAGGAATGAAGTAATGAAGAGGAGAAGGGGTTGGGACTGAGTTAAGTGGGGTTAACGGGCTCAGCCCAAACCAAAGCCCTAAGTGAAAAAGTAGCAAAATTCCACTAACTCCAAACATATCAAAGTTTACACTTAGAAAGATCGCAAACGGCGTTTTGAACTCAATGGAAGTGGTCTCGAGTCCTAATTGACTGTTTGCAAAAAGTGGCTTTTCGGACTAAATTCCGAGTATCGATAAAATATTTAAATAAAATATTTAAATATAAAACCGATAAATATGCGGGTTGTTACATTTGTTATGAACAAGATTGTTCAACGAGCTAGATATATGTAATATATTACATAATTTCCTCTAGGGCATACCCATAAAACTATCAATCTCCTACTTGCACTTGGGTTCAATTATGTAATCTTATTCCAACTTCTCTAATTGGTTTCTCAAAATCAGTTGGATCAGTCGCTTTGTAAACGAGTATGCTATTATGTTTTAATCATCTACTCGGTCAATCAACTCTCTCCGATGGTGATAAATTCTTTTATCATGTGGAACAATTCGGGCTATATCTTTCGACTTCGAGTGAGCTCTAAGTTCTATTACGAACTATATTACAACTTTGTTATCATATAACTCTGTCATTAGATTCTCAACATTTGGAATCGACTAAGTTATAAATTTGTGCACTTATATTTATATACATTGTTTTGATTATGGCGTTATTCAAGGCGATGTACCTAGCCTTTTTTCATTAAATCGGCCATAGTCTTTTACTTGGGACATTTCCAACTTAAAGAATTGTTATTGACATATTATACTCGGTATTACTTATGAAGTTTGAGTCTGAACATTCCTTCATAAGGAATTTATGTTCCTGTAAACAATTCTCTAGTATTTCATAAATTCATGAGAACACTTCAAACAACCATTAAGTGATATCAATTTGGATTTGATATTTTATTCATGTATTAAATACATAAACAAATCATGATATCGTAGACAACATAATATGTATGATAATTCCTATTGCAAATGCAAAGGAATCAATCTTACATGTTCTGTATTAAACATTTTAATAAGGTGTCATTGCATATCATTTGGGACATTCTGATATCTTCTATACTTAATATAGAAGTCATCATTTATTAACCCAATGTGAGTACTAAAACAACTAAGTCTGATTTTAACACAATTACATCATTAAAATCAATAACATGTTGTTTACTTATTATGATAACCCAAATTTTTAACGGTTGTTATTTGGTAATTAATTGAATTAAATCACTAGAAATACTAATTTATAAGTCGAACAAATAAAACTCTAATAATCAAAAATATTTGGATATATAAATTGGTTTAAAAACTATAATAAATGTTGAATTATAAAATCTTTGGTGATGACAAATCTTATAGTAAATAAATAAATAATATATTTCACCATTTAAATTTAAGGTAAAATATCTATAAATATATAAATAGATATATACAAGTTTTATAGTATATATGAGTATGTATGCCCTATGAAATAAAATGTAGGGAAGTTTGTAAAATATATATATATATATATATATATATATATAATATCAAAAATACACATAAGTAAAATTGTAACAACTCGGGATTTTTGGAAAAATTAAATTTAATAATGTTCTAATATAATTATTTAAATTTGCAACTTATCTTTTCAAACAAATGAAAAAAAAAATGTTTCTAATTACTATTGTTCATATATAGTTTATGAATGAAACTATGATTTGGAATTCAAAATAAATTTCACAAAGGTAATCTAAATTTAAGCTCTACATTTTTAAAACATTAGAGATAAGTATATATATAGTTATTAATTAAAATAGTAATAACTTAAGTTTAAATGAAATAAGAATAAATAAAAGGTTATAATATTAAATATTTCTTTTGAGCTATACATGAAATAAAAAACATAAAAAGAAAATATAAAATATATGCAAATGGACATTTGTAGGCTTAAGAGAAATTTACTAATACATATGTCAAGATTTCTTCTAAAAAAATGGATTTCCTTATTTTTTAAATAAAAAAATGATTAAAGAGAGAATAAGGCTGTATATGGACAGTCTTCTCTTCTAAACATACATCTCAAACTTTCTTTCTTCTTTCATTTTTCAAACCAAAACCAAAGAGCAAAATCAAGCAAACTTCAAGTTTTCTACTAAGTAGCAATTCAAACATAAGATTCGAAACAAAGTAGAATTTAAATTCAAGTTCAAATAAGGAAGATCAGAAAAAAGATCAACTAGCAGTTTTCAAATCATCCTCTGTTCAAAGTTTAGGTGAGTAAATTTCAACCTTCTAAGCTGAATTATCTTATGCATGTAATAATTAATAATAGTATTATTATGAATATGTCTTGAATGGATGTATATATGGGTTTTCGTAGTATATATGTTTGAGATTTCTGTGCGCGCGCACACATACACACACACACACACACACACATATATATATGCATGTCTATTCTGGCCTCTGTTCTTATCTAACAAACCAAACAACTTTCAAAATTTAATTTCTCTTCAATTAAAACAATTATAGGTTATGATAATTAAAGGGAAGTTGTTTGTTATTAAGAAATCTTATTCTTAAAAATGATTATAAGTGTAATTAGTAAGTATTTTTATTGGGAAGAAGAAATTACAGTGGAAATGAAATATATCGAAAAAATTGACCATCTTAATTCTTGTTTCACATGTATAATCATATTTTTTTTGAAAACTATGATTTTTGATGGAAATTTCACCATTTTTAAGTTAGTATTGGTTTAGATATCGGGAGTTAATCGAAATTGGGTTTTTGGTCGAATCACGGCGATCGGAGGATGGAGGAGCGTTGGGATCATAGCTGGAGGAAGCTCGTGGGTCGGGGATCATGGGAAAAATGATTGGCGATTTTTCTGATCGCCATGGCGGCGTAGCGGACTCGATGTAGGGTTTAAGGCGTTGATCGGAATGAGGTGGTTGTCGAGGCAATTTCGACATCATGGCGGCATCGAGCTGGGCCGGTGTAGGGGGAAAACGGAGGTGGACGAGTGGCGAAGGTATGGATGTGATGAAGAGGCTTCTGGTGGTCGGACTTAGGCGGCGCGAGGTGGTTTTGGCGATCGGGTTGTTCATGCTATAGTTTGACTTGGTCGAATTCAATGTGAAGGTTTGATTGTGGTTCTGGGAGGTCGAACTAATGGCAAGGATCGACAGCGACTTGGTGGCAGTGGCAATGTTGGTCGGAGCGGCGGGTCGTGGTGTGCACGTGCACGCGTATCAGTGTGTCCGGCTTTGTTTTGCCGTAGGTCTAGAATAGAGGAGAGAAGAGAAGGAAGGGAGAAATTTGGGCCGAGGTTTGGGCCAAAAATAAAAAATAAAATAAAAATAAGGAAATAAGAAGAGAAAAAACAAGCAAGGAAAGAAAAGGGAAGGAAAAAGAAGGAGAAATAAAAGAAAAGGAAAAAGAGTAAAAGAAAAGCAGAATAAGGAAAAAAATGAAAGTTGAAAATGGTTCAAGTAATTAGTTATGGTTATTTAAATTAAGTAATTTAAACTTTAAGTCAACTTATACCTTAGGATTAGCAATGACTAGGATAAATGAATATTTTAAATTTTAAATTTTATTAAGTAAGGTAATTGCATATATGTTAATTGTTATAAGGTTTATTAAAGTAAATAATTAGGTGTAACTAGTTGATAGTTAATGATAAAATAAGATGATTTAGACTTTAAATTGATTAAAAGTCTTAAGTTAATAACACTTATTAACTAATTAATTAATTCCAGGTACTTAATTAGAATAAAGTAAAATGGTTTGTAATTAGTTAACGATAATTAAACATGATTTGGAAATAATTAATTCATTCTGTTTGAAAGTAAATTAATGACTTATGTGACTAGATTATCTTAGTCTATATTGGACTAAGTACACTGGATTGCTTTGTTTCTCTAGTAAGTTGTTTTTCAGTTATTCTGTGAAATGAAATAACCAGAAATGAGTATCTAAATATAAAATGTGAGACGTTTATTTGAATAGATAATATGATGAAACTTTATGTGAATGTTGACATTTTGAACTTGAATTCTTTTCACTTAAACAACTTCGCCTAAAGGATAGCGTTGGATTCGAAGAGATTAGGGTCGGATGTCAGCAATATCCGAAACCACTTCGATTAATAAGCATTATAACCCTTTATAGATTTGATTATAGAATCAAATAGGCTGGAATGTAATAAATTAAGTAAACTTGGCCATTTAAACTAAGCAACGGTACTTAGTTATTGTTTTGTGAAATAAGTATTTGGCTTTAGCAAGATTAAACTCATAGTGATGAACGAGTTACCTGGGTTTTCAAAGAAGCTTTACAACTTAAGTATTTCATATTAAATGGGTTTACTCACGCTGGTTTCCATCTTAACTCAGGTGTTACTTATTGTAATGCTCGGGCCAGACCGAGTGTTATAGATTTTCAGGTTAGGACGTTCTTGAGCTCAGGAGACGAGCTGGATGGTAGAGACGTATTGATTCCGCTGTGTATTAGAGACTGAATAGTCTGTATTGATTATATTCAGGGACAAGTTGTTACAACTGTCCAGTTTATTTGTGAATGATTGTACTCTGATATATTGTAGGTAAATTGACACTTACTGCTTTCTTTGTGTAAATCTGTTATTTATATGTTATAAATTGCATCCGCTGCGATTTTGAGAATCTGTGTTGTTGTTTTCTGTTTCTTCTTCTACCTCCTATTCTTCTTAACCCTAAAAGTCTTGTGTTTCGGACACTCGACTGCTCGGCACTCTATACAATGAACGTATTAGTGTCGAATTTTCGAGGTCGAAAATTTTGGGCTGTTACATTTGGTATCAGAGCAGAAGGTTAAACGAGAACCTTGGCTCTGGTGGGGGTTACTCATCTGAATAGGGTCAGTAGTACCCTAGAATGAGTTGAGTGTGTTATATATGAGGGCGTACTTGATATTTTCTTATATAAAGATTTAAAACGGTTTTAAAAATGAATGATTTTTATATAAGCTTATATTTTGATATATAAAGCAATAATTTTTCAAATTATCATATATATTAAGGTAACAGTTGTTGATTGTTGAAATTAAATATAATAATATGGATTAAGTGGCAATATATATACAACCGAATAGAAATTTGGGTAAGAATTAATTATGCAAATAAGTTGAATTATCTAAATTGAAAAGAATTTAATTTGTGAAGTTTTAAAAATCTAAGTCCAGAATATTTAAAATTGTTTCAAAGTGTTAAAAGATATAATATATAATATTATTTAGAATATTTTGAATATAGAAATCTCATTTTAAAACAAGAGTTGTTTTAAATTTTTTTAAAGGAATCTGTTTTGAACTAAAAACCAAGAATGATATAAAATTGGAAGTAAGACTTGGTGTGCAAAAGAAATAAATATGTATATATATGTGGATATTTAATATCAAAGTTGATTTGAAATGAATACTAAGTGTTGAATTCTAATTTCCTTGAGAATGAGAAGTAAAAACCTAAAGTGAAATAAGTTTTTGAACTTATAAGTGGGAAAGGATATTGATAAGAAGTTTAAAATTTGAAATGGAGAATTCAAATTGAGTAAGGTTGACTAGATTAAATGAATTGAATTGAATTTAACTTAGACGAAGTTAAATAAGTTTAGAACGAACAACCTGAATTGGAAATTTCAAGATGAAATTGAGATTTAACTTAAGGAAGTTAATTGGGTTAAATTGAAAAGGGAGTTATGTGTGATCTCAAAAAGGGTTTGAGTTCTAGGAATGAGTAATGGATGCTATTGATGGATGTTTTAGATAATCTGGATATTTATTTACTTTGACTTATCCTGATATCATCCTGTTATTATTAATAATCTATGAAATTGTGAATTGAATTATTTTAAATGAATTAAGAAGTGGGTAGAAATGATATACACCCACTTTGAAATCAAATGGAAATAAAACTTTAATTTGAAACTATTCAAATGATTTTTAAGAGATAAAGATTGAACTGATGAAAATGGAATCATTTTGAACTTAAGATTTAAATGATAAAAATGAACTTGCAAACTGAAATTGTTAAGAATGGGTTTCTAAGTTAGAAGTTAAATTTAGGTAATAAACTGGATTCCGAAGATTAAGTTGTTTAAAAAGGTTTGAACTCTCACTTAAACCTAGAAATAAGCTTATGTAGAAGTAAAGGTAATTTAAATGAATATTAGAAATTTGGACTCAGAATTAAATTGTTAAAGACTTAGGTTGTTAAATTTAAAGTAAAGATTAATTTGATTTAAGGGATTAAATCAACATTTGAAAATTCAACTCGAATTTGTATAAATTGAGATGATTTAAAATTTGAAAATGGAATTTGAATTAATTCAAAGGTGGAATTGAAATTAGTTTAAATTGAAATTGAATCAAACTAATTGGGAGTGTAATCGAAGTTGAATAAGTTTAAATTCAAACGGGAATTGATTTGAATTTGGAATGGGAATCGTGGTTAATTCAAATTGAATTAGAATTGAATCAATTTAAGGGAAAAGGAATTGAGATGGCTTGAAATGGGAGATTGGGAGATTGAACAGTTTGGCTCTCAACTATTTTCAAACAAATTATTTAATATAAATTGTTTTGAATCTATTCCCTTAAATATTTAGACTACTATGATTACTATACAAACTTTTTTTTAACTCAAACTATCTTATATTAACTAATACTATTTTACAACTATTTTGCAATCTAACTATTCTACCGCTATTTAACTATTTTACAACTATTTTATAACTACTTAACTATTTACAACTATTTTTGCTATTTTACATACTTATCCATTTTAAACATTTCAAGCTACTTTTCTAAATTCAAGCCGGTCAGAGTGCAAACTATTTATAATTAAATACCAATTAAGATAAGAATTAAAGTGATAACCCAAATGGAAATTGAAGTAATTGTGAAGTAAAAGCAAAACCGGATATTGAAGTAAAAATGATTTTGAAATGTAAAAGTACATTTTGAGAAATATATGATGAATAAGAGTGGAAGTTGGATATCATTATAACTGAAATTCATTTTATGAAGAGTAAGTAAGGTGGTACATAACTTTATAAAGGAAATCGAACTTGAATATTTGATTTGGCATAAATGAAGTATGTATATTTATATGTGTGTGTGTGTGTGTGTATATATATTGTACTATATGATAAACTCCCCTTGTTAAATCTATAGCCAGAAGAAAAGATCATTGAAAATATTTGAAGTATACATAGGAATTTATATAAGTATGAAGTGATCCAAAGATTTTTCAAGTTGAAGGAATAAACTTATATATATATATTTGTGTTTGTGTGAATGATTTTATGAGTATGGAATTGGGAAAAAGTTTTTGGAACTCATTGATTTTGTAAAGTTTTTGGTTTTGGCAAAAAGCAAATTTTGGGAATTTGGAAAGCCAAGTTTGAGAAATATCAATTTTGAGATATCAATTTTGTGTAAATGGGATTTATAAGTGATACATTTAAAAGTATGATTTGGAAGATACTATATGTGTATAGTATAAAATGTTTTGAGAATGCTGTGGGGAAAAAGTCCTTGAGCCCTAAAAATAATATATTTGAAACTTGTAGTAGAGATCCACGGAGTGGTTCTGCCTTGATCCCTAAGGAGGGTTCCAAATTTTGATCCCAGATGATGTCCGGACTAAACTGTGGTTCCTGAGATTGTGGTTAGGGTAGCAAAAGTCGAGAGCGCTGATGCCTACAGAGACATTGGGTTCATGCTGTGACGGCATGTAACTCTGTTGTAACTGCGATCTACTGCGTTTCCATAGTGTAAGTCAAGGGGCAGCGATTTCCTAAATTCTATGTTTGATTTCGTTGGAAGAGTGATGTAACATCGGTAGATTGTGATCTATGAGGACATAGCAAAAGTCGTGTGGTAGTGAGTGCTTACAGGCTATATTGGGACTCGACTGATGTAGTCTGCGATCTATGTGGTGAAGTTTCATTTGGCAACGGAATTCAAGGGCACTGATGCCTACAGTTACATGGTTTTTTCCATGATGGCAACGTAACCCTAAGTGTAGCTGCGATCTATGGCGGTTCCGTGGTGAAATCGAGAGGTGTGAATGCCAACAGTTTTGTATGGTTTCGCCGGGATGGCGACGAAATGATCGGGCTAACTGCGATCCATGGAGGCGGTGATGGTTTCCAGAGCATTCTCACAAAAAATGATTTCTACATTCTCTTAAAAATGTTTTTTCAAGTGTTTTCACTGGGTGTTGAAAATGAGTCTACTAAGTACTTATAGATTTTCAGTCCTACGCCTGATCAACGTATGACTGAATTTCTATAAGAATGAGGATGAATTTGTAGAGACATCGAGTTATAAAAGGTATTTTTATTAAAGCTATTTTGGTAATATTATGTAAAATTTTAAAATGTTTAAAACTTTAGAATAAAAAGAGTTAAAAATGTTTTAAGAATAATTTAACTGATAATAAACATTATAATTTAAGTTCTTGCTTCGTTCTTTTTCGAGGATGAAAAGTTCTAAAGGGGGGAGGAATGTGACAACCCGGATTTTTAACGGTTATTATTTGGTAAATAATTGAATTAAATCACAAAAAATACTGAATTATAAGTCGAACAAATAAAACTCTAATAATTAAAAATATCTGGATATATAAATTAGTTTAAAAGCTATAATAAATGTTGAATTATAAAATCTCTAGTGATGATAAATCTTATAGTAAATAAATAAATAATATATTTCACCAGTTTAATTCAAGATAAAATACCTATAAATATATAAATAGATATATACAAGTTTTATAGTATATATGAGTATATATGCCCAATGAAATAAAATGTAGGGAAGTTCGTACTAAAATGTGGATATATATAATATCAAAAATACACATAAGTAAAATTGTAACAACGCGGGACTTTTGAAAAAATTTAATTTAATGATCTTCTAATATAATTATTTAAATTTGCAACTTATCTTTTCAAACAAATGAAAAAAAAGTTTCCAATTACTATTGTTCATATATAGTTTGTGAATGGAACTATGATTTGGAATTCAAAATAAATTTCTCAAAGGTAATCTAGATTTAAGCTCTACAACTTTAAAACATTAGAGATAAGTTTATATATAGTTTGTAACTTCCCGCCTTTTCATACGCTTCAAATCGACACATGTGCCGATTCAAACAATACAGAAGGGCGGATTGTTATGGGGTAAATAAGAAAAACAGAGAAGAAAAAACAAAACAGAATCTCACGGCAGAAGGATAAAATATAATAATCAATCTACAGTTCATAAAACTGATTACAAAACATTTGATTCTTCTTTATATAATAAATATCAGAGTTCGCATACCAATAAATATCAATGCAGCGGAATACGGTGTGTAGTGGAACCATATAATATATAATAATAATAATAATGAAATCTTCGTCTTCTTCCTCCAGAAATAAAGTCTTCAAAACCTGAAACGCTCGGACTGACCCGAGCGAATTGAAAAGACAAAACACTCGAGTCAGAATTAAAAGATCTTATGTAAGTTAAATCAACAGAAATAAATATGAGTGCAGTAACTCAAGAGATGCTCGGGATTCACATCTCCTAAGGATCCGTTAAACTATTTACTATGTAGTATATTTCGCTATTATAATAGTGTCTAATTTTAAAATAAACTTACTTTTAAATAGCGTTAAGGCTTTACATTTTCCACCTTAACACATTTATATATTCCTATAATCTATACAGTACCATAATCTCCCCCGTACTGGGGGTCGTCAGAGGGCACTCGATAGGTATGGTACAAAACCAAAATCGTATAAGGCGCGCTAGGGTAGATGACACGGCACAACTAGGCAATGCCAGGGTAGATATACCAATTACGCTTCCGGGTCGGTGGTAACGCATAGTCGCAGCTACCGCCCACCTCGAGCCACACCCCAAATCAAAGAAATCAAAAGTGGCCACCGAAAAATCTAAAAGTCAAAGTAGAATATCGAAGGGATGTGTCCGATCAAAGGTGCTACCTCAATTAACCCGTTAATCGCTCCTATTTTAGCCACCTTATGCCAACTCACGGGAGTTGGGTCCACGTATTTACCTTAAAGGAAACGCTGCTACCATCCTACTTCATGCTGGAATCTCCACCACGCACACGGTTGTTGAAGTGGTTTTCAGGGTTGGAAGAGAGTATGACAACTTCCGATCCCGGTCTCTTCAACAAACCAAACGTTATTATAACACCGCGGTCTTTTCAAATAGTTTATATTTTAAAACCAGAATAAAATATCCATTTCGAAACCATATAAATACGATATCATTTCTATTTTAAAACCCAAATCAATATGATATCATTTTTATTTTAAATATATCCTTTCAAAAATCATAGTACTTTCAAATATATATACATTAAACCCATATCTTCGAAACATAATTTTCAATACTTAAATGGTTTAAATATAGATTACTTTATAAAGTAAATTAGCTTTTTTAAGTTCTCAAATCAATTCCAAATACAGATTTGAATTCCCAAATAAACATTTAGATTTCCATATACTTCAAAGTTTAAATATTCCACCATTTCAAAACTAACTTTTAATTTATATATATATATATATATATATATATTCCAAATTCACTTTACTATTATTTAGTTCTGAAATACTTACTTAATAAATCCAGCATCCTTTAAATAAAACTTTCAAATTCAATAATTGAATATTCCTCAATTTATTTAGTCTAGATATATTCACTCAAATTATCTTAAACCCGAATTTAGTTATAACACCATATTATTTTAAATCAATATTTCAATAAGATCTTAATTAAATAAAATCTCAAATCAATTACAAAACTATCTTCTCAACTTTGATTTATAAAATCAATATAAGCTCTATATTAGAATAAAATTTCGGTAAATACTTATCTATAATATATTCCACTTTATTATTAAACTTACTTCATACTTTAAACAATTTTATACATAGTTTTAAACCAAGAATTTAACTATATATAAAATAACCTTTATCAGATATCCGTCATCAATATTTCATGAAACCGTATATATATTTCTTTACAAAACCATAGGAAAATCATTTCAAAAATAACTTTATATATATATATATATATATATATATATATATATATATATATATATATATACCGCGGTGCCTGTATAAAATTTTCTATCCTACGGTCAAGTGATACGGATATTTATCATTTCAATCCGCAATTTAAAAATAAAAATGTGGTTGTATATCATTTCAAACCGCAATCTCGAATGAGATGAAAGGCATAATAACTTGCAGTTTATAATAATATACAATACAGCATCCGTTCATCCAATATCATCCATCAACCATTTATCAAAATCATCATCAAATTCAAAGAATCCATCAATATATAACAAGTAACAAATAACAGGCATTTACTAGCAGTTTATGTGACGCCCCACCTCTATACCCACGCTAGCCAAGAACATTACGGTGAATGCTGTCAACTAGCATGGAGAATAAGGCTGTTGAGGAGCGACCATCCGTGTAATTGCTTTGTGCGAGCATCGATATGTCAGATAGTATAGCATGCAATTCTTTTCAAGTGGAAATCCGACATGCCGACACAAACTCAAAGCTACTACACAGTGGCTATAATATCTTCGGAGACAAATATAGAAATAAACATAACACAAATCAGTCACAGACAATTCATATCACAAAGGCGGAAATAGATATGAATATAACACATGAAAGTGTTCATCAAAGTAGTGGTCTAAAAAGATCCACAATATCACAAAAGAATAGTTACATGAACTACACAAAAGAATAAGTATACATTATGGAGTCTGTATCTCAAATGTATACAACAAAAACTACTAACCTAAGTAGTAAGCAAAAGGTCAGAGTAATGGATCCCCGGAGAGAAGTCAAGTCGAAGCACCTGCAACACCTCGGTCTGACCCGAGTATTATTTGTAAGAAAATAATAAACGGATCAGTCTAACTATAAATATCAGATAACATGATATAGAATAGGAGACATGACTAAACACATAATAATCACAATGCCAAGCTGTGATATATATAAGTAATTGAAAATCAACAAGAGATTAATCAATATCACGATAATCTACTCAAGATAAAAAGGAATGTCATACTCCTAATTTCATTCACCAAGCCACAATAAATGACATATAAGATATGGCATAGACGTATAATATCCATAATGGCATACTACTATAAGTATGTAAATGATAATCAACAAACGATTAATCAATATCAAAGAATCTTCTCAAAGATACAAAAAGGGTATCATACCCAAAACTCGTATTCACAACAAGTTAATGACACACAAATTCACCTATGCACAAGAATTGATAAATCATATCAACAGAAATCACAAAGTTGGTGAAACATAAATTCCAGAAATCAACACAAGAAATCCAGTCAATGACACACAAATTCACCTATGCACAAGAATTGATAAATCATATCAATAGAAATCACAAAAATAGGTGAAGTATAAATTCCAGAATTCGACACACGAAATCCAGAAATTTCACAAAATAAGGGGGGAGGCCTATCACACGAACGGGAGCATGAAAACTCACCAACATATGTATCACACGAACGAGACGCTATCTCATGGTAGCTAGCCATTAATTTTTGACACACGAATGACCCGAAGACCATGGGGCGCTACCCCACATATGTGAGTTGAAACTCACACAAATGGGGTTTAGTCTCCCTCGTAGACAATGAGACATCGCACATTGCTAGTCTAAATCACAAAAATCGTCATGATCATCAAGAAGTGTCAATTACAGTAAGCTAGTAAATATATGAGCTTAGCTTCTTGTCCCATAATCACTAGCTTAACTTAAATATTTACGAACAAATTGTAGATCTCCACTAGAAAATTGTCACAAAAGATTCAATCGAACAAGTCCAAGAATTAACCGACGAAGTAACACAAGCGTTTCATACCACTTGTTTTACTAAGTCGTTTAATTAGATTTCTCATACGAGTGAGGTAAAGGTTTGTATATACTAATAGATTGGGAAACGGTTTTATAAACGAATTTGGTATTAAAATAGTATTGAAATCGTTTGAGGAAAGAGTTTTGATATTTACTACTAGTATAGAAAACCTTTATATTTTTAAAGTGACAAATCACAAAGAAGATTGTAGGAACAATCAATCACTAAAATTCACATACGAAGATGTGAATAAAATCCAAAGAAACTGATAAAGAATCCATCGAAATAGATATTCAAAAATCCCTAAAAAGGAGTCATCAAAGTCATAATAAATGATAACAACAAATAGGATCATCACGAATCGATTTAAATTGGAAATTCAATCCAAAAAGGCAAAATGGACTCAAACAGCAGGTTCAGTCGACTGAACAGAGTTTTCAGTCGACTGACCCTGTGCCTGGAAATTTTCCAGGTTCAGGAAACTTTCTGTTTCCGGTTTCAGTCGACTGAACAGAGTTTTCAGTCGACTGAATCATGCCTGGAAACTTTCGGGTTCCAGGTTCAGTCGACTGAACAGACTTTTAAGTCGACTGAATCTTGCCTGGGATGCTTTTCAGCCTATCCAAATGAAGAGCAAACTCTTCCAAAATGCAACCGGACGAACATTGGCTCTAAGGGTTTATGCCAATCGGCAACCCGGCCCTATATGCTCCTTGATGCATCACCAAAAGCACGATCAAACATCCATATAAGGATTTTCACACAAATTTGACTTAAAAACCCAAAAATTGGAATATTCACAAAACCAATCCAAATCAAGAGCAAATGCACATGAAGAAGTGTTAGGAATTCATACCCAACAACCAAAGATAATTATAGTCATAGATGTGAGATAAAAATCTCACCTTTGAACCCAAATCAATGAAGAAGAAGCTTGAAAGCAAATGGAAATCAACCACACTTCAATCTCAACACTAGAAGCTTGAATCTAAGCTAAAAGAGAAACATCTCCTAAATTAGGTTTAGGAATTTTCTGAAATGGGTAAGAGAATAAGTTGGAGAAGAAGAAGAGAAGCTTACCAATGGGTTCTTCTTGAGTTTGGAGTTAGGAATTTGATTTGCAAGAGGAACTAGGGTTTCGGAGTTTTTAATTTCCAATCTCTCCCACCATTAATACACTAAAAACTGAAATGAGAAGAGAATGAGGGTGAGTGGGGAAGAGTGGCTCAGATTTGAGCATAAGTTAACATTGGGCTGAGCCCAAACCAAACCCAAAGTGAAAAGTAGCAAAAATCAACTTTCTCCAAACATATCGAAGCTTAAACTCAAAAAGGTCGCAAACGGCATTTTAAACTCAATGGGAGTGGTCCCGAGTCCTAATTCGACCGTATGCAAAAAGTAGCTTTTCGGACTAAAATCCGACCAATGATGAAATATTTAAATAAAATATTTAAATATAAAATCGATAAATATGCGGGTTGTTACAGACTCCCCTCCTTAAAGAAATTGCGTCCTCGCAATATTACAAGAAGAAGATATATAGTAACAACCATAAAAGCATATTCAACACAAAAGAAGTTTGAAATAAGAAGTTCACCTCAAAGAGCACGAGAAAGTAAGTTCGGATGTGTTCGCTCGATGTACTCTCTAGATTCCCAAGAGCAAGCCTTAGGATTTGAAGACCATTGAACTTTAACAAGCGGAACTTCTTTATTTCGAAGTCGTTTGACCTCCGAAGCAATGATACGAATAGGATGTTGCTCATAAGTTAAATTAGGCGAAACTTCAATCTCTTCCACAACACCGGGCTCAAGAACAGAATCGGAATCTCGAAGGCACTTCCGTAATTGAGAAACGTGAAACACGTCATGAATAGCAGAAAATTGAGCCGGTAATAAAAGGCGATAAGCCACGGAACAAATACGTTCAGTGATAGGAAATGGCCCGATATATCAAGGCGCTAACTTTCCCGAGCGACTAAAACGCACAACACCTTTCATTGGTGAAACACGAATGAACACAAGATCTCCCACAGAAAATTCTAACTTCCTTCTCCGGTTATCGGTATAGGATTTTTGTCTACTCTGGGCTTCTTTCATCCTAAGACGAATAAGATCAATCTTTTCTGTGGTATCACGAATAAAATCTGGACCTAAAACCAGCTTCTCACCGGCCTCAAGCCAACAAGAAGGAGATCGGCATGGCCTTCCGTAGAGTGCCTCAAAAGGTGCCATACCAATACTAGATTGGAAGCTATTATTATAGGAAAATTCAACAAGTGAAATATGTTCTTCCCAACTTCCACCAAAATCAAGAACACAAGCACGAAGAAGATCTTCAAGAGTTTGATTCACGCGCTCGGTTTGTCCATCGGACTGGGGGTGATAAGCGGTGCTAAAATTAAGCTTCGTTCCCAAGGCTTTTTGAAGACTTCCAAAATCCACTGGTAAACAATGGATCACGATCACTAACAATAGAAGTAGGAACTCCATGCAATTTAACAATTTCTTTGATAAAGATTTTGGCTAAAAGAGGAACGGTTCGATTAGATCGAACGGGAATAAAATGGGCGGATTTAGTAAGTCTATCAACGATCACCCATAAGATATCATGACCCGAACGAGAACGGGGAAGGCCATCTATAAAATCCATGGAAATTTGGTCCCACTTCCAAATTGGAATTTCTAAAGGTTGCAATAACCCACCGGGCCTTTGATGTTCGGCCTTAACGAGTTGGCAAGTCATGCAACGCTTAACGAAGTTAGCGATGTCAAGTTTCATTCCCTCCCAATAATAAAGTCGCTTCATATCCGCATACATTTTACTACTACCGGGATGGATGGTAAATTTAGAATGATGAGAATCTTCTAAAATGTCTTTACGAAGATCACTAATATTTGGTACGATAAGTCTACCAAATCTCCGAATGCCGCCACGAGAATCGATATCAAAGTCCTTCAAACCTTCAATATCAATCTTATCCTTAATATTTTGGCCAAGAAGAGTCAATTCGGGATCTAGCCGTTGAGCTACAAGAATGCGGTCCAAAAGAGAAGGATGAGCCTCAAGGCTACATAAAACAAATGATGAGCATAAATCGGATACGCGTTCTCGAATCTCACAAGTGGACAAGATCTCGAGATTGTTCCATTCGGATATCATCATAGAAACAACAACTTGTTGTTTACGGCTAAGAGCATCGGCGACACGATTACCCTTACCAGGAGTATAAAGAATATCAAGATCATATGGTGCAAGAAATTCGAACCAACGCTGTTGACGCAAATTAAGTTCCTTTTGAGAGAATAAATACTTCAAGGACTTATGATCGGTATAAAGAACAAATTTCTCTCCTAAAAGATAATGACGCCAAATCCGAAGAGCGAAAACAATAGCCGCGAGTTCTAAATCATGAGTGGCATATCTAGTCTAGGCAGGCTTTAATTGCCTTGAAGCATAAGCAATAACACGTTCTTTTTGCATAAGAATGGCACCCAAACCAACTAGCATCGGTATAAACAACGAAATCCTGATTCCCCTCGGGAATAACCAGAATAGGAGCATCAGAAAGAAGTTCTTTTAATTTCTGAAAAGAAGCTTCACATTTGTCCGACCAAATGTATTTAACACCTTTCTTAGTCAAGCTAGTGAGAGGTACGACAATCTTAGAAAAGTCTTTGATAAAACGATGGTAATAGCCCGCCAATCCGAGAAAACTACGAATCTCTGGCACACTCTCCGGTCTCTTCCAATCTTGAATCGCTTCAATCTTTGAAGTATCCATGGAAATTCCGGATTCGGAAATAATGTGACCGAGAAACTTCACACGAGATTGCCAAAAGTGGCACTTAGAAAATTTTGCCTTTAATTGATTACTCCTAAGAGTTTCCAACACAATCCGAAGATGTTTTTCATGCTCCTCCTCGGTTTTAGAATACACAAGAATATCATCAATAAAGATGAGAACAAATCGATCGAGGAAGTCTTTAAAAACTCGATTCATTAAGTCAACGAAATAAGCTGGGGCATTCGTTAACCCAAATGGCATCACAAGCCATTCATAAGATCCATAACGAGTACGGAACGATGTCAAAGGAATGTTATCCTCTGCAATACGAAGCTGATGAAAACCGGTAGCCAAGTCCAATTGTGAAAAGACTCTAGCACCACTAAGTTGGTCAAATAAATCATCAATCCGAGGTAAAGGATATTTATTTTTGATAGTAAGATCATTAAGCTTGCGGTAGTCAACGCAAAGCCTAAGTGTTCCATCGGATTTCTTCACGAAAATAGCCGAAGCTCCCCAAGGCGAGGAACTAGAGCGAATAAATTGCTTCGTCTCCAATTCAGATAATTGTTTACGCATCTCCTCGTTTTCTTTATTGGACATACGATAAGGAGGACGGGTAATAGGTTGAGCTCCAGGAATAAGATTGATTTTGAACTCAATTGCTCGCTTAGGTGGTAATCCTAAAACGGGCTCGAATATGTCGGAAAATTCACGAACGACGTGAATAAGAGAAATAATATCACCCTCATCATCATCATCGTCATCACGAGGATTTAAAGAATATAAAGATGCAACCAAGCTGGAAACTGAATCTTGAAGATTAATAGAAATTTGCTTAACCGATTGAGGATGTCGAAGATGAATAGTCCGCTCAGGACATAGGATATGGGCTTCATAACGGTTAAGCCAATCCATTCCCAAAATCATTCCAAAGCCTAAATAACGCATGACATGCAAATCGGCTAGGAAAGGAAAATCACACAAAATAATCTCGACATCTTTACACAATAAACTGATTGTCGCGGATCCACCAACCGGATTCGCAATTCTCAAAGAAGTCATTAAACACAAAACATCCAAAGAAAAAGTATCAACAAGTCCTTTTGATATAAAAGAATGGGACGCACCCGTATCAAAAAGAACTCGAATAGGATGATCACGAAATAAAATAATTCCATCCAGAATAGAATGAGAAATACCTTGGCCACGAGATGTGTTGCCAGGGGCTTGAGCAACATTAAGCTTTCCCTCCTTCCTATTTTGAAGTTTGGGACATACATGCATAAAATGGTCCGGGCTTTTGCAATAGCGACAAGTACGAGGCTTTGAACACTTGTTCGCAAAATGGTCTTTCGAACCACAATTATAGCATTTCCCTTGAGTAGAGGAAAAGATCTTTTCAACAGGATTTGCTTGCCTCCCTTTCTTATTGGGATAAGGGTCTTTGAATTTTCTTGGCCTCTTCTTGTTGTTGAAGTTTGGTTTGGAACCCACCACTTCAACATCATTCTCCCTATCCGCCTCTTCAAGACGAAGAGCGATATCAACGAGTTGGTCGAAAGAAACTCCTAACTTTAGAAGTAATGGCTTCTTGAGACTTTGGTTTAAGCCATAGACGAACCTCTGGTTCTTCTTTAAAGTGGTGTTGATGTATTCAACCCCATATTTGGAAAGTGATTCAAAAGAAGCAACGTAGTCCGTCACGGAAGAATCGCCTTGAACAAGGTTAATGAAACGACGAGCCATCGTCACTTTCTCAGCTTCTGGCACGAATTTTAATTCGAAGCGTTCTCGGAATTGCTCCCAGGTGAGATCCGTTTCATTAATCTCAGAAATAAGAAGCTCGTACCAGTCCAATGCTCTTTCTCGGAGCATACTAGAGGCCACCTGAACTCGGTGAAGGTCAATAAGATTCATGCGAGAAAAGATTCGATCGCATGACCTTAGCCAAGCATGTACCTCGATAATAGTTTCGGAACCTTTGAATGGCTCCCTACCCAAATTAGTGTAATCGCTACACAAGCGTGCAAATCCCGACTTTGGGTGAGTAGGTTCCGGGTTAGCTCCAGCTGCTTGAGCATTCGTCACTAAATCAAGAAGCTGTTGAGCAGTCATAAAAACTCCATCTTGGGGTGGAGTGCTAGACGGTACGGCTCTGGGGCGGCCTGGTCTAGACATTTCTCTTCCATTAGAAAGAAAGAAGAAGAAGAAAAAGGTTATTCACCAAACTGAATATCAAGCAATCTTGATAAATAAACAAGGAATCACAAGGAAAATAGGATGAATCGGTACGAAGACTCGAATTAAATCCTAAAGCACGACTCCTAAGATGGACATAGGACGATGATCCTTGTTATAATATTCCATATTGTTCCGAAGTTTGGCTCCGATACCAAGCCGTGACGCCCCACCTCTATACCCACGCTAGCCAAGAACATTACGGTGAATGCTGTCAACTAGCATGGAGAATAAGGCTGTTGAGGAGCGACCATCCGTGTAATTGCTTTGTGCGAGCATCGATATATCAGATAGTATAGCATGCAATTCTTTTCAAGTGGAAATCCGACATGCCGACACAAACTCAAAGCTACTACACAGTGGCTATAATATCTTCGGAAACAAATATAGAAATAAACATAACACAAATCAGTCACAGACAATTCATATCACAAAGGCGGAAATAGATATGAATATAACACATGAAAGTGTTCATCAGAGTAGTGGTCTAAAAAGATCCACAATATCACAAAAGAATAGTTACATGAACTACAGAAAAGAATAAGTATACATTATGGAGTCTGTATCTCAAATGTATACAACAAAAACTACTAACCTAAGTAGTAAGCAAAAGGTCAGAGTAATGGATCCCCGGAGAGAAGTCAAGTCGAAGCACCTGCAACACCTCGGTCTGACCCGAGTATTATTTATAAGAAAATAATAAACGGATCAGTCTAACTATAAATATCAGATAACATGATATAGAATAGGAGACATGACTAAACACATAATAATCACAATGCCAAGCTGTGATATATATAAGTAATTGAAAATCAACAAGAGATTAATCAATATCACGATAATCTACTCAAGATAAAAAGGAATGTCATACTCCTAATTTCATTCACCAAGCCACAATAAATGACATATAAGATATGGCATAGACGTATAATATCCATAATGGCATACTACTATAAGTATGTAAATGATAATCAACAAACGATTAATCAATATCAAAGAATCTTCTCAAAGATCCAAAAAGGGTATCATACCCAAAACTTGTATTCATAACAAGTTAATGACACACAAATTCACCTATGCACAAGAATTGATAAATCATATCAATAGAAATCACAAAGTTGGTGAAACATAAATTCCAGAAATCAACACAAGAAATCCAGTCAATGACACACAAATTCACCTATGCACAAGAATTGATAAATCATATCAATAGAAATCACAAAAATAGGTGAAGTATAAATTCCAGAATTCGACACACGAAATCCAGAAATTTCACAAAATAAGGGGGGGAGGCCTATCACACGAACGGGAGCATGAAAACTCACCAACATATGTATCACACGAACGAGACGCTATCTCATGGTAGCTAGCCATTAATTTTTGACACACGAACGGCCCGAAGACCATGGGGCGCTACCCCACATATGTGAGTTGAAACTCACACAAACGGGGTTTAGTCTCCCTCGTAGACAAAGAGACATCGCACATTGCTAGTCTAAATCACAAAAATGATCGTCATGATCATCAAGAAGTGTCAATTACAGTAAGCTAGTAAATATATGAGCTTAGCTTCATGTCCCATAACCACTAGCTTAACTTAAATATTTACGAACAAATTGTAGATCTCCACTAGAAAATTGTCACAAAAGATTCAATCGAACAAGTCCAAGAATTAACCGACGAAGTAAACGCAAGCGTTTCATACCACTTGTTTTACTAAGTCGTTTAATTAGATTTCTCATACGAGTGAGGTAAAGGTTTGTATATACTAATAGATTGGGAAACGGTTTTATAAACGAATTTGGTATTAAAATAGTATTGAAATCGTTTGAGGAAAGAGTTTTGATATTTACTACTAGTATAGAAAACCTTTATATTTTTAAAGTGACAAATCACAAAGAAGATTGTAGGAACAATCAATCACTAAAATTCGAATACGAAGATGTGAATAAAATCCAAAGAAACCGATAAAGAATCCATCGAAATAGATATTCAAAAATCCCTAAAAAGGAGTCATCAAAGTCATAATAAATGATAACAACAAATAGGATCATCACGAATCGATTTAAATTGGAAATTCAATCCAAAAAGGCAAAATGGACTCAAATAGCAGGTTCAGTCGACTGAACAGAGTTTTCAGTCGACTGACCCTGTGCCTGGAAATTTTCCAGGTTCAGGAAACTTTCTGTTTCCGGTTTCAGTCGACTGAACAGAGTTTTCAGTCGACTGAATCATGCCTGGAAACTTTCGGGTTCCAGGTTCAGTCGACTGAACAGACTTTTCAGTCGACTGAATCTTGCCTGGGCTGTTTTTCAGCCTATCCAAATGAAGAGCAAACTCTTCCAAAATGCAACCGGACGAACATTGGCTCTAAGGGTTTATGCCAATCGGCAACCCGGCCCTATATGCTCCTCGATGCATCACCAAAAGCACGATCAAACATCCATATAAGGATTTTCACACAAATTTGACTTAAAAACCCAAAAATTGGAATATTCACAAAACCAATCCAAATCAAGAGCAAATGCACATGAAGAAGTGTTAGGAATTCATACCCAACAACCAAAGATAATTATAGTCATAGATGTGAGATAAAAATCTCACCTTTGAACCTAAATCAATGAAGAAGAAGCTTGAAAGCAAATGGAAATCAACCACACTTCAATCTCAACACTAGAAGCTTGAATCTAAGCTAAAAGAGAAACATCTCCTAAATTAGGTTTAGGAATTTTCTGAAATGGGTAAGAGAATAAGTTGGAGAAGAAGAAGAGAAGCTTACCAATGGGTTCTTCTTGAGTTTGGAGTTAGGAATTTGATTTGCAAGAGGAACTAGGGTTTTGGAGTTTTTAATTTCCAATCTCTCCCACCATTAATACACTAAAGACTGAAATGAGAAGAGAATGAGGGTGAGTGGGGAAGAGTGGCTCAGATTTGAGCATAAGTTAACATAGGGCTGAGCCCAAACCAAACCCAAAGTGAAAAGTAGCAAAAATCAACTTTCTCCAAACATATCGAAGCTTATACTCAAAAAGGTCGCAAACGGCATTTTAAACTCAATAGGAGTGGTCCCGAGTCCTAATTCGACCGTATGCAAAAAGTAGCTTTTCGGACTAAAATCCGACCAATGATGAAATATTTAAATAAAATATTTAAATATAAAATCGATAAATATGCGGGTTGTTACAGTTTATTATGCAAAATAAATTAACTGATAATTTAACTGGCAGTTTATATGCACAATAAATTTACTAATAATTTAACTATCAGTTTATATGTAATAATAAATTTAACTAGAAATTTAACTGGCAGTTTATATGCAATAATGAATTAAATAACAAATTAATTAAATAAATGCGATTTAACTGAGATGATGAATAAAAAATATGTCAAACAGTCATAAATAAATTTCTACTCATATCATAAATCAATTTAACAAACATAAGAATAGAAATTGTGAGTGGGTTAAAACACTCACCTTTTGAATTTACATTCAATTTAAACCCAAAAATTTGACAGTCTCCAAATTCATCCAAACCCGCGTCAAAGTGTTTGGAATTTTATTACGATCCTAACAAAAAAAATCGCGCGTGAAACGGAGTTTTTACGTGAAAGTTATCATCGTTAAACGATTGAAATCACAAATTAAATAAAAAAATAAAAAAAAACAAAAGGAAACAAACTCACCCCCATCCACGTCAGCATGCTCCTCCCTCATTTCTCCAGAACGCACGCACAGGCAACCTTCGAACGTATTAGAATCACTCGATCCAAACCCTAGCCGCCTTCCCCCACACGACCGAACAAGGCCATCCTCACACCACCGCGACTCACCCCTCCCCCCTCGTACGCGCCATCCACCATCTCCAGCGATGAACGGCCCTGCCCAGCGAGGCCGAGGTCGACAGACTCCGCCCCTATTAGTTTACATTAATCGAATTATCTCCATCGATCCAGCCGTTGTTTTGACAAACGAGCTACACCGATCGAATCCCCTCGACGATCTCTACCCAATGGTACAATCAAATTTGATGATCAGGCAGAGTCGATCTCGACACAATGGATGGCCGAGAATTCACCTTCAATTTCTGGACAAATGACGATTCGAATCGAAAAACAAATTGCAGTTTTGAGATGCGTATATCGAGAGCTTCAACATATATTTTTTCTGAATTTTTCCAAGGACTTTCAAATTTATGCTTCGGATTTGATTTCTGGATTGCAATTGTAATTAGGTTTTGTTTGTCTGCCATTGAGGAAGAGGAGGAATAGAATGAATTTTACGTACAGACAAATGAGAATTAGGAAGGCTAGGGTTTATAGCAGGATATTTATAGAGAAAGTTGGAATAGAATAAATGGATCGGGTTGAATACGTGCTAACGACAAAGTGGCCCAAAAAGCCCGTTCTGACTCCGGAACGAAATTGGGTAAATCATATATCAAAATAGGTGTTCTAAAATATTTTAAATGCAATGGTAAAGGTTTCATGTCCAAATTCCATCATATGAAGAAGTTATGCTAAAATTAATATTTTCAAATTGATTTCAATTGATTTCAGTTAAATTGATTTCAAGGCGTTTCAAGCACATACGATCAAACGACAAGTCCGATCGATACGAAACTTGAAATCCTACAATAATTCACCGATACGGATCCAATGAAACTAGTTTCGTCGAAATCCGAGTCAGTGTCCAAAATGGTTATTTTCCCATTAATTAAATAAATCAATATTAACTTAATTAAATCACTATTCCAATCCAATTTCTAAAATTTATAATTTATAAAATTTATCACTTTTGATTTTTAGACAATTTTAATAACTAACAACAAATTCTATGTTAATTCAACATTAATTATTTCGCAAATTACCATATTAAATTTCATTTATTCGCAATAAATCAAATTATAGGTTTTAAATTCCAATAAATAAATAAATCTTGATTTTTTCATCCTTTTTAATTCCACAACTTGTTCAATTACGAAAATCATTATCATTATTTCCAAATATTAACTTAATTTAACATTAATGTAATATTTTATTAGATTCGTTGCAATTGATTCCAATTCAATCCCCATTTCTTAATATGCTCTAATTTCATAACTTCTAAACATTTTATTTCCTTTCCCATAAGTGTAACATTTATTTTATAAATATTTATTTCTAATTCCATCAACGAATTAACATGTAACCTTTAATAATTGTTTTCAAGCCAAATGTTACACTTAAGTTTATGTTGTGTTCTACTAATTATCATATTATGAAGAAAACTTACGTTATTCCCCACTATTACCTCAATTTATATTAAGTAACATTTAATTGACTCTTCATTCTATCATTAAACCTATTCGTATTAAATAGATGAAACCAACATTGGATTCATACTCTATTACGTAGATATCTTAAAATTTTATCTAAGTTTATATTTACATAATATGTAAATATTTAATTTCATTTTTATTTCAATTAAATCCAATTACCTTAAATTTACATTCAAATAAATAAATCCTGATTTTCATTCTTATTATTCAACAATCATTATACTATAACATATTTAACATTTGTTTGCGTTTCATTACACTGATACTTCCAATTTTTCCTTGATTCGTATTAACTATTTTATTTCCACTTATTGCGTAATAACTACTATAATTCAATAATATTTAAATTTGTCAATTTAACCCATAAATTAAGATTTTACATCTAATATCCTAACTTACCTTGGTTCATCCTTTATTACATCGATTGTTACTTAAATTTACACTAACCAACGTTAAATTTAGATTTATTGTAATCGATTCCCAAAATTTATTTAACCCATTTAATAAACACGCAACCTACATAAAATGCAACTTATGTGCTTTTAATTGCATTTATCAGTTCGTTACTTATCAATCCAGATTATAATTCCATATATAAGCTAATTTTATTTCATTACATTAATTACTATTAAATGTTCTCAAAATTTATTTACTTGGTTTTAAACTTTCTTTACACCAATTCCTAACCGATAAATAAACCTATGTTTCTATTTTATTTACATTTATTAAAAATTCATTTCAAATTCAATTAACAATAGGTAACATACAATTTAGCATCACCGTTACCCTTTAATCACATAAATAAGCTTTTACTACATACAAATCACTGTTGCCATTTATTTTCACACTTCCGTTATGTTAATTACCGTTAAAGTAACGTTTGTTATCTACAACAAACATTGCAATTACTTACCTACATTGATTATAAATTTTTTTCCCATTTATTGCATATTACTTCCGGTTACTATACACTGAATTCATTAAATTATCACTAATTATATCATTGCATTAGTTAATACAATATTCCCATTTGTTTTTCTTATATTCAATTTCTTAGCCTATAACAATTCCCATTACTTCAATTAATCGTAGTTTCATTTTAATTGTTAATACTTATCTTTAATTTCAAATGTTGCATTTCATTTATTTTTATTTTCTTTTCATTTTACTTCAATATAAAAATTTGTTTCTTCCTAAATTTAACTGCAAAATCTTAATTGAATTAAGCAATTAATTTCTCAAAATTTACGGGTCGTTACACTCTCCCCCACTCAAAACTTTTCGTCCCCGAAAAGGAAAAGAAGGAAAAGAGGAACTTATAAATTAATATTTATTATGCAAATCATTATATTCATAATAATAAATTTACAGAATAGGATAATTTAAATAATATATATAGATTTATAGACGTTTAAATCTTTTATACTCAAATTAATATGGTTTGGAAAACATTTTCAAAATATTTTCTAAGCCTAAAATTTTCGGAAAATTTCGGCAGAGTCTCCTTTGTACGGAGAGGCTCGGGAGAAAATTTAATATCAAATATAACAATATATAACATATATTCTCCAAAATAATATATATATTTCCCAATATGGGAAAATAATATAATAACGCTATAAACCGTAATCCGAAAACATACCTATTTGTCGGGCAATTAACGCTTATTTTATGGAACCAAATGTAGTAGCAATTGCTTCCTTACCCTGCATTTCACTTATATAATCCAAAAGGTTTAATAATTGTATAAAATGAAATATTTAAGTTGTTTAATCACGACCAACCAAACCAATATAAATCAACCATTCATTCATATCAACCAAAACAAATAGTTGTGCGGGTTCAAACTTTAAATTGTACGGAAAGAGAAATAAACGACTAAGCATACCCTTCACTCAACAGTTTGAGGTGAAACTAAATAGATTATTCATACATTCCAAAAAAAATTAATGTAGCCTTTCCCAAACTACCATAAACCAAAACAACACAATTCCAAACAATAGACTATATATATATATATATATATATATATATATATATATATATATATATATATATATATATATATATTCGTTCATATAAAAAAATTCTCTTTTTTTTCTTACAGTTTCATTTACTTTTATTCATTTCTAACAAAATCCCATTTCACTTATTCATAACATGAAATTTTCTTTTATTATATTACATTTATTTATTCACTGCTTAATTTCATGTTCTTAAGTTTATAATATTTTATTTATATTACTTATCTTCTATTAGAATTAATTAGTAGTATTCATGTCCCACTCAATTTATTAGCATTTCCATTTTATTTACTTAAGTTTATAGTCATCTATTTATATTACTTATCTTTAATTATATTAGTTAGTAAAATTTCAATTATAACTTAAGTTATCACAAAATATAGTCAATTTTTTTTATTAAGGACTTCATTGAATACTTTCACTACTCTAAGTTTTACTTGCATAATGTCCTATTACATTTTCTTTTAACATTTAACTTTTTATACTTGGTAAGTTGTATACATGCTAAAGAATGAAATTGATCATTATACAAGTTTATCTTATTTATTTTAATTAATTTAATGTTCAATAATTTTATCCTTTTTTTGATAGGTTACAGTTTCAACTTATCTTTAATTTCATTCATAACCTAGCATTAAATTTCTTATTTTAATTAAAGACTCCAATTATTAATTGGTTACATTCCGTTTCACTACAATAACGGAAACTATTAATAAAATGGAAACTTAAGAATTAAATACCGGGTTAATTTCAAATCATTTTAAAATAATAGCTAAATGTATATACTTACACTTTATATATCCAATTATATTTAAAACAGTTTAAAAATTATATTTGTTTATCAAAACTAATCTGCAGTAAAACTACTACAGTTGCCTTCCTTCTTCGAAACTCGAAAATGGATGTCGATGATGCGTGACTCATCACCGAAATTATTTTCCATCGACAGAGAGGAGAGTACTAAAACTTATTTTTTTTTCAAAATTCTTTAAAACAATTCTTTCAAACCATATTGCAATATTATATCAGAAAATACTTCTAACCAATATTATTATTATTATATTCCAAAATCATTTGAAAGAAAGTTTCAAAATCCCGGAACTTAAGTTCTAAATTTCCAATTTTCATTTATTTTATTTTCAATCTTATTTCAAATTATTATTTATAAATTTCATTACCTAACAACCAATATATAGCAACCAAGTATATATCTTATTTATAAAAATTTAATTTATATATAGAAAATATAATAGGCAAAATTATTCTGTTCGCCTATATTAAAAACAAATATTATGTCGGTCTGTCCTATTAAGTGTTTAGAAATCCCTATTGATGTCACAGCGTCCCATGCATCAACCAGAATTTATAAATACAAAATGAAACAAATTAACACAATATTAAAACCTTTTTATAACACTAACAAATACGCTCTCTCATATATATACACTCAGCGACTCCCATAGGATATTAGTACCCTAATAATAAAGAGTCAGACCCCACGAAGCTAAGGTTTTCGCTAAACCAAAGCTCTGATACCACATTATAACGTCCCGCCTTTTTGTAAGCTTCAAATCGACACACGTGCCGATACAAACCATACGGAAGGGCGGATTGTTATGAGGTAAATAAGAAAAACATAGAAGAAAAAAAACAAAACAGAATCTCACAGCGGAAGGATAAAATATAATAATCAATCTACAGTTCATAAAACTGATTATAAAACATTTGATTCTTCTTTATACAATAAATATCAGAGTTCGCATACATATAAATATCAATGCAGCGGAATACGGTGTGTAGTGGAACCATATAATATATAATAATAATAATAATAATGAAATCTTCGTCTTCTTCCTCCAGAAATAAAGTCTTCAAATCCTGAAACGCTCGGACTAATCCGAGTGAATTGAAAAGACAAAACACTCGAGTCAAAACTAAAAGTTCTTATGTAAGTTAAATCAACAGAAATAAATGAGTGCAGTAACTCAAGAGATGCTCGGGATTCACATCTTCTAAGGATCCGTTAAACTATTTACTATCTAGTACATTTCGCTATTATAATAGTGTCTAATTGTAAAATAAACTTACTTTTAAATAGCGTTAAGGTTTTACATTTTCTAGCTTAACAAATTTATATATTCCCATAGTCTATACAGTACCGTAATCTCCCTCGTACTGGGCGTCGTCAAAGGGCACTCGATAGGTATGGTACAAAACCAAAATCGTATAAGGCGCGCTAGGGTAGGTGACACGGCACAACTAGGCAATGCCAGGGTAGATATACCAATTACGCCTCTGGGTCGGTGGTAACGCATAGCCGCAGCTACCGCCCACCTCGAGCCACACCCCCAAATCAAAGAAATCAAAAGTGGCCACCGAAAAATCCAAAAGTCAAAGTAGAATGTCGAAGGGATGTGTCCGATCAAAGGTGCTACCTCAATTAACCCGCAAATCGCTCCAGTTTTAGCCACCTTATGCCAACTCATGGGAGTTGGGTCCACGTATTTACCTCAAAGGAAACGCCACCGCCATCCTACTTTGTGCTGGAATCTCCACCGCGTACAAGGTTGTTGAAGTGGTTTTCGGGGTTGGCAGAGAGTATGACAACTTCTGATCCCGGTCTCTTCAAAAACCAAATGTTATTATAACACCGCGGTCTTTTCAAATAGTTTATATTTTAAAACCAGAATAAAATATCCATTTCGACACCATATAAATACGATATCATTTCTATTTTAAAACCCAAATCAATATGATATCATTTTTATTTTAAATATATCTTTTCAAAATCATAGTACTTTCAAATATATATACCTTAAACCCATAGCTTCGAAACTTAATTTTCAATACTTGAATAGTTTAAACATAGATTACTTTATAAAGTAAATTAGCTTTTTTAAGTTCTCAAGTCAATTCCAAATACAGATTTGAATTCTCAAATAAACCATTTAAATTTCCATATACTTCAAAGTTTAAATATTCCACCATTTCAAAACTAACTTTTTAATTCATATATATATATATATATATATATTCCAAATTCACTTTACCATTACTTAGTTTTGAAATACTTCCTTAATAAATCCAGTATCCTTTAAATAAACTTTCAAATTCAATAATTGAATATTCCTCAATTTATTTAGTCTAGATATATTCACTCAAATTATCTTAAACCCGAATTTAGTTATAACACCATATTCTTTTAAATCAAAATTTCAATAAGATCTTAATTAAATAAAATCTCAAATCAATTTCAAAACTATCTTCTCAACTTTGATTTATAAAATCAATATAAGCTCTATATAAGAATAAAATTTCGGTAAATACTTATCTATAATATATTCCACTTTATTATTAAACTTACTTCATATTTAAACAATTTTATACATAGTTTTAAACCAAGAATTTAACTATATACAAAATAACCTTTATCAGATATCCGTCATCAATGTTTCATGAAACCATATATATATATATATATATATATATATATATATATATATATATATATATATATCTTTACAAAACCATAGGAAAATTATTTCAAAAATAATTATATATACACACACACCGCGGTGCCTGTATAAAATTTTCTATCCTATAGTCAAGTGATACGGATATTTATCATTTCAATCCGCAATTTAAAAAAAATGCGGTTGTATATCATTTCAAACCGCAATCCCGAATGAGATGAAAGGCATAATAACTTGCGTTTATAACAATATACAATACAGCATCCATTCATCCAATATCATCCATCAACCATTTACCAAAATCATCATCAAACTCAAACAATCCATCAATATATGACAGGTAATAAATAACAGGCATTTACTAGCAGTTTATTATGCAAAATAAATTAACTGATAATTTAACTGGTAGTTTATATGCACAATAAATTTACTAATAATTTAACTATCAGTTTATATGCAATAATAAATTTAACTAGAAATTTAACTGGCAGTTTATATGCAATAATGAATTAAATAATAATTTAATTAAATAAATGCGATTTAACTGAGATGACGAATAAAAAATATGCCAAACAGTCATAAATAAATTTCTACTCATATCATAAATCAATTTAACAAACATAAAAAAATTTAGAAATTGTGTGTGGGTTAAAGCACTCACCTTTTGAATTTAAATTGAATTTAAACCCAAAAATTTGACAGTCTCCGAATTCGTCCAAACTAGCGTCAAAGTGTTCGAAATTTTATTACGATCCTAACAAAAAAATTCGCACGTGAAACGGAGTTTGTATGTGAAAGCTATCATCGTTAAACGATTGAAATCACAAATTAAATAAATAAATAAAACAAAAGGAAATAAACTCACCCCCATCCACGTCAGCATGCTCCTCCCTCATTTCTCCAGAACGCACGCACAGGCAACCTTCGAACGCGTTAGAATCACTCGATCCAAACCCTAGCCGCCTTACCCCACGCGACCGAACAAGGCCATCCTCGCGCCATCGCGACTGACCCCCCCCCCCCCTACGCGCCATCCCCCATCTCCAGCGATGAACGTGTAACGACCCGTAGATTTTAATAGTTTTAAATGGTTTTATTTAACGTAATTAATTGAAACTTTTGAGAAATTTTATATAATAAAAATTTTAAATAAAAATTTAATATTTGGATTACGTCCAATTAAACATAGTAGATTTTAAATTTATTTTATCAAAGTTTATTCCATTGTGAAATTCTATTTAATTCAAGCTAGCTAATAAATTGCTTTAATAAATATTGCAGTATCAATTTCTTTATAAATATTGCAGAATCAATGCACAGATGTTATCAATTTCATTTTTATGGTGGTACGTTCCTTTACGTTTCCTACTGGTTAAATTATAAATAATTTTCTTTGATGGGTCAGCTAAATCAAAGCAACGTGACCGTTGCTATTTATTTCTTTTATTAATTGCTATAATTATTTTCACCAAATCAAGGGTTGAGCGTTACTTGGCTTTCAAATTTTGGACTCTGCATTCAAAAAGAAACGTATAATATAATGAGTGATTCATATTTATTTTCAGTACGTTTCACAAAATTTTCTCTGTCCGTTCTTTTCTATTAATATATACTTGCAGCTGTTATCAATCCATCGTTTCAATTTATTATATGGTCCGTTACTCTGCCTTTTCAGATTTGAACGTGCAGCTGGTGGCATTAAAAGTTGCTTTAATTATCCACTGAATTGTCGTGACCATCCCACTACTCTATATTTATTTCTGTACGTTTTATCTTCGCTTAAATTTCTCTGTCCATTCCTTTTTCCATTTTAATATCCTTGCCTTTCCATACTCACGTGCTTTCCAATCAAGCAATAAATTGTTTAAATATCCACCTTATCAACTTGACCGTTGTTATTGCATCACACCAGTATATAATTCAAATCTATCATTATTCTACCATTTCTTCTTTAATAAATTACGTGTAACAGTATATCATAAATGAACAACTCATTCTCCACCCATTCATTTCTCCTATTCAATTAATAATGGAATATAAAGTTATATATTTGGCATACAATTCAAACAGCCGTTACCATTCATACCTCCTAAATTCTAGCGATTGACCCCTCTATTTCCATGTTTCCAATTTTAGTTGCTGGATTACTCATTCCTACCGTTCAACTATATTAAATATTTATAACGTGTAGTCTCTGAGCCTATTTTGCTTCATTTTTTCTTCCTCTCTGTTGCTTCTTGAAAAAAAAAATTCCCATTACAATGCTAAAACACATATGATGGAAAAATGAAAAAGGACCGGTTCTCCTTCCTATAGCTTCGTCAAGCCTCTGCCACCACAGCTCGAACCACCTGTCAAGAGCCACAACCCACTCCATGCCTCCTCCCCTTGTCATCCATATTTTTATAAATGGTATGCGTATCATATTCCAATATATGTTTCGTTTTTAAATGTTTACATATAGCATGAATATGTACTGGTACTATATATAGTCTATTTTGTTTAATGGATATGTTATACAAGCCGTGTTTTCTTTTGTCTAATGGATTTCGAAACGTATAATAAATATTATTGCATTAGTTGTTGTTTTCAACTTCCTGCAACACTTTGTTTTTTTATTATAAATTTTAGCTTGCTGCAATTCTCTTTTCATCTATATTATTGTATTCTATTATCTAATATATACATTTTATCTAGTTATATATATATTATAATATAACGTGTATATATATAAGTTTTCATAACCCTTTATAATATGTAGCTATGTATATAAGATTGGAACTGTTATATATGAAAGCATTGGTTATAGCAATTAAAAATATGCAAAGGAATTTATGGTGATATTTACTTACGAATAGAACAAGATACGTACCACCATCTGTATCTTCGTCTCTCTCCCCATGTTTTTTTATTATTATATATATATATATGTATATTCTTTCTTTTTTTCTCTTTTCACTCCTTTCATTTTATAGCTTTTAAATAAATTGACAAACGCTTTGGAAGTATTTAAACGCAGTACACGACAAATTTAATAAGCAGTGGTGTTTTACGTCATTTATAGCCAAAAAAAATTTGATAAGTTCATACATTTCTAAACTGAAAATAATAAATATATGATGCGATGGAATTTGAATTTCATACGTCGTGCCATTAGCTGATCTTAAATTTAAAAGAGGTATGATATATCAATCGCTTACAAATAATACGAAGATAACGTCCTAAATTAACTTTTAGCAAATTGAATGTTACTATCGTTATTAAGAAACCAACGTATTGTGTCATTTGATTATTTGGGTACTAATAATATGTTACTTTATTCATTCCATCAATTCATTTCACACCACGTTATTTTAAATTAATTGCTACTCTTCTACTGAAACTTATCCAAAAATTTAATAAAAATGATCCGACGGTGTATTAGCCTTCAGGACTAATCCGAATTCCAAACGTTGGATCCACTTTGCGTTCTGTTTTTTTTCTCTTTTTCCATAAAACATATATAAAGTATAAAGTTTATATTTGTTTTCTAATGTTAGTTGAAATGTAAATATTGATTTTTAAATAGTATATCTATATATATAAGCTACTTTTGTTGTTCGTATATAAATGGTATTGTATGTGCATATTTATGAAATAGCGCCCAATGTATATTATTTTATAAAAGAATTCATTTGTTATGTCAACTAAATATATGTTACATTTGGTTTATATAAATATATTATAACTGATGTTGACTTCTTTCATTATACTCTTTCTTACAGCTAAAATATGTCAGTATTGTAACCTAGCACATGATTAATATTAGTCTGTTTATATAAGTATTTATTTCAAATTTCATATTGCATATATGCTTGATTCTAATTCATGTGTTTTAAATAAAAAAACAATGATTTTGGAAAATATAAATACATATATATTTAATCTAATTTAATATGTGTTGAATTTAGAATATGACTTTATATATATAGTTATATATAGTTCTATATATATGAGTCCACTCATACCATTATCTTCGCCGATCCCGTTCTGACTTGTTCCATCAATTCTTGTTATCAGCTTTGATCGTTGAATTCGTGTCGATTTTGCTTTGCTTCGATTCATAATTCAAATTTCAGTGCCTGTAGCAGTATGCATATCCGTGTCATCTTCTGTATTCTCTAGGCTTGAAAGGTGAGCAATCACTCACGATTAACATTTTTTTATTCATTAAATTTGATTTCAATTGAAATGACAATTGAAATATGTTGCCGTTATTTAAATTTGTTATATATGCTATTATCTATAACTGTTCACCTACGGGATATGACACCATATCCTGTTGTTTATATTATATTGTTATTGATGATATATGCCTGTTATTTTGTTGTATTTTATGTTATCACTCTGCAAGTTCCCCGTAGTTTAGAAATCACTATGGGTTGAAATGATACATACCCGAAGGGACTTTAGAATAGGAGAAAATCGTTATGGGTTGAAATGATAAACCCAAGCGATTTTCATTTAATTGAATTTGGGATTACGGGTTGAAATGATATCCACCCGTATATATTTAGTATACGGATTGAAATGATAAATATCCGTAGCACTTGACTATATGATAGGAAATATATACAAACACAGTTGGTCCATATAAATATTTTGAAAACAATTTCTATAATTTTGGAAAGAAATATATGGTTTAATAAATTTGATTCTTAAGATATTATATAAATGAAAATTGTATATATAGATTTAGTAGTAATATTTGATTTAAATTAGATTGATTTAATACATATAATATGGCTAAGTATTTATGTAAATCTATATTTCAAATAGATTCTCTTGTAATAAATTGAATAATTAAGATTGGGAGATAAATTTGGGTTTATAAAAATGGTATTTAAATAAGGATTTATTTAATTAAATCGATTTGAAATTTTTGAATGGGAAATTTAATGGGTATGATTTTATAACTGGATTTTTGATTTAAGTGATTTAATGAATATTTCACGTTTAACTAAATTAAAAAAATATTGAGTAAAATGTAATTTAAGGCTACTTAAATGATATTAAATCTAATAAGGGAGTATTTTATGACTAAATAATAATGAGGTTAAATCGAGATCTATATGAAACTGTTATATAGAACATTTAAATATTAAAGCATTGAACTATAATGGAATTTAAATGGCTTATGTTGGGATTCAGATCTGTATTTGAAATCAACGTAGTTGAATTTGTTATTTAGCAACTAAATTGAATTAAAATGAAATTTAGGTTGAAATAAATTTGAATTTATTATTTAGAAAACTAAATTGAATGAAAATTTAGATGAAACGTTGAATACTTAAAGTTTTGAAATATATGGAAATATAAAGGGGTATTTGTGATTATAAATCCGAATTTGAGATCGATCAAATTTAAGTGGTTATTTTAGAAATTGAGTTGAATTAAAATTGATAAATTGAGATTGAATTTAATTTGAATGGGAAGGTCGGGTTGAAGTAGGAACGATTTGTTAAGTTGAGGAAATTGAAAAAACTTTACTGTATAAATTATTTAATATATATAAATACTATTTTGGGAAATATAGAGATATTTGAAGTGAAAATGAGATTTGGTTTTGAAGTATAAATTAAGCTGAAATGACCACGGTGTTATAGTATATATTTCTACCTTGTAGAAAGTTCCATGGACCCTTAGAGGATGGTTATCCCAAACATCCTTTAAGTTATTTGTATTTCAGTTGATATTTCACTTGAGTTGGATTTATTGATATAAGAATGTTAATCCTGACTCGAGTGTTTTGTGTTTTGCTTTACACTCGGGTCAGACCGAGTGATACAGCATTTGAGACTCACCTTTGGAGTTCGGAGCTTCATTTGGAAATCCAACTATCGATTCAGATTCTAGCCTTTCCAGTTGATTGGTTCAGAGAAGTCATCTGTTGCATTGGAGACTTCACTGCATTTGAACTATTCGGTTGTATTTTTCTAACTTTGATGTATATAGTAGCTTCATGAACTACTATTCTTTATCTATTCCGCTGCATTATATTACTCTGTGATCTGTGATTGATTTATTTACTGTATATTTTAAGTTTTGCCAAATTTTAATTAACAATTCGGTATTTTGAATTATTCAAGTCGGATATGTATGGTTTTATTGTCGATTTGAATGGTCCAAAATCGCGAGTCGTTACAGTTGATATCAGAGCTTTAGCTCTTGGCAAAACTTAGCATATATGGTAAATTTATTTACAGAATCACTTTCGCTCGAGTTGAATCTCTTCCTTTTGACTCGATTTCCTTTGAATTTTGAAATATCCCTCGGTTCCGAAATTCATTCTGTCTCTCCCTATTTATATTTGTTTGATTCCGGAGTATCCCATAACTCCACTGAATGATTTGTAAAGGGGGTGAAAACTCCTTTTCAATTGGCATTGACTCACCGAAGGTTTCTGTATCCTCCGTTTACGATGCTGCTATATCTTGTTATGCCGAATTCTATATCTCCGGCGATCAAATGTCGAATTGCCTTAGAATTCTACACCAATCTAATTTTGGAATCACGGTTGACCGATAAAGGTCGCCCGCGATTTATAGAAGTATATCCATCTTCTATTTTGTAATTTAATTATTCCATCTTCGATCGAGTCTATCTTCGAATCAAGATTCTATTGATTAGAGTTCCTCTAAATTAAATCGCTATCTTTGTTTTGAAATCCATTCTTGAATCAACCTTTGAAAATCGGGTTTTTTTTTGTATTTTTGACATTGTTTATACCGAAATTTTATTTTGATAACTATTGTTTTATTCTATATGTAAAGTGAAAATGTTACCCTATATTTAAAAGTTTTGAAAGGATTTGAAATTTTGAAAATTTATAGAAATAGATTTATATAAAAATGATTGATAACTGTAAAGTTAAATTTGAAATTCGAGAATTGAATTCCAGTATTTTGAAATTGGTTTTAAGATTTTGGAAAATATATAAAAATAATACGATTTAAAAGTATTTTTGGAATAAGAAATGTTTCAAATGAGTTCAAATGAATTCCAATAATTTTGAAGAAATTTAAAAGAAGTTTTCATGAAAATAGAAGTCCAGAACTCACTTATGTCGCTGGAAAATAATTTCGGTTATGAGTGCATGCATCATCGACATTGATTTTTGAGTTTCAGAGTAGGGAAGAGGCCTCGTTAATAGCTTCGCTATGCGAGTGATTTTGTAAAATCGTTTTGATTTCAAATTTCGAAGTATAATTTGATATTTTCGAAAGATATATGTATATATTTGAAACAATTTAAAATGAGACCGGTGTTCAGTCCTCGAGTTTCGGATTTAATAATTGATTTATTGATTTATTGTTGATTTTCAACTCTTGAATTGAAAATTTGATTTCCCTAACTATTTTGAATGTTCGAACACTTTCAAATCGAGATTAAATTTCAAAGCTAAGAAATTTCGAAGAGTATAAAATGTTTGATAAAGAATATAAATTTAGTTTTGAAATGTTTTGAAAAAAAATAGTTGAATAATGGTTTTCAGAAAGGTAAATTGGATATTTCACATAGAAATAGATAGTTTAAAAGTTTTAAAGGGATGATTATAAATTTGGAAACCATTTTAAGTATAGTTGATTTTGAGAAAATATTTGGTTTTGAAAATTAAATTGAAATTAAAAACCAGTACTTATATGGTGATTTTGAAAATGAATTTGTTTGACTTGAATTATTTTAATTTGGAAACTGGGATAATTTTCTAAACCTATTATTTTTGGAACTTTGAAATTTAGATATTTAATTTGGAAGAAAATTTGGTGAAATCATATATGATTTTGAAACTGAATTGATATTGAAATGATTTGAAATTGAGAACCTTAGATTACTAAGCACTTGATTTGGGAGTGATCGAACTTATATAAAATGGATTGTATAAGTATGAAGTTGATTTGAAATCTATTGATTTGAAAGGTACTCAATTTGGAAAGAGATTTTATATAATCGAAGTCTATATAAGTATGATTTGATCTACTATTGATTTGGAAAGTATTCGATTTGGGAAAAATGGAATCCTATACATATGGACTTTATATAAGTACGATATTTGAAAGTGATTTGAAAAGGTACTATATGATATATATTTTCAAAGTAAAGATATGGAAAGTGCCTTCTGCTTGATATCCGCTTTGTGGCCACATCGTGGATTCATTCTATCGATATTATCCTCTCTGATTTTTGGTTTTCCCGATGTAATACTCGAGTGTTCCCACCGTGGCGTAACCCATGGTTTTTTTTCTCTCGCGACTGCATACCGCAATTGCCTGGCTGTGTAACGACCCGGTATTTTCAACCATTCGCGTCCATTATAAGTGTATAGGTAGACACTCATGCCGGAATTGAATTGCTCAAAATACCGCGTTGTAAATAAAAATTCGGCAAATCTCAGGATATACAGTAAATAAAAATCACAGATCACAGACACAGAGTATAAAAAAATGCAGCGGAAGAAAAAGAGATAGTAGTTCTTGAAGCTACTATATAAATATAAGATACATTAGAGTTAAATAAGATACAACAGAAGAGTAACAGGATACATTAGGTACAAATCAGATACATCACTGAACCACTGGATACTGAAAAAAAATAGGTGGCTGGATCTTCAAGGAAAGCTCCAACGCCGAAGGTGAATCTGGAATGCTAACTCACTCAATCTGACCCGAGCGTAAAGAAAAACACAAAACCCTCGAGTCAGGACATAAATACTTATAAACTGTAAATCAACTCTAGTGAACAGTAACAAAATGCATCAGTAACTTAAAGGATGCTTGGGACCGCCCATCCTCTAAGGATCCGTTAAACTATTTACTATGTAGTAATATACGCTATATACGGTAGTGTCTAATCAGTAAAGTATAATCATATAGAAAATAGCGTTAAGGGGATGGTGAACCTTAACGCGGTCGGATCTTTAAAACCAAAATCGTAGTGGGCTCGATATAAGGATATGACACGGCACGCGAGACAATGCCAGGGTGGATACACCGTTTGCACTCCCGGACCGGTGGTGACGGCAAGCCAGCAGCTTCCGCCCACCTCGAACAATACCCTCGAATCAAAGTGGCGCCACCGAATCGAATCACAACAGTAATAGAATAGTTTCCGATGGAGCATGCTCGATGAAAGGGTGCGACCCTTTGTGTAGCCCGGTATAGCTCCTGTTTTAGTCATATATGCCAACTCACGAGAGTTGGGTCCACGTAACATACCTCGAGAACATCGCCACCATCCTACTTCATTCTGGAATCTCCACCGCGTACACAGTTGTTAAAGTGGTTTTCGGTATTGTCCGGCTATAAGACAATATCCGATCCCGGTCTCTTTAACAACCAATCGTTATTATAACCCATGGATATTTTTTCAAATAATTTATACTTTCAAGACCAAAAATCATACTCATTTCAAAACAATATCACAATTGTATCATTTCCATTTCAAAAATAATTAAATATTATACCATTCAAATAAATCCCAAATTTTCAAATCATTGAATATTTCTTTAAATTTATTAAACTTGAAATATTCCTTTAAATTATCATAGCATTTTGGAAATGTTACCTTAAGGAATCATAGCATTTTTGGAATGTACTACTTTCCACTTTACATTGTATATAATCAAAGTATTGATAAGCTTAAAATTTTAACATGTCAATTTATCATAGCCTTATAGTTAAATAAACTTTCTTACTGTAATATACAATTTTAAATAGTCATTGTTAAATAACCCTATATACGCACAATATTGTAAAGGGTATAACTTTCACAATTTACATTCAAATTCAACGAAATGAAAAGTGGTGTCCTTATAATTTTATGTACTTTCATAATAAAAGAAAAAATTTAAATTTTTAAACTTTTAAAATTTTAAGTTGAAAGTCACAGTTTGACTATTTTGACCAAAATCAGCATTTCAGGCAAATATTCAACTTACAAAATTTTGGAAATATAACTCATATAAAAATCAAGATTATATTTAAATAATAAATTTAATCATTTCAAATAAGTAAATAAGTTTTTAAATCAAAATCTTACATTAAAAATAATTAAAATATACAATAAAATAATTACAAAATATAGGGTTGTTACAGGCTGAGTCTGGCCTAGGGGTACGGATTGTTTCCTAGGGGATCCAAGCGTAATCATTGTGTATCCTGCAATCTGTGTAGGTCACGAATAGTAGCGAAACTGCCTGGCTGAGACAGCCTAGGGGTACGGATTGTTTCCTGGGGGACCCAGGCGTAACCATTATGTATCCTGCGCTCTACTAATCATCATGGCGTAACTCGCAGGGCTGAGAAAGCTTACGGATACGGATTGTTTCCTGGGGGATCCAGGCGTAACCATTGTGTATCTGCGAACCATGGTCGGACAAAGGTTTTGGTTTGGTTGTTTTGTTTGGATTGTACTTTCCATATCTGTTTTAAAGGTTTTTCAAGTATTTTCACCGAGTGTTGAAACAAGTCTACTAAGTACTTGAAGAATTCTTGTTTTGCGCCTGATCAACGCATGGCCAGAGTCTACAAGAACGAGGATAAACTTGTTGAAACATCGAGTTATAAAAGTATTTTCGAAAGGAAAATTTATTTCGATATAATAATATTTTATTATAAAAGTATTATTATAAAGGTATTTATTATAAAAGTATTTTTCCCAACAAAGAAAAATTTTGAATTAATATTTGAAATTTAAATTCTTATGGTTCTAGATTAATTATTCGTGACCGATACTATTCCTTGCATCTACCTTATCTGCTCAGTTTAGTTATTCACCTTGATTCTGTTTTCCAAATCTACCTTCCTTCCTTATTGGATATATCCTTTAAAAATATTATTTAATTATATACTACATGGTTTAATAGAAATTTTAGTGCTATAAATATTTTAGAAGTTATTTATCTAAAATAAAACATATTTTTTAAAAAAAATGATTTGTGATCTAATAATAATATTTGGAAGGTATCTTGAAACAAAATAAAAATTTGTGAATTTTGGATTTAACATTTCAATAGCTTCTTTGTAAATATAAGTAATAATGTAAATAATTGTTTTCAAAGGAGTTTGAAAAGTATTAAAGTATTAAAGAAAATTAAATTTCAAATGAATTTATCAAATAAATATTTCAAATAAAATTTATATAGTTTTAAATTAATTGTTTATCTTGTCTTTCAATCTATTTTATTTCTGGTTGTTCTATTCTCCTACCTCCTACCTTTTCGGGGACGAAAAGTTTTGAGTGGGGGAGAGTGTAACGACCCGTAGATTTTAATAGTTTTAAATGGTTTTATTTAACGTAATTAATTGAAACTTTTGAGAAATTTTATATAATAATATTTTGAAATAAAAATTTAATATTTGGATTACATCCAATTAAACATAGCAGGTTTTAAATTTTCAATTTATTTTATCAAATTTTATTCCATTGTGAAATTCTATTTAATTCAAGCTAGCTAATAAATTGCTTTAATAAATATTGCAGAATCAATTTATTTAATAAATATTGCAGAATCAATGCACAGATGTTATCAATTTCATTTTTATGGTGGTACGTTCCTTTACGTTTCCTACCGGTTAAATTATAAACAATTTGCTTTGATGGGTCAGCTAAATCAAAGCAACGTGACCGTTGCTATTTATTTCTTTTATTAATTGCTACAATTATATTCACCAAATCAAGGGTTGACCGTTACTTGGCTTTCAAATTTTGGACTCTGCATTCAAAAAGAAACATATAATATAATAAGTACTTCATATTTATTTTCAGTACGTTTCACAAAATTTTCTCTGTCCGTTCTTTTCTATTAATATATACTTGCAGCTGTTATCAATCCATCGTTTCAATTTATTATATGGTCCATTACTCTGCCTTTTCAGGTTTGAACGTGCAGCTGGTGGCATTAAAAGTTGCTTTAATTATCCACTGAATTATCGTGACCATCCCACTACTCTATATTTATTCCTGTACGTTTTATCTTCGCTTAAATTTCTCTGTCCATTCCTTTTTTCATTTTAATATCCTCGCCTTTCCATACTTACGTGCTTTCCAATCAAGCAATAAATTGTTTAAATATCCACCCTATCAACTTGACCGTTATTATTGCATCACAGCAGTATATAATTCAAATCTATCATTATTCTACCGTTTCTTCTTTAATAAATTATATGTAACAGTATATCATAAATGGACAACTCATTCTCCACCCATTCATTTCTCCTATTCAATTAATAATGGAATATAAAGTTATATATTTGGCATACAATTCAAACAACCGTTACCATTCATACCTCCTAAATTCTAGCGATTGACCCCTCTTGTGACGCCCCACCTCTATACCCACGCTAGGCAAGAACATTACGGAGAATGCTGTCAACTAGCACGGAGAATAAGGCTGTTGAGGAGCGACCATGTAACGACCCAGAATTTTGAATAATTGAATTTGAAAATATTTAATTAATTTTAAATATTTGAATGATGGTTTGGATTGAATTTTCAATATAACTTTGAATTTAGCGATTAAATTATAGAATTTAATTTATTGAAAGTTGAATAATAAATTTGAATCTTCAATTTTAAGCTGAATAAAAATATTTCAAAGGCTTGTAAAATTCATATTGATAATATTGAAGGTAATAGGAGCTTCAGAATTGAAATTGAAAGTGAATTGTTCAGTTTTGAAATTAAATCGTTTGAATCGATATTTAAAAATAGCCGTCCGAGGCACAGTCTCGGAATTCGACGAAACCAGTTCCATTGAGTCCGGAATATTGAATTATTGTCGGGTTTCAAATTTCGTATTTTTCTGAGTTAATATGTGAGCACACGACACATAAACGCGTCGAAATTTTCAACGATTTAAATTTAAATTTAAAATTTAAATTGGTCAAATACAGCACGTTGCTTCCTAAAATCTCGCCTAAAATCACGATACAAAATCGTGCAGTGCATACTTCTTCACGTTTAAATGTCCCTCTCTCAGAAACAAAAATCAAGCAAGAAGAAAATAAATTTTAAATGGCCGAAGCCCTCAAATGTTCGGCTAATAAAAAAAAAATTGAATCAAACGAGAAAAATGGCCGAAGCCCCAAATCATAATCGCGTTCGTATCAACGAAGGCAGTCGCGACTTTGGGGGAGAGCGACGCGAGGTAGGGCAGGGGCGAGCACCTGGAATCTTGAGCAGTTCGATCAAGGTAGGGGGTAGCGGCGGCGCTCGCGTAGGCGGCGATTCGTGGGGGATTGTGTGGCGACTCGCGAGATGGTGGCGATGCAGTGAGTCGCGATAGCAGGGCGACGTGATGGAAGGAGGCGCGCTCGAATTTCGTGGGTAGCGACACTTCGACAATGGCGGCGGCGGCAAGGCCAGTGGTGCGGCGACGTGACGATGGCGCATTCAACGTGAGGGTTTCGATTTTTACAGTAAGGTATTGATTTAATATATTTTTTTCTTTCTGATTTGATATTAAAGTATATGCAGGAAAAATTATAAAAGGAAATTGATTTATTTATTCAATTTAAATTTGAAAGAAAATTAGTTTAAATGTTGGTATATTGACAGAAAATGAGTTACTTTTACTTTTTACAGAAAATATTTTACATAAGTAAAGTTTGGAAAAGAAAATTTTGTATTTATAAATTTTAAAATCTATATATATTATCTTCAAAGAAAAATACCGTGAATATATGTATATATATAAAATAAAGATTAGGAATAAATAATAATAAGAATTTTAAAACTTGAAGAAAATTTAGTTTAAAACTAAATTATTTGTTGAATAGAAATTTTAGTTTCAAATGGAAAATATTTTGTAAAAGAAAATTTGTTTAAATTTAAGTTAAGTGGTTAAAAATAATTTATTTAAAGGGAAATTAAATTGTAGTTAAATAAATTTGTTTAAAGTAAATTTAGTTGAAATTTAAATTGAACTAGACAGATTTGTTAGGAATTTGATTTATTGGATAAATAAATTATTAAAAGAAATTGATATAAGGATATTAATTTAAAGTAAAATGTTTAGTTAAATAAATTTATTTAACAGAAATTTGGTTGAAAGGAAAATAATTTTTTTTTTTTAGTTGATTTAGTTTATAAAAAGGAAATTTAGTTCAATTGGGAATTTCTAGTTAGAATTATTTTAAAAGAAAAATTTGTTAAAATAAATTTATTTAATAAGAGATTGGTTTAAACAAAACCCTTGATTAATTTAATAATCAAAACGAAAATTTATTATTCGATTATTTCGAATATTAATAAATTGTGTAAATATTTATACAAGGTATAAATCAGGAAAATCGAGTCAAGATGGAAGTGGATTGCAAACGGGAATAAATGTGAGAACTTCTCACTCAAAAGGATTTATTTAAATTTTAAATAGTTAGATTTAAAATTTGCTTGACTGTGTTGATTGAATGATTGAATGATGATTGTTATATATATATATATATATATATATATATATATATATATATATATATTGGATGTGAATAGACCCTATACGCCGTTAGTAAGCGGAGGTTATTTATTACACCCATATACCGCGATATTCCACCTCGAAGTGGAATTGGTATTATATTATATATATAGCAATATATATATATATATATATTGGCATATGTATATATTACAGTTGATTGATTTCCCGCATTTTTTATAGCGGATGAGACCCTATTGCGCCGTTAGTAAGCGGATAATATTTATAAAATCCCATATACCGCGATATTCCACCTCGAAGTGGAATGGTATCGTGCTAATGTCTGTGGATGCAGGGAAACAGGTTGGAGGGATCCAACTGGATTCCTCACAAATATTTATTTGATTTCATATATTGTGATATTTGATTGTTATCATGGATGATATATGATGTTTGAAAGTTGTGATTGACTATTGATGTGTTGCATCATCGGATCCAATTTTTGGAAGTTTAAAAATAACGATTTTTATTTTTAAAGGGATTTCTAAAGTGGTTTTTGGAAATATACGTTTATAAAATATTTTTGGAATTGATTCATCTTAAATAAATAAACGTTATAATTTTAATATTATAAAAATTATGATTTTTGAGAAATACAGTTAAAAGTTGATTTTTGAAAATATGGGATTAGTGATTTTATAAAATAGTTTGAACTGGGATTTCTGAATTTATTATAAGAAGTTTAAAAAATAGGATTTATAAAAATTTTATTTTATAAATCAGAATGATGAAATTATAAAAGAGTTTAAAGATGTTTAAAGTAATATAAATTGATTTATATTAAAAGATTTATAAATTGATATTTATAAATTTAGAATATCTTGAATTATAAAACGAGCTTTTATAAGTGAGAATGATTTGTAAATGGATTTCATAAAGGAATGAAATCTATAGAATTTATGAAATTTGATTATTTTATAAATCAAATGATGAAATTATAAAAGAGTTTAAAGACGTTTTAAAAATAGTAATATAAATTGTTTTATATTAAAAGATTTATAAATTGATATTTATAAATTAAAAATATTAGAATTATAAAACGAGCTTTTACAAGTATTAGAATGAATTGTAAATGAATTTCATAAATTGGAATTATAGAATTATAACGGTGAAGTTATAAATGGAATTTTATAAACAGTAGGTTTATAAAATTTGTAAAGTTATTTAAAAGAATAGATTTTGGATAAATAAAAGAATCTTATAAGTTATAAGATTTATAAATTTATGAAGTTTAAAGGAACGATTTTATAAACAAATAAATTATAAGTATTTAACTTATAATATGAAATTTTAGTATATCATTGAGATATGAAATTGAATAGATTTATAAAGGAAATTTATAAAAGGAAGTTGTTATAAAATAAATAGAAATAGAATTTATAAACATTGTTTTATAAATTCGCAACGACTTATTTTGATAAGTGAATTGTTGTGATTTATTTATGGAGTTATATTCATGTTTTAAACAGTGAATAATTCTTTAAAATAAAATGAATAGAAGTGATGAAATTTATTAACAAGGTATATTCACGTTATTGAATAGTGAATAATAAGTTAAAGAAATTATTTTGGATGTGATGTTTGAAAAAGAATTAAAACGATCTAAAAGATGTTTTAAAAGGTGTTGAGATTCGAAACCATATATTTCAACATTCATTGTTGAAATAGACGTTTTCGAGAAATAGAAGGAAATGGTAGATTATAACACTGTTGTTATAATAAATGATTTCCGAAAGGAAATGTTTTGTATAGTATTGGGATTTATATATCTATTTTAATTTCGAATCCCTATACTAGTGATTTTGGGTTGTCGTAACGATGTTTTACGTAACATTCGTTTTGGCCCAAATAAATATGTTAAAGAGAATGATTTCCTTAAAGAATGAAATATATACTTAATTTCGATTAAAGTATATAGAATATTTTCCAAGTGTAGAAAATAAAAAGATTGTGAATTACTTATAAATAAATAAGTATGGGAATGTTTTTCCAATATTAAGTGAATATTTTGAATTTATCCTTTTGAAGATAAATTGAAAATGAATATTAGAATTCAAATGGAAATCGTATACTCATGGAAACATTTTTGGAAATATAAATTCAATATGGAATTTATAAATGGAATTTGGAAAATGAGTTTAAAAATAAATATTGATTTATTTTTGAAGAATGGAAAATATATATATCTTGTAAAGATATTTTTGGGAAATAAATAATTTGGAAAATTATTTGGAATCTGGTGATGTTGGCATATCTATTGATAGTTCAGTAACCGACTATCAATATTTACCTTTAAATAGGTATTAGTTGTGATTTGTTTGAATTTGAATGCCACACTTATTTCTTTTTTAAAATAAGCGCTCACTATTCGGGTTAACCGGGAAAGGACCTTGGGGTCGTATAACCCATTCCGAATATGTGATACGTCGTTATGAATTGCATTCGAAGATCGATGTTGAAGACCGGATATTTTCAAAAGCGAAAGGGTTTCTTGTTGATTGTCTCTGCACTGGCTGATCCCCGGTATTGAGATCTCCATATGTGATGGGAAATCCGAACGTGATTAGAGATTATTCGGATTGCAAGGACTTCTTTGTAAGTGCCTTCAGTTCTGTTCGAGCCCAGAACAGACTTGTATGGATTGTATGTCTGACATTACAAATTGAGATATAAAGCCGATTTCTTTCAAATATATTTCTGTTGGTGGCGGAGAATTTATTCTCTTAGCTTAACACCCTTCTCTGAGACGTACGAGCTCAGAGGTTATATAGTTGAAGGTTATCAGCAATATACTCCCAATCTTGGTAATGTGACATACTGAGTGTTGCTGTGAAATGATCATTGTGTTGATTATTTATGATAGGATCATTTGTTTGATCGTTTATCTTTGTGATCATTTCTATGATCATTTGTTGACCCAAAGCACGGCTTTTTGTATAAAGTGTGTTTTTGTGGACGTGACTTCGTCGAGCCTCACAAACCGGTAATGGTCAAAACAGGAATTGTACGGCAAGGTTTCCAGGGATCGCTTCCCTAGGATATGACCATTCCTTCTGGAAAAGGGTAGTATCATGGTATGGAGCCCAGATACATGCTCATGTTGAAACACTTATTATTATGGTGTGATGTTGGTTAGAGAGCTCTCGGTGAAAGGTTCCAAAGGACCGGGGGTGGCATATCTGAGGGTTTGTAATATTCCTTGGGAAAAGGGATTCCCGGCTTTGTTTAGCGGAGAACGGTGGTTCTCGGGGCGTCCTTCCAGAGGCGTTCCCATATGGCAATGGGAAGTTCCTTGGCCTGACCATTTGTTGGAAAATCCATTCTTCAAATACGAGACTTGTACGGTATTAGTTGTATTACCTGCCATCTACTTATGGTGGTAACCCACTGTTTGGATGGTAGCTATAGTAGGCATAAGTGCGAAATGTCTATGCTGGCTAAGATTTATATCTTTATTTTCGAAATGAATTTTCTCTACACTATGCACTAGTAATAATATCAAATGTTCTTTTTAATGCGTAGCAAGCATCTTTGACTATCATAAGGAGAAATCTCCTCCGATTCTGCATTTGCATTGTGTGTGTGTGCGGGAGGCCTTATGGTAGTCTCATTTTTAAAAGCATTGCGAATTGACTTTAAAATATTCCTCTATTTTTAATTTTAAAGAAAAATAAACTGTTTTGAGTTCTCACACCAGTCACATGACTGACTCGGAGTTTATTGTTTTCCTTCCTAAACTCTGGGTGCCCACCAATTTCCACACGGGCAGTCAAGAGTTAGGTTTATCAGGATATTCTGGAATTCAGGAGTTGCTGGAGGCAAGCTGGATGGCGTATTACTAGTATATAGTATTTCTTTTCCGCTGTTTAAAATTGTTTGTTTGTTGTTGTACACTCTGATGATTTGATGTAATGTAATATAATGTGATGTAATAACTGATATAGTTCTTTGATTAAAGATTATTCATTTATTATTATATGTTGTTCTGTTGCGAATTGTGAGATTCTGATATTGTTGTCCTGTTCTGTTTCTGTTCTGTTTTCTATTTTCTTTTCTATATTCTCTCTCTCTTCCTTTTCTTTTCTTCTTTCTTAAACCCATAACATTTCGGTTTTTCGGCAACGAAAAATCGCAGCTGTTACAGACCATCCTTGTAATTGCTTTGCGCGAGCATCGATATGTCAGATAGTGTAACATGCATTTCTTTATCAAGAGGGAAATCCGACATACCGACACAAACTCAAAGCTACTACACAGTGGCTATAATATCTTCAGAAACAAATATAGAAATAAACATAACATAAATCAGTCACAGACAATTCATATCACAAAGGCGGAAATAGATATGAATATTACACTAGGAAGTGTACATCAGAGTAGTGGTCTAAAAAGATCCACAATATCACAAAAGAATAGTGACACGAACTACACAAAAGAATAAGTATACATTATGGAGTCTATATCTCAAATGTATACAACAAAACTACTAATCTAAGTAGTTAACCAAAAGTCAAGGAGGTAATCCCGGATGTAAATTCAAGTAGAAGCACCTGTAACATCTCGGTCTGACCCGAGTATTATTTAATAAGAAAATAATAAACGAATCAGTCTAACTATAAATATCAGATGAAACGATATAAAATAAGAGATAACTAAACGCATAATAATCACCATGCCAAGCTGTGATATATATAAGTAATTGAAAATCAACAAGAGATTAATCAATATCACCAAATCTACACAAGAATCAAAGGAAATGTCATACTCCTTATTTCGTTCACCAAACCATAAATATTGACGATTATATCATTGTCAATCACAAAAGTCAATGACACACGAATTCACCTATGCACAAATATTGATAAAACTTACCAATGGAAATCACGAAAATTGGTGAAGCACAAATTCTAGAAATCATCTCAAGAAATCCAGTCAATGAAACACGAATTCACCTATGCACAAAATTGATAAATCATATCAATAGAAATCATAAAAATTGGTGAAGAAGAAAATTCCAGAATTCGACACACGAAATCCAGAAATCACACAAAATAGGGAGGAAGGCCTATCACACGAACGGGAGCATGAGAACTCACCAACATATGTATCACACGAACGAGACGCTATCTCATGGTAGCTAGCCATTAATTTTTGACACACGAACGGTTCGAAGACCATGGGGAGCTACCCAATCAATTTTAGTCGAAACTCCACAAAACGGGGTTTAGTCTCCCTCGCAGACAAAGAGACATCGCACATTGCTAGTCTAAATCACAAAAATGATCGTCATGATCATCAAGAAGTGTCAATTGCAGTAGGCTAGTAAATATATGAGCTTAGCTTCATGTCCCATAACCACTAGCTTAACTTAAATATTTACGAACAAATTGTAGATCTCCACTAGAAAGTTGTCACAAGAGTTTCAATCGAACGAGTCCAAGAATTAACCGACGAAGTAAACGCAAGCGTTTCATACCACTTGTTTTACTAAGTCATTTAATTAGATTTCTCATACGAGTGAGGTAAAGGTTTGTATATACTGATAGATTGGAAATCGGTTTGAGAAAACGAGCTTTGTTATAAAATAGTGTTGAAATCATTTGAAGAAAGAGTTTTGATATTTACTACTAGTATAGAAAACCTTTATATTTTTAAAGTGACAAATCACAAAGAAGATTGTAGGAACAATCAATCACTAAAATTCACATACGAAGATGTGAATGAAAATCCAACGAAGCCGATAAAGAATCCATCGAAATGGAAATTCAAAAATCCCTAAAAAGGAGTCATCTAAGTCATAATAAATGATAACAACAAATAGGAATCGATTAAAGTTGGAAATTCAAGCAACTAGGCAAAAAAGGCAAAATTTCATCAGGTCAGTCGGCCGCCTACAGTGCTCGGTCGACCGGACCCTGTTCCAAAAAAGTCTCGGGAAGCAGGTCGGTCGGCTGAGCCCTGTAGCCAGTCGACCGGACCAGAGACAGAAAGGTGCTTATGCACCTTAGTAGCAGGTCGGTCGGCCGGACCAGGGGTTCGGTCGGCCGACCCTGATGTTCTGCAAATTGATACCTACTTAATTGATGTGCAAACTCCACTAATTCGCAACCGAACGAGCATCGGCACTAAGGATTTATGTCGATCGACTACCCGGCCCTATGAGCTCCTCGTTGCATCACCAAAAACACATTTGAACATCAAAGCCATGATTTTTTAAGAGTTGAACCCAAAACACCAAAAATTAGACTATTCACCAAATCAATCCAAACCAAAAGCTAATTCACACGAATAAGTGCTAGGAATTCATAACTAACATTCGAAGATAATTATAAGCATAGATGTGAGATAAAAATCTCACCTTTGAACCCAAACAATTGAAGAAGAAGCTTGAAAGCAAAGGGGAATCAACCACTCTTCAAATCCAACTCAAGAAGCTTGATTCTAAGCTTAAAAGAGAAACATTTCCCAAATTAGGTTTAGGAATTTTCTGAAATCAAAGAGAGAATGAGTTGGAGAAGAAGAAGAGAAGCTTACCAATGGGTTCTTCTATTAGTTTGGAACTAGAGTTTGATTTGCAAAAGAAAACTAGGGTTTAGGAGTTTTAATTTCCCATCTCTCCCACCATTGATGCTTTAAAACTGAAAAGAGGAGATAGTGAGGGTGAATGGGGAGGAGTGGCTCAGATTTGAGTATAAGTTAAACATAGGGCTGAGCCCAAACTCAAACCCAAAGTGAAAAAGTAGCAAAAATCAACTTTCTCCAAACATATCGAAGCTTATACTCAAAAAGGTCGCAAACGGCATTTTAAACTCAATGGGAGTGGTCCCGAGTCCTAATTCGACCGTACGCAAAAAGTAGCTTTTCGGACTAAATTCCGAGTATCGATAAAATATTCAAATAAAATATTTAAATATAAAAATCGACAAATATGCGGGTTGTTACAGACTCCCCTCCTTAAAGAAATTGCGTCCTCGCAATATTTAAGAAGAGAATATAAAGTAACAACCATAAAAGCATATTCAACACAAAAGAAATTTGAAATAAAAGGTTCACCTTAAAGAGCACGGGAAAGTAAGTCCGGATGTGATCGCTCGATGAACTCTCTAGACTCCTAAGAACAATCCTTAGGATTTGAAGACCATTGAACTTTCACAAGCGGAACATCTTTATTTCGAAGACGTTTGACCTCCGAAGCAATAATTCGAATAGGATGCTGCTCATAAGTTAAATTAGGCGAAACTTCAATTTCTTCCACAACACCGGGCTCAAGAATAGAATCGGAATCTCGAAGACACTTCCGAAGTTGAGAAACGTGAAACACGTCATGGATAGCAGAAAATTGAGCCGGTAATAAAAGGCGATAAGCCATGGAACCAATACGTTCAGTGATGGGAAATGGCCCAATATATCGAGGCGCCAACTTTCCCGATCGACTGAAACGTACAACACCCTTCATAGGTGAAACACGAATGAACACAAGATCTCCCACAGAAAATTTTAACTTCCTTCTCCGGTTATCGGCATAGGATTTTTGTCTACTCTGGGCTTCTTTCATCCCATGTCGAATAAGTTCAATCTTTTCTGTGGAATCACGAATAAAATCTGGACCTAAAACCAGCTTCTCACCGGCCTCAAGCCAACAAGAAGGAGATCGGCATGGCCTTCCATAGAGTGCCTCGAAAGGTGCCATACCAATACTAGATTGGAAGCTATTATTATAGGAAAATTCAACAAGTGAAATATGATCTTCCCAACTTCCACCAAAATCAAGAACACATGCACGAAGAAGATCTTCAAAAGTTTGATTCACACGCTCGGTTTGTCCATCGGACTGAGAATGATAAGCGGTGCTAAAATTAAGCTTCGTTCCTAAAGCTTTTTGAAGACTCTTCCAAAATCCACTAGTAAACAATGGATCACGATCACTAACAATAGAAGTAGGAACCCCATGAAATTTAACAATTTCTTTAATAAAAAGTTTAGCCAAAAGAGGTACGGTTCGGTTAGACCGAACGGGAATAAAATGGGCGGATTTAGTAAGTCTATCAACAATCACCCATAAGCTATCATGACCCGAACGAGAACGCGGAAGGCCATCTATAAAATCCATGGAAATTTGGTCCCACTTCCAAATTGGAATTTCTAAAGGTTGCAATAAGCCACCGGGCCTTTGATGTTCGGCCTTAACGAGTTGGCAAGTCATGCAACGCTTAACGAAGTTAGTGATGTCAAGTTTCATTCCCTCCCAATAATAAAGTCGCTTCATATCCGCGTACATTTTACTACTACCGGGATGAATGGTAAGTTTAGAGCGATGCGAATCTTCTAAAATATCTTTATGAAGATCACTAATATTTGGTACAACAAGTCTACCAAATTTCCGAACGCTGCCACGAGAATCGATATCAAAGTCTTTCAAACCTTCAATACCGATTTTATCCTTAATATTTTGGCCAAGAAGAGCCAAGTCGGGATCTATACTTTGAGCTTCAAGAATGCGGTCTAAAAGAGAGGGGTGAGCCTCAAGGCTACATAAAACAAGAGATGAACATAAATCAGAAACACGGTCTCGAATTTCGCAAGTGGATAAAATCTCGAGATCGTTCCATTCGGATATCATCATAGAAACAACTGCTTGTTGTTTACGGCTAAGAGCATCGGCGACACGATTACCCTTACCGGGAGTATAAAGAATATCAAGATCATAAGGTGCAAGGAACTCGAGCCAACGTTGTTGACGCAAATTAAGTTCCTTTTGAGAGAATAAATACTTCAAGGACTTATGATCGGTATAAAAAATAAATTTCTCTCCCAAAAGATAATGACGCCAAATCCGAAGAGCAAAAACAATAGCCGCGAGCTCTAAATCATGAGTGGCATATCTAGTCTCGGCAGGCTTCAATTGCCTAGAAGCATAAGCAATAACATGTTCTCTTTGCATAAGAACGGCACCCAAACCAATGCGACTATCATCGGTATAAACAACGAAATCCTGATTCCCCTCGGGAATAACAAGAATAGGAGCATCAGAAAGAAGTTCCTTAAGTTTCTTAAAAGAAGTTTCACATTTGTCCGACCAAATGTATTTAACACCTTTCTTCGTTAAGCCGGTGATAGGCACGGCAATCTTAGAAAAGTCTTTGATTAAACGGCGGTAATAACCCGCCAGTCCGAGAAAACTACGAATCTCTGTCACACTCTCCGGTCTCTTCCAATCTTGAAGCGCTTCAATCTTTGAAGGATCCACGGAAATTCCGGATTTGGAAATAATATGACCGAGAAACTTCACACGAGATTGCCAAAAATGGCATTTAGAAAATTTTGCTTTTAATTGATTACTCCTAAGAGTTTCCAACACAATCCGAAGATGCTTCTCATGTTCCTCCTCGGTTTTTGAATACACAAGAATATCATCAATAAAGATGAGAACAAACCGGTCGAGGAAGTCTTTGAAAACTCTATTCATAAGGTCAACGAAATAAGCCGGAGCATTCGTTAGACCAAATGGCATAACAAGCCATTCATAAGATCCATAACGAGTACGGAACGATGTCAAAGGAATGCTATCCTCTGCAATACGAAGCTGATGAAATCCAGTAGCTAAGTCTAATTGTGAAAAGACTCTAGCACCACTAAGTTGATCGAATCGATCATCAATCCGAGGTAAAGGATATTTATTTTTGACAGTAAGATCATTAAGCTTGCGGTAGTCAACGCGAAGCCTAAGTGTACCATCAGATTTCTTCACAAAAATAGCTGAAGCTCCCCAAGGCGAAGAACTAGAGCGAATAAATTGCTTCGTCTCCAATTCGGATAATTGTTTACGCATCTCCTCGTTTTCTTTATTGGACATACGATAAGGAGGGCGAGTAATAGGTTGAGCTCCAGGAATGAGATTAATTCTGAACTCATTTGCTCGCTTAGGTGGTAATCCTAAAACGGGCTCAAACATATCGAAAAATTCACAAACGACATGAATAAGAGAAATAATATCACCCTTATCATCATCATCGTCATCACGAGGGTTTAAAGAATATAAAGATGCAACCAAGCTGGAATCCGAATCTTTAAGATTAATAGAAATCTGCTTAACAGATTGAGGATGTCGAAGATGAATAGTCCGCTCGGGACATAGGATATGAGCTTCATAATGGTTAAGCCAATCCATTACCAAAATCATTCCAAAGCCTAAATAACGCATGACATGCAAATCGGCTAGGAAAGGAAAATCACCCAAAATAATCTCGACATCTTTACACAATAAACTGATTGTCGTGGATCCACCAACCGGATTCGAAATTCTCAAAGAAGTCATTAAACACAAAACATCCAAAGAAAAAGTATCAACAAGTTCTTTTGATATAAAAGAATGGGACGCACCCGTATCAAAAAGAACTCGAATAGGATGATCACGAAATAAAATAATTCCATCCAGAATAGAATGAGAAATACCTTAGCCACGAGATGTGTTGCCAGGGGCTTGAGCAACATTAAGCTTTCCCTCCTTCCTATTTTGAAGTTTGGGACATACAAGCATAAAATGGTCTGGGATTTTACAATAGCGACAAGTACGATGCTTTGAACACTTGTTCGCAAAATGGTCTCTGGAACCACAGTTAAAGCATTTCCCTTCAGTAGAGGAAAAGGTCTTTGCAGCAGGAGTTGCTTGCCTCCCTTTCTTATTGGGATAAGGACCTTTGAATTTGTTTGGCCTTTTCTTGTTGTTGAAGTTTGGTTTGGAACCCACCACTTCAACATCATTCTCCCTATCCGCCTCTTCAAGACGAAGAGCGATATCAATGAGTTGGTCGAAAGAAACTTCTAATTTTAGAAGTAATGGCTTCTTGAGATTTTTGTTTAAGACATAGACGAACCTCTGATTTTTCTTCAATGGGGTGTTGATATATTCAACCCCGTATTTGGAGAGAGATTCAAAAGACGCGACATAATCTGTCACGGAAGATTCACCTTGAACAAGGTCTATAAAACGGCGAGCCAAAGTCACCTTCTCAGCTTCTGGTATGAATTTTAACTCGAAGTGCTCTCGAAATTTCTCCCAAGTGAGATCCGCTTCATTAATCTCAGAAATAAGAAGTTCATACCAGTCCAATGCTCTTTCTTGGAGCATACTAGAAGCCACCTGAACTCGGTGAAGATCAATGAGGTTCATGCGAGAAAAGATTCGATCGCATGTCCTTAACCAAGCCTGGACTTCAATAATAGTTTTGGAACCTTTAAATGGCTTCCCACCCAAATTAGTGTAGTCGTTACACAGGCGTGCAAATCCAGATTTAGGGTGAGTAGGTTCCGGATTAGAACCAGCTGCTTGAGCATTCGTAACAAGGTCAAGAAGTTGCTGGGTAGTCATAAAAACTCCATCTTGGGGAGTAGCACTAGATTGACCGGCGCTGGGATGGCCAGGTCTAACCATTTCTCTTCCCTTTAAAAGAAATAAAGAAGAAGAAAAAGGTTATTCTCAAAATAAATATCAAGCAATTCTTGATAGATAAAACAAGGAATCATAAAGAAAATAGGATGAATCGGTACGAAGACTCGAATTAAATCCTAAAGCACGACCCCTAAGAAAGACTTAGGACGATGATCCTTGTTATAATATTCCATATTGTTCCGAAGTTTGGCTTTGATACCAAGCTGTGACGCCCCACCACTATACCCACGCTAGCCAAGAACATTACGGAGAATGCTGTCAACTAGCACAGAGAATAAGGCTGTTGAGGAGCGACCATCCGTGTAATTGCTTTGCGCGAGCATCAATATGTCAGATAGTATAACATGCATTTCTTTATCAAGAGGGAAATCCGACATACCGACACAAACTCAAAGCTACTACACATTGGCTATAATATCTTCAGAAAAAAATATAGAAATAAACATAACATAAATCAGTCACAGACAATTCATATCACAAAGGCGGAAATGGATATGAATATTACACTAGGAAGTGTACATCAGAGTAGTGGTCTAAAAAGATCCACAATATCACAAAAGAATAGTGACACGGACTACACAAAAGAATAAGTATACATTATGGAGTATATATCTCAATTGTATACAACAAAACTACTAATCTAAGTAGTTAACCAAAAGTCAAGGAGGTAATCCCGGATGTAAAGTCAAGCAGAAGCACCTGTAACATCTCGATCTGACCCGAGTATTATTTAATAAGAAAATAATAAACGGATCAGTCTAACTATAAATATCAGATGAAACGATATAAATAAGAGATATGACTAAACGCATAATAATCACCATGCCAAGCTGTGATATATATAAGTAATTGAAATCAACAAGAGATTAATCAATATCACCAAATCAACACAAGAATCAAAGGAAATGTCATACTCCTTATTTCGTTCACCAAACCATAAATATTGACGATTATATCATTGTCAATCACAAAAGTCAATGACACACGAATTCACCTATGCACAAATATTGATAAAACTTATCAATGGAAATCACGAAAATTGGTGAAGCATAAATTCTAGAAATCATCTCAAGAAATCCAGTCAATGACACACGAATTCACCTATGCACAAAAATTGATAAATCATATCAATAGAAATCACAAAAATAGGTGAAGAAGAAAATTCCAGAATTCGACACACGAAATCACAAAATCACACAAAATACGGGGAAGGCCTATCACACGAACGGGAGCATGAAAACTCACCAACATATGTATCACACGAACGAGACGCTATCTCATGGTAGCTAGCCATTAATTTTTGACACACGAACGGTCCGAAGACCATGGGGCGCTACCCCGTCAATTTGAGTCGAAACTCCACAAAACGGGGTTTAGTCTCCCTCGCAGATAAAGAGACATCGCACATTGCTAGTCTAAATTACAAAAATGATCGTCATGATCATCAAGAAGTGTCAATTACAGTAGGCTAGTAAATATATGAGCTTAGCTTCATGTCCCATAACTACTAGCTTAACTTAAATATTTACGAACAAATTATAGATCTCCACTAGAAAATTGTCACAAGAGTTTCAATCGAACGAGTCCAAGAATTAACCGACGAAGTAAACGCAAGCGTTTCATACCACTTATTTTACTAAGTCGTTTAATTAGATTTCTTATACGAGTGAGGTAAAGGTTTGTATATACTAATAGATCGAAAATCGGTTTGAGAAACGAGCTTTGTTATAAAATAGTGTTGAAATCATTTGAAGAAAGAGTTTTGATATTTACTACTAGTATAGAAAACCTTTATATTTTTAAAGTGACAAATCACAAAGAAGATTGTAGAAACAATCAATCACTAAAATTCACATACGAAGATGTGAATGAAAATCCAACGAAGCCGATAAAGAATCCATCGAAATGGATATTCAAAAATCCTTAAAAAGGAGTCATCAAAGTCATAATAAATGATAACAACAAATAGGAAACAACACGAATCGATTAAAGTTGGAAATTCAAGCAACTAGGGGAAATAGGAAAAATTTCATCAGGTCAGTCGACCGCCTACAGTGCTCGGTCGACCGGACCCTGTTCCAAAAAAGTCTCGTGAAGCAGGTCGGTCGGCTGAGCCCTGTAGCCAGTCGACCAGACCAGAGACAGAAAGGTGCTTATGCGCCTTAGTAGCAGGTCGGTCGGCTGGATCAGGGGTTCGGTCGGCCGACCCTGATGTTCTGCAAATTGATACCTACTTAATTGATGTGCAAACTCCACCAATTCGCAACCGAACGAGCATCGGCACTAAGGTTTTATGCTGATTGACTACCCAGCCCTATGAGCTCCTCGTTGCATCACCAAAAACACATTTGAACATCAAAGCCATGATTTTTTAAGAATTGAACCCAAAACACCAAAAATTAGACTATTCACCAAATCAATCCAAACCAAAAGCTAATGCACACGAATAAGTGTTAGGAATTCATACCTAACATTCGAAGATAATTATAAGCATAGATGTGAGATAAAAATCTCAGCTTTGAACCCAAACAATTGAAGGAGAAGCTTGAAAGCAAAGGGGAATCAACCACTCTTCAAATCCAACTCAAGAAGCTTGATTCTAAGCTTAAAAGAGAAACATTTCCCAAATTAGGTTTAGGAATTTTCTGAAATCAAAGAGAGAATGAGTTGGAGAAGAAGAAGAGAAGCTTACCAATGGGTTCTTCTATTAGTTTGGAGCTAGAGTTTGATTTGCAAAAGAAAACTAGGGTTTAGGAGTTTTAATTTCCCATCTCTCCCACCATTGATGCTTTAAAACTGAAAAGAGGAGAAAGTGAGGGTGAATGGGGAGGAGTGGCTCAGATTTGAGTATAAGTTAAACATAGGGCTGAGCCCAAACTCAAACCCAAAGTGAAAAAGTAGCAAAAATCAACTTTCTTCAAACATATCGAAGCTTATACTGAAAAAGGTCGCAAACGGCATTTTAAACTCAATGCGAGTGGTCCCGAGTCCTAATTCGAACGTATGCAAAAAGTAGCTTTTCGGACTAAATTCCGAGTATCGATAAAATATTTAAATAAAATATTTAAATATAAAAATCGACAAATATGCGGGTTGTTACACCTCTATTTCCATGGTTCCAATTTTAGTTGCTGGATTACTCATTCCTACCGTTCAACTATATTAAATATTTATAACGTGTAGTCTCTGAGCCTATTTAGCTTCATTTTTTCTTCCTCTCTGATGCTTCTTGAAAAAAAAAGATTTTTCCCATTACAATGCTAAAACACATATGATGGAAAAATGAAAAAGGACCGGTTCTCCTTCCTATAGCTTCGTCAAGGCTCCGCCACCACAGCTCGAACCACCTGTCAAGAGCCACAACCCACTCCATGCATCCTCCCCTCGTCATCCATATTTTTATAAACGGTATGCGTATCATATTGCAATATATGTTTCGTTTTTAAATGTTTACATATAACATGAATATGTACTAGTACTATATATATTTTATTTTGTTTAGTGGATATGTTATACAAGCTGTGTTTTCTTTTTTCTAATGGATTCGAAACTTATAATAAATATTATTGCATTAGTTGTTGTTTTCAACTTCCTGCAACACTTTGTTTTTTATTATAAATTTTAGCTTGCTGCAATTCTCTTTTCATCTATATTATTGTATTCTATTATCTAATATATACATTTTATCTAGTTATATATATTATACTATAAGGTGTATATATATAAGTTTTCATAACCCATTATAATATGTAGCTATGTATATAAGATTGGACCTGTTATATATGAAAGCATTGGTTATAGCAATTAAAAATATGCAAAGGAATTTATGGTGATATTTACTTATGAATAGAACAAGATACGTACCACCATCTGTATCTTCGTCTCTCTCCCCATGTTTTGTTATTATTATATATATATATATATATTTTTCTTTCTTTTTTTCTCTTTTCATCCTTTCATTTTATAGCTTTTAAATAAATTGACGAACACTTTGGAAGTATTTAAACGTAGTACACAACAAATTTAATAAGCAGTGGTGTTTTACGTCATTTATAGCCAAAAATTTTTTTTTGATAAGTTCATACATTTCTAAACTGAAAATAATAAATATATGATGCGATGGAATTTGAATTTTCATACGCCGTGCCATGAGCTGATCTTAAATTTACAAGAGGTATGTTATAGCAATCGCTTACAAATAAGACGAAGATAACATCCTAAATTAACTTTTAGCAAATTGAACGTTATCGTCGTTATTAAGAAACCAACGTATTGTGTCATTTGATTATTTGGGTACTAATAATACGTTACTTTATTCATTCCATCAATTCATTTCACACCACATTATTTTAAATAAATTGCTACTCTTCTACTGAAACTTATCCAAAAATTTAATAAAAATGATCCGATGGTGTATTAGCCTTCAGGACTAATCCCTGAATTCCAAACGTTGGATCCACTTTGCGTTCTGTTTTTTTTTCTCTTTTTCCATAAAAAATATATAAAGTATAAAGTTTATATTTGTTTTCTGATGTTAGTTGAAATGTAAATATTGATTTTTAAATAGTATATCTATATACAAGCTACTTTTGTTGTTCGTATATAAATGGTATTGTATGTGCATATTTATGAAATAGCGCCCAATGTATATTATTTTATAAAAGAATTCATTTGTTATGTCAACTAAATATATGTTACATTTGGTTTATATAAATATATTATAACTGATGTTGACTTCTTTCATTATACTCTTTCTTACAGCTAAAATATGTCAGTATTGTAACCTAGCACATGATTAATATTAGTATGTTTATATAAGTATTTATTTCAAATTTCATATTGTATATATGCTTGATTCTAATTCATGTGTTTTAAATAAATAAAAAACAATGATTTTGGAAAATATAAATACATATATATTTAATCTAATTTAATATGTGTTGAATTTAGAATATGACTTTATATATATAGTTATATATAGTTATATATATATATATATATAGTTATATATATATATATATATATATATATATATATATATGAGTCCACCGTACCATTATCTTCGCCGATCCCGTTCTGACTTGTTCCATCAATTCTTGTTATCAGCTTTGATCGTTGAATTCGTGCCGATTTTGCTTTGCTTCGATTCAAAATTCAAATTTCAGTGTCTGTAGCAGTATGCATATCTGTGTCATCTTCTGTATTCTCTAGGCTCGAAAGGTGAGCAATCACTCACGATTAACATTTTTTTATTCATTAAATTTGATTTCAATTGAGACGACATTTGAAATATGCTGCTGTAGTTATTTAAATTTGTTATATATGCTATTATCTATAACTGTTCACCTGCGGGATATGACACCATATCCTGTTGTTTATATTATATTGTTATTGATGATATATGCCTATTATTTTACTGTATTTTCTGTTATCACTCTGCAAGTTCCCTGTAGTTTAGAAATCACTATGGGTTGAAATGATACATACCCGAAGAGACTTTAGAATAGGAGAAAATCGTTATGGGTTGAAATGATAAACCCAAGCGATTTTCATTTAATTGAATTTGGGATTACGAGTTGAAATGATATCCACCTGTATATATTTAGTATACGGATTGAAATGATAAATATCCGTAGCACTTGACTATATGATAGGAAATATATACAAACATCGTTGGTCCATATAAATATTTTGAAAATAATTTCTATAATTTTGGAAATAAATATATGGTTTAATAAATTTGATTCTTAAGCTATTATATAAATGAAAATTGTATATATAGATTTAGTAGTAATATTTGATTTAAATTAGATTGATTTAATACATATAATATGGTTAAGTATTTATGTAAATCTATATTTCAAATAGATTCTCTTGTAATAAATTGAATAATTAAGATTGGGAGATAAATTTGGGTTTATAAAAATGGTATTTAAATAAGGATTTATTTAATTAAATCGATTTGAAATTTTTGAATGGGAAATTTAAAGGGTATGATTTTATAACTGGATTTTTGATTTAAGTGATTTAATGAATATTTCACATTTAAATAAATTAAAAAATATATTGAGTAAATGTAATTTAAGGCTACTTAAATGATATTGAATCTAACAAGGGAGTATTTCAAGACTAAATAATAATGAGGTTAAATCGAGATCTATATGAAACTGTTATATAGAATATTTAAATATCAAAGCCTTGAACTATATTGGAATTTAAATGGCTTATGTTGAGATTCAGATCTGTATTTGAAATCAACGTAGTTGAATTTGTTATTTAGCAACTAAATTGAATTAAAATGAAATTTAGGTTGAACTAAATTTGAATTTATTATTTAGAAAATTAAATTGAATGAAAATTTAGATGAAACGTTGAATACTTAAAGTTTTGAAATATATGGAAATATAAAGGGGTATTTGTGATTATAAATCTGAATTTGAGATCGATAAAATTTAAGTGGTTGTTTTAGAAACTGAGTTGAATTTAAATTGATAAATTGAGATTGAATTTAATTTGAATGGGAAGATCGGGTTGATGTCAGAACGATTTATTAAGTTGAGGAAATTGAAAATACTTTACTGTATAAATTTTTAATATATATAAATACTATTTTGGAAAATATAGAGATATTTGAAGTGAAAATGAGATTTGGTTTTGAAGTATAAATTAAGCTGAAATGACCACGGTGTTATAGTGTATATTTCTACCTTGTAGAAAGTTCCATGGACCCTTAGAGGATGGTTATCCCAAATATCCTTTATGTTATTTGTATTTCAGTTGATATTTCACTTGAGTTGGATTTATTGATATAAGAATGTTAATCCTGACTCGAGTGTTTTGTGTTTTGCTTTACGCTCGGGTCAGACTAAGTGATACAGCATTTGAGACTCACCTTTGGAGTTTGGAGCTTCATTTGGAAATCCAACTATCGATTCAGATTCCAGCCTTTCCAGTTGATTGGTTCAGAGAAGTCATCTGTTGCATTGGAGACTTCACTGCATTTGAACTATTCGGTTGTATTTTTCTAACTTTGATGTATATAGTAGCTTCATGAACTACTATTCTTTATCTATTCCGCTGCATTATATTACTCTGTGATCTGTGATTGATTTATTTACTGTATATTTTAAGTTTTGACAAATTTTAATTAACAATCCGGTATTTTGAATTATTCAAGTCGGATATGTATGGTTTTATTGTCGATTTAAATGGTCCAAAATAGCGGGTCGTTACAAACGCCCCTGCCCAGCCAGGCCGAGGTTGACCGCCGCTGCCCTATTAATTTACGCTAATCGAATTATCTCCAACGATCCAGCCATTGTTTTGACAAACGAGCTACACCGATCGAATCCCCTCGACGATCTCTACCCAATGGTACAATCAATTTGATGATCAGGCAGAGTCGATCTCGACACAATTGATGGCCGAGAATTCACGTTCAATTTCTGGACAAATGACGATTCGAATCGAAAAATGAATTGTAGTTTTGAGATGCGTATATCGAGAGCTTCAACATATATTTTTTCTGAATTTTTCTGAGAATTTTTAAATTTATGCTTTGGATTTGATTTTGGGATTGCAATTGTAACTAGGGTTTGTTTGTCTGTCATTGAGGAAGAGGAGGAATAGAATGAATTTACGTACAAACAAATGAGAATTGGGGAGGCTAGGGTTTATAGTAGGATATTTATAGAGAAAGTTGGAATAGAATAAATGGATCGAGTTGAATACGCGCTAACGACAAAGTGGCCCAAAAAGCCCGTTCTGACTCCGGAACGAAATTCGGTAAACACATATATCAAAATAGGTGTTTTAAAATAGTTTAAACGCAATGGAAAAGATTTCACGTCCAAATTCCATCGTACGAAGAAGTTATGCTGAAATCAATATTTTCAAATTGATTTCAATTGATTTCAATTAAATTGATTTCAAGGCGTTTCAAGCCCGTACGATCAAACGACAAGTCCGATCTATACGAAACTTGAAATCCTACAATAATTCACCGATACGGATCCGATGAAACTAGTTTTGCCGAAATCTGAGTCAGTGTCCAAAATGGCTATTTTCCCATTAATTAAATAAATTAATATTAACTTAATTAAATCACTATTCCAATCCAATTTCTAAAATTTATAATTTATAAAATTTATCACTTTGATTTCTTAAACAATTTTAATAACTAACAACAAATTCTATGTTAATTCAACATTAATTATTTCGCAAATTACCATATTAAATCTCATTTATTCGCAATAAATCAAATTATAAATTTTAAATTCCAATAAATAAATAATCTTGATTTTTCCATCCTTTTTAATTCCACAACTTGTTCAATTACGAAAATCATTATCATTATTTCCAAATATTAACTTAATTTAACATTAATGTAACATTTTATTAGATTCGTTGCAACTGATTCCAATTCAATCCTCATTTCTTAATATGCTCTAATTTCATAACTTCTAAATATTTTATTTCCTTTACCATAAGTGTAACATTTATTTTATAAATATTTATTTCCTATTCCATCAGCGAATTACCGTGTAACCTTTAATAATTGTTTTCAAGCCAAATGTTACACTTAAGTTTATGTTGTATTCTACTAATTATCATATTATGAAGAAAATACGTTATTCCCCGCTACTACCTTAATTTATATTAACGTAACATTTAATTGACTCTTCATTCTATCATTAAACCTATTCGTATTAAATAGATGAAACTAACATTGGATTCATACTCTATTACATAGATATCTTCAAATTTTATCTAAGTTTATATTTACATAATATTTAAATATTTAATTTCATTTTTATTTCAATTAAATCCAATTACCTTAAATTTACATTCAAATAAATAAATCCTGATTTCCATTCTTATTATTCAAAAATCATTATACTATAACATATTTAATATTTGTTTGCGTTTCATTACACTTATACTCCAATTTCACCTAGATTCGTATTAACTATTTTATTTCCACTTATTGCGTAATAACTACTATAATTCAATCATATTTAAATTTGTCAATTTAACCCATAAATTAAGATTTTACATCCAATATCCTAATTTACCTTGGTTCCATCCTTTATTACATCAATTGTTACTTAAATTTACACTAACCAACGTTAAATTAAGATTTATTGTAATCGATTACCAAAATTTATTTAACCCATTTAATAAACACGCAACCCACATAAAATGCAACTTATGTGCTTTTAATTGCATTTATCAGTTCGTTACTTATCAATCCAGATTATAATTCCGCATATAACGCAAATTTTATTTCATTACATTAATTATTATTAAATGTTCTCAAAATTTATTTATTTGGTTTTAAACTTTCTTTACATCAATTCATAACCTATAAATAAATCTATGTTTATATTTTATTTACATTTATTAAAAATTCATTTCAAATTCAATTAACAATAGGTAACATACAATTTAGCATCACCGTTACCCTTTAATCTCATACATAAGCTTTTACTACATACAAATCACTATTGCCATTTATTTTCACACTTCCGTTATGTTATTAATTACCATTAGAGTAACGTTTGTTATCTACAACAAACATTGCAATTACTTACCTACATTGATTGTAATTTTTTTATTCCATTTATTGCATATTACTTCCGGGTACTATACATTGAATTCGTCAAATTGTCACTAATTATATCTTTGAATTAGTTAATACAATATTCCCATTTGTTTTTCTTATATTCAATTTCTTAGCCTATAACAATTAACATTACTTCAATTAATCGTAATTTCATTTCAATTGTTAATACTTATCTTTAATTTCAAATGTTGCATTTCGTTTATTTTTATTTTCTTTTCATTTTACTTCAATATAAAATCTAAATTTTTTATTTCTTCCTAAATTTAATTGCAAAATCTTAATTAAATTAAGTAATTAATTTCTCAAAATTTACGGGTCATTACACTCTCCCCCACTCAAAACTTTTCGTCCCCGAAAAGGAAAAGAAGGGAAAGAGGAACTTATAAATTAATATTTATTATGCAAATCATTATATTCATAATAATAAATTTACAGAATAGGATAATTTAAATAATATATATAGATTTATAGACATTTAAATCTTTTATATTCAAATTAATACGGTTTGGAAAACATTTTCAAAATATTTTCTAAGCCTAAAATATTCGGAAAATTTCGGCAGAGTCTCCTTTGTACGGAGAGGCTCGGGAGAAAATTTAATATCAAATATAACAATATATAACATATATTTTCCAAAATAATATATATATCCCAAGACGGGAAAATAATATAATAACGCTATAAACCGTAATCCGAAAACATACCTATTTGTCGGACAATTAACGCTTATCTTATGAACCAAAAGCAGTAGCAATTGCTTCCCTACCCTGCGTTTCACTTATATTATCCAAAAGGTTTAATAATTGTATAAAATGAAATATTTAAGTTGTTTAATCACAACCAGCCAAACCAATACAACAACAACCAATTGCTACCACAGCAAACAACCATCATATAGAATCAATATAAATCAACCATTCATTCATATCAACCAAAACAAATAGTTGTGTGGGTTCAAACTTTAAATTGTACGAAAAGAGAAATAAACTATTAAGCGTACCCTTCACTCAACAGTCTAAGGTGAAACTAAATAGATTATTCACACCTTCCAAACAAATTTAAAGTATCCTTTCCCAAACTACCATAAACCAAAACAACACAATTCCAAACAATAATTTTATTTTTTTCATTCATATAAAAAAATTCTCTTTTTTTTCTTTTTTTCTTACAGTTTCATTTACTTTTATTCATTTCTAACAAAATCTCGTTTCACTTATTCATAACATGAAATTTTCTTTTATTATATTACATTTATTTATTCACTACTTAATTTCATGTTCTTAGTTTATGATCTTCTATTTATATTACTTATCTTCTATTAGAATTAATTAGTAGTATTCATGTCCCACTCAATTTATTAGCATTTCCATTTTATTTACTTAAGTTTATAGTCATCTATTTATATAACTTATCTTTAATTATATTAGTTAGTAAAATTTCAATTATAACTTAAGTTATCACAAAATATAGTCAATTTTTTTTATTAAGGACTTCATTGAATACTTTCACTACTCTAAGTTTTACTTGCATAATGTCCTATTACATTTTCTTTTAACATTTAACTTTTTATACTTAGTAAGTTGTATACATGCTAAAGAATGAAATTGATCATTATACAAGTTTATCTTATTTCTTTTAATTAATTTAATGTTCAATAATTATATCCTTTTTTTGATAGGTTACAGTTTCAACTTATCTTTAATTTCATTCATAACCTAGCATTAAATTTCTTATTTTAATTAAAGACTCCAATTATTAATTGGTTACATTCCATTTCATTACAATAACGGAAACTATTAATAAAAAGGAAACTTAAGAATTAAATACCGGGTCAATTTCAAATCATTTTAAAATAATAGGTAAATGTATATACTTACACTTTATATATCCAATTATATTTAAAACAGTTTAAAAATTATATTTGTTTATCAAAACAAATCTACAGTAAAACTACTACAGTTGCCTTCCCACTTCGAAACTCGAAAATGGATGTCGATGATGCGTGACTCATCACCGAAATTATTTTCCAGCGACAGAGAGGGAAGTACAAAAAATTATTATTTTTTCAAATTTCTTTAAAATAATTCTTTCAAACCATATTGAAATATTATATCAGAAAGTACTTCTAACCAATATTATTATTATTATATTCCGAAATCATTTGAAAGAAAGTTTCAAAATCCCGGAACTTAAGTTCTAAATTTCCAATTTTCATTTATTTTATTTTCAATCTTATTTCAAATTATTATTTATAAATTTCATTACCTAACAACCAATATATAGCAACCAAGTTTATATCTTATTTATAAAAATTTAATTTATATATAGAAAATATAATAGGCAAAATTATTCCGTTCGCCTATATTAAAAACAAATATTATGTCGGTCTGTCCTATTAAGTGTTTAGAAATCCCCATTGATGTCATAGCGTCCCATGCATCAACCAGAATTTATAAATACAAAATGGAACAAATTAACACAATATTAAAACCTTTTTATAACACTAACAAATACGCTCTCTCATATATATACACTCAACGACTCCCATAGGATATTATACCCTAATAATAAAGAGTCAGACCCCATGAAGCTAAGGTTTTCGCTAAACCAAAGCTCTGATACCACATTGTAACGTCCCGCCTTTTCGTACGCTTCAAATCGACACACATGCCGATTCAAACCATACGGAAGGGTGGATTATTATGGGGTAAATAAGAAAAACAAAGAAGAAAAAAACAAAACAGAATCTTACGGAGGAAGGATAAAATATAATAATCAATCTACAGTTCATAAAAATGATTACAAAACATTTGATTCTTCTTTATACAATAAATATCAGAGTTCGCATACCAATAAATATCAATGCAGCGTAATACGGTGTGTGGTGGAACCATATAATATATTATAATAATAATAATGAAATCTTCGTTTTCTTCCTCCAGAAATAAGTCTTCAAATCCTGAAACACTCGGCCTGACCCGAGCGAATTGAAAAGGCAAAACAGTCGAGTCAAAACTAATAGATCTTATGTAAGTTAAATCAACAGAAATAAATATGAGTGTAGTAACTGAAGAGATGCTCGGGATTCACATCTCCTAAGGATTCGTTAAACTATTTACTATGTAGTATATTTCGCTATTATAATAGTGTCTAATTGTAAAATAAACTTACTTTTAAATAGCGTTAAGGATTTACATTTTCCCCCTTAACACATTTATATATTCCCATAGTCTATACAGTACCATAATCTCCCCTGTACTGGGCGTCGTCAGAGGGCACTCCATAGGTATGGTACAAAACCAAAATCGTATAAGGCGCGCTAGGGTAGGCGACACCGCACAACTAGGCAATGCCAGGGTAGATATACCAATTACGCTTCCGGGTCGGTGGTAATGCATAGCCGCAGCTACCGCCCACCTCGAGCCACGCCCCCAAATCAAAGAAATCAAAAGTGGCCACCGAAAAATCCAAAAGTCAAAGTAGAATATTGAAGGGATGTGTCCGATCAAAGGTGTTACCTCAATTAACCCGTCAATCGCTCCTGTTTTAGCCACCTTATGCCAACTCACGGGAGTTGGGTCCATGTATTTACCTCAAAGGAAAAGCCGCCGCTATCCTACTTCATGCTGGAATGTCCACCGCGTACGCGGTGGTTGAAGTGGTTTTCAGGGTTGGCAGAGTATGACAACTTCCGATCCCGGTCGCTTCAACAACCAAACGTTATTATAACACCGCGGTCTTTTCAAATAGTTTATATTTTAAAACCAGAATAAAATATCCATTTCGAAACCATATAAATATGATATCATTTCTATTTTAAAACCCAAATCAATATGATATCATTTTTATTTTAAATATATCTTTACAAAAATCATAGTACTTTCAAATATATATACCTTAAACCCATAGCTTGGAAACATAATTTTCAATACTTAAATGGTTTAAATATAGATTAGTTTATAAAGTAAATTAGCTTTTTTAAGTTCTCAAATCAATTCCAAATACAGATTTGAATTCTCAAATAAACCATTTAAATTTCCATATACTTCAAAGTTTAAATATTCCACCATTTCAAAACTAACTTTTTAATTTATATATATATATATTCCAAATTCACTTTACTAATATTTAGTTTTGAAATACTTACTTAATAAATTCAGTATCCTTTAAATAAAACTTTCAAATTCAATAATTGAATATTCCTCAATTTATTTAGTTTAGATATATTCAGTCCAATTATCTTAAACCCGGATTTAGTTATAACACCATATTCTTTTAAATCAAAATTTCAATAAGATCTTAATTAAATAAAATCTCAAATCAATTTCAAAACTATCTTCTCAACTTTGATTTATAAAATCAATATAAGCTCTATATTAGAATAAAATTTCAGTAATTACTTATCTATAATATATTCCACTTTATTATTAAACTTACTTCATATTTAAACAATTTTATACATAGTTTTAAACCAAGAATTTAACTATATATAAAATAACCTTTATCAAATATCCTTCATCAATATTTCATGAAACCATATATATATATATACATACATATATATTTCTTTACAAAACCATAGGAAAATTATTTCAAAAATAATTTTATATGTACATATACCGTTGTGTCTGTATAAAATTTTCTATCCTATGGTCAAGTGATACGGATATTTATCATTTCAATCCACAATTTAAAAATAAAAATGTGGTTGTATATCATTTCAAACCTTAATCCCGAATGAGATGAAAGGCATAATAACTTGCATTTATAACAATATACAATACATCATCCATTCATCCAATATCATCCATCAACCATTTATCAAAATCATCATCAAATTCAAACAATCCATCAATATATAACAGGTAATAAATAACAAGCATTTACTACCAGTTTATTATGCAAAATAAATTAACTGATAATTTAACTGGTAGTTTATATGCACAATAAATTTACTAATAATTTAACTATCAGTTTATATGCAATAATAAATTTAACTAGAAGTTTAACTGGAAGTTTATATGCAATAATGAATTAAATAACAATTTAATTAAATAAATGCGATTTAACTGAGATGATGAATAGAAATATGCCAAACAGTCATATAAATTTCTACTCATATCATAAATCAATTTAACAAACAAAAGAAATTTTAGAAATTGTGTGTGGCTTAAAACACTCACCTTTTGAATTTAAATTGAATTTAAATTAAATTTAAACCCAAAAATTTGACTATCTTCGAATTCGTCCAAACCAGCGTCAAAGTGTTCGGCATTTTATAACGATCCTAACAAAAAAAAATCGCGCGTGAAACGGAATTTGTACGTGAAAGTTATCATCGTTAAACGATTGAAATCACAAATTAAATAAATAAATAAAAAACAAAAGGAAACAAACTCACCCCCATCCATGTCAGCATGCTCCTCCCTCATTTCTCCAGAACGCACGCATAGGCAACCTTCGAATGCGTTAGAATCACTCGATCAAAACCCTAGCTGCCTTCCACCACGCGACCGAACAAGGCCATCCTCGCGCCATCGCGACTCACCCGCCCTCGTACATGCCATCCACCATCTCCAGCGATGAACGCCCCCTGCCCAACGAGGCCGAGGTCGACAGCCGCCGCCCCTATTAATTTATGCTAATCGAATTATCTCCAACGATCCAACCGTTGTTTTGAAAAATGAGCTACACCGATCGAATCCCCTCGACGATCTTTACCAATGGTACAATCAATTTGATGATCAGGCAGAGTCGATCTCGACACAATGGATGGCCGAGAATTCACCTTCAATTTCTGGACAAATGACGATTCAAATCGAAAAACGAATTGCAATTTTGAGATGCGTATATCGAGAGATTCAGCATATATTTTTTCTGAATTTTTCTGAGGACTTTGAAATTTATGCTTTGGATTTGATTTTGGAATTGCAATTGTAATTAGGGTTTGTTTGTCTGCCATTGAGGAAGAGGAGGAATAGAATGAATTTACGTACAGACAAATGAGAATTAGGGAGGCTAGGGTTTATAATATGATATTTATAGAGAAAGTTGGAATAGAATAAATGGATCGGGTTGAATACGCGCTAATGACAAAGTGGCCCAAAAAGCCCGTTCTGACTCCGGAACGAAATTGGGTAAACCTGTATATCAAAATAGGTGTTTTAAAATATTTTAAACGCAACGGAAAATATTTCACGTCCAAATTCCATCGTATGAAGAATTTATGCTAAAATCAATATTTTCAAATTGATTTCACTTGATTTCAATTAAATTGGTTTCAAGGCGTTTCAAGCCCATACGATCAAACGACAAGTCCGATCTATACGAAACTTGAAATCCTATAATAATTCACCAATACGGATCCGATGAAACTGGTTTCGTCGAAATCCAAGTTAGTGTCCAAAATGGCTATTTTCCCATTAATTAAATAAATTAATATTAACTTAATTAAATCACTATTCCAATCCAATTTCTAAAATTGATAATTTATAAAATTTATCACTTTTGATTTCTTAAACAATTTTAATAACTAACAACAAATTCTATGTTAATTCAACATGAATTATTTCGCAAATTACCATATTAAATTTCATTTATTCGCAATAAATCAAATTATAAATTTTAAATTCCAATAAATAAATAAATCTTGATTTTTCCATCCTTTTTAATTCCACAACTTGTTTAATTACGAAAATCATTATCATTATTTCCAAATATTAACTTAATTTAACATTAATGTAACATTTTATTAGATTCGTTGCAATTGATTCCAATTCAATCCCCATTTCTTAATATGCTCTAATTTCATAACTTCTAAACATTTTATTTCCTTTCCCATAAGTGTAACATTTATTTTATAAATATTTATTTCCAATTCCATCAGCGAATTAACATGTAACCTTTATTAATTGTTTTCAAGCCAAATGTTACACTTAAGTTTATGTTGTATTCTACTAATTATCATATTATGAAGAAAATTTACGTTATTCCCCACTATTACCTTAATTTATATTAACGTAACATTTAATTGACTCTTCATTCTATCATTAAACCTATTCGTATTAAATAGATGAAACTAACATTGGATTCATACTCTATTACGTAGATATCTTCAAATTTTATCTAAGTTTATATTTACATAATATTTAAATATTTAATTTCATTTTTATTTCAATTAAATCCAATTACCTTAAATTTACATTCAAATAAATAAATCCTGATTTTAATTCTTATTATTCAACAATCATTATACTATAACATATTTAACATTTGTTTGCGTTTCATTACACTGATACTTCCAATTTCACCTTGATTCGTATTAACTATTTTATTTCCACATATTGCGTAATAACTACTATAATTCAATCATATTTAAAATTTTCAATTTAACCCATAAATTAAGATTTTACATCCAGTATCCTAGTTTACCTTGGTTTCATCCTTTATTACATCAATTGTTACTTAAATTTACACTAACCAACGTTAAATTAAGATTTATTGTAATCGATTCCCAAAATTTATTTAATCCATTTAATAAACACGCAACCTACATAAAAGCAAGTTATGTGCTTTTAATTGCATTTATCAGTTCGTTACTTATCAATCCAGATTATAATTCCATATATAACGCTAATTTTATTTCATTACATTAATTACTATTAAATGTTCTCAAAATTTATTTACTTGGTTTTAAACTTTCTTTACATCAATTCCTAACCTATAAATAAATCTATGTTTCTATTTTATTTACATTTCTTAAAAATTCATTTCAAATTCAATTAACAATAGGTAACATACAATTTAGCATCACCGTTACCCTTTAATCACATACATAAGCTTTTACTACATACAAATCATGTTCCTAACCCATAACTAGCAGTTTTCAAATCATCCTCTGTTCAAAGTTTTAGGTGAGTAAATTTCAATCATCTAAGCTAAATCATCTTATCTATGTAATAATTAATAATAGTACTATTATGAATATGTCTGGCATGGATATAAATATATGGGTTTTCCTGGTATATATGTTTAAGGTTTCTACATACATACATACATGCATATATATATATATATATATATATATATGCATGTCTGTTCTGGCCTCTGTTCTTGTCTAACAGACCCAAATAACTTTCAAAATTTAAATTCTCTTCATTCAAAACAATTATAGGTTATGATAATTAAAGGGAAATTATTTGTAATTAAGAAATCTTATTCTTAAAATGTTTATAAGTGTAATTAGTAAGTAATTTTACTGGGAAGAAGAAATTACAGTGGAAATGAAATATATCAGAAAAATTGACCATCTTAATTTCTTGTTTCATATGTATAATCATATTTGTTTTTGAAAACTATGATTTTTGATGGAAATTTCACCATTTTTAAGTTAGTATTGGTTGAGATATCGGAAGTTGATCGAAATTGGGTTTTTGGTCGAATCACGATGATTGGAGGATGGAGGAGCATCGGGATCATAGCTGGAGGAAGCTCGTATGTCTAGGATCATGGGAAAAATGATCGGCGAGTTTTCTGATCGCCGTGGCGGCATAGTGGAATCGATGTAGGGTTTAAGGCATTGATCGGAACGAGGTGGTTGTCGAGGCGATTTCCACGTCATGGCGGTATCGAGCTTGGTCGGAGTAGGGGGGAAAAGGGAGGTCGTCAAGTGGAGAAGGTCTGGATGTGATGACGAGGCTTCTAGTGGTCGGAGTTAGGTGGCACGAGGTGGTTTTGGAAATCGGGTTGTTCCTGTTATAGTTTGACTTGCTCGAATTCGATGTGAAGTTACGATTGTGGTTCTAGGAGGTCGGACTGATGATAAGGATCGACGACCACTTAGTGGCAGTGGCGATGTTGGTTGGAGCGGCGTCATCACGATGTGCACGTGTATGCGTATCTGTGTGTTCGACTTTGTTTTTCTATAGGACTAGATTAGAGGAGAGAAGAGAAGGAAGGGGAGAATTTTGGGCCGAAAAAGAAAAATAAAATAAAACGAAGGAAATAAGAAGAGAAAAAATAAGCAAGGAAAGAAAAGGGAAGTAAGGAAAAAGAAGAAGAAATAAAAGAAAAGGAAAAGGAGTAAAAGAAAAGTAGAATAAGGAAAAAAATAAAAGAGAGGAAAAAAATATATAGATAAAAGAAAAGGAATAAAAATATATGAAAGTTTTAAATGGAAGAAAATGGTTCAAGTAATTGGTCATGGTTATTTAAATTAAGTAATTTAAACTTTAAGTTAACTTAGACCTTAGGATTAGTAATTACTAGAACAAATGAATAATTTAAATCTTAAAATTTACTAAATAAGGTAATTGCATATATGTTAATTGTTATAAGGTTTATTAAAGTAAATAAGTAGTTGTAATTGGTTAATAGTTAATGATAAAATAAGATGATGTAGATTTTAAATTGATTAAAAGTCTTAAGTTAATAACACTTATTAACTAATTAATTAATTCTAGGTACTTAATTAGAATAAAATAAAATGGTTTGTAATTAGTTAATGATAATTAAACATGATTTGGAAATAATTAGTTCATTCCGTTTGAAAGTAAATTAATGACTTGTGTGACTAGGTTATCTTAGTCTATATTGGACTAAGTACATTGGATTGATTTATTTCTCTAGTAAGTTGTTTTTTAGTTATTCAATGAAATGAAATAACCATAAATGAGCGGTTAAATATAAAATGTGAGACGTTTATTTAAATAGATAATGTGATGAAAATTTATGTGAATGTTGGCATTTTGAAATTGAATTGTTTTTACTTAAACAACTTGGCCTAAAGGGTAGCGTTGGATTCGAAGAGATTGGGGTCGGATGTCAGCGATATCCGAAATCACTTCGATTTAATAAATACTATAACCCTTTATAGATTTGATTATAGAATCAAATAGGCTGGAATGGAATAAACTAAGTAAACTTGGCCATTTGAACTAAGCAACGGTACTTAGATATTGTTTTGTGAAATAAGTATTTGGCTTTAGCGAGATTAAACTCGTAGCGATGAACGAGTTACCTGGGTTTTCAAAGAAGCTTTACAACTTAAGTATTTCATATTAAATGGGTTTACTCACGCTGGTTTCCAGCCTGACTAAGGTGTTACTTTTTTGCAATGCTCGGGTCAGACCGAGTATTACCGATTTTTAGGTAGGATGTTCTACAGCTCAGGAGACGAGCTGGAGACAGAGACGTATTGATTCCACTGTGTATTAGAGACTAAATAGTTTGTATTGATTGTATTTAGGGACAAGTTGTTACAACTGTCCAGTTTATTTGTGTACTCTGATATATTGTATGTAAATTGATGCTTACAGCTTTCTTAGTGTAAATTCTGTTATTTGTATATTATAAATTGCATCCGCTGCGATTGTGAGAATCTGTACTTTCATTTTCTGTTTCTTCTTCTACCTCTTTTTCTTTTTAACCCTAAAAGTCTGGTGTTTCAGACATTCGATTGCTCGGCACTCTATACAGTGAACGTATTATTGTCGAATTTTCGGAGTCAAAAATTTTATGCTATTAGACTAATAGTTTAGAAAAATCAGTGTACCTTTTAACATTCTTCCTTATGAACACTCGCTTCCTTGATTGAAAATTAAACTATTTGACATTTCTATCAAAATACTTATTCAATCGTGATGCTTATAAAATGATACTTTCGTATCATTTCTTGGATCATATCCAAAGACTCACAAACTCAGTTTTGCTTCCACTGACTTTGAGACATTTTTGGTTAATATGTGTAAATAGCTTACTATAAATCATTATTTAAAATTTTCTGTTACAATACATATGTACCAAAACACTAGGAATTATCAAGAGACAATGAGTAAATTCAAATTGACTTGAACCTATTGAATATCGAATCTATTACGTCAATTCAACAGTTGAAATTTGCGATATTATTCGTATCAACATTGCTCATTTAATTCCAACTGCATTTGTCTTACTAATAAAGACACAGTCGAGGTCGATGTATCATATCCCTTCAGTTACGACTACCAAAATTTATATTTTTATAGCATACTTGGAATTTTTCCAGATTTGCACATCATACCATATAGATTCAACACTCTCAATGGTTTAATTAAACAATCCAGGATTATATACTTTCGACATTAATAAGAAACTCGTAGTTTCTCTTCGATGTGCGAGAATACTTATTAGACATTCTAATGCTATGTGTTCATTTAGGTCGGTTAATTTCATTTCATCCCTTATAATCAGTTCTAAACATGGATCGTATCCAGTTCCATTTTACTACTAGTAATTCCTCAAAGAAATTTCTTTGCAATAAATTTGGTATATCTTGAAAAAATAATTGTTTCTCAGTGCAATAGAATAGGTATACATAAACGTTTTATGAATTTCTTTATTTATGAAACTAATTCTATTTTATTTTAACAAAATTATGTTCGAAACATAAATATGCCATCCAATGATGGTCTTTTCAAAATCCTTTGGAGAGATTCATACAAGATCCCTTACGAATAATTATTACGTGCAATCTTTCGACTTGCACAACCTGCCTACTCCATGGCTTAGGATATGTTGGGGTTTCTTATAACTCTCATTATGTGTGATTTTGTAAACTGTTATTTAGATGAAATAATGTTAACCTTGTGTACTTCTCTTAAGTACATGACTTTCTAGAAAGAAACTTACTCAACTTCACTCACAATTAATCGCATTTTGTCCGACAAAGTCCGATTACTCCTTATCGATGCATCATTATGTATCACATAGAGGAGTGAATTTTGAGATTGAATCTTTATTCATTATAGGTATGTTCGGAAATTTTTCCAATATGCTTACTCATTTGATCAAATCAAACCATTTATATTGCATGTGATTTAATCTACTTTTGTTTTATACTCTAGTAGTTTACCATAGACATATTACATGTGTATCAAATACACCATTCCACATCGGTGATAACTTATTGGTGAACATGAGAAAGTATGTGGAACCGTTTTGGTCTTTGTAGAATTACGATTGCATACATCTATATGTATCAATCCGAAGAATTCATCGGCTCTTATAATACTCCCACTAAATGGGTGCATAACCTTTTATTGTTTGAGATATAATTAACAATTATCATATGATTCAAAATCATACAATAAAATTATTTCTTAAAACTACGGCTTAGTCTATAATTCCAAAACAAGTGTAAATGATATTAGTACTTTTGTACTTTCCAATGCATCACTTTTGTTATAAAAAGATTACCACATTATAGTTTTATTTCAAAAAAAATATTTATAATATTCATATTGAAATATAGCTATATCTATTTTATTTTATTTTCAGTCGATACCAAAAAATAATCATTATTTCATTAATAATATATGGTAAGTTTTACGGAAACAATTTTCGTACTATGATGCAATTAATAAGTGTTATATGGCATGCTCCCACTATTTCCACCATTACCATAATAGATATTAAATTCGGAGATCCATCATTCACTTAATACCACTTGTTTATTTCATACACTTCAACTGTTTATAGTGGAGAGTTCGTTGACAAAATATCTTGAGCTCAAAGAATTAAATCTCATAGAAAACAATTTTCTATATGAAAATACATTCCACATATTTCTTATTTGAACATTAAGTTTCAATTATTGTTTAAATTCTCGTTTCCAATGTTTCTCTAGGAAGCGGAAGTGACTATTCATTTTCTTTGTCCCAATTGTACCTTAAATTACATTTGTTCTTGTACATTCGTTTTCCTTTCAAATGGTCAAACTATACAAAAGAAAACCTTACTACAATATCATAACATACTCTTTACAAAAGCGCATTCGATTATCCATAATATTTAAGGATATTAAATATGTTGCACTTTACGTAAACCAGTCAAAATGACATTTTAGTGATTGAGTTCTTAGATCTATCTTGTAGTTTTTGGTCTTATGTTACATTAACACAATATGATCCCTTTTATAATCAATCAAGTTGAATACACGATCTCAAAATATTATTTATTGGATTATTTCCAATAAACTATATTCATTGAAGTATCGTACATTACGAACTATAACCATTCATCGTACATTACGAACTATAACCATTCACCATATAACATTTACAAATGATAGTATATGGATCAAATATCCATAGCCTTGTATTGCTTTTAGGGTTCGAAACTCATAGAGTGCAATACACGGTCTCAACCAAATAAGCACGTAAGTGACCATTTTACGAATGTATTAAGTAGTTGTAAAATTAGACACTTGCATGCGTGCAAAAAACCTTAACATATAATATGCATTTAATAGTGGGTATTACATTTTCGTTTGTTAACTTTCAATTCAATTCGTTTGTATTGTTAATCGATAAACATTTTATCAGTCATATTAAATGCATAAATTTATCATTATAGATAATTATAACATTATTTAGCATATGTTCTTACAATTTTAGAAAGATCAAATGTTACCATTTCATTTTTCTAATAAGGCTCCCACTAGTCTTTTATGTTTCTCCAAAACCTAAGATGAAACATAGAAGTCTTTCACTTCACTAGTGGGTGTTAGGACTCCTCTGTCTTGATATTCTAACCTTGAGTTTTCTTAACAAACCATAGCCCCACAAACAATGGATAACACCTTATCGGTTGTATCACATACAACTCCTAACCCATTTTTCCCTATCCTAATCTCATTTCTACCTTGAGTTTGCTCAACAAACCGAAAGAGATTATTCACTCATACCTACCACATCACGACGGCCTATATATAGTATATGTACCTTAAGTTTGCTCAACAAACATATAGTTACCTTACCTCGTCTATTCAATATATTAATAATACTATAGGTAACATCCCCAGCTTGAGTTTGCTCAATAACTAAGGAGTATGCGAGTAATTTATTAATACATATATATGGTAGATGACAACGTTATATTGAAGATTCATAATCTTCAATATATTATATTGAGAGATATCGACTTATGGAATAATGTATTTCTTATGAAATACCCTGGTGATCCAAGTGTCAAACACATTAGAAATCAAAGTATAGGTATATTTGCGTATGTATTTATTTCTTAAGTCTATTTGGATTTCTTTAATGTTCCACTTTTAGTTCATACATTCATATCATATAAGTTTTGTTGTTAAATAACTTTTATATTTCATATTACTTATATGATAGTCTTATGTATAATATTTCATTAACTACATATTATTTAATTAATTTTAATTAATTAACTCTTTAATTAATTTTATATTAGTATTCCAATACAAATTTTATATTGGACATATCTGCTATAAGCGTTATAGTGTAACACATATATATTATATATGTATATTTTTATTTAATCAATTAAAATTTAATTAATTCATTAATAAACAATTTTTATTAAATTATATTAATTTTAGAATTTTATCTTATATACATACATGTATGCGTATGTTATCTTAAACACCTTAAATAACATAACATATATCAACATATATAATACATGCGTATAAGTATTAATTAATTAACTCATTTAATTAATTTATATTATTAATCTTATTAATAATATTGAATTTCAAAATTAATATTTACATAGTTTAAATATTTTAAACTTTTTCATCACATTTTCAAACATTTTAAAAATTCATGTTATATTATAACCTTTTATAATAAACATGTTTTCATTTTAAATTTAACTTTTAAATTTAAAATCATGTATCAATTTTCAAAACTATTTTGACAATTCGCCCAAGACCCAAATTAAGCTGAACCTTTTCTATTAGGGGCACCTTTGGGCTCACCTCACCTTTCATGCCAGGCTGGCAACCAGGTAGGATAGAGACTTGATTACCTAATTCCAATCATAGACATTACCTTTCTAGACACCGTACTGAGTGGGCATGCTTAATAAGTTAGCCCTGACATGACTAATTTAGACCGCATAGGCCATTGGGCTTTGATACCATTGTTGGAACTGGGCCAGCCCGCAGCGGTGGTGGTGGGTGTATTTCAAAACTATTTTATCATATTGGATTTTTATTGGGCCTATGGAGTCTAATTCATTTAGAACAATTCTAAATTTGTTTTAAATAAAATCATATATTTTATTTAAATTTAAGTATTTTGTAATGTATACATATGTGTGTGCATGTGTAACTTAATAATCCGTGAAGGGTATAACATACTCGTATATAAATGTGGGGATTTACATCGCAATGGACACATTAGTTCAGTTCGTATGTATTGTATATTGTCCAAATATGTTCATAAATCCATAATGCAAAGTATATTTATATAAATACGTATACATATATTTAAAATATATTTTATAACTAAAAGTCTCAAAATTAAATATATATATATATATATAATTTAAAACATTTGTATAAATATATATACATAATTAAACATATAAAATTATCCACACACGCACACGCACACGCACACACATAATAGTTAAAATTATATATATAAGGTTAAATAAAATGTATATATATGAATAATTAAATACATTCAAATACTTAAAATATAAATATACATTTTAGATCTAAATTAGCATAACAAACATAAAATAATAATTTTATCATTATTATAAATATATAATAAATAGTTTTGATCATAATAATTAAAACTATTAGTAATAAATAATTAGATAAATCAAAATTTAAATTTTACAATAATTTAGGATCACAAAATACAGGTTAAATTTTTTTGCCATGATTTTCGAAATAGAATATTATTTTTAATTAATAAAAGAAATGTTCAACCGGAGTAATTTAATTATTAAAAATAATAAATATTAAAAAAATTATGAAATTTTTTTCGTGGGTTACTAAATAGATGTAGTAATTTTAAAAAATAAAAAATCGAATTTTCAGTGCAATAGTTATTTTAGATGTAATAAACAATTCAAATAATCAACAAAAGATAACTTAAAATTATTTATATATAAAAAAATTATTTTCGAATTTTATAATTCATATTATGTAGAAATAGGTGTATGGATAAAGTATAAGCTATTTATACATTATAAATATACATATATGTAATTATATGTTTAAATTATACGTTAGTTTATATTTAAATTAATATATAAATATGCATAAAATAATTAATAATGACAAAATTTAATTTTTACAGCAAAATGGATTTGTTTATACATACATTATAACACATAATAATATAAAACATGTACATAACCAAACTAATTTGTGACAACTACATATACCTATGAAAATCTCACCTACCTAGATATACAGCATTAATATACATACAGATTTGAGATTAATCAATATTAAATCATAAAATATGATATGATTACTGTAATATATAAATAAAATACCAATTTATGATGCCTTTGAGTCCACTTGAATTAATGAATTCCCTTCTCTAGTTATGCTTGATCCGTCAAATTTCAAGTCGGGAATCGTCGACCTTTTTCTATCAAATAGTGCTTTTACTTAACTTGAATTGATTTGAGATTCTTAAAATTGATATGGAGATTAATTTTGGCCAGCAAACTTTATAATTATGGCAGCCCAAATTTGTGTTTGATTAAGGGTCTAGAGATCCATATATATAGCCTTGCACGAGAGAGATAATAGGACAATCTCATTACCTATTCTCTCTTAATCTTAGCCATCCGTCTCTAGGTCTAATCCTAAGGTTTAGGCGCCTTCCATAACTTTCCAAAACCAAAATTTGCAGCCCTAATGATGGGCTTTAAACCCATTTAAGCCCAAGCCAAAATGTTATGCAATTAAATCTAATTTAATCGCTTAACAATATATTATCGATTGGTACATTTATAACTATTATAAGTATATAACAATTTTTATTCCTCAAACCATATTCAAAATTTATAATTAATATTTCATAAATATTAATTTATTTATAAAAATTGTAAACTATCTAAATCATTCGGTCTCAAGGGAATTCATCATTCTAGTTGTGTAACTCTTGAGTGCAAATTTGGTCTGCAGTTAACACCGTTCGCACGTCACTTAGTAAGTGATGTGACATTATTGCCAAATTTATCTCTTATTCATTTTTCAGTAAAACTATTTAATTTAATAAGCATTACCCATTAGTGACATTTATATACACCAATTCTCTTCATCAAAACTGTATCGCTTTGTATTTATGGAATGTAGTAATGGTCAAAATTCCAATATTGTCCATATTCAACTCTATAGTCCAAACACAAAGACCTTGGTTCAATAATAACAATTATTATTAGTCGAAGTACTCTAGCCAGAGATTTTGACTTTGTGTTGACTTAAGTTGACCATGATACTAACCCAATATAACTGAGGAGACGAATCCTCTCTTGATTAGTGTTTCATTTCTAATACTTCCACTCGACCCAACTATAGTCACTTGATGGACATCGTGCCAAAATTTGACTATAATTATAACGGAGCTTCCACATTGAAGATATATAATATTCTCAAGTCAAAAGAACTATGTAAATTAATCACATCGATATTTTCTATTTGACCTTAGTTATATTAATCAACAGAAACTATAAAATGAGTCATTCCATAGTTATCAAATAACTATTAGTACGTAACCTCTATGTGCCTCCAGCAGCTATAAGTAATACATTGCCCAACATTTGGAAAGCGTTGCATACTCTAGTATCAGTGGATACATCGATATCCGGTCTCGATGCATCTTGACTAGGAACATTTAAAATAGTATATTTGTTTTATTGTGATAAGTTACTCACGGCTACAACACTTTGTAACTACTATCACAAAATATGTCATTTATGGATTTTCTATTAAATATACTTTTAATTAAATTAATTAATTAATATAAGAACATTATATGAAATAATAGAAAGAAACACCTTTATTATGAATAAGATTGTTCAATGAGCTAGATATATGTAACAGATTACATAATTGCCGCTAGGGCATACCACTAACTCTATCAAGATATAGTAGTAATTCTATCATACTACGATACAAATTTTGATCGAAATCTTTATTGCTCTTATCTTTATCTAAATGTAAGCTTATGCTTATTGGAGTTGGTTTATTGGATGTGTTATCCATTCCATAGCGTTTTAACAACTCTTTACAATATTTTTCTTGACAGATAAAGATTACGTTTTCCGGTTGTTTTATTTGTAGACCTAAGAAGAAATTTATTTCTTCCATTTCGAATTCATTTTTCATAATATTTGAAAAATCATTACATAAATTTTCATTTGTAGATCCAAATATCGTGTCATCTACGTAAACATGAGCAACCAAAATATCATCATTTTCCTTTTTAATAAATAATGTAGTACCTATTTTACCAATTTGAAAACCATAATTTAACAAGTGACTTTTAAGTCTATCATACCAAGCACATGGTGCTTGTTTTGGACCGTATAATGCTTTCTAAGTTTAAAAACATGATCAGTGTATTTTTTATAAACGAGCAATGGTAATTGTTCAACATAAACATTTTTTAATAAAGCCACTTAAAAATGCACTTTTGACATCCATTTGATATAATTTAAAATTATGGCGACATGCAAAAGTGAGTAATGTTCTTATAGCTTCTGATCGAGCTACATGAGCAAATGTTTCTTCATAATTGATTCCTTCTTTTTGATTGTATCCTTGAGCTACTAACCTAGCTTTAGTACAAACTATATTTCCATATTCATTGGCTTTGTTTTTAAATACCCATTTAGTTACAATTACGGATTGATTATTTCGCCTTGGTGCATGTTCCCAACTTTATTACATTCAAATTGGCTTAATTCTGCTTGCATTGCTAAAATCCAAAATCTTATTTAGCAGCCTTTTTATAGTTTTCGGTTCAATATTAGAAATAAACGCTATATGACTCATCTGATTTAGTTGACTTCTAGTAGAAACTCGAGTGTTTAAATCACCTATTACATTATCTATTATATAGTCTTTCAAAATAATAGGAGGTTACCTTAAACATTATTGACATTATTATTATTAGTATTTGTATTTTCATTTTCATCATTATTATTATTGGGGACAAGATTTTGATTAATATCTGATATCTCCTCATCATCATTTTCCTTTTTAGTTTCGAAATCTTCAGCGAATGAGACATATATGCTTTAATTGTATTTGTTCGTTTGTTAAAAATTCTGTAGGCTTTGCTTCGTTCTGAATATTTGATAAAAATTCCTTCATTTATTTCTGGACTGAAATTGTCTAATTGATCTTTAGCATTTAATATAAAACATTTAGAACAAAAAATTCGAAAATAAGAGATTTTCGGTTTCATTTCGAAAGACAATTCATAATGGGTATTTTTAGTCATTGGTATTAATGATACACGATTAAGAATGTAGCAAGCAGTAGCAACAGCTTTGGCCTAAAAATTCTTTGGTAAGCCATTACTACTGAGCAATGTTCGTGCACATTCTTTAAGAGTACGATTCTTCTTTTCAACTACACCATTTTGTTGTTGTGTCGGTGGGCAGGAAAAATTGTAGCTAATACTTTTTTATTACTAAAATTTAAATAATTCATTTTCAAACTCTCCTCTGTGATCGCATTTTATATTCTTAATTTTTAAATTTCTTAGATTTTGAATCATTTTATCAAATATTTTAAAAAATTCAAAAGTTTCACTTTTGTGTTTCAAAAATAGTGGCCATGTAAATCTTGAATAATCATCAACCATCACAAAAACATACTTATTATGATTTATTGATCGTACTTGAGTAGGACCAAATAAATCCAAATGAAGTAGTTCTAATGATTGTTTTGATAAAAAAATTCTTTGATTTAAAAGGGCTTTTCTTTAGTTTACCTTGTTGAAATGCATCACATAGGGTTTTAACCTCAAAATTTATTTTTGGTAATCCTCTAACTAGTTCACTTTCAGCTAACTTGTTAATATACTTAAAGTTAATGTGACAAAATCGCTTGTACCTGAGCCATGGATCATTGTTATTTGATACATGTTATTATCATGTTTAATATTCATATTTAAGATATAAATATTATGTTTTCTTATTCCTTCAAAAATCAAGTTTTTATTTTGATAAAAAATGTTACATTTATTCTTTTCAAAATCTATTTTAAATCCTTTGTTGCAAAGCAGACTTATACTTAAAAGATTGCATTTTAAATTCTCTACTAATAACACATTAGAAATTATAGGAGAGGTGGATATGCTGACATTGATGACATCTCCAATTCCAATTACGAATCCCTTCGAGTTATCCCCAAATATTAGGATACTACTATCGATGTATGTTATATTTGATAACATATTTGCATTGCCCATCATGTGTTTGGAGCTTCCTTTATCGAATATCCATTTCTCTTTATTTTAGTTTTTCGGTACTTGCAAAAGAATAAGAATTTTATTGGTACCCACTTTCTACATTAGGCTCCTATGTGTTAGTAGAGGAAGGTAGCCATACCCAAGAGGGTTTGGGATCTTTAGAAATATAATTATTATTATTAACACCATTTAGAAGATAGTTATCTATATATTTTTTTCTAATCAATTTATTATTAGTTTTTGGAATCTAAAGTTTCAAAACTTTTGTATTTGAACTGCCTGATTTAACTTTTCTTTGGACTTCTGGAACTTAGTATACAAAATACTATATTTATTACTACTTCGTTTGACTTTGAAACCAAGTCCATTTCTATTCCCAGAGGGTTTTGAAATTATAAATTTTCTAAAATTTTGCTTCCCTTTATTAAACTTCAAAACATCATTAGTAATTTGTTCTATTCTCTGCTTTAGTTTGAAATTTTCATTTTTAGTTGATTCTAGACTAGATTTTAGTTCACAATTCTCATTACTAATCTTTTCATTCTCATTTTTTTTCTATCTTTAAGTTTGTCGGTTAGAGTAGCATATGGAGAAGATAAGTTTTCACAAGATTTTTGTGATATTTCTAATTCCTCCTCTAAAATACTTTTCCCATTTTTTAACATTCCAATTTCTAGTTCAGCTCTAATTAGTTTCCCTATATTTTCTTTACATAATTTCTTTAAATCTCTAAGTTTATCATCTAACTCTATACTTATTCATAAGATCTCATTGTCAGAGAGTTCGGGCCTTACCTCTAATGTAGTGGTAAAACAGGCATTTGCTTGTTCCGAATTACTATCACTGTCACTATCTGAAGAGGATGAGTCTGAATCATCACATGTTACTTGGAATTCCTTTCTCTTTTTCTTGAAATATTCTAACTTATTTTTCTTCTTCTCGTTGTTTAGTTGCAGATAGTCTTTCTTCATACGGCCAAGTTTGTCATATCTGAAGCACTTAATTGATGTTTGGTTAGACGAATTTGTTGAATTGCCACCATTCTATGCCTTCGTAAACTTCTTGAATTTCTTAAGTTTTTGGCAATGAATCTCGTTGTCGTCCAAATCTGAGTCATCATCATTGGATCAAAATGCTATACATTTTGTCTCTTGATTTTACTCTTAATTCGTATGAAATTAAATTTCCTATTAATTCTTTAACTTTGAGTCAAGAAAGATCGTTACCTTCTTCGGTAGATAAGATTTTTCTTTCCCATTCAATAGTCAAAGAGTATAAAAATACATGTAACGAGTTCAAGTTCGTTAAAAGTAACTCCTAATGCCATGAGATCATGTTGAATTGTTTGAAATCTAACATACATATCTACAATGGTTCCATTGCTTTCCATTTGAATGATGAAAATTGATTTTGTAGAAAATAAATTTTAGTTTGTTTTAATTTATTCGTCCTTTCATGAGTGGCTTGTACTTTACTTCGTATGTTATAAGCAGTTTTACAAAGAATAACTCTTGAGAACTTGTTTTCATCAAGTGAGCAAAATAATACATTCATAGCCTTAGCATTGTTGGACGCTGTGTTTTTAGAATGTCTATCTTAGTACTCACTTCAGTAGCATGGGCTTTATGTTTATGTTAAGTAGCTTACTAGATTTCAAGACCATTAGCTTCCATAAATATTCTTATACGTGTTTGACCAATAAGCATAGTTGCATCCTGTGAATAGTGGTGAACGTGCAGTTGACGGACCTTTTAGAAAAGTGCTTGCCATATTCTAATAATTATTCAAATACTTTCTTATGGTAATTTGAATGACCTTCCTCCAATACTAAATAAAAGTGTGCACAGATCTTGTACGATATGGTTAATGCGAATGGTCAAGTATATATTCTAATCAGTAAAGCAAATTGACAGATATCAAAACGTAGATTAAATAAAAATGATCGCACTAGGATTTTCATACTAGTTCGGACCTTCCATCCTACGTCCAGTTTCCAAGCTCCCCTTTGAAATTTCCACTAACTAAAATCCCACTCTTAGCCCAGAGGAATAGGTAATACAATAGAGTATCTTGAGTTGACAAGCTTGTATTCTTTACAACGCTAATGTTGACTACTGGTATAAATCTTCCTATAATCTCCCCTTGAGTATAATGAGTGTAGACATGTGGATTGTTGTTGGAAGTTTAATCACCAAATTCTATAGTATGGATTTTGGTGATATGAAGTGAGAATATGGAATTGATAATTTCACTTAGAGTTAGATAACAAGACAGAAAGTAGAAAGTCAGAGAAATTGAATATTATCACAGTTCTTGAATATATTTATAGATGTTCAAAGGTTTTATTTAATAGTTGTTACTATTCAGATGGAATCTCTTGATAAATAGTAGCAACCATTAGAGAAAGTGATGCGACTAGTAAAGAAGAAAAGAGGTGTAAATTTAAAATTTTGACTCTTGCAGAAGTTTAAACATCTGAAAATAGGGACAGACAACTAGTTGTTTGAATATACAAAACATAGAAATGGCAGTTTAAAAAATAATTAAAAATTGATGCAACCAAACGTCTAAGAAGTGAAAATCAAACGTCTATTTGTGCTTGGACCGACATCTTTGTCAAACAAGAATAGAAAACCGAGAGTTTTGTAAGACGTCTGTTTCTTTCACTCAGACATTTGGTCGCAGTGTATTTGACATCTTTGAAATAAAGGGTCAAAAACTTATGTTGCGAGATGTCTGGTTTCCTGATGTGTGCAAACATATGAATTCCAACTTTGTTTCGAAAATGATATATCTTAGGAATATTTTGTGTGTGCTCATCTAACTCAATGGAGATCGTACAAAATAATCAAGACATTGACATATGTATATGACCTTGCTTTAAAAACTTTATGTTGCTCTTTCGTGAATATCTTATGTTATAGCTTTTATTACTCTTCTGATGCCTAGAGCACTTTCATCCATCATGTACTGGTAAAGTAGTTGAAATATAAATACAAATATAATCGTATAGTTGTTGTCATTAAAGCCACCCAATAAGAGTGTTTCTAACAGAAAAAGCGGCCTCAGGTGGATGAATCTCATAAGAAAGAGCTTGAAGAAAATACTTACTATGCCTTATTCAAAATTATGCTCAAGTGGAGAGACAATTCTTCACGATTCAATTAGATGATGAGAAGGCCGAGGTAGATCTTATCCTTTTGGGTTAACTTGAACTTATTATGTTGCGCGAGATTACTACAGTTTTGAACGGGCCTTTGAGTGGAGTAAGCCTGGAGCAATGTCATCCACCTCTTTTCCAATATTTGAGGTGCTAGATGAGCATGCACTGGACAAACATACTTCCTAGGAACCCATTAATGAGACCATGTAAGATATGCCGATGCCACTGTAAATATATGAACCTTGCTTTCCTTATTTATTGTCATTTTTAGGTTTAGGGCTAACTGAGCTTATCTTATATAGAACTTAGCCAGTTATTTTTTTGGAACTTTTGACATGTTATTAAGGAAGTTTGTGTAGAAAATGATGTATTCCTACCTTTTAGTTGATTACTGTTTATTCTATTATCTTACAACATATGTGTCTCGGCTTGATTTTTGAAGTTTGTTATTTGTATTTTTATTAAATAATGGTGGTAAGGTTTATAAAACTAAAATTTTTTTAGGTGAAATGTCTAAGTTCTAGTAAACCTACCTCATTGGAGCTTTGTAAAGAGGACAATTTTATTTAATGCTTATAGAAGTGTATTAAGCGTTCAGAAAAACAAACAGCAAAGAGGATTTCGAAGAACAACACCCTTATATGTAGAGGAAAAAAGATCTTGAGGTTGCAATTACACAGTGAAAACAAGAAATTCAAGGTTTTATGGCCAAGATCACACAAGTTACCTAAGAAAAGAAAGCGTTATATGACTTTATGTTCTGTAACTGGCATCCTTCATCCGGGGATGATCTTATTCCCTTAGGTCACCCTCATTTATGGTACTTTAAAGATAGACTTAGTCATGGGTAGGAATGATGTTACTGAAAATGTGTATTGTTTTTCTTTCCAATTTATGTTTAATAACTATGCTTATTCTTTTATTGAATGTTCCGTTTTATGCTCTACTTGTCTATTTTCATTTGTGTATTTACTTCGTAGGATGTCACCTTCTCCAACTAAAGTTTCACAAAACAACCTGCCAAGTATGAATCTGGTGATCCTTCTATTATGCTTTTGGTTCCTTTTGCTTCCTTTGTTAAAGGTCAAACTCCTGCTCATATCTTCTAAGCATAAAATTAAAGGATTAAGTAACTAAAAGAACTAAATGACGAATTAGTTGATAAAAACATAAGGATTGCTAGTGCCAGAAAATTGAAATGTTTAGAGATTTTGAAGAGGCAGCAAGCATGTGGAAGCAGACTAAAGATGTCAACCAAAAGCATTAAGAATACATTAAATGGTTGAAGACTGGGCTCGAAATGATGTAGAAGAAAGTAGAGGAGTTAGAAACTGTTACAACTAGTATAAAAGAAGATGTTAAGCAAAAAGTGACACACAAAATATAGTGGAAATGGAATTTGTGATGGAGAACATGAAAGATTTATATGTAGCTTCTCATGAAGTGGTAATAAAAAATTTAAAGGCTACCATGAAAGAATTGTCATTGAAGTTACCAGAACAGTTCCAAAATAGGGAATCTTTAGTTGCAATTTTGCCTCATGCATTGTCAAAGTTAGGCGCATCCCTTCCGCCCACACTTGACATGGACCCAATCTTAGTTGTTAAATGGAAAAATGATTTGATGCAAATTTATGAATCCAAATTTAATGAACTTATGGCCTTATATGAAAGTAGACTGGAAAAAGAGTAGACAATGCATAGGTTTGCAAAACTGTAGATAAGTTGTTTGGCCCCCTTTTATGCAAAAGCTAAAAGGACTAAGGTACAACTTTTATTCGAGATGGATCACATGCAAAAGACTGCTTCCAAGCATATAAATGCACTTAAGGGTAGTATTGCTACTCTTAAATCTCAACTTCCTATACAGTCCTTGAACTTGGCCCCTCTAGTTGTATCATCCAGCTTTGTTGTGCACCCTTCTCTTAGTTCGACCAGGCTTGCTTTTATTGTGGGGATCCATCATGAGAAAGTTAGGCACGTTATGAAGGAAATTATGTTGTGTCAATCCGTTGATGTCCTTCATCATTTCTGGCCTAATCTAGACTTGTTATTTTGAATAACAAACTTAACATAGTTCCATAAGTGGAGGTTGGCGGTCACTGGGTTTAGGCTAACAATGACCCTAGGTGTAACGACCCGTTATTTTCAATCATTCGCATCCACACATGCCGGACTTGAATTACTCAAAATATCATACTGCTAATTTAAATTTGGCAAAACTCAGCATATACAGTAAATAAATCAATCACAGACACAGGGTAATATAACAATAATGCAGCGGAATAGATAAATAGTAGTTCATGAAGCTACTTAATACACAACAGAGTTTGAAATAAAATACAACAAAATATCTCAACTGCAGTCCGATGACATCTCTGAACAAATCCATTGAAAAGGCTGAAAGCTGAATCGATCGTTGGATCTCTAAGCGAAGCTTCAACTTCAAAGGTGAGTCTCAAATGCTGAATCACTCAGTCTGACCTGAGCGTAAAACAAAACACAAAACACTCGAGTCGGGATTAACATTCTAATATCAATAAATCCAACTCAAGTGAAAGATCAACTGAAATACAAGTAACTTAAAGGATGTATGTGACGACCATCCTTTAAGGACCCGTGGAACTATCTACTATGAAGAAACATATGCTATAACACCATGATCATTTCAAATTAATTTATACTTCAAACATGTATTGAAATTGCATAAAAAAATTACATAAAAGAGAAATGGCTGAATAGCCATGAAAAGAAAGAAGAGAGCTTGGTTTTATTTTGAGCCTAAAACTAACTAAAGAGAGACTAAGTGAGAGAGATTACATGAAATATATGAGTATTTATACATGTATGAAACCCTAATTCATATTTTTGGGGAATGCCCAAAATACCCTTGAGGTAGTGTGGAGGTCAAGTAATCATTAGCTTCTACTAATCATCATTTAAGTGTACATGAAGCCATTAATTCTATTAGCATGTGCATTAGCCTCTAACTTGTACATTAAGGTAGGTGGGTAAGTGGAGTCCTCCATGCTCTTCAGTTTGAATTATTTCCATCTTCTTTCCTTCGTAATTATTTTGCGCATGCATATGTCTTCATGAACCCACTCCTATTTGAGATCAAATTCCTACACAAATATGTATAAATTTTTAATTACTTTTTCTCAAAGAAATATATGCACACAAATGACCGTTTTGCCCCTATATGAAGATGGATATGTGACAATTTGAAATTAATATGGATTTTGGTTAAAACAAGTTAAAATACCCAATATGATCATTTATTTAATTTAAATAGATAAAATATGTTGGTAAAAATATGCATATTTATGCGCACATCAAATACCCCCACACTTATCTTTTTATTCGTCCTCGAATAAAGGGAAGCTAAGATAAATCCGTTTTCGTAGGGAGCACGATTGCATTGAGCGTATACAACAAGCCGTTAAACCTCTAGGTGTCCCCAGTAGAACGAGTGTTGTCTCGTGAGGATTTTCAGCGGATACTACCCACAAAATCTAAATGCAGGATGAAAATATTTACAAAATGCAAGATTTATTTACAAAGAAGTGAATGCGAGTTTTTGAAAATATTTACAAATGAAGTATTTATTTTAAATTGACATGAATAAGTTAAATATAATTTTTGGTCATTATCTTGAAATTCAAGTTATTTACTCTCAATATTTCCAATAAAAACGAAGTTATCATAACAAATAGACTATAGTTTAACTCGTTGCTTTGGTTAATAACACAGTGTAACTATGAAATGGATCCTTAGTTGATTATCAAAGTTAATCAAAGTGGTATTTTCATTTCTTTTCAATTACAAATCAAATCAAATAAGTAAAAATAGTGTTGTGATTTCAATTGCTTGCTCTCTCATTATTTGCAAGAAAAATTACACACCTAGGTCAGGTAAACTGAGGCCGGATATACCACCCATGCACTGCCTTTCAGGCTTATGTGAGGGGAGTACAGAGCATGGCGAGTGCACCCACTTTCGTGCATACACCTATCGACCGTAGGTGGTTTTTATTAAGTTTGTTTCTTTTACATGTGTTCTATACATGCATAACCGTGAGGACTTTTAAATGAGTATGAAAACACATAATCAAAGATTCCAAGTAATTCACTCATGCATAACCGTGAGGACTTTTAAATGAGAGTGAATACTTTGGATGTTATTATTTTTTTATTTTTTTATTTTTTTTTAAGAGAGTGAGAGTTTTACAAAATCATCTTAGCACCATTTAACTTAGAAGACAAAAAAAACGTTTATATCTTTACTTTAACTCAACCACTTTTTAAAACAAATATTTCCAATTAGGATATGTTTCATAATTAACACGTATGAATCTTTCTATATACTGGTTAAACCATTGTTATTTGTAATCAAACTTCATTTTTATTTTTGTTAAGGCAAATAAATTTTCAAAAATTTCAATTTAATAATCCAAAACCATATATTTATCCTGTAGTGTTTCATTTAAAAATAAATCAAAATGCTAAAAAAATTGTTTTTTTTGTTTTTTGAGTTTTTTTTGTTTTTTTGTGGGTTTGAAAAGAAAATGTAAAATAAACTATGAAAAATCAAAAACGAAGGTGAGTCTCCCCCAACACTTGATTTTGACTATGTCCCCACAGTCAATCCAAGTGAAAGGAACATTTATTATTATTTACATGAAAATGAAATGTATTTACACGGCATCAGAAAGTATGCCGCTAAAAAGTAAATGAAACGGTCTTCCAAAATCCGATTCATTTGTCTCGCCAAGTGTACGAGACATAGCTTAAGCGTAGAAAACCATATCGTAAAAGATTTCAAAATTGAATGTTGATTTAACAAAACGAATGTCGTTTTATTGAAAATAGTACGAGTTGTTTTATTTTCGATGATTTTTGAGGTAGATATAACGATTGATTGAAATTCAAGTTTATTTTCACCAAATTGAAATTCAAGTTTGTCATTGAAAAATTCTTCAAAGTTATCGATTTCAAAACAAAAGTGGTGGTTTAAATCTTCCCTATCGGAATTTAACAACTCGTCATCCAAAAATCCAAAATATTCATGTTCATTAAATTCGTCTTCCTTTGTTGGATTATCAACAACTTCATTGCATATGTCAAGTTCAAAATTGAAAGTTGCTGTGTTCAAATTTTCGAAATCGAGAAAAGGAAGATCGAACTTTAAATTTGGTTCCACACCCTCAAAAGAATTGAAATCCAACTCAATTACTGTCTTTTCAACAACTTCGTTAAGATTGTCATTTTCATTTTCAAAAGTTGTTATTTGAAAATCGTCGATTTGGGTAGAAGGTGGATTATCGCTTGACTCATCATACATTGAGATTTGATTTTTTTTGTTCACGTTGTTTCATATAAGTTTCAAACAACAAATCCGTATGATCATCGTAAATTTCATTCATTTGTTCAACAAAATCCAATTTATAGTTATTAAATTGAGAATTTTTAATTTGGATTTGTTGAGAACAAAAAATTTCACTCGTAACATGGTTAAGATTATTCCATTGCCAAATTTGTTTGAAAAGTTGTTCCCATTTTCGTGTTGAGTTTGAAATTCATTTTGGAGTTTGAAATTAAATTGGCATGGGTTATAATCGTAATAGTTTGAATTTTGAATTGAATTCAAATTTTTTGAAATCCTTGACTCGAGTTATTACACAAATAATAATTACATAAATCATTTATCTCTTGATTTTGTCGTGTAGAAAGTTCGAGTAAAGATGAAATCATTTCAATGCTATTTTCAAGAGTCGAAGGTTGGTCATCGTTTTGAAAATTTTGTTGTTCGAAATTTGAAATATTTACACAATAGTTGTTGTTAAAATATCCATATGAATTTGGAATGAAATCATATGGATTATATTGATTTTCACAACTACTGTAAAATTCAAGTGAATATGAAAACTCAGACATTTTCAAGAATGTTTTTTAGTTTTTTTTTCTATAAACGAAAAATATTTACATAGAAAATTTATTTTTCAAAAGGGAAATCGATTTTTTTGTTTTTATTTTTCAATTTTTTTTTGAATTTCGGTTTTTCTAATTTTTTTTGGATTTTTTGAAATTTCAAAGAAAAGGATTTAAAAATTTCAAAGGAAAAGGAATATTTACAATTTTTTTTTGTTTTGGATTTTGAATTTTTTGTTTTTTTAAATATGCATGAACTAATGCAACTAAATGAATACGGGGTCTAATTACAAACGATTAATCTTAAATTAACCCAAAATTGTATATTCACACATTATCTTAGATAAACAAGATAGTTCTCAGCCAGGAAACAGACATGATTTATCGGTACACCACGAATCACCGTAGCAATGCAGCCGAAGATTTAAGTACCTTCAGAGGAACAACCACTATAATATTTACGAATCGCCGTAATATTTATAAATGGTTATTACTCTGACGTAACATAGATACCAAGAAATTAAATTGTTCAAAGAAGAGAAATTGTCAATATACAATTACGTGTTATCGATTTCTAACGATTATTATTAATCAAAATCTAAGATGGAATGCAAAGCAAAAAATAAACGCGTATTAACAATGCAACTACGAATGATTTTTTTTGAATAAAGCAGAAATATCATTTTCATGTCATATATATCTATTTCCCCAAAATAGTATATATAGTAAATAATTTATAAAGTAAAGTATGCGCAATTTCCTCAAACTTCACAAATCGCTTCAAAATCAACTCGACTTCCCACTCAAACTTAATTCAATCTCAATTTATCAATTTCCATTCGATTCAGTTTCTGACTAAACAAATCAAATTTTATCGATTTCAAATACAGATTTGAACCACGAATAAACCATTAAAATTTCAATGTAATTCAAGTCAATATATTTCGAAGCTTTAAATATTCAACATTTCAAAGACTAAATTTGATAATTGCATTTATCTTCCAATTTGACTTCACTATTATTTAGTTTTGAAATATTCACTTAATAAATTCAATATTATTTAAATAACCTTAAATTACATTTAAACTATATTTTCCCTTTGATTTATTTAAACTTGGAATATCCATTTAATCGCTTTAAATCAAAAATTAAGTTATAAAATCAAATCTTAAATTTCAAAATTAATAGTTCAAGTCGATTTAATTATGGAGAATTCTTAATTAGATACAATTATAATTAATTCAACTTTATCTTCCTTAATTTATACAAATCCTTGAAAATCTATTTAAAAATATAATGCTTAGACATATTATATTAATTAAATCAACTTTATATTAAAACTTATTTTCTATATAAAAAATTTCCAATATTAAATGAAACCATATATATTCCCTCTCGAAACCATAGAAATCATTTTAAAATATTTATATATAGACTAATGGTGTCTGTATATAATTTCCTACCCTATGGTCAAGTGATACAGATATTTATCTTTTAAATCCGTAATTTAAATATATACGGGTAGATATCATTTTCACCCACAATTCTAAATTCAATTCAAATGAAAATCGCTTAGGTCTATCATTTCAACACATAACGATTTTCTCCTATTCTAAAGTCTATTCAGGTATGTATCATTTCAACACATAGTGCATTCTATACTAACATCGAACTTACAGAGTGATAACAGATATGATAATAATATAACAGATAATAATATAATAGCATATATCATCAGTAAAAAAATATAAATAATAGGATATGATGTCATATCCCACAGGTGAATAGATACAGAAATTAGCATATCTAACAATAATTAAATAATTAACAGTTCAAATTAGCAGCATATTTCAATTGTCGTTTCAATTGAAATCAAATTTAATAAATATAAGAACATTAATCGTGAGTGATTGCTAAGCTTTCGAGGCTAAAGAGTTTGACACTGAATTTGAGTTACGAACTGCAAGCACGACTTTCAAAGCAAAGCTAGATGGCATGATTTCAATGGAAAAGCTGATAGATAGAAATTAATGAGAACGGATCAAATTAGCTTGATAAAATTGGAACGAAGATTTTATTATTATTTTATTAATTTCTTTCAAAATGAATGTTTAAATCAAAACACGTATTTAAAATGAAATACACACACACACATATGAAAACAATATAACTTTAAAATACATACATTTAAACATGTGCTATAGCTTTATATCAAACAGCAATTGCCGTTATGTAAAACGACTATACCCATAAACAACTATATATACATTAGGCTATAAACCATTTATAACTCACGCATATAATTTATATCAATGCTTAATAAAACAAATATATAATTATTTACAATATTATATATATATGTAGTATTTTCATAATATAAAATACTGAAAGTCCACATACAGTGAACGTATAAACTATAATATAATATAATATCCTCTATATAAAACCGAAACATGAAAAACCTTTTCAACGTTAAATAAAATATCCCTAACCTATTATATGTCGTATATAAATTTGTCCAAAATCACAGCACTTATTAAAAGATTTATTATAACAAAAACAGTAAGTTGTATATAACTTATACTTCAATACAACAATGGACAACAGGCTGTAACTCGTAACAAAATAAAATATAATATGGTATAATATAATACATTATAATATGATTTAACATGATATTGTACAATAAATACTATATATAGTAAATGCATAATATATACATTAACATCATATACCTTATATAGACATATATATATATATATATATATATATATATATATATTCTAAACAACTATGCAGACCATAAACAAAGTATGTGAACAGGGGAAACAAAGATGCATGCAGACTAATTATATGTAGATTATACGTATACAAATAAAATATCATGCAATTTTAACATATATACAATATACAGACAAAATACAAACCTTAAAAAAACCCACGTATGAAACTGTAAACCTACAAAATATGATATGGTTCTATATATAAGATCTAATGTACAACTGACATATTGCCAAACTAATGTAAACTATAATAGTACATACACAAACATATATATAGTAAACTTATATCAAATAAAAGAAATATGGCTTACCTGTACTTTTTATATAAATAACTTATTTTAAAATATGACCAATACAATTTATATATACACACACACACGTTACACATATATAAACAAGAAAAGCTGAGCAACCACAATATATATTATATACATATAGAGGCTGTAAACATTCTATACTTAACAGTACTCAATATTTATAATATGCATGTTCATTTGTTTATATTATAACATAATTTAATTAAATAAAATATTTAAAAATATATCGTTACCTAAAATCTTGGTGCGGCTGAGGTACAAGAGGGAGGAGGAGCGAAAACTGGTCGGATGCTTCATCCGGTCTCGGGCAGAAGACGTGGGACGGTGATGGTTCAGCTTGGCCGAGGCCTGGGTTTGAGCAAGCGGAGGAAGGCCGGAGGGGAGGCGATTGGGCTGATGTGAGGGATCTTGGCTGCTAGGTGTCGGCTACAGGTGAGGAAAGGCCGGACGCAGAGATGGTGGAAGCCTTTGATGAGGCTGAGCCTGGGCATAACGTGGGTGGTGTAGAGATGGAGGCGGGTGGTGAACTTTGCAGGAGGAGATAAAGGCGGTGAGTGGATCTAGGTGCGGATCGGTCGTTGATGGGGTGGCTTCACGTGGGTAGATGAGGAGAGTAGGTGCGCTTGAGGAGGGTAGGGCGGAGTGGCTAGCGAAGGGTGATGATTCGATAGTGAGGGAGTTGGATCAGTGGAAGGGTTGAAGGGGGAAATATGGAGACAGTGGAAACGAAAAAGAAAGAAGAAAAGGAAGAAAAGTGGGAGGGAGGAGATGTGAAGAATGCTACAACAATCAGGCTCAGTAAATAAATAAAATATATAAAATAAAGGGAATAAGGAAGGTCCAAAAATAACTTCAATTCTAATAGCCGTTGTTTTCAACCAGAAGAACGGTAAAGTTAATATCCATATGGAAAATAGAAGGTCAGTAACAAATTAATCTTTGGACGTTGGACACACGAAAAGGCAAAATATAAATATATTAAAAGAATGGTAACAGCTAAATTTAGTAACTTATGAAATAAATATTAAAATAAAAGCTAGCGGCTGTTGTTAGACATTTGAATGGAACATACCGATGCGGTGAACTGTTATATAGATTCCATTGTCCATCGGACGCCGAAATAAGCAAATGAATATACCGTGGAGATCAACATGACTAGACGATCAAAAAGGTATATAGATTTTGGTGGTATGATCATCCTATCAAAAGTCGATAATCGGTACCTATATTCGTCGCTGTTCCATACGGAAAAATCCAGACAGAGCTAGGAACGTCAGAATTTCGCGAAATGAATTTCGCAGTCTGATTCAGAGAGTTCTAAATATACTTTCTCATGTTGACATATTTAGGTTTCGGAATACTTTTAAATTCAACTGTTATTAACTGATTTAAATTGAAATGGAATTTCACAAGAAAATAAACTTCAATATTATCAGATGAAAATTTACCAATTTTTATGTTTCAATAGACGTATTCCAAATAATAAATTTTTATTTTCAAATTTTATTGTTTAAAATGTAATAAAATTTCAATTAATTTAATAAATAAAATCACTAAATTTTTTGGGTCGTTACACTAGGTCAGCACTAATCGGTGCACTTCCACATTTTTTAGTTTTAATTACGAAAGCATGGGACGTCCTTACTAGATCACATGTTGGATCAAGAATTAGGGGTGCATCGGCCCATCAAGTTTCCCCATCAATCCAACCTTCTTGTAAGACAAAAATGAGGACTTTGACTGAATACCCATTACAGTCGGATTTTGGACTATTATTTTAGTAGTGTTGTAAGCATATATTTAAATTAAGGGTGTGTAATCGTAGTGTCACGTAAATAATTATGATATGTAAAGAAGATGAATAAAAGAGATTGCCTTTTTCCTTTTGTACTTTATGAACTTCTTTGCATGCATCATTTGTAGAGCTTTATATGTACTTCTGCACATTTCGTTTTGCACATGGTTCTTCTTCTTATTTTTAGCAATTGTTAGGCTCAAGAGTACAACATTTGTCATGCTTTTTTTAGTTCATTGTATCGGAACATGTTTCCTAAACTTTTCTTTAGGTACTTAGATTGGTTCTCAATGCGTTTTGGCGACCCGGTGTTTTTTTTTCTAACACGCGCATTAGCATGGGTACGTTGTGTTTGTAGTGTAGATTATTGTGTTCGCTAAGAACCCAGGTCATGTAATCACAACCCTTATCTTTGTACATGCGCATATATTTTTTGTACTAGGTCATGTTGTCTAATATCCTTATATCTAGTATAGCTAGGTTGAAAAGACGAGTTACATGTTTTATGAACTCTAATTTGTAGTTCAAGTAAATAACACAAAGGTTTTTATACTGGTTTGGACTGTATAATATTCCTACTTCTAGCTTATCATTGCATTACCTTTGGTTATGACAGCTGGTATTCATTTACAAAATTGATCAAACAAAATAAGGACTAAGTTGATATGAATTCCATGCTCTTGACAAGAATTGCATCCGGTCTAGATAAACAACATGCGCCATTAGAAAGTGCTTCTGTGAGAACCAATTGTCCTTTCCATTTTGGTCCCAATGCGCCATCAACTGGATCTTCTATGTTGTCCATGACCTTCATCAACACATGGCCTCCTTTATGGAACCCACACTGCTTAATTTGAGAGCTATAAACTTTGGCCATTATTTGTTAGTATATTACTTCTCTTATAGCTGCCTCATCTCCTCTTTCATTTATGAAATCGAGAGCATTTCCTTCTGCTTTTGATTCTGCTCTATGACATATGATAAGCATCAGTGTGATCTTATTTCTGCTTCAACAGGAAGTATGGTTTCGTAACCATATGTTATGGAAAATATGGTTGTCATGTGGGGGATGTAATTGTGGTTCTATACGCCTCTATAACTACGGGTAAGTCCTCTACCCACTTCCCCTTTATCTTTTTAACCTTTTCTTAAGTAGTTTTTTCAATAGTTTTGTTCATTGTTTCAGCTTGCCCATTTGCTTGAGGATACGCTACTGAGGAGAAGCATTTGACCAAGCCATTTCTCTCGCATCGCTCGGTAGATTCTTTACTTTCAAACTATGTATCCTTGTCAAAAATTATCTTATATGGAATCACAAACCTAGTGATGATGGTCCAAACAATGAAGTTCGCTATCGCCTTTAATGTGATGGTCACTAATGTGTTAGCTTCTACCCACGTTCTAAAGTAATCTATAGCTACTACCGCATATTTTGCTTCCCCTTTTGACATTGGGAGAGGTACTACCAAATCTATGCCTCATTTGACGAATGGCTAAGGGTTGGTCATTGTGATGAGTTTGTGTATTGACAATCTTGGGATAACAGTAAATTTCTAGCATCAATCACATATGTGGACAAACTCTTATGCATGATGATGTTCTACCACCTAGTAATAACCTTGCCTCTACACCTTTGTTGTTAGTTTTACTCCTTTTGGGTAGTCTCCATAGTATGCCTCATGAACTATCTAATGACCATGACCCCTTCTTCCTTTGTGTCACACGTGAGATATGTGTTGAATACCCCCTATCATGCAATATTCCATCAAAGAATGTGAAGTAAGGGACTTGATACCTAACTTTCCTAGTTGCATTCTTATTTGTAGGAAAAGTTCCTTCTAGTAAGAACCACTTGATAGGGATCATCCAACTTTCCTCGGTATCTTGCTACATTGGGGGGAATAGATGGATTTCTTGGGCTGATATAGTTTCATTCTGGATCCTCGCAATTTAACCTTTAACATGCGAAGGTCATGTAAGACCCAAAATATGGTTGTCCTTTGAAATTCTAGGTTCGACTAGATGCACATTGGTACTACCTTCATTTCTTGCACAACCTTAGTTCTGGCTAGCTTGGCTAAGGTCTGTGCGAAAATGTTTTCCCCTCTAGGAATATGCATGATATTGAATGGTTTGAAATGACCTAATAATTGCTTGAATAGATCAACATACATGGCCATGGTTGGTTTCTTTTTTTGGTAGTATCCCTACACTTGATCTACAACCAGTTGGGTATCACTATGAATTCTAATGTGTTCCCATCATTTTCTACACCATTTTCAATCGAATAATAAGCGCTTCATATTTTACTACATTGTTGGTTGTTTTAAATCCAATTTAGACTGCACCATACAACTTTGTTTGTCTAGGGTGGTCAAAACATATCCAATACCTTCCCCTTACTTGTTTGATTCCCATCAAGATACAACCTCCAAGGTTTAAGCTTTTCCTTAACTTCCTTATTTTGTTGTTCAGTTAGCTATGTGGATTCCCCAATGAAGCTGGCTAGAGCTTGTCCCTTGATAACATTTCTTAGGTACTATGATATATCATACTAGCTCAGTTTGATGGCCCATATCAAAAGAAGGCATGATGTTTCTAGTTTGTGAAGTATATTCTTTAGAAGTTTATTTATTACTTTTTTGGGATGCGCTTGAAAATAAGGACACGGTTTCCTTGCTGTAAGAAAAAAGATTATACATTTGTCTCTCTATCAAAGTGTCTACACCAGACAAACATTTGCTAGTGAAGTATAACAATCTCTACACACCCTCATCTTTCTTGACTTTAGCTTTACTGATAGGTTGATAGGTTATGGATAGATATACAAATAAATCATCACATGAGATCAATTTTGAAAGGATAGATGGTGTAATCAGTGGTCTAATATTTGAAATACAGCCTAGCATTCCTCTGCCATTCGAAGTTTCTGCCTTTCTTAACCGGATCAAAGAGTGGGATGCACCTATCAGTATCTTTTGAAATGAATCTACATGTCATAGCTACATTTCCATTCAAATTCATAACATCGTTGGGCTTCTCCAGAACTTCCATTTTAGTGACGGTGTTAATTTTCTCCAAATTGGCCTCAATTACCTTGGCACTTACTCTGTAACCAAAGAACTTCCCTGGCTAAATGGCACAGTTGCACTTGATTGGGTTTTAGCTTCATGTTGAATTTTCAAAGTGTTGTGAAGGTTTCTTATAGATTCTACATGTGACCAGGGGTTTTTCTAAACTTCACTAGCATGTCATCCCCACATACCTCCACATTCTTTCCAATATGATCCGAATACATCGTATTCATTAACCTTTGGTAGATTGCACCGGTGTTCTTTAATCCTAATGGCATGACCTTTGACAACATAACCCTTTTTCTGTTATGAAGCGGGTATGCTTCTGATCTGGTTCAAATATGGCGAACTGATTGTAGTCTGAGTATGCATCCATGAAGGTAAGAAGTTAGAGGTCGCTAGTTTCATCCACAAGATGATCTATTCTAGTTAGAGAAATGTTATCTTTAGGGCAAGCCTTCTTGAGATTAGTGAAGTCTGTATGGGTTTACCAATTTGGATTGGCCTTCTTTTGTAAGACTAAGTGAGCTATCCACTTGGGATAATAGACTTCCCTATTGATCCATTTTCCTTTACTTTCTTTATTTCCTCGTGTAAAGCATTATATCTTTCTTGATCCAAAGAGCATCTTTTCTGTCTTATAGGATATGCATCCGGAACAATATTGAGAGCATAGCAAATAATGGATGGATCTATTCCAATTATGTCCGAGTGGGTCTAGGAAAATATATCGGCTGATTTATCCAAAAAAATTGACTAGCTACATGCACAGTTCTATACATGGATTTTTTTCCAATTTTCACAACTTTGATGCGCCTATGGGATCTAGCTATATATCTTCTATCTCGACTTTTGGTTTCAAGTCTTTCTTACTCATCTCTAATTATAACACTACTTCATCTATACTTCAAGTGGTTTATTAAAGTTGTACTATTGGCAATTTGTGTAGAATCATTGAAATACTACGCATAGATTGAAGCATATTCATCGGTTTTGATCATCCAAAGGTAATCCCATTTCTTGTTTTATGTCGACACTGTGGTTGTAGGTTGACCCGTATCATTGTCAATCTTGGTATGTGAATCGGTGAGTTCCTTGAACTAGCTTATCGTTTTCTATTTTTTATCATTTACATGTACTTAGAGGAGTCAAAACAGTATAACTTGAAATCTTTATTACTAGGATATAAAGTTACATTATATTATTCCCTAACTAAAAGTTGTTCTGCCTTAACACTGCCCAATAGGGGTATAAAACTTCATGAGCAGATCCTTTTGAGAAATTAACGCTTCAAGGTCTATAGGCCTTCCCATGATAACATTATAGGGAGATGACTGATCAACTATGAGAAAGTTTGCATGGAATGATTTGTGTAGTAGTTATGTTCCTAGTGTTACAAGGAGCCTGGCTAGACCTGTTGGGACAGCTGCGATGCTGTCAAAGTCGTAGAATTTCTATAGGCCAGATTTCAACCTTCTATTGAAAGCTTTATCTTGTCGTATGCAGCTTTATATATGCATTGATGAACTACTAGAATGTACAAATACCTTTTTAACAGTGTAGTTTGAGATTTGCACTATCACCACCATAAGGTCTTGATGTGGAAGGAAGTGCTACATTGTAGAGTTTATGGAAGCTAGACATAGGGGAAAGGAAAGAATGTAGAGAAGGCTCTCTACATCAAATCATAAAATGCAAAGCAATTATTGACTAACCCTCGAGTTGAGTCCAATGGCTACAAGTATGAATCTATGGATGCATGAAAAGAACTAAATGAGGCAAAAGCTTGACTAGTGGAGCCGATGGACAAAATCTAGATTGACGAAGATGATCCTATGAAGGTAGTTAAGATTGGTTTTCAACTCAGTTTAAGGACAAAGGAACCGATGGGATTTTTAAGGGCAAACCGTGACATGTTCGCATGGACTCATTCTGATATGTAAGGGATTTTGACTGAAAGTTCAAGCCACGCATTGAATGTTGGCCAAAGTTCTTCTCTAGTAATGTAGAAAAGGCACAGTATGGAATCATAAGGATCCGATGTGCTGAAGGAAGAAGTCGAAGGGGTGCTTCTGACTTAGAGCTTCGAAAGGAATGAGGTCAAAGAGGAGCTTCTGACTTCATTCCGCTTTATGTTTTATATACCTTCGAATGAGATATTCCAAGGAAGGGTTAAGCCGCCAGCTTATACCTTTCGACTGAGTCGAAAGGTGAGCCCTCACACTTCCGACTAAGTCGAAGGGTAGGGATGTTTTAAAAGGTTTTGATTTCGTAAGTTTCGAAGGGGTTACCTTCAATGATTGCAAAAGGTTTTGAGTTTCATTACTTTCGAATGGTTTGCAAATGGTTTTATAAGGAGGGATACCCCAGGCTTTCGACAAAGTCAAAAGGTAGGACCTTTTGACAAGTTTAAAAGGTATGATTTAGTGATGCTTTCAAAAGGAAGGCTTCGCAAGGGGCTAACTTCAGAGGGTTATTTTCTTTCGACTGGCACTTCATTCGATGGATTGTAAAGGGCTGTTTTTAGCTATTTTTCTTAAGTAAAATTTTGCTAGTTCGAAGGGGCTACTTTGAAGGGTTATAGCATAAAATACCTTTATTTGTTTGAATATGTAAAAGGGTTCCTTATTTAAATTGAATGTTATAAAACCTTAGGGACATCGGGGTGGGTTTAATGTTTTCGATACATAATCTATGGTTACAAATAGAAATATGCTTTCGAAAATATACATTGGGTCTATCAACGTGTTTTTATTTAATTTAACCTAATTGGGGCTACCAATGAGAATAAGTTAAATAGGTGGTATGCCTAGGGAAAACAAGAAATCTTGGGGGTCATGAATTTTAATAAATAATCATAGAGATCATGATATTTTAAATTGGCCAAGTGTTGGGTTCTTGGTTAACCTAGAAAAACCATGGAATGTGCGTGGATAGCCCACATCAAATTTATAAAGTAAAGAATGTTTTGCCAGAGGTGGTTAGCCTCGAGATTTGGCACCGAAGAGTTCATTGTCATCCTAGGAAAACTATGGAGTGCGTGATGGATAGCCCACACCAACTTTTATAAAACAAAGTATTATGGAAATTTTTCATTTATTTTGATGAGTCCTATTTAAGTTTTGACTGTATCATTTTAAATTTTTTAGAGGGAAACTCTAGAAATAAATTTTAGATGGAAAATCTAATAAATTGCTTTTAGATGGGATCTAATAAATGGGTGGATGGGATATCCAATATATATGATTTATGGTTTTATTTAATATTATGTTAAGACTAATCATTTTAGGTGCACGAGCATAGTAAATTATTTGCATGTTTTGTTTTGGATACCAGTGAGGAGAAACCTCGTTCCATTAAGCGGCGTAGTCTAACAGCTATCAATTTATGATAAGAGATGATAGGGGATTATTCATACCAGACTTATTATTTGACTCGAAGTTCGTGTTTCTCCACAAATTCTCGAGTACTCAAAATTCATTTGAGTAATCTGAGAGTGGAGACTTTCGGGTTATTAGACGAATAAGCTTTCGAAGACGTGCAGAGGGCAGTGTTAGCTATATATGAGCTATTTTATGTTTTCCGTTGTGACGTACTAAGAACTGTAAAGATCATATTTATTAGCTCTATGATCATCATAGGGCGACATCTTCATATGTCTCTCTTATCGTATTTTACATGTATATGTGATTTGAGCGTAGTTAATGTTGGGATTATGTAATTAAATCTTAAATTGAAATTCATAAGAAATGAGAAATTCTGTTATGTTGAAGTTAATTTTTTTTTCATATTCTTGTGTTTCTGTGTTGCCAATAGTTTCAAGATTCTGAAAATAACACCTATGAATGACTACAGCATTCATAGCAGTTAGCTTTTAGCCTCCAGAAGCAGGATGTTACAAGTTGGTATCAGAGCATGGTTTATATACTTAAAAGGAACTTAAACCTTTAAATATTTTTAAAGCATAATCTAATGAATCTAAACTATGGTTGGGCATGGGTAAGTGTTATAGTAACGTATGTGTACTTCGCTATAAACACCTTAGTATGTATTTCCCACTCTCTTAGACCATTCTTCTGTATCTTACCAAGATTGGGTTTCAGGTAGTAGGGAAGTAAGATATGGAGGTAGGAAATGGAAAAGTGAATCAAGATGGAAGACGCACCGCAACAAGTGTAAATGTTCGACCCGATACTAGGAGTAACCACGGTCAATAGGTAAATGCAAACCCAGATGCAAATGCTAATGTTGGTGCTGAGATTCTGCTGGTTGATATAGGGATAATGTATCAGATCTTCGTGAATATGATGCAAGCTAGAGCAACTATGGGAGTGGCTGTAGGGAATGCTAGAGGAGTTAATCCGTTGGTCCTAGTTGGCAATAATTATGCCAAGCTGAGCATGGATTATGCTAGTCTTGGTGGGAAGCATTTTCTGGGAATCGAGGATGCAGTAGGAGTGAGAACTGGCTATTGCATTGTGAGAGGATATTTTCAAATCTCGGCTTGACAGATATGCAGAAGGAAAGATTTGTTTCAAGGCAATTACAGGGAGTAGCATTTTTTGGTGGAACGGAGTTATCGTGGGAGAGCCAGAGGAACCTTACTTGGGATGAATTTCAAAGGAGGTTCGAAGAAAGAGTTCTATCGGAAGTTGCCAAGTCAATAATGCTAAGGAAGTTTGCAGATTTAGTCCAGGGGGATAAATCAGTGATTAAGTATGCTACAGAATTTGATGAGATGTCCCATTACGGATATGCTACCATGGTTATAGTCATTCGGAGGTATGATAAGTTTATCTGGGGGTTGAATCCTAAGATCGCCAGAGCAATCATGCCAAACCTTCAGGATCCGTGTCATATTGTTGTTGAGATGGCTATTCGAAATGAGAGAAGATTTCTACTTTTGGAAAAGGGAAACCAGTTGAGGTTCAGAATTTTCAGGGTAAGAGGTGGAAGTTCTTCAAGAAGAAAGGAACCTAGTCAGAGGCAGCAGCCAAAAAGAGCAAGGCTGATATTTTCTATTACAAGTGTGACAAGAAGGTGCACTATGCTAATGAGTGTAGCTCGGGTGATGGAAGAGTAGTTGCAGTGCGGTCGAATGTGATGTGCTACAATTGTGGCCAGATGAGGCATTACAAAGGCAAGTGTCCCACGGCTGCTAAGGCTAGAAAGGGAAAGGTCTTTGCATTGGAACCGTCATCCTCTAGACCAACGATTGCTGAGAAAGGAAAAGCTATGATGGAAGGTATGCATATGATTCATAGTACCCCAGTTAGGATACTATTTGATACCAGTGCATCACACTCATTTATATCTTAGTATTTGGTTAGATTGCTTATGTCTGGAACCTTTGTACCTTATTACTCCTCTAAGGATTGTGAAATCCTATAGGAGGGTATGCAACTCTGGTAATGAGATATGATCGGTTAGAACTTGATTTTTAGGTCATATGTTTGCATGTAGTTTATATATTTTTGATTTCGTAAGTTTTGGGATCATATTGGGTATGGATTGGTTAAATAGATATGATGTTAGGATATTTTTCCAAAAGGGGGAAATATCATTGAAGCACCCTAATAGCCGTAACTGAGTTATTTATTCCGTAAGGATTTCGAACAGAAATGCTTATGTGTTATTAGGTGCCATGGGAATGGAAGCAGATTTAAAGCAGGTTTATGTTGCAAGAGAGTTTGCATAGATGTTTAAACTAGTTTCGGGCTTGCCGCCGAAAAGAGCAATCGATTTTTGGATATATCTCATACCGAGAGCTGAATCCGTAAGTAGACCACCTATCAGGATGTCACCAACCGAGATGAAGGAATTGAAGGTGCGGCTAGCGGAATTGGAAGGAAAGAATTTTATCCGACCAAGTAGTTCGCCTTGGGGAACGGTTGCAGTATTCGTAAAGAAGCCAGACGGGTCGTTAAGGATGTGTATCAACCATCGTATGCGGAATGAGAGGATGATCAAGAATATGTATCCTTTGTCGGAAATCGACGATTTATTCGGTCAGTTGAGTAGAGCCAGAGTGCTTTTCTAATTGGATTTGGTGACAAGTTTCCATCAGCTAAGAGTGGCAGAGGACAGTATTCCATTGACGGCGTTTAGGACCAGATATGGGTCTTACGAATGGTTAGTTATGCCATTCAGGCTTACTAATGCACTAGCTTTCTTCGTGGATTTAATGAACTGGGTTTTCTGAGAGCATTGGGATAAGTTCTTTTTGGTTTTTACTGATGATAATTTAGTGTATTCTAAGAATGAGAAGGATCATATAGATCATCTCAGAATAGCATTGGAGACGCCAAGGCAACATCAGCTGAAAGCGATGTTCTCAAAGTGTCATTTCTAGAAGAGAGAAGTGAAGTTCCTTGATCATGTAGTTTCGGAGCAGGGTTTAGCAGTTGATCCGAATAAGATCGAAGCTGTTAACAATTGGAAGAGACCAGAGATGGTAAGTGAGATTAGAAGCTTTCTTGGTCTTGTGGGATATTACCGAAGGTTAATTAAGGATTTCTCGTGGATAGCGGCTGTTGAATATGCGCTTATATGATTTTTGTTTGATGATAATAAACATATATACATTCGTTTAAATGTATTTGTTAATATACTATTTTGTTTTCACAGATTAAATAAATATTTGTTGAATAAATTAAATAACACAGAATTTGAATTCAAACGAATATTTTATTCAAACAAATATTTATTACATCTTTGAATAGTACAATTTCAAGCTCTCACTATAACTATACAACTTTGATTTACAGGGACAGGTGAGCACAGGTCAAACCCAAATGAAAAACCGGGTTCAACTCACGTGCAATAACATTGAAAATCACAACACGAGCACAAGGTCAAACCCGAGTTGTGAAACTGGATTCAACACAGGTTCAAATTCAAAAATAAATTCGAATGCAATAAAATGGTCGGGAGTACACTTGCCCAGACTCAAGCCAACATGAAATAAGACCAAGTCAGGCTACAACAGATGATTAAACTCAATGGACCATACTGCAACAGGTCAAGACTGTGTACCCAGCAAATGCAACGACCAAAATCATCAATGAACAAAGACTCCAAGCCTACAAAACTGCATGCACACAGCAGTATCAAATACAATATGGACAGCAAAAGTGATCAACCTCAATGGACCAGACTCAAAGCCGAGTAAACTGCAAGTATCAATCATTTCAACAAGTACACAGTAAACAAAGACCAAAGTGCATGAACACAGTGAAGACCACAAAGGCAGTGCAACAGTGGTGATGCAGTGGCACATGACTATCATGGTACATTTCAAGTTCATTACTATATGACAGCAACCAGAGGCAACATCACAGAATCGAAGATAACTACAGTACAAAATCAAATACCAACTATCCAAGTACAGCATGAACAAGTCAATGACTACAAGCTAACACATTACAACAGACTCAAGGCAACAAAGAATGGCCAGACACAAGGCATGAGGGCAGTACAACTAAACCAACATGATGACAACACAGCAAAGACCACAAGCAAATTAATGAATCGGCATTGCTTGAAGACTACAGCAAAAACAAAGTCAACCCAGATAAAAATGGAGCCAATGCAAACAGATGACATCAAGAACAAACAAGACAAGCAAATGAAGCAACATACATATATATATACACATACATGAATACAAATGGTCAAGTGGCAAGATCAAGTACAGGTCGAAGCAAAAACATCACAGCATTACCATCTAACAGCAAAAAATACCACAAGCCTCAGCAATATGCACATAAACAAGATACAACTGAAACAAGCCAGGATGCATCAGCCTCAACATCAGGTTCAAAACAAAACAATGGCTAGAACAAGACTCGACTAAATACAATGCCACAATGAAACAACTCCACTGACTCAAATGAACTCGACCAAATAGCCAACATGATCAAAGAATGAATATGAGACCAAACTGCAGCAAGACCACATGCATGTAGACATCAAGCAAATAGAGGCAAAGGCATAATGCATCATGAACATGTAACTGACCAGAGAATATCAACTACTCAAATGAATTCAACGATATTATGGAGTGTATACAACATGATGAAGCAGTGCAGTGAAGAATCTCAAGTCAAGGCCGCAGAGGTACAAGAAAATTCACGAAACCAAAATTCACGATGAAAATATACACTCATATGAACAAGTCAAAAATCAAAGCCGTGGGACGCAAGAAATGAAATTATACGCATATGAAATAGTCAGAATCAATCTCAATCATTCAAGCATCATCAAGTGGCCGAAGTGATTCAATGACAAATTCAAACACGAATATGCGAACGAGAAAATAGGGTAACGAACCCTATAAATGCCCTAATCATCATCGGCAATCAATCATCGAGTTCAAGCATCAACCCAGTAAAGCAAAAAGATAAAATTACATACCGAAGCATCATCCAAACTTGATCAAGGAGGAGAAGCCGCAAACAATTTAAATTGAAGCAAGCAGATCGAAGTATCAACTATCAAGTGGCGATTCCTCCTGAAGCCCTAATTTATTGAAGGAAGAGGAACGAAGAAGAAACGCAAGCCCTAAGCGCAAAGAGGAACGAAAGGGAAGCCGTATTCTTTGTTACAGAAGAAAACAAAAAGGGACGGGTTAAAATAAAGAATAGAGGCTGGCCGTGTTTTTTTAAAAGGGCTTTATTATATTGTTAATTAGGGTTTTTATTTTTAATTTTCTGTTTAAATTTGTTTTTAAATTTTAAATCGTTTTAATTTCTAGTCGTGTGACTAGGGGACAAGCTACGTGGCGTAGCTTGAGAATTCGCAACTCGGTAGTTGAGTTGTGGCAGGGTTTTGAGCGTAGAGTTAGATTAGTCAATAGCGGGTATAGCGAGTTTACGTGTGTAAGCGAGGGACTATCTAATTTCTAGTAGAAACTTTGGGGGCAGCACGTAGGCAGGGTTTTGCCGAAGCTGGGTAAATTCTGTGTTGTTCTGTTCTATTATTTATATTCTGCTATATCTGTGCTGCTATTCTGTGATCTGAATTTAAATTAATTGATAAGCTTTCGCGATTAATTTTTATAATTTACACTATCACCCTATTCACCCCCCCTCTACGGTGAAATCGATCCTACAAGTGGTATCAGAGCTAGGAATAGAAGTCAACATCTGTTTTAAAAATTCGATTTTTTTTGAAAAAATCAGTTTTTGTTTTAAAAATTTGAATTTTTGAAATGGCTTCTTTTATTAATACTTCTGTTGAGGGTCGCTCCAATATTATTCCTTCTATTTTCAATGGAACAGATTTTTTGAATTAGAAATTAAAAATGGAATTTTATTTAAAATCTGTTAATATTAAATGTTGGGATATTATTGAAAATGGATGTGATATAACATATAAGAAAATTATCTCGATTAATGCTCTTGCTATGCATATATTATATTCTTATATTAATCAAGATAATTTTAATTTCATCTCTCATTGTGAAAATGCACAGGAAATTTGGAATACTTTGATTGCAATATATGGTGCAACAGTCAACAGCAATGAGAAGTCCTCCACAACCGACTCAGTTAAAGAAATATGCTTAACAGGATTGGTAAATAGTAGTTGTAATGAGGATGATGATGATGGAGCAGCCGAGCTGGTATTAATAATGAAGAAATTCAAAAGGTGGAATCACAAATACGGAAATCCAGCTCTAAATAAAAAATTAAAAAGCAGAATAATCAAAGCACTGGACAACTCGGAAGAACACGGGATCATTTGCAACAAACCCGGTGATATCAAGCCCAATTATCCCCGACTTCAACTCGACAAAGAAAAGAAATCAAAACGAAGATGTTTTACAGCCACGTGGAATAAAAGCGATAGCAGTGAGAGCGGGAAAGCAGATATGTGCCTTCATGGGAATATAACCGATAGCTACGATGACGAGCCAAGCGAGGTATCAAAACTTACTCACTCTGAATTACTTATTTATTTCCACGAAGTAAATGGCTGTTTTGAACGACTTAGGGATAAGTATGCCAAACTTGAATCACAAAAATATACTTTGATAGATTTAAATAAACAACTTGACCAATTAGTTAAAACCTATCAAAGTAGGATCCCTAAGTGTGATAAGCGTCCAACATTCGAAGAAGAAATTGAAAAATCGAAAATCAATATAAAATCACTTGAAAATGAAATTCTGATTTTAAAGGAGAATGAAAATACTAGGAGAGAGAATTCTATTAAAAAGTGCACATAGTTATTAAACGAAAATGAATCTCTCAAAACACAAGTCCAACAATTGTCAACGACTTTAGATAAATTTTCAAAAAGTGAAAAATCGTTGCATATGCTATTAGGAAAGCAAACTGTTAATACGGTTAGACAAGGACTTGGATATAATAATTCGAAAATTATTGAAAGCAATATTAATCAAGTTAATTCTTTGTGCACAATTTGTAGAAAATTTGGACACGATCACAATAATTGTTGGTATAGACCCAAACATGTGAAAACTATACCAATTTGGGTTCCAAAAGGCACAAATATAAAATCTCTCAAAGTTAAACAAATTTGGGTGCCGAAGGGAATAATTATAAACAGTTTTGGGTCTACACAAAATTATTTTTCAAAATTTTCTGCCACTAACAACCATGGACCTATAAAAACAAATAGGTCACATAAATCTTTCATCGTGTAGGTGTGGTGGCAGGCTAAGGAACAACAACAGTGTACTATGGATTTTTGGTTATTCCAGAAACACAACGGAGGACGAAGCAAAGTTCCTTAGCCTAATATAAAGGTGACAGAATCACAACGGACAACAACGGAAAATATCGTAAAGGTAAAACAGGTAATGGTATGTTTTAAACGATATATTAAATGTGATAATCTGCACCATATTCTGAATTAAAATCAGCCAATATTGAGATGATGAAAAGATGATGATTCTGGCTTATTCAACATAGTTGGCCAATTATATTCTTATGCCAAAAACACTATAAAAATCTCTAGATTCTTTGAATTACTTCATATATATCAGTTTGGATTAAAAATAGTGTTTTGTTGGATAATACAATTGGTTATAATATGGCTAACTCCTTATTCACGGTTTTCTGATTATTTACACGTCTTCATTTCAAATTCAAGAGAATGTTATTTAAAATGCTGTTAAAATTAAGTTTGAAATTTTTGGTGCACACTTCATGTTTTGGTCTATAAAATTCAACTGATGATAATTTTGAGTGAAAGAGAAATTCAGATGCAGATTACACTGGTAATCTAGTTGATAGAAAAATTACTAGTGAAACGTGATTTTTGTTGAGACATTTAGTAACTGCATCGCTTTTTTCAAAGAAAATATCTGCATATTTTTCATTTCAAATAATTTTCAAATAGCAGAAAATTTTCTTTTAAAAACCCCCTGGAGAAAATCATTTTTGACCATAATTTCAGATTAGTCATTTTTTAAAAATTAATTTCATAATTATTTTTGAATTTGATTTTAAATGACTATTATGACTAATCTGACTCCCAAATGATTATCGAAAAGAAAAATAGTGATTGAAAAAGTGATGAGCGTTGATATTGATTATATATTATAACTCGAGACGGTATAATTAATAAATTTCTTTAGAAATTTAAACAAGAGTTATAAAACTGTTTGTTGGTAAAAATTCCATGACCATCTCTATATCTATCATATTTCTAACGACCATCACTCATCAAAATTCTATATAGTTTGTCAATATGTGGTTTTAAACAGGAATCGTTCGTTTTTCATTTTTCACATTTTTTTTTAAAAAAAAGGGTAATAATAATAATAATAAATACCAAAGTATTCACTCTCATTTAAAAGTCCTCAAGGTTATGCATGGGTGAATTACTTGGAATTTGTTATGTGCTTCCATGCTCATTTAAAAGTCCTCACGGTTATGCATGTATGGAACGCATATCAAAAGTTGATTTGTAAAATAAACAAGTTGATTCTAATCCCATTTAAAAGTCCTCACGGTTATGCGTGGTTAGAAGATACTTGAATTCATTTTTTTTTAAATAAAATTGGAATACTACTAATCTCATTTAAAAGTCCTAACGGTTATGCATGGTTAGTAGATATTCAAATTCCTGGATATAAATATACCACAAATAGACACAACTGTATGGTTTATATGATGATATCATTCCTATCATTCTAAAAGTGGAATATGCGCCTAACAAAATATTTATGATTTTTGTTTGATTTTTTATTGAAATTTAATATTTATATTTAATTGAGTTTTAATGTTGGTTAATATCGATAAATTTATCTCTATTTTCTCTAACACTATTATTCTTTTGCTGATAACAAAAGGGGGAGAGAAAAGTTAAGATTTTGTCAAATAGAATCAAGCAAAGGTCAAATAATTTTCCATTTGCATATAGGCTCATTTATATATTTCTATTTGTATGCATATATGTAGGGGGAGCTTTGTGTAGAGAGGAAGCATTTAAATTGGGGGAGCAATTAGGATATATCTATGATCAAATACATTTAACATATTCAAATTCTTAAATATATGTTTGTTATCATCAAAAGGGGGAGATTGTTGAATATGCGCTTATATGATTTTAGTTTGATGATAATAAACATATATACATTCGTTTAAATGTATTTGTTAATATACTATTTTTTTTTCACAGATTAAATAAATATTTGTTGAATAAATTAAATAACACAGAATTTGAATTCAAACGAATATTTTATTCAAACAAATATTTATTACATCTTTGAATAGTACAATTTCAAGCTCTCACTATAACTATACAACTTTGATTTACAGAGACAGGTGAGCACAGGTCAAACCCAAATGAAAAACAGGGTTCAACTCACGTGCAATAACATTGAAAATCACGACACGAGCACAAGGTCAAACCCGAGTTGTGAAACTGGATTCAACACAGGTGCAAATTCAAAAATAAATTCGAATGCAATAAAATGGTCGGGAGTACACTTGCCCAGACTCAAGCCAACATGAAACAAGACCAAGTCAGGCTACAACAGATGATTAAACTCAATGGACCATACTGCAACAGGTCAAGACTGTGTACCCAGCAAATGCAACGACCAAAATCATCAATGAACAAAGACTCCAAGCCTACAAAACTGCATGCACACAGCAGTATCAAATACAATATGGACAGCAAAAGTGATCAACCTCAATGGACCAGACTCAAAGCCGAGTAAACTGCAAGTCTCAATCATTTCAACAAGTACACAGTAAACAAAGACCAAAGTGCATGAACACAGTGAAGACCACAAAGGCAGTGCAACAGTGGTGATGCAGTGGCACATGACTATCATGGTACATTTCAAGTTCATTAGTATATGACAGCAACCAGAGGCAACATCACACAATCGAAGATAACTACAGTACAAAATCAAATACCAACTATCCAAGTACAGCATGAACAAGTCAATGACTACAAGCTAACACATTACAACAGACTCAAGGCAACAAAGAATGGCTAGACACAAGGCATGGGGGCAGTACAACTAAACCAACATGATGACAGCACAGCAAAGACCACAAGCAAATTAATGAATCGGCATTGCTTGAAGACTACAACAAAAACAAAGTCAACCCAGATAAAAATGGAGCCAATGCAAACAGATGACATCAAGAACAAACAAGACAAGCAAATGAAGCAACATACATATATATATATATATATATATATATACATACACATACATGAATACAAATGGTCAAGTGGCAAGGTCAAGTACAGGTCGAAGCAAAAACATCACAGCATTACCATCTAACAGCAAAAAATACCACAAGCCTCAGCAATATGCACATAAACAAGATACAACTGAAACAAGCCAGGATGCATCAGCCTCAACATCAGGTTCAAAACAAAACAATGGCTAGAACAAGACTCGACTAAATACAATGCCACAATGAAACAACTCCACTGACTCAAATGAACTCGACCAAATAGCCAACATGATCAAAGAATGAATATGAGACCAAACTGCAGCAAGACCACATGCATGTAGACATCAAGCAAATAGAGGCAAAGGCATAATGCATCATGAACATGTAACTGACCAGAGAATATCAACTACTCAAATGAATTCAACGATATTATGGAGTGTATACAACATGATGAAGCAGTGTAGTGAAGAATCTCAAGTCAAGGCCGCAGAGGTACAAGAAAATTCACGAAACCAAAATTCACGATGAAAATATACACTCATATGAACAAGTCAAAAAGCAAAGCCGTGGGACGCAAGAAATGAAATTATACGCATATGAAAAAGTCAGAATCAATCTCAATCATTCAAGCATCATCAAGTGGCCGAAGTGATTCAATGACAAATTCAAACACGAATATGCGAACGAGAAAATAGGGTAACGAACCCTATAAATGCCCTAATCATCACCGGCAATCAATCATCGAGTTCAAGCATCAACCCAGTAAAGCAAAAAGATAAAATTACATACCGATGCATCAGCCAAACTCGATCAAGGAGGAGAAGTCGCAAACAATTTAAATTGAAGCAAGCAGATCGAAGTATCAACTATCAAGTGGCGATTCCTCCTGAAGCCCTAATTTATTGAAGGAAGAGGAACGAAGAAGAAACGCAAGCCCTAAGCGCAAAGAGGAACGAAAGGGAAGCCGTATTCTTTGTTACAGAAGAAAACAAAAAGGGACGGTTTAAAATAAAAAATAGAGGCTGGCCGTGTTTTTTTAAAAGGGCTTTATTATATTGTTAATTAGGGTTTTTATTTTTAATTTTCTGTTTAAATTTGTTTTTAAATTTTAAACCGTTTTAATTTCTAGTCGTGTGACTAGGGGACAAGCTACGTGGCGTAGCTTGAGAATTCGCAACTCGGTAGTTGAGTTGTGGCAGGGTTTTGAGCGTAGAGTTAGATTAGTCAATAGCGGGTATAGCGAGTTTATGTGTGTAAGCGAGGGACTATCTAATTTCTAGTAGAAACCTTGGGGGTAGCACGTAGGCAGGGTTTTGCCGAAGCTGGGTAAATTCTGTGTTGTTCTGTTCTGTTATTTATATTCTGCTATATCTGTGCTGCTATTCTGTGATCTGAATTTAAATTAATTGATAAGCTTCCGCGATTAATTTTTATAATTTACACTATCACCCTATTCACCCCCCCTCTAGGGTGAAATTGATCCTACAGCGGCATCCTTGACTATGCTAACTAAGAAGGATGTGAAGTTTGTTAGGTCTGACAAATGTGGGGAGGCATTCCTTAGATTGAAACATTTGTTAACCAATGCGCCCGTGTTACTAGTTCTGGACGGGAATATGGGGTTGGTAGTTTACGCCGATGTATGTGGTACTAGGTTAGGTGCCAAGCTAATGCAGAATGGAAAGGTTATTGCCTATGCTTCTAGACAGCTTAGGCCGTATGAAGTGAGATACCCGACTCATGATTTGGAGTTAGTAGCAGTAATCTTCACATTGAAGGTGTGGAGACGTTATCTTTTGGGAGAAAGGTTTAAGCTATTTACGGATCATAAGTCTCTATGGTATTTATTCTCTCAGAAGGAGCTAAACATGAGACAACAGAGATGGCTGGAGTTTGTTGCAGCTTATGATTTAAAGATCGAGTATACACTGGGAAAAGGAGATAAGGTGGTAGATGCACTTAGCAAGAAATATCAGAATGTGGTGTTAGCTATGTTGGCAGAATGGAAAGACTTGGAAGCACTGGCTGCTTGCAATGTGTAGTTGAGATCGACTGTTGGATCTAGTCGGAATATCGCCATGATGCCTTGCTTGGAAGTTCGGCCAGTTCTGATCGAATGCATTGCTTTTAGGCAGAAAGAAGATTCAGTGTTAGACGAGAGGATTAAAAGTTTAGAAGATGGAGCCAAGATTGATGATTTGAAGGATTTTATTCTTGATCCTAGGAGTTGATTGAGAAAGAAGGAGCGATTATGTGTTTCGGATGTTGGAAAACTTAGAAACGAAGTTCTTAGGGAATGTAATCGATCGAAGTTTATAATTCATCATATGGGAACCAAGATGTATCATGATACAAAGAGAAGTTTCTTCTGGGAAGGAATGAAGAGAGACGTTGGCTTATGGATAAAACAGTGTTTGATCTGTCAGCAAGTAAAAGCTGAACATCATAAGCCAAGTGGTTTGCTTCAGCCTTTGGATGTTCCACTTTGGAAGTGGGACTCGATATCCATGGATTTTATTGACAGGTTGCCAAAGTCAAATCGGGGTAATGAAAGTGTATGGATCATAGTGGACAGATTGATCAAGAGTGCCCATTTCATTCCAGTTAGGTCAACTAGGACGACACCTGTTTTGGTTAAGTTGTTCATGAAGAACATCGTTACACTGCATGGAATTCCTAGTAGTATCGTCAGTTATAGAAATGCTTTCTTTACTAGCGAGTTATGGAAGAGCTTGCAGATTGTGCTAGGCATTAAGCTTAAGATGCATATCGCATATCATCCTCAAGCGGATGGACAGACAGAGAGGGTCAACAAGGTACTGGAATATCTGTTGAGAGCTTGTGTGTTGGATTTTAGCGGTTCATGGGAAGATCACTTGCACTTAGTGGGGTTTTCCTATAATAATAGTTATCAGACTACTATAGAAATGGCGCCTTTTGAAGCTTCGTATGGAAGGCCATGAAAATCACCCGCATGTTGGTTAGAAATCGGAGATAGATTGGCGCTTGGTCTAGATTGGTGAGAGAGGCGACGGAAAAGATCGACTTGATACGAGAAAGAATGAAGGAAGCTTAGTCTAGACAGAAGAGTTACACAGACAAGAGGCGTAAGGACCTATAATTTTCAGTTGGAGATAGAGTTTTCATCAAAGTATCGCCGATGAAAGGTGTGGCTCGGTTCGAGAAGACCGAGAAGCTAGCACCAAGATACGTTGGACCATTCCTATACCAGGGAGGATTGGGAGACTCCTACCGAGTAGATTTACCGAGCAGTTTGGCTGGGGTCCACAACGTGTTTCATGTTTCTCATCTTAGGAAGTGTGTTCATGATCCAGAAACTACTATCGCTCTAACGACACTGGAGGGTTTAGTGGTGGAACCGGATATGACTTCTATGAAACAACCAGTTCGTGTTGTGGTAAAAGATGAGAAGAGGTTAAGAAACAAGACAGTCTGGTGGGTGAAAGTTCAATGTAGCGACAACATGAAGGACTGTACTTAAGAGATAGAAGATTGGATTAGGGATACTTTTCCTGAGTTGTTTTAGATGTATGTTCTATATAGGTTTTATATAGAATTTGGCTGGTAGGTTATACTAGCTTTGCTTGCATGGGCTATATGCTTGTTGTTAGGTCCTTACTGAAATTTCGAGGACGAAATTATTTAAGTAGGGGAGTCTGTAATGCCCTTGAAGTTTAATTAATGTTATTCCGGATGTTTAATTGGATAAATTAAATAGAATAATGTGAATAATTAGGGAGATGAGATTAATAAATCCAATGGTCATGTCTTAATGAATAAACTAATATAAGACTTAACTAAATTAAGAAGGAAGAATTTCCTAAGAGGCAAACTTGGAAATAGGGCTACATTTCTTAATATAAATCTATTCCTCTACCTTAATAAACTTTTACTTTCTCATTCATAACTCCTCACCTATATTTCGATTGGCCATTAAAAGCTCTAGGAAGAGCAATAAATTGAAGATAAAGCTAAGGAATTAAAGTTGGGAAATTATCTCATTCTCCAATCAACAAATCAAGGTGAATAATCATGTTTATCATCTCATTTTTCTGTGTTTGAATCAGTTATGAGATATACCCGATTCATGTTTGTGATTTTGGTTAGGATATAAACATTTAAACCTTTGTTTGGATAAGACATAGGTGTTTTAAATGTTAATGGCTAACTAACATGTTTTTATTCGGTTTTGGTTAAATTTCGAGTTGTTTTGATCTTCATATGCTTTGAAATTTAATATATTGAAGTATATGGTTTATCATATTTTTCTGTGATTTTTGGGTATTTTCCTTCGTGATTTACTAAGGTAATTAAATTATTAAAGCCTAAGGATTAACTGCAAATGCCTTCGAAATAGTCAATTCGAAGGGAAGGCTGCAGTTCAAAATTTTAATTGGGGAAGAAGAATAGTGTTTTAAGAAAAAGGTTAACTTTTGTATACTTTTCAATATTTGGAAGTACAAGAGAAGGCTCCTCATCCAATCAAAATTAGACAAGCAACATAAAACATAACTACAGTAGGCCTAATTCTACCTTCGACTCCAACAAGCCCGCTTTTACCCTTTCGATGAAGTCGAAAGGTACCTTTCATCCAAGATGGAAAGTAAACAATTACCCTCCGCCTAAGTCGAAAGGTAGGCACGGTGTCGAAGGAAAGAGGGGCGAAGGATAAGGAGGTTACTTCCTTTGCTTTCGAATAAGTTAAAGGGGGATCCTTCGATTCTATCATTATATAAAAGACTAAAAAATTATATATCGAAGACGGGGTTTTGAAGGTGATCTTCGAAAGTTCAAAATCTTCAAGGGAATTGTTTTAAATGTTTTCCTAAAATATGTTTTAGAACCTTTCGACTAAGTCGAAAGGTAGGAGAGGAAAAGGAAGGGGTTACTTCCGAACCTTCCTATTATTTTAAAAGTTAAGTTTTTAATGCCTTTGAAAGCCATGCTTTTGAAGAATACATTTGCTTTCGAAGGGATGGAGTCGAAGGGGTGCATTCGACTCAGAACTTCGAAAGGAATGAAGTCAAAGGGGAGCTTCCGATTTCATTACATTTTATGTTTTATATGCCTTCGAATGGGATATTCGAAGGAAGGGTTAAGCCACCAACTTATACCTTTTGACTAAGTCAAAAGGTGAGACCTCACCCTTCCGACTAAGTCGAATGGTAGGGATGTTTGAAAAGGTTTTGATTTCGCAAGGTTTCAAAGGGGTTAACTTATGATTGTGCAAGGTTTTTAGTTTCATTTCTTTTGAAATGTGTATAAATGGTTTTATAAGGGGGATACCCCAGGCTATTAACGAGGTCGAAAGGTAGAACCTTTCGACTAGGTCGAAAGGTTTGATTTTGTGATGCTTTCAAAAGGAAGGCTTTCGAAGGGGCTAACTTTGGAGGGTTATATGCTTTCGAATGGGACTTCATTCGAAGGGTCGTAAAGGGCTGTTTTTAGTCATTTTTCTTGAGTAAAGTTTTGCTAATTCAAAGGGGCTACTTCAATGGGTTATAGCATAAAATACTTATCTTTGTTTAAATAAGTAAGGGGGATCCTTATTTAAATTGCATGTTATAAAACCTTGGGGACACCGGGGTTGGTTTAATGTTTTCGATACATAGTTTAGGGTTACAAACAGAAATAAACTTTCGAAAATATACATTGGGGCTATCAATGTATTTTAATTTAACTTAAACTAATTGGGGCTACCGATGGAAATAAGTAAAACGGGTGCTATACCTAGGGAAAATAAGAAATCATGGGGATCATGAATTTTAATAAATAATTATGGGGATCATGATATTTTAAATTGGCCAATTTTTAGGTTCTTACTTAACCTAGGAAAACCATGGAATGTGCGGTGGATAGCCCACATCAAATTTCTAAATTAAAGAATGTTTTGCCAGAGGTGGTTAGCCTCGAGATTTGGCACTCAAGGGTTCTTAGTCATTCTAAGAAAATTATGGAGTGTGCGGTGGATGGCCCACACCAACTTTTATAAAACAATGTATGATGTATTATATGCATATATTTTGATGAATTTGGGATGGATAGTCCTATTTAAGTTTTGACGGACAGTCATTTTAAAGATTTTAGAGGGGAACTCTAATAAATGGATTTTAGATTAGAAATCTAATAAATTGCTTTTGGATGTGATATCCAATGATGGGATATCCACGATATATGATTTATCGTTTTATTTCATATTATGTTAAGACTAATCATTTTGGGTGCAGGAGCATAGTAAATGATTTACATGTTTTGTTTTGGATACTAATGAGGGGAAAACCCGTTTCGCTAAGCGACATGTTCTCACTAGCTATCAATTTATGATAAGAGATGATAGGAGATTATTCATACCAGACTTATTGTCTGACTCGAAGTTGTGTTTCTCCACGAACTCCCGAGTACTCAAAACTAATTTGAGTGGTCTGAGAGTGGGAAACTTTCAGATTTTTGGATGAATAAGCTTCCGAAGACATGCAGGAGGCAGTGTTAGCTATATAGGTGCTATTTTGTGTTTTTCGCCGTGAGGTACTAAGAATTATAAATTTCGTATTTATTATTTCTCTGATCATCATAAGGGTACATCTTCATATGTCACTCTTAAGGTATTTTGTACATGTATATGTGATCTGAGCGTGGTTAACGTGGGGTTATGTAATTAAATCTTAAATTGAAATTCATAAGAAACGAGAAATTCTTTTTTGTTGAAGTTTAAAAAATTTCATATTCTTGTTTTTTCTGTGTTGCCAACAGTTTCGAGATTCCGATTTCGTGTCACTAAGAATAACACGTATGGATGACTGCAGGATCCGTAGCTGTTAGTTTTGAGCCTCCGAAAGCGGGATGTTATAATTAGTGCTTAAAGAATTGAAATTATTTTGGGAAAAATAATTTAATACTGTATTAATTTTGGAATATTGATTTAAATCTCATGAGGAAAGTTAAATTTATGTGTTGTGGATAAAAATTGATTTAAAAATTTATATTTTAGGAAAAAAAGTGTAAAGGTGAAAATAAATTATTTTTGATAATTAAATAATGATTAATTTATGAAGATTATTAATGGCAACTTAAGGAGGTTGATCATATGGGCGGGAATTTAGTCATTTCATTAGCGGATGAGAACCTTCAACATGTGGGATTACTAGAACTTGGTATGTGTAAGACAAAGAGGGATGAGTTTGCTCGCTTGGATGTCGCCTGTAAGGGTGGTCATATGGGAGATATACCGCGCAACCATTATAGACATTGAGGATGATAAGGCCATAGGGACCGACCGGAGTCATGATGCAAGCCCAAGCCATTCGCGGGAAGAAGGAGAGTGTGGGGATTACGACCCACTGCTTCTAAGGGAATTGTGCTCACAGACTTCCATGTCTCATGGTTATTGTGTTACTTTAGTACTCCTAAGATGTCCGAGGCAGAGGTGTAACACCTCATAAATTAATAAATAGATAATTAAGTAATTAATTATGAGAATAAAGGTTTATGCGGTTAAATCACGAGAGTAGCCAATATAACATGGTAAGTACTTGAGTGGATATTTACTTATTGGGAACTATTTTTTAAATAAAACTTAACTAAAAATAATTAAATGGACAAGCGGGGAATGGGCCGACGGCCCAAATATATCTATTGGGAGAAAGATAACAACTTTCCACGTTCAATTTCATTTCACTTTCATAAAAAAAATATTAAGCTTTGAAGCTCTTTAATGATGATTGCGACCTAATCAAGAAAAAAAAGGAAAAGAATAAAATCAAAGCTAAGGGAACTAGTGAATATCAAAAAGTATAAACTAATGGTAAAAAGAAAATGGCATCCTCTTCTCACATCACATCAAACTACGTCTTCCCAAATAATATTCAGGCTCCTCTTCCTTCTAAATCGTTCATCCCCAATGCCAACTACCAACCTTTTCGATCTTATGATCAGGTTTTTTAAGACTCATATTTGTGTTCCGCTCATTCTAATCCACCCATCAAGAATTGGGTCGGCACTAGAAAGAAGAATCTCATCTGCTACAGATGTGGGGGTTATGCGCATTTTGGTAGAGATTGCAGATTGCCGCTGCGGTGTTTTAGTTGTAGGAAGTTCGGGCATTAAAGGGTTATTTGTTTAAAGGTTTCGCGTGATTCAAATTCTGGTAATTTTAAGCATCTTAGTATTCCAGAACATGGATTTCAATTTGTTTTAAAGTTTTGAAGTTGCAAACAATCCTCTTAGATTTTTTATGGGTTGAAAGAGACGAAAGTATCATTTTCCTGGAGGATCTGTTTAATCATTTTGACGTTATTAATTCTGCTAATATAGGAATGAATTATAAGGATAAATTTGGTGATACTGAATTCGTGAATGATATTAAAGAAGATGGTTTGGGTTTTTCTTGTAAGGTTGATTTTGAGAATGATTTGAGATCAGTGGATGTTTTGATTTTAGGCATATTGCTGATGATTTCATAGTTCCCGTTAAAGGTGATTCATTGCTTGATGAAGATCATCATATTATGTTACCTGATTGTATGAGTTTAGATCCTTTTGTGTTGATGTTTGATAAGGATAGTCAGTCTTCTTGCTCTGGTTTTAGTGAAGGTGCTATGGTTTCTAAAGATGGGTCTGTTATATCTATTTGTTTGGATGATGACAATGTGAACAATGTGTGTAACGATATAAAGGATGATAGTCAGAAGGATAATGGTGCTATAGATGAAGTAGTGTGTAAAATAAATGATACTATCTCAATGAGTTTTGTTATTAATGGAGATCTAGTCTGCGATGTAGTAGGGATTATTACTGAAATGGCTAGGAGTAGATTGATACACTATGATGATTTGTTGGATGGTGATGTCGATGTAGCTATGAGAGGGCTGTCAGTAATTGGAGTAGTAGAGTCATAGAATGATGTCGGGTTGAATACTATTAATATACTCATGGCCAATAACTCACTATTTTCAATGGTTAATAATACTGTTAACATAGTGGGTGGTAAGATGGCTGAAGTTGTTGTCAGTGGCGATTGCTTATGTGATGGGGCTGGGGATTTTGTTTATTATTCAGCTGATGTTTCGAGTAATGATAATATGCATATGCACTGCGATTCCAGTGATATGTGTGATAAAGTGCATAAAGATATTGATGTGCACAAGGGTATGAGCATAGTACAGGGATCTAATGTTACTTATAGTGTTTGCAATAATCCTAGTAAAGGCTCTATTCATCAAATGCGGCGTACGAAATGTAATAATATTTTTGATAATTCTAGCTCAAAGAGTAAGATTAGTCTACAATTGGAAGTTAAAGTGGTTAAGGTGGTGGAATCTGTTTTTAAGGTTGGGGTTAAAGAAAGGTCAGTTTTGATAGTGGATAATGATAATTCTATAAGATATTTGAAGTGGGTTTCAGTGGTTGTTTCTCCTGGTGATTTGTATTGTTTTGGTCGTGACAGTAGGATAGACTTTAATAGTAAGGTGAAGGATAAGGATGAGTTTTCAAGGCAGGCTTAATATAATGTTTTGTCTACTTCGATGGATAGGTCACATGACCATGTAAACCTTGTGGATAGGTCTATCTATTATCATACAAGGGGTTTTAAATTTGGTTTGTACTGTTGCCTTACGTCTTTAAGAAGAACTACACCACATAATACCCAAACTTGTGCTTCTAATCATACACCCAAATTTGGTAGAAGAAATAGTAGGAGTATTTCGGTAGTTAATATCTAAAGAAGTCCTCGACTGAAACTTAAAACTGTTAGGTCTTATATATGAGCGCTGATAACTGCTTGGTGGAGTTATTATGGTGATTGTATGCGGCTTGAGCAGACGCGGTGTGCTTTTAGGGCTTTGTCAAGTGTTGATGTTAAGGTTAAGGTTGGAGAGTTATTTTGGGGTTTGTTGGTTTTGGAGACTGTTTGTGGTTTGAGCAGATGATGTTTGTTATTTTGAGGTTTTTTTTTTTAGGTTTGATTGTTGAGGTTGAAGATGTAGGGGTAGTTTTTGATGGCTGCTCATTTCTTGGAGACGTTTCAGACATTTGGTTCTTGTGGGAGTAGTTTGTTTAAGGAGAGTTTTTAGTTTCTTTGATTTTTGAGACGATTTCCTATTCCTTCTTTTTGTATAGGGTTTTTTTTTGCTACTTGTCGGGCATGTTGGCAGCTCCTTTACGTTTGGTGTTATACACACACACACATGTGTGTGCTCTTCTCTATTTTAGAGGATCACACATTTCTCTCAAAAAAAGCTAAGGGAACTAGTATTATCACGCCATTTGGCAAGGCCGTGATATCATCGACTTGGCTAGTGATGGATGGTTATCAACCTTAGGAATTGATTATATACAATACTATGGATGATGGTCGAGCAAATTCGGACCGGGTCCCAATTGAGGTGCAATCAGCATGAAGTGACTGACAAAGCCACGTGAAATTACATTTCAAATTTGGAGTCAATCAAAGTTCATATGCTCGATGTATGGATGAAGCAAGGATTTATATAGTTCGATTGGGAACAATCCATAGAACAACTCAAATCAGAAGAGATCAATCGATATCTCAAAATCCATAAGGTCAATTCACTTGAAACTTGCATCAGTATATTGAAGAGTGGAGCCCACAAAAATGATCGCACATCAAGATCTCAAGATATGAAGATAGCCAATCATTTATAGCCGATCGTTATTTGTTGATCCTTCATGACAATCGGTGAACATTCCAAGTATAGCAAAGGTTGATCCATATCTCGTAATTTATAATTCAAATTGACTTCATATTTCAAAGACAAGCTTAAGAGGCATGTGGGACCCCTCCAAAAACGATCGTATATGGAATGGAGGCAAAAATAATGATCGGTTAAACTTTAGCCGGTCGTTCTGAGATGTCATGTTAGGGCCATCGATCGTTGTTGTAGGCCCCAATTGACCTAGAAAGCCTTCTGACACAATCTTAGTGAAATATCTCATCGTCTCCTCCTATAAATATAACCCTCTTGGTTCATTTTAGGATCTTTTATGTTGCTTATTACTCCAGATTCTGTTGTAATCAAGTGTTCTCCGTTCCTTACCGCTCTAATCAGATTTATATGTGATCAATAAAGATAATCTTCAAAGTGGATATAGGCATACAACGCTGAACCACTATAAATCTCTGTGTTTCTGATTACTGCTTTTATCTTTTATTAGCTTACTCATTTCCTTAGTTTGATTTAATTTTTTTCATTTACTTCTCTACATAAACCTATTCTTAGGTGTTTGTGACCAATTTAGTTGCAAACATTTTTGTTCTTTCACTGAGAACCTTGATGCTCAGTCTATTAGGATCCCTTTGTTGCACTGGATTGGATATCCACTAAAGGAGAACTGCAGTAATCTTTAAAAAATCACTTATACTACTCAGATCTGACGAAATCTAAGCAAGGCTATCGATAATGGTGAGACAAACTAGATCTACTTCTCAGAACGTGGAAGGAAACGAGAATACCAGCATTCAGCAAGGAGACCCAAGCAATCAACCAACAAATGTAAATGGTGATCCGGTTGAAATTTAGAATCCCACCGATGTTATTATAAGAGCCAAGTTTCATAATTTAATGAGAGAGCTAATGGAGAGCCATCGATAGCTAAATCAACAAATTCAGATCAATATCAACTTGATGAACCAAATCAATTACCAACAGTGCTGGAAAGCTGGGAGGTACCCGACCCTTTACTCGGCATCAGAGAACGCTAGTTCATCGGATGGATATCACAGACATAGGTACCACAGAACTGATGGATATCATGCAGACTTTTCAAGGCATCAACAGATGGTCTACCAGGAATGATTAGTGCCAATCCCTCTGCTAGAGAAGGAAACTTACCTATGCATGCTGGGATTCAAACCAAACTGCTAAGGTTAGCTTGGATGATGGAGTCCTATTGAATGTTGACCAGGTTCTTTCCCGAAATGACGATGAAATGAATGTACAAGATGTACATCGAGAAGACGGTGAATCAAGAAGGCGTGAAACGGCCCTCGGACATCGATCGGACCATTTACATGAGGTGGAGCACGATCACTACTTGGCACCAACAATCCAAGTGCAGGACTTATCGGTAATGGTCAGACAATTGGTGAGAGAGAACCAAGGCTTGACTAATGATGACTAGGGAATCTCAAGAAGCCATATCTCATTCACTGATAATGTTTTACAAGTAGAATACTTGAGAAGATTCAACATGCCATCGATGCCTGCCAACGAGGGAAAGACTGACCATAGGCAGCATATTATGAGATACGAGTAGCTGACGGATCCTGCATGAGCCGATGATATGACCAAGTGCAGATGCTTTTCCATAACTTTTTATGGAAAAACGATGATATGGACACGAGACTTTCCCTACGATTAATTTCTAGATTCGATGATTTGGCAACTAAGTTCGTGGAGAAGATCTGGATGCACACGACTCATTCCAAAGACGTGATGTCCCTTTCCAGCATGATTCAGGCTCTAGGAGAGCCGTTGAAAGATTATTTGGAGAGATTTCACATAGTTTTTACGGAGGTTAGTAATTCGAATGACCATGTGATACTCATGGTCGTAACGAGAGGGATTGATCCAGAGTCTGAGTTTGGCGATTGGTTAGCCAGTAAGCCACCCGCAATGTTAGAACATTTTTATGCAAAGGCGGGTCAGTATTTGAGAAAGGATGAAGCTAGGTCCTCCAGAAAAAAGAATGTTGCGGGACCAAATGGAGAGGGAGTATAGAGTAACATTGCAATAAAACAGTCTGATGACAGTTCTAGAAAAGTCCACGTGAATGTCCAGAATAAACCAAATCAGTAAAAGAGAGGCGGATATAGAAATCGTGAATGAAAGAGGGATCCTGGAAGACTAAATCCTAGAATTCCGATGATAATACTTACACACCGTTGAATACGTCTTAGAGAATATCTATCTATCTACTTAAAATACCATGCAGTATAAGAAGATGCCTCCAAAAGAATCGACGGAGAAGCAAAAACAGACCGGGAAATATTGTCTTTTTCACGAGTGCTATAGGAAAAATACAAATGAATGCAGGGATCTTCATGATGTTATAGAAAAGTTGATTCGAGAAAGGAAATTACAACAGTTTGTGAAAGCCCCGTAGAATAGTGAACAGGGAACTTTTGGCCTCGACCGAGGACGAGCACCGCGTAGGGCTGAGGAGCCTGCATGGACTGGTGATAAATATGATAGTCGAAGGATAACACCCAGTAGATAAGAGTTGGCAGGAATGTAAATGTGACTGTGCTATATGATCGTGTAATATGGAATATATATACTCATATTCTAGTGTGGCAAATAACTGTAAAATAAAATAGCAGTAAAGTACAATTGACACCAGGAATTTTTATACTGGTTCGAACTCCCGTTCTACGTCCAGTCCTAAAAATTTTCTAGAATTTAAACTAGCAGCCGTCACATAACCCGGAGGAATAGATTTATGCCACCTGAGCAACCGAACATGACTTGACCGCCTGAACAACCTAACAGGACTTGACCGCCTGAGCAACAGAATAGGACTTGACCGCCTGAGTAACCGAACAGAACTTAAGCACAAACTAGATTGTCTTGACTTTGTGGGTTCTAATAACACGAATTTTTCACTTATAGTATACCCTTCCTATAATCTTTTCCTCAAGAATAATGTGTATGATTGTGCGTGTATGAGTAATAGGAAGTTTAGAATTTCTTGAAGGATATGGAAGTGAGATTGTAAGCAATGGTTGTATGAAATCAAGTAAGCAAAAGATTCGAAGAATGTTATTCAACTTAGGTCAAGAGAGAGAAGAAAATTCAGTGATTTGATCAATGAAACTCAAGTATATTTATAGTAGATAAGGAGTTGCAACTGCTGGCGAAGAGATCTCTACGAATATAATGGATGCATCCCTTGGCGAGGAAGAAATCTCTTCAAAAAAGAAGTGTCTATTCAAAAAAAATGACAGTTGTAGTTTTTAGTTGATTGACTAGGAGCATTCAGTCGACTGAATTCAAATTGTGCATACGCACGTTAAAATGTACAGAGTCGGTCGACTGAATGATGCATATTAGTCGACTGGTCCGTGTATATTTTAAGTATATATTATGCACAGGTTCAATCGAATGAGGGCATCAGTTCAGGCGACTGAACTGTATATTTCCTGAAGCTTGAGTGCATGTGAGTTAGAAAATGATAATTTTCAAACCGAATGCAAATGTTTGTGAATATATGAATGAGAGTGATGATTCTTGAGGAAAGATCTTAACAAAGCAACTAGACTTGACTATACTTGACTTTATATATATAATACACGACTCTAGTTTAAATATATAGAATATACGAACCATACATCGAGTCGTTGAGTTCAGTCATCGTAGTAGTTGCAGATTCATGAATCGTTGTGTCGCTTGAAATACTTGTTAGAGATCAAAATTAAGATCCAACATTCTCCCCCTTTTTGATAATGACAACTCCATTTGACATGAATGAATCTCGACAAGCCTTGTTGATCTATATTTCCCCTTGAATATATGCTAGCAACTATGCTGCTTGTTTCTCCCCCTGAATTTATGCTTATATTTCCTTTTAAAAAGTAATTGAGAAATATCTTTCTTCCCCTTTGTCATCGGCAAAAAGGAGAGTTTATATGACGACATAATTCTATTAAATATATGGGACATCCTTTAAAATTCCAAAATCTATCATTTTCCTTTTGTTTCTCCAAGTACCTGTAATAAATAATAATCATTTTGGTACCCCCTTACTATGTTAGGGTCCAAGGATTAATCATAGAATGAAAACCTTACTAAAATAGGTGTGGTTGTACCCTCTAAAATAATGAAACAATTTTAAAAATAACTAGTACTTATAATCTAAGGTATCATAAAAAAAATTAACATTTAAAAAATGTGTTACCCAAGTTTCTTATAATTTTCTAATTTTTAGGAACCATACCCATTCGCGTTACCCAAGTTTCTTATAATTTTCTAATTTTAGGAAACCATACCCATTTGGTGTGATTGTACCTCTATGGATATAATTTTCATTACAAATCACATTCTTATAATAGTTGCTAATATAAAGTTGTTTATCATGATCAATCATATTAGCTGGAAACCATATCTTAATACTATTAGTCATTAGCTTAGTACTTGAAAAATAATTTCTATCATTTCTAAAAAAGTACTATTATGATTGTAAGTGGTTTTAGAGCTATCTTTGTTACTAGTACTATCATTAAAATTAGTATACAAGAATGCATATTTAGGACTATTTTTAGTTTTAGCTTGTTTATAGCCTAAACCGCTTTTATCATTGTGAGCTTTTGAATTTGTAACTAAAGAAGATAAGATATCTTTACCATTGTTTAAATTTATGATTTTTGTATTTAATCTTTCAAATTTTGGTTTAGAATAACAAACTTCTTTTTGCAAAATATTGTTATTAACTTTTAAAATCTCACATTCTTTAGATAATTCTAAAATCTTTTTAATTAAAGCTTCATTCTCTTTTTCAAGAGATAAAATTAAAAAATTAGAATTATTTAAAGAGTTTTCCAAAAATTTATTTTTATTTTGTAGAACATTGATTTCCTCCAAAAGATCATTGTTTTTATCTTCTAACTGCTCATTTTTTGTTTTAGGAAATCTTTTTGTAAAACAAGTTCTTCTACAGTGTTTTCAAAACATTTAGTTTGTTTTACCAAAAATTTATTTTCCTCTTTTAATTCAGAAATTTCTTGCTCACAATATTTTAACTTAGCTAAAGCAATTCTATTAACTGTATTCAAAGTCTTACAATCTTTTAATAATTCATCATTTGCTAACAAAAGATCTTTATATAAAGAACCTAAGCATACCAATTGTGACCCGAGTTTAGCCATGAAACATTTGTTTGTTTGCTTCTTTGATTCTTATTTATTGCTCTTCCTCTTCCTATTGCCTTGACTAAATCTCTTTATGGCCATTTATTCTAGCTTGTTGTTACGATCTCTAGAATTCCAGGCTCTGATACCAAATGAAAGTGACCGTGCTAGGATCGTGTAATATGGAATATATATACTTATAATCCAGTTCAGAAAAAAATTGTAAAATAAAATAGTAGTAAAGTACAATTTACAGCAGGAATTTTTATATTGGTTCGAACTCCCGTTCTACGTCCGGTCCCAAACTCCTTTCGGAATTTAAACTAGAAGCCCTCACTGAATAGGTTTACACCACTGAGAAATTGAAAATGACTTGACCACCTGAGCAACCGAACATGACTTGACCTCCCGAGCAACCAAACAGGACTTGACCACATGAGCAACAGAACAGAACTTGACCGTTTAGGCAACCGAACAAGTCTTAAGTACAAAATAGATTGTCTTGACTTTATGTGTTCTAATAATATGATTTTTTCACTTGTAGTACACCCTTCCTATAATATTTTCCTCAAGAATGATGTGTATGGTTGTGCATGTATGAGTTATAGTAAGTTTAGAATTGCTTGAAGGATATGGAAGTGAGATTGTAAGCAATGATTGTATGAAATAAAGTAAGCAATAGGTTCGAAGTATATTATTCAAGTTAGATCAAGAGAGAGGAGAAAATTCAGTGATTTGATCAATGAAACTCAGGTATATTCATAGTATATAAGGGGTTGCAATTGGTGGCAAAGAGATGTCTATGAATAGCAATGGTTGCATCCCTCGGCAGGAAGAAATCTATTCAAAAAAGAAGCGTCTATTCAAAAAATATGACAGTTGCAGTTTTCAGTCGACTGACTAGGAGAATTCAGTCGACTGAATTCAAATTGTGCATATGCATGTTAAAATGCACAGACTCAATCGACTGAATGATGCCTATCAGTTGACAGGTCCATGTATATTTCAGAAAAATATTATGCACAAGTTCAGTCGGTTGAAGGCATCAGTTCAGTCGACTAAACTGTGTATTTCCTGAAGTCTAAGTGCATGTGAGTTAGAAAATGATAAATTTCAAATTGAGTGCAAATGTTTGTGAATATCTGAATGTGAGTGATGATCCTTAAGGAAAGATCTTAACAAAGCAACTAGACTTGATTATACTTAACTCTATATATAATACATGACTCTAGTTTAAATATATAGAATCACTACAACAAAACAGTCTTTTTACAACGGGGAATGCACGTTGTAATATGGTTTTCGCAACGGACATGTGCCCGTTGTAATAGGCTTCGTTGTAATAGATCCACCATATTTTACAACGGGTAAAGCACATTGTAAAAACCGTTGCAGTATACCTTTTTACAACGGGTTTTGACCGTTGTAATAGACTATAATACAATGGCCATAACCCGTTGCAATAGACTTACCATACTAGTTGCATAGCCTGTTTCACAACATGCATTGACCGTTGTAAGAAGCTCATATAACAACACATTGCCCGTTGCAAAATAAATACAAATTTTAAAAAAAAAATACAGCAGCATCCATGCACTACATCCATACTAATGCTAAATATTGTCGTAAAATAATTAAAATCACATACGAAAAGACTAAAAGCTAGAGTCACAGAATTCTAACACTTCAAAAAGTTAGATAAGTTTACAAGCCAAATACATAAAGCATTAACACCCTAAGCCATAAATCCCCAACTTGCCTGCAATTCACATACTTCACAACATAAACCAGTTCAACTCAACCAATACACTGCAGCAACCCAACCATTCATCTACTGCTTGAACCACTACCTCATCATTCCAAACACTACAAATTGCCATCGCCCACTTCTTACCACTGACCAACACAAACTGCTTCATACCCACTACTTGCAATCATTCAAAAATCACAGCAGCTACACCGTTACCACAGACCACAATCAACCATCTCTAGTCACATTCAACCAACATATACAAACAACAACTGCTGTTCACGTACCCCTACCCACTTCTGCAATTACTTGCTCTTCACCACTGCCCTCCATCAGACCCTATATCCACTACCAGTCATCATTTATCTTCCTCCTCCTACCACTGATTGCACAACCCTCCCTGCATCAACCTCCCGCCTCACATCCTCTTGTCGTCATCTCCAATAGCATAAAAAATAGTGATATTTCTACACATCAGCAGGCCTACACATCATCTCCTGAACTGCCTGTTGCCACTGTGCCACAATAACACTCAAACAAACAGCCTCATTCATCAACCATCACCTGCAACAGCCACTACAGCAACTTCCTACACCCTCCAAAACATCGAGCAACTTCGCCTGAACCACAACAGCTTCACACTCCATATCCTTCGCCAATACACACTGCATCAAACAAACAGCAAATTCGACGTCAACCTCCCTTCCATTAAAATCGACTATGCAACCTCGTCGCAACTTCCACTGCAATTCCGCTTCCCCCCACACCTCAGCAAATCGACAAACTCACTGCAATCGTCAATCACCAACAACCAACGAACTTTGAAACTCGAATATTCAGCCGAAAGAACCCAATCGCCGCTTCAAATCGACATCGCACGTACATCAACAAACCAGTAACAAAATTAAAAAAGGGAATGAAAAGAGAATGGATTTTGAATTTTGGAATTGAATCAAGTAATTTACGAAGGAGAGCGAGCTATTCCAATGGGCGTTTTTTCTTCTTTTTACCGGGTTCGTTTGTTAAGTGGGCCGAGTTGGTAGGTGGGAATTGTTTGTATTACTTAATTGGGCAGGTTTGTTTGTTTTAATGTTTTATTAAAATCAAGTGCAAAATTTTGAATTAAATCTTTTGTTTTAGGTTAGTTTGAGTGTTAAGTATTTGTTTTGCTTCTAAAAAAACAAGCACATTTATTTTATTACCGTTATGTTTTAAACTCAATTTGGTACAGCACAAGCACATTTAACCATAAGAAATGCTTTTTACTGGTGTTTTGATGTCTCTTTTACCTTGATCAACTTTGATGGAAGAGGTTTGCCCAAAAAGTAATTTTGAAAAGCACTGTTGTACACAGAAGTACATTAATGAAATTAGTGGAATCAAATAGCTAAGATCATCTGTAATGGATGTTATCAAACAAGTTAAGTTCAGAAGTTACAAAAGGATTAAATTTAACTTCACATTGGAGATGCTATGCCACTTGCTAACGCTGTCATGTTCCACTTTCCAAGCTAACAAGTATGACATACCTTATTATCCAGAAGAACAGAGTTCTCGACTTGTCGAATATGAATTCATAATAGTGTCCACTGCATTTCTCTTTTCAGTGCATTATCTATTACATTTCTTTGTCCCTTCTCTAATACAGTACATTGAAATTGAAACATCCATTGCCTGAAACACCATCAAATATAGACTTCTCTGCTAAACAACCTTCAACTACATCTCTGCAAACCCGAACTATACCCTCCAAGAGCAATCAAACCCCAACCATCCCCACTTGAACAATTCACTAACCCACAGCAACAACTGCAACCTCCTCCTTCAAGCATTCCTCCACTTCACTACAGTAACTCCCCGTGAAAACTGCACTTCCATCTCACCATCCCAAAGCTGCAACTTCTCCATGCCGCCTTGCTACCACTAGCATCCTCATGCAAGCTTACTCCAACAACACATAATTCACTACACCATACAAATCCCTTGCAATCACTATCAACCTTAAACTGCAGACCCAAACACCTATTGCATACACTCAAAACCATCACAACATATATCATACAACTTCTTTCATCTTCCACTTCACTGTCAAATCATCAAAACTTCAACTTCCACCCTCCTCAACTCATCAGAACATTCACTGCAACTACAAACATTAAGCACCTCACACAACAATCTCCAAAAAACTCTACATTCTATTACTTTCTACTCCCCCTAAAACCTTCTCGTCGCCTTCCTCGTCTACAAACTGCACTCCTTCACGTTACCATCCCAAACTGTTGCCCAATCCCTGCCTCTCCGACATTTCCCTGCCTCCCTGCTTATTAACACAAACTGCACTACTTCACTTTACTTGCTACCTCTACCACCACATCATGACTTCAACACCACTGTAAACATTCTTCCCTCGCCTCACCTGAACTGCGGCACTTCACCTTCCACCATCCACACCCCCGTCCAAAAACTATCAATTTCCTACATCGCTTCCAACACTATTCACTGAGCACCCCACTTTAAAAACCATCACCAAAATCGCCTTAGACCCACAAAACCACTACCATATCTCCAACATCGAATCATCATTCCAAACTCTACTGCAAACTCTTCATCACTACAATTCTCACCTCATCAACGTATATACTTTCAACCCTTTCTGCTACCACCTCCTAACCATCACCTAATTCACACAAACAACTTTACATCGTAACCACACTCTACCAAACTACCAAACCCACAATTGCAATCGAACCCACTTCCAATTTCATCAATCCCAAGCAAACCAACTCGTTAACCATCGCCTCCCTCAATCTCAAACACTCCTCCGCCTGCTGGTCCTTAGCACTTGGAACTCGTCGGTGTAGTTGCGATCGAGGGGGACGTTTACGGATTTGGGATCGCGATGGACTAGGGTTTTTGATTTTGTTTGGTCGAGGTGGATGTTTGCAGCCTTTGACGGTAAAAGAACCCTTCTTCAGTTTGCCCCCAGTCTCCATTGCTTCGATTTGGGATTTAAAACTGAATTTAGGATTTCTACTTTCTATTTAGGGGGTGAGAACGGTGTGGAAAGATAAGGAAGGACGAAGGAGAATTTCAGGTGAAGGCGCAAAATGCTAATATCATCCATTGATTAAAGGAATGATTGACGGTGGTGATTATCTCTTCAACTATTAGTAATCCCACTTGTTGTTTTTGACCAATAGCGTGTTAGTGTTTCCTTGTAAAGTTCAATAGATAAGTTATTAAATATATTTCTATAAATACAATTATGAATGGCATGTCCATGTTATTTTTGACCAATAGCGTATTAGTGTCACCCATTAAATATTGAATATCGCTAATGCAAAAATTAATCGTAAACTTTTATTTATTTATTATTTATTTGATAATTAATATTTTGTTCAATAGGCTAAAATTCAGATCATGGTAAAACTATTATAGCTATTTGTAATCTGAATTCAAATTCAAACATAAATGAGATATATCATTTTCTAGATGGGATGCCAAATGCATATAGAAGTAATAATCCATAATGTAATGTTTATATTTTTCGAATTTTGATTTTTTTGCATTTTGAAATTTCTAAAATTTTGAATATTTAGTAAAATTTTAAATTTATTAATTTTTTTTCATTTTTGAATAATAAAAACATTTTAGAATTTTATTTTTTATTTTTATATATTATTATTAAGAATAGTTAATTAATTATTAAGAAGTAAAAATTATTAAAAAGTAAATTAAATGTTAATAATTATATAATATTAATTATTAAATATAAAACTATAATAATTATTACATACAAAATAAAATTATTGATTTTAGACAATAACTAGTAGTTATAAATTGTTTATTGATAGTAATTAATTATAAAAAATTATAAATAATGACCTATATAAACTATCATTTATAATTATTATTATAAATTATTGGGTAAGTATCTATTATTTGTTATTAAGTATAAATTACTGATTGTTATAATATTTAAAAAAAAATAGTAAATATATTCAAAAAAAATAACGTTAATTTGGCAATTTCTTTTAGTGAACGTTTCCTCAAAAAAAAGTTCAACCTCATGAGTAATACATTTTTTATTTCACCAAATTAATAATTGCAACTTTTAGGGACAAAGTTGTTAAAAGCAATTTTTTTGCAATTTTTTTATAATAAAAGTTGTTAAAAAAAGTTTGATTACAACGTTTTTATTATTAAATGCTACTTCATATTTATTAATTATAATTTAATGTTAATTACTAACTGTTGAAATAATTAATATGTATATATTATTAATTTTCACATTAATTATTAATTTTTAATAGTAATTATCAATTTTTAATAGTAATAATTAATTATAAATTATTAATATTTATTTTTAATTATAAATTATTATATATTTAATATTAGTTACTCGATATTACTTATTGATAAATGGAAAGTAAAATTAAGTCTGTTGGAATACTAATTATATATAATAATTAGTAATTAGTGATTATTTATTAATAATCATTAATTATTATAAGTTATAAATGATTAATATAACATTATTAATGACTAATTATTAAATATTAATAAATAATATAATATTATTAACGATTAGTAATTAGTAATATAATATAATATAATGTGATTAATATAATATAATTCGGCACCTATTACAACGGCCATTATGAGCGTTGTAAAATTGACACCTCTTACAACGGGCATTTTGTGACCGTTGTAAAATTTGCATCTATTACAACGAAAAATTTATGACCGTTGTAAAATTTGCATCTATTACAACAGACAATCATTTTCCCGTTGTAAAAAGGACGTTGTATAGGGCATCTATTACAATGGTCCTGAGTGGACCGTTGTAATAGCCTTCTATTATAATGGGCAGCAAATGCCTGTTGTAAAACGGGCGTTGTAATAGGGTATTTTTGTTGTAGTGAATATACGAACCATACATTGAGTTGTTGAGTTCGGTCATCGTAATAGTCACAAATTCATGAATTGTTGTGTCGCTTGAAGTGCTTGTCAGCAATCAAAACTTAAGATCCGACAGAATGGAATGTTATGCTAGCACGATTGGGTATGTGTATTTTGAATGTTGTTCGAGTACGAAATATGGAGCTACGGCAAAACAACAATGTACGATGGTGGATGATATTGTGTTTAGGAACAAAGATGAAGATAAGGCAGAGGCTCCAATTATCGACCCAATGGTCATTCCGGCCATGATTGGCATTGCCTTGGAAGGATATTGATTGATTGTGTGAGTAAATATAATCTTCAAAATGGCTTATGATCAGATGAGGATGTAAGCGATAAACTTAAAACCATCTAAAGCTCGCTTACATGGTTTTAATGGCATTACAACTGAAGCTTTCTGTTACGTGGAATTACCCATAGAGTTGGGCGAAGGCAAACGAAAGAGAGTGTGGATCTTTCCATTTGTTATTTTGGATGTTGACTCTCCATACAATGTTCCTGGGTGGTCCGCCCTTAGCCGAATTCTGGGTAACTCTTTCCCCATGGTGTTTGACTTTAAAGTTTTTGACAAACAATGGTGTAGGAGCTATTCATGGTGATCATGCGATTGGACATGACTAATATGTAGCTGAGTTGAGGGAAGATCAATGCAAAGAAAAAGGTAAGGGTGTGGACAAGACTGTCCGCATCCAAGCTATCGAAGATTGACAACTGGCACCTGAGCCTTGGCTCAGGCACTACTGCTGGTTCTATAGAGATATAGATCCGAGAGATGATGAAGAGGAGCCCAAAGAGACCAAGGCTGCACCAGCTGAGCTGACAATTGATATTAGAGCCAGCCACGATGACCCATTACGAGTCCTAATGATTAGATCACAGCTCAGCCTCCCGATGATGAAGGAACTTGCTAGTTTTCTCCAAGTGAATGTAGACATGTTTGTTTGGACTTACTCTGAAATGTGTGGAATCTTTCCTAGCAAACCATGCATTGAGTATCTACCTGAGGCATGTCGAGGTGTAGCTAAAAGGTGCAATATGGATCTGGAGAGATCTACCGCTCTCAAAGAGGAGGTGGATAGACTAAAAGACAACGGATTTATCTGCGAAGCCCTCTACCGTAAATGGGTATCTAATCCTGTACTTTAGAAGAAAGAAAATGAGAAATGGAGAACATGAGTTGATTATTCAGATTTGAACAAGGCGTGTCCAAAAAATAGTTTTCCCTTTCCAAGGATTGACCAGCTGGTGGATTCAACTACGAGACACGACTTGCTATCTTTCATGGATGTGTACTCTGGATATAACCAAATCCCGATGCATATCCCAAATCGAGAGCATGCCAACTTCATTACCGATATTGGATTGTATTGCTATGTTGTGATGCTATTTGGATTAACGAATGCAGGAGCTACTTATTAGTGCTTAGTCAACATGATGTTTAAAGACTAAACCGAAAACCAATGAAAGTGTATATGGATGATATGCTCGTGAAGTCACGACGATCAAGCGACCACATTAGAGACTTGGCAGAAACGTTTGAAAATAAATCCTTTGAAGTGTTCTTTTGGCGTTTCATCAGGGAAATTCTTAGGCTCCATTCGTAACACCCATGGAGTAGAAGCTAATCCCGAGAAGATTCAGGCTATCCATGATATCAAAGGGCCAAGGACTATTAAACAAGTGCAGAGTCCGAATGGGAAAGTTGCTGCCTTAAGCCGATTTATCTCCTGAGCTACCGACAAATGCATTCTTTTCTTTGATTTGATTTGGAAAAGGGAACTTTCGAATGGATGCAGGATTGTAAAGACGTGTTTCCGGCTTTGGTGAATCATTTGGAGAGACCCTCATCTTGTCAAAGCCGGTGGATCATGAAGATTTGTACATTTATTTAGCTGTACCGGCACACGCTATATGTACCGCGTTGCTTCATGAGGAGGATCAGATCTAAAGGCTAGTGTATAACGTCAGCAAAAGATTAACGGGAGCTGAAAGGACCTATCCAAAAAATAGAAAAAATGGCATACTACTTGTTGATTGCATCATGAAAGCTTCGTCCATATTTCCAGGCACATCTGATCAATGTATACACTAGTCAGCCGTTACGACAGGTCCTACAGAGACCATAGATGCTTGGAAGGTTACTCAAGTGGAACATCGAGCTTACTCAATTTGATATTACTTAACTCCCTCGGAGGGCTATCCAAGTCAGTCACTGGCAGATTTTATAGCATAGTTTACCGTACAGGATGATTTTTTGAAAAGCAGCGAAATCCTTACCATACGGTGGAAATTATATATTGATGGGGCATCTAAATGATCATTTTTCTAGGTCTATAATTGTGCTTATAACTCCTAAAGGTCAGTCAATCTATTATGCTTTAAAGCTTGATTTTTTAGCGAAACGATGAAGCTGAGTATGAAGCTTTGATTGCTAGACTTAAACTCACTTGAGAACTTGGAATAAAATCTCTCGAAATCTTTTGCAATATGCAGTTGGCAGTGTACCAAGTTAGGGGAGATTATTAAGCTAAGGGACAACGACTTGCTTGTTTCCTTTTCCAAGTCCAAGAGTTGTTGGCAGAATTTAAGAACTATGATGTCTCGCATATTCCACGAGATCGAAATAGTAAAGCCGATTCATTGGCAAAGTTTGCTAGCACCGACGATGCACAATAGATGGGCTTGATCCTAGTCGAAGAATTAAGTGCTCCAAGTTTAAATATGATAGAAATCGGCTATACACTAGAAGTGGAGCCTAAAAGAGAGTCGTGGATGACTCCGATCAAAGACTATTTGCTATAGGGAATTCGTTATGAATGAAGGAATGAAAATTGACAAGTCCTTCGCAAAGCTTCACGTATATAATTCATGAAGGAATTATGTATATAAAAGGTTTCACTATTCTCTTACTCTGATGTGTCGCTCATGATGAGATAAAATGAGTTTTGAAAGAATTCCATGAAGGGGAATGTGGTGACCACATTAGGGGGCAAACTCCGACAAAGAAAATACTTCGTTACAGGTATAATTGGCCAACCATAAATCGAGACTTTGCTAATTATAAGACGATGTTATAAGTCTAGATATATGCAAAAATTCCAAGAGCTCCGCCAATTGAAGTCACACAAATGGTCAACCCATGGCCGTTTTCCATGTAGGGTATACACATTATCGACTCCTTACTGATCTCTAAAGGTGGCGCAAAATACGCTATCGTCACAGTTGATTACTTCACTAAATGTGCCAAAGCAGAACCTTTAGCCACAATCACAACCAAGAAAGTAATCAACTTTGTTGTCTGAAACATCATATGTCAATTCAATCTACCATGAACTATTGTAATATATAATGAGACTCAATTCGACAGTGTTGAATTTAAAACTTCTGTTGAAGGTATCGTATTGAAAAGAGATTTGTAGCAGTCGCTCACCCTCAGGCAAATGGACAGGTTGAAGTTGTAAATAAGATCATAAAGTCCATTCTGAACAAGCGATTGGAAAGACCATAGGCAAGTGGGTGGATAAACTCCCTACAAAATTATGGGCTTACAAGACCACCCACAAGTCCGCGACCTGCCATACTTCATTCAACCTTTCTTACGGTTCTGAAGTCATCATTCCTATTGAGCTCGAGGTTCTGTCTCATTGAGTGACTTACTACGATCCCAAAACCATTAAAAATCTCCTTTTGGAATCTCTTGACTTTAAAGATGAGAAGCGTGAGGAAACTGATCCGAGGGCAGCTGTGCATTGACATCGAGTCGCCCGGTATCACAACAATAAAGTCCAGCCTAGAACCTCTAAAATTGGCGATCTTGTTCTGAAATGGGTTTTTCCTACCCCATTGCATACGAATCCAATCTGGAAAGGATCATATGTCATTGAACGGAGGCTTGGAGATGGAAATTTCAAGCTAGAGACTGTTGATGGCATCACACTTGCAAGGGCATGGAATAATGAGCATTTACGATGCTATTTCACTTAGTTTATTTCTTTTTCATTTCAGTTGCATTTTCTTTCAGAATTTTCTTTAGCATTTGATTTTCCAGATATGCAATAAGACAGATTACATCATTCTTTTCCATATAGCAAATAAAGTCGTGGACTCCTTTGTAGCTGTAGCATTGTGTATTAGTTACACGACGAGACTGAGATGAAATAAGAGTGATCGTGACACGACAGATCGCTCGCTAAATTAAACCCCTGACTCTTAGGGGGAAATCAATCAATTACGGAGAATACGATTTGACTACTTGTCGAAATAACTTTAAGTCCCTAGAGTGCAGATTGGAGTATAAAAATAAATTGGGTGTGAATCGACCATCTGTGAAACAACTCTAAGTCCCTAGAGTGCGGACTGAAGTACAAACATAAACCAGGTATGAATCATCCAATCACAAAATAACTTTAAGTCCCTGGAGTGCGGACTGAAGTCTAAACACAAATTGGGTGTGCTTCGGCCACATATCGACTAACTCTTATCCCCAAAGTGCGAATATGAGCATAAATGAATATATGACCGAGGTTCAACCATTCACTATTCCATGAACTCCGGCCTGAAACTGATGGGTGGAGTATAAACTTGCTAAGGATGGAGTTCGACTATCCAACGACTAACCCTGCTAACCAAAGACTGGGGCCAAGAGTTTATTTACTTAAACCGCTGAGTTGGCAAGAGAAACGTTAAGACTCTAGCCTATTGTTTGAATGAAACGAGGGCACGACCTCGGGGAGGCCTTGGGATGGATAAATCGGATCGACATTCAATCCAACAAGCAACGAATAACAAATACATAAAATGAAAAATGTGATAGCTCAAACATTTAAACAAGTGTATACAAGAATCATACACAAGACTAAAAGAGTTATATTTACACTAACTTGTTGTACACTTTACAAGTTTATTCAAAATGAAAAATAATGTGGGGGTTATACCCAAACAAACATGACCAACGAAAAAGAAAAGCAATCATCTAAGCTATTTACATATCACTCCAGTCCAAAGATTATTTCTTGGATTTTCTATCTTTCCTTTGCTTTTTTGGCATGGCTCCTTTCAAACTACCAATCGACCCTCTCTTCGACCATTTTCCGCTTCGGTTTCTCTTCGAAGGAGTATCTTCAGTTGTATGAATTGAGGCGGTGTCATATTTAGAAGCAGGAGGAATTGAGGCATTCTCAGCACCAGAAGCGGGAGGGATATCATCCCGGGGAATTGTCCTGCTAGGAGGGATCATATGGAAAGGGACAGGAAACAGTTCATTGAAGCCTAAATCAACAGGCTCAGCTTTTACCTCCTTTTTCAATAGTTCTTCCCTCTCAACATTCACTTTCATGTTGAGCTTGCCACTAGGGTCGGAAAAACTCATGATCAAAACATCTTCATCAAAGGGAATTTCATGGTGTAGGTGCCTTCTTTTCTTGAATAATGCCTCTATGATTTGGTCACCGATAACAAAGGCTTCTTTTTGAGCACATTGGGTAGCGGTCGAAGTTGTAGCTTTAATGGATTCTGTCGTGGCCACTTGTGACTCCAACTGAGGCTCTTGTGAAGGGAGAGGAGCGACACTTGAAAGATTCAAAGTTGAGAAAAAATAGGCAAAAAGTTTAGAAATATTAACCGATAACACCCCAACTTTATGAAAGATGGGAAATGTCGATGGAATACCTTCTTCGGTATGACTCCCAGGTTGAGCCGAAACATCCTCAAGATTGCACTCGAGAATTGGAGATTGTGATTTGTATGGATCATACCCAGGAATAATTGAATAGCCTATTGTGGAGCTAGGGATGACCTAGGATGCCAGGGGAATTCAGCTATAGTATCAGGTTGTGCCGACCCGGATCCTTCACCCACTCATGTGAAGTAGCAGCAGACTCTTTCTAAAGTGAAATCTAGATATCATGCAATGTTTTGGGTTCATTGCCTAATAGCATCTCACTTTCAAGCTTAGACAGGTCAATATCCTCTGAACTAAGAAGTTTATTCTCTTCTGTAACGAGAAGTTCCTATGTGCACCAGAGCTGGTAAGGATAATCGTCACCGAGCCATGTCAAATTTCTATGCTTGAGAATGTTAGCATTGTGAAGAAGAGAAGTGGGTCAAGCTCATTCGTTATCTCCTCCTTAACCTTGTCCTTGGTAGCTTCTGCTTCACGATGGATAAGTACATCGACATTTTTGGCCCTTTCAAGTGTCGTGTCTCTCTCAAGTCTGACATTTACCAGCTCATCACAAGTATCTTGAACGTTCTTCTAGGCATCATCTTTTTCCTTATTTGCATACTCGAGCTTAGCCTTGAGATCGGCTATTTCCTTCAAGGCGGCAAATTCATTACTTCAAGCTGTATCTTGCTCAAGCGGTATCTTTTGATTTCGATGATGCAACACTTGAACCATATCAAGATGGCTGGATCTCATCTCTTCCATGGATTTCACAGCAGCATTGGCTTTTCCTTCGACTTCTGCTAAGGAGGTCCTAGAGGCCTCTAGCTCATTTGTTAAAGTGTCAATGATTCTTTTATCTTAAGCATCTTGGCATTTTAGCTTTTCAATCTCCACCATTCACTGAAGGAGACTTTCGACATTTTCTCTGTTACCTTCATCCATTCACGGTATTGCATGTGGATGCCAGTGACACAGTCAATAGTCATTTTCTGAACATAGTCCGAAACTCTCTTCAAGTTGAGAGGAAAATAGAACCCTTTAAAACATAAGTTTGGAAATTCTTCACGAAGCTGTGCCAAATGAGCAGTTGGATTGATCATAGGATCTTCATTAGCAACTTCAACTTTAGTACTTTCCTTGCCGGCCTATGGATAGTAGCATGTTCACTATAGTGATGGCGATCGCTCAGCTGTTGAGAATGTGAAGAAACCAAAGTGTGACAACTCGGAATTTTTAGATGTTTGAAATTGGAATATTTAATTGATTTTAAATATTTAAAAGTTAGTTTGTAACTTAAATTTCAAATATCACCGTTATTTGGAAATTTAATTATTGGATTTAATTACTGGAAATTGAGTAAAATGTTGAATCTGGAGTTTTAAGCCTATTAAAAATAATTTAAGGGTTTGTAAAATTTATATCGATAGTACTAAGGTAGTAAAGGTGTTGAAATTGAATTTGGAAGTGTTTTGTTAAGTTTTGAAATATATCGTTTAAATTGACGTTTAAAAATAGCCTTCCGAGACACAGTCTCGGAATCTGACGAAACCAGTTTCACTGGATCCGTAATATTATATTATTATCGGATTTCAATTTTTGTAATGTTTGGAGTTGTTGTGTGGGCGTAAGATATGTAAACGTGCTGAATTTATTTCGAAAATTTAATATAGGTCCAAAAAGCTATCTTCCCCAAATGATCGAATTAGGACTCAAAACCTTTTCTATTGCATTCGAAATAAGGGCATAACATTATGAACGCCTAGCGGCACGCCTCTATAGGAGGTCGAGATTTTTGGCTCGATTTCAAGACACTTGGATACAATTTAAATTTTAATTATATATTGTGTCCAGTCAAAAAAAAAATCATCTCAACATTTGTTTCAATATCACCGTAGCCTCTTCTGCATGCCACCTGCTGTTCATTAATATCACATCTTGTCCCTTCCCCTTCTGTATATCACGTGGTTTCTTCTTTCCATCGGTTAAAAGAATGGAAACAAAAATAAAAGTAATTCTCAGAGAATATGATGGCCAACGTTTAAAAAAAAGTGGAGAGATTTTTCTTCCTCAAAATCGCATCTTCCCTCGGTATTTCCCTTATTTCAGACGAGGCTGTTCAAAGGCAGGCTCACGAGTTCCCTTTCGTTTAACCTAAATCAAACCCCCTTTCTCCTACCATCTGTTTGATAATGGAGGCAGCAGATTTTCGAACTCGACTCAATTTCAAGATTTTTGACTCGTGAGGAATCACGAATGAGAGCATGAAGGCGGGAAGGAGTTGCGCCTCTCGAGTGGCATGCGCGAGAGTGAGGCAAGGTCAAGGGTGCCGGAGAAGTCGCATCGTCGCGTCAGCGGGGTGGGGTTACTCATGAGTGGCCGCATTATCGCGATGTCATCGGAAGGGTTACGAAAAAGGCACAAAGATCGACGAGGCTAGGGTATCGACTTGTGTCCAATGGATTGGCATCTACAGTTTGCGATTTCTTTAGGGTATGGCTTCTTTTTCCTTCGTTTATCTATTCGAATTTGAAAGAAAAAAAGGAAAAATAAGAGTAAGTAGAAATTTATTTTTGCTATTACTGAAATAGTTTGAAGGTAATATAATGTATATACATATATAGGGATTTATATAAAAATTAGATTTTCAAAATCTATATAGATTATTTTTACAAATATATATGTAGTTTCAAAAGAAAGATAAAAATATATATATACATATTTAATTTACTGGATTAGGTGAGTAATTTATTCAATTAACTTATTTAATTATTTTAGTTGCTAAAAATATTTTATTAAAAGGAAATTAGTTTAAAATTTAATTATTAGTTTAAAATAAAACCATTGGTTAATTAAACTTATCAAATGGGAACTTAATTTTTCGATTTATACAAATATTAATAAAAATCATCTAATGTTTATATAAGGTCCAAATTGTGAAGGAAATAAGTCGAGGTGGAAATGGGTTGCAAATAAAATCAAAGGTGAGTTAATCTCACTCATTTGGGTTATTTAAATTTAAATGGTTAAATTTAAATAATTGGTTGAATGATTGAATTGATTTGATGTGGTATATTACATAGTAATATATAGTATATATTGGAGTGATTGATTTCCCGCATTATATAGAGGATGAGACCCTATGCGCCGCATAATAGCGGATGATATTATATATATCCCATATACCACGATATTCCACCTCGAAGTGGAATTGGTATTGTGCTAACATCTGTGGATGCAGGAAAACATGTTGGAGGGGTCCAACTGGATTCCTCAAAATTATTTAAATTGTTTAATATTTTATGATATGAATATTTTATATTCTATGATGAATTATAGTGATAATTGGAATATTGAATTTAAAAATGAATTTGGTTTTAAATTCCTTTAGAATTCTTTTATAAAATGATTAATTAATTCATTTAATGAAGTAAATAAAAAGGTAGTTAATTACTGGTTGAGATAAATCAAGAGTGATTGATATTTGTGGTTTAATTAATGATTAATTACTTAATGTAACTAATTTACATTAGGATAAATTAAAATGTAAGTAGAAATCATTAATTTATATAATTAATGATGTAATTAAAGGTTGACTAATTAAGATTAATTGATCAATAATAAGTGATTTATGAGAAACTAATTAATATAAGTAATTAAGGATTAATGTAATTAATTATAGTTGATTAATTTGTGAAGTTGTTAAAGATTAATTACTGTTTTTGGTTAAGAATAATTAATCTGTGTAATTAAATAAAGATAATTACTTGAATGTAATTGAAGGATAATTAATCCAGGGTGATTAATTAAGATTGATAATTAAGGGATGATTAATTAATGGATTTGAAATTAATTAATGTCAAGTGAAGGAATCTAAGTGATTGCGATTAGTAATTCAATTCGAAGTGATTAAATTTATTTTGGAAGTGATCAAGTTTGCTTATGAATGATTGAATGGTATTGGATGCCTTGAATGGGTTGATATCTCTGATATGAATTGTTTTGTAGTATCATATGTTTGAGCGGACAGGATATTGTGGTTATCTATCAATGATGAATTGTTGTGTTAAGGGACATCCTGTATTTTAAGTTTGAAGTGTATTTCATTTGGGAACTTGGGTTAGGATGACATGAGATTCGAAGAGACCAGGGTCGGGTATTAGAAAATACCCGAAACCACTTCGAATTTTTATAGATTGATATGTGAAATCAATAGGCTGGAATGAAATGATTTAAGTGAATTGGACTATTTAATCTAGATTTTGGTACATAGAAAATTGATGTGTGAAATAAGTAATGTCTATAATAAATTATGAATTTGTAAATTTGTACAATTTACCTCGGGTTTTATATAAGTTGTATGCTTTATATTCCATGTTAGATGGGTTTACTCACGCTGGTTTCCGGCCTGACCCGTGTGTTACTTTAATGTAATGCTCGGGTCAGACCGAGTATTACAGGTTTACAGGTAAGGACGTTCTGGAGCTCAGGAGACGGGCTGGATGGCAAGAACGTATGGAGTGTTTCCACTATATTATATTGTTGTATATCTGAGACATGGTGATTGTGTATATCCTGTGTCTGTATATATGTGTAACTCTGATGTATTATAAAGGTATTTTGACAGATACAGAATTCTTTTGTAAACCGTTATTATTTGTTATTATATTTTATCCGCTGCGAATGTGAGATGTTGGTGTTTCTAATCTTCTTATTCTTCTATCTCTTTCTTCTTTTTCCTAACTATATGGAATTTTTGGGATCGAAAATTTTAGGTCGTTACAGTTGGTATCAAGCTGAAAGGTTAAGCGAAAACCTTGGCTCTGGTGGGATTACTCATTAAGGATAGGGTCAATGGTACCCTAGAATGAGTTGAGTGTATATATATATGGGAGCGTACTTGTTATTTTATTATATAAGGATTTTAAATGATTTTATATAAGAATATATTTTGATATATAAAGCAATATTTCCTCCTAATAGAAACTGAAATTGAATAAAGATAAGTTTGAAATGGATTCAAACTGAAATTTAAATCTTGAATTGGGGAAGAGTTTCAGAATAAGATGGTAATGAATGGTTTCAGATATGATAATCTTGGTTATTATCATAAATGATTGTTGTGTTTAATAATTAATGGGTAAGCAGAATGAAATGTTTTAAAGAAGTAAAACATTTAGGCAAGTATGACCTATAAATTGGAACTGAAGTTGATCTGAATTGTGGAGTTTTAAATCTGGGTCCAGAATTTGAAAATTTTGTTTCAAAAAAAAGCCAAATTGTTTTATATTTATTTTACAATTATTTTTGGAACTATTTTACAATTTTTCAACTGTTTTATAAACTAATTACTATTTTTCAACTATTTTACAAATTAATTACTATTTTACAATTATTTTGCAATTATCTAAAATTTCTGAAAATATTTAACTATTTTCCATTTATTTTACAATTACTTAACTATTTTACAGCTATTTCACAAACTATTAATTGTTTTTCAACTACTTATCTATTTTAAACTTTTCAAGCTATTTTCTGAATTTAAGTTGGACAGAGTTCAAACTGTTTATGATTTAATATCCATTTGGGATAAGGATTAAAGTGGTAGTCCAATGGAGTTGAAATAATTGTGATTATGTAGATAGATATTAAAGGAAATGTGGATAGAAAGAGAAATTGATTTAGTTGATAATCAATGAAGATAATTACGTAGGATGTACGTATATTATTCTATTCGCATAGTAATTTGATCCAGATTCGAGCATAGAATTTCGAGATAGTTATATCGATCTGAGTTAGGATTTTTCACTCGATTTTCGATGGCGAACCTGGATATGGATTGTTGATTGGTTCTGGATATTCTCTATCATAGTTATGGCTATGCAAGGAGAATGATGATTTCTAATCAAGAAGCCAGATCTGTGTCCATACTAGAAAGTCAGGTGGACGATACTAGTTCGGAAGTGTAATTGTGTGAACGAGTGAGCGATCAGATTGGTATAGCGTACGGATGATATGTGTACATCGTACGGATTTAAATGAAATGGATATTTAAAATTTGTGAATAAGAAATGTGAAATGATTTCTTTTGAAATGAAAGTATATTTTGTGAAATATACAATGGATAAAAGTGAAAGTTTGATATTTTTATGATGATAAGTAATATGGAAACAACTTTTAAAAAAAGAGTAATCAAATTTGAATATTTGATTTTGAATAAACAGAGTTGTATATCTTTGTTATATAAAATAAATCTCCCCTTGTTGAATCTATTGCCGGAAGAAAAGGACTTTGAAAGTGTTTGAAGTATAAAAGGAGTTTTATACAAGTTTGAGATGATCCAAAGTTTTTTTAAAATATATATATATATATATAAAGGATCTTATGAGGATTTTGAAAAAAGGTTTTGGGAACCTTTGGATTTGGAAAGGCTTTTGATTTTTGGGTAAAATCAATATTGGAATTTGAAAAGCCTAGTTTGGAAATTATCGATTTTGAGATAATCGATTTTGAGAAAAGGAGATTTATATGAAATTCATACTAGGTGTATGATTTGGAAGATAGTATATGTATATAGTATAAAGTGTTTTGATAATGGCTCTGGGGAAAAAGGCGCTAACTTGAAATGAACTTTTCAGGAGTGCCACAGGTGGTACTGCCTTGAACCCTATGGGTGGGTTCTAAAGTGATCCTGTGAGGAGTCCGGACAAAACTAGTTCTTGAGGATTATGAGTAGTGTGTAGGGAAAGTCGAGGGCGTTGATGCCTACAGAGGCATTTGGGTTATGCTGTGACGACAGTGTTACCGATGTCACTGCGATCTACTGCAGACCATAACAAAAGTCGTGTGCACCGCTGAGAGCCAACAGTCTACATTTGATATTATCGGTAGACTGCGACCTATGGTAACATAGCGAAAGTCGTGTGTGCTGTTGAGAGCCAACAGTCTGCGTTTGATTTTACATCGGTAGACTGCGACCTATGTGGGAGTGGAGAAGTTTCATTTTTGACAGTGAAAATCGAGGGCGCTGATGTCTACAGTTACATGGACCTTTGCTGCGATGGAAACGTAACCCTGGAATGTAACTGCGATCTGTTGTGGGTTCCATGGCGTAATCGAGGGGTGCGGAGTGCTTACAGTTACATGGACTTTTGCTGCGATGGCAGGGTAACCAAAGATGTAACTACGACCATGGATGGGGGTAATGATTTCCAGTGCATTCTCACCAAAGATATTTTCTCTATTTTCAAAACGTATTTTCTATATTTTCAATAAAATTATTTTCCCAAGTATTTTCACTGGGTGTTTAAAATAGGTCTACTAAGTACTTATAGATTTTCAGTCCTACGCCTGATCAACGTATGACGAATTTCTGTGAGGACAAGGATGGACTGGTTGAGACATCGAGTTACAAGAAGTATTTTTATAACAAGCTATTTTTGTAACAACCCGTAGATTTAACCGGTTTTAATAACGTTATTAACTGAAATTTTGCGGAATTTTACACGATAAAATTTTGAAATATAAATTTTATATTCGAAATGCGTCTAGTCAAACATAGCAACTGGTAAATTTTCGTCCGAAAATATGAAAGTTTATTTTGTGCGTAAATTTACTTAAATTTAATCAGTTAAAAAGCGACGAAAATAAAACGTTTTCAAAACCAAAATATTTTTATATAGAAAAATTCTAAACCATCTTCTGAGCAAGATATCAGTTTGTCGTTTTTCCAAAATTCGGACATCTTTGGCTCCATCGATCTTATTTTTCTACGTTTTTCATGCATTTTCCGCAGTAGAAAATTTCGAATTTTTATAATTCAATCGTACCACCGATATCTGTATACCTTTTTGATCGTCTTTTCGTGCTGATCTCGTTGGTATATTCATTTCTGTTTTTCGAACCCCTGTACGTGACGGAAACCGCAAACGGGTAACCGTATCGGACGACTTTTATTTCTTTGTGACCATTCGGTGGAAAGTTTCCACCATCTTCTCGTCGAATAGACATTAGCTATTAAATATACCCTAGAAATTTGTTGTAGACTTATTATCATTCCAATCCTTTTGCTTTTCGTATTCCCAGATAATTAATATGTATCCGTTGCAATTCCACTTTTTAGCCTTTTCATTTTATTGTTAATGTTCGAAAGTACTTTAATATCAGAGAAAATAATATACAAATCTTACTCATTTTCCTGTAGCTGCAAGCTCCTACCTTTTTCCTCTCCGTCCTTCATTTATTTCTTTTTTTTCCATGAACACAGCTCCGACCTTTTCTCCCCTCATCATATCCACCTCCACTACCCACCTAGCCTACCACTTCTCCCGCGCCCTCCCTCCGACATCCGCGTCTTCACTCACCCGAACGCCTTCGGCCATTAAACGACCCCGCCCCAACTCGCAACCCAAAGCTCCTCTCACGCGTCAAACATTCCCGCAGCCACCAGTAGCCAATCCCACATGCATGCAACCTCCCTGACCCCGCCATTTTCCACTGTCTTTTCCCGCCGCGTTGCCGCACCGCCTCTTTCCATTCTCTCAGCCTGTAGTCGAGCTAGCAACTTGCCTCTAACATGTGAGCTCCGAGCTTTTTTTTTCATTTGTTGTTGTATGTATCGTTGCCTTTAAGGTATTATAATATATATATATATATATATATATTCCTCTGAAGCATATATATGTGCGTATTGATTTTAAGTTATACTATGTATATAAAATATGTTCTGCTTTAAGTCAAATAGTTTCTTTGTTGTTACTACTATTGTATAGTATGTTGTTACACATAAGTTATAATTTGTTTTTTTTTCTTTCTATTTTACAGTTAGTCATATATATATATTAATTTATACATATATTCGTTTATAAAGTACGTGTATACTTTGCTTTCAAATAGTACAGCAAGCTAACTCTATGAATATAGGCCGCGCACATATACATATCTGGTTGAGTTTATGCATTTGTTTATATCGATATCATTTCTTTGGCTACTGTATATATATTTGTTTTATAGTATACCTAGTTTGGGCCAGTGTGATCCGCGTATAGATGCGGCTGTTATAAAAGTGTTTTTTTTGCACATATTAGTTTACTTTGATTTTGTCTGTTAGTTATATACATTTACTTTTGGATTTGGTTCATATACTATTATATCTATATTTGTATATACATTGTATTTGAGTACTTGTTTTCCTTTCTTTCACCTTACTGCTATCTAACGTAGGTGTTAGTTTTATAATATACAGTCTATTACTAGCCATACACAACGAGCGAAATTTTTTATGTTTATACATGCGTTTTTATACATATGTTTGCAAAGTGCTGCGTGTGGGTTGCTGTGTCATATGCATATTTATTTTGTCATATAAATTCAAAATTTATATTAATTTTAAGCACACGTATGTAAACTTATTTATATTATACTATTATTTTATTTATTGTGTAGTACTTTAGTAGAATGATATATAGTTTTAATATGTCTTATAATTCATTTTGACTTAATTATAATATTCATACACTTAATATAATTATATGCGTTTGTATAAATTTTTTATTTTAGTCAAATGAGTTATAAACCATTAGTATAGATATATATATTTCGTTGTAGATTCCTGATTAAACAGTATACTAATATTAAGTTATATATTTTTATGGTTACATATATATTACCGAATATAATGGTTAGCTGTAAGCATATGCCATATGACATGTTTTGTATTAAGCTACCTTGCTGTTATTGCGTGACGTAGCTTATGCATATATTTCTGAATATATATTTATAGTATCAGAGTTACATTATCTTTTGTATTGAGTGTATATACGTGTGTTTATATAAATTAGTTTATATATAAGTATACATTAGTTTGGTTTTTAAATTTTCATATAGAAACTGTGTTTTATGCGTTTTAATTTAAAACATTGATTCTTGAAATACGTATACATTATTGATTTCAAAGTGTGTATATACATATAAGTGATATTATGTAATTTCGGTTTTAAGACTGCAAATAATTTAGGAATACATTATACATATTATATATTTATATAAGTGATTTTGAAAATATATATTTAATTTAATATATGCTTGGTAATTTAATATATGCTTGGAATAGGGATATATATGTATAGCTATATATTTATATACGTTCACTTATACCCATTCATCTTCGTCGATTCAATTCTGATTTGATTTCGTCTATTCCTCATTATCAGCTCTGATCATCAAATTCGTGCTTGGACTCGTAACTCAATTTCATTGTCTGTAACAACCTGCATATTTATCGATTTTATATTTAAAATATTTTATTTAAATATTTTATCGATATTAAGAATTTAGTCCGAAAATCCACTTTTTGCAAACAATCGAATTAGGACTCGAGACCACTTCCATTGAGTTCAAAACGCCGTTTGCGATCTTTTTAAGTGTAAACTTTGATATGTTTGGAGTTAGTGGAATTTTGCTACTTTTTCACTTAGGGCTTTGGTTTGGGCTGAGCCCATTAACCCCACTTATGTATCCAGTCCCAACTCCACTCCAACTTTTCATTACTTCATTTCTAATTCCTAGTACTCAAGCTTTAGCAATAATGGTGAGTGGAATGGGAAATTAAAATTCCTAACCCTGGTTTTCTTTTGCAAATCAAACTCTAGCTCCAAACTAATAGAAGAACCCATTGGTAAGCCTTCTCTTCTTCTTCTCCAACTCATTCTCTTATCAATTTCAGAAATTCCTAAACCTAACTTTGAGAACGTTCTTCTTTTAAATCTTAGAATCAAGCTTCTTGAGTTGGATTTGAAGAGTGGTTGATTCTCCATTGCTTTCAAGCTTCTTCTTCAATTGTTTGGGTTCAAAGTTGAGATTTCTATCTCACATCTTAGTCTATAATTATCTTCGATTGTTAAGTATGAATTCCTAACACTTATTCTTGTGCAATTGATTTTTGTTAGGATTGATTTGGTGTATATTCCAATTTTTGATGTTTTGAAATCAAAATCTATGAAAATCCTTTTATGGATATTTGAACATTGTTATTTGAGGCGTATCGAAGGGCCGTTAGGGGTGGGTTGTCGCTTGGCGTAAATTCTTAGTCGTTGTCGCTCGATCGATCGCTTCCGGTATTCGTTTGGCCATTTTTGGCCTAGGTTCAGGGAATGCTCTGAACCCTTGATTCAGACGTCTGAAACGTAGTATTCAGACGTCTGAATATTATACTGGGAATTTTTATTCCCCAGTATTCATACGTCTGAATCCTTAATTTCAGACGTCTGAATTGGTTCATTTGGAACCAGAAAGGAAATAGGCTAAAAAGTGTCTATTTCAGACGTCTAAATTCTGTTTTGGAAAATAGTTTATTTTCCAGATTCAGACGTCTGAATCCTTAATTTTAGACGTCGGAATCTACACTCTTTTGCCTATTAACCTATTTGCTTGAGAATTCCAGCTTTAATCGATTCGTATGATTCCCTTTTGTTATTATCACTTATTATCGACTTTGATGACATTTTCTTCGTGATTTTTGGGAATGTCCATTTCGATGGATTCAGTATCGATTTCTTTGGATTTTATTCACGTCTTCATATGTGAATTTTGATGATTGATTGTTTCTACAATCATTTCTATGATTGGTCACTTTAAAAATATAAAGGTTTCGATACTAGTAGTAAATATCAAAACTCTTCCATCAAAATGATTTCAACCCTATTTTCAATAACAAAGCTCTTTTCTTAAACCGTTTTTCCAACCAACTAGTATTTATAAACCTTTACCTCACTCGGATGAGAAATCTAATTAAACGACTTAGTAAAACAAGTGGTATGAAATGCTTGTGTTTACTTCGTTGGTTAATTCTTGGACTTGTTCGATTGAATCTCTTGTGACAATTTTCTAGTGGAGATCTATAATTTGTTCGTAAATATTTAAGTTAAGCTAGTGGTTATGGGACATGAAGCTAAGCTCATATATTTGCTAGCTTATTGTAATTGACACTTCTCTTTGATCATGACGATCATTTTAAGATTTAGACTAGCAATTGTGCGATGTCTCTTTGTTTGCGAGGTTAGACTTGACCCCGTTTCTGTGTGATTTCGAATCACACATGTGGGGTAGCGCCCCATGATCTTCGGCTCGTTCGTGTGTCAAAAATTAATGGCTAGCTACCATGAGATAGCGTCTCATTCGTGTGATACATATGTTGGTGAGTTTTCATGCTCCCGTTCGTGTGATAGGCCTCCCCCCTTTTTATGATTTCTGGACTTCGTGTGTTGAATTCTGGAATTTGTGCTTCACCAATTTTAGTGATTTTCATTGATATGATTTATCAATTTTTGTGCATTGGTGAATTCGTGTGTCATTGACCTGTTGTGAATACAAGTTTTGGGTATGAAACCCTTTTTGGATCTTTGTGAAGATTCTTGTGATATTGAACGATCTTTTGTTGATCATCATTTGCACGCTTATAGTAGTATGCCATTATGGATATCATATGTTTATGCCATATCTTTTACTTTATATCATGTCATCTGATATTTATAGCTAGACTGATCCGTTTATTATTTTCTTATAAATAATACTCGGGTCAGACCGAGATGTTACAGGTGCTTCTGCTTGATTTCTTCCCAGGGATTCATTACTCTGACTTTTGGCTAACTATTTAGATTAGCAGTTTTTGTTGTATACACTTGAGATATAGACTCATAGTTGTATTCTTTTGTATAGCATGTGTTGCTATTCTTCTGTATTATTGTGGATCTTTTTGACCACTACTCGGATGTACACTTTCATGCGTTAGTTATATATTCATATCTTCTTCCGCCTTTGTGATATGAATTATCTGTGACTGAGTTATGTTATGTTTAATTTTATATTTGTTTCCGAAGATTTATTTATAGACACCGTGTGATAGCTTTGAGTTTGTATCGGTATGTCAGACTTCCTCCTTAGCATGCTATACTATCTAACATATCGGTGCTCGCACGAAGATGTTACAAGGAGGGTCGCTCCTCAACAGCCTTATTCTCCGTGCTAGTTGACAACATTTCTCCGTAGTGTTCTTGGCTAGCGTGGGTATAGAGGTGGGGCGTCACAGCTTGGTATCAGAGCCAAACTTCGGAACAATGTAGAATAACTTAGCAAGGATCATCGTCCTAAGTTTATCTTAGGAGTCGTGCTTTAGGATTTAATTCGAGTCTTCATACCGATTTATCCTATTTTCTTTATGATTCCTTGTTTTATCTATCAAGATTGCTTGATATTCATTTTGTGAATAACCTTCTTCTTCTTCCTTCTTTCTTTCTTAAGGAAGAGAAATGGTTAGACCAGGTCGTCCCAGAGCTGGACCATCTAGTGCTCCACCCCAAGATGGAGTTTTTATGACTACCCAGCAACTTCTTGACCTTGTCACGAATGCTCAAGCAGCTGGTTCTAATACGGAACCTACTCACCCTAAATCTGGGTTTGCACGTTTGTGCAATGATTACACCAACCTGGGTGGGAAGCCATTTAAAGGTTCTGAAACTAACATCGAGGTCCAGGCTTGGTTGAGGACCTATGATCGAATCTTCATTCGCATGAATCTCGTCGATCTTCACCGTGTTCAGGTGGCTTCCAGTATGCTCCAAGAGAGAGCGTTGGACTGGTACGAACTTCTTATTTCTGAGATTAATGAAGCGGATCTCACCTGGGAGAAATTCCGGGAACGCTTCGAATTAAAATTCGTGCCAGAAGCAGAGAAAGTGACATTGGCTCGGCGTTTCATAGACCTTGTTCAGGGTGAAGCCTCCGTGACTGATTATGTTGCATCCTTCGAGTCACTTTCCAAATATGGGGTTGAGTACATCAACACCCCATTGAAGAAGAACCAAAGATTTGTCTATGGCTTAAACAAAAATCTCAAGAAGCCATTACTTCTAAAATTAGAAGTTCCCTTCGACCAACTTATTGATATCGCTCTTCGTCTTGAAGAGGCGGATAGGAAAAGTGATGTTGAAGTGGTGGGTTCTAAACCAAACTTCAACAACAAGAAGAGGCCAAACAAATTCAAAGATCCTTATCCCAGTAAAAAGGGTAAACAGGCGACTCCTGCTGCAAAGACTTTTTCCTCTGCTGAAGGGAAATGCTTTAACTGTGGTTCCAGAGACCATTTTGCGAACAAGTGTTCAAAGCCCCGACGTTGTCGCTATTGTAAAAGCCCGGACCATTTTATGCAGGTATGTCCCAAACTTCAAAATAGGAAGGAGGGAAAGTTAAATGTTGCTCAAGCCCCTGGGAACACATCTCGTGGTCAAGGTGTATCTCATTCTATCCTTGATGGTATTATTATATTTCGTGATCAACCTATTCGAGTTCTCTTTGATACGGGTGCATCCCACTCTTTTGTATCAAAGGAACTGGTCGACACCTTTTCTTTAAGTGTTGTTGATTTAATGACTTCTTTGAGAATTTCAAATCCAGTTGGTGGATTCGTAACTCTTAGTTTTCTTTATAAAGGTGTGGAGATTATTTTGTGTGATTTTCCTTTCCTAGCCGACTTGCATGTCATGCGTTATTTAGGCTTTGGGATGATTTTGGGAATGGATTGGCTTAACCGTTATGAAGCTCATATCCTATGTCCTGAGCGGACTATTCATCTTCGACATCCTCAATCTGTTAAGCAAATTTCTATTATTCTCAAAGATTTGGATTCCACTTTATCTGCATCTTTATATTCTTTAAATCCTCGTGATGACGATAATGATGATGAGGAAGATGTCATTGCTCTTATTCACGTTGTTCGTGAATTTTCCGACATATTTGAGCCCGTTTTAGGATTGCCACCTAAGCGAGCAATTGAGTTCAAAATTAATCTTACCCTTAGAGCTCAACCTATTACTCGTCCTCCTTATCGCATGTCTAATAAGGAAAATGAGGAGATGCGCATATAATTATCCGATTTGGAAACGAAGCAATTTATTCGCTCTAGTTCCTCGCCTTGGGGAGCTTCGGCTATTTTCGTGAAGAAATCCGATGGTACACTTAGACTTTGCGTTGACTACCGCAAGCTTAATGATCGTACTATCAAAAATAAATATCCTTTACCTCGGATTGATGATCTATTTGACCAACTTATCGGTGCTAGAGTCTTTTCACAATTGGACTTGGCTACCGGTTTTCATCAGCTTCGTATTGCAGAGGATAGCATTCCTTTGACATCGTTCCGTACTCGGTATGGATCTTATGAATGGCTTGTTATGCCATTTGGTTAACGAATGCCCCAGCTTATTTCGTTGACTTAATGAATCGAGTTTTCAAAGACTTCCTCGATCGATTTGTTCTCATCTTTATTGATGATATTCTTGTGTATTCAAACACCGAGGAGGAGCATGAAAAGCATCTTCGGATTGTATTGGAAACTCTTAGGAGTAATCAATTAAAGGCGAAAATTTCTAAATGCCACTTTTGGCAATCTCGTGTAAAGTTTCTCGGTCATATTATTTCCGAATCCGGAATTTCTGTGGATCCTTCAAAGATTGGAAGAGACCGGAGAGTGTGACAGAGATTCGTAGTTTTCTCGGATTGGCGGGTTATTACCGTCGTTTCATTAAAGACTTTTCTAAGATTGCCGTGCCTCTCACTGGCTTGACTAAGAAGGGAGTTAAATACATTTGGTCGGACAAATGTGAAGCCTCTATTCAAAAATTGAAAGAACTCCTTTCCAATGCTCCTATTCTTGTGATTCCCGATGGAAACCAAGATTTTATTGTTTATACCGATGCTAGTCGCATTGGTTTGGGTGCCGTTCTTATGCAAAAAGAACGTGTTATTGCTTATGCTTCTAGGCAATTGAAGCCGACCGAGACTAGATATGCCACACATGATTTAGAACTTGCGGCTATTGTTTTCGCCCTTCAAATTTGGCGTCATTATCTATTGGGAGAGAAATTTATTCTTTACACGGATCATAAGTCTTTGAAATATTTATTTTCTCAAAAGGAACTTAATTTGCGTCAACAGCGTTGGCTCGAGTTCCTTGCACCTTATGATCTTTATATTCTTTATACCCCCAGTAAGGGTAATCGTGTCGTCGATGCTCTTAGCCGTAAACAAGCAGCAGTTGTTTCTATGATGATATCCGAATGGAACGATCTCAAGATTTTATCCACTTGTGAGATTCGAGAGCGCGTATCCGATTTATGCTCATCACTTGTTTTATGTAGCCTTGAGGCTCATCCTTCTTTTAGACCGCATTCTTGAAGCTCAAAGGCTAGATCCTAAATTGGCTCTTCTTGGCCAAAATATTAAGGATAAAATTGATATTGATGGTTTAAAAGACTTAGATTTCAATTCTCGTGGCGGCATTCGAAAATTTGGTAGACTTATCGTGCCAAATATTAGTGATCTTCGTAAAGATATTTTAGAAGATTCACATCGTTCTAAATTTACCATTCATCCCGGTAGTAGTAAAATGTATGCGGATATGAAGCGACTTTATTATTGGGAGGGGATGAAATCTGATATTGCTAACTTTGTTAAGTGTTGCATGACTTGCCAACTCATTAAGGCCGAACATCAAAGGCCTGGTGGGTTATTGCAACCTTTAGAAATTCCAATTTGGAAGTGGGATCAAATTTCCATGGATTTTATTGACGGCCTTCCCCGTTCTCGTTCCGGTCATGATAGATTATGGGTTATAGTTGATAGACTTACTAAATCCGCCCATTTTATTCCCGTTCGGTCTAACCGAACCGTCCCTCTTTTGGCCAAGCTCTTTGTTAAAGAAATTATTAAATTGCATGGAGTTCTTACTTCTATTGTTAGCGATCGAGATCCATTGTTTACTACTGGATTTTGGAAGAGTCTTCAAAAAGCTTTAGGAACGAAGCTTAATTTAAGCACCGCTTATCACCCCCAGTCCGATGGACAAACCGAGCGTGTGAATCAAACTCTTGAAGATCTTCTTCGTGCTTATGTGCTTGATTTCGGTGGAAGCTGGGAAGATCATATTCCTCTTGTTGAATTTTCCTATAATAATAGCTTCCAATCTAGTATTGGTATGGCACCTTTCGAGGCACTCTATGGAAGGCCATGCCGATCTCCTTCTTGTTGGCTTGAGGCCGGTGAGAAGCTGGTTTTAGGTCCAGACTTTATTCGTGATTCCACAGAAAAGATTGAACCTATTCGACATAGGATGAAAGAAGCCCAGAGTAGACCAAAATCCTATGCCGATAATCGAAGAAGGAGATTAGAATTTTCTGTTGGAGATCTTGTTTTTATTCGTGTTTCACCTATGAAAGGTGTTGTACGTTTCAGTCGATCGGGAAAGTTAGCACCTCGATATATTGGGTCGTTTCCTATCACTGAACGTATTGGTTTCATGGCTTATCGCCTTATATTACCGACTCAGTTTTCTGCTATGCATGACGTGTTTCATGTTTCTCAATTATGGAAGTGCCTTCGAGATTCCGATTCTATTCTTGAGCCCGGTGTCGTGGAAGAGATTGAAGTTTCTCCTAATTTAACTTATGAGCAACATCCTATTCGTGTTATTGCTTCGGAAGTCAAACGACTTCGAAATGAAGATGTTCCGCTTGTTAAAGTTCAATGGTCTTCAAATCCTAAGGATTGTTCTTGGAAATCTAGAGAGTTCATCGAGCGAACGCATCCTGACTTACTTTCTCATGCTCTTTAAGGTGAACTTCTTACTTCAAAATTCTTTTGGGTTAATATGCTTTTATGGTTGTTACTCTATATCTTCTTCTTAAACATTGCGAGGACGCAATTTCTTTAAGGAGGGGAGTCTGTAACAACCCGCATATTTATCGATTTTATATTTAAAATATTTTATTTAAATATTTTATCGATATTCGGAATTTAGTCCGAAAAGCCACTTTTTGCAAACAGTCGAATTAGGACTCGAGACCACTTCCATTGAGTTCAAAACGCCGTTTGCGATCTTTTTAAGTGTAAACTTTGATATGTTTGGAGTTAGTGGAATTTTGCTACTTTTTCACTTAGGGCTTTGGTTTGGGCTGAGCCCATCAACCCCACTTATGTATTCAGTCCCAACTCCACTCCAACTTTTCATTACTTCATTTCTAGTTCCTAGTACTCAAGCTTTAGCAACAATGGTGAGTGGAATGGGAAATTAAAATTCCAAACCCTAGTTTTCTTTTGCAAATCAAACTCTAGCTCCAAACTAATAGAAGAACCCATTGGTAAGCCTTCTCTTCTTCTTCTCCAACTGATTCTCTTATCAATTTCAGAAATTCCTAAACCTAACTTTGGGAATGTTCTTCTTTTAAAGCTTAGAATCAAGCTTCTTGAGTTGGATTTGAAGAGTAGTTGATTCTCCATTGCTTTCAAGCTTCTTCTTCAATTGTTTGGGTTTAAAGGTGAGATTTCTATCTCACATCTTAGTCTATAATTATCTTCGATTGTTAGGTATGAATTCCTAACACTTATTCTTGTGCAATTGATTTTGGTTTGGATTGATTTGGTGTATATTCCAATTTTTGATGTTTTGAAATCAAAATCTATGAAAATCCTTTTATGGATATTTGGACATTGTTATTTGAGGCGTATCGAAGGGCCGTTAGGGCTGGGTTGTCGCTTGGCGTAAATCCTTAGTCGTTGTCGCTCGATCGATCGCTTCCGGTATTCGTTTGGCCATTTTTGGCCTAGGTTCAGGGAATGCTCTGAACCCTTGATTCAGACGTCTGAAACGTAGTATTCGGACGTCTGGATATTATACTGGGAATTTTTATTCCCCAGTATTCATACGTATGAATTCTTAATTTCAGACATCTGAATTGGTTTATTTGGAACCAGAAAGGAAATAGGCTAAAAAGTGTCTATTTGAGACGTCTGAAATCAAAGATTCAGACGTCTGAATTCTGTTTTGGAAAATAGTTTATTTTCCAGATTCAGACGTCTGAATCCTTAATTTCAAACGTCTGAATCTACACTCTTTTGCCTATTAACCTATTTTCTTGAGAATTCCATCTTTAATCGATTCGTGTGATTCCCTTTTGTTATTATCACTTATTATCGACTTTGATGACATTTTCTTCGTGATTTTTGGGAATATCCATTTCGATGGATTCAGTATCGATTTCTTTGGATTTTATTCACGTCTTCGTATGTGAATTTTGATGATTGATTGTTTCTACAATCATTTCTATGATTTGTCACTTTAAAAATTTAAAGGTTTCAATACTAGTAGTAAATATCAAAACTCTTTCATCAAAACGATTTCAACCCTATTTTCAATAACAAAGCTCTTTTCTTAAACCGTTTTTCCAACCTACTAGTATATACAAACCTTTACCTCACTCGGATGAGAAATCTAATTAAACGACTTAGTAAAACAAGTGGTATGAAACGCTTGCGTTTACTTCGTCGGTTAATTCTTGGACTTGTTCGATTGAATCTCTTGTGACAATTTTCTAGTGGAGATCTACAATTTGTTCGTAAATATTTAAGTTAAGCTAGTGCTTATGGGACATGAAGCTAAGCTCATATATTTACTAGCTTACTGTAATTGACACTTCTCTTTGATCATGACGATCATTTTAAGATTTAGACTAGCAATTGTGCGATGTCTCTTTGTTTGCGAGGTTAGATTTGACCCCGTTTCAGTGTGATTTCGACTCACACATGTGGGGTAGCACCCCATGGTCTTCGGGCCGTTCGTGTGTCAAAAATTAATGGCTAGCTACCATGAGATAGCGTCTCGTTCGTATGATACATATGTTGGTGAGTTTTCATGCTCCCGTTCGTGTGATAGGCCTCCCCCCTTTTTATGATTTTTGGACTTCGTGTGTTGAATTCTGGAATTTATGCTTCACCAATTTTAGTGATTTTCATTGATATGATTTATCAATTTTTGTGCATTGGTGAATTCGTGTGTCATTGACCTATTGTGAATACAAGTTTTGGGTATGAAACCCTTTTTGGATCTTTGTTAAGATTCTTGTGATATTGAACGATCTTTTGTTGATCATCATTTGCACGCTTATAGTAGTATGCCATTATGGATATCATATGTTTATGCCATATATTTTACTTTATATCATGTCATCTGATATTTAAAGCTAGAGTGATCCGTTTATTATTTTCTTATAAATAATACTCGGGTCAGACCGAGATGTTACAGGTGCTTCTGCTTGATTTCTTCCTAGGGATTCATTACTCTGACTTTTGGCTAACTATTTAGATTAGCAGTTTTTGTTGTATTAGATATAGACTCATAGTTGTATTCTTTTGTATAGCACGTGTTGCTATTATTCTGTATTATTGTGGATCTTTTTGACCACTACTCGGATGTACACTTTCATGTGTTAGTTATATATTCATATCTTCTTCCGCCTTTGTGATATGAATTATCTATGACTGAGTTATGTTATGTTTAATTCTATATTTGTTTCCGAAGATTTACTTATAGCCACCGTGTGATAGCTTTGAGTTTGTATCGGTATGTCGGACTTCCTCCTTAGCATGCTATACTATCTGACATATCGGTGCTCGCACGAAGATGTTACACGGAGGGTCGCTCCTCAACAGCCTTATTCTCCGCGCTAGTTGACAGCATTTCTCCGTAGTGTTCTTGGCTAGTGTGGGTATAGAGGTGGGGCGTCACAGCGTCTATCTATCTAGCCTCGAAAGGTGAGCAATCACTCATGATTAATATTCTTGTATTTATTAAATTTGATTTCAATTGAAACGACAATTGAAATATGCTGTTGCTAGTTATTTACACTGTTAAATATATGTTATTACCTGTATCAGTTCACCTGTGACATCTGACACGATTATCTGTTGTGTATGCAAAATAATCTAGTTTGGTTGACAATTTGATTGATTGTGTGATGTTGACATTGAACGTTAAACTGTTAACGTTGTAAGTGATAAATAACTTGAAATTGAAATTATCGTTGGATAGTTAGGTTTGATATATGGGTTAAGTTTGATTTGGTGACATTTGCATACATAACCCCTTAAATGTTTAAATGAATCGACACGTAGAAATATAGTAAATCGCACTTTGAACTATTTAAATGTATGTTGTGTAAATCAATGTAGTTGAAATTGAATAATAAATGACAAGTAAAGAACCGTATAAATAATATTGAATAATCTTTAATCTACATGAAACGATAGTGTAGATTCTAGAAATAATTATATTAATTTGCACAAATAACAATGTGAATTAATACGATTATTTCGGGATTATTTGAATTGATTATTGGATTGTTATTGCTTGTTTATTTACTTTGACACCATCCCAGTTATCAAACTGCAAGTTCCCTTTGTTATGTTTTGATTTTTGAATTGAATTGGAGCCGGGTTGAAATGATAAATACCCAAATGAACTTGACTTAGGATAGAGAATTAAATAAAAATCTGATTGCTCAATAATTTGATTTTAAAAAAATAATGATTTTAGTCGAAAAAAAGAATAAGTTTTGAAATGAAGTTGGAATTTGAATCTTTATGAAAGGAAAATGTAAATATTGAAATCTGAAACAAATACTAACGTAGTAATCGATGAAAGAACGTTATTTTATTTAATAACTAAATTTGGAATTATTAGTAAATAATTTGGAATTAGTAATAACCGAGTTTTGAAATTATTAAGTTTGCAATCATTAAATAATTAAATTTGAAATTATAATTAAGTTTGAAATTATAATTAAGTTTGAAATTATTAAGTTGAATTTATAATTAAGTTGAAATGAGTTTATGATTAAGTTTGAATTAATAATTAAGTTTGAATTGATAATCAAGTTTGTAACTATTAAGTTTTGAATTTATTAATAATTAAGATTGAAATTATTAAATAATTGAATAAGATTGAATTATTTGACAATTGAATTAAAATTGAATTCTTTGATAAGAGAAAATCGAACTTTTGATTAAGTGAATTTGATCTTCGTTAATAAATGAAATGGGGTTTCTTGATTTATTAAGTTTGGAAAAATATTTAAGTAAGTTAATAAGTGAAATCGAAACTTCTCGATTATGTGAAATTTAGTTCTTTATTAATTGAGTTTGAAATTTGTAACGAAGTCAATAAAAAGGTGGAAATTGAATTTCTTTAACAAGAAATAAAAATGTGATTTATTTAAATGAATAGGATTTATTGAAATTAACGAAAGACTTGTAATTTAAAGAAGTTGATTTGATGAATTTAGTTTAATTCAATTTGAAGTTTTGATATAATGAAGTTGAACGTACGTAATTGATTTAAATGAATTGGAATTTAAATAGAAGTTGTTTTGAATGAAAAATTTACTTAATGAATATGGAATGAAATCGATAAATGAATTTAAATTGATTTGAACGAAAATTAAACCAGTTTAAATGATTTCGGAATGAAATTTATATATGAACTTGAATCAATATTTGAATTGTTTAAATAAAAGTTAAAATTGAATTGTAAGACTTTGAAATGGTAATTTGAAAGTTTTGAAGCATAGATTTTGGAAATTAATATTGGAAGACAAATAAAATGTTGATTTATGAACTCTAATTGAAATTGAAATTGATTTGGCTTTGAAATTTATTAAACGACCAATCGGTGTAATAATTACGAAAGTTATTAAAAAAACCAAAATCCGTTATGGATATACTCTCTATCTAAACCGAAAACCACTTTAATAACTATACGCGGAGTGTGATCCAGAATGAAGTGGTTGGGATGATGTACGTGATGACTGAAGAAAGCGAACGATAATGGATAGCCTTGACACTTGTGTCAAATTGGAAATGACTAAAACAGGAGCCGTGCCGGGCCAAATGGGGTTAGCCACCTCGAGCGAACACACTTCTTCATAACTTCTACTCATTACTTGTGATTGATTGGTGCACCCTCTGAATTTCAGGAGTGTTGTTTCGCGGTGTTGCGATCGTTGCGGCGATGCATTCTCACCGGTCCGGATCAGGCAGACGGTAGTTTCACTACGTTGGGTATTGCCTCATGTGCCTTGTCATACTTGCATCCCTATATGCGCGACCACTACTAATTTGTTTTGTGTTATACCTATGGAATACTCCCTGATAGCCCACTAGTTTACAGTGGATTTTATAGTGCTGTATAGACTATGACATCTATATAAAATGTGTTAAGGGGGATAATGGTAACGCCTTAACACTATTTGATACTTTATATCACTGATAGACATTATCTATTTATCATACACTACTACATGGTAGATAGTTTAACGGATCCTTAGAGGATGGTGATTCCAACATCCTTTGAGTTACTTGTATTTCGATTGCTTTTTCACTTGAGTTAGATTTATTGATATGAGAATATTAATCCTGACTCGAGTGTTTTGTTTTTTGCTTTACGCTCGGGTCAGACTGAGTGTACCAGTATTCGAGGCTCACCTTTGGAGTTGGAGCTTTGCTTGAAGATCCAACCATCTATTCTGCTTTCAGTATTCGATGATTCCAGTGATGTATTCTGATTTGTACTTGATGTATCGTATTTCTCTTTTGTTGTAAACTCTGATGTATCTTATATATTTATATAGTAGCTTCATGAACTACTATCTCTTTTACTTCCGCTGCATAGTATTACTCTGTGTCTGTGATTCTGTGATTATTTATTTACAGTATATCTGAGTTTTGCCAAATTTTAAATTAACAATTCGGTATTTTGAATTATTCAACTCCGACATGTGCGGATGCGAATAGTCCAAAATAGCAGGTCGTTACAATTTTAATAGTATTATGTGAATTTTAAAGTATTTCTAAAATTTTAAAATAAAAGAGTAAACCGCTATTCGAGAAGAGTTTATAAACTTGTAAAGTTAAGATGATTTTTAAATAAGGGGGGAAAATATGAGCTTTGAATGTCGGAATTAAAATTTAAATTGAAAAAGTTAAATAAATTTAATTTGGAAAAAAAATTATATTTTGGAAAATTAATGGATGATTGGAAGAAATAACTAGTAAATTTTGAACGTGATTGGAATGCGAAATAGAATTCGACTTGGATTGATAATGAAATAAAATAAGTGGAGATGCTGTAAAAATAAAATGGAATTGGATTATAATTAAATGATTTGAGTTATAAATAAGATCCAATCTGAGTATAAATGAGTTAAGTATGTGCTTGGATATTATTTTGATAAATTGATAAGGTGAATTAAAATTAAAATGGAAGGAATTAAATATAAATTGAGTTAGAATCAATTTGAAATGGTTATGTGAAGTAATTATTTATTCACATGGATATCATCAAAATTACATAGAATGGATTGTCGTTTGACGTAAACGAAGGTAATTAAAATTCTATAAGTTGATAAAGATTAAATAAATTGGTTTTAAGATCAATTGAAGTGAATATGAGTTGTTTTGCTTAAAAATGAATTGAATGTAAGCAACTGAGTTGTAAACCAATTAAGTCGAATGAAGTTATATACGAATTGGTTGTAAACAATTAAAATTAATGTCAGAACTCTATAAGTTGTTTATAAATATTGTTTAACCTACATTACTTATAGAAACTCGTATATTTACTAGTTAAATATGAAAAATGTTGTCAAGTTACATGATTTTGGCACTTACATATTTAAATTGAGTAAGTACACGTACCGAGAAGCCGTTTGGCTGGATTTGGAAGCGCTAATTGCTAAAATAATAAGCCGCTTCCTTAATAATGCTAAATAAGGTACGCTTACGCAATAAAAATAGGAAATATGAACTGTTTTTGTTTTTCCGACCGTGTGGGTCGATGTATATATATTTATATCTCTTGTTAAATTGCAAAAGCTCCTCCGTACAAAGGAGATTCTACCAAAAAATTCGAAAATTTTAGGAGTTAGAAATTTTTTTTGCTAGCAATAAAATGATTTCAAATTGGAATTGAAATAAGGAATTTTGAAAATGGAGAGTGTAACTAATTGTTTAGTTGGAACTAAAGGATTAGAAAAGTGAATATGGGATGATTGTGAATAAGTGAATAGAAATCAAAATAGAAATGAAATTTTTTGTAAAGAAATGTGTAAAGAAATTTTTTAATGTTGTAATTGAACATTATTGCTTAATAGGATATACATGTATTATAAAGGAAAAGGAAAGTTGGTTTTGATTCCAGAAGATAAATTTGAATTGCTCGACAAAAAGGTATATGTTTAAATTTTCGTATGATTGGGTTTTTTGTCAAGCCACTTGGCTTTTCGTTTTCTTTTGGAATTTGGGAGCCCGTAGAGGCATTTTGTAGTTGTACCGAGCTAGCCGCGCAAAGGAGACGCTGGCGAAATTTTTCGGAAATTTGGAGAGTTAGAAAATTTTTGAGAAAATTTTGATACTTCAAATTTGGTTTTAAATTGAAATTTGAATGATTGAGTAAAAAGGTATTGTTTGAAAAATGTGGGAGTGTTTGGAAAGTTAGTAAGAATGATAATGGGTCTTTTATAAAAAGATAGTTGGTAGGATGTTGAACTGTTGGTTTTGGGGGAAAAGTAAACGGGTATTGGACCATTCTTCCTAACTAGTAATTTCGAGGACGAAATTCTTTTAAGGTGGAGGAATGTGACGACCCGAAATTTTTGAATGTTTAAAATTGGAATATTTAATTGATTTTAAATATTTAAAAGTTAGTTTGTAACTTAAATTTCAAATATCACCATTATTTGGAAATTTAATTATTGGATTTAATTACTGGAAAATGGGTAAAATGTTGAATCTGGAGTTTTAAGCCTACTAAAAATAATTTAAGGGTTTGTAAAATTTATATCGATAGTACTAAAGATAGTAAAGGTGTTGAAATTGAATTTGAAAGTGTTTTGTTGAGTTTTGAAATATATCGTTTAAATTGACGTTTAAAAATAGCCTTCCGAGTCACAGTCTCGGAATCCGACGAAACCAATTCCATTGGATCCGTAATATTGTATTATTATCGAATTTTAATTTTCGTAATGTTTGGAGTTGTTGTGTGGGCATAAGATATATAAACGTGCTGAATTTATATCGAAAATTTAATATAATAACTAGGTCCAAAAGCTATCTTCCCCAAACGATCGAATTAGGACTCGAAACCTTTTCCATTGCGTTCAAAATAAGGGTACAACATTATGAACGCCTAGTGGAACGCCTCAATAGGAGGTCGAGATTTTTGGCTCGATTGCAAGGCGCTTGGATAAAATTTTAATTTTAATTGTATATTGTGTCCAGTCAAAAACAAATCATATCAACATTTGTTTCGAAATCACCGTAGCCTCTTCTGCATGCCACCTGATGTTCAATATCACATCTTGTCCCTTCCCCTTCTGTATATCATGTGGTTTCTTCTTTCCCTCAGTTAAAAAATGGAAACAAAACTAAAAGTTAATTCTCAGAGAACATGATGACCACTATTAAAATAAATAAATAAATAAAAATGGAGAGATTTTTCTTCCTCAAAATCGCATCTTCCCCCAATATTTCCTTTATTTTAGACGAGGTTGTTCAAAGGCAGGCTCACGAGTTCCCTTTCATTTAACCTAAATCAAGCCCCCTCTCTCCTACCATCTGTTCGATAATGGCGGCAGCAGATTTTCAAACTTGACTCGATTTCAAGATTTTTGACTCGTGAGGGAATCACGAATGAAAGCATGAAGGCGGGAAGGAGTTGCGCCTCTTGCGTGGCGTGCACGTGAGCGAGGCGAGGTCAAGGGTGCCGGATAAGTCGCATCACCGCGTCAGCGGGGTGGGGTTACTCATGAGTGCTCGCGTCATCACGATGTCATCGGAAGGTTCACAGCAAAGGCACAAAGATCGACGAGGCTAGGGTATCGACTTATGTCCGATGGATCAGCATCTGCAGTTTGCGATTTCTTTAGGGTATGGATTCTTTTTCCTTCGTTTATCTATTCGAAATTGAAAGAAAAAAAGAAAAAAATAAGAGTAAGTAGAAATTTATTTTTGCTATTACTGAAATAGATTGAAGGTAATATAATGTATATACATATATAGGGATTTATATAAAAATTAGATTTTCAGATCTATATAGATTATTTTTACAAATATATATGTAGTTTCAAAAGAAAGATAAAAATATATATACATATTTAATTTACTGGATTAGGTGAGTAATTTATTCAATTAACTTATTTAATTATTTTAGTTGCTAAAAATATTTTATTAAAAGGAAATTAGTTTAAAAATTAATTATTAGTTTAAAATAAAACCATTCGTTAATTAAACTTATCAAATGGAAACTTAATTTTTCGATTTATACGAATATTAATAAAAATCATCTAATGTTTATACAAGGTCCAACTTGTGAAGGAAATAAGTCGAGATGGAAATGGGTTGTAAATAAAATCAAAGGTGAGTTAATCTCACTCATTTGGGTTATTTAAATTTAAATGGTTAAATTTAAATAATTTGTTGAATGATTGAATTGATTTGATGTGGTATATTACATAGTAATATATAGTATATATTGGAGTGATTGATTTCCAGCATTATATAGAGGATGAGACCCTATGCGCCGCATAATAGCAGATGATATTATATATATCCCATATACCACGATATTCCACCTCGAAGTGGAATTGGTATTGTGCTAACATCTGTGGATGCAGGAAAACAGGTTGGAGGGGTCCAACTTGATTCCTCAAAATTATTTAGATTGTTTAATATTTTGTGATATGAATATTTTATATTCTATGATGAATTATAGTGATAATTGGAATATTGAATTTAAAAATGAATTTGGTTTTAAATTCCTTTAAACTTCTTTTATAAAATGATTAATTAATTCATTTAATGAAGTAAATAAAAGGTAGTTAATTACTGGTTGAGATAAATCAAGAGTGGTTGATAGTTATGGTTTAACTAATGATTAATTACTTAATGTAATTAATTTACATTAGGATAAATTAAAATGTAATTAAAAATCATTAATTTATATAATTAATGATGTAATTAAAGGTTGATTAATTAAGATTAATTGATCAATAATAAGTGATTTATGAGAAACTAATTAATATAAGTAATTAAGGATTAATGTAATTAATTATAGTTGATTAATTTGTGAAGTAGTTAAAGATTAATTACTGTTTTTGGTTAATAATAATTAATCTGTGTAATTAAATATAGATAATTACTTGAATTAATAATTGAAGGATAATTAATCCAGGGTGATTAATTAAGATTGGTAATTAAGGGATGATTAATTAATGGATTTGAAATTAATTAATGTCAAGTGAAGGAATCTAATAGTGATTGCGATTAGTAATTCAATTAAAAGTGATTAAATTTATTTTGGAAGCGATCAAGTTTGTTTATGAATGATTGAATGGTATTGGATGCCTTGAATGGGTTGATATCTCTGATATGAATTGTTTTGTAGTATCATATGTTTGGGCGGACATGATATTATGGTTATCTATCAATGATGAATTGTTGTGTTAAGGGACATCCTGTATTTTAAGTTTGAAGTGTATTTCATTTTGGGAACTTGGGTTAGGATAACATGAGATTCGAAGAGACTGGGGTCGGGTATTAGAAAATACCCGAAACCACTTCGAATTTTTATAGATTGATACGTGAAATCAATAGGCTGGAATGAAATGATTTAAGTGAATTGGACTATTTAATCTAAATTTTGGTACATATAAAATTGATGTGTGAAATAAGTGATGTCTATAACAAATTGTGAATTTGTAAATTGATACGATTTACCCCGGGTTTTATATAAGCTATATGCTTTGTATTCCATGTTAGATGGGTCTACTCACGCTGGTTTCCAGCCTGACCCGGGTGTTACTTTGATGTAATGCTCAGGTCAGACCGAGTATTACAGGTTTTTAGGTAAGGACATTCTGGAGCTCAGGAAACGGGCTAGATGGTAAGAACGTATGGAGTGTTGCCGCTGTATTATATTGTTGTATATCTAAGACATGGTGATTTTGTATATCCAGTGTCTGTATATATGTGTAACTCTGATGTATTATAAAGGTATTTTGACAGATACAGAATTCCTTTATAAACTATTATTATTTATTATTATATTTTATCCGCTGCGAATATGAGATGTTGGTGTTTCTGTTCTTCTTATTCTTCTATCTCTTTCTTCTTTTTTCCTAACTATCAGGAATTTTCGGATCGAAAATTTCGGGTCGTTACACAAAGGCTGTAGGGGCACTGAAGCAGAAGGAGGACCCCAAGATGGATCGATAGGTAGGTCCCTGTGATCAGCAGGCTTCTCAGGACCCTTTGATGGAGGGGATCTCAATCTTGATCGATGTTTGTCTTAGGGAGGAGTATCCCTATCACCTCTATCTTGATGACCCCGATCACGACTGGGGTGATAACTGGAATCATGATACTCTCGATTACCATAGTAAGAGCCAGAGCATGAACTAGAGGATTGGCAGTATATATCTTAGAGGGAATCAAACATGTTCCTCTTCATTACCATCGTTTCTTTAAAGGAAAACAAAAGTCGGTCAACTTTACGCGGTAAAGATCATAAGTCAAGCATAATGCAATGTTGAGGGGTGCAAGTGTATGCAAACGTCCTTATGTAACCCCCGACAAACTAGGTACACGAGCCTTGCTCATTGGTGTAACTTCTCCTCCAAAAGTAGGAATCTGAGTGTAAATTCTGGTTGGAGACTCTGACCCATCGATAGGAATCTAAGTGCTAATTCTGGTGGTATACTCTAACCCATCGATATTTATATTAATAAAATGAAAAGCCTCAAGATCACGTGGAATCAGTGGACCAGACAAAAAGTCAAGTGGTAAACTTGAACACTCTGACGATTGGGAAGAAGGTTCATCTTGAACAATCTTAGGAGCCATCGACGACTTGGATTGATCATAGAGATTACTTTTTGCAAATTTATGTACAAATGTTTTCTTCTTTATCCGACCAGAAACCGGGGAATGTGAGGTATGCGAGGATCCGACATCAACCCCAAGACTGGATTCGTCACCGTTGTGGTTGGGCACATCACCTCTATGTCCTCCAGCATCAATACCAGTGAATTCATGAGCACTCGTCATTGGGGGGCACCATGGGATCAGCTCGATTGTTCCTTTGACTGACTGCAGCCCGTGTTCTTATCCCTGCTATTTGGGTGACTTTGGTTAGCCCAACGCAGAGGCCCTCTTCTATCAAACAAAAAGTAACGAGACATTCATCCATAAGAAGATATTCGATGTTCCTGTCCACTGGAGGTACATTTTCATAATTGTGACCGCCTCCTCATAAATATTGCCCTTAGGTCGGGTGACAATACCTATAAAGGAGTAACGTAGTCAGGAATACGACCCGAGTATCATTTTTCTATGCTAATATAAGAATAATGGATAACACTTACGTCTTTCTAGCCATTGTCGAGCAAAATTAGGAGGACAACGAACAAAGAACCACTTGCTTTTAAAGACGCTTAATTTGTTCCATGCGTCAGTTAGAATCTGGCACCTTTTCGCCGACTCAAAAAATGTAAACGAAAGACTCCCTGTCCATCGCTTGAAAGTGAATATGAATCGATTGTCATCAATGGTTGGAGGATGGTGTAGGAACTCCATAAATAGCATACAAGTACAGTGACGAGAGCGAAGCCATTGGGGTGGAGCTGCGTTGGAGCTATCCTTAAATAATGAAGAATTTCCCAAATGTATGAATTAAATTGTAGGATGCACCCGACCCACCACATGAACTTATTGCATGCCATATACCACTTTGGGGTTTTATGAGCCCTATCATCCCATATCGTCGAAAGGAATTTCATGCCTTACGTAGATTCAGCGACGAACGTCCTCCTTAATTTTAGAAGCTAACGAATCAGCAGGATTTTCCAGAATAACTGCGTCCTCTAGAGTGTCAGGAGCAGGATCGATAATCTCCGGTGGAAGGATGGAAATAACATCGGAAAGGTCAAATTAAGGGCCCGGCCTTTTCGGTTTTTCCGATTGATGATTAGAGGATGGACTATCAGATTCAGTTGCAGAACTTGGCATAGCTGCAAGATGCTCAGAATGTCTAGAACCCATAGCTATTAAACTTAGTAAAAACATGGTTAGATCAAGTAACCTATACCCCATAGTGTATAGTGAGTGCTAGTATCGTGCGGTAAAGTGATATACAATACATTAATAAGTTGTGCGAAACTGAAGATGAAAAAGATAATGAGACTTCAAGGTTCAACCGAGGAGACCATCATTCCTGACCGTCTCGCTATTTCTCCGTATCATCGGGAAACAACGGAGTTTGAGTTTTGCAATCGATCATCGGCAAGAAAAAGTTTAATTTTTATCTAAGTCACTAATGAGCTTCAAGAGAATAATTAATGGCATTGGTTCGTGTCATAGTTGTAACGTCCCGCCTTTTCGCACGATTTAAACAGACACACATGCCGATTAAATCCATACGGAAGGGCGGATTGTTATGGGGTAAATAAGAAAAACAAGAAAAAAATAAAAGAAAACAGAATCTCGCAGCGGAAGGATAAAATATAATAATAAAATATACAGTTTATAAATCTGTTTACAAAACATTCATATAATACATATCAGAGTTACACATACCAACAACAATGCAGCGGAACAGTGTGTAGTGCACTAGTATAAATAATAATAATATACATCTTCATCTTCGTCTTCGTCCTCCAGAGCTAAATCTTCAAATCCTGAAACGCCCGGACTGACCCGAGCGAATTGAAAAGACAAAACACTCGAGTCAGAACTAAAAGATCTTATGTAAGTTAAATTAACAGAAATAAATATGAGTGGAGTAACTCAAGAGATGCTCGGGATTTACATTTCCTAAGGATCCGTTAAACTATTTACTATATAGTATATTGCGCTATTATAATAGTATCTATTTGTAAAATAAACTTACTATTTAATAGCGTTAAGGGGTTACCCATATAGCCCTTAACACAAATAATGCCAATGGTATATACAGTACCGTAATACCTCCTGATCGGGAGGCTACCAGAGGATACTCCATAGGTACGACATAAATAGAAACTCGTAGTAAAGGCGCGGTAGGGTAGGTGACACGGCACAACTAGGCAATGCCAGGGTAGATACACCAATTACGCTTCCGGTCCGATGGAAACGCGCAGCGCGCAGCTGCCGCCCACCTCGAACAAACTCCCCACATCAAAGAAAGCAAAAATGAAGGTGGCCACAGAATCAACCCAAAATCAGAGTATAGTATCGAAGGGAAGTGTCCGATCAGAGGTGCTACCTCATTAACCCATCAATCGCTCCTGTTTTAGCCACCTTATGCCAACTCACGGGAGTTGGGTCCACGTATTTACATTACAAGAAACGTCCCCACCAACCTACTTCATTCTGGAATCTCCACCGCGTACACAGTTAGTCAAAGTGGTTTTCAGTATCGACAGAGAGTATGTCCATATCCGATCCCGATCTCTTTGCCAACCAACCGTTATTATAACACCGCGGTTATTTAAAAAAATTATACTTTTAAAACCATAATAAAATATCCATTTAAAACCCATATAAACCCGATATCATTTATTCTTAAAACCCCAAATCAATACGATATCATTTATTTTCCAATGGATATTCTTTCCAAAATCATAGGGTTTCCAAAGTAAAATATTTAGAAATCAAAACTCTTGAATATAATATTTCCAAATTATACTACCTTGAAAACATAGCTTTGAAACAAAATTTCCATCTCTTAAATGGTTAAATATTAAATTACTTTTATAAACAAAATAGCTTCTTTAGATTTCACAAATCAATTTCAAATATCGATTTAAACTTCCAAATACCATTTCAATTCTTATGTTTCAAGGCTTTAAATATTTCACCATTTCAAATAGACTCATTTGACAGTTCCATATATATATATAAAATTCAGTTACTTATTATTTAGACTTGAAATGTTTGCTTAATGAATTCAATATAATTTAAGAAAACCTTTAACTTCGTATAACTGGATCATCTTTCAATTTATTATATATTCATTTAATCAACTTGATATTCATTAAAATCACTTTACACAAAAATCAAGTTATAAAAATCATATCCTTTAAAAATTCTAATTTTTATTAAATTTCAATTTAACTTAATATTCATCCTCTAAATCTATTCTCATTTAAGTCATAAAACTCCAGAAATTAAATTTTAAATAAATGTTTAATCTTATTTGATCTTAAAATCAAACTTATTTAAACTTCAAATCAAATTTATACAAAGCTTAAGAACCGAAAATTACTATATATATATATATATATATAATAGCCTTTATGAATAACCTAATCAATATCTCATAAACCATATATATATATATATATATATATATATATATATAACTTTACAAACCCATAGAAAAACATTTCAAAAATAATTTTATATATTTACCGCGGTGCCTGTATATAATTTTCTATCCTATGGTCAAGTGATACGGATGTTTATCATTTCAATCCGCAATTTAAAATGAAAAAAAATGCGGTTATATATCATTTCAAACCGCAATCCCGAATGAATGAAATGCATAGCAACTTGCAATAAATAAAATTAATCATCCATTCATCCATCAAATCATACATCCATTTATCACAGTCATCATCCAATTTCAAACAATCATCAATACATAATAGGTGATAAATGATGGTATCAATTATCAGTTTATACTCAAAATAAATTTAATAACTGTTAATTGGCAGTTTATATGCAAAAATAAACGTAAATTTAACTGGCAGTTAATGTGAAAATTTAACACAACTATGACTGGCAGTTAATATGCAATTAAATAAATTCTAACTGTCAAATTTATGCAATAAATAAAATTAATTAACAGTTATATTAAATGAATGCGATTTATCAGAGATAATGAATAAAACATGCCAAACAGTCATAAATAAATTTCTACTCATATCTAAAATTAATTTAACAAACACAAGAAATTTTAGAAATTGTGAGTGGGTTAAAACACTCACCTTTTGAATTTAAATCGAATTAAAATCCGATTTAAACCCAAAAATTCGACGGTCTCCAAATCTGTCCAAACCAGCGTCATAAAATCTGAAATTTAATTACGATCCTAACAAAAAAATCGCGCATGAAACGGAGTTCGTATGTGGAAGTTAAATGTATTAACGCGTTTGAAAAATCAAAATTAAATTAAATTCAAACAAAATAAACCTACCTATTACCACCTGCCACGTCAGCGTTTCCTGCGCACCCCTAGTGACTAATCTCACCACACCCATGTTCCAATTTCGCAAATAGATGAAGAAATCAAAAAGCCCCAATTCAACCTTTTGGGTTTCGAATTTTACATGTTTGACCGTGATTTCTGGTTGACTCAAGCGACTATTGCAAAAACAGAGACTACGCTTAGATCCGTAGATGAAAACTACAACATAATTTTTGAAATTTTCTGAGAACTTTGAATTTTATTTGATTTTTGAATAGAACTGGATCTGAAATTTGCATCCATTTAGGAAGAGAAAAAATTGAAGAAAATGAACGCACAAATAAAAGAGAATAGATGGAGGCTAGGGTTTATAATTGGGTTTATATAGATAGGTTAGAATTAGAGTAGATGGATCTGATAAACAAACGCGCTGAACGATAATTTAAATTAACGTAATAATTACAAATCACCATACTATGAAGACATTTACATTATTTCCCATTTATTACTTTATTTAACACAACCCTTAATTTACATCTATTGCAATGTTTTCAAATTTAATTGAATGAACTAATTATATCACTCCTAATAATTGTTGTAAGACTCTAAATCCCACATTTGTAAGTATATATTATTTCCACTCAAATATTATAGATATATACAGAGTATAGGTTTCCATTAAATCATTATTTATTATATATATTCAAATTAACTAAATTCACTATCGAAGTCCGTTTATATTTATTACCAAATATCCATTTACCTTTCCCAATAAATTTGAATCCCATTCATTTAATATAACAAATCAAATTTCCATTCACACCTTGTTATCAACCCACAATTTATTGCAATTCATTATCTTAGATAGATTTTATACAATTAATATCAACTTTACATTAAATTTCTATCCAATGAATACTTATTCATCAATCAATTCAATATTTACTTTTCTTTCCCTCTATTTGATACTTAACCTAGTATGCATTTAATGGGTAAACATAACATTGAATTATAATGCATTTCTCATGCATGCTTCATTTCATATAAATTCCTCTTTATTAACCAAGTCACATTAACAAAAAAAAATTTATTTCAATCGATTACCAGTCTAGACTTAATATATTAAATAAACGATTAACCTAAAACGATTGTTACCCCTTTAGCATTCAAATTCACTTACGACTATTATTAACACAATGTTGCCATTTGATTTATATATATTTAAATAAATTATATGAATGGGTAAAACTTTAAAAATTATCTTACCTGCAAATTTACTCACAAACATCCTAAATTACCAACTTGCAATTTATTTTTAATTGCTAAATTTGCATTGATTATATCAAGTTGAGAATTAATACGTATTATTTCCTCAAATAAATAAATCTTTGGATTTAAATTCCTAAAACCATAAATTATGTCCTACCATAAATCTATGCTTTTATTATTTTACGTTCACACTCCCGTTACTCTATAATAAATCACCAAGTAACGATATCCTAAACCAACATTAATTTATATATCAATCCTTATAACTCAATAAATTTGTCAAATATGAATAACCTTAACAATACTTACACATATTATCTTACTTACAATAATGTAATATTAAACGTTGAATTTCATTTGTTTTGCAATACTTCAATTTAATTAATAAATATTGCTCCTATACTTAAATCTATATTAACAAATCGTTAGATTTGGATCGATAGAAATCGGTTTACCAAAGCTTACGTAAATAAACAACTATATAAATTTGCCACCTATTAGCTCTAAATTTTATTCTTAAGTTTGTTACCTATCAATTTAGATTATACTTCCATCTATAATGCAAATCCAAATCTCCTCTAACTGCATAAATTAGGGCAATTTATTGCAATTGATTTTCCATTAAACTTCATAAATTAACAAATTGAAACCTAAATAAAAATGTTTATTTATTTAAAAATCTTATTGTTTAATTGAATTGACCATTCACGGATATAATTTACATTGTTCTCCAATTATTACTTAAATACATCACACAACGTTAAATCTATATTCAATACAATTTGTTACCAAAATTAATTTAACGAAAACAATTACGCCCTTAAAATTTCTCTTCATTCATTAATTGCTAATTGTTATTCAATTAAACCCATTCATTTGATTCCCCTATTATGCATCAATTATAAACCCATCATCTTAAAGGTGATGTCTACATTTTATACTATAAATTTACCCTTTTATATTCCAATATCAGTGAATGCTCACATACAAATTTAGATCTTAACTCCAATTAATTATTCCATTTAATCCATTGATTTATTAACTTTAATTACTGCAATTCATTGTCTTGCATAAATTTGAATCTATTTCCAAATTTTCACTATTCCAATTAATTGAAATATAAAATTAAATTTGTAAAATTTTAATTACCCTTGATCCATCAAATTTCAACATTCTCTCTCATGTAAACAAATAAGATTTCTGTTTCTTCCTAAATTTAAATTAGAAATCCTATAATTTAATTCATTTTAAACATCGAATTTACACGGGTCGTTACACTCTCCCCCACTCAAAACTTTTCGTCCCCGAAAAGGAAAAGAAGGGAGAAGGAAGAATTTAATAAAGTACATCTTATTCAAATATTAACTTATAAACAATAATTTACAACATTTGTTACCTTAAATAAAATATACCATTTTAAAATCATTATGTAAAAAAAAAAAATTCTAAGTCCAAAATTTATGGAAAATTTTTGGCAGAGTCTCTTTTGTACAGGGAGGCTCAGGAGAAAATATAATATCAAAATATAACAATTATATTACATATATTATCCAAAATATTATATTCCAACTCCCGAAATATATATATATATAAATAGCGCTATAAACCGTAATCTGAAACGTACCTAATTGTCGGGCATTTTACGCTTAAGTTATGGAACCAAAAGCAGCAGCAATTGCTTCCACAACTTGCATTTCACTTATAAAGATCCAAAGGGTTAACAATTTATATAAAGTGAAATTAAGCGGTTTCAAACACTAACAACCAATCAGTACAACAACCATCAAAACAGCGTACACAACAAATCCAAAACAACCATTCAACAAACAAACAAATAGTTGTTCGGATTCAAAACTTGAAATTGTACGGAATGGAAATAACTATCAAGTGCATCATTTACTCAACAGTCTTAGATGGAACAAAATAGATTATTTATTCATCCAACAATTTCAAATTCCCTTACCCAACCAACCATAAATCAAATAATAGAATTCAAACCAACAAACCAAATTAACTTATTATAAATTTATTTCATACTTTAGCTGTTTAATTTCCTTTCTTTCATTACGTCATTTATTTTCATTATATTTCTTTCTATTTTGTTTAGAAATTAACTTCAACCCTTTTTCTTAAGTTTACAATTTCCCTTTATTATATTACACTCATTTATTTTCACTTACTAATTACTATTATTCATTCATTTATTATTGCATGACCTCTTTTATTTACACTTTAATACTTAAGTTTATAATCATCTATTTGTCATACTTACCTTTATTATATTTTACTTGGTAAAATTTCAATTATAACTTAAGTTTATAACATTAAATTCTCATTTAACAGCAATTTCATTGAATACTTTTACTACTTGTATAATATTCTATTACAATCTCTTATTAAACATTTCAACTTTTAATATTTGGTAAGTTATATATATATATGTTATTTAAGGATGTAATTGAAAGTTATCCAAAAATTTTCACAATTCTTTTAATTAATTAATGGTTCAATAATTATATCTTTGTTTTATAAGTTACATATTTCAAATTACCTTCAATTCCTTTTATTCTATTGTTTTTAATTATAGTAACATTTTAATTACACTTAAATTTATAACCTTATAACATCAATTTTTATAAATAAAGAGTTTCATTAATTCATTTACTAAGGTTCACAATCATTTATATACATTACTTATCTCCCTATTATTAAATTTTTACTTTAATTAAAGGTTCCACTTATTAATTACTAACCTTTCATTTCACTACAATAATTGAAATAATTTATTAACAGAAATTTAAGAATTTAGATACCGGGTTAAATTTCAAATTATTTTAAAATAACAGATAAATATATTCTTACAACTTATATCTCAATTTATAATTAAAACAATTCAATATATATATAAATGTTTTTTTTCAAAAAAGAATCGGTAGTAAAACTACTACAGTGGCCTTTCCCCCTCGAAACTCGAAAATGAATGTCGATGATGCGTGCACTCATCACCGAAATTATTTTCCAACGACAGAGAGGAAAGTACAAAACTTATTTTCTCCAAAATCTCCTTTAAACAAATCTTCCGAATTATATTGAAATATTTATATAAGAAAATACTTATAAACAATATTATTATATTCCAAAATTTATTCGAAAGGAATTTCAAAACCCCGGATCTTAAGTCCTAAATTTCCAAATTTCATTGATTTTATTTTTCAATCTTATTTCTATTATTAATTATACACTTTATTACCTAACAACCAATCTATTACAGCCAAATATAGATATTATTTTGAAAAATTATTTTATAGAAAATATAAGAGGTAAAATTATTTGCACCTATATTAAAAACAAATATTATGTCGGTCTGTCCTATTAAGTGTTTAGAAATCCCTATTGATGTCATAGCGTCCCATGCACCAACCAGAATTTATAAATACGAAACGGAACAGATTAACACAATATAAAAACCTTTTTATAACACTAACAAATACGCTCTCTCATATATATACACTCAGCGACTCCCATAGGGTATTACTACCCTATTAGTAAAGAGTCAAACCCCACAAAGCTAAGGTTTATCGCTAAACCAAAGCTCTGATACCAGATGTAACGTCCCGCCTTTTCGCACGATTTAAACAGACACACATGCCGATTAAATCCATACGGAAGGACGGATTGTTATGGGGTAAATAAGAAAAACAAGAAAGAAATAAAAGAAAACAGAATCTCGTAGCAGAAGGATAAAATATAATAATAAAATATACAGTTTATAAATCTGTTTACAAAACATTCATATAATACATATCAGAGTTACACATACCAACAACAATGCAGCGGAACAGTGTGTAGTGCACTAGTATAAATAATAATAATATACATCTTCGTCTTCGTCCTCCAGAGCTAAATCTTCAAATCCTGAAACGCCCGGACTGACCCGAGCGAATTGAAAAGACAAAACACTCGAGTCAGAACTAAAAGATCTTATGTAAGTTAAATTAACAGAAATAAATATGAGTGGAGTAACTCAAGAGATGCTAGGGATTTACATCTCCTAAGGATCCGTTAAACTATTTACTATATAGTATATTGCGCTATTATAATAGTGTCTATTTGTAAAATAAACTTACTTTTTAATAGCGTTAAGGGGTTACCCATATAGCCCTTAACACAAATAAAGCCAATAGTCTATACAGTACTGTAATACCTCCTGATCGTGAGGCTACCAGAGGATACTCCATAGGTACGACACAAATAGAAACTCGTAGTAAAGGCGCGGTAGGGTAGGTGACACGGCACAACTAGGCAATGCCAGGGTAGATATACCAATTACGCTTCCGGGCCGATGGAAACGTGCAGCGCGCAGCTGCCGCCCACCTCGAACAAACTCCCCACATCAAAGAAATCAAAAATGAAGGTAGCCACCGAATCAATCCAAAATCAGAGTATAGTATCGAAGGGAAGTGTCCGATCAGAGGTGCTACCTCATTAACCCGTCAATCGCTCTTGTTTTAGCCACCTTATGCCAACTCACGGGAGTTGGGTCCACGTATTTACATTACAGGAAACGTCGCCACCAACCTACTTCATTCTGGAATCTCCACCGCGTACACGGTTAGTCAAAGTGGTTTTCGGTATCGACAGAGAGTATGTCCATATCCGATCCCGGTCTCTTTGCCAACCAATCGTTATTATAACACCGCGGTTATTTAAAAAAAATTATACTTTTAAAACCATAATAAAATATCCATTTAAAACCCATATAAACCCGATATCATTTATTCTTAAAACCCCAAATCAATACGATATCATTTATTTTCCAATAGATATTCTTTCCAAAATCATAGGGTTTCCAAAGTAAAATATTTAGAAATCAAAACTCTTGAATATAATATTTCCAAATTATACTACCTTGAAAACATAGCTTTGAAACAAAATTTCCATCTCTTAAATGGTAAAATATTAAATTACTTTTATAAACAAAATAGCTTATTTAGATTTCACAAATCAATTTCAAATATCGATTTAAACTTCCAAATACCATTTCAATTCTTATGTTTCAAGGCTTTAAATATTTCACCATTTCAAACAGACTCATTTGACAATTCCATATATATATATATCAAATTCAGTTACTTATTATTTAGACTTGAAATGTTTGCTTAATGAATTCAATATAATTTAAGAAAACCTTTAACTTCGTATAATTGGATCATCTTTCAATTTATTATATATTCATTTAATCAACCTGATATTCATTAAAATCACTTTACACAAAAATCAAGTTATAAAAATCATATCCTTTAAAAATTCTAATTTTTATTAAATTTCAATTAACTTAATATTCATCCTCAAAATCTATTCTCATTTAAGTCATAAAACTCCAGAAATTAAATTTTAAATAAATGTTTAATCTTATTTGATCTTAAAATCAAACTTATTTAAACTTCCAATCAAATTTATCCAAAGCTTAAAAACCAAAAATTACTATATATATATAATAGCCTTTATCAATAACCAAATCAATATCTCATAAACCATATATATATATATATATATATATATAACTTTACAAACCCATAGAAAAACATTTCAAAAATAATTTTATATATTTACCGCGGTGCCTGTATATAATTTTCTATCCTATGGTCAAGTGATACGGATGTTTATCATTTCAATCCGCAATTTAAAATGAAAAAAAAATGCGGTTATATATCATTTCAAACCGCAATCCCGAATGAATGAAATGCATAGCAACTTGCAATTAATAAAATTAATCATTCATTCATCCATCAAATCATACATCCATTTATCACAGTCATCATCCAATTTCAAACAATCATCAATACATAACAGGTGATAAATAATGGTATCAATTATCAGTTTATACTCAAAATAAATTTAATAACTGTTAATTGGCAGTTTATATGCAAAAATAAACGTAAATTTAACTGGCAGTTAATATGAAAATTTAACATAACTATGACTGGCAGTTAATATGCAATTAAATAAATTCTAACTGTCAAATTTATGCAATAAATAAAATTAATTAACAGTTATATTAAATGAATGCGGTTTATCAGAGATAATGAATAAAACATGCCAAACAGTCATAAATAAATTTCTACTCATATCTAAAATTAATTTAACAAACACAAGAAATTTTAGAAATTGTGAGTGGGTTAAAACACTCACCTTTTGAATTTAAATCGAATTAAAATCCGATTTAAACCCAAAAATTCGACGGTCTCCAAATCTATCCAAACCAGCGTCAAAAAATCTGGAATTTAATTACGATCCTAACAAAAAAAATCGCGCATGAAACGGAGTTCGTATGTGGAAGTTAAATGTATTAACGCGTTTGAAAAATCAAAATTAAATTAAATTCAAACAAAATAAACCTACCTATTACCACCTGCCACGTCAGCGTTTCCTGCGCACCCCTAGTGACTAATCTCACCACACCCATGTTCCAATTTCGCAAATAGATGAAGAAATCAAAAAGCCCCAATTCAACCTTTTGGGTTTCGAATTTTACACGTTTGACCGTGATTTCTGGTTGACTCAAGCGACTATTGCAAAAACAGAGACTGCGCTTAGATCCGTAGATGAAAACTACAACATAATTTTTGAAATTTTCTGAGAACTTTGAATTTTATTTGATTTTTGAATAGAATTGGATCTGAAATTTGCATCCATTTAGGAAGAGAAAGAATTGAAGAAAATGAACGCACAAATAAAAGAGAATACATGGAGGCTAGGGTTTATAATTGGGTTTATATAGATAGGTTAGAATTAGAGTAGATGGATCTGATAAACAAACGCGCTGAACGATAATTTAAATTAACGTAATAATTACAAATCACCATACTATGAAGACATTTACATTATTTCCCATTTATTACTTTATTTAACACAACCCTTAATTTACATCTATTGCAATGTTTTCAAATTTAATTGAATGAACTAATTATATCACTCCTAATAATTGTTGTAAGACTCTAAATCCCACATTTGTAAGTATATATTATTTCCACTCAAATATTATAGATATATACAGAGTATAGGTTTCCATTAAATCATTATTTATTATATATATTCAAATTAACTAAATTCACTATTGAAGTCCGTTTATATTTATTACCAAATATCCATTTACCTTTCCCAATAAATTTGAATCCCGTTCATTTAATATAACAAATCAAATTTCCATTCACACCTTATTATCAACCCATAATTTATTGCAATTCATTATCTTAGATAGATTTTATACAATTAATATCAACTTTACATTAAATTTCTATCCAATGAATATTTATTCATCAATCAATTCAATATTTACTTTTCTTTCCCTCTGTTTGATACTTAACCTAGTATGCATTTAATGGGTAAACATAACATTGAATTATAATGCATTTCTCATGCATGCTTCATTTCATATAAATTCCTCTTTATTAACCAAGTCACATTAACAAAACAAAATAATTTTTTTTTATTTCAATCGATTACCAGTCTAGACTTAATATATTAAATAAACGGTTAACCTAAAACGATTGTTACCCCTTTAGCATTCAAATTCACTTACGAATATTATTAACACAATGTTGCAATTTGATTTTTATATATTTAAATAAATTATATGAATGGGTAAAACTTTAAAAATTATCTTACCTACAAATTTACTCACAAACATCCTAAATTACCAACTTGCAATTTATTTTTAATTGCTAAATTTGCATTGATTATATCAAGTTGAGATTTAATACGTATTATTTCCTCAAATAAATAAATCTTTGGATTTAAATTCCTAAAACCATAAATTATGTCCTACCATAAATCTATGCTTTTATTATTTTACGTTCACACTCCCGATACTCTATAATAAATAACCAAGTAACGATATCCTAAACCAACATTAATTTATATATCAATCCTTATAACTCAATAAATTTGTCAAATATGAATAACCTTAACAATACTTACACATATTATCTTACTTACAATAATGTAATATTAAACGTTGAATTTCATTTATTTTGCAATACTTCAATTTAATTAATAAATACTGCTCCTATACTTAAATCTATATTAACAAATGTTAGTTTTTGGATCGATAGAAATCGGTTTACCAAAGCTTACATACACATTACGTAAATAAACAACTATATAAATTTGCCACCTATTAGCTCTAAATTTTATTCTTAAGTTTGTTGCCTATCAATTTAGATTATACTTCCATCTATAATGCAAATCCAAATCTCCTCTAACTGCATAAATTAGGGCAATTTATTGCAATTGATTTCCCATTAAACTTCATAAATTAACAAATTGAAACCTAAATAAAAATGTTTATTTATTTAAAAATCTTGTTGTTTAATTGAATTGACCATTCATGGAAATAATTTACATTGTTCTCCAATTATTACTTAAATACATCACACAACGTTAAATCTATATTCAATACAATTTGTTACCAAAATTAATTTAACGAAAACAATTACGCCCTTAAAATTTCTCTTCATTCATTAATTGCTAATTGTTATTCAATTAAACCCATTCATTTGATTTCCCTATTATGCATCAATTATAAACCCATCATCTTAAAGGTGATGTCTACATTTTATACTATAAATTTACCCTTTTATATTCCAATATCAATGAATGCTCACATACAAATTTAGATCTTAAATCCAATTAATTATTCCATTTAATCCATTGATTTATTAACTTTAATTACTGCAATTCATTGTCTTACATAAATTTGAATCTATTTCCAAATTTTCACTATTCCAATTAATTGAAATATAAAATTAAATTTGTAAAATTTTAATTACCCTTGATCCATCAAATTTCAACATTCTCTCTCATGTAAACAAATAAGATTTCTGTTTCTTCCTAAATTTAAATTAGAAATCCTATAATTTAATTCATTTTAAACATCGAATTTACACGGGTCGTTACAATAGTTCTAAGGTCATTTTTATCGAATATGCAACTCAAGTCATATGCAAGTCATATGCAAGTTAAAATGTCCGTTCAAGTGTGCAAGGAAGAAGCTCATCATTTTGTTCAAGTTCACTTATTTAAGTTTTATTTTTAAACTTCATTTGTTAGTGTCTGATCATTCCCTAAACAAGGCCATTCATTCAAAAAGAAACTCCCTTCGATCGTTTCCCTAGATAATGCCGATCGTTCATAGTTAGCCGTAACCACCGATCGTTCTCCTCGGCCTTCAATACCGATCGTTTTCTCCATGCCATCAACCGATCGTCCCAATTTGCCCTGTCTACCTCAAAAACATCCCAAAACATTTTTGTTCGTTGGTAGATGATCGTTAAACACTCAAGCATAAATATCCCAAAGTTTTTCCAATCGCCTAAGGACGATCGTGATGCGCCGACCGAACCACTTCCCAAATTCTACTACTTCATCCTCCTCAACAAACGATTGGTTAAGGCCATAATCTCCTGCAATTTTCATCATCTCCGATCTCCAACTGATCGCTCATCTCAACCGTCCCCTATGACCGTTCTATTCATTTCCCCCCTTTTATGTCGACCATTCGCTCTATTGCTCCATCCGATCATTCAAGAATGATCGTCCCACATCAAGACAAGCTACCCCATCTTTCTCTAGAAATGATCGGCTGAAGCTTCCATCTCTCCAACTCCTACTTGCTCTATGGATTGGATCGAATCTCACAACATTAATGAAACTCAAAGTCTCATGCCCAAATCATAAAGAAAATTCAAATCAACCTACCTATGTTAGAATCTAGAAGGAGAAACAAAGCTGAATTCGAACCTAGACAAAATTTGGAGGAGCTCCTAAAGGATGATTCACTTGAAAAAATTGCGTTTTGTTTTTGGGAAAGTTGGATCGTTTCTTCGATCGATAAAGGAGTAAAGTAGAACGATTCATTCTTTTCTTCTCAACTGAAACAATATGAATTGATAAAAGAAGAATAAATGGCTAAGTACAAGGCTTATATAGGGAGGTCGAATACCGGTCGTTTGTGGCCCAAAGCTATATATCAATCGTCTCGAGGTAGTGGATTTGTTCCGATTGTTTCATAACCAAGCTAGATGCCGATCATTATAGAGCAAGGGTTTTGCATCGATCGTTCCATAACTAGGAACGATTTAGAATTTCTTTCTAAAAGTAAACGATCAATGAAATATATGTGTGTGTGCATGTGTGTGTGTGTGGATAAGGAAATAACAATCGGCAGTGAACATTTGGTAAGGTATATGTAAATAAGAATAACGATCAATAGAGATTGTTTATAAATATTGCAAAACTTGACAGCGACCCATGAACATGTAACCATAATCGAAAGTTAGGTACGAACATGTATACATGCTAGTGTACATTTTGAAATCTAATTTTTTAAAATCGACAAAAATTGAATGATCACCTAGAATCGACTAGAGAAAAACTTAAGCCAATTTACTGGAGCTTGGAAATTGCCAGAAGCAAAGCAGGATGATCACTAATAAGTTATGATCCTACATTTATACTGTTGGAAATCGACCAATCATCATGAAGAATAAGGAAAATACGACCCTCGACAAGAAAACAACTCAATGAAAGGATAACGACTCTTCGTCGAATCGGATGGATTTCTTTTTGACAATTCTAGCTTGCGATGATTCAAAGAACGCCTTGTTCAAAACAAGATGTACTTTAAGGATCAAATGTTATCCCGCCTTTTGACAAGACCGTGATATTATCGACTTGGCTAGGAACAGATGGTTTTCAACCTTAGGAATCAATTATATATAATACTATGGATGATGGCCGGGCAGATTCAGACCAGGTCCCAATCAAGGTGCAATCAGCGTGAAGTGACTAACATAGCCCTATGAAGTTACATTTCAAATTTGGAGTCGATCGGAGTTCGTATGCTCGGATTACAGATGAAGCAAGGATTAATATGGATCGATCGGAAACGATCCATAGAACAGCTCAAATCAGCAAAGATCAATCGATATCTCAAAATCCACAAGATCAATTCACTTGAAACTCTTAGAGCATCAGAATATTGAAGAGTGGAGCCACAAAAATGATCACACATCAAGATCTCAAGTTTTGTGACGATCGATGAACATTCCAAGTGTAGCAAAGGTTGATCCGTATCTCGTAATCTATAACTCAGATTGACTTCATATTTCAAAGACAAGTTCAAAAGGCATGTGGGACCCTCCAAAAATGATCGCACAATAAATGAGACAAAAATAACGATCAGTTGGCCCATCATTTCGAGATGTCATGTTAGGGCCGCTGATCGTTATGGTGGGATCCAATGGACCTAGAGAGCCTTCTGCCAAAATCTTAGTGAAATATCTCATCATCTCTCCCTATAAGTACAAGCCTTTTGGTTCATTTTCAAGATCTTTTATTCTACTTGTTACTCTAGACTTATTGTAATCATGTATTCTCCATTCCCTACCGTCGTAATTAGATTTATAAGTGGTCAATGAAGATATTCTTCAAAATGGACGTAGGCATACAATGCCAAACCACTATAATTTCTCTGCTTCTGAATATTGCTTTTATTTGTTATTAGCTTAGACATTTCCTTACTTTAATTTAATTTTTCTTTCCTTACTTCTCTACATAAATCTGTTCTTGGGTGTTTGTGGCCAATTTAGTTGTAAACAACTAGAAAAGTCAATCAACTAAGAAATATAGGTGAGTAATATATTCTATGATCTATTTTTTTCCTAAATAACCCATGGCCAAATTTTTAATTAGTTCTCTTCTTGTTTCTTGTAATCTAATTGATTCAAAATTTAGTATGATGCTAGGAGTACCTTATTAGAGGCGGGTTTTGATTTATAGATTTTTCTCGTAAGTAAATGAATTGATATGAATTATTTGAGAGTCGTGTATTTTGGAAAAATGGTTAGAAATAAGGAGTTTACATAAACTCATTGAAAAAATTACATGTGAATATTTACTGTGATTTTTTATAATTTAAAGTAAGAAATTTTCAAAAAAAAAAAATGCTTGGTCAAAGGGTAAAATAATTGGAGCAGGGAGGTAACTTAATTAAGTAAAGTATTTGATAATTGATCAATGGATTAGATCCACAAAATTATGCCGATAATATTGGAAAAGTACACAACAATCGTAACATAGGGCTAGTTCTAATGAAGCAGGAGTTAACATGTGTAAAGTTAGTGTTAGACGTGTAGGAAACATTACTCAATGTGTACTGAGAGGTAGTGGAGCAAACTAAGAATAATGGACTAGAACCTGAGTAATAACACTTAAGTAAGAAAGCTATGGTGTGTCAAGTATGACGATAAGTTCACTAAACCAAAATGGTTGCTCGAGGGCCAAAGGCGAACTTAGGGAACGAAGGTAGTAAAAATGTGTCTTACGTAGAGGTGGTGATTTCAGAACCTTACGAGTAATGTATCACTAAATAAGAATGTTAAATTAAGGCAGGCTTCCCATACGAGACTAAGGGTAGCGATTATCAAGATTTTTATAGCTCTCAGTGAGACGTTGAAACTGGAACTAGTAACTTCCAAAGGTCAAAATTTATGTCGTGGCTTAAGATGGATGAAATCAATAATTCGAAATTGATGGGGAATGTAACAATTTATCTTACTGAATAGCTAAGACAATAAAAAGCCTATTGTATGATTGGTTAGATAGGTAAGATTTTTTTGGTAGATCATGTATGGCCCGAGGTAGTAGTAAGTAACCGAAGGTGTAGGAGTAAGGCCTTGGTGGCATATAAAAACGAAAGCGTAGGTGTAAGGCTTTGGTGGCAAATGAAATCATGAACGTAGGTGTAATGCCTGAAGTGGTAGCCGAAATATTAAAGTGTTAGAGGTAAGGCCTAAAGTGGAACCCATAATCAAAAGTATGGACTAAGGCATATGGTGGCATCTGAGACACAAAAGAAATTAGTGTAAGGCAATTGGGGCAAGTGAATTGTTACACTACAATTTTTACAAAGTGCAAATTGCTAATATTCAAAAGGAATGCTCCTTGGCTTTTAATTCCGTGACTTATATTTTGGTTTCTAACTAAAATATCCAATCTGAAAGCATGAAACAATGTGTCAACCAAGGCTAAGATCATAATTCAGCTGAGGAAAGAAGCCTGACCGAGCATCGGTTGCCGAAGCCTAAAATAACTCAACAAACAACAACAATCAACGGCTTAGATAGCCCAGGCTGAGACCAATGGTTAAGATGAATGCAATACCAAAATGCTATATATAAAAGCATTAAGTCAAGAATTCGCATCAAATCACACTCAACTAGATGATGACATGCATTCGAATCAAGACCGATCAAAGTCAGCCAAATCATCAATCCAAAGAGAAGGCTCTCAACCAATGGTGTCACGACATGTTGGCTATAAATAGGCGGCAATGCCAAGGCATAAAGTACTTTCTGGTACATAACAAACAAAAACGAGATAGTACTTTCCTATATTAGAGTTCTAACAAAAAACTCATTAATGGCGAAAATGCTTAGATTGAATGTAATAAGCATCTCGGCTATACAAAGAGTGAGTAAATAAGAAAATGACAGTGGACGTAAGGACTTTCGACCCGAAACATTATAAAAGTCTCGGTGTTATTTACTTTCATCACTTTACTTACTTTCCATTCCTCGTCCTAATTCAGTAGTTCAACATGTAGTAGTTCTCACAATACCAGTAGTAGTTTCCGCAACACCACATCTCGTTTCGATATTCTTGTATCCTGGCCTTATAATCAAACCAATCCGGAGCTAAACCTTTAGATCTCGAGGTGCTAATGTGGATGAAATTCTACAATAACATTTTTGGCGTTAAAAGGAGGGCCCAAACTCCACCTCTGTATTTCTTTTCCTTTTGGAGATCCAATAGAACCTTTCAACCAATTATGCCTAGTCTCAAAACAAAAAATTCATCTCGAAACTACCCCTCAACCTTCACATTCGGCTTATTGAAGAAAACAACAACGAAAGATTGTTCACCGTCATTTTGGAGAAGGAAAATGGTCAACAATATAAACCTATTTATAAACTCCAAGCTTCTCAGATCATGCAAATTTTGGTATATTTCCAGGAATCCCTCCGTGAATCTTCCTAACTCCGAAAAATCACTAAAGTCTACATGATGAATTTAAATATCTTTCTACTGATTTGCTAAAATATGAAGGTTTGATGCCTCTAATAAGAGGACCACCTCGGACACTTAAGGTGGTGAGTTTTGAAATAAATTAAAACGTGATCAACTTCTTACTCCCCTCAACTAGAATCTTTCTTGGATCTTTCTAATGACCTATGGAGAGATTCGTTATCCTAACTATCCCCCTTTTTCACCATAAAAGATCCAAAAGGAAAGAACTATTGTATCTATCATAGAGTAAATAGACACAAAACAGATAAGTGCCAAAAGCTCTCTTATGTAGTCGAGGAATTTATAAAGAAAGGTATGTTGACTAAGTTTATTAAACATTAAGTTGAATATTTCATTTTGGAACTTTTTTTTACCTTATTATGTTTCCTAACTCCAGGACAAATTCAACTCTTCCAAATGAATGCGTATGGCACTTTTCTGCAAAAGATGGAAATGCATGAAGAATCCCTTTTAAAAAATTCACAGTCGAATGAAAGATACCATTCCAACTACCTTAATCCTCTCGATTATATCCTCTCCTACAAAATGTTTAAACTATAAACAGCACTTTATGGTCTTGGAAGACTTGAAGGTTTGATTGACAGGTCTCCACCATCCCCTTCTAGTGAAATTCTTCTTCAGTACGATCCAATTCACTAAGTCTTTCCCTAAGAAGTACACCCATATCTCAGCATTCATGGTATCTCTTTCAGTACGTTATATCTTCTTAGGACTTAAGAACTTTTACATATTAAATTTGTGCCTAGAATTCAGAAATTGAAACTCTTTCATTGAGCCAACGAGGTCAATGTAGAGTTTTATTTTACCTGGTTTAAGTAAAGCCCTCCCACTAATCTGACGAGATTAACAGAAGGTTTTCACTTTACTAAGTCTAGTCTCTTTTCTCAAACTCAAATAAATAAATAAAAATACTTTCTACCAGACTAGGCAATCATGTGAATTTAAAAAGGTTTTACAATTTTTTTTGAAACTACCCCTTTTAATAAATATGTATATATAATAATTTATATCTCTCTTCATCAAGTTTAATCTTTTCCTTCAAACTCTTTGGCAAACAAGATAATTTATAAGTTACCCTATTTTGAGGACCTTCCTAAAAATATATTACAAAACTACTCCTTTTTCAAAGAGAACATATTTCTCTTTACTAAGTAATAACCATCAAACTATCAACTCAAAAATGTATTTTAGATGATCGATACCAGCCAAAAGTGATTGTAGATGGTCGATGCCAACCGAAAAGTGGTTGTAAATGGTCGAAGCTAGTCAAAAGTGGCCAAAGATTATGGACTCAACAATAAGTTAGCAGACCTTGCTATAAGAACACCCTCACAGTAACGCGCCATAAAAAGTGAAGTCATATCACCTGGTTTAAAAAGACATCGAAAAGTAGAATACATGATAATGGTAAGTCATGATCAATGTAACCATGCACTGGTTAGATTCCCGTATTGATTAGAGTAGGGTAGATTCCCAAATAGAATGGAGAAATGGGTAGGTTCCCGTATAAAATAGAAAAGGGTAGATTACCGTATAAATTAGAAATGAGTAGATTCCTATATAGATTAAAATAGGTAGATTCCCATATAAATTAGAAGCATGTAGAGTCCCATATAGATTAAAGTAGGGTAGATTCCCAAATATAATAGAGAAACGGGTATATTCCCGCATAAATTATAAATGTGTAGATTTTCATATAGATTAGAAATGAGTAGATTCCCATATAGATTAGAAGCGAGTAGAGTCCCGTATAGATTAGATTCAGGTAGATTCCCAATTAGATTTTAATTGGGTAGATTCGCAATTAGATGAGAATGTTGGGTAGATTTCGAATTAGATAAGAATGGTGGGTAAATTCCCAGTTAGATTAGAATTTTGGGTAGATCTCGATTAGATTAAAAGGATAAGTAGACTCTTGATATGAGTAGAATGTTAGGAGAAGTTACTAAGTCAAGATATCAAGTAGATTCTTCGCCGCGTAGTTAAAGCGCTCGACAGATTCAATGCGGTGGAGGTACAAAAAGTCATAGCGGGGATACAGCGGGATATAAGGGGATATAGCAATAAATCTAAAATAGCATATAAAACTCGTACTTAATTTTTTACAAATATATAAATGGTAACTAAATGAAAAATTAACATTCAATTGAATCATAATTAATACTAAAATAATTTTAAATAAATACATGTGTAAATAAACTGTAAGTAAACGTAAAATTGTTATATAACATAATTGAATTTAGTAGAATATTAAAATATTTTCATTTTTGAAAATATATTAAAAATACAATTAAGTAAATTAATTTCATAATTTTTATAATGTATAAATTTCATTTTTCGACTCATTTCTTTTAAAGAAGATATAGCGGAAATAGCGGAATATAGCGGGAATAACGGGATTTAGCGGAAATAGAGGGGATTAAAGTGGAAGGCCATATTTGGGGCTATATGAAAAAATCATAGCGGTAGAAATCCTCTATAAGATATAGTAGGGTTATAGTGGGGTAATAGCGGGGCATTAACTGCACAGATTCTTGGTAAACTAATAAGAAGGGTGAACATAGAATTAGAATAAGGCAAAACTCTTGATTGTGTTACTAGGTTGGCTCCGGATAAGAGCCTAACCATAAAAGATGGTTGGGTCTGAAACCTTACCTTAATGGAAACATGCCCGGGAGCAAAAGATACCCCATGGAAGGAAAGTCAAAAAAAGGGAAGCTCACTAAAGTTATGTGACAACATGAGAAATAAATTCTAAGCCGCTATGTAGTTAATGTCCTGCTCTAACACTGCTATATCCCATAGCGGATTTCTACCGCTACGATTTTTCCATATAGTCCTAAATACAGCCTTTTCGCTTTAAGCCCCGCTATTTCCGCTATATCCTGTTATTCCCGCCATATTCCGCTATTTCCGCTATATCTTCTTTAAAAGAAATGAATTGAAAAATGACATTTATACATATTAAAAATATTGAAATTAATTTATTTAATTGAATTTTTAATATATTTTCAAAAATGAAAATACTCTATTATTTTGCTAAATTCAATTATGTTATATAGCAATTTTTGTTTAAAATTATTTATGTATAAATTATAGTACGACCGAATGTTAATTTTTCATTTAACTACCACTTATATATTTGTAAAAACATTAAGTACAAGTTTTATATTCTATTTTAGAGTCATCCGCTATATCCTGCTATATCCTCGCTGTGTTCCTGCTATGACTTTTTACACATCCGCCGCATTGAATCTGCCGAGCACTTTAACTGCACAGCTTTTACCTTAATACTCTCCCGAAGTCCATATTCGATCATCTTTTGGACATCATGAACAAAGGTAGAAAGCCTAGCATGTGTTTGAATGATGGCAGAAGTAAGACCACCTTCAAAAGCGGCCCTTGTAATATGTATGACTTGCTTTTTCTTCTCAGAAAGCAGACCCGGAACTTTTTTTAGAGATTTCATCCTTGGAAGGTTTAGAGGCTTTTTGTTTCTTCAATTCGAGAGTCACTTTATCGAAAGATAGCAATCTAGCCCCTTTTTTGATCGCTTTTCCCTTATATTGGAAGCCCGCTTTCATGGAAAGCCTTATATTAAGCAAAATAAGATAAGGTTAAAATCAAGATCGAGACTAAAAGTTATGACTAAGAAAATTAAGTAAGAAAATCTAATAATTAAATAATGAAACCTTCAGCCTTACCTTCCCCAGGATTAGATTCGGCACTGCCGATAATTACAATAGAGGCTTCAACATACTTCCTAAAAGGCTTGAATCTAGCAAAATAAGCAGAAAAGGGTAACATACCCATGGCTTTCAGTTTTCTCTCATTAAGAATTAAGTGTCGGTATCGCCGAAGGAATGGAATCTTCATAACTTCTTCATGCTTATCTTTAAACCGATTAACAAGTGCCAGATCGCTACTCTTCCTAGGTCTCACTAATTAAGTTCCAACAAAATAAAAGGACATAGTCCAGAATACAATAAGACTGAGAAAAAAGAGTAGTATCCAATGACATGCCAGCATTATTGAAAGAAGTGATAATTCGGTTAGAGGAAGCTTTTACCAGAAACCACTGGCATGGTGTTATTTTGCTAAAGGGATCCTCTAAAGGAGACTTCCTTAAGAAATTGAGGAAATATGTAGGAAATTCCCCGAAAGACTTAGACTTTAATAGATTGAACATATAATTGATCTTACCAGCAGATATGTTTCGAAAACCCTTTTCAGAATATATGATTTCCATTGCAAGTAAAGTTGAGCAAAAGATAGCTAGAAGTTAGAAAGGGTTGAGATTATAAAATTCTAAGACATCAATAAACAAAGGATCAAGAGGCAAGATGATCCCATGTTCCAGATTTCTATGGACCATACAAAATACCCTTTGGGAGGATCATTAAAATGCAACCCGACCCAGGGAGCAAGCGTCCCAACTCCGATAATTTCGTGGGAATAAAAAATTTCATTAAGAACTTATTGGTCTGCAATAGGAGCATCCATTTATAGCTTAAGAAGAAGGATCTTCAATTTCAAAAAGAAGAATCGACATTATTTCTAGGATAAAGTTTAAGTGAATTAAAATTGATTTAAGTTCTTAGATAAGCAATGAAAGGAAAATTATAAATGGCTATAATAGTAATCACAGTAAGGACAACAAAGTTGAAAAGGACTTACCTGCTTATGAACAGGTGTCGAAAGAATAATCAAAGAAAGCTTGAGAATGTTAATGGTAGTTTAACAATTTGAACAAGTGAAAAGAGAAAAGAAAAGGAGAGGAGTGTTTATATTAAAAGAAACGGCATTGATTGAAGAAAAAGAAATTTTCCACCGTTGATTTAGTTTGACAAAGAATATCTAACGGACATCCCGACAGATGCGAAGTTACCTTTGCACAAGAAAAGAGATACATTTTTTGGAGATGACCAATCAACTGCTAACATCTGGGCCAACATTAAATGCAAAACCGAAATCCCTCCCTTCAAAGGCCTAGTCTCGAAGAATCACTTACAAGTTCGTACCGAAAACAAAGTTTTGAGTTCATGGCCCTAAGTTAGATTTTGCCATTCGACACCATAATAGTTTCGCTTACCGCTTAGCCTAGATGGCTTGAATGACAAGCATCATTTTTAAGAGTTTTGACCTCATAGTACCAAATTAAATTCTACCTTTCAACACTGTAATAGTTGCGCTTACCGCTTAGCCTATATGGCTTCAAGTGACAAGAAATGACAAGCCTCATTTTCAGAAGTTTTAATCTTATGGTCCTAAATTAGATTTTACCTTTCGACACCGTAACAGTTTCGCTTACCCCTTAGCCTAGATGGCTTCATATGACAAGCATCGTTTTCGAAAAATTTTTGACCTCATGGTCCCAAATTAGATTTTGCCTTTCGGCACCGTAACAGTTTCGTTTGACACTTAGCCTAAATGGCTAACAGTTTTGCTTACCACTAATCCTAGATGGCATCAAGTGACAAGCATCATTTTGGAAAAAGTTTTGACCTCATGGTCCCAAATTAGATTTTTCCTTTCGACATCGTAATAGTTTTGCTTACCACTTAGCCTAGATGGCTTCAAATGACAAGCATAATTTTCAAAAGATCTGACGTCACGGTCTCAAGTTATATTTTACCTCTTAGCACTGAAATAGTTTCACTTGTCACTTAGTCTAGATAGCAACCAACAAAGTTTTCAAAAGTTTTGATCTCTTGGTCTCAAGTTAGACTTTGCATTTTGATAAGAAAACAAAATAGTTTTATTTATCACTTGGCCAAAGCAGCACCAAATAGTAAGCATGATTTCAAGAATTTTTGGCCTCATAGCCCATACTACATTTTTCCTTTCGGCGCCAAAATATTTTCACCTGCCATTTAGTCTGAGAAACTTTGAAAGGAAAGTACAAAATTTTAAAAATCTTGACCTTATGGTCCCGATTTAGATTTCACCTTTTAGTATCCAAGCAATTTCACTTATCATCTAGTCTAGGTAGCATCAAGTGGAAAATATGATTTCAAAAGATTTTGACCTCACAGTCTAAGTTAAAATTTCACCTCTTCGGTTCTCAAAATCGTTAGCCAAGCCTTCGCCTCTGGACATTGATTTTAAAATCCTCCTAGTAAGGTTAGATCTTACGAGTTGCATAAGTTGAGCAATGTTCTCGGAAGCTCAAAATCAACTTCGTGATGGAAATAGAATAAACAAGCCGAGGATCAAACCTGATATGATACCACTCTTTCCAAAGTCCACTCCATATCGATTATATGAGGTTAACTTTGGGGGCATATGTTACATTACATTTCTGCAAAGTACAAATTGCTAATATTCAAAAGGAAAGCTCCTTGGCTTGTAATTCCAAGACCTATATTTTGATTTTTGACGAAAATATGCAATTGGAGAGCATGAACCAATGTGTCAACCAAGACCAAGATCATAATTCAGTTGGGGAAAGAAGCTTGACCGAGAGCATCAGTTGTCGAAGCCTAAAAAAATCAACAAATAACAACAATCAACGGTTTAGATAGCCTAGACCGAGGCCAACGGTCAAGATGAATGAAAAATATCCAAAAGCCATATATAAAAGCGTCACGTCAGCAATCCGCGTCAAGTCACACTCAACCAAATGATGACATGCATTCGTACCAAGATCGCTTATAGTCAGCCAGATCATCAATCCAAATAGAAGCTCTTAACCAATGGCATTACGACATGCTGGCTATAAATAAGCGGCATTCCCATGGCATAGAGGACTCTTTGGAACATAACAAACAAAAACTGGATAGTACTTTCCTACATTAGAGCTCTAACCAAAAATTCATCAATGATGGAAATGCTTAGATAGAATGTAATAAGCTTCTCAGCTATACAAAGAGTGACTAAATAAGGAAAGGACGGTGGATGTAGGAACTTTCGACCCGAACCACTATAAAAGTATCAGTTTTATTTACTTTCAGCGCTTTACTTCCTTCCCATTCCTCGTCCTAATTTAGTAGTTCAACGTGTAATGGTTCCGCAAAACCACATCTCGTCTTGATGTTCTTATATCCAAGCCCTATAATCAAACAAATGTTTGGAGCTAGACCTTTGAATCTCGGGGTGTTGGTGTAGATGAAATTTTGCATTAACACAAATATTTGGTAGTAGAGGTAAGGTCTAAAGTGACAACCAAAATACAAAGTATAGGTGTAAGGCCGAGTGAGGCAACTCGACATGTAAGTGAAGTAGGCATAAGGCCTAAAGTGGTAGCCAAAATCGATATTGAATTTAGTAGAATTAAGTGAAGGCGTAAAACATTAGTGGCAACTGAATAGTAAGACTTAAACCTTCCATCTATCATAGGAGGTATAAGGCCTCACAACAGCCTAGGATAGAGTGGTCTTGGTTTTGGATAGAAAGAGAATGACCATTAACGGAAGATGGCATGAAACAGATATTTAGCCTAAATAAGAAAACCATGATCTTATTTGCATGCTAAGTTGATTAATGAATGTTATGTTACAGTGTGGGGAAAACATGTTTCACGCTTTAGCGGCGTGGTCGTACTATATTTTATGTATAGGGTAATATATTACTCATACTAGATTTTAGTCTGACTTGTGTTTTATTATTGTTTTCTCCATAAACTCATGGATACTCGTTCGAGTAGGTTGAGTGTATGAGTTTAGATAAGATGCTTTTGGGAAAAGATTAAAGGAGCAGAAGACGAAGCATGAGGCTTAGGGATATTAGCTGTTATTTTGATTCTACTATACAACGTGTTTATGTTAGCATCCTCATTTGTTGGGAATAACACTATTATTTATGTTGTATTATATTTTTGATCCCTACATGGGTGCTAATTTAGGAATTAAATTATCAATCATGAATTGTAATGATGCATTTATTGATTTTTGTTAATATCCACTCTGCTTGCTTAATATTTTTTATTATAACCAATATCATCTCTCTCGTTGAAAGATAATTCTATGGTGACTGCAGCACAACGGAGTTCGATCTTTGAATTTCGGAATAAGGGATGCTATAGTTGGTATTAGAGCTTAAGTTAGGAGATAGTTAAGTAAACAGAGCTAAATAAAGGTTTATGTAAAACTAGATAGTAGAAAGTAAACACCTTGGGGAAGGCATACACCACTATACGAGATATTTGTATTTTGCCATATAGAAATATAGATGAGTTTAGTAGCGATTTTCAATTGCTGAATCACTTTATTCCTTTCATTTATAGATGGAGACTTTCTTAGCAGAAATGGATTCCAAAAATGAAGAGTTATAGTAGGAGGAATCAATGCTAAGAGAGACTGGTAGCATGCAAATTTTTAAATGTAATGGAAGCGAAGTGCCACTGGCAATCGAGAATGAGGCATTCCCACCTGTTGTCGGAATGGATGTGAATGTTATTTTCCACTAGTTTATGATGCAGATGATGCGAGAGAATATGCCTAAAGTAATAAAGTCGAGAATGATTGTAAGAGAGGATTTTTCGAAGCATAACCATGACTAACCTAAGGGGTTAAGATGCTTACTAGGAGAGAGCCAGCAGTAGAAGTGTTGAATTGGCTTAAGGCGAATAAGCCTATCTTTAGGGATTTAGAGATGAATGATGCATATAAGAGAAGGCTAGCTTCAAATTAGTTGCAAAAGGATGCTTTAGAATAGTGGTAGACGATTACTATCGATACTCTTGAGGAGCAGATCACCTAGGAGCAATTTAGAGAGAGGTTCGAGGCTTAGTTCATTTTCAAGTCTCAAAGATATGTGTTGTTGAGATAATTCATTAACCTCAAGCAAGGATATCTTTCGGTGGAAGAGTACATTTATAAGTGTAAAGCCTTTGTAAAGTATGATCGAGAGTTGGTAAACACCTTGGTGAAGAAGAACAAGAGTTTATCAAGGTTTGATGCAAGGTTTAGATCAAAGGTGATGGTAGACTTGGCATCTCCTTTTGAGATTATTGTGGATATGGTAAGAACGTATGATAGTATGTACCAAGTTCATATAAAGGTGGAACTAAAGCCTAAGTTGAAAACAAAGAAGTGGTTTTCTCCTTACTAGAAGAGGAAGAAGGGGCAACAATCAAGAGGAAAGGCTCAAGAAAGGGAAATTAACGGGATATTGCAGAGATTACTTGCTACAACAGTGGACCAAATGGGCATTATAAATAAGGTGTTTGCAACCAAAAGCGCTAGTCAAGGTCAACTGTTATAACTATGATATGTCGGGCCATAAGACGAAGAATTGCCCAAAGCTAAAGTAAACAAGGCTATTTGCCTCAGAGAGACCGAAAGGAGAACCATCTTCTAAGGAGAAAGGAAAGAATGTTGTTTTAAAAGGTATGATTTCCATCTCCAGTTTTCAATTAGATTTCTATTTGATATTGGAGCTACACATTCATTCATTTTGAAAGAATCAGTTGATAGGTTAGGGTTACAAATCACATGTTTAGTTACTTCAGGTCGTGTGGTTAATCCATTGTTGGGTATGCCACTCTCGGGTTAAGGTGCGCTAATCTAGATTATGTTCTATGTGACCACTTGTTTTCTTGTGACCCATTTGTGTTTAATTTCGTAGGGTGCAGGGTAATTCTGGGTATGGATTGATTAGCACAGAGTGATGCAAGGATTTCTTGTACCGAGAGGATCATTACCTTATGGAATCTAAAAGGAAGAGAAAGAGTCCCAGTATCCTTAGACTAAATGAAAGAAGGGTTTGGGTTTTCCTATGTAGCGGAAAGTTTATAAGTGGAGATAGATAAAGTTTTTATGGTTTGGGAGTTTGCAGATATCTTTGAACCGATAATCAGATTATCTCTAAGTAGAGCAATTGAGTTTTACATTGATTTAGTACCCGAGGCACAACTTATTAGCAGACCGCCTTATAGAATGCTATTTAAGGAAATGGAAGAATTAAAGAAGCAACTGGTGGAGTTTGAACGTAGAAGTTTCATTAGATTGAGTAGTTCACCTTGCGATCTTCTACATTGTTCGAAAAGAAGTCCGATGGATCACTTCAGATGCACGCACATTGACTATATGAAATTGGATGAGATGACAATGGGTATTCATTACCCATTGCCGATGATAGACAATCTATTCGATCAGTTGAGTGAAGCTAGAGTATTCACATAGTTTATTTGGATATGGGGTTCCATTAACTAATATTTGCTGAATAGAGTATTTCCTTAACCACATTTAGGATGAGGTATGGTTCATATGAGTGGATTGTTATGCCCTTCGGGCTAACAAATTCTCCATCATTCTTTGTAGATCTTATGAACTAGGTCTTTCATAATCAATAAGACATATTTGTGATGGTCTTTATATATGATATCTTGGTGTATTCTAAGGATGACCAAGATCATGACATTCATTTTAGATTGGTATTGGAGACCTTAAAACAATACAAGTTAAAGCCAGAGTTTTCTTAGTGTCATTTTCAAAAGCAAGAAGTTAAGTTCCGAGGTTATGTGGTTTCTAAGGAAGGATTAGCTATAAATCCTTCAAAGGTTGAAGTCGTGAATAGTTGGAAGAGACTTTTACCGAGGTAAGGTGTTTCTTAGGATTGGTAGGGCGCTATCAAAGATTCGTTAAGGACTTCTCTAGTGTAGCAACACTATTGACAAAGCATACCCAAAGAATGAGAGGTGTGTTTGGATGAAGGAATGTGAGCTGGCATTCTAAGAGTTGAAGCTTCGGCAATGGAAGCTTTGGTTTTATTAATGTCAAAAGGAAATGGAGATATAGCGGTGTACATGGATGCTTCAGGTTCAGGATTAGGAGCAGTGTTGATTCAAAAGGGCAAGGTTATAACTTATGAATCTAGGCAGTTGAGACCCATGAGTTTTGGTAACCAACTAAAGACTTGGAGTTGCCAACTGTTATCTTTGTATTGAAGGTTTGGAGACATTACCTTTTGAGGAAAATGTTTGAGTTATCCATTGATCACAAGTCCTTGAGATACTTATTCTCTCAGAAGGATTTGAACATGATGCAGTAGAGACAATTAGATTTTTTGGCATCATACGATTTCGACAGAGAATATAACCCAAGGGAAGGACACAAAGTTGCAGATGCTTTGAGCATAAACAACAGAATTGCGTTTGACTATGATTGAAGAATGGAATGTTTTAGAGAATCTAGCTACTTGTAATCTTAAGTTTCGGTCGAGTGCTGGATTAAATATAACTATGGTGGCATTGTCCTGCTTGGAAATTCACCCAACTCTCATGTAGACGATTGACAAAAAGAAGAAAGAGGACCCAGTATGTGCCAAAAGGATCAATGGTGCCTTAATCGAAGATTTGAAGGCCTTTAGTATTGATAAGAAAGGTTGGCTTCGAAAGTAAGAAAGGTTATATATTACGAACAATGGAGATCTTTGGATACTGGATCTGGATGACTAGCATCATTCAAAATTTGCTATTTATCTAGGGATACTAAGATGTACCGAGACATAAAGCAGAGCTTCTACTAGGAAGGGATGAAAAGAAATGTAGGGTGTGTGTGAAGAGATGTTTCACATGCCATCATTTTAAGGTAGAACATTAGAAGCCAAGTGGATTTTGCAGCCTTTGGAAGTTCCAATATGGAAGAGGAATTCAGTTTCGATGGACTTTGTTGATGGTTAGGACAAAGGTAGGAAATGAAAGTATATGGGTTATTGTGGATAGGCTATGTGACGACATGGATTTTCGACCTTCAAAAATCGACATCAATATGTTCACTGTATTACATGCCGAACAATCGAATGCCGAAAATACCATATCATTAGGGAAAAGAAGAAAGAGGTAGAATAAGAAAAATAGAACAACGACATAGAATCCCACAATCGCAATGGAACAATAAATAATAGATAACAACTGGTCTTTATACAAAAAGGACATAACTGTTTTTATACATTACATCAACAAAGCATAATACATTAATAACACAATACTGGATAGTTATAATAACTTGTCCTCTCAAATGCTGAATATATAGCCTACAATACACAGCGGAATAAAATCAAATGCATGTAATACGTCTTCGTCATCCAGCTCGTCTCTTGAGCTTCATAGCATCCTATCATGTATTTATAATACTTGGTCAGACCTGAGCATTATAATAAAATAACACTCGAGTCAGTTTGGAAAACCAGCGTGAGAAAACACACTCAATTTGAATTATTAAAATTTTCAAAATCGTTTGAAAACCAAAGGTATCTCGTAAGACCACACCACAAGTAAACACGGTGTTACCTTACGATAACCAAAATATTTCATATCAAATCCTCTGATTTTATAATAGTGTCTAAGTACAAATACTTATTCAAATAGCTAAAATTGTTACATTAATTAAATTCCAGCATACTAGCCTCTACAATTAAAACCGTAAAGGCACATACTATAGAATGGATTCTATACGAATGACTAGGCACTGGGGTACCACCTGTCATAGTACACGTCTAGAAACAGCATCCGAGGACCACCTCAAGATCCCCTACAACACAAGACCGGACTACCCCTAACCTGGATAGACCGAATATTCTATCACCTTGGGTGTTCCCACCCTTATTGAGATCCTTCCATGAATCGTAGTAATAATATCCCAGGGTGCCTAGAAAGGTGGTAAACATACCCTAATTGGGTGCAACCTACTTAGCCTTGCTGCACCCCTCCCTCTTTTTAGTTATTCCCGGTTGATGAGGCTAGTGGCTACGATTACCTTTTTAAGGAATTTTCACTTAGAATGCTCATTGTCCTCCAATGGTAATGTACTGATAGCATTCATCCATACAAGTCCATTCTGGGTCCAAACGGAACCGAAGGCTTTATTCCTACTACATCCATTTTGAAATAATCCTCAGGATTAGTAGCGATTATCCCTAGCACTTCACTACTCCATCTTCGACTTCATGCTCTTGTTTTCCTTTCAAAAACGTATTCATTGGATCGAAGTGGTTTTCGGATAACTTATCCAATCCCGGTTCTTCGAAACAACGTTCGATATTTCCGGAAAACTCAACCCCGGTTTTTTAGGAAATAATCGGACGAAAATAAGATCAGAGATCACCTCCTAACCGTTAGTGGATGGATTTCCTTATCATCATCCTAGAAGAACAAAATGAGTTTATACGTACACTATAACACCTCGAAAGGTAACTATACCATATAATTCTTGTATTTCTCCTATATATTCCCAAAGTTATATTTTCGATTTAGATTTGATAGTCGGTTATTTAACTATCAAATAAATAATCATTCAACCAAATATTCCATTTTCCACTGGAAAACTCTCAATCTCCTTTTAATTTAATTTTAATAAATTAAATCTCTTTATCAAATATATGTACTTATCTTATCGAATTTAGTAAATTCACAAACGGTCTTTCAAAAATATTTGAAACCCTTTTTAAAAATAATATGGAAAGTACCACTTCGGTATCAACCATGGATTCATAGTTCAATGGTTACGTTTCTATCCCAAAGAAATCCAAAACTTAACTACGGACACTCACTACCTACGATTTCGCCATACGAGTATACCATTACTTCCCGAAAACTTAATTTAATAATTTTCTCAAAAATAATAATTATAAATTTTTGTATAAATTTCCAAGTTAATTTTAGGAAAATACTCTTTAAAATGAAAGTTATTATATAATATTAATATTGAATAAATTATCTTTTAAAATAACAGTAATACTTGCTTATTCTTAAATAATAATTGATTTAATTTAAACTACTTAACCTATAATCAAATATACTTAAAACAGTTTTTAAAACAACTAAATAACTAATTTTCTGAAATATTCTTAACATTTTTAAATTTTCTAGATAATACTTAAAAATCCTCTTTTTTTAAAATAACTGAATTTCTCGATAAAAATATATTTCTCAATTCCAATATAACTAGTCTAACATATATAAATCTCTTTCGATTTATTCTCCATTTGATTTACATCTCAATTGCGTAAATTTAAACGCTAGTCCAATCAACTCTAGTCCAGCTCTGAACTGTAGTGCTCGACAATACAGACCCAACGCAACTTGAATCGTCTGAATTGGACTTCATGAGAGAGAGAGATATGAATTTTATAAGCTCATCGGTAAATTAATTATATTAAACAAAATATAATTTATTTAAAAAAACCATACCGTCTAAAATAAAACCTAGCCCATTATTGTGCTACCCTCGCCCCTCTTTCTTCTTTCCCAACCAATACACACCGTGGATGCACGAAGGAAAGCTCTAGGCTGTGCACGATTAACAGTGATACGACACTCCAAAATTCGAAAAAAAAATCCAACAACGCCGACAGCCTCTACTCGACGCTCTCCATCCATCTGTTCCCTCATCGATGAACCTACAACCTCCATTCAAAACGAATCTTCACCTCAAGCTGCTAAGTGCGAAGTCGCACTCCCCTACATACGACTGCACACTCTCATTTTTCTCACCAATATGCTATTTTATCTCATGAGCTCGAATATCACCACGGAAACTCCCATCGAGCTCTCGATCAAAAAGAAATGCAAACACTAGCTAATGCCTCATCCACTAGCCCACTGTCAATCACCTCACTCGAAGCCGCATCCTTCCAAAGCCATACTAGATCGAAGAGAATAAGAAAATAGGATTTTAGAGCAAGTCTTGGATTTTTTAATCAAGTATAAATAAGAATTTAATTTCAAAGTTTCCATTTTTTCTTGGTTGAACTATGCAGTTGCATGAAATATAAAGGAGAAGGAAGATTTGATTTTGTGTGTTTGTTTAGGCTAAGGTACAATGACTTGGAAAGGGGGAAAAGAGTTGATGTGAAGGTATAGGTCAATCGATATAATTATATATTATCTAAATTTCAAACGTCTCGTTTACGCATCTCAAAATCTCGAACTCCTATCAAGGCACGCCACTGGGCATTCATAATTTTATACCCTTATTCCGAACATAATGGAAAATGTTTCGAGTTCTAATTCGATCTTATGGAGAAGATAGCTTTTTGGACCCAATTATTATATTGAATTTATGATATTAATTTCAGTGCATTTCTATCCCGGATTCCCAAATGATAACTCAAAATGTTCCAAAATTGAAATCTAATAATAATACACTATTACGGATCAAATGGAACTAGTTTCGTCGAATTCTGAGACTGTGTCCCGGAATGATATTTTTAAATGTTAATTCAAACGATATGTTTTTAAAACTGAATAAATCACTTTTAAATTCAAATTTAAAACTTTTATTATCTTCATTATCATAATTTTAAATTTTATAAGCCTTTATATAAATTTTAACAAGCTTAAAACTCAAGATTCAATAATTTAGCCAATTTCCAATTATTAAATTCAATAATTTAATTATCCAATAAATGGTTAAATTTGAAATTCAAGTTAAAATCAACTTTTTAATATTTAAGGTCGATTAAATATTTCAATTTCAAATATCCAAAATTCTAAGTCGTTACAAACTAACTAAGAGTGCCATTTCATTCCCATAATGACCATAATGATGACAACTAGACTAACCGAGATATACGTTAAGACTATAGTACAAATTCATGAAATTCCAAGTATTATAAATAATGGCAAAGACCCTTTGTTTGAAAGTGAGTGGCAGAGCCTACAGAATGCTTTAGGTTCAAAACTATGTATGAGTACTTCTTACCACCTACAGACCGATTGTTAGACCAAGAGAGTCAATCGAGTGCTGGAAGATTTACCGAGAGCATGTGTATTAGACTTCATCGAGTCTTGGTAAGACCATTTTCACTTTCATAGAGTTTTCATACAATAATATTTACCAATCCAATATTAGGATGGTACCTTCGGAGGCATTGTACAGAAGACCTTGTAAGTCGCCAATAAGTTGGTGCGAGATAGGAGATAAACTTGTTCTAGGGCCAGATCTTGTAAGAGAAGCTTCGAAGAAGCATGAATTAATTCGGTAAAGGAAGAATGATGCCCAATCAAGATAGAACTGCTACACCAATAGGTGGCAAAAAGGTTTAAAATTTGATCCAAGGGATCATGTATTTGTTAAAGTGTCTCCGATGAGAGGCACTATGAGGTTCGAAAAAGACAAAAAGTGTGTATCGAGATATGTAGGCTCATTTTCGATACTATAGAAAATTGACAAGCTATCTTATAGATTTAAATTTCCAAGTGCTTTGTCAGGGTACATAATGTGTTTCATGTGTCACATCCAAGGAAATGCGTCAAAGACCCTAGGAATGTTGTAGTTTCAGGAGCAATGGAAGAGTTGTTTGTTAAACCAAACACGATGGATGCAAGGAAGCTAATTTGGATTTTAGACCAAGATGCAAAGAACCTTTGAAATAAGGAGATAAAGCTTATAAAGGTCCAGTGCAGTGAGGGTCGAGATGTTGTACATGGGAAGCGAAAGATAAAGTCGAAAGGATTTATCTGAGTTGTTTGTTTAGCTTAGCATGTATGTTTGCTATGTTTTGTCATAAACCATGTATATGAAAGATATTATAGTTGAGTTTTGTTATGTATTGGTAGATGTACTAATACATTTTGTTTAAGACACATTGGTAGGGAACTTATGTGTATATGCTAGAGTGGGCATGAGGAAGTTTGTGTATCACTATCGCACCTTATCTAGATTTTTAGGAAAAAATTTCTATAAGGGAGAAGCTTGTAATATCCCATAAATTAATAAATAATTAATTATGAGAATAAAGGTTTTTGTGGTTAAATCATGAGAGCAACTAATAAATATATTAAGTACTCAAGTGAATATTTACTTATTGGGAATTATTTTTGAGATAAAGCTTAACTAAAAAGAATTAATCAATAAAGGGAAATGGACCAGTAGCCCAACTACCCATTGGGATAAAGTTAACTACTTTCCTCTTTTCAATCCACTTCACTTTCATAAATAAAATATAAAGATTTTAAACTCTTTAATGGTGATTGCATCCTAATCATGAAAAAGAGGAAAAGAAAAAGGGTTAAATCCAAAGAAACTAGAAAAGTCAATCAACTAAGCAATACAAGTGAGTAATATATTCACCAATCTTATATCTTTCTCAAATAACCCACAGTTGAATTTTTAATGAGTGTTCCTCTTTTTTCTTGTATATTGATTCGAGAATTTAGTATGATACTGGAAGCACTTTATTAGAGTTTGATTTTGATTTACATAATTTTCTATAAGTAAATGAATCGATATAAATTATTTGAGGGTCGAGTACAATGGAAAATGGTTAGAACTAAAGAGTTTGAAGAAATTCAATGAAAAAATACATACATATATATATTTTCTATGATTTTCGGGATTTAAAATATGCAATTTTTAATAGAAATATTCTTTACAAAAAGTAATATAATTAGGGATGGAAGGTAATTTAATTAAATAAAGTATTTCATAATTGGTCAATAGACCAAATCTGTAAGTTATGCTAATAATGTCAGAAAAGTACATAGTAACATAACATAGCACTATTTTTAATGAATCAAGAGTCGACACAATATAGTTATCGTCAAACGTGCAGGAAATGGTTCCCGACGTGTACTGAGATGTAGTGAAACAGAACCAAGAATAATGGACAGGAACCTGAGTAAAAAGTCTTAAGTAAGAAATCTATGATGTGTTTAGTATGATGATAGGGTCACTATACTAGAAGGGTTACTCAAGAGCTAGACCAAATTAAGGAAATTGGTAAAAATGTGTCTTGCATAAAGGAGGTGATTTCAGAACCTTAAAGAGTAAGTTTTCACTAGATAAGAAAGTTAAACTAATGCAGGCTTTTCCCAGACAAAGCCAAGAGTAGTGATTAACAAGAGTGGTATAGCTCTCGGCGAGATGTTGAAACCAAAACTAGCAACATGTGTAGGTCGAAATGTATGCTAAGACTTAGGTCGAAATGTACGCCGAGGCTTAAGATTGTTGAAACTACACATAGCAAATTGATGGGGAATACAATAGTTTAGCTTAATGAAGAGCTAAGAGAAGAAAAGGCCTTCTATATGATTGGTTAGGTAGGTAAATTCTGTTTGGCAGATGATGTAAAGCCTGAGATGGCATCAAGTAACAAAGGCATTAGAGTAAAACCAGAGTGGCATCCAGAAACAAAAGCCCATGTGTAAGGCCTTGGTGGCAACCGAAACCATGAATGTAGGTGTAAGGCCTGAAGTGACAGCCAAAATATGAAAGTGTAAAGCCTAAAGGGGCAACTGTAATCAAAAGTGTAATGTAAGGCCTATGGTGGCATATGAGACACAAAAGAAATCTGTGTGAGGCTTGTTATAGCAACTAAAGATTCAGTAGTAGACGTATGGCATAAGTGGCAGTTAGATATTGAAAACGAGGTAAGGTAGAGGTCTGAAGTGGCAACCAAAATGAAAAGCTTATGTTTAAGGCTTGAAGTCACAACCAAAATTCACAAGCATAGGCTTAAGGCCGGGTGTGGCAATCGAACACGTAAGAGAAGCAGGCATAAGACTTAGAGTGGCAACCAAAATTGATTGTGAATTTAGTAGAAATAAGTAAAGGCATAAGGCCTTTGTTGCAGTCGAATAGCAAGACTTGAACCTTCCATCAATCGTAGGAGATGTAAGGCCTCAATGGCATCCTAGGATAGAGTGGTTCAGGTTTTGGAAGGAAAGAGAAGGACCATTAATGGAAGATGACATGATGGCTATTTAGCATAATGAAGACAAACATGACTTTGCATACTAAGTTGTTTAAAACGAATGTTATGTTATAGTGAGGAGAAAACCCGTTCCATGCTTTTGTAACATAGTCTTACTATCTCTTATGTTTAGGGTAATACATTACCCATATCAAACTTTATGTCAAACCAGTGTTTTATTATTATTTTTCCCATAAACTCATGGGTACTTATTCAGGTAGGCTGAATTTATGGGTTTAGACAGAATGCTTTCACGCAAATGAATAAAGAAGCAGAAGACGAAGCATGAGGCTTGGAAATATTATTTATTATTTTGATTCCCATATACCAAGTGTTTATGTCAGCATCTTCATATATTGGATGTAACACTATTACTTATGTTATGTCATATTTTTGGATCCTGCGTGGGCATGAATTTGGGCACTAAATTGTTGATCATGAACTGCAATGATGTATTTCTTGATTTAGTTAATGTACACTATGTTTACTTAAGAATATTTATTATAACTAATCTCATCTCTATTGCCGAATGATAACTCCAAGGTGACTACAACATATTGGATTTCCACTTTTGGGTGTAGAATGAGGGATGTTATAGGAGATGTCGGGCGGGTGGACACGTGATACATATAAGATGACAAGCACATGCTCCTCCTTCGATACCCCCTCCTTTCCCTAAGTATCTAAATCAAGTAAGACATACCTTCTCCTGGCATATAAATTTATGATGGGGTAAGATCTAGTAGTAACGAAAATGGGTCCACCTAGCCACTTTTGACTAGGTGGAGGCTACATGGACAGTCAATTGGTAGATCCATTAATGAGTCTTAGATTTATCTTCACTGCTTGTTCACTTTTTAAAGTTAACTAGCTCTTATTTTCCTTTTGTTTAGTAGTGGTTAAACTTGATTTTGCAGGGTTGTTTAACTCGGTTACTACAGGGAATGCTTCCTTACAAACCCACCATTACAATCTCCTGATGTCGTCGACTCTCACCAATAGATATCCCTAACTTGCAGTCAATCCAGATAGGGGACACTACTCCTCATGTTCACATCATCCCAGATGGTACTTTTCCCACAGCACCATCTTGCCCTCGGTTAGTTATACCCCTGGGGCATCACAAGTCCAAAATCAGTATGCTTCAAGAAAGGCAGGTCAACGGGGTGCCTGAGAGCTCTGGTAGGGACCCTTCTACAACATCTCTCGGGAGGCTGAGGATTGTCCAGCCTTTGAACCAAATGACTTCTTAGTGAATAAGGACTTCAAGATGATGTAGGAATGGATTAAGAACTAAAAGGTTTGTCTGAAATGATAGAGTTATGGTGCACAAGAAGTTAGATGAAGATTGGTGCATGGTGAATATGCTCTGTACCAACATGATTATGGTGAATATGGAGATAATCTCACAGGAGAACCCCTTCTAAACAAGCAGGTGAACCACTCTAGTACTTTGCAAAAAAGACAAATCTCGTAAAGGATAAATCATGTAGATACCGTTATGATTTATTTGAGAAAATTTGGCAACAAAGCTTGGAAATTTGAAGACGTTAACAAGTATGAAAAAAAAGAATGGCACCCGAGCAAAGAAAGTCTGTTTTGTGGTCGGTACCGACATGAGTTCGACAAAGAACTTACCTGTCATCTAAATTATTACCTTGTCTTTTTCGAGATAGCAAATTCAATGAGTGGGGTCATCTATAAATAACCACCTCAGAGCATAAAAAAGACGGTTTGGACTTTTATTCCCTTCTCAAATATAACTTGCCCATAAATTGCTATCACACTCAGATTTACTTTACTTTCTTGATCTAAAACATTGTAACTTGTTTTTATTCGTGCTTAAACTCTTGAATAAAATTAAGGTGGACGTAGGCAGTAACCATTATGAAATTCGTTTGTGCAAGTTATTTAATCTTGTTTTCATTTCTATTATTCTCATTTTTGAATTCATCGGGGGTATTGTGTCAATATTTGACACAAACATTGAGATTCTAGGTCTCCTACGGGCAACCGACGAGATTGGGTGACAGGGTTCACTAGTGTTTTAGTGGTGGGAGATGAACGAGATGGGACTTCTCAAACTCATTCAAGTGCTGCCAGGAATAGCAATGAAAGTTCAAGCATAGATGAGTTATCCCAATCAAGGTGGCCTATTCATTCCTCTAAGGCAGTGCCGAACGACCAAGTTAGGGAGGTTTTTTGGTGAGAATTCATGAACTTAGCCCCCCTCCCCCCCTCCCCCCCGCCCCCGCTTTATTTTCTCATCCGTGTCTTTTGTTGCAGGCTGGACCCCACGTACTCCGCCTTTGTAATGATGTGCTAAGGTTTAAAAGGAATTTTGTGGATGTGGCCATGACCCCTTGCTTGACGGAGGAGAAATTATCGATACTCAATAGGAAAGTCACGACTGCAGAAGTGGCCAGGGATGATGCGGCCAAGGAGAAAGTCGATAAGGTGGCTAAGAAGGAAAGGCTTAATAAGGAGATGGCTTGGGTGAAGGGGGAGTTAGAGGAACGAAATGAAGAGGTAGAGGACTTGAGTGTTCTCTCTTGCAACATTAGTGTTGTGTCGCTCATAAGGCTATTGTAGGGAGAAAACTAAATGGGTGGAGGAATGGAATGATAAGCTAATAACCATGTCGAAAATGCTCTTCTTTGCTAACTATCACCTCTCCTGACCATCAACTTCCTTCCATTGGCATAATGCAAAGAGGTACATATGGAGGAGGTGATAGAGATGGTAGTTGTAGACCAATTTCTTCTGTAGATCCTTACTCTAGAACAGTCTACATCGACCAATGCCCCTAGGGTTCCAATCCTAAAAGTCACCCTACAGGTTGACAAGGAGACGATTATGAAGGTGACTTCCACACTTTTGAGTGAGTGTAGGCTAATGTATTTATATGTACTTTTGAAAGGTGGGTTTGCCCCTCTACTTTTCTAATGAGACAATGATATGTCATGTTGTAACTCGACTATTTTGAATGTTATTTATTTTTTTCTATTATGTTTAAGTTTCTACTATCATTCCATGAAAGTGTCTGTCTGTAGTATCTGGCTTGTTTGTTTTATTTTCTCATATGATTTTTTTGTCATGTGACTCAAGTGGCCCTTGACTTAGTCAAGAAAACATAAAATTAGGCATTTATACAAACTATAGCTAATAAGTATGAAATAAAGTAGGGTTAGGAAATAACAAGCTGATAAACTTATCATTTACTTTATCGAAGTGCTTTGTCCTTTATTAGCTTGCGTAAATATGCATGGGGTTGCAAGGATGCGCCACTGGTTGGGCATCAAACACCATGTGGTTAATTCACTTTCCAACGGCGCTTATAGGCTTTCGTTGGGCCAAGCTTTATTATGGAAAGCATCCCCGATTAATTGAGGCGGACAGAACTATGGATGCCAAAATTGGGATTTCTTAGTGGGCAATCATGCTTATTCCCCTCTCGATGTTGGGGGACGAGCAACATCACGTGCAAACAAATAAAGACCACGGCTTGGGTAGCTATGCCATCTATTCATCGATGCCTTTGGCATAGAAGAGAGTGATTTTTGGCTTATGTATCCTCATGGAGCAGTACAACATTGATGCATGAATCAGGACCACAATGTGGGTGGTCACACCAACAGTGTGTTAGTTTCCCTAGCATGGAAGAGAGCATTGTTTGGCTTACACATCCTCTCAAAGCAGTACATTATATATGCATGAATGTAGACCACGATGTGAGTGGTTGCACTATCAGTGCATTGGTATCCCCGACATGGAAAGGAGTGTTTTTTTGGCTTGCCATCCTTTCAATGAAGTATATCATAGATGCATGAATCAAGACCACAAAATGGGTGGCCAGGCCATCAATGCATTGGTGTTCCTAGCATGGACGAGAGCATTATTCATCTTATCTATCTTCATAGGGTGGTCTTGTCATTCGCGTGCATTGGAAAGAGCTCTATATGGCTAATCCTTATTGGATAGCTTTAGTTGAGTTATGCATTCTTTGGCATGAAAGAGAATGTTGCATGGATCGTATTAGGCAAATATCATCAATTGAGTTTAGGCTTTCTCCGACAAAGAAGTGAGCGTTGTATAGCTCATCCTTATCGGATAGCCTAGTTAAGTTTTTTTTTTAGTTGACTTAATATAATGGTTGCCCAAAGATGTCCTATTTCATTTCATACATAATGATAGAATACACAAAATAATTTGCCTTATAATTGCAGCTTACAAGATTTTCTTTCAATCATAATAATTTTAGAGGTGCTTGGGGTTCCTAATGCACAACACATAGGTGTCGTTTGGATCTGTGAGATGGTAAGGTCCATTAGCCAGCACAACACTCATAACAAATGGACCTTCCTAGTTTAGTCCCAACATACCTTCATCTAGATTCCTTATGTTGCAAAAACCCAACGCGGAACTAAGTCACCAGTTTGAATTGGTGGAGTTTAAGTCTTGCTTTGTAGTTCTTGGCCACCTTTCTTTTGTATGATCCATCTACGAAGTTCGGCCTCCAACCTCCACTCTTCCAAGGCATTGTGCCCGAGCCTTAGCAGTTCCTAATTTTGTTCGAGATCATAGGTAAGGCACTAAGGATATGGGACATCTACTTTAATGGGTAGCTTGGCTACATCCCATAGGCCAAAGAGAAAGGGAAGTGTTTGGTAAAGGTTCAACTTGGTGCCGGTGTGGCCAAAACAAGAGCGGAAGGTCTTCTACCCAATTCCCTTAGCATTAGTGAGGCGCTTCTTCAATATCGACTTGATGATTTTATTCAGTCTCTATCTAGCCATTCGTTTGCATATGAGCAAAAAAGGAGAAACGCTTCTCAATTTCATTTCTTTCACGAAACCCTTGAAACAGGTCACTCTCAAAATGATACCATTATCAGTGATGATTTTCTTAGGAAGTTCGAAGCGACAAATAGTGTTCTTGATTACAAAATTCAGAATCTTAGGTGCGGTGTCCCCAGTTAGGAACTCCTCCTTGATCCACTTTGTGAAATAGTCAATGCAATAATGGTATGGTTGTAACCCCTTTCGCATTGAGGAGTTTTTTAATCAAATCAATACCCCAGGTGTCGAATAGCCAAGGGGACATCATAGTGGTCAAGACTTGAGGACAACATAGGAGTTTTGTCGAACTACTAGCGTTGGTTTCATTTCTTGACATAGTCCTGGGAATCTATAATCATGGTGGACCAATATTACCCCTAGCCAACAGCCTTTTAGCTAGGCTTTGCCCTTCGATGTGGCCCTATAGAAGCCTTCATGCAATTCCTCTAGTATGAGATTGACTTCTTCGTTTATAACACATCCTTCAATGGGACAGTGTAGCCTTATCGATATAACTTCCCACCCATAAGCATATTAATAAGGGGTGGTACAAGACTTTTCCATCCTCCTTTATGTCTATGGTAAGGTCCTTGATTGTTAGATACTTAAAAAGTGGGGGTAATCCACATGTCAAATTGGACTTCATCAATTTCTATGAGGGATGCCCTCGACTCTAAAAAGGGAGCAGTTCGTACTTCTAAGGTTATTCTCCTTAAGATTACTTGATGCCTTTCTAGTTGATCGGCCTTAACATTCTTTTCTCATGGTACTTATTCCAACTTGAAGTCGTAGAATATGCAGATAAGCTTCTTTGCCTCTGCAACATACAAGGCCAATGTCTTGCCTTTAACATGGAATCACTCATAGATCTATTTCATGACCAACAATGAGTCACTATACAAATGGATAGACTTTATTTGCAACTCCCTTGACATCCTGAGATCGGTTAGGACAGCTTCATATTTTGCCTCGTTATTGGGGTGCTTTAAATTCAACTGTATGGTAAAGCATAACTCCTCCCCTTTAGGCATGACGAGCCCTAACCCCTTCTCAATGTCCCATCCACATATAGTTTCCATGTTTACTGATTGGTGGCTGCCACTTTATCATCACTATTTGAGCAAGAACATTCTGCAATGAAGTTGGGCACTGTTCGACCTTTAATGGATGTGCAGGGATGGAAGATGATAGGATGTTCAAGCTTCATGGACCATTTCAAAAGGTGGTTGGTTGCATTAGGATGCCCCAATACTTACTTCAGTGGCAAGTTAGTAATGACTTTGATTTGGTAGGCTTAGAAATATAGATGGAGTTTGCAAGCAGCCATTAGCAGGTAGACAGTCAGCTTTTAAGTTTTAGTATCTCGTGTGGGCCGGGCAACCTTTTGCTAACATAATATAGTAGGCATTGGATCTTTTCTTCATCCTGAACCAATGCAGTGCTTATTGCATGGTCAGCCACTATGAAGTATAATAGAGGTCTTCCCCGTCCACCTACATGGAAAGTACGAGGTGTTGTAAGGTGTTTCTTCATCTCTTCAAAATGCCTTGATGCACTCGTCATTCCATGTGAAATGGCTTCCCCTTCTAGATAAGGTCAATGAAGGGTATGCCCCTATCGGTTGCATGTGACAGGAAGCAACTATGCGCCATGACATCCTATTCAGGATCTGTACTTGCTTGATTATCTAGGGGACTTACATATCCTGGATCTCTAGAATGCTATCGAGGTTTGCTTCAATCCATTTTGCACTAACTATGCAACCAAGTAAGCATCCTGAGAGGACGACAAACGAACACTTTTGGGTTGAGCTTCATGTTGTGTTGGTGGAGGACGTTAAAGGTTTTGACTAGCTTCAGTACATGACCCCCGGCCTTCTCAAAATTTTCTAACATATCATCTACGTACACTTCCATGGACTTGCTGATTTTCTCCGTAAACATTTTGTTAATGAGTCGCTACGACTTCAAGCGAAGTTACTGGACTGGCGTCGAGGTTTGAACCTCCCATATAGGATTCGAATGGGTCATCACTATTTTCTTATGTGTGGATCTCCAAATCACTCTAATCCAAGGCGTGCACCGCAAATTTAACAAAACCCTCTACTGGACGGACATCGATACTTGAACCTAGGAGCTTTGGCTGCCCTGACTCTCACAAATGAGTTTTTCGACATTGAGAGGGAAAGGGCTATCATATTTGCTACTTTGGCTTGCCAATGAGGGTGGGTCTTCTCTTTCTGCTTTGTTATGCGCTAATTTGTTTTGTTAGGGCTAGCCAGGGAAATATGATCTCCAAAAATCAAGCTGCCTCAGCACCCAACATGAATGAGAGCGTTAGTGGCTCATGCGTTTTCTCGAGGGTAGAGGTTGATGTTGCTGCTGCTTCATGGACCTTTGCAATGCGGGCAGTCCGACATGAATGGGAGTGTTGCACAGTTCTCACACTCTCTAAGTTGAGCATCGGTGAGCGCAGCTGACTCTTACTGCAGCATGAGAACCCTTCCCCCTTTTTTCCTACTGTAGTGATATGTTATAGAAGTCTCTAGTGACCTACTAATTGTTGTGGACACACATTATGTCTCCTATGAGGGATCTTCATGGTAAGCCGTTGGTAGGCTATGATGGCGTCTATATCTGCTAATATTGGTCTACCTATCAAGAGGTAATAAGCAAACGTACAATCAACTACTAAAAGATACCTAAACTTTGGCCGTAAGAGGTTCTTTGCCGAAGGTGACTACACACTAGGTCAACCCCAAAGGACTATCCTAACCCCACCTAACCCATACATGAAAAACACATAGGGGTGTGACTAGAGGTAGGAGGCTTCATCTTGTCAAAAACCTATTTGAACATTACATTCATGGAGCTACCCCCATCATGAAGACCTGGTGTACCTCTAAATAAGCGATAATGGGTGATGTGACCATAGGGTCATACTAGGCAAACCCAACAATTCCCTTGTCTTATATAGTGAAAGCAATATCTTATTCTTCTTCCTCGACCCTAGGAGCCTTTCGAGCCTAAATCTCAACTGAATACAGTTGATTGTTTAATGTGTGCTCTCTCTTGTATCGGGCTTAAGAGCCTTTGCTACTTCCAACCAAGTGTGGGCCTCCATAAATTGATTATATCCCTATGTTGGTTGCGACCACGTCGTCGTCGTCTTCCCACTCTACGTCGGTAATGGATTTAGCTGAGCATTTTGTTGTTCAACCTATTGTCTTACTTGCTACACTAATAAATCTTCACGGATTAACCACTCTATCTCGTCCTTTAGGTGTCGATACTCATTAGTGGAGTGGTCATTAAATTGATGAAACTCATAGTATATTCTATTACCTTAGGGATCCTCTTTCTGTCCAGACCGGGAAGAAGGAGGCCTTCAATATTGTGACACCCATATTTTCCAAATCCATTTTGAAAGGTGATATGATGTAAACATCAAGATCGAAACGGGATGCTTCATAATAAAAGTTGGATTATGAAAAGGAAAATAAAGGAATAAAGCTAATACTATGTTTGGAAACTACAGAACAACAACAAAGGCTCAAACTATGTCAACCCCTTTAATCCCAGTATTACATTATGGTACCAAGCCCAAAATCGAATACAGCCAAAGGGTGTCACAAACAGCCTACAACCATGATACGCGGAACTATGACATAACTGAAATCCCAAAATAACAGTAAAATGTTGGTGCAGCACTTCAATATAAGGAATTATATAAGTGACGACAAAACATAACACATCTCACTTAAAAAAGACACACCATCAATAACATACTGCACTCACAAGCCAATAAATACGAATAGTAGAACTATGAAAACAACCTTCCAGTAAAGAAAAATAGGAATGCACTTCCCCTACCCTCTTTTGATGCTAGAAAAGAGTGAAGTGACATAACACATTGTCCTCAAGACACGAGCATAGAAAGAGGAATCTGTTGCTCTCAAATGGGTTGAATAGAAACTAATATAATTCCCAAACTTATGCAATGCTAATACCTCCAAAAATGATATGCACTATACTCACTAAGGCTACCTAAGCAGTACCATGCAGAGTCAAAAGCGATTCAAGGGCTGCACACATGGCCACTCAAATAGTGCACTAGCATATATTTGTGCTCATGAATAAGCGGCAAAGCTATAAATCTCCATCATTGATAACCCGTGCAGCCCATTTCTCGTAGCATCTCAGCATGAAATCTCGTAAAGTGATTGCCTTTGCAGATGTCGACTCGATCACTCTAACCCACCTTGTAAATATCATCAATATTCAGGGCAGATCAAAGGAGCAACCATCTTTTAGACAAAATAAATAAAGTAGTGCAGCTTACCCCAAAGAAGAAAGGGACAATAGGTTATTGTACTCACACCCACAAAAAGAAGTAACGCTTGAGTTATTCAGCCTTCAAAAAGGGAGAGCTTAGGGCCCATTCAAATATGGAACTTCCCGCCTCTAATTCAAACATTCCCGCTCCAATTTCAGATCTCTCGCCTAAACCAAAAATTCAACCGCTCAAATCAGAATTTCCCACCAAAGACATGCCAACAATCCACATGCATCAAATAGATATTGTGGATGAATGGCACATGGCATAATCCAAAGACAGTATCAAAGGACGGAAGAAGGATAGTGGCGATCCACGTGGATATTTATACTATAAATAGAAAACGCATTCTAGAAAGAAATGAATTTTTTCTAATTTGTTATTCTTAAGGTTAAAAGAAAAAACATTGTACTCTCTGCCATTAAGTCTGTACCAAGAAATATAAAGAAGAAAGTAACATTTCCCCATGAACGTAGGAATCCTTAATAACTAAACCACATAAATTCTTTATGTCTTTGCTTTCTTTCAATTTTATTTGGATTCATCTAGATTTTAGTGTAGATTTTATTCTATCTTTATTTAAATTAAGTGTTAGTTCGACTTGACATTTTAACAAACAATTAAAGTACAACTACATAGTTATGTAAGCTCTCAGCGGCACAGTTACTACCTAAAGGCAAATTTAATATTACTGAATAAGCCGGCTTATCCACTGGGTCTGGCCATCTTCTTTGCTCTTGTTGATTATAAATCCACGAAGTAATTATTATTTAGTGCTAGAAGGAGGGCTTGAACCTCCTTTTATTTCCTACATCTAGCAATATTTTGCCCATGTTTATTCCACATATCATGAATCCCACCAATTTACTTGTCCCTTCTATTCAAGAATATTTACATTGGCCTCAATGACCGCCAATAAGTCACTATAGATTTGAAAGCCCAAAGTGAAGCGAGAGCTTGGACTAAAGCCCATATAGATCCTATCCTGGTCGCATTCCAATCCTTCACAAACCGATTGAACCAATGCATGGAGGGATTGGAGAAAATAGTTTCCCAACATGTTACTCATAGACCATTCTCACCTCCACACTTCATAGCTTACCGCCATTGTTCACCGACTGCGCTGGCTATTCTGCGAGGGGGCGATAATAGTACTCCCAAAGATAGGAATGGTGATGCTGGCGTAAAATCTGATACGAAGATGCAAAGCAAGATCCAGGCCAATCCTCAAATCAAAACCAAGCCAACCAATATTAACCCTCTACTTCTAGAAAAACAAACCCAATCTTCCCTAGAAGAAGAAGACACCTCTTTTAAGGGCAATTTATCCCAGATTGACCCAAGAGAGAGCGAAATCCATCAACTAAAGGCTTGAGTAGAGCTGCTAGCAAAAACCCATCGATAAAGCACCAAAGAAAAAAATAGGGGAAGGGCTTTCCCTATTCAGTGAGATCATCATTGAAATAGATTTCCCTAATAACTTCAGAGCCCCTTCAATTGATAAGTTCGACGAAACTGCCAACCACAACGACCACCTCTGTACTTTTGAATATTACATGGACATCCTAAAGGTAGGAAGGATGGCCCAATGTAAGTTGCTCCATGTGTACCTAACCAGAGTAGCCTTCTGATGGTTTTGGAGGTACGTAGCATGAGAGGTTTGTTCTTGGAGACAACTATTTGTCAATTTTCTGAGGCAATTCAATTCGAGGAGAGAAGCTTGCCCAAATGCCAATACAGTGTCGTGTGTAAAGCAGGACAAAAATGAAAGCCTGTGCAATTTCATTAAATGCTTCAAAGCCGAGGCATTCTAGATTAGAGTGACTAGCGAAGAAGCATTACTAATGGCAACGCACGTCGGAATTAGGAGAAGAACTGCTATATAAAATAAAAATAGAAAAAAGTCATGCCTTTTCATAAAAGCTTTCTATAAAAGAGCTTCTATATATATCAGGACAATGGAAGTCAGATCTATAGTGCAACCTCGAGGAACTTCTTCCCTCAGCTATGATAAGAAAAGGGAGTAGAAGGATATTACCCACCAAGTGGAAAAATGGATTAAACCTCACCAAAAATACTCACCTCATGCACACCCTTGGACAAATATATGAGATGATCAGGGATGAGCTTGCATACAACATGCCAAATAAGAGGAAAAAAATAGAACAAAACCAAGGTGAGGCATATTGCAGCTTTCACCAAGCTAGTCATCATTATACAGAAAAATTCTGACATCTTCAGAATGAAATAGAGAGGTTGATCGAAAGGTTATCTGGGCAGCATCTAAAGGGCAAACGATGATGATGGGATAGGATATCTAACACCAGATCCAAATGAGAATCAAGCTGAAAACCCCTCTAACCTTATAGTCTCAATTCGTGGAGGACCACATCCTTTTGGCATAAGTAAGAAGGCGCATGAGAAATATGTGCAAGAAGCCCATGTCTAGCAAAAGATAGTTTTCCATATCAAGCAGAAGCCTGCACCAGAAATAACATTCATAGCAGCTGATGCGATAGGAGTCGTATTCCTACACCAATACCCAGTTATTATTATGGTGCAGATATCAAACTGTACTATGAAGAAAGTCTTCATCCATTCTAGAAGATCAGTGAATGTAATTTTCAAGTCCGCATGTGATTAAATGAAACTACCATTAGAGATCCTAAAACCTAGTCCTGAACCAATCTCTGGTTTTAGCAACACTACTATCGTCCCAATAGGATCGGCTATTTTTCTTGTTATGGTTGGAAGTGCCCCTATTACATAAGTTATTTTGTGCATTCTTCTTAATCATTGATCAACCATTTCCACACAATGCTTTCTTGAGGAAACCCGCTTTAATTGATTTGGGGGCAATCATCTCTCAAAAAGACCAGCTTATGAAATTCAATACTCCCAGTCGGATAGGTCGGGAAAAAGTTTTAACTAGGGAACTATATAATATAACTCTTAACTCTGACAATAAAATTGTTCCAAAATATTCTTTCATCTCTTCTGATATTTGCAATACTAGTCTAACAAGAAACTAAGTCAGTTCTAAGAACTACATCAGCATAAAGTATAAAAGCCAATACCAACACAGACCATTCTACGACACCAAAATCCAAAAAGAAAAGGTAAAGAACATACATGCACATGATCGGCACTGATGAATATAATTCAGTTTACATGCAATACTTCACCAAGGAAGCCTAGAAAAAGGCATCCTCGGTGAACTCGCCACCCGAAGATAAAACAGAAAGTGATATAGACCCAAAATTGGGGGCATCACAGAAAGGGAATTGGTAGAAGATCTTGAAACATACAAGTAGATCCAAAAGACCCTACAAAGGTACTTAAGATAGAAAAGAACCTTAGTGCAGGAGCTCGAGGTGAGATGATAGACTTCCTGAAGAGATACACAGATGTATTTTCCTGGACTCATTCAGACATGGTAGGAATAGACCCAGCCATCATCTGTTATGCATTAAACACCGATCTAGATTCCCATCTAGTTAGGAAAAAGCGCAGAACCTTAGATCAAGAGAGATAAAATTCCCTGCGTGAAGATATTAAAAAGTTGAAGGAACAAGGGTTCATCAGAGATGTATATTACCTAAAATTAATCGCTAACCCAGTGCTCGTAAAGAAACTCAACGGAAAATGGAGAATCTGCATTGATCATACCAATTTCAACAAGGCTTGCCCGAAGGATGGCTTATCTTTACCCAGAATTGATCAACTAATAGATGCAACTAATGGACATGAACTGCTCTCGTTCATGGATGAATACTCAGGATATAATCAGATAGTTATGTTTGAACTAGACCAAGAGCTTACCAACTTCGTAAGAGACAAAGGATTATACTGCTATAAGGTCATACCGTTCGGACTTAAAAATGATAGAGTAACCTATGATAGGTTGGTCAATATGATGTTCTCGGAGCAGATTGGAAAGAATAGTATATGTAGATGATATGTTCGTCAAGTCAAAGGCAACATCAAGTCACGTACAAGACCTAGAGCAGACATTTGAAGTCCTGCAATAGTATGATATGAAGCTAAACCTTGTAAAATGTACCACTATCATTCAATTAGGAAAGTTCCTGGGATACATCGTAAGTGCACGTGGCATAGAAGAAAATCAAGAGAAGATCGAAGCTACAAGGAAGATGGAGATCCCAGATAAACTGAAGGATCTTATGACTTTAAATTGCAAAGTGGCAGCACTTAGTAGATCCATCTCAAAAGCAATGGATAAGTGCATCTCGTTCTTCGACCAAGAATAGAAAGGGAAATTTTTTGAATGGATGAAGGAACGTAAAGCCGCATTCCAATAGCTAAAGTATCATTTGGTCAAAAATCCTATGCTATCTAAACAATAATAGGTGAGGACTTGTATGTTTATTTAGCTGTAACTGAAAAAGATGTTAGTTCTACAGTAATACGAGAGGACGAAGGGACCCAGAGGCCCATCTACTTCATAAGTAAGCAGCTGTCAAGAGCCGAGCTGAAATACTCTGTCATTGAAAAGTTAGCTTACAACCTGCTCCTTGCAGCAAAGAGGTTGCAGCCCTATTTCCAAGCACACCCTACTAAAGTCCTCATAAACAAACCTCTAAGGAAAATACTACAGAATCCAGAAACATCGGGCCACTTACTAAAATGGGCGACTGAGTTCAGTTAATACGACATCATATATTATCACCGGAAGGCAATCAAAGGCCAAGCATTGGCAGACCTTATCATAGAATGCAATATTCCAACCGAACCTCAACCGAAAGAAGAAGCCTTAACCCCTCGGTTCTGGAAATTGTTCGTTGATGAAACATCAAATGAATATGGGGCATGATTTAGGTATAAACTGACTACTCTAGATATGCAGAAACTACATGGAGCAGTGTAGCTTGGCTTTAAAGCAACCAACAATGTTATAGAATATGAAGCTCTCCTCGCAGGCCTAAAAATGGCCCAAGTAATGAAGGTAACCGACATTAAAATTCATTCTCAATTATTTATGAACAATTGTAGGGAAATTACCAAGCAAAGGATCTAACCTTAGCCAAGTATATGAAACTTTCTAAGAAGTTACTAAAGTATTTTGAATAGTTAGCATAGAAAAAATCCCATATGGAAACAACTCATTTTCCGACCTGTTAGCCAAACTTGCGAGCACCAAAGCCGAAAATGAAATGAAGGCAGTACCAGTTGGGCAATTGGCAAAGCCAAGTATAATATAATCAAATCAGATACTAGTCTTTACTTGAGCCCAACAGGCAGTAATTCAAGGAGCCTAAAATCAAGAGATATCAGAAAATCAGGAGCAATCGCTAGTTGAACATGCACTTTAGCAAACTGAGGAGACCAACTAGACGACCCCCATTAAACAATTCTTGCTAAATAGGACACTATCCCAGAAAAGAAATGAAGCCAAAAAAATAAGATACCAAGATTTTAATTACTCCATTGATGGCACATTATATAAGAGACAGTAATCAACCCTTATGTTATGTACGTTTCCAAAGAAGAGGAGGTACGGGTCATAAGGGAAGTACATGAGGGGCAATGCAAGGGTCATTCAGGAGGGGCTAAGTTAGTAAAGAAAGTATTAAGGTATCGTTATTACTAGCCTAAAATGCTTTAGGATGCAAAGGAATTTGTAAGAAGATGTGACAGATGTTGGCAACTCATGAGTCATCCTATGAGCTCTTCCCATTTACCAGACCGTAGCCATTCGACATATGGAGCTATTACCCGATATCTTAACCCAGCTATATTGAGCTGATTGCACAAAGATAGATCCGACCATTATCAAGTTTGATGACCTCAAAGCAATGATTGTGGGACCCATGGGTAAAAGTACAGATGGTTATATGAAGCCAGAATCGAATAGAATTGGTAGTTAAATAATGCAGGATGCTTGAAATATGGTATATAGCTTAGACAAGTGAAGGGATAGGCATGGCTTGGTAACTCATAGGGATCACCATGATTGAATTAATGAGGGATCGACATAGTTGAATTAAGATTAGTTGGCATGGTCGAGCAAGAAAGAGATCAGCATGGTCGAGCAAGAAAGAGATCAGCATGGTCTGTTGACTTGGGAAGGAACACTTTAGCTCATAAAAGAAGGATCGGCATAGATGATCGAATATGGTTTGGCACGGTTGAGCAAGGAAGGAGTCGGCATGATTAAGTAAACAAGGGATAGGGATAGGTGTAGTCAAGTGAGTATGTTTCGACATAGATTATTGACTTGGAAAGTCATACTTCAACTCATAAAGGAGGGATCGACATAACTTATGAAAGGAGATGGATCGACATACTTAGGTCCACCAAAGAGGGATCGAGATGTACAATTTAGAGGGTTCGACTATGTTCAGTGAACAAATCATATCAAATCAAAGACCAAACAATAACTTGAGCTCCAGTAGTCCAAATGACATGATATTAGAAGAGCTAACATATTTGAGCATGAAGAAGCCACCGTAGGATCGCTACCCAAAAATCGACCAATGAAGGGATCGATACCGATCCCTCTTCATTAGAAGGTCCTTTAGCCGAAGTTTCATAGAGATTGATGGTCATCTTCAACTGTAAATACTAGCCTAAGCGGTCATTCTGAGGATCTTTACACTGCTGGTTACTTTATTCTTTATTGTAATCAAAATTTTCTTACTCCTTGTTGCTGTAATCAAATTATAAGTTGATCAATAAAGACAATCTTCAAAGTGGACGTAGGCATACAATGTCGAACCACTATAAATTTTTGTATTCTTGATTATTACTTATGTTAGTTTGTTAGTTTTATTATATTCCTCAATTTAATTTACTTTCTTCAATCACTTCTCTATATAAATCTACTGTTGGGTGTTTGTGACCAATTTGGTTGCAAAAGTTTTGGTGCTTTCACCAAGAAACTTGATTCTCATCTTGTTAGGATCCCTTTTGTTGCTACTGGATTGGATGAATCCCCCAAAGGAGGTCCATAGTTATTTTCATAAAGTTGCTTATACTACTGAGATTTGCTAAAATATAAGTAAGGAGATTGATAATGATGAGACATATTAGATCTACATCTCAGAATGTGGATGGAAATGAGACGGTTAGCATTCCGCAAGGAGACCAAGCAATCAACCTACAAATTTGGATGCTCATCGGTTGAAGCTCAGAACCAACTGATTCTATAACCTGAGCTGAATTTTCTAATCTAATGAGAGAGTTGATGGAAAGCCGTTATCAACTAAATCAGCAAATTTAGGCTAATATTAACCTGTTAAACCAGATTACTCAGCAGCAGCATGGTAAGGCCAGGAGGGTTCCCACTCCTTACTCGGCATCGGAAAGTTTAAGCTCATTGGATGAATATCATAGCCACAAGCATCGTAAGGTCATAGGAGATCGCGTAGGAACTTCAAAGCCTCAGTTGGCAGACCATCTTGGACTGTCAAGATCGATCGGTGGCGATCCCTTCCTAGGGATCAGTGTCGATCCCTCCTCCAGAAGAGGGATCCTCCCTTACACTAGGGGAATTATGTCAAAACAATTCCTGGAGGCTTGGATGGTGGAGTTCGATTGAATATTGACTGGGTACCCCTCCGAAATGACGATTAGATAAATATTCAAGATGTGCACCAAGAAGATGATGAACCAAAAAGGCGTGAAATGGTCGGTAGACATCGACTGGACCATTCATGTTAGGTGGAGAGCGATCAGTGCTTGGTACCACCCATCCAGACACCGGACTTATCAGCAATGGTCAAATAGTTGGTGAGAGAGAGCCAAGGCTTGACTAATGATGACTAGGGAATTTTGAGAAGGCATACCCTATTTACTGATAATGTTCTACATGCAGAATATCCTAGAAGGTTCAACATGCCATCAATGCTCGCCCACGAGGGAAAAACAGATCCTAGACAACATATTATGAGATATGAATGGCTGATGGACTCTATGAAAGCCAATGATGAGACCAAGTGCTGATGTTTTCCTATAACTCTTTCCGGAATGACATTGATCTGGTTCATAAGACTAACCCCATGATCAATTTCGAGATTCGATGAGTTGGCAACAAAGTTTGTGGAGCAATTCCAAATGCACGTGACTCTTTCTAAAATGTGATGTCCCTTTCCAGCATGATCCAGGCTTCAGGGGAATCGTTGAAGGATTATTTGAAGTGATTTCATACACTGCCATGGAGGTTACTAACCCAAATGATCGTGCTATACTTATGGCCGTAACGAGAAGTTTTGATCCGAAGTCTGAGTTTGGCGATTGGTTGGCTGGAAAACTACATGCTATGTTGGAATGCTTCTATTCAAAGGCAACTCAGTTTTTAAGAAAGGAGGAAGCAAGGTCCTCTAGACAAAGAATGTTGCGGCACCGAGTGGACAAGTACAGATAATATTGCAATAAAAGATGAAAGTTCGAGGAAAATTTAGGCGAATGTTCAGAATAGGCCGAATCGGCAAAAGGGAGATGGGGATAAGAATTTAAAGCGAAAGATGAATTCTGGGAGACTAAAGCCTCGAATTCAAATATATGACAACTACATGCCGCTAAACTTGTCCTTGGAGAATATCTACCTATCAACTTGCAATACCATGTAATATAAGAAGCCTACCTCAAAGGAGTCAACAGAGAAGCAGAAGCATACCGGGAAATATCATCGGTTTCATGAGTGTTAAGGGCACAATACAAATGAATGCAGGCATCTCCGGGATGTTATAAAAAAGCCAATTCACAAAGGAAATTGCAAAAGTTTGTGAAAACCCTGCAGGATGGCAGACATGGGACATCCGACCCCAATCAAGGATAAGCTCCACATAGGGATGAAAAGCCTGCATGGACTGGTGGAATACCGATGACAAATACGATAGTTGGAGGGTTACATCCGACGGATAGGAGTTGGCAAGAGATATAGCGCTATGCTAGTGCAATTAGGCATGCAGATTTTGAATGTTGTTCAAATACAGAAGATGGATGTAATAACCCGAATTTTGGAATACCTGTAATTTATAGATTAATTAATGGAAATACTGATTTATAAGTTAACTAAATAATTCTGGAAATGAAAGTATATATCTGAATAAGTATTGGTTTGATAAACTTTCTAGTATAATTAATTAAATTGGTAAAAATTGATGTTTTCAAAACAAATAAAAATGATTGTTTATATATAGATATAAATAGATTTTATTTTAGGAATAGGATTGTTATTTTTAAATTGAATAAGTAGTTACATATGTATATATGTATAACTTGATTTCTAAATCAAATTTTAGAATTTGATTTAGACTTGAATTTAAAGTTTTGAAATTCAAAAGTATATATTTTAAATTATTTTAGATTTTAAAATATGTGTATAAACTTTTATTTATAAATATAATTGGTTTTTGTTTCTTTTTAAAATTATCTACACATATGTATATATACTAATTAACTAATTCATTAAGCTAGATCTTGTATTAATCTTTCATTAACATTTAAATTTTGACTAAATAACTAATTAACCTTAAAAGAGACATGTGTTAGATTGATAAGCATACTTATATGACAAATATGAGTATATAAGACAAGTGTCAAAATTTAATTTAGTTTTTCTTCTATTTTTATTTTTTACATTTCAGCCTATATGTTTACAAATCTTTTTCTTTCAATTTTTTCTTCTTTCCTTTTTCAAAAGATAAGTTCAAATCTTAAGCCAAACACAAAATCTGAAAAGAGAAAAGGAAAGAAAGAACCAATTCCTCTAAAACCAAGATCTGTAACTAAACAAACAATGCAAATCAAACTGTCCCAAATCTGGAAGAGATCAGCTTCAAAAACAAAGATCCAACTCACAAATAAAATCAAGCAGCAAATTTCAGATTTTCTTACAGGCTTCTCTGTTCTTCTACTTTGCATGTGAGTAGACTTAAACTTAAGCAGTTTTAAATGATGTATGTGGAAATATTGGATGAAAATTTTGTGTTGCATGTTTAAATATATGGATGCATGTTTGTTTAAATTTGAATACGGGTATATATGAAGTAAATATGCAGATCTGTTGATTTTGACCATCTCTGTTTATGTTTCACAGATGAAAATATTGATAATAATTTAAATTCTCTACAACTAATTTCTGTTAGGCTTAGGATTTTAAACAAATCTGATTTAACTAAGGGTGCATGTGATTAACCTTTGAGCGTGATATGAATTTGATTATGAATGAAGTTAAAATGATTTTATTTTATTTTATGTAATCAGGTCTGAGAGGGGCTAAGTATGCCTCTGTTGAAACTTTTCAAGTTGAAAACTGATTCAAAAATTTTAAATCTTCTACTCAAGTGATTTATATACATGAATTCCTGAAATAAAAGTGTTGGTGGGTGAGTGAACATCATTTTAAAATTTTATTCAAGAAAAATTATTTTGTATATATTTCAGAAATAAAATACTTCAGAGAAGGATAAATCAATGTCAAAATTTGATTATTAAATTATTGGATTTTGAGCATATAATTGAATTCGACTTCGAATTCTAGGATTTTTAGAAACAAAACTAGGATTTTTAGACTTGTAATTGGTGAGTTATTGTGATGTAATTGGTTTTGGGTAAACGGTAGATTACCGTCGATCGAAGTTGATCTGTGACTCGTGGTTCATGTCAGAGGTGGTTCATGGAACGAGGAGGTTGGGAAAAATAATCGTTGATTTTCTGGAATGTCGTGGTGGTGCGGCGGAGCAAAAGTAGGGTTTTTGTTTTGAATTGTGTCGCGAATCTTTGCGAGGCATTTCTAGACACGTTGAGGCATCGGAACATCATCGAGTGGATCGAGTAGGAGTGTATGACGTTGTCGAAACTTTGGGCGAAGTCTTGTGATCTCTGGTGGTCGGAGAAGTCTTGGCAAGGTGGTTCTAGTCTGCGATGTTTTGTTTCTTTGAGTTCGCTCTGGTCATTTTTCGATTTCGATTTAGATCTACTACTGGATGTTTGGGTTCTAAGAAGAGTATGGTAGGTGATTTGTTGAACATGTCGGAGTTGGTCGGGGTGGGGCTGGATGGTGTGCATGTTGCACGAATGCACATGATGTCTGGACGATGGAAGTTTTGGGAAGAAGGATTGATTCAGGTTTTAACTCGGGGCGTTATCGCGTTTGACTCGAAGGAGGGGTAATTGTTAGTAGCTCGTGTTGTAATTCGAGAAATCTGAATGTTTGGCTCGTGACTTGCTCGAGAAGTTTGTATGTTTTTCTCGTGGGGTATTGGGTAGGCAATAGTTTTAATTTTATGTGTGGGGAATGACTCAAGTTTAGCTAAGAAAAATTGTGGATTGTCTTGGGTATTCGTTATGTTGGCGTGTTTTTCTTAGTTCAGCAGTTAGAATTAGACAAGAAGAAAGAATAGAGGGAAGGAAGGTTGGAACTCGGGTTAGCTCGAGTAATCATGGTTTTGTCTCAGGTGAAATAAATAGTAACATAATGTTGTAAATTTACATAATGAAGTTTTAATATTATACTTAATTATTCCGTGAAGATAAAGTATTTTTTAAGTGTTTGATTAATTAAACAGAATTATTTGTTAATTCTTGAAGTTACTTAATTAATAAGGGTTAATCAAGAATGATTAAGGGTTGATTGCTGTAGATAAATTTAATAATCAAGGATAAATTGTTAAGTAAGAAATTAATTAATTATTAAAGATTTAATAATTAAAATTAATTTTTGTGGATTATTTGATGATTAATTATTCAATGTAAGAGATTATAGGATAATAAAATAGGGTAAGTGAAATTGAAGTGGATAGGCGAAGAATAATTAATTTGTATCATAAATTAAAGGCTAATTACTTGAAGTACTTAAGGTGATAATTAAAGATTGATTAATCAAGGTTAATTAATTTAGAAATAATTAAGTAAGAAGTAACTAAGAGGTTAATCACTTAATGAAGAGAATTATTATGAATAATTACTTAATGTAGTAATTAAAGGAATCAATTACTCAGTATGATTGATTATTTGGATGTGGTTAATTTTGGTTAATTAATTCGGTTTAATTAATTAAAGTTAATCATTTGATGTTGATTAAGTATTATTACTTAAGGTAATTAATGAGGTAAAATTTCTTAGTAAAGTAATTTATTACTGGATGTAATTTAACTTAAGGAAATTACTTGATGGGTAGTAATTAAAGGATAATTATTTGGTGGAAGAAATTAAGCGATAAATTACTCAGTGTAATTAAAAGATTAATATAGTTAATCAAGGAGTTGGTTTAAATTGATAGAGAAATTAAGGAAGTTAATTTCTGATTGTGATTTATCATGGTTGATTAATGAATATAAGTAAGGTAACGGTTAATTATTATGGAAATTTAAGAATAATTAACTAATGAAAGTAATTAGAGGATCATTAATTAATTAATGTAATTAATGTAGGTGATCAATCTTGCTTATTAATGGTTAAATGATGATGAGTGCTTTGAACTGGTTGATATCTCTGATATGAATTGCTTGAGATATGATATGTTGGATGGATGGTGATAATGTGATTAATTATCTATTGTGAATTGCTGTGTAAAAGAGTTATCCGGTAATTAAAGTTGAGTTGTATTTAATTGGATAACTTGGTTTTAGATGACATTTAATTCGAAGAGACCGGAGTCGGGTATTAGTAAATACCTGAAACCACTTCGATTATTTATAGATTGATATGTGAAATCGATAAACTGAAATGAATGACTTAAGTGAATTGGACCATTTAATATAAGTTTTGGCATTGAGAAATTGATGTGTGAAATAAGGGTTGTCTATAACAACTTGCGAAGCTGTAAATTTTTGAGTCACCCGGATTTAAATGAGTTTTATGCATTGGTATTTCTTGTTAAATGGGTTTACTCACGCTGGTTTCAAGCCTGACCCGGGTGTTACTTTAATGTAATGCTCAGGTCAGACCAAGTATTACAGTTTTCCAGGGAAGGACGTTCTAAAGCCCATGAGGCGAGCTGGATGGCTGGAACGGATGGAGTGTACCCGCTGTGATATGTAGTTGTATATCTAGGACATGTTGATTAGATTGGTCCTGTGTTGTGTAAATGTTGTAACTCTGATATATAAAAAGTAAATGTACTGATACAGTTCTTTTTGTAAACTGTTATTATGTGATATTATATGTTGATCCGCTGCGAATGTGAGGTTTCTGTGCCTTATTCTATTTTCTTCTTCTTTCTCTTTTCTTCTTTTCTTAACTATCTGGAAATTTCAGGTTCGAAATTTTCGGGGTCGTTACATTTGGTATCAGAGCATAAGGTTAAGCGAGAACCTTGGCTCTGGTGGGATTACTCATTAAGGATAGGGTAAGTGATCCCCTAGGATGAGTTGAGTGTATAAATATAAGAGAGCGTACTTGATATTTTCTTATATAATTTTTTTAATGATTTCAAAAGTAAATGAATGTTAAACTATTGGAATTAAATTAAGAAGTAATAGAATACAGATAAGTTTGAAATAAATTCAAACTGAAATTAAAATCTTGAGTTTGGGAAAGAATTTCAGAATAAGATAATAATAAATTGGTTTTCGAATATGATAATCTGGGTAATTATCATAAATAATTGTTGTGTTTAATAATAAAATGTGTATTAATGAGTAAGCAAAATGAAATGTTTCAAAGAAGTAAAACATTTGGGATAGTATGACTTATAAACTGGAACTGAAAATGATCTAAATTATGAGGTATTAAAATCTAGTTCCAGAAATTTGAAAATTTGTTTCAAAATAATAAAGAAACAATAAATAATATTATCTAATGCAATTGAATGAAATGGTCCTATTTCAAACAAGAATTGTTTGAAAATTTAAAAGAAATTTGTTGTGACTAAAAACCAAAGGTGGTTTAAAATTTTAAAGTATAACTTGGTATGTAAAGGAAATTAATATGTGTATATGTGGATATACATAATATCAAAGGTGGTTTGAAATAAACTCTAAATGGTGAGTTTTGAATTTGGAATAAGATGTGATACCCAAAGTGATAAGTTTTTGAACTTAATAATTAGGGAGTTTGTGTGATCTCAAAGTGGGTTTAAGATCTGGAAATTGGAAATTGATGAATGTTTGAAAATGAATTGGATGATATCATCCAATTGTTATCAATAATCTTTAAGCTGAAATTGGATTTGTTTAAATGAAAAAGAAATGAAGTGTGGTGATATATCCATTATTGAGATAAAAGAAAATCTAACTTTAATTTGAAATTAAACTGTTTAAAAGCTTTTAATAAAGGTTAACTTGGTTTAAAGGGTTAAACCAACCTTAGTGAATTTAACTCGAGTTAAACCAACCTTAGTGAATTTAACTCGAATTTATATAATTCGAGATGGTTTAAATCTGGAATTTGAATTGAAATTAGTTCAAATTGTATTTGATTTGAAGTAATTGAAATTGTGATTGAAGTTGTATGAGTATAAGATTCAAATGGAAAATGTGAATTGGATTAATTGGAAACGATTTGAAATTGAAGTGGGTTCAATTTGAAATTAGTCCAAATTGATTTGAATAATTTAGAATTATAAAAAGTTGAATAGTTTTAAAATTCAAATGGAATTTGAATTCTATTTTGGAGGAAGTCAAGAATAATTCAACTTGATTTGGAAATGGAGTTTAAAATTGGTATTAATTCAAACTGGAGTTGAAATGAATTAGAATTGAAACTAGTTCAATTGAAAATTTATTTGAATTAGTAGAATTTGAGATCAAGATTTAATAAAGTTAAATTTGGAAAGAAACTGAGGTTAATTCAACTTGAATTGGGGTTGAATGAATTTCAATAGAAATTTAAAGTTATTTAAATTGGAATTGGGTCAATTTAAATGGTAGAGAAAATTTAAATTGAATTGATGAGCACGGAGATTGGGAAGTGAGCAGTTTTGACTCTGGACTATTTTTAATAGAAATTGTTTTAATATAAACCTATTTTTCCAAGCTATTCATTATATATACAACCTTTCTTTAAAAAGCCAAATTATCTTATACTTGTTTATAATTACTTTTGAAACTGTTTAACAATTTTTCAACTGTTTTATAAACTAATTACTATATTTCAACTATTTTACAAAACTAATTATTATCTTACAATTATTTTGCTATTACCTAAAAATTTCTATAATTATTTTAACTATTTTCTAACTATTCTACACCTATTTTATAGACTAGTGATTATTTTCCAACAACTTATCTATTTTTAAATTTCTCAAACTATTTTCTAAATAAACTAGTCGGAGTTCAAACTGTTATTGGTTAAATACCCAATCGAGATAAGAATAGAGGTGATAATCCAAATGGATTGAAGCAATTGAGTAAGTGAATAAAAACCAAAGTGAATATGAATAGAAATGGAATTGATTTGGCTGATAAACAATAAAGATAAATATGTAGGGTGTACATATGTTATTCTATTCGCATAGTGATTTGATCCAGATTCGAGCATATAATTTTGAGATAGTATGTCAATCCGAGTTGGAATTTTTCACTCGATTTTCGACGGCGAACCTGGATATGGATTGTTGATTGGTTTTGGATATTCTCTATCATAGTTAGGCTATGCAAGGAGAATGACGGTTTCTGATCAAGAAAACAGATCTGAGTCCGCACTAGGAAGTTGGGTGGGCGATACTAGTTCGGAAGTGAAATTGTGTGGTCGAGTGAGCGATCAGATTGGTATAGCGTACGGAGGATATGTGTACATCGTACTGATTTGAATGAAATTGATATTGAAAGGAGTAATCAAATTTGAATACCTAATTTTGAGTAAACAAAGTAAATATCTTTGTTTTATAAAATGAAACTTCCCTTGCTGAATCTATTGCCAGAAGAAAAGGACCTTTGAAGGTGTTTTGAGGTATAAAAGGATTTTATACAAGTTTAAAACGATCCAAAGATTTTTATCAAGGATTTTATATATATATATATATATATATATATATATATATATATATATATATAAGGATCATATGAGGGTTTTGGAAAAAAGTTTTGGGAACCTATGGATTTGGAAAGGCTTTTGATTTTTGGGTAAAATCAATATGAGAATTTGGAAAGCCTAGTTTGAGAATTTTCGATTTTGGGATAATCGATTTTGTGTAAAGGAGCTTTGTATGAGATCATACTAGGTGTATGATTTGAAGATACTATATGTGTATAGTATAAAAATGTTTTGATGATGGATCTGGGGAAAATGGCGCTTCCTTGGAATGAACTTCTCAGGAGTACCACCGGGTGGTGCTGCCTTGAGCCCCAAGGGGGGTTCTAAAGTTGATCCTGTGAGGAGTCCGGACAAAACTAGTTCCTGCGGATTATGAGTAGAGTATACCATAGTGAAAGTCGTGTGTGCCGCTGAGAGCCAACAGTCTGCGTTTGATTATATATCGGTAGACTGCGACCTATGGTATAACATAGCGAAAGTCGTGTGTGCCGCTGAGAGCAAAGAGTCTGCGTTTGATTTTATATCGGCAGACTGCGACCTATGTAGGAGTCGAGAGGTTTCATTTCGACAGCGAAAATCAAAGGCCGGTGAGAGCCTGCAGTTACATGGATTTTTGCTGCGACGGCAACGTAACCCTGAATGTAACTGTGATCTGTTGTGGGTTCCATGGCGTAATCGAGAGGCCGCGGAGAGCCTGCAGTTACATGAACTTTTGCTGCGACAGCAACGTAACCCTGGAATGTAACTGTGACCATGGATGGGGGTGATGATTTCCAGAGCATTCTCACCAAAGATATATCCTCTATTTTCAAAAAAAAAATGTTTTCTGAATTTTCAATGAAATTATTTTCTAAAAGTATTTTCACTGGATGTTGAAGATGAATCTACTAAGTACTTATAGATGTTCAGTCCTACGCCTGATCAACGTATGACCGAATTTCTGTAAGAACGAGGATGGACTTATTGAGACATCGAGCTATAAAAAGTATTTTTATAAAAACTGTTTTGTAACATTATATAGATTTTAAAAGTGTTCTGATCAAAGAATATTTTAACTGGTTTTAAAATATTTAATAAAATTCTGGCTTCGTTCCTTTTCGAGGACGAAAAGACTCAAAGGGGGGAGGAATGTAATAACCCGGATTTTTGAATACCTGTAATTTATAGATTAATTAATGGAAATACTGATTTATAAGTTAATTAAATAATTCTGGAAATGAAAGTATATATCTGAATAAGTATTAGTTTGATAAACTTTCTAGTATAATTAATTAAATTGGTAAAAATTGATGTTTTCAAAACAAATAATAATGATTGTTTATAAATAATAAACAGATTTTATTTTAGGAATAGGATTGTTATTTTTAAATTGAATAAGTAGTTACATATGTATATATGTATAACTTGATTTCTAAATCAAATTTTATAATTTGATTTAGACTTAAATTTAAAGTTTTGAAATTCAAAAGTATATATTTTAAATTATTTTAGATTTTAAAATATGTGTATAAACTTTTATTTATAAATATAATTGGTTTTTGTTTTTTTTAAATTATCTACACATACACTAATTAACTAATTCATTAAGCTTGATCTTGTATTAATCTTTCATTAACATTTAAATTTTAACTAAATAATTAATTAACCTTAAAAGAGACATGTGTTAGATTGATAAGCATACTTATATGACAAATATGAGTATATAAGACAAGTGTCAAAATTTAATTTAATTTTTCTTCTATTTTTATTTTTTACATTTCAGCCTATATGTTTACAAATCTCTTTCTTTCAATTTCTTCTTCTTTCCTTTTTCAAAAGATAAGTTCAAATCTTAAGCCAAACATAAAATCTGAAAAGAGGAAAAAAAAAAGAAACAATTCCTCTAAAACCAAGATCTGTAATTAAACAAACAATCCAAATCAAACTGTCCCAAATCTGGAAGAGATCGGCTTCAAAAACAAAGATCCAACTCAGATCCAAGAGCTAAACAAATAAAATCAAGCAGCAAATTTCAGATTTTCTTACAGGCTTCTCTGTTCTTCTACTTTGCATGTGAGTAGACTTAAACTTAAGCAGTTTTAAATGATGTATGTGGAAATATTGGATGAAAAATTTGTGTTGCATGTTTAAATATATGGATGCATGTTTGTTTAAATTTGAATAAGGGTATATATGAAGTGAATATGCAGATCTGTTGATTTTGACCATCTCTGTTATGTTTCACAGATGAAAATATTGATAACAATTTAAATTCTCTACAACTAATTTCTGTTAGGCTTAGGATTTTAAACAAATCTGATTTAACTAAGGGTGCATGTGATTAACCTTTGAGCATGATATGAATTTGATTATGAATGAAGTTAAAATGATTTTATTTTATTTTATGTAATCAGGTCTGAGAGTGGCTAAGTATGCCTCTGTTGAAACTTTTCAAGTTGAAAACTGATTCAAAAATTTTAAATCTTCTACTCAAGTGATTTATAGACATTAATTCCTGAAATAAAAGTGGTGGTGGGTGAGTGAACATCATTTTAAAATTTTATTCAAGAAAAATTATTTTGTATATATTTCAGAAATAAAATACTTCAGAGAAGGATAAATCAATGTCAAAATTTGATTATTAAATTATTCGATTTTGAGCATATAATTGAATTCGACTTCGAATTCTAGGATTTTTAAAAACAAAACTAGGATTTTTAGACTTTTAATTGGTGAGTTATTGTGATGTAATTGGTTTTGGGTAAACGGTAGATTGTCGTCGATCGAAGTTGATCTATGACTCGTGGTTCATGTCAAAGGTGGTTTATGGAACGAGGAGGTTGGGAAAAATAATCGTTGATTTTCTGAAATGCCGTGGTGGTGCGGCGGAGCAAAAGTAGGGTTTTTGTTCTGAATTGGGATGCGAATCTTTACGAGGCATTTCTGGACAGGTTGAGGCATCGGAACATCATTGAGTGGATCGAGTAGGACTGTATGACGTTGTCGAAACTTTGGGTGAAGTCTCGTGATCTCTGGTGGTCGGAGAAGTCTTGGCAAGGTGGTTCTAGGCTGCGATGTTTTGTTTCTTTAAGTTCGCTCTGGTCATTTTTCGATTTCGATTCAGATCTACTACTTGGATATTTGGCTTCTAAGAAGAGTATGGTAGGTGATTTGTTGAACATGTCGGAGTTGGTCGGGGTGGGGCTGGACGGCGTGCATATTGCACGAATGCACATGATGTCTGGACGATGGAAGTTTTGGGAAGAAGGATTGATTCAGGTTTTAACTTGGGGCGTTGTCGCGTTTGACTCGAAGGAGGGATAATTGTTAGTAGCTCGTGTTGTAATTCGAGAAATCTGAATGTTTGGCTCGTGACTTCCTCGAAAAGTTTGTATGTTTTTCTCGTGGGGTATAGGGTAGGCAACAGTTTTAATTTTATGTGTGGGGAATGACTCAAGTTTAGCTAAGAAAAATTGTGGATTGTCTTGGGTATTCGTTGTGTTGTTGGCGTGTTTTTCTTAGTTCAGCAGTTAGAATTAGACAAGAAGAAAGAATAGAGGGAAGGAAGGTTGGAACTCGGGTTAGCTCGAGTAATCATGGTTTTGTCTCAGGTGAAATAAATAGTAACATAATGTTGTAAATTTACATAATGAAGTTTTAATATTATACTTAATTATTCCGTGAAGATAAAGTATTTTTTAAGTGTTTGATTAATTAAACAGAATTATTTGTTAATTCTTGAAGTTACTTAATTAATAAGGGTTAATCAAGAATGATTAAGGGTTGATTGCTGTAGATAAATTAATAATCAAGGATAAATTGTTAAGTAATTAATTAATTAATTAATTAATTATTAAAGATTTAATAATTAACAATTAATTTTTGTGGATTATTTGATGATTAATTATTCAATGTAAGAGATTATAGGATAATAAAATAGCGTAAGTGATTTAAAGTGGATAGGTGAAGAATAATTAATTTGTATCATAAATTAAAGGCTAATTACTTGAAGTACTTAAGGTGATAATTAAAGATTGATTAATCAAGGTTAATTAATTTAGAAATAATTAAGTAAGAAGTAATTAAGAGGTTAATTGCTTAATGAAGAGAATTATTATGAATAATTACTTAATGTAGTAATTAAAGGAATCAATTACTCAGTATGATTGATTAATTGGATGTGGTTAATTTTGCTTAATTAATTCGGTTTAATTAATTAAAGTTAATCATTTGATGTTGGCTTAAGTATTATTACTTAAGGTAATTAATGAGGTAAAATTTCTTAGTAAAGTAATTTATTACTGGATGTAATTTAACTTAAGGAAATTACTTGATGGGTAGTAATTAAAGGATAATTATTTGGTGGAAGAAATTAAGCGATAAATTACTCAGTGTAATTAAAAGATTAATATAGTTAATCAAGGAGTTAGTTTAAATTGATAAAGAAATTAAGGAAGTTAATTTCTGATTGTGATTTATCGTGGTTGATTAATGAATATAAGTAAGGTAACGGTTAATTATTATGGAAATTTAAGAATAATTAACTAATGAAAGTAATTAGAGGATCATTAATAAATGTAATTAATGGAGGTGATCAATCTTGCTTATTAATGGTTAAATGACGATGAGCGCTTTGAACTGGTTGATATCTCTGATATGAATTGCTTGAGATATGATATGTTGGATGGATGGTGATAATGTGATTAATTATCTATTATGAATTGCTGTGTAAAAGAGTTATCCGATAATTAAAGTTGAGTTGTATTTAATTGGATAACTTGGTTTTAGATGACATTTAATTCGAAGAGACCGGAGTCGAGCATTAGTAAATACCCGAAACCACTTCGATTCTTTATAGATTGATATGTGAAATCGATGAACTGAAATGAATGACTTAAGTGAATTGGACAATTTAATATAAGTTTTGGCATTGAGAAATTGATGTGTGAAATAAGGGGTGTCTATAACAACTTGCGAAGCTGTAAATTTATGAGTCACCCGGGATTTAAATGAGTTCTATGCATTGGTATTTCTTGTTAAATGGGTTTACTCACATTGGTTTCCAGCCTGACCCGGGTGTTACTTTAATTTAATGCTCGGGTCCGACCGAGTATAAAAGATTTCCAGGGAAGGACGTTCTAAAGCCCATGAGGCGAGCTGGATGGCTGGAACGGATGGAGTGTACCCGCTGCGATATATAGTTGTATATCTAGGACATGTTGATTTAGATTGGTCATGTGTTGTGTAAATATTGTAACTCTGATATATAAAAAGTAAATGTACTGATACAGTTCTTTTTGTAAACTGTTATTATGTGATATTATATGTTGATCCGCTGCGAATGTGAGGTTTCTGTGTCTTATTCTATTTTCTTCTTCTTTCTCTTTTCTTCTTTTCTTAACTATCTGGAAATTTCAGGTTCGAAATTTTTCGGGTCGTTACAATGGAGCTCTGACAAAGCAGCAATGCATAATGGCAGATGATATTGTCTTTTAGAATAGAGATGCAGACTAGGTGGAGGCTCCGAAAAATAACCCAATGGTCATTTTAGCTATGATTGGTCCTGCCTTGGTAAGAATGATTTTGATTGGCTGTGGAAGCTTAGTGAATGTAATCTTCAAAAAGGCTCACAATCAAATGAGGATGGAAGCCAAAGATATAAAACCATCTAAAGCTCGTATTCATGTTTTAATGGCGTTGCAATTGAGGCTATTGGTTATGTGGAATTACCTATTGAATTAGGAGAAAGTGAATGAAGGAGAGTGCAAATCTTACCATTTATTGTCTTAGACGATGACCCTCTGTACAATATTTTTCTAAGCCGACCGGCCCTGGATGAATTATGGGTAGCTCTTGCGCCATGGTATTTTACTTTGATGTTTTTGATAGATAATGGTGTAGGAGTTGTTCATGGCGATCGGGCAACTGGATGTGCCTGTTATGTAGCTGATTCGAGGGAAGCTCACCGTAAAGAAAAAGGAAAGGGTGTAGGCAAGATTTTCCGCATCTAAGCTACTGAAGATTGACAACCAGCGCATAAGCTTTGTCTCTGGTGCCACAACTGGTTCTATAGAGATATAGATCTGAGAGATAATGAAGATGAACCCAATGAGTCCAAGGATGCACTGACTTAGTCGACGATTGATATCATGGTCAGCCACGACGACCCATCACGAGTCTTGAAGATTAGGCCACATCTCAGCCCCCTAATGATGAAAGAACTCGCTGGTTTTCTCCGAGCGAATCTAGATGTATTCACTTGGACTCACTCCTACATGTGTGGAATCTTGCCTATCATCGCGAGCCATGCATTGAATATTGACCCGAATTATGTTCCAGTGAAAAAAAGAAGACATGGCATGGATCCGAAGAGATCTGCCGCTCTCAAAGAGGAGGTGGATAAACTACAAGTCAGCGGGTATATCCACGGTGGCCTCTACCCCAAATGGGTATCTAATCCTGTATTTGTGAAGAAGGAAAATGTGAAATGGAAAACATGTATTGATTATTCTGATTTGAATAAAGCGTGTCCAAAAGACAGCTCTCTCCTTCCAAGGATTGACCAGCTGGTTGATTCAGTCGCAGGACACAAATTGCTATCTTTTATGGATGCGTACTCGGGATATAACAGAATCCCAATGCACGTCCCCGATAAGAAGCATACTAGTTTTATTATAGATGTTTGTTTATACGATTACGTAGTAATTTCGTTTGGATTGAAGAATGTCGGAGAAACTCATCAGCACTTAGTTAATAGGATGTTTAAAGATCAGATTGAAAAAACAATGGAAATGTATATGGATGATGTGCTCGTGAAGTCATGATGATCAAGCGACCACATTAGGGACTTGGTAGAAATGTTTGACATCCTCTGATATTACAAGATGAAAATCAATCCTTTGAAATGTTCATTTGGCATTGCAACAGAAAAATTATTGGGCTTTATTGTCAATGCTCGTGGAATTGAGGCTAATCCTAAGAGGATTCAGGCTATCCATGCTATCCAAGCACCAAGAACTATTAAACAAGTGTAGAGTCTGAATGGGAAGCTTGCTTCCTTAAGTCTATTTATCTCCAGAGCTACCGACGAATATATTCCTTTCTTTGATTTGATTAGGAAAGGGAAAGAAATTTCGAATGGTTGCAGGATTGTAAAGACGCATTCCTAGCTCTGGTGAATAAGAGACCATCTATCTTGTCAAAGCCGGTAGATCATAAGGAGTTGTACATTTATTTGGCTATATCAGCACATGCTATATGTGTCGCTTTGATTTATGAGGAGAATCGGGTCTAGAGACCGGTGTATTACGTTAGTAAATGATTAACGAGAGTAGAAAGGAAATATTCAAAAAAAGAGAATTGGCATACTGCTTACTAATTGCATCACCGAAGCTTCGTCCGTACTTCCAGGTATATTGATCAATGTTTACGCCGACCAGCCGTTGGTATAGGTCCTACAGCGACCTGAGACATCTGCAAGGTTACTCAAATGGAACATTGACTTAGCCAATTCGACATTACTTATCTCCCTCAAAGAGTTACCGAGGGTCGGGCATTGGCAGACTTTATTGTAGAGTTTAATGTGCAAGTTGATTTTCCAAAAGGTAGCGAAATCCTTACTGCACGATGGAAATTGTATGATGATGGAGCATCTAATGATTATTATCCTAAAGCTGGGATTTGTTAACCCGCCTTTTGTCAAAGCCATAAGTAGACGGATTCAACCTAACTAACTTCACGACTATCGAGGTTGGAGTATGACAGATTTGGTTTCGAAGGATGAAGTTTACTTGGATATGTCATTTGGTCAAGAAATGGAGGGAATGCATGGCACAAGTACTTCGTTCGATCTACACTCCCCGCTCGGCATAAAAGAATCGTTCAGCATTAGAAATGGTTCGGCATTGGTTGCCGCTTAGCATAAAGGAGTCGCACCTCGATACCTCGATACCTCGCACCTCGATACCTCGCACCTCGCTTGGCATCGTACCTCACTCGGCATTGGCGGCTCGGCATGGGTTGCTCGGTGAAGATGGCTCGGTGGAAAGTCGTTCGGCATAAGACAAATGTGGCTCGGTGGAAATTCTTAATAGGCCTTTACCGTTCAAAAAGCCCAGCAACTCAAAATTCGCCTATAAATACAGCTTGTAGGGGTTCAGAAGGGGGGTCTTCTTCTTCTTCTCTTCTGCTCTCTGACTTTTTATTTCCTAAGACTAAGGCCAATCTACCACTTTGTAACTGTAATTGATTCGAACATCAATAAAAAGGAAACTTCTAGAGTGGACGTAGGCCGAAGTTAGCTGAACCACTATAAAACTTGTTGTTCTTTACTGCTTTCATTTTAATTTTAACTGTTCTTCATATTATTACTCTCTACACACACTTTATCTGTTATCAGTGACTGTTAGTTGGTGCTTTAATTTAAATGGGTGTTAGTGACCAATTTTGGTGCGTTCACTGAGAAGGCAAGCACTCAGGGATTTTGGAGCTAGGAACTTGGACTCTAGAAAGCAATGGCTAGGCCATCAACAAGAAAGCAAGTGATAGAAAGGAGCAATCAGGAGGGAGTCAAGAGGCTTCCTCTGGAGCTGGAGCTGAAGCAGGTCAAGCATCCATCTACGTCACCAGAGACGAGATGGAAGCAATGTTGAAAAGACAAGAAGAGATGATGCGGGTTCTTCTCAGACAATTTGCACAGGCGGGAAATGCAGGAGCTCAGGTCCGTGGAGCTGGATCAGAAGCGTTCAACCAGCAAGCAGAGGGAATAGCTCAGCAGGGGGCAGTACCCAATCAGCAGACGGCTATCAATCCGGATGGATCTAGACTCGGGGGCATACCACCAGGGAATGTTGAACCGATCCATGGAGGGATACCAGATAATGTTGTCCAATCCGACACCAATAGGAGTGCAGGATTGCGAGATGAGGAGTATGTGCCAGAATTCTCTCATCAACTCGGGGGGCAGACCAGAGGTAGCAGACAAGGATTACAGCTTGGTGACAACGACAGACTGGTGGAGATGGTTTGACGAGTTATGAGAGGTGGATTGGTAAACAAAGACTTGGAGGATGTGAATAAGAGTCCCTTTACTCCTACTATCAAGCGAGCTAGGAACCCACCAGATTTTAAGCTACCATCGGTGGAGATGTATAATGGGAGGACGGATCCTACGGTTCATCTTACAAAGTATATGAGGCGTATGGAAGTGCTAGGGGCATCAGAGGAAGTCATGGCCCGATGCTTCCCATTGTATCTGATAGACATAATAGCACCATGGTTCAGACAATTGGAGAGTGGTTCCATTGGAATGTTTACTGAGTTGACTGAGAAGTTTATGAGGCAGTTCAGAGTTCACATTTCGAGACCTAAGAATGTGATGAGTTTGGCAGCTCTAAAGCAGAGGACCGGGGAATCTTTGAGGAGCTTTCTGACGCGATTCAATGCAGCGACAGCATCAGTGGATTGACCAGATCCATCCATAGTCTTAATGGCAGCTGTATCTGGCATAGCTAATGGAACAGAGTTCAAAAATTCACTGACAAGGGATCCACCTATGGATCTAGGGGATTTTTATCATGAGGCCGAAGAATTTTTATGATTAGAGGATGCAAATGCTGAGAGAAATGAAGGAGAAGGAGATGATGTTTATGCAGTCAAGGGTGAAAATCCTCCTAAAAAAGATTCAAGAACTGATAAACGGAAACGAAAAGCCAGGGATAATGATGATGGACCAACACGATCACGAAAGGAACCGAGATTCACTTCTTATTCAGAGCTGAACGAGACTTTGGAACGAATTTACCAAGACATTAGGGACAGATTCCCTATCGGAGGCTAATGAGAAAGGATCCGACCAGCAATGAAAAAAGGCCAGACAAGTATTTTTTATTCCACGAACTGAACGGTTATAGCACGAACGAATGCGGGCACTTGAAGGATGAGGTTAAGGGACATATCCGGAATGGTTTGCTATCGTAATATGTGAGAAGGGGAACAACGACAATGGAACGAGAGCGGCCACCACCTACCCCAACTGGGAACGGCTCAGGATCGGGGTGTCAGCTTGTCATCAGCTGATTGAAATAATGACGAATAAGTGGCAAACTCCACACCGACGTGATTAAGTCATTTACACATGTACAGGACCACGAACGATCCTCAAGCATGCTCTGATAAGACTATAAATCGCATCAATGTAGGTGTTTGCACTTGGATGTCCCTGTTTTGCTTTTATTTTCCATTTCTCAAGTTTGGATTTGATTTAGTTTGACATTTCCGTTGAAAGACTTATTTTGAATGAAAACCTACCGTTTGTGATTCCATGACGGCTAAGCCACTTACACATGTACGGGGTCGCGAATGGTCCTTAGGCATGCTCTGAGATGGCGATAAACCGCCACGACAAACAGTTCAAAAACTCACTCGAACGTGAAATCTGACATTAATGATACTAAGTCCCCCTGGGCACACACAACTCGCCTCGAACGGCACCCGACCACGAATGGTCACAATTCACCTCGAACGGCACCAGATCGCGAACGATCACAACTCGCCTCGAACGGCACCCGACCGCGAACGGTCACAACTCGCCTCGATCGGCACCAGATCGTGAACGATCATAACTCGCCTCGAACGACACCCAACCGCGAACAGTCACAATTCCCCGCGAACGGCACTCGGCCTCGAGCGGTCACATACCACCCCGAATGACATACGATCACGAACGGTCGTCATTCGTGGTCAGATAAGGCTATTAATTTCTTTGCAGGTCATTAACAGGATACGAACATCCAGCTTATTGTGCTACAAAACACACCTTCCATTAGCAAAGCATGTTTTGGGGGGCAAAGTATTAACCCGCCTTTTGTCAAAGCCATAAGTAGACGGATTCAGCCTAACTAACTTCATGACTATCGAGGTTGGAGTATGATGGATTTGGTTTCGAAGGATGAAGTTTACTTGGATATGTCATTTGGTCAAGAAATAGAGGGAATGCACGGCACAAGTACTTCGTTCGGTCTACACTCCCCTCTCGCCATAAAAGAATCGTTCGGCATTAGAAATGGTTCGGCATTGGTTGCCGCTTGGAATAAAGGAGTCGCACCTCGATACCTCGATCCCTCGCACCTCGATACCTCGATACCTCACACCTCGATACCTCGCACCTCGATACCTCACACCTCGTTCGGCATTGTACCTCGCTCGGCATTGGCGTCTCGGCATGGGCCGCTCGGTGAAGATGGCTCGGTGGAGAGTCGTTCGGCATAAGACAAATGTGGCTCGGTGGAAATTCTTAATGGGCCTTACCATTCAAAAAGCCCAGCAACTCAAAATTTGCCTATAAATACAGCTTGTAGGGGTTCAGAAGGGGGGTCTTCTTCTTCTCTTCTGCTCTCTGACTTTTTATTTCCTAAGACTAAGGTCGGTCTACCACTTTGTAACTGTAATTGATTCGAACATCAATGAAAAGGAAACTTCTAAAGTGGACGTAGGCCGAAGTTAGCCGAACCACTATAAAACTTGTGGTTCTTTACTGCTTTCATTTTAATTTTAACTTACCTTCATATTATTACTCTCTACACACACTTTATCTGTTATCAGTGACTGTTAGTTGGTGCTTTCATTTACATTTGGGTGTTAGTGACCAATTTTGGTGCTAACAGAATTATGCTTGTGACCCTTAAAAATCAGTCAATTTGTTATGCTTTGAAGCTTGATTTTCCAGTAACAAACAATAAAGTTGAGTATGAAGCATTAATTGATGGACTTAAACTCTTAAGAGAACTTGGAGTCAAATCTGTTGAAATATTTTGCTATTCGCAGTTGGTGGTGTATCAAGTTAGGGGAGACTATCAGGCTAAGGGACAACAGCGTGCCCCATACCTTAGCCGAGTTTAGGAGTTGTTAATAGAATTCGAATACTATGACATTTCACAAATTCCACACGATCAAAAAAGAGAGGCTGATTCGTTGGCAAAGTTTGCTAGTACTGGCAATGCACAACAGATGGATTTGGTCCCGGTCGAAGTACTGAATACCCTAAGTATAAACATGATGGAGATCGACTAGACACTATAAGAAGAATCTGAAAGGGAATCGTAGATGAATCTAATTAAAGACTATTTACTGCGTGGAGTCCTGCCTGATAAAAGAAATGAAAAGCGATAAGTCCTTCGCAAAGCCTCATGGTATACTATGCAAGAAGGAGTTATGTAAAGGAAAGATTTCTCGGTCCCTCTACTCTGATGTATCACTCATAATGGGATAGAGCGTGTTCTAAAATGAGTTCATGAAGGAGAATGTGCAATCACACTGAGGAGCAAACTTTGGCAAAGAAAATACTTCGTTACGGGTATTATTGGCCAATCGTAAATCAGACGTCGCTGATTACGTAAACAATGTGATAAATGCCAGATGTATGCAAAGTCCCAAGAGCCCCGCTGGCAGAAATCACGTAGATGGTCAGCCAATGGTTGTTCGCTATGCAGGGTAGACATTATCGGTTCTTTACCGATCTCTAAAAGTGGCATGAATTACGCTATCGTTTTAGTTGATTACTTCACCAAATGGGCCGAGGCAGAACCTTTAGCCACAATCACAACAAGAAAGTAATCAGCTGTATTGTTTGAAATATCATATGTCGCTTCTTCCATGGACTATTGTAACTCATAATGAGACTCGATTCGATAGTGCTGAATTTAAAGACTTTTGGCGAAAATATCGTATTGAAAAGAGATTTGCAGCGGTCGCTCACTCTCAGGCAAATGGACAGGATGAAGCTGTAAATAAATCATCAAGTCTATTCTGAAGAAGCATTTGGAGAAGGCTAGATGCAAGTGGGTGGATGAACTCCCTACAATAGTTTGGACATATTAGACTAGTCACAAGTCCACGACTGGTCATACTCCATTCGCCATTACCTAGGGTACCGAAGCCATTATTCCTGTTGAACTTGAAGTCCCTTCTCATCGAGATTTACTATAATCCCAAAACAAATAAAGATCTCCACTTGTAATCTTTGTACTTTGTGGACGAGAAGCGTGAAGAATCCAATCTGAGAATGGCTGCATACCGATATCGAGTCGCTCGGTATTACAACACTAAAGTTCGACGAAGAACGTTTGAAATTGGCGATCTCATCATGAAATGGGTTTTTCCTACCCCATCACAAATGAATCCAATCTAGGAAGGACCATATGACATTGAACATAGGCTTAGAGAAAGAACTTTCAAGCTAGCAATTGTCGATCGAATTACACTTCCAAGGGTGTGGAAGAGAGAACATTTATGACGCTATTTCACTTAGCTTATTTCCTTTACATCTCAATTGTATTTATTTTTATAGTTTTCTTTAGCATTTGAAGTTTCAAATATGTAATAAGACAGTTTATGTTATTTCCTTCCATTTAATAAATAAAATTTCAGGATTCCTTTGTATATATGTTTGTTATTGCATTGTATGCTACTTACCTCGCAAAATTGATTGATGTCAATATGTGTGACAGGCTCCTAGAGTTTGAAATCGATCAATCATGCTAACTCCCAATAGGATCAAACAAGACAAGCTCAATCAACTTATTCGCTTAACAACTCTCATTCACAATCCAAAGGAAGGGATACACAATAAGGGGTGAATGTGGCCGACAATCTGATGATTGAATAACCCCTACCCAAACTGTGGAACTGAAACAAAATCAAAAGAGACCGAGATACGACTGATCGCTCGCTAAATCATACCCCATATCCTGGGGAAAATTAATCTGTCAAAAAGAGTACAATCTGACTACTCTCTGAAATAACACTAAGTTCTCAGAGTGCGGACTGGAGTATAAATACAAATCGAGTGTGAACCGACCACCCACGAAATAACTCTAAGTCCCCAAAAACCGGAATGGATCATAAACATAATTCGAATGTGAACCGACCACCCGCAAAATAACTCTATCCCTAGAGTGTGGACAGGAGTATAAACGTAAATCGGGCGTGAACCGACCACTTGCAAGATAACTTGAGTCTTCATAGTGCAGACTAGAGTATAAACATTGATTGGGTGAGATCCGACCACCCAACAACCAAATCTTTTCCCCAGAGTGTGGATGCAAACATGAATAAATAGATGAATGGAGTTCGATTGTTCTGTATTCCACAAACTCTGGCCCGAAACCGACAGGAGGAATATAAACTCGCTAAGGATGGAATTCGACAATCCACTTCTAGCCTTGCCAAATCAAAACAGGGGACAGGAGCACAGTTGCTCAAAAAAATACTAAATCCGACAGTGCTAAGGCTTAAACCTAGTGTTTGATACGATCCGAGGTCGTGACCACTTGGAGGCCTTGGGATGGAGTTGGTGAATTATTATGAGAATTTACAAACAACGAATTACAAGTACATTGAACAGAAAGTAATAGTTCAACTACTTAAAAAACAATTCACACGAAATCTCAACAGAAAATAAAATTTTCTATTCACATAACAGGTTTTGAGATCTCAGTACAAGTTATTCCAAAAAAATCGGGATTCATACCCATACAACCTCAAGTAGTGATAGAAACGACTATGAGAACTATATAAATTGAGTCGAAGCGGCAGTTATTTCTTCGATTTTCCCTCTTTTTTGGATTTCTTGAGAGTAGATCCACTTGTACTTCCCTTTCTGGACCCTTTACCGCCTTTAGCAGGAGAGCTAGTAAAGCTAAGAGAAAGTTCATCGAAATCGACCCGTCAGGTGGAATAATTTGTAGTGGCAATAGACGAGGATCATCAATGTTCACCTCATTTGGTTCAGTTTTAACTTTTCTTTTCAACAACTCCTCCTTTTCGATCTGTTCTTTCAAGATAACCTTAGCGGCGTGTTCGGAGGCACCAATAATCATTACTTCGTCATACTCATCTGTTGGAAGTGGCTCTTCGCCCTTATCATCACCAAGAGCCCTGACGACTTAAGCATCAAGCCTCGGAACATCAACAGCTACCGGATCCTCAGGTGGTTTCTCCTGTTGTTTTGCAATAGTTAGGAGTCTGACTAGGGCTCGAGAGACCTGCAAAATTTGTTAAAACAGGGTGATTAGCTTAAAACAGTTGCGTGTGAAGAACAAAACTTTTCATATGTTGAGGAGTAAAGCGCGATACTCGCAGCCAGTTGGCTCCCTATGGTTGCTGGTGTACCTCCTTCTAAGATAGGGGATAACATCTTGGATTGGTAGCCGGGCTTGTCCAAATCATAGCCAAGGTCCTGCTCCATATTGAGAGAGATTGATGTTTCAACTACTTGGAATGAAGAGGGACCCTTAGAATCAGTCCTTGAAGATCTGGTAACATGTTCTTCTCCCCCGGTAGGTGCAAAAGTGTTAAAGTATTAAAACTTTGAGGCAGCAAAACCAAGGGTTCATTTCCATGAAGAATTTGCCTCGCTAATTCTTCTTCATTGAGCTCGGCTTCACTCAGTTCTTTTTTCTTCATCTCGATAATATGCTACTAAGCTTCAACGAGTGATTTAATATAACCCTCACCTAGAAAACTTAAGCCACGGTGGATAAGGACTTTGGTATTATATTCAATAATCAACGGGTCAAATAAGTCTTTAATCTCATTTCTACCGGACTCTATAGCAGCTTTCACATGGAGTGAACTTGTTCAATCATCTCTTTTCGATCCTGTTCTCGAGCTTCCTTTTCAAGAGCTTCGATTTTAGCAAGCTGCTCATCGAGTTTAGATTTTAGACTCCTGGCCTCAACTACTTTCTCGTAGTACTTCTGCGATTCTTCTTTGGCTTTAATTTTCTCCTCCCTTTCCTTCTTGAAAAGTTCTTCAAGTTCCTCAACGTGGCGGACCAGAGTGTCTTTTTCCTTTTGCAATGGGTCTTTTTCTAAAGCAATTCCCCGTTATGATGAAGTACTGTGTCGATTTCCTTTTTATGAGAAACTTCCAAACTGTTTACTGGCTCCACTGTTTCCTCGGCGTTTTTCTCCGCTTCAGCAAGTTGAGTTTTTAATTCTAACAATTCAGCGTGTTGATGTTTGATTATGTCCTTATTGTGTATAGATTTCAACTTGAGGCCGTCTATTTCATGTTGTCGCTCAATGGATACTTCAGAGACTTTTTTGGCCACATGTATAAACGATTCGTGCTGCACGAATACATCATTGACGCATGCGAGAGAACTCTCCTTGGAGTGCCCCAGAATTATATGAATGGAATGAAGGAATTAGAGCCCATCAAAGCAAATTTTAGAGAAAGTGACGTTGAGCTCGGCTAACTTCTCTATTGTAGAAACATCAGGAGCATTAGCTGGCAAGGGCAGATCAAAGGTAGCAATTGGATGTTTGCCTGATCGATGTTCATGAGATTGTTTAGAGCCCGAGGAGCAAGAATGTTGCTCGTGAGATGCAACGATATGAGGGATATGGTAGGAAGGCTGGTCTCTATTCTGGGCAAGAAAGTTAGACTGTTCAACTTGATGTGATGTTTGGGACTGAGATTTGCATTTAGAAGAGGAAGAAGATTCCCTTTAGTGATAACTCTTATCCCATCCCTCATATTTCACCCTATGCTGGGTAGACTTTGAATCCTAGCTAGATCAATGGTATGATGAAGAACTTCTGAGGCAATCGAAGGCTCTGGATTGAGACATTGCACATGCAAGGACCAAATGAGAGTGTGTTAGTAACTATTGCATGAAAGGTTAACAAAGAGTGTATAGTGAAGTGCATGTAGTTGTGAGTGTCCTAGTGTTTCCCTCCAATGGACCAGTGACTATAGCCTTGCTCATCGGCATTTTCTCTCCTTTATAAGAAGGTCGGATGCCTTCACCACTTCTAGTGAGAGAGTTGAGTCATTCAATGTTGATATTTGGAAAGTCATAGGTCATGATGTCGTCTTGAATTTGAAGATTTGAAAATCCCTTTAGCGAACTTTCCAAGTATGGAAAAGACGATTCCTCTAACAGGAGTAATAACGAACTCTAGATCCGTGGTGCTTTTTCTTCTACAAAGCTTGCACGCTAGCCTTTTCTTTCTTTTTTTTGGGTGTTTGGGATTGTGCGCCTTATGATGGTTCGACCATTGGCACCTTCCTCGGACCTACATCAACGTCTCCCGGCTTGTCGGTCTAAGAATCCTTAATCTCACTTTCTTCGGTATCATCATGAGTCCCCTTGGCAGAGGGCACGATGGGGTTGATGGTATCCCTTCTTTGCTATACAACATTCCTCGGTAATGCTGCAATTCCAGGAAGCCCTATACTACGGCCATCCTCCAACAGCCCGAACAAGGATAATAACTCATCAGTTACAAAAAAGTTTAATGTCCCTGTCTTCAACAAGGGTAGCACGAATGGCAGCAATAGCTCTTGAAAAATTGACGCCTTCAGGACATGGGCGAACACTTGAAAGAACCTCGGAAGTTAGTAGATTCAAAGGAAAAGTTATGACTTGGATTAGTGAACTTGAGAAATAAGTGAAGGTAACACATATGTCTTTCTAACCATCGTCTCGCAAAGCCGGAAGGGCATCGCACGTAAAAGCATTCATGCTTAAGCAAGGAGAGTTTGTTCCAGGCACCCGTCAGAGCATGGCAATTTGGCGAGGGTTCAAGAAAAACATAAGAAGGGATTACTGAACACCGTTTGAAGTTATAAATAAATCCTATAGCTTCACGAGTAGGTGGACAAAATAAAACACTCATGAACAACAAGAAGGTTCCATGTAAAAAAGCATAGATATTTGGATGAAGTTGAGTGGGAGCTATCCCAAGGCATCTCAGCATTTGTCGGATAAACAAGTTAAAGGGTGGTACGCATCCAACCCTAAACATAAACTTATTGCATGTTGTGTACCCGGCTGGGGGCAAGAGAGGCCTGTTATTTCTTGAAGGAACTAAGACGTCCACAAAAGGTATTCCATGAATAGAACATAGTGAACGAAGAACAGCCTTGCAAATTCAGGAAGCCTGTGAGTCCACTGGATTATCTAGAAGAATAGCACCCTATATAGCATCAGGAACAGGGTTTATGTTCTCTGTTGGGAGGAACGTAATACCTGAGAAAAGATTGGCTCGCGGCTAGAAACTTCTATTTGTTCCACATGATGGCCAGGAGAAAGCCTGTCGGATATAGTTGCGGAACTTGACTTTGCTTCAGAACCAATGTGTTGCAATGCTGGATCAGAAGACGTATCAGCTAAACACTTCAAGCGTATGGAATCTATATTAGCTATACTCAACTGATAATCAAGATAGAAAAGATAACTTGTTTCCACCATGCTAAGTGTGAAGTAGTGTAGTGCAGCGCAATATGTAACAGATATAAGCAGTTAGAAAATTAGAAGAATGAAATAAAATGACGATACTTGGAAGTTTGACCAGAGAGACCAACATCGCCGACCGTCTCAATCGGCAAGAAGATTGATCGGTTATAAAAGCTTTGGGATCAGCCATCGGCATATTGAAGTGTGAAGTTTGTCATTTAAGTCCATATGCAAGTTTTTAGTCCATATTGAAAGTTCCAGAAATTTGATTGCTTAGTCTTAAGTTCAACAGTGGATATGCATTTTATTTTGTTCATCATCATCACATGTCCAACGTCATTAAGGAAAAATAATAGTAATTGTTCATACAAATCAAGTTGGATTGGTTTATGAGTTCAAGAAACTAAATTTCGACCCCAAGCCGATCCCTAAGAATATACCAATCCCTATCCTAGAACCTTATACCGAACCCTCCTTGCAAAAATGGAATACCGATATCTATTCAGCCAAATTATACTGACTCCTCTCCTCAACCAAGACTAGTCGATCCATATGGATAAGCCAACCCTCCACAAAGTCGAACGTCTGGTCCTTCCAAACAAGACACAACATACCGATCCCTCACCCAGTTTCCTCAAAACCGATCTCCTCCCTTCTAACTCAATGCCATCGACCCCTACGTGGCAGGTCCCTTCCTCTGCAATTTTCTTCTATACCGACCCTTCCCTTTTCTTGCCCATAGCCTTCCATCCATCAGAACCCCTTTGTCGAACCCTTACCTTCCTTCTTCTTCTCCTCTCTTATCTCCTAACTTAACCTACCAAACCATTAACGTAATAATTATTAATCCCTCAAAGAACACTCGCCATTACGACCTCGAACACTCACCAACTACTCAGAGATCCAGGAAGCCAAAATGATTAAAAGGCGTGTTTAAAGAATTACCTGTATGAATGTTCGAATTAGAGTGGAGGCGAATATTTGGATGTACGTGAAGTCGAAAGCAAGGTGGAATTTATGGCAGGAATGGAAAATAAGAGGGTTCAAATATGAGTAGAAGTTGGATCTATTTGGGTTCGTAAGATAAAACAAAGGTTTATAGCTTTGGGCAAAAACTAAGTGAATAAGATAAGTGAAGAAGGAAGGAAGGAAGGCTTATATATATGGGAGAGGGTTTGGCCCAAGACATTGGGCATGTAGTAAGGAGAGAGTGATCTGCATAGAAGCTTGCTGATCCCTATTAGCTTGGCTAAAAATATGGGTCGGTATAATGAATGTCTATCCCTATAGATGTATTAAAAAAAGAAGAGAAAAAAGGAAAAAAAAACAAAATAGCTATAAAGATTGGGCTATGAGCATAAACATACAAAATGTTATAAAAATTGGCAACGACCCATAAGTGTTCGAACGCGTCCAGGAGTCGAAAACGTGCATATGAATGTGCACGTAAATGACTTAAAAGTTCAATTTTTGAAATCAATAAAAATTTAAATCAAACCTAAAACCTTCAAGTTCAATCCTGGACTAGATAATAAAAGCTGATAGGACTCATAGAACTGGATTTACATGCATTGACAAAGATATAGCGATGGATTTATATTGTTGGAAAATTGACCAAGCGTCATGAAGATTAATGAAGAATTCAATGCCTTAATAGAATAATTTGACAAAGGAATAACAATCATTCAGGAAGCTAGAGGGACCTCTTTTCGATAATTCAGACTTGTTTCGGTTCAAAGCATGTCATGTTACACACAAGATGTACTTTAGAGGGAAAGTGTTACCCAGTATCTTAACCCGAAGCTATATTGAGCAGATTGCACAAAGATAGATCTGACTGCTATCAAGTTCGATGACTCCGAAGCAATGATTGTGAGATCTGAGGATAAAACTACATAAGATTATATGAAGCCATAATTGAACAGAATTGGTAGATAAACAAAGCAGTATGCTTGAAATATGAAATATAGCTTAGACAAGTGATGGGAACGACATGGCTTGGTAACTTCATAGGGATCGGCATGCATGAATTAACATAGGTCGGCATGGTCAAGCAAGAAAGGGATCGACATGGTTTGTTGACTTAGGAAGGCATACTTTAGCTCATAAAGGAGGGATCGACATAGATGATTGAATATGGATTGGCATGGTTGAGCAAGTAAGGAGTCGACACGGTTAAGTAAACAAGGGATAGGGATCGACGTAGTCAAGTGAGTATGGTTCAATATAGATTATTGACTTGGAAAATCATACTTCAACTCATAAAGGAGGGATCGGCATATCTTATGAAAGGATATGGATTAACATATTAGGTCGATCAAATAGGGATCAGCATGTACAATTTAGAGGGTTCGGCTATGTTCAGTGAACAAATTATATCAAATCAAAGACCAATCAATAACTTGAGCTCCAGCGGTCCAAATGATATGATATTTGAAGAGCTAACATATTTGAACATGTAGAAGCCACCGTAGGGATCGCTGCCAAAAATCGACCAACGAAGGGATCAGTATCGATCCCTCTTCATTGGGATTTGTGCCTAGCGACCCCTTTGGTGGGCCCATGCGGATTAGAAGGTCCTTTAGCCAAAGTTTCAAAGAGATTGGTGGTCATCTTCACCTATAAATACTAGCCTAAGCGGTCATCCTGAGGATCTTTACGCTGATGGTTACTTTATTCTTTATTGTAATCAAGTTTTGCTTACTCCTTGCTACTGTAACCGGATTATTAGTTGATCAATAAAGACAATCTTCGAAGTGGATGTAAGCATATAAGGCCGAAACACTATAAATTTCTATGTTCTTGATTATTGCTTCTATTAGTCTGTTAGTTGTATTCTATTCCTTAGTTTTAATTTACTTTCTTCAATTACTTCTCTACATAAGTCTACTCTTGGATGTTTGTGACCAATTTGGTTGCAAACATAAGCATAGATTTGATAGGTCTACTTCCTATGTCAATTGGAGGGGCAAAGTATGCCATAGTGGAAATAGACTATTTTACAAAAAGAGTTGAGGCAGAACCCTTAGCCACGATCACTCTAAAGAAGACAGAAAATTTTGTGCTAAGAACAATAATCGCTAGATTTGAGATCCCCAACAAGATAATTTCTGACAACGCCACTTAGTTTGAAAGTAAGGAGTTCATAGATCTTTGTAAGAAGAATGGCATAATTAAGAGTTTTTTCTCCATCGTGCACCGACAAGCAAATGGGCAGGTTGAGGCCGCCAATAAAACCATTAAAAAGTTGCTTAAGAAAAGACAACATAAAGCTAAGGGAAAGAGGGTGGAAGCGATATCTCTAGTATTATGGGCCTACCGAACATCGACTAGATTCCAAACGATTCATACCTCCTTTTCATTAACCAATGGATATGAAGCCATGCTCCCTGTCGAAGAAAAAAAATCCCCTTATATAGAATAATATCATATATAGTAGAAAAGAATAAAAACCTAAAAGAAGTTACCCTATATGTCATTCAGGAAAGAAGGGACGAAGCGATAGTGGTATTTGTCACATACCAGCAAAGGATGGCAAAGAACTACAACGTCAGGCTCAAGGAAAGAAACTTCAACAAAGAGGGTCTCGTATTGCAAAGGGTGATGGCTAACATAAAAAACCCAGTAGATGGAGTTATAGGCCCAAATTGGAAAGGTCCATTAGTCGCGGCTGAAGTATTGGCTAACAGGGCATACTAGTTATCGAGACCTGATGTTAACTTAGTTCCAAGAACATGGAACTCAAAGCAATGCAGGCCCTATTTTGTATGATTTGCAACGTTCATGTAACAAACATTGTAATTTTTATTGTGAAAGGAGTAAAAATATAATGAACAGGATGTAGGGATATTATATAGTTCAAACTAGTATGAAAATCTCTATGTGTTGATCTCTTCGATACTGCACAAATAATTACACTAGATGTAGGGATATTAGATGGCCCTAACTAGCTATCAAAACATAGCTGCAAAAAATACAGCCCAACTTTCTCATCTAAACTACTCATGGGGATATTAAACGGATTAAACCAGCATAAAATTCCTTTCTATGTTAACTTTGTTAACATAGTCACGCTGGATGTAGGGATATTAGACGGTCCGAACTAGCTATCAAAACGAAGTTGCACAAAATGCAAATCGACTTTTCAGCAAAACTGGTCGTAGGGTATTAGAATGCCCGAACCAGTATAAAAATCTCTTTACATATGTTAATTCTATTAACTAGCCACACTCTACGTAAGGATATTAGACAGCCTGAACCAGTTATTAAAACCATACTCATGAATTAAGAGGGCGTAAATACGCAACTTGCCTTCACAATCAAATATCAATCTGCCTCGAAATACCAGGCAGACCGTGCCAAGTGCACGAACGTGAACCTGACCCCAAACAAGAGGCAGGACTTGCAATGTGCAGCAGAATATGCATGTCAGAAGCTTAGTTCAGTATTCATGGACTGCATAAAAAGTTGATCTAGAGAATGACAAGGAAAAACAATGCATGGAACATACTACAACTTACATATCAGGTAAGATTCCAAAAATGTCTTAAATCTCGCACGTCAACATTAGAAACTAAAATTTACTCGAATTTACTTAATTCTTTCCATACTCACTAAATATGTACACACGATTATATATTCCAACCATCTACACGCACTTCCTAAAAATTTATCGAAAGCCGGCATTTTGGGATCGAAATGAGAGCACGTATCATTAGTTATATCGTCAAATGACAAATTCAATAAAAATATATATACACACCCTCATTTAAACGCTAGCCGTATAATCAAATAAAGACAGAAAGTCTAGAAAACACCAATTAATTAAATGGCAAAGATAATAAGTGTGAAGGTCGAGACGAATTTACCTAGAAAACAAAAAGGGCGATGTGACAATGACTCAAGAAAGTGACCAAGTAAAGAATAACATGTGTGCATGAGCATTAAATGCAAAATATCCATCGATTATCCCATTGATAAAAGGAAAGGAAGGAGTGGATGGAAATGATGGAATGCGAAGGCCAATGAAGACAAGTCTACACCGTTCTGCGATCGCCATAGACTTGGAGGGCAAGTACTACACTCATATTTCTCAAATCCTTTTTGAAAGGTGATATGATGTAAGCATCAAGATCGAAATAGGATGCACTTACAATAAAAGTTGGATTGTGAAGGAAAAGCAAGGAATAAAGCGAACTCAAAAGAGACAACGGCGGGGTGCATCAAAGGTTCAAACTAAACTGGGAAACTACAGAACAATGACAAAGGAAACTGCAAGGAATAAAGCAAACTTAACAGGATCGCCACTAAACTGGGAAACTGAAGAAGAACGACAAATGTTCAAACTACGTCGATCCCATAATCTCAGTATTACATTATGATACCGAGCCCAGAATCGACTATGGCCACAGGGTGTAGCAAACAGCATAAAACCATGATACGTGGAATTACGACGTAACAGAAATCCTAAAATAACAATAAAACGTTAATACAACGCTGTGACACAAGGAATTATATAAGTGACATCAAAACATATCATACCTCACTTTAAAAAGACAGACACCATCAAAAACATACTACACTCACAAGTCAATATATACAGTTAGTAGAATTGTGTACTCACAAGCCAGCTAGGATTACATTTAGGCGGCGATTGAGGCGGAGATGGCCAAAACAGAAAGCACTATTGGATTTCTTTTGCCGCTATCCAACTTTACATAGAGTTTTAGAGCCTCTGATCAACTATATCACGTCGTTTATGGCAGAGGGTAGAGAGCTAGCAGGTAGCATTCTTCAATAAATGGTTGATCTTCATGTTAGGGTGTACATCGCAGAGCTTATGCTTAGTAGAGCATAATAGAGCAAGTGACTCGTCGATTCATTGTGAGATAGAGGAGAAAAGTGGAGAGAGGATAGGCGTGTAGGTGCATACATGTACAGATGGTGTGCATAGTTTATTTGGGAAAGAAAGTTTAAACGGAGGATTAACTTAATTAAGTTAATTAGCTCAATTTAGGTAATTAACTAGTGAATTAATTATTTAAATAATCCCGATTCTTATAATATTCATATCTTTTGCATACGAGGTCAGTTTTGGACGTTGTCTCTTGCGTTGCGCAATTGATGGAGAACTCTACGCCTTGGCGTTAGTTTGGTCAGATTTTGTTGAGGCGAGTGATGTTTTCTCTCACCATACTATGATTATTAGTATAGTATTAAAGCGATGTTTTGAGATGATTTCTAACTTTAAAATGTAATTTATAAAATAATTAAACCTATATCTTATTGTATAAAAGAATTTAAAAGTGTTTCAAAGTGGTTTTAAATTAAATATCACATTTTTTCCATTATCGCATTATCTTAACGATATTGCTAAACTTAGGCTATTCTTAAAATTATTCCCACATTGGTTGCTTAGATATATCATTTGTGTGTTACTGTAGATGTAAGTAGGTTAGTACATATGTTAGTATGTTTTTTAATTACATGTATGCTTGTTTGCTAGTTTGGTTGAAAACGCCGATCGAAGGCTGTATATTATTAGAAAATATCCCATAAGATAAGATTTCATGCCTATATGCATGCTGATTGATCTAAAGACAAAGGATGGACTTGGGGACATGCTTCAGATTTCGAGATAGAAGTCGGACCTTTTCATTTGGTTTATACTTAGATATTTTTGGTTAATTACACAACCAAAGTAGTCGTCATCAACTACTCTGAAGTGGTTGATATCAACCACTATTGTGGCTGATTTGGCCAATTTTACGTGGATGATGGAGAGGCTTTGAAGGACATGATGTGTTGGTACATTCCTTCATTCAACATTTGATTTTATGTTATAGTTCTTTGATAAGCGGCTTTGGCACTGAAATGAATATGATGCTTCAACGTAATGACTTCATGATTCAATGATGATGATTCCTTGATGGGAAGTGATGGCTTCGATGATGGACAACTATACTTTGGATGAAAATTAGCAGGATCAAAGGAACTGTTAGAGGAAGGCCACAGGACGAACGATGATTTTCTATGACAAATGATGGCTGTCTAGAATAGTTCCCAACCACGGTGACTTTAGATGGGAGTCGTAAGGATAGTTCTGGGATGAACTCTGCTATAAATAATGTGTGCAAAAGGATCATTGATATTCGTAGGTTCGATGTGTACTTGTGAAGCAAGGGTATGTGTGGTGATATCCATTGGGTTACGGAGTATGCCCTGATCACATGACATTTCGACCCGTTTTCCTTAGATTGCTATAGAATATGCAGTCTTGTTCTTGACCCATTGAACGGCGTGGATTCAAGTACCAAGATACTGAGATGTTGAGAGGTCTTTGAGGAGGTCATACGAGTATTATTTATCCAATGCACTGAGTGAGTGAAGGTAAGAATGGATGATGGATGTTATGTTTTCTTGATCTCTATCATTTTAAGGACATGTGCAGATATTATCGATGTAGATATCTAGATACCCTTAGTACTTTGATGTATAGTACACTCAGGACGACTATTATATAGAGTGGCATGTATCATATGTTATGTGCAAACTCTTTGGATGTAGATATAGGTCAGCTACGATTCTCCATACTCTCTGTTCCATACACTATATCGACTTTTATAGTGTTTTGAGATTATTTATCGTTCACACCAGATTGTTGTCTTACATTGGGTACTCTTAAATGAGTAGACTAGAAAACATGTATAAATGGCACATGAATCTCTACATATGGACTAGTAGGAGGCGATGCTTTCTCATACTTATATTTCAAGTTATGACACTATGGAGAATTGACGGTGTTGACTTGCTATTATTAGGGATAGTTTACCAGCTAAGTTTATTTATTAATTATATAAACTCTATTTTTTTTGTATAACTATATGAGTATGTGTACTTTGATTATATGGTTCATGTAGTTATTTCTATCTAGCCTGTTTTATATCTGTAACGACTATTATATTTTATTTGATGTGTTGTGAGATATACGACAGGTTATGTAAGTATATGATGTTTTCTTCCTTTTTCCTTTCTTCTCTTCTCTTCTCTTCTATTGTTCTTCTCTTCTTCTATTTCATTCCCTTGACAATTGTCCTACATCGACCAGCTACTCCAAAAGTGCACTATTCAGTTATATGAGCATCAGTGGTGTAGGGTGGTCGTCACATTTGATATCAGAGCTTAGGCTACGTGATTAACCCGAGTTGATACCGTGATCTAGTAGAGATAGGCTTAGAGTTATCGCCTTAGACTTGACCAAGAGTATACCTATGTATGAGAGAGTGCATATTTGTTATATTTTTTGGTTTTGTAAACTATATAGTGGTATATATAGTGTACAAGTTGTGTTGCACACATGAGTACCATTGATGCATTTTTTCCTTATGAAGGAATAATCATGCTTATTATAGACTAGGAATGATTTGGCATATAAATAATGTTATTGTTGACTCCATCTTCCGAGTTGAGGAGTAGGCAGGATCAGGGGCCACTAACCTCGATTTAAAGAATATGTTCGCTCAGGTGGTGCGAAACATTTTGTCGAATACCTAAGTTGCTCCAAATGATTATGGTGCTTAAGTGAAAATATCTAGAGTCGACTTTGCCAAGCTGTATGAAGATTACGAGAGTACAGGAGGCATACCGTTCTTGAATAGAGTCGGATATTGAGGTGCAAGACGAGATGGACATTTGCAAAAAGATCTTCGATTACTTGGAGTTAGATGATGCAATGAGGTAGAAGTTGACCTCTAGAAGACTTCAAGGATGAAAAATGAATTGATGGAGTGTCCTTATAGCTTTGATTCCCAAGGACCATTTTACTTGGGATTAGTTCATAGTTCGCTTTGAATAAATTTATCTCAACTTTTCTGAAGTCGATGTTGCTTAGGAAGTTCATCGGTTTGAAGTAAGGCGATATGTCTATGGCAGAGTGTGTGGTCAGATTGGATATTCTATCGAAGTACGGTCTATCTTCCATTGATACTCCACTCAGAAAGGATGAAGAATTCATTATTGGGTTGAATGGTCATCTTGAAAATATATTGGTTGGTTACATTGATGAGAGCTTCGACAAGTTGATCGAGGAGACTTTGCAATGTGAGAGCCTATACCCAATGTAGAAGGATAGTCCTAAATCAACTAGACACAAACCGTGGAAACATATGCATTGAATATCATTCTCATTTCGTCGAGAGCTCCATCGATGAAAGAGAAAGAAAATGACATTACCTTTTAGGTATGCTTTCCATTTACGGTGTTCTATACATGTTTTATTTGATGTTGAGGTTTCACATTCCTTCATATCTAATGCTTTGTAGATGGATCGGGATTGGGACCTGAAATTATTGACCGGCCTTTTTAATTATGATTAACCTGGTTGCGGGCTCAGCCAACCTATACATGGTTTACCAAGAGTTTGCCTTATTGAGTCATGGATGTTTATTTGTTTGTCATTGATTGGTTTTGGGGTCGGTATTATAGTCTGAGAATGGATTGGATGAAGGGGTATAGAATAGTGGCCGAGTGATTCTTTGAGATGGCTTCAGAGCCTTGTTTAACAATGCAAGGCATTTGATCGAGTACTTCAAGTAGGAAGCATGGGATAGGACTAGAGTAGTTTGAGGAAGCACGTTCGACAGGGTGAAGTGATGTAAGGAAGCATGAGATTCTTTAGATCTAGTCAGATGCTAAAGGGATTATTGATTACCTTGGATAGGATGGTTATTCCTAGGGGTAGGGATATGTAAGGACGCTCACCTTTATATCCTAGATCGTGAGATGGCTTGGCTTGCCTGAGAGGACAATACCTATGAGGTATGCATCCAAAAGAACACTGGATCTAACTATGGCATGAGATAACGCCTACCTGAGAGGTTGTTGGGTGAGTTATCATGTATCCAAGAGAGATTTGAGAAAGTCATAGTGGGATGAGGACCCGGAATGATCATGATGGGGTGAGACTCCAAAAATGGATATACCGAAGTGAGACTTTGGGGGTGCCTTGAGATGGCCAAGATGAAGAGGGACTTTGAGACAGTCATAGCGGGGTGAGACCCTGGGAATGATCATAATGGGGCGAGACTCTAGAAATGGTCATACTGAAGTGAGATTTTGGGGGTGCCTTGAGAAGGCCTAGATGAAGAGAGACTTGGAGAAGGTTATACTAGAGCGAGGCTTTGAGGATGATTAAGTGGAGCGAGACCTTGGTGGTGGCTGGAATAAAGAAGCATTTTGGTGATAATATGATACCTTGTTGAGGGTAAGGGTAAAGTAAGACTTTTGTTTATCACATTTTTTACTTTCGGTATCATGTAGGGCAGTTTAGGATCCTGCATAATAGGATAGGTATGGATGTTACTTTTTGATGGTTGATCTTATAAGTGCCTATTAATGTTTGATTGTTGGCATTTGATACGATCACTTTTGCTTATATGGTTGTTAGGCATGCAGGATAGCTATTGTTTCATATAGCATGTTTATTTGAGAAAATTGCTATATATATATATGATTAAGTATGTTTAAACACATGATGATGTCGTGTGTTTAATCCTCTTTGTTGATTACATATTCAGTTACATGGAAGCAAGTGTTGGCTATGTGGATGCTTAATCGCTTTTATTCACATCTAAATGGCCTGCTCTTGCTATAAAAGAGGTATGTAACATCTCAATGTAGATTTGGGTACACATGCTTAGTTATCCTCAAAAACGAGATGCCTCAGATATGAGATGTATATATATCTATGTTGTATTAGGATTTTTCTCGGTCCTAGTCGTGCAAAGGACGCGCTGCCAAAAAAATTTCGTGACGTAAGCCAAAATTGAAAGAAAATTCAATGTACATGATATTAGACGTTGTCGATAGTTTAGAGAGTCGGTAATGTATGATATTTAGTTGGCTTGCCATTCGATTAGTTAGTTAGCGCTTTTGTTTTCCATTGTCCGTTTCTTTGGAAATAAGTGTGTAACTTAAACGTTTTGTTTAGCCACATTGATTTCAGATTTGATAGTGATTGTAATTAGGGATGAGGATGATGGCTCCAATTAATTTTGAGTCTATTCCTTTTGTTGCGATCGCTTTTAGTGATTGTTGTCGTGAGTTGATAAGTGATGATTTTTCTTGTGTTGTTGCTTATGTGAGGATGTTGGGTTGTGTTGCTTCGTCCTTGGAATTTCAAGAATGAAATCCTTTTAAAGAAGGGAGAACATAACGACCTGTATTTTTAATGATAAGATATTTACACAATTGATTTATACTGAATTGTTAATTTAATTGAAGGTGCCAAAAATATGACTCTTTGCATACGATCAAATTAGGACTTGAGACCACTTTCGTTAAGTACATATCGATGATATGAATTAAGATAAGTATAAGCATCACTATATTTGAAGATCAAACGATCTGATGGTCAAAAAAACTTGAAAATCTCGAAATTATCATCGCTGAGATGTCTTATATAGCGACAAAATTCATACCATTAGGGCCGAAAAAAGGAGGTGATGTATGCATACGAGTTTCGTTATCATCGGACGTGCCGTGTGATCATACAAGCTCGAAATGTACGCCGATTTATTTCAGAATTCAAATAAATTGAATATAATATCATTTAATTGCACACATCCAAAACCCATCTCTCAACCAATTACTGTTCATTATCATTCACTGTTCCATTGAGCAGTGAACAAAAAAATGGCTGACACTCTCAAAATTATTTCAAAAATTAAAATTGAGTGATTCTCCCTACTAAAAATCATAAGGCCGGGTTCGTTGATTTCATCTTAGGGAGATCTTCAAGCCCATGTCAATTTTGTAGGGTGCGATCACACGGTTGATATTGACATTTTGAGCAACCGGCTAGGGTTACGTCTAGGCGGTCATTAAGGCAGAGATGGCCAAAATGGATAGCCTCATTGGATTTCTTTTGCCGATGTCCACCTTTCCCCAAGTTTCGGAGCCTACAATCAACTATATCAAATTACATTGTTCATGGCCAAAGGGTGGAGAGGTAGCATGTTGTGTTCTTCAATAAAGGGTTGAGCTTCAAGTTATGGTGTGCGTCGCGGAGCTTATGCGCAGTGGAGTGTGATGGAGCAAGCGGTTCGTCGATTTGTTGAGATATGGAGGAGAAAAGAGGAGAGAGGATAGGCATGTAGGTGGGTACATGTATAGGTGATGTGCATGATTGATTTAGGGAAGAAAGCTTGAATGGGCATTAACTTAATTAAGTTAATTAGCTTAATTTGGGTAATTAACTAGTGAATTAGTTATTTAAATTATCCCGATTCTTATAATATTCATATTTTTTCATACGAGACCCGTATTGGATGTTGTTTCTTGCATTGTGCTCGTAATGGAGAGCTTTATACCTTGAGGTTCGTTTGGTCAGATTTGTTGAGGTGGGTGATATTATCTCTTAACATACTACGATTTTAATATAGTATTAAAGTGATATTTTGAGACGATTTCTAACTTTAAAATATGAATTCTAAATTAATTAAACCTTTTGTACAAGAATTTAAAAGTGCTTTAAAGTGTTTTTAAATTAAATATCACATTTTTCCCATTATTGCACTATTTTGACGATATTACAAGACTTAGGCTATTCTTGACAATATTCTCACATTGGTTGGTTGGATGTATTGTTTGTGTGTCATTATAGATGTAAGTAGGTTATTATATATGTCAGTATGCTTGTTAGTTGCATGTATGCTTGTTTGCTAGTTTATTTGAAAATTCCGATCGAAAGCGATATATTTTTAGAAAATATCCCATAGGATATGATTTCATGGATAGAGTTTCATGCATGCCCATTAATTTGAAGACGAAGGATGGACTCAGGGACGTGCTTCGGATTTCGGGATAGATGTCAAACGTTTTCATTTGATTTGTAGTTAGCCGTTTTTGGTTAAGTACACGACCAAAGTGGTCGTCATCGACTACTATGGAGTGATAGATATCTACTATTATTGAACATGGCTGATTTGGCCAACTTGACATTGACGATAGAGAGGCTTCGAAGGGCATAATGTGATGGTTCGTTTGTTTGAGATTTGACGCTATGGCTTTTCGACGAGCAGTATTGACGCTAAAGCAAGGATGAATGCTTAATGCGATGACTTCGTGATTAAACGATGATACTTTCATGACAGGAATTGACGGCTTCGATCATGGATAGCTATACTTTGGATGCAGATTAGCCGAATTGAAGGAACTATTGGAGGAAGGTTGCAAGTTGAAATTTCGTGTTTAGGACTAACGATGGCTATCTAGAATAGTTCACAACCATGGCGACTTCAGATGGGAGTCACAAAGACAATATTAGGATGAACTCTGCTATAAATAATGTGTGCAAACGGATCACTGATATTCGTAGGTTTCGATGTATATTCGTGAAGCAAGGGTATGTGTGATGGTATCCGTTGGGTTACAAAATATGCCCTGAATCACACGACGTTTCAATCCATTTACCGTGGATTGTTACGGAGTATGTACTCTTGTTCCTGGCCCACTAAGTGGCATGGATTCGAGTACTGAGAAACCGAGACGTTGAGTAGTCTCTGACTAGGTCATATGAGTATCATATATCCAACACACTGAGTGAGTGAAGGTGAGGATGGATGATGGATGATATGTTTGCTTGATTATCTATTATCTTAGAGATGTCACACGATGTAGATATTATCGATGTAGATATTATCGATTTAGATATCTAGACATCCATAGTACTTTGATGTATAATAAAACATGACGACCATGATATAGAGTAGCATGTATCATATGTTATGGGCTAACTCTTTAAATGCAGAGACATGTCAGGTATGCTTCTCCATACCCTTTGTTCCACATACTATACCGACTTTTATAGCGTTTGAGATTATTTATAGTTCATACTGGACTGTTGACTGACTTGAGATTTTGTTTTGCTTCTTATTACCTTAAATACTCTTAAATGAGTAGACTAGAAAGCAGGTATAAATAGTACATGGAGCTTTGCAGATGGACTAGTAGGAGGCAACGCTTTCTCATACTTATATTTCAAGTTATTATTATTCTGTTATGTGACACCGTGGAGCCTTGACAGTGTTGACTTGCTATTAATAGAGACAATTTATCAGTTGATTTTATTTATCTGTTGTATAAACTCTATTGTTGTTTTGTATAACTGTATGAGCATATATATTCTGATTATGTGGTTCATGTAGTTATTACTGTCTAGTCTGTTTTATATATGTATTGACTATTATATTTTATTTAATGTGCTGTGAGATATACGACAAATTATGTGATACGATGTTATATTCATTTTTCTTCTTTTCTATTCTCTTCTATTTCTCTTCTCTTCTTCTATCTCTTTCTCTTGGTAATCGTCCTATATTTGTCGGATGCTCCAGCAGTGCACTATTCGGTTATATAAGCATCAGTGGTATATGGAGGTCATCACAGGTCGGTCTAGTTAGGGTAGGCAAGAATAGAAGGCACTTTGCATGACCAAAGAGCTGACCGACGCGAGTGGTGGAGTTGAAAGCTGTGATGTGGTCTAATGGATTTGCACTTACGTCATATTTTTCAATGGCTGGCAAAGCATACCTTTGATATATAGGTGCTCAAAATATCTTCGAGGTAAGGTATTTGGTTTTCGTCAACAACCCTCTTCGTCATGGTTCTTAGTTTGAATCCTTTGCATTTGCTGTCGCAAGGATGCCATATTTCTCTCAGACCCCACAACTCTTCTAGTGTCTTGCTAGCAAGGGTGTATAGTGATGCTCGTAGGGTGATGGGAAATGATGACGGCATATCAGGTTTGGTGACCTTGTATTTCTATTGATGTAAGTCAACTTAGAATGCTGGGCTGCATTTTAATGAATCTTTGGCTGAGGACCTCACTTTAGGTCCGAGAGTGAACGAAGATCTCTCTATACTCATGGTTATTATCGTTCCTTTCATCACTTAGGTAATCAAAGAGCAAATCATGCTCTCCAACCGTTGCCCATAGGCGTTCGAACTTAGAATGTCTTTCCGCAGAAAGGGAGCGATGGGCTAGTAGAGCACCTAGGTGTAATGCTGGTTCATGCACTAGAACGTGATGAGAAAAGTATTGTTCACACTTGGTATGAAAATTTGTGTTATGGGTGGGAACTACCCTAATATGGGTTTTCAGCATGACCCTTTTGCGGGCTTCGTTCATTATGTTGAATGTACTTGGAATGGTGGGATGAATGGGGTTCCAGTCTGTCGATGTTGGGACAGCCGATCCATAGTTAAAAGTGACATATGCTCCACCCTAACCTTAAGTTCGTTTAGCTCATGCGAAGCCCAATACTAGTCAGGTCATTGACCAAGCTGAGCCATACATCATTGCTCAAGCCCAGAATGGTGCATATGGGGCTTGCTCCGGTAGTGCCATTAATGTTTTGGCCATTTGAGTTAATGGCCTCATTTTCATCATTCCGCACAATGATTTTTTTAGTAGAGAGTGATTGGAAAAGAATAAAATTGATGAAAGTTGAGAGCTTTTTAAGGAAGGCCCTCCCTCTAGCGCCAAAATGTTGATTAGGAATTCATCCAACCTTGAAATTATGATTAGGAATTGATAATATCAAAGATTCCTTTCTTATACCATGATTAATAAATTAAAACCGAGGAGTAAAGCAAGATGATAAATGCTAAAATGAGTAAAGAGACACAAGATTCAGAGTCGTTCGATCAAGAATGAATTACGTCCACTATGATAGTAATTTTTATTCCTTTTATTTTCTATTACAACAGTTTTCCTACAATATTAATGAGAGAAGTAAATGAAAATTTGGTCCTTATATTTGTGCATTCAATGTTATATTTATATCTGATATAATCTGGTTCGAACGGCTAAGATCTGTGGTCCAATCCCTATGTTTCCTCTTAGTCGTGCATGGTATTTAATGGTGCAGATGTGGGCCAATTAGGATGCTAAATGGTCCAAAGGGCCCAGATGACGGACAGTTGGCAAGCTACATGAAGGCTTGCTTTTGTTAGGAAAGGCAGCATAAGGACAAAGGTTGTTGAACAATAACATTGTTGCCATATGGACAGAGCAGGACGTAGAGTGGTTACTGCATACTCTCACTTTTGTCAAATGAGTAATGCCGTATATGCCAATATTTCGATGGAACAATGTAAAGACGTGGCTTTTTTTTGGGCAGACATGCGCTTTGGGCAAGGCTAGCCATGTCAAGTCAAAATTGCAAAGGCGGAGCGAGCAGGTTGCTGGTAAAAGGCAAGCTGGACAACGATCGAGGCGTCCAAACCTGAGAGAGGGCGAGTTTCCATGATGCGAGCATGGCATACGATGGACCACTTATCTTGTTGGATTGGTCGCATGCCAGGTGGTAACCGATGCCTACCGCCCATTGATCGTGGTGTAAGCCCTTTATGAGTCGCATTACCTTTCGTGAAGATGTTGGGCCGAATGGGCGAGATTATGCTCTCGGGGTCGAAGCAAAGTGCTGAGGGGTTAGAAGGCAGAGTTGTACGTCTTAATGTGAGAAAATTGAGCAATACCTATAGTAGGGTAAATATTTGTATTCATAAATTCCTGTGTAATCTTTTACTCATCGTCAAAGATACTATTAAACCAGCATATTTTAATATCAAATAATATCGTTGATATTTCATCGATATATCTCATATTGCATCTAAATCGATATTTTTTTAATAATATCACTTAAAATATCGTTACCGATATATCGCTCGATATTTGTCGATATATCGCTCTAATATTTAGTGTAAAATACCCTATATATTTTAAGAACATCGTCCATTATTGTATGTATCGAAGAAAATATCTATATAAATAAATATTTTCACATTATCAATTTAAATTTTCTGTATATGGTCAATGATAATTTGTATACTATATTAGAAAACCCAATGCAATAATTTTTTGGTTTTAACCATATGGTTTTAGGCTTCTTCATTAGTCTTTCAATAAAGAAAACTCTATTTATTCCATTATTTTATATGTTTTATTTTCCTTGAAGACTTTACTACTAAAGACAATATCATGAAAGAGCTACTTCTCTTTTTACCTATATTTTGTTCACCATTTCTAATTGGTAGGTTAGCTTATGAATTTTTTTATCAGTTATCATCATGCACCCATAATTAATAGTTGAAGAGCAGTAAAGTTACAAATTTGGCATCTTGATAATGAATGAGCTAAAGTGGTAATTGGTATCAAATCTGCATTACTTATTCGTTAAATTAAGTGAAAATGTAAAACAAAACTATAAATATAGAAAATTTGGGAATGTAGTATAGATGATTAGATGACTAAAAACAATGTATATAGTATAAAAAGGAAGAAAATAATAAATACATACATTATACGAATTTCTCGATTTTTATGAGACTATATTATGATTTGTATTAAATAGATTATCTTAGCAAATAGATTATAATCCTATATGCAATCGGTTTTTGATAGTAATTTGAAATTATTTATCCAAATATTTGACTACGTAACATCAATATAACATCATAACATAATACAATATTGTTTATAACATGTTCTACACATGTCCGAGATTTTACCAAAATTATCTGATATTATCCCAATATTTTAAATAGCTTATATCGATACTTGACCGATATGTACCTGATACCGATATTAACTACTTAGGATGAGATTAAGTATGACATACATTATTACCATTTGTTTTAAATTGTCCTTGGAGCTACAAATGGAACTTATATTCTTGCTGAAGTTATAAACATCAATTATTAACATTTATAAGTGGAAAGAAAATTCTAACATAAAATATTACGGTTTCTGTTAACTCAGGCTATTGAGGAAGTTGAAATATTTTCACATCCTCCACCCGACAAATATTGTCTTGTAAATTCATGTTACAAGATTAGAAATGATTGTTTAGCAACAATGTAGTGTTCACTCTAGCAACATGAATAGTTTGCTGCTAATCCAGACTAGTTGCTCCTAATCCAAACGGTATGACTATAACATATCTCTCCTCATCCTCAACAATCCCCTACCCAGTAATTTTGTAAGAAACTTATAGATATAATCAATAAATAATTAAATCTAGCTTCAAACATAATTTAACACCAAAGTCAGTGGAAACTCCAAACTGATCAGCAAAGGTGATGCAAAACATTCAATCGGACAATTCCTCAATCCAACATGACCAATAATCACATTAGTATAGAGAACAAACGAAAAATAACAATTACATAAATGATATTAAGATTTTATAGTGGTTCCACTAACGTCATGTTAGTGTACGTCCACTTTGGTGAGAGTCTTTTTAGATATGAAAGAGAATGAGATTGATTAAAATAACTTTTCTAGAAGAAATTAATTTTGTGGAGACGAGAGATGAAGAAATAGTGATGGTGGAAACCCTAGATCAATAGATGAAACCCTAGCCGCCAATTGATCTACCCAATTCTGTTCTAACATTCTTTTATACGTAATGATAAATATAATGAAAGTGACAAAATTACCCCTAGTATTCGAGCTTCGGATTTGCCTTTATAAGTCTCTGCTGCAACTGATCGGTCGACTCATAGTCAAACAGTCGACTGATCCCTCCAAGCCAGCTTCAAGTAGGAGCACATCAGTCGACTGTTTAAAGACGAACGGTCGACCGACTCTTCAATCAATCGGTTTTTGCCCTCCAAATAGTCAAATGTATTTAGCCAGGAAACTCTTTGGAAACTTTACAAGGTTTGGTACAAGAGAACGATTGACCGATTTGGGTCGAACGGTCGACTGTTTTGCTGTACTGAAACTTTTCTGTCTATCCATAAAATTTCTCATTCTTTGAACCGTGATAATTCTTTCATATGAGCTCCAAATCACGGCCGTTCAAACAGTTTGAAAGCTCATTCAGTCCTTAACATTTTCATCTATATAGTATCGCCAAATTCAACAGATGTTTCCAACATTTTTAGCAAGCCATGAACTTTGGAACCCACTATTGAACAGTTTGATCACACACCGATGGTTCACAGGATGATTTTCTCTTAAGTAGATTTAGAAATTTTCTTGCTTCTTGGCTATAATTCCATTGTTATATCCTCTTTTGATGACTATTTTTCCTTGCATGTTAGCTCATAAGAGCACTTGTTCGATCGTTTGTTTGCTGGTCTCATAACTTTAATTTTTTGGTTGATATTATTGTAATAGCCATTTAACAGAACTTTGTTGACGTACATAATTACAATATATCAAATGAATGTTAGAGTGCTTACGGGAAAACTTGAATTAGAAAAAGGTTACTTAGTACCATATTGCAGAGAATTCTATTATGCTTAAAATTTACCTTATAAGTGTGTATGACTATCGAAATAATACTTGGTATTTAGAATTTGAAGAAAAAAGTCCAATTTTAATGAGATATGCCACCATATACTTTTGAAAAACAAGCATTTTGTCCTTGCGCCTTGTGCTATTCATAGTTTTAGAAGAAAATACAATGGTTCAGATTTTGATTATGAAGAAATTGTTAATGCAGGTGTTCCATAAAATTATGAAAAAATTAGCATGAACGAAGTCAACGACAAATGTACGGTAGTAGAAGTTCGACAAACGTACAACAGGTTATTGTAAATACGTGATGAGATTAGAAACATTTTAGATGTTGGAGGATGACGTTGACATATGTCTTTGTTTGAATTTATTAGTCGTATTTTGATTGAATTTTCAATAATGTTGTATATGAATTGACTATTTATTTGCTGATGAAAGTTGTGTTAATTATTAACATTTAGTGATTATCTAACTGGTAATAACTAATCAAATTATTATAAACCAACATCTTACATCCAAGGCTACGTCTAGCTGACCCCTAACCAAACTCGTATAAAAGAATGTCACTTCACCAAATAAGAGTTCAATCTACACGGTTTGATAGACAAACTATCTTTCGAAAATGCATTCATGCCTTTTCATTTCTCGTTTAGTGAAGCTAGTACGTTTGGCATGTGTGTAAAGCAAATTAGAAGCAAATTTATTTATTGTGAAATAATATGATCATACGCTTATAAAAGTCTCATTTCTTACATATATTTGCAGTCGCACTTCGGTAGATTTGATCATTGTCTATTTTCTTGATGAGAAAATTAAAATTTATCATGGCTAAGAACAAATCTACGAAAAAAAGAAATCAAAAGGCTTTGAATGAATTTCATTTTAATTCATTGATTAATTACTAAAAAAATTCTAGTTATTATTGATTTATTCTTTAATAAATTATAGAAGTTATAAAGAAGATAGAAAATGAAATGAATTTCCCTGAGATGTGCTGATACTACGACTGAACATTTTTACTATATTACCACTTACCAATCATTAACAACCGCTACCAACTAAAATGGTAACTGATTTGATTGGTACGGCTTGCCGAACCATATGAAAATTTTGGTACGGTAATGATATCGATTACTAATGATGGTACTTACCATGCCAACCACTTACCTTAACCAATATATATTTTCTTATATTTCAATCATTATTTTTGTTATATAGCATCTAACATTTAATGTGTAATGATTTAATAGAAAATTTAGCAAAATGCTTAGAAAAATGCTTAGATTGAATGCAATTCTTATCGTGTATTTTATGAAATAATATGATTTCATATAATATTTTAGCTTCTTCCACGGCATTTCATTGTATGTAGACTACACAAAATGAAATTGATAAATCATCATATAATAAAAAGTAACAACCGTTAACAATTACTCTTTTAACATCAAATATTGTAAATAAATATGATGTTTGTAAATGGTAAAAATTTATTACCAATCTCTATCAACCATGAATCGAAGTATTGGTTTTTCGATTATTTTGATCGGTAATAGTATGAATTTTCTATTACCATATATATTGGTATGGTAATGGTTTTTGAATATAAATTTTTGATACCGAACCGGTGAAAAAATGACACGGGATTTGTAAAATACAAATACTCCGATTTATTTGATTATTGGGGGTCAAAAGAGGCAAGCACAACGTAGCAATATCAAAAGCTGAAGCTTTTGATATTTTCAGAAGATTAGCTAACTGGCATTCACTTCTATCCAAGCTTTTTAACCAAATCAAAATAATCAAAAGTATGAAATTCAATGAAGAACTGAGGTTATATAACAACAGATAAACAAGCACGATAAAATTACAATGTTTCACAAACGCTTCGTCCTCCTTTCAGCTGTTTCTTTTACCTACAATCTGTCACTCAAAATATTCGATGATCATCAAAATGAAGGCAATAGCTGTCTTTCTAGATTGATTGGTCAGCAGTTGCAACCTTATTCTCAATAAGTTGAAGAAAATGCCTGCACAAAGTGATGAAGAAAAGCATTCAAATTGATCCGCAATATTGCATTCAAACTCATGGATACAATTAAACTGAAATTCAAGTATAAAAACTTACAGAGAAAATATTGCAATGTCCAGGATCAGCCAAATGAGCCATCAAATTCTCAATAGGACCCGTCCCTGTATAGATAGCTTGAAACACAAACCCAACAAAAGCAAGCATAGCCAGCCTCCCATTTTTAATCTCCTTGGTCCTCAACACCATAACGGGTTGGGGAGAACCCCTGCCCCACATTATTGGGTCAAACCAAAGTCCGCCCGGGTACCCCACATCGGGAGTTGGGTTCTTCTTATTCGGCAACTTGGGCTCAATATCCACACTGCCGGGTTTAATCATATCGGCCCATCTCCTTCCTTCTGCCCAGCCCATCAAAGCCATTTGCACAACGAATAATGTGACAGCGTCGGTGAAGTACTGCTGTGAACCTGCATCGTACCATGAGAATGAGTCCAGGAATTCGAGCCTTTCCATGCATTCGGGGATTAGGATTCCTGCTACGGCTAGCATGGCCCATCTGCTGTGCATCAGTTCTGCTTGGGCGAACCATTTTAGTAGCTCTGGGTCCGATCCTATGAACATGATTCATGTACGTTAACTATTTTTATTCTTACAAACTAGTAGAAATACCAATAACGCAAATGATATCTGACCTAATCCAAGAGGATCGAAGCCAAAATCTCCAGGCAGACTGCAGAATTAACAGCGAGCGAATTAAACAGTAACACATGAAATGTCTACTAATCAAAATAATAAGTGTAAAATAAGACATGCTTTATTAGAAGTTTCTGAACAGTTCATAGTCTAAGTACAAGGAAGAAAAAAGCAAAGTACCTGCCATCAAGCCATTCAGGAGGAGAGCTGCCAGGGAACCAGAGAGGTCTATCAGGAGGCAGAGGCTGACAAACACTTGATACTCCTTTACCTGCTTCAATGCGGGTTGCACTTGGCTTCCCTCTAAATATTTTATTATGTGTCCGTATTGATTTAGCAGGCACAACCCTGTACAGATAAAGCTGCTAATTAATTTCTTACTCGTTTCTTTTTTTTTATATCTTTTTGGTGGTAATCATGTAACTAACTGAGAGGTTGTGGGCATGTACATCAAGATTGTATTCGTAAAATATGTAGTTGATTAGATTATTGTTCTGACTTCCGACAAACGTCCACAACATGGCATAGTACTGTAAAGGAAGAAAGTACTGAAATCTGATGATTTACGTAAAAATTTCAATTTCTACCATTTGCTTTGAAGAGAAGACTAACCTTAAGTTGGGTTTGCAGAGAGCTGAGGCACTGGTTGCCATTGCCATTGATCTGAATCAAATTTTGTTTCTTGGATAATTTTCTAGCTAACGAAAATTTAACAATTGAATGAGTGGTGGCGACACCAAAGTTTGGATAGAGTACCTACCACCAATAAACAGCTTTAGTTAGTTTCACACACACATGACTTCACTATAAAATGAGTGGATGTTTTATCGTTTTCTAAATTTTAACCTTCAAAAAAAAATAGCATATCATTTTGTATTACAATGTTAAAACACTACGAAAGTATACTCCTTGAGATCTTTCTGACGATACCTATCTTGTAGATGATGATTAAAAAAAAGGGTAAAATTGTAGTAATGCACAAATAATTGATGCATGATGCACTTATTCGCTACTGGTTTACGCATGTTATTTGCTTCACAACACATTCCTCGATTTATAAGCAAATAACTTTGCTGCATAAAGTACAAACTATAATTTAATCATGCTCTGGCAGAAACTGAAAACCAAACTTCATAGGTTATGATTTGATATCAAAATCATGAAATTATACACTACTGATATCATATCAATGGTTCAACAAGCAAATTTCAAGAAATGAATTATTAGTCAACCCCCATACATCCAGAATTAAAAAAGTAAAACTGAGATTGTCATCTTCGCTGCTGCAAATGAATTGGGCGAATTTACTTAAACTCTCCCACAATGAACATTCAATTTGTCATGGATTTCTTTGAATTTCTCCTTCAGTCTTTGCATCTGCAAAGACAAATAAATCCGAAATTACATTTGTGCATAATAGATTTACACCATTTATTATAACTATACCCGTTTCAACTCTATTTCTATATCCCTCTTGCGTTGTCCAAGAGAAGTTCTCAGCTGGGCGATATCAAAAATATTATCCAAGTCATCTTCAAATGCAGACTCCAAGTCTTCCCTCAAAAGTGTTGGTAGTTTATCAACTATCGGCATAAGGAGAAAACAGTTAAACTGCAAAATTCAACGTGGTAATTGAATAAATCTGAATATGAAAAGAATATAAATTTATGAACGTACATTCTGACTTCTGTAATTATGTGCTAACGTTAAAGAAGTGCACAAGCAGATATAACTTAAGAAACTAAAATGATCCAGAATGAATATTTATGGTAATTATAAAAAGTGTTGCATCATGGACAAACATACAACTGTAAAAGAAATCAGCAGCATCACTTTCCTCAGTTATTGTTGTGCCTAGAGTAGATACAGGAAGTAGGCACAATACAATTCTTACCTTCAGTTCAGTAGAAATTAAAAATTGTTCTTTAATGCCATGAAATATCTGGTGCACCAACGCAAAGACAATTCTCTCAGATGATGGAGCTAGTCTCCTGTTCCATAATGTATTATCCAAGAGATCAACAAGCCTTGTTTCTGTCGTATGATTAAACAAAGTTTGTTCAGGTTTTGAATCCATCTTCTTGTTATCATATTTATTATCTTTATTATTGACATGCTCTTGCTGAGTATTTAAAGAAAAGGAAGAGTGATCCATGGCAGCAAAAGCATCAAGAAACTGGCGAAGACCAGCTCGATTCTGTATCGAAAGTAAAAATATCAGTACATTGATTTGAACAAAAAGTATGTTTAGCATTGTCTTAAAGTACATAGTTGCGACCTTGTTGTGAAGAGACCAAGTTACATAGCGCGTCATGCTCACTAAATCCTCCATGCATCTGAAATGCAAGTCAACAAAGTCAAGAAGGCGAATTTAAACCCTTTGAAATAATAATAATAAGGAAAAAAAAATATTTATCATCTTTTTTTAGCAATCATTATCCAATAATGGTACATGCAATGTGTTTTTTTTTCTCCTATACCAATAATCCTGTGAAACTTTTTCTAAAATAATATAAATTTGAGGCCATCTTACATGGATTAAATGATGATCAAGTTCAGATGTCAATCGAAATATCATAATGATTTAGGAGTAACCACACATCCCGAATGATGATGCTACATGGGAGATTTTCTTTTTCTTTTTCTTTTTCTTTTTAACATAAAGTTATAATGTGATTTTAATTTCTAATTTTACATTTGATTTGCATGAATAATTGCTCTACCCCCATACCATAGTGAAGTATGTTAGGTGTGGCTCGCATTGTAAATGGAGTGGGTGCATGGATTGAACGGACTAAAAGTCCCACATCGCGGAATATTCAGAATAATCGTGGTATATATATGGGATTGGTGGCACGTAACATTGGGGATTCCTTTTGTTACAATGTGTTGCCAAGACTAGATTATATGCTCGATGGAAGACGGTGGAGGGATGTTCAATCGGGACGCCGGCATGGAAGACTTCGACCGTTGACCCCCATAGACACGGTGAAGCGAACGTGTACGGTACGCGGGAATGCCGAAACTCAACATGGTATCAAAGCTCCATGGTTCGATGGGACCGGTATGATGCAGTGTGACCGAAGCATGGCTCCTAAGGGGCTTGAGCATGGGATGCTCGTCAAAGTGGAGATATGGTTAAAGCAGTCGCTCCATCCTGCTTATGAGAACTCAAGGTAGCAGCCTAACTCCACTGCGAAGAGGACTCGGTATAACTCCAAGGTGACTTGAGCAATGCTCGCCAAGGTGGAGATTGTTAGGTATGGCTCGCATTGTAAATGGAGTGGGTGCGTGGATTGAACGGACTAAAAGTCTCACATCGCGAAATATTCAGAATAATCGTGGTATATATATGGAATTGGTGGTACGTAACATTGGGGATTCCTTTTGTTACAATGTGTTGGCAAGACCAGATTATATGCTCGATGGAAGGCGGTGGAGGGATGTTCAATCAGGACGCCGGCATGGGAGACTTCGACCGTTGACCCCCATAGACACGGTGAAGCGAACGCGTACGATACGCGGGAATGCCGAAACTCAACAAAGTAGTTGTTTGTGTAAATCAACTGGAATAAGATAAAAGTAAAGACAATGTTAAAATAGGGGACCTTTATGTCCATTGGAAAACAGTTTTCTGTTTTGATATTTTAAATTAGCCAGGCTTACTTTTAAAACAGTTGTATGCTCATTGTCAATAGAAGACCACTCCGCACATGAAATGTGAGTTCACAAATAAAATTAGACATTTAACCAATTTTACAAGTATATGTGTTGGCAATAATGTAATTTATATCAGATCATGAAGGTTTTCCGATTGAGATTTAATAATTTATATTAATCTTGCCCCATCAAAAATCTTAACGACAGGTATAATACTTCCATAAGGAAAACGGAAGTTAGTTGGAGCTAATGTACCACATAATTCTAATATAAAATCTCTTAATAAAAATAAAGTCTGACATTAATATACACAGTTTAATGTTTATCACAAACATAAAGAAAAACCAGTAAAAGAAAAAAGAAATTGAATTGACATTTTAAAGTAACGTATTTCGTTAACAATGTATTAGCATAAATCAATAAATAGCATTCACACATAGAAGTTATATTTACCTTTGGATAAAATGATAGATACTAAAGATTATGTACGGGCTTATTAAAAGTAAAGACAGTCAATCTCATAATGCTCTAATATATTTAGTACTTTGATACATGAATTTGATATTGATATCCACACATTATTTGGCATGTAATATCTTCACTTTAGAAATTAAAGTTGGTTTGAGAATAACTATCACGCTGTTATTCATAAAGTTAAGTCGTGAAAAAACTCACAAGCACACTGTCAAACACATTTTTATGCAAACGGTAATTTGCTGATAACCCACAGAACGAGAAAAATATTCTATTCTCAAGCAATGAATGGCCATTTGAATGAGATGCCTCTTTGCATTCCAAGATGTTAAATAGGTCTGATCACTACAACCTGATTGCATGACAGACTTCAGACAAGACATGATTTCTCTCCAATTTAGGATTGGGACCAAGATTGATCTGAGAATCACTTCTTTCCATAATTACACTCCATGTAATATTTATGTAACCGCCATGATTGGTTACATTTAAAATCTACAGAAATTACACTGGATATTCAGCATTATCAATTTAACATGTACTTGATTTTGAGTTATATTTGTAAATCTATTGTGGCAATAAGGTGACCTTAATAGTTTGTACTGTTCAGCGCATTAGAATCGAGATATAGCTCTAAGAATATAAGAATATTACCAACTATATTTGGGCTTACATAAATAATTCCAGATATATGGTGAAAACTAATATTTTAAATCAGATTGACCCAAAATGGCAGTTTGGTTACAATTTGCTATTCAATCATCAGGATATTATTATAAACACATACAGGTTACTATTATAAACATATATTACCCCTGTTCTGAACATGTCTGTCCACTTATACCCAAAATATGTTACATTAAAATTGAATGAGAAGAAATATTCGGTAAAGATGGTTTACTTATCACGACATGCTCGTTCTGTGGTTTCAGCGAAGTTATTGAATGCAGCCTCTACTCGCTTTAGGAAGACTTCGTGCCCACTAAGATGCTCACCATCTTTCTGGAAAATAAAATATCATATAAATAAAACCATCAATGTGATTAACAACACATATTTTACGCAGAAAAAGGGACCTGAAGAAGAAACAGAGAGATGGGAAGCAGCCTCTTAAGTATGTAAAGAAGCCTATAGCCAAGCTGTTGCATACAAAATAAGAATTTCTAATAAGCATCCAAGCATGTACCGGTGCTTTATAGTTACCAAAGATAGTACCTGAACAGTTGAGGTTAAGCAAGTATGAGGGGGGAAAAGGAGGAGGAGAAGGGAAAAAAAAAAGGTTATATGATTACTAAACTATCATTATCTCCTCACAAATCATTCAACTACTAATATTTGTTAAGAATAAACAATCTACCTTTTGAAGGACCACTAACTCAAGTGGTAAACGGTAAGATGCTCTAGAGTGAAGTTCTAAAGGTCTTGGGTTCAAACCCCAAAGAAATTAAAATAAGTACTCTACTTGAATAAAAGTATAACTCTTATTCTCAAAAAATAATCTACCTTTTGCTATACTCGTCACTTTATAATTAGATTCTCAATTAGCAGATCAAGAATTTCACAGTACAAAAATATGGGCATGTAAATTACAGCAGAGACCAACCAAAAATTCCAGACATTTAAAACGACTCTTCAATTCCTATTATTTGTAGCATTGCATGCGTACATGCACAAATATTTTGAGCGATACGCACCAAAATGCAATTGGCTATGAATAGCTACACAATGGTTAGACGTTTAAGTAATGATTCAACTTCTCCATGAACAGAGTTACATAAAAGACGTCCTTCACATACAAATTAATTTTTGAAGATAATTAATCTAGACCATTAAGAATTAATCTCCTGTTCACCTAAAATTCCACATGGATTAGGTAAAAATCACCACTTTCATTGGTATCAGAAGTAAATTATATTTATCTGTTATACACATTTTGGCATGTATACAAGTTTAATCAAATATGTACCATCGTACTATAAAATTCAATGGTTCTAACACTTTGTCTTGTAAATCTCGATACTTGCACGAGGTTGACCTTTTTCTATCTGTAATTTTGATTTATCATGTTTGGATAGAAATCTTTGTTACAACTTGTCACGAAAGGGAAAAGATGACCAGTCAGCAAACAATAAAAGGTCGAGGTACTAATAAAAAATTGTCATACTTAAAGATACATATACACTAGAAACCATATATAAAATATTTCTGAAGAATCACCTGATGGAGAAAAGGCTCAAATGTGTCACGTGCTTTAGCAACAGCAATCACGCATGCAGTCCTGAAAGAGCAATGATTAAGGTGATCATTTATTAAAACGAAAATAAGATTAGAAGAGGATGAACGTGCGCGCACACATACACACACATGTACACACACATATGTACACTGCACACACACACACACATATACATATGTGTGTGTGTGTGTAATTACCTAGAATAGTTAGTTCCATCATGAATATCTTCAACTCCACATGCATTTACAATTTCTTCCCTAGTAATTGGAGGACACTTCACACCTCCAACCACTAGACGAAATTCTGCCATTGCTCGATGATATTGTGCACCACCGTAAAGGCGCATTCCAGCATTCTGAAACAAATAAATTAAACATTAGCGACCAAAGGGGAATTGATAAATAAGATAAAGACAGGATAAGTAATAAGTTGTATGCATTTTACGGATGCAGATTACAAAAGATCTATGCTGTAACTCTTTATTAGTACAAAGAAAGAACCATCTCCAAAAAATTATAAATATAGCACACAACGAATGATCTATGTTGTATCCCTTAAATAAGGTAAAAGAGTGGGTCCTTGGTTATAGTTTAGTTATGTAAAAATGATACGGATGCCTAAGATTCAGATTCCAAAACTTCGAAGCAGGATGTAAGCATTCTTAGGAAAGACAAGATGTGTAATTTGTTAGGAAGTTTTTTAGTTAAACTCAAAATGGACACCCATTAGCAAAAGGTAGATGCAAAAGTTTAATTTTCAATAGTATAGTAATTTGCTTAAAGAAATAACGTTTCCTTTGTTCCCCTAATTGTTCTAGGAAAACAACTGACTTTTTTTTTTCTTTGGAAAAACTGAATCTCCATTACAACTGAGTGAATCTAAATCCAAAAACAGAACGTTTGGCCCTTAAACACAGTAATTATTACACAAATGATGGTTGTTGTTGTTGTTGTTGTTTTGATGACAAGAATGATACTTTATTCAAGCATAGCACTCATTATGATATCTCAAGGGCTCGATCCCATGAGGTAGAGGTCCTTGACAATTATTACACAAATGATTATACAGGTGAAGAAAGACCCATATTCTTTATTTGCACTCTAGCATATATTGTGGACAATCAATGGACGTTTGTGGGAATGTTTTAAGCTAGTATCTATCTAAACGAGTGCATTGCAAATTTGATATATTTTATATACTTTACCAACAAAATTAAATCAAGAAATATACTGCATTAATATACTAGGGCAATTGAACTTTCCCATTAGCGTATGTAAATGGATTACTTGATCATATCCCTATTCAGTTACGTACAGGCATCAGTTTGGATGGAGGCTGGAAGCTATCAGTTCCAACAAGCATTCCACCATTATTTCTTTCATCATTTAATGTTTCTCCTGTGACAGAAACATTTAAATATACGATGAACTGCATTAATATACTGAGGGCAATTGAACTTTCCCATTAGTAGTTGATGATGTTATCAGATGATATGTGATGTAACTTACCAAATTTATCAGGTGGTGCTACCACCGTACCTTTCAGCAATAAAGATAACTGCAATAATTAATATACTATCAAAGTTTCATTTACATTAGCGAACAATCAATATATATATATATATATATATATATATATATATATATTTGAAGTTTGGAACATAATTAGGCTTAACCAGCTTTGAATTAGAAGAAATAATAACAGAAAATTTAAAAAAAATACCTTGGTTAGAAAGGCATCATGGAACTCACGCCCTTTCTCCTTCAGTTTTACTTCGTCCAAATTGCTGTGCAAATGCATACATCATTACTGTCAGCTAGAGGAATTACTTTTGCAGCGGATGAAATAATATAGATATCAGAATTTCTCTGTAGCATGAATTTTATAAATATTTGAAGACTAAATTCATATATGAATTACAAAAGTCTATAACATAAAAGAAAAAGGCCTCGGGAAAAGAAAAAAAAAACATAAAAAAACATTCTCGTAAATAATGCTAAACAAAATGTGCATTTCTTCTATCAATAATACAATTGTCATTAAAAAACTAACTCAGTCACATATATATTATTATTCGTATGTGAATAAATATTTTAAAGCGGTTATAATATCTTAAGTAAATATAATAAATAATTATTGATGTAAACATATAAATATTGTACACATTATACAAGTTAATTTAATGATATCATACTCGCTTACAAGCAAACACATATATAAAATAATAACAATTTAACTCCAGGTATTATTAGTGTGGTTTTTTCTTCTTCTTCTTCTTTTATTTTTTATTTTTTTTATTTTTTTTTTATTTTTTTGGGCATGATTTTGGAATGGGTGGCCGCCTACCCAGACTACAAGCTAATTATGTTAGTACAGTCATCAACAGAAGATTGCTCAGCATATCAGAAAGAAGTTTCTTTTTCCAAACTGTATTGCTTTAACAAAAGATAGGATAGTATAATAATATTTTTTACATAGGAAAGAAAGTAAAAAATAACAATTTGAGATCTTCCTAGTTTTTACCTCACTTCTTGATTGATTTCATGTAATTTCTTCATTGTGCTCCAGTATTCTTTTTCGAGAAGTGGTATGATTAGAGGAACATTTTTCATATACCTTAGAGAATATTAGTTGAGAAAGTCGTAATAAAACATTAAAAAAAAAGTAAATATAACTACTAGGCATAAAACAGCGAGCATCTTACTGAACCTTTTCTGAAGTAGTTCTTCTAGAAACAGCCTGAGGTTGCTTACACCTATTCTGCTCCTTTCCTCACTTGAAAGTGATCTACCCAGTTTTCCCTCTAAAGATGTGATATCTTCTAATTCTCTTAAAGAAATAGCCTAAGCTTTACCAAATTAGTTTTGCAATCAAATTGCAAGGAAGAAGAAGAAATACCAAGTAAGACAGTCAAACTGACAACACAAATTTTATTTCAAAACTAACGGACATCCATCTCAGTTTTAACCTTTTTAATACTTGAATGGTTCTGAAAGAGTACTTGTAAAAGTGTTCCAATCATAATTATCAGTGCAATATATCACCAAATATCAGGTACAACCATACAATTACTTTCATTATAATACCAAGTGTGAAAAATATTATGAAACTTCTGATGAGATTCATAATCATACTTGTATCAGTTTCATGCATCTTTAAATAATACAATAATAAGGCACCTTTTTGAATTCCTCGTTTGAGAAATAAACAGAATCATGTTCAAAGCCAACTCTTCCAGAAGGAACAGAAGTAAAGAAAGGAGAATCTCCCAGTAAGCAGCCATCCAAGATATTATTAGGCGGTTTCAAAAAAACTTCAACATCTGAAGCACGTGCGAACTGAGGAATTTTTGTATCAAGCTTTGTTGATACTAGAACAGTTCTGGATAGCTCAGGATCTATCTACAGATATTTGAAGAAGAAAAAAGAAGAAGAAGTAAATATCACACATTTAAAACTCTAATAGCAAGATTATAACTACGAGACAAGTTTCATGAAAATAATAAAGACCTGCATAACTATTCTTCGGGTGGTAGCATTACTCCAGTCATTGCAGTCCTCAAGACATAATATGATGAACTCTTTATGTTGCATTTTAGCACGAACAAGAGCTTCAACTGCACGTGCTTGGCCCTGTAAATAATTCACACATAAATGATGGTTACTAATAACTATTGAGTGACGCATATAAATGGGGGAATATGTTAAGATGCAATTATTACCATAAAAAGATGGATAAAAAAATTATAAACACCGAACTACCACCTATATTTGAAATGAACAAATATTCAGTTACCATAAGATATATTCGAGCAATTTTTCAATCGTAACACAGGTTCTGAGGGCACATCTAACCTTTTCACAAATAATTAATTGTCGCAGTGTGACATAACAACTGCATCAAGTATCTTACTCAATATTCTGGTATTGCATCATACATCTTATATGCATCTAATAGTCCAAATCTGGTACCAACATGATTTTAGGCCAACTATCTCATCATTACAGCATAAGCAATTTTTGATATTTGTTTCATCTACATGCAAGGGCTGGTGCAGAAATAACTACCACCCAGGCTACCCAGGATACTCATTTTTATTTCGCATATTTACTTCACAATATATATACAAAAGGTCGAGTTTATACAGAACAATACCTAAGCTTTCAAAATTTCACCCAGTTTCCCAGCGTAGTTACAACATGGATCTGTCCTTGTGACTACATGCAGTGTGCAAACTAATGTGTAAGAATTTTGCATGATATATATCAGCTTGATATTCCCTAGTACTTTGTAATTAATATTATTACGTTGTTTACAAAATAATATGCAAAATTAAGCTCTTTATCATATCAGCATAGCACCTGCAAAGCTCGATTTTTACGGCCTGGAGCAGGAAGAATAAGTCCGGGCGTGTCCATTATTGTAAGATTTGGACAGTATTTGTACTCAATTCTTAAAGTAATTTCTTTCTCTGAAAATTGACAAGGCTCCTTTTCAAGTCTTGCATTCTCAGCTTCAATATAACCCTGCAATTAAATTGTGAAATTACAGCGTTCAATAATATACACATGCCAACAATAGTATCTTCTTCTTTTTTTTTCTATCTTGGTAAGTGCGATTGTCATGTCTACTGTGTTGAATCCTATGCTGTCTATGGTGTTTCTGTAGCAGTGCAAAGCGCCTAGGTGCTAGTTTGCACCTTTGATGCCTGCTTTTTTACTTTGACACTCTATTCTGGACCTTGTCCAATACACCGCCTAAGTACTAAGCTTTTCTATAAGCGCTAAGAAAGCAGACGTTTTAATACGGCTTTTAATTTTTTACTTGACTAAATCAAATACAATTCCAATAAAAACACTTGATTACTTTATTTTAGTACGACTCTTCAATTTCTCAATTTTTCAAAATTTGATTTTAATAGTTTCGATTTACTTTCTAAGTTCTATTTTTAAATATCTTTGGAATATAACCTTATAATAAATTACACATGAAAATTTGTATTTTTCTACTTATATTCAAAAGCTTTCATGATCATTTGGTTTACAAATATTTAATTATAGTCATGACATAAATTCATTATGCATGAATTTTGGTACTACTTTAAACTATAATACTATTTAATCTGTTTTGAAATTCATTAACGAATAGACTAAAAGCGTGTCTGTGTAAGTGTGTCTATCGCTTAGAGTAAAATAATAAATAGTGATGATCTAATAAAAACAATTGAGTTTCATCATATGTGTAGTTATTATTTTTATAGTTGGTTATGTAATGCAAAAATTATTTGTACCAAATTATGTGGTGAGTGCTTATTTTCGTCCATGACTCTAATGCCATTTTTAACATTTAGTGTTTCGCTCCGTCTCAAACAGCATAGATTAAATCTAAATCTTGTCGAACGAGACCTCATTTTGACACTTTTGAAAGATGAAACGTCAAATTTTGTAGACATCTCATTAGGAAGCGGGAATCCATGTTTGAGAACTCAAATTTAAGACTGATATGTATACCATAATTATGTCTGCTTCTCTCTTTTTTTTCTTTTTTTCTTTTTTTTTAAAAAAAAAACTCTTTATCAGTTACATTCCTAATTGCTTCCAGAGAAACAATTGATCGACATAATGGCATATGCTTCATAAGCTATAACAAAGAGATATTTTCATCGTCTTATATGTGATAAGATAACTTACTTTCATGAAAAAATTGACCATTATATTTCGTACACACCTAAGAATACACAACGAAAAAATTATATAGTTACATTTTTAAATGATCCGACCTTGATTAGGTATTTTGTTTGTTGGGGAAAGCAATATAACATGTTAAATTCAAAAACAACAGGTGGAAATCATTCAAAATGTTTCAATTTTTGTGCTCATGGTTAGTACGGAATATAGATCATCTATAATAATTTAATAGCTACATTGATCAGAAATTGAAAAAAGCACTTCATATAAAAAATGCAATCTAAACGAGTCACAAAGTTTTACTATGATAATTTTTCCATCTAACCCTTTCTATTAAGTGTTCTTAAAGATGAGAGTATACATATTTTGCTTGGTAAGCATTTCGAAATTTGAGTTTTTGTTCATTAAACATCCTGAGGGCATTGGGAGGAATAGATCACTGCACCTCTTATTTGGCAGAACAATGTCTTGACTAGATCATTGCACTAAAGGCACCTTCATGTCTTTGAGTTTAATTTCATATGTCAAAAGTGCATCACTGTTGGTTATACATGATACTCATTTGAATTTGATTACAAACACTAATTCGGATTTTTATGCAACAATAATTAAAAAAAAAACTGTAAGTTTCCAACATAGTCTAGGGAGAATCCCTAAACAGGGTATATCGCTGGGCTAGGTCCATTTGGTAATGGCCTGGGGCAATCCCCAAAATGAACAACTGCCTCCAACCATGAAAAAAGAGCATGGATCAATATATATATATATATATATATATATATATATATATATATATATCCTAAATTCAAGTAGCTGCGCTCCAGCATTCTCACCATCATCAATGGTGCAACTATTGGGTGCTATGAGCGTGCAACACTCCTAATCTCTACTCTAGCCTCTAGTCTCCAATTCTGCACTGAAGAAAACGTATTTCTCCTTACTTTTCTAAAATTACAATTGGATTATTTTGAATGAGGTTTTGAGTCTTTTGACTTGCCTATCGAATTGATGTATATATCATGAATGTGGACGAAATTTATTTGATTATTTATTTTCTTTTGCTTTAATATTGAAAAAGAACAAAGAGTTTGGATGTTTATGCATATGAAAGCAATAATTATTGCATTTGAATATTTCATGAAAGTTGAGTGTTTGCAATTGAAAGCATATGCAAGTCACCTTAAATATATTCTGAAAGCACATCAGTGTTTGCAATCAAATGTTTTATATGAATGCAATTTCCCAAATTTTAACCACCTTCACATTTTTTTTTTTTTTGTGTGTGTGTGTGTGTGGAAGGTATTTATTAATTACGATTGGATTGCATATGATTAATAGTTATTTACAATGGTTCATGCAAAATTCAAAACCATTGAAGACAAACAACTGAAATAACGAAATATGAAAATTAGAAAGTTTTTTGGAATATAACCAAGAGTGATATTTGTGGGAAATGGTTATTTTTTGAACTTACACACTTGAGCAGAAATAAGTTTTTCTAAACCGAAGCTAACAACTTCGAAGTTCAAACTACTACGCGGTAAGAGAGATTAAGTGAATTGGCAAAGGAATATATAAATATGTGATGATACAATAGAACAGTTTACTTATAGAAATGGAGAAGGAGTTGTTTTAGTTGAATATATCAATGTTAAAGATATTGTAATACGTTTACGCTTTTGATTTTGTATATTACGGATTTTGAGTATGTTGTGTTATGCATGTTAACTTAAGGAAAAAAGTTAGATTATCAGTTTTGAATTATCATTATTATTTTGTGAAGGGCAACAAAAATTTATCGTCTTCGGCAACCAGAGGTCCAAGCGCCCGTGTCCCTAAATGTCCTTCTAATGAGATGTCAATCTATACCCAAGACCAAGATTCACTCGTCTTCTCTAGTGGTACTAGTTATCCTATGTGAAACTCTGGTGACAAGATGTGATCACACGGTTTTAAACAATGGCCAGGTCTATGTTATAACCTTCTTTACTCCTGATGTACAATTTCTACTGAAATATATTCATAACCGACATTGAACATGACTGCAGTCCATATAAACATCCATAAAAGTGCCAAAATTACTATCTTCGAACAAAAACTTACCTGAATTTCCATTAAAGTTATGTTCTGACCATTTCCACTCAGGAAATCATCCTCTTTCGAAACTAAACAACAATTGGGAACCTCGCAGGAAGCATTAAATTTCATATGAAGAGTAATGGGTCTTCTCGTTTTGGTACCGCCTCCGACGTGGTTAAACTGAAAGCCCATAAGAGCTTCGACCAATGCGCTTTTACCATCCGTCTGGTGTCCGACGACTAATATTGCTGGTGATTCGAAGGGTTTGGAGAATTCTTGAGCCAGTGAATGCAGATCGTTATATGCGGCATATACGTTGCTTGGATTGGCATTTGAAATTTGTTGTTCTTCTTCATCTTCCTGAATCAGATTGGTCTTGATCATTTTGATAATGTGAGGATCTGGATTTGAGGTTGGGTTTAAGCTTGGATTGTGTTGCTTAGAAAATGACACGTGGGTCTCAGGTGAATTTTGATCTAGCATGTCCGATGCATCATGTATGTATTGTATTTCAAACCCACCAATGCAAAATAAAATACTAAACTTACCAAAATTATTTTGTAAAGAATTACGAAAATGGCTGGGCTTAATATTGGTCCTCCATCTTTCCATCCTCTATTCTTATTTTTGATATAGATCAAATCACATCATCATTTGCAAAAATAATTTTTATTAAACATAGAAGTTTTCTAATTTAACTAAACTTATCGTTTTTTGGAATTAATATTTAAAAAAAAACGTATCCATCATGGTTTCTCCACAAGACCTTAGCTGCCGCCCTACCTTCCTCTTCCACCTTCAACGATGACAAGTTTAGACAGAATCCACCCACTTCAGATGCAAATGGTTTACTCTGGTTGTTTCGAGGAGATGAAGGTGATTTCATAATCAGACAAGCAACTGGACATGTGAACATAGACAGAATGACCAAATTAGAACTAACCATGCTAGTAGATCAAATCGGGGGTAGGCTCCGATCTTAACCCAGATTCGAGGTTGTTTGGGTCTAGAAACTCGAGAAGATGGATCAAGGTATTATCGTAGGGTCTAGCAATGGAGCAGCTATCACGTCATGGATTGATGTGTTGAAAGGTGAAAAAAATCCCTTTTAATGTATCATTAAAATACTTCTCCTCAAACGAAAAAAATAACACGTCAGATGCAGTGGAACGAGCGAAGTAGTGGAACAATGAAATTGTAATATATGTGGTTGGAACAAAACCAAATTATCCATATTTTAAGGCGTATATTTATAGAGTGTGGAAGCCAAATGGTGATATTACTATTTACTCTAAAGAAGACGGCTTTCACATTATAAAATTTAAAAAAAAAACACGGTAGAATCATAGAACGAGGTCCGTATTTCAGCTTATGATGATGAAGAGATGATATTGAGGAATGCAAGTTAATAGAGGTTATTGCAAACAATCCGAATTTGAATTCATTTTTCAAACTTGCCGCTTGACTATTTGACCGAGGAAGGTGTTAGTCGTATAACATCTGTAGCTGATAATCCAATTAGAATGGACAAAATAACAGAACGTCTAATTAAAATTTCTTATGCTAGAGTTTTAGTGGAAATAAACAGTTCTATTAATTTTCCAAAACAAGCTCCAATTTTAAATGAAATGGATGAAATTATTAAGCAACCGGTTGAATATAAATGGAAGCTGATTATTTTTCAACCACGTTTCGGTCATAATGCAAATTCATGTCAACTGGAATTTTTTTGGATCCCAAACCACATTTCAGGTACAAATCAAGGTAATAATATTGCTCAGGTCGATATGCATCAAAATATTGATATGGAACTGCATGCACTAGCTAAAGATATATCAAAGGATAGCAGTAAGCTAGCATCACAAGCAACAAACCCAATCAAATGCATGTTTCAAATGACCAGAATAGTAAAGACGATACTGAGCAAGACATTAGCATGGTCCCGGTTCAAATCTTACATTATGATACAGTTCTTCTTAATAATCAAATACATAAATCAGAAAATGCAAATTTCAACTCTCGGTCTAATTGTGACCGTACAAGTAAAAAAGGAATAGACGTTATCTATGGTGAGACCACACCTGAACAACATATATCATCTAGCCCTACTAGTGATCAAATGGTAATTGAAATTGGCTCTCAAACCTCAAGCTTAAGTTAGACTTCCCAACAAATTCCAAGGGAAAGATCAACCAAAAATCAAGGGAGGAGACACCTTTCCAGTTTAAAGCTTCAAAGGAGGACATCATCAATAATTCTGAATGGAACATATTGATAATCAAATTGAAACTAGAGGTAGAAAGAAGAAAAAAATCTAAGGTGGCGGGGCAACCCCCTTCGAAAATAGAAGTTAGCATCAAATTATTAATTAATAGAATTCATTATTTAGAATACGAGAAAAATAATCAAACAATTAGATATTGTCCCTTGAAGATAAGTTATCTTTTGATAATATTAGTAACACAATGAACATAATTAACCCTAATTGACAATTTACTCATGATTATTCCACTGAACTAGGAAGTAGAATTTTTATGATGTAGGATCCAATTAAGTGGTCTAACATTCCCATGCATTCAGGTGAGCAGTGTGTTACAAGCTTATTACAGAATGCAGGAGGGATGAATATAGTTTGTGCCGCAGTTTTTGCTCACAACTTGCTAGAGAGAAAACACTCTCTCTAGAACTGTATATCTTCTTAGGAAAAATCAATTAAACTTCCTTAGATATTTATTGGATATTTTAATGTAATTTAACAATCATGAAAGAATCAATGAAGGTGAATATGAAAACTCAATGGATGAAGAGTTTCTGAAACGTATTACAAAACCAATCTACATGAATTGGATTATTCATGAAAATTTTATGCTTGGAGGGAAGGTGATAATTTTTTCATTCATAGTAAAATTGATAGGGTCTTTATTAATTCTTAATGGCACGATAATTTTCCCATTTTAGGGTTCATTTTGCTAATCATTCACTGAGTGATCACATCCCAATAATGGTTAAAATTTCTACGCTTCTTCAATCTATCATAAAATTTCATTTGGATTTAGTAACTTATGGTGTATCCATAAAGATTACAAGTAGTATAAAATTTCTTTAAGCTTTCTTTCAAAGGAAATCCTCTTTTTAAAATTATGAATAAACTTAAGGCTTGCAAACAAGCTTTTAAAGAATGGCAGAAAAGCATACCTAATAATAATAAAAAAGCAAATCATCAAGGCAACAAGATGAAGAAGTCCATTCAAAACTAATCAACAGCCTACAGGAAGATGGAGTCATCCAAAAATACAAAGAGAATGTTACCACTCTACATAACTTACTACAGAAAGATGCAATTAAAAACTTGTAGAGAACTAAATATAAGTGGATCACTTAATAGGATAAGCCTACAAGATTTTTTTCATAGTGAAACGACAATTAGCAATGCAAGAATTAGGCAGAAATACACCATGGATAGCCAAGGTAATCTTATTTCAGTATTAGACTGTCTTGCTAATCAAGCTACCCTATATATTTGGAATTATTCAATTCTAGCTTCATGAAAAAGTAATTTTCAAGCATTGCATGTGAGAAAATTTTGACAACGGAATCATAAAACACATTAAAACAACCAGTAATCTTGATAAAACTAAGAATGTATTATTTCAAATAAATGATAATAGTTCACCAGGCCTATGGGTTGAATGCCAAAATTTCAAATTTCATTAGGATTTAATTAAGGAGGATTTACTTAAAGCTTTGTTAGGAATTCAAGATTTTGCAAAGATTATCAAAGAGTTAAACCATAGTTTTATCTGTCTCATACCAAAGAAAAAAACTTGATAGATTATAGACCAATCTCTCTCTGTAATGTTCTTTATAAAATTTTAGTAAACCTGTTGTGTAATATAATGAAAGCTTGCGTGCATGGTTAATTTCTTTAAACCAAAATGCTTTTATTCCAGGCATATTGATAATATAAAATTCTTTAATGGCTTATGGGATGGTTAGATGTTTCAATAAGACAACGAGTAATAATCTATGCTTGAATTTTTTGATAACGAGAGTGATACTTTATTCAAACATAGCACTCATTATAATGTATCAAGGGCTCAAACCGATGACTCCATAACCTTTGTCTAAAGTGTCATACCATTAACCACTTGAGCTAGAGGTCCTTAACAATCTATGCTTGCAAATTGACTTAAATAAAGCTTATGATAAGATAAACATGGTGTTAGAAAATAAATTTGCTAACCTCGAAAGTGCTTGAAAATTGGGTTGCTAAAAAAGAAGCCTTGTTGAGGCTTGATGAAGTCCTCGAGCCAATAAGAACCTTCATGGTATTTCTTGATTTTATGGTCATAATCGAAGTCATATGGGCAGTTCGAAGTAGTATATGCAAGATTCGATTATGTTCAAAATCAACAAGGTGAAGTCGATTATGCTATGCCGATCATGAAGTCACAACAGTTCAAATATGCGATGTGCAAAGTCACAAGTATGTTCAATTCATAAGTTCAGATCGATTGCGCATATGTTATGCTATATCCTTGTTTGATATTCAAGATCCTATGTGTACAATGTTCTTGAATTATAATATGCTTTAAAATTCCCAAATTTATTTATTGTTTACAATGTAAGAAATAAGAGAAGAGAAAAATTCCATCCCCCAAATGGTACCCCTAGGGTCGTATTTATTGAGATTAACGGCCACCACTCAACCTCTATTGACTTCGGCAGGGTCCACTTCGTCAATGCGGGGTGCTACCTTCCTTGTTGTTAGGTCTCTAATAGGTTTAACTTTAGTATGCATGACTTCGAAAGTGTTGGTTGTGTCAGCCTCTTTGTTAATATGATCTCATCGGGGTTAATCTCGGCAATACTTGCATGCGACTATACTAGGTTGACCTTGGTCTTCACATCTGAATTTCATATGTAAGAAGCAGCATTATCTCATACTTGATGCCTTCGATGTTGTCATTAATTGGTGCTGAAATAGGGTCCTGAATTGCTATGGTATGCGAAGCTACCTTAAGGTCTTCGTGATGCCTGGTGATGGGCTCATTGCAGTGCTTTAGGGTCTTCGTCACACTTCACTATTGGTTTTGGCAACAACGGCTTCGCCATCCTTCATGGATATCGATGACGTTTGTCTTCGACATCACTAGTGTAAACTTGTGCAATGTCTTGGAAGTACTTGCGAGGTGCAAGATGAGCATGGATTTTCTTCAATGGAACATGTCATGATCACCTCGGCACCTTCTAATATCCTACAAGGTGAGTTTCATTTTACCTCTTCACTTGTTTCATCATATGCGGCATTACGTTCACTCTATTGCGGTTGGGGTGCAACATTCTACCTCTTCGAAACTATCCCACAAGTACAGTGACGGCTCTATATCTTCGACAAATGTCATAACATGCGAAGTGATCAAGGAGCAATTACTTACACTAACTTATCGCCTTGCTTATAAGTGGCACCTCGAGCTCCTTCGATGAGATTAATTGTAGTAACATTTGCCCTCCAATATAGATGAGCCATTGATTTTTCAAGTCAATAATTCAGAAACGTTCGTTATCCTGCCTTTCGTCTTTCCACGTTCATCCTGTTCGTTGGTTTAAAACTGATCCAATGGCTCCAGTAGGCTCATCTTCTCTATAAATATGCGGGCCTCTTCTTCCTCTCCTTTTTTCTTGCAATTTGATAAATTCAAATAAGAGTTAAGCTTCCAAATTCATTTGTGAACTCAAGTTCTTTAACGGTAAATCTTCTAACCAAGGTACAATTTCATTTAATTAGTTTATATTTTCCCTTTGTGTTTGAAATTGAAAATAGGTTTTAATCGAAATTTGAGAACTTGGTTTGGACGTTCAGTTTCAATCCCCAAATTTCATTGTTAAACTCCATTTATTAACTTTGATGGCCTTATTAATACCTTATCGACGATGTTTGCTTCGTCTAAATGCAGCACTAGTAAGCTTATTGACAATAGTGACTACCTTGTTTTTATATTTCCACAACTATTCTTAATACTGTAAATAAGGTTTAATATGACTTTAACACCGTCGACACCATTTTTCTTTGGAATTAATGACGATTATAAGGTTCATTTTCCATCAATTTTGATATAGACTAAGTTCTATATTACTTACTACCCTAGACCTTCATATTATAATGGGTCGCAAACTATTTAGCTCATATTCTAATGAACATCTCATGCTAATTCCCATCTTAGTTTTTTCATAAAGTTCTTTATCAAGAGTGAAGTTCTTGCCATTTTAAATATTTTATCAAATGTTAATTGAGTATCATTGTTTCATCTTAATATACTTACGGTCATTTTGGCAAATGGTGGAATATCTAAATAACAACTTCTAAATCTAGTATTAGCATGCATGAAAAATTTATAAATCATGATACTTTCTCAAGTTTGGAGTAATATCACCTGGCAGGAAGATGGAAGGCCACCAGTCTGAAAAGATGTCTTCTAAGAGGGCCGTTAAAGAGACAAAACCTTCACCCTCAGGTAATAAGAAAGAAGACATTGTCTCCAAGCCATCATATGTCACCTCCTAAGCTGAGGTGAACTTTATCCTTATCCAATTTGGAATAACTGGGGTTGAAACTATCCTAACAAGATCCCCAGGCAGCATCTACAATCCTCCAAGGGGATATTTCATTTTTTTGCTATCCACATCTAGCATATTGGATATCTTCCTTTTCCTAAATTTCTTCTGAATTATTTGAAACATTTGGACATTGCGCCGATCCAGTTTTTACCAAATTCCTACACATATTTAACTTTCTTAGAAGTCTTGGCTTGCGAAGCTAGTCTCCCATCTCTCAACCCTAACATCCTTCATTATATAGCTGGCTCTGCTAAAGTTGGTGATCAACTAGGCCGTCAATTGTATTGACTCCATCCTCATCCAAGGCTTAATTTGAGACTCTCAATAAGGCAAAAGTATGTGAGACTCAATTTTTCTTTGTAAAATGCTTCTCTGGTCTTAAAGGGGCTTTTCTACTGTTGGTAAGCTTCTCTTTCTTACTTATCCATATTGGTTTGTTATTCCTTATTAAGAGGTATCTCTCTTCCAGTCCCTGCTTCTAAAAAGCTGAGCTCGAAAGATCATGAACTTGTGTTGTCGCTGACCAAAGCAGCGAAAACAATAAGGAATAGGCTTAGACTGCTAATCTTGACCAAGCTTCGTCAATACTCTATTATTTCAAATGGTCACAAAGTCCTAGAAGAACCTCCAGTGGTACAACTTAACTCTAAGGGCAAGGGCTCGTTGGTAATGGGCAAGCTCGAATTTTTTCCATCTAATTCCATTATATAGCCTAGGGTACCTGGTAAGATATCATTGTGATCACTCAAAATTTAATATAACATCATCTCATAAATTTATCCTTTTGACTCAGGTTCGTCGGCATTGGTTGTTGTCCCTTTTAGGATGGAAGTTACTATGGATATTTCTAAAGGTAAATTGGAGAAAGATGTCACTTCTGCTACAGTTTAGGGTCTTAAATCTCAATCTCTTAAAGATGTTATTTTCAGTACCTTTTCTCTTGTCAAAAGAAAGATGACTGATAGTTCTACTGCTGCGTCTGCTCCTAGCAAGAAGTTTAAGAACGGGGACATGTAAGTCCCAACATTATAGGAGAAGAAGAATTGGTTGGTGCCGACTCAAACCTTGAAATTCCAAATCTTGATGCAGAGGGAGACAAAATGAATCTTAATGTTACTGTAGATGAGACCTAGTAGATGACTGAAGCAGAGGGTTCTCGAGACTTGCTCCACTATATTACCGTCCTAAACTCCCCAAAAACCTTGAATCATATTTGCAAAGAGCTAGGGTTTCTTTTACTCCGAAGAGCTCTCTTCCTTCTAAGCCTTAATCGTTAACTTCTATCAACAAATTTAACGACCTTCTTCAACTGGTAATTCAATCTCCTTCCTTTGTTGCATCCCGCCATTGTAACCATCTTCCTATAATTGATATCATCGATTCACTCTTTTTAGACAACACTTACTGGTATGTACCCCTTATGTCTAGCTGCTTTAAACTCTTAGTATCACACGTACTCAAGTTTCATAATCCATTCCAGGTTTCTAAGCATCTACTTTCACTTCAAGATGAGGCTTCAGAGTCATCAAGTGAAATTTCCAGGCTAAAGGAGGAAAATTCTGCACTTACTAATTGTGTTATTGACTTGACTTCCGAAAGAGATGAAGCCATGCAAGAGAAAGGTGAGCTAGCTACCTCTCTTGAAGAAACAAAAGCCCTGCTTCAAACATCAAACGATAGGGTGATGGTTTTAGAACTTGCTTTCTTAAGAAAGCTGAAATGAAAGAAGCTAGGCTTGTGGCAGAGAACACATCTCTCAATAAAAATCTAAAAAAGGAAGGAGGGTCTTAAGACAAATCAACAGCAGTGATTAGAGATGCAAAATAAAAAGTGTCCCATTTTCTTGGCATGTCTCTTGACATTATCTTTAAAAGATCCTACAAGAAAGCACTCTTCATCGCTTACAATGACAGTGCTTACAAGTGATCAGACTTTGGCTTTCCTTCTCTTCCTTTAGAATGGAATGACAAGTTCATGAGCAGATTTAAAGAGATGTCACATGGATCTTATGTCCTGGAGAAGAGGAGGAAGTTGATGCCGCTAAGTTATTGACTTTTGACAATCCTTCGGTCGATGAAGGGACTGATTCAGGTAAGAAGGAGAAAGATGATGATGACAACAAGGATGGGGGTGATGATGATAATGGTGGTCCTTATGACAATGATGGTGATGATAATGACAGCAAGGTGGAGGTTGTGGAAATGGAATCTCTGGAGCATCGGCTGACAAGGATGGATTAGGAGATGCTAATCTAGATCGATCTTCTAAGGTGCAACGGCTAGCAAAATTCCTGATCCTCCCAGGGCAAGTTCTCCTAAGGGAAATAATGCTCCCCCAAGCTTAAAGCCCAAAAACAAGGAGAAAATTTCATCATCTACTATCCCGCTTTCTTAGGTATGGATCTCATTGCACAAATATTTTCAATTATCAAATAATCTTTAGTTAACTTATTAACTACTTTAGTTAAAGAGAAAGTCAAAATATCATTATGCCGTTATGCTCGAGAAGAAGCAAATGACATAAATAGTCTTAATAGAGAATTGGACAAACAAATAAAAGATTATAATAAGTTATCTAAATAGAGAGTGCATCGGGATTAAGGTATTTCAAGGAGAAAGAAGTCGCTCCTCGGATGAAGAATGCTTGCCATTGTGGGGATATACTCTTGAAAGAGAATGTTGAACTGATGACCTTTTTTTGGATGTTAATTGACGACAGGGATACCTTGGTAGAATTCCTGTATAAGGTTTATTGTAGGGGTTTAGTCGTTGACTTCTTATACTTAGATGATAAAAGTGGAGGTTTGCTGAGATGCCTTCACCATAGATACTTAGATGAGCATAATACCGATCCTCATCCCCAGGTATGTTGGAACCTTCCCCAAGTCGCTTCTATTCCTTTTTCCTTATACTCTCTTTCCCCTAAGAAACTTATGGGAAGAGATTCATTTCTGAAATATTTAAGAAATCTATTTTATATTAACCTGGATGATTGTACAATAATAGTATGTTAATTGGTTTATGTATTTCATTGTTTTAGTTTTCTATGTTGCACAGTAAAAAGACTTCTCATGCAATCCAATCCCTAAGGATCTCTTAAGTAAACTTGTTAAGTTAAGGAAGATTTTAAAGAGAAATCATCAATTCTCAAATCACCAAAGTTGGCAAGATACTTTTTCCTCAAAGATTTACAATAAATTTACATGTGGTTTCCCCGTTTCCACTTTGACTTCCTGGGCGATGAGAAGGAGAAATTACTTAGCAAAATCTTATCCTTCCACACGAAATTAATATGTTATCATGATAGCCCTCCAGCGAGGACTGGGATTATCATCATTTCCCTCCACTTTATACTCCAGATGGGATTAACGATTCTTTTTATTTTACATTACTTTTTCTGCTAGGTTGTTCGAAAAGCCTAAAGCCACAGTTTCAAAATTTTGAACATTAATTAAACATTATTGAAATGAAATTGCAATGTAACCTTGAATCTTGTTATTATTTGTAAACTTCGTTTGTTATTAATGGAAGAGTTTTTCCTTTATGTATTGATTTTTGTTTTCTTTATTTTTAACAGGACACCTGGTTAGTGCGTAAATCTGATTCCTTAGAAACCTCATTAATTATTGAAGTTAAAGATCAGCTGTTTGCACATATGGAAGAGAAACGATCATGTCGAGACGACTTGGCTTTATGATTCCTAAAAAACCTCGAGGCATGAGAATGACATAGGAACCATTTCCTATTAAAACTAGCTTTTATTGCTTACAAATAAGTGACCGCTCTCATGGACGTAGAACTTAAAGAAATGAAGAACGAGCTTTAGTTACTGAAAAAGAGAAAGGAACAACTCATGGATCTAACTTCTTTATCGAAGCTGACATTGAGGTTGCTAAGCTTCATTAAAAAAATAAGTGATCTCAAATTAGAGCTAAGAAAAAGGCAAGTATCATGCCAATCTTTGGAGCATATTGTAAATGGGGGTTATTCTAGCCTCCCCTCTCCTACTCTAAGATGAAAAACAAGATCCATCCTCGACTAATAACGAGTTTTATATATTACTAAACCCTCCTCCAGGTTTGAATAACGCATGGATCTATAAGTGTGGTAATCAAGTCAAATTCGAAATGATGCACTGTTTCAACAAGAAGTGGGAAAAAATGATATCCCAATGCATTAACGAATATGAAAATATGGTTCAAAAAGTCGAACGCGAGAAGCATGACCTTAACCAGGAAATTAAAAAGCTGATGAGTATGATTCGAACTTTGCGAGGAGCTAATAAGACTCTTCGTCATATCCTGAAAGAGTAGATTAATTTGATTGATGATGCAGATACCATTCGTAAAAGGGAAAAGAAACTCAAGGAACTTGTGGATGTGTCCATTCATCATACATCGATCCCTTAATTGCCAAGGGTTTGGATAAATTAGCGCAGAATCCTGGGTTGTAATAGGGACTGGCCTTGATTATATTTTCTTTCTTTTATCTATCTTTTGTGCCAACAACTATGTAAATAGTTTATCAAATTGTAAAAAATTTGTAATTAAATGAATATTACCTCAGATATGTAACCAAGAACTCAATTTTGATTTTGGCTTGAATCTGCATGATGCTTAGTTTTTCACTTTTTCATACTTAGAGTTTTTGAACTCACGTTCTTCTTGTTTGTAAAATTTAGATTGCTACCGATTAAGCCTTTTATAACTCAACACGGATGTTTAATAACAGGGATTCCCATTTAATAATATTAGATACGGTAATAATATTAGAAATCCCCGTCTAGAAGGTTAGAAACCCATATCTAGAATAATAGAAGTTCAGAAATCTATATATAGGATAATAGAAGATCGAAAATATATATTCGGCAATAGCAGAAAATCAGAAACTTATATCTAGCAATGGACTACTTGAAGATCTTTTCTTATTGGGGTTTAGATAGATTTGAAGTGCTACTTGGCTTGGATTTCGTTAGATCTTCCTTTGGAAGACTGATCAGTTGAGAGTACTCATTAGCTCAAACTTTGTTAGACTTGAAAGCACTACTTGGTTGTGATTTCGACTGATGTGGGAGTGCTATTTTGGCTTAAATTTTGATAGGTTTGAGAGCACTACTTGGCTCTGATTTCGATTGATTTGGGAGCACTACTTTGCTCAGACCCTTTATCACTATCTTAGGTGATGGTTTAGATCCGCTGTTCGGTGTGTTTGGTTAGCTATCTTAAGCAAGACCAAAGACTTACCCGACCTCCCTTTAGGTGGCACTTCAGTGAGACCTTTGATGACAAGCATTGAAGGTTGGTTCGTTGCTTTAGTAAGGCCTTTAATGATGACACTAAAGGCTTATTCCGTCCTTCCTATAGGAGGCACTCCAACCAGACTGTGTAGGTAGGGATTGAAGGCTTGCAGAAACTTTAGACAAGCCCTTTCGAATGAGACCAATGGATTACTCTGGCCTGAGGTGCCTTAACCAGGCCTTCAATGATGGGACTAAGGGCTTATTGTAACGACCTAGAATTTCGGTCGTTAGATTTTGAACATTTAATTCTTTTTAAATGTTGAATGTGAACTATAATTTGATTTTTAATAAAAAGATTTTGGTTAAATCAATAGAATTTAGTTATAATTTCAAATATGGTAATTCAATTGAATTTGAATAATAATAATTTATTATTTGAAATTGAGAAGGTTTGTACATCTGGTATAATTAGATATGTAAATGGTTTCTAAAATTTATTTAAAATATATAGTGTGATTAAAACTTTTAGTATTGGACTTTTGGATGGAAGCAAAAGTCGATAAGTCAAATTTGGAATTTATATATTTAATTTAATAATGGGATTTAATATATAATAATGTAAATAACCAGATTTCGGTTCGAAGTGAAATAGAATGATTTCTAGTGTGGATATAAATTCTATATGATTTATAATTAAGTTAGTAAAATTTTAAAAGTGAAATTTTAAGTGATTTCGGCAGTTTTGAAAATCGCTCGAACTTATCGACATGTTAAAATAGCCTTGCGGGCAGAGTCTCGGAATTCGATGAAACCAGTTCCATTGGATCCGTAATAGTGTATTATTATAGGATTTCAAATTTCATAGCGTTTGGAGTTACCGTTTGTACGTACGGGTGAGAAACGCGTTGAAATTAAAATCGATAATTTAATATTTTAAATCGATTCAAAAAGTTATCTTTCACATATGATCAAATTAGCCTCCGAAACACGTTCCATTGTGTTCGGAATGCAAGTAAAACCTTATAAACGCCAGACGGCACATGAGATTTGGATTTCGCTTGTAAAAGTTTGTTAAAATTGAGAATATTAATAAAATAATTTGATTACACGTATATATATACGTATAAGGGCTGAAACCCTAGTCTCCATTCACGGCCACCGTCTATTTCTTTTAATGGCCGAAAACCCTCGAAACTTCATCTCGACTTTTCTCTTAATCCAAGCTTTAATTCCAGAAACTTTCTAAAGGGAAACTGTAGATCATGAAGAGATCTACACATCCGTACGGTGGGTCGACGTGAAGATCGACGGGATGGCCAGAAATCGGCTGGAAAGGGTGCCGTATTACGCGTAATTTTCTAGGCAATGCCATAGCCGAGCTCGACCGGACCTTCGGTGATGATGGAGTTCGCGATGGGCTTTCATTTGGTGGTATTGGATCATCGCGAAGTGGAGTAGAGGAGGAGCGGCACTCAACCCTGGGGGGGACGGCAATGGGTTCATTCGAACCCTGGGTTGTATCGCGAGCGAGAAGAAGGGTGACGGCCTTGATTTCTTTTCTGTAGCGTACAGTAGATCTTGTTTGGTAAATAAAAAAAAGAAATTTTGTTTTAAATTGGTAATTGAAACTTATAAATTTCATATTTATTGCATACGTTGTCAGATTTCGACGAAACTGGCGGTGCCGGAATCGCAGCGATGCGATCTACGCGCTGCAGCAGGTTCGGAGATGTTTGGGGGCAAGTGAAAATTTTGGATTAAATCGAACGGTTCGATTTAATTTAAAATTAAAAACGCTCGTCGAAACTCAAGGTGAGTTAATCTCGCTCACATCTCGATGCTGTTTAATTTAAATAGCTAATATTTAAATGATTGATTGGTTGATTGGTTGAATGTGATAATTTTTATCAGATTGGATCGATATTTATTGGTTGTGCTAATATTTATGGATGCAGGGAAATGGGTTGGAGGGATCCAACTGGATTTATCACAATATAGAAATTATTTTCATAATTGATGATGTATTTCATCTATATACTATGATAGATTGATTTGGGAATTAAGTTGTGCTGTGCTATGATTGAATAAGTATAATCTGGCATTTTAAAATATAAATGAAAGTTGTAACAACCCTGTATTTTATGATTTTTTTGTATATTTTAATTATTTTAATTATTTTAATTGAATTTTTGATTTAAAAACTTATTTTATTTATTTTGAATGATAAACTTTAGTTTTGATATGAATTATCATTCCAAAGCATGACTAAAAAGAATATTTTCCAAAAAGTGAATTTTTTGGTCAAAATAGTCAAACTTTGACTTTTAATTTAAAATTTTAAAAGTTTGAAAATTTAAATTTTATCTTTTATTATGAAATTACATAAAATTTTAAGAACAGTGCTTTTCGTTTCGTGGAAAACGGATTTAAATTGTGAAAGTTATACTGTTTTCAATATTGTGTGTACATTGAATTATTTAACAATTTTCTTTATGTTAAATTTTATAAATTATATTTTTAATTGTCAAAAAATGTTCTAATATGTGTTATATGACATGTTAGATATATATTCTATTTTTAAAAACATTTTTTTTGTGATGTTATAATTTTTCCAAAGTTTACTGTGTTGGTTTCTTTTTTTTTAAAGGCTGTTTTCTTATTTTCTGTTATTTTCTTCATCAAAATTATATTCAAATTTAATTTTATATATTTATTTTGTGAATTCATTTTTATTTTGTGTACTTATCTTTATTTATAAATATTTTTCAAGTATATAAAAAATTTCCAAAGTGCATTGAATTTATTTCTAATTTTAAAGTCTACTTCGCAATTTTAAGCCATTTTCTTAATTTAAATTCTATTTAATTAAAATTTAATTATTTATTTTATTTTAGGAATGATAAGTAAATTATTTTATTTCAAAAATTTTCTTTAGAATATTTTTAAAATGGAGTAGATATTTTTCCAAAGCCATTGATGTTTTAATGTAATTTTTGAACCCTGTTTTCAATTTTTAAGCAATTTCCTTAATTCTTTTTATATTTTCTTTAAATTTAATTATATATTTCTATTTTTTTCACTTTGTTTCAGTTTTAGATGTACTTGCTGAAGTTATTTTATTTTACTTGATTTAAAAGAAAAGGAATTATGGAAGGTTTTAAAAGCTAAGAAACGTAAAGTCGTTTCACCGTTTCTTTTTCAATCAATGCATCAATTTATTGTAGCCGTTCCTTTTCTTTTCCTTATTCACATGAAATTTTCTCATTCCATCAATAATACACATCCATTTCAGATCTGAGCAAAGAAAAATAAGAAATGGCTTCTCCTTTGCTCACTTTTCTTCCTTTTTTCTTCTTCATGTTTTCACTTGAATTTGCTTTGATTCTTCCATGTGTTTGCTCGGCCATAGCCTCACAATCACCACCACCGACCACCACCACTTCTTCCCCACACAATCCACGGCCAAACCATTCCCCTCCTATGACCTGAGAGTGCTTTGACCATCCAATGATCCAATCTCCACAAAAACTATGCAAAATCCCTTAAAACATTGCCTAGCCTAGCCTAGTTTTTTCACCACCTTCATACACCACCTTGGCTGTACCTATTTGCTCCACCATCACCTCCTCCATTTACAACAGCCCTCAGCCCCTCCTCTGACAAAAAAATAAAGGCCATGACCATTGGATGAAGCATCACCACAAACTTTGCACAAAAACTCCACAAACATGCTAGCAGAACTCATGTTTCATCACTACCCTTCCATACATTGCCTTGGCCACCTCATAGCCACCACCTCCAGCCATCACATCACCTCTGACATCAGTTCCAGACCTGTACCTGACATGACCAGACCTGTAGCAATGAAGGCCGAACCCAAACATGACCATAGGTTGAGCCTATGTTGTATCAAAACCACTTTGCCTTGACCTTTAGCATTCTTTGCCTTATAACTTACCATACCCCTTCTCATTTCCATTGTAGCCATGCCTTTCCGAGTCCAAACCTGACCTATATGATGCCATACCTGAGCCAAAACATCATTATGGCCAAGCTAAAGAGTCCCTTAGGCCAAGCATTAAAGTGATTGAGGCATGGTAAAATCATCTTGTTCATTGTTGCTTTTATTTCAATCTGTTTCAATGTTGTTTTGTATTAGAAATTCATGTGTTATATTTTGTTTTGGGTTGTAACACAAGTTCTAAGCTTGGATCTCTTCCCACTTGAGATTATTGTTGTGTCATCGTGCCTTCGGGAATTCGTTGTGTCATTTGTATTGCAATCTCCAGCACAAAAAAAGTGAGTATTTCTCACCAAACATTATGTACTGATATAAGTAGTAAATTGACACCCTGCGAATCTGTAGAACTATATTAACATGTTATAAGTGCTTATGTTATTATCATATGATGTTCACACCTGTTAAACACCTGTTATATCATGTGTTACTGTTATTTCATGCTATTATGTATATTTTATCAGTTTATCACACTACAAGTTCCCTGTAAATTAGAATCACTATGGGTTGAAATGATACATACGCGAACGGACTTTAGAATAGGAAAAAATCGTTATGGGCTGAAATGATAGGCTTGAATGGTTTTTATTTAATTTATTTTAACTTGAGATTGCGGGTTTGAAATGATAAAACCTGGATTTTCTTTGTAAATTACGGGTTGAAATGATATATTACCCGTATCACTTTACCTAGCGTAGAAAATTATATACAGGCCCGTAGTTAAAATATGTTTTTCTAAAAATTTTAAAATATTTTAGAAATTTAATTATTATAATATTTGATTTTAAATTTAATAAAAATATAACTTTTGTAAAGTATTATTTATTTTCTGGAAATCTATAAGTTAAATAAATTATGGAAAAGTTAGAAAATATGAATGTAAGTTATTTTGGAAATTTTGATTTAATTTTTAATGAAATTTAAATTAACTTTGAAAAAATGATAAATTTATGATATTTTGAATTTAAATTAATTTAAAGTGATTTTATATCATATTAATGATTTTGAATAAAGTTAAAATGTGAAATGAATGGATATTTTAAGTTGAAATTTTGAAATATAACTAAAATTGAAAATTTATAAAATTGACTTAAAAGTGAACTTTTAGTTAAGTAAATAAAAATAAAATTAAGTTATATTTGAGAATTTGAACTTAAGTGTTAAGTTGAAATTCAATGTAATGAATTTAAAATTGAACATTGCATTTTAATAAGTGAATTATTATTAAATCTTGATTTTTTGAATGGAAATTTAACTTTATAAAATCATGAACTTGAGGAAAATTAAATGATGTTTATAAATGTAAAAATGTATGATTTTATGTGTTAAAAATGTTTTAAATAAAAATATAATTGGTTGAGAAATTATATTGAAAATTTGAAGTTAATTTACTGCATTTTTGAAATGCTATTAGTTACAATGTAAATGATATTACAGCATTTGTAAATGCTGTAGTTGATGATAATGAACTAAAAAGCTTTTGAATTAAAAACTATTATAGCAATTGTTGTAAGTGCTATAATTTTTGAATTTAACTAATTTTATTTGAAATTTAAGTAAACCCTATTACAATGTTTTAAAATGTTGTTTTTTGTTAAATTGAACTGTTTTGAATGTAACTTTCCGTAGCGTTTTCTAAATGCTGCGAAAAGTGAAATTTCACTGTTTTGATAAACATAAGTGAATAAATGAACTTTGGAAGTTGAAAATTTTGAAAATTTAATAATTTAATTTTTAACATAATAACTTCATTTTTATGATTAAAAATGATTTTTTTTGGAATATAAACTGTTTTGAAATATGAATTGAAATGGTATTTTAAATTGAACAAAATGAATAATGATTTGAAATGTGGTTTCGAAAAGATATGATATTTTGACATATTAAAATGATTTGAAATGTGGTACTGAAAGATATGATATTTTGATATATTAAAATGATTTGAAACGAAGTTTTGAAAGATATGATATTTGATATTAAATGATTTGAAAAATGAAGCTTTGAAAGGTTATGATATTTTTGATGTATTAAAATGATTTGAAAGGAAGTTCTTAAAGGATATGATAATTTAAAATATTGAAATGGTTAGAAATGACTTGATATTTAGTTTGATAAATATTTGAATTGAAAGATATGGTATGATGATATATTGAAATGGTATGGAAATAATTTAATCTTTATTTTGATAAAGATTTGGGTTGAAATGATATTTTATTTTTGAAGTATAAAATATTGTTTTAAAGTTATAATTATGGGTTATAATAACGATTGATTGTTAAAGAGACCAGGATCAGATATTGTCTTATAGCCGGCCAGTACCGAAAACCACTTTAACAACTGTGTACGCGGTGGAGATTCCAGAATGAAGTAGGATGGTGGCGACGTTCTCGAGTTATATTACGTGGACTCAACTCCCGTGAGTTGGCATAAATGACTAAAACAGGAGCTATACCGGGCTACACAAAGGGTCGCACCCTTTCATCGAGCATGCTCCATCGAAAACCATTCTATTACTTTTGCGATTCGATATGTGGCGCCACTTTGATTCGGGGGTATTGTTCAAGGTGGGCAGAAGCTGCTAGTTTGCCGTCACCACCGGTCCGGGAGTGCAAACGGTGTATCCACCCTGGCATTGCCTCGCGTGCCGTGTCATCTCCTTATATCGAGCCCACTACAATTTTGGTTTTAAAGATCCGACTGCGTTAAGGTTCACCATCCCCTTAACGCTATTTTCTATATGATTATACTTTACTGATTAGACACTACTGTATATAGCGTATATTACTACATAGTAAATAGTTTAACGGAACCTTAGAGGATGGGAGGTCCCAAGCATCTTCTAAGTTACTTGTACCTTTGCTACAGTTCACTTGAGTTGGTTTACATTGTATAAGTATGTATGTCCTGACTCGAGTGTTTGTATTCTTTATTTACGCTCTGGTCAGCCTGAGTTATTCACAGATTTGGATTTCCATTTTCTGGAGATTGGAATCGCTGGAGATTATCGACTTGCCAAGTTTTATCTTTTGCAGTCCGTTGTTCCTTTCAGCTCTTGTATTAGTAGACTTCTATGTAGTGAGACTCCCTTTGTACTTTATTTTCTTCTGTTGTATCTTATTTAACTATGATATTTTTATATAGTAGCTTCATGTACTACTATTTCTTCTACTTCCGCTGCATTTTAAATACTTTGTGTCTGTGATCTGTGATTTTTATTTACTGTATATTCTGAGGTTTGCCAAATTTTTATTTACAACGCGGTATTTTAAGCAATTCAATTCTGGCATGAGTGTCAACCTATACGCTTATAATGGATGCGAATGGTTGAAAATATCGGGTTGTTACAGTTGGTATCAGTGCTTTGGTAGCTCTAGGCAAAACTCAGCATGTGGAGTGAATGTATTTACAGAACCACTTTCATTCGAGTTTGAATCTCTTCCTTTTTGACTCGATTCCTTTGAATTTTGGAACGTTCCCTACGGTTCCAAAATCCATTCGTATCCCTCACTATTCATCTTCTTTTGACCCTGGAGTATTCCAAAACTCCTCTTCGAATGATCTTTTTAGTGAGTCGGCGGTCACGCCAATTTCAAATTGAATTGAAAAAAAGGGGGAAAACTCCTTTACAATAAGCATCGATTCACCAGAGATTTATATCTATCCTTGGTTTAGATGCTAATATCTTTTGTTATCCCAAACTCTAACTCTTGAGATCGAATGTAGATTTACCCCAGAAAAATCCACAATGATCTTATTCTTTAAGTCACGGTTGACCCAGTTGAGGTTGCCCGCGATTTATTTAAGCTTACCCACCTCCCTACTCTGTTATTTAATCATCTTGTCTTTTGTTTCCAATCTATTCTTCCAAACATTTTGAATTGTACTTTCAAATCTATGTTTGTTTATATATTGTGTTGTTTGAGTTGTTGATGTTGATTTGGTTTTCCGATCGATTCGTCTGATTAACGCTATCGATAAGATTTCCAAAACACTTTGACAGAACAAACTGACACAATATTATTTTAAAATTTGGTTAATGAAATAAATTTTTATATATGTAAATTTATGGAACTTAATAAATAGATTTAAACTAATCATTTGAAATGATAATACTTAATTTATCATTTGTTGTTCTATAAATGAATTTATAGATAGTTGTTTATAAATTGATTTGGGAACTGATATGAATTTAGAACAAGAAATCTGAGAATTTAATTTCCGATGGTTTCAAACCTTGTGTTTACGTTTTAAAGTATATAATTTAACGTATTATCGAATGAGAATATGTTTCCAAAGGATTTTAAAGTTTAAAAATTAGCGCCCTTCTCTTTGTCGCTGGGAAATAATTTCGGTGATGATTGCAGCATCATCGACATTCATTTTTGAGTTTCGAAGTGAAGTGACTCCTCTGTAATCTTGCTACAGCTTTGTTTTGGAAATCAATTTGATTTAAATTTCTAAAATATGACTTGATCTATAATATATATAGACATATGATTTAAATTTTATTTGATAAATTATGTACATACATTTATTTATCTCTAAATGGGTTGAAGAAATCGGAAATCTAATTCTTAAATTTTATTTTTAAAAGATAATTTCAATTAAAAAAAAGATCAATTTTTTTGAATAAATGATTTAAACTTGAGATAATTGAAATGGAAAGTTCTATTTGTATAATACTCAATTACATTCCAATATAACTTACCTTAATTTCAGAAGTTGACAATGTAATTAGATAGAATACAATATAAAAAGATTTTATAAATGAAATTTGAGTGGTTATAATAAATGTTATACACTTAAATTTTAATTATAAAATGATTAACAGAGGTAAATATAATAATGGGTAATTGAATAACTTACAATAAAATAATGTTAAAAGAACTAAGAATAAAAGAAAGCAGTTATAATAAGTGTAAGTATGTTTAACATAAGTGATAAATATATTGAGAGGAATAATTTTAATTTTAATTAGGAATAAAGAAGAATAAAATTTATTAAGTACATTGTGAGTGTAATAAACAATTATTTTTCAAACCCATGGATTTAAAAATTGTCAATTTAAGATGATTGGATAATAAGATAATGGAATTTGAGATAGTTAAGATTTATTTAACTTGTGTACAGATTTATTCTCTATTTAAGTTGAAATTTCCATGCTTTCAAATTTATTTCCTTATTTTGTTTTCCAGACTATCTTTTGGTTGTCCTTATCATCCTTATCTTGCTATAGACTGGTATAGGCATCTTTCTAAAATCTTTCTGTTTAGAAATCTTTCTATAATCTTTGATAATCTTTGGTAATCATTTTGAATCCACCTTTTCGTGCTTGTGTTCTTAATTTTGGAGAATCTTGGAAAGATCATCTCCACCTTGTAAAACTTACCTATAACAATAGCCATCATGTATAATTTCAATCTCCTTGTCATCTTGTCCTAATCTTGTTTCACTCTATCTTTTACTCTGCTTTCCCGTACCTCATTCCTTTTCGGGGACGAAAAGTTTTGAGTGGGGGAGAGCATAACAACCCTGTATTTTATGATTTTTTTTTGTATATTTTTATTATTTTAATTGAATTTTTGATTTAAAAACTTATTTTATTTATTTTGAATGATAAACTTTAGTTTTGATATGAATTATCATTCCAAAGCATGACTAAAAAGAATATTTTCCAAAAAGTGAATTTTTGGTCAAAATAGTCAAACTTTGACTTTTAATTTAAATTTTTAAAAGTTTAAAAATTTAAATTTTATCTTTTATTATGAAATTACATAAAATTTTAAGAACACTGCTTTTCGTTTCGTGGAAAACGGATTTAAATTGTGAAAGTTATACTGTTTTCAATATTGTGTGTACATTGAATTATTTAACAATTTTCTTGATGTTAAATTTTATAAATTATATTTTTAATTGTCAAATAATGTTATACTATGTGTTATATGACATGTTAGATATATATTCTATTTTTAAAAACATTTTTTTTGTGATGTTATAATTTTTCGAAAGTTTACCATGTTGGTTTCTTTTTTTTAAAGGCGGTTTTCTTATTTTCTGCTATTTTCTTCATCAAAATTATATTCAAATTTAATTTTATATATTTATTTTGTGAATTCATTTTTATTTTGTGTACTTATCTTTATTTATAAATATTTTTCAAGTATATAAAATTTTTCCAAAGTGCATTGAATTTATTTCTAATTTTAAAGTCTATTTCGCAATTTTAAGCCATTTTCTTAATTTAAATTCTATTTAATTAAAATTTAATTATTTATTTTATTTTAGGAATTATAAGTAAATTATTTTATTTAAAATTTTTCTTTAGAATATTTTTAAAATGAAGTAGATATTTTTCCAAAGCCATTGATGTTTTAATTGTAATTTTTGAACCCTGTTTTCAATTTTTAAGCAATTTCCTTAATTCTTTTTATATTTTCTTTAAATTTAATTATATATATATATTTTTTTTTATTTGCTTCAGTTTTATATGTACTTTCTGAAGTTATTTTGTTTTACTTTATTTAAAAGAAAAGAAGTATGGAAGGTTTTAAAAGCTAAGAAACGTAAAGTCTTTTCACCGTTTCTTTTTCAATCAATGCATCAATTTATTATAGCCGTTCATTTTATTTTGCTTATTCACGTGAAAGTTTCTCATTCCATCAATAATACACATCCATTTCAGATCTGAGCAAAGAAAAATAAGAAATGGCTTCTCCTTTGCTCACTTTTCTTCCTTTTTTCTTCTTCATGTTTTCACTTGAATTTGCTTTGATTCTTCCATGTGTTTGCTCGGCCATAGTCTCAAAATCACCACCACCGACCACCACCACTTCTTCCCCACACAATTTAAAAAGCAATTTAAAAATAAAAGAAAAAAATCCTAATTAAAAAGCCCTTAAATAAAACGCCGACCCCTTTTATAATTTGGCCCGTCTCTTTTATTTGCTCCGTTCGTTTATGTAAAGATGGTGGTCGTTCCTCTTTGCAACTAAATTAGGGCTTCAGCTTTTCATGAAATTGAATTAGGGCTTTGTTCCTTCTTCGATCCAAACTAGGGTTTTTCGAAGAGCCGACTTTATGTTGATCGATTCGCGTGGATAATTCGCGAGTAGCTTTGATCGATCTTTTCCTTGTTGCTCACTTTGGCTGCTTCGTTGATTGAGTTCTATCCTTGCTTCGGTATGTAATTTATGCTTTTGTGCTTTAGTGCTTTCGTACTTGAACTCGATGATATTGCCGATGATGATTATTGCAATTTGTAGAGATTGAATCCATGTATTTGCGTTCGTTTGGAGTTAGTTGAATTTGTCAGTTGATATAGCTCGGCTGTTCGATATTGATTAAATGTTGACGTTGATTTCTGACTTTGTCAATTTGTATATTTTTGGTTACTTGATAATCACGGTGTTGATCTCTTTCATGGCCACCACGGCTTCAATTTTGAAATGTTCCGTTCCTTGTCAACCACGGCTTTGACTTCGCCCATTTTTATACTGCGTTGATTTTTGACTTAATTAAAATTCGATATTGATTTGTAAATTCAACTTCATTTTTCTGATGCTTTGACTTTGGTCACTTTTGCATAAATGTTGAACTCATTCCTCCACTGTGGCCTTCGACTTTACATTCTCTGGAGGTGAATTTGTAGTCTTTGTATTGCCACTGTAATGTATCTTCAACCTGATAGCTCTTGCTTTGATTCGATATGATAATTGTCGCTTCTTGTATTCTTCAGGCAGCTTGCATATTATTGGTCTCTGATTCATTGTTGTTTCCCTTTGTATATTTTGATTGCCATATCCTGTGCACTGATATCTGTAGCTTGCATGATGCATTTCTTTGTTTCATATGTTTTGGTTGTTGACTTGGCTTGATGCTGGTTTGAGGCTGTGCTTGCATGTGTACCACTGATCATATGTTACTGTCATACACCTGTTGCACTTGCAGTGTATTGATTGTTTGAGTCTTGTTCATCCAATTCATTGATCCAAATTACTTTTGTCCTTTGGTCTGCATTGTGTATATTCATGATGCTTTCTTGGGATGTTGCTCTACTTTGTGTTAGCATTGCTTTGGTCAGGTTGCATGCATGTGAGTTGTTCTGTTCTTTGGCATTTATGTTTTCAGCTTGCACATATACCGTTTCATGTGCTTGTTCCTTTTGTAGCATGCATATAGCCATACTGTTGCAGTCTTTTGTGGTTTCAATCATGTAATTTGTTCTGTGCACACTTTGATCTTGGTTTGCATGTCAATTGTCTTTGATGCATTGCCCTGTACATTTTGTTGCTTGATTATGGTCTCTGACTTCACTGATCATTATCACTTTGATTTTATGGCCCCTGTGTACTTCGGCTCTGACCATCTTTGTGTTCATCCTGAACATTTTCAATCTGCTGTATTTGGGTATTTGCAGTTGAGTTGTAACTGCTGTTCTTGACTTTGGGTTGCACTGATTTTCATTGTTTCATTTTGTAGTCCGGTCTTGGAGCAGTTGCCATGCCTTTGTGCATTTCACTGTGTTCATTTGAGTTTGGCATTGTTTTGGTTTTCCATGACTTGAATGCGGCACTGTTATATTATGATTTGTACATTGAGTTGAATCCAGCTTAAACGCTCGGGTTTGACCTTGTGCTCGTGTCGAGATTTTATTTATATTGCACCTGAGTTGAACCCGTCCTTTTATTTTGGGTTTGACCTTGTGCTCACCTGTCCCTATAACATTATCAAGTGTATATCGGTGTGCACGGCCTTGTGGCATGTACAGTGATACACAGTGCATGTCATATTGTTCGTGTGTGATGAATTCAAATGTAAATGATGAGGAACAACCCAAATAACTGAGGCAAATAATATTTTCAAAATCCATATTTTATTTTATATTGCAAAAATATTTCTTTTTCAATTTTACTGCGTTAGTGAATATTTTTGCAGATTGCTCAGATGCTCGATTCAATCTAGAATGAAGTTGAAGATAAATACGAGTGTGAGTGATATGTAGCGAGGTCAACTATAAATGTAAAATTGTGATGTAATTGAATTTGTATCAAAGTTGTATAGTGTATAGTAAGAGCTTTAATTTGTACTATTCAAAATTGTAATAAATATTTGTTTGAATAAAATTTCTGTTTGAATTCAAATTCTGTGTTATTTAATTTTATTCAACAAATATTTATTTAACATGTGAAAAATAAAATAGTACATTAACAAATGCATTTAAACGAATATATATATATGTTTATTATCATCAAACAAAAATCATATAATTGCATATTCAACAACCTCCCCCTTTTGATGATAACAAACATATATTTAAGATTTTGAATATGTTAAATGTATTTGATCATTGATATGCTCTAATTGCTCCCCCTATTTAAATGCTTCCTCTCTACACAAAGCTTCCCCTACAAATATGCATGCAATTAAATCATATGCAAATGAGCCTAGATGGAAATAGAAAATTATTTGACCTTTGCTTGATTTTATTTGACAAAATTTTAACTTTTCTCTCCCCCTTTTGTTATCAGCAAAAAAGTAATAGTGTTAGAGAAAATAGAGATAAAGTGATCGATATTAATCCAACATTAAAACTCAATCGAATATAAATATTAAATTTCAATAAAAAATTAAACAAAAATCATAAATATTTTGCTAGGCGCATATTCCACTTTTAGAATGATGGGAATGATGTCATCATATAAAACCATACAGTTGTGTCTATTTGTGGTAAGTTATATCAGGAATTTGAATATCTACTAGCCATGCATAACCGTTAGGACTTTTAAATGAGATTAGTAGCATTCTAATTTTTTATTTAAAAAAAATGAATTCAAGTATCTTCTAACCACGCATAACCGTGAGGACTTTTAAATGGGATTAGAATCAACTTGTTTATTTTAAAAATCAACTTTTGATATGCGTTTCATACATGCATAACCGTGAGGACTTTTAAATGAGCATGGAAGCATATAACAAATTCCAAGTAATTCACCCATGCATAACCGTGAGGACTTTTAAATGAGAGTGAATACTTTGGTATTTTTTTATTTTTTATTTTTTAAAAAGAAATATAAAATGAAAAACGAACGATTCCTGTTTAAAGTACCACATATCGACAAACTATATAGAATTTTGATGAGTGATGGTCGTTAGAAATATGATAGTGATAGAGATGGTCATGGCATTTTTACCAACAAAAAGTTTTATAACTCTTGTTTAAATTTCTAAAGAAATTTACTAATTATACCGTCTCGATTCATAATATATAATAAATATCAACACTCATCACCTTTTCAATCACTATTTATCTTTTCGATAATTATTAGGGAGTCAGATTAGTCAAAATAGTCATTTAAAATCAAATTCAAAAATAATTATGAAATCAATTTTTCAAAATGACTAATCTGAAAATATTGTCAAAAATGATTTTCTCGAGGGGGTTTTATAAGAAAATTTTCTGCTATTTGAAAATTGTTTGAAATGAAAAATATGCAGATATTTTCTTTGAAAAACGATGCAGTTGCTAAATGTCTCAAAAATCACGTTCAACTAGTGATTTGTCTATCATCTAGATTACCAGTGTAATCTGCATCAGAATTTCTCTTTCACTCAAAATCATCATTAATTGAATTTAATCGACCAAACCATGAAGTGTGCACCAAAAATTTCAAACTCAATTTTAACAGCAATTTAAATGACATTCTCTTGAATTTGAAATGAAGTCGTGTAAACAATCAATAACCGTGAATATAGAGTTAGCCGTATTATAAGCAAATTGATTATCATCCAACAAAAAACACTATTATTAATCCAAATTAATATATATGAAGTAATTCAAAGAATCTAGAGAATTTTATAGTGTTTTGGCATAAGAATATAATTTGGCCAACTATGTTGAATAAGTCAGAATCATCATCTTTTCATCATCTCATTATTGGCTGATTTAATTCAGAATACGGTGCAGATTATCACATTTAATATATCGTTCAAAACATACCATTACCTGTTTTACCTTTACGATATTTTTTCGTTGTTGTCTATTGTGATTCTGTCACCTTTGAACTAGGCTAAGGAACTTTGCTTTGTCGCCCATTGTGTTTCTGGAACAGCCAAAATCCAGAGAACAATGTTGTTGTTCCTTAGCCTGCCACCACACCTACACGAGAAAAGATTTATGTGACCTATTTGTTTTTATAGGTCCATGGTTGTTAGTGGTAGAAAATTTTGAAAAATAATTTTGTAAAGACCCAAAACTATTTATAATTGTTCCCTTCGGCATACAAATTTGTTTAACTTTGAGAGATTTTATATTTGTGCCTTTTGGAACCCAAATCGGTATAGTTTTCTCATGTTTGGGTCTATACCAACAACTATTTTGAGCGTGTCCATATTTTCTACAAATCATGCACATAGAATTAACTTGATTAATATTTCTTTCAATATTTTCAGAATGATTATATCCAAGTCCTTGTCTTACCGTATTAACAATTTGCTTTCCTAATAGCATATTCAACGATTTTTCGCTTTTTGAAAATTTATCTAAAGTCGTTGACAAACGTTGGACTTGTATTTTGAGAGATTCATTTTCTTTTAACAATTGTGTGCACTTTTTGATAGAATTCTCTCTCCTAGTATTTTCACTTTCTTTCAAAATCTAAATTTCATTTTCAAGCGATTTCATTTTCAAGCGATTTCATTTTAATTTTTAATTTTTTTAATTTCTTCTTCAAATGTTGGACACTTATCACACTTAGGGACCCTACTTTGATAGGTTTTAACTAATTGGTCAAGTTGTTCATTTAATTCTATCAAAGTAACTTTTTATGATTCAAGTTTAGCATATTTCTCCCTAAGTCGTTCAAAACAGCCATTTACTTCGTGGAAATAAATAAGTAATTTAGAGTGAGTGAGTTTTGATACCTCGCTTGGCTCATCATCGTCGCTATCAGTTATATTTCCATGAAGGCACATATCTGCTTTCTCACTCTCACTACTAGTACTTTGATTATCTTCATCACTTGTATTCAACGTGGCTGTAGCATTTCTCCATTTTGATTTCTTTTCAAAATCGCGTTGAAATCGGGGATAATCGGGCTTGATATCACAGGGTTTGTTGCGAATGATCCCGTGTCCTTCCGAGTTGTCTAGTGCTTTGATTATTCTGCTTTTTAATTTTTGATTTAGAGTTGGATTTCCGTATTTGTGGTTCCACCTTTTGAATTTCTTCATTATTAACGCCAGCTCAGCTGCTCCATCATCATCATCCTCATCACAACTGCTTTTTACAAATCCCGTTAAGCACATTTCTTTAACTGAGTCGGTTGTGGAGGATTTCTCATTGCTGTTGACTTTTGCACCATATATTGCATCGAAAGTATTCTAGATTTCCTGTGCATTTTCACAATGAGAAATGAAATTAAAATTATCTTGATTAATATGAGAATATAATATATGCATAGCAAGAGCATTAATCGAGATAATTTTCTCGTCATTTATATCACACCCATTTTCAATAATATTCCAACATTTAATATGAACATATTTTAAATAAAATTCCATTTTCAATTTCCGATTTAAAAATCTGTTCCATCAAAAATAGGAGGAATAATATTGGAATGATCCTTAACAAAATTATTATTAAAAGAAGCCATTTTAAAAATTCAAATTTTTAAAACAAAAATTGGTTTTTGAAAAATCAAAATTTTAGAACAAAAACGGCTTTTGTTCCTAGCTTTGATACCACTTGTAGGATCGATTTCACCCTAGAGGGGGGGGGGTGAATATGGTGATGGTATTAATTATAAAATTAATTGCGGAAGCTTATAAAATGATTTCAACATAGAACACAGAATAACAGCAGCATAGAAAAATAGCAGAATAATAAAAATGCAAAATAAAACGACACAGAATTTACCCAGCTTCGGCAAAACCCTGACTATGTACTGCCCCCAAGGTTTCAACTAGAAATTAGATAGTCAGACGCTTACACACGTAAAATCGCGATACCCGCTATCGACTAAACCAAACTCTACGCTCAAAACCCTGCCATAACTCAGCAACTGAGTTGCGAATTCTCAAACTACGCCACGTAGTTTGCCCCCTAGTCACACGACTAGTAAATACAACGGTTTAAAATTTAAAAACAAATTTAAAAAGCAATTTAAAAATAGAAGACAAAAACCCTAATTAAAAAGCCCTTGAAAAAAACGCCGGCCCCTTTTATAATTTGGCCCGTCTCTTTTATTTGCTCGGTTCGTTTATGTAAAGATGGTGGCCGTTCCTCTTTGCAACTAAATTAGGGCTTCGGCTTTTCGTGAAATTGAATTAGGGCTTTGTTCCTTCTTCGATCTAATTCGCGAGTAGCTTTGATCGATCTTTTCCTTGTTGCTCACTTTGGCTGCTTCGTTGATCGAGTTCTATCCTTGCTTCGGTATGTAATTTATGCTTTTGTGCTTTAGTGCTTTCGTACTTGAACTCGATGATATTGCCGATGATGATTATTGCAATTTATAGAGATTGAATCCATGTATTTGCGTTCGTTTGGAGTTAGTTGAATTTGTCAATTGATGTAGCTCGGCCGTTCGATATTGATTGAATGTTGACGATGATTTCTGACTTTGTCAATTCGTATATCTTTGGTTACTTGATAATCACGGTGTTTATCTATTTCGTGGCCACCACGGCTTCAATTTTGGACTGTTCCGTTCCTTGTCAGCCACGGCTTTGACTTTGCCCATTTTTATACTGCGTTGATTTTTGACTTAATTAAAATTCGATATTGATTTGTAAATTCAACTTCATTTTTCTGATGCTTTGACTTTGGTCACTTTTGCATAAATGTTGAACTCATTCCTCCACTGTGGCCTTCGACTTTACATTCTCTGGACGTGAATTTGTAGTCTTTGTATTGTCACTATAATGTATCTTCAACCTGATAGCACTTGCTTTGATTCGATATGATAATTGTCGCTTCTTGTATTCTTCAGGCAGCTTGCATATCATTGGTCTCTGATTCATTGTTGTTGCCCTTTGTATATTTTGATTGCCATATCCTGTGCACTAATATCTTTAGCTTGCATGATGCATTTCTTTTTTTCATATATTTTGGTTGTTGACTTGACTTGATGCTGGTCTGAGGCTGTGCTTGCATGTGTACCACTGATCATATGTTACTGTCATACACCTGTTGCACTTGCAGTGTATTGATTGTTTGAGTCTTGTTCATCCAACTCATTGATCCAAATTACTTTAGCTCTTTTGTCTGCATTGTGTATATTCATGATGCCTTCTTGTGATGTTGCTCTACTATGTGTTAGCATTGCTTTGGTCAGGTTGCATACATGTGAGTTGTTCTGTTCTTTGGCATTTATGTTTTCAGCTTGCACATATACTATTTCATGTGCTTGCTCCTTCTGTAGCATGCATATAGCCATATTGTTGCAGTCTTTTGTGGTTTCAATCATGTAATTTGTTCTGTTCACACTTTGATCTTGGTTTGCATGTCAATTGCCTTTGATGCATTGCCTTGCAAATTTTGTTGCTTGATCATGGTCTCTGACTTCACTGATCATTATCACTTTGATTTTATGGCCCCTGTGTACTTTGATTCTGACCATCTTTGTGTTCATCCTGAACATTTTCAATCTGCTGTATTTGGGTATTTGCAGTTGAGTTGTAACTGCTGTTCTTGACTTTGGGTTGCACTGATTTTCATTGTTTCATTTTGTAGTATGGTCTTGGAGCAGTTGCTATGCCTTTGTGCATTTCACTGTGCTCATTTGAGTTTGGCATTGTTTTGGTTTTCCATGACTTGAATGCGGCACTGTTGTATTATGATTTGTACATTGAGTTGAATCCAGCTTAAACGCTCGGGTTTGACCTTGTGCTCGTGTCGAGATTTTATTTATATTGCACCTGAGTTGTACCCGTCCTTTTATTTTGGGTTTGACCTTGTGCTCACCTGTCCCTATAACATTATCAAGTGTATATCGGTGTGCACGGCCTTGTGGCATGTACAGTGATACACTGTGCATGTCACATTGTTCGTGTGTGATGAATTCAAATGTAAATGATGACGAACAACCCAAATAACTGAGGCAAATAATATTTTCAAAATCCATATTTTATTTTATATTGCAAAAATATTTCTTTTTCAATTTTACTGCGTTAGTGAATATTTTTGCAGATTGCTCAGATGCTGGATTCAATCTAGAATGAAGTTGAAGATAAATACAAGTGTGAGTGATTTGTAGTGAGGTCAACTATAAATGTAAAATTGTGATGTAATTGAATTTGTACAGAAGTTGTATAGTGTATAGTGAGAGCTTGAATTTGTACTATTCAAAATTGTAATAAATATTTGTTTGAATAAAATTTCTGTTTGAATTCAATTTCTGTGTTATTTAATTTTATTCAGCAAATATTTATTTAACATGTGAAAAATAAAATAGTACATTAACAAATACATTTAAACGAGTATATATATGTTTATTATCATCAAACAAAAATCATACAATCGCATATTCAACAAGAAGGTATAATTTGTTTTAAAAATAAAGATGGATTATTTCTAAAGATGGAAAGTGTTTTCCATGGAAATTAAGTATGATTTCTAAGAAAGCTTCCAAAATATAAATTAGTGGTTTAAAATGTGTTTAGGATATTTAGAGAAGATGTTATTTTTAATTATTTCAAGTACAAAGTAAATATTTATTTAAAGAATTTGTAGCACTCAATTATTTTACAGGTACAATAGTATTAAATGTCCAAAAAGGGAATTTTAATATAAATAATTGATTTAATAATTTTATTTTAAAAAGTAGTTTGGTTTAAATCACTTAGAATCTCCCTTATATTTTCTCAAGTATTATTTTATTTTAAATAATTTCTAGTAGCCGTATTTTAATAATTAAAGTATATATTTTGGAGAGTGATTTCCTGGAAATGGGAAATGTGTTAAAAATAAAAAGGTGGTTATTTTTAAAGTGTTGAAAGAAATTTACGGGATTTAAACGTAAATTCGAATTGAGATAAATCAAGCAGGATTTATAAAAGGATTCTTTGGTTTATTTTGAAATGGAAGTGTATTTCCTTGAAAAGCCAAGTGCATTTTAAAGCAGATTTTTAAGTAAAAGTTAAAAGTTTTAAATTTTATTTTAAAAGAATGTTTTTAAAGAAAATTATTATTTAAGTTGTAAATTTTTTTAAAGATAAATATGTCCTAAATTAGTTATAGTAATAATTATTTTAAAGGGGTGATTGGTATTATGTTTTAAAAGAATATTATTAATATTGATATTTTATAAAATGGATTTATTTTAAAGATTGTTGGGTTAAAGTTTTATTTAGAATTTCGTAACTCTTAAATTATTTAGTTTGGCTTAACTTTTATTTTAAAAAAATTTAGTTTTATATGTATAAAGAGGCTTTATTAAAAATATTTTTAAGGTATATATTTTGGATAAAGTGTTTAAGTAGTCAAACTTAAACGGTTTAAAGTATAATTTAGAATAAAGTGATTTAAATTATTTTAAAATCTAAGTATTGGGACTTGGTTATTTTCAGTGAAAATAGAAAATGTTTGGGAAATTTATTCCGTAAAAAGGAAGGTGGTTTGAAAACTGTTTTCAAAAGGGTTGAAAATGGAAATATAACTTGCAAAGATATTTTGAGGATAATAAATAATTTGGGAAATTATTTATGTTTGATGGTTGTTTGTGAATGTTATTTGATAGTTAAATAACCGACTACCAATACTGGCCAATGCGCTGATCGTTTCGAAGAGACCTGAATCGGGATTGAATTCTCGAAAACCACTTCGATCCGGTTTGTATGTTTTCGTGTGAAAAACAAGAGTTGGATCCGAAGGTTGAGCAGTGAAGTGCAAGGGCTAGTCGCTACTAATCCTAAGGGTAATTCCAAAATGGACGTAGTAGGAGTAGTGCCTTCGGTTGCTTTTGCACCCAATACGGACTTGTATGGATGAATGCTTTCAGAACATCGTCAGGTGGGCGATGAGCATTCCAAGAGATGTGTTCTAAAAAGGTAACGTTTAGCCTCAAGCCTCATCAATCGGGAGTGACTGAAAATTAGGGGATATGCAGCAAGGCTAAGTGGCTAGCACCCATTAGGGTGAGGTCATCCCTGTCTAGATGTCCCATTTTATTCGGCTTTGTGGTGCAGTTGCTGATCCCAACCGCGGGGTGATCTTACTCGAGATTATCTAGTAAGGGGTAGTCCCGGTCTTGTATTGCAGGGGATTTAGGGTGGATCCTCGGTACGCTGATCTAGACCAGGTACTGTGACAGGTGGTACCCCAGTGCCTAGTCAGTAGTTGGAAATCCATACTCCCTACGCGCCATTTACGGTTTTGTTTGTATTACCCACGATTGTGGCTAGTATGCTAGAATTTAATTAATGTAACAATTTCGGCTATTTGAATAAGTATTTGTATATAGACACTAGTATAATATCATAGGATTTTGATAAGAAATGTTTTAGCTATCGTAAGGTAAAAATCCGACATGTTTATTTGTGGCGTGGTCTTACAAGATGCTTTTGATTTTCAAAGAATTTTGAAACTTTAATAATCCAATTGGGTGTATTTTTCTCACGCTGGTATTGCAGACTGACTCGGGTGCTATTTAACTATAATGCTCGGGTTAGACCAAGTATTATAGATTACACGAAAGGATGTTGTGGAGCTCAGGAGAGGAGCTGGAGTCCGAGACGTATTACCGTATTTTTTTATATCTGCTACTGTGATTGTTTGAAATTGTCAGGCTGGTAATTGTTGTTTGTTTGTGATACTCTGATGGTATATTGTATAAAACCGATATAGTTCTCATTTTGTGTAAAGATCTGATATCATGTATTATATTTAGTTCCGTTATGATTGTGATATTCTGTTATTGTTTAGTTTCTTCTTTCTTTTATCTTCTTTCTTTTCCCTCAACAATCTGTATTTTTCGGCACTCGAGCATCGGCATATTATTCTTTGGTGTATTTGTGTCGATTTTCGAGGGTCGAGAAGGGCGGGTCGTTACAGTGGTATCATAGCTTAGGTTGGCGATAACCTTGGCTCTGGTGGGGAAATTACTCATTAAATAGAGTTAATAGTGCTCTATAATGAGTTGAGTGTAATAATAAATATGAGAGCGTACTTGTTAGTGAATATAAAATTGTTTTTATACTGTGTTGACTTATCAGTTGAGTGTTTATGAACTCTGGTCGATACGGGAAGTATAACCATATCGATAGAGGTTTCTAAACTCTTAAACAAGATAAACCGACATAGTATTGTTTTTAAAGTGGGTAAATGAAATAATTTTACCCAAAATTATGTTTTGATATAAAAGGAATAATTTTCTGAAAATTATTATATATATTTGGTTGTTTGGTTGTTAATTTATAATCAAATGTAAGAATCTAAAATTTAAAATGGTTTATAACCAAATAGAATTCTATAAGTATGATTTATCCAAAAGAAGAATAATTAAAATTTGATTTAGACCAGAATTTAAATCCCAAAAATTCTGAAAAGTGTTTAAAATAAATTTAAACAAAAAGTTTGGGATTTAAAATCTTGGGAATGTTTGAAATGTTTTCCAAAGTGTTTGAAGGCAATGATGGAGTATTGTTTTGGGAAATATTTTTGAAAGGAAATTGTTTTGAAAGGAATTTGTGATAGTAAGGAAGCACTGAACTCACTTCAGTCACTAGAAAATAATCTTGATGATGATGGCCACATCATCAGAATTCATTTTTGAGTTTCTAAAGTGATGGATTGCTACCGTAGTGATTGGTTATGATATTTGTTTGGACTTGTTGGGTATACAAGTGCTTTTAGAAATTTCAAAAGGGAAATTTGTTTTGGTAAAACCAAGTGGTTTGGAATTCGGAGATTTGATTTGATATACCAAGTGGGTATGTGTTGGTTATTATTTCAAAATGGTTTTGAAATAAAACCGGGTAATTGAATTCTGGGAACTGTATTTAAATAATGTGAAAAGTTAAGATAAATCAACTATCGAACGTATAAAGTGAAGTTGATATTAATAAGAAGAAAATGAACATTTTAATCCTGAAATTAAAATTTAACTTGAGTAAATGGAAGTGAATAAAATATATTTGCATTTAACTCAAGATAAGTTAAATATAAAATAAAATTGAAATTGGAATTGAATCAAATTGGATATAAAGTTGAAATATAAAATGATTATATATAATTGTGGGTTATAATTATGTAATGAAAATTTATATCCTTAAGCTATTAAGTATATATATATTCTGGGATTGTGATTATAAGATGTAAATGGAAGCAAACGAGCAATATAAGATTTTAAATGCATTATTTAGTGAACTTATGGATAGGAATCAAATTGTAAACCAAAATAATATGGTTGGCATTTTATGGAAAATTCAAAATTTAAATCCTAAATGAAATGTAAGGTGAGGTAAGGCAAAGTGAAATATAAAAGGAGGAAGGGCTTAGGTTAGTAATAAGTTTTCGAACTTCTATATTAGAAGGTAAAAATTTAAATTGAATGGAGAAAAAAAATTGGATTTAACTTAAATTAAAAGGAATTAAGTTGAATTTGGATTGAGTTGAAATCAAAACTCAGTTGTGTTGTAAATAATCTTGAATAGAATTAAATTCTTATTTAAAATACTAAAGGAAATGGTATGAATTTAAGTTAAATAAAATTTGGTTGAACTTGAATTAGAATCGGAAAAAGAATTGAATTGAAAGAAAACTTAATTTAGTTGAAATGATATTGAATGAAGTAAATGCTCACTCAACTAAATCCAAAGGAATTGTTTGAGAATGAATTTAGTGTAAGCTAAATTAAATGGAAATTATTTTGGAATGAATAAAATTTTTGTAGCTTGTAAAATTTGAAAAGTAAAATAAAACCCAGTTCTGGTTTCGGATATTGGAATGGTTACGTTATTAATAAATTCAGAAATGAATTGAGAAGGTGTATAAATTTAAAATGGATTGAGTAAGTAAACAAATTGAATTAAAATTTGTAATGGATTGGAATTTGATTGGATAAGAATCAAATTAAAATGTAAATAAGATTAAGGTAAGAAGAAATGGAGTTATTTTGTTATTGAAATAACTTAAGCAAATTGGAAAATGATTGTGGTCGAGCTTTATAAGGGGTCTTGAATGAAATTTGTTTAGATAATAAAATTTCATTTCTTGTCGTGATGAAATAAGAATGTATGAGTTGTAAATAATCCAGAATGGAATGATATTAATATAAACTTAAGTTGAATGATGAACTTGAAATGAGAATAGGGATTTGATTTAATAATTGTGATGAAGTAAAAAATTGTTTGGGTTATGAATAATTCCGAATGAAATAAAATTGATATAGATTGAGATGGAATTAATGTTTACTTGCATGGATAGTTTTAAAATTTACATGGAAGTTGGTTATTTGTTGTAAACGGAAATTGAACTGGCTTAAAGAAGCAATTGGAGGTTGGTTTCTGAATCAATTGGAATAGATTGAAATCGTATTAAGTGGATTTGCATATAAATGAAAGTGGATCATTAAAGAAATGCAAATATACCAAATTGAAAATAAATTTTGATTGTGAATCAATTTGGAATTGAATCCAAATAAATTGATGTAAGTAAAGCATAGGTTAATCATATTGAAGAGAAAATGAATTGGTTGTAGTAAATATGAATTGTATATAGTAAACTTGAATGTAAATCATTCGAGTGGAATAAAATAAAGTTTGGATTTGTTAGGGAATTGAAATGGTGTTGAAAGCTTGTGATTGCTATAAAGATGGTACTTGTAGAATTATGAAATTTGTTGTTGGGATATGTAATTGTTGTGTTTAGCTAAGATAAATGTATGTAATGTTGTTAATAATCTCATTTTATTGAAAACTCATGTGTTTGTTTGAGCAAGTACATGTACGGGAGGCAATCGATAGAGTTGGAACGTGTAAGTGCAATATATATTAGCCGCTTGCTTTTAAATTGCTAATAAAAGGTACGCCTACGCAATAAAATTGAAAAATGATATATATATTGTGGTATATTTTATTTTACGACCGTGTGGGTCGATGTATATATATTTATATCTATTGTGATATTGTGAAACATTCTTCGTACAAAGGAGATGCTGTCAAAAATTTTCTAAAATTTTGGGAGATAGAATTTTTTTGAGGATTTTGAAAATTTTGAGTTAACTAGAAAAGTTGCATTTTGAAATAATGTTGTAAACAAAGACTTTGAGTTAAAAATAAAGCGAATGGTTTTGGAATTGAGCTTAAAGTTTGGTGAAGTGAATGTATGTTTTAACTAGGTAAGTATGGGTAAGTAAATGAATTAGTAGCATTTTTCATACCTTAGCATATTTCGAGGATGAAATTTTTGTAAGGGGTGAGGAATGTAACGACCTATAATTTTGGTCGTTAGATTTTGAACGTTTAATTCATTTTAAATGTTGAATGTGAATTATAATTTGATTTTGAATAAAAAAGTTTGGTTAAATCAATAGAATATAGTTATAATTTCAAATATGGTAATTCAATTGAATTTGAATAATAATAATAATTTATCATTTGAAATTGAGATGGTTTGTAAATTTGGTATAATTAGATATGTAATGGTTTCTAAAATTTATTTAAAATATATAGCGGAGTTAAAAAAATTAGTACTGGACTTTTGGATGGAATCAAAAGTCTATAAGTCAAATTTGGAATTTCTATATTTAATTTAATAATGGGATTTAATATATAATAATGTAAATAATCGGATTTTGGTTCGAAGTGAAACAGAATGATTTCTAGTGTGGATATAAATTCCATATGATTTATAATTGAGTTAGTAAAATTTTAAAAGTGAAACTTTAAGTGATTTCAACGGTTTTGAAAATCGCTCGAACTTATCGAAAAGTTAAAATAGACTTCCGAGGCATAGTCTCAGAATTCGACGAAACCAGTTACATTGGTTCCGTAATAGTGTATTATCATAGGATTTCAAATTTCATTGCATTTGGAGTTACCGTTTGTTCGTACGGGTGAGAAACGCGTTGAAATTAAAATCGATAATTTAATATTTTAAATTGATCCAAAAAGTTATCATCCACATATGATCGGATTTGTAACATCCCGTATTTTTAAGCCGTTTACTTTGAACATTTAATTCGTTTCAAATGTTTAATGTGGATTCTTAATTGATTTTGAAATGAATGGATTCGGGTTCAATCAACGAAATAAGCTATAATTTTTAATTATAGTAATTCCGGTTGAATTTGAATAGTGGGAAAATACTAATTTAAATATTCGGAATTGAGATAAAAGTAAATCTGGATGCAAATAGTGATAAAAATGGTTTTAAAAATTTATTTTGAGTTACTTGAGTGTAAATAGCGTGGTTGGAATTTTAGAAGAATTTTAAAGTTGATAAATTAATATTTGGGATTTTATAGTAATTGGATAATAGAATTTAATATTATTAAAATGCAATTTAATCAGATTTTGGTCCGGAATGAACCAGAATGATTTTATTTGTGTTTATAAATTCAATATGAATTATAATTAAGTTAATAAAATTTTAAAAGTGAAATTTTAAGCGTTTTCGTCAATTTTGAAAATCGCATGATTAAATAGACGAGTTAAAATAGCCTTCCGGGGCACAGTCTCGGAATTCGACGAAATCAGTTTCATTGGATCCGTAATAGTTATTTATTATCGGATTTCAATTTTCGTAGCAATCGAAGTTGTCGTTTGACCCCGGCAGCTCGAAACGCATCGAAATCGTTTTAATCGATTTAATTTGAAATTGATCGTTTAATTCCGTAACTCGCACATACGATCGAATTAGCTTACGGAACCTATTCCATTGTGTCCGAAACACGAAAAAACCCTGGAATCGCCTGTCGGAACGCGTAGTTTGGAGTTCGTTTGCATACGATGTTAAGTTGAGAATTTTATTAATTAAATAATATTAAAACTATTATATATATATATTTAATCTCTCAAAACCCTAGCCTATATTCAGAGCCGCCGGCTCTACCCTTTCTATGTCCGAAAACGATTATCTTTCTTCCTCCAAAATCTCCAAATCCACGCATTTATTCAAAATTCTTCCAACTGGAATGTCGCAAAGGACAAGGAGAACTTCAAATCCAACGGGTGAGATGAGTTTTAGCGTGATGGATCGCCAGAAATCCTTGCTTCAAGCCGGCCGTTCGAAGTGGTTTTGTGCTCGGGAAGGAGCACCGAGCTCTCGCGCGCGCATGGTCGGGGAGGAGGTGGCGATGAGCTTCAAGGTGCCGGGTTCCGATCGCGTTCGAATCGTTCGTAGGCAAGGCGATTTCGAACCCTAGTTTTGCTTATTGGGTTCGGCCTTCACTGGATATCGCGTGCGTGAGTTGTTTGGGGAAGAAAGCCCTGTGTGGCCACGATTTCTCACTGCTTGATCTACGGTTGAGGGTAAAGGGGATTTAATTTTAAAAGGAAATTGTTTTAAGTTCGATTCAAAACTTCATAAAATCCTAACTAATTCATACGTTATCAGAATTTAACGAAATTCGCGGCGTCGGGATCGCAGAAAAGAATACAACGTGATGGTGCAGATCCGGCGTCATTCCCGGCAAGTAGAAATTTGAGTTAAATCGGACGTCGTTCGGTTTAATTTAAATTTCGAACGCTCGCCGAAACTCAAGGTGAGTTAATCTCACTCACATCTGGAATGTTAGCTGATTTAAATAGTTAATATGTAAATATCTGTGTGATGGGTTGAAATGTTTATTTATATCAGCCTGGATTGATATATATTTATAGTATTGTGCTAATATTTGTGGATGCAGGGAAAACAGTTGGAGGGATCCAACTGGATTCCTCACCATGTAGTAATTCTTTTTTATAATTGATGATGATGCCTTTTATATATTGTGATTGATAAATTTGGGATTAAATTGTATTGTGAAATTGTGAGATAAACTATAAGCCCAGAATGTTAAATGATAAAGAAATTTGGAGTTTTAATTATAAAGAAATTAAATTGGGTTTTAAAAAGGAATTAAGAAATTAATAAATAAGGAATATAAAAATTAGAATCTGTTTGGATGGAAAACTGAAATAAAATTGTATTGGAATATTGCTGGGTAAATTATAAATCCATAATTAATTATAAATGGATAAATTGAATTTTAGAGAAATAAAAGATATTGTTAAAAAAATGAATTTAAAGGAATTAAAATTTGAAATCTATTTGGAATGAAAATTGGAATTTGATAAATCTGGAATGATAAACAAAGAGAAACGTTATCAGTTGACAAATGTGAAAGTAAATTTATGTTATTAAACTTAAACCTGAATCTAAATAAATTAACAGAATTTATAAGAAGGATTTTTGGGATATTTGAGTAGGAATGAGTTTCCCTGGGAAACACCAAGTTTGGGTTTTAAACAGATTTTATTAAAAGTGAATTTAAGTTTAAAACTTGTTATAAATGAGTGTTTGGAAAATTATTGTTTTAAAAGCTAATTAATAAGGTAACAATAGTGGTTATTTTCGATTTTCGATTATATTAGTAATTATTTTTATAAATGGATTGTTTTAAAAAGGCTAGTTTTGACATAAATTATTTGAATTTAGTATTAAGTTTTTTTTTCAACTCTATTTTTAAATTTAGTTTAACTAAAACACTATTTTAAATCAAGTTATATCTTATAAAATAGTTTTACTTTAAATATTCTGAAATTATATTTTGAGTAAATAACTAGAAGGAAATTTGCATATTTTAAAGTATATTTCAGTATTAAATGTTTTAACTGTATTAAATTTAAATGTCTTTGAACTTGGTTATTTCCAATGGAAATTAATGGTAAAGGATTTACTTTATAAAGGAAGAACTTTGGGAAATTGTTTACAAATGAGCTTTGAAATTAGGAAATATACCTTTAAAGATATCTGAGGCAAATAAATAATGTGGGAATTATTTATTGTGTGATGGATGCTTATGGATGTTTATGAATATAAATTGATAGTTAAATCACTGACTATCAATATTGGACAAATGCGTTGATCGTTTCGAAGAGACCGGGATCGAGATTTATTTCTCGAAAACCACTTCGATCCGGTTTGTACGTTTCGTGCGAATAAACGTGTTCGGAGTCGAAGATGGAGCAGTGAAGTGCAAGGGCTAGTCGCTACTAATCCTGAGGATATTTCTAAAATGGATGTAGTAGGAATAGTGCCTTCGGTTCCGTTCGAACCCGGGACGGACTTGTATGGATGAATGCTTGCGAAACATCGTCAGGTGGACGATGGACATTCTAAGTGAAAACGTTCTAAAGGTAACGTTTAGCCTCAAGCCTCATCAACCGGGAATGACTGAAAATCAGGGGAAATGCAGCAAGGTTAGGTGGGTCATGCCCAAGCAGGACAAGATATTTCCCCTGTCTAGATGTCCCTTATATATTTCAGCTTAGTGGGTGGTTGGTCGCGCCAACCACGGGGTTTATCTTGTTCGGGACTGTTCAGTAAGGAATGGTTCCGGCCTTGTGTTGCAGGGGATGAAGGGAGTAATCCTCGGTACGGTGATCTAGACCCCGTACTGTGACAGGCGGTACCCCAGTGCCTAGTCATTGTTGGAAATCCATTCTCCCTACGAGCCTTATACGAGTTTTGTTTGTATTACCCACTTTTGTGGCTAGTAGCTGGAATTTAATGAATGTAACAATTTCGGCTATTTTATAAGTATTTGTAAATAGACCCTATTATAATATCAGAGGATTTTTATAAAAAGTGTTTTAGCTATCGTAAGGTAAAAACCCGACATGTTTATTTGTGGCGTGGTCTTACGAGATGCTTTTGTTTTTCAAAGAATTTTGAAACTTTAATAATCAATTTGGATGTATTATTATCAGCTGGTATTCCAGACTGACTCGGGTGTTATTTCATTATAATGCTCGGGTCAGACCGAGTATTATATGTACAGGACATGATGTTTTGGAGCAGCGGAGGAGCTGGAGTCCGAGACGTATTATCTATATATATATATATCCGCTACTATGATTGTATGGTATGTCTGATTGGTATTGGTTGATGTATGAGATACTCTGATGATATGATGTATAAAACAGTAATAGATTTCATTTTGTGTAAAGATGTTATTATTTACTATTATATTTTATCCGCTGCGACTGTGAGATTCTGATATAGTTTAGTTTCTTCTTCTTCTATCTCTTCTTCTTTAACCCTAATGGTTCGTAATTCTGTGCCACTTGAGTTAATAGAGGTAGAATAGTGTTGATTCAAGGGGTACGGATTTGCGGGATGTCACACCTGGTATCAGAGCTTAGGTTGGCGACAACCTAGGCTTTGGTGGGGTAATTACTCATGAAACAGAGTCAATGGTACTCTATAATGAGTTGAGAGTAATAATAGCTATGAGAGCGTACTTGTTAGTGAATATAAAATTGTTTTTATACTGTGTTGACTTATCGGTTGAGTGTTTATGAATTCTGGTCGGTACGGAAAGTACAACCGTATCGATAGGGTTTCTAAACTCTTAAACAAGATAAACCGACATAGTATTGTTTTTAAAGTGGGTAAATGAAATAATTTTTCCCAAATTATATTTTGGTATAAAAGAAATAAAATTTTGAAATTATTATATATATATTTGGTTGATTGAGTGTTAACACAATAAGTAAATAAGAATCTAAAAGTTAATCTAAATGTGACCATGAGTATAAAGTATACAAAAGAGAATAACTAATTTAAAACCAAACCAGAATTTAAATCCAGGAAGTTTTGGAAAGAATTTGAAATGTATTGAAAGTAAAGTTTGGAAATTTAAAATCCTGGGAAAGTTTGAAATGTTTGTTGAGATTTGAAGGTGTTTTGAAGGCAATGTTGGAATATTGTTTGGGAAATATTTTTAAATGGAAACTGTTTTGAAATGAATTTAGAAAAGTAAGAAGCATTGAACTCACTTCAGTCGCTGGAAAATAATCCTGATGATGCTGGCCACATCATTAGAATTCATTTTCGAGTTTCTAAAGTGATGGATTGCTTCCCTAATATTTGGTTATGGTATTGTTTGGACTAGTTGGGTATAACAGTTGTTTTGGACATTCAAAAAATGGGGAAATTTGTTTTGGTATAAACAAATTGTTTTGGAAAAATCTGGTGATTTGATTGATATACCAAATAGGTATATATTTGATATATTTCAAATGGTTTTGAAATAAAACCGGGTAATTTAATTTTGGAAAATTCTATGTAAATTTTAATCTTGGAATTAAAATTTAACTTGAGTAATTGGAAGTGAATAAAATATATTGAAGTGAATAGAAAATTTGAATTTAACTTGGGATAAGTTAAATAAATTGACCTTAGAATCAAATTGGTTTGGGTTAAATTAAAATGTAAGTTGGCTTTGAAATTGTGGGTCATTGAGAAACAAATTATACCCATGAGCTATTAAGTATTATGCTTATAATTTGAGGTTGTGGATTTGAAGTTGCAAAGAATTAAGTTGGAAGAAAATTTGTATCCTTAAGTATTCAGTGATACACATATATATATATAATTTGAAATTGTGACCATAAGATGTAGACATATTGAAATGAGTAATATGGGCTTTAAAATAAATAAGTTGGTGAACTTATAAAATAGAAATCGCAAATGGGAAATAGTTGAATGGTATGGTGAGTCCAAAACTAAACTCAAATGAAATGTAAATTGAAATAAGGTAAAGTGAGATATAAAGGAAATGAATGAACTTAAATTAGTAAACAAGTTTTGAACTTGTATATGGAGAATTAAATTTGAGAATTTGAAATTGAATTAAATCTAGATGAATTAAAATTAGATTGATTTGGATTTAACTTCAATCGAATGGAATTGAGATGGAATTGGATTTAATTAAAAACAAGGTTCAATTGTGTTGTGAATAAATATGAATGGAATTAAATCCTTATTTAAGATAGTAAGGGAAAATGAAATGAATTCAAGATGGCTAAATAAATTTAGTTAAAACTTGAATCTACATTTGGGAAAGAGTATTAAAACCTAATATGGATTAGGCTAGAGACTAAACTGAATTACAATTGAATGAGATTTGTATTGTAATGGATAGAATTTTGATAATTGATCAAAATTTGCAAAGTAAATAGAAATCCAACTGTAGCATTGGATTTAAATTGGTGGTAACAAATAATGAAGTGTGAATGAAAAATGGAATTAAATTATGATAATGATGGTTTGAATTGTAAATAGATTCAAATAAGTGAAATAATTTAAAGTGGTTTCTTTGCTAATAAAATAAGTCTAAAATGGATTTAATAAATAGGCAAAGTGCATTAGAGTTTGTTAATGAATTGGAATTTGATTTGGATGAGAATCAAATGAAAATAAAAATTTGATTTATAAGAAAATAATGGAGATATTGTAAAGAAAGCTTAAACAAATTAAATAATTGTGGTTAAGCTGAATGTTTAAGCTAGTGGGATTAAAATTTGTAAATGGTTTGTTTGGTAAGAATCAATCAAAATGGAAACAAATTGAGATATTATGGAATTGAAATCATTTAAGAAAGATGATGAGATGGTTATTTTTAGGCTTATGAAAATAGCTTAAAATGAATTGTGTTTGCAAAATAAAATTTGGATGCAAGCAAATGACTTTTAACATTTGTAATTGTGAGAAAGAAAGAATATATGAGTTGTAAATAAGAATGGAATGACTTATATAACTATAAAAAATATATAATAATAATAATAATAATATAATAAAAATAAACTTAAGATGATTAATAAATTTGAAAAGTGAGAATAAGGATTGATTTAATATGAATTTGATAAATTAATATGAATCTAAGTGGGAATTAATTTTAAAACTATTATAAGCTTAAGTAATGGATTATTCCATGAATAACATGCAAATTTGCATTGTAAATTTGTCGAATTGTGGTAAATGAAGATAAATAGTTTAAAGTAAGCAAATGAATTGGTTTTGAATAAATTGGAATAGATTGAAATGTTATTAAGTAATTTGTGCATCAGAATGAAAATGAATTATAAAAGAAATGAAAATGCTTTAAAATTTAAAATAAAATTGGTTTGTAAATCAATTTGGAATTGAATTGAAATAGATTGATGTTAGTGAAGCATATATTAATCATATTGAAATAGAAATGAATTGGTTGTGATAAATATAAATGGTATATAAGGAATTTGAATGTAAATCATTCAAGTGAAATAAATGAAGTTAGTTTGGATGAAATTAGAATGGGTTAAAAATCTTGGTAAATGGATTTAAGTATAAATGTAAGTGAATCATAATTGCGAATGTAGCAAATTGAAATAAAACTTGCTTGGTGAATCAATTCGAAAATTGGGTAAAGTATGAATTGGAATGGCAAAGCTTGTTTGTAAATCTTTTGTGTGAAATAAAATAGAATTTGGAATTAGAAAGGAAACTTTATGCATGATATAAAATATGGTTTACTTATGAAACCATGCAAATTATTGTTTGGATTATGAAATTGATATATTGGCTTACATTTAGATTGGAAATGTTGATTAAAATGCTCATATCTTTGAAAAGTGATAAGTTGTTTGAGTTTAGTACAGGTACAGAAGGCGTTCGGGAGGGTTGGAGCGCGTATATGCGTAATATTAGCCGCTTGCTTTTAAAATTTTGCTAAAAAGGTACTCCTACGCAAATATAATTGGGAAATGATATATATATTGTGTTATATTTTGGTTTCCGACCGTGTGGGTCGATGTATATATATTTGTGTGTATCGTGATATCGTGAAATCTCCTCCGTGCAGGGGAGACTCTGCCAAAATTTTCCGGAAATTTGGGGAGTTAGAAAATTTTCGGGATTTTTGGAAAAATTTAATAACTTGGAAAGTTATTTTTGAAATAAGGTGAAACAAAAGCTTTTTAGTATAAATAAAGCAAATGAGTTTGGGAATTTAACTAAAGGATTTTGGAAAGTGAATATAAGCTTTTAACTAACCAACTTGGATGAGTAAGTGAGTTTGAGCATAGTTTCTACCTTAACAAATTTCGAGGACGAAATTTTTATAAGAGGGGAGGAATGTAACATTCCGTATTTTTAAGCCGTTGAATTTGAACATTTAATTCGTTTTAAATGTTTAATGTGGATACTTAATTGATTTTGAAATAAATGGATTCGGGTTCAATCAACGAAATAAGCTATAATTTTTAATTATAGTAATTCCGGTTGAATTTGAATAATGGAAAAATAATAATTTAAATATTCGGAATTGAGATAAAAGTAAATCTGGATGCAAATAGTGATAAAAATGGTTTTAAAAATTTATTTTGAGTTACTTGAGTGTAAATAGCGTGGTTGGAATTTTAGAAGAATTTTAAAGTTGATAAATTAATATTTGGGATTATATAATAATTGGATAATAGAATTTAATATTATTAAAATGAAATTTAATCAGATTTTGGTCCGGAATGAACCAGAATGATTTTATTTGTGTTTATAAATTCAACATGAATTATAATTAAGTTAATAAAATTTTAAAAGTGAAATTTTAAGCGTTTTCGTCAATTTTGAAAATCGCCCGATTAAATAGACGAGTTAAAATAGCCTTCCGGGGCACGGTCTCGGAATTCAACGAAACCGGTTTCATTGGATCCGTAATAGTTAGTTATTATCGGATTTCAATTTTCGTAGCAATCGGAGTTGTCTTTTGACCCCGGCAGCTTGAAACGCATCGAAATCGTTTTAATCGATTTAATTTGAAATTGATCGTTTAATTCCGTAACTCGCACATACGATCGAATTAGCTTACGGAACCTATTCCATTGTGTCCGGAACGTGGAAAAACCATGGAATCACCTGTCGGAACACGTAGTTTGGAGTTCGTTTGCATAAGATGTTAAGTTGAGAATTTTATTAATTAAATAATATTAAAACTATTATATATATATTTAATCTCTCAAAACCCTAGCCTATATTCAGAGCCGCCGGCTCTACCCATTCTATGGCCGAAAACGATTATCTTTCTTCCTCCAAAATCTCCAAATCCACGCATTTATTCGAAATTCTTCCAACTGGAATGTCGCAGAGGACAAGGAGAACTTCAAATCCAACGATTGAGATGAGTTTTAGCGTGATGGATCGCCAGAAATCCTTGCTTGAAGTCGGCCGTTCGAAGTGGTTTTGTGCTCGGGAAGGAGCACCGAGCTCTCGCGCGCGCATGGTGGGGGAGGAGGTGGCGATGAGCTTCAAGGTGCCGGGTTCCGATCGCGTTCAAATCGATCGTAGGCAAGGCGATTTCGAACCCTAGTTTTGCTTATTGGGTTCGGCCTTCACTGGATATCGCGTGCGTGAGTTGTTTGGGGAAGAAAGCCCTGTGTGACCACGATTTCTCACTGCTTGATCTACGGTTGAGGGTAAAGGGGATTTAATTTTAAAAGGAAATTGTTTTAAGTTTGATTCAAAACTTCATAAAATCCTAACTAATTCATACGTTATCAGAATTTAACGAATTCGCGGCGTCGGGATCGCAGAAAAGAATACTACATGATGGTGTAGATCTGGAGTCATTCCGGGCAAGTAGAAATTTGAGTTCAATCGGAGGTCGTTCAGTTTAATTTAAATTTCGAACGCTCGCCGAAACTCAAGGTGAGTTAATCTCACTCACATCTGGAATGTTAGCTGATTTAAATAGTTAATATGTAAATATCTGTGTGATGGGTTGAAATGTTTATTTATATCAGCCTGGATTGATATATATTTATAGTATTGTGCTAATATTTGTGGGTGTAGTGAAAACAGGTTGGAGGGATCCAACTGGATTCCTCACCATGTAGTAATTTTTTATTTATAATTGATGATGATGCCTGTTATATATTGTGATTGATAAATTTGGGATTAAATTGTATTGTGAAATTGTGAGATAAACTATAAGCCCAGAATCTTAAATGATAAAGAAATTTGGAGTTTTAATTATAAAGAAATTAAAGTGGGTTTTAAAAAGGAATTAAGAAATTAATAAATAAGGAATATAAAAATTAGAATCTGTTTGGATGGAAAACTGAAATAAAATTGTATTGGAATATTGCTGGGTAAATTATAAATCCATAATTAATTATAAATGGATAAATTGAATTTTAGAGAAATAAAAGATATTGTTAAAAAAAATGAATTTAAAGGAATTAAAATTTGAAATCTATTTGGAATGAAAATTGGAATTTGATAAATCTGGAATGATAAACAAAGAGAAACGTTATCAGTTGACAAATGTGAAAGTAAATTTATGTTATTAAACTTAAACCTGAATCTAAATAAATTGATAGAATTTATAAGAAGGATTTTTGGGATATTTGAGTAGGAATGAGTTTCCCTGGGAAACATCAAGTTTGGGTTTTAAACAGATTTTATTAAAAGTGAATTTAAGTTTAAAACTTGTTATAAATGAGTGTTTGGAAAATTATTGTTTTAAAAGCTAATTAATAAGGTAACAATAGTGGTTATTTTCGATTTTCGATTATATTAGTAATTATTTTTATAAATGGATTGTTTTAAAAAGGCTAGTTTTGACCTAAATTATTTGAAATTAGTATTAAGTTTTTTTTTCAACTCTATTTTTAAATTTAGTTTAACTAAAACACTATTTTAAATCAAGTTATATCTTATAAAATAGTTTTACTTTAAATATTCCGAATTATATTTTGAGTAAATAACTAGAAGGAAATTTGCATATTTAAAAGTATATTTCAGTATTAAATGTTTTAACTGTTTTAAATTTAAATGTCTTTGAACTTGGTTATTTCCAATGGAAATTAATGGTAAAGGATTTACTTTATAAAGGAAGAACTTTGGGAAATTGTTTTCAATTGAGCTTTGAAATTAGGAAATATATCTTTAAAGATATCTGAGGCAAATAAATAATGTGGGAATTATTTATTGTGTGATGGATGCTTATGGATGTTTATGAATATAAATTGATAGTTAAACCACCGACTATCAATATTGGACAAATGCGTTGATCGTTTCGAAGAGACCGGGATCGAGATTTATTTCTCGAAAACCACTTCGATCCGGTTTGTACGTTTCATGCGAAAAAACGTGTTCGGAGTCGAAGATGGAGCAGTGAGGTGCAAGGGCTAGTCGCTACTAATCCTGAGGATATTTCCAAAATGGATGTAGTAGGAATAGTGCCTTCGGTTCCATTCGAACCCGGGACGGGCTTGTATGGATGAATGCTTGCGAAACATCGTCAGGTGGACGATGGGAATTCTAAGTGAAAACGTTTTAAAGGTAATGTTTAGCCTCAAGCCTCATCAACCGGTAATGACTGAAAATCAGGGGATATGCAGCAAGGTTAGGTGGGTCATGCCCAAGCAGGACAAGATATTTCCCCTGTCTAGATGTCCCTTATATATTTCAGCTTAGTGGGTGGTTGGTCGCGCCAACCACGGGGTTTATCTTGTTCGAGACTGTTCAGTAAGGAATGGTTCCGGCCTTGTGTTGCAGGGGATGAAGGGAGTAATCCTCGGTACGGTGATCTAGGCCCCGTACTGTGACAGGTGGTACCCTAGTGCCTAGTCATTGTTGGAAATCCATTCTCCCTACGAGCCTTATACGAGTTTTGTTTGTATTACCCACTTTTGTGGCTAGTAGCTAGAATTTAATGAATGTAACAATTTCGGCTATTTTATAAGTATTTGTAAATAGAACCTATTATAATATCAGAGGATTTCTATAAAAAGTGTTTTAGCTATCGTAGGGTGAAAACCCGACATGTTTATTTGTGGCGTGGTCTTACGAGATGCTTTTGTTTTTCAAAGAATTTTGAAACTTTAATAATCAATTTGGACGTATTATTATCAGCTGGTATTCCAGACTGACTCGGGTGTTATTTCATTATAATGCTCGGGTCAGACCGAGTATTATATGTACAGGACATGATGTTTTGGAGCAGCAGAGGAGCTGGAGTCCGAGACGTATTATATATATATATATATATATATATATATATATATATATATATATCCGCTGCTATGATTGTATGGTATGTCCGATTGGTATTGGTTGATGTATGAGATACTCTGATGATATGATGTATAAAACAGTAATAGATTTCATTTTGTGTAAAGATGTTATTATTTACTATTATATTTTATCCGCTGCGACTGTGAGATTCTGATATAGTTTAGTTTCTTCTTCTTCTATCTCTTCTTCTTTAACCCTAATGGTTCGTAATTCTGTGCCACTTGAGTTAATAGAGGTAGAATAGTGTTGATTCAAGGGGTACGGATTTGCGGGCTGTCACAGAATTAGCCTCCGAAACACGTTCCATTGTGTTCGGAATGTGGGTAAAACCTTATAAACGCCAGGCAGCATGTGAGGTTTGGAGTTCGTTTGTAAAAGTTTGTTAAGATTAAGAATATTAATAAAATAATTTAATTACACGTATATATAAAAGTATAAGGGCTGAAACCCTAATCTCCATTCACGGCTACCATCTGTTTCTTTTAATGGCCGAAAACCCTCGAAACTTCATCTCGACTTTTCTCTTAATCAAAGCTTCAATTCCAGAAACTTTCTAAAGGGAAACTGTAGATCACGAAGAGATCTACACATCCATACGGTGGGTCGACGTGAAGATCAACGAGATGGCCAGAAATCAGCCGGAAAGGGGGCCGTTTCGCGTGCAATTTTCTAGGCAATGCCATAGCCGAGCTCGACCGGACCTACGGTGATGATGGAGTTCGCGATGGGCTTTCATTTGGTGGTATTGGATCGTCGTGAAGTGGAGTAAAGGAGGAGCGGCACTCAACCCTAGGAGGGACGGCAATGGGTTCATTCGAACCCTGGGTTGTATCGCGAGCGAGAAGAAGGGTCACGACCTTGATTTCTTTTCTATAGCGTACGGTGGATCTTGTTTGGTAAATTAAAAAAAAGAAATTTTGTTTTAAGTTGGTAATTGAAACTTATAAATTTCATATCTATTGCATAAGTTGTCAGATTTCGACGAAACTGGCGGCGCCGGAATCGCAGCGACGCGATCTATGCGCTGCAGCAGGTCCGAAGATGTTTGGGGCAAGTGGAAATTTTAGATTAAATCGAATGGTTCGATTTAATTTAAAATTTAAAACGCATGTCGAAACTCAAGGTGAGTTAATCTCACTCACATCTAGATGCCGTTTAATTTAAATAGCTAATATTTAAATGATTGATTGGTTGATTAGTTGAATGTGATAATTGTTATCAGATTTGATCGATATTTATTGGTTGTGATAATATATGTGGATGCAGGGAAACAGGTTGGAGGGATCCAACCAGATTCCTCACAATATAGAAATTATTTTCATAATTGATGATGTATTTCATTTATATACTGTGATAGATTAATTTGGAAATTAAGCTGTGCTGTGCTATGATTGAATAAGTATAATCTGGCATTTTAAAATGTAAATGAAAGTAAAATAAATTGGGAATAAAAAGGGAATTTTAATATAAATAATTGATTTAAAATAAACTGGGATTAAAGGGTAATGAAAAGGAATGAATTTAAGGAAATTAAATTCAGGAATTGGTTTGGAGTTTGAAATGTTTTGAAACTGTGATTGGAATGGGAACAAGAAATTTATAAATAAATTGGTATATTTATCGGTGGATAAATTTTGAAAGCATAAATTTTCGGTAGGAAATTCTATAAGAAGGTATAAATTGTTTTAAAAATAAAGATGGATTATTTCTAAAGATGGAAAGTGTTTTCCTTGGAAATTAAATATGATTTCTAAGAAAGCTTCCAAAATATAAATTAGCGGTTTAAAATGCGTTTAGAATATTTGGGGAAGATGTTACTTTTAATTATTTCTAGTACAAAGTAAATATTTATTTAAAGAATTTGTAGTACTCAATTATTTTACAGGTACAATAGTATTAAATGTCCAAAAAGGGAATTTTAACATAAATAATTGATTTAATAATTTTATTTTAAAAAGTAATTTGGTTTAAATCACTTAGAATCTCCCCTATATTTTCTCAAGTATTATTTTATTTTAAATTATTTCTAGTAGCCGTATTTTAATAATTTAAGTATATATTTTGGAGAGTGATTTCCAGGAAATGGGAAATGTGTTAAAAATAAAAAGGAGGTTATTTTTAAAGCGTTGAAAGAAAATTACAGGATTTAAACGTAAATTCGAATTGAGATAAATCAAACAGGATTTATAAAAGGATTCTTTGGTTTATTTTGAAATGGAAGTGTATTTCCTTAAAAAGCCAAGTGTGTTTTAAAGCAGATTTTTAAGTAAAAGTTAAAAGTTTTAAATTTGATTTTAAAAGAATGTTTTACAGAAAAGTCTTATTTAAGTTATAAAAAATTTAAAGATAAATATGTCCTAAATTAGTTATGGTAATAATTATTTTAAAGGGGTAATTGGTATTATGTTTTAAAAGAATATTATTAATATTGATATTTTATAAAATGGATTTATTTTAAAGATAATTTTGTTAAAGTTTTATTTAGAATTTCGTAACTCTTATTTTGAATTTAGTTTGGCTTTACTTTTATTTAAAAAAAAATTAGTTTTATATTTATAAAGAGGCTTTATTAAAAATATTTTTAAGATATATATTTTGATAAAGTGTTTAAGTAGTCAAATTTAAACGGTTTAAAGTATAATTTAGAATAAAGTGATTTAAATTATTTTAAAATCTAAGTATTGGGACTTGGTTATTTTCTGTGGAAATAGAAAGTGTTTGGGAAATTTATTCCGTAGAAAGGAAGATGGTTTGAAAACTGTTTTCAAAAAGGTTGAAAATGGAAATATATCTTGCGAAGATATTTTGAGGATAATAAATAATTTGGGAAATTATTTATGTTTGATGGTTGTTTGTGAATGTTATTTGATAGTTAAATATCCGACTATCAATACTGACCAATGCGTTGATCGTTTCGAAGAGACCGGGATATGGATTGAATTCTCGAAAACCACTTTGATCTGGTTTGTACGTTTTCGTATGGAAAACAAGAGTTGGATTCGAAGATGGAGCAGCGAAGTGCAAGGGCTAGTCGCTACTAATCTTGAGGGTAATTCCGAAATGTATGTAGTAGGAGTAGTGCCTTCGGTTTCGTTCGAACCCGAGACGGACTTGTATAGATGAATGCTTTCAGAACATCGTCAGGTGGGCGATGAGCATTACAAGAGATTTGTTCTAAAAAGATAAGGTTTAGCATCAAGCCTCATCAACCAGGAATGACTGAAAATCAGGGGATATGCAGCAAGGCTAAGTGGGTGGCACCCATTAGGGTGAGGTCATCCTGTCTAGAGTCCCTTTTTATTCGGCTTTGTGGTGCGCTTGCTGATCCCAACCGCGGGGTGATCTTACTCGGGATTATCCAGTAAGGTGTAGTCCGGTCTTGTATTGTAGGGGATTTAGGGTGGATCCTCGATACGCTGATCTAGACCAGGTATTGTGACAGGTGGTACCCCAGTGCCTAGTCATTAGTTAGAAATCCATACTCCCTACGCGCCTTTTATGGTTTTGTTTACATTACCCACGATTGTGGCTAGTATGCTGAAATTTAATTAATGTAACAATTTCGATTATTTGAATAAGTTTTTGTATATATACACTAGTATCAATATCAGAGGATTTTGATAAGAAATGTTTTAGCTGTCGTAAGGTAAAAACCCAACATGTTTATTTGTGGCGTGATCTTACGAGATGCTTTTGATTTTCAAAGAATTTTGAAACTTTAATAATCCAATTGGGTGTATTTTTCTCACGCTGGTATTCCAGACTGACTCGGGTGTTATTTAACTATAATGCTCGGGTCAGACCGAGTATTATAGATTACAGGAAAGAATGTTGTGGAGCTCAGGAGAGGAGCTGGAGTCCGAGACGTATTACCGTATTTGTTAATATCTGCTGCTGTGATTGTTTGAAATTGTTAGGCTGGTAATTGTTGTTCGTTTGTGATACTCTGATGGTATATTGTATAAAACCGATATAGTTTTCATTTTGTGTAAAGATCTGAATATTATGTATTATATTTTGTTCCGCTGCGATTGTGGTATTCTGTTATTGTTTAGTTCCTTCTTTCTTCTATCTTCTTTTTTTCCCTCGATAATCTGTCTTTTCCGACACTCGAGCGTCGGCATATTATTCTGTGGTGTATTTTGTATCGATTTTCGAGGGTCGAGAAGGGCAGGTCGTCACACTTATGCTCCGACCAGGCCACATAGGCAGGACCGAATGCTTAGTCGGTGCTTTAGCCAAACACTTTCGTACGGGACCAAAGGCTTACTCCATCCTCCCTCTAGAAGGCGCTTTGTCTAGGCACATGTTAGCTGGAAACAAAGGCTTTAGCCCCTTACAATCATCTTAGGTGGTGATTTAGGCTTTCCATTATACTAAGAGAATTTTACTGCTCAACCATGTAGAATCACTTATTTCAAGAACTTCTTTTATTATCGAATTATCTAATATCTTTTTACAAATTCGCATCTTTTTACAAAGTCATTGAGCCTGCCTTACCTTAGAAAATCGACGATCCTTCTAGGTTACCGCACTGATTAGTTTTAAGCCCAATTATAAGGTGATATTGACAATACGAGCTTCCAATTTTTCTTTTGAACTTGGGCCTTCTCTTTTGCGAAGGCCAATAATCAAGCTTATCCATAGTCAAAAAGTAAATGTTTTCAAGAGTAGTGGTGAAAGTGCAATCCTTTGAAAGTCGAGATTTGAATGCCGGCCTTCTTGATTGTTGTTTAGTTTTTTGTTGTTGTTTGGTATCTCATCCTCCATATCCATCTTTCTTTTTAATGTCCTTTGAACTCCATTAGAGGCCAACAAATGATTCATGACTCTATGCCATTTTCGGGCGAAAATATCGAAATCATTTATTATCTCTTTCTCGAATATAGTCCCCTTGGCTTACTCTTCTTAAATTTAGGAACAAATTATCTTTCCTTAGGGCATTTCTTCCCAAGGAAAAAATTAGAGTAGGGCTTATATAAAAGGGATTTATGCTCCAATTATCCGGATCATAAAGGCCGCCCACTTCTTTTCGTTTATGATTTGCAAGGCCTTCAGTCTCAATAATTATTCTTCATGAAATCATGGATCATCAGTGACTCAATAAGTGGGCCTAATTATTCGTGGTTCAGAAGAAATCTGCTCAAACTTCTTAACATGATTAAGCGGCATGATGTTAGGGATTAAGGTTGGTTATCTTTGGATTGGTATATACTTGGATAGGAATGTTCTTTATGCCCTAATATGTAGCCTAGGAAAGTTCAATGCAGGTTGAATTGGTTCCACTTAGGGTTTCAACAACATCGGAGGTTCGAGTTCTCCTTCTACTGCCAAAATGTAAGCAAATAAATTTTCTAACCCAGAAAGTACTTGAATTTGGTTGCTAAGAAAAAGGCTTATTGAGGCTTGACAAAGTCCTCGAATCAATAAGAACCTTCATGGTATTTCTTGATGTTATGTTCATAGTCGAAGTCATATGGGCAGTTCGAAGTAGTATAGTAAAGATTCGATTATGTTCAAAATAATTAGGTTAAAGTCAATTATACTATGCCAATCATGAAGTCACAACAATTCAGATATGTGATATGCAAAGTCATAAGTATGTTCAATCCACAAGTTCAAATTGATTATACATATGATATTCTATGCCCTTGTTTGATATTCAAAATCCTATGTGTGCGATGTTCTTGAATTACAGTGTGCTCTAGAATTCCTAAATCGATTTAAGGTTGACAATATAAGAAATGAGAGAAGAGAAAAATTCTGTCACCAAAATGGTACCCCTAGGGTCGTATGTATGGAGGTTGATGGCCACCACTCTGCCTCTATTGTCTTCGGTAGGGTCCACTTCATCAACGCAGAGTTCTACCTTTCTTGTTGTTAGATCTCCGACAAGTTTAACTTTAGTATGCATGAATTTGATAGTGTTGCTTGTGTCGGCCTATTTTCTAATATGCTCTATCAGGGTTAATCTCGTTAGGACTTGTCTTTGACTATGTTAGGTTGGCCTTGGTCTTCGCGTCTAGATTTCACATGCAAGAAGCGGCATTTATCTCATACTTGATGTCTTCGACATTGTCATCAATTGGTGCTGGTATAGGGTGGCATACCTGAATTGCTATGGTTTACGAAGTAGCCTTAAGGTCATCATGATGGGTGATGGGCTCATTGCAATGCTTTGGGGTCTTCATCGCACTTCAATATTGGTTTCGGAAACAACGACTTCGTTGTCCTCTATGGATATCGATGATGTTCATCATTAACACCACTGGTGTAGACTCGTGCAATGTCTTTGAAGTACTTGCGAGGTGCAAGAGGGGTATGACATTGCTTCAATGGAACACATTGTGATCACCTCGGCACCTTCTAATATCTTGCTAGGTGAGTTACATTTAACCTCTTCACTTGTTTCATCATATGTGGCATTATGTTCACTCTGTTGCGGTTGAAGTGCGACATGCTACCTCTTCGAAATCGTCCCACAAGTACACTAATGGCTCTATATCTTCGATAATGGTCATAACATGCGAAGTGATCAAGGAGTAATTACTAATACTGGTGTTGTCACCTTAATATTGCTTTAGCAGCACCTCAAACTCCTTTGGTGAGATTTATTGTAGTAACACATGGATTTTATTCATCGTATGCTTTTAAATATGAGTTTCCTCAAAAGTTTGCTAATCTGATTCCTAATGTATATCCACCCCATATTTCTCAGTTCTAATTAATGGGCCACCATTTTGTTTTATTGGCAGTAATAGGGGTTGAGACATAGAGATCATTCTCCTCTTTTATTTTCTATCGTAATGGTGCACCTCTCTGTTTTATTTGTCTTAGAGTGTCAAAAAGGAAATTTTGCACTCATTCATGCTGTCAAGCTTGTGATTACTCATTTGTTATGTGGTGATGATATTATAGTATTTGCTAAAAACTCTATTGATAATGCATAAGCAATCAATAGAATAATGGTGCTACTAGAGGGTAACAATGGATTAAAAATCAATGACCATAAATCCAACATCATTTTTAGTAAAGGTACAAAAAATAAAGAAAACGTTGCAAAACAGTCAAAATTTAGGTATGTAGTCTTCAATTACTTATCCGGTATCCCATATTCTATTAAAATATTGAAGATTAAAGGCCTTGGGCCATTGATTAATATGATAAATTAAAAATTCAAATAATGGAATAATAAATTTTTAAATATAAGTGGAATAATGAGCTTATTAAAACTATTATTTATCCTATGATCTCACTTTAGATGCAAATTTGTGAAATTCCTTGTTGTGTTATTAACAAGATTGATTCTATATGCTTAAACTTCTCATGGAAAAGAAAAGCTCATAAGATGGCATGGATTGATGTTTGTGAAAAAATAGAGGGTGGTTTAGGTATAAAGAATACTATTGCCTTCAAGTTAGTATAGAGATTCTCGGAGGAAGAGAGATTGTAGGTAGTGTGTATGAGGAATAAATATTGTCATGGGAAAATATTTTGGAGTTTGTAATGTGACAACAATGCATCTGATACCTAGGAAACTAGGCTTAAAGCTAGACAAAGGTGCATAGGTTTCACTAGGAAAAGAATTACAAATGGAGAAGACACAAATTTATTGCTTTACCCCGGTTGGATGGAGTTTCATTAGTGGAGTAAGTAGGTTAGTAATAAATGGCAGTTGTGAGTGGCCCTGACAGGAGTGTATCCTCTCTAATACATAACAATGTATGGAGTGTACCCTCTTACTATTTGTCTACACATGTTTGCAATTAGATCAACAACACTAAACGGGACAGCACGGTAGACATAGACTACCGGTACTAGATTCCAGAGGTAAGTGGAAAATTCTCTTTCAATTCAGCATGGGATAACATTAGAATCAAACATATTAAACATGAATGGTGCAAAAGTGTGGAACAATCATTGGGCCCTAAAAATGTCTTTATGTGCCTTACTGGCTAGATTTAATAAATTAAATATCAAAGATAAAGTGAGTCACTGGAATAACTGAATAGACATAGTGTGTAATCTATGTCATAAGCGAGCTAAAGATATTAATGACTTATTTTTTTAGTGTACATACTTAAACAGCATGTGGAAATCATTTTAAACAAACTGTGGTTAATTAGGATCACTAACAACACTTTAACTGAAATATTCGATCAACTTCTTACAAATTATTCAACAAATAAATCAATGAATTGAACCATCGCTATCTAAATCATAAGTTTAATCTGGTATATGTATGAAGTGAATGAAATTCCTAAATATTTTAAGGGATTTAAACACCATATCAAATTTGATTGATTCAACTCATTCACTGTAAGCACTTATTTCACTTAGCAAACATTAAATAAGAAGAAATCAGGGAGAAAGAGCTTATCTTGGAGGAATTTGGAATCAATTTCCCATCTATAATACATCAATAGCCGAGATATGAAGGGAAGCATCAACTTAATAACATCCCTTTCATAGAGCTTTGTCGTAGGGATCTCTAGTTTAGCAAGAACAAGCTAACAAGGAGACTCGGCAGGGAATTGGGTGAACTGAGTTTAGAATTGAGAGATCTAAAGGGAAGGTTAGGAATTGGGCCTTCATATTTTTCATTTTAAGCTATTATATTTGAGTGATAAGTTAAAATATGGAGATAATATGTACTATTTTTCCTTGCAAGGCACCAATCTAGGTTGGAGGATGTAAGGTTTTGATGAGGCATCTTATCAAAATATATGATTTCTTAGTAGTAATAAAGAACCATTTTTCACAAAAAAAAACTCAATTAAACTTCAATTTAAGAAAAAAAACATTGAAACTTCATTTCTAAAACATTTATTATCGAATGATAATAAAAGAATAATTTGAATACAATTATTTTTTTGACATTTGATCAAGTTATCGTTAGTATAACAACCAGCCTCGAAATAGGCATAGATTCCGACTCAAAAAGGTCAATCGAAACTTAGACCCATTCTAAAGCTGGTTGTTGGTTGATTAAAGTAATAACAATACAGAGTTATAACTATTCATTAAGAACTCACGGCGGAAGGAAAAAAATATAATGGCAAATTATACCCGTTTATTTCAAAATAAATTCAAATGTCATAATATAGGAAAAACAGTCTCCACAATAATGGTTACATCATTTGTTCAAAAGTACTCTTTCATGGGTACAATAAAAAGCATCATAAATAAATAACAATAAATGCTACAAGCCTTGCTCATGCCGTCTTCAAGCATCATCATCATCCTTCCTTAACCTATGTTTTAATGAGGAGGGAGTTAGAACAACAAGTGTTTTGGGGATAAAAACCTCGAGCCTTAATTATTTTAGTACTTGGGCAGTATATGTCAAAATAGGAGGATGTCTACATGTTCTAAAACCATTTAATACTTCATACAAGGAAATGAGGCAGGCCCTCAAACAACCATTTAATACTTCTATTTTCGAAGTAGATTTCCCAATCCTTAACCTATAACCAATGTCATAAAAGTCTAACAATGCAAAGCGATAGAGCCCAAGCTACTTAATACCTTTTAATGGAAACATGTAGATTTTGACCATTTAAGACCTCAACTAAGGTAAGCCCTTATCATTTAATACCTATTCCTATGGCGGACTCCATATAGGAATCTATCTAGCCGACAATGCATGAAAATCTCTTCGGACGCTTAATACTTTCTATTGAAGCAGACCTTTCCGAGATATCCCTAACCGTGCCTAAACCCAATCCCAACCATTTAATACTTTATTTGGGAAGAAAGGTGGGCCCTTAAACAACCACTTAATACCTTCCGAAACCCCGAAGCAGGTCCTTCATCTTATGATCTGTATCCATGGCGACGTTTTACATTAGCCCAACTATTCGTAGGTACTGGTAGCTAGAATAATTGGGTAGATTTACCCTATGAAAGAGGGGCTATCAATAAAACCGGAGACCTTATAAAGAAGAAAATCGGACATCTTATAGAGATGTTGTGTCTTTGGTTTTATTGATAGCACTCTAACTTTACGTCATTGCAGTTACTTATCATAGAAGATGTCTCACACCAGTCACAAAGTCACATTGCTGGCCGCCAGATTAGCTAGGCAGACTTCCACATGTCTTTTGACTGACCTCGCACCACTTACGACTTAGTCATATTTTACAACATTCTTAATATATTATCACACACCTCACCGTGTCATTAATTAGGCTTTATAGGGAAGGGGTATTTAGTGACAATTATTACCTAATTAACTATGCAATTATACATTATTATTGTACGCTATTTACAGTAATTAATATATAAATAACTATGCATCTACTATTTTCTATGTGTGTAGAGATTTCACCCTAATTAACGCTTAAATGTTAATTCCTTTTTAATAACAACAGTGTAAGTCCTTTTCCATATTGTCAATGGTGCCAAATTTCCAATATCCATAACAAGGGATTTTAATATCCTTAACAAAGGATTCAACATTCATATCCAAAAACTATAATAAATAGGCTTGTACATAGTAAAAATCTCAACTCAATCTATCACATCAAATCAAGGAACAATCTCAAAAACAGAAATTACAATTCTAGTTTTAATATTATCAACCACTCTTTAAAAAGAATATAAACAATGTGATATCTCTTTTATTTTCATATGGAATAAATGCTGTAAACTACGAATAAATTCATACTTTTACACCTTACCCCTCAATTGAAATTTCATAATCAAATTAGAATTTAGAGAGGAGAGGAATAGAAATTAAAATCCCCAAAAATGAAAAAACTACATATCCTAGCAATTTAATGTAGACAATTGAGAACTCTAACAAGAATTAACATTTCGAATTATAGGAGTTTCAAGGGGTTCATTTTGCTTTATTTTCATAAACCCAAAACCCTTAAGACATCCATACTATACTAAAAAATTACTAGAATTAAAATACTAATGTTTCCACTCACAGATTATCCGTAGTCTTTCTTGTATGGATTTGCAACTCCAAAGCACTCTTTTCAAATCACTTATTTTGCTATATACATAGCAAGGGATTGGTATATATAATTTTGCTAGATTCAAAGAGGTTGGAAGAGAAGTGAATGTATTAAAAGAATAATTAGAAATGAAATAGAATCCTTACCTGAATTCCTAATTGAGTTTTTGAATCTAACTGAAGAGAAAAAATGGCAGTTTCGATGAGTTCCTAAATATTTTCATGCATAAAATTGGAGAGGGTAAGGTCTTATTTATAGAGGTTGAAACATACCAGAACCATAGGATGAAAATACATTATAAACAGATAAATCTGGAACGTTCGTCGATAGGAAAATGCTAGCTGCCTCAAGCAAGAGCGATCGACCGCCCTATATGCACCGGTTGACCTATTGGGGTCGGCAGTCGACCCCTCTACCTATTTTGGTATACCGTTGTTTTATTTAATTCCTTTATTATATTTTTGACATTAATTTTAAGGTTAACAATTCCTTTACCCTAAGTCTAATCTCGGTTAGTTTTCAAATTTAATTACTTATTTGTATTCGAATTCGAATTAATTTTTTTTAATCTCGAAAACTTCTTCGTTTGAGCTCTGTTTTCAACATATTATATAAGGAAACAGATTAGAATTTTGCCACGAATGCAATGGTATAACTTTTATGCTAAATTCCAACTTTTAAAAAAATTCCATTTTTTCCTTTATTTAATTTAATTTACATATTTAACTCTTATTGATTTTACGGGGTGTTACATTCTTCCCTTCTTAAAAAGGATTTCATCCCAAAATGTCTCCAAGGAGCAAACAATGTAACATGTAATAACATCTATGTTATACAATCAAGTTATCTGAACATCCGTCTACTCAACCAAAGTCCAATGTGATTACATAATATAGATATACTAAAGTGAGCTCATACATATCGCGAATGTGTAATCTTGCCATGCAAAATGTATGCAAATACCATAAACATGCATATAAGTTTCTACATGAGTGTAAAGTGGTAATGAAAAGTGTAGCAACCATCTCTAACCATCTAATATAGCAACAACGATGCAACCATAACCCTAATTTTGAAAAGAAAATTTACAGTGAAAAGCTCTAGATGAGAGAGCTTCGTCTTCTCTTCAGTTTCCCATAAGTTTTCCATCAGATTATTTCTCTATTGAATTTGAACGAATCTAATTATTTATTGCCGAGCCTCGTAGTTCCATGCTCCACAATGCATGTGGTGGCGCGAGATGCTATTGACTCCGTCTCTATATCTCCCAACCGATCAAGCTCTACTACAATGGTGGTGTCATGCATGCATTTTCTAAGGTGAAAAACATCGTGGATTCCTGCCAATCGGTCCAGAAGCTCCACGTGATAAACAAGCTTTTCTATCCTTTCCAAAACCCAAAATAGCTCAGCAAATTTAGGCACCAATTTTCCTAACTTGCCAAACCAAAAAACTTTTTTAAGGAATAATTTGACAAATATCGTATCTCCTACCTCGAATTCTATCTCTTTCCTTTTCTTATCTAGCATAAGATTTTTAGCAAATTTGTGCCGCCTTCATTCGTTGTCTGATCAATTTTACTTTTTCCATAGTATCATGGGTCGGGTCCGAGCAAAATTTTATTTGTGGTTTCCCACCAACAACTTGTTTATTTTCATGGCCTTCTATAAAGTGCTTCAAAAGGAGCCATACCAATCGTTGCTTTTTAGCTATTATACGCGAACTCAACCAATAGTAAGTGCTGCTCCTAATGCCCTTTGAAGTCCAAGAAGCAAGCTCTCAACAAGTCCTCCAAAACTTAGTATACTCTTTCCATTTGACCATCTGTCTATGGGTTGTAAACCATGCTGAGATTCAATGAAGTTCCCAAATCTTTTTGCAAACTCCTCCAAAACTCGCTAGTGAGTAAGGGGTCTCTATCACTAACAATGCTTGCCGGAATGCCATGTAATCGGACTATCTCCTTGGTGTAATTCTGTGTGAGAGATGCGATAGTCCTATTGTTCCTAATGGGAATAAAGTGGATACCCTTAGTGAGTCTATCTACAACAACCCAAATGGCTTCATTACTCCTTCAATTCCTAGGCAATCCTTCCATGAAGTCCATCGAATTGTGTTCTCATTTCCAAATTGGAACTAAGCGTTACAGTAACCCTCTGGGCTTCCTTACTTAGCCTTTATCTTCTGAAATATCAAGCACTTAGCAATAAACTCAGCTACTCTTCTCTTCATTCTAGGCCAAAAGAAAATCCTCTTCATATCCTTATACATTTTATCTCCTTCGGAGTGAATAGTCATATTAGAGTGGTGACATTCCATAAGTACTTCTAATATGCCATTAATCATTAGGACACAAATCCATCCTTCCCTTCTCAATCATCCCTTGTCATCAACATAATATCTACTCGCATGTGGATAATATTCTCCTTTCCTCAACTTCTCCAAAACCTCCACTAACTTCTCATCCTTCATCTTCTCAAGCCCAGTATGGTGCATTAAAACTGGTCAAATCTCCATTATGGCTAAAAAGCCTTAATAAGTTCTGTTGGCAGTTGGAAGTTAAAATTTGAGAGATAATCCAACCGCCTTTATTCACATATAACGCTTAAGGTATCATGCCTCCGACTAAGGGCGCCGGTGACTACGTTTCCTTTTCCAATGGTATATTATGTACCAAAATCAAATGACACTACATACCCCATTCATATCTGCTCCTTAAGATTTTAATCATTTTGGAAAAATAAATATTTGAGTGATTTATGGTCAGTGAACAACCAAACCTTCTTTCTAAAAGATAACGCCTTCACATCTTCAAGATAAAGACAATAACTGTCAACTCCAAGTTATGAACTGTATATCTCTTCTTATGATCCTTCAATTTCCTACTAGCATAAGCAACTACCTTCCCTTCTTGCATTAGAACTACTCCTGATCATATGCCACAAGTATTTGTGAAAACCATGAATGGTTTGGTCCCGTCAGGAATGTTGAGCATAAATGTACTTGTCAATAACTCTTTAAGCTTCTCGAATTCCTCAGTGCATCCGTTATCCCTAGTAAAGACTAGGTTCTTATTAGTCAAGTGGGTTAAGGGGGCTGCAATTCTTACAAAGTTCTTTATGAACTTCCTATAGTATCCTGCCAATCCTAGAAAACTTATAACTTCTGATGCATTCATAGGAACTCTCTATCTTTTAACATGCTCCACTTTGGCGGGGTCTACCGCTAGTCCTTGCTCAAAAACAGTATGTCCAAAGAATCTAACCTCTTTCTTCCAAAAGTGACACTCAGCAAATTTGGCCTTAAGCCTGTGCCTTCTTAAAGTTTCTAGTACCTCTCTTAGGTGGTCCTCATGCTTCTTTTCACTTTTGGAGAAAACTAAGATATCATCCACGAATACAACGGAGAATTTATTGAGTCGCCCCCTTGACACCCAACTCATCAAATATACAAAGTATGCAGGGGAATTTTTAACCCAAAAGGCATTACCTCCCATTCATAGAGCCCATTTGGTGTTCGTAATGCGGTATTCGACTTACTTTATTTTGCAATCCTTTATTGATCGAATCTGGTTTTCTAGTCTAGTTGGGAAAAGACTTTGGCTCACACAAGTTGGTCGAACAAGTCATATATCCTCAGTACAAGAAACCTATTCTTTCTTGTTAATTTGTTCAGCTCCCTACAATCAATGCAAAGTATTAACGAGCCATCTGCCTTGGTGGCAAAGATAATAGGGGCTCCCTATTCCGAGGTACTTCGATGGATGAAAACTTTTTGCAATAGCTCAAAGATCTGCTTGTCTAACTCCCTATTTTTTCCTGGGGGTGATGTGTCTTAAAGGCAGAGCGACTGGCCTTGCGTCCTTCTCCAAATCAATTATAAACTCGACCTCCCTATGAGGTAGGAGCTTCGAGACTTACTCAAATACATTAGGAAATTCACAGATTATAGGTACAGATGATAGCTCACTAAAACATGGCTTAGTGAGTACAAATAGCTTGACTCAAATGAGCCATAGGGTGTACAAAGAACTTATAGGTTATAGCCTCTACAACTTTTGAATCACACGACCCCTCTATCGTAGTCAAGAATCGCTCCATAGTATGCTAACCGATTCATACCCAAGAAAAGTCCATACCCCTCAAAATTTAGAACTATGCATTATAATGAAATCAACATCGCATATGTCTACAACTAGGTCTTTGCAAATTAAAGAGAGATGTGTTGATCCATCAAGAGAGTTGGAGGCTACTACAGGGCTAGTGGCAATTTAGGTTTGAAGGTTTAAGAAGTTAGCTACATTCCAAGCTATAAAGGAATGTGATGCTCCAGAATCAAATAGAGTACAAAAAGTAACCCTAACAATAAGAGTTTTATCTTCTAATGCTACCTTCCCCTGATCTCTAGGTGGTCTACTCGAAGTTGGGATGGCCTCGATAGCATAGACTTATCTACTTGACACTTCCTTTGCCAGCTTAGGACATTAGTTCTTGAGGTGCCCTTCTTCATGGAAATTTTAACACTTCTCTTGAAAAGTCATTAGACTCACCCTACAATCTTTAGCCTCATGACCCTTTTTCTGACATCTCTTGCTTATTTTACCATCCTTCTTGAATTTTTGTTTTTACTTCTTGTTTGCCCAAAAGCCTCCCTTTTTGAGTCCTTCTTGCTTTTGGGTAAGCCCAACCTTCTTCTCTGCCTCTTTTTCTTCTCTACATGCTGACTTCAACAAAGCCATCTCAACCAATGTTTTCGCTCGTGGAAACTTGGGTCAACGACATTTCTTTTTGTAGGGAGTTTCGGCCCTTCAGAACTTCATGGTCTTTTTCATTACTGTATTTGTCAAGCTCATCCCGAACTTAGCCGACTCCATAAACTTACTAATATACTCCCTTAAGGTGGAGTCTCCTTGCCTAAACTATATGAATTTCTCCAGTAGTAAACTCACTTCTACTCTCGATTTAAACCTTAACTGAAATCTATCTTTAAATTCATCCTAAGTGGAAACCCTATCAGCATTTTCATCAGTTACAAAGTTCCACCAATCTAAAGCTTCCCCTTTAAGGTGCCAAGCTGCTATCCTTCTCTTTGGCTAATCCTCCCATCCTATTGGAATATTCTCACTTGCCTAAGGTAATGTTAAAACCATTTGGGCATCCCACGAATGGTGGGTCTTCCTTGGGCAGGGGTCCCAGTTCCGGAACAAGATTGATTATCATCCATATCAACTATTTGTAAGTTGAATCTTTAGTGATGATTTCCTAAGATGGTATTATATGCTGAAAGAAAGTGAGTTGCCTAGTGTATGTGCGTTTCTTCAAACGAAATAAGGGCATATATATAAGACTTTTGAAAAACATTTCAAAAATAACAAGTACGTCTCTCATACGTATAATTTCGCATTGATCGAGTAAACTAAGCTCTGATACCAATAACTACCCACCTGAAAATAAGCCTAAATTCCGACCTACAAAACTTAGACCCATTCCAAAGCTGGAAGTTGGTTGGTAAAAGTAGTAGTAGTACAAAACTATAATTATTCTTTTAGAACTCACAACATAAGGAACAAAATAAAATAAAAACTAGTACCCATTTATTTCAAAATAAACTCAAATGTCATAATACAAAACAAAACATAATCTCCACATGAACCGTTACATCATTTGTTCAAAAATGTTCTTTCATGGGTACAATAAAAACCATCATAAATAAATAATAATAACTGCCATAATCGTTGCTCAAGCCGTCTTTAAGCATCATCATTGTCATCACTCCTTCTTTAACCTATGTTGTAATGAGAAGGGAGTCAAAACAAAAGGTGTTTGATGAACAAAAACCTCGATCCTTATTTTTTCAGTACTCAGGCAGTATATGTCAAAATAGGAATATGTTTACGTGTTCTAAAACTATTTAATACTTCATAGAAGGAAAGGAGGTGGGCCAAACAACCACTTAATATCTTCCATTCTCGAAGCAGGTTTCTAATTGCATAACCTATAACCAATGCCATAATGTCAAATAATGTGAGAGATAGAGCTCAAGCCACTTAATACCTTTTAATGAAAAATAGGCAGATTTTCACCATTAATACCTTAATTGAGGCAGGCCCCCATCATTTAATACCTATTCTTAAGATGGACTCCACGTAGGCATCTATCTAGCTGACATTGCACGGAAATCTCTTTGGATACTTAACACTTCCTATTGAAGTGGACCTTTCCGAGATATCCTTAACAATGCCTAAACCTAATCCTGACCATTTAATAATCCATTTGGGTAGAAAGGAGGGCCCTAAAACAACTACTTAATACCTTCCAAACCTCGAAGCAGGTCCCTCGTTTTATGACCCAAATTCACTGTGATGTCTCATATTAGCCTGACTAGTCGTAGTTATAACTAGATTAACTGGCAGATTTATCCTATAGAATTGAGACTAACCTCGCGTCATTGTAGTTACTTGTCATAAGTAATGTCCCACATCAGCTATAAAGTCACACTGCTGGTAGCCAGATTAACTGGGCAGACTTCCATGTGTCTTTTGACTGACCTCGCACCACTTATTACTTAGTCATATTTGACAACACTCTTAATATATTATCACATACCTCACCTTTTCCATTAATTAGGCTATAAAGAATTCCCTCTTATTTTGCTTTATCAAATCAATTACCTTCCTAAGGGAGATTTAATGACAATTATTACCTAATTAACTACGCAATTATACGTTATAATTGTATGCTATTTATGGTAATTAATATATAAATAAATACACATCTACTATTATCTATGCATGTTGAGATTTCACCCTAACTAACGCTTAAATGTAAATTCCTTTTTAATAAAAATAATACAGGTCCTTTTCCAGTTGTCAATGTTGCGAAATTTTCAATATGCATAACAAGGGATTTTAGTATCCTTAACAAAGGATTCAACATTCATATCCAAAAACTGTAATAAACAGACTTATAAATAGTAAAAATCTCAACTCAATCTATCACATCAAATTAGGGAAAATCTCAAAAATAGAAATTGTAATTCAAGTTTCCAATCTCTATTCAACCCCTTTTTACAAAGAATTTAAACAATGAGATTTCTCTTTTCTTTTCATATGGAATAAATGGTGTAACCATCGAACAAATTCATACTTTTACACCCTATCCCTTAGTTGAAGCTTTGTAATCAAATTAGAATTTAAAGAGGAATGGAATAGAAATTAAAATCACCAAAAACTGTGAAAAGTACATATCCTAACAATTTAATGTAAACAATTGAGAATTTATACAAGAAATGACGTTCCGAATTATAGGAGTTTCGGCGGTTTCATTTGGATAAAAATATTAACAATTGCCGAAAACCCCTAAGACATATTCAAATTCATAATGTACTAAACAATTGCCGAAATAAAAATATTAAGGTTTCCACTTACAGATTATCCTAATTTCTTGTATGGATTTGCGATGCCAAAGTGCTCTTTTCCTTATCTCTTCTTATGATATGTACAGAGCAAGGGATTAGTATATATAATTTTGTTAGATTTAGAGAGGTTGAAAGATTAGAGAATAGATTAAAAGAATAACTAGAAACGAAACATAATCCTTATCTGAATTCCTAATTGAATTTATCAATCTAACCGAAGAGAGAAAATGGCGGAATTTCGCTGAATTCCTAAATATTTTTGTGAATAAAGCAAAAAGGACAGGGTCCTTTTTAAAGAGGTTGAAACGTTTCAGAACCGTAGGATGAAAATAGATTAAAAACGGATAAATCTAGAATGTTTGTTGATAGGAAAACCCTAGTCGTCTATATCCACTGGTCCACCGCTAGTGGTTGACCGGTTAGGGTCGGCGGTCGACCACTCCGCCTATTTTGGGAAGGTAACTTTTTTGTACCATTTTTTTAATTTAATTCCTTTATTATACTTTTAACATTAATTTTTAACGTTAACGATTCCTTAACCTCCAAGTCTAATCTCAGTTAGTTTCAAATTAATTATTTATTGGAATTCAAATCAAATTATTTTAAACCTGAAAACTTCAAATCCACTAACCTCTTTGTTGAGCTCCATTTTTAGCATATTATATATGGAAACCGATCAAAATTTTTCCACGAACGCAACTGTACAACTTTTATGACTAAATTTCAACTTTTACAAAATTTCCATTTTACCCCTACTTAATTCAATCTACTTGTTTAATTCTTACTGATTTTACTGGGTGTTATAGTTGGAAGCTCTCATTTAATTTTACTAAAATGTGCCAAACATTGTGGATCTCGTTTTGTTTACATCGATTTGATAGTCATGGTTATGAACATTTCATAACTACAATCGATAAAACACTACTCCTAAGAATTTTTTTTCACTTATATATGTTTAATATTTATTAGCACATTACTTGTATCATAATATAACAAATACAAATAATAGAAAACAAAACAAAAAACAATTATTTCGAGCAAGATCATTTATAGAATTAGGATTATATAACAATTAATAATTGCCCCTAGGGCACACCTTTAATTCTATCAATACTAACCTTCTACAATGAAGGAGATGAATCCTCTCTTGGGTAGTGTTTCACTTCAAGTAATTCGACGTATGCCTAACTATGGTCGTGATATTATCACGATGCCATTTGTTTAGCCATAATCAAATTATAGCCTAGTTACTCAAGATCAACAATACCCTTAAGTTCGAAGACTATTGCACATCGTTACCATAAGATCTTCTATTTTGACCTAGTTGTATCAACCAATAAAAGACTCTCGTTGAGTCATTATATTATTATTCTGAAAAAATATAAGTACATAACCACTTACTGTCCCCAACGATCATGAGTAATTCATTATCCATTGTATGGAAAGCATTACATACATTAGTCTTAATTGATATATCTATATCCTTTTCTCGATAGATACTAGAAACATTTAAGGATTAACTGCACACATGCACGTGCGCATGCACACTCACACACACATATATCGATTCATTACCAATGGTTACAAACAAATTCATAAGTGCAATCGATAAAATACTTCTTTTAAGGATTTTATAGATATATATGTTCAATGTATTATTATCATTTTTCATATTTCGATATAACAACATATATAAAAGTAAATAAACCAACATCATACTCTATTTCGAATAAGATTCTTTTATAAGAGTTAAGTTATGTAATAAATTACATAATTGCCCCAAGGGAACACCCTTATCTCTGTCAATATCCCTTTTGCACTTGGGGTCGATTATAGTGCCTTATGTCCATACCTTCGATTAGTCATACCTATCCTAGACTGAGAAAATCCCCTAGTGAATTGATCTACATTATTATTATTTATTTTCTTTTTGAATATACTTTCCGTTTACTAATAAACGGTTTCATCAGGTGCTAATTACGGAGTATCTCAACTTATTAACAAGTTGTCGATCCCTGTTGCAATCTATTGCATAATTGTAATCCCAATACAATATTGTATTTCAATAGTGGAAACCACTCCTGGCTCTCTTATAAATTTGCGTATATATATTGCCTTCATTACGTCCAATTCATGGCGGTGTACTTAGCCTTTATAGTTGAGTCTGTCCCAACCTCTTGTTTGGAACATTACAACTTAAAGCTTCTTATTTAAAGTTGAGAATGAATTTAAGATTGACTTGCTTTATTTGATGTCACCTATAAAGTTTGAGTCCAAATACTCCTTCATAAGGAGTCCATTGTTACTATAGACAATTCAATAGTATTTTGTAAATACTTAAGTATACTCTTTACGAATATTTAATGATTTACTATAGATTTGATATTCACTTAATACACAGAATGTATAAACAAAAACTAATATACCATATAACATATCATATGTAATGATCCTTATTACTAATGCAAAAGGGATCATGTTCCATATTAAACATTAATATGATGTTTAGTATATAGATTGGAACAATCACAACATCCTCATATACCGAGAATAAGAGACGTCTCTTTCAAATCCTTCATCAGGAATTAAATAACTATGCTAAAACTAATTTTAACACGAGTACATCTTCAACAATCAGTATTATGTTGTTTACTTATAATATTAGAAAAGATTTAGTACCTTCGATTTTTCTTTCTTAAAGACATATGTTTCCTTTGCTTTTTGACTCAAACCAAACAATTTGATTTCTGTGTTAAATTACTTGTTCAATCTTTAGATGCTTATTTTATTCCGTTATTGTATCAGCTCTTGGATCATATCCTAAAACCACAAACTTTGTTATCGCTTCCACTAACTTCGAGAAATTTTGGCTGTTATGTACAAATAGTCTCTTCTAAATCATCGCAGTCTTCTAAGTCATCATTTAGAAGTTCTATTTCAACACCTATGTGCCATAACTCAAAGCCATATCATGTGATAATTTGCAAGTAGAATTCAAATAGAATTAAGCATATTGACTTGCAAAATTACTTTGGTAATTTCAAATTTTGAAATCAATGGAGTCATTCCCTATAAACATCACTTTATACAATTCTAACGATATTGATCATCTTCTCAAAGGCTCGTTTGCGGCCGATGAATCATATTTTTCCAATTTACTTGGAATCCATTTAGAACTTTAAGCATCGTACCATGTAGTAGAGTCTATACTCTTCATGTCCCGTCGACAACTGATGATGTTTTTCATAATAATTCATTTTCTTGGCATTGATTAGAAACTTGTAGTTTCTCTTTAATGTCTGAGTGTTGTTATTAGGCATTCTAATTTATCTACGTGCATTTTAGGCTTGGTTAAATTTACTTCATCTATGCAATCAAATACTATGCTAGAATCTTGGATCATATCCAAGTCTGCCACATTAACACTAATTTCTCTAGACAAAATTCCTTTGGCAAAAGGGTTAGTACTTGAAATAACGATTTATTATATAGTGGGAATTTTACTCCATCTTCCTAACAATACGATATAAAACTGGCTTGTTCCTCCAAAGCATTATCCTATCAAAGTGTTATATAGAAGACGGAGGTACTCAAAAAATTTATGAAATTCCTATAGAATTGCATAAAATAGATCAAGTTTTGAGTTTACGAAACTTAAGTTCATAGCGTGAATTGGACAACCACACATCTTAAACTATTTAAGATTGGGGTTCCTTCCGAATTCATAACTTACATGAAGTTGCAAAGTATAGTCAAGATGAAATCAAATCTAACACACACACACATAGATATATAGGTGTGTGTGTGTGTGTATTTACTCTCAAATAAAATATCCTAATAGAAAGAAGTAATTTGGCTTCACTTGTTATTAATCATACTTTGTCCAATAATGTCTGACTACTTGTTATCAATGCATTATTATGTAGCATATAGAGGAGGAACTTTGAGAGTGATACATATTTGCTTTTAGGTATTATTAGAACTCTTATCCAAAATTCTCACCTATTTGATCAGATCGAACTGTCTTATTTTCTTTGCATGTTATATTTATTACTTTCATTTTATATTCTATGAACGTATCATAGATATCTAACTTGTGTATCATATACATGTATTCATATCTAAGCTAATTCATCGGTGATCTTAATAAAGTAAGGATCAACTTTCTGTATCATTAGGCATGGACTGCATATATCTATATGTATTAATCTAAAGAGTTCATTTCATTAATCATTTGAGAAACAATTCACAAGTACCATATGATTCATAATCATATGATAACAGAATTCTTTCTTCAAAATACAGCTTAGTCCATGATTCCAAAAATTCACTGTTAAATTGTTTAGATGCTTATATATTTTCTATAGCTAACGCATCACTATTCTTATGAATTATTGAAATGCCAAAACATGGATTAATTTTATAATGAATATTTATAATATTCATATTTAAACAAAATCGCTTCTATTTCTAGCGAACCGAAAAAAAAATCATTATTTCATAAATAATATTTAGCATGCACAAAAGCAATATTTCAAAACCCCATGTGTCCACTAGCAAGTGCCATCATATGGTATGCTCATATTATTTCTTCTATTATAATAACAACATTCGAAATACGATGCCCCATTCAACCACTTACCGTGGGTTATTTATTTCTTTTATTACAATTAATTTACAATTGAGGGTTTTAGACCAAATATCTTAAACTCGAAAAATAATTCTTGAAGCGGAAAACTTTCTATAAGAAAGAAAAAAAACAAATTTGGAATGGAAATAATATTTTTTTTATTCCCTTATTAAGCATCTATAAATATTATAACCAATTGCATTTCTAATGTCTCTTAATGAAGTAGATGTGACCATTCACCCTCTTCCTAGCTGAGCCAGTACTATAATCATTCTCAAGCTTTCGGTTCTCTTCCAAAAGGTCGAACCATTTTAAAGAGAAACCCTTTACTAAAAAACTACACCAAATTCTTTATAAAAACTCATTCAGTTATCCTTAACATTTTAAGGATATCAAATAAGTCACACTTAGGTAAATAGATGATAATTGACATTTCAATGATCGAATTTCTAGGTCTGTTTGTATTCCTCAATCTGGAATTTTTTTTAACACATCAGGATCCTTTTTGTATTCAATCGTATCGAAAACATGCTCTCGCACTATGGTTTACTTGTTTGTTTTGAATGAGACATTTTTATCAAGATTTCGTATAGTATGAACACAACTGTTTGCCATACAACTTTTGCTTGTAATCTAATATGGATCAAACATCCATACCCTTATATTATTTTAGAGTTCAACAATCATAGAAGAAAAACATAGTCTTGGGCAAATTAATACCTAAGTGACCAAGATACGAACATCTTAAATGGTTACATAATTTTGGCTCTTGCATGGGTCTTGAAGAGACACATGCCAAAAGATTTACTAAAAAGTATATTTACATTTTTTTCATCAATCTTTAATTCAGTTCATTTAGTATATTTTAATTGATAAATAATTATCAATTATATTAAGCAATTTTTTAGTAGATTTATAATATCACATACGTTCTTATACTTATTAGACTAGTTCGCTATATTTATCTATTAAGGCTTCCATTTAATTTAGCATATCTTCAAAACCCTAAAAGGGATACATAGATTTCATAAATTCCTTCAATGGTTGTTAGGATCTGTTTATCATGTTACTACAACCTTAAGGGTGCTCAATAGTTACAGTCCCCATAAATGGCAAGTAACTTTTTACTGATTATATATTGTATATAACTCCTAACCATAATTTTACTATGCTTCTAGCCATCTTTAAGATCTTGAGGGTACTCAACAAATCATAAAGCACATTAGATACCCTAAACCCATCATTTCGTGATATCCAAAGGTGAGCTATGTTACCCTTGATGATGCTCAACGAAGTTACATAATATTCTTACCTATCTCATGATAATATAAACATCGCCTCAGATACTCTGTGGCTTGAGGGTGCTTAGCAACCTTAAGTATGTAAGTTTCTTTACTTTTACTGTAAATGATGGAAAGTGTTATTATTTTGCATTCATAATTAAAATCAATATTCATAGAGTATTAGCGACCATTTGAAGGAGATGAATATAATTCATGAAATATATGACTTTAAATACTTCCAATGTATATTTTTATAACTTAATTCATTAATGTGTATATATACACACTTATATATATTCTTTCTTTATTTAAATAATTTAATTAATTTGAAACATAACACACACACATATTTAAAACAATTTTTAATTTACTTATTTGCAACTTTTCTGAGTATACATTTAAAATAATTTTAAATTATATTCACAACTCTTATAAAATTATTTTAAATTAAAGAAATTTTAAATTTGTATATTACAACTATTTAAAAATTATGTAATATTTTATTTAAATTCAAAACAATTTTGAATTAATTTTATAATATTAAAGTATGCTTATTTGAATGAACTTAAGGCTTAAAGTAGATTATTTCGATGAGTAAAGTAAAGACCAGGAGAACGGGAGGTTTTTCACCCATAAGAATAGTCCTTAGTTAAAGTAATCCTCACCTTAGTTCAAGAATATTTTTCTTAAATACCCATATAATTGGTTTTAGAAAAGAATTTCCCTACATATTGAGTAATCGTTCACATAAACACAATGTGAGCTCTGATATTATTATTGGATTAGGTGCACTAACAATAAGGTAAAATGGATAATGTCAAAAAAATCATTTTATTAATTTGCACAAGATTGTATTTTGTGTTAATATGAACATTACATTTTATACTAAATCATATTTAATATTTATCAATAAAAATTTGAGAAATATTTTCAATTTATTTAATTATATTTAAAATATTCATTCATTTATTATGATTTAATAATAATGTTTTTTATTTTAGCAAGGTATGGCGGTTTTATAATGGTCCATCCACTTTTATAGATAACATTAACACAGGTGTGAGGCAGTAAACCTTTATAACTTCAACGCAAATGCCTAAGTGACATCAGTACAAGTTGAAAAAGAAATCACGCAAAAACTCATACATACTTACTGCAACATGCTCTAACAGAAGCATAATCACTCAAAACATTAGGACTCAATACATAATAAGAACAACCCCTATTTCCCTCAACACAACTCTCAAATCCAAGCAAAGCTCGGAACATATTACCCCAAACAAACAACATATTGCACACGGAAACACATCACCATACTCTAAACTCATGTGTAGCTTAGCATACAAGAACCACAATATTACCAAACAACCAACGATGATACGTGTTGATAATCTAAACAACAATGAACCAAAAAAGCCTATTGCCCACAGCTTACACTAGCAAAGGAGTACACCGATAAAAATATAGGAATGAAATAGCTACATAGAGACACCTAAATGTTGATAGAAGAACCATAAGCTATCATAACCAAAAAAAACCCCTGTTGCCATAGTGATCACCAAGGTTGCCATTTATGGTAACGAAAAGAAGTCCAAGCAAGACTAATAACCTAGAGGTAATATTTCATTAATTTAATTTTATATTTTAATTTTTTATTACCTCTCATTCATAACACAAACATTTAACAATATTAAAAGAAATATTCTAACCTAGGGGTAATATGGGAATGTATGTATAATTAACTGCAGTGGCTTATGGTTAATAAATCTATAGGTGATGATCATATGCAATAATGATGTCAAAAGGGATATATACAAACACATCAAATGATTAGCTATATTTTCACTAATATAAATTATTGTTTTTGCCTAATTATTTAATTATTATTTGGATCCATAAATAAATAAATAATATTGTTTTATAAATATAAATGTTATGGCAGATACTTCATGTATGAATTATTTTTCTATAAATTGTATATATTTAGCACATTCAAGAGAAAATATTTGCATAAATATTTAGCCATATTTTTGTGTTAAAATCATATGTAGTTAGTTTGAATTTTTATTTCTAAGTTGCTACACCTAGTATTCATTAAGTTTTAATTTTATTTATTATATTAATTAAATTTTTACTATTTTGAAACTTTATTTATATTAATTAATAAATAACGAATTATAAAGGGAAGTTTATTTGTTTGATCTTATTTTTAAGTGATATTAAGATTTGTTAATATCTGTAAAGATGTGTTTTGAATTTGTAAATGAAGTTTACTTGTTATATCTAATTTTTAAGAAATATTAAGATTTGATTATATTTGTAGAGGGATGTTGTTGGTAGTTTACGCCGATACCAAAAAAGTACGACCCCAATGGTATTACAACCATTATTGAAGATATATTATAAAATTTCATTAAGCATATATATATATATATATATATGTATATATGAGTATGTATGTATTTAACTAAAAGGGTGTTAGAAATTTATGATTATTCCCCTCCATGAGAGGATATTCGTTTATCTTAAGAAAAAACTAAAAGTGGGTTTGATATTTAATAATTCAAAATTGAAATAGTTTGACTAATTCTATAATTCTTTTTATAAATAAATCTATATGGATTACTATATATATATAACTTTTGACTTTTTCAAAATAAGAAAATGTTATTTAATTTTTAGAAGTCGAAAGCTTCACAACAAAATCTTTTATTTAAATTTCCTTGTAGAGATTTATGTATATACATATATATTCAAAACAATATTTCTTTAATACCTAAAATAAGAACCAAACTCTTTTTTTGAAAATAAAAATAAAAATGCAAAACTAGTTTAATAGTTAAATATATAATGTTTGTATTAGTGTGTGTGCACGTAATTTTTGATCTAAAAATAAATATTTTCTACTAAAATTAAATGTTATATATATGTACATATATATAATGTATTTAAAATGTTTGAATTTATCAATTAGTTATTAAAAATTAATTCTTTTAGATATGGCCAAAATAGATTTAATGGAATTGCGTACATATGGATATAACCTATATTTGAATATACATTCAAATATAGAAGTTACCTTTTTGCGGTAAAGCCAATTGTCGAACACCTTGGTTATTATTATCTCCTCCACCACATTGGTTATGGTCTGCAATGCCATCTCCTTGGCTTTACCGATGCCTAATGGTGGCTAGTGTTAAGTTGTTTTAATGCAGAGATAATGTGAAGGGGGCTAACTATTTATAGACAAGTAGATATCAAATATCTAACTCTTTTTCCTCAAACCTAGATGACCAAATTCACCCTTAACCCTTGCCTCATGCTATGGTCACCTTATATGGCTCTTTCGGGATGCCATATTTTGGACCAACCAATGATCTAAAATTAAAATCACCTATTTAATTCATTTATCCAAAGTTGTTCGTTAATTAACTCAACATATAACTTTTATACATCCTTTAAAATAAATTTTCAGGCTTTAAAATATAATCAAATTGTCATAAAAATTTAACGAAATACTTGTATTTAATTTATTATTAATTTATAATATTTATAAACTAATTTTACGTTTTTCGAATTTGAAAATGACTAATAACTTTGTTGTGTTGACTCTCTAGTGTGAACTCCTCCCGCAATCCATATTTAAACAATTTAAATACTAAAACTTGTATAGACTTTGTTGAAGTACAACATCAAGTAGAACTTCAGGGCTTACAAGTGGAATCTAATTTCAATTCTATAATAAGCTCACCTAGTAATGACATTCTGTACAGTATTCTTTTCATGATCGTTGCATCACTTAGATATTTAGAGCTTGTTCTAAGGTCAAAATCTATACTAATATCTTTATTTAATTGCATGGGCTGCTTTAAAGTCCATTGTTCAATCCGATAGCATTTATCAATTAACCAATCTACTTTAGGTAGAGATTTTGACTTTATGTTGACTACCGACTATGGTGATTTTAACCTTCTTTAATGAAGGAGATGAGTTCTTTCTTAGGTAGTGTTTTACCCCAAGTAATTCAATTTATATCCAACTATGTTCGTAACTATTGACCATAATCAAAGTATAGTCTAGTTACTTAAGATTGGTAGTAACCTCAAGTCCAAAGACTACTTTATGTAGTTACCATGAGATCTTTCATTATGATTTAGTTGTATTAACTTATAAAAGACTTTCATCTTGTCATTCTACGATTATTTCAAATAACCACAAATAAAGAACCTTTTCATGTCCCAGATGGTCATGAGTAATTCACCATCCATCATATGCAGAGCGCTATATACACTAGTATCAATTGATGTATCGATATCCTTTTTTTCATACATCTAGATTCAAGAAGTATTTATTATATATGTATGGATGGATGGATGTATATTAATTCAATACTTATGGTTATAAACACATTCATAACTGCAATCGATAAACTACTCCTATGGGTTTTCTACTTATATATATTTAATATATTATTATCATTATTCATATCTCTGTATAACAACATATATAAAAGAAAATAAAATAGCCAAATTCATACATTTTGAACTAGATTCTTTTATAAGAGTTAAGTTATGTAATAAATTACATAATTCTCTTAAGACACACCATTAAGTCTATCATTTTATTACTTATAAATAAAAGTTGATTGCACATTAAATAGTTTGAATATAAAATTGGTAAAAGTTTATGGTAAAATTTAATACTTTTATTTTTTCATTTTGTCAATTCATTAAATGCCAGACTTTTGAAAATATAAGCAATTCCATTATCATCAACCCGTTGAACTAAATTAATGCATATTAATAAATATAAAAAGTATAGTCTTAATTAAATTTATTTAATGATCGTGCTTATACATTTATGAAACTATGACTTAAATCTTATACTGGACCGAACTCTTGGATTTTTTACTTAAATTGGCTATTAAACAATTAATATTATTAAAATATGTTTAATTATGATATATAAAAAGTTGACGATAGTGAAAAATATATTTTACAGACTAATCGGATCTGATAATTCTACACGATCGAGAAGCATCATTGTTCTATAACAAATTCTTTAATTGTTTTTCCATCCTTCCATCTTCCAGATGGACATCCCCTTTTTGGGAAAAAAGAGAAATGTCAGTTGAGTCATCTGTAGCATCATTACGAGGACCACTATTAAAATTTAGCTTAACATGATCTTTGAAATAATGACTAAAAATGTGGATGCTTCTTCGACAATGTATGCTTGACAGGTTAAACCTTTAACGCATGCTTTTTGTTTCACCTTTTTTAAGGTGATATCGATGCGTTTATACAAACTTATGCAAAAAAGTTATAAATTTTACGTTTATTATGTTGATTATGAAAAAGAATATAAATTACACTTTTATGATATATACCTCTCAAATGGATACTTTTGCTAAAATTTCTCATAAGTAGGATTAGTCGGCCAGCACATCAATGCCCATCCTCGACCCATTTCAATTAGCACTTTATAGCCCAGCCCAATCTATGCCAGCCTAGCACATCCAAGCCTGACCCAGTTCACGTCAGCCCGTGCTCAACTTGGCCCTAAAACAGCCCATATAATTAGCTACATTCCTTGTCCATGACAGGCTGGCTCAGCTCATCTCATAAGGGCTTCACAGCTAGCTCTCCAAACAAGGCCCGACTCAAACGCGATTTATGGCTTCATCATAGCCTACCTTTGACTGGTCCTAGGCAGCCTGCCTCGTCATCCCTTAGTTGGCTAGACACATCCCTTTCAGCTAGGTCCTTAGCAACACAACTTTCCTCCGCAAGCATCGACAACAAGCGACTGACCATCACAGCCTGGAAGAAGCTACTCGTCCACCTTGCTACATAGACATGCAAAAGTACACGATAGTTTGTAGTGCCAACCACACCTGGTTCTGTAGCGAATCGGAAAAAGCATACCTTCTCCTATAACATGCCAACAACACTACATGTGCATTAAATGCGAAGCACACTCCTGGTATGGGTGGCACACTTCTCAGCCATGCATCCCCCACCACCTTTGTAGCTGTCTTCCATCAGCCCATATGACCAGGTCAATGGCCAAGCATGCTTCCCGCTTGTCTTTATGTGCATTTTCATCCACCCATCATCCATTTAAATAACCCCTGCTGTGACGCCCCACCTCTATACCCACGTTAGCCAAGGACACTACGGGGTAATGCCGTCAACTAACGCGGAGAATAAGGCTGGTTAGGAGCGACTATCTATAGCCTTGCTCTAACTATTTATTGAATACATCGACAATAGACAGACCAAGCAGATCGACATATCCAATGAATACTTAAAACAAAACCATAGGTGGTTGGAGGATCTTCAGAACAGAATATAATAACTCAAATGTAATATACATCACAGAACAGTAGATCATCATATACACATATATTGATACATAACAGAGTATACAAACTAATACATGTCAAAAGGTATAGCAAACCACAATATACAGACGAGTCAAAAGAATACATATCAGAGTTACAACAAAAAGGACTACACAAAAAGCTATAACAAAAAGGAGCAAGCTGAATAGTCCATGCAGAAGCAAAATAGGCTAAGTCCAAAAGTACCTAATCTGAAACATCTCGGTCTGACCCGAGTATAAATACACAGGTCAGTCTAGCTAAACAAATCAGTTAGATAAACTGAACAACAATAACCTGCAAGGTCATAAAGTATAACAAATATCTCTAAAAAAATATAAAACAATCATCTAATAAAAGATGAATCAAAACAAGACAAGCCTCATATCATTGGCAACACAATAAACAAAGGATATGAATATCCCAAACAAGCCAAAAAGGCAAATAACAAAATGAAGGTAACACAAGTTCCGTAAGGTAACTGCTACATATCGTGCGGCTCAAAAGACCAACACCGAAGGGCGACACCTAGGGAATATACATACCAATGAAACAACAGAAAATTTGCACGTGCTCAGTACTGTATAAACAAGGATCCATGAGCCCGAAGACTCCAAACCCAATATCACTTGAGCGGTGACAAATGACTAACTCCAAAAGCGATACCATAGGGCAACAAACCCGAAGGCACAAACCCGAAGGTACAAACCCGAAGGTACAAACCCGAAGGAAACATACCCGAAGGCAACATACCCGAAGACAACAAACCTGAAGGAGACAGTCCGAAGACACTATCCCAAAGGCAAACAAACCGTAGTGGTGAAGGTCCGTAGGCCCAGTACTGGACACCACTAACTGGCAGAATGTGTCACAACTCTCGAAAAGGAATCCGAAAAGTGGTAACGTGAGTCCCATAACCACCCGTTCGCACAAACGGTTTACTATCCGTTAGTCAATTTCACACTCAAAGCAGTACAAAGTTTACCTCATCTCATCGGTTCGTGTGTGTTTTAAATAGAATTTATAAATCGGAGAAACGAGCTTTTAATGCAATTTAGAAGATTATTTTATAAAAACCTGTGGATGAAGTCAAAAAGGAATCATCATGGTCAAATATGCATAAACAACTGATTGAAATCAACATGAATCGATAAAAGTTGGAATCACAAACAAATAGGCACACTAGGCAAAATTGAAGCAGATCAGTCGACTGGCCTTCTACAGTTAGTCGACTGAACCATAACCCGAGAGTTTTCAGACTCTACAGTCAGTCGACTGACTGTAGGGGGTCAGTCGACTGGCTGTAGATGGAACTGTTTTCCAGCCTATCAAATGGAGGAGCAAACTCTCACCATTTGCAACCGGTCGAGCAATGGACTTAAGGGGCTTTTGCCAATCGATAAGCCAGCACAATTGGCTCTTTAATACACCTCCAAAATTATGATCAAACATCAAAGTTATGATTTTTAAAGATTTCACTTCAAAACTCTAAAACTTGCAACATTCATAAAACCAATCCAAATCAAAAGCAATTACACATGGAAAAGTGTTTGGAATTCATACCCAACAACATAGAAGGATATCGACAAAGACGTGAGATAAAAATCTCACCTTTAACCCAAAAACAAAGACGAAGGAGCTCAATTGCAAGGAGAAGACCAACCACTCTCCCCTTCAACTCTACTAGCTTCAATCTAAGATCAAAACAAGTATTTCCTAAGTTAGGTATAGGAAACTTTCTGAAATTGAAGGAAGAAAGAGTTGGAGAAGATGAAGAGAAGGCTTACCAATAGCTTCACCTTGATTTTGGAGCAAGAATTCAAGTTTGCAAGAAGAAACTAAGGCTTGGAATTTCTAATTCCTCTTCCTTTCCCCCATTTTCATTTTTAGCTTGAGTTTTAGAATGGAAATGAGTGAATGGAAGGAGAGGGACTGAGTTAGGTTATATAGTTAGTTAGTGGGCTGAACCCAAACCCAAAACCCAATTAGAAAAGGTAGCAAAACTCGACTTACTCCAAACATACCAAAGTTTATACTCAAAAAGATCGCAAACGCCATTTTGGACTCATTGGAGGTGGTTTCGAGTCCTAATTCGGCCGTTTGCAAAAAGTAACATTTCAGACCTAAATCCGACTAATGACGCTATGTTTAAATAAAACATTTAAATATATAATCGTTAAATATGCGGTTTGTTACACCTGCCCTACAACATCAAATTGGTTGAAGATTGAATTTCAAGCTTAGAATTCACTCCTTACCGTAAACTAAAACCCTAAGCTCTTGAACTTAGCAACTTTTTGGTCTTAAGTATTTATTTCTTGTTATCCTCTTGTAATTCTTTGTAACTGTAAGAAAGAAATATAGTAAGGGATATTCATATTAGTCATAAGCAAGCTTACCTGAACTACTATATATCTTTATGCCATTCACTTTAATTATCTTGTTTTTCTCCTCATTTTACATTTTAAGCCCAGCGTTAGTAAGTAACTTTACTTTCACAAACGCATTAGCCTAATTTCTAGGTTAGTTAATTTATTAGTCAACAAATACATATAATTGAATAGGTAGATGAATGAGTATATGTTCCATAAAACTGAAAACTCTATAAGGAAATATTTTCTTCCATTTACATAATAATTTGGATATATCTATTTCTAGTTTCTCCAAACGAGTTTTATTAAGTATGGTTGTGTAATGATATTCCTTTCTTATGCCTAATGATGACACTTAATACATCCATGGTATTCATGTGCCAGTCATTTTAAGTGTCTGAAAGACATGTCACTAAGGGTGAAAAGAAAGAAAGATAGAACGGATTAGAAGTAACTAAACAATCATAGAATCTCACAACGCTATGGAATGACATATATTAATCAACATAATTCTTTATAATGTCATTTCCAAAATGATACATCAGAATCATACTACTGAAAATTCTACCCTAAGGAAGTTATAACAGACTGTCTCTACCTAACGGATACAAGATACATATAATATAACGGAAACAAGACAATAACTAGCTATCGATAAAGCCTCCTTCCCCAAGCTCCTCCAAGATGCATTCGGGGAAAAACTGAACTACTTGGCTGCCTATTATAATTTGAGCACCGAAGAGTTTTAGGGAAAGAAAATGAAATTCTGGGTCAAATAAGGGTTTGGTGTGAGTAAACTCAAACAACCGAATTATTGTATTTAGAACGCTTTTAAAATTAAAGGTATCTCGTAAGATCACACCGCATATAAACACGGATGATTTTTTACTTTACATTAACCAAAATAATTTATATAGAAAATCTAGTGATATTATAATAATGTCTAACAGTTCAAGTAAAATATGAATATAGATTAAATGCTTGCATCTTTCATTTCAACAAAGTTGGGTACATCCAAAAACGTAAAGGTAGGTATTTGAGAATGGATTCCATGCGATGACAAGGTAAGGGACTACCTTAAAATGGTACATCTCTAGATAAAATGCACTGGGATCTGACAAGAACATCTTATACCCCATTCACACGAGACTTTCCTAACACTTGACTAGTAGTACCAGATATGATCATGCCACTTTGGACACCGAAGCATACATGAGTAAATAGAAATCGATCTAGATTTGGGATTACCATTCCCTGATGGGAGTGACCCACTTGGCCCAGCTATATGCCTAATTTTTGTCATTTTTCGATTGATGAGACTTGGGGCTATGTTTACCTCTATTTAGCACTTCCCACTTAGAATTCTACACTGTCCTTCATGCATCAAGGGAATGCTAGCATTCATCCATATAAGTTCGTTTTGCAACTGAACGAAGCCGAAGGCACTACTTCTATTGCATCCTTTTCGGGGAATCCCTCCCAGGATTAATAGCAAATAGCGCTTGCACTTCAAAGCTCTATCTTTGATTCTATATTCTTCAAGTTATCTTCAAATCAAAACACTCGAGTTGGATCGAAGCGGTCTTCGGATAACATATCCGATCCCGGTCTCTTCGAAACAACTTTTGATAATTTTCGATAAACTCAACCTTGGTTCTTTAGAAAATAAACAGACAAAGATAAGAGCGTAGATACACCTTTTAACCATTAGTGGACGGATTTCCTTATCATTTTTACCAGAAGAACGAAATGAATTTATAGATATAGTATAACACCATTGATGGTAACTATACCATATAATTTCCATGTTTCTCTTAGAAATTTCCAAAATCACATTTTGTCCATATTTTAATAATCGATTATTTAATTATCAAATAAACAAACATTCAAACATGGATTTAATCTCATATGGAATCCACAAAGCCTTATTTAGTTAATCTTTAATTAATTAAAATCACTTTATAAACATTCGATCAAAATATCTTTACAAAATACTATTCCCAACCCCTTAAATCCCTTTTATACTTAGACAAACAATTATATAATTATTTCAATGGTATAGGTATATTTACCAAAATTTACAAAAGTTTCCTTCTTTTCAAATTTCTTTTTGAAAACATTACTTACTATAAATCGATCCACTTATCCTTTATAAAAGTTCCATGTTAAAAGCTCACTCCACATTTAAATATGTAACGTACGCGATTTTTCGTTGCCGAAAAACCGAATAGTTATGGGTTTTAAAAAGAATTTAAGAAAAGAAGAGAGAGAAGAAGAGAGAAAAAGGTAGAAGATAGAGGGAATATAAAACAGAATAGAAGGCAGAAAATTTTAAAATAGAAAGAAAAGAGAAGAGAAAGGAAATGGAACACAGAAGAAAATAGAACGGAACAGAAAACAACAGAACAACATCAGAATCTCACAATTCGCAGCGGAACAACATATAATAATAAATGAATAATCTTTAAACAAAGAACTATCAGTTATTACATTTTATACATTACATTACATCATATCATCAGAGTGTACAACATCATACAACAACCAACAGTGCAGCGGAAAAAGAAATACTATATAAGTAATATGCCATGTCATCCAGCTTGCCTCCAGCAACTCCAGAATATCCTGATGAACCTTAACTCTTAACTGCCCGTGTGGAAATTGGTGGGCACCCAGAGTTTAGGAAGGAAAACAATAAACTCCAAGTCAGTCATGTGACTGGTGTGAGAACTCAAAACAGTTTATTTATCTTTAAAATCAATAGAGAGATATTTTTATTTCAATTCGCAATGCTTTTAAAAATGAGACTACCATAAGGCCTCCCGCACACACACACAATGCAAACGCAGAATCGGAGGAGATTTCTCCTTATGATAGTCAAAGATGCTTGATACGCATTTAAAATAACATTTGATATTATTACTAGTGCATAGTGTAGTGGAAAATTCATTTCGAAAGTAGAATATAAATCTTAGCCAACATACGACCATTATCGTATGCCTACTATAGCTAACTATGTTCAATAGCAGGTTACCGCCACATTCCATAGCAGGTTATACAACTAAAACCGTACAAGTTTCGTATTGTTTCTTTGGATTTCCAACAAATGGTCAGGCCAAGGAACTTCCCATTGCCACATGGAAACGCCTCTGGCTGGACGTCCCCGAGAACTTAACCAGCTCTCTGCCAACACAAGGCCGGTTACCTTTATCACTAGGTAACTACTACACGAATATGGCATCCCCCGGTCCCATTGGACCTTTAACTGAGCGCTCGTCACCAACAACACCACACAGTAATAAAATATAGTGTTTCAACATGAGTAAGTATCTGGGCTCCATACCATGATACCACCCTTTCCAGAAGGAAATGCACATACCCTAAAGGGAGCTACCCCTCATAACCTTGCCGCATCTTTCCTGTTTTGACCATTTCGGGATGTGAGGCTCGACGAAGTTTCGTCCACAAAAACATACTTTATACAAAAGCCATGCTTTGGGTCAACAAACGATCAACACAATGATCACCAAGATAGACGATCAAATAAACGATCCTATCACAAATAATCAACACAATGATCATTTCAGCATCTCTCAGCATATCACATTACCAAATTGGGAATATATCGCTGATAACATTCAACTATATAACCTCTGAGCTCGTACGTCTCAGAGAAGGGTGTTAAGCTAAAAGAATAAATTCTCCGCCACCAACAGAAATATATTTGAAAGAAATCGGCTTTATATCTCAACTTGTAATGTCAGACATACAATCTATACAAGTCTGTTCCGGGCTCGAACAGAACCGAAGGCACTTACAAAGATGTCCTTGCAATCCGGATATTCACAATCCTGATCGGATTTCCCATCACTTATGGAATCTCTATACCAGGAGCGACCCAGTGCAGAGACAATCGATAGGTCATCCTATCGCTCTCGCAAATACCGGTCTTCAACACCGATCTTCAAATGCAATTCATAACGACGTATCACATATTCGGAGTGGGTTATGCGACCCCATGGTCCTTTCCCGGTTAACCCGAATAGTGAGCGCTTATTTAAAAATAAGTGTAGCATTCACATTCAAACAAATCACATCAATCACCCATTCAAAGGGAAATATTGATAGTCGGTTATTGGACTACCAATGGATATGCACACATCACCAGTTTCCAAATAATTTTCCAAATTATTTATTTTCAAAAATATCTTCACTAGATATATATTTTCAATACTTCAAAAATAAATCAACATTTATTTTTTCACAAATTCCACTTTCACATATAAATTCCTTAGTGAATTTATAATCCAAAATATCAATGAATATTCGGTTTCAATTATTCATTTCAATTTATCTTCAAAAAGATAAATTCTCTAAACGTTTCATTTCACATTGGAAAAACATTTCCATACTTATTTATTCATAAGTAATTCACAAATTTTATTTATTTTCAACACTTAGAAAATATTCAATATACTTAAATCGAGATTAAGTATATATTTCATTCTTTAAGGAAATCATTCTCTTAAACATTTTTATTTGGGCCAAAACGAATGTTGCGTAGAACATCGTTACGACAACCCAAAATCACTAGTATAGGGATTCGAAGTTTAAATAGATATATATAAATCCCAATACTATACAAAACATTTCCTTTCGGAAATCATTTACTATAACAACAGTGTTATAGTCCATCATTTCCTTCTATTTCTCGAAACGTCTATTTCAACAATGAATGTTGAAATCTATGGTTTCGAATCTCAACACATTTTAAAACATCGTTAGATCGTTTTAATTCAATTTCAAATATCACATTCAAAACAATTTCTTTAACGTGTTATTCACTATTCAAAAACGTGAATATACTACGTTAACAACTTTCATCCTTTTATTCATTTTAATTCAAAGGATTATTCACTATTCAAAAACGTGAATATAACTCCATTAATAGGTTTCAACAATTTTCTTATCAAAATAAGTTGTTTGCGAATTTATAAAACAACGTTTATAAATTCCATTTCTATTTATTTTATAACAACTTCCTTTATAAATCTCCTTTATTAACCTATTCGATTTATAACTCAATTATAAACCAAAAGTTCACATTATAAGTTAAATGCTTATAAAACGATTATTTTACAATATCGTTCCTCTAAAGACTTTCCAAACCATAAATCTTATAGCTTATAAGATTCATTTATTTAACCAAATCTATTCTTTCAATAACTTCACAAATTTATAAATCTTACTATTTATAAATTTCATTTATAACTTCACAGTTTATAATTTTATAAATTTCATTCATTTATGAAATTCATTTTCACTTCATTCAAACACTTATAAAAACTCGTTTCATAATGTCCATATTTCAATTTATAAATATCCATTTATACATCTCTTAATATAATTCAATTTATATCATTATTCTAAAACGTCTTTAATTTCCTTTATTATTTCACCATTTTGATTCATAAAATAATTAAATTTCATGAATTCTATATTTAAACTTTTCACAATGAATTCTAAAATATCTCGATTAAACTATTTTATAAACTCAATAGCATCATATTCTCAAAAATCAGTTTTTAACTATATTTCTCAAAAATCATAATTTTTATAACTTTAAAATTTATAACGTTTATTTATTTAAAATGGATCAATTCCAAAAATATTTTATATTCTCAAAAATCACTTTAAAAATCATTTTAAAATTCCAAATTTGGTCCAATGATGCTACACACCAAATAGTCAATCACGACTACAACGATATCATATATCAATATGAAAATCCATCAAATATCAAAATATCTGAAATCAAATAAATACTGTTGAGGAATCCAGTTGGATCCCTCCAACCTGTTTTCCTGCATCCAAAAACATTAGCACAATACCAATTTCGCTCCAATACGAAATTATCGCGGTATATGTTCTTATTAAATATTATCCGCTTAATAACGGCGTAATAGGGTCTCATCCGCTAAACATACGGGAAATCAATCAACTGCAATATATACATATGCCAATATATATATATTGATATTATATATAATACCAATTTCACTGTTTATGAAATATTCGTGGTATATGTTTTAATAAATAACATCCGCTTACTAACGGCGCATAATGTCTATTTTAACAATCAATAGATATCAATCAACATTCAAACATGCATTCAAATATTTTAAATCTAACTATTTAAAATAAAATCGAAACTGATTCGATTGAGTGAGAAGTTCTCACCTTGATTTTAATTTCCGTTTCAGCTTTTATTTCGAATAAAATTAAACGCGCGTTTAATTTTACCAGAAATTCTCACTAATTCCAAACGACTCCAAACCAACTCCATCGCGTAGTGCTCGTCCATACGATTCCAACGCAACTGGTTTCGCGCGTTTTCGACCTCGTATGAAAAAGTTACGAATTTTTGAAGTTTGCACACGATTTTAAATTAAAATTTACAACATAATTTAATAATTTAAACCTACAACATCACAGGCCGTTCGATTTGCTCCCATCAGATCCTGGCCGTGCATATGCTTCTCCCCCCTCTCCCTTGTTCACGCGACAAGCTCCAGGCAACACAAACGAGGCCGAACCCATCATAGATCAACTAGGGTTAAACATTGCATCGCCATCTCTCATCTATACTCGATCACGTCACCGCCATCGCGAAGCCCCCAACTCCCTCTAGGTTCGGCTGTGAGCTTGTGAAGCTCGATCATCTCCTTCTCCTCGAAATGCGTGCGTGATGGCAGGCCTTTGAGCCCCAATTCCCATCGATCTACAGCTCCGTTTCCAATCACAACCGTTGGATTTATAGATCGTGTTGTGCTCTACAATATTGTAGTTGAGGGTTTCGTCTAAAAGCTGATGGATTGAGAGATCGGAGGGGAAGAATGTTGAGCATTTCTGGCCATTGGTGGGGTGAACGGCGGCTAGGGTTTTTTTTTTTTTTTCTAAATGAAGGGTAGGGGCTATTTATAAGGAACGAGCGACACTATTCATCCCGGAAATTCCGAACTCCGATTTACGTGCCATAACCAGCGTTTCTAAGGTTTACCCCGCGTTCCAGACACAATGGAACAGGTTTCGGAAGCTAATTCGGAAGTATGTGCGAGTTATGGCTGTAAACGCTTAATTTGAATTAAACCGATTTAACTCGATTTCTAGGCGTTTTAATTTGTACCGGACAAACGGTAAATCCAATTGACTTGAAATTTGAAACCTTACAATAATATCACATTATGGATCCGATGAAACTGGTTTCGTCGAAATCCGAGACTTTTTGAAAAATGGCTATTTTCACTCGCCAAATTTAAATTAAAAATAAATCGATGCGTTTCGAGCTGTCACGATCAAACGATAGCTCCGATTGACACGAAATTTGAAATCCGGTAATAACTAACTATTACGGATCCAATGGAACTGGTTTCGTTCAATTCTGAGACTGTTCAAAAATTGACTATTTTCACTAGTCGATTTTAATATTAAAATATTCAATTTTCACAAATTAACTTTTAATTCGATTTTAAAAGTTCTAAAATATCATTCTAACTCCCATATGATAAAATAAAATTTTACAAATCATTTTCAATCATATTTAACCCAATTTTTAATTATTTCCATAATTTAACGTATTAAATTATCGATTTAATTATCCAATTAAATCCAATAATTCAAATAAAAATTTATTTGACTTATAAATTCACTTTTAAATATTTAAAATAAATTAAATATTCAAATTTTAATTTCTAAAAATTCTGGGTCGTTACAATCTTCCCCCCTTAAAAGAATTTCGTCCTCGAAATTAACAAGTAAGAAAAGTTATAGAATTTATTAACTTTCCAAAATTCATAATTAAACTTTTTACAAATCTTTACTAAGTTTTTAAATCATACTTCGTTATCTTTTCAAAACCAAACTATATCATTTAACTTTCAATTCCAAAATCAAAGTTATAGTTTTCAAAATTTTCCAATTTTTTTCCCAAATTTTTTCTAACGCCTTAAATTTCCGGAAAAATTCGCCATAGTCTCCTTTGCGCGGCTCGATCCGAAAAAAAAAATGACAGTATATATATCACAAACATACATCTCATCAAGTAATGAGGCATCCCGAAGGGAAAAAAGTGTAAAAGTACGATATTTAATCCGAGATATGTACCTTATATTTTACTAGCGAGCATATACGGCTAATATAGCGCGAAAGCGAGCTCCAAATGCGAAGCAAACGCGATCCGCACCTACTAAACACTCAACAAACAACATGAGAAACATGCATATAAAGCATAGTATCGATATACAACATATAGCAACATAATAACTATATATACCAACATAGCAATGCATTCAATAGCAATATATATTCAACCATCAACCAACATCCATAACCAACAAATATTCATTTATATTCTCATTAATATTCAATGAAATGGTTTTCACTCTAAATCATATTTGATTTATTTACATTGGATTTTATCAACATTCATTCTCAATTTTTAATTAGTTTGCATTCACTAATTAAATCCAATTCACGTTCAATTCTATTCAAATTTATTTACTTCTAATTTGAATTCAATTACATAGTTTTCAATTTCATTAACACTTAAAGAATTTTATAAAATCAACTACCAACCATATAACAATCAATGTATATTTATTATAACCAAATTCCTTTACTTATTCATTCATCTGGTTTTAACACCATCACTTTCAATTGGTTTAATTAAATTGATTTTCATTCAACCTTTCGACTCCCAATAACATTAGATTTTAATGAATTAACACTTTCATTCATTATTCCATATCAATTTAATTCACATTCAATTGATTAACATTTAATCCATTAATTCAATTCAATTACAAAAGTTGAATTCTATTACATAACTCAAGTTCATATTCATTTAATTCACTTGATTATTTACTTCGTTACCAACATCAACTTTATTCAACATATCTTAAGTTATATTCCATTTAACTTTAAAAATTCATTTTTATTCACAACTCATATTCATATAGTTTCACTTCTTATATATATAAGTTTATTTCACAATTGTAAATCACTTTAATTATAATTTAACTCTTATAATTCTTTTACTTATACAATTATTCTATTTAGATTATTCAAACAACTTAACAATCAACTTATATACACTTTAATAATTCTGAAAAATTATTTCTTTATATTCAAAATATAATCAAGTAAAATTATTTCATTTACCCATTTTTAAAACAATATTTTTTATTCACTAACAAATACGCTCTCATAGCTATTATTACACTCAAATTCATTCTAGAGTACTACTGACTCTATCTCTAATGAACAATACCCAACAGAACCATGGTTGTCGCTTAACCATAAGCTCTGCTACCAAATGTAACGTACGCGATTTTTCGTTGCCGAAAAACCGAATAGTTATGGGTTTTAAAAAGAATTTAAGAAAAGAAGAGAGAGAAGAAGAGAGAAAAAGGTAGAAGATAGAGGGAATAGAAAACAGAATAGAAGGTAGAAAATTTTAAAATAGAAAGAAAAGAGAAGAGAAAGGAAATGGAACACAGAAGAAAATAGAACGGAACAGAAAACAACAGAACAACATCAGAATCTCACAATTCGCAGCGGAACAACATATAATAATAAATGAATAATCTTTAAACAAAGAACTATCAGTTATTACATTTTATACATTACATTACATCATATCATCAGAGTGTACAACATCATACAACAACCAACAGTGCAGCGGAAAAAGAAATACTATATAAGTAATATGCCATGTCATCCAGCTTGCCTCCAGCAACTCCAGAATATCCTGATGAACCTTAACTCTTAACTGCCCGTGTGGAAATTGGTGGGCACCCAGAGTTTAGGAAGGAAAACAATAAACTCCAAGTCAGTCATGTGACTGGTGTGAGAACTCAAAACAGTTTATTTATCTTTAAAATCAATAGAGAGATATTTTTATTTCAATTCGCAATGCTTTTAAAAATGAGACTACCATAAGGCCTCCCGCACACACACACAATGCAAACGCAGAATCGGAGGAGATTTCTCCTTATGATAGTCAAAGATGCTTGATACGCATTTAAAATAACATTTGATATTATTACTAGTGCATAGTGTAGTGGAAAATTCATTTCGAAAGTAGAATATAAATCTTAGCCAACATACGACCATTATCGTATGCCTACTATAGCTAACTATGTTCAATAGCAGGTTACCGTCACATTCCATAGCAGGTTATACAACTAAAACCGTACAAGTTTCGTATTGTTTCTTTGGATTTCCAACAAATGGTCAGGCCAAGGAACTTCCCATTGCCACATGGAAACGCCTCTGGCTGGACGTCCCCGAGAACTTAACCAGCTCTCTGCCAACACAAGGCCGGGTTACCTTTATCACTAGGTAACTACTACACGAATATGGCATCCCCCGGTCTCATTGGACCTTTAACCGAGCGCTCGTCACCAACACCACCACACAGTAATAAAATATAGTGTTTCAACATGAGTAAGTATCTGGGCTCCATACCATGATACCACCCTTTCCAGAAGGAAATGCACATACCCTAAAGGGAGCTACCCCTCATAACCTTGCCGCATCTTTCCTGTTTTGACCATTTCGGGATGTGAGGCTCGACGAAGTTTCGTCCACAAAAACATACTTTATACAAAAGCCATGCTTTGGATCAACAAATGATCAACACAATGATCACCAAGATAGACGATCAAATAAATGATCCTATCACAAATAATCAACACAATGATCATTTCAGCATCTCTCAGCATATCACATTACCAAATTGGGAATATATCGCTGATAACATTCAACTATATAACCTCTGAGCTCGTACGTCTCAGAGAAGGGTGTTAAGCTAAAAGAATAAATTCTCCGCCACCAACAGAAATATATTTGAAAGAAATCGGCTTTATATCTCAACTTGTAATGTCAGACATACAATCCATACAAGTCTGTTCCGGGCTCGAACAGAACCGAAGGCACTTACAAAGAAGTCCTTGCAATCCGGATATTCACAATCCTGATCGGATTTCCCATCACTTATGGAATCTCTATACCAGGAGCGACCCAGTGCAGAGACAATCGATAGGTCATCCTATCGCTCTCGCAAATACCGGTCTTCAACACCGATCTTCAAATGCAATTCATAACGACGTATCACATATTCGGAGTGGGTTATGCGACCCCATGGTCCTTTCTCGGTTAACCCGAATAGTGAGCGCTTATTTAAAAATAAGTGTAGCATTCACATTCAAACAAATCACATCAATCACCCATTCAAAAGGAAATATTGATAGTCGGTTATTGGACTACCAATGGATATGCACACATCACCAGTTTCCAAATAATTTTCCAAATTATTTATTTTCAAAAATATCTTCACTAGATATATATTTTCAATACTTCAAAAATAAATCAACATTTATTTTTTCACAAATTCCACTTTCACATATAAATTCCTTAGTGAATTTATAATCCAAAATATCAATGAATATTCGGTTTCAATTATTCATTTCAATTTATCTTCAAAAAGATAAATTCTCTAAACGGTTCATTTCACATTGGAAAAACATTTCCATACTTATTTATTCATAAGTAATTCACAAATTTTATTTATTTTCAACACTTAGAAAATATTCAATATACTTAAATCGAGATTAAGTATATATTTCATTCTTTAAGGAAATCATTCTCTTAAACATTTTTATTTGGGCCAAAACGAATGTTGCGTAGAACATCGTTACGACAACCCAAAATCACTAGTATAGGGATTCGAAGTTTAAATAGATATATATAAATCCCAATACTATACAAAACATTTCCTTTCGGAAATCATTTACTATAACAACAGTGTTATAGTCCATCATTTCCTTCTATTTCTCGAAACGTCTATTTCAACAATGAATGTTGAAATCTATGGTTTCGAATCTCAACACATTTTAAAACATCGTTAGATCGTTTTAATTCAATTTCAAATATCACATTCAAAACAATTTCTTTAACGTGTTATTCACTATTCAAAAACGTGAATATACTACGTTAACAACTTTCATCCTTTTATTCATTTTAATTCAAAGGATTATTCACTATTCAAAAACGTGAATATAACTCCATTAATAGGTTTCAACAATTTTCTTATCAAAATAAGTTGTTTGCGAATTTATAAAACAACGTTTATAAATTCCATTTCTATTTATTTTATAACAACTTCCTTTATAAATCTCCTTTATTAACCTATTCGATTTATAACTCAATTATAAACCAAAAGTTCACATTATAAGTTAAATGCTTATAAAACGATTATTTTACAATATCGTTCCTCTAAAGACTTTCCAAACCATAAATCTTATAGCTTATAAGATTCATTTATTTAACCAAATCTATTCTTTCAATAACTTCACAAATTTATAAATCTTACTATTTATAAATTTCATTTATAACTTCACAGTTTATAATTTTATAAATTTCATTCATTTATGAAATTCATTTTCACTTCATTCAAACACTTATAAAAACTCGTTTCATAATGTCCATATTTCAATTTATAAATATCCATTTATACATCTCTTAATATAATTCAATTTATATCATTATTCTAAAACGTCTTTAATTTCCTTTATTATTTTACCATTTTGATTCATACAATAATTAAATTTCATGAATTCTATATTTAAACTTTTCACAATGAATTCTAAAATATCTCGATTAAACTATTTTATAAACTCAATAGCATCATATTCTCAAAAATCAGTTTTTAACTATATTTCTCAAAAATCATAATTTTTATAACTTTAAAATTTATAACGTTTATTTATTTAAAATGGATCAATTCCAAAAATATTTTATATTCTCAAAAATCACTTTAAAAATCATTTTAAAATTCCAAATTTGGCCCAATGATGCTACACACCAAATAGTCAATCACGACTACAACGATATCATATATCAATATGAAAATCCATCAAATATCAAAATATTTGAAATCAAATAAATACTGTTGAGGAATCCAGTTGGATCCCTCCAACCTGTTTTCCTGCATCCAAAAACATTAGCACAATACCAATTTCGCTCCAATACGAAATTATCGCGGTATATGTTCTTATTAAATATTATCCGCTTAATAACGGCGTAATAGGGTCTCATCCGCTAAACATACGGGAAATCAATCAACTGCAATATATACATATGCCAATATATATATATTGATATTATATATAATACCAATTTCACTGTTTATGAAATATTCGCGGTATATGTTTTAATAAATAACATCCGCTTACTAACGGCGCATAATGTCTATTTTAACAATCAATAGATATCAATCAACATTCAAACATGCATTCAAATATTTTAAATCTAACTATTTAAAATAAAATCGAAACTGATTCGATTGAGTGAGAAGTTCTCACCTTGATTTTAATTTCCGTTTCAGCTTCAAATTTCAATTTCTAAAAATTCTGGGTCGTTACAAAATATCTTTATAAATTTACAAAATCAGTTTATAAAACATTTTTATAAGTCTACAATTCAGTTTACAAAATCTCTTTACAAAGCTCTAAAATAATTTGTAAAATATTTCCCCAATTGAAACTCCTTTGATAAATCTTCTTTAAGAAAAAAAAGCCTTAACAAAATATCTTTTGCAACTCATCCTTTTAAATCACTTTAAATAAAAAATTTGCTTAGTAAAACCCATTTTTATAAACAAGTTATTATTTATAAATACCTTTACAAAATAACATGACTCGAAAAATCATTCATAAACCTTAACCCCAAACTGATTAAAGAATTGGAGCTAATATAAAACCATACTTTATATGAAAGGAGATTTAGCAAACCCAATGGTAGATGTCTAAACAATTCACTACTTATAGCAAAATGAGAATTTATTATACTAAATATATGTTCATACAATAAACAATTACATTATAGCGGAACGAGGATTTATTCTGCAAACAGATGTCCATACAATCAAACAATCAATCTATAGCAAAACAGAGATTTATTCTACTAACACATATCCACACAATCAAACCATTTACATAACTCATTCACAATTGTTTGTCTACTTAATGGCTGAATGAAGTGGAAGGAAAATGGAGAACTTTTTAAAATGAAATGCAGGACATAAATAAGTTTGAAATCATTTAAAAGTTTAAACTTGGATTTTTAAAAACCTAAAATTATGAATAGAAGCCTTTAAAAAGTTTCACAAAGCTTTTAGGAAGATGAGAGAAGAAGAAATGAAAATTAAACGAGAAAGAAAATGTGAAAAATTAGTTTACATGAAATAGAAGTAGAAAATTACCATTTTACCTTCTTGTACTCTACCCTCCACACATGCATGCCACGTCACACCCTCTCCTCCACCTCACCCATTTCAGCCCACACATAGCCACCCTTCGATCAAATCAAAGCCAACATGCATTTAAACCTCTCGTACTTAATGTTTAAACATGTTTCATTGATGCGATGTTTACTTTTACTAAATTTTATATTGTATTATCTTAAATATATACATACATACATATACTTATCTAATGCGTACATACATGAATACACATATCCTAACTAGTTTTCAAATTGAATTTGTATACTTATACTAAAGGATTCGCAATGTTTTTGATAACTTTTAGCCGACGAAAAATCAAAAAATCAAAAAAGGTTTCTGGTCACATTTACGATTTTTGTTCGAATTAAATATTTTTATAAGCCAAATTTGAAAACTATTTCACCATCATTATTTATTATTAAAAAGAGTTTCATTTTTATTATAAAACCTATATATTGAGTATTTAAAATTAATTCAATATTCGCAAATCAAAGAAGTGAAATTCATGGTCGTTACATTCTTCCTCCTTAAAGGAATTTCGTCCCTGAAATTACACTTTCAACCTATCCTAGAAAATGCTTAACACTATATATCATTTCGTATAACATACATAGATCATCCTTATACAAAAATATGATTTGATCACTACTCAAATACTATAACTTCACTTATGAACTAGTATCGCTCACCATATCCTCTAGTGTGGACTCCGATCAGGTTCCTTGATTTGGAGCATCTGTTCTCCTTACATAGTCATCTACTATGATAGAAAACTTTGGTCCCATATAGAATATCCTCATCAAGTGCTCGCCGTTAAAAATCGGGTAAAAGATCCTTATCCGAAATGCTGTGAAACACCTCAAAGCCATGTACTCGAATCTTAGATCAACTGTATGAAAAAAAAAGAAATGATCCAGGCCCATCATATGCACTTATTTAATTGGTTCTCTCTAATACCAATTCTATTTCCACTAAAATGTTTATGAAAATATTTTATAAACTGATTTAGGTTCCACTTGTATAATACTCCACTACATCCAAAGAGTACAAACTCCTATTTGATTCAACCATTCCATTTTGCACTTATTTCTCTAAGAAAACTCAAGATCAAAATAAATGTCTTATTTCAAAAAAAAGTTAAACTGAAACAATATATTCTAATCATAGAAAAAAAGTATGGCCCAAGTAACTCCAAGATGATAATAAGGAACTAGGTACAACCAAACAGTAAAATGCATTCCCTCACCAAGAAGGGTAATACTCAAAGAAGTATTTACCATTCGACACATCTCTTTCCCAAATATTAAGTTATACACGAGCCACTAGAACTAGTTAACTTAAGAATATTACTTTTGTTTCAAAATCCTATTTTTGAAACAGTACTTCTCATATCTCCAGTAAAATATTTATCACCAATATGCTTTGGCATTCGGGTTTGAACTTGTTTCGATTGTACAATGCTAAGGAGAATAATTTACTAAGTGCACCACAATGTTCACCTAGACAAACATCCATTAATCATATGGAAGATTATTCAGATCATCACAAAACAATCAAGGCTCATTTCCCTAACCAATCCAAAGAAAATACTTCTTACTTAACGTTTTTATCCCCAAAATTTTATTCTTGATCCAAGATTGCTTTCAAATAATACGATTTTTATTTTTCAAAACCTTTACACAGTTTCTAAAAGCCCAGGGATTTAGGTCCTCAAGTTTCAACATAAATTCTTTTTAATCAAAAGACACTTTCTTATAAATTCATTTTATAAGACCAACTTTTATAAAATCATTTTCCAAATATTTATTGCAAAATATTAGAACCTTTAATAAACATATTTAATTAAATCAAATTTTACCCTAACATTAACATTGAACGGCTTATAGCTAGATTGTGAAACTTAATTCACAAGGTGTTCGTTTCAATATTTTCCCTATTTCTATTCAACTATCCCAAATCTTAAAAAGGGAAGCTACCTACACACACTAACAATAGGCAATGCTCAACTGGACAACCATGACTAACAAAATCCCAATTGATAATAACAGAATATTATTATCTCTTAACAAACAATACCTCAACTAACTATACCATACTATACTATTTTTAAAATCATTCTTTATATATAAAATATATTTTAGGTAAAATTATTTCACTTATCCAACTTCAAAACAATAATTTGTCGGATGGCCTTGTTTAAGTGTTTAGGAATCCCTATCGACAACGTTGATCAAGCGCGTCAACCAAAATTCATAAGCCACTTAATAGATCAAACAATACAATGGAAAACATTTTATACCACTAACAAATACGCGCTCTTATATATAGTACACTCATACTCGTTCTAGGGCATTTACCCGTTCTCAAATGAGTTTATCCCACCAGGGCCAAGATTCTTGCTTAACCTTGCACTTTGATACCAAATGAAATGATCCACCTTTAGTAAACCTAAAGATGACACTTAACGCATCCACGGTATTCATTTGCTGATCATTCAAGTGTTCGAAAGATAGGTCATTAAGGGTGGAAAGAAAGAAAGATAGAATAGATAAGAAGAAACTAAACAATCATAGAATCTCACAACATAACAAAATGACATATACTAATGAAAATAATTCTTTACAAAGTCATTTCCAAAATGATACATCAGAGTCATACTAATATAAATTCTACCCTAGGATAGTTATAACAACTGCCCATGCCTAACTGATACAAGATACATATAATACATCGGAAATAAGAAAATAAATAACTATAGATGAAGCCTTCTGCTCCAAGCTCCTCCAAGATGTATCCAGGGAAAACCTAAACTACTTGGCTGTCTATAAAAATTTGAACACCCAAGAGTTTTAAGGAAAGAAAATAAAACTCCAGGTCAGACATGAGTCTAGTGTGAGTAACTTAAACAACTGAATTATTATATTTAGAAACCTTTTAAAATCAAAGGTATCTCGTACGACTATGCCGCATATAAACACAGATGGGTTTTTACCTTACGATAACCAAAACACCTTTTATAGAAAATCCAATGATATTATAATAATGTCTAACGGTTCATGTACAATATGAATATAACTGAAATTCTTGCATCTCACATTTCAACATAGTTGAGTACATCTAAAACCGTAAGGGCATATATTTGAGAATGGATTCCCTACTATGACAAGGTAAGGGACTACCTTCCGATGGTATATCTCTAGATAAAATGCACCGGGATTTGACAAGTTTGTACCTCCACCACGTAGGACTGACCTACCACTTGAGTAGTAGTACCAATATGATCACTCCACTTTAGGTCCTGAAGCATACATGAGTAGATAGTAATCGATCTAGATTTGGGACGACCATACCCTGATGGAAGCAACCCACTTGGTCCTGCTGCATGTCTGATTTTTTTCATTTCTTGGTTAATGAGGCTTGAGGCTATGTTTTACCTTTAGCATGTCGCACTTGGAATGCTACACTGCTTTCCAAGCATCAATGCAATGCTAGCACTCATCCAACAAGTTCGTTCTATGACTAAACGAAACTGAAGGCACTACATCTATTACATCCTTTTTGGGGAATCCCTTCCAGGATTAATAGAAAATAGCCCTTGCACTTCAAAGCTCTATCTTCAATTCCATGTTCTTCAAGATGTCTTCAAGTCGAAATGCTCGAACTGGATCAAAGAGGTTTTCAGATAACATATTCGATCCTGGTCTTTTCGAAACAACTTTCGATATTTTTTGGTAAATTCAATCTCGATTCTTTAGTAAATAAGCAAAAAATGATAAGAGCAGAGATCACCTCCTAACCATTAGTGGGACGGATTTGCTTATCATTTATCCTAGAAGAATGAAATGAATTTATAGATATAGTATAGCACCATCAATGATAACTGTACCATATAATTACCATCTTTCTCCTAGATATTTCCAAAGTTACATTTTTGTCTGGATTTTGATAGTCAGTTATGTAACAGTAAAATAAACATATATTCAAACATGGATTTACTCCCATATGGAATCTACGAAGTCTTATTTAATTAATCTTTAACTATTAAAATCACTTTATAAACATTCGATCAAAAGATCTTTACAAAAAACTATTCCCAAACCCCTTGCATCCAATTTATACTTGGAAAAACATTTATATACTTATCTCAATGGTATAATTATATTTACCAAACTTTACAAAAGTTTTATTTTCAAATTTCTTTTGGAAACATTACTTACTACAAACCGATCCACTTATCCTTTATAGAAAGTTCCCTTTTAAAAGCTCACTTCACATTTAAATATCTTTATAAATTTCCAAAATCAATTTATAAAACACTTTTATAAGTCTACAAGTCAATTTACAAAACTTCATTACAAGCCTCTAAATCATTTGTAAATCATTTCCCCATTTAAAACTCCTTTGATAAATCTTCTTTAAGAAAAAATCCTTTACAAAATATCTTTCGCAACTCGTCCTTTTAAATCATTTCAAATAAACCTTTTTACTTATTAAAACCCATTTTTATAAACAAGTTATTATTTATAAATACCTTTATAAAATAATAATATAAGTAGAAAAATTATTTATAAACCTTTACCCCAAACTGATTAAAAAATAAGAGCCAATTTAGAAGCATGCTTAATAATTTTCAAAAAGAGGCTTAGCAAGCAAAATGGTAGTAATTAAGTTACCATTTAACATCAATTTCACTTTCAAGTCATTCAACCATTTATTACATAATTCAACATATATGTAAATGCAATTCATATCCAAATCAAGGAATAACATGTTAATACAACTCCATTAGCATATACATATCTAAATAACATAATAACAGGATGGTGATGTGTCCTACTAAATAGATTTCCAAACAATTCACTACTTATAGCAAAATAGGAATTTATTCTACTAAACATAAGTCCACACAATAAATAATTACATTATAGCAGAATGGGGATTTATTCTGCTAACAGATGTCCAAATAATCAAACAATCAACTTACAGCAGAACCTGGATTTATTCTGCTAATACATGTCTACACAATCAAACCATTTATATAACTCATTCACAATTTTTTGTCTACTAATAGCATCGACATTTGAATCCCTTATGTTCAGAACCATCTTTAAAATGAAATACTTTTAAAACAAATTTGATTCTTGGTAAATACGGATCAAAAACTTAAAGCATCATTTTAAAATGATTAATTACAAGTTAAACCCTTTATATAAATCATAATAAATCTTAATTAAATCTTTACTTAATTTATTTCTAAATCAAGAAATAATTAAACCTTTAGAAAATAACTAAACAATAATTAACTATTATATAATTAATTTAAGCCCTAATTTATCCTTTATCAATTATTAAATAATTATTTAAATCTTCATTAATAATTAAATCTAAACGAATCTCATTTGATTAACTAAAATAACCTTTAGTTAAGACTTAATTAGTAAATTAAACCTTAAAGAAATAATTTATTTTAAATTAAAGCCTTAATCAATTAATCATTAGAAATAATTAACAGTTTATTTTTTAAATAATTAACCTTATAGTTAATTAATAACTAATTAAAAAATAAATCAAATGCTTAAATTATATTTAATTAAAAATTAATCTTACTTAATTAATAATTAATTAAAATTAATCTTATCTTTAAAAGATAACTAATTAACAACTAATCTTTACTTAATTATAACTATAAACCTTGTTTATCTTAATTAATTATTATCGTTTAAACTTAATTAATTAAAAGTTAATCATTAGAAACTTAATTACCTCATAAAACATTATTATTAAGTTTATAGAATAATTTCAGAACTTAAGTTAATAAAACCAAATTTTGCAAAAATAGGGTTTTCAAGCGAAACTACATCCATAGCGTTGTCGCTATGAATACCTGTATTGTCAACTTGTTTTTATCTTTCCTTCTGAAACTACACCTTAAAATTTACTAATTTTTTATCTTTTTCCAAACATAAGATAAACAAAATTTGAAAACATAGGCTTTTGGTTTCGAACTATTTACTATAGTTTCCACAAAAAAATTCATATCACTTTTACAAACAAGATGCTATCTAGCATACACCATATAAACATGTTTATAACACATGCAGTTTTTACAACTACCACATAAACAAGATCACAGCTGAAAACCAAACACATCACATTAATCCATTGGTTCAAGTTCAATGTCTAAACACAAACTATTACATACATATACATCGAAACCATATCATAATCCAAACATTAACATCATATATAAATGCCATTATATAAGAAAAGGAAACATCATTTCGAAAATTAGAAGTTTACTCACCAAAAATCTTTGAAAACTTGAAATGCTTTAGAACTTGCAAAGCTTGTAAAACCGCAAAAAAAATCACTCAAATAAGGGTCATCTTCCCCTCGATGTTTGGCCATGTTACTCTCGGAATTTGGATAAGTGGTAAAAATTCAAGTTTTAGAAAATATTTTTCTCTATAATCTAAAAAAATGAATCACTCGATTTTAATTTGTTTTGAGGGAGATCTCGACAAAAGAAGGAGTGTTATGTTTGTGCTTGAAAAATGGGTTCGAAAATGAGTCAGAAAGAAATGCAATTTTGACCCAAAAATATTCGAAATTTGAAAAAGTAGTGTGAATAAAAATAGCATCCAATGGAGTTATATATGTTTCAAAGAAAAGAAAATCATAATTTGGAGTATTATGGAGGAAGTTATGGTCGGTTGAAGTGGAAGGAGAATGGAGAACTTTTAAAGTGAAAAGGAGGAGATTAAACAAGTTTGAAATCATTTTAAAAGTTTAACTTGGACTTTTAAAAACTTAAAATTGTGAAGGGAAGCCATTAAAAGGTTCCATGAAGCTTTTAGAAAGATGAGAAAATAGGAATTGAAAATAAAATGAGAAAGAAAAGTTGAAAATTTTGTTTTAATGAAATAGAAATAGCAAATTACCATTTTACCCTCATGTACTCTACCCTCCACACATACATGCCACGTCACACTTCTCCTCCATCTCGCCCATTTCAACACATACCAAGCCACCCTCCCATCAAATCAAAGCCAGCATGCAGTTAAACCTCTTATACTTAATGTTTAAACATGTTTTATTGATGTGATGTTTACTTTTACTAAATTTTATATTATATTATCTTAAGTATATATATACATGCATATACTTATCTAATGCTTAAATAGATAAACACACACATATCCTAACTAATTTTCAAATTGAATTTGTATATTTATATTATAGGGTTCACAACGTTTTTGATAACTTTTAGCCGACAAAAAAATTGAAAATTCGAAAAACTGTTTTTGGTCACATTTTCGATTTTTCTTCGAACTAATTATTTTTGCAAGCCAAATTTGAAAAATATTTCACCATCATTATTTTTTATTAAAAAGATTTTATTTTTATTATAAAACCTATATGTTGAATATTTAAAATTAATTAAATATTCGCAAATCAAAGCAGTGAAATTCAAGGTCGTTACATTCTTCTCCCTTAAAGGAATTTCGTCCCCGAAATTACACCGCAACCTATCCTAGAAAACAGTTAACACCCTATATAAGTTCGTATGATGCACATAGATTAACCTGATACAAAAAGATGATTCGATCACTACTCGAATAAATAACTTCACTTACAAACTAGCATCGCTTACCAAATTCTCTAGGTCGGACTCTGATCGGATTCTTTGATTAAGAACCCCTGTTCTTCTTATATAGTCACATACTATGATAGAAAACTTTGGTCCCATACCAAAAATCCACATCAAGTGCTCACTGTCAAAAATCGAGTAATAGATCCTTATCCGGTATGGTGTGAAACACCTCAAAGCCATGTACTCGAATCTTGGATCAACTATATGAAAAGAAGAAATGATCCACGCCCATCCTATGCGTTTTTATAACTGGTTCTCCCTAATACCAATCCTATTTCCACTTAAATGTTTATGATAAAATTTCATAAACTAATTTAGTTTGAACTAGTATAATACTCCACTACATCTAAAGAGTATATACTCCATTTGATTCAATTATTCTATTTTGCCACTTATTTCCCTAAGAAAACTCAAGATCCAAATACCAGGTCTTATTTCAAAAACTTTTCTGAATTGAAACAATATATTTTAATCATATATATATATGTATATATATGTGTGTATATATATCCAGAGTAACTCCAAAATGATACTAAGAAACTGGGTACTACCAAACAATATCATACATTCCCTTACCAAGAAGGGTAATACTCAAGAGAAGTGTTTACCATCCGAACACATCTCTTTCCTAAATTTTAAGTTATTTTCAACCTACTCGAACTAGTTAACTTAAGAATATTACTTTTATTTTAAAATCCCATTTTTGAAACAGTACTTCTCATATTTCTAGCAAAACATAGATAACCAACTTGCTTTGGCGTTCAGATTTGAACTTGTTCCGATTGTACAATGATAAAGAGAATAATTTACTAAGTGCACCACAATGTTCACCTTGGAAAACATCCGATCATCACATAGATGATTATTCAGATCATCACAAAATAATTAAGACTCATTTTCCCTAACCAATCCAAAGAAAATACTTCTTGTTTAAAATTTCCATTCCTGAAATTTTATTCTTGAACCTAGATTGCTTTCACATAATACTATTATTATCTTTCAAAACCTTTAAACATTTTCCAAAAGCCCAGAGATTTAAGTCCTCAAGTTTCAACCTAAATTCTTTTTAATCAAACAACACATTCTTATAAGTCCATTTTATAAGTCCAACTTTTATAAAATCATTTTTGAAAATTTATTGCAAAATATTCTAACCTTTAATAAACATCTTTTATTAAATCAAATTTTACCCTAACATTAACATCGAACGCCTTATAGTCAAATTATGAAACTTAATTCGCAAGGTGTTTAGTTCAATGTTTTTCCTATTTCTATTTACTCACCCCAAGTCAGGGAAGCTACCTACACATACCAACAATAGGTAACGCTCAACTGGACAACCATGATAACAAAATCACAATTGATAACAATGGAATATTATTATCTCTTAACACACAACACATCAACTAACTATACCATACCATACTATTTTGAAAATCATTCTTTATAAAAAAATATCCTAGGTTAAATTATTTCATTTACACAATTTCAATACAATATTGTGTCGGATGGCCTTGTTCAAGTGTTTAGGAATCCATATCGACAATGTTGATCAAGCGTGTGGACCAAAATTCATAAGCCGCTTAACAGATCAAAAAAACAATATAAAACATTTTATACCACTAACAAATACGATCTCTTATATATAATACACTCATACTCATTCTAGGGCACTTACCCGATCTCATATGAGTTTATCCCACCAGAGCCAAGGTTCTTGCTTAACCTTATGGTTTGATACCAAATGAAACGATCCGCCTTTTTACACCTAAAGACGACATTCAATACATCCACAGGATTCATTTGCTAATCATTTAAGTGCCCGAAAGATAGGTCATTATGGGTGAAAAGAAAGAAAGATAGAATAGATAAGAAGAAACTAAACAATCATAGAATCTCATAACGCAACTGGATAACATATATTAATCAACATAATTCTTTACAAAGTCATTTCCGGAATGATACATCATAGTCACACTAATACAAATTCTACCTAGGACAGTTATAGCAGTTGTTCCTATCTAACTGATATAAGGTACATATAATACACCGAAAAAAAGATAATTACTAACTATTGACGAAGCCTTATGCTCCAAGCTCCTCCAAGATGTATCCAAGGAAAACCTAAACTACTTGGCTGCCCATAACAATTTGAGCACCCAAGAGTTTTAGGGAAAGAAAATAAAACCCTAGGTCAGAAATGGGTTTGGTGTGAGTAAACTCAAATAATTGAATTATTATATTTAGAACCCTTTTAAAATCAAAGGTATCTCAGAAGACCATACCGCACATAATCATGGATAGGTACCTACCTTACGCAAACCAAAACAGTTTTTATATAAAATCCAGTGATATTATAATAATATCTAACGTTTCAAGTAAAATATGAATATAGTTGAAATGCTTGCATCTCAAATTTCAATATAGTTGGGTACATCTAAAACCGTAAAGGCGCGTATTAAAGAATGGATTCCATACTTTGACAAGATAAGGGACTACCTTCCGATGGTACTTCTCTAGATAAAATGCACCAAGGTTACAAAAGAACATCTTGTACCCCTGCCACACAAGAATGGCCTAACACTTGACTAGTAGTACCAAATATGATCACTCCACCTTGGGCCCTGAAGCATATATGAGTAGATGGTAATCGATCTAGATTTGGAATGACCATACCCTGATGGAAGCGACCCACTTGGCCCTGCTACATGCCTAATTTTTGTCATTTCCTGATTGATGAGGCTTGAGTCTACGTTTTACCTTTATTTAGCACTTCCCAACTGAAATGCTACACTGCCCTCCAGGCATCAATGCAATGCTAGCATTCATCCAACAAGTTCATTCTAGGACTGAACGAAACTGAAGGCACTACTTCTATTACATCCTTTTTGGGGAATCCCTCCTAGGATTAATAGCAAATAGCCCTTGCACTTCAAAGCTCTATCTTTGATTCCATATTCTTCAAGATGTCTTCAAGTCTAAATGCTTGAATTGGATTGAAGTGGTTTTTGGATAACGTATCCGATCCCGGTTTCTTTAAAACAACTTTCGATAATTTTCGATAAATTCAACCCCAGTTCTTTAGGAAATAAACAAACAAAGGTAAGAGCAGAGATCACCTCCTAACCATTAGTGGAACGAAACGAATTTATACATGCAATATAGAACCATCAATGATAATTGTAACATATAATTACTGTGTTTCTCCAAGATATTTCCAAAATTACGTTTAGGTCTAGATTTTGATAGTCGGTTATTTAGCTATCAAATAAATAAACATTCAAACATGGATTTAACCCCATATGGAATCCATAAAGCCTTATTTAATTAATCTTTAATTAATTAAAATCACTTCATAAACATTCGATCAAAAGATCTTTACAAAACAGTATTCCCAAACCCCTTACATCCCTTTTATACTTAGACAAACAATTATATACCTATCTCAATGGTATAAGTATATTTACCAAACTTTACAAAAGTTTCCTTATTTTCAAATTTCTTTTGAAAACATTACTTACTATAAACCGATCCACTTATCCTTTATAAAAAGTTCCCTTTTAAAAGCTCACTTCACATTTAAATATCTTTATAAATTTCCAAAATTAATTTATAAAACACATTTATAAGTCTACAAGTCAATTTACGAAACCTCTTTACAAACCTCTAAAACCATTTATAAAACATTTCCCTATTTAAAACTCTTTTGATAAATCTTCTTTAAGAAAAAATCCTATACAAAATATCTTTTGCAACTTATCCTTCTAAATCACTTCAAATAAACCTTTTTGCATAGTAAAACCCATTTTTATAAGCAAGTTATTATTTATAGATACCTTTATAAAATAATAATAATAATATAACCTGAAAAATCATTTATAAACCTTTACACCAAACTGATTAAAAAATCAAAGCTAATTTAAAAGCAAGCTTATTAATTTCAAAAAGAGGCTTAGCAAACCCAATGGTAGTAATTGAAGTTACCATTTGACATCAATTTCACTTTCAAGCCACTTAACCATTTATTTACATAAGCCAACATATATGTAAATGCAATTCATATCCAAATCCGGGAATAACATGTCAATACAACTCTATTAGCATATATATGTTTACATAATAGCAGGATGGTGATTAATCCTACTAAATAGATGTCCAAATAATTCTCTACATATTGCAAAATTAGAATTTATTCTACAAAACATATATCCATACAATCAGAATTTAACATACCCTTTTAAAACGATTAATTACAAGTTAAACTCTTTATTCAAATCATAATAAATCTTAATTAATTCTTAACCTAATTTAATTAAAAAACAAGAAATAATTAAACCTTTAGTAACTAATTAAACAATAATTAACTATTATATAATTAATTTAAACCCTAATTTATTCTTTATTAATTAATAAATAATAATTTAAACCTTCATAATAATTAAATCTGAATTAATCTTATTTAGTTAACTAAAATAACCTTTAGTTAAAACTTAACTAGTAAATTAACCCTTAAATGAATAATTATTTTAAATTAAATCCTTAATTAATTAATCATTAAAAATAATTAACACTTGATTTATTAAAATGATTAACCTTATAATAAATTAATTATTAATTAAAAAAGAAATCACGCACTTAAATTATATTTAATTAAAAATTAATCTTACTTAATTAATAATTAATTAAAATTAATCTTATCTTTAAAAGGTAATTAATTAATAACTAATCTTTACTTAATTATAATTAATGAAAATGTTTCATCTTAATTAGTTATTAATTACTTAAACTTAATTGATAAAATTTAATCAATAAAAACTTAATTACTTCATAAAACATTGTTATTAAGTTTATAAAACAATTTCAAAACACCTTAAGTTAATAAAACCAAATTTTGCAAAAATCGGATTTTTAAGCGAAATTTCATCCATAACGACTATCGCCATGAATACCCGTAATCTCAACTTGCTTTTATATTTCCTTTTTAAACTTCACCTTTAAGTTTGCTATCTTTTATTTCTTTTTCCAAGCATAAGAAAAACAAAGTTTGAAAACATAGGCTTTTGGTTTCAACTATTTACTATAGTTTCCATAAGAAATTGTATATCACTTTTACAAACAAGATGTTATCTAACATACAACACATAAACATATTTATAACACATACCTTTTTACAACTACCACATAAACAAAATCACAACTTTAAAACCAAACACATCACTATAATCCATAGATTCAAGTCTAATGTCTAAACACAAAATATCACATACATATACATCGAAACCATATCATAATCCAAACTTCAACGTCATATATAAATGCTGTCATATAAGAAAAGGAAGCGTCTTTCTGAAAATTAGAAGTTTAATCGCCAAAAATATTTGAAAACTTGAAATGCTTTAAAACTTGTAAAGCTTGAAAAACCCCACAAAAATTACTCGAAAAAGGGTCATCTTCCCCTCAATGTTTGGCCATGTTACTCTCGGAATTTGGACAAGTGGTAAAAGTAAAAGTTTTATAAAATTATTTTCTCTACAATATTAAAAAAAATGCTATTTTTATTTTTTTAAGGAGATCTAGACAATAGAAGGAGTGCCATTTTCGAGCTTGAAATTATGGGTCCGAATATGAGTCAGAAAGAAATGCAATTTTAACCCAAAAATATTTGAAATTTAAAAAAGTGGTACAAATAAAAGTGGAAGCCACTGGATTTATATATGGTTTGAAGTAAAGAAAATCTTGATTTGGAGTAGTATGTAGGAAGTTATGGCCGAATGAAGTGGAAGGAAAATGGAGAACTTTTAAAAAAGGAGGAGATTAAACAAGTTTGAAATCATTTTAAAAGTTTAAATCTGGATTTTTATTTAAAATTGCGAATGGAAGCCATTAAAAGGTTTCATGAAGCTTTTAGGATGATGAAATAATAGAAAATGAAAATATGAGGAAGAAAAGGTGAGAAATAAGTTGTATATAAAATAGAAATAGCAAATTACCATGTTACCCTCATATACTCTACCCTCCACACATGCATGCCATGTCACACCCTATCCTACACCTCACCTATTTCCACCCAATCCTAGCCATACTCCCCTTAAATCAAAGCCAACATGCATTTAAACCTCTTGTACTTAATGTTTTAAACATGTTACGTTGATGTGATGTTTACTTTTACTAAATTTTATATTATATTATCTTAAGTATATGCACATATACAAATACTTATCTAATGTATATATACATGAATACACATATATACTAAAAAATATTCAGATTAAATTTGTATATTTATACTAAAGGGTTCACAACATTTTTGATAACTTTTAGTCAACGAAAAATCGACAATTCGGAAAACCGTTTCCAGTCACATTTTCGATTTTTCTTCAAATTAAATATTTTTGTAAGCCAAATTTGAAAACTATTTCACCATCATTATTTATTATTAAATATTGTTTTATTTTTATTATAAAACCTATATATTGAATATTTAAAATTAATTAAATATTCGCAAATCAAAGCAGTGAAATTCAGGGCCGTTTCATTCTCTCCTCCTAAAGAAATTTCGCCCCCAAAATTACACCTCAACCTGTCTTAGAAAACACTTAACACTATATATCATTTCGTATAATGTACATAGATCATCCTTATAAAAAATAGATCATTAATCGAATATATTACTTCACATATAAACTAGTATCGCTCACCAGATTCTCTAGTGCAGACTCTGATCAGATTCCTTGATTAGGAACCTCCGTTCCCCTTACATAATCACATGCTATAGTAGCAAAATTTGTTTCCATACCAAAAATCCTCATCATGGGCACACCGTCAAAAATAGAGTAATAGATCTTTATTTAGAATGGTGTGAAACACCTCAAAGCCAGGTATTCAAATCTTAGATCAACTATATAAAATGAAGAAATGACCCACGCCCATCCTATTGACTTATTTAATTGGTTCTTCCTAATAACAATTCTATTTCCACTAAAATGTTTATGAAAACATTTCATAAACTGATTTAGGTTCAACTTGTATAATACTCCACTATATCCTAAGAGTATACACTCTATTTGATTCAACTATTCCATTTTACTCTTACTTCCCTAAGAAAACTAAAGATCCAAATACTCGGTCTTATTTCAACAATATATTTTAATCATAGAATATATATATATATATATATATAGCCCAAGTAACTCCAAAATGACACTAAGGAACTGGTTACTACCAAACATTATCATACATTCCCTTACCAAGTAGCGTAATACTCAAGAGAAGTGTTTACCATCCGAACACATCTCTTTCCCAAATTTTAAGTTATTTTCGAGCCACACGAAATAGTTAACTTAAGAATATTACTTTTATTTCAAAATCCTATTTTTGAAACAATACTTCTCATATTTCCAGCATAACATTTATTACAAACTGGCTTTGGCATTCGGGTTTGAACTTGTTTCGACTGTACGATGATAAAGAGAATAATTTGCTAAGTGCACCACAACGTTTAGCTACGCAAACATCCAATCATCACATAGAATACTATTCAGACCATTATAAAACAATCAAGACTCATTTCCTCTATACAACACAAAGAAAATATTTCTTACTTAACATTTTCATCCCTAACCAACCCTAATGTACTCTACCCTCCGCACATGCATGCCACGTAACATCCTCTCCTCCACCTCATCCATTTTCACCAACACCTAGATATCCTCCCATCAAATCAAAGCCAACATGCATTAAACCTCTTGTACTTAATGTTTAAACATGTTTCGTTCATGTGATGTTTACTTTTACTAAATTTTATATTATATTATCTTAAGTATATGTACACATTCATATACTTATCTAATGCATTCATACATGGATATACACATATCCTAACTAATCTTTAAATTGAATTTTTATATTTATACTAAAGGGTTCACAATGTTTTTGATAACTTTTAGCCGACGAAAAATCAAAAATTCGAAAAACAGTTTCCGGTCACATTTTCGATTTTTCTTCGAATTAAATATTTTTGTAAGCCAAATTTGAAAATTATTTCACCATTATTATTTACTATTAAAAAGAGTTTTATTTTTATTATAAAATATATATATTGAATATTTAAATTAATTAAATGTTCGCAAATCAAAGTAGTGAAATCCAGGTTGATGTGATGTTTACTTTTACTAAATTTTATATTATATCATCTTAAGTATATAAATACATACATATATTACCTAATGCATACATATATGAATACCCACAACTTTATTTTTAAAATTAATTTTTATATTTATACTAAAGTGTTCACAACATTTCGATAACTTCTAACCGACAAAAAGTCGAAAATTCGAAAAATAGTTTTCGGTCACATTTTCAATTTTTTTTTCGAACTAAAGATTTATCAAACAAATTTGAAAACTATTTCAAAATCACTGTTTATTATTAAAAATAGATTTACTTTCATTATAAAACTTATATATTGAATTTTTAAAACTAATCAAATATTCACAAATCAAAGTAGTGAAATTCATGGTCGTTATAGGTCGAGTATAATCCTTTATAGAATAAACTAAGCTTGATTATAAGCATCCGCACCATTTTCTATAATAGCTTCTTAAATACCATCGGGAAAAAGTCGTTAAAAATCCTTTATATCAACACATCATTTCATGTTAGAAGTAGTTCCATATGGAAACTTCGATTTTGTATCCACTTTAAATTTTTTGATGATGCTTATTTTTCAACTTCTAACAAGCAAGACTTTGAGAATTAGTCATTTCTATTAATTTTGAAGATTAAAACGATTACAGTATATTACAATATCCTTCCTTGACTTGAAATTATTATTTATTTTTCCTTTCATGTTTATTACCGTGTTCAAGAAGTTCTCAAATACATTTTCCTCATTATGCATTACTTCTATATTGCATTAGAGTTTCAACTTTTTGAATATGATAACTCCTAAAATATACTTGGTTTGCACCAATTATGGTACTCACATTTACTAGTAATTTTTGGTTCTTTTCATATCTCATGTATTTTATGATAACCTTGCACGAACTCGTATACATCTTCACTAGTCATAATAGTACATGGCTCCAAAATAATAATTGTATTTCATTTTAAGTTTTCTTATCAACTCTAAAAAGATCATTTACATGCGATGTATAATGATGTTGATCCCATCAACACTGTTTGCCATCATTTTTAAGTCAAATGATTCTGTCGAATCTATGCAAACATGACAACCGAATTATCTACTAGCACTCCATCCTAAAAGCATATCGAAAAATCGCTTATTGCCCATAACAAAGAAGCAAATATTCTTAACATATTTTTCTTTGTAACATCTTACATAATAACATCCTCTATCCACATTCTTTTCAACTCATTAACTAAAGATTGCAAGTAAACGTCTATTCCGTTTTATAGATTTTTAGGTCCAATAACACTTACAGTTAAAACGTGCATGGACTCTTTAGACATTTCCATGGGGGAAAATTGTTAGGTGCTAGAATAGCTGGCCACATTGAATAAGGTTTACCTAATGAAGCAAATGGTGCATAATCATCTATACACAAGCCAAGTTTTACTTTGCACGATCTTTTAGAAATCAGGATATATGTTATCAAAAATATTTGCAAGCTTCACCATCTGAAGGATAATATAAAACTTAATTTTCTCTCTGTCATTCACTATGCCATCATATGTGTTTCACAGCAGCATTATTTGTATATAACCTTTGTAACCTAGGTGTAACCGAGAAATAAAAGAATTGGGTAAATTGTACACCTTTACCAATATCTTTTGCTGACTTATATCTTGGTTTTTTTTATAAAATTTACAAAATAATTTTATCTTCTTTTCAATAAATCAGGCATCAACCTAAACATGTATCAATTATTTATACGACAAACCAAAGGCAAAGACTTCTTTCTTATGTGAGTACCTATTCTCTACCAGCACAATGTCTGGTGGAAGTATTTCTCTACATAGACTAAGAATTGCTTTCAACGGGTTTTGATTTGTTGTAATTGGATTTTACAGCTATTAGCCTAGATGTCACTGATAATTATGTCAATGGAAAACCTTTAAATGGTGGTCATTTTGATAATTTTGGCAAGTCAAAACCTTATTCGCTTCCAAATCAAGTTCTTCCTTTAAATCTGGTTCACTTGTCCATATACTTGGACCAGCGACATCATGAATCATTTTGATCATCCTATTTTATTCAATAGATTCATCATAATCTAAGTATATATTTATGGTGTAACACCCCAGTTTGGAGTTAAAATAAAATAAATATATTATAATGGATTTAGATATTTAATTGAATATTTTATTGAATTCAATTCAATAAATTGAATTTTTGGATTAATTTGATATTAAATGGAGAATATTGATCTAAGATTCAAATCTGGAATTTGAATTGTGTTTTAAAATTCCAAAAGTTGTATAAAAATTATTTTGACAAAATAAACAATATTTGAAAACAAATTAAAATTATTTTGGAAAATAAAACAAGTCTTTTGAATTTTTTAAAACCAAAAAGTGATATTTTAATAAAAGAAAAATTACTACAGGATTGAAATAAACTTTTGATTCTAACGGTTATTAAACATTGATTTAAAGACGGAGAGGGATAGGTTATTGTTTAAATGGAAAATTAAATTTCTTTCGTTCATATTATTAGACCAAAGCTCTTTAGCCCAAATGCTCTCTGTCCTTATCTTCATTCCAAACCCATCCATCCTTTTAATCTCCTCGGCGCTAATTTTTTCACCTAAAAAACTAAAGAAAAAGAAAAAAATGAAGCATGTTGGCATGCAGAAGTAGACGGCGATGGCGGCTGATAGGGATGCTTGTGTCCTTGGCTTCGACGGTAGGAGCTGGCACATCATGAGAAGGTGACATCGACGTGAGATGTGTATGGCTTGGCTATGAATGCAATGACTTCATGTAGGTGTAGTTATGTTCGGAGCTACTCACGGATTCGAAAAATATGATTGGCTATTGGTGATAGTGTTTAGTGTGACGTCAGTTGATGGTGGAGTGTGACAGTAAGACAACAGCGACGATAGTTAGCATACGAACTTCGTACTAAACTATTGCAGTTTATAATGAGTTAATTCTCCTATTTTGGTTCAATTTTGTTCATTTGGATCTTATATTAAATGATAATTGCTTGCAGCTCAATATGATTGATTACGGCTAGTCGATGTTCAATATTGTTGATTGCTTGATTGACGAGTATATCAAATTGTTTTCATTTGCAGTAAGTTATATTTTGATTAAACAATGAAAAGTTATGCTATTTTTTGCTTCCAGATAACTTCAAACTGATTTATATTAGTTATTAATGGATTAGTAGCCTATCATAATTGAATTACTATTAGAAAATATTTTGGATGGTTGATTATTTGATCAATGATTGTCTGAGTTAAATTATATATGTATGCTTCTAGATGCTAAATGGTTGTACTGTAAAGAAAGTTTTTATATTCCTTAGGAAGAATTTAGTAGAGCTTTATAAGTAAAAAAGCTTTTATATACGATTTGGAAATATTTTGGAATTAATGGAAATTTGAATTTAAATTATTTTTAAATTTAAAATAATAGGATCTAAATTAAGACTGAATTTATAATCCTATTGGATATATATATATATATATGAATATTTTTATTTGGATTATGTAATAGAAAAGCTTCTATAGAATGAAGTTAATTTATTTAAGAATATTTTAAATTTGAATTTGAATTTAAACCATGAAGGATAGATAGTTTACACATAAGACTTTCTATTGTTTGCATAAAAAATGGACAAACACCTCCAATCGATTTTTCAAAGTAGACTAAATGAATAATAAAGAGTAAAAAATGTAAAGTACATTAGGGTTTATAATGGTTCAATCATAATAGGCCTACGTCCACTGTTTTTTTATTTCTTTCTCTTATACTTTTGATATTACAAGTAGTTTTAAAAGAGCACAATGATTTATAACATAAAATGGTGATTCGAATGCTCCATGCAATTGATTCTGTGGCTTGGAGTCTTGTGGATTCCTAGAAAGTTATCCTTTGAATGCCAAATGCTTGGATATTTATAGGGATGCAGAGGCAGTGTCATTAAATCGAAAAATTAAGATGTTTCTATGTATAAATTTCCCAAGAGGAATATTCTTGAATATGCCAGACGTATTGATGGTTTTTCGATATAAGCGGATTTTATTCTATATGTAGCTTTCTCGGTTCGGCAAGAAACTAGGTTTGGGATGTGTTTGCTCGAAATAAATGCATGTGGCGGCCATATTGGTTGAGTTCATGCTATCCCTTCATTGGTTCGACTGTTTATGGTCCGGGTTAGTCATGTAGGCTCTTGCTGCTTGGTTTGGTAGATGCCTCCCCCTTATTAAATGAATATGGCAAAGTTCGGTACCCAGGGGTACCGAACAGGAAATTATGCACCGAACCAAGTTTCTTGTTCGGTACCTTTGGATACCGAACAAGAAACTCTGTTTAGTACCTTGAGATAGCGAAAAAAAATTTCTGTCCAAAATCTTAGGTACCGAACCAGAAACTCCATTTGGTATCTGTAACACCCCTAATTTTGTTGACATTATTCAAGAGATTTAATTAGAATAAATTAAATAGAATAATATAGATAAGGAGATTGAGATTGATTAATAAACTAGGTGGCCATTCTTATTTAATATCTAATGAACTTATAAAAATGGTTAAGTAATTGAACATAAGGGCATTAGGGTAAACAGCCGTCAATATTTCTCACCCTTATATTATCTTTCTTAAACGGACACGTTCATTTTACTTAAAACAAAATTTATAACTGTGAGAAGCAAGCAAGGCCGGCCATTATGAAGGAGAGAAAATAAAAATCAGCTTAAAGCTTAGGATTCAAGTTAGAATGAATCAATCTCAATCAAACTTCAATTTCCTTATCCAATCTAAGGTAAATAATAATTTCTATATCTTTATTTTGATTTTATCATCATATGGGTTCGGATTTAAGAATAAATCTATTTTTATGATATGTTGAATGATGATATGCTTGGTTATGATTTATATATGTTTAAACAATGTTGTTTAATAAGAGATGAACATGATTTTAGGGAAAAACCGAGATGAAATGATTTTAAAATGCCATGGGAAAATTGTATGTTATAGAAAACATAATTTTGAAGTTGGGTTTCAATTTTTATAATTTTCCAAGCCATGGAGAATTTATTATGAATTTATAAAGGAAAATATGGAATTTGGATTTATAATCATTTTGAAAAATATATTAATAATTTGGATCTAAAATTTTAATATGTTAGATAATATCATTAAAGCGAGTTTGTGGAATTTTTAGGGATTTCTACTAAGTGATCAGTTAGGAAGTTAAATTATTTTGGAAAAATCAGCTTTTATTACCCACCTCCTTTGGCAAACCTTAGTTTATTATCCAGTAGGCAAGTTTGATGCAAAAAAGTTTTCTTATTTTGGAAAAATCATCTTTTACCTAAAAAAAGGTGGTCCCGCCTCCTTTGGCAAACCTTAGTTTATTACCCGGTAGGTAATTTTGTTAAAAAAGTTTTCTTATTTTGGAAAAATCAGCTTTTACCTAGAAAAAGGTGGTCCCACCTCCTTTGGCAAACCTTTCGACTCAGACCTCTCGATCGAGACCTTTTGACTTCATTGACCAACAAGGTTGAAAGCAATGCACATGATATTATTCAGGAGATATACAGTGAATTGGGCTAAGTCGAAAGGTAAGGTGTCGAAGGGTTAGTTTCGAAGGAGATGGTCCCTTAGATTATTTTTGATTTGAAAAGAAAAATCACTTTCCTATTTTCTAAAGACCTTTTGACAAGGTCAAAAGGTTCATTTTCTAAAGATCTTTCGATAAGGTTGAAAGATTTGGTTTCAAAAGGTTGTTTTTAACAGACCTTTCGACAAGGTCGGAAGGTTTGGTTTTGAAAGGATTTAAGAGACCTTTTGACAAGGTCAAAAGGTTGAGTTTTGAAAGGTTGCTTCAAAGAGATTTTGAAAGAGAGTTGCCACCTTTATTTTTGTTTAAACCTTTTGAAGGGGTCGAAAGCAGGAGCTTTCGACGTTGTCGAAAGGTTCAACTATTTTATACAAATAAGCCACTTTCCAAACCTTCCGAAGGGGTCGAAAGGTTTAATGGTCTTCCCCAATGTTTTATAAAGAATGGAGTGGTTTTGAAAACTTTCACCTATGAGACAAAGTAATATTTTTAAGTATAACTCTATGTTTTTGAAAGGTTTACTTTCCAATGATTTCGAAAGATTTGCTTTCCAATGCTTTCGGAAGGTGTAGTTTTCAATGATTTTGAAAGGTTCTACTCTTATATATAGTAAATGCTTTATCAAGGTCAAAAGGTTTCGAAGGAAGTGTTTAAAGTATTTAAAGGGTTGGACCCAATTGTTTTTAAAGCAGATGATTATACCTTTCAAAGAGGTTGAAAGTGTAACCTTTCAATGTTGTCGAAAGGTTTGAAAACTCATACTCTAATTTTTAAAGGAAAAATCCACGGCTTATATAAAGGAGTTTTGTGACAACTTTAAGTATGTAATCTTGAAGAAGTACTGCCTTGATAAAAATATAAGTTAAAGGGTTTAACTATGTTTTATGATATGTATCTCAAGGACCTTAAACCCACAGGAGTGGTATTGTTAAATTGTTGTTTTGTTTCTTCAAATTTGAATATATTCACATGATAACCAATAACTGTATTTTGGGGAAAAAGGGGTAGAAGAACCAGCTAGGTTAACTCAGTAGTGAATATAAATTGCTTAAACTCCTGAATGAGTAGAATTGCATCCTAGGAGTCAGAATGACCAAGGTTCATTGTATATCCATGAAAACTATGATAAAGTAGTTATTGGTGTAAACCAAAAGGTTCATTGTAAACCTATAAAAACTATGATTAAGTAGTTATTGGAGGAAACCAATAAGTTCATAGTTAACCCATGAAAACTATGTATTAAGGACAGTTAGCGGGGGCTAATTGGTTTGTAGTGAACCCATGAAAACTATATCCGCAGTCAATAGGTTCCTAGAAAACCCATGAAAATTAGGATAACAAAGTGGCTAATGGAAGTATCAGTAGGTTCCTAGTCAACTCATGAAAACTAGGGTATGAAGTGAGTTACTAGATAAGTCCATAGGTTCTTAGTCAACCCATGAAAACTAGGTTAAGGTGATTAGTTATTAACATGACTAATAGGTTCAGGTGAACCCATGAGATTAATTAAGTTAATTGGCAGGGGCCTATAGGTTCTTAGTGTTCCCATGAAAACTATGGATAAGATAGGGTGTCATATTAAACGGGGGATGGGAAATCTTAATTGTTTTCAAGTATGCATATCATCATCATATTTTGAGAATGTACGTTTTAACCATTGTGGATGTAGGAGCACGGTATATGGGTTATAAAGGTTTTATGATACTAGTGAGGATAAAACCCATTCCGCTAAGCGGTGTGGTCTTGGTCTCATTAGATATTTAAAAGGATTGAGATGTTAGATTATTATTCATACCAGACTTTATGTCCGACTCAAAGTTTTTGTTTTCCCTTTCACTCGAGTACTCAACTGATTTTGAGTATTTTGAGATTTAAGGTTTTCAGATTTTCTTCTCTTACGAAAAAAGCTTCCGAAGGCGTGCAAGAGGGAAATAGTTATCTAGAGTTTTTCTTTCCATTGTGTGTTTTGTTTGTAAAGGCAGATTTATTAGCCTTACTATATGCTCTGATCAACCAAGGGGGTATCTTCATATGTCGCTCTTAGCGTAATTGTAATAATTTTATTTTGCTGAACATGGTTACATTTTAGGATTATGTAATGAACATCAAATGTTTTAATTTGAACATGGATATATGTTTTTTGAATTGTTAAATTTTTCCATATTTCTATGATTTGTGAATCAATGAATCTAACACCGTCGTATTTGGTCGTCAAGAATTAATAACTATGGATGACTGCAGCATCCATAGCCGTTAGTTTTGGGCCTCCAAGTGGGGGATGTTACAGTATCCTTGGTACCGAAAAGAGTGGAGGTGCCTTCTCCTTTACCCTTCCTACCGACCTGCCTTCTTCTGCCTTTATATTGTCTTCCAAGTCTCTATTCGTCTATTCCTAGGCTTTTTAATGTTTTGACCTATGTGGGCGAATTTTCCCATAACACTTGCCCCTAAAAGTCCATCTCATGGATTATGAAATATGCTTTGTTGAGAAACTCCTTGAACTTCTCAGTAGATGTACATCTCCATTCTTTTTTCCAGCTTGGATCGGCATGCTCAAGGTTCGATGCACGACTTGTTCGGTGCCATGTTTGGTTTGGCACCCCATCGGTTTTGCTCTTGACAGGACTCTTCCCCTATATAAGATAAGTCACTTCATCATACTGCGCATTCATTCTCTAGCCTTCTTCGAAAAACATAACTCTTCATTTCCTCAAGCCATTACCGTTGCGCACCAGCTTCCAACTTTTGATTTGACCCCAATGTCCAATTTAAGGTCGATCCACAATTGGTGGGCATCCCTTTTCCGCTCTTGCATCCATCGCTATGATTCATATGCCATTTGGCTTGGCATAGATTTGATACTGTTCGGTTGTGTACTGAATAGAATTTTTTTTAATGGTAAGTTCATACATTCACACATACGGAAACACTTCCATCTTTTTACGAAAATGCATGAGATGACGTATCAGGTTGGATAGGTATGTCGGGACATCGTCATACTCGCTCCTCTACTGCCTTTGGGAATCAGGCTCCTTCTTCCTCTGCACATACATTCCATGCTCAGTTGGTACGTCGCACTAGTCAACCTACTCTGATCATTCCCTCGTCCACAGATATATACTATTTGAACTTCTAGTGAACCTCATCGACTCAAAAGCTTTGAGCCTGACCGCCAAGCAGCTAGACCTTATTATTGCCACCCATGGTATTCGTAGGGAGGATCTCCTACTGCCTACTCTAGAACAACAAGCACATTTTTTACTTGAAGCATATATGGCTTACTCTCATTATGATGGCACGGTTGGAGATCCACCTCCTCTTCCTCTGTGGGGTTGGGTTTCTTATATATTTTAAAAGCACTCCATTTCAGTTGCACCCCAACCGGTATGCTATCCTTGCTGGCTTGTACTCCATCTTCATGAGGGAGTTCCGGGTGCCCCCAACTCATTACCAGATCAGATTTCTACATGCTATACAGAGTAAGATAATGGGTTCTTCCTTTATTTATTTTAAGACGCAGAGCAAATTCAAACCAGTCAAGAATCTATATTCTAGTATATATGTTTGAGCAAGAATACTTCTTCGTTCGAGACAACTCTCGGTGTTTCCATTAATGGTACTCGGGATGTAAGTTCCTTCCTCCATTTGTATTACTTCAATGTTCTGAGAAAATCTCTTGTTGGAGGCTAGCTTTTCTTCCTTTCGATTTCCTTTCAGGTGTAGTGAGAGAGGTAGCTAAAGATGACCCGGAAGATATGTTATACAGACTACAGAAAATCATGAAGCAGCTCCATGAGGTCCCTCGGCTTATTACCGACGATAATTTAAGGCAGCTCGGATTGCTTACGGCCGGTTACTTAATTGGGAGAGGCATGAAAATTCCAATCTAGAATCCTACAAAAAAAGAACGAAAATGATTCGGCTACCGAGGAAACAAGTGACATGCCTTCCTCTTAGCCTTCTGTTTCTGGTGCCCTCTTAGCTCTAGACCCGCATGGTGCTGTTGCTACCTTTCTCACGGGTCTATAGCAGTGGGTGTTAGAACCCTATAGGGTTGAACCTTATAAATGTGGTCGGTTTAAGACTTTAAGAGAGTAGGAGGATGACAATATCCACATGAAGACAGCATGAGAGGCAGGCTCCCATGTCCGCGACTGTACCGTTTTCGACCATAATGCAACACATTTCTTTGGAAATATTGGTTTAGCTACCCTGCCTATGGATGAGGCCTTTCGCCTTTTTTTGTCCCGAATAGAAGGGAACTTTCCTCCTGGAAGATCTACATGTTTCAAGTTACCTTTAAGACCCTAAGTTTGGGATTGATTATGGGGACTCCACGTCTATAACAAAAATCCGGCAATAATTGGAGACCCATGAGTATCCCAAGGTTCATCTGGTTGTCGCATGCTCTCGCTTTCATGCTTGCACAATCACATTTCCTATCACAGTCATGCATCTTACCTGTGTCCATTCTGGTTCTAATCCATTGTTTTTTACCGTTGTAGGTAGTATGAGCTCGAGAAGGGAAAAGTTGCTCTTTAAGATGAAGTAGATAGGGCCAAACGCACCCCCCAAAGATGTGAAAGAGTGGCATCTCTGTTTGGGTCGTGTGTAAATATTGGGAACCCGCCAACATAATTGAAAATAGGGATACCGTTCACTACCATCCAGTCAAGAATACGGGAGACCAGGATCCCAAAGATGATTCGCAAAAAAGGCATCACTCTCTTGGCTCAAAGTCAAGATGCCAGACCCCCGTTCGCCTTTTGAAATCTCCTCGACTGTCTCCCTTCCCTTTATCTGACTAAGAGGCCTCCAAGCAACAGGAGAATGTGGACAAAAGAGGAGCAATAGTCCTTGCCTCTGAGGATAGGATAAGGGAAAAGGGAATGAAGGAGCCATCACTATTACCGACTCAACGAACCTAAATTTTAATGAGTTACAACTGCCTTACCCGCCAAAAGATCCCTTAGCCCACCTACTTTCTAATGCACCTCCTCTTTATTTTTATGGAGGTCAATAAATTCCTATGTGGATGGTTTGGGTGGGTTAAGGCCCTATCAGAGTATCATGCCAAAGTTGTCAAGGGGGGAACGTTGAGCAAAACTAAAGAGTTTTTGATTTGAGGAAGCAGCTGTATGAGGAGGGATTGAACCATAAGAGAGTGGTGGAAGCACTAGAGTGATCTCAAGCCAATAAGACCAATTGACACGGTGAGGAGATCAAAATGCTTAAGGCTGCTCATGCCGAAAATCTGCAGCGATTGAAACAAGAGTGTGCTACCAACATAAAAAATGTCAAGAAGTAATATCATGAGAAGGCCACTTGGTTCTTTGACGACTACAAAAATGTCATGGCCAATATGATTAAGAAGTTAGAGGAGATTCAAATGGTAGCTGATAAGGTGGAGCCCAGCCTTGATAACTTTAAAAAGGAAGTGGAGTGGAGAGGAGCTGTCAGAGTTTCTCTCCAGGCAGAGGTCAAGGGTCTAACCCCAGGCAAGGCTAGTGAAACTTCCATGGACGACAAATTATGAGCCAAATGAGATGAAGTAAATAGCCAACTAGATTAGGTGGAGGGGCTCCTTGACAAAATCTACTATAGAATGATCATAGAGAACTTACTTGAATGAACCTATGTCTGATTACACCCTTACTTCCCTCTAGGTGGCAAGCTCATAGCAGATCCCACTGGCCTTGTGGTTACTTCTGATATTTCAACATTAGGCACCTTGCCCCTTGGCGCATCAGAACCACCGACCGAAGAAGCCCACCATGAGATTATTGCTTCTCTCCAGAAGAGAACTGAGATTGAGATAACGGGTGCTTCTGATCCTACAGAGGACTTTGACGGGAAGGACGCGCTGAGGAAACAAGTCCAATTAAAATTCTTAGTGACTTGGCAATAGTTAAGCTTGAAGCCTATGAGGAGCTAAAAAAATGCAGAAGAAATAAGTTGAACTTAATGCAGCCGTCGCTGCTAAGAAGGCAGAGGAGGGAAAGAAGGGTGAACATGAGGGTTCGAGGCATCACATCAAGAAGACCATTTACCTGTCTAGGTCCAAATGTTGTCACATTTGTGTTCTATATGTGTACTTTTCTTTTTTACTTAAAAGGAACCCACTGTGTATGCATATTTTTTTGTATTAAACATTCCCACTTGGGCTCGACCAGTTTTGACGTGTTCTTAAGGTTGAGCTTGTATTGTTTCCTTATAATTTATGATTTCTTGACTTATAATCATCTACATGTCTGACGAGCATGACTTGAATGCATGATTTTGCATCTATTATTATACTTTTGGATTTGTGTTTCCTTTTTGCCTTTTATAGCATATGATGCAACCCTCACGTGCGTTAGGAAAACGTGAACTATTAGTCACCATTTGCTATCGTCGAACTTGTCTGTATGCCAATGGAGAACCAACTAGCGGCTGTCATATCTTGACTACTGGTAAGTCAGATTCTCCTTGACCCTTCGTGATTTCATGGTCTTCGGTGATTGTAAAAGATGGAGTAGTGTTACTCTAGCTTACTTTTGTTGATGGAAGAAATTAAGCCGATCGCTAATTGTAGACATTCACATTGGAATCACTTGGTCCACCACTGCCGGCTAAGAAGGATGAGTCGATCGTTAGCTGTGGACAACCAAATAAGGATCATTTCGGTCCGCCACTGCCGATGAAGAAGGTTGAATTGATCGTCGACTGTGGTCTCTCGAATAAGGATCTCTCTGGTTCACCACTGCTAGCCAAGAGCTTGGGCCGCTCGTTAGCTATGGACACTCGAATAGGGATAACTTTGTTCCATCTCTGTTAGTTGAGAATTTGGGGCCCCTCATCAGCTGTGGACACCTGAATAGGGATCATGCTAGTCCACTACCGCTGGCTGAGCATTTATGGTTGCTCATCAATGGAGAGCTCCCACTTGGCGGTCATGTCTTGACATGGGATGATCTGGCTCATCACTGCCAGCTAGAGTTCTAAGGGAAGATAACACGATGATTGAGTTTGGTTCCTAAATCGAGGAGTTAGATCTTCAGCCACATGTGATATCCCCTTAATGTGTTTATGCTAATCCAAAGCATTCAAGTTGTAACACAAGGCTACATTTCCTAATGGTTATCTGTTGAGACGAAAATTTCAAGGAAAGCACGCTTTAGTAGAATTCATTTTATAACGGTTTCAATTACAAAGCTTTAATACAATGATTATGACAAAAGTTTAAGTAAGATAACGATGGAGATGTTTTTCATTCCAAGCCTTTCTGAATATGGCTTCATTTACAGTACTAAGTATGAAAGCTCTATTTCCCAAATCCTTATGAATAAAAAATGGTCCATCCCAGACTGAATCTAGTGCCCCTGGCTAAGGAAATATTATTTTAAGGACCAAGTACCCTTCCTTGAGTGGATGGTGTTTGACCTTGGAGTTGTACTGAACAACTACCCTTCATTTGTGTGCTTTGGCTTTTAAAGTGGCTTCCTCGCAACTTTCATCAATTAAGTCAACCGACATGTTCAGAAATTTCTTGTTCTTGTTTGGGTTATAATAAATCCTCTATTGTGATGGCACCGTTGTTTCTATCGGCAACATCACTTCCAACGCATAAGCCAAAGAGAAAGGAGTGTGACCTATTGCTATTTTAAAAGAGGTACAATAGGCCTATAATGGTAGAGGAAGATCATCCACCCATGCTTCTTTTGCTTTCTCCAGTCGCTTCTTTATGGGAGTTTTTAAAACCTTATTAACTGCTTCCACTTGCCCGCTAGCCTATGGGTATGCTACAACTAGAAAACTCTTCCTTATTTCATGCCGCTGACAGAAGCCAGCAAACTCCTCACTGTTGAACTGCAATCCATCATCGGAGATAAGCTGAATGGGACTCCGTACCTGAATATCACATTTTTGATTAAAATTTTTATGACCTTGGTCGTCAACGTTTTGGTAAGGGGCTTCGTTTTCATCGACTTAGTAAAATAGTCAACCGCCACTGTAGCATACTTAGCTCTATAACACCTTCTTCGCCAAAGTCCCCCTCCTGTATGGTCTCTACAACTCCCTTGATGTATATCTCTCAATATATGTTTAGCCTCCTGCATAGCGATGCATAGTGGGTTCAAATATCCTCTCCATTATAGTAGTCCGTTCTAAATAACAAAGCAGGGCACCTTCCGTAGGATCATTCTAGCCTCGTTTCGGTTGTTGGTTAGTGTTTCTTCACTCAAATGCCATGCCAACGGGGCCATCTAGGTCTCGCCGTCTCCAACAGCTACAACCGTATTCACTTTCTCAAAAATGGGTCTATGTAGAGTCATATTAGTTATCAATCCCAATAGAGACTCATTCCTTGAATTTTCCGAATTTTCCAGCTCGTCTGTATCCTGATTCTCCTCCCGTGGAATGTGCTTAACCATGTAGTGATCCATTCCAATAAGCAACTCCTTCACCTTTTCCAAATAAGATTTCAAGCATTCTCCTTTGGCCTAGAATTCCCCAAGCACTTGACTCACCACCAACTGAGAGTCACTATGAACACACAACGACCTAATCCCTATTTTCTTCGCTAACTCCAGTCTGGCTATCAAAGCCTCTTACTCCTCCTTGTTTTTGTCACTTTGAATCCCAATCTAATCGCATAACTCAACTTCCTTCCTTCATGGGTTAGAAATATTACCCCGCATTGGAATTATGATCATTAGATGCTCCATCGATAACATTCACCACGTGAGGGCCTATTCCTCCTAGGGTTTTACTTCATGGTCTCAAATAGGAAACTCAGCCAGAAAGTATGCTAATGGCTACCCTTTGATTGCAGCCCATGGGTCATAGGTTATCTCATACTGGCTTAACTCGATGCTCCACTTGGTACTTCCTAAAGTGTTTGGCCTATGCAAAACGTGCCTCAGAGGCTGATACGAGTACCTGGATAGGATGTGACTGGAAGTAACGTCTTAGTTTCCTGGATGTAATCAAAAAATAGTATGCCAGCTTCTCCAACTTAGGATACCCAAACTCTGGCCCGGTAAAATGTTTGTTTATGTAGTACACGTGGCGCTGCACTCGGTCTTCCTTCCTAACCAATATCGCACTTAAAGTGTGATGCGACACTACCAAGTAAATGTAAAGATCTCCCCCCTCAATTGGTGCAGACAGAACTGGTGGCTTTCGTACGTGCTCTAACAAATTTAAGAATGCGGCTAGGCATTCATCTATCTAGACGAATTTGCCTTTCTCCTTTTTGAGTGCTTCAATGAATGAAACAAACTTGACTATAGCATTGGATATGTACTTGCGCAACGCTGCTACCTTTCCGTTTAGACTTTGCATTTCCTTCAGTGTTTTGGGGGTTTTGATACCTCGTAGAGCCCAGACGTATTCTATATTAGTCTCTATCCACCTTACATGCACGATCAAACCCAAGAACTTTCCAAAAGCTACTTTAAAAGAACATTTTAGTAGGTTTAGCTTCATCACATACCTCTGTACATGTTGAAACATTAGTGCGAGATGTGGTCTTTGGCCTTTCTTGACTTCACTTACATGTTGTCAAAATATGCTTCCATGGCTCTTCCAATCTGTTCGGTGCATCTTATTTACTAAATTTTGGTATGTAGCTCCCATGTATTTATGTCCAAATGGAATAACCTTGGAGCAGTAGAACACTAAGTCAGTGATAAAGATGGTGTGTTCCTGGTTAGGGAGATGGATCGTGATTTTGTCATACCCAGTGTAAGCATCTATAAAGGGTAGGAGCCCTTGTCTTGTTGTTCCATCTACTTATTGATGTATCCTCAGAAGCATGAACCAGTCCTTAGGACATGCATCATTCAAGTAAAAGAAGTCGATAAAGGTTCTCTATTACCATTTGACTTTTTTACGATAACCGGGTTGGCTATCCATTTTAGATACTGAAAATCTACGGGGTGGATCGTGTAGTGTATATGCAAGTATATGTGACAAAATATATGATGCAACTAAAGAAGTAATAATCTATGTAACTGTAGAATAAGCACACAAGATTTTATACTGGTTCGGACCTCCCGTCTACGTCCAGTCCCAAAGCCCCCTTCGGAATTCGACTACCAAACACCCTCGCTTTGCACGGAGGAATAGGCTTGCTTACAATAAATTGTTCTTGTCAAATATGTGTTCTATAACACGAATATTGACTAATAAGTATAAATGCTTCCACTATATATCTATAGAGTATTGTCTGTGAAGAACTAAATATATGTAAGAGTGAAATACAAGTACAGATTGTTAGGGATCGAGAATATAACAGAGTATGTAAGTATAAAGCGCAAGTAAGCAAGGTGAAGGTTCACCTTGATTCTTGATGATATATATTGTTGTAGAGAGGTTCCTTGAGTAGTTGCATCCATTAACAAGTGCTCTAGAGTTGCTTCTGTTGATGGTGAAGAGTTGCAATGAAGAGAAGTGAAGACGTCTATTCAATTTTGGCAGTTGAAATTTGAAATTAAATTCCGAGTTTGAAATCAGACGTCTGGTATTTGTATCAGACGTCTGATACTATATATTTTTTGTATACAATAGATTTTCGGACGTCTGAGTGCATCTACCAGACGTCTCGTTCTGTCTACTTTGTTATTCTAGAGGACTTTTCCAAACGTCTGGCTTGTGCACCCAGAAGTCTGAAAGTTGTGCATGTCTGTTTTGTGCGTCTTTCTTGTTGCTTTCTTGATCTTATCGACTTGTGGTCTCTTGTAACGTTCTTCGAGCCTTGTTTTTGTCTTTCTAGTGATGTTTCTCTAGTAAGTACCTGTACATAGAAATATATATATGCATATTCGATTTCCATTGTATAGTTGTTGTCATCGAAATCATATATTTGATTTCCTAACAATCTCCTTTTTTTGACGATGACAACTATACAATGTACTTATATAATTTTATGAATCTCCCCTTGAATATGTACTTTTCATAACTTATTGTGATCTTTATTATTTCTCCCCCTTCGACATTATAAAATGGATATATAACTTTTTAAATATAGAATTTATTAAATATGGACCAATTGTTATAAGACAGAGATATATACAGAAATAACATACCAAAAGAAATTTTTCATTAATTTACAATAATCAAGTACATTCATCGATTTTTAACAATTTTACATAAGATGGTGTCCTAAAAATCTATGAGTCTTTTGTGGAAGCTTTTTGTTGATCATCTCCTTTATCTTCATTTTTGGAAGAGCTAGGTTGCTTCGTAGGAGATGTCGGAGCTTGTTCTAGAGGTCCGTTCTTCTCAAAAAGATTGGAATATTTCGAAGGAGGAGAAGGTGTTGGGGTTGGCCAATCTTCGGATGGTAGTGTAGGGCCACGAATTCTTTGAAGAACCTCTTTGAGAATCGATAATACAGTTGAAAGTGATGTTTCAACTATGGTTAGGCGTGTAGCAAAAGACGTTTCAAAGCTGTCAATGCGCTTAGCTTAAACTTTTTGATTTCGAGATAAGATATGTTGATTTTGAAGAGTGATGTCTCGAATACTTTCATTTGGATTCGTCTCTATTCGAGTCTCCAAAATCTCATTGTGGCACGTATAATCAAATGGTGCAGGAGGAGGAGGAGTAGCTTCGCGATGTTGTTCCACCTCTTGTGATGGTTCAGGGTGTGGTTGAGGTGGAGGTCCAGCTTTTCTGGTTTGACGACGTTGCGTCCACTCTTCAAATGATATAAACTTCGGAGGATTTTTCGGTAGGTGCGTCAGGGAGAAAATTTTCGTGGAAGCATATTTCAGAGAAATTTCTTCAAAAGTGGATAAATAGGAATGAATGTTATGAGCATGTAGAAGCCTCATGATGTATGTAGGGTAGATAATCGATGGGCGTGATCGAGTCTAAAAATGTTTGAGCTCGTCAAATATAAATTTAGCCAATTTACCCTTGTTCTGCTGAATATAACATACATGGCCTTGTAGTCTAAATCCGTTATATGTTCATGACTACCAAGATGAGGAATGATAGCGTAGATAATCATTCGAGTTAGAAGTCTTGCCTTAGGTCGTAAATATTTGGATGCGAATTTTGGCATTTCGTCTTCCTACATTTGATGTGTTATATTGTCTCTTGTTTTGAGACACATATCGGGAATACTATATAAATCTTCCCCGGATCAGAACATCCGAGGGTTCTGCCAATGATTCCTAGAGTGAGCCTAATTGTATTGCCATACACACTAGACCATAATCAATTATCCTCGTTTTCAGTGTCCAAACTGCTGTACTATCTAAATTAGCATAGAAGAGAAATATAGCCAACTAATCAATTTGGATGTTATTGGGATTGAAAGATATCAAAGTTTCTAAACCGGCATTTTCACACATTTCATCTAAATCGTACATTAGGAACTTGAATACGTATAAAATGGACAAGTGTGGAGTTTATTCTTTTGAATATCCTCATATCTCTTGAGTGAATGAGGTACTCGATTCATCCATCGTTCAATTTGATCATCTGAGCAAACTTGAGGATTTGAGGAAGTTGCTTGATCTTGTTTTCGCTTAGAGATTTTAGGATTTTTTGTTTTAGGAGCCATCAAATTCGATCAAGTTTGGAAGAGAAGGATTTTGGAGAAGCAAAAAAATTAAAGCCGTGGTAGAAATAAATGAAAAGGTAAAAAAAAGACATTATCTGGACGAATAAATGTGTCGATTGAATTTCAGACATCTGGAATGTAAATTAGACGTTTGATTTAACCTAGTTTTAAAACAGCAAATAGAATCGAACGTCTGGTTTGTTGTGGTAGACGTCTGGATTTGGTTGAGTTGTAAAATTTAATAGTCAGAGAGATTTTTCAGACTTCTGTTTGTATTACCAAATGTCTGGAATAGATCGATTTTTTATTTCTGAATGACAGATAGTTTTTTCAAACGTCTGGTATAAATAGTAGAAGTCTGAATATTTATAATATGGTGATAGAGATTTTATTCAGACTTTTAAAATAGTCTAGTATCTGTTTTTTAGTAAGCAGAGACAATTTTCAGACGTCTGACATATGCACGATGGTGCATAATTTGTGTAATAAGAGTGTTAGACGTCTGAGTGCAATGTTCAGACGTCTGAAATGACCAATTTTTCTAAATATAGCCTAAATTTGAAGGGTGTTGCTTATTTTTCGACTTTTTTTAAATATAGTATTGTTCTTGTGAAACAGAATTAAAAATATACGTTGATACAAATACAATGAAAATAATTTAATCTATTTAGATGGCGATGGAGTTTTACGATCTTCTGACTTGTCATCCCTCCACGGCTTGAGTGGAGACCATATATTTTCACGTTCGTGGGTTATCGGGGAACTAGAGAATCGCCATGGTGAAGGATCCAAAGAACTGTAAGGAATCGGAAGTGATTCATGTACATCCTTCTTCCGTGAATTACAAAATTTTATTGCTACTTGCTCCAGAAAACTTAATCGTCGTGTCATGACTTTTTGTTCAAAATATAATCTCGTTGTTGATCTATTTGTTGCTTTTGATAGTGATGTATCTCATCAATTTTCTCCTTGGTGTTAGGAGAGAAAAATAGAGCACGTTTGGACTTCTTATTATCGAAAGTGATTCCCATGTGATAGGAGGACCACCTATACATCGGTTCCTGGTTTGGTGTACGTGTAGGAAGGTGTTGAGGTGTATCCGCTGAGCTATCCGTTGTAGGTGTCGAGAAGGATAGACGAGAATTTTCAGAAGACATGATTATATATATTCTGTTGTCAAAAATATGAAATCTATATATTCTTTACTTTTTGTTGTGTAAAGATTTATATATAATTTCAAAAATTATTTATAGTTAATTTTCAGAAACTAACCACCTAAAAAATTTAAGGTGAAGGAACCATGAATTTTAATTTATGGATAAAAAACTTTTAGCTAAACATAGAGTAAATAAAGATGTGGTTATTAGTTTAGAAGATCATTAAGAGAGCACATTCCTAAATCGTGTCGCAATTTAACAAAAGTTTGTTCGTTTAGTGGTTTTGTGAAAATATCTGCTATTTGATTCTCGGTAATTACTTATTCTAATGTAATAATTCCCTTTTCAACATTGTCACTAAAAAATGATGTTGTATATCTATATGTTTAGTACGTAAGTGATTTACAGGGTTTTTAGATAGATTTATTGCACTCGTGTTATCGCAATATATTGATGATCTATTGATAACTTTTCCAAAATCCGTAAGTGTTTGTTGCATGTATATCCCTTGTGCACATGCTAGAGCTGTTGAGATATATTCTGCTTCGCTAGTAGATAAGGAGACACAATTTTGCTTTTTGCTAAATCATGAAACTAATGATTGTCCAATAAAGTGACATGTTCCACTAGTACTCTTACGATCTGTTTACATCTACCGAAATCCGCATCATTGTATGAAACTAGTTCAAATGATGATCCCTTAGGATAAAAAAACCGTAATCTCTAGTACTAGATAGATATCGTAAGATAATTTTAACAGCTCTTTGGTGAGATTCTTTTTGTTTTACTTGAAATCAGGCACAAAGTCATACACTTATCATAATGTCGGGTCGACTAGCCGTCAAATAGAGTAAGGAGCCAATCATACTCTGATATAATTTTTCATCGAAATCTTTTCCGTTATCATCTTTTTCTAAGTGAACATTAGTACTTATCGGTGTTGGTTTGCTTGAAGTTTTATCCATTTCAAATAATGTAATAGATCGTTACAATATTTTTCTTGATGAATAAAAATACCATTTTCAAGTTTTTTAATTGTAAACCTAAGAAGAAATTTGATTCTCCCATGTGAGACGTTTCAAAATCATTTTTCATAATATTTGAGAATTGATTACAAAGATTTTCGTTAGTTAAACCAAAGATAATATCATCTATGTAAATTTATAAAACTAAAATATCGTCAATTTCTCATTTAATAAATAAAGTTCTATCGATTTTACCTATTTGAAAACCAGATGTAATTAAATGATTTTTAAGACGTTTGTACCAGGCACGAGGGGCTTATTTTAAACCATATAAGCCTTTTTGTAATTTAAAAATATGGTCGGGATATTTTTCGTGAACAAACATTAGGGGTTGTTCAACATATGCGTTTTCTTTAAAATAACCATTTAAAAAAGCACTTTTGACATCCATTTGAAATAGTTTAAAATTATGATGATTTGTAAAAGCGAGTAATGTATGTATGACCTCTAGTCTCGCTATTAGAGCAAAGATTTCCTCATAGTCGATACCTTATTCTAGATTATAACCTTGAGCAACTAAACGTGCTTTTTTTCTAACTATGTTTCCGTTTTCATCTGCTTTGTTTTTAAATACCCATTTTGTTCCTATAACCGATTGATTTTCTAGTCTTGGTACTAATTTCCAAACGTTATTACATTCAAATTGATTTAATTTTTCTTGCATAACTATTATCCAAAAGTTATCGTTTGAAGATGCTTTATAATTTTTTGGTTCAAAATTTGACACAAATGCTATATGACTTATTTGGTTAAGTTGATTTCTAGTTACTCTAGAATTGAGATCTCCAATGATATTATCTTTTGGATGATCCTTAAGAATTCTAGGAGATGATACTAAAGTATTATTTTACGCATTTGTCTCGTTATTAAAAGAAATTATTGTATTTGTTATTGGAATTATTTCTTCATTGTCATTAGTATGATGGTTAAGAAGATTTTCATCGAACGAAACATGTAAATTTTCTTCAATAGTGTTATTTCGTTTATTAAAATTTTTATATGCTTTGCTGCGATCCGAATATCTAACAAAGACTCCTTCATCATCCTTCGGGTCAAATTTTCCTAAATTATCTTTTGTATTTAATATAAAACATTTTGATCCGAAAGTTTTGAAGTATGGCACTTTAGGTTTTCTTCCAAAAAATATTTCAAAACAAGTTTGTTTAGTCATAGGTCGTATGGTTACTCGATTCAAAACATAACAGGCTGTGGAAATAGCTTCAGTCCAAAAATGTTTTGTAGACCACTACTATTTAATACTGTCCGTGCACATTCTTGTAATGTAAGATTTTTTTTCTTTCTACTACACCATTCTGTTGAGGTGTGCGGGGAAAAGAAAATTTATGACTTATACCTTTTTTATTACAAAAATTAATAAAAAGACCATTTTCGAATTCTCCACGGTGATCACTTTGAATATTCTTAATTTTCAAATCCATTTGTGTTTTAATTCTTTTAGCAAAAATTGTAAACATACCAAAGGTATCACTTTTATGTTTTAAAAATAAAGTCCATGTATATCTTGAAAAATCATTGTTGTGATTTATAGATCATACTTGAGTTGGACCAAATAAATCTAAATTTAATAATTCTAATGGTTGTTTTGTAGAAATATTATTTTTAGATTTATACGAGATTTTCTTTAATTTTCCAATTTGACAATCGTCGCATAAATTTTCTACATTGTAATTTATTTTAGGTAAGCCTCTAACTAGCTCATATTTTGCTAATTTATTAATATATTTAAAATAAATATGACAAAATCGTTTATGCCATAACCATGGATCGTCATGTTTGGCGGTTAAACACAAATTTGAATTTCTTAATATCATTCCTGTAACGACCCATAAATTTTGATGTTTTAATTTTGTGGTTTTAATAATATTTTATGAATTAATATTGAAAGAAATAAAATGTTGCAATTTTATAATGGAATAATAACTAAATTTAAACTGGGACAACGTTAATACAAGTTAAGTGTCAACAATCTTAATGAAACTCCAATTCATTGTATCTAAACATGCTATGCTTGGTTATAAATACTAAATATAAGTAACAAATGTAAACATTAGTTATTGTACAAAATAGATAGTTAATGGTAATTAAATAAGATCAGTATGGTGTAAGGAATTGTAATATGTGTGGTATTAATGGTTACACTGATTTATAGTGGGATGTGAAAGGTAATAAATTAATGTTGTTTTGATAATAAACATTTCTTAATGATTTTTAATTTCGTAAGGGAAGAGTGAATGAAAATTTATGGAAAACATAAATTTATTTTTAAGTAAACAAGAGTATATATTGAACAAATTTATGATAATTGGATAATGCAGTGTTAATGGAAATTAATTAGTGTTATATATGGAATTTATACGTGGGTGGGTGAGTAGTAAACTTATAAATGGAAGAAGTAAGTAGGTGACCATTTATTTAGGTTATTTATTCATTTAGTATGTTAAATTAAAAAAATTTGGGAATCAGATCTCAATTAAGGTAAATTAAGTTGTACGTTAATTTGATATGTAATCTAATAAATATTACATTAATATAGGATGTAGTACAAATGGTTAAGGGTTGTCAAATTTGGTAAAAAGGGATTTGACTTAGGTAATTTTGTTAATTGAGTTGAAAACCTTAATTAATACGCATAATTGACAAGATTCACATTTTTAAGTATAACCGTTGATACAAATCTAAGATGTATATATAAATATTAGTGTAATGAAATGTTAACTATGTTAGTTGAGTAATAATTGAGTGAATATTAAGTTGTAATCGAATAAAATCAAATTTATTGGAATTAATTTGCAATTAATTGGATTAATTGCAGTTGACAATTGAACACTGTATTTACTGGAATAATTGACGCTAAAATTATATGTGAATTTGCTTTTAGCTATATTAAGTATCTAAGGGATTAAAAATGACAAAAATCTACTAGTTTATAATTTGTGCAGTTATGGTAGATGTGATTGGTCATTTGAAATGATTAATTCTATAAGATGTAATAAATGTTAATTTTAGTTATAAAATGATTTTTTTTTATTTATTTGAAATATAAAATTCAGTAAGACTCGAATAACAAGGGTAAGATTTTAAAAAAGTGGAATTTAATATTAAAATACTACGTTAATGAAAATTATGAAGGAAATTTGAGAATATTAATGCAATAGATACAAACCAATGTAAATTGCATCTTTTGATAACAATAGACTGAATAATAGAATGAAAGGAAATTAAACGAAATTTTGAAAATTTAATTTACAATTTCTAAATGCAATGAATTTGAGATAAACACTGAAATTTGTTAAATTTATCAACTTTAAATTGACTTTTAATTTGGTTAAAACATTGTAATTTGATTGAGAAATATAAAGTGAAAAATCTGTCAATTTTAAGACTGAAAATTAAAAATTGAATTTTTTTATTAATTATTAATTTATTTAATTAATAGAAAAATAGCCATTTTGGCCACTGACTCGGATTTCGACGAAACTAGTTTCATCGGATCTGTAACGGTGAATTATAATAGCTTTTCAAGTTTCGAAGCGATCAGACTTGTCGTTTGATCATACGAACTCGAAACGCCTTGAAATTTATGCAATTGAAATCAATTGAAATCAATTTGGAAAATTTGAATTTAGCATAACTTCTTCATACGATGGAATTTGGATGTGAAACTTTTTCCATCATGTTCAAAATATTTTAGACATATATTTTGACATATGGGTTGACGCTTTTCCGTTCCGGAATCGAAACAGGCTTTTCGGGTCAATTATCGTTCAAAACCCAAATCCAACTTAACCCATTCTTTCTATTCTGTTTGCCTATATATATGTGGTTATAAACCCTAGGTAGTTGCTTATTTCTCATTCTGAACGTATGCACTTCCTCATTCCACTGTAAACCCTAATCTTCCCAATCCAATTTCAATTTAAAAAAATTGCGGATCTGCAGCAATTTCTGCTCACGCTTCGAGTTTCAGAGGCAAAAACGCTGCATCTACTTCGGGTTAGGAAGAAAGTTACTCGGGTCGCTTCGGATCGTTTTGGAAAAAACTCCAAGCAAGCATCGGGTAATTGTGGCGGTGGACCGAAGTTGAATCTGAAGTCGACTCAGGACCAGAATTTTCCAATCTTCTAATTTTCCTAACTTTTTCATACGAGCTCGGATTCATGTGCGGTTTGTTTTGCTGGGATCGTGTTAGAATTACGGCCGTTTAGGATGGATTTGAAGACTGTTGAAATTTTGGATTTAAATTGGATTTAAATTCAATTTAAATTTAAAAGGTGAGTGTTTTAACCCACTCACAACTTCTAAGATTTCTTATTTTGGTTAAATTGATTTATGATGTGTTTAAAATTTTATTTGTAGCTGTTTGGCATATATTTCATCATTTTCTCAGTTAAATTGCATTCATTTAATTTACGCATTATTTAATTCATTATTGCATTTAAAACTGCCAGTTAATTGTTAATTAATTTATTCACTGCATTAAAACTGTCAGTTAAAATTTTAGTAAAAATTATTATTGCATATAACATGCTAGTTAAATTTATTTATTATTGCATATAAAATGCAGTTAAACAGTTATTTAATTCATTATTAGAAAATTAACTGTCAGTAATTAATTATTATTTATTGATGTGATTGATTGAATTGGATGATAAATTGATGAATGTTTGATGATTGATATGATGGACGAATGGATGCTGTATTTATATTGTATAAACTGCAAGTTATTATGCATTTTCATTTCATTCGAGATTGCGGTTTGAAATGATATACAACCGCATTTTTATTTTTTTAAACTGTGGATTAAAATGATAAATATCCGTATCACTTGACCATAGGATAGAAAATTATGTACAGGCACCGCGGTATATATACAAAATTATTTTTGAAATGATTTTCTATGGTTTGGATAGGATACGGTTTAATAAATATTAAATTTTGATATTTTATAAATATTATTTTATATATACATATATAGTTAAATTTTTGAATTTAAGCTATGTATAAATCTGTTAAATAAAATTGAATAAGTTGAATAATGGAGTTGATAATTTATATTATATGATTTAGTATAGGTTTAAGATATTGTATATATATAGGGTTTAAATGATTCAAATCAATTAAGATTGGAAGATAAATTGGAAATATATTTGGAATTGAGCTTATTTTAAAATCTAACTCCATAAGTTGATGTAAACTTATTAAGATTGGAAATTTAAAGGTATGATATTATAACTGAATATTTCTAGTATAAATAAATTGAAGGAAATACTTAGTTGTTAGTAATTTGAGTTTTATTTAAAATGATTATGGATTTATTATGTAAATATTTTAGACCAAAATATAGAATAATGAATGGTTGAATAGAAAATTTCCAACTAGTTTTGAAATTGCTAAAACTCAAAGTTTGAAATATATTGGAATCGAAGTGTTTTATTGAAACTGAAAGAGAATCTAGATTTATGGGTTTAGACTTAATTTAAAGTCAATAAATGGTAAAGGCGTGGAAATTATTTACTTTATAAAGTAATTTAAAATCAACTATTTTACATACTGTTGACTATCCAAACCATTCAAGTTTTAGAGGTTATGGTTTTAAACTATGAATTTCGAAGTATTATGTTTTGAGAGTTATAATTCAAATGTTTGGTCTCCAGATATTATAAATTATAGAACAGTATGATTTTGGAAAAGAAATATGTTTGGAATAAAAGTGATATTATTGATTTGGGTTTTATAAAATAATATCAAAATGAGTTGTTTTGGAAATGGAATGATATCGTATTTATGGGTTTGAAATGGACAATTATATTCCGGTTTTAAAGTATAAACTATTTTTAAAGACCGCGGTGTTATATAACGTTTGGTTGTTGAAGAGAACGGGATCGGAAGTTATCATACTCGCTGCCAACTCCGAAAACCACTTTAACAACCGTGTACGCGATGGAGAATCTAGAATGAAGTAGGATGGTGGCGGCGTTTCCTCTGAGGTAAATACGTGGACCCAACTCCCGTGAGTTGGCATAAGGTGGCTAAAACAGGAGCGATCGACGGGTTAATAAGGTAGCACCTTTGATCGGACACTTCCCTTCGATACTATACTCTGACTTGGATTGATTCGCTGGCCACCTTCACTTTTAATTTCTTTGATTTAGGGGAGTTTGTTCGAGGTGGGCGGTAGCTGCGCGCTACACGTTACCACCGACCCGGAAGCGTAATTAGTATATCTACCCTGGCATTGCCTAGTTGTGCCGTGTCACCTACCCTATCGCGCCTTGTACGAGTTTGGTTTTCTCCCATAGCCCGTGTGGTATCCTCTGGTGGCTTCCCGGTCAGGAGGGACTATGATATTGGATGGTCTACTAGGACTATTACGTGTTAAGGTGGAAAATGTAAAGCCTTAACGCTATTTAAAAGTATGTTTATTTTACTATAGACACTATTATAATGGCGCAATATACTACATAGTAAATAGTTTAACGGATCCTTAGGAAATGTAAATCCTAAGCATCTCTTGAGTTACTGCACTCATATTTATTTCTTTTAATTTAACTCACATAAGATCTTTTAGTTCCGACTCGAGTGTTTTTGTCTTTTCAAATTCGCTCGGGTCAGTCCGAGCGTTTCAGGATTTGAAGATTTAGCTCTGGAGGACGAAGACGAAGATTTGTATTATTATTATTATTTATATTATAGCACTACACTCGTACTGTTCCGCTGCATTGTTATTGCTATGTATAACTCTGATATGTATTATATAAATATAATCAAATGTTTTTTAAAACAGATTTATAAACTGTATATTTGATTATTATATTTTATCCTTCCGCTGTGAGTTTCTGTTTTCTTTTTATTTCTTTCTCGTTTTTCTTATTTACCCCATAACAATCCGCCCTTCCGTATGGTTTGAATTGGCACGTGTGTCGATTTAAAACGTGTGAAAAGGCAGGATGTTACAGTTGGTATCAGAGCTTTGGTTTAGTGATAAAGCTTAGCTTTGTGGGGTCTGACTCTTTACTAATAGAGTAGTAATACCTTATGGGAGTTGCTAGTGTATATATATGAGAGAACGTATTTGTTAATGTTATAAAAAGGTTTTGATATTGTGTTAATTTGTTCCGTTTCGTATTTATAAATTCTGGTTGATGCATGGGACGCTGTGACATCGATAGGGATTTCTAGACACCTAATAGGACAGACCGACATAATATTTGGTTTTAATATAGGTGAATGAAATATTTTTTTCCTATTATATTTTATATATATAAAATCAATTTTTAAATGATATATATTTGGTTGCTATATATTGGTTGTTAGGAGATGAAAAATAAATAAAATAGTTGAAATAAGATTGGAAATGAAATTGGGAATTTAGACCTTAAGTTCCGGGGTTTTGAAACTTTATTTTGAATGATTTTGAAATGTAAATAATAATATTGTTAAAAGAAGTATTTTCTGATATAAGTATTTCAATATGATTTGAAAGAAATGTAAAAAAAATTTGGAAAGAATAAGTTTTGTACTTCCCTCCCTGTCGCTGGAAAATAATTTCGGTGATGAGTGCACGTATCATCGACATTCATTTTCGGGTTTCGAAGTGGGAAGGCTACTGTAGTAGTTTTACCGCAGTTTTATTTTGAGAAAATATATCTTTTTTAAATTGTTTCAAATATAATTGGATATATATAAGTTATAAGTATATATTTATCTGTTATTTTAAAATGATTTTGAATTTAACCCGGTATTTAATTCTTAAGTTTTCGATTTATTAATAGTTTCCGTTATTGTAGTGAAATGAAATGTAACCGATTAATAATTAGAGTCTTTAATTAAAATAAGGAATTTAATGCTAGGTTATGAATGAAATTAAAGGTAAATTTGAAATTGTAACTTATAAAACAAAGATGGAATTATTAAACCATTAAATTATTAAAAGAATTGAGAAAAAACGTGTATAACTTTCAATTACATTCTTAAAGGCATATATATAACTTATCAAAATATATAAAATGTTAATAAGAAAATGTAATAGATATTATACAAGTAATTAGCTTGAGATAATGAAAATAATTAATGGAATTCTTTAATAAATAAGAATTGATGTGTAGGGTTATAAACTTAAGTATGATTGAAATGCTACTAATTTAATATAATAGAAAAAGTAAGTAATATAAATAAATGGTTGCAAACCTTAGTAAATGAATTAATGAAATCCTTTACTTATAAGAATTGATGTTATAAGGTTAAAATTTAAGTGTAATTAAAAAGGGTTACTATAATTAAATAAAATAGAAATGTAAGCATTAAATAAATGAATAAAATGGAGAAATGCATAAATGTAATACAATAAAAGAAACTTACATGACCTGAATTAATGAAAATGAATAATTGTAAGTAATAAGTGAAATTAAACGAAACAAACACTGAATGAGTAAATGAAATTAAAGTTTGTTAGAAATAAATGTAAATTAAAAAGATAAATCATTGTATAAATAGAAGGAAAATCAAACAACAAAGGTATGAAAGGAAATTAATAATAAGTAAAGTTGATGGTTGTTTGGATTTGTTGTTGTTTGGGTTATGGTTGTTTGGGGTAAGATACTTTAAATTTGGATTGGATGAATGAATAATCTATTTAGTTTTATCTAAGGCTGTTGAGTAAATGATGCGCTAGTAGTTTATTCTTCATTCCGTGCAATTTAAAAATTTTGAACCCGAACAACTATTTGTGTTTGATATGTATGATTGATTGATTTGTGTTAATTTTATGTGATGATTGTATGCTGTGGTTGCAATGGTTGATGTTTGTATGAATTTGTTTGTTATTGATTGAAACAACGCTTAAATATTTCATTTTGTATAATTATTAACTCTTTTGGATTATATAAGTGAAATACAGGTTATGAAAGCAATTGCTACTACCTTTGGTTTCATAATTAAGCATAAATTTCCCGACAAATAGGTACGTTTTCGGACTACGGTATAGAACTATTATATTATTTTTCCCCAGTGGGGATATATATTATTTTGAAAAATATATGTTGTATATTGTATTATTGATATTATATTTTCTCTTGAGCCTCCCCGTACAAATGAGACTCTGCCAAAATTTTCCGAAAATTTTGGACTTAGAAAAATTTGAAAATGTTTTACAAACTTTAATAATTTAAGTTAAATAAATATAAAAATTTAAATGGGTATGAATTGGTATATTTTATTTTAAATTATTTTCTTTTGTAAACTTATTTGTTTTTAATGTTTTAAGTAAGATATATCGATTTCTTATTTCTTCTTTTCCTTTTTTTTCCTTTTCGGGGACGAAAAATTTTGAATGGGGGAGAATGTAACGACCCATAAATTTTCGATGTTTTAATTTTATGAGTTAATATTGAAAGAAATAAAATGTTGCAATTTTATAATGGAATAATAACTAAACTTAAACTGAGACAATGTTAATACAAGTTAAGTGTCAACAATCTTAATGAAACTCTAATTCATTGTATCTAAACATGCTATGCTTGGTTATAAATACTAAATATAAGTAACAAATGTAAACATTTAGTTATTGTACAAAATAGATAGTTAATGGTAATTAAATAAGATCAGTATGGTGTAAGGAATTGTAATATGTGTGGTATTAATGATTACACTGATTTATAGTGGGATGTGAAAGCTAATAAATTAATGTTGTTTTGATAATAAACATTTCTTAATGATTTTTAATTTCGTAACGGAAGAGTGAATGAGAATTTATGGAAAACATACATTTATTTTTAAGTAAACAAGAGTATATATTGAACAAATTTATGATAATTGGATAATGCAGTGTTAATGGAAATTAATTAGTGTTATATATGGAATTTATACCTAGGTGAGTGAGTAGTAAACTTATAAATGGAAGAAGTAAGTAGGTGACCATATATTTAGGTTATTTATTCATTTAGTATGTTAAATAAATAAAAATTGGGAATTAGATCTCAATTAAGGGAAATTAAGTTGTACGTTAATTTGAAATATAATCTAATAAATATTACATTAATATGGGATGTAGTACAAATCGTTAAGGATTGTCAAATTTGGTAAAAAGGGATTTGACTTAGGTAATTTTGTTAATTGAGTTGAAAACCTTAATTAATACGCGTAATTGACAAGATTCACATTTTTAAGTACAACCGTTGATACAAATCTAAGATGTATATATAAATATTAATGTAATGAAATATGAAACAATGTTAACTATGTTAGTTGAGTAATAATTGAGTGAATATTAAGTTGTAATCGAATAAAATCAAATTTATTGGAATTAATTTGCAATTAATTGGATTAATTGCAGTTGACATTTGAACACTGTATCTACTGGAATAATTGACACTAAAATTATATGTGAATTTACTTTTAGCTATATTAAGTATCTAAGGGATTAAAAATGACAAAAATCTACTAGTTTATAATTTGTGCAGTTATGGTAGATGTGATTGGTCATTTGAAATGATTAATTCTATAAGATGTAATAAATGTTAATTTTAGTTATCAAATGAAAATTGTTTATTTATTTGAAATATAAAATTCAATAAGACTCGAATAACAAGGGTAAGATTTTAAAAATAGTGAAATTTAATATTAAAATACAACGTTAATGAAAATTACGAAGGAAATTTGAGAATATTAATGCAATAGATACAAACCAATGTAAATTGCATCTTTTGATAATAATAGACTGAATAATGGAATGAAAGGAAATTAAACGAAATTTGGAAAATTTAATTTACAATTTCTAAATTCAATGAATTTGAGATAAACACTGAAATTTGTTAAATTTATCAACTTTAAATTGACTTTTAATTTGGTTAAAACATTGTAATTTGATTGAGAAATATAAAGTGAAAAATCTGTCAATTTTAAGATTGAAATTTAAAAATTGAATTTATTTAATTAATAGAAAAATAGCCATTTTGGCCACTGACTCGGATTTTGACGAAACCAGTTTCATCGAATCCGTAACGATGAATTATAATAGTGTTTCAAGTTTCGTAGTGATCAAATTTGCCGTTTAATTGTATGGACTCAAAACGCCTTGAAATTTATGCAATTTAAATTAATTGAAATCAATTTGGAAAATTTGAATTTAGCATAACTTCTTCATACGATGGAATTTGGACGTGAAACTTTTTCCATCGCGTTTAAAATATTTTTAAACATATATTTTGATATATGGGTTGACCCTTTTCCGTTTCGGAATCGAAACGGGCTTTTCGGGTCAATTATCGTTCAAAACCCTAATCCAACCTAGCACATTCTTTCTATTCTGTTTGCCTGTATATATGTGGTTATAAACCCTAGGTCATTGCTTATTCCTTATTCTGAACGTATGCTCTTCCTCATTCCACTGCAAACCCTAATCTTCCCGGTCCAATTTCGATTTCAAAAAAAAAAATTGCAGATCTGCAGCAACTTCTGGTCACGCTTCGAGTTTTAGAGGCAAAAACGCTGCATCTACTTCGGGTTAGGAAGAAAGTTACTTGGGTCGTTCCGGGTCGTTTTGGCAAAAACTCCAAGCAAGCACCGGGGAATTGAGGCGGTGGACTGAAGTTGAACCCGAAGTCGACTCAGGACCAGAATTTTCCAATCTTCTAATTTACCTAACTTTTTCATACAAGCTCGGATTCATACGCGGTTTGTTTTGCTGGGATCGTGTTAGAATTACGGATGTTTTGGCACTGTTTTGGATGGATTTGGAGACTGTTGAAATTTTGGGTTTAAATTGGATTTAAATTCAATTTAAATTCAAAAGGTGAGTGTTTTAACCCACTCACAACTTCTAAGATTTCTTATGTTGGTTAAATTGATTTATGATGTGTTTAAAATTTTATTCGTAGATTTTTGGCATATATTTCATCATTTTCTTAGTTAAATTGCATTCATTTAATTTACGCTTTATTTAATTCATTATTGCATTTAAAACTGCCAGTTAATTGTTAATTAATTTATTCACTGCATTAAAACTGTTAGTTAAAATTTTAGTAAAAATTATTATTGCATATAACATGCTAGTTAAATTTATTTATTATTGCATATAAAGTACAGTTAAACAGTTATTTAATTCGTTATTGGAAAATTAACTGTCAGTAATTAATTATTATTTATTGATGTGATTGATTGAATTGGATGATAAATTGATGAATGTTTGATGATTGATATGATGGACGAATGGATGCTGTATTTATATTGTATAAACTGCAAGTTATTATGCATTTTCATTTCATTCGGGATTGCGGTTTGAAATGATATACAACCGCATTTTTATTTTTTTAAACCGTGGATTGAAATGATAAATATCCGTATCACCTGACCATAGGATAGAAAATTATGTACAGGCATCGCGGTATATATACAAAATTATTTTTGAAATGATTTTCTATGGTTTGGATAGGATACGGTTTAATAAATATTAAATTTTGATATTTTATAAATATTATTTTATATATACATATATAGTTAAAATTTTGAATTTTAGCTATGCATAAATCTGTTAAATAAAAATGAATAAGTTGAATAATGGAGTTTGATAATTAATATTATATGATTTAGTACAGGTTTAAGATATTGTATATTTATAGGGTTTAAATGATTCAAATCAATTAAGATTGGAAGATAAATCGGAAATTTATTTGGAATTGAGCTTATTATAAAATTTAACTCCATAAGTTGATGTAAGCTTATTAAGATTGGAAATTTAAAGGTATGATACTATAACTGGATTTTATTCAAGATAAATCAAATGAATGTTTCTAGTATAAATAAATTGAAGGAAATATTTAGTTGTTAGTAATTTGAGTTTTATTTAAAATGATTATGGATTAATTATGTAAATATTTTAGACTAAAATACAGAATAATGAATGGTTGAATAGAAAATTTCCAACCTTAGTTTTGAAATTGTTAAAACTCAAAGTTTGAAATATATTGGAATCGAAGTGTTTTATTGAAACTGAAAGAGAATCTAGATTTACGGGTTTAGACTTAACTTAAAGTGAATAAATGGTAAAGGCATGGAAATTATTTACTTTATAAAGTAATTTAAAATCAACTATTTTACATACCGTTGAATATCCGAACCATTCAAGTTTTAGAGGTTATGGTTTTAAACTATGAATTTCGAAGTATTATGTTTTGAAAGTTATAATTCAAATGTTTGGTCTCCAGATATTGTAAATTTTAAAACATTATGATTTTGAAAAAGAAATATATTTGAAATAAAAGTGATATTATTAATTTGGGTTTTATAAAATAATATCAAAATGAGTTGTTTTGGAAATGGAATGATATCGTATTTATGGGTTTGAAATGGATAATTATATTCTGGTTTTAAAGTAGACCGCGGTGTTATAATTACGTTTGGTTGTTGAAGAGACCGGGATCGGAAGTTGTCATACTCTCTGCCAACTCCGAAAACCACTTTAACGACCGTGTACGCGGTGGAGATTCCAGAATGAAGTAGGATGGTGGCGGCGTTTCCTCTGAGGTAAATACGTGGACCCAACTCCCGTGAGTTGGCATAAGGTGGCTAAAACAGGAGCAATCGATGGGTTAATAAGGTAGCACCTTTGATTGGACACTTCCCTTCGATACTATACTCTGACTTTGGATTGATTTGGTGGCCACCTTCACTTTTGATTCTTTGATTTGGGGGAGTTTGTTCGAGGTGGGCGGTAGCTGCGCGCTACGCGTTACCACCGACCCGGAAGCGTAATTGGTATATCTACCCTGGCATTGCCTAGTTGTGCCGTGTCACCTACCCTATCGCGCCTTTTACGAGTTTGGTTTTCTCCCGTAGCATGTGTGGTATCCTCTGGTGGCTTCCCGATTAGGAGGGACTATGATATTGGATGGACTACTGGGACTATTACGTGTTAAGGTGGAAAATGTAAAGCCTTAATGCTATTTAAAAGTATGTTTATTTTACTATAGACTCTATTATAATAGCGCAATATACTACATAGTAAATAGTTTAACGGATCCTTAGGAGATGTAAATCCCAAGCATCTCTTGAGTTACTGCACTCATATTTATTTCTTTTAATTTAACTCACATAAGATCTTTTAGTTCTGACTCGAGTGTTTTTGTCTTTTCAAATTCGCTCGGGTCAGTCCGAGCGTTTCAGGATTTGAAGATTTAGCTCTGGAGGACGAAGACGAAGATTTGTATTATTATTATTTATATTATAGCACTACACTCGTACTGTTCCGCTGCATTGTTATTGGTATGTATAACTCTAATATGTATTATATAAATATAATCAAATGTTTTTTAAAACAGATTTATAAACTGTATATTTGATTATTATATTTTATCCTTCCGTTGTGAGTTTCTGTTTTATTTTTATTTCTTTCTTGTTTTTCTTATTTACCCCATAACAATCCGCCCTTCCGTATGGTTTGAATTGGCACGTGTGTCGATTTAAAGCGTGCGAAAAGGCGGGATATTACAATCCCTCTTTGTGTAGGAATATTTTTAAATCCTATGTCTTTTCTATTACCTGATGGTTTTGAAGTTTTGATAAGATTTTTCAAATCTTGTTTTCCTATATTATATTTTGAAACATTATTCGTAATTTTATCTTTTTTTTCTTTTAATACTAAATTTTCAATTTTCAATATTTCAATATTACTCTTCAAGTTGACATTTTCTTTTAACAAGTTATCCTTTTCTAGTTTAGTTTTATCAAAATCAAAAGTAATAGTCTCATTTTCGATCAAATTATTTTTAACTTTTTCTTGAGATAATTCTAGTTCCTCTTCTAAAATAAATTTTTTCATCTTTTAACATTCCTACTTCAAGTTCTAATCTATTTATTTTGGCTATATGTTCTTTGTTCAATTTTTTGATTTGTCTAAATTTATCATCTAAGTCCATGCTAAGTTCTAATAATTCATCATGACTAAGTTCGGGACATACCTTATTAGTTTGTGCCATAAAGCACACATTAGCTTGTTCTCCGTCACTATCGCTATCACTATCTGATGATGAAGAATCCGAGTCATCCCATGTTACTTTGAAAGCTTTCTTATTTTTAATTTTTCAAATTTGTTCTTCTTTTTATCATTATTGAGCTAGGGACAGTCTTTGTACATACGTCCAAATTGGTCACATTCATAGCATTTGATTGATGTTTGATTTATTGAGCTTGATTTTCCTCCTTTCTGAAATTTAGTCATTTTCCTAAACTTTTTGAGTATGTTGTAGTTTTTGGCAATAAATACAATTTCTTCTTCGTCTAAGTCGGAGTCTTCATTTTTTGCTGGGAATGCTATGTTCTTCTTTTTCGAATTTTCTTCTTTTCGTGCCTGCAAATTAGGACGTTAAATTTCCTATCAATTATTCAACTCAGAGTGCTGAGAGATCATTAGCTTCTTCGATAACTAATACTTTTCTTTCCCATTTTGGAGTTCAAGAATTGAGTATTCTAGATATTAAATCAAAATTTGTGAATTTGACTCCAAGTGCCATTAAATTGTGTTGAATGGTTTGGAATATAGAGTACATGTCTACTATAGATTCATTTTGTTTCATTTTAAATGATGAAAATTGATTTTTTTTTTTTAAATTGAAATCTTAGTTTGTTTAACTTTGTTTGTACCTTCGTGTGTAACTTGTAAGGTACGCCAAATATCAAATGCATGTTACATAACATGACATGTGAAAATTCATTCTTATCTAGTGAACAAAATAGAACATTCATAGCTTTGGCATTATTAGAAGCTACGGTTTTTTGTGCATTAGTTCTTTTGTTCATAGCAGTGTCAGGTGCTTTATATTTATTTTGAGTGGCTGACCAAATTTCTAATCCATTAGTTTCCATAAAAAATCTCATACGTGTTGACCAATATGCATAGTTAGAACCATTAAAAAGCGGGGGTCGTGCTGTGGATTGACCTTCTTAAAAAATACTTGCCATATTATAGTGATTCAAAAACGTGTCACTGTATTTTGATCTAACCTTGCTCTGATACCAAATGAAAGTCTACGGGATGGATAGTGTAGTGTATATGCAAGTATATGCGACAAAATATATGATGTAACTAAAGCATTAATAATCTAGGTAACTATAGAATAAGCACATATTTTATACTGGTTCGGACCTCCCGTCCTACGTCCAGTACCGAAGCTCTCCTTCGGAATTCGACTATCAAACACCCTCGCTTCGTCCGGAGGAATAAGCTTGGTTGCAATAAATTATTCTTGTCAAATATGCGTTCTATAACACGGATATTGACTAACAAGTACAAATGCTACCACTGTATATCTAGAGAATATTGTCTGTGAAGAACTGAATATATGGAAGAGTGAAATACAAGTATATATTGCTAGAGATCAAGAATATAACAGAGTATCTAAGTAGAGAGCGCAAGTGAGTAAGGTGAATGTTCTCCTTGATTCTTGATGATATATATAATTGTAGAGAGGTTCCTTCCGTAGTTGCAACCATTAACAAGTGCTTTTCAGTTGTTTTGTTGATGGTGAAGAGTTGCAGCGAAGAGAAGCGAAGATGTCTATTCAAATGTGGCGGTTGAAATTTTAAATTAAATTCCGAGTTCGAAATCATAAGTCTGGTATTTGTATCAAACGTCTGATACTATATTTTTTTATATATAGTAGATTTTCCGACATCCGACTGCATCTACCGGATGTCTGGTTTTGTCTGTTTTGTTATTCTAGAGGACTTTTCCAGACGTTTGGCTTGTGCACCCAGACATCTGAAAGTTGTGTATGTCTGTTTTATGCATCTTTCTTGTTGCTTTCTTGATCTTATCGACTTGTAGTCTGTTGTAACGTTCTTTGAGCCTTGTTATTGTCTTTCTAGTGATGTTTCTCTAGCAAGCACCTGTATACAGACATATATATGCATATTCGATTTCCATTGTGTAGTTGTTGTCATCGAAACCGTAGATATGATTTCCTAACAAACAACGATTCTTGGATGTAACAGTTTGACAGTAAGGTTTTCACTTCTTTATTTAGCACCGTAGATCATTATGGGCCTATACTTATTTTTTTCTTTACAAGACGTTCCCTTGGGCCAACGTTCAAAGCATAGAAAGCAACCAAGAGAGAAATTCCACACATGTCTACATGGTACCAAGCGAACATGTCTTGGCTGTCCCATAGAAAGCCAATCGGTTGTATTTTCATATCCTGCTCTAATCCGAATTCGATTTTCATAATTTTCACAGGATCATCATCATTTAAATTTCGTAAACTGTAAAGCCTTTTCGGGCTCTACTGTGGTCCCATCTCTTTCGTTTCTTATGTCAAGCTCGTTATGAGGATCACTTATAAACTCGAGAGGGGGCCCTTCTTTAATTTCTACATGAGGGAGTTCTTGGCATAGAAGGCAACTTCTATGCCCTTTCCCTTCTCCATCCATTTTTTCTCCTAAAGCTTTTCAACAAAACATTTCCTAGTCATGTCTTTGTTTCCTTCCATCACTCTTATCCTATGACTATTGGGAACTTCATTATCAAGCACCATGAGGCCATTATTTCGGGAAAATCATATAAGACTGGACGTCAAAGGAATGCATTGTAAAGCTAAGAATCCATCCATCGGTATGAAAGTTTGCTTTCATATGGCTGATCGAGGATGGGTTCCTATCTCAATGAAGAAATCCAACCTTCCTAAGGGCATGGTGCCTTCTTCTATGAAGCCATGAAAGCGTTGGTTGTAGGGTGTAACATCTTCTATGGACAATCCCATCTTGTCGAATTCATCTTTGAACAGAATGTTCGTTGAACTTTCATTATCTACCATAATTCTATGCACTTCTGCGGGGATAAGCATGGTCGTAATCACCATTGGATTTGTGTGTGGGTATTGCTTTCGTCATAAGTCATTGTCACCAAAACTTATCACTTCCTACTCCTGACGGGGAGATTTAGCTTTCTATTCCTCGCCTATCGTGCATATGTAGGCATCTCCATTTTTCAAAGATTTTGCATACCTCTCTATCTCGCCCCAACTTCTATCTACCATATGAGGTCCACCTGTTATGTTACTGATTACCAGTCTTCTGTCTTTTCTGTGGTTAGCATTGGACTCTTTACCTCCATTCCCTAGTGGAGGCTACATCTAAGGCTAATTGTCTAAGGCAGGGAGAGCCTCCAGGCTTTTGACATATCACTCCAACTTCCTTCTCCTGATATGCTCCTCAATCACGTCCCGTAAATAGAGACATTCGTCAGCGTTTTGCCTATGGGATTCGTGGAATTGACAATATTTCATAGTATTCCTCTCAAATTCTGTCTCTTTTTTCGAAGCAGGCTTGCTGTTCTTGAACTCAACCTGTATAGCCATATAGATGTTCTCTATGGTGTCATTTAATTTTTGTATATGTCAAACTTATTGCTAGGTTTAAACCTCCTTCAATCAATTTTCCTCCCACCTGAAACGACCTAGAATTTCTGTCAATTAAAATTTGTATATTTAATTAATTTTAAATATTAGTAAGTGAAATTTATTAGTCGAATAAATTTTATTTCGAATAATTGGATTTAATTGGATAATTTAATAGTTGAAATTACGTAAATAATTGAAATTTGGGTTAAATGTGATTGAAAATGATTTTTAAAATTTTATTTAATCATGTTGGAGTTAGAACGATATTTTAGAACTTTTAAAATCGAATTAAAAGTTAATTTGTGAAAATTGAATATTTAATATTTAAATCGACTAGTGAAATTAGCCATTTTTCGAACAGTCTCAGAATTGGACGAAACTAGTTCCATTGGATCCGTAATAGTTTGTTATTTTCGGATTTCAATTTTTGTAGCAATTGGAGTTTTCGTTTAACCGTGGCAGCTCGAAACGCATCGAAATTGTTTTAATATTAATTTGACGAGTTAAAACAGCCATTTTTCAAATAGTCTCGGATTTCGACGAAACTAGTTTCATCGGATCCGTAATGTGATATTATTGTATGGTTTCAAATTTCGTGCCAATCGGATTTACCGTTTGTCCGGGGCAAGCTAAAACGCCTAGAAATTTGATTTACCAATTTAATTTTGAATCGATCGTTTATTGCCATAACTCGCACAGATGATCGAATTAGCTCCCGAAACACGTTCCACTGTGTTTGGAACGCGGGGTAAACCTTAGGAACGCCAACTGGAATGCTTCGTTTGGAGTTCGGAAAATCCGGGATAAATAGTGTCGCGTATTTTTTCTATAAAAGCCCCTCAAAATTTCATTTTGCAAAAAATTCTAAAACCCTAGGTCAAAATTCAGAGCCGCCACCTTCATAATATTCAATGGTCGAAATTTAGTTTCTTTCCTCCCTCATTTTCTTCAACGATTCAACAAACTTCCAACTAGAGAAGTGTAGAGCTTCTCGAGCTCTACAGATCCAACGGTGGAGATCGAAAATCATGCGATGGATTGGCGGCAAATCGTGCTCAAACAGTCGAAACTCGCGCATGTCGTTCGAAGTCAGGTCAAGGCCGAGCTCGACATGGCTCATGCCGAAGGTAGCATAGGGGATAGGCTTCAAAACGGCACCAACTGATCGTGGTGGAAGTGCGTGTGGTGGTCGCGGCATCAAGCCCTAGGGGGCGGCCGTTGGTGGGTTCTCGTGTGCGTGTTACTGGGTTGGGAAAGAACATGGGAACGGCCAAGATTTGCAGGGGTAAAGATCAAGGGCTGAGATGATTTAGGTTTAGAAATAAAAAAAAATTGTTGTAAATTTATAATTATAAATTCGTATAACTTTAAATTAACGTATTTTTTTCATACGAGGTCGAAAACGCACGAAACTAGTTGCGTTGGGTTCGTATGGACGAGTACTACGCTATGGAATCGGATTGGAGTCGTTTGGAGCTAGAGAAAATTTCGAGTAAAATTAAACGCACGTTTAATTTTATTCGAAATAAAAGCTGAAAACGAAATTGAAATCAAGGTGAGAACTTCTCACTCAATCGAATCGGTTTCGATTTTAATTTTAAATAGTTAGATTTAAATTTCTTGGATGTATGTTTCAATGATGATTGTTATCTATTAATTGTTAAAATAGACATTATACGCCGTTAGTAAGCGGAGGTTATTTATTAAAAACATATACTGCGAATATTTCACAGCACAGTGAAATTGGTATTATTTATGTACTTGGAGTTGATTTTCCGCATTATATAGCCGATGAGACCCTATTGCACCGTCTATTAAGCGGAAAATATTTTATAAATCCCATATACTGCGATAATTCCGTACTGGAACGGAATTGCTATTGTGCAAATGTTTGTGGATGCAGGAAAACAGGTTGGAGAGATCCAACTGGATTCCTCAACAGTATTTATTTGATTATGGATATTTTGATATTCATTGATTATCATATATTGATATATGATGTCATTGTTGTCGTGATTGACTATTTGGTGTGTAGCATCATTGGGCTAATTTTGGAATTTTAAAAGGATTTTTAAAGTGATTTTTGAAAGTATACGTTTATAAAATATTTTGGAATTGATTCATTTTAAATAAATAAACGTTGTAATTTTAATGTTATGAAAATTATGATTTTTGAGAAATATAATTAAAAGTTGATTTTTGAAAATATGGGGTTAATGATTTTATAAAATGGTTTAAATTGGGATTTTTGAATTTATCGTAAAAAGTTTAAAATATAGGATTTATGAAATTTGATTATTTTATAAATCAAAGAAAATGGTGAAATTATAAAGGGGTTTAAATACATTTTTAAAATAATAATATAAATTGATTTATATAAAGGATTTATAAATTGATATTTATAAATTAAAAATATTTGAATTATAAAACGAGTTTTTATAAGTGTTAGAATGAATTGTAAATGAATTTCATAAATGAATGAAATTTATAGAATTATAAACGGTGAAGTTATAAATGGAATTTTATAAGCAGTAGGTTTATAAAATTTGTAAAGTTATTAAAAGAGTAGATTTGGGTAAATAAATGAATCTTATAAGTTATAAGATTTATAAATTGGGAAGTTTAAAAGAACGATTTTGTAAACAAATAAATTGTAAGTATCTAACTTATAATATGGACCTTTAGTATATCATTGAGATATAAATTGAGATAGGTTAATAAAGGAGATTTATAAAAGGAAGTTGTTATAAAATAAATAGAAATGGAAATTACAAACATTGTTTTATAAATCCGCAAACGACTTATTTTGATAAGTAAATTGTTACAACTTATTAATGGAGTTATATTCACGATTTAGACAGTGAATAATCCTTTAAAATAAAATGTATAGAAATGATGAAATTGGTTAACGAAGTATATTCACGTTTGTGATTAGTGAATAATATGTTAAAGAAAATGTTTTGGATGTGATGTTTTAAATAGAATTAAAACGATCTAACGATGTTTTTTTAAATGTGTTAAGATTCGAAACCATAGATTTCAACATTCATTGTTGAAATAGACGTTTTCGAGAAATAGAAGGAAATGTGGACTATAACACTGTTGTTCTAGTAAATGATTTCCGAAAGGAAATATTTTGTATAGTATTGGGATTTATATATCTATTTTAATTTTGAATCCCTATACTAGAGATTTTGGGTTGTCGTAACGATGTTTTACGCAATATTCGTTTTGGCCCAAATAAATATGTTTAAGAGAATGATTTCCTTAAAGAATGAAAGATATACTTAATTTCGATTTAAGTATATTGAATAATTTACAAGTGTTGAAAATAAATAGATTTATGAATTACTTATTAATAAGTAAGTATGGAAATGTTTTTTCCAATAAGAAATGAAACGTTTTTGAGAATTTATCTTTTTGAAGATAAATTGAAAATGAATAATTGAAATCGTGTATTCATAAATATTTTGGAATGTAAATTCACTATGGAATTTATAAATGAGAAAGGGAAATTGTTTAAAAATAAACGTTGATTAATTTTTGAAGCGTGGGAATAAATTTACGGATTTGGAACGTAAATATAAAGTAAATCGTTAAGGATTTATTTAATGGGTTTAAATGAATCATGTTGAAATGAAAGTATTTCCGCGTAAGGAAAAAGTTTGAAATTTGTTTTCAAAAGTGGTAAAGGTGAAAAGTGATTTGAAAATTGTTTTCAAATGGTTGAAGTGTGAAAAAATATATATCTTGTAAAGATATTTTTGGAAAATAAATAATTTAGTAAATTATTTGGAATCTGGTGATGTTGTGCATATCCATTGATAGTTCAATATCCGACTATCAATATTTACCTTTGAATGGGTATTTGTTGTGATTTGCTTGAATTTGAATGCCACGCTTATTTTTAAATAAGCGCTCACTATTCAGGTTAGCCGGGAAAGGACCTTGGGGTCGTATGACCCATTCCAAATATGTTATACGTCGTTATGAATTGCATTTGAAGACCGGTGTTGAAGACCGGATATTTTCAAAAGCAAAAGGACAACTCGTCGAATGTCTTTGCATCGACTGGTCCTCGGTATAGAGACTCCATATGTGATGGGAAGTCCGGACGTGATTAGTGAATATCCGGATTGCAAGGACTCTTTGTAAGTGCCTTCGGTTCTGTTCGATCCCGGAACAGATTTGTATGGATAGTATGTCTGACATTACAAATTGAGATATAAAGCTAATTTCTTTCAAATATATTTCTGTTGGTGGCGGAGAATTTATTCTCTTAGCTTAACACCCTTCTCTGAGACGTACGAGCTCAGAGGTTATGTAGTTGATGGTTACCAGTGATATATTCCCAATTTGGTAATGTGACATGCTGAGTGTTGCTGTGAAATGATCATTGTTGATCATTTGTGATATGATCATTTGTTTGATCATTTATCTTTGTGATCATTACTTTGATCATTTGTTGACCCAAAGCATGGCTTTGTACCAAAGCGTGGCTTTGTGGACGAGAATTCGTCGGACCTCACACCCCGGAAATGGTCAAAACAGGAAGGATGCGGCAAGGTTATTAGGGGTAGCGCCCTTTAGTGTATGTCATTCCTTCTGGATAGAGGTGGTATCATGGTATGGAGCCCAGATACTTAACCTATGTTGTTGCTGCAAACTTATTACTTTGTGGTTGTTGGAAATCGAGGATCCTCGGATGTAGATCGGTTATGATCGGGGGATGACATATTCGTGTCAGTAGCTACCCAGTTAGGGGTAACCCGGCCTTGTGTTGGCAGAGATCCGGTTTGGTTCTCGGGACGTCATTCCAGACGCGTTTCCATGTGGCGATGGGAAGTTCCTTGGCCTGACCATTTGTTGGAAATCCAAAGAAACAAAACGATCTTGTACGGTTTTAGTTGTATAACCTGCCATGGAATGTGGAGGTAACCTGCTATTGAACATGGTAGCTATAGTAGGCATAAGTGCGAAATACCTATGCTGGCTAAGATTTATATCTTTATTTTCGAAATGATTTTCCCTACACTATGCATTAGTAATAATATCAAATGTTCTTTTTAATGCGTATCAAGCATCTTTGACTATCATAAGGAGAAATCTCCTCCGATTCTGCGTTTGCATTGTGTGTGTGTGCGGGAGGCCTTATGGTAGTCTCATTTTTAAAATCATTGCGAATCTATTTTAAAATTATCATATTCTTTGTTTTAAAAAATAAAAATAAACTGTTTTGAGTTCTCACACCAGTAACATGACTGACTCGGAGTTTATTGTTTTCCTTCCTAAACTCTGGGTGCCCACCAATTTCCACACGGGTAGTCAAGAGTTAAGGTTTATCAAGATATTCTGGAATTCAGGAGTTGCTGGAGGCAAGCTGGATGGCATGGCGTATCACTAGTATATAGTATTTCTTTTCCGCTGTTTGTTGTTGTTTGATTGTTTTACACTCTGATGATGAAATGAAATGAAATGAAATGTAATAATTGATATAGTTCTTTGTTTTAAAGATTATTCATTTATTTATTATATGTTGTTCCGCTGCGATTGTGAGATTCTGATATTGTTCTGTTGTTTTTTTCTGTTCGATTCTATCTTTTTCTCTCTTGTTCTATCTTTTTCTTTTTTTTAAACCCTAAGAATTCGTATTTCCGTTCATCTTGAGTTAATCAATGGAGATTAGTGTCTATTCAAGGAGTACGGATTTGTGAGTCCTCACATCTGGTATCGAAGCATATGGTTAAGCGACAACCATGGCTCTTTTGGGTATTACTCATTAGAGATAGAGTCAGTAGTACTCTAGAATGAGTTTGAGTGTAATAATAGCTATGAGGGCGTATTTGTTAGTGAATATAAAATTGTTTTGTATTGTGTTGACTTATCGGTTGATTGTTTATAGATTCCGGTCGATGTAGTCTAGCTAACTATCGTAGATAGGGGTTTCTAAACTCTTAAACAAGATAAACCGACACGATATTATTTTAAGTTGGGTAAATGAAATAATTTTACCTTGAGTATATTTTATATATAAAGGTATAATTTTCAGAATTATTAAAGTATATATAAGTAAATTGTTTGGTTGATTGAAAATGTAAGGATATATATATAAGTAAAATTTAAAAGAATTTGAATAAGTTAAATAAAACATGTTATAGAAGAATAATTGTATAAGCGAAGAATTATAAGAATTGAAATTATAATTAATGTGATTTACAATTGTGAAATAAACTTATATATATAAGAAGTGAAACTGTATGAATATATTTATGAATTTAAACTTAAATGGAAATTTACTTTAGAATTGGAATCTGAATTTGATTTATAAGTTGGAATTTAAGTTAAGTAAAACCAAATAATGTTGAAATGGAATATAACTTAAGAGATGTTGAATGAAGTTGATTTTGGTATCAAAGTAAATTAATAAAGTTAAGTGATAAATGTGAACTTGAGTTATATAAATGAAATTCAACTTTTGAAATTGAATTGAATGTTAATCAGTTGAATGTAAATAATTGATATGAAATAATGAATGTAAGTGTTAATTCATTAAAATCTAATGTTATTGGAAGTGAAAAATTGAATGAAACTCGATTTAATTAAACCAACTGAAAGTAAAGATGTTAAACCAAAATGAATATAAGCAAAGTAATTTGGTAGTAATTAATATACATTGGTTGTTATATGATAGTTAGTTGATTTTGTATAATTCATTAAGTATTAATGAAATTGAGTTAATGAAATTGAAAGCTAAAGTAATTGACATCCAATTGGAAGTTAAGTGAATTTGATTTGGAAGTGAAACAACTTGAATATGAATTAGTGAATATAAACTAATTGAAAATGAATGTTAGTAAAAACAATGAATCAAATGTGATTAAATTGAAAACTCATTTCATTGAATATTAATGAAAATATGAATGAATATTTATTGGTTATGGATGTTAGTTGGATGATAGTTGGTTGATGGTTGAATATATTGCTTTTACTGCATTCGCTATGTTGACATATATAGTTATTATGTTGCTATATGTTGTATATCGACACTATTGTCCATATACATATTTTTCATTTGTTTGTTGAATGTTTAGTAGGTGCGGATCGCGTTTGCTTCGCATTTGGAGCTCGCTTTCGCGCTATATTAGCCGTATATGCTCGCTAATAAAATATAAGGTACATATCTCGGATTAAATATCGTACTTTTACACTTTTTTCCCTGCGGGATGCCTCATCGCTTGATGAGATGTATATTTGTGATATATATATAATGTCATTTTTTTCGGATCGAGCCGCGCAAAGGAGACTATGGCGAAGTTTTCCGAAAATTTAAGGCGTTAGAATATTTTTGAGAAAAATTGGAAAATTGTGAAAACTATAACTTTGATTTGGAGTTGAAAGTTAAACAATAGTAGTTGTTTTTGAAAAGATAACTAAGTATGATTTGGAAACTTAGTAAAGTTATTGTAAGAAGTTTAACTATGGATTTATGGAAAGTTAATAGATTCTGTAACTTTTCTTACTTGGTAATTTCGAGGACGAAATTCTTTTAAGGGGGGAAGTATGCAACGATCCAGAATTTCTGTCAATTAAAATTTGTATATTTAATTAATTTTAAACATTAATAAGTGAAATTTATAAGTCGAATAAATTTTATTTCGAATAATTGGATTTAATTGGATAATTAAATCGATAATTTAATAGTTGAAATTACGCAAATAATTGAAATTTGGGTTAAATATGATTGAAAATGATTTATAAAATTTTATTTAATCATGTTGGAGTTAGAACGATATTTTAAAACTTTTAAAATCGAATTAAAGTTAATTTGTGAAAATTGAATATTTTAATATTTAAATCGACTAGTGAAATTAGCCATTTTTCGAACAGTCTTAGAATTGGACGAAACTAGTTCTATTGGATCCGTAATAGTTTGTTATTATCGGATTTCAATTTTCATAGCAATTGGAGTTTTCGTTTGACCGTGGCAGCTCGAAACGCATCGAAATTGTTTTAATATTAATTTGACGAGTTAAAATAGCCATTTTTCAAAAAGTCTCGGATTTCAACGAACTAGTTTCATCGGATCCGTAATGTGATATTATTGTATTGTTTCAAATTTCGTGTCTATCGGATTTACCGTTTGTCCGGGGCAAGCTAAAACGTCTAGAAATTTGATTTACCAATTTAATTTTGAATCGATCGTTTATTGCCATAACTCGCACAGATGATCGAATTAGCTCCCGAAACACGTTCCATTGTGTTCGGAACGCGGGGTAAACCTTAGGAACGCCAACCGGCACGCTTCGTTTGGAGTTCGGAAAATCCGGGATGAATAGTGTCGCGTATTTTTTCTATAAAAGCCCCTTAAAATTTCATTTTGCAAAAAGTTCTAAAACCCTAGGTCAAAATTCAGAGCCGCCACCTTCGTAATATTCAATGGATGAAATTTAGTTTCCTTCCTCCCTCATTTTCTTCAAATCCGTGCAACGATTCAACAAACTTCCAACTAGAGAAGTGTAGAGCTTCTCGAGCTCTACAGATCCAACGGTGGAGATCGAAAATCATGCGATGGATTGACGGCAACTCGTGCTCAAACAGCCGAAACTCACGCACGTCGTTCGAAGTCAGGTCAAGGCCGAGCTCGACATGGCTCATGCCGAAGGTAGCATAGGGGATGGGCTTCAAAACGGCACTAACTGATCGTGGTGGAAGTGCGTGTGGTGGTCGCGGCATCAAGCCCTAGGGGGCGGCCGTTGGTGGGTTCTCGCGTGCGTATTACTCGGTTGGGGAAGAACATGGGAACGACCAAGATTTTCAGGGGTAAAGAACAAGGGCTGAGATGATTTAGGTTTAGAAATAAAAAAAAAGTTGTAAATTTATAATTATACATTCGTATAACTTTAAATTAACGTATCTATTTCATACGAGGTCGAAAACGCACGAAACTAGTTTCCTTGGGTTCGTATGGACGAGTACTACGCTATTGAATTGGATTGGAGTCGTTTGGAGCTAGCGAAAATTTCGGGTAAAATTAAACGCACATTTAATTTTATTCAAAATAAAAGCTGAAAACGAAATTGAAATCAATGTGAGAACTTCTCACTCAATCGAATCGGTTTCGATTTTAATTTTAAATAGTTAGATTTAAAATTCTTGGATGTATGTTTGAATGATGATTGTTATATATTGATTGTTAAAATAGGCATTATACGTCGTTAGTAAGCGGAGGTTATTTATTAAAAACATATACCGCGAATATTTCACAGTACAGTGAAATTGGTATTATTTATGTACTTGGAGTTGATTTCCCGCATTATATAGCGGATGAGACCCTATTGCGCCGTCTATTAAGCGGATAATATTTTATAAATCCCATGTACCGCGATAATTCCGTATTGGAACGGAATTGGTATTGTGCTAATGTTTGTGGATGCGGGAAAACAGGTTGGAGAGAGTCAACTGGATTCCTCAACAGTATTTATTTGATTATGGATATTTTTATATTCGTTGGTTATCATATACTGATATATGATTTCGTTGTTGTCGTGATTGACTATTTGGTGTATAGCATCATTGGGCCAATTTTGGAATTTTAAAAGTATTTTTAAATTGATTTTTGAAAGTATACGTTTATAAAATATTTTGGAATTGATTCATTTTAAATAAATAAACATTATAATTTTAGTGTTATAAAAATTATGATTTTTGAGAAATATAATTAAAATTTGATTTTTGAAAATATGGGGTTAATGATTTTATAAAATGGTTTAAATTGGGATTTTTGAATTTATTGTAAAAAGTTTAAAATATAGGATTTATGAAATTTGATTATTTTATAAATCAAAGAAAATGGTGAAATTATAAAGGAGTTTAAAGACGTTTTTAAAATAATAATATAAATTGATTAATATAAAGGATTTATAAATTGATATTTATAAATTAAAAATATTTGAATTATAAAATGAGTTTTTATAAGTGTTAGAATGAATTGTAAATGAATTTCATAAATGAATGAAATTTATAGAATTATAAATGGTGAAGTTATAAATGGAATTTTATAAGCAGTAGGTTTATAAAATTTGTAAAGTTATTGAAAAAGTGGATTTCGGTAAATAAATGAATCTTATAAGTTATAAGATTTATAAATTGGGAAGTTTAAAAGAACGATTTTGTAAACAAATAAATTGTAAGTATTTAACTTATAATATGGACCTTTAGTATATCATTGAGATATAAATTGAGATAGGTTAATAAAGGAGATTTATAAAAGGAAGTTGTTATAAAATAAATAGAAATAGAAATTATAAACATTGTTTTATAAATCCGCAAATGACTTATTTTGATAAGTAAATTTTTATAACTTATTAATGGAGTTATATTCACATTTTAGACAGTGAATAATCCTTTAAAATAAAATGTATAGAAATGATGAAATTGGTTAACGAAGTATATTCACGTTTGTGAATAGTGAATAATATGTTAAATAAAATGTTTTGAATGTGATGTTTTAAATAGAATTAAAACGATCTAACGATGTTTTTTTAAATGTGTTAAGATTCGAAACCATAGATTTCAACATTCATTGTTGAAATAGACGTTTTCGAGAAATAGAAGGAAATGGTGGACTATAACGCTGTTGTTATAGTAAATGATTTCCGAAAGGAAATGTTTTGTATAGTATTGGGATTTATATATCTATTTTAATTTCGAATCCCTATACTAGTGATTTTGGGTTGTCGTAATGATGTTTTACGCAACATTCATTTTGGCCCAAATAAATATGTTTAAGAGAATGATTTCCTTAAAGAATGAAAGATATACTTAATTTCGATTTAAGTGTATTGAATATTTTCTAAGTGTTGAAAATAAATAGATTTGTGAATTACTTATTAATAAGTAAGTATGGAAATGTTTTTTCCAATAAGAAATGAAACGTTTTTGAGAATTTATCTTTTTGAAGATAAATTGAAAATGAATAATTGAAATCGTGTATTCATAAATATTTTGGAATGTAAATTCACTATGGAATTTATAAATGAGAAAGGGAAATGGTTTAAAAATAAACGTTGATTAATTTTTGAAGAGCGGGAATAAATTTACGGATTTGGAACGTAAATATAAAGTAAATCGTTAAGGATTTATTTAATGGGTTTAAATGAACCATGTTGAAATGAAAGTATTTCCGCGTAAGGAAAAAGTTTGAAATTTGTTTTCAAAAGTGGTAAAGGTGAAAAGTGATTTGAAAATTGTTTTCAAATGGTTGAAGTGTGAAAAAATATATATCTTGTAAAGATATTTTTGGAAAATAAATAATTTGGAAAATTATTTGGAATCTGGTGATGTTGTGCATATCCATTGATAGTTCAATAACCAACTATCAATATTTACCTTTGAATGGGTATTTGTTGTGATTTGCTTGAATTTGAATGCTATACTTATTTTTAAATAAGCGCTCACTATTCGGGTTAGCCGGGAAAGGACCTTGGGGTCGTATAACCCATTCCGAATATGTGATACGTCGTTATGAATTGCATTTGAAGACCGGTGTTGAAGAACAGATATTTTCAAAAGCGAAAGGATAACTCGTCGAATGTCTTTGCATCGACTGGTCCCCGGTATAGAGACTCCATATGTGATGGGAAGTTCGGACGTGATTAGTGAATATCCGGATTGCAAGGACTTCTTTGTAAGTGCCTTCGGTTCTGTTCGATCCCGGAACAGACTTGTATGGATAGTATGTCTGACATTACAAATTGAGATATAAAGCTAATTTCTTTCAAATATATTTCTGTTGGTGGCGGAGAATTTATTCTCTTAGCTTAACACCCTTCTCTGAGACGTACGAGCTCAGAGGTTATGTAGTTGATGGTTATCAGCGATATATTCCCAATTTGGTAATGTGACATGCTAAGTGTTACTGTGAAATGATCATTGTTGATCATTTGTGATATGATCATTTGTTTGATCATTTATCTTTGTGATCATTACTTTGATCATTTGTTGACCCAAAGCATGGCTTTGTACCAAAGCGAGGCTTTGTGGACGAGACTTCGTCGGACCTCACACCCCGGAAATGGTCAAAACAGGAAGGATGCGGCAAGGTTATTAGGGGTAACGCCCTTTAGTGTATGTCATTCCTTCTGGATAGAGGTGGTATCATGGTATGGAGCCCAGATACTTAACCTATGTTGTTGTTGCAAACTTATTACTTTGTGGTTGTTGGAAATCGAGGATCCTCGGATGTAGATCGGTTACGATCAGGGGATGGCATATTCGTGTCAGTAGTTACCCAGTTAGGGGTAACCCGGCCTTGTGTTGGCAGAGATCCGGCTTAGTTCTCGAGACGTCATTCCAGAGGCGTTTCCATGTGGCGATGGGAAGTTCCTTGGCCTGACCATTTGTTGGAAATCCAAAGAAACAATACGATCTTGTACGGTTTTAGTTGTATAACCTGCCATGGAATGTGGCGGTAACCTGCTATTGAACATGGTAGCTATAGTAGGCATAAGTGCGAAATGACTATGCTGGCTAAGATTTATATCTTTATTTTCGAAATGATTTTCCCTACACTATGCACTAGTAATAATATCAAATGTTCTTTTTAATGCGTATCAAGCATCTTTGACTATCATAAGGAGAAATCTCCTCCGATTCTGCGTTTGCATTGTGTGTGCGTGCGGGAGGCCTTATGGTAGTCTCATTTTTAAAAGCATTGCGAATCTATTTTAAAATTATCCTATTCTTTGTTTTTTTCAAAAAAAAAAAAACTGTTTTGAGTTCTCACACCAGTCACATGACTGACTCGGAGTTTATTGTTTTCCTTTCTAAACTCTGGGTGCCCACCAATTTCCACATGGGCAATCAAGAGTTAAGGTTTATCATGATATTCTGGAATTCAGAAGTTGCTGGAGGCAAGCTGGATGGCATGGCGTATCACTAGTATATAGTATTTCTTTTCCACTATTTGTTGTTGTTTGATTGTTGTACACTCAGATAATGAAATGAAACGAAATGTAATAATTGATATAGTTCTTTGTTTTAAAGATTATTCATTTATTTATTATATGTTGTTCCGCTGCGATTGTGAGATTCTGATATCGTTCTGTTGTTTTTTTTTTCTGTCTATTCTATCTTTTTCTCTCTTCTTCTATTTTTTTTAAACACTGAGAATTCGTATTTCCGTTCTGAGACGACCCAACTTTTTCTCCACAAAAAATCGTATCATCCTTAAGAAAGAAAGGGATAGAAAAGAGAAAAGAAAGAAGAGAAAGAAGAAACACAGAAGAATCTCAACAGCGGAACGAATAAATTATATTAATAACATAAGTATTACATAGTATACATCAAATATCAGAGTTACACAGACATATACAACACATACTAGACAGTTATAAACACCTGTCAAGTTATTACAACTCAATACCTTACAGATAAACACACAGAGATATCAACACAGCGTAAAACTATATAACTATACGCAGAAGCCTCCTGCTCCATTTGCTCCTTCACAATTCCTCAAAGCTAACCTGAATCCTAACCTGAATTCCCTTGACTACTCATAAAAATTTGAGTACCCAAGAGTTAAAGAAAACAGAAATAACTCCGGGTCAGACATGGGTCTGGTGTGAGTAACAGGTTAAAGTTGCTTAACTTTGAAAGCTTTGAAAAGAAAAGGTATCACGTAAGACTTCCCACACACAAACATGGAAAAGTTTTTACCTTACTCTAACCAAAACATTTGCTATGAAATCCGATGATATTATAATAGTGTCTAGGGTTTTCAAGTAAATAGGAAATAGCCGAAATTGTTACATTCATTAAATTCCAGCTACTAGCCACAAAAGTGGGTAATACAATCAAAACCGTTGGCACTTATTGGATTTTGGATTCCATCAATGGCTGGGCTACAGGGGTACCGCCCGTCACAGTATGTGGCCTAGATCACCGTACCGAGGATTACTCCCAATCCCCTGCAACACAAAGCCGGACCCGTTCCTTACTGAACAGTTCCAAACAAGACAACCCTGCAGTTGTGATCAGCAACCGCACCACTAAGCCGAAAATAAAGGGACCTCTAGACAGGGATAAATCCTGCTCTCAAGTGGGGGCTACCCACGAAGCTTTGCTGCACCTCCCATGTTTTAGCCATTCCCGGTTAATGAGGCTTGAGGCTACGATTACCTTTATAGGACATATCACTTAGAATGCTCATCGTCCACCTGACGATGTTCTGAAAGCATTCAATCCATACAAGTTCGTTCCGGGTTCGAACGAAACCAAAGGCATTATCTCGTTACACTCATTTTGGAATCACCCTTAGAGTTAACGACAATAACCTTTGCACTCTGAATCACCATCTCGAATCTATAAGTGCTATTCCGTCAACTCATTACGGAATCACCCACAGAGTTATACTGACGTATAGCCCTTACACCTCGAGTCTTCACTCGCTCCACTTGGATTAATCGACCTAACGTTAATTGGAATCGATGTGGTTTTCGGATATCCAAATATGGAAACCCGATTCCGGTCTCATCGAAATCCAAAGCGTGTCTTTTAAGGCCAAGTTGTTTTAAGTTTAAAACAATTCAATTTATTATCTATATACACACAGACAGATAATTCACAACACAATAGATAATCAACATTATCCTTATCAACAGATAATTCATATCATAATCAGATAATCCATATTATCATCCAAAAGCAACCAATGCATCCATATCACATACACTACTCATCTCATAAATGAGATTACAACCATACATGGCAATCAATACCAATCATCTAACATAAGCAATGATCTAATGATCATTCCATTTATAATTAATTTAAAATGAATTAAATTAATCACTTAATCTCTAATTAATTTAAAATAAATTAAATTAATTACTTCATCATTATAATCCTGCTTAACTTAACCATTAATTGATTACAAATCAATTTATAAATCATCATCTCAATATTCATTTCACTTAATCCTTATTGATTAACTATCTCTAATTACAATAAGTAATTAGCATTTAATTTTAATTACACAAGTTAATTACTTAAACCCCTTGCAAATAATTAACTTCTAATTGCTTAATTAATTAATTAGCTAAAATTAGTTACATTAATCATTTATTTATTATTAATTATTCCTTAATTAATCAATTCCAAAATACATCATTAATTAATTAATTAATGATTTCTGATTATATTTAATCAATCTCTAAATATAAATTAACTACAAAAGTAATTAATCTTCAATTAATCCACACATATATATTAATCACCCTTGATTAATAACCATTCAGTAATTAACTACTTTAATTACTCATCCCATAAATTAATTATTCTTAATTAATTATCTTCATTAATCCTTGATTAATTTCAAAGTAATTTAAATCCAAATTACTTACAATAAATATCCTTAATTACATTCAATAATTATTAATTAATTACTTCCTTAAGTAATTACAAATTCATAAAGTAATTATCATCAATCCTCAAATGTTTAAATTAATTTAACTTAATTAATCTAAACTAATCACATTAATCAAATTAATTACACCAAGTAATTAATTCTTTAATTACTTTCATTAAGTAATTAACAATTGATTATTATTAATTAATTAATTTAATTAATTATCAAAAATTAATCACATTAATTAATTGTTAAATAATCTTAAGTTAATGACCTTCATTAACATTTCTTAATTACCAAATTAAGAATTAACTTATACAAATCATTATTAATTATCAATTAATTAATATTTAATTACAATTTAATTAATCTCTAATTATTAATTAATTAAGTGTTAATTAAAATCTAAATTATCTTTAATCACTTGATTAAATAAATCTTAATCATTAATTAAAATTTAATTAACCATCCTTAATTATAGATTAATTAACCTTAATTAATTAATCTCAAATCTTAATTAATTAACTTAAAAATCATTAATTACTTAATTAAACATCTAAATTATTAATTAATTAAATAATTAATATTCCATTTAAATTAATTTAATAATTTAAATGAAACCAATTTCTTAAATTCTAAATTAAGAAACATTCTTCTTATATTTTAAACAATTTGTTTCAAACAAAATTCAATTTAAAAAATCTTTTTAAATTTCAAACTGAAACACAATTCAAATTTTCATTTCAGATTAAATCTTAAAAATTTAAAACATTACTTACTCTTCCATCTTCATTTTAAAATTCAATTTATTTAACCTTTCCTAAAATAGTTAAACAAATTTTAAATTTAAAACTTATTTATTTTTAAAACTGACATTAAAGTCAAATTCCAGATCTTCAAAACCGAATTTAAACTTATTTTAAATTCTTATTTCATAATTTAAACTTAAAGTCTTAAATTCAAAACAATGTTCTCTTAAATTTTTAAAAGTTAAAAAAACTAAATTTAAATTCCCAAAATTAAATTCAAACTCAGATTCATTTGCTAAGTTTCAGTTTTCAGATTTAAACTTTATTTTAAATTTTTAGTTACATTTTAAAATTTACTTTTAAATTCAAAAACAGAAAAACAGTTTTCTGTTTAGTTTAACATCTTACATTTTTTAATTCAAAAATGATTCAAAATCTCAGATTTAAATTATTGAATTCAAAATTAAGTTTCAGGTTTAAAAATTTCAAATTGAACTTCATCCTTCAAATTTTTAAATTTTACTTTCAAATTTTTTTAAAAACAGAAAGACAGTTTCTGCTTTTGTCTAAAACCAAACTTGAGTTTAAAAAACATTTCAAATTAATTTCAAAAAAATCTAAAATCTAAACTTAATTGAATTCAAGTTCAATTCTAGATTCAAACTTATTTTCAGATTTGTTTGCATCTTATCTTCAGTGCAATTTTTTTTTATAAACATGGAAAACAGGTTTTTGATCAAACTTTAAAACTAATTAAAAATTCCAAAATTTAAATTATTTCAAAAACCCAAAATTAAACTAATTGAATTTATATCTAAATTCAGATTCAACTTAGTTTTCAGATTTTTTGTTAGCATCATACTTCACCTCAAATTTTTAAAAGAAAACTGGCAACAGGTTTCCTGTTTAGTTTAAAACCTGCAACACCACTCACTCGAGTCTTCTCTGCATTTACTTCGAGTCACATGATTCCCTGCTTCGAGAAAACTACCCACAAACCCGAGACCATCATGGGTAAACAACCCTGCAATCCAAAAACAAATACCAACCTGCACACACCTCCCTGTGCACTCACTCCCTAACTCCGGCCATCACTGACCATCGTCAATGGCCATCCCCCATCGACCAGTAACCCCACATCACCTTTTAATCCGAAGATCCCCACAATTTCAACTTGAATTTGAATTCAAGTTTAAAGTCAAAACCTAAAACACTTAGACCACAACCAAATCAAACCTGTCAACATCAATTTCTCCCATTCCCGACCACCATCACCTTCCATACTCCGGTGACAACTCCATCAATACGTCATCCAACCATACTCAAAAGATCTTTGAACTCGAACCATTGTAGAAGCCGCATCACTCAATTTCTTGAACCCAGTAAAACTAGGGTTCCTAACTGTAATTCCCAAATTACAATCTAAAATTTTAATTTCAACTCAATCCAAGATTTTCCTATAATCTATGATAATTACACCATATTCAGAAGCAATTTCAACCAAATCAAATGCATGTATCAACTGTGCTTAACCAATATGGAAAATACAGAAAATCCAAAACTGCACCTTGTTTTAAATTCTATAAATTGTAATATTTGATCTAAAATTCATGAATTTGTTTGATGTTTCTATTAATTAACCTGAAACATTAAATTATATAGTTTGAATTTTCATCTTATATACTTGATTCCTCTGTTATTATTACTTTCAGGCATACACAATATTGTTTATCTTATATGAAGTTTTTAAAAACTTTCTTTATCTTGAAATAAACAGATTTCATTTGAATATAAATCATAATAGCAACTGATCAAAGAATATTTTATCAAATCAATTTAAACTTGTACTGTAAATGATCGGTAGCATAAGTAAACAACATGCATTCCATTCAAATATATACCCAGAAATGTTTTTAATAGTAAGTATAGGCCTACTTATCTTCATGAATATCAAGCAACCATCCTTTATAAAAAAAATTAAAAAAAAATTAGGTTACTCACCTGTACTAAATGCAAAGCCCAGAATTTGAAAAACTCTTTTGAGCTTGCTTCAAATCCTGATGCTTCCAGATTTGAAAATTCATTTATGCAGACTTGACGAGGTTGCACATGGTTGTAGAACAATTTGAAGTTGAAGTGACAAATTTCCAGATTTTAGAAAAAGGCAGGCATTCATACTTGATTTAGAAATGCAGAATCTTGCATTTTTAGATTTTTGAAAAATATGAATGCATGCTATAGTTTTGTTACTTGCAGGTTTTGAATGTTTGAAAAAGAGGAGTTGAATGCAATGCATTTGAATAGTTTTTTTTTTTGAGGATGAAAATGTTATAGAACTTTGATTTTCAGATTTCTTTTTAGAATGAAAATGAGAAAGAGAAAAAGAAATGAGTATATGCAAGTTTATAAACTAAATTTATGATTTATTAAAAATTAAAGAAAAACAAAATTACAACATGACACTTGTTAACTTACCTACTTAAATATTTAACACATGTTAACTTATCTTCTAAATTACATACACATGTCCTCTTAAATAAATTAGCATTTATAATTAGAGTTAATGAAATATTAAGCTTAGTTAATTAGTTTTATAAGTACTTAGTTATATATAGATAAATTAATTTCCAAAGAATAAATCAAAGTGTTATTTTAAATGAAACAATATACAAATTAATCATTTGAAAAAGATACTTTTAAATAATTAAAATAAATTTATAAAAGAGGTTATCACTTAAATGAGTACATGTTTCATAATTTAAATTGTATTTTAAATTTCATATTAAATTAACGAATCACATTTTATCAATCAATATTTTAAAAAGAATAACACAAACATTTTTGTAACATATTTAAATATACAAACTTAAGTTAAAATGAATTTTAAACCAATAAAACATTTATTTTATATATTTAAAATCATATAGTATTTTATTAAATATTTTTGAAAAGCTTAAATCCAAAAATAAATCACAATTCCTAATTTCAAAATATTAAAATTATGCTATACTAATTTAATTAAAAACAACTTGTCTATTTAAAATATATATATAAATACATATACATTATAAAATAGAGAATAGATTAATTAGTTATTAAAAATAAATTCACAAATTAAATATTTAAATAAAGAAAATTATTAAATCAAATCAAATTTATTAACAAAAATTATCAATTCAATTTAAATTTAAACACGGATTATTAAATTTAAATTGTCCAAAATTCTGGGATATTACAATCCTTCCCCCTTAAAAGAATTTCGTCCTCGAAATTTAAACAAAGGTAATTTAATAATCTGTTAACAGATTTTATTTTAAAAACAGCATATGTTAATCATATGCCAACAACCAAAGCAACCAATTCACACAATCAGAACAAATCTAATTATCCAAAAGAATTTTGGATAAAACCTTCACGAGTTTCCCCGGTATATATATATATATATATATATATATATATATCGGGATACTCGCTCTATAGAATACAATCAATACTACTAAGCTATAGAGCTCCTAACAACAATTCTATACAGAATATCAGACTACAGACAAGTCGGACTCAACAACCAATCCATCCTAAACTGCTAGTTCTACAACCAGAAATATCAAACACGTACTCCCTCAGAGATACGTGAAAACACACTGAATCCCAGTTATCCAAACTGGCGATTCAACTCTAGAAAACCAAACACTAGTCTTACCCAAAACACAGAAGAAATCTAAAACACTTCAGAGCTAGCTTCCCAAACTTATAGCTCCATGGATCAGAAAAAAACTTATCCCAAATCAAATCTTCGATTCCAGAATCCAAATTTATCCGTCTCTTATCCATAAATACTCTTCGGAAGATCTTGGGCCACCAACATCCTTCCTAATCAGCTCAACTCTTGCTGATGCTTCTAGAAACAGACTGAATCAAAATAATCCAATGATCTCCTCAAGATCACTCAAAGACCAAGAACACAAACCCTGCTTCTCAACAACAGAAGACAGAACAAACTTCTTCTTATCCCGAAAAGACAAAACAGAAACACCCCCCAAACTGCTTCCGCTGCACAACTCTGATCCGAAGTAGAAGAAAATGCTGACGAACATCACAAGCACAGGCTAGACAACCCAACACAGAAATATGGTTCCACATATCCATAAGAAAACTCAGATGTTTCTCCGAAACCTGAGCTGCTTCACCAACTTCTACCTCAAAGAACCATCCATCAACTAACTGAACCACCTGTTCCATTCCTGCAAAGAAAACTCGATCTTCAGATGTGGATAAACCTTTGACTTCCTGGAAGAAATCCGGACAATCTCCATCAATCCAAAAGAACATACTATCGCAAGTCACTTTTGCGATCAACTCAGCCTAAATCCAAAGAAAACTGCTCTCTCTCTACCAAACACAATAGCTTATGCTGGCCTAGCCAACTTACACGAGAAATGACTCCACTCTGCTGCTTCTGAACTCCACTTCAGAAAAACTACTCAGCCAGAAGACTCCTTACCAACTCAGAACACTCTGCTAAACTCAGCCACATCACCGAGCAAACTCACTTCTTACTCTTGTTCCAAAGAAACATCTTCGAAAATATCCATAGTCACTGCATCTCATCATGCAGCTACAATTTCCTGAAATATCAAGATATCATTACTCACTTGCTTCTGCCCTACTGACAAATCCAACTCAATTCGGCACTTCAAAAATGAACTCCAAATCTTTACAGGTTTCTTCAGAGATCGATGAAGTCTTTCACCACTATAGAACTCACTCGAGATGGTATTAGGTCTATAGTCTCGACAAATACACTTCCAACCCCATCCATCAAACTTCAACCAATGGTAGTCGTGTTACACACACTTCTACCTCATCTACCTTTATAACTTATATTGGAAAACCTTAAAAGGTAACCCAACAGATAGGTAGAAATAATATATATATATATATATATATATATCAAAACTACAAATACGCTCTCTCAAGATAGACACCACTACAGAGCCTAGGTATTCACTCAACCTAACGCTCTGGTACCAGCTGAGATGACCCGACTTTTTCTCCACAAAAAGTCATATCATCCTTAAGAAAGAAAGGGATAGAAAAGAGAAAAGAAAGAAGAGAAAGAAGAAACAACACAAGAATCTCAACAGAGGAACGAATTAATTATATTAATAACATAAGTATTACATAGTATACATCAAATATCAGAGTTACACAGACATATACAACACATACTATACAGTTATAAACACCTGTCTAGTTATTACAACTCAATACCTTACAGATAAACACACAGAGATACCAACACAGCGGAAAACTATATAACTATACGCAGAAGCCTCCTGCTCCATTTGATCCTTCACAATTCGTCAAAGCTAACCTGAATCCTAACCTGAATTCCCTTGACTACTCATAAAAATTTGAGTACCCAAGAGTTAAAGAAAACAGAAATAACTCCGGGTCAGACATGGGTCTGGTGTGAGTAACAGGTTAAAGTTACTTAACTTTGTAACCTTTGAAAAGAAAAGGTATCACGTAAGACTTCCCACACATAAACATGGAAAAGTTTTTACCTTACGATAACCAAAACATTTTCTAGGAAATCCGATGATATTATAATAGTGTCTAGGGTTTTCAAGTAAACAAGAAATAGCCGAAATTGTTACATTCATTAAATTCCAGCTACTAGCCACAAAAGTGGGTAATACAATCAAAACCGTTGGCACTTATTGGATTTTGGATTCCATCAATGGTTGGGCTACTGGGGTACCACCGGTCACAGTACGTGGCATGGATCTCCGTACCGAGGATTACTCCCAATCCGCTGCAACACAAAGCCGGACCCGTTCCTTACTGAACAGTTCCAAACAAGACAACCCTGCAGTTGTGATCAGCAACCGCACCACTAAGCCGAAAATAAAGGGACCTCTAGACAGGGAGAAATCCTGCTCTCAAGTGGGGTCTATCCACGAAGCTTTGCTGCACCTTCCCTGTTTTAGCCATTCCCAGTTGATGAGGCTTGAGGCTACGATTACCTTTATAGGACATATCACTTAGAATGCTCATCGTCCACCTGACGATGTTCTGAAAGCATTCAATCCATACAAGTTCGTTCCGGATTCGAACGAAACCGAAGGCATTATCTCGTTACACTCATTTTGGAATCACCCTTAGAGTTAACGACAATAACCCTTGCACTCTGAATCACCATCTCGAATCTATAAGTGCTATTCCGTCAACTCATTACGGAATCACCCATAGAGTTATACTGACGTATAGCCCTTACACCTCGAGTCTTCACTCGCTCCACTTGGATTAATCGACCTAACGTTAATTGGAATCGATGTGGTTTTCGGATATCCAAATATTTAAACCCGATCCCGGTCTCATCGAAATCCAAAGCGTGTCTTTTAAGGCCAAGTTGTTTTAAGTTTAAAACAATTCAATTTATTATCTATATACACACAGATAGATAATTCACAACACAATAGATAATCAACATTATCCTTATCAACAGATAATTCATATCATAATCAGATAATCCATATTATCATCCAAAAGCAACCAATGCATCCATATCACATACACTACTCATCTCATAACTGAGATTACAACCATACATGCCAATCAATACCAATCATCTAACATAAGCAATGATCTAATGATCATTCTATTTATAATTAAGTTAAAATGAATTAAATTAATCACTTAATCTCTAATTAATTTAAAATAAATTAAATTAATTACTTCATCATTATAATCCTGCTTAACTTAACCATTAATTGATTACAAATCAATTTATAAATCATCATCTTAATATTCATTTCACTTAATCCTTATTGATTAACTATCTCTAATTACAATAAGTAATTAGCATTTAATTTTAATTACACAAGTTAATTACTTAAACCCCTTGCAAATAATTAACTTGTAATTGCTTAATTAATTAATTAGCTAAAATTAATTACATTAATCATTTATTCATTATTAATTATTCCTTAATTAATCAATTCCAAATTACATCATTAATTAATTAATTAATGATTTCTGATTATATTTAATCAATCTCTAAATATAAATTAACTACAAAAGTAATTAATCTTCAATTAATCCACACATATATATTAATCACCCTTGATTAATAACCATTCAGTAATTAACTACTTTAATTACTCATCCCATAAATTAATTATTCTTAATTAATTATCTTCATTAATCCTTGATTAATTTCAAAGTAATTTAAATCCAAATTACTTCTACAATAAATATCCTTAATTACATTCAGTAATTATTAATTAATTACTTCCTTAAGTAATTACAAATTCATAAAGTAATTATCATCAATCCTCAAATGTTTAAATTAATTTAACTTAATTAATCTAAACTAATCACATTAATCAAATTAATTACACCAAGTAATTAATTCTTTAATTACTTTCATTAAGTAATTAACAATTGATTATTATTAATTAATTAATTTAATTAATTATCAAAAATTAATCACATTAATTAATTGTTAAATAATCTTAAGTTAATGACCTTCATTAACATTTCTTAATTACCAAATTAAGAATTAACTTATACAAATCATTATTAATTATCAATTAATTAATATTTAATTACAATTTAATTAATCTCTAATTATTAATTAATTAAGTGTTAATTAAAATCTAAATTATCTTTAATCACTTGATTAAATAAATCTTAATCATTAATTAAAATTTAATTAACCATCCTTAATTATAGATTAATTAACCTTAATTAATTAATCTCAAATCTTAATTAATTAACTTAAAAATCATTAATTACTTAATTAAACATCTACATTATTAATTAATTAAATAATTAATATTCCATTTAAATTAATTTAATAATTTAAATGAAACCAATTTCTTAAATTCTAAATTAAGAAACATTCTTCTTATATTTTAAACAATTTGTTTCAAACAAAATTCAATTTAAAAATTTCTTTTTAAATTTCAAACTGAAACACAATTCAAATTTTCATTTCAGATTAAATCTTAAAAATTTAAAACATTACTTACTCTTCCATCTTCATTTTAAAATTCAATTTATTTAACCTTTCCTAAAATAGTTAAACAAAATTTAAATTTAAAACTTATTTATTTTTAAAACTGACATTAAAGTCAAATTCCAGATCTTCAAAACCGAATTTAAACTTATTTTAAATTCTTATTTCATAATTTAAACTTAAAGTCTTAAATTCAAAACAATGTTCTCTTAAATTTTAAAAGTTAAAAAAACTAAATTTAAATTCCCAGATTTAAATTCAAACTCAGATTCATTTGCTAAGTTTCAGTTTTCAGATTTAAACTTTATTTTAAATTTTTAGTTACATTTTAAAATTTACTTTTAAATTCAAAAACAGAAAAACAGTTTTCTGTTTAGTTTAACATCTTACATTTTTTAATTCAAAAATGATTCAAAATCTCAGATTTAAATTATTGAATTCAAAATTAAGTTTCAGGTTTAAAAATTTCAAATTGAACTTCATCCTTCAAATTTTTAAATTTTACTTTCAAATTTTTTTAAAAACAGAAAGACAGTTTCTGCTTTTGTCTAAAACCAAACTTGAGTTTAAAAAACATTTCAAATTAATTTCAAAAAAATCTAAAATTTAAACTTAATTGAATTCAAGTTCAATTCTAGATTCAAACTTATTTTCAGATTTGTTTGCATCTTATCTTCAGTGCAATTTTTTTTTATAAACATGGAAAACAGGTTTTTGATCAAACTTTAAAACTAATTAAAAATTCCAAAATTTAAATTATTTCAAAAACCCAAAATTAAACTAATTGAATTTATATCTAAATTCAGATTCAACTTAGTTTTCAGATTTTTTGTTAGCATCATACTTCACCTCAAATTTTTAAAAGAAAACTGGCAACAGGTTTCCTGTTTAGTTTAAAACCTGCAACACCACTCACTCGAGTCTTCTCTGCATTTACTTCGAGTCACATGATTCCCTGCTTCGAGAAAACTACCCACAAACCCGAGACCATCATGGGTAAACAACCCTGCAACCCAAAAACAAATACCAACCTGCACACACCTCCCTGTGCACTCACTCCCTAACTCCGGCCATCACTGACCATCGTCAATGGCCATCCCCCATCGACCAGTAACCCCACATCACCTTTTAATCCTCAGATCCCCACAATTTCAACTTGAATTTGAATTCAAGTTTAAAGTCAAAACCTGAAACACTTAGACCCCAACCAAATCAAACCTGTCAACATCAATTTCTCCCATTCCCGACCACCATCACCTTCCATACTCCGGTGACAACTCCATCAATACGTCATCCAACCATACTCAAAAGATCTTTGAACTCGAACCATTGTAGAAGCCGCAGCACTCAATTTCTTGAACCCAGTAAAACTAGGGTTCCTAACTGTAATTCCCAAATTACAATCTAAAATTTTAATTTCAACTCAATCCAAGATTTTCCTATAATCTATGATAATTACACCATATTCAGAAGCAATTTCAACCAAATCAAATGCATGTATCAACTGTGCTTAACCAATATGGAAAATACAGAAAATCCAAACTGCACCTTGTTTTAAATTCTATAAATTGTAATATTTGATCTAAAATTCATGAATTTGTTTGATGTTTCTATTAATTTACCTGAAATATTAAATTATATAGTTTGAATTTTCATCTTATATACTTGATTCATCTGTTATCTTTACTTTCAGGCATACACAATATTGTTTATCTTATATGAAGTTTTTAGAAACTTCCTTTATCTTGAAATAAACAGATTTCATTCGAATATAAATCATAATAGCAACTGATCAAAGAATATTTTATCAAATCAATTTAAACTTGTACTGTAAATGGTCAGTAGCATAAGTAAACAACATGCATTCCATTCAAATATATACCCAGAAATGTTTCTAACGGTAAGTATAGGCCTACTTATCTTCATTAATATCAAGCAACCATCCTTTATAAAAAAATTTAAAAAAAAATTAGGTTACTCACCTGTACCAAATGCAGAGCCCAGAATTTGAAAAACTCTTTTGAACTTGCTTCAAATCCTGATGCTTCCAGATTTGAAAATTCATTTATGCAGACTTGACGAGGTTGCACATGGTTGCAGAACAATTTGAAGTTGCAGTGACAAATTTCCAGATTTTAGAAGAAGGCAGGTCTTCATACTTGATTTAGAAATGCAGAATCTTGCATTTTCGGATTTTTGAAAAATATGAATGCATGCTATAGTTTTGTTACTTGCAGGTTTTGAATGTTTGAAAAAGAGGAGTTGAATGCAATGCATTTGAATAGGTTTTTTTTTTGACGATGAAAATGTTATAGAACTTTGATTTTCATATTTCTTTTTAGAATGAAAATGAGAAAGAGAAAAAGAAATGAGTATATGCAAGTTTATAAACTAAATTTATGATTTATTAAAACTTAAAGAAAAAAAATTACAACATGACACTTGTTAACTTACCCACTTAAATATTTAACACATGTTAACTTATCTTCTAAATTACATACACATGTCCTCTTAAATAAATTAGCATTTATAATTAGAGTTAATGAAAATTAAGCTTAGTTAATTAGTTTTATAAGTACTTAGTTATATATAGATAAATTAATTTCCAAAGAATAAATCAAAGTGTTATTTTAAATGAATCAATATACAAATTAATCATTTGAAAAAGATACTTTTAAATAATTAAAATAAATTTATAAAAGAGGTTATCACTTAAATGAATACATGTTTCATAATTTAAATTGTATTTTAAATTTCATATTAAATTAACAAATCATATTTTATCAATCAATATTTTAAAAAGAATAACACAAACATTTTTGTAACATATTTTAATATACAAACTTAAGTTAAAATGAATTTTAAACCAATAAAACATTTATCTTATATATTTAAAATCATATAGTATTTTATTAAATATTTTTGAAAAGCTTAAATCCAAAAATAAATCACAATTCCTAATTTCAAAATATTAAAATTATGCTATACTAATTTAATTAAGAACAACTTGTCTATTTAAAATATATATATAAATACATATACATTATAAAATAGAGAATAGATTCATTAGTTTATTAAAAATAAATTCACAAATTAAATATTTAAATAAAGAAAATTATTAAATCAAATCAAATTTATTACAAAAATTATCAATTCAATTTATATTTAAACACGGATTATTAAATTTAAATTGTCCAAAATTCCGGGATATTACACGCTCATCTTGAGTTAATCAATGGAGATTAGTGTCTATTCAAGGAGTACGGATTTGCGGGTCCTCACACCACCAGAATTACCGAAGTTGTTTTTTTTCTTTTTCTTGACACTACCACCTTCACCATTCTTGGCTATAGCATTTGCACTACTAGAAGCTCCCAATGGTTTGGCGACGGTATAAGCCTATCGCCCTAATGTAGTTTCCTCCAATCGCATATACTTTACATCTTCATAGAAGAAATCCTAAAGTATAGCAGGTTTCTCCTTAGTCAATCTCCGAGCTATCTTCATGTCGGGATGTAAATCTCCACAAAAATTTCATTAAAGTCAATTGTTCATTAGTGCTCTGAATGCTAGCAGCTGCAGCATTGAATCATGTCAAATACTACCGTAGAGTCTCATCCTCCCATTGTTTTACATCCGACAAAGAATATAGGTCCTTGAACTATTCTGTGTAGACTCAGAATTGACTGATAAAATTTTCCTTCAGCATTTCCTATAAGTGGATCATGCTGAGGGAATACAACAACACCACATAGTCGTCAAGGCTGACAAGAAGAAGGGAAATCAATTACGCACAACTTCTTTTGATGCTCCACTTATTAGCATATGCTGCGTTAATCATTGTAGATGTACTATAGGGTTAGTCAAGCCTTGGTAAGGGTCCATAGTAGGCATCCAAAATCTCTACGAATTTTGGCAAGTCTCTACTTCCACAGAAAATGGGCCGTCGACTCTCGCATCGATTCCATGCTCTATCTGCTTATGACGAACACATTCCATATAAGTTGTGCCACACGATCTTCTGGTCCAGAGGATGGATGAAGTTGGGTCAACCTCTTCCATCGAGGCAGGAGGTTTCTCTCATGCCTTCTATGAAGACTTGGTTTGCAATCCCGACTTCATGCCTTGCTTTGAGATCATTACCAACGAACATCTTGCCGAGAGTGTCTCCTAGGTCGAGGAGGTTCAGCCGTGTCCGCTCCTCGTTTATTGCCTTCCTTGTTCAGTTCAGTTCGATTTTGAACCCATCCTCGAGTGTGACGTGTGGTTGAACTCTTGTTCGACCTGCTTCTCAGTGTTGGCTTATCGAACTCCTCAATTTTTTTAATCTGATATGCCACTAGATTGTCTCCTTCATCTCTTGGGCCCTCAGGACTAGGTCCTTCCTCTAGTTTCAGTGTTGTACATGGTTGGCTGCGTCTTCCCTAAGCATGTCATGATTTGAGCCACAATGGCTTGCTGCTGGGCAACGAAGCGAGTATCAAGATCCACCATAACTCTGTCTATGTCTCCTCCAGTGATGATGTTTGAAGCCGCGATATTGGAAGAATGGTTATCCTGCTCTATAGTATCACGGTTGACACCTTCATTGGCACTAATGTTCCTTCTCTTACATTTATAGGGCATGTTGGAAATGTTTATCTATCAATGAAAGCACCTAAAATGTTTACACAAAAATGGACAAATATCTCTGATCAATTTTTTATAGTAGACTAAATGAAGAATAAAGAGAAGAAAAAATAAAGTACACCCGGGTTTATAGTGGTTCAGCCATAATGGGTCTATGTCCACTATTTGTTTTTATTTCTTTCTCTTATAATTTGGATATTACAAGCATTTATGAAGAATACAATGATTTATAAGAGAATATGGTAATCCGGATGCTCTACACAATTGGTTCTGTAACTTGAAGTCTTGTGGATCCCTAAAAAGTTAACCTTTGAATGCCAAATGCTTGGCTATTTGTAAGGATGAAGAGTCTATGTCATAAATCAAAAAATTAAGATGTTTCCATGTATAAATTGCCCAAAAGGAGTATTCTGGAATATGCCAGACATAATTAATGGTTTCTTGATATAAGCAAATTTCATTCCATATATAGCTTTCTCGGTTCAGCTAGAACCTTGGTTTGTGGTGTGTTGGCTTAGCAAAAATGCATTGGCCACCGTATTGGCTGGGTTCATGTTGTCCCTCTATTAGTTCAACTATTTGTGGTTCAGCTTGCTTCGGTAGCCTCTCTTGTTACTTGGCTCGGTAGATTCCTTACCCCTTGTTGAATGAATATGGCCTAGTTCAGTACCGAGGGGTACCGAATAAAAAACTCGATTCGGTACCTTAAGGTATGGAACAAGAATTTATATTCAGTACTCTTAGGCACTGAACAAGAAACTTGGTTCGGTATCCTTGGTACCGAACATGGGGAGGTGCCTTCTCCTTTTTTCTTTGCTTTTTTCACCAACTTTCCTTCTTCTACCTTTGTCTTGTCTTTAAGTCTTCGTTTGGCTATTCCTAGGCTTTCTGATATCCCGATGTATGTGGGCGAATTTACCCATAACATCTATAAAAAGGAATTTTAGGGAATTGTTCAAGATAATATTGACAAAATTATATAAATGAATTTGAAATTCATTTATTATACAATTACAAGTATATGATTTTTGATTTGAATATCAAATGATATAGAATAATGCTAGGTTAAATTTAAAAGGATTTATAATATGATTTCAAGCAAAGAATAAACTAGTATATAATCATATACTTTGGAAAATGTGGTATATTTTATACAACATGAAATATTAGTTTAAATTGGATAATAAAGAGTTTGTTTGAATTTGATAAGACATCAGTCGTTTATTTTACTTATAATTTGTTATACTCATGTAAGTCAATGGAAACTTGTTTGAGTAAACTTTGGATAAAATATATAACATTTGGCTTTGAATATTGTGTGAAATATATTTAAATAGTGAATTGCCAACTATGATCAAATGACAAGCTTAATTAAATGAATGGATGTTTGGATGAGTTAGGATGATTTTAAATCCTTGCTTGATTCTAGAAATGCAAGTGTAGGATTATATTACTGATTCACCCATGATATATATATATACACATAGATCCAAGATTATTATATCCTAGTACTATTGATTTGAATAATGAATTATCCTGTTTGAATTAAAATGTTGGAATGCATGATTGCTTGATAACTTAATTAAATATACATGACATTTATTTGGGATATAACATCATCTTTGGGAATAATTACGGTTTGGGAAGAAAAATGTTTTTTAAAATTGAAATTTAATATTTAATGAAACGATATGAGGAATTGAATGGTAGACTATTAGTTTCCATCCTAGTGAACTAATTTGAAGATCGCAACCTAGATCATGACAATCTCATACCATGTAAAAGAGTTCGAATGATCTGTTGCTAGGACATATGAAGTTATTGAAGATAGTTGGAAGTGTAGTGCAAATGAAGAGAAGTAATGCCACCATATGTCGATATGATGAAGTGGACTACAACATAAGTAAGATTTGTTGTGTCTCTAGACACCTGAAGGGTACGGCAACAAAGGGATCATGTGGGGGCCAACCACAATTGGGCAGAAGTATACGAGTGAAAAAGATCATGATGACTTGTGGGGCCAAATAATCTATGTAGAGAGTAAATTCGTTGAGGAGATTATCAACGTGATATCCTATTGAGACTCACAGATGAGAAGATGATTTAGCCTTCTCATAAGTATTAACTAGAAATGTCGACCTTGTAAAATGATTCTTTTGAATAGTGATTTGAATTTGAACAATAAAAAGCAAATCATATAATATGGACAGATTGTGATATCACAGTTGACTAGAGTTACAACTGTTACAACTGTGAGTCATTAAGAATAAAGCAGTCACTATGTTATCATATTTGTGAAAATGAACTAGTTGGGATTTAATATGGTGTGAATGACATCCGCACGCTTTAAAATGTCACCCTTAAACCCGACACTGCATATTTATCGTTCATGATTTTATTACACTCACAGCTAGATTTCTAACCTGACTCGGGGTTTGTTATGCACTTAATAACTTGGGCCAGTCTGATGTTGTTTTACATGTGAATATTATGACTATTATGATTTGTAGGCCGCGATGTGGAGTTGGAGCAAATGACGATGGCGAGCATTTACTTTACTTATACTTGTATTGAGATGCCACTATATTGGTCGACATGATGCGCTTGTGTGATGAGTTATATATCTTTATATATATATGAGATGATGTGTCAAATTTTAGATGTGGTATAAAATTCAATTTTTTTATTCACTCTGATTCTATTAGTTGGGAAATTTTATTTGTGTCTCTAATACTATATTATTCAGTTTGGACAATTCATGTACATTGCCTCGTGTCGTGACGAGATATGTATTATTTTTTTATGTGATAAAATGAAATCCTTATCCTTTATTTCTAATAGTGATTGCCCTTTTTAATGGTTGTGATAGCCTTTATTATGGGCTACGATAGCCCTTCTAGGGTCTGCGATGGGCTTCAGAAGGGGGACATGACTCGCGAGGGTGACAAGAGAATAAAAGGGGTGTTTTTTTTTGTGATTTAGGGATTTGATTTTGTTTGTGCGAATGTGTACGTGTGTTGAATGGGAGGGAGAGAGGTCGAGATTGGTGTTAATTTAGGGAAAGGGTTTGATTAATGTCATACCGACGATGTGTCGATGCCCTACCTTTTGGCGTCGGTACGAAGCTGGCGGACTTAGGTAAGATTTTAACTTGATTCTAGTAGAAATTATTTAATAGACTAATATAATTTTTAAATAATAACTAATTATGTAAAATAAAATGAAAGTACATATACAGGGATCATGATGTTATGGCCAAATTTTCCACCGCCTTAGAACAGGCTCGAACAGATGGATTGGAGTTAAGGATAATGAAGGAATAGGTCCAAAAACTTGGAGGTAAGTTTGTAATAGCTATGGAAAAGACTTTGGTAAATTTGGAGTTGGTTGAGTTAAGGAAAAAATATCAGTACCGACATGAAAAGAGGTTGTACTAATCACTTTTTGTGTATATTCATGGCTTTTAGAGTGATGGTCAAAGAGTTATGGGTAACAGTGAAACTCCTGGGGATCACTTTTGAAGGAATAGTTAAACAAATCCAAAAATCTTGGTAGAAAAGGATAAGTACTAGGCATCTCATAAATTCTCGGCAACAACCTGAAATTTGACAAAAGTGCTTAGAGCTTGACGAATTGAATCTAGAAGACGAGATATAAGATAGGCAAGGGATTTGCAGATCGGTACCGACATAATTCATATTGGCACCGATATGATTTTATGCTATAAAGGACTTTAACTTACCTCTTACTTTTTCGGATCTAGAGTTTGACCTGGTGTTTCATGGACCATCTACTTCGGTGGGCGATTCTTCTATAAATAGTAAGCCCATGGCAACTAGGAAGGGATTTTCCTTCAGAATTTTCTGTATCTTCTTCTTCTACCATCGACTTGGAAAACCATATCAAATCCGAGATCAAATAGATTGTTGTTTGATTTGAGTTTTGATTTTTGTAATCTGGAGAGAAATCATAAAATAGTAAAATTAAAGTGGACGTTGGTCAAAGAATTTGCCGAACCACTATAAAAAACATATTCTTTCCCTTATTTATTTTGATAGATCTATATTGTCGGTGCTTTCATCTGATATTGGGGTGTTGTGTCAACTTTTGGCGCAACATTTTTCGTGCTTTCATTGTGAACGAAACTCAAGATTTGATAACTTAATGCTTAGATTTGGAAAAGATGAAGAGGCCTATTACTAGGGCTATTGCAGGACCAAGTCAACCAGAGAATGGAGTAGCGAAGAGGTGTCCTTAAGTTCAAATCCATCCATCTACATAACCAAAGAGGAAATGCAAAGGATGATGAAAGAGATGTAGGAAGCAATGATTGTACGATAGAAGGATGAGAGAACAAGGAACAACTAGAGTAATTGGAACTCATAACTAAAGGCTAGAAAGCAATGCAGGAGCATCTATAGCTAGAGCAGAGCAAACTAAAATAGAGCCTCCATGACCAAATCAGATCAGTATTGACATGAATTAAGTTGGTACTATCATGAATTTACATGAGGCACAATTGAGTTGGGCTTAGTACAAGCTGGTATGCCGGGAGCGGACGATGTTTGGGCCAGGAAAGCAGATCAAATTGCAAATGCACAACGATAGGAATTGAACCTCACCTAGGAACGAGAGGAGAATGAAGGTATGGACCAGAGACTTCCACTAGACGACAACGACTGAATAACTGAAATGATTAGGAGAATAGTGGAAGGTGGACCTCTAGACCAGAGTTTGGAGGACGTGAACAGAAATCCATTTACCCCTAACATCAGGTACATAAGGAATCCATTCGATTTTAAGCTACTGATGCTGGAACTATACAACGGGGGGACATATTCGACCATTCATCTGATGAGATGCATCCAAAATATGGAAGTGTTGGGTGCTTCTGAGGAAGTAATGGGATGTTGCTTCCCATTATCCATGGCAAAGTTGGAAGTAATGTGGTTCGGGTATTTAGAGAATGGGTCCACAAGCACGTAGGCCAAATTGGCAAGAAATTCTTGAGACAGTTTAGAGTTAAAATTAATTGATCGAAGATTGCAATAATGCTTTAAAGCATGATGAAGAGGGCTAGACAGACACTAAGGAGTTACTTAACTCGATTTAATGTAGTAGCCACTGCGGTTCATAAGCCAAATCCACTGATAGTTTTGATGGCAGCAATATCTGGAGTTGTGAATAAGACCGACTTCAAAGTTGCTTTGGAAAGGGATCCAACAATGAATCTTACTGAGCTTTACCATGATGCAAACTGATATCTACACTAGAAGGGCGCAAAGGCTGAAAATGCTGAAGCTAATACTATGGACGTCGCAGGACCGTCCGAAGAAGGATATGTGTAACACCCCAGATTTTTGACAACATTATTTAGAAGATTTAGTTAGATAAACTAAATAACACAATGTGTTGATTAGGGGATTGAGATTTGATTTATATAAGTTAGCCATGCCTTTTTAAACTAATAAATTAAAAAGGTTTAAAATGAATTAGAGGAAGGGTATTATGGTAAAGAGACCATTCCTATATCACCTTCCTTAGGCCGTGTATCAATGCACACGTTCATTCTCATTTTAATAATTTAAAAGCAAGGCCAGCCACCATTAACAAGGAAAGAAGAAGAGGAAACTAAAGAAAAGCTAAAGGATAAGCAAATCTAATTTAAACTCATTCAAATCTCAAGTTCCTTAATCTCTAAAATAAAGGTAAATAATGTTTACATCTCTAAATTTATATTAGATTCGGTTTTGAGATTAAACCGGAATATTTTGCAAAGATTTGCCATGTTTTTGAATGATAAAATGATTATATATACTTGTTGATGATTAATTAATGTTCATATAGACTTTATGACATGTTTTAAAATGAAAACCCCGTTAAATGACATCCACTAGCCTTGCGAATTTTTATCATAATCTAAAATTTTATTTTAGAGACGGGTTTCAATTTTTGAATTTTTTTTGGAATTATTATTAATTTTCTAAGGAAGAAAATGGTATTTTGGCCTATAAAATTATTTACGGGAAAATAATTTTTTATTTGGATATAAATTTTTTATATGTTGAAAAGAACATATTAATTAATTTTTTGGAATTTTTCTAGATTTTCCTAAGATGATTTAATAGTTATATAAAATTATTTAAGGTATGTGACTTAAATGTTTTATATAATTATAAAGGAAAAAGGGGCTTTTTCAAAATTATTTAAATTTCCAAATAAGGAAACTCAGCAGCATTTTTGAATATAAAATTTGGGCAACTAATCAAATTTAAACAGATAAGGCAGGTTGGGTACGAAAAAACTATTTTAAAGTACATATAAATAGTTTTTCTACTATTTCAACTCTTTCGACCAGAGGTTCTGCCTCCATTCCAAACCTTTCGATAAAGTTGAAAGGTGTCAAACCTTTCGACTAGGTTAAATAAATAATGCACATGCTAGCTTTTGACAAAGAGCTTTCGACAATGTCAATTGGTTTAAAAGAAAAAGGTTTCGATTGGTTTTCTTTCTTGTTTTAATTGAAAATTTTCGAAAAAGTTGAAAGAATGGTTACCGCTTCCAAACCTTTCGACCCAGATGGAGTCGAAGGTAATCTTTTGTTTTCTAAAATTTTCCGCCTCTACATTGATTTCGAAGGGTTAGTTCCAACACCAACACTTCATTGTTTTCGAATGTCCTCAAAAGATTTTGTAAAGGTTTCAAAGCAATTGCTTTCGGCTCTAATCTTTTTCTGATCCTTTTTCTCTACTTGAGGGCATAATCCAAATGTTCTAAGTCGAAATGTTTGAAAGGTTTCGAAGTAGTCAACTTCGAATGGTTTCGAAAGGTCTCCACTTATTTTAAAGTGAACCTGATGTCTTCGAAAGGTTTTAAGTTTTAATGCTTTCGAAAGGTTTATCAATGATTTTATAAGCAGGCTTTCGACAAAGTCAAAAAGAAACCTTCCGACAAGGTCAAAAGGTGAAACTTTTCGACAAGGTCGAAAGGTATGGTTTTTCAATGTGTTTGGAAGGTAAAGGTTTAAAGGATTTAAAAGCGGATGTCAAATATTTAGAGCTTTTAGAGAAAGGGCTTTCATTAATGATTTTGAAGATGTCACCTTCAGTGATTTCGAAAGGTTTTATTAAAGGATATGAAGGTGTTACCTTCAATGCTTTCGAAAGGTTTTACTAATGGTTTTAAAGAGTCACCTTCAATGATTTTGAAAAGTTGTTTAAATGTTTTAAACAAAGGTTTCGAATATAATAACTAGGCAGATAGCCTAACTTTTTTAAGTTATAAAAGATTTTAACTTATTTTAAAAGGATAGATAATCCTTATTGAACATCATCAACATTATTTTGAGTAAAGTATATATAACATGGCAAAAATAGCTTAGAGTAAAGCTAATGATATATTTTCCTTATATATATATATATTCCTTATATATATATGATTTGACGGACTAAATCATTTTGAAAAGGTTTTCGAGGAAAATTTAAAGGGTAGTTAACCCAAAAGAAAATTAGGGCAGTTCGCTCATTTAAATTCAGATAGTTAGTCCATTTTGAGGATAGTTAGTTCAGAAAGCGGCAGTTAGCCTAGATATGAACGATTGGTTCATTTGTTAGCATAATGAACCTTGCTACATCTTAAGGTCAGTTAGTCCACCCTTTTTACATGTTTTGGGCAGATAGCCCATTATTTAGCATAAAGAATATTTCTATTTTGGTATAATCAGATTTTAGGACAGTTTGTCCAGTAAACAGCAGATAGCTCAGATTTTAGATAGTTAGTCTACTTATTTCCTGTTTTAGCATAATGGATATTGTTATATTATTATTATAATAAGTTTATTAAGCAGTTTGGTTACAGGAAAGGATTTGCAAAATATATGTTTTGAAAAGAGATATTAGTGAGGGGAAACCCATTCCGCTAAGCAGCGTAGCCTCACTATATATTAGTAAACAGATATGTAATAGAAATTATTCATATCAAGCTTTATGTCCGACTCAAAGTTTTTGTTTCCCCTTAAACTATCGGGTGCTCAAAATTGATTCGAGTTGGCTAAGGGTTTAGGTTTTCAGGTTTTTGCAGATTTTGGCGAATAAAGCTTATGAAGACGAGCAGGTGGCTAACAGATAGGTATTTTAGGAATTTTTTAAAACTGTATCCACTGTGTATTAAGACATATATGTCTATATTGCTTTGATCATCCAAGGGGGCATCTTCACATGTCGCTCTTAGCGTATTATTGTAATTTATATTTGATCATTGCCTGAGGTTACATTTAGGGATTTTTGTTACTTTAATGTGATATTATTTGAAATGTAATCACTGAAGTTATTATTTTTGAAAATCTGTGAATTTGTTCATATTCAAGTGCTTCTGGTATTATGGATACCATTAACATTACCGTATTTCGTCACCAGAAGTTAATACTATGGATGACTTCAACATCCATAGTGCTTAGTTTTTGGCCTCCAGATATGGGATGTTACAACTTAGTATCAAAGCGTAGGTTTATGAAAATTTTAACTAAAAATTGGTTTTGAAAACAAAAATCCAAAGGAATTAGAGTAAGATTTGGGGTTTGGTTAACGCTATAGTAACATACTTGTATTTGCTATATATAAGTATGCACTTTACCTATATTCATCTATCTTTGATTAGGTTATCTTTCTGTATCTCATAAGGTTTGAAAACAGATGTGGATGGTAGAAGAAGCAGAGTTAACCAAGGAGGGGGAAGCACCGAAAGGAATGCCATACCTAATGCTAGGAGAAACCAAGGTCAGGCTGCGAATGTTGGTGCAGAAGTCCCGTAGGTTGGAATGGAAGCCATGTATTTTCAGGATTTAGTGGCATTTCATGTTTTTAAGTAGCTTTTTTTGTCGTGGAAGAGGAGATGGTCGGAAATCGATTAAAAATTCATTTTTGGCGAACCGGTGGTCGAGAGGTCGATCGAAGGAGTCGGGGAGGAGCAAAGGATTGAGACGGAAGTTGTGACCGTGGCTTATTTCTGAATTGGGTTTTGGTTTGTCATGAACTGCTTGATTAGGGTTTAAGGAAGAGGGTTGGGTGGAGTTCGAACTTCGTCAAACTACGGCCGGGTTGATGGGTCGAGTCGTTGCGCGCGTGTCAAGGGGAAGGCGTAGGGTGTGGCGGTCCTTTTGGGGTCAGTGGCATGTTGAATCGTGGAGTGTGGGGGTGGTGAAGGCCTTGCGTTCGTGCCTGTACCAGTTTTGAATCCGTGGTAAATGGTTGGTATTTGTCATAAGGTGCCGGAGTGGGAGACGAAGTGGCGGCGGGACGAGCTTTGGTAGGGGACTGAAGGCGAGGTTGGATTCGACAATAGGGTGGTGATTTGCATGTGCGCTTGCACACGTGCACGTCGTGAATGGGTTCCGGGAGTTTCAATATGAAGATGGGTATGGGAGGAAGAAGGACTATGAATTATGGTGGATGCAGGCTGTGCAGTTAATGCGCTCTGTAGATTCAAAGCGGTGGCGGTGCAAAAAGTCATAGCGGGGAAACAATGAGGATATAGCGAGATATAGCGGATGGCTCTAAAATAGCATATAAAACTCGTACTTAATGTTTTTACATATATATAAATGGTAATTAAATGAAAAATTATCATTCAATTGAATTATAAATAATAAATAAATAATTTTAAATAAAAACATGTGCGAATATACTTTAAATAAACGAAAAACTGTTATATAACGTAATTGAATTTGGTAGAATATTAGAGTATTTTCATTTCTGAAAATATATTAAAAATTAAATCAAATAAATTAGTTTCATAATTTTATAATATATAAATGCAATTTTTTAATTCATTTTATTAGAAAAGATATAGCGGGAATAGCAGAATATAGCGGAAATAACGGGATATAGCGGAAATAGCGGGGATTAAAGCAGAAAGGCTATATTCAGGGGCTATATGGAAAAATCGTAGCGGTAGAAATCCGCTATGAGATATAGCGGGGTTGTAGCGGGGTAACAGCGGCGCATTAACTACACAGGATGCAGATCTAAGGCATAGTGGGATTGGCCCATTTTCCTGTTGAAGGTAAGAAATAACTATTTTAATTGTTTAAAAATATATTTATACCGCTAGTTAACTTTGTAATGGAATATCTCGACCATTTTAAACCCCATCGGCCGGATTCTTTTTGCGTTGTACTTATATGAACGAGTACAACATTATGGTGCAATCTATTGATAGATTTGGACATGTGAAAATTTATGACGTGCGAAATCGGACAGGTTTTAAATCGCGTTATTTTAAATAATAAAGTCGTTTAAATGTATATATGCTAATTATTGACGTTTGTTTGGCCAAATAAATTACTGTTGATTTAAACTGGATCAAATATGTTAATTGGACCGCTTTAGCGGAATAAAACATCGTTCTGCTAATTAAATTAATTTGACAATTAATTAGCAAAATAAATCCTCTTTCTGCTATTTTATAGTTTTGGACATTCGATTATATATCATAAATGAAATGCCACTTTGAATTAGTGATATACTGACTAATGATGGTTAAGTTATTTAGTTATGGTTTATTGAAATAAATTACTGATATTCTCTTTTATAGTTTAAATGTTGTTATAGCGATTTTCACTATATCGTCATTTATTAAATCTCAACCCAAGAACCCAATCATATGAACTTAAGTTTGTATTTCCGCTAAAAAGAATATTGAAAATTTATTAATCACTTTGGTTAATGATAGTTTGAATTAATTAATCTTTTAAATTAATTAATTAGAGATTAAGTAACCAATTTAATAAATGATGATTAAAAATTGATTTATCTTTAGATTTTAATCATCATTTTGCTAATGATGTTTTATACTTAATTAGTCGTTTTGACTAATGATTATTTGAGTTTAATTAATTCTTTTAATTAAGGATAATGGAGTTTAATTAATTTATAGAACTCAATTAATTATTTTAATTAATGATGATGGGATTAAACTAATTATTTTAATTGAGGATAATTGAAATTATTTATTATTTAATAATATTTAAAAGTAATTAATCATTTTAAATAATGATAATAGAATTTTGTTAATCATTTTAATTAATGATTGTTGGAAATTTAATTAATTGTTTTAACTAATGATTTTTGGAATTTAGTTAAACATTTTAATTAATGATGCTTTATAATTAAATAAATAATTTTAACAAATGATGATTTAATTAATAGGTTTGACTAATTAAGTTTGGATTTAATTAATCAGAATAATTTATGATTATTTTGAACTTAATTAATCGTTTTAATCAATGAATTTAGAATTACTTATTATTTTAATTAATAATGTTTGAGATTATTATTCATTTAATTAATGACCATTTGAATTAAATAAATCTTTTTAATTACTTGATTTAATAAAGGTGACTAAAGTAAGTTAACTAATATAATAAAAATTACTTTAATAAACTGATTTAAAGTTAATAAACTAATTTAATGAAAATTTTAAAAGCTCATTTACCAACGTTACAAAAGTGTCTGGCAATAATTATCTATTTTATTATAGATAATGAATTATTTATTTAAAGGGGATTTTAAATGTAATTAATTATCTTTCGAGATAATTAATCTTGTTTTTAAAGTATAAAAAGAAATTGAAACTTGATTATTGGGATGACAAGTTGGATAATCTTCTGGGTGTTCGGTCTGATGTTGGTTTAGGCCTTCGGGGTCGTGCACTTGGAAAAATTATTCTCGTAAAGTTTTAATAATCTGAAACTAATTCTAAAAGTGTTTTACAAATACGGAAATCAAGCCAAAAAGTTCAGTGCATTTTTAAAAAGAAAAGGTTTGATCCATTATGGAAATGAATTGTTTTTATAGAGCGAATCACTCATATGAAAACTATTTATTTGTATAATTAGCACTAAACTTCGAAGAAGTTGACTTGTCACTATTTTGAAAGTTAAGATTAATCGTGCGACATGACTTTGAGGTAACACTACCGTGACTTTTTTGGTATTATTGTTAACCCATAAATAGTACAAGTTTGAATTCAATGAGTGGTGATGAGTATACAAGACTTAATTTCCATATATGATCGTTTTATGTCCTCGATAGTTGGTTTCTCAGCTATCGGTTACTTCAGCCACTTTATTTCGTTACTCTAAGACGATGTGTTTCTCATTTGAGATTTGTTATTCTTAGCCGAAAATGGCTAAACCCAAAGATCGAGTGGAAGCCAAGTTATGTGGGGTTGCTTCCATTAGGGTATTTTCACATCCACTCTAGATTGAATTCGATGTTGCGCATTGAGATGTGAAATACTCGGATACTCGGTAACCGTTGGTAGGGCCCAGCTTGGACGTGTCCGAGAGCTATCGGAGTTCTCAAGTATATTTCTGGAGGTATACTTTTGGTTGGGGGGGGGGGCGCACCCTCTTAGTTATTTGTTGGAAAAATTCCCTTCCTTATTTGATTCGAAAACCCTGAATCTATTTTAACTTTAAATTGCCACGAGTAGATCCAACTCCTCATTACTGCATTTAAATGTGTATCTAGTCCATTCTATCGAGTTTGGGTTGTTACTTATTAAGCCCATTCTATCGAGTTTGGATTGTTACCTTATTTAGTCTATTCTATCAAGTTGTTCTGTTTTTCCTTGTTCTATCCATTCCGTCCAGTTTGGATTTTACTCGATTTATTTCCATTCTTTCAAGTCTGGTTTAATATTATTTATGCTTAATCATATTTGGATTTATTTCCTGATATTTATTTCTTTCGTTGCCTAGACGGATGTTATTCTTGTGAGGTAAAAACCATTCCGCATTAGCGACATGGTCTCACAGAATTTTTATATATGTTTCCCCTTATTCGAGTTATCTCATGCTGGTTTTACCAGACTGACCCAGACGTAGTTTCCTATAATGATTAGGTCAGACTGAGCATATTTCCATATTTAGATGGATATTTTGGAGCTTCAGGAGAGGAGCTAGAGACCCAAAGACGTATTCACGTAGATGATTATATTTCCATTGCTTACATTGTTGTATATTATTCAGCATTTGTGAGGACAGGTTGTTATAAGTGTCTGTAGGTTAGTATACTCCGATTGATTTCTGTGCATACTTATATTATAGATATGTTTTATGTAAAGGATTTTTATATATTATAGATTATTTGTTCCTCTATGAGATTCTATTTTGTTCGGTTCTTCTTGTCTTCTTTCTTCTTTCTTTTCCCTAACTATCCACCTTTTTGTTCAATTTAAGTGTGTATAGTTTATTGACCACTTAAAATGTACGGAAAAGCGAGTCGTTACAGTTAATACTCCTTTAATAATGATCTTCTTCCCCATGTCCACTACTGGAGGTGCACTTCAGCTAAAAACTACATCTAGTGTGTAAGCTAGAACCACTTGGATAGGAGTCTTTTGAGGTGCTGGATACTCCCGCCTTATATGCCTGTATTGAGTGCAATTGTAACACTTAATCTTCGACTGTCTACCTTGCACTCATGTAACGACTCGTAATTTTCAATAATTAAATTTGTTAATTTAATTAGATTTTGATGATTTAATATTGAAGAAATAAAAATCTATAATTTAATAATGAAATGAACACTAAAATAAAGTGTAACAATGTTAATGTAAGTTGATTATTAATAATGTGTATGGAACTCCAATTAATTATAATAATTTTAAAATGTTTACTTGGCTATAAACTGAATATAAAGAAACAAATGTAAATGTTTAAACTATTAATAGTAATTGAACTAAATTTGTGTTATGAAACTAATGGTACCATTTGTCGTAAGTAAAAAGTGACGATTATTATAAGTTACCTGTTTATTTAGCTAGTTGGATTGAAATTGGAAATCAATTGAAATTAAATAAAATTTAATATTACATTATTTGAAATTACGATAAAATTGGGGAATATTAACGTGCTAAGAATAAACCAACGTGGATGGTACCCGTGAGATGATAATTGATTTAATAACAGGATTGGAAATCAAATAAATGAAATTTTGGAATTTTTATTTTAATTTATGAATTTACTAAAATTGAAATTTAACACTGTAATTGGCAAATTAATTAACTTTAAATTGATATCTAATTTTTTTAAAGTATTGTAATTTTTTTGGTGATCAAAAATGGTAAAATTTGTTAATTATGGAATTGAAAATATGATTTAAACAATTTAATATTAATTTATTTAGTTAACTGAAATATTGCCATTTTAGACACTGACTTGGATTTCTACGAAACATGTTTCATCGAATCCGTAATGGTGAATTATTGTAGGATTTCAAGTTTCCTAACGATCAGACTTGTCGTTTGATCGTACGGACTTGAAACACCTAGAAATCAACTTAATTGAAATCAATTGGAATCAAATTAAATAAGCAGATTTTAACACAACTTCTTCATATGATGGAATTAGTACTTGAAACTTGTTCCATTAAATTTAAAATATTTGAAAACATCGATTTTGATATACGAGTTGACCCATTTTCGTTCTAGAGTCGAAACGGGCTTTTCGGGTCGTTTACCGTTCAATCAATCATGTCCGTTCATTCTATTTTCAGCTTGACTATAACTACCTCGTTATAAACCCTAACCACTCCTTATTCTCATTTGTCTGTACGTACATATCCTTCTCAAATCCTCATTCTAATGGCAGACAAACCCTAATTCCCAAAATTTCAAATTCAATTCCAAATTCAACTTCAAAATTTAAACTCCACAAACCCTATCGAATTATATACCATTTTGAAACTATCAACAAGTGCATCTCAATTCTGTGATTCGTTTCTTGATTTGAACCTCTGTCTGTCCAGGAATTGTAGAACAAGTCTCGGCCATTCATGGTGCGTTGATGAACTTCGACGAATCGTCGATTGGAGGGTAGCGTATTGTAGAGGGGGCCGAGTGTTGCTCGTCGGTGGTGTTCGCAGGTGGTATTGACAGTCAGATCGAGGCGAATAATTCAATCTAGGGTTTTAAGTAGGCGGTGGCTGCTCGTGATTGTGGCATCAAACGGCAACCAGAGGGGGTCTTGGAGGCGTGGCAAGGTCGGCGTGGTGATTTGGAGTGGGGCGCATGGTCGGGAGGGGCCGCATGCAGCTATGGATGATCGGCGATCTCGTGTGCACGAAGCTTCAGGTTGCGATTCCAGTAGTCGCCTGGGACTCGCTTGTGAACGAATAGTGTGTTGACGTGGCAAAGGAGGTAGTTTCTTTCTTTTTTTTCTTTTTTTAAAATTAAATTTTTGAATGTTCTAATATGCGTAACTTTTGCATACGAGGTCCAATTAATGCGCGGTTTCTTGCATTGAGATCATGTCGGAATTACAGACATTTTGACGTAGGTTTGGATGAATTCTGAGACTGTTTGAAATTTGAGTTTAAATTGGGTTTAAATTCGATTTAAATTCAAAGGTGAGTGTTTTAACCCACTCACAACTTCTAAAAATTTCTTATGTTTGTTAAACTAAATTTATGGTGTGATTGGAAATTTATTTATGACTGTTTGGTATATTTTATCATCATCTCATTTAATTTGAAATTATTTGAATTATATTTAGTTTATTTTTAAATATAAATTGCCAGTTAAATACCTATCATCGATTATCAGTTCTACATTGATATTTATTGACTGATTTGGATGATAATTGTGATGAATGTTGATTGTTGATATTGGATGAACTGATGTCGTATTTTATATCGTTATAAACTACAAGTTCACTATAGGTTGAAATGATACATACTCGAATGATCTATAGATTAAGGAAAAATCATTATGGGTTGAAATGATAGAATCGAGCGATTTTATGGATGTTATTTATTTCGGGATTGCGGTTTGAAATGATATATAACCGTAAAATTTTAAATTGCGGATTGAAATGATAAATATCCGTATCACTCGACCCTAGGGTAGAAAATTATATACGGACGCCGGATTAGTTAAATTAAATAATTTTAAAACCCTTAGAATTTTGAATTTAATTAAATGATATTTTGAAATGAAATTTGATTTATATAAATTGAAGTATTTTGGAAAAATCAAGTTTTATGTTGAAATGTGAATTGGTTTAAAGGAATTACTTTAAGAAATGAAATTATGGTTTAAAATTAAATTTTTCGACCGGAATTGGGCTATTGAATTTTTTCAAAGTATAACTTTGAATATTTTGAAATTTGGAATAATCCGAAATTTGATTTTTGAACATGGACTGAAACAATATGAAATTCGATAGTTTATTGAAATTTGGTTTGTCGATTTGGAAATTTGAAATGGTCCAAATATGTTAAAATGAAATGAATAGTTTAATTTGGTATTAATTTCAAACTTATATTTCTAAGTAAACTGTTTTAAAATATAATTTTTTAAATTTTCTAATTATTAAGATTTTCAAATTTATTAAACTATTTAACTAATATTAACTATATAAATTATTTCAATCTATTTTAAAATCAATTTTATTTATTTTTAAACTAATTAAACTATTTTAATTTTAAATATAAATAATATTTTAAAGTTATGTAATCTATTTTAATTGTATTTAATCTAAATTTAATCTATTTAACTATCTTAAATCAAAATAAAAGTACTTTACCTATAATTAATTTTTTTGGAGTATTTTAACTATTTATAATTATTTAAAACTATTTCTAAATTTCCAGATTTAGTTAAAGTGGAAGTGTTTAAATTCATTTCAATTGGTTTAAAAAGAGAATAAGGTTAAATGACGTTATTACCTAAGTTGGAATTTCGAATGTTATAATAAATTGAAATGATGATTTTGAAGCAAGGACTTAACCTGTTTTGGAAATATGATTTTGGAAGAAATATGATTTGAAAGCGGTATAGTTTTTGACAACATGATATTTGATATAAATTATGAATTTGACTTTGAAAGGAAATATAATTTCGAACTATGGTTTCAAAGGTGAATATGATTTCTAAAGTAAGTAATGATTTTGAAAGTGATATGGTTTGAATTGAATATGATATTTTGATATCAATTATGAAATGATTTTGGAAACATAAAATAACAATTCGGTGTGTAATAAGCGATTGGTTGTCAAAGAGAACGGGATTGGATGTTGTCATACTCTCTGCCAATATCGAAAACCACTTTGATAACTGTGTATGCGATGGAGATTCCAGAATGAAGTAGGATGGTGGCAACGATCTTATATGAGGTATATACGTGGATCCGACTCCCGTGAGTTGGCATAAGGTGGCTAAAAGAGGAGCGATTCTCGAGCCAAGTGAGGTCATTCCTCCGATCGGGCACACTCCATCGATACTATATTCTGACTTTTGATTTATTAGGTGGCCACCCTTCGATTTTTACTCGAGAGTGTGTTCCGAGGTGGAAGGTAGTAGCTGCTATGCATTACCACCAGCTCGGATGCATAATTGGTATATCTACCCTGGCATTGTCTAATTGTGCCATGTCACCTACCCTAGCATGCCTTCTACGAGTTTGTTTTGTACCATACCTATAGAGTGCCCTCTGACGACGCCTAGCACGGGGCAGATTACGGTACTATATAAACTATGGGAATATATAAAATGTGTTAAGGGGGATATAGGTAACGCCTTAATGCTATTTTAATAGTTTGCTTTACTATAGACATTATTATAATAGCGTATATTACTACATAGTAGATAGTTTAACGGATCCTTAGGAGGTGTGAATCCCCAGCATCTCTTAAGTTACTGCACTCATGTTAGACACTGGATAGGAGATGTCAAACACCGTAAACATGTCTGACGCCGTCATAGGCATATTTACCGTTGATTTAACTTACATAAGATCTTTTAGTTTTGACTCGAGTGTTTTGTCTTTCTAATTCGCTCGGATCAGCCTGAGCATTTCAGGATTTGAAGACTTATTCCGAAGGACGAAGACGAAGATGTGTACTACTACTATTTACTATACTATTCTGCTGCATTTTCATTTCTTTATCTTTGATATGTGTAACTCTGATTCTGCATTGTATTAGTATAATCGAATGTTTTGTAAACAGCTTCATGAACTATTATTTGATTATTATATTTTGTCATTCCGCTGCGAGATTCTATTCTGTTTTTTTCTTCCTCTGCTTTTCTTATTTACCCCAATAACAATCCGCCCTTCTATTTGGTCTATGTTGGCACGTGTATCTGCTTAAAGTGTCCAAAAAGGTGGGATGATACAGTTGGTATCAGAGTTTTGGTTTAGCGAAAACCTTAGCTTTGTGGGGTCTGACTCTTTATTAACAGGGTAGTAATAGCTTATGATGAGTCGCTGAGTGTATATATATGAGAGAGCATATTTGTTAGCGTTATAAAAGGTTTATATATTGTGTTAATTTGATCCGTTTTATATTTATAAATTCTGATTGGTGCATAGGATGTTATGACATCGACAGGGATTTCTAAACACTTAATAGGACAGACCGACACAATATTTGTTTTGAAATATATGTAAATGAAATAATTTTACCTATCATATATTTTATATATAAAATAATGTCTTGTAAATATATATATATATATATATTTGGCTGTAATATGTTTATTGTTAGGTAGTGAAATTTATAAATATTGGTTGGAAATAAGATTTGAAAATAAAATAAATATAAATTGAAAATTTTAGAACTTAAATTCCGAGATTTTTGAAAATTTCTTTCAAATAATTTTGGAATATAATAATAATATTTTTTGAAGTATTTTCTGATGTAAATGTTTCAATATGATTTGAAAGAATTTTTTTAAAGAAATTTTGAAAAGAAATAAGTTCTGTACTTCCCTCTTTATCGTTGAAAAATAATTTCGGTGATGAGTGCACGCATCATCGACATTCATTTTTGAGTTTCAAAGTAGGAAGGCCATTGTAGTAATTCTACTGCAGATTCATTTTGATAAACAAATATGAATTCCAAAGTTTAAATATGATTGTATATAAAAGCTAGGAGTATATATAATTATATATTATTTTAAATGATTTGAAATAGAACTCGATATTTAGTTCTTAAATTTCTATAAATTAGATATTTTAATTATGTTATGGAATAAAATTTTAACCATTTAATAATTGGAAATTCTAAATGAAAATAAGAAATTAAATGCTAAGTTTTAATTGAAGTATATAAGAAAGTTGAAATTTGTAACCTATAAAACAAAGGATATGATTATTGAACATTAAATTAACTAAAAGAAATGAGAAAAACTTGTGTAACTATCAATTGCATTCTTCAAAGCATATATATATAACTTACCAAATACTAAAACTTGTAATGTTTAATAAGAAAATGTAATAGAATATTATACAAGTAAAACTTAAAGTAATGAAAGTATTCAATGAAATCCTTTATAAATAAGAATTTGATGTTCTAGTTGTTATAAACTTAAGTTATAGTTGAAATGTTACTACAATAAAAAGGTGATAGAAAGTAGTATTGTAAGTAAAAGTTTTTAAACTTAAGAAAATGAATTGAAATGCTAAGCAATTGAATTGAACAAGAATACTATAAATAAACGAGTGTAAACAAATGAAATTAAGTAATGAATAAATGAAAATGAACCTTGTAAGCAACGAATGAAGGTAAATGAAATAAGTATTGAATAAATGAATGTGGATTTAATTACAAAGAAACCTATATGGTACTTCAAGAATTGATTTACAAGTGCTTAAAACTTTATGTATAAATAACATATATAAGAAAATGAAAAAATGAACTTAAACAATATTTGGAATGTGTTGTTGTTTTGATTTAGGATTGTTGGGAAAGGATACTTTAAAATTGTTTGGATGTATGAATAATCTATTGATTTTTATCGAAGATTGTTGAGTAAAATGGTATACTTAGTAGTTTATTTTTCATTCTGTATAATTAAAAGTTTTTGAACCCGAACAACTATTTGTTTTGTTTGCTACAGATGGATGGTTGATTTTTATTGACTTCATATAATGGTTGTATGTTGTGGTTGCAAGTGATGGTTGTTTTATATTGATTTGTTTGTTAGTGGTTGAAACAACTTCAAATATTTCATTTTATGTAATTATTAACTCTTTTTGGATTATATAAGTGAAATACAAGTTATGGAAGCAATTGCTACCCTTTTTGGTTTCATAAATTAAGCGTTGTTTGCCCGACAAATAGGTACGTTTTTGGATTACGGTTTTCTAGCGATATTATATTTTTTCCATTGTTGGGTAATATTATTTTAAGATATTGTGATATATATTGTTATATTTGATATTATATTTTCTTCCGAGCTTCTCTGTACATAGGAGACTCTGCCGAAATTTATCATGAATTTTGAACTTAGAAAATTTTATGAAATATTTTCCAAACTTTTATTAACTTGAAAATAAAAGATTAAGTGTTTATAAATTTATATATTTTATTCAAATTATTTGATTTTGTAAGTTTATTTGTTTAAAAAGTTAATATTTTGAATAAGATATATTGACTATTTAATTTCTTCTTTTCCCTTCTTTTTCCTTTTCGGGGACAAGAAGTTTTGAGTGGGGAAGAGTGTAACGACCCGTAATTTTTGACAATTAAATTTGTTAATTTAATTAGATTATGGTGATTTAATATTGAAGAAATAAAAATCGGTAATTTAATAATGAAATGGACACTAAAATAAAGTGTAACAATGTTAAGGTAAGTTAATTATTAACGATGTGTATGAAACTCTAATTAATCGTAATAATCTAAAATGTTTACTTGGCTATAAATTGAATATAAGGAAACAAATGTAAATGTTTAAACTGTTAGTAGCAATTGAACGAAATTTGTGTTATGAAACTAATAGTACCATTTGTTGTAAGTAATAAACTTAAAATTTTAAAAGTAAACAGTGATGATTATTATAAGTTACCTGTTTATTTAGCTAGTTGAATTGAAATTGGAAACCAATTGAAATTAAATGAAATTTAATATTACGTTATTTGAAATTAAGATAAAACTAGAGAATATTAACGTGCTAAGATATAAAATGATGTGGATGGTATCTATGAGATGATAATTGATTTAATAACAGGATTGAAAATCAAATAAATGAAATTTTGGAATTCATATTTAATTTATGAATTTACTGAAATTGAAATTTAATATTGTAATTGGTAAATTAATTAACTTTAAATTGATATCTAAATTTTTTAAAGTATTGCAATTGTTTAGGAAATCAAAAATGATAAAATTTGTTAATTATGGAATTGAAATTGAAAATTTGATTTAATTAATTCAATATTAATTTATTTAGTTAACTGAAATACAGCCTTTTTGGCCACTGAATCGGATTTTGACGAAACTAGTTTCATCGGATCCGTAACGATGAATTATTATAGGATTTCAAGTTTTGCAACAATCGGACTTGTCGTTTGATCATACGGATTCGAAACACCCAGAAATCAACTTAATTGAAATCAACTGGAATCAAATTGAAATAAGCAAATTTTAAAACAACTTTTTCATACGATGGAATTAGAACTTGAAACCTGTTCCATTAAATTGAAAATATTTGAAAACATATATTTTTATATATGGGTTGACAAATTTTCGTTCCAGAGTCGAAACGGACTTTCTGAGTCGTTTATCATTCAATCAATCGTGTCCGTTCATTCTATTTTCAGCTTGACTATAAATACCTCGTTATAAACCCTAGCCACTCCTTATTATCATTTGTCTGCACATACATCTCCTTCTCAACTCCTCATTCCAATGGCAGACAAACCCTAATTCCTAAAATTTCAAAATCAATTCCAAATTCAAATTCAAATTTTAAACTCCACATGCCCTATCAAATTATATACCATTTTGAAGCTATCGATAAGAACATCTCAATTCTGTGATTCATTTCTCGATTTTAACCTCTATATGTCCAGGAACTGTCGTACAAGTCTCGGCTGTTCATACCGCGTTGATGAACTTCGATAGATGGTCGATTGGAGGGTAGCGTATTATAGAGGGGGCCAAGTGTTGTTCATCAGTGGTGTTCGCAGGCGGTGTTGACGGTTAGATCAAGGTAAATAATTCAATCTAGGGTTTTAAATGGGTGGCGGCTGCTCGTGATTGTGGCGTCGAACGATGATCGGAGGGGGTCTCGGAGGCGTGGCGAGGTCGGCGTGGTGATTTGGAGCGGGGTGCGTGGTCGCGATGGGCCAAATGCGATCGTAGATGATCGACGATCTCGTCCGCATGAAGCTTAAGGTCGCAATTCCTGTAGCCGCCTGGGTCTCGTGTGTGAACAAGTAGTGTATTGACGTGGCAGAGGAGGTAGTTTCTTCTTTTTTTTCTTTTTTTAGAATTAAATTTATGAATGTTATAATATGCATAATTTTTGCATACGAGGTCCGATTCATGTGCAGTTTCTTGCTTTGGGATCGTGTCGGAATTACGAACATTTTGACGCTAGTTTGGAAGAATTCTAAGACTGTTTGAAATTTGGGTTTAAATTCAAAGGTGAGTGTTTTAACTCACTCACAACTTCTAAACTTTCATATGTTTGTTAAATTGAATTTATGATGTGATTGGAAATTTATTTATGACTGTTTGGTATATTTTATCATCACCTCAGTTAGTTTGAAATTATTTGAATTAAATGGTTATTTAATTTATTTTTGAATATAAATTGCCAGTTAAATACTTGTCATCGATTATCAGTTCTATATTGATATTTATTGATTGATTTGGATGATGATTGTGATGGATGTTGATTGTTGATATTGGATGAATGGATGTTGTATTTTATATCGTTATAAACTGCAAGTTCACTATGTATTGAAATGATACATACCCGAATGATCGATAGATTAAGGAAAAATCGTTATGGGTTGAAATGATAGATTTGAGCGATTTTATGATGTTGTTTATTTCAGGATTGCGGTTTGAAATGATATATAACCGTAAAATTTTAAATTGCGGATTGAAATGATAAATATCTGTTTCACTTGACCCTAGGGTAGAAAATTATATACGGACACCGGATTGGTTAATTTAAATGATTTTAAAACCCTTAAATTTTTGAATTTAATTAAATGATATTTTGAAATGAAATTTGATTTATATAAATTGAAGTATTTTGGAAAAATCAAGTTTTATGTTGAAATGTGAATTGGTTTAAAGGAATTACTTTAAGAAATGAAATTGCGGCTTAAAATTAAAATTTTCGACCGGAATTGGGCTATTGAATTTCTTCAAAGTATAACTTGTAATATTTTGAAATTTGAAATAATTCGAAATTTGATATTTGAACATGGACTGAGACGATATGAAATTCGATAGTTTATTGAAATTTTGTTTGTTGATTCAGAAATTTGAAATGGTCCGAATATGTTAAAATGAAATGAATAGTTTAATTTGGTATTAATTTCAAACTCATATTTTTAAGTAAACTGTTTTAAAATATATTAATTTAAATTGTCTAATTATTGAGATTTTCAAATTTATTAAACTATTTAACTAATATTAACTATACAAATTGTTTTGATCTATTTTAAAATCAATTTGATTTATTTTTAAACTAATTAAACCATTTTAATTTATTTTAAATATAATTAATCTATTTTAAAGTTATGTAATCTATTTTAATTATATTTGATCTAAATTTAATATATTTAAGTATCTTAAATCAAATTAAAAGTACTTTACCCATAATTAAACTATTTTGGAGTATTTTAACTATTTATAATTATTTAAAACTATTTCTAAATTTTCAGATTTAGTTAAAGTGGAAGTGTTTAAATTTATTTCAATTAGTTTAAAAAGAGAATAAGGTTAAATGACGTTATAACCTAAGTTGGAATTTTGAATGTTATAATAAATCGAAATGATGATTTTGAAGCAAGGACTTGACCTGTTTTGAAAATATGATTTTGGAAGAAATATGATTTGAAAGCGGTATAGTTTTTGAGAACATGATATTTGATATAAATTGTGAATTTGACTTTGATAGGAAATATAATTTCAAACTACGATTTCAAAGGTGAATATGATTTCGAAAGTAAGTAACGATTTCGAAAGTGATGTGGTTTGAATTGAATATGATATTTTGATATCAATTATGAAATGATTTTGGAAATATAAAAGAACGATCCAGTGTGTAATAAATGATTGGTTGTCAAAGGGACCGAGATCGAATGTTGTCATACTCTCTGTCAATACCGATAACCACTTTGATAACTATGTACGCGGTGGAGATTTCAGAATGGAGTAGGATGGTGGCGACAATCCTATATGAGGTATATACGTGGACCCGACTCCCGTGAGTTGGCATAAGGTGGCTAAAACATGAGCGATTCTCGGGCCAAGTGAGGTCATTCCTCCGATCTGGCACACTCCATCGATACTATATTCTGACTTTTGATTTATTTGGTGGCCACCCTTTGATTTTTACTCGGGAGTGTGTTTCGAGGTGGGCGGTAGTAGCTGTTATGCGTTACCACCAGCTCGGATGCATAATTGGTATATCTACCCTGGCATTGTCTAGTTGTGTCGTGTCACCTACCCTAGCGCGGCTTCTACGAGTTTGTCTTGTACCATACCTATGGAGTGCCCTCTGACGACGCCCAGTACGGGGGATATTATGATACTGTATAGACTATGGGAATATATCAAAGTGTTAAGGGGGACATGGATAACGCCTTAACGCTATTTTAAGAGTTTACTTTACTATAGACTTTATTATAATAGCGTATATTATTATATAGTAGATAGTTTAACGGATCCTTAGGAGGTGTGAATCCCGAGCATCTCTTAAGTTACTGCACTCACATTAGACACTGGATAGGAGATGTCAAACCCCTTAAACATCTCTGACGCCGTCACACGCATATTTACCGTTGATTTAACTTACATATGATCTTTTAGTTCTGACTTGAGTGTTTTGTTTTTTCAATTCACTCGGGTCGGCCTGAGCATTTCAGGATTTTAAGACTTATTCCAAAGGACGAAGACAAAGATGTGTACTACTACTATTTACTATACTATTCTGCTGCATTGTTATTTATTTATCTCTGACATGTGTAACTCTGATTCTGCATAGTATTAGTGTAATCAAGTGTTTTGTAAACAGCTTCATGAACGGTTATTTGATTATTATATTTTGTCATTCCGCTGCGAGATTCTGTTTTGTTTTTTCTTTCTTCCTCAGCGTTTCTTATTTACCCCTAATAACAATCCACCCTTCTATATGGTTTGAGTTGGCACGTATGTCTGCTTAAACTGTCCAAAAAGGTGGGATGTTACAACTCATTTGCAAAATTTCCCAACTTGCCACATTTTATTCAATGCACATCCTACTTCTTAATCTTTCCCTTAGGCCCACCTTCATTCTTGTGCTGATTCTGCTATGGTAGCTTCCCTCCAAATTTCTTGGTTTCCTCTTTTTCTTCCTCCTCGAGGATATTATTCAACAAGGCCATCTCCACCAAACCCTCATACTTGGCATCTATGGGAATATACTATGAACTAAATCTTGAAGAGGTTGATTCAACCACTTTGCAAACTTTTGAGCCTTCTTGTAAGGGGTATTGATCAACTCCATCCTAAACCTAGCCAACTAATTGAACTAATTCACATACTCTTTACCGACATCTCTTCCTACCGTAGATGAATAAACTTCCCTAATTGCACTCCCTTCTTTTCTCTGGAAAGAAACTTTACCTCAAAATTTCTTCTAAATTCTCCCCATGTGATCTTTCCACCATCGATCTCCCCCTCCACTACATCCCACCAATTCGGGGCCTTTCCCTGAAGATGCCAACTAACAAGATGCCTCCTCACCTCATCAGCAAAACTCATCATTCTAAAAATCCTCTTACAAGTACGAATCCATATCCTCTAATCTACATATGACTCGGTCCCTACATACGGCTTCCTTCTAAGGAACTATACTTGGCGCTCACGCCATGGGTCCTCTATTAGGATTAAGCCTGTCTTGTCGCCATGCCTAAAGATACAGATGGACTCAGATTGGGATATTCATGCCTGGAATCTCATTCGCATCGCTTGAGCCTGAATCAATCATCTTCAAATTTATTAGCAACTTTCTTACAAATAGTATAGCAAAAAATAAGGGAAAGAGATTATGCTTATACAAAATCCTTAGAAAACTTTTTGAAAACTTTTATCTTTATATATATGTATACACACACACACACACACTTTGGAAACCTATTTTCAAACCCCTTTAAAAAACTTATGGAAAACATTATCTTTTCAAAAAACTTTTCAAGTACATTCTCTCAATACACTACTAATCATCAAACCTAAGCTCTAATACCAAATGTGGAAACCTGCACCTCCTGGTACATCGATTCAAAGCCTGGGGTGTCTTTTAGACTCACGATGGTGCCAAGAAGTACGAACTTTCAAGGTATTAATACATTGCAGTAATTAAAGATATAAAATATGATATAATACATTCTACACTTTTAGATTTATAGCAGAATGTAACAACATATAAATATAGTAAATAACCATCTAAGAAAATATCCCAAAACACAGTCTCAAAAAATAGTACATAGTCAAATCTAGAATGCACAGAAATACAATACATGGTCTGACAAATACTAAGTATTAAATATAGCAGATAGTTGCATAGAGAGTAATATAAAATAACAAGCAACTCCAATGATGAGCTCACCTCTACACCTAATCACCGGCCTATCGCATACTGCTCTGTTCTTCTATGGTGGGAAAAAAAGGAAAATAGGCGAGTCAAACAAAAGTCTGGTAAATCAGTACACCATTATTATATGATGATTATATGTAGTTGACTTTAATAATACTCTGTGTGGCCTATTGTATTCTACAAGTATTTGTAAATTACTAGATGTCTTTACTTAAGGTGTTTTAACTTATGACACATATACGCTAACGGCTTGTGTAGGCTTATACAACAATCAAACGATTAATCGAACCTCAAACAATGAATGATCAGCTGCAAGCTACTAGAGCTTCTCCAACATATGGTTATCCTACAATTTCCTCTATAGGGCTATATCTCTCACATTACAACTATGCATGATTATTTTATATAGTTTTTCCTACAGTTTCCTTATAGTATTAAATTTCCCATAACTACACGTACCCTAGTTATGAATAGAGGGAGTGCCCGCAATGCCGACATGCTGAAGTGTCTCATCATCTGCATCCTTGTACACCTTTCAACGTTGGGATCCAACAACAACACAACATCTTGTCACATCATCCATAAATACCAAGGAACTCCTGTTGTGTCGGGTCTACATACTTTATCAGGCATTGGTCAGTGTTGTGTATCCACTGTAGAACCTACTACGAGTTCCATTTGCGATAGAATCGCTCACAGTAGAAAATAAACCCCCGCTGGATAAATAGCATTTTTCCAGTCCCGCAATGTACTAGTGTCGCCTCATAGGGAATTAGCTTCCTTACTCATAGCATCCATTATATATAATACACAATACTAACTAATTTATTTATATCCAAGGCCTTTGGCCGAGGTTCATATTGTGCTTTTGGAACGCCTAGCGATCGACCGCCAGCTCCTGGAGCGATCGATCGATTTTTTTCGACCGCTCTAGTAAGTGTGGTCGTCGGTCGTTGCAAAAATTTTAGGTTAAACATTATTTTGTTTGATTTTGATTAATTTGTATTTAATTTTGTTTGTTCTCTAATTTCAATAGCAACCCTATTAGAGCTTACAGTTCAAAAAGAGATTCTCTGTCAAACCAGAGTGAGCAGGTGAGTAAGCAAATTATTATTTTTCTTAGTAAATCCGATTTAAACCTGATGTATGTGATATAATGGCTGATGAATTGTTGATGTATGAATGGATTAAGATATATGCATGGCTGCAAATATAAATGTAGTGTATTTATACACCTCTGTTGTTTTTTTTCCAAAACTCAGAATCAACTTAATTAAATTCGTATCTTCAAAATCAAGCAGTATTAAGTCCCGATCCTAAAGGAGGAGTTGATTGTCAGGTTTAAATTTTATTTTGAAAAATAATTTCCACTAAAAAAATGTTTAGTAACATTTGGAAATAAGAAATATCGGTAAAACCCTTTCAAAAGCAAGAAAATTGAACATACTAAAATCTTGTTTTGATTATAAAAACTGATTGGCATTAAAGAATGATGAATTTTGATACCCATTTCATGATTTTTAAGACCGTATATTAAGAGAGATTGTGGGTTGACCATAATTTGGTTTTTTTGAGATTTCTGATGATTGGGTTAAGTATGAAGGTCGGGATCAATGTCGAATGAGGTGGAAGAGTTGACAAACCCGACAAAATTGTTCGATGATTTTATCATCTATCGAGGCATCGGCGAAGCTTCAATTTAGGGTTATGAGTACTGGTAGTTATGTTTGGGTTCGCGAGTGAATTGCGGCGAGGATGAGAATTGGGACTTGATCGGTTGAAGGGGAAAGTGAAGTGTGGTCTTCGACGAACCCGTAGGCGGAGTATTTTGATTTTTGGAAGTCGGAGGTGTTGGGACGAGGAGGATCATGGTCGATTGGGTTTGTCTCTGTCGATCTCATTTTGTTCGTTTTTGATTCACAAGAGATTTTAGTGATCTGAGTTATCGTAGGGGATGGTGAGGCAGCGGTCGTCATCTAGGTGATCACGGCGATAGCCGGAGTAGGGTCTTTCATCTGTGTACGTGCACGGTGGATGTCGTATTTGAAGGCGTTCGATGGCTGGGAAGGAGAACCTATACCTCGGGTTAAGCTCGAGTGGGATGGAGTGTCGGCTCGTAGAAGCTGGGAATCAGGGAACCTCGAGTTTTGCTTGGAAGGTTTAAGCCTGGTATCGAGTTTTTAAGATAAGTAAACAGTTCTAAAATTTTATACAAGTTTTTTTTTAAAAAAAAAGAAGAAAAAAGGGAAGAAGGAAAACTCAGGAATAAGGGGAAGATAAGGCTCGGGTATTTGTTCGAATATGCTATGGTTTGCCTCGGGTAAAGTTAGCATGTTGACCGTAATCAAGTTTCAGAATTAATTTCTTAAAAACTTTTCCTTCAAATAATAGTTATTATTTTCAAAGCTTGGTAAAGTATAGATACGTAGGTTATTTTAACCCAGATTTAGTTAAATTTTAAGTTTATTGAAAAGCATGATTTATAATGTAATTAAGTGGAGATTAAAGATGAAATGTTTATCATTAATTAAACTTAAGGACTTTTGGATAATTTACAAGTTAATGATAATTAATTTTGAAGATTTTTAATTCGGATGATTGAGGAAGTAATTAGTAATGGTAATTTGAGGGTGTAATTAAGTTAAAGATTAATTATTAAATGTAATTAGAAGAATAATTAATAAATGAAGGCAATCGAAGGTTAATTGCCTTGAATGGTTGAGAATAAATAAATTTGTGTAATTAATTAAGGGTTAATTACCTAATGTAATAAAGATAATTAATCAAGGGTGATTAATTAGAGGATGATTAATTAATTGATTTTTAATTTATTAATAAATAAGTAAGTAAGATTTATTGAGATGAAATTAGTTACTTTAATTCATTTTAAATTAATTAAAGATGAAGTAATTAATTTAATTCATTTTAAATTAATTATAAATGGTGATTTATAAATCATTATTTATGTATGGATGGATAATAATGATTGCCTCGAATGGTTTGAGATCTCAGATTGAGATAAGTAATGTTGTGTAGTATGAATGCTTTGGATTATGATATGTTTAATTTAAATTGTGATGATGTGATTATCTATTGATGATGAATTACTGTGACCCCTTTGTTTAAAGTTGCAACGACCCAATATTTTCAACCATTCGCATCCGCACATGTCGGACTTGAATTGCTCAAAATACCGCATTGTAAATAAAATTCGGCAAATCTCAGAATATACAGTAAATACATAATCACAGATCACAGACACAGAGTATTTAATAATGCAGCGGAATTTAAAAGAAATAGTAGTTCATGAAGCTACTATATAAAAATAAGATACATCAGAGTTAAACATGATACAACAAAAAGTAACAAGATACATCAGGTACAAATCAGAATACATCACTGAAATCACTGGATACAGAAAGCAAAATAAATGGCTGGATCTTCAAAGAAAGCTCCAACTCCGAAGGTGAATCTTGAATGCTAACTCACTCAATCTGACTCGAGCGTAAAGCAAAATACAAAACACTCGAGTCAGGACATAAATACTTATGAACTGTAAATAAACTCAAGTGAACAGTAACAAAAATGCATCAGTAACTTAAAGGATGCTTGGGATCGCCCATCCTTTAAGGATCCGTTAAACTATTTACTATGTAGTAATATTGCGCTATTATAATAATGTCTACAGTAAAATAAACATACTTTTAAATAGCGTTCTGGGCCACCCATATCACCCTTCACACATAGTAGTCCCAGTAGTCCATCCAATATCATGCCATCTCCACTCCGGGTGACTGTCAGAGGATACCGCACGGGCTACGGGAGAAAAACAAACTCGTAGTAAAGGCTCGGTATGGTAGGTGACACGGCACACAAGGCAATGCCAGGGTAGATATACCAATTACGCACACGGGCTGGTGGTAACGCAGCAGCCACATACGCCCACCTCGGAACACACTTCCATATCAAAATCGAAGGATAGCCATCTAATCAATTACAAGAAAGAGTATAGTATCGAAGGAATGTGTCCGACCAGAGGTGCTACCTCTTTTGGCCTGAGATCGCTCCTATTTTAGCCACCTTATGCCAACTCATGGGAGTTGGGTCCACGTAATATACCTCAAGAACATCGCTACCATCCTACTTCATTCTGGAATCTCCACCGCGTACACGGTTGTTAAAGTGGTTTTCGGAGTTGGCAGAGAGTATGACAACTTCCAATCCCGGTCTCTTTAACAACCAAACGTTATTATAACGCCGTGGTCATTTCAAAATAGTTTATATTTCAAAAGGATCAAATCATTTCATTTCAAAACTATATTCCTTTCAACAGAGTTTACGCCTCGAAACCAAAACCATTTTTATTTCAAAACTATTTATTCAATCAAAATAGTTTATACTTCGAAACCAAAATCATTTTTTATTTCAAAACTATATTCAAATCAAAATAGTTTATACTTTATCATTTCCATCTCAAACTTATATTCACTTCCAAAAATCATAATACTTTCAAAGTTATAACTCTTTCGAAACCAAAATACTTGAAATCATTACACTTTGAAAATCATAACATTCTGAAATCATACATTTGAAATCATGAAACATTCATTTAATTCTTTACATTTTACAAATTTATTTCCAATTTAATTCAAAATTTCAAATTTCCAATTTAATTCAAATCAAACCATCAATTTCAATTCAATTCAGTTTTCTAACAAAACATTTCAAATCTTATAAATTTCAAATATAGATTTGATCTACAAAATAAGCTATCCAATTTTAATATGTTTCCAAACTTTAATATCCCACATTTCAAAACTAAACTTTATAATTCCATATATTTATATCTCAAATCTAATTTCATGATTATGTAGTTTTGAAATATTCATTTCATAAATCCAATATTATTAAAATAAACTTAAATTACAATTATACCAAATATCTTTTCATACAAATATAAACTTCAAATATTCCTTTATCAAATAAAGCAAAATCAAATATCATTCAACATTCACATTCTTTATTAAAATAAAGATCAAATCATTTCCACACCATTTCAAAAGCATTAAAATATTACATCCTTTCAAAACTTCATAATCAAATCATTATTTGAATTCAAATCCAAATATTCAAATTTAAATATCATTTAAAAATCAAATATGTCATTCATTTATTATTTCAAAGATCATTACAAAAATACATTTCAAAATTCCATTCAAAATTCATTTATCTCATTACATCTCATTCCGTTTAACACATAACCAAGTAAACTTTATTTAAATTCAAATTCAAATTCAAATTTAAATTCCTTAAAAATTCAAATTTAAATATTAAATATATTCAAAACTTCTTAAATTTCACAATTAATCAATTTCCAAAAGTTAAATCATTTAACACTTTAAAATATAACTCAAACAGTGTTAAAATCTATAACATTTCAAAACATTGTCAAATTATAGCAACGACGGCATTTATAAAGTGCTATCGTAGCTTATATTTTCCAAAATGGTTTATTTCAAGAATAGCGACATTTATAAAATGTCGTAATAGATATTTAGTTATTTCAAACATTGTTAGATTCAAAACAATAGCATTAAAATGCTATCAAAAGACTAAAGCATTTTGAAAATGCTATAAAATTCCGGGTTTCATTTTAGCTTTTCAAAAATAATCATAAAACTCCAAATTTTTATTATTACAACTTAAAAATCATATTTCTAGACTTCAAAATTTCACACTTAAAATCATTTTAACATATGATTTAACACAATAAAATTTTAAGATCAAATATTCAATTTTAAAAACTCCATTCATTTATTAAGTCAAAATTCACTGTTTATTAACTTATAAATTTAATAAACTTAAAATTTTACTTCAAATATCACTTCAAAACTTTAAATTTAATTTCCATTATTTATTTACATCTTAAAATAAAATTTAAAGTCAAACGTCACATTTACTCCAAATTTACATACTTGAATTCACTTAATTTCACAATTTCAAGATTTAATATTTAACTTTCTTAAAACCATAATATATATATTTTAAATCAAAATTTCATACTTTTGAAAATACATATTAAAAAAAATCATTTAAAAATATACCACGGGGTCTGTATATAATTTTCTAACCTAGGTCAAGTGATACGGATATATATCATTTCAATCCGTAATTTACAAAGAAAACCGGGTTTTATCATTTCAAACCCGCAATCCCAAGCCAAATAAAATACAATAAAAATCGCTCAGGCCTATCATTTCAGCCCATAACGATTTTTTCCTATTCTAAAGTCCATTCGGGTATGTATCATTTCAACCCATAATGATTCTATTCTAACAGGGAACTTGCAGTGTGAATACATGCATAAACAATATAAACAATGTCAATGTCACAATATAATGTCATATATCAGATGTCAGGTTATAATTAACAGTTTTAACATGGTAACAACATGGCATACCATATCATATGATCATCATTAACTTGCATAAACATTTTATATTACTAAACACTTGTCATCAATTTACTATTTCATAAGTATAAATGTCAGAGTGAGACGGACTCACCTTTATCAAAGCTAGAGACAAACAACACACACAAGAGCGATTCCAAAGGCATGACAAACACGATTTGATTTGAATAGATGGAGACCCTTGTATACAACACAAAATATAACATACATAAGCACAAATATAGATATCGACATACAAATATAATTAACAGCTTTAGTTTGCAAAACAGTTGCAAAACAAGAGAGATGACCAAACCTTAGAAGCAAAAGACTTGCACATGACAACGTAAGCTTGTCACATGATCAAATGGGCTTGATCTCACCACACTAGGCTCATCCTAGATGTCAGCATGGCTCGGTTATGGCCTAGAGACAAGGCTTAGGGCATGAAAGTGGAAGGTAAAGGCAAAACAAGTGGAAGGTAAAGGAGGCAAGGGGTTTGGGTCAAGGAATGGAAGGTTTTGGTGTACATAGGCTCGACCTATGGGCCTATGGGCTCGGCCTGGTGCATCTTCAGGTCAGGTCAGAGGTGATGATGATGGTTATAGGTCATGGCAGCAAGTGGTGGTGGTGTTAGAGGTGGTGGCCAAGGCTAAACATGAAGGAAATGGGAATACAAGGCTCGACTAGGCAATATTTGGAGTTTTAAGCAATGTTTGGTGGAGATGGCTTCAATTGGATGCCATGGCTTGTCATGGTCAGAGGAGGAGGAGATGTTTGCTGTTGTAGATGGTGGAGGAGATGGTGGAGCTGATGGTGGAGGTGATAGGCCGAGAATCATATGTGAAGTCAAGGCAAATTTAAGTAGAAAACAAGGCAAATTCAAGGAAGAAAGGTAGAAAAGAATAAAGAGAAGCCATTAACTTTAAAAAAAAAATTCTCAAATGAGAAATAGCCGTGATTTGAAGAGGATGAGAAGTATTTTCACGTGAAAGGCAATGGGAAATGTACGGCTATCAAGGAGAAAATGAAAAGCCAAGGATATGAAGGGACTAGCTATTGAAAAGTCACAAGAAATGAAGAGCCTTGTCTCTTTGAATTTCTAATTTCTTTTAAAATTTTAAATACATGTAAAATATGTGCAAATACAGATTAAACATGAAAATAGAGTAAATAAACAAAAATAAATAAATAAATATTAATTAAATATAATTAAATTAAGAAAATAGCATAGAAAATGTAAACTAGGCTTGAAAATTTGAAAATAAATGAAATAAACTTTGGAAAAATTGTATGTACATGAAACATATTTATAAATAAAGATAAAAACATAAAATTAAATGCATACATAAAAATGAATAAATAAATTTTAATTAAATATAATTTAAATAAAGAAAATAATAGAAAAATGGAAACTAGGCTTTAAAAATAGAAAATAAATTCAATAGACTTTGGAAAAATTCAAACATCACTTTAAAAATATTTAAAAGGTAAAAATATATGTAACATAACATATAATACAAATTAGAATAAGATATGGCAATCAAAAATATTATTTATATAATTTAAAATAAACAATATTGTTAAATAAAACAATTTACACCCAAATTTGTAAAAAGCATAACTTTCGCAATATTATTCGGATTTCAACGAAACAAAAAGCAGTGTTCTTGAAATTTTATTTATTTTCATAATAAAAGATAAAATTCAAATTTTTAAATATTTAAAATTTAAATTTAAAAGTCAAAGTTTGACCAGATTGACCAAAATTCACATTTTCTGGAAATATTCAATTTATGCATGTTTGAAATTCTAATCCACATCAAAATCAACATTTATATTTCAAATAACAAAATATATTCATTTAAAAAAATAAAATAAAGTTTTTAAATTAGGAATTTAAATTAGAATAATTAAAATATACAATTACAATAATCAGAAAATACAGGGTTGTTACACTCTCCCCCACTCAAAACTTTTCGTCCCCGAAAAGGAATGAGGTACGGGAAAGCAAAGTAAAAGATAGAATGAAATAGGATTAGGACAAGATGACAAGAATATTGAAAATATACCTGATCACTGTTGTTATAGGTAAGTATAACAAGGTGGAGATGATCTTCTCAAGATCCTCCAGAATCAAGAACACAAGCACGAAATTTTTTCAAGAATCTAATTCACTCTTTCCGTTTGACCGACGGTCTGTGGATGGAAAACAGTGCTTAGATTCAAAGATGAGTACCAAAGACTATTAAAGATTATAGAAAGATTTCTAAACAGACTGGTATTAGCAATAGCCTTCCATTCTGTAGCAAGATAAGGGAAATAAGGACAACCAAAAGATTGTTTGAAAAACAAAATAAGATAATAAATTTGAAACCATAAAAATTTAAACTTAAACTGAAAATTAATTTTACATAAGTCAAATAAATCTTTAACAACTCTAATTTCATTATCTTATCATCCAATTATCTTAAATTAACAAATCCCTAAAATCATGTATTTGAAAAATCTTTTATTATACTCAAAATGTGCCAAATAAAATTTAATTCTTCTTCATTTCTAATTAAAATTAAGTTTATTTCTCTCAATATATCTTATCACCCATGTTAAATATATTTATACTAATTATAACTGCTTTAATTTATTCTCAGTTTCTTTAACATCATTCTATATTGTAAATTATTCCATTACCCTTTTCTTTATTTACCTCTGTTAATCTCTTTTATAACTAAAATTTAAGTATATAACATCTATAATAACCACTCAAATTTTATTTATAAAATCTTTTTTTTATTGTACATTATCCAATTACATATTCAACTTCTGAAAATTAAGGTAAGTTATATTGGAATGAAATTGTGTATTATACAAATAAAATTTTCTAATTCAATTATTTCAAGCTTGAATATTTATCCAAATCTTGAAATTATACTTAGAAATTATCCTTGAAGATAAAATTTAGGAATTAAATTTTCGATAAATTCCAAACTATTTAGAGATAAATAAATGCTCATATACTCTATATATATATATATATCCATTCAAATTCAAATCATATATCAACATATGTTATAAATCCACTCTTATTTTAGAAATTAAAACCAACTAAATTTTCCCAAATCAAAACTGTAGCAAGACTACAGAATGGTCACTTCACTTCGAAACTCGAAAATGAATGTCGGTGATGCTGCAATCATCACCGAAGTTATTTTCCAGCAACAAAGAGAAGAGCACTAGTTTTAAACTTTATAATTCGTTGGAAACAAATTTCTATTCCAAAATACTTTAAATAATATATCCTTTAAAACTTTAAACACCAAGTTTGAAATCCATCGGAAATTAAATTCTCAAATTTTTGTTTTACATTCATTTTAAATTTCCAAATAAATTTATAACCATGTTTTATAGTTCAATTAGATATATGAAACAATAGAAAATGATATATAAAATCAAATATTATTTCTTAACAACCAATTCAAATAAAATCCAGATAAAGATATATAATAAAGGTACAAAATTTATTTCTCAAAAATTTATTTCATTACTAAATTTTAAAAACATATTGTGTCAGTTTGCTCTGTTCAAGTGTTTTGGAAATCTTATCGATGGCGTTGATCAGACGAATCGATTAGAAACCCAAATCAACATCAACAACTCAAACAACACAATATATAAAACATTTTAAATATTTGTTTACAAATACACTTCAAGAATGATTTGAAGATAAGTTGGAAACAAAGATGAGATGATTAAATAACAGAATAGGGAGATGGATGAGTTTATATAAATCGTGGGCAACCTTAACCAGGTCAACCGTGACTTAAAGAATAAGATCGATGTGGATTTCTTGGGTAAATCTACATTCGACTTCAAGAGATAGAGTTTATGATAATAAGAGATGGTAGCATCTAAACCGAGGATATAAAATCTTTGGTGAATCGATGCTGTTGTAAAGGAGTTTCACCCTTTTACAAATCAATTTGAGATTGGCGAGACCACCGACTCATTATAAAGATCCTTTTGAAGTGGAGTTATGGGATACTCCAAAATCAAAAGAAGATGAATAGTGAGGGACACGAATGGATTTTGGACCCGCAGGGAATGTTCCAAAAATTCAAATGAATCGAGTCAAAAGGAAGAGATTTAAACTCGAATGGAAGTGATTCTGCAATTTCATTTACCCTATATACTGAGTTTTGCCTAGAGCTACCAAAACTCTGATACCAACTGTAACGACCCGATATTTTCAACCCTTCGCATCCGCACATGTCGGACTTGAATTGCTCAAAATACCGCGTTGTAAATAAAATTCGGCAAATCTCAGAATATACAGTAAATACATAATCACAGATCACAGACACAGAGTATTTAATAATGCATCGGAATTTAAAAGAAATAGTAGTTCATGAAGCTACTATATAAAAATAAGATACATCAGAGTTAAACATGATACAACAAAAAGTAACAAGATACATCAGGTACAAATCAGAATACATCACTGAAATCACTGGATACAGAAAGCAAAATAGATGGCTGGATCTTCAAAGAAAGCTCCAACTCCGAAGGTGAATCTTGAATGCTAACTCACTCAATCTGACTCGAGCGTAAAGCAAAATACAAAACACTCGAGTCAGGACATAAATACTTATGAACTGTAAATAAACTCAAGTGAACAGTAACAAAAATGCATCAGTAACTTAAAGGATGCTTGGGATCGCCCATCCTTTAAGGATCCGTTAAACTATTTACTATGTAGTAATATTGCGCTATTATAATAATGTCTACAGTAAAATAAACATACTTTTAAATAGCGTTCCGGGTTACCCATATCACCCTACACACATAATAGTCCCAGTAGTCCATCCAATATCATGCCATCTCCACTCCGGGTGACTGTCAGAGGATACCACACGGGCTACGGGAGAAAAACAAACTCGTAGTAAAGGCTCGGTATGGTAGGTGACACGGCACACAAGGCAATGCCAGGGTAGATATACCAATTACGCACACGGGCTGGTGGTAACGCAGCAGCCACATACGCCCACCTCGGAACACACTCCTATATCAAAATCGGAGGATGGCCATTTAATCAATCACAAGTAAGAGTATAGTATCGAAGGAATGTGTCCGACCAGAGGTGCTACCTCCTTTGGCCCGAGATCGCTCCTGTTTTAGCCACCTTATGCCAACTCACGGGAGTTGGGACCACGTAATATACCTCAAGAACGTTGCCACCATCCTACTTCATTCTGGAATCTCCACCGCGTACACGGTTGTTAAAGTGGTTTTCGGAGTTGGCAGAGAGTATGACAACTTCCGATCCCAGTCTCTTTAACAACCAAACGTTATTATAATGCCGTGGTCATTTCAAAATAGTTTATATTTCAAAAGGATCAAATCATTTCATTTCAAAACTATATTCCTTTCAAAATAGTTTACGCCTCGAAACCAAAACCATTTTTATTTCAAAACTATTTATTCAATCAAAATAGTTTATACTTAGAAACCAAAATCATTTTTTATTTCAAAACTATATTCAAATCAAAATAGTTTATACTTTATCATTTCCATCTCAAACTTATATTCACTTCCAAAAATCATAATACTTTCAAAGTTATAACTCTTTCGAAACCAAAATACTTGAAATCATTACACTTTGAAAATCATAACATTCTGAAATCATACATTTGAAATCATGAAACATTCATTTAATTCTTTACATTTTACAAATTTATTTCCAATTTAATTCAAAATTTCAAATTTCCAATTTAATTCAAATCAAACCATCAATTTCAATTCAATTCAGTTTTCTAACAAAACATTTCAAATCTTATAAATTTCAAATATAGATTTGATCTACAAAATAAGCTATCCAATTTTAATATGTTTCCAAACTTTAATATCCCACATTTCAAAACTAAACTTTATAATTCCATATATTCATATCTCAAATCTAATTTCATGATTATGTAGTTTTGAAATATTCATTTCATAAATCCAATATTATTAAAATAAACTTAAATTACAGTTATACCAAATATCTTTTCATACAAATATAAACTTCAAATATTCCTTTATCAAATAAAGCAAAATCAAATATCATTCAACATTCACATTCTTTATTAAAATAAAGATCAAATCATTTCCACACCATTTCAAAAGCATTAAAATATTACATCCTTTCAAAACTTCATAATCAAATCATTATTTGAATTCAAATCCAAATATTCAAATTTAAATATCATTTAAAAATCAAATATGTCATTCATTTATTATTTCAAAGATCATTACAAAAATACATTTCAAAATTCCATTCAAAATTCATTTATCTCATTACATCTCATTCCGTTTAACACATAACCAAGTAAACTTTATTTAAATTCAAATTCAAATTCAAATTCCTTAAAAATTCAAATTTAAATATTAAAATATATTCAAAACTTCTTAAATTTCACAATTAATCAATTTCCAAAAGTTAAATCATTTAACACTTTAAAATATAACTCAAACAGTGTTAAAATCTATAACATTTCAAAACATTGTCAAATTATAGCAACGACAGCATTTATAAAGTGCTATCTTAGCTCATATTTTCCAAAATGGTTTATTTCAAGAATAGCGACATTTATAAAATGTCGTAATAGATATTTAGTTATTTCAAACATTGTTAGATTCAAAACAATAGCATTAAAATGCTATCAAAAGACTAAAGCATTTTGAAAATGCTATAAAATTCCGGGTTTCATTTTAGCTTTTCAAAAATAATAATAAAACTCCAAATTTTTATTATTACAACTTAAAAATCATATTTCTAGACTTCAAAATTTCACACTTAAAATCATTTTAACATATGATTTAACACAATAAAATTTTAAGATCAAATATTCAATTTTAAAAACTCCATTCATTTATTAAGTCAAAATTCACTGTTTATTAATTTATAAACTTAATAAACTTAAAATTTTACTTCAAATATCACTTAAAAACTTTAAATTTAATTTCCATTATTTATTTACATCTTAAAATAAAATTTAAAGTCAAACGTCACATTTACTCCAAATTTACATACTTGAATTCACTTAATTTCACAATTTCAAGATTTAATATTTAACTTTTTTAAAACCATAATATATATATTTTAAATCAAAATTTCATACTTTTGAAAATACATATTAAAAAAAAATCATTTAAAAATATACCACGGGGTCTGTATATAATTTTCTAACCTAGGTCAAGTGATACGGATATATATCATTTCAATCCGTAATTTACAAAGAAAACCGGGTTTTATCATTTCGAACCCGCAATCCCAAGCCAAATAAAATACAATAAAAATCGCTCAGGCCTATCATTTCATCCCATAATGATTTTTTCCTATTCTAAAATCCGTTCGAGTATGTATCATTTCAACCCATAATGATTCTATTCTAACAGGGAACTTGCAGTGTGAATACATGCATAAACAATATAAACAATGTCAATGTCACAGTATAATGTCATATATCAGATGTCAGGTTATAATTAACAGTTTTAACATGGTAACAACATGGCATAGCATATCATATGATCATCATTAACTTGCATAAACATTTTATATTACTAAACACTTGTCATCAATTTACTATCTCATAAGTATAAATGTCAGAGTGAGACGGACTCACCTTTATCAAAGCTAGAGACAAACAACACACACAAGAGCGATTCCAAAGGCATGACAAACACGATTTGATTTGAATAGATGGAGACCCTTGTATACAACACAAAATATAACATACATAAGCACAAATATAGATATCGACATACAAATATAATTAACAGCTTTAGTTTGCAAAACAGTTGCAAAACAAGAAAGATGACCAAACCTTAGAAGCAAAAGACTTGCACATGACAACGTAAGCTTGTCACATGATCAAATGGGCTTGATCTCACCACAATAGGCTCATCCTAGATGTCAACATGGCTCGGTCATGGCCTAGAGACAAGGCTTAGGGCATGAAAGTGGAAGGTAAAGGCAAAACAAGTGGAAGGTAAAGGAGGCAAGGGGTTTGGGTCAAGGAATGGAAGGTTTTGGTGTACATAGGCTCGACCTGTGGGCCTATGGGCTCGGCCTGGTGCATCTTCAGGTCAGGTCAGAGGTGATGATGATGGTTATAGGTCATGGCAGCAAGTGGTGGTGGTGTTAGAGGTGGTGGCCAAGGCTAAACATGAAGGAAATGGGAATACAAGGCTCGACTAGGCAATATTTGGAGTTTTAAGCAATGTTTGGTGGAGATGGCTTCAATTGGATGCCATGGCTTGTCATGGTCAGAGGAGGAGGAGATGTTTGCTGTTGTAGATGGTGGAGGAGATGGTGGAGCTGATGGTGGAGGTGATAGGCCGAGAATCATATGTGAAGTCAAGGCAAATTTAAGTAGAAAACAAGGCAAATTCAAGGAAGAAAGGTAGAAAAGAATAAAGAGAAGCCATTAACTTTAAAAAAAATTCTCAAATGAGAAATAGCCGTGAGTTGAAGAGGATGAGAAGTATTTTCACGTGAAAGGCAATGGGAAATGTACGGCTATCAAGGAGAAAATGAAAAGCCAAGGATATGAAGAGACTAGCTATTGAAAAGTCACAAGAAATGAAGAGCATTGTCTCTTTGAATTTCTAATTTCTTTTAAAATTTTAAATACATGTAAAATATGTGCAAATACAGATAAAACATGAAAATATAGTAAATAAACAAAAATAAATAAATATTAATTAAATATAATTAAATTAAGAAAATAGCAAAGAAAATGTAAACTAGGCTTGAAAATTTGAAAATAAATGAAATGAACTTTGGAAAAATTGTATGTACATGAAACATATTTATAAATAAAGATAAAAACATAAAAATAAAATGCATACATAAAAATGAATAAATAAATTTTAATTAAATATAATTTAAATAAAGAAAATAATAGAAAAATGGAAACTAGGCTTTAAAAATAGAAAATAAATTCAATAGACTTTGGAAAAATTCAAACATCACTTTAAAAATATTTAAAAGGTAAAAATATATGTAACATAACATATAATACAAATTAGAATAAGATATGGCAATCAAAAATATTATTTATATAATTTAAAATAAACAATATTGTTAAATAAAACAATTTACACCCAAATTTGTAAAAAGCATAACTTTCGCAATATTATTCGGATTTCAACGAAACAAAAGGCAGTGTTCTTGAAATTTTATTTATTTTCATAATAAAAGATAAAATTAAAATTTTCAAATATTTAAAATTTAAATTTAAAAGTCAAAGTTTGACCAGATTGACCAAAATTCACATTTTCTGGAAATATTCAATTTATGCATGTTTGAAATTCTAATCCACATCAAAATCAACATTTATATTTCAAATAACAAAATATATTCATTTTAAAAAATAAAATAAAGTTTTTAAATTAGGAATTTAAATTAAAATATACAATTACAATAATCAGAAAATACAGGGTTGTTACAAAAGTTGAATTGTATTTAGTTGGATAACTTGGGTTTAGATGACATTGGATTCGAAGAGTCTGGAGTCAGGTATTAGTATATACCCGAAACCACTTCGATACATTATAGATTGAAATTTGAAATCAATAAGCTGTAATAAAATGATTTAAGTGAATTGGACCATTTTGATCTAAGTTTGGTACTTAAAGATTGGGATGTGAATTAAGTGATATCTATAGCAACTTGTGGAGTTGTAAATTTATATAAGTTACCCCGGGTTTATGTAAGTTGTATGCTTTTGTATTCCGTGTTAGATGAGTTTACTCACGCTGTTTCCAGCATGACCCGGATGTTACTTTGATGTAATGCTCGGGTCAGACCGAGTATTACAGATTTGCAGGTAAGGACGTTCTGGGGCTCAGGAGGAGAGCTGGAGGACAGGAACGTATAGAGTGTTTATCCGCTGTGATACATATTGTTATTTATTTGGGACAAGTTATTTTAACTGTCCAGTGATTGTGTAAATATGGTTACTCTGATGTATTAAAATATAATTAACTGATATAGTTTTTCCTTTGTAAACTGTTGTTTTATGTGATACTATATTTTATCCGCTGCGAATGTGAGAATCTGTGTTTTGTTTCTAATTCTTCTTCTTTCTCTTTTCTTGTTTTCCTAACTATCTGGAATTTTCAGAATCGAAATTTTCCGGGTTGTTACATTTGGTATCAGAGCTTAAGGTTAAGCGAGAACCTTGGCTCTGGTTGGATTACTCATTAAGGATATGGTAAGTGGTACCCTAGAATGAGTTGAGTGTATATATGAGAGAGAGCGTACTTGTTATTTTCTTATATAAGGATTTTAAATGATTTTATATAAAAATATATTTTGATATATAGAGTAATATTTCTTTTTAACAAATAGTAAGGGAATTGGTTGTTAAATTATTGGAATTAAATTAAGAAGTAATAGAACACAACCAAACTGAAATTGAATAAAGATAAGTTTGAAACTAATTCAAACTGAAATTAAAATCTTGAATTTGGAAAGGAATTTTAAAATAAGATAATAATAAATTGGTTTCCAGATATGATAAACTTGATTATTATCGTAAATGGTTGTTGTATTTAATAATGAAATGTTTTAAGGAAGTAAACCATTTAGATAAGTATGGGGTATAAATTGAAATTGAAGTTGATCTAAATTGTGAAGTTGAATCTTAAGATTTAAAGACATTTGAAATTTGTTTTCAAATTATTAAAAGGAATAATAAATAATATTAATTGAATGAGAAAGCTTGATGCAAACAAGAATAGTTTGAAGATTTAAAGAAAATTTGTTTTGAATTAAAACCAAAGGTGGTTTAAATTTTAAAATTTGGCTTGGTGGGCCAAAGAATAAATATGTATATATGAGAGATATACGTAACATCAAAATGGGTTTGAGATCTGGAAATTTAAAATGGATGGATGTTTATAAAATAATTTGAAAGATACATCCTGTTGTTATTAATCATCTTTAAAATATAAATTGAATTTGTTTAAATGAATAATAAATGAAGTGTAGTGATATATCCATTATTGAGATAAAAGAAAATCTAACTTTAATTGGAAATTAAGGATATGGGATTACTTTGAATTGAAAACCTGAATGATTGAATTTGTAAATTAAATTTGTTAAAGAATTGATTTCAAACTAGAAGATAAAATTGGGTGATAAGTTGAACTTTTAAGATAGAAATTGTTTTGAACTCTTATGAAAACTTTGAAATGAGTAAGTAAAGATAATTTAAAATGTAAATTCTTGAATCTGAGCTTAGAAACTAAATTGTTAAAAAGGATTTAATAAAGGTTAACTTGGTTTAAAGGGTTAAACCAACCTTAGTGAATTTAACTCGAATATACATAATTCGAGATGGTTTAAATTTGAAATTTGAATTAAAATTAGTTTAAATTGAATTTGATTTGAATTAATTGAAATTGTGATTGAAGATGAATAAGTATAAAATTCAAATGGAAAATTTGAAATTGGATTAATCTAAAACAATTTGAAATTGAAGTGGGTTCAATTTGAAATTAGTCCGAATTGATTTGAATAATTTGGAATCGTAATTAAAGTTGTATAGGTTTAATTCAAGTGGAATTTGAATTGAATTCGAAAGGAAATCAAGAATAATTCAACTTGATTTGGAAATGGAGTTTGAAATTGGGATTAATTCAAACTGGAGTAGAAATAAATTGAAATTGGAACAAGTTCAATTGAAATTTATTTGAATTTGTAGAATTTGAGATCAAGGTTGAATAAAGTTAAATTTGGAAAGAAGCTGAGGTTAATTCAACTTGAATTGGGGTCGAATCAATTTCATTGGAAGTTGAAGTTATTTAAAATTGAAATTGGGTCAATTTAAATGGAAGTGGAAATTTAAATTGAATTGATGTGAATGGAGATTGGGAAATGAGCAGTTTTGAATCTGGATTATTTTTAGTATAAACCTATTTTTCCAAGCTATTCATTATATATATACCTTTCTTTTAAAAGCCAAACTATCTTATACTTGTTTTATAATTATTTTGAAACTGTTTAACAATTTTCCAACTATTTTACAAAACTAATTACCATCTTACTATTATTTTGCAATTATCTAAAATTTATATAATTATTTTAACTATTTTCTAACTATTTTACACCTATTTTACAAACTCGTAATTATTTTCCAACTACTTATCTATTTTTGAAATTTTGAATTTTTTAAGCTATTTTCTAAATAAATTAGTCGGAGTTTAAACTGTTATTGGTTAAATACCCAATCAAGATAAGAATAGAGGTGATAATCCAAATGGATTGAAGCAATTGTGAGTAAGTGGATAGAAATTTAAGGATTCGTCGATAGAAAGAGAAATTGATTTGGCTAAAACTCAATGAAGTTAAATACGTAGGATGTACGTATATTATTCTATTCGCATAATGATTTGATCCAGATTCGAGCAAAGAATTTCGAGATAGTATGTCGATCCAAGTTGGGATTTTTCACTCGATTTTCGACGGCGAACCTGGATATGGATTGTTGACTGGTTCTGGATATTCTCTATCATAGTTACGACTATGCAAGGAGAATAATGGTTTCTGATCAAGAAACTAGATTTATGTCCGTACTAGGAAGTCGGACGGACGATACTAGTTCGGAAATGGAATTGTGTGATCGAGTGAGCGATCAGATTGGTATAGCGTACGAATGATACGTGTACATCATACGAATTTGAATAAAGCTGATATTGGGAATTTGTGGATAAGAATTGTGAAATGATTTTTGTAGTGAAAGATATATTTTGTGAAATATATGATGAAGTAAAATGGAAAAATTGGATATTTCTATAATAAGAAATTTACTTATGGAAGTAAGTGATATGATATGTGGTTTTGTATAGGGTAATCAAATTTGAATATTTGATTTGGAAATAAACAAAGTTATATATCTTTGTTATATAAGATAAATCTCCACTTGTTGTATCATTTGCCAGAAGAAAAAGATTTTTGAAAGTGTTTGAACTATAAAAGGAGTTTTATACAAAGTTTGAAATGATCCAAAGTTTTAAAAATTATATATATATCTGTGTGTGTGTGTGTGTGTGTGTGTATAGTATCTTATGAGGATTTTAGAAAAGGTTTTGGGGACCTCTGGATGTGGAAAGGCTTTTGATTTTTGGGTAAAATCAAGATGAGAATTTGGAAAGCCTAGTTTGAGAATTATCGATTTTGGAATATCGATTTTGTGTAAAGGAGCTTTGTATGAGATCATACTAGGTGTATGATTTGAAGATACTATATATGTATAGTATAAAATGATTTGTTAATGGCTCTAGGGAAAAAGGCGCTCTCTTGAAATGAACTTCTCAGGAGTACCACCGGGTGGTGCTGCCTTAAGCCCAATGTGGGGTTCTAAAGTTGATCCCGTGAGGAGTCCGGACAAAACTGGTTCCTGGGGATTATGAGTAGTGTACCATAGCGAAAGTAGTGTGTGCCGCTGAGAGCCAACAGTCTGCGTTTGATTTTATATCGGTAGACTGCGACCTACGGTAACATAGCGAAAGTCGTGTGTGCCGCTGAGAGCCAACAGTCTGCGCTTGATTTTATATCGGTAGATTGCGACCTATGTAGGAGTGGAGAAGTTTCATTTTGACAGCGAAAATCAGAGGCCGCTGAGAGCCTGCAGTTACATGGACTTTTGCTGTGATGGCAACATAACCCTGGAATATAATTGTGATCTGTTGTGGGATTCCATGGCGTAATCGAGAGGCCGCGGAGAGCCTGCAGTTACATGGACTTTTGCTGCGATGGCAACGTAACCCTGGAATGTAACTGCGACCATGGACGGGGGTGATGATTTCCAGAGCATTCTCACCAATGATATTTCCTCGATTTCAAAATGCTTTCTATATTTTCAATAAAATTATTTTCCAAGTATTTTCACTGGGTGTTGACAACGGGTCTGCTAAGTACTTATAGATTTTCAGTCGTACGCCTGATCAACGTATGATCGAATTTCTATGAGAACGAGGATGGACGTGTTGAAACATCGAGTTACAAAAAAAATTATAAACTATTTTATAATTTTATGTGGATTTTAAAAGTATTTTAAAATGATCAAAGAATATTTTAACTGGATTTAAAATATTTAATAAATTCTGGCTTCGTTCCTTTTCGAGGACGAAAAGATTCAAAGGGGGAAGGAATGTGATATATCGGAATTCTAGACATCTATAATTGATAAATTAACTGGATTTAATTGGTTGAAATACTGATTTATAAGTTAAATAAACAATTCTGATAATAAAATATATATATCTGAATAAGTATTGGTTTGTTAATCCTCCTAGTATATTTATTTAAATTGGCAAAATCGATATCTTCACATAATAATAATAATGTGTCGGTTTGAACTAATATATATATATATATATGTGTGTGTGTGTGTTTAAGTTAATTTTAAATTGGATTTTAAAATTTGAATTTGAATCTAATATTTGAATTTAAAATTTGAATCTTTAAAGTTAATTATTCTAAATTTAGTTGGGTATATAAATATATAAATATATATATATGAGTTTTTATTTAAAATAGAATTTGTTTTTTTTCTTAAAAAGAATTTATTTTAATTTTTATTTATTTTTATAAATTAAGATAGTGTTTATTGAATTATTAAATAAATACGATAGGGTTTATATTAACATTTTAAAATGGATTAAATATATTTTATTTTATTTTACTCAAATTATAATTGGTTCATACTTTATTTTCTTTTAAAGATTTTATTTATATATAAATTTCAAAAGCATTCATTAATTTATAAATGTATTTATAAAATAGGAAAAAAATTAATTTAAAAGGGTTTTAATGTCTTTTAAAAATAATACAAAATGAATAACTACAAGTGTTGATTAATGAAGCTTTTAAGTATACATGTAAGTTAAGTAGTTATGAATAATGACAAGTGTTAGTAATTGAAACAAGTGGCAAGATTTATCTTTATTTTTTTAATTCCAAATAAGTTCTAAATCAGATTTTATAAACCTATCTCTTCTTTTTTTCCCATCTTTTTCTGATTTCATTTCTAAGGTACTCAACATTTTAAACTATCTTCAAATCAGAAATTCTTTAGAATCAAATCTGAAACCATGTTCAAATGATCACCTCCTCAAACCCAAAATTAAACCTTGTAATCATTTTTCAAATCTGACAAGGCCTGTAACTTCATATTTTCAAAATGCAAGCATGTTTACACATCTTTCAAATCCATTAGCAAATCTGATCAAATAAGCAAAATCTGGAATTATCTTCTACATGCAAAGCCTGCATCTTCAAAATTAAGGCAATTGCATTTTTCCAATAAACAATCAACTCAATTTTTCCTACAGAAATCAAATTTTGAAAATTATACAACCTGTAGCAAACTCATCAAGCAAGACCATTTCAACTTTAAGGCATCAGTATAAAGAAAAATTCAGTTCAAATTCAAGCTTTCAATAGATTCTGTTGCAAGTTTACAGTTCAAAAAGAGATTCTCTGTCAAACCAGAGTGAGCAGCTGAGTAAGCAAATTATTATTTTTCTTAGTAAATCCGATTTAAAACTGATGTATGTGATATAATGGCTGATGAATTGTTGATGTATGAATGGATTCAGATATATGCATGGCTGCAAATATAAATGTAGTGTATTTATACACCTCTGTTGTTTTTTTCCAAAACTCAGAATCAACTTAACTAAATTCATATCTTCAAAATCAAGCAGTATTAAGTCCTGATCCTAAAGGAGGAATTGATTGTCAGGTTTAAATTTTATTTTTAAAAATAATTTCCAGTAAAAAAATGTTTAGTAACATTTGGAAATAATAAATATCAGTAAAACCCTTTCAAAAGCAGGAAAATTGAACATACTAAAATCTTTTTTTGGTTATAAAAACTGATTGGCATTAAAGAATGATGAATTTTGATACCCATGTCATGATTTTTAAGACTGTATATTAAGAGAGATTGTGGGTTGACCATAATTTGGTTTTTTTGAGATTTCTGATGATTGGGTTAATGATGAAAGTCAGGATCAATGTCGAATGAGGTGGAAGAGTTGACAAACCCGACAAAATTGTTCGATGATTTTATCATCTATCGAGGCATCAGCGAAGCTTCAATTTAGGGTTATGAGTACTGGTAGTTATGTTTGGGTTCGCGAGTGAATTGAGGTGAGGATGAGAATTGGGACTTGATCGGTTGAAGGGGAAAGTGAAGGGTGGTCTTCGGCGAACCCGTAGGCGGAGTATTTTGATTTCTGAAGGTCGGAGGTGTTGGGACGAGGAGGATCATGGTCGAATGGGTTTGTCTCTGTCGATCTCGTTTTGTTTGTTTTTGATTCACAAGAGATTTTAGTGACCTGAGTTATCGTAGGGAACGGTGAGGTAGCGGTCGTCATGTATGGGTGAAGATTGGCATGGGTAGATCATCATTGATGATCTGAGGTGGTCAACGGCACCGTGCATGTGCATGGTGCACTGTTGTTCCAGTAAAGATGATTTGGGTTTTGGATTGTGCTCGCATTAATTTCATGTTGACTCGAAGTGTTGTGACATTTTTCTCGAGGAAGTTTAGTTTGTGGCTCGAAGTAGATTAAGCTGCCTTGTGTAAAAAATAAAATAAAAATAAAATGATTACAGGTTTTTGACAGAAACCTATAGTGTATGTATTAAAAATTTAAACTGAAGCTTAAAAATGAAAACAAAGTTTAAACCAAGTTTGAAACCTAAGTTTGAATCAGAATTCAAGTATGCTAAACTTTAGTTTTGAAATAATTTAAGTTTTTGAAATTTAAATTTGTTTAACGCCTTTAAGTATTTAAAGTGTATTTGGCTTGAATTTAAAAACTGAAAAGTTTGGAATATAAAGTAAAGGTTTAAATAAGTTTAAATATAAGTTATAAAATCTGGGATGTGAGTTTGAACCTCGGTTTTTCTAAAATAAAATAAAGATTTTAAATTTAAAATTGTTTAACTACTTTAAAGATGGTTAAATGGTTTGAAATTTAAAATGAAGTTTAAATATAAGTAAGTTTTTGAATCTAAGTAATCTGGAATCAAAATTTAATGTGTACTCCAGTTTTGAAATAAATGAAAGTTTTTAAATTTAAAATGATTTAAACAAATTTTTTATTTAATTTTTTTAATTAATTTGAATTTAAAAATGAAATTGGTTTAAAACTTCTTTATAAAAACGAATATTTCTTTAACTTGTGAGATAAAAGTTTTTTTTTAGAATTGTTTTTAAAATTTGTTTAAGTTAAATTTGCATTCATTTTAAATCTTGAATTTAAAGTAAATTTGAAAGCAAATTGTTTTTAAATGCTTTGATTAAATAAGAAATGTTTTATCTTGAAGATAAATAGAATTTAATGCTTGGATTCATTAAATTATTAAGTTAATTAATCAAGTAATCAATGAATGCTTAAATAATAATCACTTAGTGAAAGTAATTAAGAGTAGATAATTAGTGATTAAAGATTGATTAATCAAATATTAAGGCTTAATTACTTTAAAAGAATAATAAATTAATGTGGTTAATTAATTAAGGTAATTAAATTAAGAATAATTAATTAAAGGTTAAATAACTTAAAGTGATCAAGAAATCATAATTAATTAAGAAGTAACTAAGGTAAATTAATGTGAAGTTAATTATTAATTAATTAAGAAATAAATAATTAATAAAATAATTAAGATTTACTTGATTTCAATTAAGGATAAATTAATTACGATAATTGGTTAAGAAATGATTTAAAATTATGATGGTGATTAAGATTTAATCAATAGTAATTAGTGATAATTAATTTATTGATTAAAAGATAATAAATAAAGTTTAATTAACTAATAAAGGTGATTAAGAAATGAAAATTAATTGAGGATTAATTAATTAATGGAGTTAATTAAGAATAATTAATTGAAGAACAATAAATTAATTAAAGGATAATCATTCAATGATTGTGGTTGTTTAACTAATAATTATAGTTTAATTAGTTTATTATTAATTGTAAACTAATAAATGATTAAAGAATGATTAATCAAAATGATTGGTAATTAATTAATAATTAATTAACCAAGATTAGAAATTTATTCATAAGTAATTTATCTGATTTAAATAAATCAGATAATTAATTGATCTCACTCATGGATGTTAGGATTCTATGGAGTGCTTTGAATTGATTGATGTCCCTGATTTGTGATAACGTGTGATATGAATTATTCTGTTTTGTGAATTGTGATGTAATTTATTCTGTGATGAAATTAATTATCTGTAATATAATATATTATCTGTGATATATATCTGTAATCTGTGAATGAAAGATAAGCATTATAGTTTATACCGCTTATCAAATATATTGCTATATTTGAATCTGTAACGGTTGATGTTGTCGCACTATTGTGTGTAAACGCCTGACCACTCTATACACACACAAATATGGATTTCACGAGGAAGTAGGTTAAGTCACAGCTATTTGAATTTAATAAAATGGTTTTAAAGTTTGAATTTTGAATCCAAATGATTTTGGAAATGAAATTGGGTTGAATTTGAAATGTATTTGAAAAGGAATTTTGAAGGTAAAAATTATTTTAAATAACTTGATTTAGTTTGAGATTTGAAATATTTTGATTTGAGTTTGAATTAAATATTTGAAAATGGAATTCAATGAATTGGAAACGAGTTTGAAAACTATTAAACCTTTGATTTTAAGATTGAATGAGTTAGTCCAAACTAAAATGGAAATTGTTTTGACAGCTATGAACGAACCTTTGTGAAAGATTGATAAGCTTTGCTTTGGAATCGAGGAGAATTCTAAATGGTGTATCTTTTATATATAAAAGATTGAAATGGGAACTGTTATAAAAATTATAAAGGAATCTTTGGAAATTATTTTAAAAGCTATGAAATAAGTCTTTGTTTTAAAAGATAAACTATTTTTGTTTGCTCATACCAGTCTCATGACTGACCCGGAGTTTACTATTCCCTTCCTAAACTCTAGGTGCCCATAATTTTCCACACGGGCAGTCTAGAGTTGGGTCTTTTTCAGATAGTAGATATCAATTCGATAGCTTTTAGCTTTCTCTTTGGTATTCTTTGGAGATCCTGGATATTGGAGTCTTTGGATTCACTGGACGACTGACCTTGCTCAGCTTGGTGCAACTTGATGGTGGTGCGAGCTATCTATGGGGATTGCTGATATTGGTGTTTCTTTTGGAATTTCAAGTTCTGTTTGTTTCTGCTGCCAGTTTATTGAGTTTTTCGCTGTAGCATTGTTATCTTGTATCTCTGATATGCTTATATCATATTGTATCAGTGTTGTTTCATATTTGGATGTTGTATTCACTGGAATTGTATATGATATTCATTTCTTTTTCTTCCGCTGTGTTGTTATACTTAATGTGTTATAAGCTCCGGCGAACCGGATTCGACGTTTGAATCTGCGGCATTTGAATATGAGTGTCGTATTCGGTGCCGATTTTCGAAGGTCGAGTCAGGGTCATTTCATTTGGTATCAGAGCTAAAGGTTGAAATTTTAGCTCAGGAGTATAACACATTAAGTAACTCATTAGAGATAGGATGAAGTATACCCTAGAATGAGTACATCCCTAAGATATCCGTTCGTACGCCTCAGTAAATTCTCTTACTATTCACTGATAGTAAGTATGAGTGCAAGAAGAGGACGAGATAGGGGACATGAAAGTACCACTACAAATGGTCGATACCCTGCAACAGTGGAAACAACTTTCTCTATCAATCTCCTTTGATTCGTCTTTTCAATTCTTTGATGATTCCTGGAAGTTTCAGGAAGAAGCTTTGATATATTTTCTTGGGACACAAACTCCAGATGGGTCAGAATCGTTTGATTGGATGAAATGTTTGCTTTGGTTGCTATGGTTGATAGGTATATTTAGGTTGTTTGAACTAAAAGTTTTGGATTGTATCCACATATCCGTCTATTCTTTTGGGTCTCGATATATGCTACGAGGGGTTAGTTATCTTTTGAACTAACTAATACTCCTGTATATTCCATAGATCTGGATGACCCGAGTATCTTGATTTGTTCTTGTATCCATTATTGATATTTTGATTTGGGAAGCCAAATGCAGAATAAATATTCAATTTTATCGAAAAAAATATTTCTCTGTCTTTCATCTGTTCTTGATTGTCTCCCTTACAAATTTCGAGGACGAAATTTTCTTAAGAAGAGGAATCTGTAGCATCCCTGAATTTTAGCCCAGTCTAAATTAATAATTGAATTAATTTTTGAAATTAATTTGTGAATTTAATAGAGTTTTTCAAAATAAATATAAGTTATTTATAAAATATTATTTGTTTATGGATGTTAATTTTAAATATAATTTGAAAATGTGAATTTGAAATTCAAATGTTAATATATTGGAATTTAATTAATTTGAAAATTTGAATGAATAAATATATCAAAAGATTGTAAATAAAATTAATTAATTGAAATCAAATGGATTATAAATAGAATTTGATTTGGAATTTAAGAGAAATAAATGATAAATGGAATATAAAGATATATTTATAAAAAGGTATTTGATTATTTATTTATTTATAAGTACAAATTGATTTTTATATTAAATTTTGATTTTGAATTTAAGATGTAAAATTAGATTTGAATATAAAATTAAATTTGATAAAAAGATTTAAAACATTGGAACATATAAACAATAGTTGTATATTTACGAATATAAAATGTAAAAACATTTACATATATATATATATATATATATATATATACATAAATGTAATTAATTAAAGGATTTAAAATACAAATTTCAATTTTTATGGAATAAGGGTTTAAAACAAATTTAGAAAACATTTATAAATTTATAAATGTATTGGTTTATTAGGAAAATTGATTTAAAAACTTTTAAAATCATAAAAAAATATAATATAAGAATAAATTATCACAAGTGCTAAAATTATAAACCTCTTAAGTACATGTGTTAACATAAGGATTTAAAACTAAAAATATAAACAAAATGAAACAAGGGTTTAAAATAAAAATTATAAATTAATTACAAACCAAGGTTTAGAACACAAGTTTTTCCATTTTGACATTTGTAAAAAATTTAGGCAATATGAAATAACAAGTGTTAACACAAATGTACAAGTGTATGTTTATTTCAAACATCAAAGAACAAGTGGCATTTAAATTTATTTTCTTTTAAATTAAAATGTAAATAACATACAAAAGAAGAAGAAGAAATTAGAAAGCATGCAAAAAGAAACCTGGTAAATAAATAACAAAGCAGATTAAAGAAAAGAAGATCAAAACCTGAAAACCTAAAAATAAAGAGAAAAAAAACAAAGCAAACAAAAATCAGATACAACAACAACTTCAACCTATTTTAACCTGAAGATCATAATCAAAGTTCAAGTGCAGTGACTAGAGCAAAGCAAAATTAAAATAAGATCGGGATTCAAATCTACAAAACAAAACCAGTTTCCAGTTCCAAAAACCAAAATCTTCTCCTCTGCCTTCACATCTACAGGTAAGCAAATTCATTTAAACCCATCTAAATATCTTGATATTTGAGTTGATGTTTGAAGTAAATCGGGAAAAAAATGATTGTTGGTTGAAAATTATGTCAGTATACATATGGTATGTATGTTGTTTTCATCAGGATGCTCTCTGCTTTCTCCTTCCAGTATGCAAGTTTTGATTTAAAATTTCAAATCTTGTGATCTTGTCTTTGTTTAAATTTAAGTTTCAAAAGAAACTTGTTTGCTTAATCATAAATTTTAGTTCCAAATTGTACTTAATTAAAACAAAAACAATATGTGAATGTCTCTGGAACTATAACAGATGATCACACCTTAAAATAAGTAAAAAAAAATTAATTATCACAATCTATTGCTTTCGGGTTAGGATCTGAAAAACTATACAAAATCATGATTTTTAAAAATAAAATCACAATTCCTAGTGTTGGAGTTTGGAAGCAGTTCTACTTTATCTATATTTTGCTTTTGGGGCTACCTCTGATGATCTCTGTGACCGGATGGGTTGAATTTTCTCCTAGAGGTGGAGGAGTAATCAGTGAAGTAGGGAAAAATAACAGGAAGATAATCAGGAAGTGTGGAGGTGGTGGTTGTGGTTTGAAGGTTGGAACCCTAGTTTTAGCTGGGTAGAATGAATCGATTGCCACGGCCTATTGGATTGATCGAGTGTTACGAATTTTTAGGGGATGATAGTTGGGTAGCTTACGAGTACGTGTCCCAAGTCGCTGACGCTCAGTTGGCCGGAGTTGAAGGAGCGAGACTTTGGCAGGTTTTGGGTTGAGGAGGTTCAGCTATTTCCAGGTTTGAGTTCATCATCTCGAATTCGACTTCGAGATTTAAGTGACAATCTGATGATCGCATTAGAATGTTGGGTGGAGACTGGCATGGGAAGATCATCATTGATGATCTGAGGTGGTCAATGGCACCATGCATGTGCACGGTGCACTGTTGTTCCAGTAAAGATGATTTGGGTTTTGGATTGTGCTCGCGTTAATTTTATGTTGACTCGAAGTGTTGTGACATTTTTCTCGGGGAAGTTTAGTTTGTGGCTTGAAGTAGATTAAGCTGCCTTGTGCAAAATATAAAAATAAAATAAAATGATGTTACAGGTTTTGGACAGAAACCTGTAGTGTATGTTTTAAAAATTTAAACTAAAGCTTAAAAATGAAAACAAAGTTTAAACTAAGTTTGAAACCTAAGTTTGAATCAGAATTCAAGTAAGCTGAACTTTAGTTTTGAAATAATTTAAGTTTTTGAAATTTAAATTTTTTTTAACACCTTTAAGTATTTAAAATGTATTTGGCTTGGATTTAAAAACTGAAAAGTTTGAACTATAAAGTAAAGGTTTAAATAAGTTTAAATATAAGTTATAAAATCTGTAATGTGAGCTTGAACCTCGGTTTTTCTAAAATAAAATAAAGATTTTAAATTTTAAATTGTTTAACTACTTTAAAGATGGTTAAATGGTTTGAAATTTAAAACGAAGTTTAGTATAATAAGTTTTTGAATCTAAGTAATCTAGAATCAAAATTTATTGTGTACTCCAGTTTTGAAATAAATGAAAGTTTTTAAATTTAAAATGATTTAAATAAAATTTTTATTAATTTTTTTTAATTAATTTGAGTTTAAAAATGAAATTGGTTTAAAACTTCTTTATAAAAATGAATATTTCTTTAACTTGTGAGATAAAAAGTTTTTTTTGTTTAGAATTGTTTTTAAAATTTGTTTAAGTTAAATTTGTATTCGTTTTAAATCTTGAATTTAAAGTAAATTTGAAAGCAAATTGTTTTTAAATGCTTTGATTAAATAAGAAATGTTTTATCTTGAAGATAAATAGAATTTAATGCTTGATTCATTAAATTATTAAGTTAATTAATCAAGTAATCAATGAATGCTCCTGGACCACACTATACACACACAAATATGGATTTCACGAGGAAGTCAGTTAAGTCACAGCTATTTGAATTTAATAAAATGGTTTTAAACTTTGAATTTTGAATCCAAATGATTTTGGAAATGAAATTTGGTTGAATTTGAAAAGTATTTGAAAAGGAATTTTGAAGGTAAAAGTTATTTTAAATAACCTGATTTAGTTTGAGATATGAAATATTTTGATTTGAGTTTGAATTAAACATTTGAAAATGGAATTCAATGAATTGGAAATGAGTTTGAAAACTATTAAACCTTTGATTTAAAGATTGAATGAGTTAGTCCAAACTGAAATGGAAATTGTTTTGAAAGCTATGAACGAACCTTTGTGAAAGATTGATAAGCTTTGTTTTGGAATCGAAGAGAATTCTAAATGGTGTATCTTTTATATATAAAAGATTGAAACGGGAACTATTATAAAGATTATAAAGGAATCTTTGGAAATTATTTTAAAAGCTATGAAATAAGTCTTTGATTTAAAGACCGGACGAGTTAATCCAACTTGAAATGGGATTGTTTTGAAAGGCTATAAATAAATCTTTGTAAAGATTGGTGAACCCTGCTTTAAAATTAAAAAGGGCTTTTAAAAGTGAATCATTTTTCTAAAAGATTAAGGTGTGGAAATTGTTTAAACCATTGAAAAGTTTTTGGAAATGAATTTTTTTGTTTAAAAGATCGTAAATGGTAATTTGTTTAAACCATTTGAAAGAAAAGTTTTGGGTTTTTAAGTTGTGACTTAACTAAAATCCCATTATCCATATGGTTTTAAAATATTGCGCTCATTATTCGGTTTAGCCGGGAGAGGACCTTGTGTCATATAACCTATTCTGAATAATCGTACGGCGATATGGATAGCATTTGAAGACCGGTGGTGAAGACTGGATACTTTCAAAAGCAAAAGGATGACCTGTCAAATGTCTCTGCACCGAATGACCCCGGTATAGAGATTTGAGCACCCTTTGTGATGGGAAGTCCGGACGTGATTAGAAATTATCCAGATTGCAAGGGCTTCTTCAGAAATGCCTTCGATTCTGTTCGAACCCGGAACAGACTTGTATGGATGTGTGTCTGACATTACACTTTGAGATGTAAAACCGGAATCTATCAAATACATTTCTGTTTGGTGGCGGAGATTTATTCTCTTAGCTTAACACCCTTCTCTGAGACGTACGTGCTCAGAGGTTATGTAGTTGATGGTTACTAGTGATACATTCCCAATTTGTTAATGTGGCATACGAAGTGCTGCTGATCATTTGTTAATCAAAGCAAGGCTATTTGAAAAGCGTAGCTTTGTGGACGAGACTGCATCAGGACCTCACACCTCGGAATGGTCGAAACAGGAAAGATGCAGCAAGGTTTCAGGGGTCGCGCCCCTAGGGTATGTCCATTTCTCATGGATAGAGGTGATATCATGGTATGGAGCCCAGATATTTAACCTATGTGGTTACTGCAAATACATTACTTTGTGGTTGTTGGTATCGAGCGCTCGGATAAAGGTTGGTTACGACTGGGGATGGAATATCTTAGGTGATACTCCCGGGCAGGGGGCACACCGGCCTTGTGTTGGCAGAGAACTAAGGGATGGTTCTCGAGGAGTCCTTCCAGAGGCGTACCCATATGGCAATAGAAAGTTCCTTGGCCTGACTATTTTTTGGAAAATCCAAAGAAACAATACGCGCCCAGTACGGATTTAGTTGTATAACATACCATCTACTTATGGTGGCGCCCCACTGTTTAGATGGTAGCTATAGTAGGCATAGTTCGGAATGTCTATGCTAGCTAAGATTAATATTATACTTTCGAAATGTTTTCCACTATGCACTAATAATAATATCAAAATGGCATTCGCGTATCAAGCATCTTTGACTATCATAAGGAGAAATATCCTCCAATTCTACGTTAGCATGGTGTGTGTGGCGGGAGGCCTTATGGTAGTTTCATTTTCTAAAAAGCATTGCAGATTTCAATTTTTAATTCTTTTGTTTGTTTTAAAAGATAAACTGTTTTTGTTTGCTCATACCAGTCACATGACTGACCCGAAGTTTATTGTTCCCTTCCTAAACTCTGGGTGCCCACAATTTTCCACACGGGCAGTCTAGAGTTGGGTTATTTTTCGGATAGTAGATATAGATATCGATTCGATAGCTTTTAGCATTCTCTTTGGTATTCTTTGGAGATCCTGGATATTGGAGTCTTTGGATTCACTGGACGACTGACCTTGCTCAGCTTGGTGCAACTTGATGGTGGTGCGAGCTATCTATGGAGATTGCTGATATTGGTGTTTCTTCTGGAGTCTCAAGTTCTTTTTGTTTCTACTGCTAGTTTAATTACTTTTCCACTGTAGCATTGTTATCTTGTATCTTTGTTATTCTTATATCATATTGTATTAGTGTGGTTTCATATTTGGATATTGTATTCATTGGAATTGTATATGTTATTCATATCTTTTTCTTCCGTTGTGTTGTTATACTTAATGTGTTATAAGCTCCGGCGAACCGGATTCGACGTTTGAATCTGTGGCATTTGAATATGAGTGTCGTATACGGTGTCGATTTTCGAAGGTCGAGTCAGGGTCGTTTCACATTTTCAAAATTTGAAACATTTGTAACTTTCTCATAATAGCTTTGATTTAAAAAGGTTATATATGAAAATCGTCTAGAAAATTATTATGAGTGCAATGGTGTAAGTTTCGTAGCCAAATTTAAATGTTTGTAAAAGTTCCAAATTTTCCCTAATTATGTCTAATCATATTATTTTGTTAATTTTCACTCATATTTTTGGGATGTTACACCCTCCTTGTCATATAAACAATTTCGTTTCACAATGTTGATTCATTTATCTATTTTGGTAATTACATCCATTTGATGTTATTTACTCGCGATAGATTTATTTTTCTTACTTAAACCCGTTTATAGACTTCGAATTACTTGCACCCTCCATATACTCATTGAATTAGACTTCACTAAGCCTTGGGTAGGTAGATTCATAATTTTGTATTCAATTCGTTTCTCCAATTATAAATTATGTACACTACACATTCCAGACCCTTAAATTTTGGTCAAAATTCTTCGATTCTTTTAAATTAAACATTTTATCTTCCACATCTATCTATCTATTATATTATATATAAAGTTAAATATATACCTTTTCATATCCTCTTCTCTCATTCATTCTTATTCCAAATACTAAACTCCCCTTAATTCTACTATTTTTTTTAGCTTCCCCTTGGTAATTTGTTGATTTAGGATCAACTTTACAATTTAGTGTAGAGTCTTAATTCATAAGCATTTAACAGTTAATGGATGAGTAACTTCTTATCTAGTCCTTTTGACTTCCATTCTTTTAATTCTTCATATCTGCTAAGCATATTTATAAAGAACATAGGTAAATTCAACCATTCATCGTTCTTAAACATTATGGTATTTCTTCTCCAATTTCTTTTGTTCCACTTTAGTTTTGTGATTGGATATTTTAAAAGTGAAGGGTATACTTTTGAACATCATTTCTACTACATCTATCACTTATTGAATAGTATGTTTCCCTTTACTTTTTCCGTAATCTGGAGTTTTATTAAAATTCTCATTTTCTTTCATTTGTGTTGTATATTACTACAATTAATGTTTTGATATTTCTTTACCAATAGATTCTACAATTTGTTATGGCTTTGATTTTCTATATACGTGGTTGAATTTTAATTGTTTATGAACACTTAAATGTTGTTGTATTGATTTTGAATTATTTTAAAGAATAGGTTATTCATTCCATGTTTAAAATTGTCAAATAATAATTATATTAGACTATGGTATATACTAAAGCATAGTATTTTATCCTATTTCTTATTTCATTGAAAATAATTAATTTCTTGATAAAAATCTAGTTAATATTACTAATTGCATCTTAATTTTGTATTAAATTTACATGATATTACTATTATTTGTTTTAACCAATTATGTATATGTAATAAATACATATGTTACAATATGTATATACTAAATATCGATCTATTATTTATTATATAAAAGACAAATACACATTTGTGTAACCTTTCATTTTCATTATTACTCAAAAATTTCATATATTACCATATACCCTCTGTTACCAATTATTATATAAATTGCAAATTGAGTTCAGTATGTAAATTATAACGTTTACACCAAACCATTATTACTTCGTCCCTTCCTCTACACTCACTCATCCACCTTCTTTAATTTTTAACTTGCTTAAGGCATATAGTTAATTCTTTATTTTTCTCTCTTATTTGTTCAGGTAAAATTTTAAAAATGATACTCCAAGCACCTTTTTTCTTTTGGACACCTCTTCATCTTCCTTTTCGCACAACATCATTATAATTCCTTCCCTTTTTATAAAACATCTCTTAATAAAATCAATATAAATTTTTGCCTCTTATATTTCCTTCCAAGCTAAAATACTACGGACCTCTAAATGATTAGTATTTCAACCAGTCGACGAAGAATAAATCATCAAAGGAGTACTATTTCATGGTTGTAGATATGTATAATACAAAGGTATAAAGAATATATGCCCCACTTCACCCTTAGGTAGAGGATGGAGCCTAAAGAATCATAAGGTGATATTTTTATGTTCAAATTTTTGTATTTATTGTATTTAAGCACTTTATTTAACTCTATTTCTATATGATATTTTTTTATTAATGTTTTAATATCACACAATTTTATTATTACATTTGAATTTTTTGAGTTAAAAGTATCTTTGAATGATAATATGATGGTATAATTATGTATATGGCGTTTAATAATCAAATGTTTACTATCACTTTGAAATATATTATATTTACACGATGCTCATCCCTCACAAATTTTTATCTTTTTTCCTTATTTAATATCAAATTATCTAATATTTTTATCATTTTTTTGTAAACCAAAAAGCCCTTTTTGCAGCTTTAATGCTCACATTTAATGTTCACATAGCATTATGTGCTCACGTTATGGAAGACTTTTATAATTCTTTCTGCAGTTATGTTTATTAAGTAGTTATTATCACTTAATATTTTGCTTGTAAGATTTTCATAATGATTCGACTATTGCTAGAAATATTTATTACATATTCGGTTTTCAAGATGACAATGCATCACATTTCATCTTTATTTTGAACACCCTTCACATTCATTTCTTTAAAGCTTTATTATAAATCCTTATCAGAAGCAACACAAAAATTAGGCCTTTTTAATAAAAATATCCCTTACTACAACAACCTGTAATAGTATTAATTATAACAACCCAAAATTTTGTCATTTGATTTTTGGTTATTTAGTAAATTTTAAAAGTGGAATAATTGGTTTTGAAGGCTTGAAAAAACAAAATTCAAATATAAGGATTATTTATGTATTCAAAATTATGGATTTAATATTTGAATAATGATTTAAATATTTGGATTTTGAATTGAATATTTATTTAATGGATTTAATGGTCTTATTAACCCTTTTAAATTAATAGATAATACCAATGAATTCATTTTGTAAATTTATTTACAATTATATATGGTTCAAATAAATAATAAGAAAATCCAATTTTTAATATAACGACCTGAATTTTGGAACATTTTATATTTAAGTATTGGAATTATTTAAATAATTGAATCTTGGATTTAATGTGAATAAAAATGATTTCGAAAGCTTATTTAAACTCTTGTTAAATAATAATAATAATAATAATAATAATAATAATAATAATAAACTTTTAGTTTATAATTAAAAGTGATTAAACTAGTCTTAGTAATAATTTCTTTAATTAATGTGTGAAATTATCATCTCAAGACATTGTCTCGAATTTTGATGAAACTAGTACTACTGGATCCAGAATAATAAGGAGGAGTGCATCGGCGGGTTTCATAACGATCCGATGCACCATATGGTCGTGTAAGCTTGAAATGCATTACGATTAATTCTAAAGAATTAATATAATATAATTTGATTTTTTAAAAGATAACTTTTGTATATGATGGAATTAGGTCCCGATAATAGTTCTATTAATTTCGGAATTGGGGTATTTAACTAAGAACTCAGTGAGCACGCCATGATTAGAGTTCCTAAATTTTCGGGAGTAAATAATATCGGCTATTAGCCTATATACAGGGACCCTTGACGTCAGTTTTTCTCAAACCCTAAATGAGAACCTTAGCCTTCGTTTTACTATTCCCCATCCAATGGTCCTCCTTCTCCATAGCCACGAGATGCCAAATTAGGTCCTGACCCCAACTAGAAATTTGTTCGCTCGGGGAGATGCAGACATTGGACGGTTGGATCATCGAACAGAGGCACGTGGCGGCGGCAATCGGGGTACGATGGTGGCAGATTTATCCGGCTTATTTTCGGTGGAAGCGGCATGGTTGAGGGTGAGGTCAGTGGCATTGGAAGCGTGGGAGGTGGGGCCACCTATTGCCGAGCGACAATTGAAGATGTTCTATGGTGGCAATAAGGAGCTGAAGGGCGGCGATGTCGAGTTTGGGTTTTAGGCAACTGGGTTTCGTTAACGTGGATTAAGGTTAAGCTAATTAAGGTAATTAGTCTCTAATGATGTAATTAGTGAATAAAGTGTACTATTAAATTCCAATAACTTGTATATTTAATAATTTGTTCATAGAAGGTCCAAATCGAATGCGGTTAGTCATGTTGCACTCATAGAAAAGATAGCTATGCTTAGATATAGGATTTGTGAAATTTGGAGTGTGTAGAAATTTCATCTAAAATCGAACACTAGATGGAACTAGAACGCTTCGGTAATAATTGGAATTTCGTTGAGTTTAACTCACCTTTTTGGTTAATCGGTAATGTTTTATGGTAGATAAAAATTATGGGGTATACTTGGATGTTTTAATGGTCGATTGTTTGGTTTTAATGAATTATCGCTTTTGAAAGTGGTCCATATATGAAATCATTTAGAGGGAATTTATATGACGAATAGGAAATTTGTAGAAGGATCCAACGGGATTCGGTGCCATTGTTGATTTATTTTCAATCATATTCCTGTTGTATGAATTATTGGATATCATAGCCTGATTATTTGGTCCTATTCCTTATGGTATTCTTATATGTTAATACTTGACCCATGTAGTGATAAAAATCAATAACAACATCGATTAAGTGCTCTTGTGGCTATTGGCCTCAATTTAGTATCTGTAAAATACTATTAATTGTCGTTTTGGCTTGAAAATGGTTTTTGATTTGGAGAATGATTTCAAATCTAACCTTTGGCTTTTTTTAGAATAGTTTATTTAAATGGATTTTGAACTCCTCTTTATTCCTCCAATCTTTTAAATTGCCTTTTCTAAATCATTTAGAAATATCGTAAAGTTGTTTAACTATTATTTAATAATGATTAAAGTGGTACAAGTATTGTGTAATAATGTTTTAACAATTACTCATTTATATTTAATATTGTTTAAAGTTAATATTTTAATATTATGAAAATTTATTTATTAATATAACTAAAATTTGGTTGAAAATAGTAATTATTATTGATTAAAAATGTTTTGTGGTTAATAGTTATTATTTATTAAAATGTGTGGAAGTTAATTATTATTTATTATAATAACGTGGAAGATTAATTAATTTTTATTAATAATGTTGAAATTATTAGTATTATATTTAAAATTTTGAAGTTAATAATTTATTATTTATTAATAAGGTATATTGATAATAATTACTAATATATAATAATGTTTTGAAGTAAATGAGTATTATTTATTTATAAATGTTTCGAGATTTATAAATAGAGTTTTATAAATAGACTTGGGTTTTGTAAAAGAGGTTTTTTAAAATGGTTTGGAGACTTAGAAAGAAGATACTTACAAGGTAAAAAGAGTTTATGAACAAAAGTGGTGCTTTGGATTTATAAAAGATTTTTATAAAGGATATTTATAAAGGGATTTTTAAAAGCGTTTTAAAAAGGCTTTTATAGACTTAGAAAAGAGTTTTATAAATTGTTTTGGAGATTTATAAAAGTAGTTTTGTAAATGGTTTTATAAATTTATAAAAGAGTTTTATAAATGTTTTTGAAATTTGTAAAAGGGATTTATAAATTGTTTTAGAAATTTATAAAAGGAATTTATGAAAGATTTTCGAAATTTATAAAAGGGAATTTATAAAAGAAGCTAAGATTTATTTCCAAAGTGATCTTTTCATAATTATGGTGGTGTGGAACATCTTTCCATAATTAACATCCAATAGGAAATCTTTCTTAATGTCTTGTGAATATACTTAAAACGACGAAATAAGTATATGGATATTTTTTCAAGTATTGAAAGAGGTTTTGTGAATATAACTTTTTGTAAAGATATTTAATTCAAGTATTTATGAAAAGATGAGATAAATGATTTATGTAAGAAGGGGCCTAATGGTTGCTTATGCGCTTAACCAATGTTGGTTTCCCTATGAAAATAAACCTCTGATTGAATTGTGTTTTCTTTGATGGTTAAATAACCGACTATCAAATCTTGGCCAATTTTGACTTAGGAAGTAAATAAGTGCTTCATGTGTTCATACGGTTTGAGTTCCCTCAAGAGAATTCATTCGATGAAACGTCTCTGTTATCCCATTTTTTGGTCAAAACTAGAATAACAACAAATTGGCAAGGAATAATGGATATCAGGATTGGAGATAAGGCTACGATCGATATCGTCAAAATTTTGATGAACTCCGATCGGGACGAAATTGATTGGAGATGATGATAAGAACTGGGAAAGGCTATGTTTCAAATTTCAGGTTAATCGGAGTTCGTATGAAGGAAATATGATGGATTCAAGGTAGGAAAGGCACGTTGTTCGAATCCGTCAAAAAGGGGACAAAGTGATACTCGGTTCGAATCCATCGGATTCGAACCCATCAGGATGGATTCGAACCCAAAGAACGTGATCTCATCAGGATGGATTCGAACCCATCAGGTTCGCATGCTTCGAATCGATGGGAACTTGATGGACTCGAAGATAATAGATTCGAAGATGGTGGATGCGAAGCACTGGACATGGATTCGAAGATGGTGGATACGAAGCACTAGACATGGATTCGAAGATGATGGATACGAAGCAGTGGACATGCATTCGAAGATGATGGATACGAAGCAAGGGACACGGATTCGAAGGACGTGGCTTCAGAAAGCATGGATTCGAAGAGCATGGATTCGAAGGAGTCGGCCTTATGGATTCGAAGGAGATGGTTTCGGAGAGGATGGTTTCGAAGCATGGGTTTGAACCAGGCAGAACGCACGGAGCTTTGATCTTGAATCGATCATATCTTCCAAACCGTTGATCCAAATGCAATGAAACTTTTACAGGAGCTTACATACATGTTGAAGAATGTTCTCACCAAATTTCAGTTCAATTGGATGATTTCTTGATCGATTCGAACCTTACTTCGAATCGATCCCAAGGTGGGCCCGGACCTCCAGATTTCGGGCGTGTGGGCCCCCTCACGTGCCTGAAGCGGTCTTCCCGGATTTTAGGAGAAATATCAGCCTCCTATGCTTATAAATAGAGCCCCTGGTCATTCGGAAAAGGGGTCGGAGAATTTGGAAAAAGAAAGCACGCCCGGACGCTGCCAGAATCATTCCTTAACATCATTACTGCTATTTATTTCAAGTTTTGGACTTTGTAACTGCTGTAATCATCTGTAATCATCAAGGATAATCAATAAAAGGATAAAAACTTTGGAGTGGACGTAGGCCGGAGATAGCCGAACCACTATAAAACCTGTGTCTTTGTTCTTTATTTTGGGATTACTGTTTAATACTTGCTGAGATCTAAGATTTGTGTTTGAATATTATTGATTTGTATTCGTACACTGGTGCTTTCACAGTATTCGAGGTTTGTGACCAATTTTGGCACAAACACTTTGGTGCTTTCACTGAGAACGACTAGCACCCGCTACATCGGATTTGGAGATTTTAAAGAGTTTGGATTCAAGGACAATGACCAGGCAAAATAGTAGAAGGCAGAGGGCTGAGAGAAGCCAACAGGAAGGAAGTCAACAAGCATCCTCCGGAGCCGGGGAAGGACAAGCTTCAATCTACATAACCCGGGATGAAATGGAGGCTATGGCAAATTCTTTGCAAGAGAGATTGTTAAAGAACTAACAGGAAATGATGCAGACTTTCTTCAAGCAAATAAGAGCTGCAGGGATGCAGAACTTAGGAACAGCTACAGCCGCTGTGGATGCAGGACAAGGGACTAGGGTCGTGGAACCCAATGGAGGACGAGATATGGAGCCACAAAGCAATCAACAAGGGCTTGGGGGCAGACCCACAGGATCCAACACAGGAGGACCTCTGGAAGGAGTTCAACAGGCTAGAACCAACGTTGCTACTAACGAGCCACATGAAGAGTATGTGCCGGAGTTCCCTCGGGGGCAACCCCCGACAGACAATGCTGGATTGGTAGAGATGATTAGGAAAACTATGCGAGGTGGTTTGGCCAAAGGAGACTTGGAAGGAGTGAACAGGAGTCCGTTTGCTCGGGAAATAAGGATGGCTCAGAACCCGCCTAAGTTTAAGTTGCCTAGCGTGGAGATATATGATGGCAAGACAGATCCAACGGATCACTTGATGAGGTACACCAGACACATGGAGGTGCTGGGGGCATCGGAGGAAGTGATGGCCCGATGCTTCCCTTTGTATTTGACGGACTTAGCTGCGATGTGGTTTAGGCAGCTGGAAGAAGGATCTATCGGGACTTGGAGGGAATTAGTGGAAAGGTTTTTGGGGCAGTTTCGGGTTCATGTCAAGAGACCGAAGAACGTGATGACATTAACATCGGTAAAGCAAAGAATGGATGAATACTTAGAGCTTTTATAACTCGATTCAGTGCGGCAGTCGCTTCGGTGGATCGGCCTGATCCATCGATGGTTTTAATGGCAGCAGTGTCAGGAGTCAGGGAGGACTCTGATTTCAAGGTATCTCTGATACGAGATCCCCCACAGGATCTCGACGAATTCTTTCACGAGGCAGAAAGGTTCCTTCGGCAAGAGGATGCGAGTACGGACTTAAAAGTGAAAAAGGTTAGTGCAATCGAGGTTGGAGCAATATCCAGCGGTGGTTCGGATAAAGACAAAGGAAAAAGGAAATTGGATAATGATTCTGGAAACGCAAGGAAGCGATGGAAGGATCCAAAGTTTTCCACATACACAGGATTGAACAAGACGCTGGAGCGGATATACATGGATACTCGGAATCGCCTTCCCTACCGGAGGCCAGCCAGGAGAGAGCCTTCTGAACGAGAGAGGGCATCAGGGAGGCATTGTCTCTTCCATGACTTAGACGGACATGACACCAACAGCTGCAGGCACTTGAAGGATATAATCGAGGAGCATGTATGGAATGGACAGTTACAGCAGTATGTCGGAGCTCGGAATGCAACGGTGGAGCAGGTGCAACCACCGACAACCTCTCGCCGAGATGATGGGAGACCCAGGGATGGTGATCGATTGATCATCCACTAATCGGGATAATATGGAATAAGTAACGAACTATTAGCAAGCAACCAAGTCATTTACACATGTACGGGGACGGAGATAGCCCCTATGCATGCTCTGAATGATGATAAACTGCAACGCTATGGTTTGAGAAATCTATCTTTTGCTTTTTGATTGGACATTACTTTTCTTTTCGGATTTTGGTTTTGGAGTTTGTATCAAGCTCCTGGTTTTGCTTCCTTTTGATTTGGGTTTTTCTTTGGATGATTGTCTCCGGTTTTGAATGTTGGTTTGGTTTTCTGGTTTTCTGGTTTTCTGGTTTATGATTTGGATTTTTTGGGTTTGGATGTTGGATTGGATTTTGATTGGATTTTCATCTGGTTTTTGATAAATGGTCGTCAGGTATGGATTATGCCTGGCAAGGGGTGAGTCACTTTGTCCGAACGTGGTAAATTGACTCATTCAGGTCGTCGAGTATGGATTATGCTCGGCAAGGGTCCGGAGTGACCAGGATTCGGCCTAGGACTTAGGCCCTATATTATAAATTAATATTTTCAGGTCGTTGAGTATGGACTATGCTCGGCAAGGGTCTGGAGTGGCCAGGATTCGGCCTAGGACTTAGGCCCTATATTATAAATTAATATTTTTAGGTCATTGGGTATGGACTATGCTCAACAAGGGTCCGGAGAGACCAGGATTCGGCTTAGGACTTAAGCCACGGCATTGTACAACGTCCAGGGACACTGGACCAAGGTCATCAAGTGTGGATTACGCTCGGCAAGAACCCGGAGAGGTTATGAATTTGGATATCGACCCGGAGAGGTCCTGGATTCGGTTATTGGCTATTAGACAAGGATGGTTTGGGACTCGGCCGTCGAGCCCGGATGGACAGGGAATTGGCTCAAGCTTTGGTTATTGGGTTTGGAATTGGATATCGACTCGGAGCAGTCAAGGATGATATACTCTGGCAATGTGGCTATGGACCTCGGATATTGGATTCGGAACTACTAAAAACACGTCTTGTTGTCACAAGGCATGTTTTGGGGGGCAAAGTGTTATCCCATTTTTTGGTCAAAACTAGAATAACAACAAATTGGCAAGGAATAATGGATATCAGGATTGGAGATAAGGCTACGATCGATATCGTCAAAATTTTGATGAACTCCGATCGGGACGAAATTGATTGGAGATGATGATAAGAACTGGGAAAGGCTATGTTTCAAATTTCAGGTTAATCGGAGTTCGTATGAAGGAAATATGATGGATTCAAGATAGGAAAGGCACGTTGTTCGAATCCGTCAAAAAGGGGACAAAGTGATACTCGGTTCGAATCCATCGGATTCGAACCCATCAGGATGGATTCGAACCCAAAGAACGTGATCTCATCAGGATGGATTCGAACCCATCAGGTTCGCATGCTTCGAATCGATGGGAACTTGATGGACTCGAAGATAATAGATTCGAAGATGGTGGATGCGAAGCACTGGACATGGATTCGAAGATGGTGGATACGAAGCACTAGACATGGATTCGAAGATGATGGATACGAAGCAGTGGACATGGATTCGAAGATGATGGATACGAAGCAAGGGACATGGATTCGAAGGACGTGGCTTCAGAAAGCATGGATTCGAAGAGCATGGATTCGAAGGAGTCGGCCTTATGGATTCGAAGGAGATGGTTTCGGAGAGGATGGTTTCGAAGCATGGGTTCGAACCAGGCAGAACGCACGGAGCTTTGATCTTGAATCGATCATATCTTCCAAACCGTTGATCCAGATGCAATGAAATTTTTACAGGAGCTTACATACATGTTGAAGAATGTTCTCACCATATTTCAGTTCAATTGGATGATTTCTTGATCGATTCGAACCTTACTTCGAATCGATCCCAAGGTGGGCCCGGACCTCCAGATTTCGGGCGTGTGGGCCCCATCACGTGCCTGAAGCGGTCTTCCCGGATTTTAGGAGAAATATCAGCCTCCTACGCTTATAAATAGAGCCCCTAGTCATTCGGAAAAGGGGTCGGAGAATTTGGAAAAAGAAAGCACGCCCGGACGCTGCCAGAATCATTCCTTAACATCATTACTGCTATTTATTTCAAGTTTTGGACTTTGTAACTGCTGTAATCATCTGTAATCATCAAGGATAATCAATAAAAGGATAAAAACTTTGGAGTGGACGTAGGCCGGAGATAGCCGAACCACTATAAAACCTGTGTCTTTGTTCTTTATTTTGGGATTACTGTTTAATACTTGCTGAGATCTAAGATTTGTGTTTGAATATTATTGATTTGTATTCATAAACTGGTGCTTTCACAGTATTCGAGGTTTGTGACCAATTTTGGCACAAACAGTCTCTAGCTTTAAGGGATGTATTATAGATCTCTTTTAGGAATCTAGTACAGTATGCTTACTTCCAAAAGAACTGGGAATGAGTCAACTGGAAATTATTGGTTGTTGGTTCAAAGAGACCGGGATCCGATATGTTATCCAAAAACCACTTCGAACCAACATATGCGTCCAAATGGAAGACATCTTGAAGTTGATTAAAGTCGGTGATCTTTAAAGTATAAGAGCTACTTGCTACTAATCCTGAGGTTGATACCAAAATGGATGTGGTGGAGATAGTGCCTTGGGTTTCGTTCAAACATAAAACGAACATGCATGGATAAATGATGGCATTAAATTTCTACTTGGAGGGCGGTATTGGCATTCCAAGCGAGATTTGCTTAAGGTAAATTGTTACCTCAAGCCTTACATCCCAGTAATGGCTAAAACAAGGTAGATGTAGCAGGATAATGTAGGTCGCTCCCATTAGGGTATGATCATCCCTTATCTAGAATCGATATCATGTATGCTTCAGGGCACGTTATGGTTTTTGATCAACCTATGGGTTATCATATTCGATACTATCCAAGTTCAAGGATAGGCCGGTTATGTGTTAGTAGGGGTAGGCTAAGTTCAGGGACTAACCCCAGGTGCATTTTATTTAGAGATGTACTGCATGGAAGGTAGTCCCTTACCTTATCATTATTGGAATCCATTTTCCGATACGAGCCTTTAGACTTGATTGTATACCTATTATGCTGGAATTTAATAATGTAACAATTTCGGCTATGATTCCATATTTATTTTAAACTCTAAATATTATTTTAATATCAAAAGATTTCTTATAGAAATGTTTTGGGTATCTAAGGTAAAAATTCGTCCGTGTTTATATACGACATGGTCTGACGAGATACCATTTATTTTGAAAGGGTTTTCAAACATATAAATCAATATGATTTGATAAGTTTTCTCACACTGGTTTACAAGACTGATTCAGGTGTTATTTTCTTATGATGCTCGGTCAACCCGAGCATAATTTCCAGATTTAGCTGGATGCTTTGGAGCTTTCAGGGGATGAGCCGGATGCCTCGAAGATGTATTCACGTATTTTTTATTTCCACGACATTTTCTTGTTGTATATATCGGCAATTATATGGACATGTTGCTATAACTGTCAAGAATGATCGTTTGTTTATTATACTCTGATTGATGTTTGTACATTATAGATTTTATTTGTGTAAAGATCTGTTGTCTATTATATATTACTCGTTATGATGTTAGATTCTGTTCTGTCTTTTTCCCCAATAATCTGTCTTTTCGACACTTGGATGCTTGGCATGTGAATACCGTGGATGGTATTAGTGTCGACTTCTAAAGGTCAAAAAGGCAGGTTGTTAAATTAACGGTTTCACATTTCATAACAAATGCATCAAGGTATTGTAGTTGATGCAAAAACACTAAAAGAGTCTAACTCGTGGTGGTAGATTTTCATAATACAAAGTTGAAAAAAATTATGTTTCTTGCCTTAACTTTCTTGGTAGAGGATGGAGCTTATAGAGTTGTATAATGGGATTATTATAGTAAATTTTAGATACTCATAATTTTGTTACTCAATTTGTATTCTTGACGGTTAAAGAAATTTTTTGATGATGATATTTTATAGAATAACATTGGTATTCAATATTTAATAATAATAATAATAATAATAGTAATTAAGATTATTATGCTACAATCATAACATCACAACCAGTGAAATTATATAAAATTTGTTAAAATTCTTTAGTCTTTTTCCAAAGTAACTTTCCTTGATGTTTTGGAAATATGGAATGTATATTACATTTGATATTTTAATATGAAGTTGAACATATGAAAGGTTACCTTTAGTTGTGTGTTTTATCATAAATTTAAAGACCTATGGAAGAATTCCATATAGAGAATCGGTAACGCGTTTCATAATAAAACGATGGAAAGAGACTTTAAGAGAAATAAAGATTCTTTGTCATAAAGATCATGAAAACGTATGCCTATAAATCTTGATTTCTTCTTCCATTAGTCGGTTTAATACTAATATTTTTTATTAGTGGTTTCCGTTGGGGATACGACTCTCTATGATGGAAAATTTTCAATGATTTTTTAATTTATGTGGCGGGATAAAGTCTCTGTGACCCGTTCTGATTTTGTCAAAACCAATTTTCTTATATTTTTGAAAGAAATATAGATGAAGGTATCTTATTGGTATAAAAAATTCAAAAAATATAATATTTGAAGATATATTATGTATGTTAAGACAGTTCTCAGCAAAGCGTATGATTCACTAAAAAGAGAATTTACTTTACACATGCTACATTACATGTCATTTTCTAATGAGTGGATCAACATATTCCAAAAATATTTTGATATTCCTTTGTTTTCAATTATTTATGAAGGAGTCTCAAATGGATTTTTTTTAAATTAGGTACTTAGATGATAGTAAATTTTAGCGCCACATGTTTTATGTAGGATACAGTATACTATATGTGGACATGTTTTCAATGATTCGAATCACGCTACAAAAGTTTCGAACCTATGACCTTCCACATCGAAGTCTAAGCATCAAACCACTGGGACAATGGTGTTGGTCCCTAAATGGATATTTTGAAAGTAACAGAGGAATTGGGCAAACTGATCTTATTTCACCATACCTATTTCTTTTGCAATAGAATATTTTACTATATTAATGGACCTATAAACTTTAAGAAAGAAAATGGTTTTCTATTAAGGCTTTAACGTCAACTAAATCAAAAATCATTTTAAGTAGAGATTGTGCTCATGAAAATGAAGTGTGTGGTATCGTAAACACAAATGAAGGTTTCATGCTAATAAGATATCATGGTATGTACATCAAAAATAAGGACCATTCTTCGCTATTGAAAAAAATTGAAATGAAATTTGAATTCTGGAAAAGCTCATCATTAAGTTTGGCAAGCAGACTTGAGCTTAATAAATCAACCATCATTCCTATAGTTCAATTTTAGGCTTGGTTCTTCAATTACCAATAGGCCTTATTAATAAATTGTTTTGGTAAATTTATATAGAGAGGAAAAAGGGAAAAAAATTCTTACGAAAATGTTTGCTATCCAAAATCAAAATGGGATTGGGCCTAAGGAAGTTTTGGGACTTGGTAAGGACTACTGGTATTAAATTTATATGAAAGTTTATTGATAATAAATCAATGTGGTCTAAATGGGTGAAATCAAAATATATAGGTAAACAATCTTTCTAGGAATACACATACTCATCAGATTGCCCAGGCACATGGAGGTTCATGTTATAAATGGGGCATATAATTAACATTATAGATTTTAGAAAAAAGAGTTGTTGATGGAAAGACTACAAGTATATGGTTTGATCCATGGATCCAAGATGGTGATTTACCAAAACTTGGTTACATTGGATTGGTAACAATAAGGAGAGTGGGTCTGTTTACTGGTAGAATCATTGAAAATAAACAATGGATACACATAGGTAGAGACAAATAAGATCCATAATGTAAAAATACATGTTGATGCCATTATATATTACCGGTGGATCACATGCTCTAATTATAGGCAATTTCACTTTAAATTTATTTGGGATCAAGTAAGAAACAAAAAACAGAATGTCCATTGAAGTAAAGTGGTTTGGGATAAGATTCACAACCAAAAAATGGTCATTTGTCTATGTGAGCTATTGATAATAAATTATCAAACAGAGATAGATTATTGTAGAGAGGAATAATCAGTAATCAGGTATGTGTACTTTGTGAAAATGATGTAGAAAATTGTAATTATGAATGTTGTTTTTCATATCAAATATGGAGCTGGTGTAAAGTGAAAATCTCTCAAATGGTCAAGCAACAAACATAGCAATAGCTGAAGCTATTCAAAACCAATCCAAAGAAAAAAAATAGAATAAGAGATATAACACGACCGTATTTATCAACTTCATTTTGGTGCATATGTAAAGGGGCGATCAATCCCTCACAAAGGAAAAACCTAATTATAAGATCGCACTATGTTGTAGTAAAATAAATAGATTGATCACTTCTCCAATTAGATCACAACTAGTTCAAAAGCAATAGTAAATAACTATAAAAGAGAAAAAGGGACACAAGATATTTATAGTGGTTCCATTATCGTTGTGACAGTGTACGTCCACTTTAGGAACAAGGAACTTCATTACTTTCAATAAACATAAGAGATTACAGGAGGTTGTAGAAGAATGATTAAAAATCCCTAATTTGATTAATTAGGGTTATAATTTGATTTTCTTTATGAGTTATGTGGTTGAGAAACTCCATATGACTACCCCTTTGTATAGTCTTCTCCAATTGGAGATATGGAAAGCTGTAAATAAGGTAAGATTGTAACTAAGGAAAGTTTCCATAAATTCCAAATTTGCAAATTAGGAAATTTTCCGTATATTCCAAGTTGCAAATGAGGAAAGTTTCCATATATTCCAAATTTCAAATTAGAAAAGTTTCCATACATTTGAATCATAAAAAAAATTCAACACTCCACCTCGATTCAAATTACCTCAACCAACTCCTATTGCACGCTCCACCTTAAATGAATAACTTCCTTATAGGTTCCGGCTCGACTACCCCCATCCCGCTTTGTCAAAAAGTTCTGGCAAAGCCATCCCCCGCTAACAAAGTGTTAAAAGTACTCAAAATAACGGTGGAGTCAAAACAATCTCCTAATAAGAAGTATATGACAACTTCTATCTCTCAAATAAGAAGAAACTACATCTTTCTCTAGCTTCAACTAAGCTACTCCACTCTCCCCTATGGTGCCACCATGTGGCACTAGCACTTCAATAAGCGAATCAAGCTCAAGCAATGCTTGAACTTAGTGAGCGACAATGCCATAGTAAACATGCTGCCGCATTTTCCTTTGTGTTGATCTTCTCAATACGAATCATCGTCTCTTTTCTCATGGCAACAAGGAATGACTCTCTGACCTCTATGTTCTTTGTTCTCAAATTGAATTCCAAATTTTCAACCAAATGAATTGCGCTCTACTGTCATAACTCACACCACGCTATCATGCGCAAAATCTAGATCACATAATAGACACTTCAAGTAAAGTGCCTTCTTAGCTGCTTCAACAGCGGCTATCCACTCTACTTCTGTGGTGGATAATGAAACCATAGACTGCAACCTCACTCTTCAACTAATAGTTTTACTTCCAAGAGTGAACATGGAGCTGAGGTTGACTTCCTTCTTTCTCTATCCCCCGCATAGTCTGAATCGCAGTAACCAACCAAGATGCAACTCTTTCTAATTCCAAAAACAAGCTCCGATCTGGTATTCCCTTCAAGTATCTCAAAATAGCTTTAACATCTTCCCAATGAGTCTTCCTCAGATCAGCCATGTAACGGCTAACCATACTGACAACATGAACAATACCTGACCTTGTGTAGATTATGGCGTACATCAACCTCCTAACTGAACTTGCATAGGGAAACCTCTCCATATAAGTCTTGTCTTCAACTGAAATGGGGGATCCTTTTTTCAAAAGCTTTACATAAAAAGGCATGGGTTTCGAAATAGCCTATGCAGTAACCATACTAAAGCGAACAAGCACCTTCCCTGTATATTCTTTTGACTCGGTCTCAAAATTCATGCTTTCTATCTCTGAAGATTTCCATTTCCAAGCATAAAATCTTCTTTGCTTCTCCAAGATCCTTCATTTCGAATTTTGCTATCAAACGCATCTTCAATCAGTTAATTTCTTCTCTATCCTTGGAAGCAGTGAGCATATCATCCACGTACAAGAGTGAGTGCACCCAATCACTTCTCTCCAAGTGTTATAATAAACACAAGAGTTTTTATGCGCCAATCAAAGCCAATGTTCAACATAAAAGAATTGAACCTCTTGTACCATTGTCTCAGCGATTACTTTAGACCATATAGCAATTTCTTCAGTTTGCAAACCCAATCTGACTTACCATCCACTACAAACTCATCTAGCCATTTCATGTAGATTGTCTCTTCCAATTCTCCATGTAGAAAATCTATCTTCACATCTAGCTGCTCTGACTCCATATCGTGAGTAACAACTATAGCTAACAAAATCCTAGTAGATATATGTCGCACAACCAGAGAAAAGATTTTCTGTACTCTTTCCCCTTTCTCTATGAATAACCTTTTGCTGTTAATCTGGCCTTATGATTTCCATTGTCTTTTACCTTGAATATCTATTTGTAACCTTTGGCTCTATTTCCGTAAGGTAATGAGACCAAATCCCATGTCTTGTTCTTCTACAATGACGGCATTTCCTCCTCCATGGTGCAAATCCACTTCAAACAGTCTGTTGACTTCAAAGCATCTTCAAGGTCAAATGGCTCCTCGTGAACTACATGCAAAGCATAATCAAACCAATCACCGAGGCTGAGGTTTACAAACTGCCAATCTCCATATCAGTCAGGTGTCTTCCTAATTCATTGACTAGCACGGACGTCTCCAGCATCGTGTGCCACTATTTCAGTTCCTTCTTGAACTGAATCTACTTCATGACCATCACCATCATTGTTAGAGGAAATATATCGACTATTATATGATGGTTCTTTACTGTATTTTCTTGTTCATCAACAATGTCAACTCTACTTTTGGCTAAAATATAGGAACAATCTCTGTCTCTTTAGGCTTGTCTCCTTCCAAAACTGAGCTATCTGATGTCTTCTCCAACGGTCTAAACATGGCTAACTCATCAAAGGTAACATATCTGGAGTGTATCGCCTTATTCGTTGTTGGATTCCAAGTACGATATCCCTTAATTCTATTTGTATAACCTAGAAAAACGCACTTGGTAGCTCTTGTCTCCAACTTATCAAATCTTATGTTATGCACAGAAACATGGCAACCAAAAATATGAAAGCAACTGAGTATAATAGGATTCCCTCCACATAACTCTTCTGTAATATTCCCACCAATGGCAGAACACGGAATTCAGTTAATGATGTGAGCAGTAGTCGATTTAGCTTTAGCCCAAAAGCCTTTAGATAATCCTGTAGTCGATCTCAAGCCATAAGCTTTCTATAGTAGAGTTCTATTCATCATCTCAACAACCTCATTGGATTGTGGATCACCGGGTATAGTAAAATGTCTCTTAATACCATGATGTCTACATTATCCAAGGAACTCCTTCGAGACATATTCAACACCGTTATCTGATCGAAGAATCTTCAATTTCCTTCCAGTTTGGTTTTATATAAGAGCAAATCATTGCTTAAACTTTTCGAACACTTTCAACTTAGCCTTCATTACATATACCCAAACCTTGCATGAGTAGTCATCAATGAAAGACATGAAGTAGTGAGCTCCCGAAATGGAAGCTATAGAAACTGGTCTCCAAACATTTGAATGCACATAGTTAATCACCTCCTAGAAGTATGCTCGTCGGCACCAAATGATACATTAGTATACTAACTCAGAACACACTCCTTGTAGAAACTCGATTTATCAAAGCTTTCTCCTCTGATCTTCTTCTTTCTATAAAGAAATTCTAAGTTCTTCTCCAAAGTATGACCCAATCTTAAGTGCCAAAGCTTAGTAGCATCCAAACTTTTAGCGCTATCAACTCCAACATACGATTCCCCTTGAATAATGGTACCCTTCAACAAATAAAGATTTCGGATCTCTATACCCTTGATTATTATAAGTGCCATCTAAAAACCTTCAAACCATTTCTGTTGATGGAAACCTAGCATCCTAGTGATGCTAGCTTCCCTAACAATATCAAAGACTTCTGAAGACCTCGTATATAACAAACACTTGAAAGAGTGCGAACAATACCATCGAACATGCAAATCTGAACTGAACCAACTCCTATGGGTCTACATGTAGCATCATTACCCAGAAGGATAGAACTTCCTTCATTAGCGAAAAAGGAAGAAATATAATCCTTATTGGGTGTCACATGGAATGAAGCTCTCGAATCAAGAACCCAGTGGTCCACAACTTCCGATATTATAGCTGTCAGCATATCGCTATCTTCATTCTCCGCCCCAATTGATAAAGTTCCCATAATCTCTTTCTTCAAATCTGGACTGTCTCTTCTCCAACGATTAGGTTTTTACAATGATGATACTTTCCGTATTTAGACTTATTGTGCCAGTGGGGATTCTTCAAACTAGAACGACCCCTAAAATTCTTTTCTTCTTCACCGTTCTTCCACTGTCAACAAATAAGCCTGAACTACCATTACTTTCTCCACTACCACATCCTAAACTAAAAACCTCCATCTGGTCTCTTTGCTCCTCACTAAGCAATTCACATCGTCCAACGTTAATCTTTCTCTACCATAGATGAGGCTATTAATAAAAATGGTGTACTGCTTCGGAAGCGAACACAACAAAACCATAGCTTTCTGTTCTTCAACAATCTTTAGATCAATTGATTTCATCTTCATCAACAGGTCATCAAATATACTCAGGTATGCTTTAATGGGAGAACCTTTCATCGTCTTATAGGTAAAGACGGTCTTCGGCAAGATCAATCGGTTGGTTAAAGATTTCTTCATGTAGAGCTCTTCCAACTTCTTATAAATTCCTCTAATGATAGTTTCCTGATTGATTTCGAAAATAATATTCTTACCCACAACAAGTTGGAGTGTAGTATAGGCACATTCTTCCATCTCCTTCTTCTCTACAATGGATATAGCTGGATTTAAATCCTCTAAGTCATAAACCATGTTATAAATGTGATTTCTTCTTAGCACCTTCTCTATTGATAAATGTGAACTTGAAGTTATATAGGAACCTTTAATATACTGAGCTACTACTAGTGTTGAACTAATCTCTGATGTGTTATCTTCACCTGACATTCTACCTAACACCTTCTATACAACAGCAAACCTGAAAGCTCTGATTCCGGTTGTAAATGGGTGATAAATCCCTTATAATGGAAAAACCTAATTATAGGATCATGCTATGGTGCGATAAAACAAACAGATCGATTTACTCTCTAATCAGATCGCAATTATTCCAAAAGCAATGGTAAATAACTATAAAAGAGAAAAGGAGACACAAGATTTATAGTGGTTCCAATAGCATCGTGATAGTGTATGTTCACTTTAGGGAAGAGGAGCTTTATTACTTTTAATAAACAAGTAAAATTACAGTGGAATAAAAAAATCCCTAATTTGACTAATTAGGGCTACAATTTGTTTTTCTTTATAGGTTGTGTGGATGATAAACTCCATGTGACTACCCCTTTATTTATAATCTTCTCCAAGTAGAGATATGAAAATTTTCAATAAATTCCAAATTTGCAAATTAGGAAAGTTTTCGTATATTCCAAATTGAAAATGAGGAAAGATTCCAAACATTCCAAATTAGTAAAGTTTTCATATATTTGAATCACACAAAAAGTTCAACAGTATATGGGAAGAGAGGACAAGAATTTCAGATCATCAAAAAATAAGGTAATAGTCATATGCAGCTTAATTTATAGATTGATTAAGGTACTGATGCTCAAACCCATTAAACAATGGCCAGTCATGCTCAATCATAAAACATTATGAATAATCAGGAAATTTTAGATAATCTTACCTACACCAGTTGGCACTCATCAGATTCAAACTCTATCCCATCAAATTGATTTAGGACAACAGTTGTACACTAGTACATTTGAAGTTGGTGAGTCATCTCATGTCGTTGCACTAGAGTTGCTACTTATGCGAAAGAACAAGCAAGAAACTCTAGAATTATTAAACTGCCAATTACATAACCTTGGTTTTTTTATAGAAATTTTCTCCAAGTATTTTAAGTTAATTGATACGTAAATAGAAAGAAGACAGTCCTTCAACCACTTCTCCCTCTCTCTCTCTCTCTCTTCTTTTAAATATTTTTTGGACCAGTATAATTAAACCCAAGTTTTCAAAATAATCTTCTTATATATAAAGTACATACACGGTCAACCAAGTCAAAGTGAAACCTTTTTGGTACTTCCAGAAATATCCATCCATATACACAATTTGATAATGTTCGAACCGTGGATACAATTGTCATTTTGTATCAACATCTTCCCAATTTGTCATGTCTCACATATATGCTCCACTTTTGTAATTCTTTTACTTCTTTATACCTTAGATCAATGGTTCTTACCTTTATTTTCTAATCAAATTTGACGGATTCATTTTTCATTTATCCCACTACCCCACTATCTCTGTCTTTGTTCACAGAACGGCATTATGCGTACTTCATAACTACTCTAAACCTTTGATGTTATTAAACTCTTTTATGTTGATGTCGTTGGAAGCCGTGTTTCTACATCTCACCATCGTCAACCTTCATATTTTTCCTTAGATGACTCTACTTTCTCCTGTACAGTACAAGCACATGTGCATCCTATCTTTTGGTTAATTATTGATTCTTAACAACCTAGAATTTCTATTTAATTTTAAGTTGGAATTTTTTTTTTCTGTGGGCAATAATTGCTAATAGCAAGGATCCAAGCCCATTTAAGGTTAAGTTGAGGATGTAGTTTATCGATCTATTTTAGACTTCGGTTTGCAAGGAAAATAATTATCAATCAAGGTTAGATCCAAGCTTACAGCTCTTTATGTAGTCAAGCTATTTGATTGTTCTATTTTTCTTTTATAGAAACCTTTACTCTTCGTAGCTTCATATTTTATTAATATTATTATATGATTTTTGTTGAACTATAAGTTTAATGTACATCACTATCATTATATACTATAACATGAACTTTATTGTTTTGTCGAAATTGGAATCAGGAGAAACTATTAAGGTTAGAGATCATTTTTGTATGAGTTTGGATGCAAACTCATTGCAACTGAAACATTATGTTTGATCCTATTTTGATATTTATTTTCTGATATATATTTTAGCTTTTGGGTGTGTGTGTGTATACATATTAGTTGTTAATTTTATTAATAGTTCAATTTCCATATGTTATTGTTTGTTCAGTTGTTTTGATAGTTTGATTCATAAATTATGTTTGTATTGTCAAATGGAAAACTTTATTCACATAACATATTGAATTTGTAATAAATAATTAAACAATGAAAAAATTTAATGTGTAAAGAGCAACATGTAGAAATGGAAAAAAAGGGTACTAAAGATGAAAGTTTTGAACAATAGAAATGAAAGATTCGATCTTAATTCTACTATAATTCTCATATTCATTATTTGGTGATTAGGAAGAATTAGTATGTCTTAAATGTTTTGTTTGGATTCTATTTTAATAAACAATTAGCTCAAAAAAGTAATTAGATAGCTTGCATATTTATATTTAGTTCTCAGTAAAAAAATTATCCTCGGTACTTCAAAAATGTGGTATAGTGAATAAGTTTCATGATTTCAAGCAACACTTTAAAAACTCTCAGTACCTCTGTATGCTTCATAGGTTCTACTACAACCCATGCTACCAAATCATATACATCAAGCAATATCCAATTTTTTGATTTCAAATACACAGGAAAATCAAAATGTTAAATGATTTTCATTGACTGTTTCTTGAAAGCTCACCAAAATTTTGACTTTACCTACTAATTCTCAAGTTTTCCTATATCTGCATTAGCTTTTATAATAATAATATAGTGTGTAATAAAATGAATTCCTAATGGAAAATTCCTGAAATGTAGTTCAGGATGTTGTATAATTCAAAAATAGTTCAAAGTAACTAAAAGTGGTTACCTTTAAATATGTATGATTTAATTTCATTAGTTGGATAGCAATAATTTTCATTGATTGGATGCAAATTTGTAAACTAAAAAATACTTAGTCTATTAATAATGAATAAAAGGCATGTTACACCATACATGCATATTTGAAGAAATTGAAGATTGATATATTTAGCTAAAAAATAACAAATATTGGTAATTCCATGATTGACCAATTCATGTAAAATTATAATTAAAATTATTTACTTTTATGTCACCCACCAAATAAATTATATGTAGCTATAAGATAACATGCATCTTTATTTCATCAGTTTCTTAAACGAACTCGATTAAAAAATCAAAACATATAAATTTGAAGATCAAAATTCTGACATTTATTTATTCCTCACTGTAATTTTTAATTTCTGAGATATTCGCTAAACATTTTTACTTGAATCAAATTTTAAAAATGATGTTGCTCACATACAAACAATTTTTACTCAGAAATTAAGGCCTAAAAATCATTTGAGATGAAGATTTGAATTATTGAATCAGGTTTCAAACCTATAATGTTTAAAACAGGGCTTGCTAGCCTGTTCCAGATTGAACACTGATTCTAACACACATATGTATAAATAAGTACCATTTCTTTAGCATCATGCACACATGATTCATATCATATTTCAAGGATTCACCATATGCCAATTCAAGCAATTTCAGTTTTTAAGAGTTTTACTCACTTGTATTTTGAAGACAGAGAAGTAGCTTGAGACTTGAAATGGGAATTTGCTTTTGATTATTGAAACTGGTGTTTGATTTGAGAATGAAGTTTTCCTCAAGTCGAAGCTCGAGAAGGTAGATGATGAACTCGGAGTGGTTCTCAGGTTCATGTATGTTATCATAACAGCTTTTTAAATATAAAACTAAGTTTAAAAAATGGAAGAAGATGAAGGCACTCGAGACAGGACTTGAGCAATTGTCGGGTTGATCCCGAAGCAGGAGTTAAGCAAGTTGTTAATCATGTTTTAAAAATTTTTGAAAAGCAAAGTTTTGAAATTTAAAAAGAAATTTAGTTAAACTTTCCTTAAATAAAATTCTTATATATGTAGCAATTGTTTTCTTCAATATGTGATTAGGAATTATAAGTTTGTTAACTAAAATTTATAAGTTAATCATTAGGTTATTTAAAAACTAATTTTTTTTAGTAAAATTTAGTGGTTGACAAATGTTTAAACCAAATATGTGATTTGGTATTTAACAAAGGAAATGATTTTCTAATTAAATTTTTGATAATTAATAAGGTAATGAAGAGTAATTAATAAATTTTAATTAATTAATTATTAAGGATTAACTAATTTGTACTTAAAGGTTACAAGTTAATTAATTAGAGATAAATTAAATTGTAATTAGAGAGTATTAATTAATGATTAAAGATTAATTAATTAAGTAATTTGTGTAATCAATTTAAAGGATTGGTTTATTAATGTAATTAATTAATTAAAGTAATTAATTTAAATATGATTAATTAAGATTGTTCACTTAATGAAATTAATTTATAATTAAGGGATAATTTCTTAATGATATTCATTAAGGAGGGTAACTAAAGGGGTAATTACTAAATGTGATTTATTTAATAATAATTACTTAATGAAGTAATTAAGGACTAGTTACTTAATGTAATTAATTAAAGGATTGAATTAATTAATGATCTAGTAAGCTGGATTAAAGATGATTGAGGTGATTAATTTAGTTAAGAAGAAATGGAGTGACCAATTAATCTTGATTATAGAACATCAAATGATATTAAATGTCTTGGGTTATTGGTTATCCCTGGTGTGTGATCGTGATGTTATGAGGTATGGTGTTTGAATACAGATTTTCTATCTGAAATGAATTGCCAAGTAAATATGTAATTCTATATATAAATGGAATTGTTTATACTTAAACAGCTTTATTTTTAAGATGATATTGGATTTGAAGAGACCGGGGTCGGGGATCAGCAAAATACCCGAAACCACTTCGATTTGTAATCTGCAATAATGTGATGACCCAGATTCTTAGACGTCTGTTAATCGGGAAATAACTAATTTTATTATTGGAATATTAATATTGACTAACCAAACAAATGAATTTCTGATAAATAAAGATATTTGAATATATATAAATTGATTTGAAAACTATAATAAATATTGAATCCCTGGATATGAAAATCTCATAAAAAAATAAATAATAAACTCCCTCGTTTAAATTAAGATAAAATAACCATAACTACAAATACATATAAATATATACAAACTTTATGATGTCGAAAATAAATATATAAGTGTAGACATATACAAGTATATAATATGTATATATATGTATAGATGCCTATATGAAGTAAAATATAGGAAGGTGTATAAATGTAAATATATATATATATATATAATGACAATATATAAAAAGAAATGTGTATGGAAGGAAAGGAAAAAATAAATAAAAAGAGAAAGAAAAAAATATGTATGTATACGATAATAATACACAAATAAATGTATACGCATTTATGTTATATGAAATAGTGGCAAGGATAAAAGTAAATATACATGCATATATAACCATGTCTAAGTAAATGAAATAGGTGTGAACACAAACATATATATGTGCAGGATAATGAAAAATACAAATGCAAGAATAAAAGGATAAGTTCATAACTATGTATATACACATACAAAAGAATATGTATGCATATCTATATATCAATTTAGGTAGTAATAAGTGTAAACATGGTAGGAGACATCATCAAAAAGAAAATATCTAGTCAAGTACATATTGAATCAAATCAGGTCGGACAAAAATCAATCACTCAAAAGAAAATAAAGATGTAAAGTATATAGCCTATACAAAGGCCTCAGGCTTACGCTGCATGCTTTCACTATGTATATAGATACACCCATCACTGCCTTGTCCATGTTCTTGCATTCAAAAAAAAATAACCAGAGAAGAATAAAATATAAACAAGCTGCCACTACAACTTAAAAATAAAATCAAAGCAGCTCAAGTTCGAATGGATCAAGTAGGAATCAAGCAGCATATTTTCTTCTTAAAGCATATCAAACAGTGAGTAAACTAAGTTCCTGTTGTACGCTGTGATCATTTGGAAACAAAGTATGATAAGTATTACATGTATCTTCAGTAAGTTTGCATGTGGTTATCTTTATATATGATTTTCAGGGTGTGCATATCTGAAAAAAACGATCACTCTTTTTAGTCATACAGGTTTCAAACCTTGAACAAGCTTTAAAATCTCTCCCCTGATTCATTTTAAACAAATATGTATGTGTTGCGACAGAATATTTGATCTAAAAACATTTTAGATAAGATCTAAGGATAGCTTCGGTATAAGTAGGAAATTCAATGAAAAGTTCTTATATATCGAAATCTTGATTTGAATAACTGAATGTTTCAGGCATATAGATGGATTTGTTAACAAAATCTATGACTTTTAAAAATAAATTTTTGATTTTTAAGTCTCCATTTCTAGAGCAATCACGAGCTGAACGTGATTTACGTTCTGCTCAATTTTTTGGCGACTGATGAATCTGGTGGGGTCGAGATCGATCTTGGAGGTGGTTGGAAGGGCGGAGGTCTTGGGAAAATAATCGGAGAGTTCAACGTTCACCGAGGCGGCGGAAAGACGGTGAAGTAGGGTTTTGTTGTGGGTTTGGTTCGTCTGTGTTGTCGAGGCGAATGGGACGACGGTAGCGCATCGTAGTCGATCGCGATAAGGGGAATGGTTCGTCAGATTGTGGCGCTGCTTCGGTGAAGTCAACGTGAACTCTGGGGGTAGGATCGTCGGTGGCGAGGGGATTGTGTTGATCTGGAATGATTCCTGTTTCGATCGAGATGCATCGTTTTTGTCTCGTGGGATTTTCATGAGATCTGGGTGATCGTTTATGGTCATGTGGGTTCGTATGGTTGTTGAAGGTGGTCGCGATGACCCCCAATGGTCAGAGTAGCTGGTGCACATGCACGAGCACGTCATGGTGTCAGGTGAAGATGCTGTTTTGGAACGAAGGTTTGGCTCGAGACTTCCTTCGTTTTTCCTCGTGTTCGTCTCGAAGCATATGAGTGATGTGTTTGTCTCTAGGCAAGCATGGGTTTAGAAAGTAGAAATCAAGTAAATTTCAAAAGCAAGTTTCTTTTCAAATTAAAGGAAAATCAATATTTTGAGAATGTTTAAAATTAATATGTTTCAAGATTTGTAATGTTTAAAATAATTGGTTTTAAAGGTAGTTAGCTAAATAAATTTTGAATTGAATTCAAAAGATGTTTCAATTTAAAACATTAGATCAAAGTTTTAAGAGATTTAAACAAGTTTTAAATAAGCATGTCTTAAGTAGTTAAGTTATATTCAAAGTAATGTTTAAACTATATTTCAAATTTATAATTAAGTTTAAAGAATATGATAATTAAGATTTCAATGATAAATATTTGTTTAATTTAATTAAACATGCTTGAAAGGGGTTTTCAAAGATTTTTAAGTATAATAAAAATTAAGAGTTGGAATTGTTTTATCTAAGGTAAAATTTTATTTCAAATATATAATTGATTTCTAAATTAGTTTTAATGAAATTAATAATTGGAATAAGTATTTAAAACAAATGAAAAGTTTATCTTTAAAGGTAGAGACTAATTAAGGATAATTAATTAGTGAAGTAATTAAAGGTTAATTACTTATTTATAATTAAGAATAATTATTTATGGAGGTAATTAATTAAAGATAATCATTTGATGTTGGATTAAGTATAATTATTAGTGAAATTAATGAGGTGTAATTACTTAGTGAAGTAATGAACAAATAATTACTGGATGTAGTTAATTAAAAGGAAATTACTTAATGGAAAGTAATTAAAGGATAATTACTTAAGGGAAATGATTATGAGATAATTACTCAATGTAATTAAAAAAAATTAATTAATTAATTTTGGAAATCATCCATCTTTCTTATGAATGATTAAATGAAAATTAAAGGCCTTGAATTGGTTGATATCTCTAATGAAATTTTTTTGTGATATGATGTGTTTTGGGTGAACAATGTTAACACCGATGATGAATTGCTGTGTAAAAAGAGACATCTTGTATTTAAAATTGAATTGTAATTCACTCGAATAACTTGGGTTAAGAGGGCATTGGATTCGAAGAGACCGAGATCGGGTATTAGTAAATAACCAAACCACTTCAATACTTTATAGATTGATATGTGAAATTAATAAGCTGGAATGAAATGGTTTAAGTGAATTGTACTATTTAATCTAAGTTTGTTACTTAGAAATTGTGAGAGAAATAAGTAATGTCTTTAACAATTAGTGAACTTGTAATTGATACAAGTTACCGGGTTATATATATATATAGTTTTGTGCTGTTGTATTACATGTTAGATGAGTTTTCTCACGCTGGTTTCCAGCCTGACCCGTGTGTTATTTGATGTAATGCTCGGGTCAGACCGAGTATTACAGATTTCCAGGTAAGGACGTTCTGGAGCTCAGGAGGCGAGCTGGATGGCAGGGACGTAAGGAGTGTTTCCGTTTTGTTATATGATTATTTATCTGGGACAAGTTATATTTAAATGTCCAGTGATTGTATAAATGTTGTAACTCTGATGTATTAAAATGTAATTGACTGATACAGTTTTCCATTGTAAACTATTATTTTATGTGATATTATATTTTGATCCGCTGCGAATGTGAGAGTCTGTTTTTCTTTCCTGTATCTTCTTCTATCTCTTTTCTTTCTTTCCTAACTATCTGGAATTTTCGGGTTGTTACAGAATGGTATCAGAGCAGAAGGTTTAGCGAGAACCTTGGCTCTGGTGGGGGATACTCATTAAGGATAGGGTCAATGGTACCCTAGAATGAGTTGAGTGTGTGTGTGTATATATATATGAGAGCGTACTTGTTATTTTTTTATATAAAGATTTTAAATGATTTTATATAAGAATATATTTGATATATAAAGCAATATTTCTTTCTAATATTAAGGAAGTTGGTTGTTAAATTATTGGGATTAAATTAAGTAATAGAAATACAACCAAATTGGAATTAAACAAAGATAAGTTTGAAATGGATTCAAACTAAAATTAAAATCTAAAATTTAGGAAGAGTTTCAGAATAAGACAATAATGAACTGATTTCCAGATATGATAATCTTGGTTATTATCATAAATGGTTGTTGTATTTAATAACAAATTGTTTTAAGGAAGTAAAACATTTGGGTAAGTATGACTTATAAATTGGAACTGAAGATGATCCAAATTATGAAGTTTTAAATCTAGGTCCAGAAATTTGAAAATTGTTTCAAAGTGGTAAAGAATAATAAATAATATTATTTAATGTATTTAAATAAAAGGGTTATATTTCAACCAAGTGTTGTTTGGAAATTTAAAGAAATTTGTTTTGAATTAAAATCAAAGATGGTTTAAAATTTAGGGATAACTTGGTGTGTAAAGGAAATAATATGTAAATATATGAGGAATATACACAATATCAAAGATGGTTTGAAACAAACTCTAAATGTTGAGTTTTAAATTTGGAATGAGATGTGATACCCAAGGTGATAAGTCTTTGAACTTATAAGTAAGAAAGAATATTATTAAAAAAATTGGAAATTTGAAGTGGGAATTCGAATTTGAGTAAGGTTGACTGAATGAATGAATTGAATTTAACTTTGGGAAAGTTAAGTAATTTAACAAGCAACCTGAATTCGAAGTTTCAAAATGAAATTGGGATTTAACTTTGGAAGATAAATGGTTAATTTGAATTGGGAGTTTGTGTGATCTTAAATTGGGTTTGAGATCTGGAAATTTAGGATGGATACTATAAATTGGTGTGTGGATAAATTTGGATGTTTATTTATCCGGATATGATAAATAATCTATGAAACTGAGAATGGGTTTCGAAGTTAAAATTCAGTAGTAAAATTGGATTCTAACGATAAAATTGTTTTTGAATTCTTAATTGAACATCGAAATAAGTTAAGTAGAGATAATTTAAAATGGAATTTTGAAATTCTGACTCAGAATATAATTGTTTTGAAGGTTTAAATTGTTGACTTAAAATAAAAGATAATTTGATTTAAGGGGTTAAATAAAGATTTAAAATTTAACTCGAATTTATAATTCGAAATGGTTTAAAGTTGATATTTCAACTGAATTAGTCCAAATTCAAATAGGAATTGGGATTGATTCAAAATTTAAATTGATATGAATTGAAATTGGTTCAACTTGAAAATTACTTGAATTAATTGAAATTGTGATTAAAGTTGAATAGTTTCAAATTCAAATGGAATTTTATTTGATTGTAGATAGAAATTGAGGTTAATTCAACTTGATTTTGGGTTAAATCAATTTCACTGGAAATTGTGGTTATTTAAATTGGAGTTGAGTCCATTTAAATGAGAGTAGAAATTTAAGTTGAATTAATTATAAATGGAGATTGGGAATTGAAAATTTTGGCTCTGAACTATTTTCCAAATAAAATATTTTAATATAAACAGTTTTAAATCTATTTTTCTATCAATTTACTATACAACTTTCTTTTTAAAAAACCCAAACTATCTTATACTTGTTTTGCAACTACTTTTGCAACTATTTAACTATTTTACAACTGTTTTATAAACCAATTACTGTTTTTCAACTATTTTACAAATTAATTACTATTTTACAGCTATTTTGCAATTATTTACAATTATTATAACTTTTTAACTATTTTCCAACTATTTTACAATTTCTTAACTATTTTACAGATATTTTGCAAACTAATAATTATTTTTCAACCACTTATTTATTTTAAAAAATTTCAAGTTATTTTATAAATATAAACAGGTCAGAGTTCAAACTATTATTGATTAAATACCCAACTGAGATAAGAATTGAAGTGATAATCCAAATGGGGATTAAGGCAAATGTGAATAAGTGAATAAAATCAAAGTGAGGATGAATAGAAAGGAAATTAAATTGGCTAATAACCTATAAAGTTAAATATGAAGGATGTACGTATATTATTCTATTCGCATAATGATTTGATCCAGGTCCAAGTACAGAATTTTGAGATAGTATATCGATCCGAGTTGGGACTTTTCACTCGATTTTTAACGGCGAACCTGGATATGGATTGTTGATTGGTTCTGGATATTCTCTATCATAGTTATGGCTATGCAAGGAGAATGACGGTTTCCGATCAAGAAACCAGATCTGTGTCCGCACTTGGAAGTCGGGTGGACGATACTAGTTCAGAAGTGAAATTGTGTGATCGATTGAGTGATCAGATTAGTATAGCGTACGGATGATATGTGTACATCGTACGGGTTTGAATGAAACTGATATTGAAAATTTCTATGATAAAAGTGACTTTATAGAGTAATCAAATTTAAATATTTGATTGGAATAAATAAAGTTATATATCTATGTTATATAAGATAAATCTCCCCTTGTTGAATCTATTGCCGGAAGAAAAGGATTGTGAAAGTGTTTGCAGTACAAAACGGGAATTTATACAAGTTTGGAATGATCCAAAGATTTTTATCAAGGTTATATATATATATATATAAAGGATCTTATGAGGATTGTGGAAAAAGGTTTTGGGAACCTTTGAATTTGGAAAGGCTTTTGATTTTTGGGTGAAATCAATATTTGATTTGGAAAAGCTAATTTAAGAATTATCGATTATGGGATAATCGATTTTGTGTAAAGGAGCTTTGTATGAGATCATACTAGGCATATGATTTGGAAGATACTATATGCGCATAGTATAAAGTGTTTTGAAAATGGCTCTGGGGAAAAAGGTGCTACCTTGGAATGAACTTCTTAGGAGTACCATAGGTTGGTACTACCTTGAGCCTCTAAGGGGGAGGTTCTAAAGTTGATCATGTGAGGAGTCCAGACAAAACTAGTTCCTGAGGATTTTGTGTAGTGTAGCGAAAGTCGAGGGCGCGGATGCCTACAGAGGCATTTGGGTTATGTTGTGACGATAGTGTAACTTGATGTCACTACGATCTACTGCAGACCATAGTGAAAGTCGTGTGTGCTATTGAGAGCCAACAGTCTACGTTTAATTTTATATCGGTAGACTGTGACCTATGGTAACATAGCGAAAGTCGTGTGTGCTGCTGAGAGCCAACAGTCTGCGTTTGATTTTACATCGGTAGACTGTGACCTATGTGTGAGTGGAGAAGTTTCATTTTTGACAGCGAAAATCGAGGGCGCTGATGCCTACAGTTATATGGACATTTGCTATGATGGCAACGTAACCCTGGAATGTAACTACGATCTGTTGTGGGTTCCATGGCGTAGTCGAGGGGCATGGAGTGCCTACAGTTACATGGATTTTTGCTGCGATGGCAACGTAACCCAGGATGTAAGTGTGACCATGGATGGGGGTGTTGATTTCCAGAGCATTCTCACCAAATATATTTCCTCTATTTTCAAAAACTGTTTTCGATATTTTCAATAGAATTATTTTTCAAAGTATTTTCACTGGATGTTGAAAACGGGTCTGCCAAACACTTATAGATTTTCAGTCGTACGCCTGACCAACGTCTGATCGAATTTCTCTGAGAACAAGATGGACTTGTCAAAACATTGAGTTATAAAAGTATTTCTATAAAAACTATTGTAGTAATATTATATAGATTTTTAAATTATTTTAAAAGTGATCAAAGAAAATTTATTTGATTTTAAGCATTTTAATAATTCTGGCTTCGTTCCTTTTCGAGGAAGAAAAGATTCAAAGGGGGAAGGAAAGTGACGACCCTAATTCTTGGACGTCTGTTAATCAGGAAATTAACTGATTTTATTATTGGAATATTAATATTGACTAACCAAACGAATGAATTTCTGATAAATAAAGATATTTGAATATATATATATATATTTAAATTGATTTGAAAACTGTAATAAATATTGAATCCCTGGATATGAAAATCTCATAAAAAAATAAATAATAAACTCCATCGTTTAAATTAAGATAAAATAACCATAACTACAAATACATATAAATATATATAGATAAATATATACAAACTTTATGATGTTGAAAATATATACATATATATATAAGTGTAGACATATACAAGTACATAAATATGTATATATATGTATTGATGCCTATATGAAGTAAAATATATGAAGGTGTATAAATGTGAATATATATATACAATGACAATATATACAAAAGAAATGTGTATGGAAACAAAGGTAAAAATAAAAATAAAAAAGAGAAAGAAAAAAAAAGTATGTATGTGATAATAATACACAAATAAATGTATATGCATATATGTTATATGAAATAGTGGCAAGGATAAAAGTAAATATACATGCATATATAACCATGTCTAAGTAAATGAAATAGGTGTGAACACAAACATATATGTGCAGGATAATGAAAAATACAAATGCAATAATAAAAGGATAAGTTCATAACTATGTATATACACATACAAAAGAATATGTATGCATATCTATATATCAATTCAGGTAGTAATAAGTGTAAACATGGTAGGAGACATCATCAAAAAGAAAATATCTAGTCAAGTACATATTGAATCAAATCAGGTCGGATAAAAATCAATCACTCAAAAAAAATAAAGATGTAAAGTATATAGCATGTACAAAGGCCCCAGGCTTACACTACACGCTTTCACTATGTATATAGATACACCCATCATTGCCTTGTCCATGTTCTTGCATTCAAGAAAAAAGATAACCAGAGAAGAATAAAATATAAACAAGCTGCCACTACAACTTAAAAAAAATCAAAGCAGCTCAAGTTCGAATGGATCAAGCAGGAAGCAAGCAGCATATTTTCTTCTTAAAGCATATCAAACAGTGAGTAAACTAAGTTCCTGTTGTACGCTGTGATCATTTGGAAACAAAGTATGATAAGTATTACATGTTTCTTTAGTAAGTTTGCATGTCGTTATCTTTATATATGATTTTCAGGGTGTGCATATCTGAACAAAACGATCACTCTGTTTTAGTCATACAGGTTTCAAATCTTGAACAAGCTTTAAAATCTCTCCCTTGATTCATTTAAACAAACATGTATGTGTTGTGACAGAATATTTGATCTAAAAACATTTTAGATAAGATCTAAGGATAACTTCGTATAAGTAGGAAATTCAGTGAAAAGTTCTCATATATCGAAATCTTGATTTGAATAATTGAATGTTTCAGGCATATAGATGGATTTGTAAAAAAATCTATGATTTTTACAAATAATTTTGTGATTTTGAAGTCTCCATTTCAAGAGAAATCATGAGTTGAATGTGATTTACGTTCTGCTCAATTTCTGGCGAATGATGAATCTGAAGAGGTCGAGATCGAGCCTGGAGGTGGTTGGAAGGGCGGAGGTCTTAGGAAAAATAAACGAAGATTTTAACGTTCACCGAGGCGGCGGCAAGACGGTGAAGTAGGGTTTTGCTGTGGGTTTGGTTCGTCTATGTTGTCGAGGCGAATGGGACGATGGTAGCGCATCGTAGTCGATCGCGATAGGGGGAAATGGTTCGTCAGAGTGTGGCGCTGCTTCGGTGCAGTCGATGTGAACTCTGGGGTAGGATCGTCGGTGGCGAGGGGATTGTGTTGATCTGGAATGGTTCCTGTTTCGATCGAGATGCATCGTTTTGTCTCGAGGGATTTTCGTGAGATCTAGGTGATCGTTTGTGGTCATGTAGGTTCGTATGGTTATCGAAGGTGGCCGTGATGAACTCTGGTGGTTAGAGTAGCTGGTGCACGTGCACGAGCATGTCATGGTGTCAGGTGAAGATTTTGTTTTGGAACGAAGGTTTGGATTGAGACTTCCTTCGTTTTTCCTCGCGTTCGTCTCGAAGCAGATGAGTGATGTGTTTGTCTCTAGGCAAGCACGGGTTCTGAAAGTAGAAATCAAGTAAATTTCAAAAGCAAGTTTCTTTTCAAAATAAAGGAAAATCAAGATTTTGAGAATGTTTAAAATTAATATGTTTCAAGATTTGTATTGTTTAAAATAATTGATTTCAAAGATAGTTAGCTAAATAAATTTTTAATTGAATTCAAAAGATGTTTCAATTTAAAACATTAGATCAAAGTTTTAAGAGATTTAAACAAGTTTTAAATAAGCATGTCTCAAGTAGTTAAGTTATATTCAATGTAATGTTTAAACTATATTTCAAATTTATAATTAAGTTTAAAGAATATGATAATTTAGATTTCAAAGATAAATATTTGTTTAATTTAATTAAACATGCTTAAAAGGGGTTTTCTAAGATTTATAAATATAATAAATATTAAGAGTTGGAATTGTTTTTTCTAAGGTAAAAATTTATTTCAAATATATAATTGATTTCTAAATTGGTTTTAATGAAGTTAATAATTGGAATAAGTATTTAAAACAAATGAAGAGTTTATCTTTAAAGGTAGAGACTAATTAAGGATAATTAATTAGTGAAGTAATTAAAGGTTAATTACTTATTTATAATTAAGAATAATTATTTATGGAAGTAATTAATTAAAGATAATCATTTGATGTTGGATTAAGTATAATTATTGGTGAAATTAATGAGGTGTAATTACTTAGTGAAGTAATGAATGAATAATAACTTGATGTAGTTAATTAAAAGGAAATTGCTTAATGGAAATTAATTAAGGATAATTACTTAAGGGAAATGATTAAGAGATAATTACTCAATGTAATTAAAAAAAGTTAATTAATTAATTTTGGAAATCATCCATCTTGCTTATGAATGGTTAAATGATAATTAAAGGCCTTGAATTGATTGATATCTCTGATGAATTTTTTTTTGTGATATGATGTGTTTCTGGTGAACAATGTTAACACCGATGATGAATTGCTGTGTAAAAAGAGACATCTTGTATTTAAAATTGAATTGTAATTCACTCGAATAACTTGGGTTAAGAGGGCATTGGATTCGAAGAGACCGGGATCGGGTATTAGTAAATAACCGAAACCATTTCAATACTTTATAGATTGATATGTGAAATTAATAAGCTGGAATGAAATGATTTAAGTGAATTGGACTATTTAATCTAAGTTTGGTACATAGAAATTGTGAGCGAAATAAGTAATGTCTTTAACAATTAGTGTACTTGTAATTGATACAAGTTACCGGGTTATATATATATAGTTTTGTGATGTTGTATTACATGTTAGATGAGTTTACTCACGCTAGTTTCCAGCCTGACCCGTGTGTTATTTGATGTAATGCTCGGGTCACACCGAGTATTACAGATTTCCAGGTAAGGACGTTCTGGAGCTTAGGAGGCAGCTGGATGGCAGGGACGTATGGAGTGTTTCCGCTGTGTTATATGATTATTTATTTGGGACAACTTATATTTAAATGTCCAGTGATTGTATAAATGTTGTAACTCTGATGTATTAAAATGTAATTGACTGATACAGTTTTCCATTGTAAACTGTTATTTTATGTGATATTATATTTTGATCCGCTGCGAATGTGATAATCTGTGTTTCTTTCCTGTATCTTCTTCTATCTCTTTTCTTTCTTTCCTAACTATCTGGAATTTTCGGGTTCGGAAATTTTGTGTTGTTACAAATAATTTCTTTATGTTCTTAATTTTGGAATGAATAGGGTGAAATGAAATAAATGATGTAAACTTGGTCATTTAATCTGAGTAGTAATGCTTAGATATGATTGTAAGATGTGATGTTGATTATGGCAAGTTAAGAACTCCTAATGAGGCACGAGTTACCCCGGGTTTAAATATGTTTTATGCATTAGAATTTCATGTTAGATGGATTTACTCACGTTGATTTCCAGCCTGACCTGGATGTTACTTTGATGTGATGCTTGGGTCAGGCAAAGTATTACGGATTTTCAGGTGAGGACGTTCTTGAGCTCAAGAGGCGAGCTGGATGGCAGGAACGTATGGAGTGTAACCCGCTGAGTATTATTCATTTGTATCTGGAACATGTTGGTTGTATCTGTCCAGTGTTTGTGTATATGTTATAACTTTGATATATTAAAGTTTAATTTGACAAGTACAGATTTCCTTTGTATGTCTGCTATTATTTGATATTATATTTTGATCCGCTGCGAATGTGAGAATCTGAGTTTTGGTGTTTCTATTTCATCTTTTCCTTCTATCTCTTTTCTTCTTTTCCTAACTATCTGGAATTTTCTGGATCGAAAATTTCGGGTCGTTACAATTTGGTATCAGAGCTGAAGGTTAAGCGAGAACCTTGGCTCTGGTGGGATTACTCATTAAGGATAGGGTAAGTGGAACCCTAGAATGAGTTGTGTGTGTGTGTGTGTGTGTGTGTGTGTGTGTGTGTGTGTGAGCATACTTGTTATTTTCTTATATAAATATTTTAAATGGTTTTAAAAATAAATATTAAGGTAATTAGTTGTTAAATCATTGGAATTAAATATAAGTGATAATGTAATACAACTAAATTTAAATTGAATAAAGGTAAGTTTGAGACGGATTCAAACTGAAATTAAAATCTTGAATTTGGAGAAGAGTTTCAGAATAAGATAACAATGAATTGGTTTCCAGATATGATAATCTTGGTGATTATCATAAATGATTATTGTGTTTAATAATTAAATGTGTATTAATGAGTAAGAAAAATGAAATGTTTTAGGGAAGCAAAACATTTAGGCAAGTATGACTTATAAATTGGAATTGAAGATGATCTAAATTGTGAAGTTTTAAATTTGGGTCCAGAATTTGAAAAAAAATTCAAAGTGATAGAGAAATAATAAATAATGTTATTTAATGTATTTGAATGAAGGGTCCTGTTTCAAACAAGAGTTTTTGAAAATTTAAAGGAATTTGTTTTGAATTGAAAACCAAGGGTGGTTTAAAATTTAAGGATAACTTGGTGTGTAAAGGAAATAAATACGTATAAATGAGGGATATACATTATATCAAAGGTGATTAGAAATAAACTCTAAGTTGAGTTTTGAATTTTCCTTGGAATGTGATGTGAAACCCAAAGTGAAGTAAGTTTTTAAACTTAAGTGGGAAGATTATTAATCTGAAGTTTAAAATTAGAATGGGAATTCAAATTTAATAAAGTTGTCTGGATTAAATTAAAGTGAATTTAATTTTGGGAAAAATTAAATAACTTTAGAACAGACAACCTGAATTGGAAATTCCAAAATGAAATTCAGATTTAACTTGGGAAGTTAAATGGTTGATTTGAATGGGAGTTTGTGTGATCTCAAAATGGGTTTGAGATCTGGAAATTGGAAATGAATGGATGTTTTAAAATAATTTGGATAATATTATCCTATTGTTATTAATAATCTTTAAATTATGAATTGGATTTGTTTAAATGAATGAAGAAATGGAGTGTGGTAATATATTCATTATTGAGATAAAAGGGAAATTAAACTTTAATTTGAAATTAAGGAGATGAAATTACTTTGAAATTAAGATTTAGATGTTCAAAAGGAACTTGGAAATTTAAATTGTTTAAGAATCGGTTTCAAAATTGGAAGATAAAATTGGCTAATAAATTAAATTTTAAAGATAAAATTATTTTAAGCACTTATTTGAACTTTGAAATAAGTTAAGTAAAGATAATTTAAAATGGAATTTTGAAGTTTGGACTCAGAATTTAACGGTTTAAAGATTTAAGTTGTTGATTTAAAAGTAAAAGTTAATTTGATTTAAGGGAATTAAATCAACATTTGAAAATTTAACTCGAATCTATATAATTGGAGATTAGAATTGGGATTAATTCGAACAAGAACTGAAATGATTTAAAATTGAAGTGGGTTCAATTTGAAATTAGTCCATATTGATTTGAATAATTTGGAATTGTAATTAAAGTTGAATAGGTTTAAAATTCAAATGGAATTTGATTTGAATTTGGAAAGAATGAGGTTAATTCAACTTGAATTAGGGTTAAATCAAGTTCTGGAAATTGAAGTTATTTAAATTGGAATTGAGTCAATTTAAATGGAAGTGGAAATTTAAATTGAATTGGTTCAAATTGAATTTGATTTGAATTAATTATAATTGTTATTGAAGATGGATAAGTTTAAAATTCAAATGGAAAATTTGAATTGGATTAATTTGAAATGAAATTGAAGTTGAATGAGTTTAAATTCAAATGGGAAGTTGATTTGAATTTGGGACGGGAATGGAAGTTAACTTAATTTGAATTGAAATTGAAAGTTAATTGGAAATTAGCATTGATTGGAAATGGAGATTGGTAATTGAACAGTTTGGCTCCGAACTATTTTCAAATAAATTATTTTATTATATATTTTTAAACCCAAACTATCTTATATTTGTTTTACAACTACTTTTGAAACTATTTAACTATTTTACTACAATTTTATAACTGTTTTATAAACTAATTACTGTTTTCAACTACTTAATAACTACTAAACATTTTACAACTATTTTACACTTATCTAACTATTTAACTATCTTATAACTATTTTAGAATTACTTAACTATTTTACAGCTATTTTACAAACTAATAATTATTTTTCAACTACTTATCTATTTAGAAAAAATTCTTCAAGCTATTTTCTAAATTTAAGCTGGTCGGAGTGCAAATGGTTTATGATTAAATACCCAATTGAGATAAGAATTGAGGTGATAATCCAAATGAGGATTGAGGCAATGGTGAATGAATGAATAAGAACCTAAGGGAATGTGAATAGAAAAGAGAATTAATGATCAATGAAGATAAATACGTAGGTTGTACGTATATTATTCTATTTGCGTAATGATTTGATCCGGATTCGAGCATAGAATTTCGAGATAATATATCGATCCAAGTTAGGAATTTCCACTCGATTTTCGAAGGCGAACCTGGATATGGATTTTTGATTGGTTCTAGATATTCTCTATCATAGTTATGGCTATGCAAGGAGAATGAAGGTTTCTGATCAAGAAACCAGATCTGAGTCCGTGCTAGGAAGTTGGGTGGACGATACTAGTTCGGAAGTGAAATTGTGTGATCGAGTGAGCGATCAGATTGATATGGCGTACGGATGATATGTGTACATCATATGGGTTTGAATGAAATTGATATTGAAATTTTGTGGAATAAGAATTGTAAAAATGATTTTAAAATGGAAGAGTATATTTGTGAAATATATGATGTAATAATGTGGAAATTAGATATTTCTATGGTAGAAATTTACTTTATGGAAGTAAGTAATATGGTAAGTGACTTTATAGAGTAATCAAGTTTGAATATTTGATTTTGAATAAACAACGTTATGTATCTTTGTTATATATATGATAAAGCTCCCCTTGTTGAATCCATAGCCAGAAGAAAAGGTTTTTGAAAGTATTTGAAGCATAAAAAGGGAATTTATACAAGTATGAAGTGAACCAAAGGTTTTCAAAGTTATATATGTGTGTATATATATATATATATATGAAGGATCTTATGAGAATGATTTTGAGAAAAGGTTTTTTTGGAACCTATGGATTTGGAAAGGCTTTTGATTTTTGGGAAAAATCAATTTTGGAGATTTGGAAAGCATAGTTGAGAATTATCGATTTTGGGATCGGATTTGCTTCAGTACAGCATGATAGGGGGTTCTCACTTCGCGCTTGGTGGCGAACGGGAGACTCTTACCCCTACATGTCCCTTTGAGGTAGTATAAGGCCTTGGGTTGGTTGCGAGTTGAGAGGCTGGCCGTAAAAGCAAATTCGAGGTACCACTGTGTACCATGGCGGAGAGTGGCCGCTGTCGATGGTTGCAAAGCCTAGATCATCACAATTTGATAATTGAAAATATAATCTCTTAGTTGATTGCTTAATATAAGTAATTAAAAGTTATTTGATGGAAATAATTAAGGAATGATTAATTACTTAATTACTTAAAAGGATTTAATTTATGTGATTCATTAATTAAGTGATTAATTTAAAGATTTATTAAGTGATTAAAGGTTAATTACTTAATAATTAAAGGTTGATTAATTGATGATTAAAGTTAATTAATTTGTAATTACTTAATGTAATTAAGGGATAATCACCTATTGTAATTAATTAAGGATAATATCAATGTTAAAAATAAATCCAAGCTTTTATATTCAGTAATTAATTCGAAAATAGAAAAATCAGTGGAAAAATCAAATATAAGTAAAAACTTGATGATCACAATTTCGAATTTGGGTTTCACCATCAAATTAGTTATGGAAAATTATGAATTTTAATAGCAAATTCTAGATTTTTAAGATTGTAATAAAAGAGGGATTTCGAGTTTAGGAAGATGACCATGGCTCGGGTTATAACTCGAGATTGTCTCGGGGAAAATAGAGGAGGAGTTTCCTCGAAGCAGATCTCGGGTAGCAGAAGTTTGGGCCCGGGTTTTTGTTTTTTTAGTTCACAAATTTGTATCCTTAGTACTTAAAAAATGAGTTATAATGAATACATTTCAAGCAACACTTCAAAGATCCTCTGTATCTCTTCATGCTTCATGGGTTTCACAGACCCTATACATCAAGCAATATCCACTTTTTTCAATTTCAAATACATAAGAAAATCAAAATGTTAAATTATTTTCATTGAATGTTTCACGAAAGCTTACCAAAATATTGATTTTTTATATGGATTCTAATGTTTTCCTATTTCTATATAAGCTTTTATAGTAATAATATCCTTAGTTCCATAGTGTTTAACAAAGTGGATTCTTGACTGCAAACTTTGGAAATGAAGCCCAAGATGTTGAATTTTATGACTTAAAATATTTCAAATTAATTGAAGAAAAAAAATTGCCTTTAAATATATGTAGTTTAATTTCATTGATTGGATAAAAATAATTTTCATTAATTGGATTTAAATTTGTGAACGAAAGATAATTAGTTGATCACTTAGTTATACTGTACGTGCAAACTGAAGATTATTACACCTCATTAACGTTGCGAAATAAACGTGATTGCATATAAATTGATTACCGATAAACAAGGGGATGTTTATTTGAAGAAACTGATGATTAGTACAACTCATTATTGTTGCGAAATAAATGTGATTGCGTATTAAATTGATTATAAATCAGTAATAAGTCAAGGGGATATTTATGTTTTTTTGCAATAAATTAGTTCACTGCCCATAAGAATGTAACTTTTATCGTAAAAAATAAATATTGTAACTCTCTTCATGTTTTCCTTTTGAAGGGAAGAATTATCCTGATTTAAAGCCTACGAGATGTTAATCTAATTCATGTATTTTAGTTCATAACTTATATATTTAATAAGTTGTAAATACAACTTTTGTATTTTGATTCATAACCTAATGCGAATATAAATTTCATTTTTTTAGGTGCGTTAAGTTTGTTAACATTACAATAGCAAAGGTAGCACCATAAACAAATGAAACAACAACACGATTTTCAGTCCAAACACATTTAGTAAAATGTTATGCTTGCATATAAACGGAGCATATACTTTCCATTGAAGCTCATTCATATAAATGAAAAGCCAATGCATAATCAAAATTCATCACATTACAAATCAATCATCTAAAGAACCTTCAACCATCACTAGCGGGTGAATGTTTAATCAGGTCCTCTTTTATTAATGTATAATATTTACATCCCGACTAATCTTTTTCTGGAACAGATGTATTTATATCCTGTACTTATTATACCTTTGGTTGAGCACGGAGCCATAGTTGAGGAATTTCGGGTAAATTCTGATTTATTTGTTTATAATCATTACCCACCAATGCATAATTTAGCCACATTTATTCATTTTTGAAAACTTAACTTTTTTTTCTTTTTTCTTCTTCTTTCTTTGAAAGGGTTGCATCAAAGCATTTGCAAGAAAATGCATAGAATCGAATCCAACATAGTATTTATGACTATTGTAAATTAGAAAACTAGAAATTAGGATAAGACTAACATAGTTCGACCCTAAGTAGCTTTTTGCAAGATTTTAAATTTTTAACGAAGTAGAATTGTTGAGGAATTCATCTTTTATACTATTTTATTAGTGTGCGAGACTTAAATGCATTACTGGAATTCATCTATTGTACTATTTTATTATCAATAATTATCACCAAAATAATTTAACGGACAAAATATTCGTAAGAGACTATCATATGCGAATGATAAAATACATTTGGATTGCACTAAAATTAACCACTTAAAAATTTAGTCTTGGTATGTTTGCTAAGTTTGAAGGTTCAGGCTAAATAATTTCATATAATCTCCATTCATAAAGACAAGTTTTGATAATTTTGGATTTGGTGCTTTGGATTCAAACAATTGTAACTACTTCCAGTGTAAATCTATACCTTAATATGAAAAAGAACAAATTGTTTGTTAATTACATCTTTTCATTTTGTTTTCTTTTAACTCAAAATGCTATTTTTTTGTTTTAGATTAACAACTATATTAAGTGAAGAAAAGATTCTCCGTTTTGTCAAGAATCCATGTGGGCATTCATTCAACTTCTCAACTGTGTAGTAGAAAACTCCAAAGATGGAATTAGGTGGTATTGCTAAGTAGAGTTATAGTTTTTCGATGATAAAGTTATATTTTTTTGGCAATAGTTTGAATATGTTAATTTTCTCTCATCTAATTACCAGTTTTTTGTATCTCCTATAGAGGGTATTGAATATGTAATGATTTTTAGTTCTTTTTTCTTAAAAAAATAGGGTGGGAACAAATCGCAATGCATTATTATATTTTTGATTCATTAATATCATATATGGTTTCATATTTGACAAAATTAAATCATTGTTTTATATTCTTTCACATTGTTGACGGTAAAAAATGGATCAACGCACAAAGAACTGTGGAAATTTTGAGATCTAGTAGAAATAGTAAGAACAGTAAGATTTTTAAAATTATTTGGCAATCACTAGCCCGTGACCACTATATATTTTATTGATTATACATTTTTAGTAACTAGTACATGGGATTTGCTGATCTAATAGGCTAGAACATGGTATAATAGCTTCCTCAATGACTATGGTCGAGGAGAGATAGAAGAGGAAGAATAAAATGAGACAAATTAGTCCTTCTCCATTTGTCATTAGAACTGTATTTATGGAGAAACCGTCTAGCAGAACAGAAGGCCCACAAAATACCAAGCCCAAATCCAAATTCAAGCATGTAGATATGAGTGACAGGGCCCAAACACCAATAAAAACCACTAGGTACCGAGTGGTATCGACCAGTACCAACTATTTTCATTGGTGGGATCTCCCCTTCTTCTTCCCATCAGCTTTCTACCTCTGATTCATTGTGTTTCAAACATTTTTCCTTTGAGATTGAGTTGATTCTAATAGGTTCTGAGAGCACTTGCTCTTGCATGATTTCAGTTAGAAACCCTTAGAGTTGTTCTTCTATTCATTTGGAAAAGAATCCCATGACAATCACTCAAGCCAGGGCTCCATGTACAAGAGTTTTGAAGGACTCATGTGTAATATAAAGTGGTCGGTAGCGAGTGGTGGTGCTCAATACCGAGTGGTCCTCTTTGCTCCAATGCTTTTGGAATCTGTTGAAAGTGTTCATATTGCCCTTTTAAGTATGTTCCAAATTTCGTGAACTACTTCGCCTTCGTCTTGACGTTTTGACCCTAGTGAAGGTCTGCTTGGTTAAAAAGCACGACTACACTTGTGCCCTAGAGTATGCTTTCATTGAGAACAATGCATGCTCTGGAACAAGACAAACATTACCTTGTGCCTCCATGCTCCGATCAATTGTTCAACAATTGCTTCAAAGCGTTGCCTTCATTCTGTAGATATCTGTTTAACTCCTTTACATAGCTGAAGTTCCATTCCTTGTGGTTATGACCAGATCTACAATCCGAACACCGTACCACATCTTAATCAAGTATACTCCCCCCTTGCTTTCCATAATTTTTGGTTGAAAGTTTTAGGTCGTATTGAGTGGTCCTCCCAATACCGAGTGGTTTTTCTTGACCCAAGTGTTATAAATTCCTAGAACTTAGGAAATTTTCACTACTTTTTCATCTTGCTCCTTCTTTTGACCAATCGCTTCTAGTTTTTTAACTAGTGATGACTCCTTACCAATGCCTTTCGATTCCCTCAGACTATCCGCTATCATTCATTTAAGGATACCGCTAATTGGTCGAACTCACCATCATCCATAAAACGACATCGTTTACTACCATCAAAATAAACAGCTCGCCATCAATCGTACTTCCTTCCTAGAGCAAAATCATATCTGGACAATTCAAGGTCGGCAGCACTCCTTTGTCATGGCGATGGGTGCTGGTAGCGGTGACCTTGGCTGCTCTTGATAAGGGGTTGGTCGAAGCTAGGGTTAAATTAACCAAAGGAGTAATCTTGGGTTCCAGGGTGTGCTCAACTTATTCCTTGAGTTATACTTGTCTGGTCTAACCTTTAGTCTTCAAGTTATAAAGTTCTTTGATAGACCTCAATCAAGAGATTCAAGACTTAGCCGATCTCACGTCATCGTCGTTCGAATGCTAATAAGATGGCTCTCTTCTCAAGGACGATCATATTGGATAAGCTCCAAAATTCAAACAATTATATCGTTTAGCATTTTTACTATTTGAATAATCCACTATATTATGCTTCTATTGTTCCTATAAAAGAAAACTTATGCACCACTCTGGATAGCGGTTCCACTATCATTTATCGACGATAACGAGTGAAATCCAATACATAGTTCCATCGTGCGGCATGGCTCGTTTTTCTAGTGCGGTCGAGCTATCTACATTAGGATGGTCCATTCATCGTGTATGGGACACGAAATTCACATTGCACAGATTAACACTTTCACTTGCCTCGATCGATGTCTAGAATCCAACTAGTCAACATACATCGACATTAGGTGGATTCTAGGCATCAGTCACATGAGTTTCGTATCCAAAATAAAACATATCTGACCATCTTGAATGCCAAGTTTTCCTATCCAGAATGACTCACCGGTCAACTTGTTTTCAGTATAGTGCTAGTACATCTACTCCTCCAGAAGTTGGGTCCTTCACGGCTTCACCTACTACACATGTCGGGCCTAGGCGTTTAATCACCACCGAGTTACAAGGAATAGTTATTCTGGTGGAGCCACTAAAAAATCCTTCTCATCCTCTAAATGAGTATATTGGTCTAAAGGTTCTGGATGACCTAATAGAACAAGTCCCGACAATTATTACATCAAAGATGCTTCACAAAATATATCACCAATACGGGATCGTTGAAGGCAACGTACTTCTCTTAACATAGGTCAACATAATCCTTCGCTGGAATATACGGCCTGCAACAAATACATGTTCTTGGGTGGCGCTGTGCTATCCTTCATACCATTTCTCTATATGATTCTTTAAGAACTCATGTTGGCTCTATCTCAAGTTCATCCTAATGGATATGCTCTCCTGAGTTCCTTATATGTGCTCTTCATAAACCAATTCTGATGGCCTCCGAATTTCAACAAGCTAACATATCTCTTACACTCCAAAAAAAGGCATGACTCTCCATCTCATATGATTATTGAGGCATGGTGTCGATGCAAGGTCATCAAGAAGCTTCACAACAAATGTTCTTCTTCAAGAACGAATATTTCTTCATTTGATGTTCGTTCGCCTGTAATCAACCTTGACTTTTTGGAAGTAAGATTATTTCCTTTTCTCCCTTTTGCGCCTGATTTTCACCATCTCAAAGTCTAACTTCTGATCCAATTCTTCATAGATATTCCTACTCGATGTACCAATAAGGAGCATGGTGATACCTTGGATGTTTTGAAGAGAGTTCCGATCCGGAATCAGCCTACTCCATACCTTCTAACGAATGAAAATTTTCATCGTTGCAATCTTATTTTCCCCAGTTGCGTCGCTTTTCCCGATGAAATTACTTCAACCAACTCTAGGACACTAACCAAGTCTTCTGCCCTATACGTGATGTCGACAATAATCTTTATGGGAAAGAGGAAGGCCCATCTTGTGTGCCGAATGCCGATGAATCTGCTGATAGAACGACAGAAGAGCATACCGCCGATGAAATTCTAAGGGGAAGGGACGAAGGCACTGCAATGAGAACAATTTCAGAAGAAAGTGGAGCTGAGGTATGAAGAGAGGGGAAAGAAGAAATGCTAGAGGATGAAGGAGAAGGAGAAGAAGAAAGTGTGGGAGAGGCAACAATGATTACGATGTTAGTCTAGAGGAGACGAATTATTTGGCAGGACGTCTCCTGAAGGCAATGAACTTCTTGCATTGCCTCATCTGAAGTGCATCGTGATTAGATCTCCTAAAAAGGCTATAAAAATAAGCATAACACCAATAATCTTAGTGACTCCTCTGACCGAATCCTTTGGGGATGTCTTTAACTCCTTAAGCGACTTCGATATTTCCATTGGCGATCTTCTTTAGGAAGGCTCTCCAAACTTTAGCCTCTCGCCTAAGGGTATCCTAGATGAAGGGCAAGACTTTGTATTTACCTCCATGCAAATACAGTCTGTAGAGTACTTAGCGAGGTCCTCAGCACTCTGCACTTCCCTAGGATCAGGAACACACATCCTTACATTCATTTGAATCCTAAAATTCCAAAACTTATATGATGTTTCTTCTAGTTTCAAGTACCATGGCTAAAAATAGGAATAACAAGCTCCAACATGGCATCGGACAATCAAGGGGGAAAACTCCTGACCCATATCTGCACCATTATAGCTACCAAGGTAGTTACGAGGCCAAGGAAGAAAGATATAGAAGAAAAAAACGAGAAGTGGATGATGACCGCATAACTAAAAGAAAGAAGAAGAAAAGGCAGGCCGAAGAGAGGTAGCTTCTTATCAAGCCAAGTGACATAAGGAGTTGTAAGATCACCACATCTCCTCTTTTGGTGCTCCTCTGTTCTTCTCCAGTCCTTAAATTCCTACGCACGAGCAAATTTCCACTACCCGCTCTATAATTACGCAGTGCCCCCTTATTACACCCTCATTTCAGGAAACTCTACTCCTTCTACTCCTTTTCCTAGTGCTCAACCTTGGTTGCAGGTTGCTTTTCCTAACCTCTTCTTATAAGGTATCATGTTTTATCATTACATCTAAGAAATTCCTCACAAAGAAGAAGACCAGGATGTCCAGCAGATCCAAAAGCACATTGACTAAGGCTATGAGTAGAAAAGGCTCACCTATGCCCTCTCGAAGGTAAACCATGCCAATTATATAAATATACAGTCCTTTGAGTCTAAGAAGAAGACTTATGACAGACTCATCGAGGGGTATAAGGAAGACCTAGAGAAGATAACGGTGGAGAGAGATGCTACTCTAGGCTCCAAGGCCAATGCTGATAGCTTAATGGAGGAGATGAGCAAGGCACGCACCAACGTTGAAATTGTAAGCAGCTACCCTCAATTCCACCTCCTTCCTTTTCTCATCAATCAAATCGAGCGACTCAAGCAAGAGTTCATCATTTACCTTTGGATCGTAATGCCTTTTATGATGAAAATGGACTTCCAATTCTATTAGGATCATCGCCTTCGATCCATAAGCCAAAGTGAACGACGTATGTCCAGTCGTGAACTTATGAGTCGTCTATAAGCCCACAATGCTAATAGAAGCTCGTCGACCCAATGGTCCTTAGCCTTCGTCAACTGCTTGTTCAAGGTGCACTTGATGATTTTATTTACTGCCTCCACTTGTCTGTTCGCTTGTCGCTGTGCTAACACTCAAAAAACTCTTATCAATCCTATACCGGTTGTAGGAATCCCTGAACTCGGGAACTTGGTACTTTCGAACTGAGTTCCATTGCCCATTATAATATTCTAAGGTATTCCAAACCTGCAGATGATGTTCTTCATCACTAAGTTGATCACCTTTTCCTTTATTGTCATGGCAAGCAGTTCTACTTTGGCCCACTTTGTAAAATAATCAACTGCAACTATCGTGTATTTAACTCCCCCTTTCGCCATCGTTTGCACGTTAATAATATCAATTCCCCAAACCACAAATAGCCACTGCCTAACCAATTATGTAAGCTCTATGGATAGGGATCTTGGAACCTTTGCAAATCTCTGACAACTATCGCATCGTTTTGTGCAATCAATTGCATCTTTATTTATTGTTGGTCAAAAACATCCTTAGCGAAGCACCTTCTTTTCCAAAGTCTACCCCTGGTGTGGTCACCTTAACTACTCTCATGGATTTCCATGAGGATTTTCCTAGCCTCATTCTTGGTTACATATCGAAGCAAGAGGGTAGAGAATCCTCATCTATATATAACTCCTTGCATCATGAACAGAGGTGCCTTCCAAAGGAACTTCTTCAATTCATTTCTCTCTCTCAAGAGAGTTCCATTAAGTATATAATCTTTGATCGGAGTCATTATAGCTCATCTTCCTCTACGGTCTCCAAAATCCATAAGACATCCATTTGGTCGCTACGTGGAGCCTTTAAAACCTCCACTGGAACCAAACCCATCATATGTGCTTCCCCAGTACTAGCAAGTTTAGCCAGCCAATCAACCTTTGCATTCTCTACTCTTGGGATGTGCAAAATTGTGTGATACACGATATCATCTAGTAGTTCTAGTGCTTTCATCGGGTAAGGAGAAAACCTTACACCCTTAGCTAGATATTCCTTCCTTATTTGACAAACCACTAATTGAGAATCATTAACTATATGCAGTGTCCTTATCCCCGGTTCCTTCATCATCCTCAATGCCACCATTAATGCCTCGTGCTCCACGTCATTGTTTGTTACAGGAAATTCCAATTTCGGTACATAACAAATTGACCGTCCGTACAAAGTTATAAGCGCTACTCATGCACCTGAACTATGTTCGTTTGAAGCTCCATCCACAAACAGTTTCTAATGGGAAGGTATGTCCATATCATCCTCTTCTTCTTTACCATCTCGTATGGTAAGCTCGATGATGAAATCTGCCAACGTCTGCCCGTTTATCGCTCTCCTCGCATTATAGGTTATATCACATTCTCAACTCTATGCCCCACTTTAGCAACCTTCCTAGAGTCTCGGGTCGGTACAACACCTACTGCAAGGGCGATTCGTTAGCACTTTGATTGAATGAGCCTAAAAATATATGATCGCAGCTTCCTCAATGCTATCAGCAAGCAACATGCAAAATTTTCAACTTTTGGTAGTTCTTTTTAGCTCCTGTAAACCGCTTGCTAATATACCGACCTTCGAATCCTTACCTCCTCATGCACAAGCGCTGCACTTAGTCCGTAAGCAGACATTTCCAAATAAACGAATAAATCCTCCCCGTCGATGGTTTGGATAAGACCGATGGTGTTTCCATGTGCCTTAAGAACTCCTCGAAGGTGTTCTAACAATTCTAATTCCATTCAAAATTCTTCTTACCCTTCTTGAGAGAATCGAAGAAGGGTATACACTTGTCTATTGTCTTTGAGATAAACCGACTCAAGGCAGCGATCTTCTCATTCAAGCTCCGTAGTTCTTTCTTCGTTGTTGGGGTGGTTACGTTCTTTAAGACGTTAATGTACTCTGCATTAGCCTCAATACCCCTAGTATTTACAATAAATCCTAGAAATCTTCCTGACGTAACTCCAAAAGAACATTGCAACGGATCCAGCTTCATTCAATACTTTCATAAAACTTTGAACATCTTCGAAAGATCATTCAAGTGGTTCCGCAATAGCCACTATTTTACCTGCATATCATTCACATATACTTTCATCATTCCCCCAATTTGATTCCTGAACATAGAATTTACTAATCTTTGATATGTGGCTCCGGTGTTCTTCAAACCGAGCAGCATTACTCGATAGCAATACAATCCTGAATCCATTATAAAGCTAGTGTTCTCCTGATTCGGCATATGCATTGGTATTTGGTTATATCTTGAATAAGCGTCCATAAATGAGTGTACTTTATGCCCTACTGTTTTGTCTACCAGTTGGTCAATTCTAGGCTGAGGAAAGTTGTCCTTCAAGCATGCTTTGTTCAGATCTGAATAACCAATACACGTCCACCACTATGTGTTCAATTTCTTGACCAACATGGGGTTTGATACCCATTCAGGGAACAAAGCATCACAGATGAAGCCTTTTTCCATTAGCTTATCTACCTTTCCCTTTAACGTGGCAGATTGCTCCAAATCTAGACCGCATCTCTTCGGTTTTACTGGCATAAACCTTGAATGTATATATAATGTGTGACACACAGTATCCTGCAATAACCTAGACATAACTGAATGCTTCTAAGAAAATATGTCTTAGTTCACTGGAAAGAAAGTAACCAACTCCTCCCTTCGTCCGACTCCGAGCTGAAATCCAATCTGGAGAGTCCAGGAAGGATCATTCATATATATTGGAAGGTCGATCGTTAGCACGGTCAAAGTCGTCCGCACTTCCTCTGACTTCTTCCTGGGTTCCATTGAGTTATCGAACCTGCTATGGTTCCTAAACCAAGGCATGGGCTTTAATTTCTATGCTTGCAGATTTCAAATGTACAGGGTTTTCTCTACATCCTTGCCTTTTTCCTGTCACTTCGCTTCCCTTAACTCCGTGACATAACATTCTCTTCCTAAGCTCTGGCCTTCTCTTACCGATCCGGCCCCATTCTCCATGGAAAACTTCATCATTAAGCACCAAAAGACCTAGTGCTACTCTAAAATCAGCTAGGGCTGGTCGGCCTAAAAAGGCGTTATATGTTGAATATTCATCCATAATCACAAATTTTGAATTTGAACTATTATGCGATCGCCATTGCCCAACTCCACGGGTAAGTAAATCAATTAGCTATTTCGCTTCTTCGGAAAATCCTTAAATGTTGATCTTAGAAGCCATAACCTCCTTCACATTAATTTTCATATGATCAAACGTTCTCCTAGACAACATGTTCACAGAACTTTCAGAATCCGCAAGGACTCGATGTACTGTTGTCGGTCCAATATCAACCGTTATTATCATAGGATCAAAACTTGGTGCTTCGATTCCATCAGCATCTGTATTCTTCAATATTACATAATCCATTATCATCCTTTGTTTCCTGGCTGGGGTCCTATCTTTTATGGCAAGGCAACTCTCCTATGGTGCATGCTTCAACGAGTTTGCATACCATTCCATTTCTCTCCAGCTTTTCCCTGCTAGATGGGGTCGTCCCACTATTGTATTGATTACCAACCTTCCGTCAGTTTGCTTGGTCTCTCTCTCCGCTAATCAACGCTAATTTCCATGGGTAGATGGCCTTTGGGGTCTGTTATACCGCTTTATGGCAAAGCTGTGATACCAAAAGATCGATCGAAAACAAAGGATAGTTCGTCTCAGAGATTGGTCATACTTTGCTTCACTATGGATATCGCTGAATTTTGTCCGAGTCCAAATTGAGCTACAATTGATAGGACATGACAAGAAAATCCATAGAAGTCAGCATCTCAAATTTCAAGACAATCTGAGTTCATACGCTCAAGTTATGATCGATTCAAATTGAAGGGAAAAGCACCGGTTTCGTATCGATCACTTTCGTATCGATCATGCTCCAGTGACTTCCTATCCATCGAAGTGCCGCCCTTTGTATCGATCAACTTCGAATCCGTCAAAGTGTCTCGTTTCGTATCGATCAGTTCGAATCCAATGAAGTACCTCGTTTCGACTCGGTCTCATTTGAACCCATCGGCAGAAAGCCCACTTTGTATCCATCAGCTGAGGCAACGGTCACTACTTCGCATCAGTCACAGAAGCCTCTCTTCGTATCCATCTGGACAGAGCAATTCGTATCCATCAGATCACCATCCTTCATATCCATCGAAGGGCCCCAGTTCGCATCGATTGGCTTCGTATCTATGGAGAAGCTACGAGGCTCGTATCCATCAGAAAGAGGCTTGTTCGTATCCATCGACCATCAGTTGTTCGACTCCATCAGCAACTACTGTTCGAATCCACGAGTGAAGCCTTCATTCGAATCCATCAAGCCAGCAAGATTAGATGACGTGTCATCCATCGATGCGAACGCGCCGAGATATATGGAGTCGACGCGGTCAACTCGGAGTGAAGACCGAATCGAGTCGAAGTTTGCGCTCCACGTCATCACGAAGGTGCGAGCCACCATCGTTTCGAAGTCATCGGTTCAAACGAATCGATTCGAACCAAACAGCCACACGAGCAACATCATTTCGTATCCACGATAACTCGAGATCTACTGATCCAAATGCCATGAAATTTTCATTTGAGCTTGCATACATGATGAAGAACGTCTCCACCAAATTTCAGCCCAATTGGGCGTCATCTTGATCGATACGAAATGACTTCGTATCGATCACAGATCGACTTGAAACTTCCTGAGGTTGGTCGCGTGGGCCCACTCACGTGCCAGAAAAAGTCTCCCGAGATCTGAGCGCGATCTCAGCCTCCTACACCTATAAATAGAGCCCCATAGCCAACAGAAAAAGCATCTTTTTGACTCCCAAGCGCCCAGACTCTGCCGGATTGAGATCTCCATCATCCTACATCATAATACTACTGTTGAATTCGAATTTCCAGTTGTAACTTGTTGTTGATCGCTGTAACAACTTGTAATCATTGAAAGAGAATCAATAAAACTGCAAAAACTTCACAGTGGACGTAGGCAACACGCCGAACCACTATAAATCGCTTGTCTATGCGTTTACTTTACCGTTATTTGGAGTTTTTGTTAGATAATCTTCATTTTCAATTTACATTCTTCATTATTATCTCTTCAACGACTCCCGAAGAGTGTTGTGACCAATTTTGGTGCAAACACTTTGGTGCTTTCATTGAGAGAACCCAGATTTTCTCCTGCTCTTTGGATCTGTCATCGATACGGGATTGAATAAATCTAAGAGAGAGATCTAAATCATCAAATCCAAGTTCCTTCCCTTCTATTCAGATTTGCATAAAGTCTAGGAAAGGAATTCAACCTTCAAGATGGTTAGCACAAGGACCACCTCTAACGCTATCAATCAGGAAGAACAGGATAGACAGAATCCTGCTCCACTACTTCCATCTAATCAAGATGCTACTGGACACTCGGAACCATCAGGTCCGGTTACCCGATAAGAGTTGCAGTTGCTTCTCCAAGAGCTGATCCAGAGTCGGCAACAACTAGCAGAACAGCTACGCGCTAACGCCGAGCTGATCAACCAGTTGGATCGCCCGAAGCGAAAGAGATCCAAGAGAGACCATGCTTCTCGCTCCTCCAACGAAAGTTCTTCATCTTCTAATTATCATAATCGATCTCCACGACTCCGGCTAGATGGGAGTCACATGCCAGCCGCTGGAGATCAACCGGCAATGACCGTTGGACTGCTTAAAGTTGGTCCATCAGCCAGTTTCCAAATCAGGCCCTCCTCCCGAGGAGGTGTCATTCCTCACTGCCCTGCAGAATACCGCACCACTAACGTTGCGGTTGAACCAGGGGACGATGCCCAAGATCAGTCGAACCTGGACCGTCGTCATAGTGGGCGTACTCCTGAACCATACATCCCAGAGGACTACGAGCCAAGAAGGCAAAATTTGGACCGCTAACAACATCCGGTCCAACACCAAGATGTGGGATTCAATCACATTCCGGCACGAGCCGCACAGAACATACAAATGCCGGATCTTCCGACCATGATACGTCAGATGATCCGTGAGAGCTAGGGTCTCACCAATGACGATTGGGGAATTTCCTGAAGTCACACTCCTTTTACGGACGATATTCTTACTGCTGAACCCCCACGGCGAATCAGGATGCCAACTTTACCCATGTACGAGGGAAACTTCGACCCCAACCAACATATTTTGAAATACGAATGGTCGATGACCGCTGCCAGAGTTGATGATGCAGTGAAGTGTCGTAGTTTCCCCATAGCTTTGGGGGACATCACTACCATGTGGTTCACCCGACTGCCACCTCTATCCATCTCTTCAATCGACCAGATGGCCATGAAATTTGGTGAACAATTCCTCATGCACGTCGCAAGGCCAAAAGATGTCAACACTCTGTCTAACGTCACTCAAGCTCCTGGGGAGACGCTCAGACACTACTTAGAGAGATTCCATACTACATGTGCGGAGATCAGCAATCCGAACGATAAATCCATCCTTATGGCGTTGACTAAGGGGATCGATCCCGATTCTGAGTTTGGCAACTGGTTAGCTGGAAAACCACCTGCATCATTGGACTGTTTCCATGCCAAGGCGGCTCAATTCCTGAGAAAGGAAGACGCGAAACAGTCTAGGAAGCAAACTGATGCAGGACCAAGCACGGAAGGAATCCGAAGCAATGTCGCAATCAAACAGTCCGGTGAGAGCTCCGGAAAAGTTCATTTGAACGTTAAAAACAAACAAGCTTGACAGAGAGAGAGCGTGAATCAAAATAGAAAACGAGATCAAAGTCGTGGCCCACAGCGTAAGAATCCCATGTTTGACAGTTATACTCCTTTGAATATATCACTGGAGAACTTGTATTTACAAACCTGTAATACAATACAGTACCAAAAACCTGCACCAAAACCGTCGTCGGAGAGGCAAATCCAAACGGGTAAATTCTACAGGTTCCATGAAAGCTACGGGCACAATACGAACGAGTGTCGTCATTTACAAGATCTCGTTGAAAAATTGATAAGAGAAAGGAAGCTGGAACAGTTTGTTCGGGCACTGCAGCCTAGAGAAGCGGGCCCATCGAATCAAAATAACGAACCCAATCAACCGAGACAGGAGAACACCACTTGTCCCCGTGGAAGATTGGTGATAAATGCCATCAGTGGCGGACCAACTTTTTCAAGAGCCTGGAACGACGAAGATCTTCGTCACTATTACACATGACAGGCTCATTCAATCTATGAATACTTTACAATTTCCTTTACATTCTGAAGTTTGAATTTGTAATAAGGCACTGACTTTGCCATGTTTTTCCGTTCCAGTAATAAATTACTATCTCTTCGAGCTAGAGCTGTGATTCACCGAATGCAACTTTCAACAATCACGATACACGAAGAGCTAAGTTCCATCGAACAATGGAATTTATTCAAATAGCGAGTGACTGTGATACGACCGGACACTCACTAAGTGAAACCTCAGCTCGGAGGCAATCCATCACATCAAAGGCTGAACTGGACCAACACACGACAGTCCTACAACTAAATAGGTGTGACTGACCACCTATCGGCTGACTCCAAATTCCCAGAGTTTGAATTGGAGTATAAACATCAAATCCATCGTTCCCAGAGCGTGAACGAATTCCTAAAAAGCCCAAATAGGTGTGACTGACCACCTATCGGCTGACTCCAACTTCTCAGAGCATGAATTGGAGTATAAACATCTATTCTAGGTTCCCGGAGTGCGAACCCAAACATACGTGTTATCTCCAAATTCTCAGAGTGTGAATAGGAGCACGAATACCAAGTCAAAGTTCCCGGAGTGTGAACCGAAATATCAATACTAACTCTAAGTTCCTAGAGCGTAAGGTGGAGTATAAACGTCAATTCCAGGTTCTCGGAGCGTGAACCGTATTACAAACATCGATAACTCTCAAATTCCCAAAGTGCGAACCAGATTATCGATCACAAATTATCCTAAGTCCCCAGAGCGTGGACATATGCTTAAGATTTGCAATAAGTGCGATCGACCACTGAAATACAAATGTTGTTCCCCGAGACTGGGGGGCAAAAAACTATGTGTTAATCACTAACCGAAGTGAAACAATGACAGAAGTTCAACTTATTCATCAGTCACACCATGTGACCAAGATTTTTAGACTAGGCAAATAAAACGAACTCTACTTGACGATAAAAACACCACAAGTACACCGGACTGAAAGCCAAACACTGCAAATACTTAAGCACAAAAGAGATGAGAATTAAAACAAAGAAATTGAATTTTATTTCAACTAACTGTATGTGAAGATTCATGTACAAGTTCTTTCAAAAAATTCCTAATAGCAGGGGGCCAAGCATGCATCTACACATAGCCTACGAAAGGAAAATAAAAGTGACTTCCTAGATTCCAAAAATGCACCAGAAGGGATCGTCTACTTTTTCTTCTTCGGTTTCCTCTTCAACGCGGAACCACTGGAACCACCAACAGTCTTCCACTTCGACCCCATACCCATTGGCGGATCTTCCTCTGATGAAGGCATGATATCGATATACTCCTCCGAACTTGAACTTAAAGGAATATTCTCTTCTCGAGGAGTCGGAGGAGTCAGGTCTACCACCGGGAGAGGAACGGGCGCGCTGGTTCCGACTATCGTGTCTCCAGAAGATGTCACCACAAGAGGAGTGGGATCAACCGCCGTCATAACACACTCAGAATTATGGCCGTGTGCTGCCGCTTCCATCTATGCTTCGATTTGAGCGAGTATCTCAGCCTCATGAGCAGCACGAGACTCACAATAGGTAGCGGTGGACTGTGACGATGCAATAGAAGTAGGCGGGAACGTGCCGAGAACAAATGGCATGTCAACAAAGGGGTCACTGTGCTGGCCCAAGAGTTCATTCATCATATGTTCATCGAAAGTGATCGAACCCCTTGTGTCACCTCGGTCAGTGCGGCTGTCGTCGTGGCGATCGCTTCAGCAATAATGGCCTCCTGTTCTTGATGTGACTCTTGGACTGCAGGAGGCGCTGTCGATGTTACTTTACTCACTGGATAAGAAAGAAAAGAAGTTTTCAGAACACGCTTCAATACAAGTACTTCAGTTCAGACACATAGTAGATTTGTGCAGAGTACCTTCCTTAACTTGACTTGTAGCTGACTGAGCAGCTTCATAAGAATGCTCCCTTATGGGAGATAAACGTGGCTTCTCAGGGTCATAGCCTCGGACCAGTTGTGTCTCAGTCGCTGGCGTCGGCTCCGATCCATATGAAGTGATCATCTCTGAACTTGTAGATCGATGCGCAACGCCATATCCCTCACCAAATTCCAAGTGTTGGGTGCCCAGTCTCTCTTTAGCATGAGAGATCATGAAATCGTGGAGAACCTTCCTCTCTTCATCAGTCAGCAAGCGATTCTCCATCTCAAACTCATCAAAAACTTCGCCTGGCTTTGATGTTTTCTCTTCTTCAACTAATAAATTCCAGGCGTTGAATAAATGTGTCGGATAATTGTCAAGCCATGTCAAATTTCTGTGCCTCAGCACATTGGCATTATAAGTAATGAGAAGTTCTTCTATCTCCGTCTCTAGCTTAGTCTCTACTTGACGAACTTTCTCACCAACTTCGGCTTCTGTCTCGCGGACCTTCTCCAAGGCCGCATCTCTTTCTCTTTGAAATTCCATCGCCCGATCACATGCTTCCTGTGCGGAAACGTTAGCGGTGTCCCTCTCCTTCATAATCTCTACAACTTTGGCCTTAAGCTCGTTTAGCTCTTTCAAAGCCGCATCCCGCTCAGCAGTCACGATGGTATTTCGGTGGCCCATGTCCTCCACCGTAGCGTAATGCTCACGCTTCATCCTATCCATCGCTGCCTGAGCTTCATCCGCTTTTCTGTGAGCTTCAATCTCTGACTTTCAAGAAGATTCGGCCTCACTGCCGAGCGCCTAAATAATGTGGTCCTTTTGACCGAGTTCTTTCTCCAACTTTTCAATCGGAGCCCCTCGATCAAAGACCACCTTTAACGCTTTCTTAGCGGTCTTCGACCATTCTTGATACTGGAAGAATACATCTGATAGGTAATCGTGCATCATAGGTGCAACTGTCGACGGTATCCTCTTTAAATGCGGGGGAAAAACAAACCCGTCAAAGCAAATTTCAGGAAATTCTTTCCTCAGTTGAGCGAGCCTAACCGCTCCTTCCCCCGAAGGCTCCGTCAATGTCTGCTCTGTTGACGGGGAGGCTGCGATCTCCATTCTACGATAAGTATCGGACCTCGATGGTTAGGAAGATGGCTTGGGCCGTGAAGTTTTCGGAGGCCTCAAAACATGAACCGGAGGCGGTGCAGGAGCTCTAGGAGGTGGCGTGCGAGATCGAGACCGACGCCTATAATCTTTGTCCCTATCAGAGCGCTCGTGACTCGAGCGGCCATAGTCATAATCTCTATCTCCTTCCCTCCTGTGTGATTCGTAATATGAAGAAGACTGGCGTTTCTTATGAAGGCTACCAAGCATCGAACCTTTGCCAGACATAGTATCTGCGAAGCAAAAACATAAAGCGAAAATAGTAAGCTTATTACACTTAGAAATCGTGTAGTGCCGTGAAGTGTGAATGTGGGTGCAACCCCCCGACCAACCAGATGTGTCAACCGCACTAGCGGGCAGAGACTCGCTCAAAACTAAGGCTTCGGAAAGTTCGTCCAATCCGACATCATGCTGCAAGGACACATCATCCGGAATTGGAATATCGGCGAGCTCTTCATAAAGATTCTTAGTTCTTGGGGGAGACATCTTCGAAATTCTAACTCCGGAGGCGGGTCGAGCCGTAACAACCGATTTCCATCTCCCTTTTTTAGGTGGCTTAACAACGGCTGCCTTGCCTTTTCTTTGTTCTTGGGTATCTTGGGATACATCCGCAGATTCACCCAAAGGCTCATCATCAGTATGAGTTCTCTCCGAGTCAGCCTCCTCAATTATGACAACTTTAGGCTTTCTTCTTTTGACTCGTTCTTTCGAGGCGGTTCTTAAGACACCGTCAAGCATTATGCTTTGCCTCCGCTCAATCAACCCAAGGATTCTGAGATTCCTATCTATCAGTAGCAACTCGATATTCCTCTCTTTACTTGGGATTTCTTGAAATACTCGAACTATCTCCTTGAAACATTCACCTTCGGGTCGCTGAATTACGGCTGAAAAAGAAAAGAGATGTGAGTTCGACTTCAAATACATCAGTTTTATCAACTACCCGAAAAAATAGCAATACTCACGTCTAAATAGCCATCGTCGAGCGAACCCTTGGGGGCATCTGACATAAAACCATTTCGTCCTGAAGTAGCTCAGTCTGGTCCAAGCCCTCGTGATCACTTGGCAATTTCTTACAGCCTCCAAGAATGTGAAAGATGGACTATCGGGCCGACTCTTGAAGTTAAACAAGTATCTGATCTCAATCGGGAGTGGCGGTCGATGGAGATACTCCATAAATGCAATGAAAAAGCTATTGAGTGACGCATATTCGTTCGAATGTAGTTGAGAGAGGGCGATCCTCAAAAACGACAACACTTCTCTTATATACTGGTTAAACGGAGGGAGTTTCCCAGCTGCGCACGCGTGGCGATTGAATGCGGTATATCCCTCCGGTGGATTGTGCGGTCTATCATTTGGCCCCGATAGTAGCACGTCATCCATCGAAAAACCATGCCTTAAACATATTCTTCCTAGCATGTCTTCCGAAATATTGGACGGGACAGCGTCTGATGGGTTATTAATGAAGGATGCGTCAGGTAACTCGTCCGAAGCTGGACCGATAACTTCATTCTCAATCTCCGGTACTTCAAGCACGGGAGGGACTGAACTCTGAGTTTCTTGCGGCTGCGAACTTGAAGTTTCCATAACTAGCTAACTTACGAGAAATCATCATTAGATGCTAAAAAGCCCGTGCATTCCCCGGTGTAAAATGCGTGAATGTGTCATGCAGTGTTGTGCATTACTTGAATAAATTCTACAGAGTAAACTGAAATGTATGAACGACAAAAGTCTGAAAACCAAACCGGAAATGACCGTCATCAACGACCGTCACAACCGTGCCATCCAGATGCAAATGATCGATCCAAGTTAAAGTTCCTTACACTTTTGTTAAGTTATAGTTCCATCGGCGAGCTTCGAAAGGTAGTCAAATATGCAGTTCTACGGTCAAGTTCAGTCATGCAAGGCAGAAGCTCGTCGGAGTCAAGTATTCTAATGTGAAAAAGTTCTCTAAATTCTTCTAATTTCAACTTGGAATCGATCGCTGCAGTTCAAATTCGTATCGAGTCGAAGAAATATCATCAACCACATTCGAATCGATACGTTTCGTATCGATCATGTTCGAATCGATACGTTTCGTATCGATCATGTTCGAATCGATACGTTTCGTACCGATCAGGTTCGACTCGATACGCTTCGTATCGATCAAGTTTGACGCGATACGTTTCGTATCGATCCAGTTCGAAACGATGCATTTCGTATCGATCAAAGACATGCCATTTCGCATCGATTTGAGAACCTTGGCTTCGCATCGATTGCCGCTCTCATATTCGTATCGATACGAAATCGCGTAATCTCCTTCGATTTGAAAACTCCATAACTCCTTCTTTTCCAAAAAGGCCTTAACTCCATGGCCGTGCTCCATCCCCAATCTTGCTCTCACGCCAGGATCTCAAATTCTTTGAAACGGATCATAAAAGCAAGAAGGATGGATTGAGATTTCGATTTTCATCGTTCTAAACATGATTCTGTCCATAAATCACCTGAATTTAATGTTTAAGTTTAAAGAATTGAAGGCCTAAATCGATTCGAAAACGTAACAAACTGCTCTTCTCTCAGAAGCTTCGAGTCGATGCAAGAACACAGAGAGTATAAGGTAACAGTAAAAGTAAAAAAGGTGAAAATGGCTAAGTCCACGCTATTTATATGAAGCCATAGGAGAACCGGTTCGATTCGCCTCCCGGTCCGTGTGACCAGTCACCACCGGTCACCCTAACGTTCGAGTCGAACGGTAGTTACGAATCCATCACCGAAGATTTCTATCGATTCGAAATAGACAACGGATCCATCAATACGAAGCAAACAGCAAGGACAGCTGAAGATTGCAAGCTCTATCAGCTCGAAGCCCTCGTTCACATCAACAAGTTCGTAACTCCCTCCACTGGCACATCGATGCGGAAAAAAAATTCATATCCATCAAAATTTATCGATACGAACAAATGTTTCGTATCCATCCAAACTCATCGATACGAATGGATGTTTCGTATCCATCCAAGCTCATTGATACGAACTATCATTTCGTATCCATCATTTCTCATTGTTATGAACGGATGTTTCGTATCCATCCAGGCTCGTCGATACGAACTATCATTTTGTATCCATCATTTCAACTCGCATCGATATGAAAAACTACTTTTCAACCTTTTACATCGATTCAGGAGAGGATCGATACAAGAGGATAGTCAAAAACAACCATCAAGCGTTGTTTCAACTCAAATTTTCAAATCGGTTCAGGAGAGAAGCGATATGAAATTCAGTAACAAACAAAACTGACAATGACTCGTGGACGCACAACGTTAACGAGAGTCAAATTAACATATGTGCATATATGTCGGACTAATATTCGATTTTAAATATTCATAGGGATCGAATACTCATCTTGTTACGATTACAACAACTAGCAGCTAAGCAATATTATACAGCAATCAATCATATCAATGCAAGGTTACAACCTTCAACGAGAGAGCAATGATTGTTCAGAGAGAAATTGCAGCTTTTCAAAGCACGTCATGTTTCCACAAGACGTACTTTGGAGGGCAAATGTTATCCCACTTTTTGGCAAAGCCGTGACACCAAAAGATCGATCGAAAACAAAGGACAGTTCGTCTCAGAGATTGATCATACTTTGCTTCACTATGGATATCGCTGAATTTTGTCCGAGTCTAGATTGAGCTACAATTGATAGGACATGACAAGCAAAGCCATAGAAGTCAGCATCTCAAATTTCAAGACAATCTGAGTTCATACGCTCAAGTTATGATCGATTCAAATTGAAGGGAAAAGCATCGGTTTTGTATCGATCACTTTCGTATCGATCATGCTCCAGTGACTTTGTATCCATCGAAGTGCTGCCCTTCGTATTGATCAACTTCGAATCCGTCAAAGTGTCTCGTTTCGTATCGATCAGTTCGAATCCAATGAAGTACCTCGGTCCGACTCGGTCTCATTCGAACCCATCGGAAGAAAGCCCACTTCGTATCCATCAGCTGAGGCAACGGTCACTGCTTCGCATCAGTCACAGAAGCCTCTCTTCATATCCATCTGGGTAGAGCAATTCGTATTCATCAGATCACCATCCTTCGTATCCGTCGAAGGGCTCCAGTTCGCATCGATTGGCTTCGTATCTATGGAGAAGCTACAAGGCTCGTATCCATCAGAAAGAGGCTTGTTCGTATCCATCGACCATCAGTTGTTCGACTCCATCAGCAACTACTGTTCGAATCCACGAGTGAAGCCTTCATTCGAATCCATCAGGCCAGCAAGCGTAGATAATGTGTCATCCATCGATGCGAACGCGCCGAGATATATGGAGTCGACGCGGTCAACTCGGAGTAAAGACCGGATCGAGTCGAAGTTTGCGCTCCACGTCATCACGAAGGCGCGAGCCACCATCATTTCGAAGCCATCAATTCGAACCAAACATCCACACGAGGAACATCATTTCGTATCCACGATAACTCGAAATCTACTGATCCAAATGCCATGAAATTTTCACTGGAGCTTGCATACATGATGAGGAACGTCTCCACCAAATTTCAGCCCAATTGGACATCATCTTGATCGATACGAAATGACTTCGTATCGATCACAGATTGACTTGAAACTTCCTGAGGTTGGTCGCGTGGGCCTACTCACGTGCCAGAAAAAGTCTCCCAAGATTTGAGCGCGATCTCAGCCTCCTACGCCTATAAATAGAGCCCCAGAGCCAACAGAAAAAGCATCTTTTTGACTCACAAGCGCCCAGACTCTACCGGATTAAGATCTCCATCATCCTACATCATAATATTACTGTTAAATTCGAATTTCCAATTGTAACTTGCTGTTGATCGCTGTAACAACTTGTAATCATTGAAAGAGAATCAATAAAACTGCAAAAACTTCACAGTGGACGTAGGCAACACGCCGAACCACTATAAATCGCTTGTCTACGCATTTACTTTACTGTTATTTGGAGTTTTTGTTAGATAATCTTCATTTTCAATTTACATTCTTCATTATTATCTCTTCAACGACCCCCGAAGAGTGTTGTGACCAATTTTGGTGCAAACAGGGTCTTTCATTCTGACCACCATCCTACAGTTCTTTCACATATTACTGAAGCTTTTTCTTCCTTATTAATTCTTCGATAATCTCTCAGATGTCGATACTCGTTCGTATTGTGTCTATGCGTGTCATGGAAACGTCGGTACTTTCTTGAGTGTCTTTCCTCTTCGGTCGCCTCCTTCCGAGTCAGCTTTTTACGTCGCTCTGTTCCTTACACGGTAAGGTATATATTCTCTAACAAATCATTCAAGGGTGTATATTCATCAGGCCTCATATTTCTCTGACGCTTTTTATTTTCATTTCTCCTAACAACATGGCCTTGGTTTATTTTCTTTTGATTATTGGAATTCCCAACATTAACATCCACATTACCATAGTTTTTTTAGTTAACTTAATCGCTACATTGCTTTGGATACTTTCTTTGATTGCCTACCATTAGTCTGCCCAACTGCCTGACTTGCTTCCTCCAAATGCAAGAATTGATTGGTCTTTTGATGGAATTCCTCTATCATCATCAGTTATTTCATCTTCAAACACTTACCAAATTCTTTATTTGGATGTATGTCCCGGACCGAAGATATAAACACCAAACCTTCGTTTGGATTGCTCACTTCCATGACTACGACATTGAATATATTCAAGAACCCCTTCAACGATTCCTTTAGTCCTTGAGAAAGGCTCAATAAGGACATCATTTCCTTAGGCCGAGCTGCATGGAACTGGAATTGCTCCATGGATAACTTAGCTAATTCATCAAATGTTGATATGAATTTCAGCCCGAGTTGGGTAATCACATCGACGCGGCACCTTCTAAAAAAATAGGAAAACACCTACACTGTACAGCCTCTGTTATCCTAGCACCATCCATGTGTCATCCATACTTGAATAGGTGCTGCTTGGGATCAGTAATCCTGTTATATGATGGCATTTTCAACATCATAAACTTCCTGGCATACTTTTCCCTTAGGATGTTCTTCGTGAATGGGGTTTTACTTAGTTCTAAACCCCAAGCCTCATTATTTCTATCTTTTCTTTCTTTAACCAATCGTCTTACCATATCCGTTATATACTTCTCGTCGGTGTGGTGCTCCGGAAGTCGACTATCAGGGGCTGGGCCAAGTGTTTGGCTGTAAAAACGATCTTGGTTTGATCGTTGATGTCTAGATTCTCTAGTCTCTAGGATAACCACTCCTTCAGTCTTCTATTGACGTCCAGTTGGTTCCATTGTAGTTGTTTGAACTTTAGCACCGTTAATTACAACGTCGAGCTTGTAATCATCACCATCTGATGCAAATCATCCTCCGAGTCAGACATGTCCATAGCCTCGTCTCTCTATCCCCCCAATCCTCCAAGATTCCTCTCAGTACCGACCTGGTCAGTACCGAGTTGAATTATGAAGATCTATCTCCTTGACTCTTGAAAATCGATATGAATACATCCATGGTATTCACGTGCCATAAATCCAAGTGACGAGGAGGCATATTTTTAAGGGTAAAGTAAAGATAAAGATAAAGATACAAATTCTCACAATAAGTTGAAATAGATAGATAGTACATACAACCACTCTCACTATGGTATATCAGAGTTTTGGTATAAACTAACTAAGCCAGGAACAGTTATAACTGCCTACTCCCACACTTGCTGGTATTAACTAACTTAGACGTAGCGAAAAAAATAAAAATAAATAGACAGATAGACATCCACATCGGGTGGTCCAATTCCATGCTCCAAAAACCTCTTCCAGCATGCTTATCCCAAATTACTCCAAACAGAATCCTAACTACTCAGCTGTCCGAAAAAAAATAGGGCACCCAGAGTTTAAAGGGAAAACAAAATAAACACCAGGTCAGTCATGGGACTAGTGTGAGAACTCAAGATACACTGTTTGAAAACAAAAAGGTATCTCATAAGACCATGGCGTACATAAACACAAAACGGGTTTTTACCTTATGATAACCAAAACATTCTTAGGTAATAATACTTGATATTATTTTTAATGACATTCTTTGAAAACATTTACAAGTAAACTTATTAACCTTAGCCGAAATTGTTACATTATTGAATTCCAGCATACCACATTGTAATACAAGGCTTTCTACATCTAAAATCATATGGGCTCTCATTGGAGAATGGGTTTCCATACAAATGACCAGGTGAAGGGATTACCTTCTGACAGTACATTTCTAGAGGAATGTACCGAGGCCCAACTGATGGTCCTCTACCAACACAAGACCAGCCTACCTCTTTCTAGATAGTACTGAATATGTCACCACCTCGGTTGTTACCGACCTATCTGAGATGCCTCTTAGCAGAAACCATAAAAATTTAAACCTGAACGTCATAGCAGGTAGAAATATATCTAGAAGGGGATGATCATAACATAATGGTTGCGGAACACATAGCCTTGCCGCATCTACTATGTTTCGATCATTTTAGATGTGAGGCCCGAGGTAACGATTACCTTTCATATTGTACATCATCTTCCTTTGAATGCCACACTGCCATTCCATGGTCAAACAACCAATTTCTACAAATGTATAACACCTGAGCTCATACGTCTTAGGAAAGGGTGTTAAGCTAAGAGAAGTTGCCTTCTCCACCACCAAAAAGATAATACGTTCATAGAGATCACTTATGTAACTAGAAATGCAGCGTCATACATTCATCCATACAAGTTTTCCAGGTACAGAACAAACCGAAGGCACTCTCCTACCACATCCCGTCGAGAATTAACTCCAGAATCAGTAGCGATTAGTCCTTGCATTGGATATTTCATAACGAAGAGACTAAAGCTACTATATATATATTGGAAATTTATCCCCAAATGATCAACAAGCAGTCTTTCGTTACGACAATCCCAAATATCATATCCATATCTTCACTTCGAATACGTAAATTGGTTCAAAGTAGTCTTCGAATAGGATCATCCAAATTCGACCCCGGTTACTTTGAAACAATCATCGATAAAAAGATGTTCTTGTGAATAGGGAATCATTCTTTAGTTCATTTAGTTCTTTTTATCAAAGGAATATCTTTTGGAGATATATATTTCTTAAATATTCTTTTTGGTATATATACGGAGATATTTAACCTCTCTTATAAAATTCCTTGATAACTTTTAAATACCTTTTTACTAAGAATAAATTCGAAATCATTTCCTTTTCATTTAGGAAGATATTGAACCGAGTAAATAAAATTTACTATCCCCTCCTTCGGGCCAGTCCGGATAGCCAGGGGGAGTGGGAATCTAGTTTTTCAGACTCAAGCTTAGACACTATCTCTCTAACACACATAAGGCGGTCAAGTTACTTGGTCGACTCCAAATCATTAAATCGTTCCAAAAATCCTTTAGATCGTCTTTAAAACACTTTATTAGTCATTTAAAAACATCTATAAAATAACTAGAAAAGAATTGTTAAATGTAGAAATATATTTCAAAAATTATAGAAAAGTGCTATGAAAAAGTGCTGCAGAAAGTGCTTTTTTAGCTATATTGATCAAAATGACTTTTTATTATTTGAAAAATCATTTTTATTACTCAAATCACTTTTAACACATTTTAAAACATTTATAAGATTTATTTCATATTTTTAAACAAATTTTAAAAGGCATTTCCAAAGAAATCCAGTTTTGGAATCCGAGCTGCAAAACCACGATTTTTTCAAAACTTGTTTTACTCATATTTCAAAATCTACTTATCGAAATCTCGATTTTCCTTCTTTGTTGGATATGGATATAATGGTTTGGAAAATTCTTATCTCGAAGAATTCTGAGTTACCAAAACACTATTAAATGTTTATAAAACATTTCAAACTCATTTTTAAACCCTTTTAGAGAGATTTAACCTTTCATATCCACCAATTCATTAATATAGAAGAAAGTGATTTTATTTCTGCTTATAGACGTGTATTTTCGTGACTTGCATATATATTCAATATTCATATGAAAACATCTAAACTTGATGATCAAAGCATATTAAACATCCATTTGCAAACATCATATCATCATCCAAAATATAATATAATAGTTTAGGAGCTCTCACCTTAAGTTTTCAACAATTAATTAAAAATTCGTTATAGCTCCGCTACTCGGTTTTCAAAGCTCACTATTCTTTGAATTTTAGCTCTTAGATGCCTTAACCAAATCTTGGGGTGGCTTAGGGGTGCACGGCCTAGGGTGGAGGAAGAAAGTGGCTCGGCCAATGATGAAGTGGGGTGGAGATTGTGAAGAACGAAGAAAAAAGGTGGAGTTTCGGGATTGTTTTAAGGTGTTTAAGTATATATAATTATATATTATAATTTAAATTCTTTTTGAAATAAATTTTGACATTATTTCTCTTAGGATGAAAGCCATTAAAGTGGAAGATAAAGCTTAGAAAATATGAAGAAGAAGATGAATGAAAATAAAGAGAAGTGGGTAGGGTATTTATAGGAAAAGAAGAATGTAAAAGTATCCATGCATACATCATCATCTTCATCACCATTATATGGCTTCACCAACACACCTCCCCCTCCCTAAGCATAGTAATAATCCCCCCTCCATGTGCCCATCACTTCCATCATCTCATGTATGCATATAATGACTCATGCATGCTTAAGGAGTAAGAAATCTTAAAATATATTATATATTTTATATTATACTTTTATACTTAAATATTTTGTATATATATGTTTATGTGCATGTTATCATGTATGCACTTGCATATGTGTATGTGTATGTTACATATTCCTGCAACGTTGCACAACTTCAACACGTTGTATTGTTACAAATCCCAATTTCGATTTGGGTAATATTTACTCTTTTAAATTAATATGCATATTTTTGTAAACAAATTTTAAAAATAAATTTTATTATCATTCTTAACTAATTAAAATGATCATATTTTATTTATTAAATCATATAAATTAATATAAATAATTATTTGCAAAATTATTGTTATATCGATAAAGCAAGACGATCGTTTATTTAAAGTGATATATTTACGGGTCGTTACATGAATCCTTCTATGGGAGCACTACGGCTTCCTCCAGCAACTCCTTCTCCTTGCCCAACAACTCCATTCTTTTGTTTTTTTTTCTTATCATTTCGCATATTTTGACCAGAGCCAGATGAGTTCTTTTCCTCAGATTCGGCAGGTGAAACTTCCCTCCCGCTCCTCCTTGGCCTCTGTGCCAATTGGGTTAGTAGAGCTATGTTGGCATCCATCTTATCCAGTAGAGCATTCTGACTATAACTTCTGGTTGATCTCTTGCATCATCTTGTCAAATTCAACCCTAGTAACCATCTCATGTGAAGCAGATGGTCCTAGTATTGCATGTTGGTTTCTGATCTCCATCTGATGAGTAGCTCCTTCATCTCCACCAGCCACTGCTCCTGATTACCTTCCAGTTCTTCCAGGGTCCATTGTTCCCTTTATGTTAATTCCTTCAAGTTCCTTAAAGTAAATTTTTTAGATTTAACCTCTGGACGCTCCAGTCCAAAATAAAAAAACTAGATATACACCTGCTAATCTCCTTTCTCAATGAAAGCACCAAAATATTGAGGCCAAAAATGGATTAACACCCAAAGATTGTAGAAATATTGAGATCTAGCAGAAAATAGATTGAAAATAGTAAGAATAACAAGATTTTTAAAGTGGTTCGGCAATCTCTCGCCTACGTCGACTGTAAATTTTATTGATTATAGGTTTGATAGTTGATAGTATAAGGGATTTGCAAATCTAATAGTCTAGACTAGCAAATAGTAGCTTCCATGGTGACTATGGTAGAGGAGAGATAGAAGAGGAAGAAGATAATGAGCCAAAAAAGTCCTTCTCCAGTTATCGTTAGATTTGTATTTATATAGAAATCATCTAGCAAAACCATAGGTCCATGAAATACCAAGCCTAAAGCTATATCCAAGCATGTAGTTGTGAGTAACAGTGCCCAAACACCAGTAAAAAAAACTTGGTACCGAGTGGTATCTATCGGTATCGATCATTTTCTATGGGGGGGATCTCTCCTTCTTTCCATTGGATTTCTACCTCTGATCCATTGTGTTTCGAACTCTTTTCCTTTGAGATTGAGTTGTTTCTGATAGGTTCTAAGAGTGCTTACTCTTGCTGCTTTAAGCCAGAAAACGCTTAGAGTTCTTTTATTCCTTACGAAAAGCACCCCATGACAATCATTCAAGCCAGAGCTCCACATATAAGAGTTTGGGAAGACCCACATGCAATACAAAGTGGTCGGTACAGAGTGGTACTCTTTGCTCCAATGCTTTTGGAATCTCTTAAGTGTGTTTCTATTGCCCTTCTAAGCGTGTTTTTAAGTCCATGAATCATTTCGTCTTCATCTAGATGTTCTGACTCTAGTGAAGACCTGCTTGGTCAAAAAGCCAAATAACGCATATTTTTGTTTGCTACCTCATTATCCAACCATGTAAAGCATGCATCCATAAATTCCCGAAGACATTATTATTATTACAACCATGTAAAACCTACATCCGTAAATTCCCGTAGAGATTATTATTATTAAAAAAGGTCATTTCTCAATGTGATAATTTTACATCTATACCATACTAGAAATCTAAAGAATCATTTAATAAGTACTTGCTGTTTGTTAAAAATATTGTGCCTGAAGAAGAATCACTCCCCTTACTTATTTCAAACAATTAGTTCCTTACTTATTTTGAACAATTAATACATTGTTAAGCTTTTACATTGAACTTTTATATAGATTTTATTGTTACAGAAATTCTTCTTCACTACATTAGAAAAAAAATCATAGCAATTTATGATTTTTTATCTAAACTTTCGTTTACAAGTTTAAATAACAATTTTGAAACTTTAATTTTTGATTCACTTATTGGAAAGGTTGTAAATTTTGGAAAGAGTGATGATACAAGGTTTCCATGTTTTAAACCATAGCAAGCCCTAATTTTTATGTTTGTATTTCTCAACATATTGATATAGTAGTTGATTACTTTCTTTGCTCTATTTTATTATTTTTTAAAACTAACTTAATCTCATTCGCATTTCAACACGTTACATTACGCATGCTTAAAAGTCATGTCGTATGATATAAAAATATTTTTTAAAGAAAAAAAATATTAATGTCTATTTTTCATATGCACATGCATTGCACGTGCCCTCATGGTAATAATAATTATCATTATTAACGACGAGTACATATGCACGTCCTGGTGGGCCTGCATTTAATTACAACGTGCATGCATTTTTAGTTGTACCTGTGGAAGTAAATTTAATAGTAGCATCCCCATATTTCAACTACTCCTAGGCAGAAGCCTCTATTTTCTTTTGTTCGGACTGTAATAACTTCTTCATGCTAACTTGGAATTATTCGAAACTTTGACCAATAAACTACCATCTAAGTTATGGATAATATGGAACACTCGGATACTTCAGCTTATGAACGTATACCGTAATTCTCCATGGTGATTAAAAGTTTTACTTGGAAAATAACTGGTTAAATCTCCATATTTAAACTCCGCCCAGGTAGAAGTCGCTATTTTTTTTGTTCATTCTGCAATAACTTCTTCATACTAAATCGAAATCGAATGAAACTTCGACCGATGAACTCCCACCTAAATTACAAACAATATGGAACACTCGAATATTTTATCATAGGAACGTATACCATAGTTCTCTATGGTGATTAATAATTTTACTTAGAAAATAATAGGTTACATTCCCTTATTTGAACTTCGCCAAGGCATAAGCCACTATTTTTTTGTTCATATTGCAATAGCTTCTTCATACTAACTCAGAGTCGGGCAAGAGTTCAGTCGATGAACTTCCACCTAAATTACGGACAATTTGGAACACCCGGATACTTCATCTTGTGAACGCATATTATTGTTCTCCATCGTGACTAACAATTGCACTCAGGCTACATCCCTATATTTGAATTCTGCCAAGGCAGAAGCCGCTCTTTTTTGTTCAGACTGCAGTAACTTCTTTATACTTACTCGGAATCAGGCGAGACTTTGACCAATGAACTCCCACCTAAAATATGGACAATATGGAACACTCGGATACTTCGGCTTATGAATTTGTACCGTAGTTCACCATAATGATTAACAGTGTTACTTAGAAAATAATAGGCTGCATCGCCGTATTTGAAATCTGCCTAGGCAGAAGCTGCTATTTTTTTGTTCATGCCACAATAACTTCTTCATACTAAATCGAAATCGAGCGAGACTTCAACCGATGAATTCCCACGTAAATTACGGACAGTATGGAACACTTGGATATTTCAACTTATGAACGTATACTATAATTCTCCATGGTGATTAACAGTTTCTAGAAGCTACATCCTTGTATTTGGACTCCGCCCTAGGTGGAAGCCGCTATTTTTTTGTTCATATGCATTAACTTCTTCATACTAACTCAGAATCCATCTAAATTACAGGCAATATGGAACACTCAGATACTTCATCTAGTAAACGTACACCCTATTTCTCTATGGTGACTAACATTTGTACTTAGAAAATAACAGGCTACATCTCTGTTTTGAACTCCGTCTAGGCAGAAGCCATTATTTTTTTGTTCATACTACAATAACTTCTTCATACTGGCTCGAAATCGGACGAAACTTCACCCGATGAACTCCCAACTAAATTACAGATAATATGGTATACTCGGATGCTTCATCTTATGAATGCACACTGTAGTTCTCCATGGTGACTAACAATTGTACTTACAAAATAACAGGCTATATCCCCACTTCAACGCTCACTGTAGTTCTACATGGTGACTAATAGTTATACTTAGAAAATAATAGGCTACATACTCATATTTGAACTCCACCTAGGCAGAAGCCACTATTTTTTTCTTCAGACTACAAACTTCTTCATACTAACTCGAAATTAGGAAAAACTTCAACCGATGAACCCCCAACTAAATTATGGACACTATGGTACACTTGGATCCTTTATCTTGTGAACGCACACAGTAGTTCTTCATGGTGACTAACAGCCGTACTTAAAAAATAACAGGATATATATCCACATTTGAATATTATTTCTCTATGAGATGTAAAATGGTATATTTGGAATTTCAAAATGACACCTAGTAAATCTAGTCAATGAATTCTCTTTATGGAATCTAATTCATTTTTATGGAATTTCAAGATAGCATCTAATTAATGGAAATTATGAAATAATTTTTAATGCTCTTAATTCATTTTAATATTAGTTATCAATGATTTGAGTATAAGGTGAATTTTTAATTGGTAACCCATATTTTGAAATGAAAATTTTATTTTGATGTTTATATATTTACTTTAAAAATAGCAATAATTTATAGAAAATTATGAAAAGACTTATATAAAGGAAATTTGATTTATAAAGTGATTTTGAATGTTTTACATGTATATATAGTTGAATATTTGATTTAATTGTTTAAAGAAAGGTTTTGTCGAACTTTATTATTATTATTATTATTATTATTATTATTTCATTTTTGAATTTAATTGAATATATACGCACGTCCAGGTGGACCTATATTTAATCGCTGAGCCATATGTTTATAACGTAGCTATTAAAAAGCAATAACAATAAAGTCAGTGCAATGATCGCTTACCACATAAACACAATCAAATATAGTCAACTGCCTTTAAATTGCTTTAGTGTACATGAATAGTAAGATTTGACCTATGAAAAACAAACAATAATGTTCTATGTACCCCTTTTACTGCAAATCACCTATTTTGTAGAAGTATTTTGTACATGAGCTTATATCAAACTATTTTATCAATGCTTTCTCTATTTATTTTGATTTTATTTTAATTCTTTGTGTATATAATTTTATTTCACGGTTAAACTTTTAAAGTCCATGCACAACTAACTCAAATACATATGCTGGCTACAAATTATAAATCACATTATGATAAATGTCAAAATTGATGTTCATGGAAACAATACAATACAAAGGGAAATAAAACAATAATTGGTTTTCTTGTGTGCTCTAAAGGAGTTGAGAATTAAGGAGCAAGAAAATATGTTGGAAAGAACTAAAATGATAACATAGTTTGGAAAAAAAGGTTTTCTGGTGTGCTCTAATGGAACATTATGGGTGTGTGGTGAACATGTTAGGTAGAGCAGGGCAGGTGAGAAGAGCATGGTAGCTTGAGGAAAAAAGCCTATAGAGCTTGATGAGTTTGGTGCTTGGAGCGATTTTAGGAGCATGAAAAGTGTATGGAGATGATGGATTGGGACATGAAGTGGAAAGAAAGATCTTGATAATGCAGCCATGGCATTGTGGTAAATATGGGAATGCAACCATGGCATTGAACTGAATGAACCAATACTTGTCACTACATTTCTAGCATGTGCCTATTTGGATAGTGCACATTAAGGCAAGGAGATACATTCGTATATCATATACCTTTAAACCTTTTTGGGACCATCCTGATGGATATATGTGAACGGAAAAAACCATGTACATATAAAGCATTTATACTGGTAATAGCATGCAATGGATGGGAAGTCGTTGCTGTGAAAAAATGGCATGCAATGTGCATAAAGCCTAATCGCACAACACTTGCTTTCTTACAAACTGCTTGTTTTAGAGGGAATTTGGTTAAAGCCTTTGCTGTTAAATGTACAAAACCAAAAATGAAACCAAATGGATCCTTAATATTTCACCTTTAAATGAGCTTGCATTTAATTTTTGTGTACTAAAAAAACAGCCTGATATATTGTTAAGGACTTTTCAACATTTATAGGAATTTAAATAGAAAATGACATGGTTAAAGTACACATAATATTTGGTGAACCTACACTCATTTTCTTAGATAAGGTGATGGTAGTATTTCCCTTTTAAATATTTAAAAGCAGAACAGTTCATGTATTAGAACTAAAATAATTTACATTTACCAAAAAATGTTAAAATTGATTTTCCTACAAGTATAACATCTGAATCAATTATAAGACCATACGAAATATATGACATATAGTTCATACTATATATTATATAGTTGACCTACAAACTAAAGACCAAATGCATGTAAGCTTCTCTACAAGTCATCCTTGCCAATTTCAACACATCCCTGCGTGCAAGGAAAACATAACAAAAATGAAAATACAATATATTAGCATCAAAAGATACTCAAATCTAATCAATAATGAAAAGATTAAACAAAGGCATGTAATCTCATAGTTGATCACAATTAGCATGTAACAAACAGAAACATTAGCTAACTAACACCAAGACATTTGAAAGTTAAAATTTTATAGGAGTGTAAGCTATAATTGAATCAATATCAGTTAACAGAGTAAATATTTTTTATTTTTGAGCATCCTATAATCATTTGCTTTGTTAATCATTTTATAGGAGTGGATATTAGTATCTTACTTTTCAAGTATGCATATACATCTAGAGAGCACCAAGTAAATCACTTTCAAGTACCAAGGAATATCAAACTTTGCATTCAATTGCATGTAAAAGCCAATTACATGATAAATCACTTCCAATTATATTTATTTCATCTTTATAAATCGGATCAATTTCTTCCATGGAAGATATTTATAAATTACATTCAAGATATTAAAACTCTTCAAAATTTGATTTCGGAGGTTAGTGTCCAAAAATGACATAAACATTTCTATTTTATGACCCTATCAGATAAAATCCAAGTGTTGCCTCTAGTGATGTACAATGTATTTTCATATTTTGTATTTTAAGCCTAGGTGGTAATGATATGTAACTTGTGTTTTATTGATCACAATGACAATATTGGAAGGCAGAGTGACATAAATAATTTATTTGTAGACGGCTTCGTATTGGGAGGACTAATAGGGGCAGCACTTGGTTATATATATGCACCAAAGGTACGTAATATCTTAATCTTATTATTCATATCCTTGTTGAAAAAAATAGTCACTTTCATTTGAATTACCATAATGGGTTGACTCTGTAAAACAGCATGGCTGGATTTCATCAGATCCTTTATCCTTTTATTTATTGTTTATTCAAATCTTTAGATCTCTTATTTCATTAGTATATATTAGGAAAAGACCCATAATACTATTGTTAAATGATCAAGTAATATATGGATATATTACTTTCATGTGTCTGTGTGTACATGTAGAAATAAATAAAATATGAAAGATGACAAATTCAATATGAACACCATGCAAAAGCCATAAAGAAACAACACTGTCATATCAAGACATGATGTTATATAACTGGAAAAACATGCGGAGTAAATTTTCAATAGGAAATATGAGGAACATTTGAATAAAGGACTTTGTAGAATTATATCCATTTGATACTCTACTCCTCTAGATGGCTTGATTTTGCTCTATAAAGGTTGGAACTGTTAACCCTACATAAGACATTGCATATATGAAATAACAACTCTAATAGCAGTGCTGAATTTATTTTTTCTTTTTGCGCACAGTTGCAATCTTAAATAAATAAAAGTTAGTATGTTAAAATTAAAAAGATAACACTCATTATGCATGATGTATAAGACCCAAATCAATAAAATAAATTATTCGTTAAAGAGAGAATTTGATTGGCCCAACAAAATGGATACAAAAGCAAGTTTTGAAAATTAACACCAACGCCTACATATGTTTTTCTAAAGGAAATAAAATGACATCAACTGAAATCCCTTAACCTTTTCTTCAACATATCCATTGACCTCTTCTGAGCACTATACTTTGCATTGCAATTTAAAAGACTCCCGAACAATGTGTCAAGAGAGTCCTTAAATTTATCCAAAATATTTGCAACTTTTTTGTGATCAAGGTTCCATAATTTTTTCTGTATAATTACTAGATTCAAGAAGTTAACTGGTTGCATAATAATATCTAAACTTATTCAAGAAATTAAATATTGCAATGGGTGACCATATTACATTACTATATTTCAGAATCAATAGTAAGTGTTATTTCTTTTTTATTTATAGATTCATTTTCCAGAAATGATATGCAATCAGGCTGCATAAAAATATCTAAACTTATTTTTCACCAACGTAGACATTACATGTTTGGTAATAGGCGAATTTTCTGCTCACTTTCCATATGAAAATCCTACTATAGAGGTCGGTAGTTTAGAACACACGATTACTCAACTTGTTATATAATGTGGTCAAACTACTCTGAGGAAGACATGAAAGTTAAACCAAAAGTTTCAGTTCCATATGAAAAATCTACAAACTAAGCTTATAATAGCGCTAAGAGTGTCTATTACCTATTGTGTTATCTTATATGTTATTTGGGTTCTAAGATAATTGTTTGGTGTGTATTATATGGCACCTTTGTTTATCTAATTGTGTAAGGTCAAGGCCTTTACAAAGCAAAAGAAGTGAGGTGCAAGCTAATAGCTCGGATTTTGAGAATGGTATACCAGGTTGTTTAATCTTCGCATGTCACTGAATTACCACACCTTAATTATGACAAATAAAAGTATAGTGAATACTGGTTAAATACAATTGTATCTAACTAACAACTTATGACAAATATATTCATTTGAGATTTGTAAATTAGCCAATTCATGAATAGATGAAGTTTGTGTATGAATATGTGCTTATATGTTTTTGTTTGATGATAATAAACATATATATTCATTTAAATGTATTTGGTAATGTACTATTTTGTTTTTCATAGATTAAATAAATATTTGTTGAATAAAATAAATTACACAGAATTTGAATTCAAACGGAAATTTTATTCAAACAAATATTTATTACAATCTTGAATAGTACAAATTCAAGCTCTCACTATACATATACATTTTTGATTACATCACAATTACAACACAATTATTTTTACATTGATAACCTCACTACATATCACTCATGTATCAACCCGCATATTTATCGATTTTATATTTAAATATTTTATTTAAATATTTCATCGTTAGTCGGATTTTAGTCCGAAAAGCTACTTTTTGCATACGGTCGAATTAGGACTCGGGACCACTCCCATTGAGTTTAAAATGCCGTTTGCGACCTTTTTGAGTATAAGTTTCGATATGTTTGGAGAAAGTTGATTTTTGCTACTTTTCACTTTGGGTTTGGTTTTGGGCTCAGCCCTATGTTAACTTATGCTCAAATCTGAGCCACTCTTCCCCACTCACCCTCATTCTCTTCTTTTTTCAGTTCTAAGGCATTAATGGTGGGTGAGATTGGAAATTAAAACTCCAAAACCCTAGTTCCTCTTGCAAATTCAATTTCCTAACTCCAAATTCAAGAGAACCCATTGGTAAGCATTCTCTTCTTCTTCTCCAACTTATTCTCTTACCAATTTCAGAAATTCCTAAACCTAATTTTGGGAATGTTCTTGTTTTGAGCATAGATTCAAGCTCATTTGGGTTGTGTTGAAGAGAGGTTGATTCTCCATTTGCTTTCAAGCTTCTTCTTGTTTGATTTTGTGAAAAGGTGAGATTTTTATCTCACATCTATGCTTATATTTATCTTCGATTATTAGGTATGAATTCCTAACATTTATTCGTGTGCATTTGCTTTTGGTTTGGATTGATTTGGTGAATATTCCAATTTTTAGTGTTTTGAGTTCAATCCTTTAAAAATCATAACTTTGATGTTTGAACGTGTGTTTGGTGATGCATCGAGGAGCATATAGGGCCGGGTAGTTGATTAGTATAATCCCTTAGTGTCGTTGCTCGAGAGAATGCAAATTGGTGGAGGTTGCACATCAATTAAATGGGCATCAATTTGCAGAGCATCAGGTTCGGCCGACCGACCCCCCTGGTCCGGTCGAACGACCTGCTAATATAAGTGCCTCTGTTTCTGATTCGGCCGACCGACCCCCCTGGTTCGGTCGACCGACCTGATGCCCGAGAAGTTTCTCATAACAAGGTTCGGTCGACCGAGCTCTGTGGCCGGCCGACCGACCTGATGTTATTTTGCCTATTTCGCCTATTTTGTGTGGTTTCCAACTTTAATCGATTCGTGTTGATTCCTATGTCTTGTTATCATTTGTTATGACTTTGATGACTTCTTTTTAGGGATTTTTGAGTATCCATTTTGATGGATTCTTTATCGGTTTCGTTGGATTTTTATTCACATCTTCGTATGTGAATTTTAGTGATTGATTGTTCCTACAATCTTCTTTGTGTTTTGTCACTTTAAAAATATAAGGGTTTTCTATACTAGTAGTAAATATCAAAACTCTTTCCTCAAACGATTTCAATACTATTTTAATACCAAATTCGTTTATAAAATCGTTTTTTCCAATCTATTAGTATATACAAACCTTTACCTCACTCGTATGAGAAATCTAATTAAACGACTTAGTAAAACAAGTGGTATGAAACGTTTGCGTTCACTTTGTTGGTTAATTCTTGGACTTGTTCGATTGAAACTCTTGTGACAATTTTCTAGTGGGGATCTACAATTTGTTCGTAAATATTTAAGTTAAGCTAGTGGTTATGGGACATGAAGCTAAACTCATATATTTACTAGCTTACTGTAATCGACACTTCTCGTTGATCATGACGATCATCTTTGTGATTTAGACTAGCAATGTGCGATGTCTCTTTGTCTGTGAGGGAGACTAAACCCCGTTTTGTGGAGTTTTGACTCAATTTGGTGGGGTAGCAACCCATGGTCTTCGGGCCGTTTGTGGAGCTTCGGCTCAATTTGTGATGGTTAGCAACCATGGAATTAGCGTTCCGTTTGTGATACACGTGTTGGTGGGCTTTATGCTCCCGTTTGTGATAGGCCTCCCCCCTTGTGATTTCTGGATTTCTTGAGATGATTTCTAGAATTTGTGTTTCACCAATTTTCGTGATTTCCATTGATAAGTTTTATCAATATTTGTGCATTGGTGAATTTGTGTGTCATTGACTTTTGTGATTGACATTGATATTATTGTCAATATTTGTGCATTGGTGAATTTGTGTGTCATTGACTTTTGTGATTGACATTGATATAATCGTCAATATTTGTGGTTTGATGAACGAAATAAGGAGTATGGCATTTCTTTGATTCTTGTGTAGATTTGGTGATATTGATTAATCTCTCGTTGATTTTCAATTACTTATATATATCACAGCTTGGAATTGTGATTATTATGTGTTTAGTCATATCTCTTATTCTATATCGTTTCATCTGATATCTATAGTTAGACTGATCCGTTTATTATTTTCTTATTAAATAATACTCGGGTCAGACCGAGATATTACAGGTGCTTCAGCTTGACCTCGCACTTGGGATTGATTACTCTGACTTTTGGCGAACTACTTAAATTAGTAGTTTATTTTGTTATATACACTTGAGATATAGACTCATTGTTGTATTCTTTTGCATAGCACGTATTGCTATTCTTGTGTATTATTGTGGATCTTTTTGACCACTGCTCTGATATACACTTTCATGTGTTAATTATATATTCATATCTTCTTCCGCCTTTGTGATATGAATTATCTGCGACTGATTTATGTCGTGTTTATTTCTGTATTTGTTTCCGAAGATATTATAGCCACTGTGTAGTAGCTTTGAGTTTGTGTCGGTATGTCGGATTTCCTCTTGATAAAGTAATGCATGTTATACTATCTGACATATCGATGCTCGCACAAAGCAATTACGCGGATGGTCGCTCCTCAACAGCCTTATTCTCCGTGCTAGTCGACGGCATTCACCGTAATGATCTTGTCTAGCGTGGGTATAGAGGTGGGGTGTCACAGCTTGGTATCGGAGCCAAACTTCGGAACAATATGGAATATTATAACAAGGATCATCGTTCTAAGTCCATCTTAGGAGTCGTGCTTTAGGATTTAATTCGAGTCTTCGTACCGATTCATCCTATTTTCCTTATGATTCCTTGTTTATCTATCAAGATTGCTTGATATTCAACTTGGTGAATAATCTTCTTCTTGCTCTTCTTTCTTTCTAAGGAAGAGGAATGTCTAGACCAGACCGTCCCAGAGCTGGACCATCTAGTGTTCCACCCCAAGATGGAGTTTTTATGACTGCTCAACAGCTTCTTGATTTAGTGACGAATGCTCAAGCAGCTGGAGCTAACCCGAAACCTACTCACCCAAAGTCGGGATTTGCATGCTTGTGTAGCGATTACACTAATTTAGGTGGGGAGCCATTCAAAGGTTCCGAAACTGTTATTGAAGTACAGGCTTGGCTAAGGTCATGCGATCGAATCTTTTCTCGCATGAATCTTATTGACCTTCACCGAGTTCAGGTGGCCTCTAGTATGCTCCGAGAAAGAGCATTGGACTGGTACGAGCTTCTTATTTCTGAGATTAATGAAGCGGATCTCACCTGGGAGAAATTCCGGGAACGCTTCGAGTTGAAATTTGTACCGGAAGCAGAGAAAGTGACATTGGCTCGACGATTTATAGACCTTGTTCAAGGTGAGTCCTCCGTGACTGATTACGTCGCCTCCTTCGAGTCGCTTTCCAAATATGGGGTTGAATACATCAACACCCCTTTAAAGAAGAACCAGAGATTCGTCTATGGCTTAAACAAAAATCTCAAGAAGCCATTACTTCTAAAATTAGAAGTTTCTTTCGACCAAGTCGTTGATATCGCTCTTCGTCTTGAAGAGGCGGATAGGGAGAATGATGTTGAAGTAGTGGGTTCCAAACAAAACTTCAACAACAAGAAGAGTCCAAATAAATTCAAAGGACCTTATCCTAATAAGAAAGGGAAGCAAGCAACCTCCGTGGCAAAGACTTCTTCCTTTGGCCGTGGGGAATGCTATAATTGTGGTTCGGAGGACCATTATGCGAACAAGTGCCCAAGGTCTCTCTCTTGTCGCTACTGCAAAGTTCCCGGTCATGCTATATCTTCATGCCCCAAGCTTCAGGGCAAGAAGGAGGGAAAACTTAATGTTGCTCAAGCCCCTGGCAACACATCTCGTGGCCAAGGTATTTCTCATTCTATTCTGGATGGAATTATTTTATTTCGTGATCATCCTATTCGAGTTCTTTTTGATACGGGTGCGTCCCATTCTTTTATATCAAAAGAACTTGTTGATACTTTTTCTTTGGATGTTTTGTGTTTAATGACTTCTTTGAGAATTGCAAATCCGGTTGGTGGATCCGCAACAATCAGTTTATTGTGTAAAGATGTCGAGATTATTTTGTGTGATTTTTCTTTCCGAGCCGATTTGCATGTCATGCTTTATTTAGGCTTTAGAATGATTTTGGGAATGGATTGGCTTAACCATTATGAAGCCCATATCCTATGTCCTGAGCGGACAATTCATCTCCGACATCCTCAATCTGTTAAGCAGATTTCTATTAATCTTAAAGATTCAGATTCCAGCTTGGTTGCATCTTTATATTCTTTAAATCCTCGTGATGACGATGATGACGATGAGGGTGATATTATTTCTCTTACTCACGTCGTTCGTGAATTTTCCGACTTGTTCGAGCCCGTTTTAGGATTACCACCTAAGCGAGCAATTGAGTTCAGAATTAATCTTATTCCTGGAGCTCAACCTATCACTCGCTCTCCGTATCGTATGTCCAATAAAGAAAACGAGGAGATGCGTAAACAATTATCTGAATTGAGATGAAGTAATTTATTCGCTCTAGTTCCTCGCCTTGGGGAGCTTCAGCTATTTTTGTAAAGAAATACGATGGAACACTTAGGCTTTGCGTTGACTACCGCAAGCTTAATGATCTTACTATCAAAAATAATTATCCTTTACCTCGGATTGATGATCTATTCGATCAACTTAGTGGTGCTAGAGTCTTTGCACAATTAGACTTAGCTACAGGATTCATCAGCTTCGTATTGCAGAGGATAATATTCCTCTGACCTCGTTCCGTACTCTTTATGGATCTTATGAATGGCTTGTCATGCCATTTGGTTTGACGAATGCTCCGGCGTATTTCGTTGACCTTATGAATAGAGTTTTCAAAGACTTCCTCGACCGGTTTGTTCTTATCTTTATCGATGATATTCTTGTGTATTCTAAAACCGAGGAGGAGCATGAAAAACATCTTCGGATTGTGTTGGAAACTCTTAGGAGTAATCAATTAAGGGAAAATTTTTCTAAATGCCACTTTTGGCAATCTCGTGTGAAGTTTCTCGGTCATATTATTTCCGAATCCGGAATTTCCGTGGATCCTTCAAAGATTGAAGCGATTCAAGATTGAAGAGACCAGAGAGTGTGACAGAGATTCGTAGTTTTCTCGGATTGGCGGGCTATTACCGTCGTTTTATTAAAGACTTTTCAAAGATTGCCATGCCTCTCACTAGCTTAACGAAGAAAGGTATTAAATACATTTGGTCGGACAAATGTGAAACTTCTTTTCAGAAACTAAAAGAACTCCTTTCTGATGCTCCTATTCTTGTTATTCCCGAGGGGAATCAAGATTTCGTTGTTTTTACCGATGCTAGTCGCGTTGGTTTGGGTGCCGTTCTTATGCAAAGAGAACGTGTCATTGCTTATGCTTCAAGGCAATTAAAGCCTGCCGAGACTAGATATGCCACTCATGATTTAGAACTCGCGGCTATTGTTTTTGCTCTTCGGATTTGGCGTCATTATCTTTTAGGAGAGAAATTTGTTTTTTATACCGATCATAAATCCTTGAAGTATTTATTCTCTCAAAAGGAACTTAATTTGCGTCAACAGCGTTGGCTCGAATTTCTTGCACCGTATGATCTTGATATTCTTTATACTCCCGGTAAGGGTAATCGTGTCGCCGATGCTCTTAACCGTAAACAACAAGCTGTTGTTTCTATGATGATATCTGAATGGAACGATCTCGAGATCTTATCCACTTGTGAGATTCGAGACCGCGTATCCGATTTATGCTCATCATTTGTTTTATGTAGCCTTGAGGCTCATCCTTCTCTTTTGGACCGCATTCTTGAAGCTCAAAGGCTAGATCCCGAATTGGCTCTTCTTGCCCAAAATATTAAGGATAAGATTGATATTGAAGGTTTGAAGGACTTTGATATCGATTCTCGGGGCGGCATTCGGAAATTTGGTAGACTTATCGTACCAAATATTAGTGATCTTCGTAAAGATATTTTAGAAGATTCACATCGTTCTAAATTTACCATTCATCCCAGTAGTAGTAAAATGTACGCGGATATGAAGCGGTTTTATTATTGGAAGGGAATGAAACTTGATATCGCCAACTTCGTTAAGCGTTGCATGACTTGCCAACTCGTTAAGGCCGAACATCAAAGGCCCGGTGGGTTATTGCAACCTTTAGAAATTCCAATTTGGAAGTGGGACAATATTTCCAAGGATTTTATAGATGGCCTTTCCCGTTCTCGTTCGGGTCATGTTAGCTTATGGGTGATCATTGATAGACTTACTAAATCCGCCCATTTTATTCCCGTTCGGTCTAACCGAACCGTTCCTCTTTTGGCCAAGCTCTTTATCAAAGAGATTGTTAAATTGCATGGGGTTCCTACTTCTATTGTTAGCGATCGTGATCCATTGTTTACTAGTGGATTTTGGAAGAGTCTTCAAAAACTTTGGGAACGAAGCTTAATTTTAGCACCGCTTATCATCCCCAGTCCGATGGACAAACTGAGCGTGTGAATCAAACTCTTGAAGATCTTCTTCGTTCTTGTGTGCTTGATTTTGGTGGAAGTTGGGAAGATCATATTTCACTTGTTGAATTTTCCTATAATAATAGCTTCCAATCTAGTATTGGTATGGCACCTTTTGAGGCACTCTACGGAAGGCCATGCCGATCTCCTTCTTGTTGGCTTGAGATCGGTGAGAAGTTGGTTTTAGGTCCAGATTTTATTCGTGATTCCACAGAAAAGATTGACCTTATTCGTCATAGGATGATAGAAGCCCAGAGTAGACGAAAATCCTATGCCGATAGCCGGAGAAGGAAATTAGAATTTTCTGTGGGAGATCTCGTGTTTGTTCGTGTTTCGCCTATGAAGGGTGTTGTGCGATTCAGTCGATCGGGAAAACTAGCGCCTCGATATATTGGGCCATTTCCTATCACCGAACGTATTGGTTCCATGGCTTATCGCCTTTTATTACCGGCTCAATTTTCTGCTATTCATGACGTGTTTCACGTTTCTCAATTACGGAAGTGCCTTCGAGATTCCGATTCTATTCTTGAGCCCGGTGTTGTGGAAGAGATTGAAGTTTCGCCTAATTTAACTTATGAGCAACATCCTATTCGTATCATTGCTTCGGAGGTCAAACGACTCCGAAATAAAGATGTTCCGCTTGTTAAAGTTCAATGGTCTTCAAATCCTAAGGATTGTTCTTGGGAATCTAGAGAGTACATCGAGCGAACACATCCGGACTTACTTTCTCGTGCTCTTTGAGGTGAACTTCTTATTTCAAACTTCTTTTGTGTTGAATATGCTTTTATGGTTGTGACTATATATCTTCTTCTTAAAATATTGCGACGACGCAATTTCTTTAAGGAGGGGAGTCTGTAACAACCCGCATATTTATCGATTTCATATTTAAATATTTTATTTAAATATTTCATCATTAGTCGGATTTTAGTCCGAAAAGCTACTTTTTGCATACGGTCGAATTAGGACTCGGGACCACTCCCATTGAGTTTAAAATGCCGTTTGCGACCTTTTTGAGTATAAGCTTCGATATGTTTGGAGAAAGTTGATTTTTGCTACTTTTCACTTTGGGTTTGGTTTTGGTCTCAGCCCTATGTTAACTTATGCTCAAATCTGAGCCACTCTTCCCCACTCACCCTCATTCTCTTCTCTTTTCAGTTCTAAGGCATTAATGGTGGGTGAGATTGAAAATTAAAACTCCAAAACCCTAGTTCCTCTTGCAAATTCAATTTCCTAGCTCCAAATTCAAGAGAACCCATTGGTAAGCATTCTCTTCTTCTTCTCCAACTTATTCTCTTACCAATTTCAGAAATTCCTAAACCTAATTTTGGTAATGTTCTTGTTTTGAGCATAGATTCAAGCTCATTTGGGTTGTGTTGAAGAGAGGTTGATTCTCCATTTGCTTTCAAGCTTCTTCTTGTTTGATTTTGTGAAAAGGTGAGATTTTTATCTCACATCTATGCTTATATTTATCTTTGATTGTTAGGTATGAATTCCTAACATTTATTCGTGTGCATTTGCTTTTGGTTTGGATTGATTTGGTGAATATTCCAATTTTTAGTGTTTTGAGTTCAATCCTTTAAAAATCATAACTTTGATGTTTGAACGTGTGTTTGGTGATGCATCGAGGAGCATATAGGGCCGGGTAGTTGATTAGTATAATCCCTTAGTGCCGTTGCTCGAGAGAATGCAAATTGGTGGAGGTTGCACATCAATTAAATGGGCATCAATTTGCAGAGCATCAGGTTCGGCCGACCGACCCCCCTGGTCCGGTCGACCGACCTGCTAATATAAGTGCCTCTGTTTTTGGTTCGGCCGACCGACCCCCTGGTTCGGTCGACCGACCTGATGCCCGAGAAGTTTCTCATAACAAGGTTCGGTCGACCGAGCTCTGTAGCCTGCCGACCGACCTGATATTATTTTGCCTATTTCGCCTATTTTGTGTGGTTTCCAACTTTAATCGATTCGTGCTGATTCCTATGTCTTGTTATCATTTGTTATGACTTTGATGACTCCTTTTTAGGGATTTTTGACTATCCATTTTGATGGATTCTTTATCAGTTTCGTTGGATTTTTATTCACATCTTCGTATGTGAATTTTAGTGATTGATTGTTCCTACAATCTTCTTTGTGTTTTGTCACTTTAAAAATATAAGGGTTTTCTATACTAGTAGTAAATATCAAAACTCTTTCCTCAAACGATTTCAATACTATTTTAATACCAAATTCGTTTATAAAACCGTTTTTTCCAATCTATTAGTATATACAAACCTTTACCTCACTCGTATGAGAAATTTAATTAAACGACTTAGTAAAACAAGTGGTATGAAACGCTTGCGTTCACTTTTTTGGTTAATTCTTGGACTTGTTCGATTGAAACTCTTGTGACAATTTTCTAGTGGGGATCTACAATTTGTTCGTAAATATTTAAGTTAAGCTAGTCGTTATGGGACATGAAGCTAAACTCATATATTTACTAGCTTACTGTAATCGACACTTCTCGTTGATCATGACGATCATCTTTGTGATTTAGACTAGCAATGTGCGATGTCTCTTTGTCTGTGAGGGAGACTAAACCCCGTTTTGTGGAGTTTCGACTCAATTTGGTGGGGTAGCAACCCATGGTCTTCGGGCCGTTTGTGGAACTTCGGCTCAATTTGTGATGGTTAGCAACCATGGAATTAGCGTTCCGTTTGTGATACACGTGTTGGTGGGCTTTATGCTCCTGTTTGTGATAGGCCTCCCCCCTTGTGATTTCTGGATTTCTTGAGATGATTTCTAGAATTTGTGTTTCACCAATTTTCGTGATTTCCATTGATAAGTTTTATCAATATTTGTGCATTGGTGAATTTGTGTGTCATTGACTTTTGTGATTGACATTGATATTATTGTCAATATTTGTGCATTGGTGAATTTGTGTGTCATTGACTTTTGTGATTGACATTGATATAATCGTCAATATTTGTGGTTTGATGAACGAAATAAGGAGTATGGCATTTCTTTGATTCTTGTGTAGATTTGGTGATATTGATTAATCTCTCGTTGATTTTCAATTACTTATATATATCACAGCTTGGAATTGTGATTATTATGTGTTTAGTCATATCTCTTATTCTATATCGTTTCATCTGATATCTATAGTTAGACTGATCCGTTTATTATTTTCTTATTAAATAATACTCGGGTCAGACCGAGATGTTACAGGTGCTTCAGCTTGACCTCGCACTTGGGATTGATTACTCTGACTTTTGGCAAACTACTTAAATTAGTAGTTTATTTTGTTATATACACTTGAGATATAGACTCATTGTTGTATTCTTTTGCATAGCACGTATTGCTATTCTTTTGTATTATTGTGGATCTTTTTGACCACTACTCTGATATACACTTTCATGTGTTAATTATATATTCATATCTTCTTCCGCCTTTGTGATATGAATTATCTGTGACTGATTTATGTCGTGTTTATTTCTGTATTTGTTTCCGAAGATATTATAGCCACTGTGTAGTAGCTTTGAGTTTGTGTCGGTATGTCGGATTTCCTCTTGATAAAGTAATGCATGTTATACTATCTGACATATCGATGCTCGCACAAAGCAATTACGCGGATGGTCGCTCCTCAACAGCCTTATTCTCTGTGCTAGTCGACAGCATTCACCGTAATGTTCTTGTCTAGCGTGGGTATAGAAGTGGTGCGTCACAACTCACACTCGTATTTTGTCTTCAACTGCATTCCAGTTTGAATCCAGCATCTGAGCAATCTGCAAAAATATTCACTAACGCAGTAAAATTGAAAAAGAAATATTTTTGCAATATAAAATGAAATATGATTTTTGAAAATATGATTTGCCTCGGTTATTTGGGTTGTTCGTCACCATTCATATTTGAATTCATCACACACGAACAGTGTGACATGCACAGTGTATCACTGTACATGCCACAAGGCCGTGCACATCGATATACACTTGATAATGCTACAGGGACGGGTGTGCACAAGGTCAAACCCAAATATAAAGACAGGTTCAATTCAGGTGCAATATATTCAAAATCTCGTCAGCAGCACAAGGTCAAACCCGAGTTTTGAAACTGGATTCAATGCAAGTGAAATTTCGAAAATCAACATGAATGGATGCAAAGACAATAGCTCAGTTTAACACAATGAAAATTACGGTGATCTCAATAGAACAAGCTAGCAGATACATGAAAAATGCACAACTCAATGCATCAAAGCACAAATACATGAATACTGCACCAACCAGAATGGATGCAGTGATACAAGGCATAGCAACTGCATGACAGCAATATCACAACAAACAATATGCACCAGACCAGGCCACAATAATAAAGATTACAGCAAAATTCAGCACCAACATAACATCCACCATAATGATGAATATGTCATGCTCAATGCAAAACAATGGCAACCACAAAATGCAAGCAAAGACTCAACAACAGGCAGTCCAGATAAACAAAAAAGTGCACCACTGAGTTATGCAAATTAAACACAGTGGCAACACTGGAAACACAAGCACATCAACCAAACAGTGGCACATGAATATAAGTATGCCAGCAATGCAAAGACAGCAGTAACCCAGTGCCAACATGGTCAGAATGAAGACAAGTGCACTTGAACAAAATGAACAAGTGGAGCATCTGTGTAAACTGGGCAAGTATGGATAGAGTTCGAGCACAAGATATGAGACAAGTGATCAAATGCAACACAGTATCAAACTGGAACGAAGTGATGAACCAACAATGAAAACAAAACCAGATGGACAAGACACATCATTAATCAGGTGAATCAAGTCAAAGACACAGTACACAAATGAAAGACCAAAGTGTCCAAACAACAAATGAATGACCAGAACAATGACCAAGCAATGACCAGAACACAAGTACAAGCAAATAAATGCAATTCGAAGTGATATAACAGCAACTACAGGTACTCAACAAGTTGAAGCAGTAGTAAATCAAAGTGTGCAACTCGATAATATACACAAGTGCAGACCAAATGCACACGTCACAAGCATGAAACCACAAGTTACACAATCTAGTGATGCATACAGGAAAAAAATGAAGACTGCATGGGTGATACAAGTCAGAGCAACAAAATCATCACAATGAAGACCACTATGCAGTGTACTGTAATACAACAGTGACATGCACATCAACTACAAGCCCAAGTGAAACCAAACCTCAAAGCCAAACATGTCCAGTTACAAGCTACAAATACCAATGATACAAGAGAGGTAACAGCATGGTACAATGCATAAATGACTATAGAATATAAATGAGCTCAGTGGTGAATCAACAACCTCGGCAAACATCAACAGCACAAAGATGGCCGAAGCTGTGTCAAAGCAAAACAAATATTACAGTAAAAAGGAAAAGTGCAGAGATGAACGCAGATATGGATGCAGACGTGCCAAAGTAGTCAATGCCGTGTAAATCGATGATACAGTGGATGGATGAAGTTCAACATTGCAGAGATGACCGAAGTAAAATACTAATCAAGCCGAAGTCAGAATTCAACTCAAATTCGTATCTTTGAAAAAGTCAAAGAAAATTAAAAAGGGAAAGTTTCTGCCGTATGAACCAAAGATAAATCAAACATTTGAAAATCAAAGCCGTGAGTAATAAGTTGAAATTTTATCAGGAAAGCCTTGCGCATCAAGCAATAGAAAAATTAGGAAAGTATCGAATTAATTAGTGTATTCAAATTCATATAAATACCAAGCCCAAGTCGTCGTCGTCGGCATCGAGTCAAGCAAATCACTAAACCAGCAATGAAAAGAAATTACATACCGAATCAACGACGCACTCGATCAAAAGAGCAGCTGCTAAACAATGAGCAAGCCAAGCAACGAAAATCAGATAATCGATCAACAGAGGAGCAATGCAAACCAGACATACATTCATCAGAGAAGGAGCGACCAACAGAGCAAGAGAATCTAGCATTTACATTCGCAACCTCCATATTCAGAAAACCCTAATTTCTGTAACAAAGAAGATCGGCTGCAACTAGCAAAAGAAAGAAGATCGGGCTAGAGGAATTAAAAGGGCCGGTCTGTATTGTTATAAAAGGGCTTTAGTTTACTTTCATTTAGAATTTTATAAGGGGGTTATCTTATTTTTTATTCGAGCAAAAATCATGGATTCAAGTTTGTATTTTAATCTTTGCTCCTGTTTTTATTTTTGAAGTTGTTTTTACTTTTCAAGTCAAAGAATTTGTAAATCACCACCTAGGTTGTAGGTAGTGTCAGATTGTCTAGTTAGAATTAGTTCAGTGAGCATGGTGTGCGAGTTTGCAAAACTCTATAGGCGGAGCAGAGTTTGCGAGTAAGCGAAACTCTATAGGCGGAGCAGGGTGTGCGAGTCTATGAGAGTGTTTGTGAGTGGGAGCAAAAGGGTTTGCGAGTCTAGTAGAGTGTTTGTAAGCGGGATACTGTTTAATTCTAATAGAAATCTGGGAATGCAACAGTAGGAAGGGGTTGCCGAAGCTGGGTAAATTTTGTGTGTGATTTGCTTTTCAGCATATTTATTTCTGCAGTTTGTTTCTGTGTTTAAATTGAGAAAATTTGCTATAACCCTATTCACCACCCCTAGGGTTAATCTAGATCCTACAAGTGGTATCAGAGCACGGTATTTTTCTTTAACTCTAGAGTCATGAATCCACCAGATAATATTTTTGTTGAGGGTCGTTCCAATATTATTCCTTCTATTTTTAATGGAACAAATTTTTTGAACTGGAAATTGAAAATGGAATTTTATTTAAAATCTGTTAATATTAAATGTTGGGATATTATTGAAAATGGGTGTGATATAACAAATAAGGAAATTCTCTCGATTAATGCTCTTGCTATGCATATATTATATTCTCATATTAATCGTGATAATTTTTATTTCGTCTCTCATTGTGAAAATGCACAGAAAATCTGGAATACTTTTGAGGTAATATATGGTGCAAAAGTCAACAGCAATGAGATGTCCTCCACAACCAACTCAGTTAAAGAAATGTGCTTAACAAGAGTGGTAAATAGTAGTTGTGCTGAGGATGATGATGATGGAGCAGCCGAGCTGGCATTACTAATGAAGAAATTCAAAAGGAGGAACCGCAAATACGGAAATCCAGCTCTAAATCAAAAATTAAAAAACAGAGAGCATAATATGAAGCCAAGCGAGATATCAAAACTCACTCGCTCTGAATTACTTATTTATTTCCACGAAGTGAATGGCTGTTTTGAACAACTTAGGGAGAAGTATGCCAAACTTGAATCACAAAAAGAAACTTTGATAGAGTTAAATAAACAACTCGAAAAATTAGTTAAAACCTACCAAAGTAAGATCCCTAAGTGTGATAAGTGTCCAACATTCGAAAAGGAAATTAAAAAATCAGAAATCAATATAAAATCACTTGAAAATAAAATTCTGATTTTAAGAGAGAATGAAAATACTAGGAGAGAGAATTCTATTAAAAAGTGCACACAATTGATAAATGAAAATGAATCTCTCAAAACACAAGTCCAACAATTGTCAATGACTTTAGATAAATTCTCAAAAAGTGAAAAATCATTGAATATGCTATTAGGAAAGCAAACTGTTAATACGGTTAGACAAGTACTTGGATATAATAAATCTGAAAATGTTGAAAGCGATATTAATCAAGAAAATTCCATATGCATAATTTGTAGAAAATATGGACAAGATCACAATAATTGTTGGTATAGACCCAAACATGTGAAAACCATACCAATTTGGGTTCCAAAAAGCACAAATATAAAATCTCTCAAAGTTAAACAAATTTGGGTGCCAAAAGGAACATATATAAACAGTTTTGGGTCTCCACAAAATTATTTGTCTAAATCTTCTGCCACTAACAACCATGGACCTATAAAAACAAATAGGTCACATAAATCTTTTCCCGTGCAGGTGTGGTGGCAGGCTAAGGAACAACAACAGTGTTTTCTGGATTTTGGCTGTTCCAGAAAACAACGGGCAACAAAGCAAAGTTCCTTAGCCTAGTACAAAGGTGACAGGATCACATTGGGCAACCATGAAAAATTATCGTAAAGGTAAAATAGGTGAAGGTATATTAAATGTGATAATCTGCACCATATTCTGAATTAAATCAGCCAAAATTATGATAATGATGTGATGATGATTTTTTTATTCTGGCTTGCTCAATATAGTTGGCCAATTACATTTATGTCAAAAACACTATTTTTTGATTTACTTCATATATATTAGTTTGGATTAAAAATAGTGTTTTGTTGGATGATAATACTTTTGGTCATGGCTAACTCTATATTCACGGTTTTCTGATTATTTACATGGCTTCAATCCAAATTCAAGAGAATGTCATTTAAAATGCTGTAAAAAATTGAGTTTGAATTTTTTGTGCACACTTCATGGTCTGGTCTTTAGTTAGTGATATTTTGGAGTGAAAGAGAAATTCAGATGCAGATTACACTGGTAATATAGTTGATAGAAAAATTACTAGTGGAACATGATTATTTTTTGAAACATTCATTTGCTGCATCATTTTCCAAAGAAAATATCTGCATATTTTTCACTTAAAATAATAGCAGAAATTTTTTCTCATATAACCCCTTCGAGAAAATCATTTTTGACCATATTTTCAGATTAGTCATTTTTTTATTTTAAATGACAAATTTGGACTAATCCGCCTCCCTACAAATTATCAAAAAGATAAATAGTGATTGAAAAGGTGATAAGTGTTGATGTTTAACAAACATTACTCAAGAGAGTATATTTGGAAAATTTCTTTAGGAATTCAAACAAGAGTTATAAAACTTTCTGTTGGGTAAAGATTCCATGACCATTTCTATATCCATCATATTTCTATCGACCATTGTTTATCAAAACTTAAATATAGTTGGTCGATATGTGGTACTATAATCAGGGATCATTTGTTTTTCATGTCACATTTTTTTTGTAAAAATAAATAAATATCCAAAGTATTCACTCTCATTTAAAAGTCCTCACGGTTATGCATGGGTGAATTACTTGGATTTTTGATTATGTGCTTCCATGCTTATTTAAAAGTCCTCACGGTTATGCATGTATGGAACGCATATCAAAATTAATTGATTTAATAGACAAGTTGATTCTAATCCCATTTAAAAGTCCTCATGATCATGCGTGGTTAGAAGATACTTGATTTCATTTTAAAAAATAAATAAATTGGAATACTACTAATCTCATTTAAAAGTCCTAACGGTTATGCATGATTAGTAGATATTCAAATTCCTGATATAAATGTACCACAAGTTGATAAGATTATATGATTTTATATTATAACATCATTTCCATCATTCTAAAAGTGGAATATGCGCCTAACAAGGGTAGTTATGACTTTTGTTTGATTCTTATTGGAGTTTAATATTTATATTCAATTTGAGTTTAATGTTGGATTAATATTGATCACTTTATCTCTATTTTTCTCTAACAATATTATTCTTTTGTTGATAACAAAAGGGGGAGAGAAAAGTTAAGATTTTGTCAAATAGAATCAAGCAAAGGTCAAATAATTTTCCATTTGCATCTAGGCTCATTTATATATTTCTATTTGTATGCATATATGTAGGGGGGCATCATGTAGAGAGGAAACATTTAAATAGGGGGAGCAATTAGAGTATATCATTGATCAAATATATTTAACATGGTCAAAATCTTAAATATATGTTTGTTATCATCAAAAGGGGGAGATTGTATGAATATGTGCTTATATGTTTTTGTTTGATGATAATAAAAAAATATATTCATTTAAATGTATTTGGTAATGTACTATTTTTTTTTCATAGATTAAATAAATATTTGTTGAATAAAATAAATTACACAGAATTTGAATTCAAACAGAAATTTTATTCAAACAAATATTTATTACAATCTTGAATAGTACAAATTCAAGCTCTCACTATACATATACATTTTTTATTACATCACAATTATTTTTACATTGATAACCTCACTACATATCACTCACACTCGTATTTTGTCTTCAACTGCATTCCAGTTTGAATCCAGCATCTGACCAATCTGCAAAAATATTCACTAACGCAGTAAAATTGAAAAAGAAATATTTTCGCAATATAAAATGAAATATAATTTTTGAAAATACGATTTACCTCAGTTATTTGGGTTGTTCGTCATCATTCATATTTGAATTCATCACACATGAACAGTGTGACATGCACAGTGTATCACTGTACATGCCACAAGGCCGTGCACATCGATATACACTTGATAATGCTACAGGGACAGGTGTGCACAAGGTCAAACCCAAATATAAAGACAAGTTCAACTCAGGTGCAATATATTCAAAATCTCGTCAGCAGCACAAGGTCAAACCCGAGTTTTGAAACAGGATTCAACGCAAGTGAAATTTCGAAAATCAACATGAATGGATGAAAAGACAATAGCTCAGTTTAACACAATGAAAACTACAGTGATCTCAATAGAACAAGCCAGCAGATACATGAAAAATGCACAACTCAATGCATCAAAGCACGAATACATGAATACTGCACCAACCAGAATGGATGCAGTGATACAAGGCATAGCAACTGCATGACAGCAATATCACAGCGAACAATATGCACCAGACCAGGCCACAATAATAAAGATTACAGCAAAATTCAGCACCAACATAACAACCACCATAATGATGAATATGTCATGCTCAATGCAAAACAGTGGCAACCACAAAATGCAAGCAAAGACTCAACAACAGGCAGTCCAGATAAACAAACAAGTGCACCATTGAGCTATGCAAATGAGACACAGTGGCAACACTGGAAACACAAGCACATGCACATCAACCAAACAGTGGCACATGAATACAAGTATGCTCAGCAATGCAAAGACAACAGTAACCCAGTGCCAACATGGTCAGAATGAAGACAAGTGCACTTGAACGAAATGAACAAGTGGAGCATCTGTGTAAACTAGGCAAGTATGGGCAGAGTTCGAGCACAAGATATGAGACAAGTGATCAAATGCAACACAGTATCAAACTGGAACGAAATGATGAACCAACAATGAAAACAAAACCAGATGAACAAGACACGGCATTAATCAGGTGAATCAAGTCAAAGACACAGTACACAAATGAAAGACCAAAGTGTCCAAACAACAAATGAATGACCAGAACAATGACCAAGCAATGACCAGAACACAAGTACAAGCAAATAAATGCAATTCAAAGTGATATAACAGCAACTATAGGTACTCAACAAGTTGAAGCAGTAGTAAATCAAAGTGTGCAACTCGAGAATATACACAAGTGCAGACCAAATGCACACGTCACAAGCATGAAACCACAAGTTACACAATCTAGTGATGCATACAGAAAAAAATGAAGACTGCATGGGTGATACAAGTCAGAGCAACAAAATCATCACAATGAAGACCACTATGCAGTGTATTGTAATACAACAGTGACATGCACATCAACTACAAGCCCAAGTGAAACCAAACCGCAAAGCCAAACATGTCCAGTTATAAGCTACAAATACCAATGATACAAGAGAGGTAACAGCATGGTACAATGCATAAATGACTACAGAATATAAATGAGACTCAGTGGTGAATCAACAACCTCGGCAAACATCAACAGCATAAAGATGGTCGAAGCTGTGTCAAAGCAAAACAAATATTACAGTAAAAAGGAAAAGTGCATAGATGAACACAGATATGGATGCAGACGTGCCAAAGTAGTCAATGCCGTGTAAATAGATGATACAGTGGATGGACGAAGTTCAACATTGCAGAGATGACCGAAGTAAAATACTAATCAAGCCGAAGTCGGAATTCAACTCAAATTCGTATCTTTGAAAAAGTCAAAGAAAATTAAAAATGGAAAGTTTCTGCCGTATGAACCAAAGATAAATCAAACATTTGAAAATCAAAGCCATGAGTAACAAGTTGAAATTATATCAGGAAAGTCGTGCGCATCAAGCAATAGAAAAATTAGGAAAGTATCAAATTAATTAGTTTATTCGAATTCATATAAATAACAAGCCCAAGTCCTCATCATCGGCATCGAGTCAAGCAAATCACTAAACCAGCAACGAAAAGAAATTACATACCGAATCAACGACGCGCTCGATCAAAAGAGCAGCTGCTAAACAACGAGGAAGCCAAGCAACGAAAAGCAGATAATCGATCAACAGAGGAGCAATGCAAACCAGGCATACATTCATCAGAGAAGGAGCGACCAACAGAGCAAGAGAATCTAGCATTTATAGTCGCAACCTCCATATTCAGAAAACCCTAATTTCTGTAACAAAGAAGATCGGCCGCAACTAGCAAAAGAAAGAAGATCGGGCTAGAGGAATTAAAAGGGCCGGCCTGTATTCTTATAAAAGGCTTTAGTTTACTTTCATTTAGAATTTTACAAGGGGGTTATCTTATTTTTTATTCGAGCAAAAATCATGGATTCAAGTTTGTATTTTAATTTTTGCTCCTGTTTTTATTTTTGAAGTTGTTTTTACTTTTCAAGTCAAAGAATTTGTAAATCACCACCTAGGTTGTATAGGTAGTGTCAGATTGTCTAGTTAGAATTAGTTCAGTGAGCAGGGTGTGCGAGTTTGCAAAACTCTATAGGCGGAGCAGAGTTTGCGAGTAAGCGAAACTCTATAGGCGGAGCAGGGTGTGCGAGTCTATGAGAGTGTTTGTGAGCGGGAGCAAAAGGGTTTGCGAGTCTAGTAGAGTGTTTGTAAGCGGGATACTGTTTAATTATAATAGAAATCTGGGAATGCAGCAGCAGGCAGGGGTTGCCGAAGCTGGGTAAATTTTTTGTGTGATTTACTTTTCAGCATATTTATTTCTGCAGTTTGTTTCTGTGTTTAAATTGAGAAAATTTGCTATAACCCTATTCACCCCCCCCCCCCCTCTGGGGTTAATCTAGATCCTATAGTTTGAAACTTATTGCAAATACTGGCTTGTTTTGGAGATCAATAAGTACACATGAAAATATAAAATTAATAGCACTGTCATATCATTAAGCAATTGAATTGTAGCATCCATGAATGAATAGTTCTTGTTAAAAAAACATAGTAAATTTTAGTTCAAGTTTGAATGTTAAATGAACGTAAGTTAAAAAATATCGTCTATTTATTATCCAATTAATATTAATAAATATGTATGTGTGTATATGTGTGTGCATTATTAAAATAAAATAATTAAAAGTAATGCGTATACACATTCATGTATGTATGAAAAATTAAGTAAAAAATTAGCTAAATGTAATTTATATACCTTTATTCCTAGTTAGTTCTCTACCTCACACAACTGGTATTACCTCATATAGCTTTTTGTTTTGAACATATATAATACCGTCTTTTTATTCTATCAACTTATTTATAAATCTCATACTACTGTTATCCGTAAAATAAAATAGTTATATCACTATGTAATCTACACACACATATGTACGTATGTGTGTGCGTGCATGTATGTGTGTGTATATGTGTGTATACGCACAATGTGAAAATAAAGAAACAAAGTATGACTAACATATACTAAATAAAGCAATTGTAAACCACAGTAAACACAGACACCAACACAAAAAACTTTCCAAACTGCAAATCACCAGGTCCCGATCTAGCTTTTTTTGAATTTCCATAATTTGTTAAATTTATATCTACCAACTTCACATCCTTATGCAAAACCCTTACATTACATTTACACATATCCAACTTATACGTCTTCGCATGTCCATACCCTCTCGCAAGCCTAAACTTATAAAAAAATACTCATGGTAGCTTTCTAATCAAGGACCATTGTTGAATGATCAAGCATACAGGTTGTAAATTGAACTCTGAGAACTGTTGCAAAAATATCATGTATTTTATTCTAGAAATCACAAACTCGTCTCTCTATGTTTCATTCGAAAACCCAAAATTCATAAAAAATTCATTATTTATATTTTACGGAAAAACTACATAATGATCAAAGTGTTCACAAATTTTGCTCTCAAATTGAAGCATTGAACTGTCGGGAATTAATTTTTTTAGCAAACTACAATTTCAACCTTGAAAATAAGCAGTAAACCCATGATCATTTTTCTCAAGTGTACAAAGAAGAAAAAATGATTCGAAAGCATAGAAAATACCCATGTGATATTCAAAATGAAGCTGAGAATCTAGGAACCATGTACCTAAAATTCCGAAATTTAGAAAATAACTAAATGATCATCCTAGATTTTAGATTTGAGAAGGAAGATAGGTTTCATCCATTTTCTTTCGCTATTGAGCCTAAATTCCCCGAAAAGCATGTGATGGTGGGTCATTTTTAATCCCCAAGTGAATCCCGAAGTTATTGGTGAATGTTGCAATGGTGCAAGTGAATTGGAAGATGCACTCAGATCATCAAATTTGCTATGTTAAAAGGCATTTAAACTTATTTCAAGCTGCAAAATTCTTTTTTTACATCAATTAATGTAACTATAGTTTCCTAAACACCAATAAACGGGTTCTATTGTCATTATTTTTAAAAAATAATTTTATTAAAAATCAGTTTAGTAGCAATCATATTGAAAGAAAAAACACTCCAAAAATTCATTAAGCTATAAACATGTATCCTTGATTTATACAATAGATAAGGTGGAATTACATGGAATACATAAAGATGTCATTAAGAAAACTATAAAAGGAGAAGCAATTGATTCCTAGCTTGCTATTTTATGAAAATTTTCTTTTCAAACTATTGGTTTTATTTTATTAGTTTATGCATTAATGCACGTTATTTGTAATATAGGAACTACCTTTTCACGTTGCTAATGATTACCTTACCACCAAAAGATAATATGATTTACGTTGCAACCTTATGCTTTATTTTTTTCTCTTACTTGATGCCTAACAAAAAATGTGTATAGGTGATTAAGCTACCTTTTAAATATTGATTATACTATTTAGTGTACCCTTACCGGACCATCTTAAAGAATTATGTTTTAAAAAGCTACCGATGTATAATAATAATGAAAATGTTTGCAAAGATATTATCATCGCAAATGCATCTAATTATTTATGAAACCCAGTTGTATTGTATTAATCAGTTCACCTAATCATATTATGACTGCTTATACATCAATTTGCAACTACCTTTCTTGCAAATTATGCTACACATAGTACAATTAAATAACACAAAAGATGGAGGATCCATAGCCCAAATTCCAGATACCACTGGATTAAATCTACCAAAAGAAACACATATAGACCATCCAAATTATTAACTTACCTAGGATTAAAGGTCAATGGATGTCATATGGAGGATTAATGACCATAACTCTTTATCTAGATTGAATCAGCAAATCCAGGTTAATTTGTGGTTAGTCGATAGTCGAAGTTTCAAATATAACTTGGTCAATAATAGATCAGAAACTGTGGGTTATATCTACCCAAAGAGCTTCCAAAGTAATATTTGGATAGCAGTCTATGCTTTTAAGCAAATAAAGCAATTCTACCCATCTACAACCGGAGCTTTAGATGCTAAACCTTTAACAATATGCTTAAACTAAAACGTACACATGGAAAAAGAAAAAAGATTAACTGATTACATTTAGTAAAATTTGTATTATAAGAAGACATAAAATTTGTATCATTAAATAAATTTAGAAAACGAAATCTAAGAAGAAAATTGGAAATCTGGTTTTATACAAAAAAAAAGTGATCAACAAGTTTGAAAACAAAAAATGCATCAAAATTGATTAGAGTTGGAGCAAAATTAATAAATTGGTTAAAATTAAATTGGGTAAAATCAATACATAGACTCTAAATCTATTACAATTACAATTATATGCTAGAATACGATTAAAAAAAGCAGTAAACTTAAGGCATGAAACAAAAGAAATACTTTCCAATTTATTAATTATTAGTTGAGTATAAGGAAAAACCGATTTCTTTGTACAAAAGGTGTTGGCGAGGCATGACCAAAAGTTGTAATAAAATGAAACTAAGTTCATATTCAAGTAAACTAAACAAAGCATTATAAAAATAATCTTCCATTACATAAAACTTAAGCAAGTTTAAAAAAATTGAATATCGCAGAATCTATATTTATTTACATTAGATACAAATGGGTCTAAAAATAAATACCAAAGATAAACTATCGAATTTAAATTTATAGACATAGTTGGCTATCAAAATTAGGTAGAGAGTAGGGAAAATAGATATAATTGGATTAAAATAAATAGAAAACTCTGATTTAGTGAATTTCAGTTCTGTTTGAAGTATTGTATTAAGCTAGCATATAAAACTTTTTGCAAAAAAGATAATCTTTAGAGAATGAACTAAAGATAAAACTGAATCAGGAAAAAAATAACACTCTGGGTACGTTAACTATTGATAAATTTCAATTAAATTAAGCGCATCGGCATTAAAAAGGTGAATAAATATAAGCAAATAAAAGTAATCATATATGATATTCTTTGATCTACTTCTCTTTAAAGGGATGGTAGACAAAGAACGGAAGCAAGTAAACAATCAATCAGCTATGGCTATAGTTTTCTAGTTTTAAGCTAACAATTTTTCAGTGGAAGCTATACTTGTTTGAACTTCCATCTGTTGTTATTAATATGTTTCTCCAGTACCGTTACAGTATTATATTGTACACATTGAATAATTTCAATATTGTAGAAATGTATTATCAAACAAAATGTTAATACTAAAGAGTATTACAACACATATTGATGTTCATCCTTTCCACCAACTGACTAAAACATATATATCAATTCTCCTAAATATGTATGTCGTCACTTTGTCAACGCATATTTTAGCAATCTTTTATCGGCAGTGTTTTTATTGGCAATAGTTTGTCAGTTTGGTACAGAAATACAAATCATAATTTTAAAATGAAAATAAGAATAGATTTATTGGCAACCCTCGGTCAATTCGTACAGAAAGCTAAACATATATTTTTCTAAGTAGAAAGTGTTATCCCATCTTTTGGCAAAACCGAGATACCCAAAAATTAACTGAAAATCAATGATTACTAGTTATGAATGTCGATTATGCATTGCAGGTTCGCTATGGATATCGATGAATTTTTTTCGAGTCCGGATCAGGCCACAATTGACAAGACATGACAAGCAAAGCCATAAAAGCCAGCCTTTCAAATTTCAGCTTAATCGGAGTTCGTATGAATAAAATATGATCAATGCAAGTTGGAGAAAATATGTTGTTCGTATCCATCTGATTGATCGGTTCGAATCCGTCATATTCGTATCCATCAGAGTATCATGACATCGGCTTGTTCGAATCAATCGGTTTCAAATCGATCAGAGAGACCTCACCTCAGCTCTGTTCGTACCCATCAGAATGACTTCGCCTCGCCCTGTTCGAATCCATCAGGTTCACATCGATCAAAGTGAACCTCATCCTGTTCGTATCCCCATGTTCGAATCGATCAAGACCATCTGTTCATATCGATCTCGTGAGAGTCTTGTTCGCATCGATCCTAGATTCACCTTTCGTATCGATCCCCACAAATCATGAATCATTGTTCGTTTCGATCAATAGGAACATTTAGTTTGTATCGATCAGCTGATAGATACGAGCAAAGGTAAAGCCAATTGATACGAGCAGTGCCCCCTTCAGTGATCGATGCGAAAGGGCACCCAAAATATCGATATAGTCATCGATGCGAACAGAGCTTCATCGATACGAAGCAGAGCATGATCCATAAGATGCGAGCGTGTCAATACAAACGAGGCGAAAACCCAGGAACGACTCGATCAACTCGGCACAAAAGGTGGAGCGATCCAAGAGTCGCGCGCCACGTCACCACGCACTCACGTGCCTAGGTCGATTCGAAATGGAGTGATGTGGAGGATGGATACAAACGCGGCAGCACTCACGAAAATGCAATCTTGCATCGATCATATCTCACGGTATACAAATTCAAATGCTATGAAATTTTCACAGGAGCTTACGTACAAGCCAAAGAACATTCCTGCCAAGTTTCAGCTCGATTGGATCATTTTCTGATCGATACGAAATTGATTCGTATCGATCACAGATCGAGTCGAAACTTGGTGGGGTCGGTCGCGTGGGGCCCCTCACGTGCGAGAAGAAGTCTTCTGAAGTTTGAGCGCGATATCAGCCTCCTACACCTATAAATAGCCCCCTGAAGCCTACATAAAAAGGATCTTTTGGCTATTCAACGTCCAGACTCTATCGGATTCAATTCTAGATCTCACTATCACTGTTGTACTTGGAATCTTCATCGTAATCCGCTGTAATCAACTGTAACTAGCGAAGAACATCAATGTAAGATAATTAACTGAAGTGGACGTAGGCCGGAGATAGCCGAACCACTATAAACCTTGCGTTCATGTTCGTTATTTCTGGATTGTTTTTTGCTATTTACTCAGATCTGCGATTTGTGCTCGAATATTGTTGATTTATATTCATATATTGGTGCTTTCACGTGACTTGGGGTTTGTGACCAATTTTGACGCAAACACTTTTGTGCTTTCACTTAGAACGACTAGCACCCGCTACACTAGATTCAGAGTTCAGAATTGAAAGGCTTGAAGGGTTCAGATTCTGAAGACAATGACTCGACAAACAAGTAAAATACAAAGGGCTGAGAGAAGCCAACAGGATGGGAGTCAAGAAGCATTCTCTAGAGCTGGAGAAGGACAAGCTTCGATCTACATCACCAGGGATGAGATGGAGGCAATGGCGAATTCAATGCATGAAAGGATAATGAAGAGTCAGCAGGAGATGCTGCAGAACTTCTTCGAACAGATGAGAGCAGCGAATGTGCAGAACCATGGACCAACTACAACAACTGCGAATGTTGAACAAGGAGTTAGGATTGCATAAACCAATGGAGGTCAAGCTCAAGGTCAGAATGCAGAACCAGAAGGCAATCGGCAAGGACTTGGGGACAGACCCTTAGGATCCGATACTGGAAGACCAATGGATGGACCTCAACAAGCTAGAGTCAACGCTAATGTTAATGAGCCACACAAAGAGTGTGTACCAGAATTCCCTTCGAGACTTGGGGGGAGGATAGAAACATGACAAGAGGGCAGCCCCTGGATGGAGATGAAAGAATGATTGGTCTAGTGCAACGAATCATGAGAGGAGGATTGTCGAGTGGAGGATTGGAAGAAGTTAGTCGAATTCCGTTCATACCGAATATCAGAAATGCAAGAAACCCTCCAAAGTTCAAGTTACCAATGCTGGACCCTTATGAAGGGAAGTCAGACCCGACCACACACATTACCAGATACATCAGACATGGAAGTGCTGGGAGCATTCGAGGAAGTGATGGCACGATGTTTCCCTTTATTTTTGTCAGATTTGGCTGCGCTTTGGTTCAGACAACTAGAGACTGGATCGATCAGAACATGGGGCGAGCTCGTTGATTGCTTCATGAGACATTTTAGGGTACACGTGATGCGGCCCAAGAGTGTGATGAGTTTGGCTTCGATAAAGCAAAGGACTGGAGACTCCATAAAAGATTTTCTACTGCGATTCACAACGGTGGCTTTTGTAGATCGTCCGGATCCATCGATGATTTTGATGGCGGCGGTGGCAGGAATTGGGGAAGGCACCGAATTCAAAGATTTTTTTGGCAAGAGATCCACCACAAGATCTTGGAGAATTCTATCATGAAGCTGAAAGATTCATTCGGCTAGAAGAATCGCGGCCGAGAGGCGAGAAACAAACGTTGTGCAGGGCGAAGGAACCGCCAGAGAACAGTCTGGAGCAGACAAAGGAAAGAGAAAGCAGGATGACAGACATGATGGTCTTGATAAACGGAAGAAATTCCGAGATCCTAGATTCAGGTAGTACACAAATTTGACGGCAAGTCTGGAAAGGATTTACACTGAAACTCGGGGGCAACTCCCCTATCGAAAACCACCCAGGAGAGATCCCACAGAGCGGGAGCGCAAAGCGGAAAATATTGCCTATTCCATGAGCTGGATGGGCACACTACCGACGAATGCCGCCACCTAAAAGATGAGGTGGAAGAACATGCCAAAAGTGGTAGATTGCCATAATATAACAGAGAACGGACGGCGGCAGTAAGACCTGAGCAACTACCGCCATCGCCTAACAGAACTGATCCTGGATCGGGATCGCGACTCGTCATCAACTGATTATGATGGCATGGGCCAAGTTCAGGATTTGAACTTTGGTCAGTTAGGTTTCTTAGATTTGATTTTAAAATAAATGGCTATTCCACTTACTCATGTACGGGAACCGGAGAGATCCCCAGGCATGCTCTGAGATGGTAATAGACCGCTCCGCCCAGAGAGGCAATGTTTAGTTTTTCCTGATGTTTGAGATTGAACATCTAGGACTTGAATTTAATAAATGAACTTGAATTTCTTGAAATAAACCTTTGACCGGAGAGTTAAAGGATGAATATTAAATAGCAATATAAAAATGATCGCTTTATGACCTCCTCCGGAGAGGCGGGGTCCGGAGTGCAAGAGGTGAGTTGCTTCGCCGGAGAGCGACAGGATCGACTCACTTAACGTCGTTCCCCATTCACCTGAGAGTGATTGGATCGGGGTTCGACAAGAGCCCGGAGTGGCTGTGATCGGCCTACGATATAGGCCATGACATCGCTTAATGTTCGGCGACACTGAACCGGAGTGCAAGAAGTGAGTCGCTTCGCCGGAGAGCGACAGGATCGACTCACTTAACGTTGTTTCCCCTTCACCGGAGAATGACAGGATAGGATCCAGCAAGAACCAGGAAAGGCTATGATTAGTCTAGAACGACCAAGACATCGTTATATGCCCTAGCTGGGGCCATAGTGCAAGGGATAAGAGGCAACGCCGGAGTGCAACGGGATCTTTCTATCCGATCGCTAAGTCTGGAATAGACTTAGCAAGGGTCCGGAGTGACCACTGATAGTCCAGAGAGACTGTAGAATTTCATTCTTAACTTCCACAGGAAGAAATGCATAATGATTTGGTTTCGAACAGCCGCGAACTTGATTGACAATGTTATGAGCTTTGAATAAAACATGAACTTACTGCGTTCGATTTGAAGCTATTCAAAACACACCTTTTACCCAAAAGGCATGCATTGGGGGGCAGTGTGTTATCCCACCTTTTGGCAAAGCCGAGATACCCAAAAATTAAATGAAAATCAATGATTACTAGTCATGAATGTCGATTATGCATTGCAGGTTCGCTATGGATATCGATGAATTTTGTCCGAGTCCGGATCCGGCCACAATTGACAAGACATGACAAGTAAAGCCATAAAAGTTAGCTTTTTAAATTTCAGGTTAATCGGAGTTCGTATGAATGAAATATGATCGATGCAAGTTGGAGAAAATATGATGTTCGTATCCATCTGATTGATCAGTTCGAATCCGTCATATTCGTATCCATCAGAGTATCATGACATCGGCTTGTTCGAATCGATCGGTTTCAAATTGATCAGAGAGACCTCACCTCAGCTCTGTTCGTACCCATCAGAATGACTTCACCTCGCCCTGTTTGAATCCATTAGGTTCGCATCGATCAGAGTGACCCTCATCATGTTCGTATCCTTATGTTCGAATCGATCAAGACCATCTGTTCGTATCGATCTCGTGAGAGTCTTGTTCGCATCGATCCTAGATTCACCTTTCGTATCGATCCCCACAAATCATGAATTATTGTTCGCATCGATCAATAGGAACCTTTAGTTCGTATCGATCAGCTGATAGATACGAGCAAAGGTAAAGCCAATCGATACGAGCATTGCCCCTTTAGTGATCGATGCGAAAGGGCACCCCAAATATCGATACAGTCATCGATGCGAACAGAGCTTCATCGATACGAAGCAGAGCACGATCCATAAGATGCGAGCGTGTCGATACAAACGAGGCGAAAGCCCAGGAACGACTCGATCAACTCGGCACAAAAGGTGGAGCGATCCAAGAGTCGCGCGCCACGTCACCACGCACTCACGTGCCTAGGTCGATTCGAAATGGAGTGATGTGGAGGATGGATACGAACGCGGCAGCACTCACGAAAATGCAATCTTGCATCGATCATATCTCACGATCTACAAATCCAAATGCTACGAAATTTTCACAGGAGCTTACGTACAAGCCAAGGAACATTCCTACCAAGTTTCAACTCGATTGGATCATTTTCTCGTCGATACGAAATTGATTCGTATCGATCACAGATCGAGTCGAAACTTGGTGGGGTCGGTCGTGTGGGACCCCTCACGTGCCAGAAGAAGTCTCCCGAAGTTTGAGCGCGATATCAGCCTCCTACACCTATCAATAGCCCCCTGATGCCTACAGAAAAAGGATCTTTTGGCTATTCAACGTCCAGACTCTGCCAGATTCAATTCTAAATCTCACTATCACTGTTGTACTTGGAATCTTCATTGTAATCCGCTGTAATCAACTGTAACCAGCGAAGAACATCAATAAAAGATAATTAATTGAGTGGACGTAGGCCGGAGATAGCCGAACCACTATAAACCTTGTGTTCCTGTTTGTTATTTCTGGATTGTTGTTTGCTATTTACTCAGATCTGTGATTTGTGCTCGAATATTGTTGATTTATATTCATATATTCGTGCTTTCATGTGACTTGGGGTTTGTGACCAATTTTGGCGCAAACAGAAAGCCTACTCGATACTTTGTTTAATATTCATAGTTTTGAATCAAATTCAGAACAGTGGTAAAAATTATAGGGGTTAAACTTTTTTAATGAATCTTGAGCAAAGTTTGCAAAAAAGAATGAATCAATATTTAACATACATGTACCTTAGCTATAAACAGTGGACAAAGGGAACGCTGAGGTAGAAGAAGGGGATTGCAGACTGAACTGGTGGACCGGGCGATGCGATCCAGTAGGAGGACGACGGCGATGAGATTTCTGACCGGGAGACCGTGGGCTGTGATCGAGTAGGAGGACGACGGTGATGAGATTTCTGGTCGGTGGTACGATTGGGTATGAGGACGATGGCGATGAGATTCCTGATCGATTTCAGAGGTAGAGGAGATGTGTGTTCGAAAGAGTTTGGATTTGATAATGAATAGGTTTTGATTTTTATCGATTTAGGGTATTAAAAGCAATGCGAGGTGGAGAGAGGGTAGCGAGATGATAAATGAATTTGGATTTGATAACCAAATAGCTTTTAGTTTAGGGTTTCATAAAAGCCGTCGAAGTATTTTGGGACAAAGGATATTTTGAGTAGTTCAAGAAGACACGGTTGAAATTAGTTCAATAAATTATCATTATTAACAGTAAAGATAAAGATGAACCCTCAGTGCAAAGTGATATTTTGAGAAATTTGTGTATGCCCTTTTTTTAATGAAATCTAGACTGCAACAAATTTGATAAAATTTTGGATTGTACAGACACAGAAAATTAATTTCACAGAAACAAACTGTCGAACATAGAGAACACCACAACCACCATCACATCATTTCCAGCAGAGAAAGAGGATCAGCTACTATAAAACCGTTCTGTCTACCAAGATATTAACCACTAAGTTAAAACTACTATATATAGAAAAATATGCCATTACAAGGAACAATGTGGTCCTGTGTAACATTTATAGATGGCTTTAAATACCATTACAATCTCACAAACTATAACAATGGTTAAAAAAATTCTACAAATACAGTACAGCAATGTAATGGAAATACAAGAAAGGGATGAGCAGGGAAATTCACAAGCTTCACTCTCTACTTCTATATTATACATGCATATATCACTAGCCAGATGATCTCTATAGGTCAAAATGCTAGAATAAAGTTCAACGCCTAGAACCAGTTAGACACGGGAAAGTCTCTAAGCTTGCTTAAATGTTTCTCCATGTCTTGCCTTGTTTTCACCCACTCTTCTCTTTCTATTACAGCCGTTGGATCGTCCCTTTCGCTCTGATATCATCAAATTGTAAAGGAAAAGTTAATACAATTCAGAAAGGAAAATGGTTGATAAGCAAAATAAGACCCATGCATCAGGGAGGGACTTACAATGTCTTTAATTACAAATGAGTTACCACCATCTCTTATAATCAGCAAATCCCTCTTTCTATCTCTCCCACTTTCTCCAGGGACAGTCACCTATTATCAGTTTATCATAAACCGAATGTGGCGTGATTTTGATAAATTATATAACTGTCATTGGTAATAATGGGAACAATTCATGATTGGATCTGTTGACTTAAAATATGATGCGCATTTAATCATATTAGCTTGCAGGCCCTGCACCTACTTCTTATAAAAACAGCTTCAAATAAAGTTCTACTTTCTTTGGGGTGAGCCACTATCCTTGTGTTTACGTGTTTAAGCAAGGATATCAGGATCATTTGATGGTAGGACACTTTAACACGATGTTTGCAGTTTGCAGTTCTTTAAGATAGTGCAAACTTATTCACTATTAACGAAGTTAACTAAATTAAATTTCCAAGAATAAGTTTACAAAACCTACAAGTGTTATCGCGTCAAAAAAATGAAGAAAAAAAAACAAAAACAAAAACAAAACAAAACAAAACAAAAAAAAAGAGAGGGAGGGAGGGAGGGAAAAAAAAGCAAAAAACTTACTGTAACTTTAGCTCTTGTAATAGACCTGGACTTTGAATCAATAACATAGATTTCTTCAAAATCAAGTACAAACTCTGGATCATTTACTCGTCTATTCCTGTAATGCTTAGTTAAGAAAACCTGTATACAGTAAATGCAACAATACTGTTAGACCTTTGTTACGATAATTTCTGAACCTAATTCATGAATAATATGAAAATCCAAGGGAAAAAAACTAAGAGAAGCTTCCTGAAGGTTATACTGATATAATACCAACGTGCAAGTTATGCAGTTATACAATAATATCCTCCAGCTACTGATATAATTACCACTTGCAAGGTCAGCTGAAAAAAAAATCCTTCTACATTCCGCCAAGACGCTAGACGAGGTTTGCCCGCCTAACCATCCATCTACTCCACTTAGACGAGGCTTACAGCATCATCTAAAGATTCTAAACATTTATATAGGCACCACATTAATACTAGTTGAGGTTTGATATCTCGTATAAGCATCTACATGATGGTTTCAGAAGGTCTTGCCTCCTTGGCTCTCCCAAGCTCATCCAAACTCGTCCAAACACCAAAATTTTAATTTTGAATCAATTAATAGTAAATTTTATCCAAAAATACACGAGTTTATCAAAAACTCCTAACTTCGATTAATCTCTAACTAATCTCCGCCTAAACGGTTAATGCATAGTCCATACTTACCGCCTAGTGTTCGGCTAGGGATTTACCTTGCTTGCAAGTCATGCAGACTATATAAGACTATGTCATCCAGTTACTTTAGAATTGGCATAGATCATAGATGGTGCACGAATCTCTCACCATAAACCAAATTTTGAGTTCAAACCAAACCATAATATATGTTCAATTGATATGGTTAACACTTTTAATTTTCTATATACATAAAGTTGAAAGTTTTGCAGGTTTCAAGAATAGCCCCTTAATAACTGGCCCATAACATATAAGATGCACAAATGATGGCCAAAAAGAAAAAAGAAAAGTTATGTTTTTTTAATAAACCTGATAAACTGAGCAGTGGCATTCAAGTGAGAATGCATCCAGCATGACCAGCCTATCAATATAGTTAGGCACTAGGTAGTTGCCATTAATTAATGTATGATAATAAAACAAATTAAAAGAACAGTAAGTCATTTGTTCATCGCTTAACACCTCAACAATGCTGCTTCTTTAAAATCTTGCAAAAGCTGCTTAGGGCCGGACTATACTGGTCTTATCCTAATTTCTAGTTTTCTAATTTGCAATAGTCATAAAGCTGTGGTGGATTCAGTTCCACACATTTGCATGCAAATGCTCTAATGCAACGCTTTCAAAGAAAGAAGGAAAAGGGAAAAAAAGATAAAGATAAACAAATTTCACTTTTCAAAAATTTGGATGAGCTATGTGCATTGTTGGGTGAAGATTCTAAACAAATAAATTAGAATTTACCCAAGTTTCCTCAACCATGGCTCCGTAGGTTATGACTCAAACAAAGGTACAATAAGAACTACTAGCATACCACTGCCTTGTGGACAACTAGGACTACTAGCAATTTTGAAACAAGCCCTTCTGGTTTTATAACGGGAATGACAAAAAAAAAAAAAACACACCTTTGTGACCTCCCTCTCGGTTTTATACAGTGGATCTCTAGGTGCATCAATTGGTGGTTCAGTTACATTATAGCATCCAAAATCAGTTTTTGCACACCGAATATACTGAGAACAAACAAAAATCAGAAGGGACATTAAGACCACTGAATTCAAACAAATAAGAACTTCAAATTTCAAAACTAATCTTCTTCACCTTATGTGGCATTGGAGCTAAAACCCGAGGAATGGAGTACACATCTGTATCTGGAGGTGTGACATACATCTGTTTACCAAATATATTGTTACGATGATATATTTCTTAATAAAACATGAGAATCTATTAAATGATTAATAAATAAAGTAAATTAAATCAATTAGTTATACCTCTCTGAAGTCAAAGACATTGTTATCAGGATCAGGCGGCTTCCTAATGAAGAAATCACAATGCAACAGCGAAATCTTATGAAATTCATCCTCATTGATCCTATAATCCACCACCGTCTCCTCATCTCTTTCATTCGTCGCAACAAAACTCTTACTATCGACCATCTCAATCTCGTCGGACTCGTTCATCATTCTACTCGTAAAAGTACCGAACAGTTTGTCGTACTCGACGTCGTAATCTTTCTTGTTGTCAAGTTCTTCAGCTTCATCCTCCTCCATCTCGTAGTCGTCGTCCCCGCCGGTGGGGTCCACGTCGCCATCATCGGCGCATGGTATGATGTGGCGAAGGATAAGTCGACGGGTGGAGACGATGAGGGGAAGTGAGGGAATTTTAGGCGTTTGGTTTGCGTTTTTTAGGGATTTGGAAATGGAGATGAAAGGGACAGGAGAAAGACAGAAGAAGAGAACGCTATTCATTGTTCCTTTAGTTTTTGCAGGCGAGCAAGGTTTTGGAGGTTTATCTATTGGGATGGGATTGCAACGGGAGAACTAAAAAGGATAAGAATTTTTAAGGATCTTTTATAACTTTGGAAAATCCACTAACTTTTGAAAATACACAAAATATTTCTCTTTTTTTTCCTATGTTTTCAATTTCTATTTTCAAATTCACGAGAACATAAAAGATCCAAATACCTTTTACGCTTTTAACATTTCAAATACGTATAACTTTCCGTAGAAAAATCAGACCAGCATATCGTTTTCACCAAAAAATCAAAAAAATTATGATCTTTAAAATGAGATATGTTGATACAAATAATCGTATTTGCAGTAAATGTACAATTATTTCATATATTTGCAGACAATTCTGCAAATTTTAAACATTTTCGATTTTTCTTCAAATCTGCAACTATTGCATATAATTGCAAACGTTTCTACAATTATATGGTTATCGCATATATTGCAAAAATGTCTGCACCTATTACATATAGTTGCAGACATTTCTGCAATTATATGGTTATGTCTGCAATTATTGCATACATTTGCAGCTATTTCATATAATTGCAGACATTTCTGTAACTACATCTATTGCATTAATGTATTATTGAATATAGTTGCAAAAATGTCTGCAACCATTGCTTATAATTATAGACATTTCTGCAATTATATGGATTATTGCATATAGTTGCAGAAATGTCTGCAACTATTGCATATAATTGCAGACATTTCTTCAACTACATGGTATAATTGCAGATTGCATACAGTTGCAACTATTGCATATTATTGTAGATATTTTATTACATAAAGTTGTAAAAATGTTTGCAACTATTGCATATATTATTGCTCCGCCCTAAACCCCGCCTTCGATAGGGGCGCGCTGCCTCCTGTAAACCTCCAGCCAACACAACGCGGAGTTGGATCCGCGAGTAGCTTGTCATGCCGTTATTTTTACATATGCACAATATCACTCGTTAGAAAGATAAATAAAATTTGTGATTTAATGGTGAAAACGGTTTGTTAATCCGTTGTTTCTACAAAAAGTTATTGTGTTTTAAATATTAATAATCAATGAGGTGTAAATTTTAATTATAGATGTAAGAATAACATGCATATATATGATTAACATTGCAGCAATGGAGAAGAGGGGTGTTGTAGGGAAGAAAGTTGTAGTATTTGAAAGGGGAAATTAATTTAAAGGACAAAAATTCGTAGATTTTTAGTCTCAAGGACACGACTTCAATATTTAACCACAAGGACAAATATTCTTCTAAAAAGTATTCAAAAGGACAAACATTTTTTCAAAATTATTCATAAGGACAAATATTCTTCCAAAATTGCTACTGAACTAAAAACCGATACCTAAAAACTGCTACCGATAATTACAAACTGATGCTTAAAAAATGCCATCAATAACTAAAAACTGATACCTAAAGAAAGTTGTCCTTCAGACTAAAATACTGAAGGTCGGTCCTTAAAGCTAAAATGCTGGAAAGAAAATTCCTTCACAATAATTTTCTGTATTTGAAAATAGGGGTGTAATTTATTTTTTTTATAAGGAGGATGTTTTGTGTATTAAGTTTGGTTTTAGGGACGTGTCCCTAATTTTCACAATTTTTAATTCATGCAAAATTACTAATTGTGGACGATAGGCACGAGGACAAACTTTAAAAAAATTAGACGGAAGGAAAATAAGTTTCATTTTTAGGTTGAAGGACAAACTTTGAAAAAAAAATAGGCTGAAAGACAATGCTAAATATAACTAGCATTTTGTATATTGTAAAACTAAATATAATGCTAGTCAAAACTAACATTTGTATAGTGTAAAAACTGAAAATGCTAGTTATAACTAGCATTGTCCTTCAGACTAATTTTCTTTCAAAGTTTGTCCTTCGGCCCAAAAGTGAAACTTGTGTCCTTCAGTCTTTTTTTTTTAAGGTTTGTCCTTATGCCTAATTTCACCTTACTAGTTTGTGTTGGTTAATTTCAATTTTTTCAAGGGGGAAAAATTATTAAAACACAAGGGAGGTAAAGACATCGCTAATTACGATCAATTTTCACCTTCTTCCACTCACATTTTCTGCTACTCACCAATACCAGTTAAGTATTTCTTTCATTCGTTCACATTCCTCTCCTAATTTTTATTTTCTCTTCTTTTTAAGCAGAATCGTGTGCTTTTTTATTTTGAAAAAATAAATGTAAACAGCAATCGCTAAATTCAAATCCCATCAGTTCCTCTTCATGTACACAAATATCTATCAATTTGAAATTTAGGTAGTAAATTATGCTTAATTCGGCGATTTTTAAACCTTAACATGTGAGATTTCACTTTGAATGAAAAAAAATTAAGCTACGACAATGAAGAAATAGAAGCAATTATTCAAGTAGATGAATAAATTGAAAGTGAGTTTTTTTTTTCAAAAATTATGGATATTAGAATGTTTTCCAAACTGATAGACATGTATTATGATTTCTTCTCAAGTGACGTTAAGAAGTTTTTTAGTGTGTGTATGTAATAGCACCCACGGGTAAGGTTCAATCTAAATCTTAAAATTCATTTTAAACTGTAACTAATCTTACCGTTTTAAATTAGAATTATGATATATTAAATACGAAGTTAATGATCAACAAAAACGATGCTTTATAAGGAGATGATGACCGGAAAAAAGAACAATGAGAGCTACAACGGAACTGGTAGCCAGTGTTTGGAGCAAGCAGTAGTGATCATTCAAGGAAGGATACAACAAGCAATGATGGATTTAAAGTGATAAGGAGTTTGGTAAATTAGATATGAATTTGAAAAAGATGAAAAATAAGTGGATCATTTTTCACACCAGTTTACACTAGAAAGAACCACAAAAAATGACTCATTTGACAATTCATTATACAATAAAAATTATCCAAATCTAACAATCTTTTATATCGACCAAAATCATAACAGTTGAAGATATCGAAGACTACCCACTTCATATTCAAATGATAAAAAGAAAAAGCGAATAAAAACATAATGTTTTTTTTTGAAATGGTACTTCATATACAACAAATCATTGTGACAACATATCACATGTCAATAAACGTTCGAATCACGCTAGGCAAGTTTCGAACTTGTGACCTCTCGCACCAAAGCCAAATCACTTAACCACTAGGACAATGGTGCTTGTGAATAATAAAAATATTGTCAATAAAAACATAATGTTGTTTGCATTATAACATGGTTAGTTAATATAACATATTTAGTTATTGAATAAATTTCTATAGTAATTGGCGTATTATTCGAGGTGAATAACAATGCTCAAACAAAAATGTTTAAGAGTATTTTGGTACATTATATTAAGTTATAATAAACATATAATAAATAAATCTGTGCTTTTTTAGTTGTTTTATCCCTAACCAATAATCATTTATATGTTTTACTTTTATATTTACATATCACCTTTATGATAAGTAGATATACTACTTTAGTTGTGATTTTAAGAGTATTTAGAGGTAAATTAGAGAATTTATTAAGGAAGCACCATTTTCTTATGGTTTTTTTAGTGGCTAATTATAGATGTTACTTTTCTATAATCAGCTTCACTTATAGATGTTGCTAAACATATTGTTAGCAACCCTTATAAGTGTCGCTACTTGTATTTGGTAACATTTATAAGTGTTGCCACTGGAAAATAGTAATTTTACTATTTAATACATTTGTTGATAGAGTTGGGAGTACGCCCTTTAGGCAATATACAATTATTACATATATTTAACTCGATGATCAATCTTGTTCGAAATAAAATGTGTTTTCTTTCTATCATATACTTGATATAATGTATTATATTAATTAATCAATTTAATTTAAAGTATATTTAATATAAATTCATAAATGGTATGTTTTGTGGTAGTAATTACAAAGTGTTGTAACCATGAGTAATTTATGATAATAAAATTAAACATGTTATTTTAAATATTCCTAGTCAAGATGTATCGAGATTGGATATCGATACATCCGTGGAGACTAGAATATATAACGCTCTCCATATTGGGCTATATTACTCATGATTGTTGGGGACACCAAAGGTTTATACATTGATAGTTATTGGACAACATGGAATGACTCACTCGATAGTTCTCTATTGGTTAATATAACTAAGGTCAAATAGAAAATATCAATGTGACAAAATTACACAGTTCTTTTGACTTGAAAATACTGTTGATCTTCAATGTGAAAGTTTTGCTTTGATTATAGTTAAATCGTGGTACGGTGTCCATTGAACAACTATGATTGGGTTGAGTGGAAGCACTAGAAGTGAAACACTATTTAAGGAATGATTCATCTCCTAGGTTGTATGAGATTAGTATCACAATTAATTGAAGTCAACTCAAAGTCAAAGTCTTTGGTCAGAACGGTTTGGCTAATAATATTTGTTATTATTGAATCAAGGACTTTGTGTTTAGACTATATAGTTGAATATGGAAGGTATTGGAATTTTGACCATTACCAAATTCGATAAGTCCAAAGTGATGTAGTTTTGACGAAGAGAATTAGTGTAAATGATTGTCACAACTAGATAACGCTAAATAAAATGAAATTGGATTTATACCGAAAGTAAATAAGTGGTAAATTTGGCCATAGTTTCACAACACATGCTAAATGAAGTATTAACGTTAATATTCGAATTGTTCGATATTAATCGCTTACCAAATTTACACCTAATAGTCGCATAACTGAAACGTTAAATACTCTTTTTACCGCCTAATTTGATTAATTTATAATTATTATAAATTAGTTTAATTAATTATTTTTTAAGAGATATTAATGGTAATATTTTATTTTATGTGTTGAACGAATTAAACAATGTGTTTATAATGGTTATAAATATACGGATCAATGTACGATATATGCATATAAATTGGATTTAACTATGACGAATCTTATTTAGGCCTAAAATGATTTAGAAACCCATAAGGGGTATTGGATTTCCAATTGGAATGTGCAATGGTAGGTCGGGCATGATGATGGCTAAGGAGGGGTTGGATTTGAATTAAAAGGAGGAGAAAATGTAAGAGAGAAATGAGATTCGGTTCTACATTTTTCTCCTTAGTACATCCTTCATTTAAGGTTCTATAAACCCTTATTTTCTATTTGGATTTTAAGCCTCCTCTTCGTCTCTTTTGTTGGCCAAAAATTCTACCTCAGCCCTTTACCTTATCAAGCATTTTTAACATCAAATTAGAGTCGATTCAATCGTCAGTAGTAGCTATGTTCGGAAAACTAGCAACTTCTGGGTACGGGATTCAATTCCGGGAGTTAGATTCTTCGTTTTAAGGTGCAAAAATTTGGCTTTTGTGAAAAGTAATATTACCTGTTTATAATGTCTATATGCTTATTCATGTCATATGCCAGCTTGGTTAGAAACTAATATGTATATGGAGGAGCTAATATGTCTCTTGCGATGTAAATCATAACATCTATACATGCACATATTAAACCATGTACACGAATTATGTGGTACGTGCATGTATATACATATTTATATATGACACATATATTATACTATATAATATACAAACATAATAATAATTAAAACCTTATTTATACAGTAAATAAAATATTGATTTCATTTAAAAAAAAATTAGACTTCATAGGCCAAACAAAATCGAAATGGAATTTTTTTTGAAGTTTACTCATTTTTTCCGCTGCATGCTAGCTCAGTTCCAACAGTGATACCGAAGCCAAATGTAACGACTACCTTTCTTGCATCGAAAGACAAGCCATTAATAGTAGAAGAAAAAGAAAGATAAGAAGAAACTACACAATCACAGAATCTCACCACGAATCAAAACAACATATAATAGATAACATAGGATATTACATAGCCATTTTCATAATATTAATACATCAGAGTCATTACATTACCACTTCAATTGAATACTTATAACTATCTGCCCTATAAAAATACATATATCATACATATACACAGCAGAATAAGATAATAACTGGCTAACGGTGAAGCCACCTACTCCAGCTCCTTTAAAACGCTTCTTTATGAAACCTGGATCACTTGGCTACTTGTACAAATTTGAGTACCCAAGAGTTTTAGGAAAAGAAAATAAAACTCAGGGTCAAACATGGGTCTGGTGTGAGTAAACTCAAAACAACTTAAATTTTACTTTTAAAAAATGCTTTGAAAATTAAAGATATCTCGTAAGACCATGCCGCACATAAACACGGACGGGTTTTTACCTTATGATAATCAAAACACTTGATATGAAAATCCAATGATATTATGATAATGTCTAGGGCATTCAAGTAAAATAGAACATAGTTGAAATGTTTGCATCTCACATTCCAACATACTTGGGTACAACTAAATTCATACGACACTTATTAAGAAATGGATTTCATACAACGACTTGGCTACTGGGATACCGCCCTTCACAATACACCTCTATATTTGTGTATTGAGGTCGACCTATCAACCCTTGCCAACACAAGCCTTGCCTATCCTTTACTGGATAGTACCGTATAAGATTACTCCTTGGTTGGGATCAGTAATCGTACTAAAGCATACATGAGTTGATAGTAGGGACTCTAGATAGGGATGACATTAGCCAAATGGGAGCGACTCACCTAGTCTTGTTGCATCTCCCCTACCTTACTCATTCCCCATCGATAAGGCCTGAGGCTATGTTCACCTTTATTATAGCTTTACCACTTGGAATGCTAACATTGTCTTCCAGATGTTTGTGGCCTCGAAAATCAATTAGACGATCTTGTAGCCTAATTAAATCAAGAGAGTTTGCCCCGGACTCGAATACAGGAGGGTGTACCTCATAGCCTTGAAATCAAGGGTGTAATCTGGAAGATCATTTTGAAAAGAAATCCGTACGATTGTGCGGTACTGAATGTAGGGTAACTCCGAACCAGTATAAAATCCTGGTGTGTTCTTTCCTTTACTACTTTTGTTTGGTATTTGCATCTGTGTCTTATTCTGTGATTATATCTGTGTCTGTGAATTGCATTTGTTGGTGATTAAATTACATAAGTTTCAAAAAGATTTAGAAAATCCGTAAAACACTATTCACCTCCCCATCTAGTATTATTCTAGCCTTAAGATTTGTAATCCGCATTTCTCACATTTGGTATCAGAGCAAGGTTTTCAAAGTTTTCATAATCTGAATTTTGAAACAAGTTTTTAAAAATAGCTATTCTAGGGGATTTTGTTAACACTATTTTACAACTGCAAATCATCATTGTCTCATAAGTCTGCATATAGTTATTATAGAAAATCAAGTTATCTACTGAATTTGTATTCTGTGCAGAAAGGAAAATGTTATATGGCCTTTGAAGAATCAACACTCAATGGACAAATTGTGCAAATCAAGAAGAATAAGTGAATACTTGATAGTGGATGTTCAAGACACATGACTGGAAATCCAGACATGCTGAATGAATCTATAAAGATGGAGGATTGGTTATTTGGAGACAAGTCAAAAGGATATGTAATTGGCATCGGCAATGTCGGTTACTCTAAACTCCTACTATTTCTAATGTTTTATTAGTTAAGAATCTAAAAAACACAATTTTCTTAGCATTAGTCAACTTTGCGATAAAGGATACAAGCTTAGATTTGAAAAATATAAATGTCATATTGAAGAAAATAAGTCAAATATTATATTTGAAGGAATTAGGTAGAAAAATATTTATATTCTTAGTATGAAAATCTCAAATGATAATCTATGTCTTTTGGCAAATAAAAGTGACCCTTGGATTTGGCATAAAAGATTTGGGCATTTGAATTTTAAACTTTTATCTAAACTTTCTAAACATGATTTAGTAAGAGGTCTCCCTAGAATGAATTTTAAAATATATAGTATATGTGATGCTTATAAATTAAGAAAACTTAGGAAGAGTTCTTTCAGATTAAAAGATATGATTTCAACTTCAAAACCTCTTGAGTTACTTCATCTAGATTTGTTAGGTCCGTCTCAAGTTCAACCAATAAATCGCAATAAATATGTCTTTGTAATTATAGATGATTATTCTAGGTTTACATGGATAATTTTTATGAAACATAAAAGTGATATTTTTGATCCATTTAAAATTTTTACAAAAAGACTTCAAAACCAACTTTCTCCAAAAATTATAACCGTTCTAGTGATCACAGTGGGGAATTTGAAAATGAAAATTGAGAGATTCTGCAATAAAAGTGGAATAACTCATAGTTTCTCTTTTTCAAGAACTCCACAGTAAAACGGAGTGGTAGAACGTAAAAATAGGATGATTCGAGAGTGTGCTGGAACAATGCTTTTAGATAGTGATTTACCAAAACATTTTTGGGCTGAATTAGTCGCTATTGCTCGCTACTTGAATAGAATATTAATTAGACCGTTAACTGATAAAACACCTTATGAACTTATTTATAAAAAGAAACCAAAAGTATCTTATTTTTAAATCTTTGGAAGTAAATGGTTTATTCTAAATACAAAAGACAATTTGAATAAAGTTGATCCTAAATCCGATAAAGGAATCTTTATCGGATATTCTAATAGAAGTAAAGCATATAGAGTTTTCAGCTTAAGAACTAATATTATTAAAGAAACATAACATGTTTCGTTTGATGAAAATTTCAAAGATGTTGAACAACTTAATGATGAATAAGATTTTGCTACCCTAAATAGTGAATCAATTGAAACAAATAATGAACTTATTCATCCAAATAAAAAAGTTAAGCTTTTAAAAGATCATCCTATAGAACATATATTAGGTGATATTGAATCTGTTGTTAGAACTAGAAATCAACTATATAACATGAGTAATGTGGCTTTTATATCATCTATTGAACCTAAAAATCCAAAGGAAGCATCATCTGATGATTCATGGATTCTGGCTATGCAAGAAGAACTGAATCAGTTCATCAGAAATGATGTTTGGGAACTTGTTCCTAGACCTAAGGATAAAACTATAATAGGAACTAAATGGATTTATAAAAATAAAATGAATGAACTAGGTGAGGCCGTTTGAAATAAAGCTCGATGAGTCCCACAAGATTATTGTCAAGAAGAAGGAATAAATTTTGATGAAACCTTTTCACCCGTAGCAAGATTAGAGGCCATTAGAATTCTACTTGCTTTCGCAAACTACAATAATTTCAAATTATTTCAAATGGATGTTAAAAGTGCTTTTCTAAATGGATTTGTTAAAGAGGAAGCTTATATTGAACAACCTCCACTTTTTGAAGATAAAAAAATTCCAAAGCATGTTTTCAAACTTAAGAAAGCTCTATATGGTCTGAAACAAGCTCCTAGAGCATGGTATGACGGTCTAAGATCTTTTTTATTACAATCAAATTTTGAAATTGGTAAAGTAGATAATATTCTTTTTATTAAAAGAAATAAAAATGATATCCAAATTGTACAATTTTATGTAGATGATATTATTTTTGGTTCAACTAATCATAAAATGAATAAGGAATTTTCAGAAATAATGACAAAAGAGTTTGAGATGAGTCATTTGGGTGAACTTAATTTCTTCTTAGGTTTACAAATAAACAATTGGATAATGGTACTTCTATTAGTCAAGAAAAATATGTTGGGGATCTAGTTAGTAAATTGGTATGACTACTGCGAGCGGAAACCCACTCCCTTAGCAACCAATGAAGATTTGAATAAAGAAGACCTTCCAAAAGATGTAAATGAAAAATTATATAGTGGAATGATTGGATCAGTACTCTATGTCACTGCGAGTAGACCCGATATCATGCATAGTATTTGTCTCTATGCAAGATACCAATCTCAACCCAAAGAGACTCACTTAAAAGCTGTGAAACGTATCGTAAGATATGTTAAACACACTTTTGACTATGGTTTATTTTACCTAGAATATGATTCATTTGATTTAATCTCTTATTGTGATGATGACTATGCTGTTTGCAAATCTGACCAAAAAAGTTCAAGTGGAACTTGTCACTTTTTCGGGCATTCTCTGGTTTCATGGTCTAGTAAAAAGCAAAACACTGTTTCTTTATCAACAACTGAAGTGGAATATATCTCTGTTTCTTTGGCCTGCTCTCAAGTTATTTATATGCAACAAACCTTAAAAGATTTTAGATTAACAATTTCAAAATCACCAATTTATTGTGATAGTACAAATGCAATAAATTTATCTAAAAATCATACTCATCATGCTAGGACTAAACATATTGATATCAGACATCACTTTCTCCGAGATAATATAAGTAAGGAAATTATTTCTCTTGAATTTATCAACTTCGAGAATCAAATTGCTGGTATTTTAACCAAACCCTTAAATCAACCTATATTTAATAAGTTAAGAAGAGAACTAGGCATTTGTTCAATAACTGAAATACAAAATATAGATATAGTAACATATAATTTTAGTAAACAGAAATATACAAGAAAACCAAAATTTTCATAAGCATGTAGACATACCCCTACCACCAGTGTCGACAAACAACAACAAAATTTGAAAATTTGATTTTCCCTCTAAAATTAGTTTGGAAGTTATATGAATCTATGTGTTTAGAATTTTTCTATCTTCTCATTTTTCTTTCTTTGTATTACACTTCTGAAAATTAATACTAATGGCCTCTTCCACTAAATCAACCCAAAATGACACCATTTATTTCCCTTCTCCTCATTCTGGTCCATTTCAACGCGCTATATTGACACGTGTATAAAGATTGAAGAGTCTATGAAGGATGTCATGCAAATGCTGACTGAACTTCAAGTTATGCAAATAAGGATGGAAAGAGAACAAGAAAAGCAAGACGAAATTCTTCGGGATTTGCAAAAATTCCTAATGGATAATCATACAAATCCTATTGCGATTGAAGAAGATTCTTCCAACATTCAAGTGAATAACCCCTTAGAACACAGCAAAGAGGAAGAAGAAGAAGATGAAGAAGACAATAACGTGGTTTGCGTAGGCGAAATCTGTTCTGAAAAAGATGGGAATTTGGTTGAACAACGTGGAAATTTTTGTTTTCATTATCCAAATTGTTCGATTCACAAATCTCCAATTGTCAAAAACTCCCATTAGAAATGTTATTCTATAACTTATATACTTAAATATATTTGTATGTTTATGTTCTATATAAACATGTAAATATAACATCATATATAATATAATATTTGTTTTCACTTATTATACTTCCTTATTAGTATTTAATTTGGATAGTATTAGATTAAGGGGGAAGTTATATTAGTTTAGGATTAGTTTATATTGATGAGAAATATAAAATAGAGTAGTTAGAGCAGTTAGGCTTAGATTAAGGGGGAGTTATTAGTTTTAGGGGGAGTTTATTGTGAAGGAGAAGTATATTAATGTGAGAAATGTGGATTACAGATCTTAAGGCTAGAATAACACTAGAGGGGGGTGAATAGTGTTTTAAGCATTTTCTAAATCTTTTTGAAACTTATGTAGTTTAATCACCAACAAATGCAATTCACAGACACAGATATAATCACAGAATCATACGCAGACTCAAATACTAAATAAAAGCAGTAAAGGAAAGAACACACCAGGATTTTATACCGGCTCGGAGTTACCCTACATCCAGTCCCGCACAATTGTACAGATTTTTTTTAAAAATAATCTCGCAGATTACACCCTCGATTTCAAAGCTACAAGCTACACCCTCCTGTATTCAAGTCCGAGGCAAACTCTCTTGATTTAACAAGGCTGCAAGATCACCTAATTGATATCCGGGGCTACAATCACACCCAATTGATTTCAAGGCTCAACCGCATCTTTTACTCAGCAGTTTGACTTATAAATGATCCTATAACTCTAAATAGCACTAAGACTTATGAAGAGAGGGGCAGAGAATCGAACAAGTGATAATCAAGTTTGGTTCACTCGATATTTTGGCAGAGTACAATTTGGGATTCTTTAGAATAAATGTGGAAGATGAAGAGGAGAGAAAACAAGTGAAATCTAATTAAAATTCATTTAGAACTACAGGTATTTATAGAAGATCAATAGCCATATACATTCGTGAAAGGATATGACGAATAGACATTTCTTTTGAAATTTTGAATTTTGAATTTTAGCGGGCGCCATGTCGACATGGGGGTAGGAGTATGTCGACATGCTCTAGGAAAAATATGGTGACTTTTATTTTCTTATTAAGATTGGTTTTTATAATTTGTCAAAACAATTTTTAAACTTTGTAAATATATTTGAATATAGTTTAAACATATAAAAATAATTATTAATACATATAATCTTAATCTATAAAGTGATTTAAAATCTACGCATATAAAATTTAAAAGCTACAGATTTAAAACAAGAGATAGTTTAAAATCAAGGATAATTTTTGAATTCAAAATATTAAAAAAATGATAAAAATAATTTTGAAGCTAAAATATTTCGAACAAGAGAGATGTCTTTTTGAAAAGAAGGTTTTATAAACATTTAAAATAAGAGATATATTTTTGAAAAGCATTTTCATAAATTTGTTGATATCAAAATAGGACCACTATATGTTCCACTAGATATTGGCGTGGGTTACATCCCTGTGATAACCCGGATTTTAGAATATCTGTAATTGATATTTAACTGGATCAATTTGTAGAAATGCTAATTTTAGAGTGAACAAATAAATCTGATAATGAATATTAATATCTAGAAATTGGCAAAATTATTATTTTCAAACAAATAATAATGAGTTGTTTATTTGTATATATGTATTAGTAAATGGGCAAATAAAAGTTTGGATTTGAGATTCAAACATCTTAAAAATAAATTGATTCTAAAATAAACTCTATATTTTAAAGGTTAGTGCATATATGTAATTATCTATGAGTGTATAATTGGATTTTTATATTGTACAGATCTAGACTAAATGATAAAGTTTAAATATAATTATACATATACATATCTAAATATTGAATTAAATAGGAAATATGATATAGAATTTTTTTATATAGATTATAAGAGATATATAAATAAGTTTTTAACATGTGTAAATATATAAAGCATGTCAAATAACAAATGTAAGCTAAGGATGATTTGTAATTACAAGTGTCACAATTTCATTTATTTTCCTTTATTTTTATATCAAATCATAATTAAAGCCAAATACATCTATCTCCACTCTCTCGTTTCCCTTCCTGTCTTCAATTTCAAAACCAAAGGAAAAATGAACCAAGCATGTAACAAACCAGAAACAAGATCAAAGGAAAATTAAAACAATCATCTGTTTCAAGTTCAAAAACTCAAAAGCAAACAAAGCAGCTCAGTTTTAAGAATTAAAGCAAGTATGAGCATCAGGTCATTTCAATATTTTCAACCTGATTAAAGCAAGTGGATTCAAGGTCAATTCAACAAAGCAAATTAACTTCCAGTTTTAAATCATCTCTGCTCCTCTGTTCATATAGTCGATGAGTAAACGAATCATTTCATTTTGAAGTTTAATCTGCTTATGTCCTGATGCCTAAGAAAATACTTAAGGTTTATCTATGAATGATGTTTGCATAGATGGAATTTGCTAAAGTGTGGTTAAATTCCTATATATATGTACACATGCATGCCTATGTATGAATAAATCTGCCTTCTGTCTCTTTCAAATCAGCTTAATCTAGTTCAAAATTTTATCCCTTTATATAAATAAATTTATGTTATAATCTTTAAAAGGAAATTGTTTGTATTCGCCAGATTCAACTTCTAAAATAATTTTTAGAACAAAATTAACAGGACATTTTCTGGAAGAAAAGATTACAGTAGAAATCATATCAAATCTGGAAAATCAATCATCTCGATCTCGAGATTTGGTTGTAGATTTAGTTTCGTACCGGGAAATGGTGATTTTTGATAGTAATTTCAGGATTTTTAGATTTGTATGTGTTGAGATATTGCAAGTTGGTCGAAAATGCTTCTTTGTCGATTATCAACGATCGGAGGAGGTCTGCTTGTCGAGTTTTAGTCCGATAGTAGCTTAGAGGTTGGGGTATCTGGGAAAAATGGTTATTGAATTTCCAGACCATCATTATGAACGAATGGTGTCAATGTAGGGTTTCAAGCGACGTTTTTGGTCGAGCTCGGGTTTGATTCGATGGTGGCATCAATAATCAATCAGAGTCGTGTGCACGGAGGGGGTTGGATGGAGTAAGTTGTGACGGAGCTTTGGCCGAGGGTCTAGTGGTTACCGGTGGCCATATGAGGTCGGGGATGGCGATTATCAGAAAATGGTTTCGAAGAGGTTTAGGTGAAAGGTTCGATTTCTTTGAGATTGAAGACTTGGTCAAAATTAGTGGGTAGCTGTGATGATCGGAATATATGTGACTTAAGGGATAGACGGCAGCAAGTCATCGTCGACTGGAATTCGTGTGCATGTGCACGCGTGAGTGCACAGTTGGGTGAACTCGAATTTATGAGGGAAAGAACTGAAGAATGGAAGAAAGGATTGCGTGATGGGCCGTAACGGTTTGGGCTAGAAATTTATGAAAGGAATTTTTGAAGAAAATATAAGTAAACGATGATCAAGTTTTGGAAGTAAAATGAATTGTGTGACCTGTTTTGGAAACAAGATTTTTATATCAGTTTCAAGCAAATTTTTAAAACAAGTTTCCAAAATAAAATTTAAAATAAAACGTTTTGAATTTAATTGTTTGGTTATGTCTAGGATAATCAATTAAAGTTAAAATCCCTAAGTATTTTTCAAATGTAATTTTATGATGGAATTAAGAAGTATTTAAGAGAAGTGTATTTAACCTTGAATCAATTTAAAGCTCTTCGGTGATTGATTTCAAGCACTTAATTTAAACAAGAGATAGGTGGTGAGCAAGTAATCAATTAAGGTTATTTTAAATACATAGTTTTCAAAGAAAACTTTAAACAAGTTTAAAGTTTGAAATATTGAAAATAATTTAGTTTAAAGAATGATTTAGTTTAAAGTTTATTCAAATGAAATAAGTTTTCAAAATAAATGTTTTGTAACTATTTGTTCAAAAGGGAATTTTATAATAAATTTTAAATTAATGATAATTTAGTAAATAATAAAGATAAATGGGTTATCTTAATAATGTTTTGATTATTTATTTACTTAATGATGATTTCTTCCCAAAAATCATTAACAAGGTTTAAATGGTAATTATTTTTTCAAAGGTTGATTAACAAATGGAAAGTAATTAAGGATAATTAGTCACTTAAAAATAATTACTTAATATAAGTAATTACGGATGGATAATTAATGGTTTTAAAGATAGATTAATCAAGGATAATTAAGGATTAAATCAAATAGTAATTAAGGGTTGACTAATTAATAATTATGAATTAATTAATTTGTAATTAAGGTTGTTAATTAATAATTAAGTTTTATTAATTAATAGTAAATGGATGATTAATCAGTTAATTAAAGGTTAATTAATTGATTAAGGATTGATTACTTTGTATTGAAGGAGATTAATTGATGATTAAGGTTTATCAATTAATAATTAAAGATTAATTAATTGGTTTATAGGGTAATTAAGGAATGAATTACCCAGTTGTAATTAATAAGGAGAATGTGATTAATTAATTTGTTAATTAATTAAAGATAGTCGCTTGGTAATTGATTAAGTATAATTACTTAATGAGATTGATAAGTGTAATTATTTGGTGAAGTAATTGAAGGATAAATTACTGGATGTAATTAAGATAAGAGAAATTTCTTAATGGGATGTAATTAAAGTTTAATTACTCAGGAGAAGTAATTAGGGATTAATTACTTGGTGTAATTAATAATAGGATTAATATTATTAATTAAGTAGTTAATTAATTAAGATAAGTAATTACAAGATGGTTAATTACTGTTTATGATTGATTAAGGCTGATTAATGGAAGTAAATAATTAAGGATCGTTAATTAATGTAATTAATTAATGTAATTAAGGAAGTGATTAAAGATTAACTACTGTAAATGGTTAAGGGTAATTAATTTATGTAATTAATTAAAGGATAATTATTTTATGTAATTAAAGATAATTAATCAAGGATGATTAATTAAGATGGATAATTAAAAGATGATTAATTAATTGATTGTAATTTATTAACGATTAAGTAAAGGTAATCTAAGTGATTAAAAGATTAGTAATTAATTTAACTAGAGATAAATTAAATTAATTTTTGAAATGATCCGTCTTGCTTATGAATGATTAAATGATGATTTAATGCCTTGAATTGATTTATATCTCTGATATGAAATGTTTTGTGATATGATATTTTGGGTGGACAAGGATAATGTGATTATGTGTCGACGGTGAATTGTTGTGTAAGAAGTGACATCCTATATTTAAAGTTGAATTGTATTTCACTTGAATAACTTGGGTTAAGATGACATTGGATTCGAAGAGACCGGAGTCGGGTATTAGTTAATAACCGAAACCACTTCGTTCTTTATAGAAATTGATGTGTGAGGTAAGTGATGTCTAACAAATTATGAATTTGTAAATTGATACGAGTTACCCCGGGTTTTATGTAAGTTTTATGCTGTGGTATTCCATGTTAGATGGCTTTACTTACGCTGGTTTCCAGCCTGACCCGGGTGTTACTTTGATGTAATGCTCGGGTCAGACCGAGTATTACAGATTTTCAGGTAAGGACGTTCTAGAGCTCAGGAGGCGGGCTGGTTGACAGGAATGTATGGAGTGTTTCCGCTATATTATATTGTTGAATATCTGAGACATGTTGATTGTATATGTCCAGTGTTTGTATATATGTTGTAACTCTGATGTATTAAGTGTAATTTGAGAGATACAGTTTTCCTTTGTACAACTGTTATTATTTGTTATTATATTTTATCCACTGTAAATGTGAAATTCTGAGTTTGTTGTGTCTGTTTTTCTTTTTCTTCTATCTCTTTCTTCTTTTTCCTAACTATCTGGAATTTTCGGGATTGAAATTTTCGGGTCGTTACAATCCCACTAGTGTTCCATCCCTTTAACAGGCTCGAAGTGGATTCCATTCCACGAAATTTCGAATAAAGATGTAAGCGCTTTCAAGAAGTTAACATAATTCTAGACCCAATACTTATCTTGTACTTTGAAATCTTGAAATCTTGATATCTTGATACTCATGAGTCTTCAATCTTGATATCTTCAATCTTCAATCTCTGTACAGTCTTCATTCTTGTTACTTGCATAGTTAAATCCTGCATATACATACATACATACATACATACATATATATATATATATATATATATATAAACTATAGTGTTAGTATTTATATTTTATAACAAGTCCTAAGGTTGTTGTCATCAAAACCATTATCTCAAGGACTAACAATGTTGACATAATGTCGACATTCATCCATACAAGTCATTTAGGAGATGAATGAACCAAAGGCACTATCTCCATTACACCCGTTTTGGAATCACCCTCAGGGTTAGTATTAAATTGCCCTTGCACTTCAAAGTCTTCAACTTGGACCTTGCCTTTACTATTTTTAATTCAAATGCTTACGTCGATTTGAAGTGGTTTTGATAACAACTGTTATCCGATCCCGGTCTCTCCAAACCAAACTTCGATAATTTTAAAAGAGTCAAGTTGTTTATAGTGGACCATTCCACTCTCAAGGTGTAAGATTTACATATGAACATACGTTCCATATGCTTAGATTATCATGACCCACTTATCGAAATTAACTCCCTTATATTCATCACGTTCCCAAAGTGTGGTATTTTTTATAAGTACAAATTAACTTGCTTTCAATAAAACGCGTCAATGTTTTATTACAACTACTTTAATTCATTTGGCTACTTAATAGCATCGACAAGAGATCCTTTGTTTTTAAAACAATTTACTGAAACAAAAAATTTGGTTAAAAATAAATAATCGATATAGTTTGAAAGAAACTTTAAAATAAATATATCTTAATTAAATCATAAGTTTAAAACTTAATTAAACTTTAATTGATCTTAATTAAATCAAAATCATAATTTAAACCTTAATTAATAAAAACTTATGTATAATTAAACTTTAATTAAATAACATTCGTTTAAAAAGTTAAACTCTAACTAAGTGGATAATTAACCTTTAATTAAATAATAATAAATTAAATAATTAACTCTAATTAAACAATTAATTAAAGTAAATAAACTTGATTATATAAAAATTAAATTTTCTTTTATCTTAATTAATCATTATTTAAAACTTTTTTTAATTAAAAATAATCTCTTGGTTAATAATTTCTTAAACTCTAATTACTTAACTTAATTACATAATTAATTAATTAATAATTACCCTAATTAACAAATGAAATAAATACATTATTAAATAATTCAAACTTAAACTTTTGACTTAATTAATTAGTTTGAAATGATTTTCAAAAACAATCCAAAAGAAAACACTTTAAAATTTGCAATCGTGAAATTTTCTGAACTGCATCCATAACGACTATCGCTTTGAGCGCAGTTCGCTAGAATTGGTTTCTAGGTAAAAACCTCACTTTAGCTCAAGCTACTACATATTTGAAAACACAAATGGGAGATTTTTGAAACTTAAACAAAAGGTGAAAACTAGGAAAAACATTTACTTAATTCAAAAACTAGAAAACAAGCTTTTGTTTTCAAATCAGATCTCAAGTACTTTTCGACCTTTCAAGGTGCTAACTGTACAAAAATTACATCTCATACACTTGGTTTTGTTTCATAAACACACTACCATCATATCATAACTAACCATTCACATATATCCAAACATATCCATAACATCCAAATCCCAAATCCAAGCTCAAACACACACTTATAATCATATGTCGTCACAACAACATGATATTTCAACACAACAAACATCATATTCTCACAACATATAGTCTATCAAAATCAAGTTATTCTCTTTTCCAAAAACAAGAGTTTTACTCGCCGTTTCTTACTAATTCAAGGCGAATTTTTGCTAAAACTTGCATATAAGCTAGAATTTTACAAAAATTGAAACTTTGGACCCTTGGACACTTAAAATGGGCTCGGCCATGTAGTGTTTGTGCTCGTCCTAAGGCATGTTAAGCTCGGCCATGTGGGTACGGGGTTTGGTTGCTTGAATTTTGGAAGATGAGGTGTTGAAATATGTGTAGACGTGTTTTTTAAGTGGAAATGAAGTGGTTTTTCTCAAGTTAGAAGATATGAAGAGAAGCCATGGATTGGTTAATTCAAGCTCTTAGGAATTCCCAAATGAAGAGGAGGGTTGTAAAAATGAGAACATGAAAGAGTAGTGGTATATATAGCCTTAGGGAATTAATTAAAAAATGTGTAAGTGCTTATAATGTAATATACATGTATGCACGCACTCCCTCTCCACCCCCCTCCTCTCCTTCCCTAATTCCGTCCACTTCAAGTACACCCCCCTCTTGCACTATTCATGCCATGCTCTTGTACTATGTGTTGAAAAAAAAGATATTTTTATATGTTAATATATATACATATATATACACACACACACTTTTGATAATTAAAATCTTATACGTTTAAATATAAGTGAGAAAACATGTACATGCATATATACATGTACACACCATGTTAGGATAGTTTGAAATGTGGTGTTATGACATTTTAAATAACTTTTAACCGATCAAAAATCAATATTTCGAAAAATAATTTTCGGTCACATTTTATATTTCCCTATGAACTATATATATTGGTAAACAAATTATAAAAACAATTTTATCATCATTAGTTATTATTTAAAATAGTTTTATTAGTTAATAAAAATTCATTTATTGATTAATTAAAAATATAATCAAATATCCATTTAAATAGCGAAATTTTGGGTCGTTACACCAAATGTAATATGCGCTCTAAATTAGTCATATTAGGTCTAACTAATTAAACTTACAACTCTAGTAGCAGGTTGTCTAAGAAAGGTAGTGTCTAAGTTGAATTGTTGGGTAATTAAGTACCATATGGTACCTGGCTACCAGCCTGTTCGAATTGTTATGCAAGCCCAAAGGTTGCTCTTAATAGAAAATGCCCAATTTGAATTAAGCCTTGGGCTAATTTCAAAATTGTATTACATTAAAATAAAAGTTTTAAATTTTAAATTTAAAAATAAAATTAAAACAGATCATAAAAGTTATAATATAATTTTTCAAATTATATGAAAGTGTTATAATATTAATATTGAAAAATATTATTTATTAATGAGATTAATAAGATAAATGAACTAATTAAGTTAATTAATTAAATATTATGCGTTTATAATATATAAAGCGATATATGTTATGTTGTCTTATTGAACATAATATGAATATACATATATAAAAGAATTTTCAAAATCAATACAATTTAATTAAAATTATTTAATTAAATAAATTAATTAAAAGTTAATTAATAATTTAAATACATATATATAAGATATATATGTATTATTACAAAGTTTATATTATGTATGTACATATATATTCAACATAATACATTATAATTAAATAATATAATAATTAATTAAATTGTAAATTGATTAAATAAGATTTAATCAATATAGTGTTATACATAAACTATTATATAAGTCAAATAAAATATATAAAAGATTAATGAAACTTATATAATATATATGTATATACTAATGGTGGAGCAATAAGAAAACCTAAACAGACTTAAGAAATAATACATATGTAAGAATACATATACCGTGATTTATGATGCGTCTGACACTGGAATCATAAGCATATTTAATAAGAAATACATTATTCCATAAGTTAATATCACTCAGTTAAATATATTGAAGATTTTGATTTTTTTTAACATAAGTGTTGTCCTCTACCATTAATAAATTAATAAATTACTTGCATACTCTTCGGTTGTTGAGCAAACTCAAGCTAGAAATGTTATGTGTAGTGTTATTGATATATTGACTAGATGGGGTAAGATAACTATATGCGTTTGTCAAGCAAATCATATACTGTAGTTAGGTCGTCGTAAAAATGGTAGATGCAAGTGGATTTTGATTTGTTGAGCAAACTCAAGGTCGAAATGAGTCAGGACAAGGAACCATTGGTTAGGAGTTGTATATGATATTATCAATAAGGAGTTATCCATCATTATGAGGCTATGACTTGTTGAGCAAACTTAAGGTCAGAATCCTAAAACAGGCGAGTACAAACATCCATTAGTGAAGTCAAAAAAATTCTATGTTTCGTCTTAGGGTTTGGAGAAATATAAAAAACTAGTAGGAGCCTTATTAGAATGAAATGGTAACATTTATCCTGTCTAATATTACAAGAATATTTGCTGTATAAAGTTATAATAATCCACGTTGATAAATTTGTGCAGTTAATATAATTGATAAAATATTTATCAATTAAAATTTACACATGAACTAAATTAATATTGGCAAATAAAAATATAAAATATACTTACTAATAAATTTTTGCATGTTAACCTATACAAGCTCCTAATTATGTAACTATTAAATACATTCATAACTTGGTCACTTACGAGTTTACTTGGCCGAGACTATGTATTGTCTAAAATGGGTTTCAAACTCTAAAAGAAATACAAAAATATGGATATTTAATCCATATACAATCACATATAAATGTTATATGGTGAATGATCATGGTTCTTAATATACAGAAACTCAATGAAATTACATTACACTAGAATAGATGATTCCCAACGATTATAAGTATTACGATTAATTTTAGTCACATTTATAACCATTGTCCTAGGGGCATGACCATTTGCAGAGTAGACGTGGTGACGATTATAAGTGTTGGGAGATAATTGTTTCCAACGAATATAAGTGTTAGAACCTTCTTATTTCCAATGAGTATAAGCATTGCTATTCTACATTTGTAATGCTTATACTTGTTACTAAATTCATCACATCTACCTAAATAACTGTTGCTAGTTTTACATTTGTAACACAAATAGCCATTGGTATTTACTGTATAGTAACATCAATAAATGTTATATTTTTAAATATTAACTATTATAAATGTAAAACTAAAATGCATTAAATATTATAATATTTCATATTAGCAAATAAGGCAATAAGTCAAGATATCGGCATCATTGAACACTGTTCAAGCAATATTCATATTCATCATAGTAAAGTAAAGGCATAACATTAATAATAAATTTCCAATACAAAAGCTTCCATGTCCATGTTATAACCATCTTAGAATAAAAATAGAAGAAAAAAATTCTAGTTCATAACTAAAGCATGCAAGCCTACAAATACTGAGTGAAGAATCCATTCCATATCAAAAAACTACCATCCACTATATCCACTATTATAGCTTGTAGTCCTCGTTTTGAGGTTCATTGTATATCGGAGCTTTTGGGTCTAAGACTACACGCATCCAAACAACTCTCTTCATTCACAAAACAAAGCACCATCCACCCTATCATATAGCTTATAATTTCACTCCTTTAGAATATTAAAGTAAAATATTAGGCACATTACAAATTCAACGAACAAAGTAACATAAAATTATGGTATGTCTTTAAACATAAAAAACAGTGAAAAGTATATAGGTGATAAATTACTAATGCGTTAGAATGTTGCAAGTGAAGGAGTTCTACACTATAAAGCTTTACCTAAAGTTTAAATAATCATTAAGCAAGAAGAAAATGAAAACTAACATATATTTTGTATTAATCTATTGCAAGCCTAATGGTTTATACCATTTTATACTTCACGTATAAAATTTGTGCTAAAGCATCAATGTTATTAACTAGAAACAATAAAACTCTAAGTAAATTTAAAATTTTATAATGATCTTTTATCTAACCTTTTTAAGGGAAACCATGTTATATGCCAAGATTGTAGAAGAATTAAAGTAAGAAAACTTAAGAGGATGGGTTGGTAATTCCATGTTTAAGTGTAGTATTGTTTTAGTAGATGTCTGTAAGGCATTAAAAAAATTTGGAGGATGAGTTATAAATATAAGGAGTTGTAATGGAAACAAAGAGAACATATCCACAAAATTGTATTTGAATAGTTGAATACTTTATGTGTCTATTATTATTATGAGCTGATACTTCATAGTTTAAGTAATATTTGGACCAAATAAAATATTAATAGGCATTATACCTAGAATTACGTACAATATTAATAAATATCACAGGTATTCCCATTATAAATATTAAGAATAAGCATTTTCTTCCCTTTTCAGTCGAGTAAGAGAAGGTGTGATCAATAAACACAAACATGTGTATTATTCTAAACATGTATTATGCAGTTCCGATCTATAATAAGATGTGTCATGGTATAATAATTATATACAGTAACAAATGTATCATTTATTGTTTTCTTAAAAATAAGAATACAAAAAATAACCTACACTCATATCAAACTATAAAGTTAAAAATTTATTAGTAACAAATTTATCAAACTACAAATACCACCAGATGTACATTTTGAACTACAACTACACTCATGTCAAATTATAAATTTAAAATTTTTTAGTAACAAATTTATCATCTACTGTACGACGGGAAAAAACTTAAGGAAATTGAGTTTTTTATATGGTTATTTTCCAGAAAAGTAATATAATTTAAATATTTTCCACTAATGTCTCATTTAACAACATGTGTAACTATAGTGTGATTTCTAGTATGCTTGTAAATCACCTATAGCTTATATTTATTCATTATAACTATCAGTATATAACAAAAAAGGTAAAGAAATAATTGAAACCATTAACAATTTGAACAACTAAAAATTACAAATAGTTAAAATTTAAAAATCTCATAAATATTAACTATTTTTGCTGATACTTTAATGGCACCAGCGGCATCACTTAGGTTGAAGTTGAGTTCGTAATCATTGGTGCATGCAATAATGTTGCATAGTTTGAATGTATTTGTAAAACTAACTCATAGCCAAGTTTAATTATAAAAAGATTATAATGATTTATCATGTTAGCCACAAACTTTTCCATCCTTTTTCATGGGTGATATGTAAAAAATGCTTCTGCTTTCTTTTCTTTATGGTTGCAAGTATAATTAATTTCTCTTCAAGTGCCTACTAATAGAAATAATTTTGTTTATTAAACTTGCAGTGTATTCCAAAAAAAATTGAATCTAAAATAAAAGTTAGCAAAGTATCAAAATGGATTCAATGAAAGGAGAAAGTGACTACTTACATGACTAGTGGCATATTTTTTTCATAATTAACTAAAATCACTCTTTTAATGTCAAACGTAACAAATAGTTCATGAGAAGCTTTTTTAACAGTAGTTGCGCTATGTATAAAATTATGGTGACATTAAAGTAAATATATAAACTGACATGTCACCGCCAACGAGATCATACTGAAGATTACATGAAATATCAGTAGAAATGGATAACTATGAATTTTCCAAGAAGTTGAACCACGCACATAATGTATCCAAGGATTTAAATTTAACAATTTTGATTCCATATTCTATCATCAATAATACATTAATCTTTTGATGTTTCATGTTGTATCACCTATTTGATGTGGTCAAATGGTAATGCAAATCAGTGTTGGTAAGACCATTATTTCAGTGCAAAATTCAATAATACATCAGTATTTGCATCAATCATGTAGCTAATATTATTAAAAGGCAACTAAAATATAAAAACATTTAATATTAGTCGTATAATAACATTTAATGATCTAATATGAAATTGGACATACTGTTAGTGTTATTGTACAATTGAAGAATATATGGGAAAAATAAATGAAAAAGATTGGTTGCCATTAGCACATAACAAGAATATTAGCGATATTGACATATAACCATATTGCTATTAGTTTACCTAGACTAAATGAAAATACTAGGTTGAGTGGTACTAAATGGGCTATATAAATGGCATTAACATGTCATTTTACAGTACCATTTGACATATTATATGATATACTAAGAATATAGCATTTAATCGGCTGATTAAATGGAATTAACATACAATTTTTTACAGTATCAGTTGGGATGTAACACGAGATGTTTAGAATATAGCATTTAATCTACTATTGTAATCAAAAATAGAAAGACTGATAATAAGTAAAAGAGTACTCCTTTGTTCGCAATAAATTCTTACCAAAAAAGGTAGGAACTAAATATTCGAAAAGTGATATATTTATTAAAAACATGTTCATCCAATGAATTCCAAAAGAACTTTTGATTTTTGAAATGCCAAGATATCAGTTTCTTGCATCAACTCTTACGACAATATGGGTTAGATAAAGAGAAGATAAATTCTTTATCATCTCTTACGCTTTTGTACATCAATTTATTTTTGTTTGTTTATTAGTCAGATGGCTTATTTTATTCGAATCCAAAAAGTTGCCGAGTAGCCTATCACAAGACTGAAAAAACCATTATACCCATGTATTTGTTGAGTACACCCATCTTATTGTTGAATTTTCCCTTTATACCCTTTCCTAGTGAAAATCAAATCTATAAAAAAGTCCACCATAGAATAAACCCCCTGTAAAATCACACAACTACATAAAGTTCAAAGTTTATCTCTTCTGCAAGTGATGGATTTTTAAATTTAAAAAAATCATAACAACATGAAATTCGAGTTTTACCTATTTTGATTTAATCAGATTTATAGTATAATCATCACAATCCATCGATTGAAGCACTAGGTTTGATAATTCGCCTAAAATTAAATTTAGGGTTTGTTTGATAAGAGAAATAGAAGAAGAAAAATATGATGAGAGGTGAAAAGATGGAAGAATGACATAAGGGCAATTTATCCCTAAATTTTTCTAAAATTGAAGGGGGTTACTTAGTAATATCATGTGTCTAAATAGAATTAGCCTATTTAGCTACTCCCTTGATTATATTTCCAAAAATATAAAAGGGGATAGATTTGGAGGAAGAAAAAGGAAAGATACATGGAAGCATGTTTGACACCAATTAAAGTATCTCATAATATAAGTTACTGTAATGTCCTTATATGCAAATCCATTTTTCTTTTACTCGTCTAATGATGTTTAATTTGATTTAGGTACTTAAAACAAGAAATATGCAAATAATTTTTTTCTAATTATAGCAAAATAGTAACTTATTATATAACATATTGATTTCAGCATTAGAATAACTTACTGCATAAATTTCAGTACTATATATCAGTTTATTATAGTACAATTTAGACATTAAATTACACTAATTTTAGTTATACTATAACATAAAATTATCAAATATCTATATAAATAACATTTTTAAGAATTGATTAAATATCACTCTTATGTACACTTCAAACTTAACTCTAACCAGTGAAAAGAATTACATAAATTTGAGATAAACATAATAGATTTCAAAGTTGAATCTTAATATTAGTAGTTAACCATAAATAAAAGTGGAACTAAGAAAACCAACAGGTTGGATCCAAATTTAGAAACAGTTTAAGCCAAATGCAGGAAACAATAATTTCAAGGGAATTTGAATCGGAGTCTATTAATTAAATCGACAATTTTAATAAAAAATACCTTTGTGTATTAAACTTGAGAGCAAAAGAGATGTGCCCTTGAAATTTTCCCCTTTCGTTTCTGAAGATAGCATGGAATGAAGTGGGAAATGAAGCCTAAGGTCATGTTTGAGAAACAGAAATGAAATATTACAATCTTGCCCTTTTGTTTTTGACATATTTTCATTTCTACCAAGCTTTACAATTGGTATAAGTATTGGAAATCTTTTAGTTCCGTTGGAACTAACTCCCCTTATTTAGCAGTGGTTTTTATACGATTGAAATGGTTTTACGCTGTTGTTAGTTTGTCACGACAATAAGTTAGCAAACCAAAATTATATGTGTTGGTAGTTCCATGTTTTGGTGTAGTGTTAGTTCATTGAAGTAAGCAAGTAGACTGGAGCGTGAGATTATGTATTCAATATGACTGATTACAATAATGATGTTGTTGTGTTAAATGTAACACTGGACTAAATGCTATAGGATTGCTCTAACAATTTGATTACTGAAATGTCAGTTCAATTAATTTACGTGAAGTGCAATTTATTTGATATCCTTAAAAGTTAAGCATGAGCAAACACACTTTTGTAAAGAGTTCGTTATGATATTGCAGTAAGGATTTCCTTTGAATGATTTGACCTCTTAGAAAGGAAATCAAATCTATAAGTGTGGATGTAACCTATGGTACAATTGGGATGGAGATGGTGAATGATCACTTCTGCTTCATAAAGAAACATTGAAAATGAGAGTTGTAAAATAATAGTTTATGCATAACATTGGAATGAGAAATATGATTTCTATTCCAAAATGTATTTTCATATAGAAAATTATTTCTATAAGATTTATTATTCTGACTTTAAGATATTAGATTTGAAAATCCTCGACTATAAAACTGGTTATAGATAGTGGAATAAATTGCCTACATTAAGTGATTGAATGGACCTTTTTATTTCATACGTTATGATAGTAATAGAAAAAATAGTGAGGGCTTGCTATATAGCACTTACTAGTGGCATCATGTTACAAAAATTTGTAAAATGTAAAACATTATTTATGAAATATTTTTTTCAGTATTGACTAAAAATAAACTGTTAACGGCACCTTGGCCCGGCTACAAGACGATAGTTGAAGAAATTATCATTAGCACTAGACAAGATTCTGATCAAGAAGAGCCTGAGGATGTACGGGTTTGATGCAGTCGACATGTTTTGGCATTTAGGTACGGTTCGGTAAGAATAGACCAACTAGCTTGAGATCGCCCTATATGGGCCAAGTCACCTAGGCCTGAGCCCGTGAATGAAGTCCAACCCATCTTCGTCCATAAACAGAAGGGGAGGGGAACATTGAAAAGGGACCTTTTTCTGGAAACGGTAGGGAGACTCTGCCATTTTTTATACTCTCCTCTTTTTAATTCAAACTGGTGTTCAAGTGATTGATTTACGGATTGTATCTATATTCAAGTAATTGAGGAAGCAATAAAGATTAAACTCAAAGTGGACATAGGAAATTACGCCGAATCATTATAAATCTGGTATTCTCGTTTTTGTTGTTCTTTTTGCATTGAATTACACTATTCTTCTGTTCTAATTTACTCTCTTCATTAATCTCTCTACATAACTCTATTCAAGGGTGTTAGCGACCAATTTTGGTGCTAACATAAACATAGTTTTATTTTAATATGAATATTTTAAATATTCATCATAAAAGAAATTTATAATACTGATATTTGTGATGCGTTAGAAAATATAGAAGTATCTAAATTTTATGTACAATTATTTTGAAACTATGAATGAGCCATAGTTTGGGAAATAATTCTTTGAATATATGATTATGAACCAAATGGTATTAGTGAGTCATATCTAAAATAATTAAGGGCAAAACACCCATTTAATGGGAGCAACGTAGGAATGAATGAACTTTTCATATTAATATATATAATATATGCAATCGTAAGTCTAATAATCCTAAAATGGTTCCATGTCTTTAGTTGTATTCACTGATGAGTTATCACAAACATAAACATGTGTATTTGATATACATGTGGTATATGATGATGAGTTCATAGAATATAAAACGTAAATAAATAAATAACATGCAACAGAAAATAAAATGACTCGATTTGATTGAATAGGTGAGTATATTAGAAAGAGTTCTAAATGTACCTAAGGATTCAACCTCAAAAGTTACTCCTCTCAATGATATGTAATAATTATTGGTAAGAAGTAATCGAACTTTGTTGAACAAAGTATGATTAATGATGTATCGATAAGGTTGTATACTTAAAAGTAGTACACGAGGTTAAAATTAATTTTGTGTAAAGAATAGTTTACCCAATAATACAAGGTAAGGGTTTATAAGAAACCCTAACATATCCTAGGCTAAGAAGTTGGCAGATTGTGTTAGTCAAAACATTGCACATAATCGTTGTACGTGAGGGATCCTGTATGAATCGCCCCAAAAGAATTTTGGAAACGACTATCATTGGATGATCAACTTATGTTTGAACATAAGTATTGTAAACAAAAACCAAATCAGTTTATATATAAAGTAATACATAAAAAGTTTATGAATATCCATTTCATTGAACTAAGAAATAATTGTTGTTTCAAGAAATACCAACTTTGTAGCAAAGGATTTTCTTTCAGAAATTATTGAAGTAAAACAAGTTTGGACACCATTCAAGGATAAAATCGATTACAAGGGATGAAATGAAATTAACTAAACCTAAAATAAACATGACACATTTGAATGCCTAATAAGTAATCTTGCACATTGAAAGAATATAATGAACCGGGGTTTTTGACCTCGAAAATTGACATTAATATGTCCACTGTATAGAATGTCGGGCAATCGAATGTCGAAAATTACTAGTTCATTAGGGGTGAAGAAGAAAAGGTAGAAGAAGAAACAGAAACAACAACGCGGAATCTCACAATCGTAGTGGAACAAAATATAATATATAATAACGAATGTTTATACAAAAGAATATGTAACAGTTTATATACTTACAATCATCAGAGTGCAATAATTCAATACATCAAAATGGACCGTTATAATAACTTGTCCTCATGCAGCAAAAATATAACCAAGTACGGAGATACGTATCTGTCGTCTAGCTCGTCTCCTAAGCCACATAGCATTCTAACCTAAATCTGTAATACTCGATCTGACCGGAGCATTATAATAAAATAACACCTGAGTCAGTCTAGAAAACCAATATGAGAAAACACACTTAATTTGAATTATTAAAGTTATCAAAATCCTTTGAAAAACAAAGGTACTCGTAAGACCAAGTCACACATAAATATGACGGACTTTCGCCTTGATATTATAATAGTGTCTAAATACAAATACTTATTCAAATAGCTGAAATTGTTACATTAATTAAATTCCTGCATACAAGGCTTTACAAACAAAACTGTAACGCTTGTATTTCAAAAAATAGATTCCATACAATGACTGGGCCACCGGGGTATCATCCATTATAGTACACCTCTAGAACAATGTACCAAGGAGCTCGCCAGGATCCCCTACTACACAAGACCGGCCTATCCCTAACCTGGATAGACCGAATATGTTATCACCCTGGGTGTTTCCACCATTAAAACTGAGTCCTCCGTCTTTCATGCATACCCATACCCATAATATATAGGTTTCCAAGGATATCTAAAAAAGTGATAACATACCCTAATTGGGTGCAATCCACTTAGCCTTGTTGCATCTTCCATGTTTTAATCATTCCCAGTTGATGAGGCTTGAGGCTAAGCTTTACCTTTCAAGAAACAATTCTACTTAGAATGCTCATCGTCCTCCAATGACGATGTTCTAGTAGCATTCGTCCATACAATTTGTCCTGGATCTGGACAAACCGGATCACTGTCTTCACTATCTTCACAGTATCCATTCGTAATATTCAAACCGGATCAAAGTGGCTTTCGGATAATTAAATTTGATCATGGTCTCTTCGAAATGATTAATGAAATTGGCGAATATTAATAGTATGTTATTTAACTATTAATAAAACATTCATGAGCAGACATTAGGCCTCATTTTATAGTTCTCCAAACATTTATTTTCAAGATATCTTTACTAAGATATATATTCAAACTACTTCCAATATTCCAAAATTTGAAACCATTGCAAATCATCATATATATTCAACGGAATATTTCCAACCATTCCGATACTTAGAATATCTTTCCAAATCCATTTTTTTGTTCAACACTTAGGAAGTATTCCATTTATTCCCTACTTCCTATTTTCTCCAAATCATTTACAATTTTATTTGTAAATTCCTTGACTAGTTTATAACGAATTCTGCAAATTCAGGAATTCTTTAATTAACTCCCTTTTCTATTTTCCAAAGTCAAATATACTGGCTTATAATTCCAATTCCCCCTTTTACTTCCATATGAATTCTGTTTCATTTTTTGAAGTTCACTCTTATTTAACTACTTTGGAAAATTTTCTTACATCTTTCCCAAATTCCGTTTTGAGAATTCTCTTATAAATCTCATATACCAAACAACCCCATTTCCAGATTTCCGAGAAAATTTATAAATAAATTTTAAAACATTACAAAACTCTCTCTATATATATATAATAAGTATTTGAAAGAATAATAATAACAATAATTTATTTTTAAGACATGTTCAAATAATTATCTAAAATATTGAAACACTCTTTATGACATCACTTTCCAAAGTAGGTTTAAAAATTTAGGATTTAGTAAAATAATTATTAAATTTTGAAAATTTCACTTCTTAAGTATTTCAATACTAACTAACTTTAAATCACCTAGTTTAATAAATAAGATTTCCTTCTTTAAAATAAAAACTTCACTTATTAATAAAAATGTATTTTTAAATCTCAATAACCAAGTTTCAATTTATAAATCCCTCTCGATTTCCATCACATCACTTTCATTTCTGTCTCCTTAACCATTTTCACCTCAAAAATAGTATTCACTATTTTTCTCTCGCCCTATTTCCATATTCAAATATAAATTTTCCAAGTAAATTCATATTCCAAATTTATCCGATATCAATATCCTTTATTTGTAAACATCATTTATAAATTTTTATAACTCCTTCGAGTTTCACCCTTTTCATAAAACAAATCTTATTTAAAAAATTTCATTTCATAAGTCCATTCTCTTATAAACTCTTTATTTTTATTTTTAATATCGATTTCAACTTCTTCCATATTTCCAAAAAAATATCATTTAAATATCTATCGTTTAAAAATTCCTTATATAAATTATTTTTAATCTCCATTTAAAATAATTTTACGGATAGTTAATTACGCACTAAAATCAATTATTGTTTTTATCCAAATCAATTTCTTAAAAATAATCCAAATTTCGATATAAACATTTTTACATTCAAAATTTCCTTTTTAATTCCTTTAAATTTTAAAAATAGTATTTATGGTTTTCAAAATACCCAAATTCAGGCCTGTGCTACCATAGAATTCAATAATTCACATCACGACAATAATCTATAACAGATTATTCTAACACATCATATGTTATTATATATGAAAAATAATCAATGAAATTTTGAGGAATCCAGTTGGATCCCTACGACCTATTTCTCTACACCCACAGATTTTAGACAATAATAAAAATACCAATCCCACTTCGAGGGGGATATCGCGGTATGTAGAGTCATCCGCTATTATACGAGGCACATAGGGTCTCATCCGCTATAATGTGCTGGAATATCACTCCAATTACTAATATATACAACACTATATATAAATAATCATCCAATATATAATTATAATTTATCAATCCAATCAAGCATCAAATAATTTAAATTTAAACATTTACAAATGAATGAGAAATCTTCACCTTGAATTTTCGACACTTTTAACCGTCCAATCCCAAATGTAGTGTATTCCATAGTGAATCCAACGCAACTTATTTTTAACCGTTCCAAGGTGTTTGAAGTGATGAGGAGTTGGTTAAACCTTAGAATATCTTGTTAAAGATCTCATGGCAATTATACTTGAATATCATCAACCATTGACCTCGACCGAATCACAAAAATCCATAAATATAAGGTAATTTGAAATGCTGAAAATTTGCAACACTTATTAGTGTTGTTGTTCATTTTGCAACACACCCATGTCGACATGGGGGGTAGGGGGATGTCAACATACTAGCCGTTTTTCATAATTTTAAATTTTAAACGAAGAGACATTTCCCTCCACCTCTTCAACAAAAGACACGTCTCTTCAACCATTATATAAAGGCCTCTGAAAACGAATTTTAGATCAAGAATTCTTATTTTCTCCTACTCCTCCAAACATTTGCAAAAGAAGTCCATTGCATACTCTTTCAATCTCCTTGCAAATTAATATTGTTTCACTCCAATTCTTCACTGATTGGCCAACCACACAATATCAGAGAGTTGTACTTTAATTCACACCATTCTCTCTCTGATTTCATCCTATTCCTCAAAAAATTCAAAGATATATTACCATTGGAGGTCTATAGGATCATTGTACCAAATCTGCAAAAATCTGTATTGAAGATACGACTACTTGCCATAGTTTGTTGTTGGTGATAAGAAGAAGGTGTTCTTATGGCCTGTGAAATCAAGAGGGTGTGTCTTGTAGCCCGTGAAACCAAGATTGTAAAGGTGTTCTTCCCACCTGTGGAAAGCAAGCGATTATAGTTAAATTCTGCACGATAGAGTGCAGGACTGGATGTAGGATTGGTTAACCCAAACCAGTATAAAAATCCGGGTGGCGTTATTTACATTACTACATTTTACTTTGTTACTTACTTATTATCTGATTACTTCTTTCTGTTAGCTATTTGAGTAAATACAGTTTTATATTCATAAGTAAGTAGTTAATACACATTTCACCACTTCTAGTGTCTGAATAGCCTAAAGGTCCAATATTCTGTTGTAGCCACTTAAGTTTCTAACATTTGGTATCAAAGCATTGATTTTCAAAAATTCCTAACTTGATTTTTGAAAAGTATAAATGGCTATTGACACTAGTAACACATTTTTTAAGACTTTTGAAAAAGGGAAATCTACCACTAGGCCCTTTCTATTTGATGGCAGTAGTTATGCATATTGGGCTTGTGGGATGAAATGTTATTTGCAGTCTAATGGTTTGGATATTTGGAACATTAGAATACATAGAGCCTCAAACTGATTATTCAAAATGGACACTAGACCAAAAGACACAAGCACTAAATAACTCTAAGGTCATGAACATTTTATTTTGCTCCTTAGATAGAAATGAATTTAATCGAGTGTTTATTTGTAATTCTGCATATGAAATTTGGAGAACTCTGCAAGTCACAGATGAAGGCACTAATAAAGTAAAACAAACAAAGATATCTATGCTAACTAACTAGTTTCAACTCTTTCAAATGAAACCAAATGAGTCTATTTATGACATGTATTCTAGATTTCAAGATATAGTACATGCCTTAATATCATTAGGAAAGAAAATCACTGAAGAAGACCAAGTCAGAAAGATCTTGAATTCACTTCCTAGTGAATGGGATTAGAAGACTCTGGCAATTGAAGAAGCCAATGACATTAGTATTATGAAAATAGAAGATTTAATTGGTAACATAATGTCTTATGTAGTAAAGTTGCAGACTAGAAAAGAGAATCAGGCAAATAAGAAGAAATCGCTGGCACTCAATGCTATGATCGACACAAATGAACTAGATGATGATGCTATTGATGATGATACCGAGTTTATGAACAAGAAGTTCAAGAAATTCTTGAAGTATTGGATAACAAACAAACTTCAAAAAACGAACAACAATAATTCTAGAAATGGAAATGTTGTTAAGTGTTTCGAATTTGATAAACTCGGTCATTTGAAAAGAGACTGTCCCAAACTGAAGAAATCAAAGTCAAACACTTTCAATAAGGAGAGGAAAAAAGCATTCAATGCAAAATGGGATGATTCAGATACATCATCAAGTGATAGTGATTCAGAAACAGAAAATGCCAACATATGCTTCATGGCAAAAGATGACCAGGTATGAAATTTTAATAAAGAAATTACTAATGTTTTGAATGATATGAATCGGGGATATAAAATATTTAGGAAAGAGTACAACAATAGTTTGGCAGAGATAGATAGATTAAAAATATTTATTGAAAGGTTAACTAAAGAGAAACAATGTCTAAAAGACGAAATTGAAAGACTTAATGGGTATAATGATGAAAAGGATTTGACACTTGGAAGTTTTGAAAAACTAAAAAGTGAAAGTGGATCCTTAAGATCAGAAAAACATTCATTGAAGTCATAGGTCACTGATCTGAATGGCAAAATAACATCTCTAGACAATGTTATTCTTAACCATAATAAGGATTTTGACAAAATGAAAACTGATATTGATAAATTTAACAAAGGGAAGAATAATCTAGAAAAATTATTATCTGCATCTAAACACGCTAGGAATAAACATGGACTTGAATACACCATTAAGGCTAAATCAAAGAAAAATAGTACTCACGGTACTAAGTTTGTTAAGGCTACCAAGTTCAAACCAAAACCTAGAAAATTAAAGTTAAAACCTCCAAATAGGTTCATAAATTTATGGGTTCCAAAAAGGTTGGATGATACTGAAAAGAAAAATATATTGATAATTTTATTAATAAGGTTCATTCATCTAATGATTATATTTTGAAAGGACATTCAAACTCTTCATGGGTTTGGCATCCCAAAACTTAACCCTATGGACCTAGAATAAAAAGCGTACCAGTGTGCATATTTTATAATTTTTCAGGTACCAAACAATGTATATCAGATAGCAGATGCTTAAAGCATATGACAAGAAATCTATTGAACATTGGATAAATATGAAAAGGATTTGTTATTGGCATCGGCAAAGTCGGTAACTCTAAAAATCATCTTATTATTAAATAAGTTTATTTCATGTTTTGAATTGATTTGGTTTCCCCTCATGTGTTTTATTTATAAGCATTTATCTCTATATACAAACTCTACATATTGTCTAGCAATTATTTAAGTGACTCTTTTTCGCCTTTTTTGTTGATGACAAAAGGGGAGAAAAGGTATAAATATACTAGGCAAAATGATAGAGGGAGTCATAGAGTTAGGGGGAGTCAAATATAAAAGTATTATATTTTATCTCTCAAATATTTATATGGTTGTCATAATCAAAAAGGGGGAGATTGTTAATACTCTAGATATTTATTTTGATGACAACAACCACATAAATATTACTACTAACGTATCTTCAAGTTATGCAATCATATCAGATATATTATGGAGACATTTACAGAGATAAACAAGAATACAGTGAAGCAAATGAATTATAGAAGAAGGTTAATCAGAGCAATTGAAGAACAAAACCCAATTAGAAAAGAATGTTGAAGGATAAAGGTGTTTGAAGTGATGAGGAGTTGGTTGAATCTTAGAATATCTTCTTAAAGATCTCATGACAATTATACTTGAAGATCATCAACCATTGACCTCAACTGAATCACAAGAATCCATAAATATAAGGTAATTTGAAATGCTGAAAATTTTGCAATACTTATTAGTGTTGCTGTTCATTTTGCAATATACCCATGTCGACATGGGGTATAGGGGGATGTCGACATACTAGCTGTTTTTAAGAATTTCAAATTACCATATATTTATGGATTTTTGTGATTCGCTTGAGGTCAATGGTTGATGATCTTCAAGTATAATTGCCACGAGATCTTTAACAAGATATTCTAAGGTTCAACCAACTCCTTATCACTTCAAACACCTTTATCCTTCAGCATTCTTCTCTAATTGGATTTTGTTCTCCAATTGCTCTGATTAACCTTCTTCTATAATTCATTTGTTTCCATTGTATTCTTGTTTATCTCTGTAAATGTCTCTATAATATATCTGATATGACTGCAAAACTCGAAGATGCGTTAGTAGTAATATTTATGTGGTTGTTGTCATCAAAATCAATACCTTGAGTATTAACAATCTCCCTCTTTTTGATGATGACAACCTTATAAATATTTGAGAGATAAAATATAATACTTTTATATTTGAGAGATAAAATATAATACTTTTATATTTGACTTCCCCTAACTCTATGCACTCCTCCTATCATTTTGCCTAGTATGAAGAGACATTTCCCTCCACCTCTTCACCAAAAGACGCATCTCTTCAACAATTACATAAAGGCCTATGAAAACGAATTTTAAAATCAATAATTCTTATTTTCTCTTACTCCTTCTCTAAACATTTGCAAAATAAATCCATTACATACTCTTTTAATCCCCTTGCAAATCAATATTGTTGCATTCCAATTCTTCGCTGATTTGCAAACCGCACAATATCAGAGAGTTGTACTTTAATTCACACCATTCTCTCTCTGATTTCATCCTATTCCTCAAAGAATTCAAAGATATATTGCCATTGGAGGTCTATAGGATCATTGTACCAAATCTGCAAGAATCTGTATTGAAGATACTACTACTTGCCATAGTTTGTTGTTGGTGATAAGGAGAAGGTGTTCTTGTAGCCCGTGAAATCAAGAGGGTGTGTCTTGTAGCCCGTGAAACCAAGATTGTAAAGGTGTTCTTGCCGCCCGTGGAAAGCAAGCGATTATAGTGGAATTCTGCATGATAGAGTGCAGGGCTGGATGTAGGATTAGTTAATCCGAACCAGTATAAAAATCCGTATGTTATTTACATTACTACATATTACTTTATTACTTACTTATTCTTTGATTACTTTTTTTGTTTGCAATTTGAGTAAATACAGTTTTATATTCATAAGTAAGTAGTTAATACACATTTCACCACTTCTAGTGTCTGAATAGCCATAAGATCCAACATTGTGTTGTAGTCACTCAAGTTTCTAACACACAAGACACAATCGCGACCCAATTGCTCGAACTCCAAACGCATGCACCTAGTCACCATCAATGACTCGCGCCACTAGCTCGTGCGACTCAAACCAACTGGAGTCGCGACTTTCCCTTTTTTTGAATTGTTTTGAAGTGAATTTCGTTTTTGAATGGAGAGGAGAAGAGGGGAACTAGATTTGAACAGAAGAGGGAAAGAAGGTAGCATTCGAATTTTTTTGTAGATTGGTTTTCTCGGCATTGAGAAAGAAATAAGAGGAGGTCGTGTTCTTTTTTTATTTTTAAAAGAAAAGAAAAGGAGCGGTTGCGTGAAATATAAAAAATAGGGGAATATGATGTTGGCATGTTGAAGGGAGGAATGAGTACAATGAAGGGATGTAATAACAACTGCATGGAAGTCCGACTAAACATTATTTAATTAAAATTTTAAACTATTTCGTAACCTAAAATATCGAATCTCTATCGAGGCATGATGCTAGCCATTTATAATGTTATACCTTTATCCCGAACACAATGGAAAAGGTTTCGAGTCCTAATTCGATTGTATGGAGAAGATAGCTTTTTGGACCCAATTATTATATTGAATTTTCAATATTAAATTCAACGCGTTTACATCCCGTACGACCAAACGAAAACTCCAAATATTATGAAATTTGAAATTCGATAATAACACACTATTATGGATCTAATAAAACTAGCTTCGTCGAATTTCGAGACTGCACCTCGAAACGCTATTTAAACACGTCGATTAAATCGATGATTTCAAAAATTTGCGAAATCGCTTAAAATTTCAGTTCTAAAAACTTTCTAACTCAATTATAACTCTAAACCAAATATTTAAAATCATTTAAATATTTACAATCAACCGTTGAAAAATCCGGTTCGTTACATTCCTTCCCACTCAAAAGAATTTTGTCAATGAAATTGCTAAGGCAGGCAAAATGATCCAAACTCATTATTTATTCAAAACCCACTTAGATAAACTCGACATTCACCCTTTTAAACCTTTTAATTTCATTCCAAATCCTCTATTTTCCATTTCTAAATCGAAAACCTTTCATTTCAGTTGCAATTCAAAAATCAACCTTTTTAGTTAAGAAAAATTTTCAAAAAATTTCTAAGACCCAAAATTTCCAAAAAAAATTAGCAGAGTCTCCCCTGTACGGAGAGCCTTTTGCAAAATGACAAGAGAGATAAAAAAGTATACATCGATCCACACGGTCGGAAAACAAAATATATATCAATATTTTATATACTTGCGGTATTTAATCCGAAAACGTACCTTTTTTGCATTTTTAAGCAAGCGACTTATCTTATATGAGATTAGCACGATGAAAATCTAACCAAATGGCCTTTGGGTACTTGTATTTACTCAATTTAAACACGCAAGTTCCAAAACATAAAATTTAATAACATTTCACTTATTTAAATAGTTAAAACACATAGAATTCATAAACTAACATGCCAAACATATATTATAAGCAATTATAAGGTTCCAATTCTAATTTAATTGCTTTCAATCAATCCATGTTAAATTCGAATGATTTCCAACTCAATTTTCTTGCATTCACTTCACACTTGTATCAAACAAATTCATATCCATTCCAAATTGATTTAAAAATCAATTTGTTCACTACTGTTAATTCATAGAATTTTATTTGCTTCCGTTTACACCAAATGACAAATTTCCATGCAAATTCGTCGATATCCATTTATCCATTCAGTTTATAGATATTTTAAATTGATTCCAAATCAATTTATATTCAATTCTATTCTATTTCAAATTCAATCCATTCATTTGCACCCCATTCATATCCATATTATTTTCAAATTTATTTTATTAAGCTCGGAATCACCCCTTGCTATTTATTTGATAACCATTTCACAATTTACTCGAGCCAGACTTCCATTCAAAATATTAACCTAGGTTAATTTGTTAATTTTCAATTTACTCAATCATATACTTAAGTTTGTTTCCCTTGCCATCAAGTTCCAATTCAAAATTTTGATTTAATTTATATTCAATCAAATTCCATTCCATTCTTACTAATTTACTTAATTAGTCCCTTCATTTAATCCACTTCAAATTTCAATTTCAAACTCGAATTCGTTTAAAATAATATTCAAGGCCATATTTAATTTATTTCTACTCACATAGATATTTATAACTTGAGCCATTTTTATTTCAATCCAATGCCATTTGATCACATTCAACATATATTTAATCAGCGTATATATAAGTCGAATTCTATTTATTACTCAAGTTCTGTTCAACTTCATTTATAGCCCACAATCCACATTATTTAATCAAGTCAAATTCCATTTCCATATCCAATTAACCAATCAATTTATCTAATTGGTTCACTTTTATTTTACAATTTCAATATCCGATTTTTATTTCAAAAATCACTTTACTTAATTTACTTGGGCTCAATTTTAATTTATAATCCAGGTTTTGGATTTTTGTTTCTTTACTAGAACATCACTCCATTTTATTTTATTTGTTTTTTATTTCACTTTTCAAATTTTATAAGTTACACAAACTTATTTTCCCACATTTCCATCGATTTTGTACTTGTATGTATTCACATTCCATTATTTACTCAAGATTATACATCCATTATAGCTTAAATATAACTTTATTCCACTAATTTCAATTTTTTAAGCTATTCAATTTTTTTTATTCATAATTTCAACAATTTCCACTTAAATTTTTACTCCATTTAAATTTTATAACTTACAGTTATGTAGTCACTTACTCTTCGCATTTGTATATTTAACTCCATTCCATACGACTTCAAATCCAATCCAATCCAATTAAATTTTATTTTTCAATTTCCTTTAACCAATATTTCCGAACTACATTCGAATTATTCATACTTAAATTAATTTCATTCCAAACAATTTTATTTTTAATCATTCCATTTAATCAAGTAAGAATTTAATTCCAATTTCAAATTTTTCCACACTTTTTTTTACTTGCATTTATTTGTTCTATTCCCTTATACATTCATATGCACTTTATACTTAGCCCATTCATTATATTCTATTCATTTTAACTTATTTATATTAATCACTTTATTTAATTTTAATTTCCTTAACTTTTGCTTAAGTTAAATTCCAATTCCTACAAATTTTCTTTTACAAATCCAATTTATTTAACTTATAAAAGTTAAATTTTAATTTCATCTTGAAGATCACTTTTTCCAAGTTTTATTTCAAAAACTTATTCTCTTCTTATTTCACCTCTCTTTTAATTAAATTTTCATAGTTCAAACACCCGCTTATGTCAAATCATTTGAAATTATATATATATATATATATATATATATATATATATATATATATATATATATATAACTCTGTTTTAACAAACCATTTCCTTCAAATTTCAAAAATCAACTTGATTTTCATCCAAAATAATTCCCTCGGAATTTCTAAAATAGCATTTGTTTTTCACAAAAATCTCCATATCAAATTACAATGGTAGCAATCCTTCATCTAGAAACTCGAAAATGAATACTGGTGATGCTACAGTCATCATCAGAATTATTTTACAATGACTGAAGTGAGTTCAGTGCTATATCTCTTCCCCAAAATAATTCATTTTAAAACAACTTTTTTTCGAAAATACTCCCAAAAATAATACTCCTATTATTATTTTTCCACAACACTTTGAAAAACATTGTTTTCAAACTACCTGGGATTTAAATTTCCAAATTAAGGTTTGAATCCAATTTTAATTATAATCCATTTGTATAATTTATACTTATCGTTTGGTTGTATAAACCATTTTCAATTTAATAATCTTGTTAGATTATAATATTATCATCCAAACACTCCAAATATATATGTATAGAATAATTTCAAAAAATTATTTCCTTTATATCAAAATATATCTTTGGTTAATTATTCATTTATCTCTTTTCAAAACAATACTGTGTCGAATTACTCTATTTCACTAACAAATATGCGCTCATATCTATTAATGCACTCAAACTCAGAGTACTACTGACTCTATCTCTAATGAATAATACCCACCAGAGCCAAGATTCTCACTTAACCTTCAGCTCTGATACCAAGTGTAACGAACCGAGGTTTTCGACCCTCGAAAATCGACATTAATATGTCCACAGTATAGAATGCCAAGCAATCGAGTGTCAGAAATTACCAGTTCATTAGGGGTGAAGAAGAAAAGGTAGAAGGAAAAACATAAACAACAACACAGAATCTCATAATCACAGCGGAACAAAATATAATATATAATAACAATTTTTTATAAAAAAGAATCTGTAACATTTTATATACTTACAATCATCAAAGTACGACAATTCAAGACATCAAAATGGAAAGTTATAATAATTTGTCCTCATATGGTGGAAATATAATCAAGTACGGGATATGTCTCTGTCGCTCAGCTTGTCACTTGAGCCCCATGACATTCTAACCTAAATCTGTAATACTTGGTCTGACCCGAGCATTATAATAAAATAATACCTGAGTCAATCTAGAAAACTAGCATGAGAAAACACACTCAATTTGAATTATTAAAGCTATCAAAATCCTTTGAAAAACAAAGGTACCTCGTAAGACCATGTCACACATAATCACGACGGGTTTTACTTTACAATAACCAAAACCGTTTTATAGAAAATCCAGTGATATTATAGTAGTGTCTAAATACAAATACTTATTCAAATAGCTAAAATTGTTACATAATAAAATTCCAACATACTAGGCTCTACAAACAAAACTGTAAGGCTCGTATTGGAAAAAATAGATTCCATACAATGACTGGGCCACTGGAGTACCGTCCACAACAGTAAACCTCTAGAACAATGTACTGGGGACCTCGCCGGGATCCTTCGGTACACAAAACTGGCCTACCCCTAACCTGGATAGCCGAATATGTTATCACCCCAATTGTTCCCACCATTAAAACCGAGCGCTTCTTCTTTCATTCACACCCATATACATAATATATAGGTTTCCAAGGATATCTAGAAAAGTGATAACATACCCTAATTAGGTGTGACCCACTTAGCCTTGCAACATCTCCCATGTTTTAGTCATTTTCAGTTGATAAGGCTTGAGGCTAAACATTACCTTTTAAGAAACAATTCTACTTAGAATGCTCATCGTCCTCTAATGACGATGTTCTGATAGCATTCGTCCATACGAGTTGTCCTGGGTTTGGACAAACCAGATCACCGTATTCACTATCTGTACGGTATCCAATCGTAACGTTCAAACCGGATCGAAGTGGTTTTTGAATAATTAAATCCACTCCTGGTCTCTTCGAAACGATTAACAAAATTGGTGAATAATGATATTCTGTTATTTAGCTATCAATAAAACATCCATAAGCAGACACTAGGCCTCATTTTACAATTCTTTAAACATTTATTTTCAAAATGTCTTTACTAAGATATATATTCAAACTACTTCCAGTATTCCATAATTTGAAACCATTTCAAATCATTATATATTCAATGGAATATTTCCAACCATTCCAATACTTAAAATATCTTTCCAAAATCTTTTTTTATTCAACACTTAGGAAGTATTCCATTTATTCCCTACTTCCTATTTTCTCAAAATCTTTTACAATTTTATTTGTAAATTCCTTGACTAGTTTATAACGAATTCTATAAATTCCGAAATTCTTTAATCAATTCCCTTTTCTATTTTCCACAGACAAATATACTTGCTTATAATTCCAATTCCCCTTTTTACTTCATTTTATGAATTCTATTTCATTTTTCGAAGTTCACTCTTGTTTAACTACTTTGGAAAATTTTCTTACTTTTTCCCCAAATTCCATTTTGAGAATTCTCTTATAAATCCCACATACTGAACAACCCCATTTCCAAATTTTAGAGAAAATTTATAAATAAATTTTAAAACATTACAAAACTCTATATATATAATAAGTATTTGAAAGAATAACAATAATAATAAAATATTTTTAAGACATGTTCAAATAATTATCTAAAATATTTAAACACTTTTTATGACATCACTTTCCAAAGCGAGTTTAAAAATTTAGGATTTAGTCAAATAATCATTAAGTATTTGAAAATTTCACTTCTTAAGTATTTCAATACTAACTAACATTAAATCACCTAATTTAACAAATAAGATTTCCTTTTTTAAAATAAAAACTTCACTTATTAATAAAAATATATTTTTAAATTTTAATAACCAAATTTCAATTTATAAATCCCTCTCGATTTCCATCACATCACTTCCATTTCGGTCTCCTTAACCATTTTCACTTCAAAAATAGTATTTACTATTTTTCTCTCACCCTATTTCCATATTCAAATATAAATTCTCCCAGTAAATTTATATTCCAAATTTATCCAATATCAATACTCCTTTATTTATAAACATCGTTTATAAATTTTTATAACTTCTTCGAGTTTCACCCTTTTTATAAAACAAATCTTATTTATAAAAGTTTCATTCCATAAGTCCATTCTCTTATAACTTTTTATTTTTATTTTAAATATCGATTTAAGCTTCTTTCATATTTCCAAAAAATATCATTTAAATATTCATCGTCTAAAATTCCTTATATAAATTATTTTAAATCTCCATTCAAAATAATTTTATGGATAGTTAATTACGCACCAAAATCAATTATTATTTTTATGCAAATCAATTTCTTAAAAATTATCCAAATTTTGATATAAATATTTTTACAATTAAAATTTCCTTTTTAATTCCTTTGAAATTTAAAAATAGTATTTATGTTCAAAATACCAAAATTCAGGCCAGTGCTACCATAGCATTCAATAATTCACATCACGGCAATAATCTATAACAGATTATTCTAACACATCATATGTTATTATATATGAAAAACAATCAATGAAATTTTGAGGAATCCAATTGGATCCCTCTAACCTGTTTCTCTACATCCACAAATGTTAGACAATAATAAAAATACCAACCCCGCTTCGTGAGGGATATCATGGTGTGGCTATTATATGAGGCGCATAGGATCTCATCCGCTATAATGTGCGGGAATATCACTCCAATTACTAAAATATACAGGACTATGTATATTCATCCAATAGATAATTATAATTTATCAATCCAATCAAGCATAAAATAATTTAAATTTAACATTTAAATTTAAATATCGCAATCCAAATGAGTGAGAAATCTTCACCATGATTTTTTGAAATTGTTAACCGTGCCAATCCCAAATTGTAGTGTTTTCCGTAGTGAATCCAATGCAACTTATTGCATAATTTTTTTTCTTCTCGACCTCGCCTGAAAAAAATTACAAAATTTTAAACTCTTGAATCTAATCAAAATAAAATTATTTAAATTAAATTCATTAACAGTAATTAACCTTAAACCTGATTAGCCATGAATCCCTCTCCCTCTACCTACAGCGCACGCATCTCTTCAAGGCTCTCTCTTCTTCTTTTTTTAGATCGAAACCTGGCCACAGACTCCACTTCAGCCCCTACTCGATGCGCAACTCTATGCCCTAGCGCCGTTATTCCTCATCATGACTCAACTGCCATGTAATCGCCCACCTGTTCCACGTACACGAGACACAATCGCGACCCAGCTGCTCGAACTCTAAATGAACGCACCCAGTCACCATCGATGACTCGCGCCTCTAGCTTGTACGACTCAAACCAAATAGAATCGTGACTTTCCCTTCATTTTATTTGAATTTTTGTAAAGTGAATTTCGTTTTTGAACAGAGAGGAGAAGAGTGGAACTCGATTTGAATAGAAGAGGGAAAGAAGGAAGCAATCAATTTTTTTGTAGATTTGTTTTCTCGGTATTGTGGAAGAAAGAAAAGGAGGTCCCATTCCGTTTTTTATTTTTTGAAAGAAAAGAAAAGGAGCGGTTACGTGAAATATAAAATGGAAGGTAACATGATGTTGGCGTATTGAAGGGGGGAATGCGTATAGTGAAGGGATGTAGCAGCAGTTGAAAGGATGTCTGACTGGACATTATTTAATTAAAATTTTAAAATATCTTGATTTTTCATAACCTAAAATATCAAACCCCTATCGAGGCATCTCGCTAGGCATTCATAATGTTATAATACTATCTTGAATGCAATGGAAAAGTTTTTGAGTCCTAATTCGATCGTATGGAAAAGATAGCTTTTTGGACCCAATTATTACATTGAATTTTCTATATTAAATTCAACGCATTTATATCCCGTACGATCAAACAATAACTTCAAACACTACGAAATTTAAAATCCAATAGTAATGCACTATTATGGATCCAATGGAACTGGTTTCATCAAATTTCGAGATTGCACCTTAGAACGCTATTTAAGCGCGTCCATTAAATCGACGATTTCAAAAATTTGCAAAATCGCTTAAAATTTCAATTTAAAAAACTATCTAACTCAACTATAGCTTCAAATCAAATTTTAAAAACCATTTATATATTCAAAATTAACCATCGAAAAATCCGGTTCGTTACAAAAAGACTATGAGTTTCTTATTAAAGTCGAGAAAAGATAATCCTCAGTTTTCAATTAAGTCATTACGAATATTGACTCTAGGATATAGTATGATGTGCAAATTCGAAAAGGATTCCAAGTAAGTTATTAAAATATGATTTTTTGGTAGTTATACCCAAAAGAGTATGATCCATCGAGTGCGAATGAGTCATCAAGAGCAGGACAAATGCAGTTAGAATATAATGAGCAACGCTAATAAGAATAACACTATAAATTTCATTTGTTGAGATTAGCCTAATAGATTTGCATTAGTTATGCTTAAGAAAACTCGAATATGTTCACTATCTAGTTTATAGGTATGGTTTTGTGTTTTTGTACATATATGCTTATTAATCCAACGTTAATAGGTATGGGTTTGTGTTTTTGTACATATATGCTTAAATGAACATTTCTAAATAATGAATTAAAATAGAATATTTGTACATAACAACCATAGTGTCTCTAAGGCAGTGGATATGATCCAAGAAATAATATGAAAGTATCACTCTATAAACAACAGAATTGAATAAGTATTTTTGAATAGTTTAATTTTCAATCAAAATACAGAAGAAGCATGTATCCATAAGAATAACCACTAAAAGGTACATGGATATTTCTAAACTATAAATAAATAGCATACCGTTGATTACTAACGATGTACTTATGTTAAAATCAGTAACGAGTTGTACATATATGCTTATGTACTTATAATTCCAAAGTCAAATATACTTATGTGCTTATAATTCCAATTCCCCTTATCATTAATAAGCATATATGTATAAATAGTTTATAACGAGTTGTTATGTATGCTATGAGATCCCGATAAAGGTCGAGAATGATCGGGGTGACGATATATTCGGTACTATCCTGTATAGTTAAAGCGCTCGGCAGACTCAATGCGGCGGAGGTGCAAAAAGTCATAGCAGGGATACATCGGGGATACAGCGGGATATAGTGGATGACTCTAAAATAGCATATAAAACTCGTATTTAATGTTTTTGCAAATATATAAATGGTAATTAAGTGAAAAATTAACATTCAATTGAATTATAATTAATACATAAATAATTTTAAATAAAAAATGTGCGAATATACTGTAAACAAATGTAAAACTGTTATATAATATATTGAATTTAGTAGAATATTAGAGTATTTTCATTTCTAGAAATATATTAAAATTTCAATTAAGTAAATTAATTTCAAAAAATTTATAATGTTTAAATATCATTTTTTTAATTCATTTATTTAAAAAAAATATAGCGAAATATAGCGGAAATAACGGGATATAGCGGAAATAGCGGGGCTTAAAGCGAAAAGGCTATATTTGGGGCTATATGAAAATATCGTAGCGGCGGAAATCCGCTATGAGATATAGCAGGATTATAGCGGGGTAATAGCGGGAATTAACTACATGGGTACTATCAAAGAAGTGGTAGGCCGGTCCTATGTTGGTTTAGGCGCCCAGTATCTAGACCCTAGGTACATCCCTCTAGAGGGTACGGTACGGAAGGTAGTCCCTTACCTTATCATTGTATGAAATCCATTCTCCAATAAGTGCCTTCGGACTTAATTGTAAACCTATTATGCCATCAAATTTAACCAATGTAACAATTTCGGCTACTTTAATACGTTTATTTGAAAAAGGTTTTTCAAAGAATATCATTAAAAATAATATTTCCATGTTTTTCATAGAAAATATTTTGGATATCATAAGGTAAAAACCTGTTTTGTGTTTATGTGCGGCGTGGTTACCATTTGGTTTTAAATATCCGTGTTTTGAATTTCTCAAAGCAGTCCCATGACTGGCCCAGAGTTTATTTTCTATTCCCCCAAAACTCTAGGTGCCCTGTTTTCTTGGGCAGCCAAGTAGTTAGGTACTCTTAGAGCATTTTAAATGGAGCATAGAGCATGGGCATGGAGTTGGAGTGTCTTCTGTAAACAATTATCTATTTCCAAATTTCGCCGTATTAAGTATCTACAAGCACCTATAGCAATAGGCCATTATAATTATCCTTGCTGGATTAGTGCTCACCATAACTTTGACACATCATTTTAAGAGTGCTTGTACATACTATCTTCATGTATTATTTAGTGTGTAATGCAACGTGAGATTCTATTTTTGTTCGATGTTCTCTCTTTATTTTCATTTTACCCCAAACAATCGGGTTTCTAGCACTTGAATTTATGGCTCGTGAATACCATGGATGTATTATTGTAGATTTTTTAGGGTCGAAAATCTTGTTCGTTACATTTGGTATCAGGGCGAAGTTTAGCGAATACCTAAGCTTTGATGGGGTCGACTCATTAGAGATAGGGTTAGTGATACCCTAGAATGATTTTAGTCAATGACTGTGCCTAATGATAATCTTTATCTGTCCAAATTATTCTATGCTTAATACCCATTCCCCATGATAATCTCGTCTACATATTCTAAAGGTGTTCTCTTACAATATTAAGGTAGTGGGAAATGAGTAACTGTCGTCAACGAGCAAGGGGAGGACCTCAGGTTGATCTTTCTACTTCCTACAAGAATTATACCAACTTGGGAGGAAAACCATTTAGAGGCATAGAAACTGTTATTGAGGTTTAAGCTTGGCTCCGCTTATATAAGAGAATATTTATGGAATTAGGCATCAATGACGAAAAGTACCGCTTCCTTGTATCTTGGCAATTACAGGGAGGGGCCCTAGCTAAGTTGGAGTCAGTTACCATCAGTGAGTCAAAAGATAAATTTTCAAAGGAAAGATTTAAAGAAGTTTTGGAAGAGCAGTATATAGCCGCTGTAGGAAAATCATGTCTCTATATAAGTTTCAAGGATTTAAAATAGGGAGAAATTTCGGTGGAAGAATGTTCAAGAACGTTTAACGAATTATCTCTTTTTGGACCTGGACTAATAGATAATCTACTTAAGAAGGATGAAATGTTTGTGGCTGGGATGAGAAAAGAGTTTCATGATAGAATGACCGCTCACCTAAAGGGATCATTCATGAACCTAGTAGATATGGTTTGCGATTGGAAATTCTTAATTGGGAGACGCCAACATCAACACTAAATATTAGTAGCAGTAGTAACAACCCTAGTAAAAAGGAGCTAAATCCATAGGCAAAGAAGCAACAGGGAAGGAAGAACAGAAAGAATTCAAAAGGTGTCACTTGTGGATATTGTGAAAATAAAGGACATATAGTTGGGAATTGTAGAAAGAAGCAGAAACAAGTACTGTTTCTTCTATGAGTCTATGTTCCAATTACCACCATCAAGGGCATATGATGATCGGCTGTACGTTTATGGAGATAATCCAAGCAGTTGAGGCATATACCACGAAAGAAGAACTATTAACTTCGAAAGAGACAATGCAAAGAGGAGTTTTAGAAGGTAATATTTGTATTGAGGTTAGTATGGTTAAAGTATTATATAATACTGGGGCTTCTTGTAGTTTTATTTGAAAAGAATTAGCTGAAAATCTGAAATTTACCACAAAAATAGTAGATACCCCTATTTGTGTGTTAAATCCAATAGGTGGTACAACAACCTTTGTATGATTTGTGAAAATGTCCAATTTACCCACATTTCCCATTATTTTTCATGTGATATGTTTATCCTTGATTTTATTGGATTTGAAGTTCTGCTCGGTATGGATTGGCTATCTATGTATGAAGCTATTCTTGATTATGTTAAGAGGACGGTATCTCTAAAAACAAAGTTAGGAAATATCACTGAATTATATTGCAAATAGCTTGGTCCAGTAAGGCATATTTTCCAGTATACACTTGATTCATCATAAAAGGATTTGGGAACGATACCAATTGTCAAGGAATTTCAAGACGTTTTATAAGAAGTTGAGAATTTTTCCCCACACCGGGAAATTAAGTTATTTATCAACTTAATTCCTAGTGCAAGGTCTGTTATTTACCCAATTCGAAGGATGGCCCTAAAGGAGAAGGATGATTTGAGAAATCAAACAAATGAGTTGTTAAAGAAAGGATTGATAAGACCAATTCGCTCAAGTTGGGGCATAGCAGTGGTTTTCGTTGCAAAGTCTGATGGATCCCTTAGGCTGTATGTAGATTACCGAGACCTAAATAAATAAACATTAAAAATAGGAATCCTTTCCCCGTATAGACAACTTGTTTGATCGGTATCATTGTGCTCGGGTATTCTCAAAAATGGATTTGGCCATAGGATTCCAACAGTTAAGAATAGCAAAAGATCACATCCCCTTGACTGCATTCAGAGGGCTACAAAGCTTCTATAAATGGTTGGTTATGCCATTTGGGCAAGCCAATGGGTTCGCCTACTCGAGCATAAAAAACATCTAGAGAGTATATTGGAGATATTGATGAGTAACATGCTAAAAGGAAAATTTTTAAAATTCTACTTTTAGAAAAAAGTGGCAAGATTCCTTGGGCATATTATGTCAGGGGATGGAGTTTCGGTACATCCAGCCAAGATTTTAGCTATCCAAGATTGGAGGTAACTACAGACGCCAAAGGATGTCCATGGTTTCTGGGATTAGCCAGATATTGCCAAAGGTTTATTCAGGATTTCTCCAAAATTTCCTCTCACTTAACAAAGCTAACAATAAAAGATGTGAAGTTTAAGTGGACACAGAAATGTGAAGACGCATTTCAAGAACTCAAGAAAAGGTTATCTACTGCTTCCGTGTTAGCAATTGCTTATGAAAGCGGCTGATTAACCGTATATACTAATGCTTGTGGGAAAGGAGTAAGTGATGTTGTCAGCAGCATGGATAGGTCATCTCTTATGCAAGCAGACAATGAAATATCCATAAAAGGAATTATGCAACACATGATTTGGAGCAATTAGCCATTGTGTTCGCACTAAGATTGTGGAGACATTATGTACTGGGTAAGAATTCCTTATAGTTTATTTTAGATAAACTTTGATTGACCGTAGTAAATAATATTCCTTCTCTAAATAGGCGAAAAGTTTAAGCTCTTCACAAACCATAAATCTTTAAAATATCTTTTCTCTCGAAAGGACTTGAATATGTGGCAACAACATTGGTTGGAATTCCACGCATGATATGATTTGGATATTCTATATACACCAGGAAAAGCCAATGTTGTGGCAGATGCTTTAAGTAGTTAGCATGCCATTATAACTCATCTAGTAATGCATCTAGCATTGATTTGTCATATAAAGGAGAGTCCGCTCAAGGATCCAATAATTGCAAGAATATCAAGGGAATAGAGGAGAATGTAATACCGGGAAGAGTGATAGGATTCAAAGTGGATGAGCAGGGAATCTTAAGAATGAATGTAATGATATGTGTTCCTAATGTTGATGGGGTTGGGTAGGAAGTTTTAACTGAATGTCATAATTCTTTACTCGCAATACATCCTGGAGTTACAAAGATGTGTTGAGACATGAAAAAAAACCTTTTGGTTGGGAGGTATCAAGAGAGACATTTCTATCCATATAAGTAGATGTGAAAATTGTCAACAGATCAGTGTGATCAACAAAAGGTTGCGGGACTACTCCAGCCTCTTGAAATTTCGACTTGGAAATGGACCAAATGTTGATGGATTTCATCAATGGTATACCACGATCAAGAAATAAAGCCATTTGGGTTATCAAAGATCGATTAACCAAGATCACACACTTTATCCCAGTAAAAATAACGAGAATTGTTGTAAGTCTAGTAGAATTATATATGAGGGAAATAGTTCGATTTTATGGTGTCTTAAGTAGTATAGTCAGTGATCGAGATCTAGTATTTACCCGTAAGTTCTGCGAGGCATTGCAAATAGCATTGGGAACGAAGCTAAGTATCGGCACCGCATATCATCCCCAAACCGATGGGTGGACTGAAAGGATAAATCGAGTATTGGAAGATATTCTAAGAGCTTGCATCTTAGATTTCGGAGGTTCTTAGAAAAATTATCTTCGTCTTGTTGAGTTCCCCTATAACAACAGCTAACTGGCTAGTACTAGCATGGCACCGTACAAAGCTTTGTGTGGTCGTCCGTGTAGATCCCCAGCATGTTGGATCGAGGCTGAAGATTGGTTGGTACTAAGTCCTGACATGATTAGAGATGCTTTGGAAAAGGTTGACATGCTCAGAAAGAAGATGAAAGAAGCCCAAAGCAGGCGAAAATGTACATAGATAGTTAGCGTAAAAATTTGGAATTCTCGTCGGAGATTTTGTATTCTTGAAGGTTTATCCAATTAGAGAAGTGATAAGATTTGGACGGGCAAGAAAGTTAGCACCTTTATTTATTGGACCTTTATCCATCCTTGAGTGGATTGGCCCATTAGACTACTGTGTGGAATTTCCCAAAAGGATGTCTAGGGTGCACAATGTCTTTCACGTATCCCATCTATGAAAGTAAGTGCATGATCCAAAGCAGATTATTGAAGTGGATGCCAAAGAAGATCTAGAGGTTGAAGAAAATTTGGCAGTTATTAGACGACCAATTTGAATCGCATATCACGACGAGAAACAATTGAGAAGGAAAGTTGTGAGATTGGTGAAAGTCCAATGGAGTGGTGATGCAGAAGACTGTACCTGGGAAACAGAAGACTGAATGAGGAAAGTGCATCCTGAGTTTAGGATTGATGTTGTATCGAGGTAGTATATTCACCACCTGTGATGTAGTCACTTATTATATCTTGTATATATATTTCATTTTTAAAAAATATATTCATTTCGAGTCAATTTCTCCTTATCCTTAATTCAAGGACGAAATTCTATTAAGGTGGGAAGTATGTAATGACCGAAAATTCATCACTTCGGTAAAAATTTAATATATTCAAAAATAAGATATTTTAACATAAATGATAATTTTTTGAACAATAAATAATATGGGCAATCTTATTTTTAATAAATATGTATAAAAATATAATCTTTGGAAGATATATCGATAAAATGACCAAAAAATTATTTTATCGATATACAATTCTTTGACCGTCCGACATCATGCACGGAGCTGAATACATACACTCGTTTATCTATATATTTGAGACTATGTAATAATATAATTTATTTTATTTTGAAAAATTGAAAGTATATATGACATCATTAATAATGTCGCCATTTTGAAATAATTGATTTTTGAATTTAAATCAAGTTTAAATGATTTAATACTAATTTAAATTATTAAATGAGCCTTCCTAATTAGTATATAATGGTAGAAGTTGTGCAACATTGTGGACTATAAGTGACATATCTGTGCATATATACATGTACATATACATGAATACATTCACATGCACATGTATATACACATATATACATACACATTTCAATATAAAATAACCAAAAATATAAGATATTTTCTCATTCCATAACCTTTTAGCATCCTAAGTCAACCTCTTATACATCCAAGTACATGCACATGCCATGCATGTAGGAGGGGAGATTTCGACCGAACCATGTGAGGTAAGAGGGGTATGGGATGGTGAGCAAAGGATGATGTATATGCACTTAAATATTTTGATATTTTACTCCTTCTATCTCCACTTCCATTCACTTCTTTTTCTTCATTTTCCTAAGCTTTCCTCTTTATTTTCATGGCTTCCATACTTAGAGAAATAATGGCAAAAATATTTGCAAAAAAAAATTAAATTATATTTTCTGTGTGTGTGTGCGCGCGTATCAAACCACATTAAAACTATCACAAAACTCCTCCTTTCGACCTAATTACCTCATGGCCACAACCCTATTCCTATATAGTCGAGCCTTCTTGCGCTCCAAACCAAGGTCGTGAGCCCCTACCACCATCCCAAGCAAGGGTTAAGCCAACTAGAGGAACCAGTGCAAGGGTTCATGATCTTAAAGTTCAAGTTAGCGAAGCTATAGCCATTTTTAAGTAAACCGTTTAATCCGAGGTGAAAAACTCTATATTTGTGTGTGTGTGCGCGCTTGCGTGTGTGTGTATGGTGACGATGAATGATATGATTGTTATGGTTGTTTAGTATGTTTGATCACCAAGTTTGGATGTTGATTATATGTTTATTTTGATATTGAAACAAGTCACGTTTAATACACATCAAATATCACAAAGGAAATCGCTTTCCTCTAATAAATTAAATGGTGTATATGAGAATGTTAAAGCTCTTTAAAATGGTTTATAAATATTTTATAAATACTAAAATCCAATTTGTTAAAGTTTTGACAAGTTGTGAAAATTGAGTCAAAAATACGCGCATCGCGTAACGACGGTTCGCGATATCGCACTGTAGAAAGTTAAATCCATATATACGATGGGTTCGAAGCTGGAATTCTTTGTAATAAGAATTTTCCGAACCCTTATAATCATAGTTTTAAAATAAAAGAAAAGGAACAAGATTTCGTTTAATAGATTTTGAAATATGAACAAAACAAGTTTTCAAAATAGTCGCGGTTCAGCAGTTCGGGAACCAAAGCGACAAATCCTTTAAAAATGATATTTTTAATTCTTTAAAAATATGGAATTCTATAAATATTTTAAAATGTTTTAAAAGAGATTTAAGTTATAAAAATGTTTTTCTAAATCATAGAAAAGTTGTTTTGATCAAATAAGCTTTAAAAGCACTATTCGCGGCACTTTTAATAACTTTTGAAATATGGCTTTAAACTTAAGTATTCTTTACCAAATCTTTTATATATGTTTTCATATAAATAATTAAGTATTTTAAAGATTATTTGAGGTTTTATAATTTATTGTAAAAAGTTTAAAAAATGATTTAAAGAAAAGATATTAAAATCAAGTGATTTAATCTTAGCTCTAAAAGCCGACGACTAGACTAGATTTTTCTATTCATGAGGTTCAGATGTCGGTGCTTAAACTAAGGAGATGTTTAGGAGCAACCAGTGCCCTAGCTCGCCTGGCCTCTGTAACGACCCAGAAATTTTGAACAATTTAATTTGAAATATTTAATTAATTTTAAATATTTGAATGATGGTTTGACGAGAATTTCAAATTATCAGAATGAATTTGGCGATTAAATTATAGAATTTAATCTATTGAAAGTTGAATAAAAATTTTGAATCTTCAATTTTAAGCTGATTAAAAATATTTCAAAGGCTTGTAAAATTCATATTGATAATACTGAAGATAATAGAAGCTTCAGAATTGAATTTGAAAGTGAATTGTTCAGTTTTGAAATTATATCGTTTGAATCGATATTTAAAAATAGCCGTCCAGGGCACAGTCTCGGAATTCGACGAAACCAGTTCCATTGGGTCCGTAATATTGAATTATTACCGGATTTCAAATTTCGTATTTTTCGAAGTTGATATGTGAGCACACGACGTGTAAACGCATTGAATTTTTATCAAATTCAATTTAAATTTAAATTTAAATTGCTCAACAACACACCACGTTCGTCCTAAAGTTACGCCTAAAATCGCGCCAAGTATCACGAACAAGATCGTGGAAAGCATACTTCATTCAATTTTAAATACTCCTCTCCCCCTTCTGTTTCGTTCAAATCAAGCAATAGCCGAAGAAAAAAATGGCAACCGAGTTTCTCTGTACAAAACAAATCGCCAGTGGATAAATTGAAGAATTAAACTTCCCTCTTTTGAAATCAAAAACCCGGCTCCTTTCCTTCTTTATTCTTAAATTGAAATCAGTCGACATCCCCAAATTGCAATACACGAGATCGAGTCGAGCCGCGTAGGGTAGGGCTCGCGTGCTCGTCGAGATTCGCGGCAGCACGGGGAGGGGATCACGGAAGTCGAAGGTCGCGTGGGTGCCAGGGCTTCAGTGCCGATCGACTACAAGCGGCAATTCGAAGTCACGTTCGAGGTAGAGCTGGTGTTCGTGGCAATGTCCTCGACGGCGGCGTGACCTTCACGCGCGGTGCTCGCGATTGAAGGAGAAGGGTGGCGACCGTGCATCGTTGATGGTGGTGAGGTGGATCTAGGCAGCGTACGTGGAGCGCACGTTCGATGAGGGTGGAGCAGCTCTGGGTTGTTCGACTTCTGGCGTTGTGGTTTAAGCAGTAAGGTAATTACTGTTTGCAAATATTTGATATGATGGATTTGTATAAATTTGTAAATGAATAGAAGAAGAGGAAAAAAAAATTTATCATCAGTGAAAATGAAATTACTAGGTTAAAATAAAATTTATTTAATTGAATTAAAATTTTAAATCATTAGTTCGAAAATGAAAATTTGTTAGTTAAATAAATTTATTAAAGGAAACCGGGTTAAAATAAAATCGTGGGATAATCAAAGTTGCCAAACGGAAATTGGTTATTCGATTATTTCAAATATTAAAAAAAAAAATAGTTGAAATGAAAGCATTAGCAGATTTAAATCTATAAAAAGGAAATTTAGTTCAATTGGAAATTTCTAGTTAGAATTATTTTAAAAGGAAAATTAGTTTAAGTAAATTTATTAAAAAAAGAAATTGGTTTAAATAAAACTATCAGTTAATTTAACTATTAAAAAGAAAATCGCCGATGAATCAAAATTATCAAATGAAAATTTATTATTCGATCTGTTCGAATATTAATAAATTGTGTAAATATTATACAAGGTCTATAAATCGAGAAAACAAGTCGGAAATGGAAATGGATTGCAAGTAAAGCAAAGGTGAGAACTTCTCACTCAAAAATTTAAAGTTGGATTTGCAGTTATTGATTGATTGCTATTTGGTTGTGATATTAGATATAGTAGGATATATCTATATATATAGCAATATATATATATATATATATATATATATATATATATTGGCATATGTATATATTGCAGTCGATGATTTCCCGCATTGTATAGCGGATGAGACCCTATTGCGCCGCCTATTAAGCGGATAATATTTTATAAATCCCATATACCACGATATTCCACCTCGAAGTGGAATGGGTATTGTGCTAATGTCTGTGGATGCAGGGAAACAGGTTGGAGGGATCCAACTGGATTCCTCACAAATATTTATTGATTTTAGACATTGTGATATTTGATTGTTTATCATATCGATATATGATGTTTGAAAGTCGTGATTGACTATTTTATGTGTTGCATCATCGAATCCAATTTTGAAGCTTAAAAATAACGATTTTGATTTTTAAGGGATTTCTAAAGTGATTTTTGAAAGTATACGTTTATAAAATATTTTTGGAATTAATTCGTCTTAAATAAATAAATGTTATAATTTTAATATTATAAAAATTATGATTTTTGAGAAATACAGTTAAAAGTTGATTTTTGAAAATATGGGATTAATGATTTTATAAAATAGTTTAAACTGGGATTTCTGAATTTATTATAAAAAGTTTAAAAATAGGATTTATGAAATTTGATTATTTTATAAATCAAAATGATGAATTATAAAGGAGTTTAAAGACGTTTTAAAATAATAATATAAATTGATCCATATAAAAGATTTATAAATTGATATTCATAAATTAAAAATATTGGAATTGTAAAATGAGCTTTTAAGAGTATTAGAATGAATTGTGAATGAATTTCGTAAGTAGAAATGAAATTTATAGAATTATAAACGGTGAAGTTATAAATGGAATTTTATAAACAGTAGGTTTATAAAATGTGTAAAGTTATTTAAAAGAATAAGATTTTGGATAAACAAATGAATCTTATAAGTTATAAGATTTATAATTTGGGAAGTTAAAAGAACAATTTTGTAAATAAATAAATTATAAGCATTTAACTTATAATATGGACTTTCGGTATATAATTGAGTTATAAATCGAATAGGTTAATAAAGGAAATTTATAAGAGGAAGTGTTATAAAATAAATAGAAATGGAATTTATAAACATTGTTTTATAAATCCGCAACGACTTATTTTGATAAGTAAATTGTTGTAATTTGTTAATGGAGTTATATTCACGTTTTAGACAGTGAATAATCCTTTAAAATAAAAGGAATAGAAATGATGAAATTGGTTAACAAGTATATTCACGTTTTTGAATAGTGAATAATATATTAAAGAAAATGTTTTGGATGTGATGTTTTAAATAGAATTAAAACGATCTAAAGATGTTTTAAAATGTATTAACTATCGAAACCACAGATTTCAACATTCATTGTTGAAATAGACGTTTTCGAGAAATAAAAGGAAATGGTGGACTATAACACTGTTGTTATAGTAAATGATTTCCGAAAGGAAATGTTTTGTATAGTATTGGGATTTATATATCTATTTTAGTTTCGAATCCCTATACTAGTGATTTTGGGTTGTCGTAACGATGTTTTACGCAACATTCTTTTTGGCCCAAATAAATATGTTTAAGAGAATGATTTCCTTAAAGAATGAAATATATACTTAATTTCGATTAGAGTATATTGAATATTTTCCAAGTGTAGAAAATAAAAAGGCTTGTGAATTACTTATAAATAAATAAGTATGGAAATGTTTTTTCCAATATTAAGTGAATATTTTGAATTTATCTTTTTGGAGATAAATTGAAAATGAATATTAGAAATCGAATGGAAATCGTATATTCATAAATATTTTGGAATGAAAATTCATTATGGAATTTATAATGGAAATGGGGAATGGGTTTAAAAATAAATATTGATTTATTTTTGAAGTATGGAAAATATATATCTTGTAAAGATATTTTTGAAAAATAAATAATTTGGAAAATTATTTGGAATCTGGTGATGTTGTGCATATCTATTGATAGTTCAATAACCGACTATCAATATTTACCTTTGAATGGGTAATTGTTGTGATTTGCTTGAATTTGAATGCCACACTTATTTTTTTTTAAATAAGCGCTCACTATTCGGGTTAACGGGGAAAGGACCTTGGGGTCGTATAACCCATTCCGAATATGTGATACGTCGTTATGAATTGCATTCGAAGACCGATGTTGAAGACCGGATATTTTCGAAAACGAAAGGGTTTCTTGTCGATTGTCTCTGCACTGGCTGATCCCCGGTATAGAGATCTCCATATGTGATGGGAAATTCGGACGTGATTAGAGATTACCCGGATTGCAAGGACTTCTTTGTAAGTGCTTTCGGTTCTGTTCGATCCCGGAACAGACTTGTATGGATTGTATGTCTGACATTACAATTGAGATATAAAGCTGATTTCTTTCAAATATATTTCTGTTGGTGGCGGAGAATTTATTCTCTTAGCTTAACACCCTTCTCTAAGACGTACGAGCTCAGAGGTTATATAGTTGAAGGTTATTAGCAATATACTCCCAATTTGGTAATGTGACATGCTGAGTGTTGCTGTGAAATGATCATTGTGTTGATCATTTGTGATAGGATCATTTGTTTGATCACTTATCTTTGTGATCATTTTTATGATCATTTGTTGACCCAAAGCACAGCTTTTGTATAAAGCGTGGCTTTGTGGACGAGACTTCGTCGAGCCTCACACCCCGGAATGGTCAAAACAGAAAAGATGCGGCAAGTTTATGAGGGGTAGCTCTCTTTAGGGTATGTGCATTTCCTTCTGGAAAAGGGTGGTATCATGGTATGGAGCCCAGATACTTACTCATGTTGAACACTTTATTTATTATGGTGTGATGTTGATTAGAGAGCTCTCGGATAAAGGTCCCAAAGGACCGGGGGATGGCATACTCGTGTCAGTAGTTACCCAGTTAGGGGTAACCCGGCCTTGTGTTGGCAGAGATCCGGTTTGGTTCTCGGGGACGTCCTTCCAGAGGCGTTCTCATGTGGCAATGGGAAGTTCCTTGGCCTGACCATTTGTTGGAAATCCAAAGAAACAATACGATCTTATACGATTTTAGTTGTAGAACCTGCCGTCTGATATGGTAGCTATAGTAGGCATAATATAATGGTACCTATGCTGGCTAAGATTTATATTCTACTTTCGAAATGATTTTCCCTACACTATGCACTAGTAATAATATCAAATGTTTCTTTTAATGCGTATCAAGCATCTTTGACTAACATAAGAAGAAATCTCCTCCAAGTCTGCGTTTGCATTGTGTGTGTGGTGGGAGGTCTTATGGTAGTCTCATTTTTAAAAGCATTGCGAATTGACTTTAAAAATATTCCTCTATTTTTGATTTTAAAGATAAATAAACTGTTTTGAGTTCTCACACCAGTCACATGACTGACTCGGAATTTATTGTTTTCCTTCCTAAACTCTGGGTGCCCACCAATTTCCACACGGGCAGTCAAGAGTTAAGGTTTATCAGGATATTCTGGAATTCAGGAGTTGCTGGAGGCAAGTTGGATGGCATGGCGTATTTACTAGTATATAGTACTTCTTTTTCTGCTGCATTGTTTGTTGTTGTACACTCTGATGTAATGAAATGTAATGTAATAACTGATATAGTTCTTTGTTTAAAGATTATTCATTTATCTATTATATGTTGTTCCGCTGCGAATTGTGAGATTCTGATATTGTTCTGTTGTTTTCTTTCTGTTCTGTTCTATCTTTTCTCTCTCCTTCTACCTCTTTCTTCTTTCTTAAAACCCTAAGGGTTCGTATTTCCGTTCATCTTGAGTTAATCACTGGAGATAGTGTCTATTCTAGGAGTACGGATTTGCAGGTCTTTACATTTGGTATCAGAGCATATGGTTAAGCGACAACCATGGCTCTGTTGGGTGTTACTCATTAGAGATAGAGTCAGCGGTACTCTAGAATGAGTTTGAGTGTAATAATAGATATGAGCGCGTATTTGTTAGTGAATATAAAATTGTTTTTAAATCGGGTAAATAAGATAATTTTGCCCAAAACTATTTTTGTATAGAAAAGAAATGATTTTCTATGAATTATTATAGTATATGGTTGCATGGTTGTTAGGAAGTAATAATATTAAATTATGATCATTATTATATGGAATTAAGTAAGAAATAAAATGTATAACCAAAGATTAGAGATAAATTTATTTAACAAATGAAAATTTAAATATGAATATATATATATAAGGAAATGAATTCATATACAATTGGGATTTGTAAAATAAATTTAAATAAATGAATTGGAAATGAATGAAATTTGTTTGGTTAATAAAATAAACCAAATGAAAATATGAAGTGCAAATTGAACTGAAGTGGAATTAAAATAAATTGAGTTGGCATCAACTTAAACTAGTTATAAACTAGAATGGATATTCTATTAAGTGAATATCATTAAATTTGCATAGAAATAATTGTCGTTTGACACAAACAAGATTGTATAAAGTTTTATGAGTTAATGAAAGCAAATAAAATTGATTTTTGAATCAATTAAAATAGTATGAATTCGTTTTGCTTAGAAATGAATAGAATGAAGAAAATGAGTTGTAAACCACTTGATTTAATGGAAATGTCATGTGAATTAGTCGTAAGCGACTAAAGATGAATTGCAACCATATGAATTGCTAATGGAATTTATCTTGGATGTATTGCTATTGAAATCTATATATTTGTTATTGAAAATGAATGGAATATTAATAGATTTCTTATATTTGTCACTGACGTGTTTAAACTAAGTAAGTATAGGTTCAGCGAAGTCGTTGGGCTGGATTTGATCGTGCTAATAAGCTAATAATTAGCCGCTTTGCTTAAAAAAGCTAAATAAGGTACGCCTACACAATAAAAATAGGAAATATGAACTGTTTTTCTATTTTCCGACCGTGTGGGTCGATGTATACATATTTATACATATTGTAAAATTGCAAAAGCTTCTCCGTACAAAGGAGACTGCCAAAATTTTCCGTGAATTTCGGGAGTTAGAATTGTTTTTTGAAAATTGTTGGAAAATTTTAGTTAACGACAAATCGATTTCGAAATTTGCAAATTGAAATGAATTAGTGAATAAAACTAATTTAAAGTAGTAATATGAATTAGTAAATGAAAGTTAATCGTTAGAATTCAATATTTAGAATTGAGAATTAAATTCGAATGAAATTGAAATTGAAATTGTGAATTGAATTCAAATGAGATTGAAATGTAAAATTGAATGAAAATGGATGTGTAACTTCAATAGTGAAGTAAAAATGTATAAGAAGCATATATTGGAAATTTTGTAATGGAATTGGCAAAATGGTTTGTATGTTGGAATTGGATATTATGGATAGCAGGATATACAGGTGTATTAAAAGAAATGGAATTGAGATTTTGATTTCAAAGACAAAATTGAATTGCTCGACAAAAATGTACATATTTCAATTTCAGTATGAAATTTGGTGATTTTCTTCTCCAGCCACTTGGCTTTCTCTTTTCTTTTTGATTCTGAGGGGCCGTGGTGCCATTTTGTAGTTGTACCGAGCTAGCCGCGCAAAGGAGACGCTGGCGAAATTTTTCGAAAATTTAGAGTGTTAGAAAATTTTTGAGAAATTTTGAAAGTTTAAAATTTAAAATTTGAATTTAAATTTAAAATTTGAATTTAAATTTAAAATTTGAATTTAATTTTAAAATTTGAATTTAAATTTAAATTTGAATTTTGAAGTAAACAATATTTTTTGGAACCTATAATTGAAGTTGGAAAGCTAGTTGAAATGATAATGAACCTTTAATAAAAAGATTTAGGTTAGTAAGTTGATAAAACTATTTGAATTGAGAAAAATAGTAGACGGATTAAGGATCGTTCTTCTTAACTTGTAATTTCGGGACGAAATTCTTTTGAGGGGGGAAGATTGTAACGACCCAGAAATTTTGAACAATTTAAATTGAAATATTTAATTAATTTTAAATATTTGAATGATGGTTTGACGTGAATTTCAAATTATCAGAATGAATTTGGCGATTAAATTATAGAGTTTAATCTATTGAAAGTTGAATAAAAATTTTGAATCTTCAATTTTAAGCTGATTAAAAATATTTCAAAGGCTTGTAAAATTCATATTGATAATACAGAAGATAATAGAAGCTTCAGAATTGAATTTGAAAGTGAATTGTTCACTTTTGAAATTATATCGTTTGAATCGATATTTAAAAATAGCCGTCCAGGGCACAGTCTCGGAATTCGACGAAACCAGTTCCATTGGGTCCGTAATATTGAATTATTACCGGATTTCAAATTTCGTATTTTTCGGAGTTGATATGTGAGCACACAACGTGTAAACGCATTGAATTTTTATCGAATTCAATTTAAATTTAAATTTAAATTGCTCAACAACACACCACGTTCGTCCTAAAGTTACGCCTAAAATCGCGCCAAGTATCACGAACAAGATCGTGGAAAGCATACTTCATTCAATTTTAAATACTCCTCTCCCCCTTCTGTTTCGTTCAAATCAAGCAATGGCCGAAGAAAAAAATGGCAACCGAGTTTCTCTGTACAAAACAAATCGCCAGTGGATAAATTGAAGAATTAAACTTCCCTCTTTTGAAATCAAAAACCCGGCTCCTTTCCTTCTTTATTCTTAAATTGAAATCATTCGACATCCCCAAATTGCAATACACGAGATCGAGTCGAGCCGCTTAGGGTAGGGATCACGTGCTCGTCGAGATTCGCGGCAGCACGGGGAGGGGATCACGGAAGTCGAAGGTCGCGTGGGTGCCAGGGCTTCAGCGCCGATCGACTACAAGCGGCAATTCGAAGTCACGTTCGAGTTAGAGCTGGTGTTCGCGGCAATGTCCTCGACGGCGGCGTGACCTTCACGCGCGGTGCTCGCGATTGAAGGAGAAGGGTGGCGACCGTGCATCGTTGATGGTGGTGAGGTGGATCTAGGCAGTGTACGTGGAGCGCACGTTCGATGAGGGTGGAGCAGCTCTGGGTTGTTCGACTTCTGGCGTTGTGGTTTAAGCAGTGAGGTAATAACTGTTTGCAAATATTTGATATGATGGATTTGTATAAATTTGTAAATGAATAGAAGAAGAGGAAAAAAATTATCATCAGTGAAAATGAAATTACTAGGTTAAAATAAAATTTATTTGATTGAATTAAAATTTTAAAGCATTAGTTCAAAATGAAAATTTGTTAGTTAAATAAATTTATTAAAGGAAACCGGGTTAAAATAAAATCGTTGGATAATCAAAGTTGCCAAACGGAAATTGGTTATTCGATTATTTCAAATATTAAAAAAAAATTAGTTAAAATGAAAGCATTAGTTGATTTAAATTTATAAAAAGGAAATTTAGTTCAATTGGAAATTTCTAGTTAGAATTATTTTAAAAGGAAAATTAGTTTAAGTAAATTTATTAAAAAATAAATAAAACTATCAGTTAATTTAACTATTAAAAAGAAAATCACCGATGAATCAAAATTATCAAATGAAAATTTATTATTCGATCTGTTCGAATATTAATAAATTGTGTAAATATTATACAAGGTCTATAAATCGAGAAAACAAGCCGGAAATGGAAATGGATTGCAAGTAAAGCAAAGGTGAGAACTTCTCACTAAAAAATTTAAAGTTGGATTTGCAGTTATTGATTGATTGCTATTTGGTTGTGATATTAGATATAGTATGATATATCTATATATGTAGCAATATATATATATATATATATATATATATATATATATATATATATATTGGCATACGTATATATTGCAGTTGATGATTTCCCGCATTGTATAGCGGATGAGACCCTATTGCGCCGCCTATTAAGCGGATAATATTTTATAAATCCCATATACTGCGATATTCCACCTCGAAGTGGAATGGGTATTGTGCTAATGTCTGTGGATGCAGGGAAACAGGTTGGAGGGATCCAACTGGATTCCTCACAAATATTTATTGATTTTAGACATTGTGATATTTGATTGTTTATCATATCGATATATGATGTTTGAAAGTCGTGATTGACTATTTGATGTGTTGCATCATCGAATCCAATTTTGAAGCTTAAAAATAACGATTTTGATTTTTAAGGGATTTCTAAAGTGATTTTTGAAAGTATACGTTTATAAAATATTCTTGGAATTAATTCATCTTAAATAAATAAACGTTATAATTTTAATGTTATAAAAATTATGATTTTTGAGAAATACAGTTAAAAGTTGATTTTTGAAAATATGGGATTATGATTTTATAAAATAGTTTAAACTGGGATTTCTGAATTTATTATAAAAAGTTTAAAAATAGGATTTATGAAATTTGATTATTTTATAAATCAAAATGATGAATTATAAAGGAGTTTAAAGACGTTTTAAAATAATAATACAAATTGATCCATATAAAAGATTTATAAATTGATATTTATAAATTAAAAATATTGGAATTGTAAAATGAGCTTTTAAGAGTATTAGAATGAATTGTGAATGAATTTCGTAAGTAGAAATGAAATTTATAGAATTATAAACGGTGAAGTTATAAATGGAATTTTATAAACAGTAGGTTTATAAAATGTGTAAAGTTATTTAAAAGAATAAGATTTTGGATAAATAAATGAATCTTATAAGTTATAAGATTTATAATTTGGGAAGTTAAAAGAACAATTTTGTAAACAAATAAATTATAAGCATTTAACTTATAATATGGACTTTCGGTATATAATTGAGTTATAAATCGAATAGGTTAATAAAGGAAATTTATAAGAGGAAGTGTTATAAAATAAATAGAAATGGAATTTATAAACATTGTTTTATAAATCCGCAACAACTTATTTTGATAAGTAAATTGTTGTAATTTGTTAATGGAGTTATATTCACGTTTTAGACAGTGAATAATCCTTTAAAATAAAAGGAATAGAAGTGATGAAATTGGTTAACAAGTATATTCACGTTTTTGAATAGTGAATAATATATTAAAGAAAATGTTTTGGATGTGATGTTTTAAATAGAATTAAAACGGTCTGAAGATGTTTTAAAATATATTAACTATCGAAACCATAGATTTCAACATTCATTGTTGAAATAGAGATTTTCGAGAAATAAAAGGAAATGGTGGACTATAACACTGTTGTTATAATAAATGATTTCCGAAAGGAAATGTTTTGTATAGTATTGGGATTTATATATCTATTTTAGTTTCGAATCCCTATACTAGTGATTTTGGGTTGCCGTAACGATGTTTTACGCAACATTCGTTTTGGCCCAAATAAATATGTTTAAGAGAATGATTTCCTTAAAGAATGAAATATATACTTAATTTCGATTAGAGTATATTGAATATTTTCCAAGTGTAGAAAATAAAAAGGCTTGTGAATTACTTATAAATAAATAAGTATGGAAATGTTTTTTCCAATATTAAGTGAATATTTTGAATTTATCTTTTTGGAGATAAATTGAAAATGAATATTAGAAATCGAATGGAAATCGTATATTCATAAATATTTTGGAATGAAAATTCATTATGGAATTTATAATGGAAATGGGGAATGGGTTTAAAAATAAATATTGATTTATTTTTGAAGTATGGAAAATATATATCTTGTAAAGATATTTTTGGAAAATAAATTATTTGGAATCTGGTGATGTTGTGCATATCTATTGATAGTTCAATAACCGACTATCAATATTTACCTTTGAATGGGTAATTGTTGTGATTTGCTTGAATTTGAATGCCACACTTATTTTTTTTAAATAAGCGCTCACTATTCGGGTTAACGGGGAAAGGACCTTGGGGTCGTATAACCCATTCCAAATATGTGATACGTCGTTATGAATTGCATTCGAAGACCGGTGTTGAAGACCGGATATTTTCGAAAACGAAAGGGTTTCTTGTCGATTGTCTCTGCACTGGCTGATCCCCGGTATAGAGATCTCCATATGTGATGGGAAATTCGGACGTGATTAGAGATTACCCGGATTGCAAGGACTTCTTTGTAAGTGCCTTCGGTTCTGTTCGATCCCGGAACAGACTTGTATGGATTGTATGTCTGACATTACAATTGAGATATAAAGCAGATTTCTTTCAAATATATTTCTGTTGGTGGCGGAGAATTTATTCTCTTAGCTTAACACCCTTCTCTGAGACGTACGAGCTCAGAGGTTATATAGTTGAAGGTTATTAGCAATATACTCCCAATTTGGTAATGTGACATGTTGAGTGTTGCTGTGAAATGATCATTGTGTTGATCATTTGTGATAGGATCATTTGTTTAATCACTTATCTTTGTGATCATTTTTATGATCATTTGTTGACCCAAAGCACAGCTTTTGTATAAAGCGTGGCTTTGTGGACGAGACTTCGTCGAGCCTCACACCCCGAAATGGTCAAAACAGGAAAGATGCGGCAAGTTTATGAGGGGTAGCTCTCTTTAGGGTATGTGCATTTCCTTCTGGAAAAGGGTGGTATCATGGTATGGAGCCCAGATACTTACTCATGTTGAACAATTTATTTATTATGGTGTGATGTTGATTAGAGAGCTCTCGGATAAAGGTCCCAAAGGACCGGGGGATGGCATACTCGTGTCAGTAGTTACCCAGTTAGGGGTAACCCGGCCTTGTGTTGGCAGAGATCCGGTTTGGTTCTCGGGGACGTCCTTCTAGAGGCATTCTCATGTGGCAATGGGAAGTTCCTTGGCCTGACCATTTGTTGGAAATCCAAAGAAACAATACGATCTTATACGGTTTTAGTTGTAGAACCTACCATCTAATATGGTAGCTATAGTAGGCATAATATAATGGTACCTATGCTGGCTAAGATTTATATTCTACTTTCGAAATGATTTTCCCTACACTATGCACTAGTAATAATATCAAATGTTTCTTTTAATGCGTATCAAGCATCTTTGACTAACATAAGAAGAAATCTTCTCCAAGTCTGCGTTTGCATTGTGTGTGTGGTGGGAGGTCTTATGGTAGTCTCATTTTTAAAAGCATTGCGAATTGACTTTAAAAATATTCCTCTATTTTTGATTTTAAAGATAAATAAACTGTTTTGAGTTCTCACACCAGTCACATGACTGACTCGGAGTTTATTGTTTTCCTTCCTAAACTCTGGGTGCCCACCAATTTCCACACGGGCAGTCAAGAGTTAAGGTTTATCAGGATATTCTAGAATTCAGGAGTTGCTGGAGGCAAGTTGGATGACATGGCGTATTTACTAGTATATAGTACTTCTTTTTCTGCTGCATTGTTTGTTGTTGTACACTCTGATGTAATGAAATGTAATGTAATAACTGATATAGTTCTTTATTTAAAGATTATTCATTTATCTATTATATGTTGTTCCGTTGCGAATTGTGAGATTCTAATATTGTTCTGTTGTTTTCTTTCTATTCCGTTCTATCTTTTCTCTCTCCTTCTACCTCTTTCTTCTTTCTTAAAACCCTAAGGGTTCGTATTTCCGTTCATCTTGAGTTAATCACTAGAGATAGTGTCTATTCAAGGAGTACGGATTTGCGCGTCTTTACAGCCTCTTTCCTAGGCAAGAAATAGATAAGGTCGAAATGTCGAAAACGAGACAGGCATAAAAGATTTAAATTTACAAATTTAATTTAATACAACTTGAATTGTATATAGATAATCTTCTTATACTTAGTATTAAATTCCAAAGAGGGAAGTCATACTATCCATGTGAACTTAAAAGGTAATTTCACCATTATTTGACAGATAGTAAAGGTTTAATATGGAAATTGATTGAGTAGAATTAGTATAATTTCTATCGATCCTTTTTAACTCAATAATGTTTCCAATATGACTTATGAAAATGATTTGTTATTTCCAAAGTTAAAGAGACGTTTAATGATTCCGTATATATCGAAATGAAATGTTATAAAGATGTATATCTCTAGAAGATATTATTTTTGATAAAAGGGAAGTAATTAATCAAATGATAAGCACATATTGACTTAATATCTTTCTTCAATGATTGATTCAAAGGAACCGGGTTCGGATTTGAGTGATTCTTATCCAAAAACCACTTTGAACCAATTTATGTATTTGAATTGAAGATATGGAATTATAGTAAATAATATTAAGGGCCGCTTGTCACCTACCTTCAGGGGAAATTTCCATATTACATAAATATGGAAGTAGTATCTTCATTTGATCTTAGATGCAAGGGTTGCTCGCTACTAATCATAGGGATGATTCCCGACAAGATGTGTTAGGTGAGTTCCTTCAGTTTATCATGTTCCTGGACAATTTGCATGGGCGAATGTTTAAAGTTGCATTCGGAGATCACATTGATTGATCTCTATAAATGTATCATCTATTTGGTTGCGAAGAAGGCAACTTCTCTTGGCTTAACACTCTATCCTAAGATGTACAAGCTCAGGAGTTATACGTTTGTAGGAATTAGTTGTATGATTGTGGAAAGGCGATATGGAATTCAAAGTGAAATGTGTGCCATAAAAGGTAAAAATTGCTTTAAGCCTCGCATCCTAGAAATAACAAAAACAGGGTAGAAGCAACAGGGCTATGTGGGTCGCGCCCATTAGGAGATCTCGTCACCTTTATAGATGCCGTTTACAATATGAGTTGTTATGTGCGCTACAAGATCTCGGTAAAGGTCGAGAACGATCGGGGTGATGACATTTTCGATACTATCAAGGAAGTGGTAGGCCGGTCCTGTGTTGGTTTAGGCATCCAGTATCTGGACCCTAGGTACATCCCTCTAGAGGGGTACTATATGGAAGGTAGTCCCCTACCATATCATTTTATGGAATTCATTCTTCAATAGTTTCCTTCAGACTTAGTTGTAAACCTATTATGCCATCAAATTGAACCAATGTAACAATTTCGGGTATTTTAATATGTTTATTTGGAAAACGCTTTTCAAAGAATGTCATTAAAAATAATATTCTCAAGTTTTGCATAGAAAATATTTTGGTTATCATAAGGTAAAAACCTATTTCGTGTTTATGTGCGGCGTGGTCTATAAGATACCATTTGTTTTCAAATATCAGTGTTTTGAGTCTCACACTAGTCCCATGACTGACCTAGAGTATTTTCTATTCCCCTTAAACTTTGGGTATCGTATTTTTTGGGCAGCCAAGTAGTTAGGTGATCTTGAAACATTTTGGATGGAGCATGGAGCATGGTGCTGGAGTGTCTTCTATAGATAATTGCCTGTTTTCAAATTATGTTGTATTAAGTATCTAACAACACTTGTAAGGATAAGCCGTTATAACTATCTTGGCTGGATTAGTACTTACCGTGACTTTGGTACATCATTTTAAGAGTGATTGTACATACTATATTTATGTATCATTTAGTATTGAATACAATGTGAGACTCTGTTGTTGTTCTCTCTTCTCCCTTTATTTTCGTTTTACCCTAAATGATTGTGTTTTCGGCCCTTGAATTTATGGCATGTGAATAACAAGGATGTATTAGTGCCGATTTTTTAGGGTTGAAAATCCTCTGATTTACATTTGGTATCAGAGCGAAGTTCAGCGAATACCTAAGCCTTGATGGGGTCAACTCATTAGAGATAAGGTTAGTAATACCCTAAAATGAGTTTAGTCAATGAGAGTGCATAATGATAATCTTTATCTGTCCAAATTACTCTATGCTTAATACCCATTCCCCAAGTTAATCTTGATTATATATTCTAAAGGTGTTCCCTTACTATATTCAGGTAGTGGGAAATGAGTAACCATCGTCGACGAGGAAAGGGTGGACCTCAGGTTGATCTTGCTACTTTCTGCAAGAATTATACCAAATTGGAAGGAAAACTATTTAGGGGCGCAGAATCTATTATTGAGGTACAATCTTGGCCCCCCTCATATGAGAGAATATTTAAGGGATAAGGCATCAATGATGAAAAGAAGCGCTTCCTGACATCTTGGCAATTACAGGGGGGGCCTAGCTTAGTGGGAGTCAATTACCATCATTGAGTCAGAAGATAATTTTTCATAGGAAAGATTTAAAAAAGATTTTGAAGAGCAGTATATACCCGCTGTAGGAAAATCATGTCTCTATAAAAGCTTCATGGATTTAGAACAGGGAGAAATGTCGATGATAGAATATTCAAGAAGGTTTAACAAATTATCTCTCTTTGGGCCTGGACTAATAGATTCTCTACTTAAGAAGAATGAAATTTTTATGGCTGGGATGAGAAAATAGTTTTATGATAGAATGACGGTCACCTAAAGGGATCATTCATGAAACTTGTAGATATTGTTTTACGATATGAAATTCTTAATTGGGAAACACCAGCTTCAGCACCAAATATTAGCAGCATTAGCAACAACCCTATTAAAAAGGACTTAAATCCAGAGGCAAAGAAGCAACAGGGAAGGAAGAAGAGAAAGAATTAAAAAGGTGACACTTGTGGGTATTGTGAGAATAAAGGACATATAGCTGAGAATTATAGAAAGAAGCAACAAACAAGTACTATTTCTTCTATGACACTCTGTTCTAATTACCACCAACAAGGGTATATGATGATGGGTTGTCTGTTTACGAAGGTAATCCAAACAGCAGAGGCACATACCATGGAAGAAGAATCATTAACTTCAGAGAGTTTTGGAAGGTACCGTTTGTGTTGAGGGTAGTATGGTTAAAGTATTATTTGATATTGGGGCTTCCCACAGTTTTAATTCCAAAGAATTGGTTGAAAAATTGAAGCTTACCACAAAAATAGTAGATACCCTTATTTGTGTGTTAAATCTCATAGGTGGTACAACAAATCTTTGTATGGTTTGTGAAAATGTCCAAGTTACCAACATTTCCCATTATTTTTCATATGACATGTTTGTCCTTGATTTTATTGGACTTGAAGTTTCGCTTGGTATGGATTGGCTATCTATGTATGAAGCTATTCTTGATTGTGTTAAGAGGATAGTATCTGTACAAACAAAGTTGGGAAATATGATTGAATTGTGTTGTAAAGTGCCAGGTCCAGTAAGGGATATTTTCCAGTATACACTTGATTCGTCCCAAAAAGGTTTGGGAATAATACCAATTGTCAAGAATTTCAAGACGTTTTTGAAGAATTTAAGAGTTTGCCCCTACACCGAGAAATTAAGTTCTATATCGAATTGATTCCTAATGCAAAGTCTATTATTTACCCTATTCAATGGATGGACCTAAAGGAGAAGGATGAATTGAGAAATCAAACAAATAAGTTATTAAAGAAAGGATTGATAAGACCAAGTTGCTCAAGTTGGGACGCAACAGTGGTTTTCTTCACAAAGTCTGATGGCTCCTTTAGGTTGTGTGTAGATTACTAAGAACAAAATAAACGGACAATTAAAAATAGGTATCCCCATATAGATGACTTTTTTGATCAGCTTCATGGAGCTCAGGTATTCTTTAAAATGGATCTGGCTATAGGATTACATTAGTTAAGAATAGCAGAAGATTGCACCCCTTTAACTGCATTTAGAGGGCCAGAAAGCTTCTATGAATGATTAGTTTTTCATTTAGGCTAGCCAATGCGTCCACCTACTTTGTGGATCTTAAAGTATTTAGAGACATACTCAACATATTTGTATTGGTCTTCATTGATGACATTCTTATATATTTAAAGACTGAGGAGAGCACAAAAAACATCTAGAGAGTGCATTGAAGATATTGAAGAGGAACGTGCTAACAGAAAAAATTTCAAAATGCCAATTTTGGTAAAAAGAGGTAAGATTCCTTGGGCATATTGGGCGGGGGATGGAGTTTCGGTAGATCCAGCCAAGATTTTATCTATCCAAGATTGGAGGCAACCACAGACGCCAAAGAATGTCCGTATTTTCTTTGGCTTGGCCAGATATTACCAAAGGTTTATTCAGGATTTCTCTAAAATTTCCTCTCACTTGACAAAGCTAACTACGAAAGATGTGAAGTTTGAGTGGATATAAAATTGTGAAGAAGCATTTCAGGAACTCAAGAAAAGGTTAACTACTGCTCCCGTGTCAGCAATGGCCGATGAAAGCGGCGGATTAACCGTATATATTGATGCTTGTGGGGAGGAGTAGGTGTTATTCTCAAGCAGCATGGAAAGGTCATTGCTTATGCAAGTAGATAATTGAAGATCCATAAAAGGAGTTATGTAACACACGAATTGGAGCTATTAGCCATTGTGTTCGCATTAAAAATGTGAAGACATTACGTACTGGGTAAGAATTCCTTATAGTTTACTTTAAATAAACTTTGATTCACCCTAGTAAATAATATTCCTTCTTTAAATAGGTGAAAAGATTGAGCTCTTTACAAACCACAAATCTTTAAAATATCTTTTCACTCAGAAGGACATGAATATGTGGCAACAATGTTGGTTGGAATTCCTCACATCATATGATTTGGATATTCTATATACACCAGGAAGAGCCAATGTTGTGACAGATGCTAGGAGTAGAAAGCATACTATTATAGCTCATTTAATGGAGTATTCAGCATTGATTTTCCATATAAAGGAGAGTTGGCTCAAGGATCCAATCATTGCAAGAATAGCCAGGGAAGTGGAGGAGAATGTAATACCGGGAACATGGATAGGATTCAAAGTAGAAGAGAAGGAAATCTTAAGAATGCATGGAAGGATATGTGTTCCTAATGTAATGAGGTTAGATAGGAAGTTTTAACCGTATGGCATAATTCTTTACTCGCGGTACATTCCGGAGTTACAAAGATGTGTTGAGACAAGAAAAAGACTTTCTAGTGAGGAGGTATCAAGAGAGACATTTCCATCCACGTGAGTAGATGTGAAAATTGTCAATAGATCAGAGTGATCAACAAAAGGGTTGTAGGATTACTCCAGGCTCTTGAAATTCTAACTTGGAAATGGGACTAAATATTTCATTGATGACAAAGCATGCATTATTTATAATTACTTTATATTATAATAATTTCGATTATACACACACATATATACATAAATATATATATATAAACATTCATATTTTACAAATATTATTTAATATTACTTATAAAACTATTTATATTTATATCTGTGTGTGTGTGTATGACAGCACATATGTATATGGAGGGGCTGATATGTCCATTGCGATATAAATTCCAACATTTATAGATGTGCATATTAAACCATGCACACGACTTATGTAGTACGTGCACGTATACACATATGTATATATAACACACATATTATATTATATAATATACAAACATAATAATAATTAAAACCTTATTTATAAATTAAATAAAATATTGATTTTATTTAAAACAAATTTAGACTTCATAGGCCCAACAAGATTTAAATCGAATAAAACTTTTGAAATTTACCCATTTACTCCGCTACATGCTAACCTAGTTTAACATATTACTATTAAAATTCTTAAAGTAAATAAAGTATAATTTACTGATAGATAATAACATAAACGATAATTTCAATATCATACATATGATTCATCAAAAAGAAGTTAATATAGATTCAATGAAATGTTTCAAAAAGTACAGCTTAACTCAAAAGTTTCTAATTCTTTACACAATAATATTAAATTCAAATAACACTACAACTTGAGCTCCAAACATTCTAATTTAAAAATATACAATATCGTATTCAAATTCCAAAATGCAAAATAAAATCTAGCAAATTATCTAGAATTTTAAAGTTTTCGAAGGCGAAACAGGAGCTACATCGCAAAGCTTCCATCCAAAAATTCACAAAGCTTACAACGTCCATTTTAAGGACCATTGTAAATTGACATTTCGAATTCTAAAACTTCCACCATCTAAGCAACTTTCTTAACTTCTAAAAGTTCCTAAATTTATGAACATATAATTTGTTGATATGAATATATGCCTATTAAATTCCAAAAATTATACTTGAACCCGTGCATAATTAAAATAAATTGCATGGATATATGAACTCTAGAAATATATTTATTCCAATAACTAAATTGATTTTACGCTACGCAAACTCGATCCAAATTGAGTTTTCTTAGTGGTAACGATGACATCAGAACATTTTTTTAATCAAATAATAAATTTGCATGCAATACTCCAAATCATATTATCCAATTCATAACAATATCAAGTATATATTGTCAAAGACTATAACTAAAATGTTATTCATAAGGATATTTTACGATATGCATTATCATAGGCAATAGTTCGTGGTCGTCATCATTAAGCCAATAAATCAACCTTATGTTAATATAAACTAATGTCAGCACCATAAATCATATGCCCAAATCTGTATACAACTAAGCACAGTGCAATATTTCCGTACACATATGTAACTAAACTCATTACTAAAATGCATACATAACTCAGGTTAGTATGATTATTCATATTTAAGGAATACAATACAGTCCATGTTTTCACATTTTCATGCTTGATTTTTGTTTAGATTTAGCAAGATACTATAACAACTGAAGTCTTCATAAAGATTGTAAGCCATTTTCATATATGTGTGTGTACGGGTGCGCGCGTGTGCATGTGTGTCTGTGTAACCGGTGCAAATTGAGTTTCCACTATGTGCAAACTCATTTTGCACTCTGTGAAACTTATTTTGCACTCAGTGTTGCTAACTCAATTTCTGGAAAAATCGAATGTGCGCTGAGTCATGCAAACTGAGTTTGAATAAGTGTAAATTAAGTTATGTTCACGCCAGTTTGCACTTAGTGGTGGAACTCAGTTTGCACTAGTGCAACTTAGTTGAGTTTTCATTAGTGCAAACATAGTTGGCACTACTAAGTGCAAACTAAGTTTGCACTGCACTCAGTTTGCACTCCTTGCCAATTGATTTGAGTTAGTGCAAACTGAGTTGAGCTTAAACTAGTGCAAACTAGCTTTGCACATATGCAGAACTGCAAGTTTGGACTCACTAGTTAGACTGCAATCATAAAATGAGTGTTGGATCAGGCGTATTAGGAGGGGAGGAAAAAGAAAATTTTACTTTTTATTAAATTGCATAAGATTTTTATTTTGTGTTTGTGTAAATGCACTATAACAAAATTTTCTATTAATAGTACCATAAAATATGATTAAGTAGCATTTTAGGGCTAATTGCTATATTTGCTATTATTAACAAAGTAAAAAAGTAAACGCTATATGATGGCTCTTTAACCAAATTTCAAGGCGGTATCTAAATATATTTCAGTGGCCACTATTTCATAATTTTTCAGTGGTCTCTAAAAGATGTTGGGAAGCCTTCATTTCCATTCTTCTGCACTAAATCAAATTCTAATTAGTAACAAGCGAATCCAAAAATGGCGAAGATCATACCTAAAATCCTAAATCAAGTCACAACTTCTAACTACTGCTCTTGCTAAGGTATATGTTTAACCCTAATCTATTGCTTTCTAGACTTGACCACATGTTGCAATTCTTTATTCTATGTTTATAATTTGCTTTAGATTTTTAGGATCGAATATAGAATTTTGAGTTTACTCTACTGTGGAAAAATTGGTTTAATGCTTCCTTCATCTCCATTCAAATAACCATATCCATCAATTTTGGTATTTTTTAAACAAATTTGTGGAGTTTTTCTAGCTAATTTAATGTTAATTTCCTACTAAGAAATTGTTGTTTTAGCTTGATGGTACATGACCCTAACTCTAAAACTCCTCTTCATTAAATGTGGAGCACTTCCCTGTGTGAGCATACTGTAGTCGGGCTTCTGACTAAGAAACTATGGACTTTATTTTTTGCACCAAAAATGGGCTCAAACACTCAAGAGTAGAATAGTAGAGATATAAATGAAGAATAATCAAAATTAAACAGAGAGGATAAGTAAATAAGCAATAAGAACTAAACGACAACAGAAACATAAGGATTTATAGTGGTTCGGCGGTGTGTGCTTACGTCCACTTTGAAGAGTAAACTTTATTGATCACTTGTAAATCCGATTACAACGAATTATTGATAATTGCACTTGATTACAATGGAGTCTAGAGCAACAAACAGTGTAAAGATCCTCTAAATGAACAAAGAAGCCTGTATTTATAAGGGAAGATGATGAAATATTTCGTTGGAAATTCGGTATAAGACTCTCCAGATCCATAGGGGCCCACACTAACGATCACAGATACAAACCTGACGGCTGGAACAATCGGTATCGATCATTCGTGATTGCTCCAATAAAGGTGTGATCGTTCCTACAAGCTCCCTCATGCCTTTAATCCATGTTCCCAAAGTTTGGTGTCATTCTGACTTGCCGTTAGTGAGATATTAATTAATCTTCATTAACTTAAATCGTTGAAGCGGAAATGATACGATCGTTCATGAACGATGTATACCGATCTTTCTTAGTAGCTCATCTTTCCATATGATCATTTCTATGGGGTCCTCCCTTCAATATATTGGTGCTCACAAAGTTTCATGTGTAATGGATTTGTGCATTTTGAGATATCAATCGATCTTTATTGAATTGAGTTGTGGAATCGATACGATACGACCCATAATTTTGCATATGGATCATACCTGATCCCTCTTAAGGGAGTAGTGAGCTTCCATGCTTCTTCTTTGCTACTGCTTCAAGTCACTATACTCATCTGATTTTTGGACTTCATGATCGTTAACCTGATGCATCGATTTTGATGACAATTGAGTCTGTCCTGTTTGATCGGTCCAGATATAGCCGGACCAAAAGGACGGATAATACTTGCCCTCCAAAGTACATCTTGTTTGAACATGACATGCTTTGAATGTTACAAACTTGAGACATCGAAAAGGATTCCCTTCAGTTTATCGAATAGTCACCGTCCTCCCATTGAGTCACTTTTTTACGGAGAGTTGCATCTCTTTTTGTTAGCTATGACTATTTGTCGATTTCCAACAGTATAAATACTTGTTTTTGGTTTATCGATGATTATCTTGTATCGCCTCCAAGAATTATTAGGCTCCAGCAATCTAGCTTAAACCCTTCTCTAATTAATTTCAGGTGAGAGTTTAATTTACATCGATTTCAAAAACTGAATTTTTGGAATGTAAACTAGCATATTACGAATTCTCTATCGATTTCAAAAACTAAATTTTTGGAATGTAAACTATCATGTTACGTGTTTATACCCGACCCCCGGTCACGATTGCACATTCACATGTCGTTGTCAAGTTTTTTTGAAACGATCGCATTTGATCATTCACTGCCAAGGAAAATTACCGGATTGTTTTAAAACTATTGTAACATTGTCTTAATGGAACGATTTTGGTCTTGCTACTAGGCTATAATGGATCAGCCCATTCTCTTATATCAATACTTCTACTTCACTGCACCCATCTTCTTTACTTCGCTTTGCGTCATCCCTACTTGAACTGAAAAGAAAAAAAATAACTTGCCCCATCTTCTTTATCGTTCCAACAATGATCCGACTCCTAAATCGAAGATCTCTCCTTCACCATTTAACTTCCAATCGAGTATCTTTTTCATTTGTTATTTTCATCTCCTCGAATTTCGTGAGCAATCGATTTCAAATCGAATCCACCCTTCGAATTTTGGTATAGGTAAGTCAAACTTGGCTATTGACAATGAGACTTCAGGTTTATACCCATTGATGTTTGAGTGGAATGGTGGAGTCTTTAGATTCGATGAAGGTTGGAGGAGATGAAGCTTTCCAATGATCATTTTACTTATGTTGGTTGTTTAGGAGATGGAAAAGTGGTTGTGTTGTCAAAAGGAAGTGGTTGGACAATCAGTATTGAGTACAGTAGCAGTTTTAATGTAGAACAATGCTTCTAGTACTTAACCGATCGTTATTCAAACTCATATAACGATGGCATGCTTTGGTGATGAGAATCGAAGCTAAGTGTGGATCTTGGTTGATGGTTGGAAAAATCGTACAGGAACGATCGGTGGAAGTGAGTATGAACGATTGGATAGAAGGTTGATTCAAACTATCAGTAGAAGGACTGGTTTGAACGATTGGATGGAAGATGATATGAACAATCAGATTTGGCGCGGCATTTGATTTGGTTATAGACGATCGTTATGGAACGATTGGCAATACTTCGATGAAATGATTGGTTGCCGACACCAAACTTTAAAATGAAATTTGATCACATGAACTTGGACTTTGAGATGAGCTTCGGCCTTTAACGCTTGAGTGAACATACATGACTTGCACATTACCTGAACTGCATACTTGGAAATACATGAATACGGACTATGACATAGACAAATGCCTTGAATAATTCTCATGAAGCTCATCTATTTCTAAGTATAAAAATCAAACTTAAGACTGCTGACAATTGATCCTGAGGTTCTAGAGGAATCATTCCTTATTGATGTAGAGAACTAATTGAGACGGTCAGTCATAACGGTCACTTTGGTAGAATCTCGAAGTCCTGTCACATTTTGTCTTTAATTCTTTATTCTTTATCACTACTTTTCAAGATACTTCACCATACAACACTATCACTCACTCTGCATAGGAAGTACAGGTTATTTTTTCTAACCATGATTATCTACTGAGTTTAGTAGTCATTGGTTCTACACGCTCGGGGCGTTTACAGCTTGCTATGTCTTCTGAATAGATTTTATAGCAGAATAGTATGTGTGACAAATCAAGCTCTACAACTACTTCTGATAAATTTTTACCCATCATCAAGCAAAACAACTAGAATGTTCCTGTCCATCATCCGAACTCTTCTCTGTCTTTCCCCTTCTTCCAACAGAAGTGATAGACCCCGCTCTTGACATAAAAGAGCTATACTTTTGGAAGATTTGGAGGATTCTGTGGCTTCGAAGATTAATGAAGCCTCTCTTCACAGAATCTATGACAAACATGGGATTCCATTTGACGACGTGAGAGTCTCGACCTAGGATGACAAAGCTCATATCCCCCCTAAAGGGTTCACTACATGCAGTAAGTTCATGTGTTGGGCAGAACGTGTCCCACCCTTTAACTCATTCATCGAAATGTTACATCATATGAGGCTAGCACCGGCACGACTACATCCAAATGGCTATGCCTTACTCAACTGTACTTATATGGCATTCATGGAGTTTTTTCCATCGTCTAACTCTCAAAGATATTCGATTCCATTTCACCTTCAAGCGTCGAAAAGGAAGCCTTTCATTTACATTCCTCGAGTCAGTCAAGAAGTGCCAGATCCTGACTGGTACTTGGAACAAGCTGAGTGCCTTCAAAAGCAAATGGTTCTATATCTGCTGCCCGCCCGGCTTTGCCAAACGGTGGTTGAAAGGACGTAAGTGTTACTCCTTACTTAATCTCTTGAGTGCTTGTATCCAAGTCATATCCTGAACTAAGCAATTTCTCTGGTTTGTGCAGGTTCTTATTCACAACCTGATGGGAAACAATATTCAGATGCGGACTTGGCGCTAAAAAGGATTCCATAAAAATATAGAAATAATGAGAATCTCCTTATTAACGAATGTCTCATTACCTACGGCTTGATGGAAGAGGGTCATAGCATAGAGCTACTAGTCACCATTGGACTTGCAGTGGATGAACAGCGCGATGTGGATGGTGATGAGGCCCTCAAGCCAATCTTGCCGTGCCTCCATTTGATGGAGCTCAGGAAGCAATTGATAAAGGCATAGCAGAAGATAAGAGTGACAATCTCGGCGTCGACGAAATAGGTTCTAGTTTTAGGGCTATGGTCGGATCTTCACAAACTTCATAGCCCCCTTCTCTCGAAAAAGGATGGAAAAAGCTTGTCTATGGGTTCCTCAAGAGTCGTCTCTTTAAAAAACCCAAGCTACCCGTCGATCCATATGTTATTCCTGATCAGTCTGCTTCTTAACCGTCGAATCACTTAGACAAAACATTCGAGGCACTATCTAATCTTTCGATATCGGACGATGTTAGTGTCTTTTATTTTACTGACATAAGCATCGGTGGATCAGAATCTCCCTCTGGAGCTGGGGCCGGAATCCCTCCTACCATTAGTAGGGAGGTTGCTCCTGCTAGTAATGCTTCGATAACTGGTCTATGAGGGGACATAAGGACATGCACATTCGCATGCACTTTGTAATATTGCATTACAGCTATTCCAAGTCCTTCAATACTTAGAACTGGTTCGTTCTTTGTTTTTCTTTGCAGAAATAATGAAGAGGAAGAAGCACATGTTTCAGTCTCTATGGGAAATATCAGGCCAAAATCCTGGTTCTTGCTCGGGCTTGTATCGTCAAGGCAGTGGTCTTGAATATGGCCCTAGCTATCGCTCCAGTCGGGACATGATTATTGGAAAAAAGGTGACAGAGACAGGTCCTCCTTGAAACATATTGGTCCAGATCTAGATCTCCACCTCCTAAAGATTTTGAAAAGGAACAAGAACGTCACGACAATGTTCCTCTTATTGATACCTCCCGTGGTCCCCTTTCTACTTCAGTTTCTTCACAGTCTATTGTTCCATCCTATCCTCAGTGACCCAGTGAGCATCAACATCATGATGTTCGCCAACAGAGGTCAGGAAAAAAAGCGCTGACATCCAAGTTGTCACCGAAGCTCAACAAGCCAATGCCACCGCTTGCATGGCCCAACTTAAGTCGGGTTTTCCAAATGTATGCCTTGATGGATTTTTCTTTGTACCTAATCTTAAGAAAGTTCCTAAAAAAGTCCAGCAAATAATTATTGAATGTGCGATTGATGTTCACAAGCAGTATAATGAGTGGATGAAAGCGGAAGAGAGGATTTCCAAAGTGTCCTGGGGGAGAGTGGCAGAAATTGAGAAACCGAAATGCTAAGTGGCCCAGAATAAGCGAATCATCGAAACTCTAAGTAATGAGTTAGAGTCTTTAAGGCACTCATAGGCAGAAGCCGAGAGAAAAGCAAAGACTGCCATCAAGGGACTTGAAGATGAGAAAGCCATGCACTTGGTCGAAGTCAAAGCGCTTCATCATCGGAATCATAAATTAGTGCTAGAAAGGGATGCAGCTTAAAGGAGCGCAGCTGAGTATAAAACTAAATTCGAGCGCAAATCCAAAGATAAAGAAGAAGCATAGAAATCGGCCAGGTCGCCTGTGAGGAATTGGTTACCATCGGCCTTGAAAGGGACGTGGCTATCAAAAAGACTAAAGACATTGATGCCCTTGTTAAACGAGAAGTGGAGGCCGCGAAAGAAAAGGTCTATAAGGAAGTTACGGAGAAATTGGATCTACTGCTCATTCTTTATAATGCTAATGTCTTGAAGTATAGAAACTTAGAGTGGATCCGGGTTGACTACCTTACCATCTTATATGCGCTTGGGAGCAACTTGCTCAAGAGGAGACGGAGGCTATTGGCGCTGAATAAATCGATTTGGTGAGGCTGGAAAGCGAAATTTTATTGGGTTTTAAACCCAAAGTTCTTCATGAAACCTAGCTTATACTTCAAAAAAAGCATGTCGCAACATCTCAACATAAGGTTGGTGAAGGTTTTGGGTCCATATCATACAGTGTCGAAGATGACCAAAATATGGTGGCCTAAGCTATTCCCAACACCACTGTGGGTTCTTTTGTCGAGCCTAGTTACAATCCGAAGATGCCTCTTATACCTACATCTAGTGGGCTCTTCCCGATTATGGAAGGACGCTCTGGTGGCACTTCAACTCACATGGGAGATCAGTCTGGAGAAGGCATTCCTTAAACTCACTTGTCCTATAAAAGCTAGAGTGTCGTCGGTCGACATATCTAACCTTTTTAGTTATGTTTCTTCAGCTTTAGATCCGCTGGCTACGGTTCCACCTCTTTCTGATGAATCTCAACTAGGACCTCAAGTTCCAATGATGGAGTCTGTTACTATCATAGCTTCGGCGACAACCCATAATGCCCCAGAAGAGGTAACTTTTATGATCGACGAGCACCAGGTGGACGCTTTATTGAGGGAAGAAAGTGATCTGCATCAAGAGATTCCCGCTAATGATGACATTGTGATTGTTGGAACTTCTCAATCCTTGTTAGGTCCCTTCATGCAAGAAATGGCATAGAAACTTGAAGCGGACATTTCTCTCGAAGCGAAAGTCAAGCAGGAGAAAATAGAGATCATTCCCCCTCCCATCTCCATTGTTTTTCCTTGAGAAACTATGGAGGCCTCCGCTCCTCAACCAGAACCTGCTCAAGATGCACCTACTGGGTCAACCCAGTCTACTCCGGCTAAAAGCCAAGAGCGCAGGAAGAGAGGGGAAAAGAGGAGTGGAGAAAGCTCAAGTGAAATCTCTTCAGATTCCAAGAAGAAGAAAAGAAAGACAGGGAGGAAGTGATTCTTCGCATGCACCCATGCTCCCAAGTCTTTTGAATTTTTTTTTTGTTGTCTGAATTTGTATGGGATCGGCCCTCCATTTTTTAATTCCTTTACTGTAAATACTTGTACTTGACTTTCCAGCTTATGTAAATAAAGTTCTTTTACTTTTGTCGAACTCTTGTGTAAACTTTGTTTAAGAGTTGAGTTATTTCTTTTCCATTCGATGTACTTGTAATTTGTCGCTCATTAATTGGGACAATTGTCCATTAACTTGTTACTCAAGGCCCCCTGTGGTCGTGGCCTTCAGTTGTATTAAACACTAGGGCTCGAGCCTAATGTTACATCATCAGGTTCAGAAGTTTGAGTGATTATACTCTTTCCCCCAGTCTTGGGTTAGCGGAGTTAGATAGTGGATGGTGAACTCCATCCTTAGCAAGTTTATACCTCTTCCGTCGGTTTTAGGTCGAAGTTTATGGAATAATGAGTTGTCGAATCACACTCATCTTATTTGTTCACACTCATATATGCACTCTAGGGGTATGAGTTAGTTGGTGGGTGGTCGAATCATATCCAACTTATGTTTATACTCCAGCCCACACTCTAGGGGCTTAGAGTTATTTCGAAAAATAGACAGATCGTACTTTCCTTGGTTGATTGATTTACCCCAAACTCCGGGGTTTGACATAGCGAGCGATCGGTCGTGTCACAATCACTCTTGATTCATGTATGTTCCATTTCTTGGTGGTATTAACTTGTTTATTGGATGGTCAAGTCACATCCATTCCTCGTTGTGTACTCCATCCATCGGGTTGTGAAGGAGAATCATTAAATGAACGGTTGGACCATGTTCATTTTGTTTAGTTCAATCATGAAATAACGTAATTGGCTAGCTCCAAACTCTGGAAACCTGCACGGACAAGTCAATATTAGTTAGTCGGGTATCGTAACTAATATGTAATGCTACAACAATCACAGATATGAAGGAAATTTAAAACTTTATTTGTCAAATGAAAAAAAATGACATACTTTTTCTTATTGCATATCTAGAAAATCAAATGCTAAAGCAAACTCTACAACTAAATGAAAAAAGAATAAACTAAGGGAAATAGCATTGTAAATGCTCGTTATTCCACGCTCTTGGATGTGTGAAGTCATCAAGTCACTAGTTTGAAAGGTTCCTCTTTAAGCTTCTGTTCAATGACATATAGTCGTTCCCAAGTAGGATTCATGTGCGACGGGGCAGAAAAAACCTGATTCAAGATGAGATCGTCGATTTCAAAGGTTCTAGGTCGGACTTTAGCATTGTAGTATCGGACGACACGGTGGCAATGTGCAGCTGCCCTCAAATCAGCTTCCTCGCGCTTCTCGTCAACAAATTCTAGATATTCCAAGAGGAGATCTCTATTCGTTTTGGAATCATAATAGGTCACTCGACGAGAAGGGAATTTTGAGTATATCTGGCACTTGTCACATCGCCTAGCGTAATCAGCAGTATCTCGATTGACATTCAGCCAATAACACCCATAATGGAGTATTTTCTTTGCTAGGTTTTGCCCTCCCCCTCAATGTGATCGCCACATTCCTTTACAACTCGTTTTATTTCATCATGAGCGATACACCATAGCAAGGGCGCAGAAAAACACTTTCTATACATGACTCCTTCCTGAATGATATATCGCGAAGCTTTGTGAAGGACTTTTCATTTTTCATTCCTTCTTTCGGGAAGAACTCCGTATAGAAAATAGTCTTTAATCGAAGCCATCCATGACTCCTTCGCAGGATCCGCCTCCAGTACCTGGTTGATTTCCATCAAGTTTATGCTCGAAGTGTCTGATACTTCGACAGGAACCATGCCCGTCTGTTGTGCATCCATGGTGCTAGCAAGCTTGGCCAACGAGTCAACCTCTTTATTATGATCTTAAGGAATGTGCATGATGTCGTAGTACTCAAATTCAGTCAATAGCACTTGGACTTGGGTAAGGTACAGGGCAAGTCGTTATCCTATAGCTTGGTGATCACCCCTGCCTTGGTATACTACCAGATATGAGTCGCAAAAGATTTCAAGAGATTTTATCCCTAGTTCTCTGGCAAGTTTAAGTCTAGCAATCAGAGCTTCATACTCAACTTCATTGTTCGTTGTAGGGAAATCAAGCTTTAAAGCAAAGCAAATTGGCCAATCTTATGGAGTTACTAGCACAATTCCAGCTCTAGAACAATGATCGTTGGATGCTCCATCGGTATACGTCTTCCGCCGTATGGTACCGGTTCCACCGCTCTTTAGGAGATCATCTTTTGTAGTGAATTCTGCTATAAAGTCTGACAGTGTCTGTCCCTGGATAGCTCTCCAAGGAAGACAAGTGATGTCGAATTGGCATAATTCGATATTCCACTTGGTTACCACCAGGTGTCTCAAGTCATTATACGACCTGTCATAACAGCTGGTCAGTGTAAACAATGATAGGATGAGCCTAAAAATAGGGGCAGAACTTTCGTGAAGCAATCAACAAGTAGTACGCCAATTTCTCTATCTTCGATTAATTCCTTTCATCTCTTGTTAATCTTTTACTAACATAATAGACCGATCTCTGGATTCGATTCTCTTCATGAAGCAGTGCGATATTTATATCGTGTACCTACACGGCAAAGTTGATATACAAGTCTTCATGATCCACCGGCTTTGAAAAGATGGGAGGTCTCTCTAAGTGGTTCACCAAAGCTTGGAATGCATCTTTACAATCCTACATCCATTCAAAAAAAATTCCCTCTTAATCAAGTCAAATAAAGGAATGTATTTATCAGGAGCTCTGGAAATAAATCGACTTAAGGCGGCACCTTACCTTTAGACCAAAAAGTGCACACACACACACTCAAGAATAGAATATTAGAGAAATAAATAAATAATAATCAAAATTAAATAAAGAGGATAAGTAAATAAGCAATAAGAACTAAGTAGTGATAGAAATACAATGATTTAAAGTGGGTCGGCGGTGCATGCCTACGTTCGCTTTGAAGAGTAAACTTTATTGATCACTTGTAAATTTGATTATAATGAATTGTTGATAATAATTGCACTTGATTACAATGGAGTATAGAGAAAAAAGTAGTGTAAAGATCCTCTAAATGAACAAAGAAGCATGTATTTATAGGGGAAGATGACGAAATATCTCATTGGAAATTCGACAGAAGACTCTCCAGATCCATAAGGGCCCATATAAAAGATCGCAGGTGCAAACCCGATCGTTGGAACGATCGGTATCGATCATTGGAATGATCGGTATCGATCATTCATGATTGCTCCAATGAGGGTGCGATCGTTCCTAAAAGCTCCCTCATGGCTCTAATCCATTTTCCTAAAGTTTGGTGTCATTCTGACTTACCATTGGTGAGATATTAATTAATCTTCATTGAATTGAATCATTGAAGCTGAAAAGAAACGATCGTTCATAAACGATGTATACTGATCGTTCTTAGTAGCTCATCTTGTCATGTGATCAATTCTAAGGGGTCCTCTCTTCAGTATATTGATGTTCACAAAGTTTCATGTGTAATGGATTTGTAGATTTTGAGATATTGATCTATCATCATTGAATTGAGCTATAGAATCGATATGATACGACCCATAATGTTGCATATGGATCGTACCTGATCCATCTTCAGGGAGTAGTAAGCTTTCATGCTTCTACTTTGCTACTGCTTCAGGTCATTGTACTTGTTTGATCTCTAGACTTCATGATCATTAGCCTGATGCATCGATTCTGATGACAATTGAGTCTGTCCAATCTGATCGTTCTAGATATAGCCGAGCCAAAAGACTAGATAACGATTTTTAAAACCATGTTGTTTAAAGAATTCAATTTTCAAAATTTTCATCTACAAAAACAAATGCATGACTTATGTAATTAAATAGTTTACGTCGATCTTTGTTATGCGTTTGGAATCACAATTGACAATAATAATTTATTTCATATATTTTTATTCTTTCAGGGGTTTATTTTTTACTATGAAAATAAGTTATCTCTTGGTCTCAAGTGTTGCTATTTGACTTTAATCTATGGTGAGGATGTCATTCAATCTTGTTGTATGCTCATTATATGTTTCTTAGAGCAATAGTGTTGTCTGGCTCTTGCACCTCGTGAGCACCTAATTCTCTTGTTGACCTCCCTTATCGATGTGAACAAGAGTGCAATGATCTCGATTCCCTCAAGGACGTCAACCATGAATGGTTCTTCCTCTCTAGAAAGAACGGGAACATTAAGTGACTCTCATTCTCTTAGGGAGGAGCATGCCTACTATGTCTTAGCTTCTTGCTAAAGCATCATAACTACTTTCATTGCTTATTTAAGTCATATGTTGTGATAATATCTAATTGTTATTTATCACTTCATATACAACCTTCTCTCTCGATAGTTGTGAAATTCATGATTAACCGATGTTAAACGACTATGGCATTGAGATTTACCAAAGCAAGTCGGCCTGAGAGGACATCACATGTGGAAGGAAATCAAGTATTACCAAGTTATCTTTAGTTATAGTTGTTATGGGTACTCTTCCAAAGGTGATTAAGTGTTTTGTTATTCCTAGTGGTAATATGTCTTCCCTATTAAAGTCGTATTAGGGATATTGCAAGGAGTTAAACTTATTTAAGGAGTTTCAATTTGTCAAACACGGTCTTAAACATCACATTAACTGGATTTCCCTTATCTATGCAAATTTTGTGAACTTTTGTATATGCAATGAGGATAAACATTACGATTGGGCTCCGATGGGAATAAAAGACTCGTCTCTTGTCTTCTTTGGTGAATGTGGTGTTTGGCTCATGCTTTAATTCTAAGTGCTTTCAGCGGTTGAATCTCCATCACATGCATAATGTCCCATGATATGACCTTCTTAATATAACAACTTGATGCATCTTTGTAAGTCACAGCCGTAAGTTGTCCTATGCACATTAATTGGATCTCTGTAGAAGCTCGCCAGGTTTTGGGAGATGGTTTATTCCAAGTTCCTTTACATGGTTGCAAACATCGCGACCCTCTGTTGATCTAAGCTCCAACAAATTATGTTAACTTCTCTTTCTAATTAGCCTTTCTATTTCATCTCTTTGATGCCTAAATTCGTGAGTATCATGGTCATTGATTTTATGGTATTCGCAATATCTTCCTCATCCTTTTAGGTTCGTCTTTGTGCCCTAAGTGGGAAGTAAGCTATCTCTGACATATCAGTTGGTCTTTAGTCACTAGATACATGGTCTCTAGATTTCGAATAAGAGGTGTGTATGACATGTACTTGGATTGGTATTCTTATCAATGATCACCACGTAAGCACCTTATATCTAAACCCTAATGCCCATTATATTGCTAAAACCCCCTTATCAGATTTGTTCCTTTACTTTCGATCATCTTTGTTACCTGAGGTCTCGATATCTTCCATTATCATGAAACAATATGCTTTCTGATAAAACTTAAAGGAAGATAGACATGGTATTAAGTTGAGGTCTCTCTGAATTCCATCTTGGGTCACACACTTGACCAGACGGTCGTTAATTAGCGCTTTTGTTCTGTCCATCTATCCGTGGCTACTTCTTCGTTGAAGCATCAATATATGATCTCGGTGATTCTCCTTCGGCATGTTTGATGTTGATCAAGTCACTTGCTTTTATAAATTTAGTAAGGGAAGCAATAAAGTCATTTTTGAAGTTAGAGACCATTTGCGCCCAGGAATGAATGGCTTTAGGTTTGTAGATGAGAAAGGATGTGTTGGCCAAACTAATAAGAGTAACTACAAAGAGAGTGCACTTAGCTAAGGTGCTCACCCCCTACTCACATAGCTAGGTCAAGTGATCCATTGGACCAGTGATCCTGCAATACTTGGTTATATTTCACTATGATGTTTTTAGGGAGATGTGTGTTCGGGATTTGGGTCTTTGCCATCTTTGTCTGAATCATATTTGTATATCTTGAGTAATCTTTTGGCCTTCGTCCTTATGAGCTCTTTTTTGATCATATCATACTTATATTTGATTTTGTTTTACTCTTTATATCTATAATGATACTCAACACTCTATTCCTTATGTTCTCTGAGTCTACTCTCCTTGCACTTAGCTTCACTCAGCCTATTGGATTTAGGTCTTCAACTTCATCTTCTCCAAATGCGGTGAACACAAAATTTTGTTGAGCGTGTTCCACCTTTCTCCATGAAAAGTGAGAGGGGTGGATAGATGCATCGGTTCCAATCTATCACCCTTGATGCGGTGATTGATTTAAGAAAAGGCTTGGGAAGCGTTAATCCCTAGACCATTGGCAGTGGTTGGCCGTGGATTTGGCCCTGACTGCCCTACCTCTGGGTTTGTATTTCCTTGGGCATAATGTGAGCTTTAATATCCTCTACTTCTTAAGCTATCTTCTTGATCCCCTTTACCCCTCGAGCAAGGAAGGTCCAAAAGTCCAAGCATAGCTCCATTAGGTGAGCTATGTTATTGTTAGGTCTGCAGTCGGTAATGGTGATGGTTGTTAGTGAATTTCGTGGTGATGGTAGTAAGTACCAACTAAAAATATAGCTGTTAAGTGAAAGGAAATAAAGAAACTCTCCTTCTAACGTCAAAATGTCGACTATAATTTACTACCATCTAAAAATATAGTTGTTAAGTGAAAGGAAATAAAGAAACCCTCCTTCTAACGTCAAAATGTCAACTATAATATTCATTAGCCTAGGAATAATGGAATGCTTCGGACTTTTGACCATGGAGTGTAGATTAAGGGGATTTTATGCTTAGGATTTGGTAAAGAAATAAATAGGAAATACATAAACAATGAGACGGTGAGCTTTAGAGTGGTTTGATTCATGAAGGTTATACATCCACTAAGGATTTTTCTATCTTATTAATCATTCACAAAATATTAAAAATGTGTTAACAAAGCAATATATGTTTTATGCTATCCAAGTGAAGTGTCTCTCATTTGCAAGAGAATTTATAGATTTAACTAAAAACTTATGATGTGGGAATGTTGATGGTGCATTGGTATGAATGGTTGAGATGAGATGTTGGAATCGTTGTTAACTGTGAGCTTTCTTGATCTAGTAATGATTGTAACTAATGTGTTTATAGTGAGTGTAATGAGGATTAATGGTTGGTTAAATATGGAGTTAATGGATTTTGATGAGAGGTTAACGATCAGGTCTAAGCGATCAAGATGACAAACGACTACCTTATTAGATATTAATGAGCTGGGTCGATTACAAAGATGGTTTCTGATTTTCCTTTAATGCCTTGGTCGTTGTAGAAGGGAAGGGGTAAAAAGTGTCAAATGTAGCATGTCCGACAATTTGCAGGTTAAAATTATTTTAAACTCGGTAGAGATAGGTAGGTAATGCGCGGTTAGATTGGGGAAGCAACCGTGTGACTAGCCTTGAGTTGGCCATCTTTAGATTAGTGGAGCGTTTGAAAAAATTTAGATAAGTGGTAAGCACCAACTAGGCATATAAACAAATACTTTCGAATAGAGATAGTGTCATCCGAAATCAATTTCGGGTACTGGATATCTACATCCACCAATACGGACGGATATCAGATAATTATCTTATCCACCAAAGGTCGTTAAATCGAGAAATATAAACAGAAAATTTTGGTTTAACATAAAGTTTTTAATCACATTGATTATAGAAGTGCAAAAAATAAACAAATAGAATAATAATAAATAGTTTTGAACAATAAATATGCATTAAATTCATATAATACAAACCATTAGCTTAATAAAAAAATAAACATATGGTTGTCGTTGTACTAAAATACACAGAAGATTAACTACGGTCTTGAAAAAAACCGAACAAATAAATTTTGAATGCGAATATTTTTATATGCGCATCCATAATTTTTTTCGAATATCGGATATTTATCCACTTTTTGAATATGGATACGGACTAATTTCGGATATTTCGAGTATCCATTGAGAAGCCTAATGCCAACTTTTAGACGTGCCTTGATTTTGGATGCAAATCACCTGGATCATGAAATTTACAAATAAACCCCGAGTAAAAGTTATGTTTAACTGTAAAATTTCAAGTGTTCTAATTGAATGGACACATCATGACATCAAACTTTGGGTCAGGCTAATTAAACCCCCTTAATTCCTTACATTTTGGCAGTTTGTGCGCTTCATAAGTTGGAATTGATTGGATGATGATGATCACGTCATGTTCTCCTTGGACAACTTCAAATGTGGGTGAATTGGCCTGCGTACTTGATAACTGAGGGTTCTTAGGCTACTCTCGAATACCAGACTTCATAATATATAACATGAGCGTTCAAGCACGCGCTTCATGCGTAAATGTTTTTACACAACCTGTACATGTTTAACACATTGAAGAGAAAATGAGTTGCATAAATATTTTGCCATACTTTTACATTAAAATCATGTGTAGTTAGTTTGAATTCTTATTTTTAAATTACAGTAGTTTTAATTTTTATTTGTATTATTAATTAATAAATAACGAATTTGTAAAAGAAAATTATTTGTTACATCCTATTTTTAAGTGGTATTAAGATGGCAATATCTATAGAGGGACGGTTTGAATTTGCCAAAAAAACTATTTGTTATATTTTATTTTTAAGTAATAGTAGGACATTTTGGATAATTCACGTTTACATCAAAAAAGTGTAACACCAAAAGTATTACAACTATTATTAAAGATATGTAAATAGATGCGTTTATGAATCTCATGATGATTTTTCAAGTCAATTTTGAATATAATCCAAACAAATTTCAATAGAATGCAATTCACTTTGTTATTACGCCAAGTAATTTTTAATGTAACACAACCAAATTTTAGAACGAACGCAAGTCGGTCTCAATACAGAGCAATTCAATTTTCAGTATGCTAAAGTTAATTTTTATCCCAACGCAAATTAACTTACCACAGTGCAAGTCAATTTTAAACAAAACGCATTGCCAATTTCGAACAGTTAATCTGTATCGAAGTGCAGTTTAATTTAATTATTTTTCGTTTTATTTTTTTATTTTGTAGCTCATAGAAATTAAATAGTAATCGGTAGAAATAAAAATTATAGCTATTTTAGGGATATTTTGATCTTTTTTACAAAGAGGAAGATTTGAATTATATTAGAATAATCAAGAGATCCTTCTGATCCTTTTCTTTTTAATGACCTCTTTTAAAAATCCTTTATAGATATTAACATATTTTGATATCTTAAGTAATCAAGCATGAATAGGGAAAAAATACCTTAAAGTTTCAAATATAGTAAAGAAATACCGAAGAAAAATAATAATGAATGTTAACCTTAATCATAGAATGCGTAGTACCGTTTTACCAGTAAAATAAAAAAAATAAAAAATAAAAAGAAGTAAACGTACAAAACAGAGAGATTTAACACGGTGATGTTTTATGAAGTTTTTAACAATTCTTCCCCATAATTTTATACGTCAAACATTATATAAAACAATTTCCATTATTTTTTCGAAAATAAAAAATTATAACTCATTAATGGGGCGAGTCCATTTCCATTTAAACTTCCTTTGATAACTTTGGGATGAGAAACGAAAATATTTTAAGAAATAGAATGGTTGAACAAAACGAGAAACAAAGAGATAATATGAATTGAGAAAAACAAATGAAATAAAGCAGAAATTGATAATTAACTTAATTCTTAATCTTTGGTCTTCTAAGGACACCTCCGTCTCCATATGTGTTGCTCAATACCAATTGGTAGACTTCCCCAAACGCGCCTTGCTTCACCGTCACACACATATGTTAGAACACGCTATTCGCGCGTGAATTGTTTACCTTATAAATTGTACATGCTTAAATCGGTAAAAAGATTTGTATATTTGTAAAGTATTTTGAATCTGTAATTTTAGATCATATTTTAGAAGTGTTTGAATTTGTAAAAGAAGTTTAATATTAAATCCTATTTTAAACTGTTAAGATTTGATAATATATAGAGGTGTTTTTGGTAGTTCACGTTGATACCAAAAAAGTGTAATAGCAAAGCTATTACAATTGTTATTACAACCGCTAGAGCAAGCGCGTGAGTTTTTTTTCTATAAATTATACATATTTCAACATGGTTAGAAAAAACACAAATATTCAAACACATTTTGCATTGGAATCATGTGTAGTTCGTTCGAATTTTTATTTCTAAGTTCGAATATCTAATTTTTTGGTAGTTTGAATTCTTATTTTTATCATTAATTAATAAAAAATGAATTTGTAAATGAAGTTTATTTGTTCGATCATATTTTAAACTGATTAAGATTTGACAATATTTGCTGAGGGGGCGTTTTGAATTTGTTAAAAAAATTATTCATTGAATCCTATTTTTAAGTGGTATTAAAGTTTGTTAATATTTGCAGAGGAATAATTTGAATTTGTAAAGTGGGTTTATTTGTTAGATCCTACTTTTAAGAATTTAATACTATCTATATAGGAACATTTTTTGTAGTTCACGCTGACACTAAGAAAGGGTGATATCAAAGGTATTACAACTATTTATTTTATTTTATTTTTGGAACTGGTACTTTATATACAACAAATCATTGGGACAACATATCACATGTCAAATAAACGTACGAAAACAAGTTTCGAACTTGTGACATCCTGCACCAAAGCCGAATCAATTAACCACTTGAACAATCAATTACAACTATTATTAAAGATTGTTGTTGTTATTATTATTATTATGAGCATCACGGCACGCGCTTCGCGCGTGATGATGGTAGACGCTTTACGCGTGAATTATTTTTTCTATAAATTGAATACGTTTAAGATATTCAAGAGAAATAATTTGCACAAAGGTTAATCCATATTTTTGCGTTGAAATCATGTGTAGTTTGAATTTCATTTCTTAGTTACAACATCTAATTTATTGTTAGTTTGAATTTTTGTTTCTATTAGTTTGTAAAAAAAAAATTGTTCGATCTTATTTCTAAATGATATTAAAGTTTGTTAAATATTTGTCGAGGGAAGTTTTGAATTTATAAAGAAATTTATTTGTTAGATTCTATATTCAAGGGACGCTGAGATTTGGTAACATTTACGAAAGTTTATTTTTTAGATCCTATGTTTAAGTAATATTAAGATTTGGTAATTTTTATAGTAGAAAATTTTGAATTTATAAAAGAAGTTAGATCCAAATTTCAAGTGATATTAATATAGAGGCATTTTGGTAGTTCACGCTGATACCAAAAAAGTGTGACACCAAAGATTTTTTTTTTTTGAATTACCTTAGAGAACCAAGCTTCGCTTGTAAACTCTAGGGAAGTATGTGCCTGCCAAACACATACTTCGGGTACTTGTTATAGGGTTGTCAGTTTCGGGGCTCGAACTCGTGACCTTCGATCACGCAGTCCGGACCATCAACCAACTGCGCCAACCCTATTGGCTTCAAAGATATTACAACTATTATTAAAGATTATTATTATATACAAGGAATTATGGTGCTTGAAATGTTTTTCGCAATGCATTTAGTTCCTCGCTAATATAATATCTTTGATCATTAATGTCTGCAATATATGAACATAATTAATGATTAATAACTCAAATAACAAATTTTATGACATTCTAGACTAAGGTTCCAACGACCATGAGTTTAAACCTTAAAATATCGAATCAAATGCTTTCTTGAATAAAATACAACTTTCATTCTAAAAAATAGGACATTGTTACCAACACTTCACCTTTGATTATGAGGAGTCAAATTATATGAACACTCCACCTTTAATAAAAATGATACGAGAGGTACAAACAATTCATTTAAAATTAATATGTCTCATTTTTACCCCTCAATCAAAACTTATTTTTTCTACCGATTAAAATTTCAAAACCCTAACCCATTCATGCACGAACCAAATCAAAAAAATAATAATAATGGCAGCTTAAGTCAGATGAGTGATACTGATATAGATGAATTATGGTAGTAATATAGACTGATGCATGTGTTAGAACCTCAATTATTGGATTTTAATGACAACAACTATACAATTATGCCAAAGAATCTCTAAGCTAATTTGCAGGTACATGAGCATCAAAAAGAGATAATCAAATACATTCAAAATGAAGATACACAGTACAAAGGATGAAAGAATGTATATGGAGATATAAGAAGAGATATACACGATAGAGACAAGACGAAGGTGACAAACAAAGTATTATTAGTCATAGAGTGTCATGTCTAGAGTTTACAAATGTTAAAATCTTCTCCAAATGGTATACACACATACATTCATATTATAAATGAACAATCAAGTTTTCAAAAATTGCATGGAGAATGACTCGAACCCAGGTCACTAGTTAAGAAGACAAGTGGCAAGTGCTCTAACCATTTGAGCAATGGTAATTTTTTGTTATAGCCTAAATTCAAACGTCTGAAATACTTCATTCGGACGTCTGAATGCTGAAACAAAATTATGGTTCCTCAATATTCATACGTCTGAATGAAATATTTCAGACGTCTGAATAAGGCCAGGTAGCATATTTTCTTGATGTTTGCGTTTCAACTTAATTCTGAAGTCTGAATTATTCAATTCAGAAGTCTGAATATTGTTTACTGCAAATTCAGAAATCTGAATTATTCAATTCAGAAGTCTGAATATGTACAAGGGTTATATTTTCAAATAGGCACTTCCTTTCATGAAGAGATGCGTCCTTCATTTCAATAGATATGACCATATCTCTTCATGATAACTCTTCGAACAAATGCACCTATTTATAATCCATATAAACACATTAGAATCGTGTTTCCATAACAAGAATTCAATCTATTCTTACTTTACTCTCATATTCTTTGATTTTAATACTCTTATGCATTCAATTTCATACAAACTCATTCTATTACTTCCGTATTCTTCACGTATTCATATATATATATCATAAAGAAGAAGATTATAGGAAGATTGTACTTAATTGACTTATCAGTGTTATTTAAGAACATACTACAATCAGATACATTTGTTATTTGTAAATAAGTCATGTTCGGTTGCTCGGGCAGTTGAAGTCCTATTCGGTTGCTTAGGCGGGTGAAGTCATGTTCGGTTGTTCAGGCAGTGTAAACCTGTTCCACCGGGTTAAGTGAGGTTTGTTGTAGTTGAAATTCCAGAAGGAATCTGGACTGGACGTAGAACGGGAAGTTCGAACCAGTATAAAAATTCCCGGTGTGCTTGTTTTATTTTACTTATTTTCATTTACTTTGCTATTATCATATGTTTCCGCATTTAGATTTAATTATATTCCATATTACACGATCCTAAGTAATAGCTAGCCACGTAGTAGTTACTTTCATTTGGTATCAGAGCCTGTGATTCTAGAAATCGTAACAACATCCTAGAATAAATGGCTACAAAGAGATCTAGTGAAGTCAATAAGAAGAGAAAGAACAATAAAGAAAAATCAAAGGAGCAAACAAACAAATGCTTCATGGCAAAAGATAAGGAGATTAGTGATCTAATTTTTGATGATATGATAAAAACAAATTCAGAAAACTTCTAGACACTTTAAAAAGTCTCAAAAGAAAATATAAGGTAGCTTTGGAAAATCAGAAGAAAGTAGAATTCGAAAGAGATATGCTTAAAGACGAGAAGAGAATATTAGAAGAAGAACTTGAGAAAATTCAAGATTCAGACAATTCCCAACTCGCTCTACTAAGTCAAGAAATAGAAGCTCAAAAAGAAAAGAATAATGCCATAGCTTCTGAGAATCATGAGTTAAAAACAAAAATTAAAATTGTTGAGTTAGATAACACTAGTCTCAAAACTAAGCTTGATGACATTACTAAAAATGTTTCCAATTTTAATAAAGGGGGAGAAAATTTATACAGGATTATTGAAAATTCTCAACCTGCTTCAAGAAGAGATTAGGTTATGTTAAGAATTCAAAAGCTCACAATGATAAAAGTGGTTTAGGATAATAAAACTGATCGTAGAAATAGCACTAGATATGCTTTCATGTATAATAAAAATGATAGTGCTAGTACTAAATTTTGAGTAAAGTCTAAATTCAATATTTATAGAAATTCATATACTGCTATGACCAATAATGTTTATAATTTCTCTGTAAGTACAAAATCATTGAATGGAAATATGAATAAAAATTATCTAAGTATTTGGGTTCCTGTTAATTGGAAAAATAAAGAAAATTACATTAATGATTATTTTGATATGGTAGTTAATAATGAAAATTATATTTATAAAGGTTCAACCACAATTGGGTATGGTTTCCTAAGACCCAACCCCCCTTTCCCCCGGACCCTAACATAGTAAGTGGGTACCAAAAATAATTATTATTTATTGCAGGTACTCAGAGAAACAAAAGGAAAAGAATAGATTTTGGAATTTTAAAGAATGTTCCATACGTTTAATAGAATTACGTGCTTACAATGAAATATGGACTTCAGCAAATATGGAAAAATCTATTTTATTTTTCCTTCATAATCAATAGTGAGTTTATCTCGTTATTTACAAGATATTTTATATAATTTATTATATTTCCTCATTCTTTTGGATAATGACAAAGAGAGAGAAATTCATATGCATAGTAATTGAGGGAGATTATACTTAGGCGGAGATGTTATACTTAGAGGGAGCTTTAAACATATTTATATTTGTTTATATAAAATGAATATTTTTTTAAATTGTATAGTTGTCATCATCAAAAGGGGGAGAATGTTAGAACCTCAACCATTGGATTTTAATGACAGCAACTATACAATTATGTCACGGAATCTCTAAACTAATTTGCAAGTACATGAGCATCAAAAAGAGATAATCAAATACATTCAAAATGAAGATACACAGTACAAAAGGATGAAAGAAACTATATGGAGATACAAGAAGAGATATACATGATGGAGACAAGACGAAGGTGACAAACAAAGTATTATTAGTCATAGAGTGTCGTGTCTAGAGTTTATAAATGTTAAATTATTCTCCAAATGGTATACACACATATTTTAAATGAAAAATCAAGCTTTCAAAAATTACATGGAGCGGGACTCGAACCCAGGTCACTAGTTCAAAAGGCAAGGGGCAAATGCTCTAACCATTTGAGCTATGATAATTTTTTATTATAGGATAAATTCGGATGTCTGAAATACTTAATGCTGAAACAAAATTATAGTTCCACAATATTCAGACGTCTGAATAAGGCCAGAAATAGCATATTTCCTTGCTGTTTTTGTTTCAACTTAATTCAGAAGTCTGAATTATTCAATTCAGAAGTCTAAATTATTCAATTCAGAAGTCTGAATATCTACAACGGCTATATTTTCAAATAGGCACTTCCTTTCATGAAGAGATGCGTCCTTCATTTCAATAGATATAACCATATCTCTTCCTGATAACTCTTCGAACAAATGCACCTATTTATAATCTATATAAACACATTAGAATCATGTTTCCATAACAAGAATTCAATCTATTCTTACTCTACTCTCATATTCTTTGATTTTAATACTTTTGTGCATTCAGTTTCATACAAATTCATTGTATTGCTTCCTTATTCTTCACGTATTCATATATATATATATATATATATATATATATATATATATATATATATCATAAAGAAGAAGATTGTAGAAAGATTGTACTTAATTGACTTACCAGTGTTACTTAAGAACACATTTACAGTCAGATACATTTGTTATTTGTAAAGAAGTCATGTTCGGTTGTTCAGGCAGTTGAAGTCCTATTCGGTTGCTTAGGCGGCTGAAGTCCTACTCGGTTGCTCAGGCAGTGTAAACATGTTCCTCCGGGTCAAGTAAGGTTTGTTGTAGTTGAAATTTCAGAAGGAATCTGGGACTAGACGTAGAACAAAAAGTTCGAACCAGTATAAAAATTCCTGGTATGCTTGTTTTATTTTACGTATTTTCATTTACTTTGTTATTATCATCTGTTTCCGCATTTAGATTTAATTATATTCCATATTACACGATCCTAAGTAATAGCTAGCCACGTAGCAGTTACTTTCAGCATGGTGGTAATATAAGATGATTGATGGTTGTAACATGTTGGCAGTTTCGACGGCCTAATGCCAAAATAATAAGTTTAATTGGGCAAGCATATACCATAAAATAGCCAAATTTCATAATCGAAGTGCCTTCATCGAACAATGTTACAACAGTCGACATGGGTCTTTCAATTAAAGCCGTTAGTTTGGAAAGATAGAGTAGTTGTTCGACCACCATAAACCGTATAATTGCCAAGTTTCAAGAAGGGCATGCGCGTGCTTTCAACGATCAAACATTTGGAACAATCGACAAGGAATAGTCGAACAAAGTCGTTAGTTTTGAGAAGTATTGTTTTCAGTTTGGCATGATGACAACGTGAAATAACCAAAGTTTTTCGATGGAATTATGCCTAAGCATTGTTTTTAGTTCAATGAAGGGGAATGGTAAAGAATAAAGAAATTAGGGTAAAAAATTAAAAGGTTAAATTGAAGAATTCACAATGTTATTTTAAGAGGAGGTAACATCCCCTCTTAATAATAAAAAATTAATTAGAAAAATGACACTAAAATGAAGTGTCAGCAACATTGCCCAAATGATATACATAACATACCATATAAAACTAGGATCGACCGCACCTCAATTTTACTACGACTCATTTATGCACGATCCGAATTAAATAATTATATGTTGTCATCTCTGGTCATTTCATTCTATTACTTGATTTGAAACATGTAAACCAAGATATTTGAGGGATAGTAAAAATGAAATACACAGCTACACATTGCTAATTCTAAAAGAAACTGGATGACCGCCTTTCAGGTTTTTTTCCCTCCTTTTCAAATTCCATGAATACTTTTCATAATACCAATCGGTCAACAAAACATTCACAATCTACCGAACAAATATCACAATTGCCACCATTATAATGGAAAGAATTACCTACGCTTGTGTCACCTAAACCCCTAAATCTCTGGTATTAACAAAGGAAATCGATTAAGTAAATTCAGCGATATATTACCATTTTAATCATCATTAAAATTACATAAACACCTTTTCCAATATGTCAGATTATGCTATAACCATGTCATGCACTATGGTAAAGAACGCAAATGGCTGAATCACATTGTAAAACTTTGCAATTTTTATAGGTGCAACTTCTCTAGTGAAAATTCAAGATTTGTGAGATCTACCTTCCAAAGCCTTACCATTTTAGCAGTGGCCAGACATAGATATTCAGTTTCATGACTGTATAAAGTTTCTCAGAAGACTTGCAAAATTACAGAGGATTTTTTTTTTTTAAACTATGCTCTTATTGGTAAAAGCTAAAAACGGATATTATCGGATCCCAGCATAAAAGTCATACTTGTGATAACAATCTAGTAGTCACAATAACGGTTCAATCCTAATTTAAGTCTAGAATAGTTGATAGAGCATTAACATGGATAACAATTGCAGTCTATGCCAGCTAGATGATTATACCAAAAGCACTCTGTCTCCATGCAATTGGAAGCTTATCCTAATTGGTAACATCATGCTTCTCCAGAGCTGTGACAAACAAGGGAGGATGTTTAGTTATCACATTATTTATTCTTCTCCGTAAATAAGATGAAAATAAAATAAAAACAGAGAGTAAGATTTACTATTGTAGTTGAGAAGCTTCTCAATAAGATCAACATGTGTCATCAGCATACGTCTGCAGCAGTAGCGGACAAGGCCTAGAGCATCAAGTGCGTCTCTGATAAATGCCACATCAACTCGAAAATTATTTGATGATTTAAGGAAAATAGAAAATAAACATAAAAAATCATGTTGTATATCCCGCCTTCTAATGCTGGAAAAATAGTGCTACAGAAATCAATAAAATTTAAGTTTCAGTTTTGATAAGAACCATGGATTGAATTCTTAACAAAAGCACACATGATCGTGTGCGCACGCATGCACCCGCACCTCTTTTAAACCATGTATCCTTCACATATTTTTACATTCATATATATAATAATCCAGTTATTTAATTATTTTCACTGTTTGTACTTATTATTTAACCGTGCATGCAACTAAGTGCATGCCATTTGTATAAATTATTTTCCTGGGTGTGTCGTTTGCACTTTTATTCATTATCTTTGCTGTGTCTTATTATATTTAGGACGGTGGAGTTTTCAAAGGTTATTTCGGAACCTATAATTAATCGTTTTGTTTCCCTCGTATATGTTTCAACAACGAAATCAGTATGCAGGATTGAGTTCACTAATGATCACACATGTCGGGAACATCAGTTCAAATTGCTGGTGCAAGAGTCAAAGAATGTAGAAACTGAAATGCAGTCTTATCAGTTGCAAAAGTTAATCCTTCAACTGTTAAAAAAGGAAAAGAAAAGAAAATGGTAACAGATGACAAGGGACAGTCAGATATTAGGTTAAGCGCTTGTTACTGGGATGGCAGAAAAATCTAGGCCAGTGTTAACATTAAAATGGATGGTCTTGGCAGACGTTTACTGCCAAAGCCAGTGTTAAAATACAAGAAGACATGATGGGGATTTATCATTAATGTGAACAACATTTGAAATGCAATCACATAGATGACAGTTGGATGCTTCTATAAAAAATGGTTTGTATTGGAATACACAGCAGAAAGACCTTACATCAAATATCGAAAAACAAATGGGCTATTTTTGTTAGATATATTCAAGTTGTCTCGTTAATATGCACCTAGCGAGTACTATGAACAGTGGAGATTTTATATGTTCTCATCAACTCTGCAACTGTATTCTCCATCTGTGTTTGTTAGAGTACCAGCCGCCAAGGGAGAAAGTTATTCATTGTGTTACATGATCAAAAACATAATAAATAGGGAAAATTTTCCATTTAGACCCATTTTTAAAACTAGTAGGGTAAGTAGACCATTATTCAAACTGTTTGCCATTATGAGCTAGTTTTTTACCATCCAATTTTTTTGCCTGTCATTTTTCTTGAATATGCATAGAGTTAACTCCCAATTGCTCCAGTACAGAAATGCATGAAATTACTCCCATGCAAAAATATCCCCAAAAAAAAGGGACAATGATGCAACAATGAATTGCACCAGTTTTTCTTATAGGGGCGCAGTAGGAAATTGTGCTTGCACATATTTTTTTTCCTTAAAAAAAAAAGGCAACCAAACGACTGCTTTATCATAAACTAATCTATATTTGCAAACTGTTCGGAATGTGATCAATTTTTGCTATTAGTAATCAAGATTAGTCTGTATAGAATGTGTCCGAAATGATATTGTTGCACATATAATGAAATACATCGAAAATATTTCAAATATAACAGTGGAAAGAAATGATAGCCCATTGGTGGATGTGGTAAAAATATTGCATTAAATATGTAAAAAATTTCGTATACTAATAAAATGCCTCCTAACAATGCATTTATAATCAATTATAATAATGAAAAATCATTAGTCTCTATGAGTATCTTATTGTCTAATTCAGTAAATGTAGAAATATGTGTCAGAGCTCTAACACAGTAAATTCGTAGCCATATTCGGAGTTAAATACTAAATTGGTATTTTCAACTAAGACAGTTAAGCAACATCTTTTGATAGGTTTAGCATGTGTCAATAAAAAAATGACAGCACTTACAGCTAAAAGTACAATAATCCACAATCAGTGGGGAAACTGTTACTAAAGTCCAAGATCGTTCTCTTAATCATCAATCAGATGGCCAAGGAAGGACATGAGGATTGACCAAGTATCTTTAAGCATTGGAAGAGCTAGCTAGTAAAGTTAGTTATGACGAAATCACGCTGTACAAAAAAGAGTTTAGCTTGCGAAGTAATGTATATTTAATGGTTTAAAAACTAGAGAACTAACATGGTTGAATTAATGAACAAATGTGCCATATCAGCATTCAAAAAGACAATTTCAGAAATGCTTAATGTTCAAACCCAAATATAACAAGCAGCTGAATTTGAGGAATTATTGCTTAAAATTATGGAATTATAAGATACTTCATTTGCCGTCATTCTCTACATTTTTTCTTTTGAACAATTTTTATTTTGCCACCGTTACTCCGCCTTTTGGACAAGACCAGGATATCAACAAATTGAATAAAAATGATGGATATCACGATCGCAAATCGATTGGAAACAAGGGTACGATCGATACCGTCAAAATTGAACCAAGCTCCAATCAAGATGGGATCGATTGGGAATGATAAACAAGGCTCGATGAGGCTACATTTCAAACTTCAGATCAATCGAAGTTCGTATGCTCAAATTATGGATAAATCGATATTCATGGAAAATCAGTTCGTATTGATCGAAGTAGACTCGGCTGTTTGATTTGGATCGATGGATTTCGTATCGATGCAATGCGCATCGATTGAATGGATACGACAAGGCATGTTGGCACGCTTCGTATCGATCAAAGCTTGGATCCATATGAAGGAAGCAGGACATGGATGGATACGGACTTGATAGATACGAAGTCATATGCTTCACCAGGACACTCAGGATCTATACGAAGATAGATGTAGGGGATGGATACGAAAGGCAGCGGGCATTTAGGGATTGGCATGAAGGAAGACATGTGTGGATCGATACGAAGAACGAAGCTCTGGATGGATACGGAAGATTCAGGAGCCATTTTCGTATCGATCGATACAAAGGAAACGGTCAAGATGGAGCACGAAATATGGATCACGGCATGAGAAGCGGATCGATGCGAAAGCTATGGACATGGGACGATGGATACGAAGACTCGGATCGATGCAAAAGTGATGGATACGAAGTCATCAGCTAATACTGGAAGATCGAAACTTGGATCGATCATATCTCACAAACTACACACTGCAATTTCATGAAATTTGAAGCGCAAGAACTTTGCACTATCATCTTTCACAATGATCGATCTCAACTCGTTTGGAGTGATTCTTGATCGATACAAAATCCATATGGATCGATCAGGGATCGATCTCAAACCACTCTACATCGATCATGTGGGCCCACCTGCACGTGAGAAAAGGTATTCCGAGTTTTGGGGTAGATATTTTCAAATCTACTCCTATAAATAGCCCCTCCATGGCAACTAAAAAGAGATCTTCTTCCTTTTTGGCGAGACTCTGTCGTTTTGGTTATTGATTTCAAAGTATTGTAATTGTAATCAGGATAAAGGAAATAAAAGGATCAATTCAAAATGGACGTAAGTCGAAGATAGCCGAACCACTATAAGCTTTGTGTCTTCTCTCGTTTTTTCTTTCATTTTAATTTTGTTATTTCTTCATTTTTTCTCTCTACATCATCTGCATCTATAATCGGTGATTGGATATTGAGGATTTGTGTGTAAACACTGGTGCTTTCACAACATTCGGGGTTTGCGACCAATTTCGACGTAAATACTTTGATGCTTTCACTGAGAGGACTAGTATCCGCTACATCGAATTTGGAGTTCAAATATGAAAACCTAAAGGATTGGATCTGAAGCTATGATTAGACAATCAGCTAGGACTATACCAGAAAGAGTCGTCAAGGGGAAAGTCAAGAGACTTCCTTTGGAGCAGAAGCAGATCAAGCATTCATCTACATCACCAGAAATGAGATGCAGACCATGATGGATTTCATGCAGAAGCAGTTGATGAGAAGGCAGAAGATGGTGCAGAACCTTCTCATACAGTTTGGATAGGCTGGAGCAGCAGAAGCTGCAGGAGGTCAGAGCCAGACTCAACAGGCAACCAGATAGAGCAGTTCAGCAGGGGTCAGCCCTCAATCACCATACAACTATTAATCTAGATAAATTTAGGATGCCAGCTGACGTTGCACAACCCGAAGCCAATAGGAATACAGGAGTGGGGGCGAGGAGTACGTACCAAAATTCCCTCGATGACTCGAGAGCAGTTAAGAAATGAAGATGGGAGACAACTTTGACGGACAATGCTGAATTGGCAGAAATTATTAAGCGAACTATGCGCGGAGGTCTGACAAACAAAGATCCGAAAGGAGTAAACAGATGTTCATTTACCCATAACATCAGGATGGCCAAGAATCCATCAAGCAGCCTACTCTGGAGGCATACAACGGTAAGACGGATCCTACCGATCATTTGATGGTGTATACAAGACATATGGAAGTGCTGGGGCATCGAAGGAGGTATGGCACAATGTTTTCCCCTTTACATAACAGATATAGCAGCTATTTGGTTCAGGCAGTTGGAAATTGAATCTATTAGGACGGATAGAATTGGTGGGAAAGTTTCTGAAGCAGTATCGAGTTCATATCAAGAGGCCGAAAAATGTGATTACACTAACCTCGGTGAAATAGAGGACAGGAGAGTCGCTCAGAACTTTCTTAACCCGATTTAATGCAACGGTTGCTTCGGTGGATCGGCCGAATCCATCAATGGTTTCAATGGCGACAGTGTATGGAGTCGAGGACAACTCGGACTTCAAAATATCGTTGGTACAGGATCCACCAATGGATTTCGAGAAATTCTTTCACGAGGCCGAGAGATTTCTTCGACAAGAGTTTGAAGCTCGGGTAAGGATAAGGATAAAGGAAAGAGGAAGTCGGATGACGATTCTAGCAGAGCAAGAAAACGCTGGGGAGAACCAAAATTCTCCACTTACGCAGAACTGAATGAGACATTGGAACGGATATACATGGAAACTCGAGATCATCTTCATTGTCGAAGGCCGGCAAGGAAGGAACCCTCGGAACGCGGAGAGAATCGCGAAGGCACTGTCTCTTTCATGACCTGAACGGGTATGATACTAACAACTGCAGGCATCTAAATGATATAATCGAGAAGCACATACGGAATTGTCAGTTGCGGCAATACGTCGAAACTCGAAATGCGGCGGTGGAACAGGAGCAACCACCGTCTACCTCAAACGATGATGGCGTGACGCCCGAGAACGATGGTCGGTTGATCATCAACTAATCGGGTTGGTATGGAATAAGTAGCAAACTCTCAGCAGTCGGCTAAGTCGTTCGTGTAGGAGGACGGAGATAGCCTCTAGGTATGCTTTGAGATGAACCGTGACGCTCTAGTTGTGAAATTTGTTTTTTCTTTCTGGTTTGGA